>OX359270.1:13782221-16383654 GCA_947179155.2 Hedera helix | reverse complement strand
GAATTCATTAAAACTCCAAACACCAAAAACAGTTCCATGGGGGGGGGGGGTTAACCCACTGACCAGTCCACTTGAATAATTCACAATAAATAATTCACAAAAAGTTAATGTTTCAAATTTTTATAGTAGCTAGAGAACTTTCAGATATATCTACCCCAAATCATTATAATTTAATACTTGTGCATTTTACAAAAGCAACCCAGATTTTAGGATTTTTATACACATAGTTTTAGGTTTTATATTTCATTTTCTTCTATTTTTTTAGATTTCTTTCTTGATCTATGATAATATAAGTTCAACACATCAAAGTTATGTTTAAGCGTGCTCTACATCCATAAGTTTCTCAAAAGAAAATATTTTATATAAATATGTATAGATTTAGTTAGGTTTAGGGTTCTACCTTTCTAGATTTGCTTGTTTTATTCTTTTTTCTATTCTTCGTCCTTAGAATAGCTTGCTCTTCTTCCTCTTCTCTTCTCTCCTAGTTGAGCCTATCTCTCTCTCTCTATTTCACACTTGGTTTATAAACTTGTGTTGGTAAAAATGAAGTATGTTTGTGATGTATAAGTATATATAGTTCATCGTTTAGCTAGTTTATAATCTTAGCCCCTTAGAAGTATTTCTTTGGTCAAGCCTCCCCTCTTTTTGAAAATTATAATTATTGACCATGTGGTTAATTAGGTGTAATTCCAATTAATTTCAAGCAATCCTAGGCATTGTAACTAATTAGGTGATTAAAGCTCTCATTTAGAACCAATGGTGACAAACTTGGCCACATCTCTTCTTTCATGGCTTGATAACTCAAATTGGGAGTACAAGGGCAAGTAAGGGTTGGTTCCCCCCCCCCCCCCCCCCCCCCCTTCCCCACATGGCCTCAAAGTAGCCGGATTTGACCTAGATTTTCTCTTCTTTCTTTTTTTCCTATCTTCTAGAAGCCTTGTTAACAAATACATAAACCTACATGCATATATTTTTGTAATCTAGAAACCTTTATGCCCATACATATATAAAATCTCAATACACATATAAAATCATGAGTTTCTCTTTATTATAATTTACATTTCTAGTTACATTTCTCATTACACTTATAATTACATTACATTACTTGATAAAGGTTTGCAATATTACACATGTTCTAGTACCTACCACACAACCGTTATGTAATAGGAGAAATTGTGTTTTATATATGTACTGTTGGTCAACAAGTCTATCCGCATAACTATAATGTGGTGCCCGTTTTTTTAAAAAAAATACCTATTGTAGAATTGTTATGTGGTAGGTCCATTCTTTGATCCGAGGCATTTAGGTCATTTGATAAGTGGTCCAGACTTCCGTATAACAGCTATTTAGGCTCCTTATACTGTTATGCATATTGGAAAATTGTCAAACCTTTAGATCATTCAAGGGACAACTAAGATTAGATTGGATTGATGGATAAATGATCACATCTAACTTTCGGTGGATCACCCCCTTATATATATATATATATATATATATATATATATATATAAACTATAGTATGAGTGATATACTATTCTAGAGAAGTAATTATAATTATATTCATTGTATTTGGACATGTATTATTATTATGTAATTTATATTTGAAAATTATTAGCTGATAATCAAATTACCCTGGGATGACCAACTAAATTAATTTATCTTCACTTGACTTGTTATATATTGTTATTGATGGAGTCCATATTTTGAATCGGAGCCGCTGGTTTTGATGGTGTCTCTTCATAATTTGTTACCCATGTTTCAGGCAACAATTTCGGCATCAATTTCAGCAACTACCGACAGGAGATTTGTCAAAGAATATGAATACAAGATTATTATAATTACAATTATCAATGTAAGAAAACAAGAAAATAGAATGCAGAGTTCAGAGTTCAGAAGAAGAAGATAATAAAAATGGCAGCACATAAATGAAAATTTATTGATAGAAGAAGGAGATACAATTCTGCTAAGCAGCAAAGAGATTACAATGCATCAATGATCTCCTCTCTTACTAAAACCATCCTTTTTATAGAGCTAATAACTACTAACTACTTTTCTCACCTAAATTCAATTACAATATTTTGAATACTGACTACACTAAGTAACTACTAACCACACTAACTAACTGTTATGCCAGCAATCTAGTTCACCAACCACCTTACAGGTATGCAATCTTCAATTTCCATTTTCTTCCATATGTATTACACTTCCTTCCAGTTGCACAAGATAATCTGCTCCATAAGAATCTGATTATAACATTGCCCCTTTCTTAAACAATCCTTGTCCACAAGGATTAGTACTGTTAATTGAGACTGAAGTTAAAATCAGGAAATTGAGACACCATTTGTTGTGCATTTTCCCAAGTTGCATCATCTTCCATACTACCAGCCCATTAGATCAAATACTCTATTTTAGGCATGTTCTTATACTTAACCATTCTCTTGCTCAAAATTCTTTATTAAACCAATTTAAGACTATCGTCCTCAGCAGTAAGTGGCAATGAAGGACAAATAACAGCTTGAGCTCCATTGGTCTTCTTTAATAATGGCACATGGAATACATCATGTATTTGAGATTGTGCAGGCAACTTTAATCTATAAGCAACTGACCCAATTTTTTATGTAATCTTATATGGACTATAATATCTTGGAGCCAACTTAAAGCTTGACCTTTGGGCTAGACTGGACTGTCTATAAGGCTGTAACTTTAGATAGACAACATCTTAAATATTAAACTCCCTTCCAGTTCTATGTTGGTCAGAATAATTTTTCATTCTATTTTGTGCTTGAAGTAGTTTTAGCCTTAGCCTTAAATCATGAAGGATAAAACTTCTTACCTTTAAAAATTTATCCATAGCTGGTACCTTAGTGATTTCAGTCTGCTTGAAGTTCCACTGAGGGGGATCAAATCCAAATAAAGCTTTAAAAGGGAAACACTACAGAGCTTTGTGATAATTGGTATTATACCACCATTGGGCCAAAGGCAGCCACGGTGCCCATTTCCTTAGTTGATCACAGCACATGCACCTCAAGTAGCACTCTAAGTATATGTTCAATTTTTATGTCTGACCATCAAATTGAGGATGGTATGATGTACTTATACATAACTTCACTCCTAATTGATGAAATAATGATTGGCAAAATATACTTAAAAATTTATTTCCCTATCACTGACAATGGTTTGAAGAAAACCATGCAACTTATAAATGTGTTCCACAAAAACCTTAGCCACAGTAGCAGCAGTATAAGGATGCTTAAGACTAATAAAGTGCCCAAACTTAGAGAACCTGTCCACTACCACCAATATAATATTTTTGCCCTCAGATGCAAGAAGTCCCTCAACAAAATCCATGGCTATATCATTCCAGGGCCTAACAGGAACCTCTAATGGTTGCAATAGTCCAGGATAAGATACAGTCTCAATTTTGTTTCTCTGGAAAACATCACATTCATTGACCCATTTTTTAATATCTGCTGCACAACCAATCCAAGTAAAGTATCTCTGTATTATTTTAAGAGTGGCTTGAATGCCAAAATGACCCCCCAATGCACTGCCATGTAAAACTAAAAACACTTGTTTTTTTATACTATTTCCTTTTTCCAAAATTATCACTCTTTTATGCCTTGTTGAAAAGAAAACTCAGGTTTATTGTCAACACTAATGGCTATCTGCTGAATTAGCAACTGAATTTGTTGATCATCTTCATAGGATCTTGATATATCTTGCAACCATATTGGTACAATACCAATTATGACCTTAACTAATCCAGCATTGCAATCATCCATTTCTGGTACCCTTTCATGTTCCTGTCTGAAGAGAGCATCTGTAACTACATTTTCAATCCCTTTCTTATAAGTAACCTCATAGTCATAGCCCAACATATTACGTAACCACTTTTGTTGTAAGAAAGTTGTAAACCTTTGCTCCATAAAAAATTTAAGACTTTAGTGATCAATCTTAATGATGAAGTGTGACACAATTAAGTAGGTTCTCCATTTAGTTACAGCCTGTATGATGGCCAATAACTCCTTATAAACTGATAGTCCTAAATGTTTAAATGTTTAAGAGCTAATGCCTTGCTCAAAAATGCCAAAGGTCTGTCAGGCATCAAAACTGCACCAATAACGTTGCCACTGGCATTAGTCTCTACTACAAATGGCAGTTTAAAGTCAAGCAAGGCTAATACTGGAGTGGATATCATGGCCTGTTTAAGATTCAAAAATGCATCTGCAGCCTCATCATTCCAGATAAACTGATCTTTCTGCAATAGTTGTAAGAGGCCTTGCAAATTCACCATAGTTTCTCACAAACCTTCTATAGTACCCAGTTAATCCCAAGAATCCCCTTAAGGCCTTAACTGAATTAGGTGTTGGCCATTTACTCATGGCATCAATTTTGTTAGGATCTGCAGACACCCCTTCATAGGATATGATATGTCCAAGATATTCTGCCTTAGGTTGTACAAATGGACATTTAGATTTCTTTGTGAATAATGATTGAGATCTGAGTAATAAAATAGTGTTGTCAATGTGTTTCAAATGTTTGTTTAAGTCAGAACTATAGACTAGAATGTCATAAAATAAAATATCAAAATGAATTTCTTCAAGTATGGAGCAAAAAATTGATTCATAAAAGCTTGGAAAATGGTTGGAGCATTGTTTAGACCAAATGGTACCACAAGGAATTCATAATACCCTAAGTGTGTATTGAATGTAGTTTTAGGGATGTCTGGTGGGTACATTCTGATTTGATGGTAGACAGACCTCAAATCTAATTTACTGAATACCCTGGCTCCTTTTAATTCAAGTATCTCTTCAATAATTGGTATAGGGAACTTATCCGTGATTGTTATTTTATTCAATTCCCTGTAGTCTACAAAAAAACCTCCAACTCTCATCCTTCTTCTTAGCCAGTAATATAGGTGATGTAAATGGGATCTAATTGAGCTGTATGATACCAACAGAAAGCATTTCCCTCACTAAATTTTCTATTTCCTCCTTTTATATTTGGGGATATCTATAGGGTTTAAGGGTAAAAGGATTTGAACCAGTTTTGAAAGGTATATGGTGATCCTGATGTCTTAGAGGAGATAAGGTGTTACGCTCTTGAAACACATCATCATATTCTGCCAATAACTAGCTTACTTCTGCAAGAACACCATCCTTGGACTCACTACCATTAATTGAAAATAACCCAGCTATAAAAGAGATTTGATCCTTCTTATAATTGTTAGAGAGTTTAGTACCTGTCATCATGGAAATGGAGGTTCCTTGTCCATTTTTGGTTCCCTTTAGCTTGATTTGTTTCCCTGCAAATGTGAAGGATAGAGTGAGCTGAACAAAATTGAAAACACATCTCCTAAAGTCCTCAGCCATTGAACCCCTAAAATAGCATCACATCAATTTAGTGGAATTATTCTTATATCTGTGTGAAACTCATACCCCTCGGCACCACACACAAAAATCTATACACTTCTCAGAACTTATAATCCTGAATCCATTAGCTACACTCACCTGCATTGGTTTGTCCAATTCTCCAGCACATTGAAGCATGCCTGCAGTTTTTGTGTTAAGAAAATTATGAGTACTACCGGTATCAATTAATACGATAATTTTTCTATTCCTAATTGTGGCCTTGATTCTGATAGTAGTATCTAATGTATTGCCCTGAAGTGCATGAATGAAAATCTCTATGTCTGACTCTTGTTTAACCTCTGATAGCAGATCTTCTATCTTGATTCTCAATTCCTCTTCATCACATTCTTCTTCTCCAATCAGCATGAACACCTGTTTATTCTTTCATTTGTGATTGAAGGTATAAGGCTCATCACAATTAAAATATAATCCTTTCTCCTTTCTTGCTTGGATTTCCTTATATGTCAGCTTCTTGACTGGACCAGAATATGGTTTATAACCTTGAGGATAATCTACTAACTTCTGGTAATGGGAGTTATCAGTCCTTGTTCCAGTTTGTGCCCCAGAAGTATTAACAGATGCTCCTGATAAAGAATTTGTCCCTTGTTTAACAGAAGAATTACATAGTCTTAATATTTTATAGATGGCCTCAATAGTGCTTTCCTACACCCTAGCAGTTATGGCTTTAGACATTTTCTGAGGCTTATGCAATTTAACAAAACCCCCAATTTTTTCCTTTAATCCTCCAATGAAACATTTAACAAAATATGCTTCAGATAAGCCGTGATTTTCAGCTTCAACTAAGACCCTTAAGAACTCAAACCTCTTATGGTATTAGGAAACAGAAGATAACTATTGTAACCTATTAAATTCTGAAAGAACATTGGTGATAAAAGAATTACCATACCTGATTTTAACATCTTCAACAAATTGTGTCCAAGAAACCCTAGGGTTAATTCTATAATAAGCCAATAACCAAGTTCCAGCTTCACCTTTGACATTCAATGCCACACTTTTGAGCTTTTAATCATCCTTCATTGGGTAAAATTGAAAGAAATAGTTATATTTAATGATCTAATTCTTTATATCTAATCCATTAAACACAAGAATTTCAAATTTGGGGTTAACATTTTTGGTCATTCGATCATTACTAATTACAGCAACCCTAGGTGATTCATTTGTTGGTTCAATGTTAGCCTCATTGGAAGAAACTGTAGTTTTGCCATTGAGGTTGCGATGGAATTCTGCTATCATCATGTTCATAGTATCCTGAAGATTCCCAATTTTTTTCTCAAAAGTTTCCACTGTTTGCTGTAAATGGTGATGATTTTTCATCAATCCTTAAAGTCTTGAACCTATGTTTCGAAGTCCTTCTACCAAGTTGTCTCTAGATCAAGTTCCAGTAGCCATGGCGGTATGAGTCAGCTGAGGATTGATGGCTCTGATACCACTTGTTATGATTATAATTATCAATGTAAAAAAACAAGAAATAGAATGCAGAGTTCAGAAGAAAAAAAAACACAAAAGATGGCAGCACATAAATGAAAGTTTATTGATAGAAGGAAATACAATTCTGCTGAGTATCATAGAGATTACAATACATCGATGATCCCCTCTCTTACTAAAACCGGCCTATTTATAGAGCTAATAACTACTAATTACTTTTCCCTCCTAAATTCAGTTACAATATTTTGAATACTAACTACACTAACTAACTGTTATTCCAACTGCTAGTGACCTCAACAATCCAGCTCACCAAACACCTTGTAGCTACGCAATCTTCAGTTTCCATTTCCTTCCGGTTGCATTACACTTCCTTCCAGTTGCACAAGATAATTTGTTCCATAAGAATTTGATTATAACTAAGATGGAATTTGTATAGCATCAACGGTGATAAGCAAAGCCTTATCAATTTCATTTGGGACTGTTAAATCAATTACATTATTCTGAATGCGATAAACCATCTAATGATGTAACGTGATTGCAAATGTGGTTCCAACTTGAGGTGTTCCAACTGTCTTGATTTGGACCTTTAAAGCTGTTAACAACTGGGGATTTTGGAGTGACATGCAAAAATTCAGGTAGTGTAATAAACATTATTCGAGTTGTCTTAATTGTGGCGATAAAAATATATTGGAGGACAATTCTAGAAATAACAGGTAAATCTTTACGACCACGAAAAATTGGATCAAGATAGACTGCTCCAAAATATATCATTCCCGAGCAACTAGACAGAAAAATGTGACGGAATCTCAAAGGCAACATATTATTCTTCAGAAATAACGGGCAAATTGCATTGATCAAATCAGGACGCTACCGAGCAGAAGGGTTTGTACGGGGATGAAAATGATTTATCAAAAGCCGTGTTTGAATTTTTGACAAGTATCTCTTTTAAATAAAATTGGGGATGAAAATGATTTATCAAAAGCCTTGTTTGAATTTATGACAAGTATCTCTTTTAAGTGAAATTTTCTCTAGATGGATGAAGATGATATGTCAAAAGCAGAATTTATTATAAGTATCTCTTTAAGTGAAATTTTCTCTTTAGAAACGTGATGAATATCGTATAAATAATCTAGTTCATGAGCATTTAATTTTCTATAAGAAAGGGGGTTAGACTAGGAATTTGAAGGGAGGAAGCTAAGCTAAAGAGATCGAGGTTTTGGGAGTACTCAAAATTTTACAGAAGTTTTCTTCCAAAGTATTTGTATATATCTTACACAAACTTGGCCACTAGTGAAGGTTCACTTCATAAACTCGTGGCACTGCAGAGGGATACAAGAGAATTTTCAAATCTTCAAAAACAACAATGCGTATTTAAAGCACAAACTTGAAAACATGGCGTATGAAAGAACAAACTTGAAACAAAGCTTGTGAAAAAACAAGCACAAATTTAAAACAAAGGTTATGAGAATACCCTACTTATGGCCCTTTCCGAAGATTGTAAAGCTTACATGCAAGTACCCTTTAATAAAGAATATGCAATGCAAGGCAAAACAGTTTGCAGTAGTATTTCTCTATATATATAAATGAGCAGGTCTCTAGTCAAAATCTGGACATGTGGATTCACCAATTACCGAAAGTCAACCACATACAACAGTCTAAAAGTTGAAACCTTAATCTAAAATTTAACAGTTACACCACATAGACGACAGTTTCAACACTGAAGATATATGTCATTCCCGTTCAAAAGAAAACGGGTATTTCTTTTCCTCTCTGCCTGATGTTGCAAAAAGGGAGCATGTTTTAGCTTATACTTGCAACGTCAAAAGTTTGAATAATTGACACAACTATGCTCTACCTTCATTTCGGTAAAAAAAACTGTTTCTTCTCTACCAACATCATCTTCAATTTCAGCCTTGTAACAGGTATCCAATAATTTAGAGCAATTTTTTCCGATCTTGATTAGCATCAGCTGGCTGCTGTCTCTTCTTTAAAGCTGGCATCTTACCAGGGAAAGCCCATCTCAACAACCTTTCCCACGTGTAGCAGCACAAGAACATGAGAAATGCCCAGATCAGTAACTTGTCCCTCAATCCTCTTGGCATAGAGACCAACTTCAGCCAGTCATTCAATCCTCTGAATAAATCAGAGGTGATGACCGTAAAGAAACCAACAGCGGCCAAAAGGGCGTACATAAATGGTTTGTTTTCAGAAATGCTCTGATTGAAAGGATGGCCCATGTAGTTCACAGCAAAGGTAGCCACCTGGATCATCATGCTCACCATATATGAAACAGTGTTCACCAGGTTCGGATGGAAATTAGAATCTGGCTCAATGCATTCATCAGGCATGTATTTCTCAGCCTCTTTCACCGAATAAATCAAGAAAAGTATGTGGAGTGCAAACTGTCCGAGGAGAGAGAGGAAGACATAGGCGCAGAAGATATTGGGATGGGGTCGCTCAGCTGACAGAGTGGGAAGGGGCCGTGCATGAGAGATAAATAAAAAGAAGGCAGCAGTAAAAACCCCACTGATTGTGGCCTGAACATCACCCAATTTGACACCATCCAAGTACATCACACTCAGAACGTAGGCTGTGGCAAGGCAGTTAAGACCAAGTATCTTAAACATTTGGAGCGTAGTTACTAGAGTACTACGTCCCTGACGAATTATATCGGTAGTGGGTGCAACTGATGCATGCTTTGCTGTGAATGGTGATGCCATTGAAGCATCCCCTAGCTTAACAATAGGAGTTGCACGACCATCACCCTCCTCATTTAGCTCATCCATGAGCTTCTTCAATTTCTGCCGTTGCATCTCTGCTGCTGTCAGATGGCGGTTACCGGCTGAGTGGCTAGTAACAGCTCTACTTTTAGAAGAGCTTTCTCCATTTATACTGAGGGATTTGCCTACATCTGTTGTAGGCTTAGGTTTCTTCAACTTAGCAGATTTTGCAGTTTCATTTTTAGATGATGCTTCAGATGAAGACTTCTCACTTTGAGGAGGGATTGCATTCAGTAAAGCTACTCCTACATGCGCCTGTAAGAATTAAAGCAACAATTGGACAATAATAAGATATATAAAAATTTTCAGTCTCATTTTGTGTTTAAAGCAGCTATATACTGAAAAAAATTCTTAGCTAACTTATCATTCTAATCTTAAATATGATAAATTATGAAAAACTCAATCTAGGTCATGGGAAAGCAACTTAAATCCTAGGCACATCACCCACGGTGCCTTTCCTTCACCAGATACAAAAGAATGGCACTGGGTATAAACAAGAGACTGAAAGAATACATTAGAGTAGCATACCAAGGGCCCTTTGTAAACAAGAATAGGAAAAAGAAAAAGGAAATATCTACGCTGGCCTTCATAAGATGGTACAAATCTCATCTCTGCCCGGTTAGAAGTACCAACATAAAAAGAGTGTCATACTTATAAAGCTGATGTAGTTAATAATAATAAACATGTCACAATAATGATGCCATGAAGACACGCTTTGATGCTATGACATTTTTTTATTAATGATTATAACAGTAAATTAATAACTGATTAGATCTTTAATTTATCAAACAACAGTACCAAGTTTAACTGATGATATTTTTTACATATAAGTGCAAGTTTGAGCAATATTGAAATCAATGAAAAGGAGATCAGAGGAAAAAAGTATCTGATATGCAAGACTTGGTAGACAAATTTGTAACAACTGATGCCAATACAAGAAAACAATATTGTTTCAGGTCAAAACATTTGGAACTCTTGGGGGGTCCACGGCAAAATTTATCATATTATAAACATAGTTGTTAAATCGTGAATCGTATCATGTATCGAGAATTCCTAAATGGTGAATCATATAACGCATAGTAAATTGTATTGTCAGATACAAAGAAAAAACATGAAAAACACAATAATTATATACTTAAACATATAGAGAACTAGTTTTATTAAAATTATAGTCGGAAGAGATTAAACTAGAGGCATAATCAGTAATCAATATTGTTTAACTAATACCTTTAGGAGCAAGAGAATAAAATAGCTATATGTATTTAAGCCCCAAATTGAGATGTGAAGAGCAAAAGACAACTCCAAAACTATGTATTTGTGTCTATAAATGTACAAGACATGAAAAAAAGAAAGCGAAAACAAAGTCTTTTGAAAAAAGGTAAGAAATCCTAGAAAGCATTTTCAGAATTATTGCACAAATTGAGTGAACACCTCTTCTAATGATATTTTTTTTTAAAGAAAAAAATAATAATAAAACAATTTTAACTCTTATCAGGTTCACCTCTTCTTAATATATCGATTGTATTATAAATCGCATTGTAGTGTATGTGAAACGTAGCATAAGATATGAATGACTTTCTGATTCGCTAGCTGATTTTGTATCATATCGTACGATAATTATTATCATGTATCGTAAAATTCAGACATCTATGATTAAAAAATACCCCACATACAAGCAAATGCCCAAAGTGTTGAAGAAATACACACAAAATTGACAAATCTCATAGCATTCTGCATGCCGACATGCTTCACAGTGTAAGTGCCATAAACAATCTTTTTTGAGGAACACTTGCGATGACTTTTCACTTTTGGGATTCAAATGTGCAGCAAATTTGAGATTGTTTACAAGGTGCAATAACCGACAACCAAGAAGTGGATACTTAAATGAACTTTCTAGAATATGATATAAAGAACATATTAAACTTCATCCACTTTATCATGAAGCTCACAAACCAAAATTCAAAACGTTTTCCTGTTGTTTTCTTCTTCATTCATAAGTTGCTTTCAGAAAAATGGCTTCTAATAGATGAGATCAACAGAAAATTTTAGGACAAGGTGTTACAGGGAGCTTATGCCGGAAAGTGACAATCACAATAAAAGGACTGTAATTATTTGTCGGTACATCGCACTTCCTTATCCTGTCTCTACAACTATTAACAAAATAAGGAAACACTGGCTATTGATAGTGGGGTACAGCCCGCATAGAAATTAGACTGACTGAAGAGATGGTCATACATCATTAGATAATACAGTTTGAATGTTTAAAGTTCATCCAATACACAATTTGGAGGCAAATGCATGCATACTAACATAAATCTTGACTGCACAGCTTTTTAGACCGGTGTTACCCATAATGAGTAAATATATTTACAAAAAAAAAGTGACAATAAAAACTAAAAAGAATAGAAACAACTGTTTTAACATTTACCCTCTACAAAAGGTGGTCAAAAGCATTGCGAGAGTAGTAGGCTTGACTTAGGTTGATACCAGAGGATTCTAGTAAGCAAGATTTTGGTTTCAACGTTCAATTAATATGCAAGGTTCATCTTGAAGTCGAAGTCCTATATTACTACAAAAATATTAGGGGGGAATTAGAGCTTAGAGAAAAACAAGTAGCCACCAAACTCATACATAGATTTTCACCAACATATTACCTGCTTCAAAGCTCCCACATCATTGGTTCCATCACCACACATTAAGGTCATCCTGCCCACCATTTTAAAAGTAGTCATGATGAGTTCTTTCTGCTCAGGAGCTACCCTTGCGAAAACCTGTAAGAATTTATTTGGTCAGGATGAGCCATCATGAAAACCCGGTCACAAACATATGTACAAGTTACAACCTTCACATAAGGAATGACTTTAAGAACAGCGGAAGTCTGCTGCAACATTTCAATACAGTCACCTCCAATACAAAGATCATGAGCCTCTGATAAAGCTTCAACCTCAATATCGCTGTATGTAAAAGTAGGTGATATTAGCATTTCTCTGGTATAACTAAGGACGTGTGAAATCATGAATTACAAGGATAACAGTAAGCTTGTTTTAGCACATGCAAGTAAAACATGGGGGCAATTGTAAAAGAAACTTCAGATAAAACTAGGAACTGTTTTCAACTTCCAACAATAAAATTGCTACCTGTAGCTAATTATCTGAGCCTCATCTGGTGAGACCCACTCATAACTTCCACCATTCTTTGCTGGGCCAAGAATCAGTGCAGGTTTTGTAACAATATTAACTTGCCCAGCAACATGGCAAGCTGTCAATGCTTGATCACCTGTAATCATCACCTAGAGAACGAAAACCTTCCTTATATTTCTTATATATAAGAAACAACATTAGATTAAGCTCTAACAAAATTCAATCCAGAAAATAATAACAAAAGGCAAGATCAATAGCTTAATTATTATCAACGTAACAAAAGATAAGACAACTGAACCCTTATACACCATAGATAAAGAAGCCCAATAATAATTCACCATAGATAAACAAAATCAAGTTCACCATCTTCATACCATCAACCATCTTAATGAAATAGCTTCTATGCAGGCCTTCAGTTTATGCAAAAGCAAATGTTACTAAGGTGCACATACTCCTACAAATGCACACTCAGAATAACTAGGAGCTTACATATGATACTCTGAATAAATCTCAAACAACAATAAATTAAGGAACCAGACTCGTAATACTAGAACCCTTATATCTGACAGCAAGAACAAAGAAACACTGTATAGAGACTCTCCATCGTTATTCACGTGAAAATTCTGTGCACTAAGGGCATTTGAGTCGGAAAAAAACAAACTACCACCATTTTTCTCTTTCCCGCCACAGCCCCCCAAAAATGAAAATTTTAAATTAAAACACCAAACATAGTTGAAAACTCTTGGGTATTGAAATACGAGTGTGGTTCAATGTTCAGTTGAGAGAATGGAAAATAATCAAAGAAGATTCAAAGAAGACACTGACCAAGTCATGTGATGATCCTTTTAGTCCAGACAACACAGTGGCTGAATCTCCTCTTATGGGACAATTAAATACCTGGAGTTTACAAGTAGAGTGCCAAGCAAAAACAAAGATATCAAATGGATAATGCATCTCATCATAAAAACAATGTAAGGCTCACAAGATGGGAGTGCAAGCAAAATAGAGGAATAGAAAGAGCTGAAAAGGATTAAGTAGCCTTTTACCGCAAAGCCAGCAAAAATAAGCTCACTCTCCACCATATTTCTGTCCAAGTTTCTAGCTTCACTAACCTTCCAACAGTTAACAAGCCAAAAGTTAAATTTCACACACACGCAGATATATATATATATATATATATATATATATATATATATATATATTATAATGCAGAATTGCTGCAGACCATATTCATGTAATATATTTTGGTAATACAATGAACAGTCTAAATAATCTAGAACGAGTAAAAGGACTCATTTTGGAAATGAATATATGGAAAGATTAAATATTACATAGAAACTATACATAGAAATCATGTAAAATTATGAAACATTGCAAGGACATTCTTAAAACAGTGTGGCGGATCATTTTGTAAATCAAAAAATTTCAAAGGTGTGCATTCTAGACCATGGGGACAATATTAATGTGTTATACATGTGTGTGTGTGTGTGTGTGTGTATTGGTCTATAAAAGTATAGTGCTATATATTAAGAGAGCTACTGGGGAAGGGGTTTCCAGAATGAGAGAATATCAACAAAAATGGTGACCCTTACTGTCATTTCCGGGAGAGACTTGAATGCCAGTGCCAAAACACGAGATCCTTGACGAGTGTATTTCTTGTATGTCTTTACATAAGATGAGGGCACATCGACAAGTCTACCTTGGATGGTTTCTGGTGCACCCTGAAATGTCGGGGAGAGTTGGTTTTACTTGATTGAGATTGAATACAGGACCAAGACACAACAGGATATGTGAAAAGAAAGAAAAAGAACTATTATGAGTCACACGACACTTGCATGAGATCCCATAACATAAGTAACCAGGCATTGCATTCGTACAAAGCAAGACAAATCTCATGATAGTTCACAAATGAGTTGTGGATAAGCCCAAAAAGGAGGAGGAACCATTCTGCAAGGCATCAACCACTAATGGGCATACCCTGTTATATGGTACAGCATTACAGCCAAAAAGCTTTGACTTTCACCTAAGTGCTAATCAGCTTCGAAGAGGCTTTATAGTGTGTGAAAAGTCACATTCACAATGTATATACTAGACAAAAACACAATTATCATGCCCTCCGAAGAAGATTACCTTTACACGAGGTATACTAGACCAAAGACATTTATGACGGCCAATAATGGACAATACCACATCATTTCTCAGTACAGAATTTGCCAGAAAGAAAACTGCAATTACATACCTTCACAAAAGCAAAGAACTGCTCCTCAACACGAACGACAACTGCCATTCTTTTTAAATGAGAAGCGAAGTGGTGTCTCTGCACAATCTGAACAGCATTTCCACCACCCCTGAAGATGCAGGAAAATTTATAATGGGGAACCAATATGGAAAACTTAAAAAGGGTAGTCAAATAAGTTGACATCTGAGGACCTTGATATAAACTACCAATAAAATATGCACGGAAAAATGACCAAGATGGAAAAACGTGCACAAAAATCAAATATAATACATCACAAAGCATAATGTGAACACATTTTTATACAATTTTCTATCCAAAAAGACATAACTAATTATACCACCTTTGGCCCATGTAACTAAAGTTTTAAAAAGTTGACATTGCACAAACTTCACACAAGTTTAAGTTCTACATGTGAACAAAAAAACGGTATGAGCATATTCGCACCTAAGGCATCCATTTTACAGAATTTGAAAAGCAAAACATATATGTGTATGTGCGCATGCGCGCGTGTATAGAAGAGAGAGAGAGAGAGAAATACATTTAAAAACAAAAACTGTAAACAACCCAAGCTTGGATCGAGGGTCAATCCACTATCCCAATTCAGCCTAGGTCACCCACCATGGCCCAAACCCAAAATCCATGACAAGTTATTGGTAATCTTGGTAGCACAATTGAGACCTTATATATAGTTCAGTACTTCCCACAATTCCAATGAGGGACTAGAGTATCAAAATTTCCCCAGCATTAACACTTAACTTCCTTGTCAACCACATTAGGCCCAGACTAACCCCAGAACCCTTCCAATTTGGGACACAAATCAGCTCCCACTATAGTTCACCTCCTTCTGGATCTAACATTCTGAAAGTAAACATTAACAGAACTGGTCACTCATTTTTCTTATGCTTTCAACAAAAATTATTCCAAAACTTAAGAGCACACCACAATCTAAACCATATTACACACAAATGTCAACTCTTCCCACAAGCTTCAGTCGTCAAGACCAAAATATTCTTCTACATGTTTTACCGTTGACAAGAACATAATTTATTAGGAGAATAGAAACATCAAGAGAATATAAGCAGTCCGCCCAGATATTATTTTTCTACATGTTAGCATAGGGATAATAAATATAAGATAAGCAGAGAAAAGGATTTCAGTAAGAAACTAAAGCAATTAACATGCATTTCAATAAATGCTCAGCCACACATGCCAACTTACTTTTTGGGCATGGCCTTCTCATCCGATTTGTAAGTCCACTCAATCCCCTTAACTGCAGCCTTCTCTAAAGGATCACCGACCTACAAGCAACAATATTGCTGTAATTATAGCATAAAAAAGTTGGTCATGATCAATGGCTTTGCGAGAGGTAAACCATTACTGAAACAAATGAAGTTGCTTTTAGCTTTCTTATGCCTTAATCTAATGAGAGACTAATTGGGGAAAATTTGAGTTAGAATGGTTCATAGTTATTGAAGCAGAAGATAAGTGATCAAAGTGAATGGTTCCCTCTTGGTTCTCTTACAGGAACTAGACATTTAATACTTGCATTAGACATCAAAAAGCTATCAGGATTTTGAAGTTCCCAGAATATAAACTCCCCACCAGTATACCCTGTGCATCTTACATTTTACCCACCCTGCTGGAAATACATGCCAATGGAAAAATAAAATGAGCACCTAACAACGCATCTTCACAAAGCAAGAGCTACGAGATCACCCCTTTCAAATGTAAATGTATTTCATGATTTGATTCTCCAAGTATATATGGGGATGACAAAAGAGAGGGATAGGGTTTCTTTGGCATTTGGCATAACGGGGCCCCTGTGGGAGGCTTGCACGACGAGGGTAGAGTGTACCCCTGATAATTGAGTCGCAGTGCCTGGGCTGTGAGGGCTCTTAGCCACATATATATTTCAATGTATACATAATTATGGATTGGTTTACAAACATAGTAGTTCTAAGTTCTAACCAATAGGATTTTAAAGTTGGTAATTCATACCAACTTATTCTCCACAAAAACCAAAGCATGGCAAGATGCTAGAATTTCCAGAGTGCGAGCTGGCACTTTGGTCATTTCTGTTTCTAACTCTAAACTTTCTGTCAACCCACCAACTCCAGAAAACTCCTGCCAATAGAAGCACCATATACAATCATGCAATTAGACATGTTATAAAACAATAAGATAAATACAAGTTATAACTGATGTACCATGTCATCAGATGTTAGCGTCCCAGTTTTATCGAAACAACATATATCAACCTGCAGGAGCACCAGGAAAAAACATGTAAAATATGAGGAGACGCACGAGATCAATAAATTGCTAAATATTTACATACACACAGTAATTTTTATAAAGCTGGAAGTCATAAGATCTAGTAACTTCTGCTTTATTACGCATATATTATCTTAAATAAAGAAGACTCATGTTGAAAACAAGAAAGCTGACAGAACACAAGCATCAAAAGAAGGATGATTATCCTAAAGAGTACTGCATAAAGCAAGAATTCCCCAGCTACCATCAAAACAATCAGCATAAAAAAATTGAATAGGCTGACCCCTGAAAACTTTGGGAGTCACCACTACCATAGACAGAAAACCAAGAAAACAATTAGAACATAAGGATGATAATCTCTCAGAAGGATGATTACAATGGATTCATAAAGTGAGTCCCAAGCATCCAACAAAACCATCAATCAACAAAATGAAGAATCTGGCCTCTGAAATTCTCAGTACGATCAGTACCATGTTGGACAATAAATGTTAAATGATTAAAATGCAGCTGGTTTACGCAACAAATAGACAAGTAGCATGCAATATTTCCCAATGCCCAACCAAACAAAGGCTATTGAAACTGCTCCAGTTCAAGGTTAAGGATTACAGCAATTCCATTAATTCAAACACAGGTAATTACTGATCTTACCTATAGAATAACAAAACCATAGAAACATTGTAAAAATAGACAGGAAAAAGAAAGTTGTTAAAACAAAAAACAGAGTAAATACGTGGGGCAAGAATTAATGATAAAATAAAGCCTAAACAGCATCCATGATTTCTGCAGTAAAGGATTCATAAACACTGACCATCAAATTCGTTTGCTAAACAAAATAAATCAAACGATAGATCATATAAAGATGATCATTTGCAGGAGCACTAATATGACAGCTGAATCAAATAACTATATTTGCACTGCTCACCTTCCCAGCGAACGGGATTCGAAAAGGTTCTGTACAAAATATCCCACGTCGAGCCAATGCAATTAAAGATGTATTAACAGCTATTGATAGTTCCATTGGGAGCTCTGGGGGAATCACAGAAGTGATAATCAATGAACAACTAAGTATAAGCTTGTATCTACTCCTTGTCGGGTCCTCAAGCCCCTGAATGGAAGCAAGCATCAGTATTATACAGAAAGTGCAGGGGTAAAAAGCATGATTGATATATCATGAATAAGAGCTAAATGTACAGCAGAAAGAGGCCATATCATCAGTATCTGAGAAGGAAGCTATATTTCACCTTTTTAAGTACATAACCGGCAGCAATCACTGCAAATATAACTAGAAACAAAATAAAGAGCCCACTTTCCCAGCTGTTAGCAGTAACCTGCATGCCAAACTTAGAATCATCATGCAAAAGTAAAGAGAAAATAAATAAAAATGAAATAAAATAGTAAAAGTGATAAATTCCCGATAATGATGTAAAAATCATTTACCCTCTCTGTTGAAAATAGAATGGTCCGCATCAGTTTCCCTTGGGTTGTCTCAAACCCAGTCCGTAGAACAACAGCAAGGCAGCCACCATCAGGGGTTTTCACATTAGAGGTCTGACTCAGAAAAAAATGACTGGTCATGTGAGGATTTTATAACATTATAAAACACTTGAAAAATAATGAACAAAGTAAAAAACCTTATCAGGTGTATGCTGCAATATCTTTGTGCCCCCAAAGAGAATATGGCTTTTATCTCGTCTGGCAGATAAATTCTCTTCAGTTCCTCTCCCGGTGATCGAGACCTAGACAAATGCTCATTTTTATAATTGGGGATACTAGATGACACATCCAACAAACAACATAACTAATTGCCACAGGAATTCATGATATTGCAGCCTAGAATGCATCTGGAAGCTCTTCTACTAGTAAAGAGTACGTGCACAGTGTAAATAAGAAGTGCCCATAATTTATGTCTTCATGCAATTACAAGAAATTCAAACTATTCTCTTAAGAAGAAAAAAGAAATTCCCGACTATTACTCGGAACATATACATATTCTCGAAGAAAATGGGTACACGTTCAAAAGAAATTAACTCTCACGTGGAAGTAAGGGAAATATATAATATAAAACTTTTAACTGCCAGAAATAAGAGAAACCATTATGGGTCTGATAGGCATCAGGATTAAAAGTGAAGCTACACGCTTTCATTCATCTCTGTCGACAAACCTAAACACCTAAAAGAATGTTGTCATCCTTGCTCCTGCCAAAACCATGAATCCTTAAACAAAGGAGCTTAACAGATTTAGGGGTAATTCAACCCTCCTTGCACATCTAACAACTATATATTGATAATTCATATGGTGTGCGCCTCGGTAGCATGTCATTAGTGTTCAGTCAAGTTATAATTAATGATGTCACTTTCTTTGAAACAAAATTACTTTATCCCGGCCAATTGTCTTTTTAAGAATTTTTCAGTGGTGGGAGCAAATGGGTAACTGTCTCTTGCATGCTCCCTTTCTTTTAACTTAGATGAGTAAGGGTGAGGGCTCCGTGAATACATTCGTCATTGGTTCATATAGTGGGAATCTGGCTTTCATCCAATTTTTTTAAATTTTAGTGAAACCTCATTTACCAAAGAAATAGTATGTTTAGTTGATGGAGAAAATAAAATCAGGGAAGAGAAACAGAGAAGAACCTTCCACTGTGGGGTAGATTCGCCAGTCAGAATTGCTTCGTTGACAATAACACTTCCAGCTAATATAAGCATGTCCGCAGGTACAGACTTATCCTCTCCATTCTGACCAGTAGAACGGCCAATAGAAACAACATCCCCAGGCAGAAGATCTATCCCAGAAAGTTTAATCCACCTAAAGTAACAATATTTTCAAAAAGTCATAACATAAAACTCTCCAAACACCTACAAAATATCCATATATTATCGTAATTGAAAGGCAGAACTTCTTTCAGATATCTTACTTTCCACAACGGTACACCATTAGAGTCTGGCCATCCACTCTTACGCGTCGAAGCTCAGACAGAGTCTTTAAACGGCTTTTGGCCATTGTTGACTCAAACATAAACAGCATAAATAGAGTGAACAGACTGTAGTACCAGTATTCATCCAAACACCAGAGTCCTACACAGAAGACCTGCACGTAATAAGCCGCATCAGACATAGTTAAGAAAAGAATAAAAAACAAAACTTGAGGAAAAGTAGCTTTCTTTTCCTTTTTGTTGGTGTGTGCATGTTCAGTTGGTTGATTGAGGACTAGAACAACTATGAATCACAACAAACCTGAAATACAAAGAAGGGCTCCATGCAGTGCTCTTTCATCAATTTCTGGAACGTGGGTTGCGGGTATTCAAATCTACTTGCCCAGGAAAATACAAATTAGAAGCAGCAGCGGAGACAACTAAAGCAAAATGGCACATTTGAAAAGCCAACTTCACCAAACATGCATAGTGCTGTAAGGAGTTGACTACGGCTGTTCAAGCTTAGTTCAAAAATAAAATTGATCTTCAACGTAAGGAAAACCATTTTTTGTCCAACTCTCAAGCCAGTCTGAAACAAGCCTTAATCAAGTTGAGCTCAAGTAGCTTGGTATTCATCTAGTGCTATTGTTAAGCTTGCATCCAAAGCCCAAGCTCATAAATAAGAACACGTAAAAGTTCAAGCAACAACCCCACAGATACACCAAGAGAAAGCAAGGACATGCATCTTGCACAAATCTGCTATACTACAATTAATGCCTAATACTCGATTAATACAGAATTACCTTATCGTGGGTATATTGATTTATGATGCACAACGGGACATGAAATCAATGCATTCATGAATACATGTCCGGCATCAGTATGGTTATTCTACGATGATACTTGCTCTATTATATTGAAGCCAATACATTTGGTCACGAAGTCTACAGTACTTCTTTCTCTATGTGGTGAAATATGGCACAATAAGAAGTTTAATAGAAGAAAAAAATTTGAAACTTCATAAGACAAACACTTCAGAGATCTATTGATGATTCAATATATGACAGAAGAATAACTCATATTAATAATAAAGGTATGGCACATCACAAAACTAGTTAATAATAAGCTCTACATATAGTCGTAATTATCATAATCGTAAGATACACGATACATATCATACGATACATATAATACGGAGATAATTCGATACGTATCACAACAATGCGTATCAAAAATAACACTATATTATACGATTCAGTAATGATTCGATACGTATCTTACGAAACGATACAACGTTGATACTTTTTGAAGTTAACAACTGTCTTGAAAAAAGTTTAATTTAGATCCAAAAAGAGTAAAAGCAAAACTTTTAAACTTTCTACCATTACAAATGGAAAAGTTTTTAGCATTAACATATTCTATATCGCTTGATAAGCCCTTAAGCGCTATTTCGAGTTTCACATCTTCTACATAACGTCACTTTATTTTTCTCACGTCACTTTCCACAACCAGAAATATAAATATCCACTTGTTATAATTTGAATTATTTTCTTTTGTTTTATAGCTCAAAAGTGAATCTGTATTTTCGTTTTCTCTTGTTACTGTATAAACATTACTAAAATAATATATAATAATTCAATTTTGAATATTTTGACTACTATTTAATTCTAAATTAAATTTTATGTTATAATGATATTTACTTGACTATTTTTATATATAATCAAGCTAATATGCTTAATTGTCCAATAAATTGTATGTTTTATATGTTTACATAGATATTACCACATATTTCAATATGTATATCTATATATCCACATTTTTCATTTCTATCGTGGAACGATACGTGAAAACTTTTCGATAAATGATATGATTCAAGATTTGACAACTATGCATGTACTTGTAACTTTACTGTAACAAACTGTGGAGCTTAGAGAATTCCTCGCGACAAGAAATGTTCCAAATTGACGATATATGTAGACACATCTAAACCAACCCAAAGAATTGCAGTAACAAACAACCACAGAAGACTGACCAACCACTCTTGTAAGAGACGAAGAAAACACAAATTTCCATATCAAGAAAAGAGAGGTAGAGTAATATAAGGAAGGTATTTAGAAATCAGCATATACAATACCCAACATAAAAATTATTAACAAATATAAGATAAGTAGAACACATACACATTCCGCCCCCATTTTTGAGTAGCAGCAGCAATTTTAGCTTCCGTGCCATATCCACTACTTTTGAGATAGTAGCCAAATGTTTCTTTCGAAGGGTAAGGAATCTTAGAGAAGGTTTGCTTCTCCACTGAGTAGATAAAACATTGCTTTCTGAAGTCAAAATAAATTTCCTCCTGGTCTACTGAGGATGAGGAACCTGGCAGCTGTAGTAGCAAAAGATAAATAAGTCAAGCAGCCGCTTTCATCAAATAAAATTGCATACATTCTTAGTTACCCTTCTATTCAAAGAAGAGTGTAAATAATGATCTCCTGCCAGTTAGTATAGTTAGTATACCCAAATTGCTGTAAAACAGCTGTGTAGTTCAATTAAACGAGCAGCCTGTGACTGTATCATGGTGTGATTCAAGAAATCATTGGATTATAGAGCTGTCAGCCTGGCACAAAAGAAAAAGACAAACTATAAAACTAGTAGAGGGGAAGGGTTGCCATTGGCTCTGCTCTGAACATATCGGGGACAAAAAAATTGAAGAATAAGGTGATGGAGTATCTACCGAGTGACGGCAAAAGGTTTGTAGCCTATAGGTTACTTCAGAATTACAAAGGTCGCCTATTTGTGTTGGAGAATCAATGACATCTGTCGTAGTCTTTGACTATGAAGAGTACGAATCAATACAAACAAATGGGCTGATGTAATTTGAGTGCAAAGGTTGAATGACCTACACAATCAACAGTTGGGGGCTGGGGGATAGGATTTCAAAGGGCAGGAAAAGAGATGTTCTCAGGCTTTGTTTGGATAGCACTTTCATTTTCTAAAAATTTCATAGAATGTGCTTGGCCAACGTTCCCGTCTTTGTTTTCAAAAATGTTTCTAAAACAACCCTACTTCATAAAATATCATACTAAGAAATAATGGCTCTAAAATATCAGAAAACATGCCAAGTAATCAGAGAACATGCCCAGTATAACTGTACTTAAAGGTAATGAATACTTTAAAATTTAAATAAAACCATGACAACCTTCCGACGTTTAAGTGGGACAATTTCTTTAGAACCAGAGAATTTAGCTGGAGTAATCTTGCATCCATCTGCTTGGTGAATGTCTTTAACCTGCCAAATGAAGTGACATTGACAACTTAAAATATAAGGTGCATAGCATTAGACAGAGGACACATTCACTCGATCAAAAAAGTAACAGCAAGACATAAATAACCTTATGCATTCACTTCTACAGTCTACTTAAAATACTACAATACAAAACAACAAAATAGGTAGCTGATTTAAAATATATATATATATATATATATATATATATATATATATATATATATACATATACATATCCGGTGAATCAGATAGCAGAATTTCAAAATTATAGATTATCAAGACAAGAAAGTGACTCATATAATGCATACAAGAAATGAACACTTTGGTTTTACATAGATATTTATTTAGTATAATTATAAACCAAATATTGGTTAAGGCACTGCCTTAATAATGTTCTGATATGTTTTAGGAGTTCTTGATGTCTTATGTTGGTTCAGCTAATGTTATTAACATTTTATATGGAGTTACTCTACTCTTTGCCGTTTGCTTCATGAATTGGTAAGTAAACAAAGAGTGAACATTTTTTATTCTACGAGCCATAGCGTAAAACTCTCTTCTTCTATTTCTTTTCTTTGCTTTCCTTTCCCTTTTTTTAGGAAAAGTAGTCACTAAAACTATGTTATTTTACTATCATATAGATTTCCATATTAGAGTATTTTGAGATGATTTTGGTTCAACCTATGCGAGGGTGAAATGTAAAGAATTTTAATGATTCTTCTCCTAGCCTTTATCTTCATGTTCGTTGCAACTTAATTACTACTCTTGGGTTGATATTAAACGG
Source organism: Hedera helix (assembly GCA_947179155.2). Classification (NCBI taxonomy): domain Eukaryota; kingdom Viridiplantae; phylum Streptophyta; class Magnoliopsida; order Apiales; family Araliaceae; genus Hedera; species Hedera helix. The sequence goes on along the minus strand of OX359270.1, from coordinate 16,359,395 downwards.
ACCAGGGAAACCATTGCTATCAATACAATATGTTAAACATCACCCAAAAGTTCAAAATAAACATATATATATATAACTCTTGGTTGTTGGGACACTGTTTCGGCAACCGGTTGTTGGGACACTGTTTCGGCAACCAATGCAGGGGCATTTTTGTTGTGGATTGGCCCTACCGCTCATCCTTCTTGTCACAGACCAATTTATGCGAAATTTTTGCCCTACCACTACCCCTTCTTGCGGCAAGCCAAAAGCCGCTCATCCCAGCAACCCATTGCCATGGATAATTTTTCATATATATATATATATATATATATATATATATATATATATATATATGGTGGTGTTCATTGATTTACCACAAAAACCCACTAAAAGGATTACCCCTAAAATTATTTATTGAAGCACAAATTTATATTAAGAGAAACACAAAATTCTCTCTGTTGATGGGAGTGTGCAAGTTTTATGTGACCAATATCTCAAAGTTTCAGATATTCTTATTAGGATCATAAATTGATGGGAGTGTGGAAGTTTTATGTGACCAATATCTCAAAGTTTCAGATATTCTTCTTAGGATCATAAAACACGGGAAACCATGTTAAGGTCAAGAACATAAAATACAGAAAAGAACTATTATATAATGCATGGGAGAACTAGCTATATAATTTGTATCTACAACGGTCAAAAGTCAGGATACCGAACCTTAAAATATTGGATGAAACATTTGAAATCCACTGACCAAACAGTAAAGAGAAACACGAGCACATGAACAGCTACAAGGCTGCCAAGAATTATAAACGAGTCCACAATGTCTAAGCTAGGAATGAGGGTTACAATCCAAGCAGCATAGAGTATGGCAAATGGCCACACGTCCAATCGCCATGGCAACTTCCTCTTCCTCACCAAATCAACAGTATCCACCACTTTCCCACGAACTTCGAATCTTGACATGTCACTTAGCACTCTAAATATACTCGAGCTTAAAACTAGCAAAGTAAGTATTTTTCTTCGGCTGCAGATAAGAGAGACAAGGAAGGACGAAAAAAGACAACATCAAATACCGGTCAAATTCTACAAGATCAATATCCAATACCAATAGCAGAAACCCAGATCCTTACGGGTTACACCAGATTATTAAGGGGAAAAAAGATACCCAAAGAAGATAACACATGCGATTCCCAAAAAAAAAATGAAGAAAATAAATTGCAAGAGTTCAAAATCGAATACATACCGGTTAGGGTTTGCTTATCTTAGATTAATCCTCCGTTGGCCTGATTTGAGGGCAGAAGTCGATCGCTGGCTTCCACCATGAGACAAGAAATAGGGCGGAAGAGAGAAGTTTGACCTAATAACTTCTAATGAGTGCTATTATAGCGTATTTGCTTCTTCTGCTTGGCTTAAATCAGTAAAAGAGAGGAAAAATAAAGTTAGTGTTCGATGTTGAATAACCTACTTTTTCGATTTTTATTGTATATCGAATCGGATCGAATAGAGCAATTCGATACATAGATAACTGATTTGATATATAAATTTAATGGGTTCACAATTTTTTGATTTAATATTTATTGAATGGTATTGGTTATATATGTTTTTTTTATTTATATTATTATTATTATTATTACTATTTTTAGTATGAATCGAATCGGCTTATCGGTCTAACTGATATCGATATCGTTATCAAATTTTGTATAGATTTAGTACCGGTTTAGTCTAATTTAATTTAATTTAATTTTAACTGATTGAACATCTCAATCTATTATACTACTATATAAGGCATTATTTTAAAAAAGATAAAAAGCAATATATAATGAAATCTATCATAATAGATTTTTGATTAAGCTAAAGTAACTTATAATTAATAATTGCAATATTATAAATAATTGTTAAAGACAAACCACTTTTACTCCAATATTTTCTAAATATGTCTGCTTTTTCTTTTGATCTTATTTTTGTTATTATTATTTTGATATTCCATTATATTTTATATTTATAATGTTTATAGTTTCAGGTGTATACTATGTAAATTAATTATAATAATAGAACGTTCTCTTAAATATTTATTAATACTAAGTATAAATGTAAATGATCATTACATATTTAATAATATGTACAATTTAATTCTTAAAAATTAATACTAAGAATATTTTCCAAAAATTATTATTATTATTAGTATTATTATATATTAACTAGAGCGAACTAATTCCTATAAGTTATAAGATTGTTAAATATTAGAAAACTAATCATTAAACAATATATTAAAATACAAAACATACCCAATAATTATATATAACAAGGTATTAAGAGATCTTATTAAATAATTTTATTATTTTACCGAGTCATTTTAGTTGATCATGAGTTAATTCCGAATCAACCATTTAAGATTCTATTTTTTGATACAATATATAAACTCTTCATATTCTATGAAATATATACAATAATTGTATCGTATGACATAATGTAGGAACTAATTATTTATCACCAAAATTGAATAAAGCTATACATTAAAGTAATTAATAATAACTCTAAATTAACATTATAAAATTTATTAGTCAATACAAAAATGCATATTGTATATTAATTTCCATATAATATATATTGATTTATTTATATTGATTTCCATATAATATATAGATTGAAAAATATATAAATTTTATAAAAAGTATGTCTCTTACATGAATTATCAGTCTAGTACTAGTAAGTCATTAAAAAATCATATTACAAAAATAAAAATAAATAAACACATGTAGATATAAACATGTAACCTTATTTGTAATAGCAAGGGCATGTCACAAGGATCTAAGGCAAATTATCAAAGCTTTTTTTGTAGATTTTACGTTATCAACTCAAATTCTAGAATGCATTATAAGGCCAAAAAAAGTATTAAAGAACTAAAAACACTGAGGTAACATTACTTTAATTAGCAATAATTTTTGTAAAGAAAAGAAATAAAAATGAATTTCTTGAAGAAATAAAAGAAAATTTCTTGAAGAAATAAAAACAAATTTAATGTTAAAGGTGTAAACATGGGAGTTAATGCTTAAAAACCTACAAATTTGATGATAACCAACTTTAAAAGAGGAAATTTTATATTAAGATTAGAATGTTATACAAAAATTGTGAGACTACACACCCTAATCACAAATGTAAATATAAATATAATCGTGAATAAGTTAATAAAGATTAACTTTTTCTCAAAGCCCTAATTTAGAATGTAAACCCTTAATTTAGAATGTAAACCCTAAATTAGAATGCAAACCCTAATTTAAAAGGTAATCCTAATTTTGAGTATATTTATAAATATAATGGAACATGTCAATAAAGACCAACTTTATAATCCAATACACTAGATTTAAATGTTGGAGGAATATATAATTCAAAAAGAAAAGGGGAAAAAAGTCAAAAGTTAGAATATATAAATATATATATATATATATATATATATATATGTGTGTGTGTGTGTGTGTGTGTGTGTGTGTGTGTGTGTGTGTAAAAGATAATGAATGTATAAAAAAAAATATGGTTGGATAAACCATGGGATAGTCGGCCATGGAGATGGTCATGTGACCACCATCCTCCCATGCACACAAGTTAGCTAACATATGGGATTGTTGGTAAGAAAAGAAAGGGAAGACTTGGCACCGTTTTAGCCACCAACAAAAAATTGTTGAGTTAATTTTAATTAATTAAACCCTAAATTTACTTAGTTGCTAATTAAATTAACTAGTCATATTGGACTTATTTTGGAGCACCAATTAAGTGGACTAAACCTTGCAAATAACCACAAGAGTTGGGGCTTGACCAAGAGAAAGAAGTCAATGAGGGTTTAAGTGCAAGTTTGGAAAACTAGTTTAATATATATAACAAAAGGGGAGAGCAAGATAACTCCCCCATACACACGCCAAAAGTTCAGCTAAGACAAGGAGAGAGAGATATGAGAGTTAGCTAAGGAAGAAAAGAAGTAAAAGAGAAGAAAAACTTGAAACTTGAAGTAAAGAAGCAAGAGAAAAAAGAGAGGCAAAACTAAAAAGATATAAAATTCTAACCCTCTTTTAATTCAAATAAATTCTAAAATTCTTTTCATTTGAAGTTTATGAAATTCTTACTATGTTTAAGTAAAGCTTAATTGTTATTCTCAGATGACACAATGAGATCTAGAAGGGGGTTGAATAGATTTTATTAAAAATATCTGATTAAAATTATTTACCCAATAATTAATTAATCTGTTTCAATTAAGTGCATCGACATATATTGTGTTTTGTAAACCCCCCCCCCCCCCCCCCTAAGATTGAATTAAGATCTTAATTCTTACTTTAGTGATATGAAAATGTGAGAGTCAGTCAGATGATATTGTAGTTATATAATAATAAATATGACAGTTATATAAAGCAGTTAAGGACACAAATTTTTAAGAGGTTCGGAGCTTAAACTACTCATAGTCCTCTCTTCCACTCCACTGAGTAGGGATATCCATTATAAAATAAGTTTCCACTGAACCAATTACAATCTCCCATCGAAGTACTGATTCCATCGGAATCAGGCAAGTACTATGTCTCGACTTACACAACCCCCCTCTAGAATTGATCTCCTTAGAATCAGGCGAGATCTCTGTATCGACTTATCAATCTCCCACTAGAGTTAACCCACTTAGGATCAAATGAGATCTCTGTCTCGATTTTTCAACCTCCCACTGGAGCTTACCCACTAAGGATCAGGCAATATCTCTGTCTCGACTTTTCAATGTGCTTGTAGATAAGTTTGGAATGCTGCTAAATTACGTTTAAGCTCGTCTTCTGAATGACTTAGCAGCGTGATCGATTTCTTTCCAAGGCGTAAGAGTGGCTTTTCCAGAAAGTGTAGAGTGGCTTTTGAATTTTAGGGATGCTTTGAGCTTTTAAACTTGCAAGCTTTATCTCATGATTTTTCTTGATCAATCGACAACCATGAAGTCTGGAGATGAAATCTATTTATAGATTTATTTTTTAAAAATGCCCTTTAGGAAGTTACCATTGATTTGTCTGATGTCAATGGATGTTCCAAGCACATGACAGAAGATAGATCTTATTTCAAAGAGATCAAAATGAAGAATGGTAGATCAGTTACTTTTGAAAATAGTCATAAAAGAAGAATAATTGGATCTGGATCTATTGAAAATGTTCACATTACAATCAACAATATATCTTTGGTCAAGGAATTGAAAAATAACCTATTAAATGTTTCTTAACTCTGCAAATTTGGTTTTGATGTGATATTTTCTGTTGGTTTTTGCAAAATCTTAAAAGCAAATACATTTAAGGTAAAACTCATTGCTAATAGGCATAAAAATGTTTGTGACTAATATGTTAAACATAAAGTTACAGAATATTAAATGCTTAGTAATAGTGAATTATATGGATAATAGTTTATTGTGGCATAGAAATCTTAGACACACTTGCATGTACACCATCTCAAAATTGCAAACACAGGAATTAGTTTTGGTCTTCCTAAACTGCCCTACAAGTATGATCAAGTTTGTGGAGCATGGGCATTAAGAAAATAAGTTAGAAGTTCATTCAAGTCTAAAATCATTGTTTTCACCTCTAGGCCACTAGAATTATTGCACACAGATCTCTTTGGTCCTATGTGTATGACTAGTATTGTAGGGAGAAATTATACCTCGGTTATTGTGGATGATTTTTCAAGGTTCATTTGGACATTATTTCTTAAATATAACAACAATACTACTTATATGTTCATCAAGTTTTGTAGACATGTTCAAATGAAAAAGATGAGTCAATCAAAAGCATTCGAAGTGATCTTGGAGGAAAATTGGAAGCTTACTGTGATGACAGTGGTATATCACATAATATCTCAGCTTCTAGAACACAATAATAGATAGGTGTTGTAGAAAGAAAGAACTAAAGAGTATAAGACGCTAAAATGACAATACTTGTTGAATACAATTTGCCAAAGCACTTTTGGGCAAAAACTGTTGGTTTGCAAAAATATGGCATACATATAATCAACTTATATAAGCGCATAAAAATCAGATTTTAAAATTTTTATACAAACCAATAACCCAGATCTTTCTTATGCGACTATTATTAATTGAAGAAGGATAAAAGAATTTATACCTTTGTAGAACCAAGCTTCCACGGGTACAAGTTCATCTCCCTTTAATCTTTCACATTCTTCTTCAAATTCACCGATTAGATTCTACGGATCAATGTTAGCTCCCCAAGTGTGAAGCCTCTAGAGGTGATCCACCAAAAGATCTATGAAAAGAAGTAGATTTTTGGTTTCTCCAAACTATGGGTGACTAGCCCTAATTCTCTCTCTCTCTAACTCCTTAGATGTAGAGAATTATGGAGTACTCTCTCTATTCTAGTAAAAGAGTGTGTAACATTGATCTATGATAAAACTCCTCTTATTTATAGATCTAGTCAACCCTCCTAAACTATTTAGGATTAGGGTTTTAATTTAATTCCTAATTTAATTAAGAACTAAATTAATTAATTACAATTCATAAACCATTTAGGAACTTAACTATTTAATAATGAGAGTACTTCTTATTAATTAATTACTAAACCATTTAGTAACTTAATTAATTATTATAATTATAATTCCTAAACTATTTAGGAACTTAATTATTTAATAATAATATTACTACTTATTAATTAATTTCCTAAACCATTTGAGAACTAAATAATAATACTAGTAGTAATAATAATAGTAATAATAATAATAATAAGACTCCTCTTATTAATTTATAATTAGTATTTCTAAAATACTAAATTGTAAATATTAAGTTATTTAATTTATTCTATCACCATAGTATAAATTAAATATACTTAATTTATTATTACGATTATGTCATCCACTTCTAAAATAAATATTACTCTTTTGCGGTGTGACCTTTTAGGTTCTCCATATTAAACCGGTTGTATAATAAATAAATTACAACAATTCTAATTCATGTATTACGAATTAACTCTTTAATTCAGAATAAATAATTATTCCACAATAAGGGTAAGCCCCCTTAGCGATTAGTCGACTTTTCAGATAATATAGATTTCAACATTTGATCGTAAAAGAACTTTTTAGCAAATAGTTACCGTACAATTCAATCATTCTACTATACAATGTCCCAATCAAATATAAGATATGGAATTTCTGTCAAGTCTTATTATTTTGATCATATGCATTTCAATTCACAAATACACAACTCTAGTTAATGTAAATTAGAAACTCCTTTCTAATTCCATTCAACCCTGGCCAGGGATTTCTGAGTTGTCACTTATTGAATCGCATAGGACATTCTCTCCCTTTACTGGAAGTGGTAGATCCTTTGTTGATCATTCACCTATCTCCATGTGTACCTTATTATACCTAAGCATATCCTTTGATATACCAATAGGTCTTAAGGAATATGTCAAAGTATAACTTAGTATACACAAGATACTATGATGATCTCAAGTCCAATGATCACTTGTACGACTATCACATAAGGAACTCCTATTGACAGACAAGTAAAACTCCATTAGGTGTTCCTTGAGCGAGTCACGTTCAGTGAACTTATTTTCTAATAAGCACCTACATACTTGATTTAGTATCCCTACACAAATGATTATGAGATCAATCATCCTCTTCATAAGAGCAAGCATAATATGTACCAATCTATCCGGATCTACTAATCCCCATTTTAGTGATCCAACGATTATGAACAATTTTAGTTTTGAGCTATCTTGACTTTAGATCTCATTAGCATGATCCTCATCATGGTTCTAAAAGCATTGCTCAAAAACTATGGGTTTATCCATTTGATTAATTCAAGAAATTAATCATGAATAAAGAAATTCCTTGATTCTTTTATTAATAAATGAACAAGATTACAAAATATATGCTTATCACATCAAATGTGATTGGCTTGAGGGAATACTACTTTCAAAAACAATCATGATGAGGACATGCTAAGCTTAAGCGTGGATGGGGGGGTGAAGGAAATAAAGCTTGGGCTGATCCAATCCAAGTTCTAGTTGGTCCAGTTATAAGAGCTAGAGCTAAAAGATTCAAGGAAGTCCTTAATGGACTGATTCAAGGAGTTTGGGCTAAAGTTAATTCAAAGGGAATCAATAAAGGAGCTGAACTTAAAATAATTAACATGGTTCAAATAATTAGGCCAAGCCCAATTCATGTTTAAACCTATTCCTACGTGGTAACTAGGAAATCCAACTTCTACAAGGGTATTAAAATTTCTGAATCAAGTTAGGAGGCGCGACAACCCTAGTCCAAAACACGGAAGGAAATAAATGTTCTAGAAGCTACAAACTTGGAGCAAATCCATTCCAATTCTCAGCTAGAAAGTGAGGAACAAAGCAGTGAAAATCCTAGGAAACTAAGGAAGGTTACACACAGTTTCTTTGAGACAATATATGACAATTAAGGCTTCTTAAAGGGAAGGAATTAGGTTGGAGCAAGGCTTCAATTCTTAGTTAATTAGGATTTTGTTTAGTTGGGATTTTAATTCCTAAGTTAAGGCTGATTGTTATGTAGTTAGTTTTCTTTTTGTTTTTAGAATTTGGATTACTTTTGAGGTGTATAAATAGGGAATAAAGCTGATGTTTTTATTCATGTTATTCAATAATAAAATTCAAGTGTTTCTTGTGAGAGTTTTCTCTATTGGTTTTTTAAGAACTTTTGAACTTATCAGAGTTCTTCAGTGGCGTTCAACCTGACTTATCAATTAATAGCTCATAATTGATTGTGGCATCTTCTACCTTATACCAAGGTTCTTGCTTCGTTATAAGCAATAGGTCGAGGCTTCATTTAGCACCGTCTTCGAATGTATCAATGTTCGTATTTCTTGTGACAACTCGAATTTTTCAGAATAAATTAGATAAGAATTTAATAAATAAATATTTTATTATAAGACGTAACGGTTTTAAATGAATAATATATATAAGTTATATGTGTGTGAGTGTGTGTGTGTGTTTGTGTGATTTATCTGGGGAATACTATATATTTTGGAAATATGTGATTTATGAGGAGGATGAAATATGTATATAAATATATGTGAAATATATACATGTATTGGAAAATGAGATTCAATAGTTAATAAAACTATTAAATTAATTGAATGAAATTGACAATAGAATGAAAAATGAATTTTTAATAGTTAACTTAACTATTAAGTTAATAGTTTGAATTAACTTTGAGATGAGGTATGGGAGCGAAGAAAATTAATTAATATTAATTAAATTTAAAATTATATTATAAAATAATATAATTTGTACATTAAGTCTTGAACGACAATGGATTAAATTATGATGAAATAAATTTTATAAATGAGGGAATAAATTCACTAATTCTTATTAGTGGACTAATATATTAACTTTAATTAACTGAATAGAGAGATTTATTTTGTTAATGATGATAATGGTATTATGTTACAATAATTAAGTATAACATGAATGATCGTATACTATTTAATATTATGCCAAATGAATGTGAATTAAAAATATGAGATGAGGAACCAATATATGGTATATAAATATTGGTGTCAAATTAGTAAATTAAATTAATATTTAATTTGTGGTTAAATATATTAAAATAATACATTTAATTTTAAATAAATTATTTAAAAACAATTTATGGAAAGAATGAGATAATTAAATTTAATTGTACAAAACTAGTTGTTTAAATTAAATGAATGAATTAAAATAGTTAATAAATTAAATATCAATTATTTTTAATAGTTGATTCGTTACACAAAAAGGTTTTAAATTTAATTATGGATAAATTTCATAATTAGTAAAATGAAATTATACATAATTACAAATGTATAAAATACTAAATTTGGTATGATGTCGCAAGCACCCAAAAATAAAATCTTACTTTGGAAAAATAAATATGTAGTAGTGTAAAGTAAGAGTCAATCCCACAGAGAATGATTATTTAATTTTATGTTTTTGCAAACAAGAATTGGGGGTTTTTGAATTAAAGAAATAATTTAAATAAAAATAACTAAAATAAATATGCAAGTAATTTAATGAAATAAATGAGAAAAAAAAGCCTTGGTTTAAGTCAATATCCACCATCAAGAATTTACAACTGATCACTGATACAAGAATAAATCAATTCATATTTTAAATATTCAACGTGGAATGATTACTCCCATTCGAATAATTTTTCTATCTCTCCTTAATTTTAGTTAAGCAGAAACAAGCGATCTAAATAACCCTTACTACTAAATAATCTCAGACAAGCGCTAAAGATTTAACTTAGTAGCAGCATAAAGAAATAGAGAGATCGTTGAACTAAACAATTACCTTATAAAAGATATATAACAAAACTCAATATACTTATTTTTCTCACCACTTTCAGTTAATACAGACAAATATAAATCAGAAGATCAAAAGGTTTTTAATCAATGAAGCATACTAGGATTATCAATTTTTTTTAAATATTTTTCAATTTTTTTCTTTTAATGGGTGCATTTTATGCTCCATCCCATTTTTTTTCTTTCTCTTTTTTTTTTTCTTTCACGGTGAGTGCATTTTATGCTCCATCTCACCAGCGAGTGCGTTTTACGCTCCATCTCGCCTTTTCATGTGTTTATGGGTGAGTGCGTTTTACGCTCCATCTCAACCCACCACAAGATTTTTCTTTTTCAATAATAATCCTAGAAAAATTACCTGAATCATCTCCTCCAAATTATATTTTGTCTTATATTTTACTTCGAATAATGATCAAATAAGCTATAGAGTTCAAAAATATCTTTCATAAGCATTTAACCATATAAACTTTCTCTTAATTAAAACTAATTCAAACAAATGGATATAAGTGCATAAAAATTTAAAAGATCTTGAACAAAGTAATAATCAATAAAAAGTCAAAAATTCAAACTAAGCAAAAATTTATCATTTTTCCAAGAGTTATTAAATAAAAATCAAAATTTTATCATTAGCTAAAAATTTAAAATCTAATTAATTCATTGCTCAAGCGACACATCCTAAAAATAAAAAAAAATAAAAAAACTAACCCATTTTCGTAGGAAACACGGTTACACTTAGCATGTGCAACATGCCTTTAAACCCCAAGGTTACCCCAAGTGGACGAGTTTTGTCTCGTGAGGGTTTGCAGTGAATTTACCCACAAAATTCAAAACTTCAAAAATTTTAAAATTTCCTAAAATTTTCAAAATATGACCTAAAAATTTCAAAAATAATAACAAAAATATTAAATCCTTCCCCCACACTTAAAATTTACATTGTCCCCAATGTAAAATAAAATGCAAAGAAAAATGCAAAAATAACTATAAAAAGAAAAATGAAGAGAAATGCAAATCTGATTTCTTGGGTTGCCTCCCAAGCAGCGCCTTTGTTTATCGTCATTGGCTCGACAACATGCTTTCCCCTTTGTTTTTAAGTAGTATAAATTGGATCCTCAAGATCCACTTTTTTCGAGTCTTTTTCTCGGAATCCCTCATAGAAATGCTTGAGTCGATGACCATTCACCTTGAATATTTTAGAAGTTTCCAAACTTTGAATTTCAACTGCATCATAAGGAAAAACATTAGTCACGACAAAAGGTCCATCCCAACGAGAACGCAACTTACCTGGAAACAACCGAAGTCGAGACTGGTAGAGAAGAACTTTTTCACCAATTGTAAATTCTTTTCTAGAAATCATCTTGTCGTGAAAAGCCTTTGTCTTCTCCTTGTAAATTCTTGCTCTCTCATAAGCATCATTGCAAATTTCCTCCAACTCTTGTATTTGCAACTTTCTATGCTCTCCACTATCACTCATTTTCATATTGAAACTCTTAATAGCCCAATAAACTTTGTGTTCTAGCTCCACAGGTAAGTGACATGGTTTCCCAAATACTAATCTATAAGGTGACATACCAATAGGCGTTTTATAAGCCGTCCTATACGCCCATAAAGCATCATCCAAGCACAAACTCCAATCTTTTCTGTTCGGATTGACTGTCTTTTCAAGAATGAACTTTATCTCTCTATTCGACACTTCGGCTTGTCCATTAGTTTGTGGATGGTATGCAGTTGACACCTTATGAGTGACATGATACTTTTTTAATAAAGCTTCCACAGTTCGATTGCAAAAATGAGTGCCTCTATCACTTATTAAAGCTCTAGGAATTCCAAACCTGGAAAATATGTTAGTACGGAGAAAATCTGCAACAACTTTGGAATCGTTAGTCCTTGTGGCCTTTGCTTCCACCCATTTTGAAACATAATCGACAGCAAGTAAAATATAAATATTACCAAAAGATACAGGAAACGGTCCCATAAAATCAATGCCCCAAACGTCAAAAATTTCACAAAAGAGTATGGGAGTTTGCAACATCTCATTTCGTTGGGATATATTACCTGTCTTTTGATAATTACAACATGACTTGCAAAATAAATATGAATCTTGGAATAAAGATGACCAATAAAAACCACAGTCAAGTACTTTTCTCGCTGTCTTCTTAGATCCAAAGTGACCTCCACAGGCATACGAATGACAAAAAGTGAGAATATGATCAATTTCAGTTTCAGGGACGCACCTTCTAATTACTTGGTCCGCACAATGCTTCCATAAGTATGGGTCATCCCACACGTAGTACTTTGCTTGATGTTTGATTTTATCCCTTTGAGCTTTAGACAAATTAGAAGGCAAAATGTTAGTAACCAAATAATTGACAATATTTGCATACCAAGGTGATTTTTTATATGCAGAGAACAATTGTTCATCAGGAAATGTCTCTTCGAGAGGAAGCTCATCCTTAGTATTCGCCAAACGACTTAAGTGATCTGCAACACTATTTTCTGTCCCTTTTTTGTCCTTGATCTCCAAATCGAATTCACTTAAGAGAAGTATCCATCTTATCAACCTTGGTTTTGCCTCTTTCTTTGTCATCAAATAACGAAGAGCTGCATGATCAGAATAAATAATAACTTTAGTACCAAGTAAATAAGATCGAAATTTTTCTAAAGCAAAAACGACAGCTAAGAGTTCTTTTTCAGTAGTCGAATAATTTCTCTGGGCATCGTTCAATGTCCTCGAAGCATAATAAATTGCATGAGATGCTTTCCCAACTTTTTAACCCAAAACAGCTCCTACTGCATAATCACTTGCGTCGCACATAATCTCGAAAGGTATATCCTAATTCAGAGGTTGAATTACTGGAGTAGTGGTTAACAATTCCTTCAATTTATCAAACGCTGTCTTACACTCCTTGTCAAAATTGAAATCCGCATCCTTTTGTAGTAATTTGCATAGGGGTGATGCTATCTTGGAAAAATCCTTTATGAATCTCCGGCAAAAACCTGCATGTCCAAGAAAAGAACACACTTCCCGCACACTAGTGGGATAAGGTAGAGACTGAATAATATCAATTTTTGTTTTATCTACTTTAATTCCCTTAGACCAAACAACATGACCCAAAACTATACCTTGTTCAACCATGAAATGACATTTTTCAGAATTTAGTACAAGGTTAGTGTCTATGCATCTTTGAAGAACAAGTGTAAGGTTGTGCAAACAATTGTCAAAAGATTCCCCATGGACGGTGAAATCGTCCATAAAAACTTCCATGATATGCTCAATATAATCGGAAAATATACTAACCATACACCTTTGGAAAGTGGCGGGGGCGTTGCAAAGTCCAAACGGCATACGACGATATGCAAAAGTTCCAAATGGGCATGTGAACGTCGTCTTTTCTTGATCCTCCGGGGCAATTGCAATTTGAAAATAACCTGAATAACCATCAAGAAAATAATAGTAAGAATGACCAGCTAATCGTTCAAGCATTTGATCAATAAAAGGTAAAGGAAAGTGGTCTTTTCGGGTTACAGCATTTAATTTTCTATAATCTATACAAACCCGCCACCCATTTTGAACACGGGTGGGAATTAACTCATCATTCTGATTTTTGACCACAGTTATGCCCGTCTTTTTAGGAACTACTTGAACTGGGCTAACCCAACTGCTATCCGAAATAGGGTAAATCATGCCAACTTCAAGAAGTTTTTGAATATCTTTTTTCACAACATCCATCATGGGTGGATTTAGTCTTCTTTGCGGTTGGCGTGTGGGTTTCGCTCCTTCTTCAAGTAAGATACAATGCATGTCGACGGACTTATTCCCTTGATATCAACAATCGTCCAACCAATGGCCTTCTTATGCTCCTTAAGAACTTTCATAAGTTGTTCTTCTTGTGATGGACTCAGTTTATTGGAGATGATCACTGGCGATGTCCTTTCTTCTCCCAGAAAAACATACTTGAGATGATCAGGAAGAGGCTTCAACTCTGGAGTAGGTGACTGCAAAACAGATGGTAAAGATTTTTCGTTAGGAACTGGCAGATCAATATAAGGAACGTTACCTGCATTTGAAAAATCATTTAGTGTTGCAATAACATCCTTCAATTCATCGGTCAAGGCGAACTCTTCTTCCTCCTCAAGATTCTGACTGATTGTTGTTTCTACTGCATCCTTTCCATTAAGTTCAAAAATTTCATGTGCTAATGAGTCAATCACATCAATAGAATAAACAGGATTATCATCATTAGGATATTTCATGGCATCGTAAATATTAAACTGCACAACATCGCCATCAAATTCCATTGTAAGTGTACCACTATGAACATCTATCTTGGTTTTGGATGTCTTTAAGAATGGTCTTCCTAACAAAATAGGAGCATTTTGATCGCCATTTTCCATATCAAGCACATAAAAATCAGTAGGAAAAATCAAATTATTTACCTGCACAAGAACATCCTCCAGTATACCTTTAGGACAGGCATTAGATCTGTCAGCTAATTGAATTACCGTACCAGTTTTATTTAAAGGTTCAAGTTTCAAAGAAGCATATATAGAATATGGCATGACATTAATAGATGCTCCTAAGTCTAACATGGCCTTTTCAAATCTGGTATCACCTATCTGGCAAGGGATAGTAAACATTCCTGGGTCTTGACATTTAGTGGGGAGTTTTCTTTGAATCACGGCAGACACATTTTGTCCTACTTTTACCTTTTCATATCTTTTGAGTGCTTGTTTTCTCTTATGTGTACACAATTCTTTTAGAAATCTAGCAAAGCGAGGTACTTGTTTAATTGCATCTAACAATGGAATTTTTACCTCACATTTATGAAAAGTTTCATATAAGTCTGAGTCTTTTTCATATTTCCTTTTTTCTGTTAGAGCAAGAGGAAAAGGGGGGTACCGGTTTATACTCAGAGAGAGGTGGAAATTTATGCTTAGGAGTACCATTATCGACTAGAACATTGTCATCCTCTTGACTGTTGTCTATCTCCTTGTTATCCACTTTAACTTTGCTTTGGTCTTTTGACGCAGACTCTGGCTTTGCTGGAGTTTCAATCTCTTTACCGCTTCTCAAAGTGATTGCACTTGCGTTTTCTCTTGGATTCACCACCGTTTGAGAGGGTAATTTTTCAGAACCTTGCGCCTCTAATCGACTAATTGCAGTTGCCATTTGTCCCATCTGTGTTTCCAAATTTTGCATATTCGCCTTCGTTTCATGTCGAAACTGTAAATTTTTCTGTTGAAATTGTACAGTGTTAGTACTAATTTGTTTAACCAAATCTTCTAAAGAAAAATTAGAATTAGATGATTGGCCCTGTTGTTTGTTGGGATATGGCTGCTTATATTGTTGGTAGCTTGCAAAGTTTGAATTTGTGGGTTGATGTCCTTGTGGATGTCCATACTGAAATTAGGGTGATCCTTCCAACCTGAGTTGTATGTGTTTAAGTAGGGATCATATCTTCTTTGTGGTTGACCAGGAAAACCACCTGCTGCATTTACTTGTTCATAGGACTCCTCTTGAAAAGTGGGGCACATATCCGTTGGGTGTCCTACTATAGCACAAATTCCACAAGCTTTCACTTGTTGTGTATTACCTACAACCATTTGACGAACAAGAGTAGTTAGACTAGAAATTTGTTCTTTAAGTGAAGAAATTTCTACCTCATTGACATTCTGGGATGTAAAATTAAGCCTAGTGCCGAATTGTTGTGAATTAGCCGCCATGTTCGCAATCAAGTTCCTTGCAGCTTCGGGCATTTTGTCCACTAAAGCTCCTCCACTAGCAGCATCAATCATGCTTCTCTCCGTAGACATGAGCCCTTCATAAAAATATTGGATGAGAAGTTGCTCGCTAATTTGATGGTGGGGACAGCTTGCACACAATTTCTTGAACCGTTCCCAATATTCGTATAGGGATTCTCCATGGTTCTGTCTCACACCACAAATTTCTTTTCTTATGCTGGCTGCCCTTGAAGCTGGGAAATATTTTTCCAAGAATAATTTCTTCACTTCTTCCCATGTGGTTATACTTCCGGAGGGTAGATAGTAAAGCCA
Source organism: Hedera helix (assembly GCA_947179155.2). Lineage (NCBI taxonomy): Eukaryota > Viridiplantae > Streptophyta > Magnoliopsida > Apiales > Araliaceae > Hedera > Hedera helix. The sequence continues at coordinate 16,343,038 of OX359270.1, read as the reverse complement.
ATCTTTAGCCAAATCTTTCAAAGAGAATGGAAAAGCTCGTAATTTGATCTGTTCTTCAGTCACTCCGGGTGGTTTCATGCTCGTGCATACCACATGAAATTCTTTTAAGTGTTTATGTGAGTCTTCACCTGCAAGGCCATGAAAAGAAGGCAAAAGGTGTATTAGACCCAGACTTTAACTCAAAGGAAGTGTTAGCATCTAGATTGGGAAAAGTTATGCATAAAGGTTGTTGGTGCAAATCAGGGGCCGCGAGTTCCTTCAAAGTTCGATTTCCAGCCATGTTGTCTTTTGCTTCAAGATTTGTTTGTCCTTCTTTCCTTAATCCGCGCAAAGTTTTTTCGATTTTTGGATCAAACCTTAAATCACTTTGATTAGTAGAACGAGTTATGGGCATAAAAATAACTATGAAGAAGGAAAAAAAAAATAGATTAAAAGAAAAAACACAAAAATAAATAAATCAATTCCCCGGCAACGGCGCCAAAATTTGGTATGATGTCGCAAGCACCCAAAAATAAAATCTTACTTTGGAAAAATAAATATGTAGTAGTGTAAGTAAGAGTCGATCCCACAAAAAATGATTATTTAATTTTATGTTTTTGTAAACAAGAATTGGGGGTTTTTGAATTAAAGAAATAATTTAAATAAAAATAACTAAAATAAATATGCAAGTAATTTAATGAAATAAATGAGAAGAAAAAGCCTTGGTTTAAGTCAATATCCACCATCAAGAATTTACAACTGATCACTGATGCAAGAATAAATCAATTCATATTTTAAATATTCAACGTGGAATGATTACCCCCATTCGAATAATTTTCCTATCTCTCCTTAATTTTAGTTAAGCAGAAACAAGTGATCTAAATAACCCTTACTACTAAATAATCTCAGACAAGCGCTAAAGATTTAACCTAGTAGCAGCACAAAGAAATAGAGAGATCGTTGAACTAAACAACACAATCCAAGCGTCTGCATTTAATCTAGATGAATATTTTTCCTAAGATAGAATAATATTTTGATAAGCAAAATAATTATTAACCTTAGTTGCTTCGCAAATTAAAGTGACCAAACAATTACGGATTCGATATTTAATTTAGCAATAGATTTCAACGAATAATAAACTAGTGTGCACCCTAGCAATTAAACGAATTAATCATAAAATAAAACACAGAAAAATATTCAATACTCAAAATATAAATTGAACAATTAAAATAAATTAGATCTCACAATGTATAAATCTTGATGGCTTCAATCACTTAAACCAAGAAAAAGAATTTAGCTACTCATAATTGTAGAGAGCATCAAAGAATATAAGAGAGAATTTTTATTCAAATAGAAGAGTTGTGTTTACAATGTGTCTCAAGCCCTCTATTTATAGGCTCCATAAACCTCCTAAACCTAGTTGGAATTACTCTTTCAAAACCCTAATAGGATTTAAAATACAAATAAAAATAAAATAATTATTTTTCTAACCCTAATTGGAATTAAAATCCAATTTGGAATAAAAAATGAGCAAAATTCGCGAAATAATCTGATTTGGGAGAATTAACGCGCAAAACAAACGCGTTCTTCGCTACAGTAACCGTCCGCGTCATCCGCCCGCGCGCATTGCGCGGTCCTTCGCTTAAAACGACGCCGTTTCGTTGAAACCCCCAAGCTTATTTTCCTAAAAAATAAATTAATTAAAAATAAATAAAAATAATATAAAAATACAAAAAATCCTAAAAACACATAATAATAAATAAAACACCTAAAACACTAAAAATAAATAAAAACACATAAATAAAAAGAAATATAAAAATACTATAAAATTACCTAAATTAACATAAATTAACTAAAATCCTATAAAACCTATAAAAACCAAAATGAGCTAAATAATAAAACATTTAAGCACACAATAAATATAAAAATTAAGTATTAGGGAATAAAAATATCATATAATTCAACCCTATCAAAAGTATGTATTTATTGTTAATACATATAATGATATACATATAATTTTAATATATGTACTTGTAATAATTACATTTTTATGTATTGGTTTTTATGTATTAGTAATTATATAATTACAATATATAAATGTATGTGTAATATGTATATAAGGTATATACATATAATTGCTGAAAATGATATATATGTATTATGTAAATATGTATTAGTATATACATATAATATATGCATGTTGTGTAAATGCTGAGAAGCAAGTAGGAGGTGTTGTATAACTATGTTTATAGTGAGACACCTAGCACTAATATGTGACATCAAGCTGGTTATATCATTTGTGAGTGGAGTTTTAAAGGTAGTGAACTCCATTCAGCTCTTATTATTTTACGTCCAATAAATTTAATAAGTTACTTCACTCAGGTGCAAATGTGTTTTTGAGTTCCACCAATTCCACCAAAAGAATTAAAAGTTTGATAGAATGAGCTTGTGTTACAAACTTGTTTTGAAGAAAGAATTGAGTAAAATTCTATCAAATGGAAGCTTAATCATGGATGATCAAATGAAGTTCAAGCCTTCCAATCAACCAAAACTCCAAAAGGAAGGTATATTTCCTATTTCTTTGTTAATATAAGTAAATTGAGTAATCCTAGCTTATAAACCATGAAGGGTTCAGAAGTTATAAAGAGAAATTATGGCTGGAGTTTTATGTTCTTGTTTTAAATTTATGAAAACATTGAGTTATAGAAACATGCACATTAAGTGTGTAATATCCTAGATATTTACAAGATTTTTAGATAAGATTTTTAATGAATTAATTAAAGGTTATGGTTTAAAACCTAGAGTTAGAGAAGTGAGATGTGTAGAAAATGAGTAAACATTTTTTTTAACATAAGTCATTTGTTAGAAATTAAATGTGGGAATATTTTAATGATACATGTAAATAATTTATTAAGGAAATAAATTCAATTGAGAAGTGAAGGTGAATATAAATACCTAAAGCGTGCTTGTTAGCCAAATAAGAGGATGAGTAAGTTAATACTCAATTAAACTAATAAATTAATTAGTTTAAATATGAAGTCGTGAAATATAATTAATTAGGTTAATTATATTAGTATGAGTTAAAGTTGTGAAAAAATTAGGATGATTGTCTTGGATGACAATAATATGAAGTAATTAATTAAGTAATTAATTTAATTATTAATTTGTTGTATATAGTCCATTAATGGATTTAAAGCAAGCCCAATATTTTAATTGTTAAATGTCTTGTTGGTATTTATAAAGAGGTCTAAATAAATTTAAGGATCTAGCCTCATGAAGAGTCTAAGTAATTTAATTACTACTAGTGGATTAGCCCAAAAGGATTATAGATGTTAGCTCAATATGGGAATACTTACATGAATGTGGGTAATTGAATAAGAGAGCCCAATGTAAAGTAAACTATGTAGCCCAAACATTTAAAAGTCAAATGATGGTCAATGTGTTGGGAAATTTCAAGGATTGATGAGTTAGAAAATTAACTAATGTTGGGTTAATTGAATAACCCTAGTTAGTAGACAAGAAAGGGTATTAACCAAACATAGGTTAATTAATAGGTGAATGAATATAATGATGAGAATTAACCACGGATGAGTTAATTAAGTAACCCAATGTAGGAATAACTGTATGGGTATGGGTAATTATATTATAAACCCAAGTTAATGATAAAAGGGTAGTTAATGAATTAAATTTAATAAAGTTGAAGTACTTGTATTAATGTGTCTGAAAATCAGCACTACCGCCGCAGCGGTTACCGCCGCAGCGGTTACCGCCGCAGCGGTAGGTTTCACCGCTGCAGCGGTGAAACTCCCTGGAATGTGATAGTTAGAACTACCGCGCGCAGTGGTGGTAATCACCGCTGTAGCGGTAATACAGACTGTTTGAAAAATAATAGTTTATTGAATAAAATTGAAGTACTAGTATGTATGAGCATTAGAGTTTTAATTAAATAAACCCAAGATATATTAAGTGTTAGTGATTTAATAGACTAACTCAATTAAGTAGTCCAATAGACTTATAGATAGCAAGCCTAATTGGATTATGTAATTAAGCTAATGTGTTTATTCAATAAACCCAAGGTGGTAGAATAATTTAAAACAAGTCTAATTGGATTATATTATAAGTCCAAATGATGTATTAAATTAAGTTAAATAAATTAACCTTAGTCCATGTAATTAATTAATCAAGCTCAATGCTTGTTTTAATTAAATGTAACATAGGGTATTTAACGTTAGCCCAATGTAATAATTAAATTGAGCCCAACCAAATTAAATGGATAAGCCCAATATATTTAAATCCTAGAGTCCAATGTGGAGTCCAAATGGTATTCAAAATTGGTCAACATCTATATATATAAGTATATATATATATATATATATAAGTATATATATATATATATATAAGTATATATATATATATATATATATATATATATATATATATATATATATGTATATTTAAGTTATAAAAATAAAACAAAAATGGGGGATTTAATCTCATTTTTACTGAGATTTAGTGGTCCCCACAAGGGGGTGGCTTGATTTGCTCTTGTTTCTTCCTTCACACACTAAATCAAAGTAGCTCAATAACCTTTGTCATTCACATTGTCAATCAAATGGTCATTCACTCCAATAGTAATTCTAATTAAGCACTAAATTGACTATGATGGTGAATTAGGAGAGTTGATAATGGATTAGTGAAGTCCTATAAATAACATGCTCCACATATGAGCTATGTTGGTTAGTTCATTTCCTAGCATTTTCTAGAGAGAAAAGAGAGAGCTCTTTGAGGGAAAAACAAGTAAACTTTGTGAGATTGATGATCCACCAAGGAAAAGTGCTAGAGGATAGCCAAGATGGAGTCTCTAGCAAATATCATTGCCAAGAGAAAAAGAGCATCCATGTCCAAGAGGTTAAAGAGTGTTCTAAAACTTTCTTTAGTTCATTTTTATAGTTTAGATATGATTTAAACGGTTAAAATGTATTTTTAACCGATCAAAAGTTATTTTGATGATCTAAAAGTCTAAAATTATGATATATAGATATATTTATGGTTTGATATAGTTAGTACATATATTTGTATAGGTGGTATGCAAAGAATTTGAAGAAAAGTGCATATAGCGATTTAACGGTAAAACCCTAGATGGTTCGATCTTAAATTTCTTATCAAAATATTTTCAAAAATATGATTGAACCATGAAATGTTGTAAAACAAGAAGTTATAAAGATAACAACACTAAGTTGATGTCATTTGGATGTGTAAAATTTATTTTATTCAAGTTTGAACAATTAAAACCAATGATTTGTGATTTTAGTTTTCACTTTGTCCTTGTGAGACGTTTTTAGTCCAGTTCTGTTTGAAATTTGGATTTGTGATATAAAGAGAAATTGTAGAGGGGGAAATTATGATGAGAATGGACTTAAGAATCACCTCAAAATATTTTAAAATGAAGAAGTTATGGTTGTCAGAGCGTCAAAGGGTCGGGCAGTCCTTAAGTTAGGGTTACAGAAATTTTGTACCACCACCGCAGCGGTGGAAACCACCACCGCAGCAGTCAAACATTTTGCCAGAAAACCTGTTTTAGCCGTCCGGGTTGGCCCCGGGTCGGTCCGGGTTGGGTCGGTCCGGGTTGAGTTTTTAGTGGAAATTTAAGTTGAAATATATGTAAAATGAATGTGTTTGAATACTAAATCTATTATGTAGAGTTTATTAGTGACTTAATGGTATCTAAATGTATAAAATAAAGACTAAAGTTAACACAATTAAAAAGTTAACTATTGATAATATTTGTAGAATATTAAAATATTATTAAATGATGAATAATATTAGTATAAGATTAAAAGGTTATTAAATGAATAATAACATTAGTATATGATGAAAATGTTATTAACTAATTAAAGACATTAATAAATGATTAAAATATTATTAAATGGTTAATAATATTAATAGGTGATTAAAATATTATTAAATGGTTAATAATATTAATAATGGATTAAAATATTATTAAATGGTAAATAATATTAATTAAATGATTAAAATATTATTAAATAATTAATAATATTAGTAAGAGATTAAGCTATTATTAAATGGTTAATAATATTAATAAGTGATTAAAATATTATTAAATGATTAATAATATTAATAAGTGATTAAAATATTATTAAATGGTTAATAATAGTAATATGTGAGTAAAATATTATTAAATGATTAATAATATTAATAAGTGATAAAAATATTATTAAATGGTTAATAATATTAATATGTGAGTAAAATATTATTAAATGGTTAATAATATTAATAAGTGATTAAAATATTATTAAATAGTTAATAATATTAATAAGGGATTAAAATATTATTAAATAATTAATAATATTAATAAGTGATTAAAATATTATTAAATGGTTAATAATATTTGAATGTAGTTGTATATTATCAAAGGTAGATAATATTTTGAAGTATTTGGTACATTATTAAATATCCGAATTATTAAGTTATGTAAAAGAAGAATGTTTAATTAAATTAAACCGATATAAATAGTCAATTTGTGACTAAATTTTAGACAACTTATTAAAAGTAAGTCATACGAAGAACGTATAGTGAAGGTGTAAGTTGGTTAAGTTTACCGACATGTCCAACTAGGTTTGTTGGGCTATGGTATTTGTCCGAAACATAAAGGTTCATTTGTCGGACAACTAAAGAGTTAATTAATAATTTGAAGTTAATGTCTTAAGTTAAGACTAATTAATAGTCATTGTAACTAATGATTATGTCGGTTTTATATATAAATTGTAGGTTGAACGAAAGACGCAAATAAGCGTAAATGGTAGAAGCGAACCAGGCAAATTTTTCAGAACTTATTTCTATGTCCATTGCTATGCTATAATATGATATTAAATTGTTAACAAGAAGATATATTGATGATATTTGTGATATGTGAACAACATGAGATATGGTTACATGTGAAATATGTACAGATATGAAACATGATTTGCTAGATGCTAGTTGTGTTATTGTATGTGATGCATACGATGTATGAAGTATTCATAAAATGAAAAGCATGAAATGCATGATGTAAGAATAAAATGCAGATCATGTATGATATGTGAAGCATGTAATGTGTTATGTGTAACTGTTAAACTTGCTGAGCCGTCGTGCTCACTCTTGCTTAAAACCAACATTTTCAGATAGTGCAAGTTATTCGAAATTTTGTTAAAGATCAAGAAACAGGAATGCATATTACATTCACTGAAGGTCTAGCACGACCATTGTAGATATCAGTCCAAATTGGACAGGTAAAATGATTCTGTAGTATAAGAATTGGTTGGTATGTAATATGAGTGTTAAATACTCAAATTGATTGTAATAGAATGTCGTATCATATATGATATTGAGACATACTAGGAATGTATAAAGATTGCGATTCTGGAATAGAAAGAGATGTTGTAAAATTATAAATAAATGATTATTTACCAATTACAATATTGTTGTAATTCATGAACAATAAGGAAAATGTAATACTAGTGTTGACCCGGATTCGGGGTTTGAGGGACCCGGAGTCGGGGTCGTCACAAAGTGTTTGTTAAAATTTCTCAATAAGGATTTTTGATAAAAACATGAAATAAATTCATGATTTATAAAATATAATCTATGTATATATAGTTTATAAGTTAATTGGACTTAATGGATACAAGAATCATCAATTGGATGGCTTGAATGCTCAAATTTTAGAAAAAATTCTGGTGTAAACAGAGAGCGTCGGGGCGCTTGAATAAGAGAGAAAATCAGCACCGGTTTCTCAGCTAAACAGCGACGGGGCGCTGAAGAAAGAAGAAAAGTAACTTACGACCAACGCTGGGTGCTGGTCTGCAGAATTAGTTTTGTTATTTTCTTTAGGAAATGTTGAGCATTTAAATAATGTAGTCCAACATAGAATGAAGTTAAAAGAATGAAATAACCTAGCTAAGGGATGTTGAATCCAAAATGAGCAATGAATAAAAGACTTGAAAAACTTATACTAAGTTTTAAATAAAATGAATTGAAATGCGTATTCATTAACCTATATAAGGTATATAATACATCGATCGTAACATGAATTAAGATTAAGATTAAGACTCAAATGAGATTATTAATGTGTTATAACCTGATTTTATATGATTAGGTCATGTGGCGAATAAAAACATATGGGTTTTGAGAACCAACGAATAAAGGTTATACAATGAACATTCGATGAGCGTATCACGATGAAGGTTCAGCAGGTTCAGGCAGAGAAAGCCGCCATCCGTATACACTGGCAGGAGGCGATAGAGGACCGAATGGAGATGGAGACACAACGAGATGCTGCTCATGGTCAGATGATAGAACTGGAGGAGGAGATCCGCGAGAAGCGGGTGAGGACGGATAAACTTAGTTATGTCTACCGATCTTTATATGGTAGGCTGCAGAGCAGGGTGCACTACTACCCAGCTGAGGAGGGTCAGTCTATGCACACCATCAGCAGGAATGTTGTGATGGCCATCGGGGATGAGGAGTATGATGACGCGATCCGTAGGGGGATGCGCAGTCAGTAGTAGTAGTTGTTTTCTAATTTCATATGTAAATAGATGCAGTAGAATCCAACTTTTGTTTTATTAGAGGGTTAATATATCACTAAATCCCAACTCTAGAAAGTTGTAGGATATGTCAGATCCCATCTTTTGTAGCTTCTCTGGGATAGAAGCATTTATAGCAGTATGCTTTCGATGTAAAGTGCTATGCACTACTGTTTTAGCAGATGAATATAAATGCAGTCAAGTTTATGTTTATATGTGTATTGAAATAATTACTTGTATTTTAGCTAAACATTGCCTAAGATACCAAATAATGAGATGAAAAATATGAATTAAGTATAATAATGTAAATTTTTGTTTATAACAGAAAATGCCGCCACGTAGACAACCACCAAGGAACCAGGGGGTAGAGGAGTCAGTTAACAATGACGAGGGGGGACACAATGTAGACCCAATGCAAAACTTCGTCGACATGCTAGCTGAGGCAATGCAAAACAGACACCCTGTAGTAGCAAATCCGCCACCACCACCAAATCAGTTGGCGAATTTCAAAGACTTTAAAGCGGTGGGACCGCTAGAGTTTAGGGGGACGACAGACCCGATAGAAGCCCAGTCATGGGTAAAGGAAATAGAGAAAATGTTTGTTATCTCGAGAGTAGCTGAGGAGCAAAAGACCATCTTTGCTACCTACATGATGAAGGGAGAAGCCAATTTCTGGTGGGAAGCCAATCAGAACAGGGCTGGCGATGGTGTGGTACCATGGACAAGATTTAAGGAAATATTCGACGAGAATTATTTTTCGAAGAGTATGAAAAGTAGGATGGAAGTGAAATTTCTAGATCTGAAACAGGAGAACATGTCGGTATCGGAGTACGCGGCAAAATTCAATGAGCTGACCAGGTTCGCTCCACATCAGGTGGACACGGAGGAACGCAAGGCCAGAAGGTTCGAGAATGGATTGAGACCTTGGGTATTCAACAAGGTAGCAGTACTGCAAATTAACTCGTTCTCAACTTTGCTGGAGAAGTCAATCATTGCGGAAGGAGGAAGCGACGCGTTAACCAAGTACAACCAAGAGAGAAAGAAGAAGAAAAATGAAGGGGGAAGCAAGAACAACAACAGTGGGGGCAATAATAATAGCAACAAGCGTAAATGGGACAGCAACAATGACAAGAGCTCGGGGAATCAGCAAGAAAATACCCAGAAGAAGACGACATGTAATATATGTGAAAAGAACCATTTCGGGGAGTGCAAGAAAGGAAAGAATACATGCTACAACTGTGGTCAGGTGAGACATATTTCTCCAAATTGTCCCCTCCCAAAGAAAGTGAGATGCTTTTCTTGGGGAGCTTCTGACATGAAGGGGGTAGCGGCTAAAAGGGCAATAACAGCAAATTGGCTATCGGGTTCAATGAACGGAGGGCCAGTTTAGTAATTTTTTCAGAAATTTCCTTCCGCGCATTGTGCGTGCTTAACCGAATCACGGCCCAAAACGGTGCCGTTTTGAAGCACCGGAGGACGGCTTCTGCGCATAACGCGCGGAGTAATTTTTTTCCTACGTTGAACGCCGCCGCTTGGCTCCGCATCCGTAGGCCAAAATGTTGGCGTGCAATGCGTGGCCAGCCATTTTTTTTTCCTTCTTAGCATATTATCCACAGTAACCGGAATACACCACTTAATAAAAATTATACCTTCAAGTAAGCTTTAACTCCTCAATAAAAATCCAAAAAAATCGTCAATCACTTAATATCAATTTATAACAAGAAAATTTAATTTTCCATGATTTAATTCTATTTGTTTTTCATAAAAATTATTGTACCAAATAAACTACTACAAATCATAACTTTTTGTGTATAACTCCATTTTGAGTGATTCAAACTTTTTTTTCCTCATGATTTAATGTTCTATAATATTAGAACATTAAATCTAAATTTTATAAAAAATATTTTTGGTCATTATTTTGAGACTTGTTTACACATTACCAAACACATATTTTTAGCATGATGGTTTATTTAATTTAAAAACAAAGCTAGATTTAAAATAACCATTAGCTTGTTTTAGTGGCTATTTTCCTTTTTCTTCCAAAATAGGTGATAAGGCTTGAAGGCATGAACAAAATGAACTCCTCCTTCTTCCTTATCCTTGCTCTCTCAAATATTTTGCTCTCACTATAACTCTCTCCCAACTATCTCTTTTGGAAAAATAATGAAGTGCAATGTCCACCAATGCAAGTATACTTATAAAAATATTAAATACACAAATTATGTTTAATATGTAGACACCCAAATTTTGCACTTTTATACTAACCCTGACAGGAGGGCAAAATCATCACTTTACCCGGCATGCGAAAAGGAAGGTGGACCCCAACACGAAGCCACCACAACAACTTACGGTCAAAGCCGCCACAACGAACAATGAGTATCAGGTTACTTGAGACAAGGTAAACAACTGATTCAGAAAAACCTGTTTGGATCACCAAAGACGACGAATGGCCACTACGCTTACGGTAGTCGAGGGTCTCGCTCCCTGGTGAGTGAGCTGGCGGGGGTGTAAGGGGGCAGCGCCCCCTGGAAGCCAAGCACGAAGAGCAGCTTCTATATCAAGTAACATCCTTTCGAAAAAATACAGCAAAAAATGATATTTTTAGACTACGTGATACGAAAATCGAGAAAAGCAAACATGCCAGCCGCATATGCATCTGCGGCTAACGACAAGTGGGCTCTTTCGTGGCTCGAGGATACAACACGACAGTCGAGGATTCAGTGCGGACAGTCACAGCAGGCAGCCGCAGATGCATCTGCGGTCAGCCACAGATGCACCTGCGGCTGCTCTCAGTCACCTATACAACGCCATTTTTGATCTGCCGAGAAGAAGGAGAAGCAATTTAATGAAAATAGAGATAGAAAGAAGACGAGTTTAGAGAGAGAGAGAGAGGATCACAGGGTACTCCCCAATAATAGAGGGGTGTTCATAATAGTATAAGAATCCGCATCTTCAATGATTTAGATAGCTTTTAAAATCTTTAACATAAATGTCTAGCCGAACAATGACTTAAACCTACTTTGAACAGTTCTTTAAACAATATAACATTAAATAAATTACAAGTCAAAGACTGTACAAGCTCAAGTGCACCAAGTGCGAATAACAACAACATCGATGTGGAATAATTGTAAAGTAATTAAACCACTCAAAGCATGCTTGAAATTATAGTTCAAGCTTAAATAAATAACTTACTCAATGAAATGAGTTTAGAGATAAGGAACTTACCTGTCTGCTCAGCTACAACAAACTTGTAATGACCATGAATTCCATTAGACATTTTAATTATAATTAATATATAATTAGCAATGAATTTAAAATTTTGTATTAATTAATGATTTATTAGATAATTAAATAGATGTACTTATGCATGTGTATATTTATTTAAAGAATGAAAGCAAGGTGTATATTTAATTAAAGCAAATCTAATTGGATTATACTTTTAAGTCCAAATGAGTATTAAACTAGGTCCAAGATATTAACCTAGTAGCCTATGTAATTGATTTAATTACTAGCCCATATAATTAATTAAACAAGCCCAATGCTTATTTTAATTAAAGGTAGCATAGTTATTTAAATGCTAGCCCAATGTGATAATTAAATTGAGCCCAAACCAATTCAATGGATGAGCCCAATATATTTAATTCCTAAGTCCAACATGGAGCCCAATAGGAAGTCAAAATTGGTCAACAATTGAACACATGTATATATATAAATGCACATTAAAGCATGAAAAATAAATTAAAAACATGGCCAAAAATGACCATGTTGGCCGGCCACATGAGGGCCCCACAAGAGGTGGCTTGATTTGCAATGTTGCTTCTAAATCACTCCTTGTCATAGTTGGTGAACAACCCTAGTCAATCACACTTTAAATTAACTAGTCAATCAAAGCAATAGTAAGCTCACTTAGTCCTTAATTCCACTAACATAGGTGAATTAGGAAGCTTAATGGTGTGTTAGTAGAGAGCTATAAAAGAAGCACTCCACACTTGTTCTATGTTGGCTAATTCATTGCTAGAGAATTCCTAGAGAAAAATAGAGAGCATTTGAGAGAAAACACCTAAGTGTTGAAAGAAAAAACTAGAGTTTGAGCTTGGTGGATGTCCAACAATCTCATCTCATACTTTGGTAGAAGGAGAAGGAGAAGGAGAGCACACAAAACATCAAGGTTTAAAAGTGCTCCAACCATTTATTATTTCATTTTTATAGCCTATACGTGTTTTAATCGGTTTAAATCTATTTTTAATCGATCAAAACTCATTTTGCTAGTCTAGAAGTATTTAACTATGTAATATATGTATATTCATAGCTCTATGTGTTTATAACATGATTTGGTATGTGAAAAATGCATAAAAGATGTAGAAATGTTCATAACAAGTTTTTCCGGTAAAACCCTAGCACTACATGTTAGGTTTGATGATGTATTTTAAAATGTACAAATCGAAAGTTGGATTTTTATGGCTAAAAGTTAGATCTATGAGTTATTCCTATAAACAGAAGTATTGAATTTGCTTGTAAATTTTCTGATGAAATTAAAGACAAAACTCAATTACAATAATTTTTGGGAAGTCTTAATTACATCAGAGATTTCTATTCGCAAATATCACAAGATACTTCTATATTATATGATGGATTAAAAAAAGAATCCTTTACCATGAAGTAAACAACATACTTTAGTAGTGCAAAAGATTAAGGAAAAAAGTTAAACAATTACCTTGCCTATCTCTACCAACTCCTACTTGGAAAAAATATGTTAAAACTGATGCTTCTAATCAAGGATATGGTGGGATACTTAAATAGTTCAATCCTAATAATAAACAAGAAGAACTTCTTCGTTTTCATTCAGGAATATGGAAAGGTCTAGCTTTAAATTATCCAACAATCAAATAGGAATGTCTGTCAATTGTTAAATGTGTTTTAAATTTCAAGATGATATTTTAAACCAATATTTTATTATTAGAGTTGATTGCTCTGCTGCTAAACAAATATTCATGAAGGATGTTCAAAATCTTGTATCCAAATAAATTTTTGCTACTTAACAAAGTATATTATCCGTATTTGATTTTGATATTAAATATATCAAAGGAGATCAAAGGAGAAAATAATTCTCTAATAGATTTTTTGACACGCGAATACTTGCAGGGTTAATGAACAGAAGAGGCCGAGACCGAGGCATAAATCAGTATTATACAGAATTTTCAAGTTTGAATACTCAAAATAGCATTCCTGAGGTTCTTCTAGCCAAACAACAAAAGATGTTCTGTTAACCCCAGAACGTTACATCTTTAACAGTACTTGTGAAGAGACTATTCTTTTCATTAAATAGAATGATGAAAAATGAATGTCCGCTCCATGGAAAATTAAGAGACGTTATCTGTCAATTCAATAATTTTCTCCCAGTTTTGACCAGTATCAATACATCTATGAACAAATAGTTCTAGGAACAGCAGCAATGGAGATTAAACATACTCTCCATAACCAGTCTAAAGTAACCAGTCCAATTACTTACAGTAAAGTCACAATTAAAAATATTATGCCTATTTTTAATTGGGGAATTCATCCTCATACTACATGTACTCTAGAAATCCTAAACAGAAAAACTAAATATAGCTATTGGGATTATATTGATTCCTTTATCTATATTTTCTATTACCAAAATACTATCCGTAACCATTCTTGGTTCATCCGTATTTTTCCTAATGTTCTTATGAACGAGTTACCAAATTGGTTCCTCATTTGGTCGGATAAATTTGGAATAACAGTAGAAACCCTTTTAGAATCTATTCAAACAACATTTAAAGAATGACAAGTTGCTTATTCCCATTTACCAGTTAATAAAAAAACATCTATCTTTAAATCCGTAATCCATTTTCATATCCATTTTTATATCCCTTGGATATGAAAATGGGACCTTCAATGAATGAAGGACTAAGGACTAGAGTTGGTGAAAAGAGGGATGGTCCATGTACAAAAAAAATTAATACAAGCAACCATTTATTAAATAAATGAAAAATAAAATAAAAAAATATCATTTCACTATATCTCTCTCTCTCTCTCCCATCCTTGTCGGCAACATATGGGACTTGTGTCCCAAAATAAATGTCACATGTGTTTACTTTAATAAATAATAATTACACAATTTAATTCCAAGTGGGTTCATGCTTTGGGCTTTATTTAAAATACCAATTGGGCTCCTATTAAATGACTTGGACTATTATTTAATCAAGTCCATTTAATTTAACATTGGACTAATTAATATAACCCAAAAGATTGGTTATTAATTTTGTTACACATTAATTATCCAATCCATATTTAAATAATAACTGAATTGCTTAATTAATTAAATACACCAACACATTAATGTTAAATTACTAAATGGACTAATAAATATTATTATTAATATTTCACATTGTTCACATTAATTAATAATCATATTAATTAATTTACCAAATTTAATTAACTCATTATATTCAATTTAATTAAATATTTAATTAATTAGAAACTTAACAATTATTTTGATATTAAAACTTTAGGGTTTGTTCACTAATTTAATTAACATATTAGTGACCCTTTTTATTAACTCTAGCAATTAATCACATAATCATTTAATAACATAATTAATTAATCACGTAAAAAGATTTAAATAATCTCGTAAAACTAACTTGTTAGAAATTAAATTAATATTTTAATTAATAATGACGTGAAAATTCTAGGACATTACATTCTCCCCCCCCCTTTATAAAAATTTCGTCCTCGGAATTATAAATAAGGTTACTCAAATAAAAACGGGTAATTCACCCTCATTTCCTCCTAGTTCCCACGTAGCTTCTTCAATTGCGTGATTCCTCCAAAGTACTTTGACATAATGAATTATCTTATTCCTCAGCTTCTGTTCCTTCCTATCGAGTATTTGAACATGAACTTCTTCATATGATAAGTCCTTCTCGACTTAAATTGGTTCATAGGAGATAACGTGATTGTAGTCCGGTTTATATGGCCGCAACACTGACATATGAAACACATTGTGAATGTGCTCAAGTTTAGGGGGTAATGCTACCTCATACGCCACTTCACTGACTCGCCTCAAGATTTCGAACGGTCCTATGAACCTAGGGCTAAGCTTGCCCTTCTTGCCAAAACGGATCTTCCCCTTCCAATGAGATATCTTCAGAAATACGAAACTGCCCACGTCGAAGTCCCGCTTTTGACGATGCAAATCCGCGTACTTTTTTTGACGATCTTGAGCTGCTACCAGTCGATTCTTGATAAGATGTACTGTGTCTGCAGTCTGCTGTACCATTTCAGGTCCAAGCAGTCTTCGCTTACCAACCTCATCCCAACACAACGGTGTTCGACACTTTCTTCCATAAAGCGCTTCGTACGGTGGCATGTCGATACTAGCGTGATAGCTGTTGTTGTAAGCGAACTCCACCAGTGGCAAATGGTCGTCCCAGTTGCCCTTTAAGTCCATCACAACCGCTCGGAGCATATCCTCTAGAGTCTGAATCGTTCGCTCGCTCTGGCGGTCAGTTTGAGGATGGTATGCTGTGCTTAATCTCAACTGTGTTCCCATCCTTGCTTGTAGACTTCTCCAGAAATTTGACATGAAATGCGGATCTCTGTCGGATATAATCGATACCGGCACTCCATGTCGTGACACTATTTCATTCACATAGAGCTTCGCTAATTGCTCCAGGTTGTACCGTATTTTGATAGGTAGGAAATGGGCTGACTTGGTTAGACGATCCACTATTCCCCAGATGGCGTCTAACCCTTTATGTGTCAGTGGCAAACCCACTACAAAGTCCATCGTGATGTGCTCCCACTTCCATTCCAGAATCTCTAGTGGTTGAAGCAGTCCGCTCGGTCGCTGATGCTCTACTTTAACCCACTGGCATATCAGACATCGACTGACGCATTCTGCCACTTTTCTCTTCATATTCAGCCACCAAAAGTATTGTCGTAGATCTTGATACATCTTCGTGCTTCCGGGATGTACTGAGTACCTCGTACTGTGAGCTTCCTGAAGAATCTCTTCCCGCAGCTTCGGATCCAATGGTACCTTGACTTTCCCTTCGAACCTTAGCAACCTTGTGCTATCAATCTTGTATTTAAGCTCCTCGCCTTCAGCAAGTCGCTTCTTAATACTATCACAATCTTCATCCTTTTCCTGAGCCTCTTTGATTTTGTCTAATAAGGTCGGGCTTGCTGTTACTGTAAATAACTTCTCGTCCGTCTCCATCGGATATTTGATCTCCAACTCCATACGTTCGAAATCTCTCACCAACTCTTCCTGATTTGTTAGCTTCAGCAACTTCTCCCTGCATTTTCTGCTCAAGGCTTCTGTTACTACATTGGCCTTGCTCGGATGGTACAGAATTTCACAATCGTAGTCTTTGATCAATTCTAACCATTGGCGCTGCCTCATATTCAACTCCTTCTGAGTGAAGATATATTTCAGACTTTTGTGATCTGTATATCTCACACTTCTAGCCATATAGGTAGTGTCTCCAGATCTTCAGGGCAAAAACTACCGCTGCTAACTCCAGGTCATGAGTCGGGTAACCCTTCTCATAATCCTTTAACTGATGTGACGCATATGCAATGACCTTGCCGTACTGCATTAGTACACAACCAAGACCCTTGTCTGACGCATCACTGTACACTTCGAAACCTCCCGTGTCGTCTGGTAAAGCCAACACTGGTGCCTTACTCAACCTCTTCTTCAGCTCCATAAAACTTTCCTCGCACTTTTCTGACCAAACAAACTTCACAGTCTTTCGGGTAAGATTGGTCAACGGTGATGCTATCTTCGAAAAATCCTGAATGAATCTCCGATAATACCCTGTTAACCCTAAGAAACTCCTAATCTCAGTGGGCATCTTCAACTGTTCCCAAATGATAACTGCCTCCACCTTCGCTGGATCCACCGAAACACCGTCCTTGTCGATAACATGACCTAAAAACTGCACCCTCTGCAACCAAAATTCACACTTCGAAAACTTGGCGTATAACTTCTCCCTTCTAAAAGCCTCCAATGTGATTTGTAAATGTTCTGTATGTTCTTCCTCCGTCTTCGAATACACAAATATGTCATCAATGAATACGACCACGAACTTATCCAAGTACTGCTTGAACACTCTGTTCATCATATCTATGAATGCCGCTTGTGCATTCGTCAGTCCAAATGACATCACTAGAAACTCAAAATGACCATAACGAGTTCTAAATGCCATTTTCGGGATATCTTCCTCCCTCACCTTTAGTTGATCATAACCTGTCCTCAAATCTATCTTCGAAAAGTATTTCGCTCCCTTAAGTTGATCAAACAGATCGTTAATTCTGGGCAGCGGATACCTGTTCTTAATGGTGACCTTTTTCAACTCCAGGTAATCAATACAAAGCCTAATTGAACCATCCTTCTTCTTTACAAACAGAATCGGCGCTCCCCACGGTGACACGCTGGGTCTGATGTAACCTTTATCTAGCAGTTCCTGTAACTGAACCATCAATTCTTTCATTTCCACCGGTGCCATACGGTATGACGCCTTCAATATCGGTGCGGTCCCCGGTATCAAATCAATAACAAACTCCACTTCTTTGTTCGGTGGTAACCCCAGAATCTCATCTGGGATAATATTAGCGAATTTCCGTGCAACAGGTATCTGACTTAGTTCGCCCTCGACCCGTCGAGTATCGACCACATGAGCCAGATAACCTAAACACCATTTCCTAAGCAACTTTCGTGCTTACATCATCGTCAGACAACTTGATTGTCTTGGCGATTTACTACCGTAAAATATAACTTTTGACTTATTCGGAGTCTTTAGGTGTACACACTTCTTCTTACAGTTAATAACCTCCCCGTGACTCGATAGCCAATCCATCCCTAGGATTACGTCGAACTCCCCCAGACGAATCAGTATCAAATCCACGTTAAGTCTAAACCCTCGCAATTTAGCACAACAATTCTTATGAATGTAGTTTACGGGAATGATTTCTTTGTTTGCTACTTCTACGTTCATAGGGTGTTCTAGCTTTTCTTGAAGTAAATCTAATCTCTTAGCAAAATCTTCAGAAACAAATGAGCAGGTGGCACCCGAATCAAACAATACATATGCATTAATATCATTGATCGGGATGATACCTGACGCCACGTCCTTAGAGTCGACTGCATCCTGCACAGTCATGTTGAAGGTGCGCGCTATGGGTTGGTTAGCCTAGCTAGCTGGCCCTCCAATGTTCAGCCTGTTGCTGCTGTTGTTGTTGCCTCTGTTGCCACTCCCAACATCTCCCTTCCTCTTCGGGTAGTCCTTGGCATGATGATCGGTTGCTCCACAGGAAAAACATACTCCTTTCATCTTTCTCGGTCATTGTGGGGCCATGTGCCTTGGCTGCCCGCAACTATAACAAACATTTTTACCCTTTATGCATTCGCTCGTGTGGTTCTTACCACAATTACTGCATCTGCCCTCTTTCTTAGCCTCTCCTCCGGATTTGTTGCCTCCGGAGGATAGACTCTCATTCCACTTCCTTTTATTGGGGTTGCTGCTTCCGCTGCCCCCCGCTTTCTGGCCCTCCTGGCCTTTCTTCTTATCTTGGTTAAATTTAGCCAAGGCCTCACTGCCACCCTCCGCGATGATTACCCTTTCCAACAGTTCTGCAAAACTTTTAATCTTCAATACCACCACAGAACGGTACACCCACGGCTTAAGTCCCAGCTCAAACCTCCGAGCCTTCCTAGCCTCAGTATCGACTTGATGAGTTGTGAACCTTAAAAACTCATTAAACTTGGCCGCATACTCGACCACAGACATGCTTCTCTGTTTTAACTCGAGGAATTTCACCTCCATTTCTTGCTGCATGCTTTCTAGAAAGTAGTTTTCCAGAAACATTTCTTTAAAGCGTTCCCAGGTAATGACACCTTCTCCCGCATGACTCTTGTTGGCCGTCCACCAGTAGTTCACCTCCCCCTTCATCATGAAGGTAGCGAAACTAGTCATCTGTTCTTCGGCCACCCTAGCGACCTCAAATACCTTCTCCATTTCCTCGATCCAAGATTGTGCCTCGATCGGGTTTAGAGTCCCCTTGAACTTCGGTGGTCCAACCAGTTTGAAATCCTTAAAATTTGCCAAGTGCGGCGCTGACTGCGGTGCTGGTTGTACTACCACTGGTAGGGGTCTAGCTTGCATGGCTTCCGCCAGCATCTCTGCGAACATCTTCATAGGATTGGGTTGATCTCTAACCTCACTCTCTGACTCTGCGATACATTGATTGCGTGGTCTACCTCTTGGCATGATCTGCTAAAGAGCAAATCTTAGACTTACGCTTATAGTTCTACGCATTATGTTAGCCAAATTAACATTTAAATTCAAAACTATATATCAAACACATTTGATTTAATTAAAGAAATAACTGCATTTATATTCATATACCAATGTTTTCGTACAGACTCAACAAGTGGCATACTTCTATAAACGCTCAAGGCACAAGTTGCCTAACAACGACTATCCTCCAGTGAACAAAAAGTGAGGATTCACTACCATCTACCCCTTTAACAGAACAAAAGTTGGGGTCTAATTGACATCCTATGCATACATCAAAACATAAGGACTTACAACAGCTAAACCGTCCCTAGTAGAAATAAAAGGTGGGACCACTACTAATAGATATAAATAAGATAACAACGACAAATCACCGCCTGCAACGGCGAACAGCCCTACGTAGAACCTGCTGGGCCAACTCCTCCACTGTACGGCGATGAATCCAGCGTCTGCTGTTACCCGCCTCCCTAGGGTGCCTCATAACCCGATGCCTCAATCGATCAAACGAAGTGCCAATGGCATACTCCAAGGTGTCGATCCTAGCGGATCCAACTCTCCTAGTAGACCTGAGCCATACCTCCTGCATCTGCATCCTGTCAACTCTCTCCCTCTTAAGCTCATCCCTGATGGTCTGGAGAACTGTCTGACTCGCCATCTCCTTAGCGTCTAATCTCTCCACCATCTGCCTAAGCTGACTATTTTGGATCATAAGCTGCTGCACAGTAGGACCCATCTGTGGTGCATCCTACTCTAACTGCTGAACCTTAGCCTTCGGTCACATCCATCTCTCTTTGGTATGCCTCATCCCTATACACATTTTTCTCCTGCTGATGGACAACGTTCTGCTCCTCTAGATGAGCAATACGGGTCTTTCGCTCCTCTACAATCTGCTTTAGATCCTCAATAAGACTGGCGTACTCCATGCGTAAATCAGTCTGAAAATGATGGTAGACAGGAGATCCCTCCGCGGGTACCTCCTCAGTAGCTACCTCAACCTCCATCTCTGGTTGGTCCTCCCCAGACTCCTCGCCCCAAGCAGGGTCATCCTTAGACTCAGCCTCCTGGTCCTGACTGTCGAACCTCATAACACCGCCTTTGACAGGTTTTGCGGTATCTCTATTTTCGTCCTCCTCAGGGTCGGACTCTACTACTGGTGATATAGGTGCAACGGGTGCATATCCTATCAACTGTTGTGTATCCACTGGTATGTTAATGTATACCACGTCCTCTCGAGCTCTGCTCGTCTCGCCTATAGCCATCCTACAACACAACAGAAAAACTAACATCAGTACAGCAATAAAATATATTCATTGAAGAAATGAAATTATATTTCATTGGGTACGACTCAACTCGATGAATTCCCCAATTAATCAAAACCACATATGATAAATCTCCCCAATTTATTTTCTGACACTCAATATGAGTTTATTATTAAGGTTATAACTTAGGTTTCACAATCCTAACGTTTCTAACCTACAGCTCTGATACCAACATGTGACGCCCCCAAATTCGGGTCTTAAATACCCAAATCCGGTCATCACGATCCAATACAAACATCCACCTCTAAACAACATATAATAACTAAATGCGGAATAATAAACATATGTTGTTCATTCAAAAGGTGTTACTAGTCTCAAGATACGATAACCTTACACAAAAGTACACAAATACCCTTAATAAAGCACTTAGGGTTTACATTACATAACAAGTAATTTAGTTAACTAAAAGGCTGCATCCTGAAGTCTATCACTTCATCTTTTCCTTATCCTTGTTCTTCCCAGAAGTCTCGGGTTTCGCTGCAATAATGTTCATGATATAGCAAGGGTGAGCAACTAGTTTGCTCAACAAGTTTAAATAACAAAAGAAATAATATATCATGAATGAAAGGGAATAGCTGAAACAATTCAACAATACGAATAATATAAGCAGAAATAATGATTTACTTTTAGAATCAAGATAGTCAAATAGACTATGAACTATAAACATCCACTGGAGTCAATAGTAGGTTGACCTAATGGTTATTACCAAAAATATGTACCCGAGGGGATCAGCCTTAGTACAATATGTGTATGTATAACATTTAATTTCCGTGTTTTGTACCTGATATTAGATATATGGTACTCCCCAATAATAGAGGGGTGTTCATAATAGTATAAGAATCCGCATCTTCAATGATTTAGATAGCTTTTAAAATCTTTAACATAAATGTCTAGCCGAACAATGGCTTAGACCTACTTTGAACAGTTCTTTAAACAATATAACATTAAATAAATTACAAGTCAAAGACTGTACAAGTTCAAGTGCACCAAGTGCGAATAACAACAACATCGATGTGGAATAATTGTAAAGTAATTAAACCACTCAAAGCATGCTTGAAATTATAGTTCAAGCTTAAATAAATAACTTGCTCAATGAAATGAGTTTAGAGATAAGGAACTTACCTGTTTGCTCAGCTACAATAAACTAGCTTTAATTAAATGTCTTTGAAGGACCTAACATTAATCAAGTCGGTCTAACAATTAGTACGGCGTATGCTGACACGTTTGTACGCTTACTATGAACTTATTTAACAAATAAGTCTAACACATAATTCACATCATTTGACATGCTAACATTAACTCTATAGACGTGTAACCACACATAGGTTAATAAGTTAATAATGTAGGAGTATTCATCCTAGGTATTAAACACTTAAGGAAACTTTAAACAATTTAATATAATTGTTTAATTGGTGAATATTAAATAACCTATATTTAATTAACTCTTTCTTTAATTAATTACTATTTTTATTAATTAAATAATAATTAATTAACTACCTTTAGTTATTATTTAATTATAAATAATAACTAGTTAATCTTACTTAATAATTCGTTTATTTATTTTAATGCTTCTTAATTAGTACATAAGATTAATTAGATAATAATTAATTATTTAACTTTATTATAATCTTATGTAATTATTATTTAATCTTAATTAAATATTAATTAATTAATTAATTAATCTTACATCTCTTTAATTATTATTTAATAATAATTAATTTCTTAGTTATCCTTATTTATTATTTAATATAATAAATAATTAAATTATTAACTTTATATATCTTTAATTATTATTTATTAATTAATCAATAATTAATGACTTCTAAAATCTTATTAGTTAATATAAATCAACTAACAATTAACTAAGTAATTATGCTCACTTATTATTTAATTTAAAGAAATTAAATAATAGTTTATTAATTTTAAACCTCTTTAATTATTATTTAATGTCAATTAAATTAATAATTAATTATTTATCTAATTAAATTATTATTTAATGTTAAATAATAATCAATTTATTTATCCAAATTTAATAATAAATAATTAATAAAATTTGTATTTATGTAACTTAACCATAAATTTAACTAACTAGATTAATATTTAAAATATTTAAATATTAATCAAAATGAAAAATATAATCCCAAATATCACTTTTGTAATGTCCTAGAATTTTCACGTCTTTATTAATTAAATTATTAATTTAATTTCCAACGAGTTAGTTTTACGAGATTATTTAAATCTTTTTATGTGATTAATTAATTATGTGATTAAATAATTATGTAATTAATTACTAGAATTAATTAAAGGGGGTCATTAATATGTTATTAAATTAGTGAACAAACCCTAAAGTTTAATATCAAAATAATTGATAAGTTTTCTATTAATTAAATATTCAATTAAATTGAATATAATGAGTGAATTAAATATAATAAGTTAATTAATATGATTATTAATTAATGTAAATAATGTGAAATATTAATAATAATATTTATTAGCCCATTTAGTAATTTAATACTAATGGGTTAGAATATTTAATTATTTATTCAATATAATTATTTATTTAACCATGGATTGAATAATTAATGTGTAAATTATTAAATTAGCCCAACATGGGTCAATTAGTAGCCCAAGTGAAGAATAATAAAATGTGACAAATTAGTAGCCCAAACAATTTAATAGGAGCCCAATTGGTATTTTAAATAAAGCCCAATACTTGGCCCATTTGGAAAAACAATTAAATAACTTATTAATTAATTAAAAAGTGAGCTAGTGACACTCATTTTGGGACAAGAATGATGACCATCAGCCGAGCAACATGGAAGGAGAGAGAAAAAAATGAGTTTTGTTTTTATTTCGTTTTATTTTTATTTATTTAATATTAGGTTGCTTGTTTTGATTTTTGGGAAAGTCTTTTCCCACAAAATCCTCACCAACTAAGTCACGGGCTAACTTTCTTGTGCAAGTAACCAAGTAGGAGCATCATGACTTATAGATATAATTTTTGTATCTAAGAATTTGGCAAGTATACTTGAAATTGGTAAATATTGCACTTCATTATTTTTTTCCAAGTCCAGAAGAGAGAGTTTGAGAAAAGCTTTAGTGAGAGCATAATATTTGAGAGACTAAGGAGGAAGAAGGAGAAGTTAGTTTTGTTCATGCCATTCACAACATATTTTGGAAAGAAGAGGAGAATAGCTATCAAAACAAAGTAGTTATTTTTAAACCCTAATCTTATTTTTCTTTCAAGTTATGGTATAAATATTAGTGTAATAATTTTTATGGTTAATATCATGCTATGTATGTTTATATAGTTGATCATGTGTTTAACTTATGTTTTATGAGTTTTAATGAATGAAAAACATGTATTTGGTGGTGTGAAAATAAATCTCAAAATAATGATTAAAGATAATTTTTGATAATATTTAGATTTAATGTTCTAATATGAACATTAAATCATGAGAAAAACAAAGTTTGAATCACTTAAAATGGAGTTATACACAAAAAGTTATGATTTGTGGTAGTTTATGTGATGTAATTTTTTTTATAAAAAAATATGATATTAAATCATGAAAAATTAATTTTTTCATGTTATAAATTAATATAAGGTGATTGGCAATTTGTTTGGATTTTTATTGAGGAGTTAAAGATTTATTGAAGGTATAATTTTATTTAATGTATGCATTGTTCACATTCTGCTGGGGGAAGAAAAAAAAAAGCATTGGCCGCGCAATGCGCGCCTGCCACTGTTCACTGAGGACGCGGAGCCAAACGACGTCGTTTGGCGTCCGTAGAAATTTACTCCGCGCGTTACGCGCGGGAGCCGTATCCGGCTTTCCAAAAACGGCGTCGTTTTTGGGCAGTAAACTCTGTAACGCGCGCCATGCGCGGTAGGAAAATTTCTGCGAAATTACCAGAATGCTCCTCCGTGTTTTTCTTGGCAAAATTACCATTCTGCCCTCGGATCAGTTTTCAACTTATTTACGGAAATGCCATTCGGGTTAAATTTAAATAATTTAAATATTTAAAAACTAATTTAAAATTATAACAAAAATAATAATAATACAAAAATAATATTGTGGAGGATATTTTTCATTAAGTTTAATATTTAAATATTTTAAATATTAATCTAGTTATCTAAATCATGGTTAAGTTAAATAAATTTATTATTTATTTATTATTTTAAATGTTAATAATAAATAAAGGTGATAAATTAGCAATTATTATTTAATTCCTATTAAATAATAATTAAAGAGAGATAAAATTTATAAATTAATTATTTATTATTTAAATATTATTAAATAATAAATAAGGATAATTAAGTAATTAATTATTATTTAATTAGCATTAAATAACGATTAATGGAAATTAAGTTATTAGATTTAATAATTTATTATTTAATTTAAATAATAAATAAGAATGAATTGATTATTCTTTAACCTTAAATAATAATTAAAATTAATTAAATAATTAATTATTATTTAATTGACATTAAATAATAATTAAAGAGGATTAAATTAGTAAACTATTATTTAATTTCCTTAAATTAAATAATAAGTAAAGTTAATTACTTAGTTAATTATTGGCTGATTAATATTAAATTAAAGAAGGTTAAAATCAAGTCAATAATTATTTATTATTTAATTATTATTAAATAATAAGTAAGTACAATTAGTTATTATTTATTTTAAATAATAACTAGAGTTAATTAATTAATTTCTATTTAACCAAGATTAAATAGTAATTAAATAGAGATTGAGTTAATAAAATAAATTTAATTTAATTATACTTTAATTAAACAATTGTATTAAGTTGTTTAAGGGTTTAATAAGTGTCCAACACTTAAGAAAAATATTTTCTAACTTATTAAATTATTAACCTAAAATGATTAAGGGTCTATAAGGTTAATAATATTGTTTTAACTAATGTAAATTATGTGTTAGTACTTATATGTGGTAAATAAGTTCATTATTAAGCGTATAGTTATGCAAATATGCCGTACTAATTATTAGACCGACTTTATTAATGTTAGGTCTTTCAAAGCAAGTTAGTTAAAGCTAGACATTTATTGTAGCTGAGCAGACAGGCAAGTTCTCTAACCCTACTCATTTATTGTTGAACAAGTTTCTATACTTGTATTTATTGTCAAAGCTTGAAGTTGTTTAATTATTTAAAATTATCCCACATCCATATTGTTTATAAAATCGCACTTAGTGCACTTGAAGCTTATTAGTTCTTGATTCATGAACTGTATTAAAAATGTCAAAAGCTAATAGTTCAGCTAGACATTACGTTTATAAATTCAATACTTGAATACTTTTAAAAGCTTATCCAAACCATTGTTGGGTGCGGATTTCTTATATTAAGTTTGAGAATTGAACAACCCTAAATTAGGGGATTTTGTGTCGGGAAACCGACTTTGGGCGTCAGTGACTAAATGTAATGCATATACAGCGGGTTGAATAGGCTGATCCCCTTGAAAACCAAACAACTCAAAGGGTCAGAGGAAACTCTATTATACCCTCGTTAGTTCAGGGTCCTTAGTGACCACTCAGCATTTTAAGATTCAAATATTCTGTTTATTAAAATTTGAATCATGTTTCATTCACAATTGTTATATCTATTGTTGAACCATTGATGACATTTCCTATTCATTCATGATATATTAAATCTCTATGATTGTTCTAAACTTGCTGAGCAAACTAGTTGCTCATTCTTGCTATATCATGAACTATTTTTCAGATATACCCGATTGCTCAAAGAAGGATAAGGGAAAAGGAAAAGCCAGAGCTTAAGTTAGCTTATGCATGCTAATTAGATCTTTAATTATGTATTTACGGTTGTTAAACCTTTTGTAATTCCTTATGATAGGGACTGTTTTTATGTTAAGGTTGATAGACCCTGGTATTGTAACCTTTTGAAGGGAACCAATATGTATTATTCCGCGATATTTAAATGCAATGTATGTATTTAATTGTTAGTAATATGTTGAATAGTGAGAACCAAACTCGAGGTTATGGGACTCGGATTTGGGGTCGTCACAACTTTTGTGTTATTATTATTTTTATTAAAATTTTAAATTACTTTTTAAACATTTAAATTAATTAAAAATATGTAGAATGACAAACTTGTAAATAAACTGAAAAACCGGACCGATGACAATTTGGTAAATATTCTGAAAACTGATCAAAGGGCAATATTGTAATTATCCACTAAAACGAATGGAGGGGCAGTTTAGTAATTTTATCAAAAATTTCCTTCCGCGCATTATGCGTGCTTAACTGAATCACGGCCCAAAACGGTGCCGTTTTGAAACACCGGAGGACGGTTTCTGCGCATAACGCGTGGAGTAATTTTTTTCCTACGCCAAACGACGCCGTTTGGCTCCGTGTTCGTCGACCAAAATGCTGACGCACAATGCGCGGCCAGCCATTTTTTTCCCCTTCTTAGCACATTATCCACAGTAAACGGAATACACCACTTAATAAAAATTATACCTTCAAGTAAGTTTTAACTCCTCAATAAAAATTCAAAAAAATTGCCAATCACTTAATATCAATTTATAACAAGAAAATTTAATTTTTCATGATTTAATTCTATTTAATTTTTCATAATTTTTTTTTTTCACTTTTTGTGCATAAATCCTTTTTGAGTAATTCATACTTTGTTTTTCTCATGATTTAATGTTCTATAATATTAGAACATTAAATCTAAATTTTATAAAAAATATTTTTGGTCATTATTTTGAGACTAACACACACTACCAAACAAATATTTTTAGCATACAACATATACCAAAATACAAACCAAGCATATTAAACTCAAGCATGGCATAAATATTACTAATACACATTACTAACTATATTAATATGTTTATACTAACATGATGGTTTATTTAATTTAAAAACAAAGCTAGATTTAAAATAATCATTAGCTTATTTTAGTGGCTATTTTTCTTTTTCTTCCAAAATAGGTGATAAGGCTTGAAGGCATGAACAAAATGAACTCCTCCTCCTTCCTTATCCTTGATCTCTCAAATATTTTGCTCTCACTATAACTTTATCTCAACTCTCTCTTTTGGAAAAATAATGAAGTGCAATGTCCGCCAATGCAAGTATACTTCTTAAAATATTAGATACACAAATTATATCTAATACTCTAGACCATCATGAAGCTATCTTGGATACTTACACAAGAGATGGACAAAAGATTAGAGTTAGTGAAAAGAAGGATGATTCATTTACAAAAAAAAATCAATACAAGCAACCATTTATTAAATAAATGAAAAATAAAATAAAAAAATATCATTTCACTCTCTCTCTCTCTCTCCCATCCTTGCCAGCAACATATGGGACTTGTGTCCCAAAATGAATGTCACATGTGCTTACTTTAATAAATAATAATTACACAATTTAATTCCAAGTGGGTTTATGCTTTGGACTTTATTTAAAATACCAATTGGGCTCCTATTAAATGACTTGGACTATTATTTAGTCAAGTCCATTTAATTTAATATTGGACTAATTAATATAACTCAAAAGATTGGTTATTAATTTTGTTACACATTAATTATCCAATCCATATTTAAATAATAATTGAATTGCTTAATTAATTAAATACACCAACATATTAATGTTAAATTACTAAATGGACTAATAAATATTATTATTAATATTTCACATTGTTCACATTAATTAATAATCATATTAATTAATTTACCATATTTAATTAACTCATTATATTCTATTTAATTGAATATTTAATTAATAGGAAACTTAACAATTATTTTGATATTAAAACTTTAGGGTTTGTTCACTAATTTAATTAACATATTAGTGACCATTTTTATTAACTCTAGCAATTAATCACATAATCATTTAATCACGTAATTAATTAATCACGTAAAAAGATTTAAATAATCTCGTAAAACTAACTCGTTAGAAATTAAATTGATATTTTAATTAATAATGACGTGAAAATTCTAAGACATTACACTACCTGATAATACAAAAGGTTTACAGTTACACAAAACATATAATAACGATAATAATTTCTTCTAAACACTTAGTCGTATGCCCTTCCTTTGTCTTTGCCTTTATATAAGCACTCAGGTTCAGTTGAAAAATATTCATGATATAACAAGGGTGAGTAACTACTTTGCTCAGTAAGTTAAATAAGCAATAAAAGATATATCATGAATGAAAAAGAATTAACTTTTAAAACTTCAACAATATACAATAATTGTGAAGACATGCAACATTGGATAACAACTTTCATTTGATTTAACATTATGCTTTTTCTTGCTGAAATGTCACATTATTGTGAACAATACGTTTTGAGTATTAACAACACCAGAAGTCATAAAGACTGTCATTTCCTTTTGAATATTAACAACCATATCAACTGCAATATCCGAAGATGGATACTTTAGGTGATCAGTCTATCGTACATATATATTTTGCACATTATAATCATCAAATTTTATATTTCGTTTTGACTGAAATTATAACATCCGACCATAATTTTACCTTTATAAAAAGGTTGTTCAATTCAAATTTCATGCCAGATTTTGCACCATAACGATATGGTTTGAACTAGTTTCAACAATATTCGAGTTAATAAATTTATACACGGAATGTCTTAACCGAAACAATTGGCATAGACCTATTCTTTAAATAGTTCATATCTAAAACAATCACAATAACGCATGCAATATATAGACGAAACAATTGGCATAGAACTTCTTCGTAAATAGTTCATATTGAGAACAAATCATGTGAATGCACATCAGTGCGAATATCAAATAACAATATAGATTTGAAATAATTCTTAATAATTATTCCATTATGTATTATGAAGCTAATTTCAACTTCAAGATACTTAGCATATTAAAAACAAGTCCAGGTATATGAAACTTGTATAATGAAACGAGTTTGAATTTCAGAAGAACTTGTTTGTTCCATTGACTACTGCTAATCAACTTAACTTAACTTCCTTTGGATGACCTAATATTTAACAACGTTGATCTACTAATCAATATATCACATACATGTTTATTTTATATTAATACCCTTACTATACATCACTTAATTCATCTAACACTTAATTATAACATTTGATAATATTTTAATCACATAATTGTCATTTAAGAATATATCAATCACTTCATAATATTATCACATTTGATAATATATTAACCACAAACAAATATTATTAACTATTTAATAATATTTTAATCATTTACGAATATTATTAATCATTCACTAATATTATTAATCTTTTAATAATATTTTATCCACTTATTAATATTATTAACTATTTAATAATATTTTAATCATTTATTAATATTATTACTCATTTAATAATATTTTATCCATGTACTAATATTATTAACTATTTAATAATATTTTAATCATTTATTAATATTTTAGTTATTTACTAATATTATTAATCATTTAATAATATTTTATTCAT
Source organism: Hedera helix (assembly GCA_947179155.2). Classification (NCBI taxonomy): domain Eukaryota; kingdom Viridiplantae; phylum Streptophyta; class Magnoliopsida; order Apiales; family Araliaceae; genus Hedera; species Hedera helix. The sequence continues at coordinate 16,312,360 of OX359270.1, read as the reverse complement.
TTACTAATATTATTAACCATTTAATAGTATTTTAATCATGTATTAATATTATTAATTATTTAATAATATTTTATTCACTTACTAATATTATTAACCATTTAATAATATTTTAATAATTTATTAATATTATTAATTATTTAATAATATTTTATTAACTTAATAATATTATTAATTATTTAATAATATTTTAATTATTTATTAATATTATTAATTATTTAATAATATTTTACTTATTTACTAATATTATTAACTATTTAATAATATTTTATTCACTTACTAATATTATTAACCATTTAATAATATTTTAATAATTTTTTAGTATTATTAATTATTTAATAATATGTTATTCACTTACTAATATTATTAACCATTTAATAATATTTTAATTATTAATTAATATTGTTAATTATTTAATAATATTTTATTCATTTACTAATATTATTAACCATTTAATAATATTTTAATTAATTATTAATATTATTAATTTTTTAATATTTTTTTATTCACTTATTAATATTATTAATTATTTAATAATATTATTAATTACTTAATTTAGGTCTAATAATAATAATATTAATTTATACATTTTTTGCCCCATATTATACTAAAAAGATCCGACTCGACCATTAAATATGGCTCAATCCGACCGAAAACAATAAAATTATTTTTTTAAAATCCAGGGACAGCGTCTCGGCGCCGTGTTCACACTGTAAACTGCAAAATTAATTTTCCTTTTTTTTTTTCTTTAGATTTTTAAATTTTGACACTTTTGATTCAATCTTCCATAAAATATTCAATACACATCCAAATGACTTCAAATTTAATTTGTTATCTTTTTAACTTATTGTTCTTTAAGATTTTGTAAATTGACCAACTCTTCAAAAACATTTTGGACACCAAATTCATGATCGAACTCACCAAATCAACGAGGGTTTTGAAATCTGACATAGTTTGGTAGAAAAATTATAACTCATTCGTTTTAACATATTTTTCAATCGTTCAAGTTAGGTTACCTTCATAACAAATAGATCATAAAAATAACTTACACATCTAAAATAAGTAAATAACTTACCAGAAATAAGTAAATAACTTACCAAACATATAAAAGACTCATACAACACTAAATAAGTAACAAATTTAAAGTTAAATTTTTTTTTAAACCTTCTAGGCTTCTTGAATGCTCCCTTCTTGCTAGGAAAATGCTATAGAATGCTAGAACTCTTCATTATTCTTCTTGTATGGATCAAAAATAACCCACACTTACTAACACTCAAAGTGTTTTGCTTCTTTCAACTTATATTGCTCTCAACTTCTTCTCTCTCTTACTTGGTGAATACTAGAAAATGAAACAAACATTGGTTTGCTTGGTGGAGTATGCTATTTATAGGACTCTCCTAATTAAGCTCCTAATCAACTAATATTAGTGAAATTAAAGCTCTAATTAGGATTACTATAGCCTTGAATGACTAGGTGAAAGACATTTTATTGATTGGAGTGGTTGGGGATTTGATGGAGTGGTTGAGGAACTTAAACAAAGTGTGAATTTCAAGCAACATGAAGCTCACAAGCCACCCTATGTGGAGTCCCTTATACCTGGCCAAATGGCCCTATTTCCCCACAATTTTCCTTTTATTTTACATCATATATATATATATATATATATATATATATATATATATATATATATATATACAAACACACACACACCAATACATTTTTTTATTTGGGCTCCACTATAGACTCTTTATTTAATTCTAGTTAGATTTCTATTTTAATTTGCTTAGGTTCATCAATTTAATTCTAGATGGGCTACTAAATTAATTCCTTTAAGGCTCTCAGTAATTTAAATCAATTGGGCTACAATACTAACTTACAATACTTGAATTTATAATAAGTATTGGGCTAATATCTAACTTTACTTGAACTCATCATTTAATTATCACTTGTGCTACCCATATAATCATATTGGGTTAATTACATAATCCAATTAGATTTGCCTTATTAAAAGCATTAGGGTTACCTAATTGAGTTGGTTTAATTAAAACCCTAACACGCATCATCCATTAGACTAGTATTTGATTAATCTATTATCTTGCTAGACTATAATTAAGTATCTAATGACTCATATATATCATTTGGGTTTCAAATAAAATTACCCACATTCCCTACAAATAATACCATATTGGGTACATAAATAATTCATTTAGTTCTTCTTCTTCATTAATTATATAAGTAATTCACTTGTTGATTATTAAACTTTTTATTTACCATTCAAGGCCAACATTTAAACTTTGTGATCTCATCACATAAACTCTTCTTGTATTTTTTTTCATTCTTTAGTTAATCCGAATAAATTAAATTAATCAACTTACTACTTCTTATCACATAACATATACACATACATAACATAACTTCATACATCATATTTTCTCATGAAAATAAATAATAATAATAATAATAAATTGGGTTCTTAATTTTTCTGGCTATTACATTTACCATCCCTTATAAGAATTCTATCCCCAAAATTACGGCTACAAGGTTACTTAAAAATATTTTTATAATCTTTTCTTTTCTTTTATCTTTCTCTCGAATATCCGAATTAATTGTTACGGATAACTTACACTCCACACTTCTTGCACAACCCTTCAATGTATATATACGACAAGTGTTACTTAATTATACACGAACTCTATATTATTAAGGTACTCTAACTTATCTCTAGGTAATTCTAATCGTTTAGCGAAATTATCAAACACAATTGAGCAGATAGTACCCGAATTAAATAATACCTAAATAATTATATTATTGATCAGAATAATACCTTTTACCATGTTTCTTGACTCCATTGGATCTTGCACAGTCATATTAAAAGTCTTAGCTACTGGGCAACTTGGTTGTACTGGTCCAATTAAGGTCAACTTACTGATATTACTTCCCTTGATTCTATTTTCCTCATTGTTTTCCTTCTTCAGCCAGTCCTTAAATTGCGGCATTTCACCACAAATGAAACACTTTCTACTCTTTTTTGGATCAGGATAATTCGAAGCAATGTGTCCCTTCTCTTAACACCTATAACAACTATTTATTCCTTTTAGATACATTCCCAAGTGGTTTTATCCACAACTTTCACAAGTTTCTATCTTTCGTTTGACTTCTCCATGACCATTCTCACTATTGCTATTGTTCCATTTTCGTTTCGGCATGTTAATGCCTTCGCTACTGCCTTTTCTATTTCCTCCTTTACTCTTCTTACCTTTCCTCTCCTAATTGTAACAACCCCAAAATTCGACCCACTTTATTCCCTTAAATCTTATATTTAATAAACATTATTTTCATTACGTCCAAATTTCGGTCCGTTAATAAATCTTTGCTTACCTACTTTAATCCATTAACCGATCAATTACTGAATTTTTCGATATAATTTTTTTTTTCTTTTTCTCAACTTAATCATTGTATTAAAACATTTGGATGTTTAAAATCTTTACATTTCGATCCTAGTCCCATGGATCGTAACCTTTACTTTTTCGTTTCTTTCTTGTATCATAAATCTCGTCATTCAAATTTTAATACCGTTCATATCCATATAAATATTCTTTGTTTCATCGTTCATAATCAAACGTGTAATAATTTCTCACGTAACAATTAATTTGAACATTTACAGTTCACAATTTAATACAACTCGTCCTATCCGGATCCACTCTATATGTATATACAAAATATTCATGTAATCTTGACAAGTTATTCACATTAAATCATAACATATAACGTTCACAACCTCTTAGGAAAATTCGTCTCTACATAATCTGATATTCTTGAAATTCTTTCTTTCCTGCAAAACGTTTATTAAGCAAGTAATGAGCACAACGGCTCAGCAAGTTCAACAGTTATACTTCACGTAGCACATACCTTATCATGCTTGGTGTGTGTTATACATCATGTGCTTGTGCTTCTACTATAACAATATATCTCATATATATTCATATCGTTGTAAAAAATACACATTGTGGTCATATTAATCATGTATCACGTAACACATAATTTGTATGCAGTTAAAACAAGAATTACATATCATAACATTCCAATATTTAACATAAAAGGGACTGAAGAACTTGCTTGTCGTCCAGTTATTTAATTGCTAGCTCAAAACTCTCTATCGATCAACCTATGATCATAAAATAATCAAATAATAATTATTTATCTCTTTATGATATTAATTTACTTAATTAATATCATCTCTAGGGCAATTATTAATTTATATGGCCAACTATAATAACCTCACTCCTTAAAATATTAGCATAACTTAATATTTAATACCTTCACTACGGACAACCCGGCTCATTGGGTAAAATTTAGCATATTTGGTTGTCCGAAAATTTTATTTAACCTTTTTCTAACTTTTTAACTCATTAGATTAATATTTAAAATATTTAAATATTAATCTCCAATATTTAATATTTTTACAAAAATATTAAATTCTATGTCCAAACATCATTTCTATATTTTTAGTATTTTTCTATAATTTTCTGGAATTTTTTAAACAATTTTTAAACATTTATTTCATTAAAAACTAATTCTGGGGGCAATTTGGTAATTTCCGCAGCTAAAGGGACCTATCCGGAATTTTCCGGAAAGTCCAGGGGCATTTTCGTCATTTCAGCACACATAAGGACATATTCGGTATTTTTCAGAAAGGCTGAGGGCATTTCTGTAATTTCCGCGCGTCAAGGGACACAACCGGGATAAACTAAAAAGGCCGGGGGCATATTCGTAATTCCGCCGCGTGCGTTGGCCGCGCAATGCGCGCGTCATGCTTTCGTCGTCTTAAAACGACGCCGTTTTACAGCGGCTTCGGCAAAATTGGCCTCGCGCATGGCGCGACCCGGCCTCCGACTCCAAAACGACGCCGTTTTGTCGCCGGTTACGGAAAGTTACGCCCGCGCAATGCGCGGGCTACTGTTCCTGCTTCACCTTCACATTTCCGCGCACAGTACACCACCTTTTCCAATTTTTCTTCCATATTGCTCATAATTTTCCCAACAAAATAACTCCAAAAATCACATAATTCATACATCAATATCCAAAAATTATTTGGAATCATTATTCTAATTATTTATAATTTTTCCATAAAATTATTTTATCCTCTAAAATACCAAAATAATTTATATAAAAAGAATTTATACCTTCCCTTAAGCTTGGAATTCTTTCTTTGAGGCTCCAAGACATTCTTCTTCCTTGGTGGTGATCTATTCTGGTGGTGGCATGGTGGCTACGGTGGTGATGGAAGAGAAAGAGAGAGTTTGTGTGTGTGTGTTTATTTTTTTCTCTCCTTTTTCTTTCTTTTTGCCCTCATGCTTTTTCATTCTTTTTATAACCAAAAATCACTTAATCAAATTTTATAAAAACTTAATTCCACCGCCTCTCTCTCTCTCTCTCCGCAGCCAAGAAATTTCCGGATCATTTGCATGCATAATTAATCAATTTTTATACATTACGTAATTATACCGTGTAATAAATATTTTATATAACATATATAAAATATTTATTTTAATTTACTAAAAATCATAAATTGATTTATAAAGGATATTAATACCTCTTTGGGTTACTTTTCTTGACAAATTTTGTACACACCTAATGACATGCATGTAATTATATGAGGTAATTTATACTTCCAAAAATCATAAAATAATTCATATGACTTATAAAAATTATTTTTCATAATTTTTCACTTCGTTACTTGGACAACATGTTATACTAACATGTTCCCGTTTCTGAAATATTATTCTTCATAAACATCATAAAAATTCCATTATAAATAAATATAATTTTTAATAACTTAAAACATTCTTTTTTCTTATTTATTATTCAATTTATTTAATATTTACAATAATTTCTTTATATATAAATTATATAATTTAATATTATATAATTTATATATTTATATTCTCCTTTCTTAATTAATTTCTTAAATTCCTCCAACCTTATTCCATTCAATCACCTTATATAAATTACATAATTATTCTTATATAATTTATATAATTATTATTTTCTTCATACCTTATTTTAATTTCCTTATATAAATTATATAATTATTATTATATAATTTATATAATTACCTTTCTTTCTCAATTAATTTCTAAACTTCTTCCGTAATTCCTACTAAATTTCAAATCACTAATTACAATTTTTACTAACTTCCTCATTAACTTTTCATAATTTTTGGATTAATTTTATTATTAATCCCTTAATTTTCATAATTAATAACATTTATAATTATAACAAATAAGCATAAACACATATATATACATATTTAATTCATATTTCTCACATTTCCGTATAACCTCATTTAAAACATAATTTATGCACTTCCATAACAATTTAATTGTACAATTTATCGTACATTTACCTGAAATTTCTCTTATTCTTAATAAATTGTCTTTAAACACTTTATTTACTTTTCTATTATTTAAATTTAATATCATTTATCATAATCTCTGCACAAATTTAATTTACTAATTAAATCTCATCACATACCTTAATTCACATAAAATAATAATTTCTTTACACAACCTTGAAAATTGTGTCCATTAAATTCTTATTTAATCTTATTAAATAATTCCGAAAATTCGGATCCTCACATTCTTCCCCCCTTAACAGGATTCCGTCCTCGGAATCATAATCGCCGTAATATTTATACATATTTTATTTCTAGTAACCTGCTATACCTTTATCTTGATAAATAATAACTAAATCCATAATAATCTTATTTTACCTCATTAACTTCCATAACCCACATGGATAATCTTATAACGATCTTCACTGCTAGAATATTTAAATTCTTAACTTAATTCACAATTTCTTTGAAATATTATATTTCACAATTCTCAAAAATTTTGTTCATAAAACTTTAACACATCTCTTAGTACACTTATCAAGGTAGTTTCTTATTCTCTGCAACTTTTCTTTTCTTCAATCGTACACAACCTTACTCCATTCACTTATTCCATTCTCTTTATTGTACATTATTTATACTCTGCACATTCATCTTTATCTTCTCAATTCATATTCGTGAATCTTCCTTTCATTCCATAATCATTCCTCAATACTTTTATCATTCAACAATGGATTTTAAATATTAACCTTTACTTGATTCATCATAATCCTTATTTAATTTATTTTTAAAATTCTGGGGTATCACATTCACCCCTCCTTCATAAAATTTCGTCCTCGAAATTTTCATGTACTAATATCTTATTTATTTGCAACATATATAATTTCCCTTGCATTCATTCCATATATCTTTATTTCATTCCTTTCTCACAGTCATTGCACATTGCAATTTTCTATTTCATCACATTTCATAATTTCTTTATTTCACAATTATTACCTTCATTAATGCTCACATTTAGAAAATACTACCCCATCCTACCATCCAATCTTCATAAGAGTAGATGAATTCAAAATTTTTATTTTGGAAAACTTTCATGATATGCTGAATGAACATTTATCCCGGTTTACAGTACTTCGCTCCCCGAGTACTTCATACTGCAAACCCTGACAGTGGATCAATCTGTCATTAAAGTGATGGATGTTTCACCATACAGTGGCACGCCAGATGATCAGTCTGCAATGCCTATGTCTTGATATGCCAGGTGACCATTCGATCAACCTGCAATATTCTTAATCTTTTTGTTCATCTCAGCCTTAAAATTCATTCAAAAGTAATTTAATTTGGTGTAACTTTCAAAGAATATGAATTCAATGCATTTATTTCAAATTCGTCTAGCTGAATCAATAGCTTAGACTTCTATTTCTTCAACGCTTGTCTAGCTAGATCAATTAGCATAGACTTTCTTTTAACAATTTATAACTTGCAGAAATTTTTAAAACATTCATCATGTCAAAACTTTTCAAAATGTCTAGCCGAGTCAAATGGCATTGACTTATAGCTTTGACACCCCTTCATAAATCAAAATCATTTATGACTTCATGTTACCGCATCATTTTGACAGTACGTTGAGAATTCCGTCATTAATAATTCCTACACCATAAACCATACTTTATGGTGTTGAATCATCTTATAACGAAATAGTACCACACCGTCTCAACAACACGTTGAGCATTCCGTCATTCATCACATCTGCACCAGGCTAAAAGGTGCGTGGATGATTCTTTTGAAATACATTTTGATGTAAAAAAAATATTTTTGTCTAGCTGAAACAAGTAGCATCTGTGACGACCCCAAATCCGGGTTCCTTTAACCCTAGACTTGGTACGTCACGATACATCATCTTCATACATGTTCTATAACTAATGCGGAATATATAAACATAAATTGTTTATTCTACAATATTTCCCAAGGTTTCTAACCTTAACTTACATATATACCTTTAGATTCATAAAAAGGTTTACAAAATTACTTACATCATATAACAATTTAGTTATCATGCATAACACTATAATCTTGTCTTTTGCTTCTGTCTCCGTCTCTTCTCGGACATTCGTATTATTCTGAAATTTGTTATCATGATATAGCAAGAGTGAGCAACGACTTTGCTCAGCAAGTTTAAGTAAGATAACGATATATCATGATTGAAAGAAAGAATAAGCTTTTGAATTTTCAACAATATAATAATTGTGAAAGAGTACGAGTCATAATTTCAATAATTGAATGACTGAATTAATTAATGTTGAGTGTCAATAATGACCATGAACAAATTTAACTGAACCTTATGGTAATGAAGGTGATCAGCCTTTCATACCTGATGAACACATGCAACATGCACTATGTGCGAATCAACAATTTAAAGAGGTGGAATAATTATACAGAATTAAACCATAGCATGCTTGAAACATAATAACTTGAGTTTGAGTTAGGAACTTGAACAATAAAATAATATATCCTGCTCGAATATAAATTGAGTAGGGTTTAGGAAACTTGCACAAAATAAAGTTTGAAGATAGGAAACTTGCCTGTCTGCTCAGCTACAATTAATGTCTAGCTTTAACTAACTGGTTTTGAAAGACCTAACATTAATAAAGTTGGTCTAACAATTAGTACAGCGTATTTGCACAACTATACGCTCACTAAGGAACTTATTTATCACATAAGTACTAACACATAATTTACATCAGTCAAAACAATATTATTAACCTTATAGACTCTCACTCAAATTAGGTTAATAATTTAATAAGTTAGAAAATAATTTTCTTAAGTGTTAAACACTTATTAAACTATTAAACAATTTATTATAATTGTTTAAACAAAAGAGTTAAAAGACATTTTCTTTATTCCATTTAATTACTATTTAACATTAATTAAATAGTAAGTAATTAAATACCTTTAGTTATTATTTAATAATAAATAATAACTTACTAGATTTATTTATTATTTAAAGTTAATCAAATAATAAATAATTAAATACTCAATCTTAGTTGTCTTTAATTATTATTTAATAGTAATTAAATAATAATTAATTAATTTATCATCCTTGTTTATTATTTAATATTAATTAAATAATAATTAGTTTAATCATAAATTCAGAAGATATAATATTAACTAGATTAATATTTACAACATTTAAATATTAATCCTAAATACTTATTATATTTGAAAAATATAATATTAAACTAACTAGATTAATATTTACAACATTTAAATATTAATCCTAAATACTTATTATATTTGAAAAATATAATATTAAACTAACTAGATTAATATTTACAACATTTAAATATTAATCCTAAATACTTATTATATTTGAAAAAAAATATAATATTAAACTAACTAGATTAATATTTACAACATTTAAATATTAATCCTAAATGCTTATTATAGTTGAAAAATATAATATTAAACTAACTAGATTAATATTTACAACATTTAAATATTAATCCTAAATACTTATTATATTTGAAAAATATAATATGAAACTAACTAGATTAATATTTACAACATTTAAATATTAATCCTAAATACTTATTATATTTGGAAAATATAATATTAAATACCTAAATACCATTTTTGTATTATTATTATTTTTGTTATAATTTTAAATATTTAAAATTAATTAAAATTATCCAGAATGGCAAAATCGTAAATAAACTGAAAAACCGGACCGATGGCAATCTTGTAAATAATCAGAAAACCGAACGGAGGGGCAATTTCGTAATTTCCGCAGAAATCTACGCCCGCGCATTGCGCGCGATAGGAAATAACAGGCCCCAAAACGGCACCGTTTTGGGGATCTGTCGGCTGACATCCGCGCGTCTCGCGCGGCTACGGATTTTATAGGCAAAACGGCGTCGTTTTTCCTTCCGCGTGCGACAGTGAACAGGGTCTCGCGCGCATTGCGCGGCACCCCCTTTTTCCTTCCTTAGCAGATTGTGAACAGTGACTTTTTATACACCACTTTAATAAAAATTATACATTCAAGTAAGCTTTAAAAATCCAAAAAAATTACCAATCACTTAATATCAATTTATAACATGAAAATTTAATTTTTCATGATTTAATATTAAAATTTTTTATAAAAATTTTTACATCACATAAACTACCACAAATCATAACTTTTTGTGTATAACTCCATTTTGAGTGATTCAAACTTTGTTTTTCTCATGATTTAATGTTCTATAATATTATAACATTAAATCTAAATTTTATGAAAATTATTTTTGGACATTATTTTAAGATTTGATTTAACACCACCAAACGCATGTTTTTAGCATATAAATTATACCAAAACACAAACCAAGGATATTAAACTCAAGCATGGCATAAATATTATTACCACACATTAATAACTATATTAACATATTTATACTCATATGTTAGTTTATTTAATTTAAAAACAAAAATTAAATTTAAATAACTATTACCTTGATTTAATGGTTATTCTCCTTTTTCTTCCAAAAATGGTTGTGAATCTTGAAGATATAACCCAAGAACTCCTTCTCCTTCATTATCCTTGCTCTCAAATATTTTCTCACCTCTCAAATGCTCTCTAGCTCTCTTTAGCTTTGAAAAATGAAAGATGATAAATGACTAACTCTTTTAGCCTCCAAATGCAAGTATACTTGCATTTCTATAGATATAAAATATATCTATCCATCCTAGCCATCAAGAGCCTAGCAAAGATACTAGCACAAGAAAAGCTTTAAGGACTAGAGTTGGTGAAAAGAGGGATGGTCCATGTATTTTAAAAAATTAATACAAGCAACCAATTATTAAATAAATAAATAATAAAATAACACAATTAACATTTCACTCTCTTTCTCACCATCTTGTCGGCTGAGACCATTCTTCTTGTCCCAAAATTGATGACACAAGTCCCTTTTTAAATAATTAATAGTTTTATAAAGTATTTTTCAAGTGGGCCAAGCTTTGGGCTTTATTTAAAAATACCAATTGGGCTCTAATTAAATTGTTTGGGCTACTAAATTGTCAAACTTTATTATTCTACACTTTGGCTACTAATTGACCCATGTTGGGTTAATTTAATAATTTACACATTATTTATTCAATCCATGATTAAATAAATAATTAAATTGAATAAATAATTAAATATTTTAACCCATAAGTATTAAATTACTAAATGGACTAATAAGTGTTATTATTAATATTTCACATTATTTACATTAATTAATAATCATATTAATTAATTTATTATATTTAATTCACTCATTTTATTCAATTTAATTGAATATTTAATTAATGATAACTTATCAATTATTTTGATATTAAAACTTTAGAGTGTATTCGCTAATAATAATATATATAATCTATATATATTATTTATACACATTACCTTACCTCGAAAACAATTTCACAATAAATTATGAAATTAAAACAAATACAATATATAATTTAATATATATTATTTAGGCCATAAGTTAAATTATTTAATATATTTACATTAAATAATTCATTTCTCATCAATTATGGAAATAATTCCATTTGCCCGAAAATACATTGAAATACTAATATATTTTCTCAATTTCTTATTTAAATAATTTATTTAATTATTTAATGAATATTACACAAATAATTGTATAATTAAATTTCTCACTCTCATAAATCATTTACAATGATTTATTTAATTATAGAATATATTCAATTACTATTTAAAATTACTTAATTAATTTAATCCCTTTATATATATGTACATATATATGAAATTAAAGGTTGTACATATATACAATTATAAATCTCCCTTAATTAATTCAACTACTTTATATAATTTATAATTATATAAATTACATAATTATTCCTCACAAATAATTTATCAACAATTTGCATAATTGTTGATTAATGAATAAATTAATTCCACAATAAACCTTTTAATTCAATTCGGATTAATTTAATATTAATCTATCTATTTAATCACAATTTAATTAACCATTAAATTATGTTACTAAATATGTACACATATATATATATATTCATATAAATACATATTTAATTTACATGCAACCACGTCGCATAATTACATAACTCCACTAATTAATTCTCTTAATTTAATTAGACTTGCTGTTAGTCAAGTTTATTGAATTATCACTTTACTTGCTAACTTATCAAAAATTTGGATATCACCATATCTAAGTTAGTCCGTTAAACTTAATTTGGACCTCTATTTATCTATCACTACTAGGTTATCAAACTCCAACCTTTATTAAATATTAAATATTTTATTTCTAATTCATTTAAATATCCGGGATATTACATTCACCCCTTCTTCTAAAAATTTCGTCCCCGAAATTATCTCATACACATTTCTACCAATTTTCATCTCTGAGTATAACTTTTTACTCATCAAATTCTATGACCACCCTTTTCTAGGAAGTTCATACTTCTAAACTCATAATTCCAGAACAATGGAATATCTTGCAGAAGAATAAATTGAAAATCAATATCTTACAGAAGGATTAAAGAGGTGGTTTTGATAGCATGGTGCTATAACAATGAAGATACTGAAATAGTAACAAGTGGACTCTTGAAGTGTTGAGTGTGATAAGGTATGAATTGACAAAATTCATATCAAGAGAAGTTAGAGGTTTGTAGGTTTTTAATTGAGGACTCATATTAGTGGCTGAGTTGTACAATTCCTTGTATGGGCGGGAAATTAGTGCTTGGTTTTAGAACCGCTTAGCTTTCTATATTGATACAGTGGTTGAGTTGAACAGTCCTTTGTATGGGCAGGGGATTTGTTCTTGGTTTAACGACCGCTTAACTTCCTATATTGATTAGTGGCTGAGTTGACCAATTTCTTGTATGGGCAGGAGATTGTGTTTGGTTTGACGACCACTTGGCTTCCTATAATGATAATCAACTGAAACATAGTGTCGCGCTATTCACTATATGTATGTTGAGAAGGTGATTCTTTTCTCATGTGTATAACGGATAGGTAGAGGATGTTAAGATAAGTTCGTGTTCTGAGAACTGACACGCATAATAAGTTCGTGACTCATAGTCATGTGGTGGAGCCCCTCAGCGAATGGGCGACTTTGGCCTGACTAGGACAAGTTCCTCAAACCATATGATTGTGGTAAGTTGCTGAACCCAAATACGTGGTAAGTTTGATGAACAGTAGGTATGGATAGAGTTAAGTAGCAAGATTAAAGCTATACTAGATATAGTTATTAAGCTGGAAAAGAATGTGGAGAAAAAATTTGAGGTGTTTTGAGGTTTTAGGATATTCCAAATCTTCTAGCTATGCTAGACTTTGAAATTCTTAAAATCGTGCCAAATTCGCACTTTTGTGCTTTTGAAAAGACAAATTTATTTTTTGAAATCATTAATGCATTTAGTGCAGAGATGATAAACGACGGAGTCATCAATTGCAGAGTAACCTAGTGTTGGATGTTTAAAGCCACCTATGGTATGATGTAGTATGACAAAGTCATAAAATGATTTTTAGTATTTTGAAACGTTTAAAGAAGAGTCTATGCTAATTGTTTCGGCTAGACAAATTGATTTGAAAATATCAAAATGTATTTATAAAATCATCACACGCCATTAAAGCCATGGTGCAGAGATGAAAAGACGGAATCCTCAACGCACTGTTGCAACGGTGCGGTATCATGAAGTCCTATAAATGAATTTTAGTTACTTTAACTAATCTGAAATGATTTTGAGTCGTAATATACGAACAGTTCAATGATGTGAGTCTATGTCATTTATTTTGACTGGACACTTTTTGGTCAGAAATGACTCAAGTTTTATTTTCCAATCCAACTTATGCTGGAGCGGAATTTTGTAGTAAGTCTGAGGTGAACAACCCCATAATGGGGGATATGTCAGAGCCATGAATAAAGAACCCGCGAGGGGGCGCCCAACAGTGGTGGCATGCTGATATGAGTTGGTAAATCCAAAGAGTTCGACCCCGTGAGAAGTCGTTGTGCACAACGCAGAAGTACGATAGGCTGATCACCTAGCGTACACCTATGGAATGTTTTCAGTCTTTGTGATTGATAAACACTCTGTTTATAAGTATTTACAGGTATAAATACTATTTATTCGGAATTCAGTTAATTCCATGTTCACAGTCTTAATGACTCCTCAGCGTATTATGAAAGTTTTAATGAATATTTTGATTTTCAATTTATCCTTTTGTAAGGTGTTCCAATGTTCTGGACATCGAATGGATAAATGGGTTATTTGAAGGGGGTTATTTTTACTTCCTGATTATTCAAATTCATTCACAGTTATTGATCAATTGTGAAGACTCCTAGAAGATGTTCTAATGTTCTGGACATCGAATGGGTAAAGGGGTAAGTGTGCTGTAATTTCGAGGACGAAATTCTTAGAAGAAAGGGTGAATGTAATGACCCAGAAAATTCATAAGACTGATGAATACGGTCTTAGAAAATTGATGTGATTTGAGGCTACGCTAAATCTCGGATGAGGAAGTAGTGGATAGTCGATTTGTGGAAATTTTAAGCTTTCGAGGATTCGAGCAAATTTTGAGGTTAACATGTGAAGCTAACCCTGGTAAAGTGATGGACGATCACTGGAAAGGAATTGGAGTCCTGTCACTAATAGACTAGGACAGTGTTTATAAAACAATAAGTAAAGCGATGCTTAGAATAAGATAATCGAGGTGATTAGTCGGATAGACATGAGTTGTGAAGAGTTAGAAATGAAACAAACTCTGATATTTATTGGTAATATAAATTCCAAGGATGGAATCATTTGTGAGGATTGAGTCTACAACTTAATTTGAGGAAAACAATTGTTGGGAGTTTAAAACCTAGAATTGGTTAAAGGGGTATACGATAATGTATACACTGAGTTAGGTATCTATATGGTATATAGGTACAGAGAACCTGATAAGGAAGAATTACCCTCATATTTTTGATTTACCTTATATTGAAATTTCGGGGACGAAATTATTATAAGGGGGGAAGAATGTAACGACCAGGAATATTTTAATATAAACAAAGGAAATTAGTAACAGTAATTGTAAATTTCTGGGCCATTAAATTAAATCTGTAATTGATGGCTTAGTTTATTTAATTACGTGTTGATACAATTAAAGGACTTATAGGGAGGTTCAGTTAATGGGTTGATTAAATTAATGGACCAACCTAGGTTGTATAATATCAAGGTCTGATTATGCTAATGAGTTAGGTGATGATTTAATTAATTTGATATATAACAAGTTAATTTGGTGTGGTAAATTAATTAAGGTGGTTATTAATTAATGAGAATGCGTAAATATTAAGAAAGGGCAAAATGGCCAAATAGTCAAAGATCGACTAAAGGAAGTCAACAACCCGAATTTGAGTTCGGGATGGAATTGGGAGACGCATACTGCACCGTTGAGTCTGGAACGTCGAATTTAGCTAGAAGAGATGGTAAACACATTTTGGTGTCAGGGTTGACTTTTTGGTCAAAGTCAATCGTTTGACTTGTAAATGTGAAAAGTCAAAATTTGAGTTTGGAGAAGAATTTTGAGAAACGGACTTCACCGTTGCGACGGGAACATCGAATTTAGTAAGTATGGACTGTAAACACGATATGTGTTTCGATTGACTTTTTGGTCAAAGTTGACCGTTTGACTTTTTAGGATAAAATGTCGAACTTGAAGTTCGGAAGTGAATTTGAAGAAACGGATGTTACCACGACGACGGGGACGTCGAAATTAGTAGGAATCGACTGTAAGTTTTTAATTTTGACACTTCGGGTCAAAAAGTCAAAGAGCGGGTCAAATAATTAAATGTAGGACCCAAAAGAGAAATTTAATCCTACAGATTTTGGAGTGGGCCAGCTGGATTTCTCAGCAATTTAGTATGGGAATTAATTAAGCCAACTCATCCTAAGGAAATCCACTCCAACCAATCACATTTCATTCTCATATCTTATCATAGATATTATCAATTAAATTATTTAAACTAAACCCACTATATTGAGAGCATATTCAGCAAATTAGAAGAGAAAGAGAGAGCTGAGACTCACGCGAAGAGAGAGAGAGAAGAAGCCATGGAAATGGAAGAAGAAAAGCTTAAGTTTGATGAGCTAGAATGGTCGGATGAACATGGAGCAAGAATTAAATATGAAGCCCTCATCATGGGGAGTCTCTAGAGCCAAGAAAGAAGATCATCCGTGAAGGTTTAAAAATTTTCTAAACTCCAACTTTTGTAGAAATTATGTTTTAGGGTTTCCTATATAGTTATTGTAGGAAAGCTTTGTATTTTGTGTGTTGGATCGTAGTGAATCCAAGTTCTAAGATGGTCAAGAGTTGGGGTTATGTGTATCTAGATGTAAATAGCATGCTAGATACATAGATAAGTAAAAATGATTAAGGTTTTGTGTTGGTGAAACCTAGTTTTGATGGTTTTATTTTGATATAAACCAATTTTATGGTGAAAGGTTATATTTAAATATTCATAGGTGTTTATTATGAGTCTATAAATATTGGAGATGAGTTTATACGTGTTGAGGATGCATTTTTTTGTGCTATGAATTGATAAATAGCATACAAGAGGCTTTGAAGATTAAGAAACATGTTTTGTGCAAGAAAGTTACAATATTAGGCTATACTTTGTGTATAGACTATGTAATAATCTATAAAGTGACTTGGAAGTTATGTGAGTACATAAAGTGGTTAAATGTATATATGTTAAGGTATTTGATGTGTAGAGTACAAGAATTCAAAGGGGGTTTAAAGTTATGTTATGAGAGTTAGGCAAAAATTTCACCCATGTGTAATTGGTGATCAAATAAGGCCAAAAGGCTAAATTTGATATATATACGTGTGTTCAAGTTGATTTGGAAGTTATTTGGTTCGTATGGCGACAATTGTGGATTTTAAACGTTATAAAACGTTCGCCGACGCCTAAAATGAACCTTTTGGAAAAATGAATTCAAATGAAAAGTTTTAAATAATTTGACGGCCCATGTAAGTTAAATAGGTGCTATATGTGTTAAATGAAGTGTTAAATGAAGTGTTAGAATTAAGTATTGCACAAAGGGGGCAAGAATAGCTTATGTTTTGGAAATGATAAATTTGTGAAAAGTTGATGAAAATGACGTCAAAGTGTGATTTTTGGCAATTTTGAGAAATTAAAGTTAAAAGGGAGTCAAATGATTAAGTTTTATGTTATTACACATGTTTAGATTGATTTGGAAATCAATTGATGGAAGTTTGAATGAAAATGAGTTTCGAACGATCGAAATCGATCGTTTCGACCCGAAATGGATTTTAACGGACAAATATCGTCTCGTGCGATGTTTTATGGTTTTGAAAGTTTGGACATGTCATATATAGGTTATAAGTAGTTTCGCGCAAAGTGTTAAATTGTTTGCTATAATTAATCAATTGGATGAATGAGATTCATTAAAGGTATAAATTGTCCAACGTGTATTTTGATATTGAATCTTATTGTTAGCAATTGAGGTGTGTGATTGTATGAATCTATTAAAGTTAATCTCAGTTGTAAATTTTATTATAGAATCTTGTAATAAGATACCATCAGAGTATCAGGGTCCAATTAGAGGTATATGTAAATAAATCTCAAATTATCGATTAGAGATGTGTAAATACAGAAAGATTTGTATGGTAGGTGAATGATAATTATATTCACAGGTTTTTATATTGGTTTAAAAATCATAGTGTTTATGATTTCAATGATATTAGATTTGATCATGAGGTTATGATTAGAGATCTATAGACGGAATGTAAAGATTTCGATTCTGAGACAGAATTATGCTAAAGTTTAAATAAACTCTGTATTAAACAACTATATCAATGTTGTAAGTTATATTGAGATTGTAACAGTTTAAAAATAAACTAGTTTAATCAATTATATTACTGAGATTTGTTGTGAAATTAGGTACAAGGTTGTACGTCTAACGAGCGGGATCTGTCGTGGCCAGCACGCGGATTTCCGGGTCGTTACAGCATCGACACTTTTTAAATCGCTTAAAATTCATTTGCATCTTTTTCCAAAGCACACTCGTGCCAAATTAGCTTGAGGCCAAAAATTTTGAAGTCTAGCAATGCTAGAAGAATGGGAATATCCTAAATTCCCTAATATTTTTAACACATCTGCCACCTTCGTTTCTTTCACTTAATTATATTATTAATTGCTAGGACTATTGTTATTTATCACATTAAAATTTCTATCTACTCCACCTTTTCTATACCTCCGTATAGTTCATCAAACTTGCCACACATTATGAGTCCAAGAACTTACCACAAGAATATGAGTTTTAAAGCTTGTCCTAACAATACGTAGTCTGAGAATATATCAAAGACTGTCCATATGCTGAGAGGCTCAAACGTACCATACGATTATGAGTCATGGACTTACCACATGTATGAGTTTTAAGAACTCGTGCCTAACTTAATATTATTTACCTATCAGAAACTCTTAGCGCGACTCTAACATTTCAATGATTATCACATAGTAACTAAGTAAACACAAATCCCCCGCCCATACAAAGGATTGTGTAACTCAGTCACCACATGAGTCCTCAATTGAAATTTCGTACCCAAGCTTCCTGCCCCCTTATTATAATCTTTCTGTCATTTATGTCTCATCACTCTCTGAATTCTTCTTGTACTATATCATAGTACCATTTTTCTTTATAGCATCAAGCTATACCTTTTGGACCATTAACAGGTCTCTCTGTTCTTTTACAGTCTCATTAGATCCCATCATAGTCTTACTTTACAATCCATTCCTTACTTGTTTCCCTTATCTCGTGATCGTATCGTAGTACGATCCTCTTACCGTTCCTGATCATGTTATTATGATCTCTTCCTAGACGTTTTAAATTACCTTGTCATCTTTATTACTTAAATCAGGTGTTCCCTGATTATCTTTGAGATTCATCTTTGAATCATTTCAACTATTCTTTCAGATATGTTCTTAATTGGACTTATAAATTTTCTCAATTCGTTTCATTCAAATCTTTCTTAACATCTTTATCTCTTTCTTGTAATCTTATATTTTTTTCATATTTCCTTTACTTTAGCCAATATCTGAGATCCGTATTTCTTAACTTACATCTTTCTATCTTATTTCCCCCATGTTCATCAAACTTATCACGTATTTGGACTCAGGAACTTACCATAATCATATGGTTGAGGAGCTTGTCCTAGTCAGGCCATAGTCGCCCATTCGCTAAAGGGGCTCCACCATATAATCATGAGTCACGAGTTTACCATACGCTTGAGTTTTCAGAACACTCAACTAACCGTACTCTTTCTTACTTTAGGTTATAGCCTAAGGTATCATTTCCTAAGGGTTATAACCTCTAGCTCTGATACCAACTGTAACAACCCCGAAATTCGACCCACTTTATTCCCTTAAATCTTATATTTAATAAACATTATTTTCATTACGTCCAAATTTCGGTCCGTTAATAAATCTTTGCTTACCTACTTTAATCCATTAACCGATCAATTACTGAATTTTTCGATATAATTTTTTTTTCTTTTTCTCAACTTAATCATTGTATTAAAACATTTGGATGTTTAAAATCTTTACATTTCGATCCTAGTCCTATGGATCGTAACCTTTACTTTTTCGTTTCTTTCTTGTATCATAAATCTCGTCATTCAAATTTTAATACCGTTCATATCCATATAAATATTCTTTGTTTCATCGTTCATAATCAAACGTGTAATAATTTCTCACGTAACAATTAATTTGAACATTTACAGTTCACAATTTAATACAACTCGTCCTATCCGGATCCACTCTATATGTATATACAAAATATTCATGTAATCTTGACAAGTTATTCACATTAAATCATAACATATAACGTTCACAACCTCTTAGGAAAATTCGTCTCTACATAATCTGATATTCTTGAAATTCTTTCTTTCCTGCAAAACGTTTATTAAGCAAGTAATGAGCACAACGGCTCAGCAAGTTCAACAGTTATACTTCACGTAGCACATACCTTATCATGCTTGGTGTGTGTTATACATCATGTGCTTGTGCTTCTACTATAGCAATATATCTCATATATATTCATATCGTTGTACAAAATACACATTGTGGTCATATTAATCACGTATCACGTAACACATAATTTGTATGCAGTTAAAACAAGAATTACATATCATAACATTCCAATATATAACATAAAAGGGACTGAAGAACTTGCCTGTCGTCCAGTTATTTAATTGCTAGCTCAAAACTCTCTATCGATCAACCTATGATCATAAAATAATCAAATAATAATTATTTATCTCTTTATGATATTAATTTACTTAATTAATATCATCTCTAGGGCAATTATTAATTTATATGGCCAACTATAATAACCTCACTCCTTAAAATATTAGCATAACTTAATATTTAATACCTTCACTACGGACAACCCGGCTCATTGGGTAAAATTTAGCATATTTGGTTGTCCGAAAATTTTATTTAACCTTTTTCTAACTTTTTAACTCATTAGATTAATATTTAAAATATTTAAATATTAATCTCCAATATTTAATATTTTTACAAAAATATTAAATTTTATGTCCAAACATCATTTCTATATTTTTAGTATTTTTCTATAATTTTCTGGAATTTTTTAAACATTTTTTAAACATTTATTTCATTAAAAACTAATTCTGGGGGCAATTTGGTAATTTCCGCAGCTAAAGGGACCTATCCGGAATTTTCCGGAAAGTCCAGGGGCATTTTCGTCATTTCAGCACACATAAGGACATATTCGGTATTTTTCAGAAAGGCTGAGGGCATTTCTGTAATTTCCGCGCGTCAAGGGACACAACCGGGATAAACTAAAAAGGCCGGGGGCATATTCGTAATTCCGCCGCGTGCGTTGGCCGCGCAATGCGCGCGTCATGCTTTCGTCGTCTTAAAACGACGCCGTTTTACAGCGGCTTCGGCAAAATTGGCCTCGCGCATGGCGCGGCCCGGCCTCCGACTCCAAAACGACGCCGTTTTGTCGCCGGTTACGGAAAGTTACGCCCGCGCAATGCGCGGGCTACTGTTCCTGCTTCACCTTCACATTTCCGCGCACAGTACACCACCTTTTCCAATTTTTCTTCCATATTGCTCATAATTTTCCCAACAAAATAACTCCAAAAATCACATAATTCATACATCAATATCCAAAAATTATTTGGAATCATTATTCTAATTATTTATAATTTTTCCATAAAATTATTTTATCCTCTAAAATACCAAAATAATTTATATAAAAAGAATTTATACCTTCCCTTAAGCTTGGAATTCTTTCTTTGAGGCTCCAAGACATTCTTCTTCCTTGGTGGTGATCTATTCTGGTGGTGGCATGGTGGCTACGGTGGTGATGGAAGAGAAAGAGAGAGTTTGTGTGTGTGTGTTTATTTTTTTCTCTCCTTTTTCTTTCTTTTTGCCCTCATGCTTTTTCATTCTTTTTATAACCAAAAATCACTTAATCAAATTTTATAAAAACTTAATTCCACCGCCTCTCTCTCTCTCTCCGCAGCCAAGAAATTTCCGGATCATTTGCATGCATAATTAATCAATTTTTATACATTACGTAATTATACCGTGTAATAAATATTTTATATAACATATATAAAATATTTATTTTAATTTACTAAAAATCATAAATTGATTTATAAAGGATATTAATACCTCTTTTGGTTACTTTTCTTGACAAATTTTGTACACACCTAATGACATGCATGTAATTATATGAGGTAATTTATACTTCCAAAAATCATAAAATAATTCATATGACTTATAAAAATTATTTTTCATAATTTTTCACTTCGTTACTTGGACAACATGTTATACTAACATGTTCCCGTTTCTGAAATATTATTCTTCATAAACATCATAAAAATTCCATTATAAATAAATATAATTTTTAATAACTTAAAACATTCTTTTTTCTTATTTATTATTCAATTTATTTAATATTTACAATAATTTCTTTATATATAAATTATATAATTTAATATTATATAATTTATATATTTATATTCTCCTTTCTTAATTAATTTCTTAAATTCCTCCAACCTTATTCCATTCAATCACCTTATATAAATTACATAATTATTCTTATATAATTTATATAATTATTATTTTCTTCATACCTTATTTTAATTTCCTTATATAAATTATATAATTATTATTATATAATTTATATAATTACCTTTCTTTCTCAATTAATTTCTAAACTTCTTCCGTAATTCCTACTAAATTTCAAATCACTAATTACAATTTTTACTAACTTCCTCATTAACTTTTCATAATTTTTGGATTAATTTTATTATTAATCCCTTAATTTTCATAATTAATAACATTTATAATTATAACAAATAAGCATAAACACATATATATACATATTTAATTCATATTTCTCACATTTCCGTATAACCTCATTTAAAACATAATTTATGCACTTCCATAACAATTTAATTGTACAATTTATCGTACATTTACCTGAAATTTCTCTTATTCTTAATAAATTGTCTTTAAACACTTTATTTACTTTTCTATTATTTAAATTTAATATCATTTATCATAATCTCTGCACAAATTTAATTTACTAATTAAATCTCATCACATACCTTAATTCACATAAAATAATAATTTCTTTACACAACCTTGAAAATTGTGTCCATTAAATTCTTATTTAATCTTATTAAATAATTCCGAAAATTCGGATCCTCACATTCTTCCCCCCTTAACAGGATTCCGTCCTCGGAATCATAATCGCCGTAATATTTATACATATTTTATTTCTAGTAACCTGCTATACCTTTATCTTGATAAATAATAACTAAATCCATAATAATCTTATTTTACCTCATTAACTTCCATAACCCACATGGATAATCTTATAACGATCTTCACTGCTAGAATATTTAAATTCTTAACTTAATTCACAATTTCTTTGAAATATTATATTTCACAATTCTCAAAAATTTTGTTCATAAAACTTTAACACATCTCTTAGTACACTTATCAAGGTAGTTTCTTATTCTCTGCAACTTTTCTTTTCTTCAATCGTACACAACCTTACTCCATTCACTTATTCCATTCTCTTTATTGTACATTATTTATACTCTGCACATTCATCTTTATCTTCTCAATTCATATTCGTGAATCTTCCTTTCATTCCATAATCATTCCTCAATACTTTTATCATTCAACAATGGATTTTAAATATTAACCTTTACTTGATTCATCATAATCCTTATTTAATTTATTTTTAAAATTCTGGGGTATCACATTCACCCCTCCTTCATAAAATTTCGTCCTCGAAATTTTCATGTACTAATATCTTATTTATTTGTAACATATATAATTTCCCTTGCATTCATTCCATATATCTTTATTTCATTCCTTTCTCACAGTCATTGCACATTGCAATTTTCTATTTCATCACATTTCATAATTTCTTTATTTCACAATTATTACCTTCATTAATGCTCACATTTAGAAAATACTACCCCATCCTACCATCCAATCTTCATAAGAGTAGATGAATTCAAAATTTTTATTTTGGAAAACTTTCATGATATGCTGAATGAACATTTATCCCGGTTTACAGTACTTCGCTCCCCGAGTACTTCATACTGCAAACCCTGACAGTGGATCAATCTGTCATTAAAGTGATGGATGTTTCACCATACAGTGGCACGCCAGATGATCAGTCTGCAATGCCTATGTCTTGATATGCCAGGTGACCATTCGATCAACCTGCAATATTCTTAATCTTTTTGTTCATCTCAGCCTTAAAATTCATTCAAAAGTAATTTAATTTGGTGTAACTTTCAAAGAATATGAATTCAATGCATTTATTTCAAATTCGTCTAGCTGAATCAATAGCTTAGACTTCTATTTCTTCAACGCTTGTCTAGCTAGATCAATTAGCATAGACTTTCTTTTAATAAATTATAACTTGCAGAAATTTTTAAAACATTCATCATGTCAAAACTTTTCAAAATGTCTAGCCGAGTCAAATGGCATTGACTTATAGCTTTGACACCCCTTCATAAATCAAAATCATTTATGACTTCATGTTACCGCATCATTTTGACAGTACGTTGAGAATTCCGTCATTAATAATTCCTACACCATAAACCATACTTTATGGTGTTGAATCATCTTATAACGAAATAGTACCACACCGTCTCAACAACACGTTGAGCATTCCGTCATTCATCACATCTGCACCAGGCTAAAAGGTGCGTGGATGATTCTTTTGAAATACATTTTGATGTAAAAAAAATATTTTTGTCTAGCTGAAACAAGTAGCATCTGTGACGACCCCAAATCCGGGTTCCTTTAACCCTAGACTTGGTACGTCACGATACATCATCTTCATACATGTTCTATAACTAATGCGGAATATATAAACATAAATTGTTTATTCTACAATATTTCCCAAGGTTTCTAACCTTAACTTACATATATACCTTTAGATTCATAAAAAAGTTTACAAAATTACTTACATCATATAACAATTTAGTTATCATGCATAACACTATAATCTTGTCTTTTGCTTCTGTCTCCGTCTCTTCTCGGACATTCGTATTATTCTGAAATTTGTTATCATGATATAGCAAGAGTGAGCAACGACTTTGCTCAGCAAGTTTAAGTAAGATAACGATATATCATGATTGAAAGAAAGAATAAGCTTTTGAATTTTCAACAATATAATAATTGTGAAAGAGTACGAGTCATAATTTCAATAATTGAATGACTGAATTAATTAATGTTGAGTGTCAATAATGACCATGAACAAATTTAACTGAACCTTATGGTAATGAAGGTGATCAGCCTTTCATACCTGATGAACACATGCAACATGCACTATGTGCGAATCAACAATTTAAAGAGGTGGAATAATTATACAGAATTAAACCATAGCATGCTTGAAACATAATAACTTGAGTTTGAGTTAGGAACTTGAACAATAAAATAATATATCCTGCTCGAATATAAATTGAGTAGGGTTTAGGAAACTTGCACAAAATAAAGTTTGAAGATAGGAAACTTGCCTGTCTGCTCAGCTACAATTAATGTCTAGCTTTAACTAACTGGTTTTGAAAGACCTAACATTAATAAAGTTGGTCTAACAATTAGTACAGCGTATTTGCACAACTATACGCTCACTAAGGAACTTATTTATCACATAAGTACTAACACATAATTTACATCAGTCAAAACAATATTATTAACCTTATAGACTCTCAATCAAATTAGGTTAATAATTTAATAAGTTAGAAAATAATTTTCTTAAGTGTTAAACACTTATTAAACTATTAAACAATTTATTATAATTGTTTAAACAAAAGAGTTAAAAGACATTTTCTTTATTCCATTTAATTACTATTTAACATTAATTAAATAGTAAGTAATTAAATACCTTTAGTTATTATTTAATAATAAATAATAACTTACTAGATTTATTTATTATTTAAAGTTAATCAAATAATAAATAATTAAATACTCAATCTTAGTTGTCTTTAATTATTATTTAATAGTAATTAAATAATAATTAATTAATTTATCATCCTTGTTTATTATTTAATATTAATTAAATAATAATTAGTTTAATCATAAATTCAGAAGATATAATATTAACTAGATTAATATTTACAACATTTAAATATTAATCCTAAATACTTATTATATTTGAAAAATATAATATTAAACTAACTAGATTAATATTTACAACATTTAAATATTAATCCTAAATACTTATTATATTTGAAAAATATAATATTAAACTAACTAGATTAATATTTACAACATTTAAATATTAATCCTAAATACTTATTATATTTGAAAAAAAATATAATATTAAACTAACTAGATTAATATTTACAACATTTAAATATTAATCCTAAATGCTTATTATAGTTGAAAAATATAATATTAAACTAACTAGATTAATATTTACAACATTTAAATATTAATCCTAAATACTTATTATATTTGAAAAATATAATATGAAACTAACTAGATTAATATTTACAACATTTAAATATTAATCCTAAATACTTATTATATTTGGAAAATATAATATTAAATACCTAAATACCATTTTTGTATTATTATTATTTTTGTTATAATTTTAAATATTTAAAATTAATTAAAATTATCCAGAATGGCAAAATCGTAAATAAACTGAAAAACCGGACCGATGGCAATCTTGTAAATAATCAGAAAACCGAACGGAGGGGCAATTTCGTAATTTCCGCAGAAATCTACGCCCGCGCATTGCGCGCGATAGGAAATAACAGGCCCCAAAACGGCACCGTTTTGGGGATCTGTCGGCTGACATCCGCGCGTCTCGCGCGGCTACGGATTTTATAGGCAAAACGGCGTCGTTTTTCCTTCCGCGTGCGACAGTGAACAGGGTCTCGCGCGCATTGCGCGGCACCCCCTTTTTCCTTCCTTAGCAGATTGTGAACAGTGACTTTTTATACACCACTTTAATAAAAATTATACATTCAAGTAAGCTTTAAAAATCCAAAAAAATTACCAATCACTTAATATCAATTTATAACATGAAAATTTAATTTTTCATGATTTAATATTAAAATTTTTTATAAAAATTTTTACATCACATAAACTACCACAAATCATAACTTTTTGTGTATAACTCCATTTTGAGTGATTCAAACTTTGTTTTTCTCATGATTTAATGTTCTATAATATTATAACATTAAATCTAAATTTTATGAAAATTATTTTTGGACATTATTTTAAGATTTGATTTAACACCACCAAACGCATGTTTTTAGCATATAAATTATACCAAAACACAAACCAAGGATATTAAACTCAAGCATGGCATAAATATTATTACCACACATTAATAACTATATTAACATATTTATACTCATATGTTAGTTTATTTAATTTAAAAACAAAAATTAAATTTAAATAACTATTACCTTGATTTAATGGTTATTCTCCTTTTTCTTCCAAAAATGGTTGTGAATCTTGAAGATATAACCCAAGAACTCCTTCTCCTTCATTATCCTTGCTCTCAAATATTTTCTCACCTCTCAAATGCTCTCTAGCTCTCTTTAGCTTTGAAAAATGAAAGATGATAAATGACTAACTCTTTTAGCCTCCAAATGCAAGTATACTTGCATTTCTATAGATATAAAATATATCTATCCATCCTAGCCATCAAGAGCCTAGCAAAGATACTAGCACAAGAAAAGCTTTAAGGACTAGAGTTGGTGAAAAGAGGGATGGTCCATGTATTTTAAAAAATTAATACAAGCAACCAATTATTAAATAAATAAATAATAAAATAACACAATTAACATTTCACTCTCTTTCTCACCATCTTGTCGGCTGAGACCATTCTTCTTGTCCCAAAATTGATGACACAAGTCCCTTTTTAAATAATTAATAGTTTTATAAAGTATTTTTCAAGTGGGCCAAGCTTTGGGCTTTATTTAAAAATACCAATTGGGCTCTAATTAAATTGTTTGGGCTACTAAATTGTCAAACTTTATTATTCTACACTTTGGCTACTAATTGACCCATGTTGGGTTAATTTAATAATTTACACATTATTTATTCAATCCATGATTAAATAAATAATTAAATTGAATAAATAATTAAATATTTTAACCCATAAGTATTAAATTACTAAATGGACTAATAAGTGTTATTATTAATATTTCACATTATTTACATTAATTAATAATCATATTAATTAATTTATTATATTTAATTCACTCATTTTATTCAATTTAATTGAATATTTAATTAATGATAACTTATCAATTATTTTGATATTAAAACTTTAGAGTGTATTCGCTAATAATAATATATATAATCTATATATATTATTTATACACATTACCTTACCTCGAAAACAATTTCACAATAAATTATGAAATTAAAACAAATACAATATATAATTTAATATATATTATTTAGGCCATAAGTTAAATTATTTAATATATTTACATTAAATAATTCATTTCTCATCAATTATGGAAATAATTCCATTTGCCCGAAAATACATTGAAATACTAATATATTTTCTCAATTTCTTATTTAAATAATTTATTTAATTATTTAATGAATATTACACAAATAATTGTATAATTAAATTTCTCACTCTCATAAATCATTTACAATGATTTATTTAATTATAGAATATATTCAATTACTATTTAAAATTACTTAATTAATTTAATCCCTTTATATATATGTACATATATATGAAATTAAAGGTTGTACATATATACAATTATAAATCTCCCTTAATTAATTCAACTACTTTATATAATTTATAATTATATAAATTACATAATTATTCCTCACAAATAATTTATCAACAATTTGCATAATTGTTGATTAATGAATAAATTAATTCCACAATAAACCTTTTAATTCAATTCGGATTAATTTAATATTAATCTATCTATTTAATCACAATTTAATTAACCATTAAATTATGTTACTAAATATGTACACATATATATATATATTCATATAAATACATATTTAATTTACATGCAACCACGTCGCATAATTACATAACTCCACTAATTAATTCTCTTAATTTAATTAGACTTGCTGTTAGTCAAGTTTATTGAATTATCACTTTACTTGCTAACTTATCAAAAATTTGGATATCACCATATCTAAGTTAGTCCGTTAAACTTAATTTGGACCTCTATTTATCTATCACTACTAGGTTATCAAACTCCAACCTTTATTAAATATTAAATATTTTATTTCTAATTCATTTAAATATCCGGGATATTACATTCACCCCTTCTTCTAAAAATTTCGTCCCCGAAATTATCTCATACACATTTCTACCAATTTTCATCTCTGAGTATAACTTTTTACTCATCAAATTCTATGACCACCCTTTTCTAGGAAGTTCATACTTCTAAACTCATAATTCCAGAACAATGGAATATCTTGCAGAAGAATAAATTGAAAATCAATATCTTACAGAAGGATTAAAGAGGTGGTTTTGATAGCATGGTGCTATAACAATGAAGATACTGAAATAGTAACAAGTGGACTCTTGAAGTGTTGAGTGTGATAAGGTATGAATTGACAAAATTCATATCAAGAGAAGTTAGAGGTTTGTAGGTTTTTAATTGAGGACTCATATTAGTGGCTGAGTTGTACAATTCCTTGTATGGGCGGGAAATTAGTGCTTGGTTTTAGAACCGCTTAGCTTTCTATATTGATACAGTGGTTGAGTTGAACAGTCCTTTGTATGGGCAGGGGATTTGTTCTTGGTTTAACGACCGCTTAACTTCCTATATTGATTAGTGGCTGAGTTGACCAATTTCTTGTATGGGCAGGAGATTGTGTTTGGTTTGACGACCACTTGGCTTCCTATAATGATAATCAACTGAAACATAGTGTCGCGCTATTCACTATATGTATGTTGAGAAGGTGATTCTTTTCTCATGTGTATAACGGATAGGTAGAGGATGTTAAGATAAGTTCGTGTTCTGAGAACTGACACGCATAATAAGTTCGTGACTCATAGTCATGTGGTGGAGCCCCTCAGCGAATGGGCGACTTTGGCCTGACTAGGACAAGTTCCTCAAACCATATGATTGTGGTAAGTTGCTGAACCCAAATACGTGGTAAGTTTGATGAACAGTAGGTATGGATAGAGTTAAGTAGCAAGATTAAAGCTATACTAGATATAGTTATTAAGCTGGAAAAGAATGTGGAGAAAAAATTTGAGGTGTTTTGAGGTTTTAGGATATTCCAAATCTTCTAGCTATGCTAGACTTTGAAATTCTTAAAATCGTGCCAAATTCGCACTTTTGTGCTTTTGAAAAGACAAATTTATTTTTTGAAATCATTAATGCATTTAGTGCAGAGATGATAAACGACGGAGTCATCAATTGCAGAGTAACCTAGTGTTGGATGTTTAAAGCCACCTATGGTATGATGTAGTATGACAAAGTCATAAAATGATTTTTAGTATTTTGAAACGTTTAAAGAAGAGTCTATGCTAATTGTTTCGGCTAGACAAATTGATTTGAAAATATCAAAATGTATTTATAAAATCATCACACGCCATTAAAGCCATGGTGCAGAGATGAAAAGACGGAATCCTCAACGCACTGTTGCAACGGTGCGGTATCATGAAGTCCTATAAATGAATTTTAGTTACTTTAACTAATCTGAAATGATTTTGAGTCGTAATATACGAACAGTTCAATGATGTGAGTCTATGTCATTTATTTTGACTGGACACTTTTTGGTCAGAAATGACTCAAGTTTTATTTTCCAATCCAACTTATGCTGGAGCGGAATTTTGTAGTAAGTCTGAGGTGAACAACCCCATAATGGGGGATATGTCAGAGCCATGAATAAAGAACCCGCGAGGGGGCGCCCAACAGTGGTGGCATGCTGATATGAGTTGGTAAATCCAAAGAGTTCGACCCCGTGAGAAGTCGTTGTGCACAACGCAGAAGTACGATAGGCTGATCACCTAGCGTACACCTATGGAATGTTTTCAGTCTTTGTGATTGATAAACACTTTGTTTATAAGTATTTACAGGTATAAATACTATTTATTCGGAATTCAGTTAATTCCATGTTCACAGTCTTAATGACTCCTCAGCGTATTATGAAAGTTTTAATGAATATTTTGATTTTCAATTTATCCTTTTGTAAGGTGTTCCAATGTTCTGGACATCGAATGGATAAATGGGTTATTTGAAGGGGGTTATTTTTACTTCCTGATTATTCAAATTCATTCACAGTTATTGATCAATTGTGAAGACTCCTAGAAGATGTTCTAATGTTCTGGACATCGAATGGGTAAAGGGGTAAGTGTGCTGTAATTTCGAGGACGAAATTCTTAGAAGAAAGGGTGAATGTAATGACCCAGAAAATTCATAAGACTGATGAATACGGTCTTAGAAAATTGATGTGATTTGAGGCTACGCTAAATCTCGGATGAGGAAGTAGTGGATAGTCGATTTGTGGAAATTTTAAGCTTTCGAGGATTCGAGCAAATTTTGAGGTTAACATGTGAAGCTAACCCTGGTAAAGTGATGGACGATCACTGGAAAGGAATTGGAGTCCTGTCACTAATAGACTAGGACAGTGTTTATAAAACAATAAGTAAAGCGATGCTTAGAATAAGATAATCGAGGTGATTAGTCGGATAGACATGAGTTGTGAAGAGTTAGAAATGAAACAAACTCTGATATTTATTGGTAATATAAATTCCAAGGATGGAATCATTTGTGAGGATTGAGTCTACAACTTAATTTGAGGAAAACAATTGTTGGGAGTTTAAAACCTAGAATTGGTTAAAGGGGTATACGATAATGTATACACTGAGTTAGGTATCTATATGGTATATAGGTACAGAGAACCTGATAAGGAAGAATTACCCTCATATTTTTGATTTACCTTATATTGAAATTTCGGGGACGAAATTATTATAAGGGGGGAAGAATGTAACGACCAGGAATATTTTAATATAAACAAAGGAAATTAGTAACAGTAATTGTAAATTTCTGGGCCATTAAATTAAATCTGTAATTGATGGCTTAGTTTATTTAATTACGTGTTGATACAATTAAAGGACTTATAGGGAGGTTCAGTTAATGGGTTGATTAAATTAATGGACCAACCTAGGTTGTATAATATCAAGGTCTGATTATGCTAATGAGTTAGGTGATGATTTAATTAATTTGATATATAACAAGTTAATTTGGTGTGGTAAATTAATTAAGGTGGTTATTAATTAATGAGAATGCGTAAATATTAAGAAAGGGCAAAATGGCCAAATAGTCAAAGATCGACTAAAGGAAGTCAACAATCCGAATTTGAGTTCGGGATGGAATTGGGAGACGCATACTGCACCGTTGAGTCTGGAACGTCGAATTTAGCTAGAAGAGATGGTAAACACATTTTGGTGTCAGGGTTGACTTTTTGGTCAAAGTCAATCGTTTGACTTGTAAATGTGAAAAGTCAAAATTTGAGTTTGGAGAAGAATTTTGAGAAACGGACTTCACCGTTGCGACGGGAACATCGAATTTAGTAAGTATGGACTGTAAACACGATATGTGTTTCGATTGACTTTTTGGTCAAAGTTGACCGTTTGACTTTTTAGGATAAAATGTCGAACTTGAAGTTCGGAAGTGAATTTGAAGAAACGGATGTTACCACGACGACGGGGACGTCGAAATTAGTAGGAATCGACTGTAAGTTTTTAATTTTGACACTTCGGGTCAAAAAGTCAAAGAGCGGGTCAAATAATTAAATGTAGGACCCAAAAGAGAAATTTAATCCTACAGATTTTGGAGTGGGCCAGCTGGATTTCTCAGCAATTTAGTATGGGAATTAATTAAGCCAACTCATCCTAAGGAAATCCACTCCAACCAATCACATTTCATTCTCATATCTTATCATAGATATTATCAATTAAATTATTTAAACTAAACCCATTATATTGAGAGCATATTCAGCAAATTAGAAGAGAAAGAGAGAGCTGAGACTCACGCGAAGAGAGAGAGAGAAGAAGCCATGGAAATGGAAGAAGAAAAGCTTAAGTTTGATGAGCTAGAATGGTCGGATGAACATGGAGCAAGAATTAAATATGAAGCCCTCATCATGGGGAGTCTCTAGAGCCAAGAAAGAAGATCATCCGTGAAGGTTTAAAAATTTTCTAAACTCCAACTTTTGTAGAAATTATGTTTTAGGGTTTCCTATATAGTTATTGTAGGAAAGCTTTGTATTTTGTGTGTTGGATCGTAGTGAATCCAAGTTCTAAGATGGTCAAGAGTTGGGGTTATGTGTATCTAGATGTAAATAGCATGCTAGATACATAGATAAGTAAAAATGATTAAGGTTTTGTGTTGGTGAAACCTAGTTTTGATGGTTTTATTTTGATATAAACCAATTTTATGGTGAAAGGTTATATTTAAATATTCATAGGTGTTTATTATGAGTCTATAAATATTGGAGATGAGTTTATACGTGTTGAGGATGCATTTTTTTGTGCTATGAATTGATAAATAGCATACAAGAGGCTTTGAAGATTAAGAAACATGTTTTGTGCAAGAAAGTTACAATATTAGGCTATACTTTGTGTATAGACTATGTAATAATCTATAAAGTGACTTGGAAGTTATGTGAGTACATAAAGTGGTTAAATGTATATATGTTAAGGTATTTGATGTGTAGAGTACAAGAATTCAAAGGGGGTTTAAAGTTATGTTATGAGAGTTAGGCAAAAATTTCACCCATGTGTAATTGGTGATCAAATAAGGCCAAAAGGCTAAATTTGATATATATACGTGTGTTCAAGTTGATTTGGAAGTTATTTGGTTCGTATGGCGACAATTGTGGATTTTAAACGTTATAAAACGTTCGCCGACGCCTAAAATGAACCTTTTGGAAAAATGAATTCAAATGAAAAGTTTTAAATAATTTGACGGCCCATGTAAGTTAAATAGGTGCTATATGTGTTAAATGAAGTGTTAGAATTAAGTATTGCACAAAGGGGGCAAGAATAGCTTATGTTTTGGAAATGATAAATTTGTGAAAAGTTGATGAAAATGACGTCAAAGTGTGATTTTTGGCAATTTTGAGAAATTAAAGTTAAAAGGGAGTCAAATGATTAAGTTTTATGTTATTACACATGTTTAGATTGATTTGGAAATCAATTGATGGAAGTTTGAATGAAAATGAGTTTCGAACGATCGAAATCGATCGTTTCGACCCGAAATGGATTTTAACGGACAAATATCGTCTCGTGCGATGTTTTATGGTTTTGAAAGTTTGGACATGTCATATATAGGTTATAAGTAGTTTCGCGCAAAGTGTTAAATTGTTTGCTATAATTAATCAATTGGATGAATGAGATTCATTAAAGGTATAAATTGTCCAACGTGTATTTTGATATTGAATCTTATTGTTAGCAATTGAGGTGTGTGATTGTATGAATCTATTAAAGTTAATCTCAGTTGTAAATTTTATTATAGAATCTTGTAATAAGATACCATCAGAGTATCAGGGTCCAATTAGAGGTATATGTAAATAAATCTCAAATTATCGATTAGAGATGTGTAAATACAGAAAGATTTGTATGGTAGGTGAATGATAATTATATTCACAGGTTTTTATATTGGTTTAAAAATCATAGTGTTTATGATTTCAATGATATTAGATTTGATCATGAGGTTATGATTAGAGATCTATAGACGGAATGTAAAGATTTCGATTCTGAGACAGAATTATGCTAAAGTTTAAATAAACTCTGTATTAAACAACTATATCAATGTTGTAAGTTATATTGAGATTGTAACAGTTTAAAAATAAACTAGTTTAATCAATTATATTACTGAGATTTGTTGTGAAATTAGGTACAAGGTTGTACGTCTAACGAGCGGGATCTGTCGTGGCCAGCACGCGGATTTCCGGGTCGTTACAGCATCGACACTTTTTAAATCGCTTAAAATTCATTTGCATCTTTTTCCAAAGCACACTCGTGCCAAATTAGCTTGAGGCCAAAAATTTTGAAGTCTAGCAATGCTAGAAGAATGGGAATATCCTAAATTCCCTAATATTTTTAACACATCTGCCACCTTCGTTTCTTTCACTTAATTATATTATTAATTGCTAGGACTATTGTTATTTATCACATTAAAATTTCTATCTACTCCACCTTTTCTATACCTCCGTATAGTTCATCAAACTTGCCACACATTATGAGTCCAAGAACTTACCACAAGAATATGAGTTTTAAAGCTTGTCCTAACAATACGTAGTCTGAGAATATATCAAAGACTGTCCATATGCTGAGAGGCTCAAACGTACCATACGATTATGAGTCATGGACTTACCACATGTATGAGTTTTAAGAACTCGTGCCTAACTTAATATTATTTACCTATCAGAAACTCTTAGCGCGACTCTAACATTTCAATGATTATCACATAGTAACTAAGTAAACACAAATCCCCCGCCCATACAAAGGATTGTGTAACTCAGTCACCACATGAGTCCTCAATTGAAATTTCGTACCCAAGCTTCCTGCCCCCTTATTATAATCTTTCTGTCATTTATGTCTCATCACTCTCTGAATTCTTCTTGTACTATATCATAGTACCATTTTTCTTTATAGCATCAAGCTATACCTTTTGGACCATTAACAGGTCTCTCTGTTCTTTTACAGTCTCATTAGATCCCATCATAGTCTTACTTTACAATCCATTCCTTACTTGTTTCCCTTATCTCGTGATCGTATCGTAGTACGATCCTCTTACCGTTCCTGATCATGTTATTATGATCTCTTCCTAGACGTTTTAAATTACCTTGTCATCTTTATTACTTAAATCAGGTGTTCCCTGATTATCTTTGAGATTCATCTTTGAATCATTTCAACTATTCTTTCAGATATGTTCTTAATTGGACTTATAAATTTTCTCAATTCGTTTCATTCAAATCTTTCTTAACATCTTTATCTCTTTCTTGTAATCTTATATTTTTTTCATATTTCCTTTACTTTAGCCAATATCTGAGATCCGTATTTCTTAACTTACATCTTTCTATCTTATTTCCCCCATGTTCATCAAACTTATCACGTATTTGGACTCAGGAACTTACCATAATCATATGGTTGAGGAGCTTGTCCTAGTCAGGCCATAGTCGCCCATTCGCTAAAGGGGCTCCACCATATAATCATGAGTCACGAGTTTACCATACGCTTGAGTTTTCAGAACACTCAACTAACCGTACTCTTTCTTACTTTAGGTTATAGCCTAAGGTATCATTTCCTAAGGGTTATAACCTCTAGCTCTGATACCAACTGTAACAACCCCGAAATTCGACCCACTTTATTCCCTTAAATCTTATATTTAATAAACATTATTTTCATTACGTCCAAATTTCGGTCCGTTAATAAATCTTTGCTTACCTACTTTAATCCATTAACCGATCAATTACTGAATTTTTCGATATAATTTTTTTTTCTTTTTCTCAACTTAATCATTGTATTAAAACATTTGGATGTTTAAAATCTTTACATTTCGATCCTAGTCCTATGGATCGTAACCTTTACTTTTTCGTTTCTTTCTTGTATCATAAATCTCGTCATTCAAATTTTAATACCGTTCATATCCATATAAATATTCTTTGTTTCATCGTTCATAATCAAACGTGTAATAATTTCTCACGTAACAATTAATTTGAACATTTACAGTTCACAATTTAATACAACTCGTCCTATCCGGATCCACTCTATATGTATATACAAAATATTCATGTAATCTTGACAAGTTATTCACATTAAATCATAACATATAACGTTCACAACCTCTTAGGAAAATTCGTCTCTACATAATCTGATATTCTTGAAATTCTTTCTTTCCTGCAAAACGTTTATTAAGCAAGTAATGAGCACAACGGCTCAGCAAGTTCAACAGTTATACTTCACGTAGCACATACCTTATCATGCTTGGTGTGTGTTATACATCATGTGCTTGTGCTTCTACTATAGCAATATATCTCATATATATTCATATCGTTGTACAAAATACACATTGTGGTCATATTAATCACGTATCACGTAACACATAATTTGTATGCAGTTAAAACAAGAATTACATATCATAACATTCCAATATATAACATAAAAGGGACTGAAGAACTTGCCTGTCGTCCAGTTATTTAATTGCTAGCTCAAAACTCTCTATCGATCAACCTATGATCATAAAATAATCAAATAATAATTATTTATCTCTTTATGATATTAATTTACTTAATTAATATCATCTCTAGGGCAATTATTAATTTATATGGCCAACTATAATAACCTCACTCCTTAAAATATTAGCATAACTTAATATTTAATACCTTCACTACGGACAACCCGGCTCATTGGGTAAAATTTAGCATATTTGGTTGTCCGAAAATTTTATTTAACCTTTTTCTAACTTTTTAACTCATTAGATTAATATTTAAAATATTTAAATATTAATCTCCAATATTTAATATTTTTACAAAAATATTAAATTTTATGTCCAAACATCATTTCTATATTTTTAGTATTTTTCTATAATTTTCTGGAATTTTTTAAACATTTTTTAAACATTTATTTCATTAAAAACTAATTCTGGGGGCAATTTGGTAATTTCCGCAGCTAAAGGGACCTATCCGGAATTTTCCGGAAAGTCCAGGGGCATTTTCGTCATTTCAGCACACATAAGGACATATTCGGTATTTTTCAGAAAGGCTGAGGGCATTTCTGTAATTTCCGCGCGTCAAGGGACACAACCGGGATAAACTAAAAAGGCCGGGGGCATATTCGTAATTCCGCCGCGTGCGTTGGCCGCGCAATGCGCGCGTCATGCTTTCGTCGTCTTAAAACGACGCCGTTTTACAGCGGCTTCGGCAAAATTGGCCTCGCGCATGGCGCGGCCCGGCCTCCGACTCCAAAACGACGCCGTTTTGTCGCCGGTTACGGAAAGTTACGCCCGCGCAATGCGCGGGCTACTGTTCCTGCTTCACCTTCACATTTCCGCGCACAGTACACCACCTTTTCCAATTTTTCTTCCATATTGCTCATAATTTTCCCAACAAAATAACTCCAAAAATCACATAATTCATACATCAATATCCAAAAATTATTTGGAATCATTATTCTAATTATTTATAATTTTTCCATAAAATTATTTTATCCTCTAAAATACCAAAATAATTTATATAAAAAGAATTTATACCTTCCCTTAAGCTTGGAATTCTTTCTTTGAGGCTCCAAGACATTCTTCTTCCTTGGTGGTGATCTATTCTGGTGGTGGCATGGTGGCTACGGTGGTGATGGAAGAGAAAGAGAGAGTTTGTGTGTGTGTGTTTATTTTTTTCTCTCCTTTTTCTTTCTTTTTGCCCTCATGCTTTTTCATTCTTTTTATAACCAAAAATCACTTAATCAAATTTTATAAAAACTTAATTCCACCGCCTCTCTCTCTCTCTCCGCAGCCAAGAAATTTCCGGATCATTTGCATGCATAATTAATCAATTTTTATACATTACGTAATTATACCGTGTAATAAATATTTTATATAACATATATAAAATATTTATTTTAATTTACTAAAAATCATAAATTGATTTATAAAGGATATTAATACCTCTTTTGGTTACTTTTCTTGACAAATTTTGTACACACCTAATGACATGCATGTAATTATATGAGGTAATTTATACTTCCAAAAATCATAAAATAATTCATATGACTTATAAAAATTATTTTTCATAATTTTTCACTTCGTTACTTGGACAACATGTTATACTAACATGTTCCCGTTTCTGAAATATTATTCTTCATAAACATCATAAAAATTCCATTATAAATAAATATAATTTTTAATAACTTAAAACATTCTTTTTTCTTATTTATTATTCAATTTATTTAATATTTACAATAATTTCTTTATATATAAATTATATAATTTAATATTATATAATTTATATATTTATATTCTCCTTTCTTAATTAATTTCTTAAATTCCTCCAACCTTATTCCATTCAATCACCTTATATAAATTACATAATTATTCTTATATAATTTATATAATTATTATTTTCTTCATACCTTATTTTAATTTCCTTATATAAATTATATAATTATTATTATATAATTTATATAATTACCTTTCTTTCTCAATTAATTTCTAAACTTCTTCCATAATTCCTACTAAATTTCAAATCACTAATTACAATTTTTACTAACTTCCTCATTAACTTTTCATAATTTTTGGATTAATTTTATTATTAATCCCTTAATTTTCATAATTAATAACATTTATAATTATAACAAATAAGCATAAACACATATATATACATATTTAATTCATATTTCTCACATTTCCGTATAACCTCATTTAAAACATAATTTATGCACTTCCATAACAATTTAATTGTACAATTTATCGTACATTTACCTGAAATTTCTCTTATTCTTAATAAATTGTCTTTAAACAATTTATTTACTTTTCTATTATTTAAATTTAATATCATTTATCATAATCTCTGCACAAATTTAATTTACTAATTAAATCTCATCACATACCTTAATTCACATAAAATAATAATTTCTTTACACAACCTTGAAAATTGTGTCCATTAAATTCTTATTTAATCTTATTAAATAATTTCAAAAATTCGGATCCTCACACTAATTGTATTTTGACACAGCTTCACTCCCGCCTTCTGCTATGATTGCCTTCTCTAATATTGTTGAAAACGTGTTAATATAAAGAACCAAAACTTTACTGTAGAGCCGTGGATTTAATCCTTGCTCAACCCTCCTTGCCTTACGCTCCTCAGTGTCCACTTGATATGAAGCAAACCTTGCTAAATCGTTGAATTTAGTGGCGTATTCGGCTACCGACATGCTTTCTTGCTTAAGCTCCTGAAATTTAACCTCCATTCTTCTTTGCATATTCATTGGCAAATAATTTTTGAAAAAAATCTCCTTGAAACATTCCCATGGCATGACTCCTTCGTCTGCTTTATTTTGGTTGGCCTCCCACCAATAGTTTGATTCCCTTTTTATCATAAAAGTAGCAAAAACGGTCTTTTGCTCCGCCGTGACACGTGCGACAAAAAACACTTTTTTCATGTCTTTTACCTTATTTTGGGCCTCTATTGGATCCGTCGTTCCCTTGAACTCCGGTGGTCCTACAGCCTTAAAGTATTTAAAACTAGTAATTGCCCGTGCTAAAA
Organism: Hedera helix; assembly: GCA_947179155.2. Classification (NCBI taxonomy): domain Eukaryota; kingdom Viridiplantae; phylum Streptophyta; class Magnoliopsida; order Apiales; family Araliaceae; genus Hedera; species Hedera helix. The sequence continues at coordinate 16,272,175 of OX359270.1, read as the reverse complement.
GGCACGACATAACGAAAAATTAAATTAAAATTCAAAAAATAAAAATATTATTATTATTATTATCTGTATTATTATTAAGAAATTTATAATATATAAAAATTACAAATATTATTATTATCGGTATTATTATTATTATTATTATTATTATTATTATTACTACTAACAAAAAATTATATTAAAATTCAATTTTTTTTATTATTATCGGTATTATTATTATTATTATTATTATTATTATTATTATTATTATTATTATTATTATTATTACTACTACTACTACTATTATTATAATTATTATTGTCATTATTATTACTACTACTAATGAAAAATTATATTAAAATTTGAAAAATAAAATTATTATTATTATTATCTATATTATTATTAAGAAAATCATAAAATATAAAAATTATAAAAATTATTATTATCGATATTATTATTATTATTATTATTATTATTATTATTATTATTATTATTATTATTATTATTATTATTATTGTTATTATTATTATTATTACTATTATTATTATTATTTTTACTACTATTATTATTATTATAATATTATTCTTCAAGATTGAACTGATATCTACTTATTATACATAAGCAACATCAAGTCTAGTATATATCATCCCATGAAAGATCCTTTTTCAGGATCTATCTTACTCCCACTAACCTCTTCAAGGATAAACTCATTTTTCCAAGAAGGCTAGGATTATAAAAGTAATACCCTAAACTTTCTTTTGAATATCCCACAAATATATATTTGTCAGATCTTGCCCCAAGCTTATCATTCATAAACTGGACAACCCAAATCTTAACATACTTAAGACTTGATTTCCTCTGGGTCCATAACTCATATGAAGTCTTAAGGACATATTTTGAAGGTATATATTTAGTAGATCTGCTACTGTTTTTAGGGCATAACCCCAGAAGGATACTGAAAGATAGGTAAAACTCACCATGGATCATCACTATGTCCATTATCAGAGAATATCATTTCACTTGAGATGATTTAGAAACTCACTGCTTAAGTATTCACTTCTTGATCTAATTGAAGAATTTTAATACTTTCAGCCATTTGTTTCTGTACTTCGCTTTTGAATTCTTTGAACATTTCAAACGATTTAGATTTGTATTTCACCAAATACATATGTCAAAATCTATAATCATCAGTGAAAATAATGAATGAATACCCTTTTATTACATATGTTGTCATAGGTCCCACACATAGTTGTATGTATTAACTTTAACAACTATGCAACTTTCACTCCATGTCCACTAAATGGAGATTTAGTCGTATTACCCTTGAGGCAATATTCACAAGTTGTATTTGATTCATAATGAAAAGGCTCTAAAAATCCATTTTATACAATTTATTTAGTCTTATTTCATTAATATGATCAAGTATACATGACGATATGAAGGTATGATTCATATCATCTATTTACCTTTAGTTTGTTCAATTTGATTTTTTTTTCTTCATGTAAGTCAAGTATGCAAAGTTCATCAAGTAATCCACCAGTTTGAAACAAAATATTATCATTATAAATAGAACAACGATTATACTTTATTATAATGCCAAAACGTTCTTTGCCAACACATGGAACATAAATAATGTTTCTAAGAACTAGATCATAGTAACAACTTACTAACTTAATAGACTTGTCCATAAGCAATGCTAAACTATATGTTCTTATGGCTAATGTAGCAACATTTGCTCCATTTTCCACGCACATGATTACTTGTCATTTGTTTAGCCTTCTACTTATGCTTAGTCTCTGCAATGACTTGCATATATGAAACTATAAGCCAATATCTAATACCCAAGTAGAAATTGTCTTATAGAAAGTTTTATTTTATTATGAACAAATCTATATTTGCAGTAGATGATTCACCAAGCTTCTTCTACTTAACCACTGCAAGATACTCCTTACAGTTCCTTTTCTAGTTTTTTGGCTTATCGTAATGAAAGCAAACTCCTTTGCCCTTAGGATCACTTTTATTTATTTCATTTGTTTAGTGCCTTTCTTTTGCCTTCTATTTTTTCTGACTCCTCAGAAACACCTTTGACCCCTTTTCCTCCGCTTAGAAGATTTATCAACCAGTAAGACTTAGTCTTTCTTGGAAGGAAAGTGACTCTCAACAGTCTTCAACATTTTAAACAAATCAGACAAGCTGATGTCAAGCGTATAAATGTTGAAATTCACAACAAATTGTGAGAATGAGTGACTACAAGATCAAATCTTGACTCAACTCTCTATTCATGAAAAAACTCAGTTGTCCCAATTGATCAATCGAATTGATCATCTTTAGGATATATGTCTTTATTGTAGTGTCATTGATCATTATAGATCGGATGAGCTCCTTAGATATTTTATATCTAATTGATCTAATTGACCTACTTTGCTCATAATTCAACTTATGAAGGTGTAGCAACATAGTAGGCGCATCCATTTTCTCGTGTTGACACTGTAACTTGGTACTCATGGATGCGAGCATAATGTAATGAGTCATTAGTGCATCATCTTGTTACTTCTAAAAGTAACAATCTATTCCTCAGAGGCATTGTATGCAACATTTATAAGGACAAGAAAAATTAAGGACATTTGCTGGTTTTTTCGGCATTGAGAACTATTCTCAATTGAACCAATCCGAATAATTCGGTTTGGTTAATTTGTTAGCATCCAATATGCTATATAATGTTAGTGAATTAGGCATAGCAAAATTCTTTAATGAATTTTTAATAACAACGTTAACATGCATTCATTTTATTAATCACCAAGTTAATTAGGTCTTTTATTAAAAATAGTGTCTCCCACTATTTTCGTCAAACTATATTACCCTCCTTATATAATTCGGCAAATCTAATTAAAGACCCGCTGTAAGACCCCGAATTTTATGAAATACAAAATTTAATTTTTCTTCATATATATATTTTTTTGAAACAGTAAGTGGTTAAATCGATAAAGTTAAAAGTTAAGGATGTTATGTGCAAATTTTATTTTGTCGGACAATATTCGTTTGGTCGGGGAATATTCGTTTGGTCCGACGGCGCCGAAATAACAAATTATTGGTGGACCCCACAACGGAATATTTGTCGGATATAGAAAACGACAGAAATAACCTTTTTAAATAAAAATAGTCAACGGAACTGTTAAAATACCGGTGATAAAAGAATAGTAGCATACGGTAGTTATTGGTATTTTCTGTAGCACTCGGTACTCTACAGTAACACACGGTATTGCATAGTGTCTCATATTTTTGGTCTGATAATTGACACCGTAACTGTTACGCATCATTTCATCGATAATTGTCACTGCATAATATTTTATATTATCAATTCAATAATTGTTGTTACACAGTATTTTGCATTATTGATTTAATAATTGTCATTACACTGTATTTTATATCATTGAGTCAATAATTGTTGTTGCACTGTTTTTAAAATTATTGAACCTAATAATTGTCACAGTAACATATGCACAGTAATTCACATTATTGAATCAATAATTGTCATTACACAGTAACGTATGCTTTATTTTACATTATTGTTATCTCTATTATGATGTTATTTAAACAGTTGTATTTCATTAATTTATTGACTTGATATCTAAGAGCTAACTATACTGTATTTATAACAATTAGTCATAATAATTGAATTGATAAAGTTATTTGTTTATAATATAAAGTTAGGTGATTATTAGGTGATATGAAATGAATGGTGTAGATTAAAGTGTGAATTATTGTTGAATAATTGAATTGATTTGTTTATAATATAAAGTTAGGTGATTATTAGGTGATATGAAATGAATGGTGTAGATTAAAGTGTGAATTATTGTTGAATAATTGAATTGATTTGTTTATAATATAAAGTTAGGTGATTATTAGGTGATATGAAATGAATGGTGTAGATTAAAGTGTGAATTATTGTTGAATAATTAAATTGATTTGTTTATAATATAAAGTTAGGTGATTATTAGGTGATATGAAATGAATGGTGTAGATTAAAGATAATATAATATTTGAAATGGATGGTGTAGATTAAAAGATGATCTTTAAATGAATGGTTTAGATTAAATGAATGATAAGATTTTTGGCTATAAATAGAAGCCTTAACTTAAGGATTTTTCATAAACTTCCTTACTTGTTCTTTCTTTCTCTCTCTAAATACTTCTTGTGAAAGTTCTCTCTAAGTGTGCTTAAGTCATCTTGAGTATTTGTGAAGATCTATAAGTATACGTGTACTGTTCAAGTTAATCAACCTCATTTAAATCAATATCCAGTCACGTGTTGAGGTAAGGAATACCATTCATTTCAAACTCTTAAATTTACTGTGGTAAGGAATGTCATTTTGAACATCATCTTCTTTCATATTCTAACTTACTATGGTAAGGGATGTCATTTTCTTTCATACTCTTAAAATTACTACTCGTAAGGGATACCATCTTTTTCATCTTCCATAATTCAAACATACTATGGTAAGGGATTATCATTATTTGATTCTCGATAATAATATTGTTTCTTCCTTACTCATAAGACGTGCCTTTTATTTCCATGTATTAAATTGTGGGAATAACCTTACGGAGCGGATTGCCGCCTGTTGGTGAATAACCTTTCGTATTCATTCATTATTAATCTCTGAGAATAACCTTACGGAGCGGATTGCCGCCTGTTTGGTGAATAACTCTTTGTACTCAAATTCTATTAAATTGTGGGAATAACCTTACGGAGCGGATTGCCGCCTGTTGGTGAATAACCCTTTGTATTAATTTCCTTCACCTTTTGTTAATCAAACCTGCTACGGTAAGGGATATTGTTTTCTTTCATACTCCTAAATCGAAATTTATTATGGAACTATTGCTTCTATAATTTCTGAAAATATTATATGTTCCATAATAGATGAACTTCATTATTTCAACTGAACCTTCCTATTTACGTGAACCTTTCTATTGAACTATAACCGTTATTCTGAACTGTGGATCTTGAATATCATTTTTAAATTTCACTCCACATCATGTTGATCATTTGGACATTATTTGAATCTGCACAAAGTAAACTTTCGATATTTATTGTTTATCCTATTTCTTCTGTTCATCAATTGTCTCACTATCATTTGAACTAATCTTCAAGAATCAAGCTGTTGTGAATATCTGTGGCCGGGGGCACATATGTGATATATTTGTTGAACAGATGATAGGTTAAAGGCGATATAATAGGTTAAAGGCGATACATCTGTTCGGTGTTTTTTATGGCACGTGGTGAATGTTCTCTTTGGCCCGTAGTGCAAAGATGAACTGTTGTTTGGTATGATTATGACCAAAGGCTGAATCTGGTATAATCATGACCGTTGGTGCTATATTGAATATCTTTGGCCCGTAGTGCAAAGATGAACTGTTGATGTGCATGATTATGATCAGGAACTGTGAATTTGTATTATCTTGACTAATGATATTTCAGATGATAAAAGTTGATGATGTTTTTCCTAAAAAGAGAACCGAGTGGACATTATAGTCTGCATTATTCTTCTAATAGATTACTCATTCCGCTGCTATTATTGATCTGAACGTTGTTTAAGAATTTAACTGCAGTTTTTGATATAAACCTTGTAGTCTATTGTATTCTATCCAGAACTCAACTGTTGAAGACTAATGATAATTTATTTGTCATTATCTTAGTCATGATATTCTTTACTGGGCTATTTGAGCTCACCCTTTCTTTTGTTCCATTGTTTTTCAACAGGAGATGAAAACATAACAGGGTCTAGCCGGGGAATGGAGTGAGGGTCCGAGGAATAGTTATCATAGTCTTCACGTTTTGTAAAATAGTGTGGCAATAATAGTGAAGACTTAGTTGTGTATTATTATACACTGTATTGTTGTACGTTGTGCTTTGTTGTAATAATTTTGTTGTAGTATTTTGACGACTCAAGTTTGGGCTGTGTGGGCCCAGATTTGGGGGCGTCACAGTTGGTATCAGAGCCATATAACGAAGAGCCCCGAGCCTCTCGCTGGTGACTTCCTAGGGAAAGGGGATGCACCGAAGCCAGACTCTCCGTAGGGGACGCCTATAGTACAGGTGGCAAACTGATAGGTACCATTGTGAGGTGCTGTCCCTATGGTGGGATGAGAGTCACAGTTGGCATCAGAGCTTAGGGATATGGTCTTTAATGGCGATCTGGGGTAGAACTAGGAGGGGAGAGACGAATAGAATCAGTCACTAGTGTGTCCTACCTAAAATAGATTTTATTATCTAATGAGTCGATTTGAATGTAGGAACATGAAGTGATGAGTCAGTTTATTTGAACTAACATTTATTTTGTGACCACAGTTATGTATGGCATCTGAAAATCAGGAGGTTAACTATGAAATTACCGAAACAAATGTAGCTGCAAAACAAGAGGCGACGAATAATCTTCTTACAAACTCAGAGTTGAATCATTTGCCTAAGGCAAAAATTATGCGTGTTCTATCCAGTAAGGATGAAGGTGAAAGCCCTGCTACAGTCGTTCCAGATCCATTCTTAGAAGCAATTAAAGGAAGTAACGAACTTGCGGAAATTATTGCCTTTAATTTACTCACTAATTGGGAGAGTGATATCACATGGTTATGCTCTATAACAAAGGATCAGAATATATGGACTTTTCATATTAGTCTTTGGGATTTATGGTGTTCCAGCTATAATTTTCAAGATTATTTAAAAATGATGTTTCTATACTTTTGGGCGTTACAATTTAGAGGAATTCAGGTTAAGTTAGTCACTATCGTGGAAACTGCAGTCTATCGAAAATACTATTTTAATGGAAATCATTGGTACCTTACTACTGATGAAGTTGATGAATCCGAGAAACAGTTTGCTAGAAAATTATTCAGTGGTATTCCCATGGTTGAAATACGTGAAGATCCGAATGAAGTATTTGGGATTCGATTTGACGATAACAGTCAAGAAACCGAATGAGGTAATAACCGGTAAGCTATTCATAAATTCTCGTGAAGTCTACGCTTTGTTAGATACTGGCTCTACCCATTCTTTTATCTCACCTGCATGTGCTCAGCGTTTAAACTTAACTCCTGAAAATTTGGACTTTGACTTATCAGTTGAAACCCCATTAGGAGAAATGACCATTACATCTACTGTCTATAAATCTTGCCTAGTTCAAATCAACAACCTCACATTACCTGTTGACCTTATTTCTTTGGAGATGCATGAATTTGATGTGATTTTAGGAATTGATTGGTTGACTACCCATCATGCTAAAATTGATTGTTTTCATAAGATTATTAGTTTTCATATTCCTAATCAACCTGTCATGCAAATTCAAGCAACTAAACCATTGAAATCTATAACTGTTATTTCTAGCCATAAAGCCATTCGTTTATTGAAAAACGGATGTCAAGCCTTTTTAGCTCATGTCACTGATTTGAACAAAAATACGTCAAACTTAAATGATATTCCCATTGTTAATGAGTTTCCTGACGTTTTTCCTGAAGAACTTCCTGGCTTACCCCCAAACCGTGAAATTGATTTTTATATTGATCTTGAACCCGGTACCAAGCCCATTTCCAAAGCTCCCTACCGAATGGCTCCCATTGAACTTCAAGAGTTAAAAGTCCAACTACAGGAATTGTTGGATACCGGTTTCATTCGTCCGAGTGCATCACCTTGGGGTGCTCCTGTTCTATTTGTGAAGAAGAAAGACGGGAGTATGAGATTGTGCATTGACTACCGAGAATTGAACCATGTCACCATCAAGAACAGGTACCCGTTACCTCGGATTGATGACATGTTTGATCAATTGCAAGGCGCTCAACATTTCTCAAAGATTGATCTCCGTTCTGGATATCATCAGTTAAAGGTTAAAGCTGAGGACATTCCAAAGACTGCTTTCAGAACTCGTTATGGGCATTATGAGTTCTTAGTCATGCCTTTTGGACTAACTAATGCTCCTGCAGCTTTCATGGACATGATGAACCGGATATTCAAGGAACATTTGGATCATTTTGTGGTTGTCTTTATTGATGACATCCTCATATACTCCAAGAGTCGCGAGGATCATGAACAACACCTGAGATTGATACTACAAAAGCTCCGTGAAAACAAATTATATGCCAAGTTGAAGAAATGTGAGTTCTGGCTTGAGGAGGTCGCGTTTCTTGGGCATGTGATTTCTAGTCAAGGAATATCAGTCGATCCTGCGAAGATTGAAACGGTACTAAATTGGGAACAACCCAAAACAGTAACCGAAGTCCGAAGTTTTCTGGGTCTAGCTGGTTATTATCGGAGATTCGTAGAAGGATTTTCTCGAATCGCCACTCCATTAACGCAGCTTACTCGGAAAAGCACAAAATTCATATGGAGCGAGGAATGCGAGAAAAGTTTCCAAGAACTCAAGAAGAGACTGGTTTCAGCTCCTGTTCTGACCATACCATCAGGATCAGGAGAATTTGTTATCTACAGCGATGCTTCTGGCAAAGGTCTAGGCTGTGTCCTTATGCAACATGGAAAGGTTATAGCCTACGCCTCTCGACAACTCAAAGATTATGAGAAAAATTATCCTACTCATGATCTAGAGTTGGCAGCAGTCGTTTTCGCGTTGAAGATCTGGAGACACTACTTGTACGGAGAAAAAGTGGATATCTATACGGATCATAAAAGTCTCAAGTATTTCTTCACCCAGAAGGAACTCAACATGCGACAACGACGTTGGCTTGAACTGTTAAAGGATTATGACCACACAATCCAGTATCACCCGGGAAAGGCGAACGTTGTAGCTGACGCTTTGAGCAGAAAATCTTATGCAAGTACAAGTGCACTGCTGACAACACAAAAGTGTATTTTGTACGACTTGCAAAAGATGGAGATAGAGCTAAAGACACCAGGGACCCACTCGAAGATTGCTCACGTGCGAGTAGAACCAACTTTAATCGATAAAATTAAAGCTGCTCAAGCTACCGATCCGGAACTGATAAACATGATAAAGAAAGTACAAGAAGGTGCCATTCCCGAAGCAAGAATCGACGAGAAAGGAATACTTCGAGTCAACTCTCGACTCTGTGTTCCTAACGATCCTGAATTAAAGCATAAAATCATGATGGAGGCACACAACACGCCGTTTGCAATCCACCCAGGAGGTACCAAGATGTATCGAGATCTTCGACATACATTTTGGTGGAACAATATGAAAAGAGAGATTGCGGAGTTTATCTCAAGGTGCCTAACTTGTCAACGTGTCAAGGCAGAGCATCAAGTTCCTAAAGGTCCATTACAATCACTTGAAGTTCCCGAATGGAAGTGGGAACACATCAATATGGACTTCGTGACGGGTCTTCCAAAAGTTTCTCAAGGCTTGGATGCAATTTGGGTGATCGTAGATAGATTGACCAAATCTGCTCATTTCTTGCCTATACGAGAAAACTTTTCACTTGAACGTCTTGCCGGTATGTACATAAATGAGATCGTGAGATTGCATGGCATGCCAGTTTCCATAGTTTCTGATCGAGATCCTAGATTCACTTCACGCTTTTGGATCAGTCTACAAAAAGCTATGGGCACTGAACTACGTTTTAGTTCTGCATACCATCCTCAAACGGACGGACAATCGGAAAGGACGATCCAGACCCTCGAAGATCTTTTGAGACTTTGTGTATTAGACTTCAAAGGAAGTTGGGATAAGTACTTGTCGTTGGTGGAATTTTCTTACAACAACAGTTACCAAGCAAGCATAGGCATGGCTCCATTCGAGGCATTGTATGGAAGGAAGTGTCGCTCTCCAATATGTTGGAATGAGGTAGGAGAAGCAAAATTGTTGGGACTCGAGTTGGTACGCTTGACGACCGAAAAGATCCAAATGATCCGACAACGAATACAGACCGCACAAGAACGACAAAAGAGTTATGCTGATCTTCATCGGAGAGACGAAAGTTTGAACGTCGGAGATCATGTATTTTTACGTGTTTCTCCATGGAAAGGGGTTACGAGATTCGGAAAGAGAGGAAAGCTCAACCCTCGATTTATTGGCCCATTTGAAATCCTCGATCGAATAGGAACCGTAGCCTACAGACTAGCCCTACCACCAAGTATGTCTCGCATCCATAACGTTTTTCACATATCTATGTTACGTAAATATGTGAAGGACCCAAACCACGTCATTGAGTTAGAACCAGACGTTATAGCAGAGGATTTAACATACGAGGAAGTACCTGTTAAGATCCTGGATAAGAAGGAGCAGATCCTACGCTCAAAGGTTATACCTCAAGTTAAGGTTTTATGGAGGAACCAAGATACTGAGGAAATGACCTGGGAGCTAGAATCTGAGATGAAATCTAAGTATCCTTACCTCTTCGATATGTCAGGTACGTCAATTTCGGGGACGAAATTTCATAAGGAGGGGAGGTTGTAAGACCCCGAATTTTATGAAATACAAAATTTAATTTTTCTTCATATATATATTTTTTTGAAACAGTAAGTGGTTAAATCGATAAAGTTAAAAGTTAAGGATGTTATGTGCAAATTTTATTTTGTCGGACAATATTCGTTTGGTCGGGGAATATTCGTTTGGTCCGACGGCGCCGAAATAACAAATTATTGGTGGACCCCACAACGGAATATTTGTCGGATATAGAAAACGACAGAAATAACCTTTTTAAATAAAAATAGTCAACGGAACTGTTAAAATACCGGTGATAAAAGAATAGTAGCATACGGTAGTTATTGGTATTTTCTGTAGCACTCGGTACTCTACAGTAACACACGGTATTGCATAGTGTCTCATATTTTTGGTCTGATAATTGACACCGTAACTGTTACGCATCATTTCATCGATAATTGTCACTGCATAATATTTTATATTATCAATTCAATAATTGTTGTTACACAGTATTTTGCATTATTGATTTAATAATTGTCATTACACTGTATTTTATATCATTGAGTCAATAATTGTTGTTGCACTGTTTTTAAAATTATTGAACCTAATAATTGTCACAGTAACATATGCACAGTAATTCACATTATTGAATCAATAATTGTCATTACACAGTAACGTATGCTTTATTTTACATTATTGTTATCTCTATTATGATGTTATTTAAACAGTTGTATTTCATTAATTTATTGACTTGATATCTAAGAGCTAACTATACTGTATTTATAACAATTAGTCATAATAATTGAATTGATAAAGTTATTTGTTTATAATATAAAGTTAGGTGATTATTAGGTGATATGAAATGAATGGTGTAGATTAAAGTGTGAATTATTGTTGAATAATTGAATTGATTTGTTTATAATATAAAGTTAGGTGATTATTAGGTGATATGAAATGAATGGTGTAGATTAAAGTGTGAATTATTGTTGAATAATTGAATTGATTTGTTTATAATATAAAGTTAGGTGATTATTAGGTGATATGAAATGAATGGTGTAGATTAAAGTGTGAATTATTGTTGAATAATTAAATTGATTTGTTTATAATATAAAGTTAGGTGATTATTAGGTGATATGAAATGAATGGTGTAGATTAAAGATAATATAATATTTGAAATGGATGGTGTAGATTAAAAGATGATCTTTAAATGAATGGTTTAGATTAAATGAATGATAAGATTTTTGGCTATAAATAGAAGCCTTAACTTAAGGATTTTTCATAAACTTCCTTACTTGTTCTTTCTTTCTCTCTCTAAATACTTCTTGTGAAAGTTCTCTCTAAGTGTGCTTAAGTCATCTTGAGTATTTGTGAAGATCTATAAGTATACGTGTACTGTTCAAGTTAATCAACCTCATTTAAATCAATATCCAGTCACGTGTTGAGGTAAGGAATACCATTCATTTCAAACTCTTAAATTTACTGTGGTAAGGAATGTCATTTTGAACATCATCTTCTTTCATATTCTAACTTACTATGGTAAGGGATGTCATTTTCTTTCATACTCTTAAAATTACTACTCGTAAGGGATACCATCTTTTTCATCTTCCATAATTCAAACATACTATGGTAAGGGATTATCATTATTTGATTCTCGATAATAATATTGTTTCTTCCTTACTCATAAGACGTGCCTTTTATTTCCATGTATTAAATTGTGGGAATAACCTTACGGAGCGGATTGCCGCCTGTTGGTGAATAACCTTTCGTATTCATTCATTATTAATCTCTGAGAATAACCTTACGGAGCGGATTGCCGCCTGTTTGGTGAATAACTCTTTGTACTCAAATTCTATTAAATTGTGGGAATAACCTTACGGAGCGGATTGCCGCCTGTTGGTGAATAACCCTTTGTATTAATTTCCTTCACCTTTTGTTAATCAAACCTGCTACGGTAAGGGATATTGTTTTCTTTCATACTCCTAAATCGAAATTTATTATGGAACTATTGCTTCTATAATTTCTGAAAATATTATATGTTCCATAATAGATGAACTTCATTATTTCAACTGAACCTTCCTATTTACGTGAACCTTTCTATTGAACTATAACCGTTATTCTGAACTGTGGATCTTGAATATCATTTTTAAATTTCACTCCACATCATGTTGATCATTTGGACATTATTTGAATCTGCACAAAGTAAACTTTCGATATTTATTGTTTATCCTATTTCTTCTGTTCATCAATTGTCTCACTATCATTTGAACTAATCTTCAAGAATCAAGCTGTTGTGAATATCTGTGGTCGGGGGCACAAATGTGATATATTTGTTGAACAGATGATAGGTTAAAGGCGATATAATAGGTTAAAGGCGATACATCTGTTCGGTGTCTTTTATGGCACGTGGTGAATGTTCTCTTTGGCCCGTAGTGCAAAGATGAACTGTTGTTTGGTATGATTATGACCAAAGGCTGAATCTGGTATAATCATGACCGTTGGTGCTATATTGAATATCTTTGGCCCGTAGTGCAAAGATGAACTGTTGATGTGCATGATTATGATCAGGAACTGTGAATTTGTATTATCTTGACTAATGATATTTCAGATGATAAAAGTTGATGATGTTTTTCCTAAAAAGAGAACCGAGTGGACATTATAGTCTGCATTATTCTTCTAATAGATTACTCATTCCGCTGCTATTATTGATCTGAACGTTGTTTAAGAATTTAACTGCAGTTTTTGATATAAACCTTGTAGTCTATTGTATTCTATCCAGAACTCAACTGTTGAAGACTAATGATAATTTATTTGTCATTATCTTAGTCATGATATTCTTTACTGGGCTATTTGAGCTCACCCTTTCTTTTGTTCCATTGTTTTTCAACAGGAGATGAAAACATAACAGGGTCTAGCCGGGGAATGGAGTGAGGGTCCGAGGAATAGTTATCATAGTCTTCACGTTTTGTAAAATAGTGTGGCAATAATAGTGAAGACTTAGTTGTGTATTATTATACACTGTATTGTTGTACGTTGTGCTTTGTTGTAATAATTTTGTTGTAGTATTTTGACGACTCAAGTTTGGGCTGTGTGGGCCCAGATTTGGGGGCGTCACACCCGCTAGTGAGAAAAGGATCCTATCGACATAAGTATAGCCTTGTGTGTGCGTAACAAGCTATAATTTATTTAATAGGTTAACAACTCATTGTCAATTATATCAACATGTAACTTCTTTTAACTTTGCCTTTTAAATTATTATGATCAAGTGTGTGCACATCCGAATCAAAATTATTTAAATGAAGTCTGACCTAGTATTCCATTTAAGTGAAGAGAAAAATATAGTCTTTGTATATGCACAACAAAACGGTATTGTTCAATTCCTTATATACATCAAATGTAATAAAATAACATCTCAAATAATCAATATAAGCATTGTGTGTGCACAAAAAACGTATATTGAGTATTTGATGCTCTATCATTTTATCATGCTAGAAGGCGACGTTCAATATTCTTAATATCTTTGAACGTTACAACTTAATATATATACCTTGAGGGGTTTATTATTAATTGTCTTACCTTGTTTAGTGTGCATGCACACACACATATATATAAAATACATGTTGTTAGTTCCCAGAGGCACACAAGTGATCTAGAAGGGGGGGGGGGGGGGGTTGAATAGATCTCTTAAAAACTTTTTAATTAACTTCAAAAGTTTATTACCAATTAATTCATTTAATCAAAAATTGTTTGCACAACGGAATATTAGTTTGAAAACTCCCCTTAAAGATTTGTAAAGCTTCTCTGTTGAATTAAGATTGTATTGAAGATAGCCACTTGTCAAGTAAACCAATTTTAGCAGTTTTATATATATATATATATATATATATATATATATCAGAATGTAAATGACTGAATGTAAATGACACCAGAGAGTTTTAAGTGGTTCGGAGATTGAATAACTCCTACTCCACTCTTCTACTACAACGAGTAGGTAATCTACTAAGAATGGTTCATACAGAACCCTTCAAACTTATCACGCCTGGAAACTCTGGTTCACCAAGAACCCTTCAAACCCAGCAGGTTTGGCTAGTTTAGTCACTAGGACAAGGACACAACTGCCCTCTTCAAGTCCAGCAGACTTGGCTCATTTAGTCACTAAGACAAGGACATGACTGTCCTCTTCAAGTCCAACAGACTTGGCTCCTTGCATGTTGATAGATGTTGGAGTTGCTACTGAGTTGTACTTTAAGTTCCATTGTCTTTAAATACTCAGTAGCAGGATGTGATTATTTCTGAAATGATATTGAGTTTGGCAATGATGCTTGACTTCTTTATATGCTCAATATCTTCTTGTGATCACCCATTGTGCTGCTAGGCTTTTGAACTTCAGCTCCTTTGGTACTTGATAACTTTCTCGAGACGAACTCCTGAGATGACTGTGAAGCTCCTTCCTTTAGGTTCTCAGTTGTTCCTTCTTATCATAGACTGTCTATAGCTTCTCGAGATGGGCTTCTGAGATGACTGTAATGCTCCTTCCTTTTGGTACTCAGTTGCTTCCATGTCTGTATCAAGTTAGCATTTAAGCTTCTCTCTACTATGTGCCTAGCAGCTCTGAACACTTCTCTTGTAATAGAGTTATTTCACTCTATGTCTTTCTCAATTTAGTATTAGTGTTTTGGTGGATCGTAGAGTGTTCTTCAGCATATTCTTCTTTGTTTTGCTCTATGATCTGTTGTTGTCCAGCATCCTCTCTTTTTATTTTTCAACAACCACACTTCTCTTTTTTTAATTAGCAAAGCAAATATATATTTGTTCATATTTTACCGTTGAAAGATCCGTTGGGTTACTTTGGCTTTGAGCAAATCCTTGATTTCTTCGATGTTGACTTTCTTGCTGCTTGTGTCAGTTCTTCTTCCCTTTTTTGACATGTTTTGAGATATCAGACTGTAGCTTAGCTTTCTCTGAATTTATAGCCATTGCACTCATAGAGTTGTTCAGTAAAGATTATTATATCCTTTGCTAATTAACCTTCTAATTCATCAATAAATACCTTCCTTGACTTTTAGAATCAGCTGTTCTGATGCATACAGAGATGTCCCATTAGTCTGACTTTATTCACCATTTTCCTGAGTAGTGGGTCCTGACTTATAGTTGTTTAGACACAAAGTCTTCTGTGACTCTGACAAGTATTTGTATCTTTAAAAGCACTTAATCCCTTTCGAATCTAGAAGAGAAATACATTATCTCCTCTCGCACCATATTGCAGTTATGATTCTTTGCTGCTCCTTATATTGAATTCGTAGAGTGATTGTCTGCTCATTTGGACTCTACGAATTTAGCTCCACTCGTTATTTGAAGTATGTTGGGTAAATGGTTGAGTTGGAGTGATCTTCTCTTTTACTCTGCGATATTGCTGTTGTGTTCAGATCGTAGAGTTTGCCTGCAGTACTTTGCGTTATGATTTCGTTCTACTTAGCTTGTCCTTCTGCGTTAGTTGTGAAGTTGCTGGCTGGAGTGCTTTTTAGTGGAATCGTTGAGTTGTTGTCACAGTTGGCACATCCTTTATTTCTACTCAACGATTGTTCTATGTGTAGAGTAGTCTTATGTGTTGTCTTTGACATCCGGTTCCACTCTATGATTTCTTCTAACTGTGCAAATCGTATAGCTCTCGTAGTGCTTGTTCTTCAAATTTACTCTACGATCTTGCAAGATTGATTGTATCGTAGAGTATATATATTCTCTGATACAGCGTTAACTGATGGCTAGCTTAGCTGACTGTTCAACGATCGTAGAGTTCAGCTCTACGATTTGTACTTGATCAGTTCTTTAATTTAGCTTTTATATTCAGTAGACCTCCTGCATATCTGACTCTCTTTGATGATCGTAGAGTTATCCTGGTAAGGAGTCGTAAAGTTCACTCTACGATTTATACAAAATCGATGAGTCTTCTTTGCTTGGAATCGTAGAGTTCGTTCTACGATCATATAGACTGATCAGATCTAACATAAGATCAACCTAACAGATTTGATCTTTTCTAACCAAGTCCTCTCTTACATTATTACATCATTATATATTGAAAGGACTTTGCAGACACATAAATACAGCAATGATTCATTCTTATGCTACTTTTCTTATATCATACATCTTTTATGCAGAGTTACTCCTACTGAAAGATCAACCTAACATTTCTGATCTTTAAAATCTAAGTCCTTTGTACGCAAATATCTTTTAAAAGGACTTTACAATATTTGAACCGGATAACTTTCATTTTCTTTTATAAGACAAGATAGTTTTCAGCAAGATCATATTTGTGTTAAACAAGTGTCTGAATTTACAGTATTTAGACATAGGTAAGATATTATACACACATGATCATGTAGACACATAATTTGATTAACATATAATCACTTTGTCACTTAAGCACATAATCACTTTCAGAGTATCTACGCACATAATCACTTAAGCACATAAGCACTTTGTCAGATACACATTGACAATCAACCATGTAAGCACATTTACCACAATCATTTTTGCACAACAATCATCATCATCAAATCAAAACAACCTTCAACACACGTCATATTATTTAACATGCGAGACATGTTTGATAATATATAATATATATAAATAGCATGCTCATATAAAATACTATATCTTAGATTGATTATTGACTTTATCCTAGTTTGATTTATTCGAGCCACCAAATAAATCAAAGGGTTAAACCTAGGGTGCAAGAACAAATATATAAATGTAACTATTACATTTAACATAGGCTCCATTACAAAACGAGTCTTCAAGCTCTCATTGCTCTTCAGCTTCAATTCTTCAAATAATTATATCTAATTCTATAACAATCTATTTTTATAAAATAGAAACTTGATCAACAATCAAGGGAAAGTACATAGGAGTTAGATAAAATTTACAACAGAAAAATTTAAGAAAGACAAGTTACGCAGACCTCATTTATTAAAATCTATTCATTCAAGCATTCAACTAAAATAAATCCAATCATATTGGTCAATAATCCATTATCAATCCCTTGTATTCTAATACATATCATCATATGTATTAATACATAATTAATATCATACATATCATCATATGCATCATTCATCTCATAAATTAAAACCATTATATATATATATATATATATATATATATATATATATATATATATATATATATATATATATATATAGGTAATTAAAGTTGCGTGAAATCCAATTTCAAGTTTAAAATAAACTATTTATTTTACTTATAAAATTATTAAAATAAACTCTTTCTTTTAAGTTTTTGAAAAACTGCACTAAAATCAGAAAAAAAATTCCTGACTAATGCGGGGCGCACCATTCGCTTTGTAAATACGGTGCGGGGCGCACCATAGTGCGAGGTGCACCATAGTGCGGGGTGCGCTTGTAACGACCCCAAAATTTACATAAACTTAATCTTAATTTCGGTTCGTTAATAAGCCCTTAATCACCTTATTTAATCCATTAATTGACTTTATATCATCAATAACCAATTTTTTTGGTATAATTTTTTTTTATCCTTCTATTAAAATATTTTGGCATTTAAAAGCTTTACATCACGATCCTAGTTTGATCTTAGTCCTTGGATCGCAACCTTTACTTTTTACTTTTACTGTCAATCTCATTTATTATCTGGTTTGACTCATCACCCCAATTGTAAATGTATGATAGTTCAAAATTTATAATTTAATATTACTTCAGACTCCAATCGTTATTTGCTTAGAATTTTTGGCATAGATCAATTAATACCATAATTATACACCTGTACAATCAAAATGTTTAAGTAACCCTTTAACAGTCCGATCAGGACTCATAACACCGTTGACATATTAATAATTACCGTAAGCCTTAATAATTTCAGCTATAACGAATCATTATATCAGAAATCTAAAATAATTACATTATAACCTTAATCGATATCGTAACATAACTCTATTAAATCCCGATACTCTAGGATTCTCATTTTCACCTGCAAAATGTTAATATTGGGCAAGGATGAGCACAACGTCTTAGCAAGATCAACAGTTTACACATTCCATGCCATGTAGCATATAACAATTAACCTGCTATGTGTGTGTCATGCTTAATGTATTGTGTAACTATTTCTACACATCATCTTATATATACCGTATTCATTATGATTTAACGACTATTCAGATCAAACATTAAACATCTTCAGAGGTATTCACATAACTGCACCAAGTGCACACATTGATCAAATTATCAAGTAATCACATAACACGTAATTTCATATGCATTTAATCATACATCAAAAAATAAGCAAGTAACAACAAGTACTGAAGAACTTGCCTCGGTCCGTAGTTCACCGATTAGTATAACTCGACCAAAACCGTCATCGTACAACCTATATTTAATATATTAATTAAATATAATCAATTATAAATCCAACACGTTAGCTTAGTTTAATAACATAACCGTATATGTCACTTAACATGTCGGACATAACCTGACATGTCCGTTTGCCCGTACTTATTTTCTGGTAAACTATCTCAATTCTTACATTAACGGATTAATATTAAAAAGAGTTAAATATTAACTCAACATCACACTAGTCCAATCATCATCTTAAAGTTTCTAGAATATCATTCAAGACTTTTTGACCAATTTTTAAAATTTTTGGATTATCCGACAAATTTCTGTAATTATTTATATATATAAAAACTATTATTTAATAGCTTTTAAAATATAAATAATTACTCAACAAATTATTTACCCCCCTAAACACCATCAATAATTATCTTATATTATTATAAAAAATTTCACCAAGTTTCGTAATTTTTCAACATTCATAGAATTTTTTATGAATTTTCACTTATTTTTACATTAACTTTAAATAGCCATAAAATAAAATAAATACCTATGATCCACAATAATTCACCAAAGATTTTAGAAAAATCAGAAATAATATTACAATAGTTTTTTCCAGAAATGATTTCAGCAAAAAAATATTTTTAATAATTAAATTTTAATTTTTAATGAGCTGAAAATTTCGAAATTCATAGAAATTAGTTCGTTTATCAGAAAATTATGAATCTTAATTTCATTCCACACGAAATTTAATTTCCTACAACTTTGTAGAAGGAAAAATTTTCAGATTCTATACCAAAATGGACAAGATTTGGACATATCCGGTTTTACTACGCTGAATCTTTCGAAATTCACAGTAATTAACACGTTTATCCAAAAATTACAAATCTTAACTCCATTCCACACAAAATTTAATTTTCTACAACTTTATAGAAGGAAAAAGTTTTAGATTTTGCACCGAATAACACAGATCTAAGAATTTCCACAACCTATCTAGGAAGTTCAAGTCACTGGACAGTCACACAAATTTAATTCTTTCAAAAATGTTATAATCCATAAAATGGTTAAATCTCTTGGGTACTTCTAGGTAACTTCCATATCTAGAACTTTGTAGTTTACACTAACTTCAAATTATAAACACATGATTTTCTACAATTTTTACAACACAAAAATCGCAACAAATTTTGGGCAGATAGTTTTTTCGGTTCGACTTAGACTGATTCAAACAGTCACAACGAACCACAAAGAATTTCTGAGATCTAAAATTTTTTACGTGTAGCTTACTTCCGTAGCTTTAATTTGATATATTATCCACTCTTTAACTCTAAAAACTCGATTTTTTAAAAATGTTCAAACCAACAGCAACATCACGCCAATTTTTTCACGAATTTCGTGATTCAATTTATTTTACTTCATTTTCTTGAATCATCTACTAGATTCATATCAATCTATGGTTAGAGCATTACTCACAATGTTAAATCATGATTTAATACCATTAATTTCAACCAAAATTTAAAGATTATGCAAGAGTTAAGCAAGTTACATTCATAGCTTTCCTATTTCTTGGCTTTCTCTTCTTCCTCTTCTCTTTTCCTTTTACCCATGAGCACTCTCTCTTCTTTTCTCAATGTTGCTGATTTCTTCTCTAGTTAAGTGAGCTTGATCTCAAATAATTGATGTATCAAGATAAAAGATAATAGAAGAAATAATATGATTGGTTGATAGTAGATTTCATAGGATAAGATAACAAAATGATTGGCTCTCATTAATCCATCTCATAAAAATTTGAGATTCCCAGCTGGCCCACTAAAAAAAAACTGTGGATTTATTTTATCTTTCGGGTCCTACTTTTAATTATCTGACCCATTCTTTGACTGTCTGACCCGAAAAACCAAAATTTTAATATTATAGTCAATTCCTACTAATTTAGATGTTCTCGACGTCATGGTAACATCCGTTTTTACAAATTCACTTCCAAACTTCAAGTTTGACCTTCTACTCGAAAAAGTCAAACGATCAACCTTGACCAAAAAGTCAATCGAAACGCATATCGTGTTTACAACCCATACTTATTAAATTTGACATTCCCGTCGCAACGGTGAAGTCCGTTTCTCAAAATTTTTCTTCATACTCAAACTTTGACTTTATAACTTTATAAGTCAAACGGTTGACTTTGACCAAAAGTCAACCACCAACTCCAAAATGTGTTTACTATCTCTCTTTGTGAATTTCGATGTTTTGAACTCAACAGTACAATACGCGTCTCTAAATTCTCTTCCGAATTTTACATTTTGAGTTTTCTTGACTCTTATTCATTTCCTTTAGTCAAACTTTGACTATTTGACTACCTTGGTCATTTCTTGATATTTCAATTTGTTAACTTGTCTCCACACGTATAGGTATACTCGTTTTATCAGATATCCACTACCTCATTCATTTCACACCGCTATTTCACATCACCACCACACAGGGTTCATCTTTAACCTTAGACTGCCACCCTAATAACGTAGTCACATATATAAGTCGTGTAATTATCAACTGTGTAGTCTTGTTTACTATATTCATATAACTTGCCTTACATATCAATTTGCCTCGCCATAAACTTAATCCGTTTTGGACTATTATTTAATTTCCAACATTTGGCTATTACGTAGGGTTTAATTTTAATTGTCATCACAATACCAAGCTTTCCTCTTCCCAATTTACTAATGTGGGTTATCTTAATTTGTCACTCAAGGTTTAACTTTCATAAGCTTGTTTAATTCATAGATTAAGCTTTATATTATTCTTGATGATTAATTTAGTTAATCATTTACCACGCTCGACTAAAAATATAATTAACACATCACCAAGTATACATATACACTTTCACGTTAACTTAAAAATAGCTCAATAATTAAAATTTATTTCCTCAATAAATTTCCATATACATCATATTAAAAACTTCTTTTATAACTCTTTCAGTCAAATAAATTCATCGAGCTTTAAAGGTATTATATTACTTTATTATTAACATACCTCAAAGTATACACATAATAATCAAATTCTAGTTTTTAAAATTTAAAAAACTACATGCACTCACATTTAAATCATAACTCAAAGATTTACTCACTTTCTATACCTTTTACTCTTCCAAATTTAAGCTTTAACTTCAACCTTTATTTCATCATCTAAGATCTTATTTAAAAATCTTCTGAAATATTCGGGATATTACAGTGCAAATTCCTTCACTATTACGGTGCGGGGCGCGCCATGTTGGCAGAACAGTTTCTACGTTTTTTTCCAGTTTTGCGATTTTTGAGATTTTTGTTCCAAAATACGATTTTTTTGTAATTATTTTCAAAACCTATGATTTTATACAATGTATTATGTCCAATAAATTGTTCTAAAAACATGCCCATACATATATAGAATCAAAACAATTAATAATTCGCATAAGTTTAGTTCTTGATGCCACTGTTGGTTTGCAAAAATATTACATATATACAATCTAATTGTACAACACAAAGGAAGCAAGGCATAAATTATATTTAAAAATTTTCTACAAACCAAATTTCAGGATCTTTCTTATGTGATACTTATTAATTGAGGAATGATAAAAGTATTATACCTTTATAGATTCAAATCTTCAACAGGTACGAGTTCACCTCCCTTTAATCCTTCGCGTTCTTTTCGAATCCACCGATTAGAATATCCAGATCAACATTAGCTATCCAAGTGTGTAACCTCTAAAGGTGATCCACCAAGAATAATATGGATAGAAAAAGTAATTTTGATTTCTCCAAATCATGAGTGGTTAGCCATAATTATCACTTTCTCTAACTCTTAGATGCAGAAAATTATTAGAAGTATTCTCTTAATACTTGTGAATAGAGTATCAATCCCAATCCATAATAAGACTTTTCGTATTTATAGATATGCGCAACCCTCTGAACTCTTTAGGAATAAGATTTTAATTTAACTCATAATCTAATTATGAACTAAATTAATTAATTATAATTCCCAAACCATTTAGGAACGTAATTATTTAATAATGAGAGTATTGTTGGTTTGTAATATTCATAAACACGTAATCAAATTACATAAAATAGCGGAAGCATGGTAAAATCAAATTTTAAAATTTACAAACCATAATCCAGGATCGACCTTTATGCACAATTATTAATTAATAAAGAAGAAGTTAGAGATATACCCTTGTAGAACTCAAAGCTTCAACGGGTACAAGTTCACCTCCAAATCCTTCGCGTTCTCCTTGAATTTCACCGATTGGATTCCAATGATCAATGTTAACCACCCAAGTGTTTGGCCTCTAGAGGTGATCCACCAAGGAATAATAATAATTCAAGAAGTGGGTGATGGCAAACCCTAATTTTCTCTCTCTAGAGAATATGTGAGTACTCTCCCAAAACTTATGAAAGTGTATGTGTGTAACCTTAATCCATAATAAGACTTCTCTTATTTATAGATTTACTAAACCCTCCTAACACCTTTAGGAATAGGGTTTTTAATTAAACTCCTAATCTTATTAGGAACTTAATTAATTTAATATAATAATTATAATTACTAAACTATTTAGGAACTTAATTATTAATTATGAAAATACTCTTATTAATTAATTCCTAAACTATTTAGGAACTAAATGTTGGTTTACAAAAATATGGAATACATATAATCAAATTATATAAGCGTAACGGAAGCAAGAAAATCAGATTTTAAAATTTTTGTACAAACCAATAACCCGGATTTTTCTTATGCGACTATTATTAATTGAGGAATGATAAAAGAATTTATACCTTTGTAAAACCAAGCTTCCACGGGTACAAGTTTATCTCCCTTTAATCCTTCACGTTCTTCTTCAAATTCACCGATTAGATTCCACGGATCAATGTTAGCTCCCCAAGTGTGAAGCCTCTAGAGGTGATCCACCAAGAGATCTATGAATTAAAGAAGTAGATTTTGGTTTCTCCAAACCATGGGTGGCTAGCCCTAATTCTCTCTCTCTCTATAACTTCTTAGATGTAGAGAATTATGGAGTACTCTCTCTATTATAGTGAAAGAGTGTGTAACATAGATCTATGATAAGACTCCTCTTATTTATAGATCTAGTCAACCCTCATAAACTATTTAGGATTAGGGTTTTAATTTAATTCCCAATTTAATTAGGAACTAAATTAATTAATTACAATTCCTAAACCATTTAGGAACTTAATTATTTAATAATGAGAGTACTTCTTATTAATTAATTACTAAACCATTTAGTAACTTAATTAATTATTATAATTACAATTCCTAAACTATTTAGGAACTTAATTATATATAATACTACTACTACTTATTAATTAATTACTAAACCATTCAGTAACTTAATTAATTATTATAATTATAATTCCTAAACTATTTAGGAACTTAATTATTTAATAATAATATTACTACTTATTAATTAATTCCTAAACAATTTAGGAACTAAATAATAATACTAGTAATTATAATAATAGTAATAATAATAAGACTCCTCTTATTAATTTATAATTAATATTTCTAAAATACTAAATTATAAATATTAAGCTATTTAATTTATTATATCACCATAGTATAAATTAAATATACTTAATTTATTATTACGATTATGCCATCCACTGCTAAAATAAATATTACTCTTTTTGCAGCGTGACCCTTTAGGTTCTCCATATTAAAACGGTTGTATAATAAATAAATTAGAACAATTCTAATTCATTTATTACGAATTAACTCTTTAATTCAGAATAAATAATTATTCCACAATAAGGGTAAGCCCCCTTAGCGATTAGTCGACTTTCCAGATAATATAGATTTCAACATTTGATCATAAAAGAACCTTTCAGCAAATAGTTACCGTACAATTCAATCCTTCTACCATACAATGTCCCAATCAAATATAAGAAACGGAATTTTTGTCAAGTCTTATTTATTTGATCATATGCACTTCAAATCACAAATACACAACTCTAGTTAATGTAAATTAGAAATTCCTTTCTAATTCCATTCAACCCTGGCTAGGGATTTATGAGCTGTTACTTATTGAATCGCATAGGACATTCTCTCCCTTTACTGGAAGTAGTAGATCATTTGTTGATCATTCACCTATCTCCATGTGTACCTTATTATACCCAAGCATATCCTTTGATATACCAATAGGTCTTAAGGAATATGTCAAAGTATAACTTAGTACACACAAGATACTATAATGATCTCAAGTCCAAGGATCACTTGTACGACTATCACATAAGGAACTCCTATTGACAGACAAGTAAAACTCCATTAGGTGTTCATTGAGCGAGTCACGTTCAATGAACTTATTCTCTAATAAGCACCTACATACTTGCTTTAGTGTCTCTACACAAATGATTATGAGATCAATCATCCTCTTCATAAGAGCAAGCATAGTATGTACCAATCTATCCGGATCTACTAATCCCCCTTTTTAGTGATCCAACGATTAGGAACAATTTTAGTTTTGAGCTATCTTGAATTTAGATCTCATTAGCATGATCCTCATCATGGTTCTAAAAGCATTGCTCGAAAACTATGGGTTTATCCATTTGATTAATTTAAGTAATTAATCATAAATAAAAAAATTCCTTGATTCTTTTATTAATAAATGAACAAGATTACAAAGTATATGATTATCACATCAAATGTGATTAGCTTGAGGGTATACTACTTTCAATCTCCCACTTGCACTAAAGCCAATCGCCCTTTGGTATCCCCATACCATTCTTCTTTAAGTGGCGTACAAATTGCTTAGTAAATGCTTTAGTTAATGGATCTGTAATGTTGTTCTAAGAGTCTACCATCTTTATGGTGTCGTCTCCTTTTCAATGATTCATTTAATCATATGAGAGTGCCGCAACACATGTTTGGATTTCAGATGAGACCTAGGTTCCTTGGCGAATTAAACTCCTTTAATGTTAGGAACCATTATAAGTTCTGTATTGAACTTGTTTAACCAAACAATCACTTTTGCAGATTCACTTATAGTTATTTACTATGTCTTTGTCACTAAATCAGCAACTCTTTGCTGTTTGGAACTTTTCCAACTCACTGCAGCACCGTTCACGGTAATCATATTACCTGAAACGGATATGTTGTTATCTTGGTTAGTCTGAACAAACTTGAGTTTGTTAAACCCTCTAGTTTTATATCAGACCCATCATTAGAAACTCTTTTCTAATGTTCTTCTCTAGATTTGAACTGATATCTGCTTATCATACATAAGTAATATCAAGTCTAGTACATATCAACGAATTAATGTACGTTCCTTAGGTCAAGCCGAACATCCTTTATGATCTATCTCTATAGACCTTTATCCTGAATAGAATGTTAGAATGCTTCACCCAAGTCCTTAAAGGAGAAGTTTTTTAGACAACCACATCTTTACTGATTGTAGCATCGGTATGTCATTCCTTAATAATATTATATCATCATATAATACTAGAAATGTCATAGTGCTCCCACTAACCTTTGTACATACTTGGTTCATCGTTGTCTTTGATAAAATCAAACTCTTTTGATTATCTCATCAAAATGGATGTTCCATCTTCGAGAAACTTGCTTCAATTCATAATTGGATCGTTGTAATTTACATACTTGATTTACTCCATCTCTATGGAGACAAATCCTTTTAGTTGTATCATACATACATCCTTTTGTATAGTAAGCTACAATTGCAAGTAAAATCCGAATGGATATATGCATTTTCACTAGTGAAAAATTTCATCATAGTTAACTCATTGACCTTGTTTGAAATCTTTATACCACTAGTTAGGTCTTATAGATCTCCACCTAGCCATCTGTTTTAGTCTTTCTCCAAAGACTCATTTCGAATTTTATGGTCATCAACCATTTCTCTTGAGTATCTAATACTCATTCCTCATCGTATATATCTGGATCATCATCCACTATGATGCGTACCTTATTTTCATCATCTATGATGAATCCATACTATTAAGGTATTTTCGGTACTAAACCAGATTTACAACTTGGTTGTGGTATAATAAGTTTATCTACTTGTACAAATTCCTTCACTTAATCTGTTGTATTTTGTGGTTCTTGAACTTCTTCAAGATTTATTTTACTCCCACTAACCCTTTAAGGAAAAACTTCTTTTCTTATATGGCAGCGTGTTTCAATAAACACCTTTTAGTTAGTCAGATTATAGAAATGATACCCTAAACTTTCTTTAGGATATCCCACAAGTTTACACTTATCAGATCTTGTCCCTAGCTTATCATTGTCAAACCTTTTGACATAAGCTAAATAATCCAAATCTTAACATGCTTAAGGCTTGGTTTCCTTCCTATCCATAACTCGTATGAAGTCTTGGGGATGAAATTTGAAGGTACCTTGTTTAGTAGATATGTGATCGTTTCTAGAGCATAATCCTAGAAGAATACTGGAAGATCGGTAATACTCATTATGGATCATCACTATGTCCATTTTTGAGTATACCATTTCGCTTGAGACTGCTTAAGTATTCCATTCTCGATCTAATCGAAAAACTTTAATACTTTTGGCCTTTAGTTTCTATACTTCACTTTTGAATTCTTTGAACGTTTCAAATGATTTGGATTTGTATTTCATTAAATACATATATCGAAATCTAGAATCATTAGTGAAAGTAATGAATGGATATCCTTCTCTTGCATTTGTTGTCATAGGTCTCACACACGACTGTGTGTACCATCTCTAACAACTCTGCAACTCGCTCTCCATGTTTACTAAATGGAGATTTAGTCATATTGTCCATGATACAAGATTCACAAGTTGTATTTGATTCATAATAAAAAAAAACTCTAAAAGCCTATCTTTATACAACTTGTTTAGTCTTGTTTCATTAGCATGACCGAGTAAACAGTATTGCATGAAGATATGATTCATATCATCTTTTTGCTTTTAGTTTATTCAAATTAGAATATTTTTCATGTAAGTCAAGTATACAAAATCAATTAAGTAATCAACAAATTCTAAATAAAACATCATCATTATAAATAGAACAACGATTGTTCATTATTATAATGTCAAAAAACCCTTCTTTGTCATCACATGGAACTGAAATAATGTTTCTAAGAATTGAAACATAGTAACAACTTACTAACTTAATAGGTTTGCCCGTAGGCAGTGCTAAACTATAAGTTCCCATGACTAATGCAGCAACCTTTGCTTCATTTCCCAGTACAGGATTACTTATCCTTAGTTTAGTTTTCTACTTCTGCTTAGTCTCTGCAACGACTTGCATATGTGAGACCACCAGCCGGTATCTAATACCTAAGTAGAAACTTGACTTATAGAAAGTTTCATTTTATTATGAACAAATCTATATCTGTAGTTGAAGCTTCATTAAACTTCTTCTACTTAACTACTGCAACTCTCTTGCAGTTGTTCTTCCAGTGTCCCAGCTTATCGCAATGAAAGCAAGCTTCTTTGCCCTTGAGATCACTTTTATTTATGTCCTTTGTTTAGCTTTTCTTTTGCCTTATACTTTTTTCTAACTCCTCAGAAATACCTTTGGCCATCTTCCTCCGCTTAGAAGATTCATCTACGAGTAAGACTTGGTTTTTCTAGGAAGGAAAGTGACTCTCAACAGTCTTCAACATATATAAGCAAATCAGTTAAACTGACTTCTAGCTTATTAATGTTTGAAGCTTACAACATATTATGAATTAGAGTCAGTGAGTGACTGTAAGATCGAATCTTGACTCAACTCTCCATCCTTGACAAAATTGATTGTCCTAATTGATCAATCCAATTGATCATCTTTAGGATATATGTCTTTACTGTAGTACCATTAGCTATTATAGATCGGAAGAGCTCCTTAGATATCTTATATCTAGTTGACCTACTTTGCTCACCATACAACTATTAAACGTGCAGCAATATAGTAGGTGCATCCATTTTCTCGTGTTGACGCTGTAACTCGATACTTATGGATACGAGTATGATGCATTGAGCCACCCTTGCATCATCTTGCCATTTAATATAGCAATCTCTTCCTCAGAGGCTTAGTCCACAACATTTGTAGAGATAGATAAATTAAGGACATTTGCTAGATTTTCAGCATTGAGAACTATTCTCAAATTTATTTAATCAATCTGAACAATTCGGTTCGATTAATTGTTAGCATACAATATGCTATGCAGTGTTAGTGAATTAAACATAGCAATATTCTTTAAGTGAATTAATAACAACATTAACATGCATTCATTTTATTAATTACCAAAATAAATTAGGTCTTTATTTAAAATGGTGTCTCCCACTATTTTCATCAAACTATATTACCCTACTTATATAGTTCGGCAAATCTAGTTAAAGATTTGCTAATGAGAATAAGGATCCTATTTCAAATGTATATAGCCTTGTGTGACACAACAAACGATATATAAATAAATAGGTAGACAACTCTTGTCAATTACATCAACATGTAACTCCTTTTATTTTGCCTCTTAGATTATTATGATTATGTGTGACACATCTAAATCAAAATTATCTAAGTTAAGTCCAACCTAGCATTTTCTTATATTAGAAGAGAAATAGACTATCCTTGTTGACACAACAAAATAATAATGTTCAATTCTTTTTATAAACAACAAATGTGATAAAACAACATCTCAAAAAATTAATATAAGCCTTGTGTGACACAACAAACTTATAATGATTATTTGATAGTCTATCGTTTTACCATGCTAGAAGGCGACGTTCGATATTTTAATAAATATCTTTGAACGTTACAACTTAATATTATGAGTAGTAGAATAAATAAATTAGAATCATTCTAATTTTATTTAATTGAATTAAACTCCTTTAATTCATGAATTAAACAATTTAATTCATTTTATAAATAATATTTATTCTACATCATGAGGGTTTTATTAATATTAAATGTCTCATCTTGTTTAGCGCGCATGCACATATATATATATAAAATACGCGTCATATTAATTAACATGCGAAGCATGTTTGGATAATATATAATAAATATATATTAAGCATGCACATATAGAAAACTATATTCTACTTGGATTGATTATGGACTTTTATTCTAGTTTAGTTTATTCGAGCCACCAAATAAACCAAATGGTCAAAGCTAGGGTGTAAGAATAAATTAAATTAAATGTAACTATTACATTTAAATTCGGGCTCCATTACAAACGGGTCATCATGCGCTCCTTACTTGTTTGCTCCAATTCTTCAAAATAATGCTAACTAATCCTATTACAAAACTATTTACAATATATAGAAACATTGATCAACAGTCAAGGGTAAGAACATAGGAGGAAGATAGAATTATACATAAGAAAAATTAGAAAGACGAGATACGCAAACCCCATTTATTAAAACCCATTCATTCATGCATTTGATTAAAATTAAATCCAATCATATTGGTCAATAGTCCATAATCAATCCCATTTATTATCATATATATCAACATATATATTAATAAATAATATTCATCGTATGAATTAAACAAATCATTCCATATATGTATTGGTATCATTTAATGGGCAATTTAAAGTTGTATGAAATCCAATTTCATATTTAAAATAAACCTTTTATTTTAATTATAAAATTATTTAAAAAATAAACTATTTATTTTTATTATTTTAAAATTATCCAAAATAAACCATTTTATTTTGAAATTTTAAAATTTGTATAAAATTATCAAACTATTTGGCAATTAATTCAGCCCACAGTTTCGGTTTTTCATAAATCAAACTTTGATTTAATGTTTGATAATTTGTTAAAACTGTCCCAAAATAAATGTCACCATAAATCAATTCAAGTATCCTGATTACCGAAACCTGCTGATCACTTTTCCACCAAAACCGACGGTATATATATATATAACATATATCTATATACAAAGCAAAGCCAGCAACTCTGGGTTTTGACTTGTGGTGTCAATAATTTTGGGACAATCTTATATACTAAATCCAAAAGTATGCTGGAAACAACTTTTCAAGCTTTACCGAAAACAGTGGTCCCTTTTTCCAGTTTGGTAATCATATATATTAATATATAATCTGAAACTCTTTAAAATAATAATTTTATACAACAAATTATACCCAATAAATTGTTCTAAACACATACCCATACACATAAGGAATCAAAACAATTAATAATTCACATAAGTTTGACTCTTGATGCCATTGTTGGTTTGCAAAAATATGACATACATATAATCAAATTATATAAGCGCAACGGAAGCAAGAAAATCAGATTTTAAAATTTTTGTACAAACCAATAATCGGAATATTTCTTATGCGACTATTATTAATTGAGGAATGATAAAAGAATTTATACCTTTGTAGAACCAATCTTCCACGGGTACAAGTTCATCTCCCTTTAATCCTTCACGTTATTTTTCAAATTCACCGATTAGATTCCACGGATCAATGTTAGCTCCCCAAGTGTGAAGCCTCTAAAGGTGATCCACCAAGAGATCTATGAATTAAAGAAGTAGATTTTGGTTTCTCCAAACTATGGGTGGCTAGCCCTAATTCGCTCTCTTTCTCTAACTTCTTAGATGTAGAGAATTATAGAGTACTCTCTCTATTCTAGTAAAAGAGTGTGTAACCTAGATTTATGATAAAATTCCTCTTATTTATAGATCTAGTCAACCCTCATAAACTATTTAGGATTAGGGTTTTAATTTAATTCCCAATTTAATTAGGAACTAAATTAATTAATTACAATTCCTAAACCATTTAGGAACTTAATTATTTAATAATGAGAGTACTTCTTATTAATTAATTACTAAACCATTTAGTAACTTAATTAATTATTATAATTACAATTCCTAAACTATTTAGGAACTTAATTATATATAATACTACTACTACTTATTAATTAATTACTAAACCATTTAGTAACTTAATTAATTATTATAATTATAATTCCTAAACTATTTAGGAACTTAATTATTTAATAATAATATTACTACTTATTAATTAATTCCTAAACAATTTAGGAACTAAATAATAATACTAGTAATTATAATAATAGTAATAATAATAAGACTCCTCTTATTAATTTATAATTAATATTTCTAAAATACTAAATTATAAATATTAAGCTATTTAATTTATTATATCACCATAGTATAAATTAAATATACTTAATTTATTATTACGATTATGCCATCCACTGCTAAAATAAATATTACTCTTTTTGCAGCGTGACCCTTTAGGTTCTCCATATTAAAACGGTTGTATAATAAATAAATTAGAACAATTCTAATTCATTTATTACGAATTAACTCTTTAATTCAGAATAAATAATTATTCCACAATAAGGGTAAGCCCCCTTAGCGATTAGTCGACTTTCCAGATAATATAGATTTCAACATTTGATCATAAAAGAACCTTTCAGCAAATAGTTACCGTACAATTCAATCATTCTACCATACAATGTCCCAATCAAATATAAGAAACAGAATTTTTGTCAAGTTTTATTTATTTGATCATATGCACTTCAAATCACAAATACACAACTCTAGTTAATGTAAATTAGAAATTCCTTTCTAATTCCATTCAACCCTGGCTAGGGATTTATGAGTTGTTACTTATTGAATCGCATAGGACATTCTCTCCCTTTACTGGAAGTAGTAGATCCTTTGTTGATCATTCACCTATCTCCATGTGTACCTTATTATACCCAAGCATATCCTTTGATATACCAATAGGTCTTAAGGAATATGTCAAAGTATAACTTAGTACACACAAGATACTATGATGATCTCAAGTCCAAGGATCACTTGTACGACTATCACATAAGGAACTCCTATTGACAGACAAGTAAAACTCCATTAGGTGTTCCTTGAGCGAGTCACGTTCAATGAACTTATTCTCTAATAAGCACCTACATACTTGCTTTAGTGTCTCTACACAAATGATTATGAGATCAATCATCCTCTTCATAAGAGCAAGCATAGTATGTACCAATCTATCCGGATCTACTAATCCCCTTTTTAGTGATCCAACGATTATGAACAATTTTAGTTTTGAGCTATCTTGAATTTAGATCTCATTAGCATGATCCTCATCATGGTTCTAAAAGCATTGCTCGAAAACTATGAGTTTATCCATTTGATTAATTCAAGTAACTAAGCATGAATAAAGAAATGTCTTGATTCTTTTATTAATAAATGAACAAGATTACAAAGTATATGTTTATCACATCAAATGTGATTGGCTTGAGGGCATACTACCTTCACTAAATAATAATGATAATAGTAATAATAATAATAAGACTCCTCTTATTAATTTATAATTAGTATTTCCAAAATACTAAATAATAAATATTAAGCTATTTAATTTATTCTATCCACATAGTATAAATTAAATATACTTAATTCATTATTACAATTATGTCATTTACTTCTTAAATAATTATTTTCCTTTTGCGGTGTGACCCTTTAGGTTCTCAATATTAAACCGGTTATAGAATAAATTAATTAGAACTATTCTAATCTTATTTATATAAATAAATTAAACTATTTAATTCATTTAAATAAATAATATTTATTCCATAATAAGGGTAAGCTCCCTTAGTGATCAACGACTTTCCAGATAATATAGATTTCAACATTTAATCATAAAAGAACCTATTCAGCGAATAGTTACTGTACAATTCAATCCTTCTACCTCACAACGTCCCAATCAAATATAAGACATGGTATAACTGTCAAGTCTTATTTTATTTGATTATATGCATTTCGATCCTTAAATGAATAACTCTAATTAATGTAAATTAGAAACTACTTTCTAATTTTCATTTTGCCTTGGCCAAGGACTACTGAGTTGTCATTTATTGAATCGCATAGGACATTCTCTTCTTTTACTAGAAGTGGTAGATTCTTTGTTGATCACTCACCTATCTCCATGTATGACTTATTATATCCAATTATACCCTTTGATACACCCTAAAGGTTTTAAGGAATATGTCAAAATATAATTCATCATACACAAGATACTATGATGATCTCAAGTCCAATGATCACTTGTACTACTATCACAAAAGGAACTCTTATTGACAGACAAGTAAGACTCCATTAGGTGTTCCTTGAGCGAGTCACGTTCAGTGAACTTATTCTCTAATAAGCACCTACATACTTGCTTTAGTGTCTCTACACAAATGATTATGAGATCAATCATCCTCTTCATAAGAGCAAGCATATTATGTACTAATCTATCCGGATTCACTAATCCTCATTTTAGTAATCCAACGATTAGGAACAATTTTAGTTTTGAGCTATCTTGAATTTAGATCTCATTAGCATGATCCTCATCATGGTTCTAAAAGTATTGCTCGAAAACTATGAGTTTATCCATTTGATTAATTCAAGTAATTAATCATGAATAAAGAATGCCTTCATTATTTTTATTAATAAACGAATAAGATTACCAAGTATATGTTTATCACATCAAATGTGATTGGCTTGAGGGCATACTACTTTCAATCTCCCACTTGCACTAAAGCCAATCAACCTTTGGTATCCCCATACCATTCTTCTATAAGTGGCGTACGAATTGCTTAGTAAATGTTTTAGTTAATGGATCTATAATGCTGTTCTAAGAGCTTGACATCTTTATAGTATCGTCTCCTTTTTAATGATTCATCTAATCATATGAAAATGCTACAACATATGTTTGAATTCCAGATGAGACCTAGGTTCTTTGACAAATTAAACTCCTTTAATGCTAGGAACCATTATAAGTTCTGTAATAAACTTGTTGAACCAAACAAGCACCTTTGCAGCTTCACTTATAGTTATTTACTATGTCCTTGTCACTAAATCAGCAACTCCTTGTTGTTTGGAACTTTTCCAACTTACTGCAGCACCGTTCAAGGTAACATATTACCTGAAACGGATATGCTGTTATCTTGGTTAGTCTGAACAAACTTGAGTTTGTTAAGCCCTCTAGTTTTATATCGGATCCATCATTAGAAACTTTTTTCTAATATTCTTCTCCAGAATGAACTGATATCTGCTTATCATGCATAAGCAATATCAGGTCAAGTACATATCATCCCGTACATGATAGATTCTATTGCTGAGGCATAAGGAGTCTTACTTATACGATCTCTCTCTTCAGGTGTCTTTGGAACTTGCTTCTTCGATAGATGTATTCCAGAACCCATTAGCACGAGCCCTTTCTTGGAATCTTTCATGTTAAACTTCTTTAGCATAGAATCAATGTACGTTCCTTGGGACAAGCCAAGCATCCTTTTAGATCTATCTTTATAGATCTTTATCCCCAAAATATAGGATGTTTCTCCCAAGTCCTTCACAGAGAAATGTTTAGACAACCATATTTTTACTGATTGTAGCATCGGTATGTCATTCCTTATCAGCATTATATCACCATATAATACTAGGAATGTCACAGTGCTCCCACTAACCTTTGTACACACTTGGTTCATCCTTGTCTTTGATAAAATCAAACTCTTTTGATTGTCTCATCAAAACGTTTGTTCCGTTTTTGAGAAACTTATTTCAATCCATAATTGAATCGTTGCAACTTACATACTTGATTTACTCCATCTATATGGAGACAAATCCTTTTGGTTGTATCATACATACATTGTTTTGTATAATAAGCTACAACTGCAATTAAAATCCGAATTGATATATGTATTTTCACTAGTGAAAAGTTTCATTATAGTCAACTCATTGACCTTATTTGAAATCTTTTACCACTAGTCAGGTCTTATAGGTCTCCACCTTGCCATATGCTTTAGTCTTTCTCTAAAGACTCATTTCGAATTTTATGTTCATCAGTCATTTCTCTTGAGTATCTAGTACTCATATCTCATCGTATGTAACTGGATCATCATCCACTATGATGCGTACCTCATCATCATCATCTATGATGAATCCATACCATTTAGGTATCTTCGGTACTAAACCAGATTTACGACTTAATTGTGGTACAATAGGTTTATTTACTTATACAGATTCCTTCACTTGATCTTTAGTGTTTTGTGGTTCTTAAACTTCTTCAAGATCTATTTTACTCCCGCTAACCCTTTAAGGAAAAACTTCTTTTTCTATAAGGCAGCGTGTTTCAACAAACACCTTTTAGTTAGTCGGATTATAGAAGTGATACCTTAAACTTTCTTTAGGATATCCCACAAGTTTACACTTATCAGATCTTGTCCTAAGCTTATCACTGTCAAACCTTTTGACATAAGCTGGACAATCCAATCTCAACATATTTAAGACTTGGTTTCCTCCCTATCCATGACTCATATGAAATCTTGAGGAGGAAATAAGAAGATATCTGATTTAGTAGATATGCGATCGTTTCTAAGGTATAGCCCTAGAAGTATACTAAAAGATTGGTATAACTCATCATGGATCATCACCATGTCCATTATGTGAGAATACCATTTCACTTGAGATGATCTAGATACTTATTGCTTAAGTATTCCCTTCTCGATCTAATCGAAGAACTTTAATACTTTTGGCCTTTAGTTTCTATATTTCACTTTTGAATTCTTTGAACGTTTCAAACGATTTGGATTTGTATTTCATCAAATACATATATCGAAATATAGAATCATTAGTGAAAGTAATGAATGAATACCTTCCTCTTGCATTAGTTGTCATAGGTCCCACACACAACTGTGTGTACCATTTCTAACAACTCCGCAACTCGCTCTCTATGTCCACTAAATGAAGATTTAGTCATATTGTCCATGATACAAGATTCACAAGTTGTATTTGATTCATAATCAAAGTCTTTAAAGGCCTATCTTTATACAACTTGTTTAGTCTTGTTTCATTAACGTGACTGAGTTAACAGTGTCGTATGAAGGTATGATTCATATCATCTCTTTGCCTTTAGATTGTTCAATTTGAAATATTTTTCATGTAAGTCAAGTATACAAAGTCCATTAAGTAATTAACCAGTTCTAAATAAAACATTATCATTATAAACAGAACAACAATTGTTCATTATTATAATGTCAAAAACCCTTCATTGTCATCACATGGAACTGAATTAATATTTCTAAGAATTGAAACATAGTAACCACTTACTAACTTAATAGGCTTGCCCGTAGGCAGTGCTAAACTATACGTTCTCATGGCTAATGCAACAACCTTTGCTTTATTCCCCACGTACATGATTACTTATCATTTGTTTAGCTTTCTACTTCTACCTAGTCTCTGCAACAACTTGCATATATGAGACCACCAGCCGGTATCTAATACCTAAGTAGAAACTTGACTTATAGAAAATTCTATTTTATTATGAACAAATCTATATTTGTAGCTGAAGTTCCACTAAACTTCTTCTACTTAACTACTACAATTCTCTTGCAGTTGTTCTACCAGTGTCCCAGCTTATCGCAATGAAAGCAAACTCCTTTGCCCTCGGGATCACTTTTATTTATGTCCTTTGTTTACCCTTTCTATTGCCTTCTATCTTTTCTGACTCCTCAGAAACACCTTTGGCCATCTTCATCAACTTAGAAGATTCATCTACTAGTAAGACTTGGTCTTTCATGGAAGGAAAGTGACTCTCAACTTATTCAACATATTTAAGCAAATCAGGTAAACTGACTTCAAGCTTATTAATGTTAAAGTTCACAACAATTTGTGAAAAGGGAGTTTGCGAGTAACTGCAAGATCGAATCTTGACTCAACTCTTCATCCTTGACAAAACCTAGGTGTCCTAATTAATCAATCAGATTGATCATCTTTAGGATACGTGTCTTTACTGTAATGTCATTGGTTATTATAGATCGGAAGAGCTCCTTAGATATCTTATATCTAGTTGACCTACTTTGCTCACTAAACAACTATTGAATGTGAAACAATATAGTAGGTGCATCCATTTTCTCGTGTTGACGCCGTAACTCGATACTTATGGATGCGAGCATGATGTATTGAGCCACCTTTGCATCATCTTGCCATTTCTTAAAATAACAATATCTTCCTTAGAGGCTTAGTCAACAATGTTTGCAGGAATAGGCAAATTAAGGACATTTGCTAGTTTTTCAGCATTGAGAACTATTTTCAAATTTGTTTAATCAATTCGATAAAGTCGGTTCTATTAATTGTTAGCATACATTACGCTATGCAGTATTAGTGAATTAAACATAGAAATATTCTTTAAGTGAATTAATAATAACATTAACATGCATTCGTTTTATTAATTATCAAAATAAATTAGGTCTTTATTTAAAATGGTGTCTCCCACTATTTTCATCAAACTATATTACCCTCTTTATATGGTTCGA
Organism: Hedera helix; assembly: GCA_947179155.2. Taxonomy (NCBI): domain Eukaryota; kingdom Viridiplantae; phylum Streptophyta; class Magnoliopsida; order Apiales; family Araliaceae; genus Hedera; species Hedera helix. The sequence goes on along the minus strand of OX359270.1, from coordinate 16,234,180 downwards.
CAAATCTAGTTAAAAATTTGCTAGTGAGAATAAGGATCCTATTTCAAATGTATATAGCCTTGTGTGACACAACAAACGATATATAAATAAATAGGTAGACAACTTCTTGTCAATTACATCAACATGTAACTCCTTGTATTTTGCCTCTTAGATTATTATGATCATGTGTGACACATCCAAATCAAAATTATCTAAGTTAAGTCCAACCTAGCATTTTCTTATATTAGAAGAGAAAAAGACCGTCCTTTTGTGGCACAACAAAACAGTAATATTCAGTTCTTTTATAAACATCAAATGTGATAAAACAACATCTCAAAAAATTAATATAAGTCTTGTGTGATACAACAAACTTATAATGATTATTTGATACTCTATCGTTTTACCATGTTAGAAGACGACGTTCGATATTTTTAATAAATATCTTTGAACGTTACAACTTAATATTACGAGTAGTAGAATAAATAAATTAGAACCATTTTAATTTTATTTAATTGAATTAAACTCCTTTAATTCATGAATTAAACATTTTAATTCATTTTATAAATAATATTTATTTTACATTATGAGGGGTTTGTTAATATTAATTGTCTCATCTTATGTAGCGCACATGCACAAAATATATAAAATACGCGTCATATTATTTAACATGCGAAGCATGTTTGGATAATATATAATATATATAAACAAGCATGCACATATATAATACTATATTCTACTTGGATTGATTATGGACTTTTATTTTAGTTTGGTTCACTGGAGCCACCAAGTGAACCAAAGGTCAAACATAGGGTGCAAGAATAAATTAAATTAAATGTAACTATTACATTTAAATTCGGGCTCCATTACAAACGGGTCTTCATGCGCTCCTTGCTCCTTTGCTCAAACTCTTAAAAATAATTCTAACTAATCCTATTACAAAACTATTTACAATAAATAGAAACCTTGATCAATAGTCAAGGGGAAATACATAGGAGGGAGATAAAATTATACATAAAAAAATTAGAAAGACGAGGTACGCAAACCCCATTTATAAAACCCATTCATTTATGCATCCATTTAAAATTAAATCTAATCGCATTGGTCAAATAGTCCATAATCAATCTCATTTATTATCATATATATCAACATATATATCAATAAATAATATTCATCGCATGAATAAAATAAATCATTCTATATATGTATTGGTATCATTTAATGAGCAATTAAAGTTGCATGAAATCCAATTTCATGTTTAAAATAAACCTTTTATTTTAATTATAAAATTATTTAAAAATAAAATATTTATTTTTATTATTTTAAAATTACCCAAAATAAACTCTTTTATTTTGAAATTTTAAAATCTGCATAAAATTATCAAACTGTTTGGCAAATAAATATATATTATAAATATATCATATATATATATATATCTGTGTATTATATATATATTTAGTATAATCGGTAATTATACTTTATATATATAGATATGAATAGTCCGAAAATACACACTGCTGCTTTACCGAATCCAATTTGGCAAAATCGTGGCAGCTGTTTCTTTTCTTTTCTTTTCTTTTTATTTTTATGGCCACTTTATCGAAACAGTGTCCCTTTTTCAATTTGGTAATCACATCCGTGACACATATATCATATATATATTCCAAATTGCTTTGTTGCTGTATAAAACCCGAAACTGCAGCCTTGTTTACTTTATTTGGCGACACTAATTTCGGGACAGGCGTATATATATAACCAAAAGTGCGGAGCTGTTGCTTACTTTATCCGTGGCTTTATATATATATTTATATAATACCGAATAAACCGTGAACCATGCTGCTGCTTTAATAAAAAAAATACTGCTTTTCAAAAAACGTAACAGTTGAGGCAACATGTGCATTAATTCGGTAATTTTCTTTTAGAGAAGCCTGGCAACGACAGCAGTTTGTATTACTATTTCGGTAATAGTTTTATACAACAAAAATTATGCCTAATAAATTATACTAAACACATACTCATACACATATGAAATCAAAACAATTAATAATTCGCATAAAGTTTGGCTCTTGATGCCACTGTTGGTTTGTAATATTTATAGACACGCAATCAAATTGCATAAAATAGCGAAAGTATGGTACAATCAAATTTTAAAATTTACAAATCATAATCCAGGATCGACCTTTATGTGCAATTATTAATTAATAAAGAAGAAGTTAGAGATATACCCTTGTAGAACTCAAAGCTTCAACGGGTACAAGTTCACCTCCACATCCTTCGCGTTCTCCTCGAATTTCATCGATTGGATTCCAATAATCAATGTTAGTCACCCAAGTGTTTGGCCTCTAGAGGTGATCTACCAAGGAATAATAATAATTCAAGAAGTGGGTGATGGCAAACCCTAGTTTTCTCTCTCTATAGAATATGTGAGTACTCTCCTAAAATTTATGGTAGTGTATGTGTGTAACCTTAATCCATAATAAGACTTTTCTTATTTGTAGATTTAGTAAACCCTCCTAACACCTTTAAGAATAGGATTTTTAATTAAACTCATAATCTTATTAGGAACTTAATTAATTTAATATAATAATTATAATTCTTAAACTATTTAGGAACTTAATTATTAATTATGAGGGTACTCTTATTAATTAATTCCTAAACCATTTAGGAACTAAATAATAATGATAATAGTAATAATAATAATAATAATAAGACTACTCTTATTAATTTATAATTAGTATTTTCAAAATACTAAATAATAAATATTAAGCTATTTAATTTATTCTATCCACATAGTATAAATTAAATATACTTAATTCATTAGTACAATTATGCCATTTACTTCTGAAATAATTAATTTTCTTTTGCGGTGTGACCCTTTAGGTTCTCCATATTAAACCGGTTATAGAATAAATTAATTAGAACTATTCTAATCTTATTTATATAAATAAATTAAACTATTTAATTCATTTAAATAAATAATATTTATTCCATAATAAGGGTAAGCCCCCTTAACGATCAACGACTTTCCAGATAATATAGATTTCAACATTTAATCATAAAAGAACCTATTCAGCGAATAGTTACTGTACAATTCAATCCTTCTACCTCACAACGTCCCAATCAAATATAAGATATGGTATAACTGTTAAGTCTTATTTTATTTGATTATATGCATTTCGATCCTTAAATGAATAACTCTAATTAATGTAAATTAGAAACTACTTTCTAATTTTCATTTTGCCTTGGTCAAGGACTATTGAGTTGTCATTTATCGAATCGCATAGGACATTCACTTCTTTTACTAGAAGTGGTAGATTCTTTGTTGATCACTCACCTATCTCCATGTATGACTTATTATATCCAATTATACCATTTGATACACCCTAAAGGTTTTAAGGAATATGTCAAAATATAATTCATAATACACAATATACTATGATGATCTCAAGTCTAATGATCACTTGTATTACTATCACAAAAGGAACTCCTATTGACAGACAAGTAAGACTCCATTAGGTGTTCCTTGAGCGAGTCACGTTCAGTGAACTTATTCTCTAATAAGCACCTACATACTTGCTTTAGTGTCTCTACACAAATGATTATGAGATCAATCATCCTCTTCGTAAGAGCAAACATAGTATGTACTAATCTATCCGGATTCACTAATCCTCATTTTAGTAATCCAACGATTAGGAACAATTTTAGTTTTGAGTTATCTTGAATTTAGATCTCATTAGCATGATCCTCATCATGGTTCTAAAAGTATTGCTCGAAAACTATGGGTTTATCCATTTGATTAATTCAAGTAATTAATCATGAATAAAAAATGCCTTCATTCTTTTTATTAATAAACGAATAAGATTACCAAGTATATACTTATCACATCAAATGTGATTGGCTTGAGGGCGTACTACTTTCAAGTTCTTCTTATTAACTCCTAAATGATTTAGGAACTAAATAATAATAATAATAATAATAATAATAATAATAATAATAATAATGATAATAAGTCTCCTCTTATTAATATGAAGCTATTTCATTTATTCCATCACCATAATATAAATTAAATATATTTAATTTATTATTACCATTATGCCATTTACTTCTAAAATAAATATTACTCTTTTGCGGTGTGACTCTTTAGGTTTAATATTAAATCGGTAGTAGAATAAATAAATTAGAACTATTTTAATATTATTTATAATTATAAATTAAATTATAAATTAAACTCCTTTAATTTATTTATAAATAAGTACTTATTTATTTCACAATAAGAGTAAGCCCCCTTTAGCAATTCATGACTTTCCGAATAATGTGAATATCAATATTTGATCACTAAGAACCTATTCCGCAAATAGTTACCATAAAATTTAATTATTTTACCACACAATGTCCCAATTAAATACATGTAATTACTGTCAAGTCTTATTTTATATGATTATATGCATTTCAATTCTTAAATGCACAACTATAATTTAATTAGAAACTCATTTCTAATTTTCATTCCACTTCGGCCAATGATTTTTGAGTTGTCATTTATCGAATTATAGGACATTCTTTCCCTTTACTAGAAGTGAAAGATTATTTGTTAATTATTCATATACCTCCATGTACAACTTATTATACTCAAACATATCATTTGTTATACTCATATAGTCTTAAGGAATATAACAAAGTATAACTCATCATACAAAAAGTATTATGATGATATCAAGTCTAATTATCACTTGTACTACTATCACATTAGAAACCTCTATTAACAGGCAAGTAAAACTCCATTAGGTGTTCTATAATAACCTGAAAAATTACGAACTTAATTTTTTTTAAATTTATTTTCGTAAGAAAATATGATGTGTGAAGTGGTGTTATCTATATGTAAATGTTATGTGATGAGATATATTAAGTTAGTTAATTAAAATTATTTGAATTAACTAAATGAGGAAAAGGAATGCAAGAAAAGCTTATGTGATTAGATCACAAAACTTAAATATTGGCCTTGTATGACCAATAACAAGATTAATAGTGAACAAGTGAATTAATTATATTATTAATGAGAAAGAAGAAATAAATGAATTATTAAAGATAATCCAATGTGGGAATAATGGTATATATATATATATATAGGTAACTATATTATAAATCTAAGTTGATGATAAGAGGTAGTTAATAAATTAAATTTAATCAAGTCGAAGTGAATATGTATTAGGGTTTTATTAAAGCAAGCTCAAGAATTAGTAAGTGTTAGTATTTTGTAAACTAAACTCAATTTGGTAGCCTAATTGACTTTTAAATAGCAAGTCTAATTGGATTATGTGATAAATTCTATGAATTAATTAATTAAAGTCCAAATGAATTAAACTAGTAGCCCAAGTCCATTTAATATTAAGTTTAGTATGAGTTATTAGGTGATGGCCCAATGTGGTGAATTATGTATTTTAACTAGTATTCCAAGCAATGATACTTGTAGTATTTATTGTGTAGTTTAAGTGAATCAATGGGGGAGCCCAAACAAAATTAATCTAGGAGCTCACATTGAATTAATTAAATGACCTAAAGTGGAGCCCAAAATAAAATCAAAAGATTGGTCTATATATATATATATATATATATATATATATATATATGGAGGTATATATATAAAGATTTATATATGTATTAATGTAATAAAAAGAAAAGCTAAAATGATGGTAAATGGAGGGAGTATAGCCGGCCAAGGTGGGCCCCTTTTGGGTTGTTTTGTTAGATTTGTGCTTGAGAGAAATATACTCAATAGGTTGTTTGTTTTGCGAGCTTGGTAAAATTGTAAGCAACATGTCAAATCAATGGTCATTCATGGTAGTCATTCCAATTAATAGTAAGAACAATTACGCTTCTAATTTACTAATGTTAGATGACTTAGGAAGCTTAAGTAGGATTATGATTGTCCTATATATAAGACTCTCCTAGTGCATTGTAGAGAGTTTGCTCATTTACTTCTTTTACTAAGTTATATAGAGAGAGAGTTTTAGAGAGAAACTAGAGCATTTGTAAGAGTTATTGAGAGCAAAACACTTTGAGTGTTTGTAAATTTGAGCTAGTGTTCTCAAGAAGGAGGAAGAGACCTAGCAAGAGGAAAATTTTCATAGAAGGTTTAAAAGTTTCTCAAACCTTAGTTGTTATTTTCCTTAAGTATGAGTTTAGGCAAGCTTGGTTATGGAAGGATATATGTGAAGAAGATCTATGGTTAAATATGCTAGATATGTATTCAAACACGTTTTATATAGAAAATGATGGAAGAAAATGTCGTATGCTCATATTTGGTTTTAAAATCCTAGTTGGATGCCTAGGTTGATCATTTGTGCCTTATGATATATAAGTTGTTTATGTAATTTTTGTGTTTTGTATGCTAGATGAGTTAGTTTCGATTGTAACAAAACTTGAATCGATGAAAACTAAGTTAAAACGAAGAAGTTATGTGATTTTTAGTAAAAAGGGTCATTTTGAAAACCCTAATTGATTGATCTTAATTTTTGTTGCCAAAAATATTTTTGGAAGTTAATTAATTCTTGAAAACCTGAAGAATACTAAGTTATGAACTTAACAAAATAGATTTGAAATCATTTGATCATGTATTGCATGTTTTATGATATATTGAACCAAAGTAATCAAAATTGGAAAACTTTCAAAACTAAAGTTGAAAAATTTAAACTAACACCACAGAGGTGAAACACTTTGCGGGGGACCGCCGCGACGCTGGTAGGGACCACCGCAGCGTTGGTAAGGACCGCCGCAGTGGTGGTCCTGAATTTTCCAAAAATTAATTTAATTCAAGCAGGTCGGGTCAGATCAGTCTAAACGGGTTGACTCAGATCTTTTGAATAGAAAATTGGTCAGAAAATGGGTTAGAAATGTGATTTAATATAATAATAATAATATTAAACAAAATTTAAATATTTAAAATATTATTTAATAAATAATAATATTAGTAAAGGTATAAAATCTTATTAAATGATTAATAATATTAATAAAGAATTAAAATATTATTAAATGGTTAATAATATTAATAAGTGAATAAAATATTATTAAATAGTTAATAATATTAATAAGTGAATAAAATATTATTAAATGATTAATAATATTAATAAAGGATTAAAATATTATTAAATGGTTAATAATATTAATAAGTGAATAGAATATTATTAAATGATTAATAATATTAATAAATAATTAAAATATTATTAAATAATTTATAATATTAATAAGTGAATAGAATATTATTAAATGATTAAGAATATTAATAAATGATTAAAATATTATTAAATGGTTAATAATATTAATAAGTGAATAGAATATTATTAAATGGTTAATAATATTAATAAGTGAATAAAATATTATTAAATGATTAATAATATTAATAAAAGATTAAAATATTATTAAATAGTTAATAATATTAATAAGTAAATAGAATATTATTAAATGGTTAATAACATCAATAAGAGAATAAAATATTATTAAATAATTAATAATATTAATAAAGAATTAAAATATTATTAAATGATTAATAATATTAGTAAGAGAATAAAATGTTATTAAATAATTAATAATATTAACAAAGTATTAAAATATTATTAAAGGATTAATAATATTATTAAGAGTGTAAAATATTATTAAATGGTTAATAATATTTATAAAGGATTAAGATATTATTTAATAAATAATATTATTAAAAAGAGTAAGACATTATTAAATGATTAATAATGTTAATAAGTGATTAAGATGTTATTAAATGATTAATGATATTGATAATTGAATAAAATATTATTAAAATGGTTAATAGTATTTGTAAACGGTTCAAATATTATTAAATGGATAATAATATTTGTTTGAGGATATTTTATTATCAATTGTGATAATATTAGGAAATGATTGATATGTTCTTAAATAATACTTATGTGATTAAAATATTATCAAAGGTTGATAATATTACTAAGTGATTAAATGTTATGATTAAGTGTTAAATGATTTAAGTGCTGTATAATAAAGTTATGTGATATGCTGATTGGTAGATCAATAATGTTGAATGTTAAGTCATTCAAAAGAAGTTATTTTAAATTGAATAACAATAGTCAGCGGAACAGACAAGTTCTCTGAACCTTAACTTGTATTTATTTGGCAAGTTCTTCTGAAACCCAAACTCGTTTTATTATGCAAGTTTCATATACTTATTTTTATTATGTTAAGTATTTAATAGTTAGAATTAGTTTCGTAGTACATGATGAAATAATTATTAATAATTATTTTATATCTATATTGTTATTGATATTCGCATTTATGTGCATTCGCATGACTGTTCTCATTATGAACTATTTAATGAGGTATATCTATGCTATTTGTTTCAGCTAGATATTACATGTGTTAATATGACTGTTCTTATTATAAACTATTTAAAGAGAAAGATCTATGCCAATTGTTTCGGCTAGACCATGTATGTATCAAATTCATTAATCTGAATATTGTTGAAGATAGTCCAAACTATATTATTGTGGTACGGAATCTGATGAAAAAAACTGAAATAAACAAATCATTACAAAAGGATAAAACTACGGTCGGATGTAATAATTCAGGTAATGTGCACAATATATACGTACAATAGGCTGATCACCTAAAATACCCATCTTCGGATATTCCAATTGAAATGGTTGTTAATATTCAAAACTAAATGACATTCTTATGTCTATAGGGTATTATAAATACTCAAAACGTATGTTCACGATCTTGTGACCTTTCAGTATGAAAAAATAGTATGTTAAATTAATTAAAAGTTATTATTCAAAGTTGCATGTCTTCACAATTTTTGAATATTGTTAAAGTTTCATAAGATAATTCTTTTTCATTCATGATATATCCTTTATTGTTTATTTAAAGTTGCTGAGCAAAGTAGTTGCTCACCCTTGCTATATCATGAACTATTTTTTAGCTAAGTCCGAGTGATCTAAGGAGTACAAGAGCAAAAGAAAGGCGAACAAGTAGAAGTAATTAGTTTTTATTTTTATGATTGTAAACCTGTTTGTTATAAGATAATTGTGATGTATTTAAGGTTAGTAGAACATGGGATTGATGGTACGTTTTGTAACGAATTTATGTTTCTTTTTGGCTAATTATTGAAGATTTAGTTATGAATGTTTGTCAAGTGATGGATAGTAAGCACCGAACCCGAGGTTCAAGGGACTCGAATTTAGGGGCGTCACATGTTCCTTAAGCGAGTCACGTTCAGTGAACTTATTCTCTAATTAGCACCTATATACTTGCTTTAGTGTCTCCACACAAATGATTATGAGATCAATCATCCTCTTAGTAAGAGCAATTATAGTATATACAAATCTATCCGAATTCACTAATCCCCATTTTAGTGATTCCACGATTAGGAATATTTTAATTTTGAGCTATCTTGAATTTATATCTCATTAGCATAATCAACATTATGATTCTAAAAACATTGCTCAAAACTATGAGTTTATCCATTTAATTAATTTAACCAATTAACTAATTGATCTATGTAGAACTTATGATTCTGTAAATATATGTAGCATGAAATGTATGATGCACTACATGAAATATATGATGCATATATAAATGCACTGCATAAGATTTATAGTGCATACATATAAAATGATGCATAAATAAAATGTTATTCATGTATGAAACGTGAAGTATAAAATGTGTTAACTATTGAATTTGCTGAGCCGTCGCCCTCATTCTTGCAAATATATATTATTTACAGATTAAAGAATGAACTATCATATGATCACGGTGATAAAGATTTGAGGAGTGTTTAAAAGAAAATATTTATTATTTTATTTAGTTGAAATGACCAGTTGTGATGTAAATGAATTGAATTGTATTAACCTTGAGATATCGAATAAAAATATTTATTTTGAAACTACGTTGTAAACTTTACGTGTACTCTTGTAAGGTGATATGAGACGATTGAAATAGTATAAATAGTATATATTATTGAATATGGTATGTGTTAGGTCAAAACAAATTATTGTATTGAAAATGAAGCAAGTTGGAATAACTTTGAAGTAATTCGAATTAAAAGATATTCGGTTTGAAACTGAGTTGAAAACCTTATGCTAGAATCTATATGTATGATTTGATGATACAAAAGTAATTAATGTATATTTGTCCAGTATTTTTTGTAAAGTCCTTATCTGAGATTTATTGTACAAGAACTTAGAATATAATGATTAAACTTGTTAGGTTGATCTTTAAGTTGATGTTATGTGTAGATCGATAGGATTAGATCTTTGGTAAAGTTACTCTGTTTATTCGTAAAGTCTTCATTGATTCACAGAGTAAGTCTTGAGTTCATAGTGCGGTAGTCAAAATGGTCAAGAAAATACTTGAGCTATCTGAGCAATTGTAGACAAGTCCTGAAGCTGCCAAAGCAATCTTAAAGTATCGTAGAGTATCTCTGCTGAATAGTAATGTGAAAGCAGTTAGCAGAGCATTCTAGTAGTTTGTCAAGCAGCAAAGGATTTTGAGCATTAAGCCAGAAAGACTACTATCGAAAACGTAGAGATGTTTCTCTGATTTGTAGAGCTACTATTTGAGTCGACACCAAAGCTGAAAAAGCTGTTTGAAAGAAAAAAATTGCAGAGTCTGCTCCAACATCGTAAAGCATAGTTAGTAGAGCAGATCTTAGAACATCTCACTGACTCGGAGAGAGGACGTAGAGTTAAGGACGTTGTGAATCTTATATCAGAGTCTACGTATCTCAACAACCTCATCAAACAAGTTAGGCTTGAAGATATTGTCAGAACGGTTATAAGTCTGACAAGTACAAAATATTGCAGAACATAAGAATAAAGATTTCAAGGATATTTCTCATCATCTTCAAATTCAGAAATGAAGATCAGAAAGACTAAAGTTTGTCACCTCAGTTCAGAGGTAGGTGAGAACTACTGACTGATGGGATATATTAGGTCCATAAAAAAGTCTTCTATCTACCCCAAAGTCAGAAGAGCATTAACTATACTATCAGAACATTAAATGCTCCAACGGAACTCTACAACAGAACTATTTCTGAAGAGATATAAAAATGTATGAGGATTAAAAATCCAATTATGAATCACCCAAGTACAAAACTAAACCTCTGCAAAAAGCTAAACGAAGAAATCTACTTTACGAAAATGAGAAGAAGAAGTACTTGATAAAAGCTGCTAAGTTTCAGAAGAAGCCAAATATCATTGCAAAGCTTAGCAGCACTTCAAACTCAATTAATAAACAGTTGTGATTCACTTGATATGTGTGTGAAAGTAATATGCACTCAAGTCAATCACATTTGATGTGATAAACATATACTTTGTAATCTTGTTCATTTATTAATAAAAGTATCAAGACATTACTTTATTCATGATTAATTACTTGAATTAATCAAATGGATAAACCCATAGTTTTTGAGCAATGCTTTTAGAACCATGATGAGGATCATGCTAATGAGATCTAAATTCAAGATAGCTCAAAACTAAAATTGTTCCTAATCGTTGGATCACTAAAAAGGGGATTAGTATATCCGGATAGATTAGTACATACTATGCTTGCTCTTATGAAGAGGATGATTGATCTCATAATCATTTGTGTAGAGACATTAAAGCAAGTATGTAGGTGCTTATTAGAGAATAAGTTCACTGAACGTTACTCGCTCAAGGAACACCTAATGGAGTTTTACTTGTCTGTCAATAGGAGTTCCTTATGTGATAGTTGTACAAGTGATCCTTGGACCTGAGATCATTATAGTATCTTGTGTGTACTAAGTTATACTTTGACATATTCCTTAAGACTTGTTGGTATATCAAAGGATATGCTTGGGTATAATAAGGTACACACGGAGATAGTTGAATGATCAACAAAGGATCTACCACTTCCAGTAAAGGGAGAAAATGTCCTATGCGATTCAATAAGTGAAAACTCGAAAATCCCTGGCCAGGGTTGTATGGAATTAGAAAGGAGTTTCTAATTTACATTAACTAGAGTTGTGCCTTTTTGAATTGAAATGCATATGATCAAATAAATAAGACTTGACAGAAATGTCATGTCTTATATTTGATTGAGACATTGTATGGTAGAAGGATTGAATTGTATAGTAACTATTCGCTGAAAGGTTCTTTTACAATCAAATGTTGAAATCTATATTATCTGGAATATCAACTAATCGCTAAGGGGGAATACCCTTATTGTGGAATAATTATTTATTCTGAATTAAAGAGTTAATTCGTAATAAATGAATTAGAATTATTCTAATTTATTTATTATACAACCTGTTTAATATGGAGAACCTAAAGGGTCATACCACAAAAGAGTAATATTTATTTTAGAAGTTGATGACATAATTGTAATAATATATTAAGTATATTTAATTTATATTATGGTAATATAATAAATTAAATAGCTTAATATTTATAGTTTAGTATTTTACAAATACTAATTATAAATTAATAAGAATAGTATTATTATTATTATTATTATTATTATTATTATTATTATTATTATTATTATTATTATTATTATTATTATTATTATTATTATTATTACTATTACTATTAGTTCCTAAATATTTTAGGAATTAATTAATAAGTAGTAGTATTATTGTAAATAATTAAGTTCCTAAATGGTTTAGGAATTATAATTATAATAATTAATTAAATTACTAAATGGTTTAGTAATTAATTAATAAGAAGTACTCTCATTATTAAATAATTAAGTTTCTAAATGGTTTAGGAATTGTAATTAATTAATTTAGTTCTTAATTAAATTGAGAATTAAATTAAAACCCCAACCTTAAATAGTTTAGGAGGGTTGACTACATCTATAAATAAGAGAAGTCTTATCATAGAAAAAGGTTAAACACTCTTTCACTAGAATAGATAGAGTACTCCATAATTCTCTATATCTAAGGAGTTAGAGAGAGAAAGAGAATTAGGGCTAGCCACCCATGGTTTGAAGAAACCATAATCCACTTCTTTAATTCATAGATCTTTTAGTGGATCACCTCTAGAGGCTTCACAATTGGGGAGCTAACATTGATCCGTGGAATCTAATTGATGAATTTGAAGAAGAACGTGAAGGATTAATGGGAGATGAACTTATACCTGTGGAAGCTTGGTTCTACAAAGGTATAATTTTTTTTATCATTCTTCAATTAATAATAGTTGCATAAGAGAGATTTTGATTATTGGTTTGTACAAAAATTTTGAAATTTGTTTTTTCTTGCTTTCGTTGCGTTTATATAATATGATTATATGTATGCCATATTTTTGCAAACCAACAGTGGCATCAAGAGTCAAACTTGTGTGAATTATTAATTGTTTTAATTTCATATATGTATGGGTATGTGTTGAGAACAATTTATTGGGCATAATTTGTTGTATAGAATTATGGGTATTGAAAATCAATTGCAAAAATTGTGTTTTGAAAAGAAATAAAAATAAAAAATTCCGCGATGCTACAGTACTGCAACAGTAGCAGAGGCGCACATTGCGCGGGTAGGCTTCTGGCGCGCATTGCGCGGAGGAGGCCAGCAACGCATTGCGCGGGGTGTGTGGGATGCGCGCATTGCGCGGGCATGTGGGTTGCGCGCATTACTCGGGGACAGAACCGGTGGCATTTTCCTAAATAACCCAACTTTCGAATTTTCAATTATTTTTTGTATTTTGAGCATATTTTTTAAATTAAAAGAAATAAATGGTTTATTTTGAGTGATTTTAAAAATCCAAAAATGTAATAAAAATAAATAGTTTATTTTTACATGATTTTATAATTAAAATAAATGGTTTATTTTAAATATGAAATTGGATTTCATGCAACTTTAAATTGCCCATTAAATGATACCAATATATATATGGAATGTTTTATTTAATTCATGAGATGAATATTATTTATTAATATATATGTTGATATATATGATAATAAATAAGATTGATTATGGACTGTTGACCAATATGATTGGATTTAATTTTAATTAAATATATGAATGAATGAGTTTTAATAAATGAGGTTTGCGTAGCTCGTCTTTCTAATTTTTCTAATGTAAAATTCTATCTCTCTCCTATGTACTTCCCCTTGACTATTGATCACGGTTTCTATTTATTGTAAATAATTTGTAATAGGATTAGTTAAAATTATTTTAAAGAATTGGAACAAAGAAGCAAGGAGCGCATGAAGACCCGTTTGTAATGGAGCCCGAATTTAAATATAATAGTTACATTTAATTTAATTTATTCTTGCACCATAGGTTTGACTTTTTGGTTCACTTGGTGGCTCTAGTGAACCAAATTAGAATAAAAGTCCGTAATCAATCCAAGTACAATATAGTATTCTATATGTGCATGCTTAATATATATTTATTTTAATTTATCCAAACATGCTTCGCATGTTAATTAATATGACACATATTTTATATATATATGTGCATGCGCGCTAAACAAGATGAGACAATTAATATTAATAAACCCCTCATGATGTAGAATAAATATTATTTATAAAATGAATTAAAATGTTTAATTCATGAATTAAAGGAGTTTAATTCAATTAAATAAAATTAGAATGGTTCTAATTTATTTATTCTACTACTCATAATATTAAGTTGTAACGTTCAAAGATATTTATTAAAAATATCGAACGTTGCCTTCTAGCATGGTAAAACGATAGAGTATCAAATAATTAATATAGTTTGTTGTGTCACACAAGGCTTATATTAATTTTTTGAGATGTTGTTTTTATCACATTTGATGTTTATAAAATAATTGAACATTACTGTTTTGTTGTATCACACGAGAACGGTCTTTTTCTATTCTAATATAAGAAAATGCTAAGTTGGACTTAACTTAGATAATTTTGATTTGGATGTGTCACACATGATCATAATAATCTAAGAGATGAAATAAAAAGAGTTACATGTTGATGTAATTGACAAAGAGTTGTCTACCTATTTATTTATATATCGTTTGTTGTGTCACACATAGCTATATACATTTGAAATATGATCATTATTCTCACTAGCAAATCTTTAACTAGATTTGTCGAACTATATAAGGAGGGTAATATAGTTTGATGAAAATAATGGGAGACACCATTTTAAATAAAGACCTAATTTATTTTGGTAATTAATAAAACGAATGCATGTTAATGTTGTTATTAATTCACTTAAAGAATATTGCTATGTTTAATTCACTAACACTGCATAGCATAATGTATGCTAACAATTAATCGAACCGAATTGTTCGGATTGATTAAACAAATTTGAGAATAGTTCTCAATGCTGAAAAGCTAGCAAATGTCCTTAATTTGCCTATTCCTGCAAACATTGTAAACTAAGCCTCTGAGGAAGATATTGCTATTGTAAATGGCAAGATGATGCAAAGGTGGCTCAATGCATCATGCTCGCATCCATAAGTATCGAATTACAACGTCAACACGAGAAAATGGATGCACCTACTATATTGCTGCACATTCAATAGTTGTATGGTGAGCAAAGTAGGTCAACTAGATATAAGATATCTAAGAAGCTCTTCCAATATATAATAACCAATGACATTACAGTTAAAGACACATGTCCTAATGATGATCAATTGGATTGATCAATTAGGACAACAGATTTTGTCAAGGATGGTGAGTTGAGTCAAAATTCAATCTTGCAGTCGCTCACTGACTCTTATTCAATATATGTTGTGAACTTCAAACATTAATAAGTTAGAATTCAGTTTAATTGATTTGCTTACTATGTTGAAGACTGTTGAGAGTCACTTTCTTTCCGAGAAAAATCAAGTCTTACTTGAAGATGAATCTAAGCGGAGGAAGATGTCCAAAGGTATTTCTAAGGAGTCAGAAAGAGTAGAAGACAAAAGAAAGGCTAAACAAAAGACATAAATAAAAGTGATCCCGAGGGCAAAGGAGTTTGCTTTCATTGCGATAAGCTGGGACACTGGAAGAACAACTGCAAGAGAGTTGCAGTAGTTAAGTAGAAGAAGTTTAGTGAAATTTCAGCTATAGATATAGATTTGTTCATAATAAAATAGAACTTTCTATAAGTCAAGTTTCTACTTAGGCATTAGATACTGGTTGTTGGTCTCACATATGCAAGTCATTGCAGAGACTAAGTAGAAGTAGAAAGCTAAACAAAGGATAAGTAATCCTGTACGTAGGGAATAAAGCAAAGGTTGCTGCATTAGCCATATGAACTTATAGTTTAGCACTGCCTATGGGCAATCCTATTAAGTTAGTAAGTTGTTACTATGGTCTAGTTCTTAGAAACATTATTTCAGTTCCATGTAATGACAAGGAAGGATTTTTGATATTATAATAATGAACAATCGTTGTTCTGTTTATAATGATAATGTTTTATTTAGAACTGGTTGATTACTTAATGGATTTTGACTTACATGAAATTTATTTCAAATTGAACAAATTAAAGGCAAAGAGATGATATGAATCATATCTTCATGCAACATTGTTAACTCGGTCACGTTAATGAAACAAGACTAAATAAGTTGTATAAAGATAAGCTTGTAGAGCCTTTTGATTATGAATCAAATACAACTTATGAATCTTGTATCATGGACAATATGACTAAATCTCCATTTAGTGGACATAGAGAGCGAGTTGCAGAGTTGTTAGAGATAGTACACACAATCGTGTGTGGGACCTATGATAACAAATGCAAGAGGAGGGTATTTATTCATTACTTACACTGATGATTCTAGATTTTGATATACCTATTTGATGAAATACAAATCCAAATCGTTTGAAACGTTCAAAGAATTTAAAAGTGAAGTATAGAAACTACATGCCAAAAGTATTAAAATTCTTCAATTGGATCGAGAAGGGAATACTTAAGTAGTAAGTATCTAGATCATCTCAAGCGAAATGGTATTCTCACATAATGGACATGGTGATGATCCATAATGAGTATTACCGATCTTCCAGTAGCCTTCTAGGGTAATGCCTTAGAAACGATCGCATATCTACTAAATAAGATACCTTCTTAATCCGTCCCTAAGACTCTATATGAGTGATGGATAGGGATGAACCAAGTCTTAAGAATATTAAGATTTGGATTGTCCAACTTATGACAAAAAGGTATGACATGATAAGCTAGGGACAAGATCTGATAAGTGTAAACTTGTGGGATATCCTAAAGAAAGTTTAGGGTATCACTTCTATAATCCGACTTACTAAAACGTGTTTGTTAAAACACGCTACCTTCTAGGAAAATGAGTTTTTCCTTAAAGGGTTAGTGGAAGTAAAATAGATCTTGAAGAAGTTCAAGAACCACAAAACACTACAGATCAAATGAAGGAATCTATATAAGTAGATAAACCTATTGTACCACAACCAAGTCGTAAATCTGGTTTAGTACCGAAGATACCTGCATGGTATGGATTCATCATAGATGATGATGATGAGGTACGCATCATAGTGGATGATGATCCAGTTACATACGATGAGGCATAAGTATTATATACTCAAGAGAAATGGTTGATGACAATAAAATCTGAAATGGGTCTTTTAGAAATATTAAAGCAGATGGCAAGGTGGTGACCTATAAGACCTGACTAGTGGTAAAATGATTTCAAACAAGGTCAATGAGTTGACTATGATGAAATTTTTCACTAGTGAAAATGCATATATCAATTCGGATTTTACTTGCAGTTGCAGCTTACTATACAAAATGATGTATGTATGATACAACCAAAATGATTTGTCTCCATAATGATGGAATAAATCAAATATGAAAGCTACAATGATCCACTTATGGATTGAAGCAAATTTATCAAAGATGGAACATCTATTTTGATAAGACAATCAAAAGAGTTTGATTTTATCAAAGACGGGGATGAACCAAGTGTGTACAAAGGTTAGTGGGAGTACTGTGACATTTCTAGTATTATATGATGTTATAATACTGATAAGGAATGAAATACCGATGCTACAATCAGTAAAGATGTGGTTGTCTAAAAACTTCTCCTTGAAGGACTTGGGAGAAGAATCCTAACATTTTATTCAGGATAAAGGTCTATAGAGATAGATCATAAAGGATGCTCGGCTTGATCCAAGGGCTGTACATCGTTTCGTTGATATGTACTAGACTTGACATTGCATATGTATGATAAGAAGATATCAGTTCAATTTTGGAGAAGAATATTAGAAAAGAGTTTCTAATGATGGGTCTGATATAAAACTAGAGGGTTTAACAAACTCAAGTTTGTTCAGACTAACTAAGATAACAACATATATGTTTTAGGTAATATGATTACCTTGAACGGTGTTGTAGTGAGTTGAAAAAGTTCCAAACAACAAAGAGTTATTGATTTAGTGACAAAGACATAGTAAATAACTATAAGTGAAGCTGCAATGGTGATTGTTTGGTTCAACAAGTTCATTACAAAACTTATAATGGTTCCTAACATTAAAGGAGTTTAATTCGCCAAGGAACCTAGGTCTCATCTGAAATCCAACATGTGTTGCAGCACTTTCATATGATTAGATGAATCATTGAAAAGAAGACGATACCATAAAGATGGTAGACTCTCAGAACAACATTACAGATCCACTAACTAAAGCATTTACTAAGCAATTTGTACGCCACTTAGAGAAGAATGATATGGGGATACCAAAGGGCGATTGACTTTAGTGCAAGTGGGAGATTGAAAGTAGTATGCACTCAAGCCAATCACATTTGATGTGATAAGCATATACCTTGTAATCTTGTTCATTTATTAATAAAAGTATCAAGACATTTCTTTATTCATGATTAATTACTTGAATTAATCAAATGGATAAACCCATAGTTTTTTAGCAATGCTTTTAGAACATTGATGAGGATCATGCTAATGAGATCTAAATTCAAGATAGCTCAAAACTAAAATTGTTCCTAATTGTTGGATCACTAAAAAGGGGATTAGTAGATCCAGATAGATTAGTACATACTATGCTTGCTCTTATGAAGAGGATGCTTGATTTCATAATCATTTGTGTAGAGACACTAAATCAAGTATGTAGGTGCTTATTAGAGAATAAGTTCACTGAACGTGACTCGCTCAAGGAACACCTAATGGAGTTTTACTTGTCTGTCAATAGGAGTTCCTTATGTGATAGTCGTACAAGTGATCCTTGGACTTGAGATCATCATAGTATCTTATGTGTACTAAGTTATACTTTGACATATTCCTTAAGACTTGTTGGTATACCAAGGGATATGCTTGGGTATAATAAGGTACACACGGAGATAGGTGAATGATCAACAAATGATCTACCACTTCCAGTAAAGGGAGAAAATGTCATATGCGATTCAATAAGTGACAACTCGGAAGTCCCTGACCAGGGTTGTATGGAATTAGAAAGGAGTTTCTAATTTACATTAATTAGAGTTGTGCATTTGTGAATTGAAATGCATATGATCAAATAAATAAGACTTGACAGAAATGCCATGCCTTATATTTGATTGGGACATTGTATGGTAGAAGGATTGAATTATATGGTAACTATTCGCTGAAAGGTTCTTTTACAATCAAATGTCGAAATCTATATTATCTGGAATGTCGACTAATCGCTTAGGGGCTTACCCTTATTGTGGAATAATTATTTATTCTGAATTAAAGAGTTAATTCGTAATAAATGAATTAGAATTGTTCTAATTTATTTATTATACAACCGATTTAATATGGAGAACCTAAAGGGTCTCATTGCAAAAGAGTAATATTTATTTTAGAAGTGGATGACATAATTGTAATAATATATTAAGTATATTTAATTTATATTGTGGTGATAGAATAAGTTAAATAATTTAATATTTATAGTTTAGTATTTTAGAAATACTAATTATAAATTAATAAGAGGAGTCTTATTATTACTAGTATGATTATTTAGTTCCTAACTAGTTTTGGAATTAATTAATAAGTAGTAGTATTATTATAAATAATTAAGTTCTTAAATTGTTTAGAAATTTTAATTATAATAATTAATTAAGTTACTAAATAGTTTAGTAATTAATTAATAAGAAGTACTGTCATTATTAAATAATTAAGTTCCTAATGGTTTAGGAATTGTAATTAATTAATTTAGTTTTTAATTAAATAGAAAATCAAATTAAAACCCTAATCCTAAATAGTTTAGGTGGGTTTACTATATCTATAAATAAGAGGAGTCTTATCATAGAAAAAGGTTACACATTCTTTCACTAGAATAGAGAGAGTACTCCATAATTCTCAACATCTAAGGAGTTAGAGAGAGAGAGAGAATTAGGGCTAGCCACCCATGGTTTATAGAAATCATAATCCACTTCATTAATTCATAGATCTCTTGGTGGATCATCTCTAGAGGCTTCACACTTTGGGAGCTAACATTGATTTAGGGAATTTAATCGGTGAATTTGAAGAAGAACGTGAAGGATTAAAGGGAGATGAACTTGTACTCGTGAAAGCTTGGTTCTACAAAGGTATAAATTCTTTTATTTTCCCCAATTAATAATAGTTGCATAAGAAAGATTCTGATTATTGGTTTGTACAAAAAATTTAAAATCTGATTTTTCTTGCTTCCGTTGTGCTTATATAATTGGATTATATGTATGCCATATTTTTGCAAACCAATAGTGTGATCATTATACCAAGTCAGAGTGACTTAAAGAGGTCTAAATGTTCTAAACTAAGTGTCTGAATATTCCGAGACTAAGTGACTCGAAGGAATCTAAGTGATTCAGTTGTAATATGGTCTGAGTGACTTTATCCTCAGTGGATATCCTATTTATTGAAGTAGAAAAGTGGACTAGGAGTGTTGATACTCCGAATCACTTAAAACATCTTGTGTTATTTACTTTCAGCATTTATATTATGTTATTAACTGCTATTGAAGGTTGTTTTGATTTGATGATGATGATTGTTGTGTAAAAATGATTGTGGTAAATGTGCTTACATGGTTGATTGTCAATGTGTATTTGACAAAGTGCTTATGTGCTAATGTGCTTATGTGCTTAAGTGATTATGTGCATAGATACTCTGAAAGTGTTTATGTGCTTAAGTGACAAAGTGATTATATGTTAATCAAATTATGTGTCTACATGATCATGTGTGTATAATATCTTACCTATGTCTAAATACTGTAAATCCAGACACTTGTTTAACACAAATATGATCTTGCTGAAAACTATCTTGTCTTATAAAAGAAAATGAAAGTTATCCGGTTCAAATATTGTAAAGTCCTTTTAAAAGATATTTGTGTACAAAGGACTTAGATTTTAAAGATCAGAAATGTTAGGTTGATCTTTCAGTAGGAGTAACTCTGCATAAAAGATGTATGATATAAGCAGAGTAGCATAAGAATGAATCGTTGCTGTATTTATGTATGACAAAGTCTGTAAAGTCCTTTCAATATATAATGATGTAATAATGTAAGAAAGGACTTGGTTAGAAAAGATCAAATCTGTTAGGTTGATCTTATGTTAGATCTGATGAGTCTATATGATCGTAGAACGAACTCTACGATTCCAAGCAAAGAAGACTCATCGATTTTGTATAAATCGTAGAGTGAACTTTACGACTCCTTACCAGGATAACTCTACGATCATCAAAGAGAGTCAGATGTGCAGGAGGTCTACTAAATATGCAAGCTAAATTAAAGAACTGATCAAGTACAAATCGTAGAGCTGAACTCTACGATCGTTGAACAGTCAGCTAAGCTAGCCATCAGTTAACGCTGTATCAGAGAATATATATACTCTACAATACAATCAATCTTGCAAGATCGTAGAGTAAATTTGAAGAACAAGCACTACGAGAACTATACGATTTGCACAGTTAGAAGAAATCATAGAGTGGAACCGGATGTTAAAGACAATACAGAAGACTATTCTACACATAGAACAATCGTTGAGTATAAATAAAGGATGTGCCAACTGTGACAACAACTCAACGATTCCACTAAAAAGCACTACAGTCAGCAACTTCACAACTAACGCAGAAGGACAAGCTAAGTAGAACGAAATCATAACGCAAAGCACTGTA
The DNA here is from genome assembly GCA_947179155.2 of Hedera helix. Lineage (NCBI taxonomy): Eukaryota > Viridiplantae > Streptophyta > Magnoliopsida > Apiales > Araliaceae > Hedera > Hedera helix. Next base: position 16,212,167 of record OX359270.1, on the reverse strand, counting down.
GGCAAACTCTACGATCTGAACACAACAGCAATATCGCAGAGTAAAAGAGAAGATCGCTCCAACTCAACCATTTACCCGACATACTTCAAATAACGAGTGGAGCTGAATTCGTAGAGTCCAAATGAGCAGACAATCACTCTACGAATTCAATATAAGGAGTAGCAAAGAATCATAACTGCAATATGGTGCGAGAGGAGATAATATATTTCTCTTCCAGATTCGAAAGGGATTAAGTGCTTTTAAGATACAGATGCATGTCAGAGTCACAGAAGACTTTGTGCCTAAACAACTATAAGTCAGGACCCACTGCTCAGGAAAATGGTGAATAAAGTCAGACTAATGGGACATCTCTAAATGCATCAGAATAGCTGGTTCTAAAAGTCAAGGAAGGTATTTATTGATGAATCAGAAGGTTAATTAGCAAATGATATAATAATCTTTACTGAACAACTCTAGGAGTGCAACGGCTATAAATTCAGAGAAAGCTAAGCTACAGTCTGATATCTCAGAACATGTCAGAAAAGGGAAGAAGAACTGACATAAGCAGCAATAAAGTCAACATCGAAGAAATCAAGGATTTGCTCAAAGCCAAAGTAACCCGACGGATCTTTCAACGGTAAAATATGAACAAAGATATAAAGGCTTTGCTAATTAACAAAGAAAATGTTGTTGAAAAACAAAAAGAGAGGATGCTGGACAACAACAGATCGTACAGCAAAACAAAGAAGAATATGCTGAAGAACACTCTACGATCAACCAGAACACTAATACTGAATTGAGAAAGACATAGAGTGAAATAACTCTATTACAAGAGAAGTGTTCAGAGCTGCTAGGCACATAGTAGAGAGAAGCTTAAACGCCAACTTGATACAGATATGGAAGTGACTGAGTACCAAAAAGAAGGAGCATTACAGTCATCTCAGAAGCCCATCTCGAGAAGCTATAGACAGTCTATGATAAGAAGGAACAATTGAGTACCTAAAGTAAGGAGCTTCACAGTCATCTCAGGAGTTCGTCTTGAGAAGTTATCAAGTACCAAAGGAGCTGAAGTTCAAAAGCCTAGCAGCACAATGGGTGATCACAAGAAGATATTGAATATATAAAGAAGTCAAGCATCATTGCCAAACTCAATATCATTTCAGAAATGATCACATCTTGCTACTGAGTATTTAAAGACAATGGAACTTAAAGTACAATTCAGTAGCAACTCTAACATCTATCAACATGCAAGGAGCCAAGTCTGTTGGACTTGAATAGGGCAGTCATGTCCTTGTCTTAGTGACTAAATGAGCCAAGTCTGCTGGACTTGAAGATGACAGTTGTGTCCTTGTCCTAGTGACTAAACTAGCCAAACCTACTGGGTTTGAAGGGTTCTTGGTGAACCAGAGTTTCCAGGCGTGATAAGCTTGAAGGGTTCTGTATGAACCATTCTTAGTGGATTACCTACTCGTTATAGTAGAAGAGTGGAGTAGGAGTTATTCAATCTCCGAACCACTTAAAACTCTCTGGTGTCACTTACATTCAGTCATTTACATTCTGATATATATATATATATATATATATATATATATATATATATATATATATATATATATATATATATATAACTGCTAAAATTGGTTTACTTGACAAGTGGCTATCTTCAATACAGTATTAATTCAACAGAGAAGCTTTACAAATCTTTAAGGGGAGTTTTCAAACTAATATTCCGCTGTGCAAATAAATCTTGATTAAATGAATTAATTGGTAATAAACTTTTGAAGTTGATTAAAAAAAATTTAAAGAGATCTATTCAACCCCCCCTCCCCCTTCTACATCACTTGTGTGCCTCTGGGAACTAACAACTGCTATAAACTATTATATCTGTTAGTGATTCATCTTCATATACACCAAAGATAAAATCACGATTTCATTAAATCTTTAAGGGGATTTTATACTAATATTTCGTTGTGCTAAATTAATTATCTAATACTTGATCTATTAAATGAACAAAAGTTTTTAAAGATCGAATTAACCCCCTTATAGATCTCTATTGTGCCTTTTGGAACCAACAATTGGTATCAGAACAGGTTCTCATAATATAATGCTTAAACACTTTGAGTTGATCATGTAACACACAGTAAAATTGATTCTGAGTTTAATGGTGAAAATGAGTTACTCTGTCTCAACAAAGAAGGGTTTGCTAGCTGGGATGTTCACCTGTAGGAATATCTGGATGATATAGATGCTTATATAAATAATGCATGAACTAATGATCGATGCATTCAAATAGAACTAATTCCAATCCATGATGATATAAATGAAATACTGTTCAATCATAGGGTTGAAAGATCATGGAGTAACATAGAGAGTTGCTCCAACTTAGATTCAAATGATGAAGAAGATTTTTTTATGGACAAACTCATTCTAATGGTCATAAAAGAAAAATCAAGCAAATCCATTGATCGTCAAGAAATTGATATAAGTGAGGTATTTGATTTTAACTCTCCTAATATAGATATTGATGATTTAAGAATTGCGTTACAAGATATAACTAAAGATTTGAATCAATATATGAACTCTTTTAGAGTTTTATCAAAGGACTATTCATTTCTTCAAGAGGAAAAAGAGAAAGCTCTAGTAGAGTTGAAAACTGCTTTACAAAGTACTGCCTTTTTTGTCAATCTTGAGATTGAAAATGCTCACTTGAGAAAAATAAATGAACTAAACTATCAAAGAGAGTTAGCTCTAACCTCTAAGATAAAGGATTTAGAGAAAACTATTTCTATGTGGAATCATTCTTCTGTATCTATGGTTCATTGAGTAAAAGTCAGAGGTCTGTCTTTGACAAATTAGGGTTAGGATTTGAAAATTCTCCCTCAGTTTTAAATATGGTTAATAGAATGGAGATTAACAATGATAGTGTTTCTAAGTTTAATAAAGATATTATATTTGTAAAAGCTACAAATACTGATGAATATAACATTCAAAACTGTACTACATATCATATTATTGTTCTTAATAACAACATGTCACATACTGGTCTTGGTTTTGTTAAACTAAAGAGTAAGCTAGAGTCTACAGCCATGACTAGAGGAATCTTAGAATCGAGTAAAACCAATCCTACGATTCTATAAGGCATGAATAATAGAACTGGCTTTTAGAACAATGTGGCAACATAAGAAATTCAAGTCGAGAATAACTAGATGTAAGAATCGAACATAAGATTATCATGTAGGAAAATTCAACAACATTAAATATTATATATGTCATGATTTTAATCATAATGTTACAATGTGTTACAAAGATTGTTTTCCATTAGTTAATAAGAAACCCAAAGTCAAGCAAATTTGGGTACCTAAATGCATTAACATAAGAGGACCCAAGCTAGTCTGGGTACTAAAATAAAGAATGACTCATTTTGTAGGAATCTAAATCCACTAAATCCATTTGGTATCTTAATAGTGAATGTTCAAGGTATATGATAGGAAACAAAACTCTTCTGTCAAACTTTAAAGAGAAAGATGGTCCACCTATTATCTTTGGAGATAACCATTCTGGAAAGACCAGAGGCTATGGTTCTATTAGAAATGGAGTAGTATGTTTTATAGTAAGGTTGCCTATGTGGATGGTTTGAAGCACAATTTGCTAAGTATCAGTCAACTATGTGATAAGGTCATCAAATCATCTTCCTTAACAATCATTGTGAAGTCAGAGATCTTAAAACCAACTCATTAAAGCTGACTGGATCAAGAAAAGGAAATATCTATTCAGTTAATCTTGTTGAGCTTAGTTCTTCAAAAACAACTTACTTTCTTGCTAAAGCCTTAGAAGATGTGAGTTGGTTGTGGCATAGAAGATTGTCTCATCTTAACTTTAAAAGCATGTCAAAGCTTGTATCCAAAGATCTAGTCACAGGTTTGCCAAAGATAAGTTATGTCAAAGAAACACCATGCAAAGCCTGTCAGCTTGGAAAGCAAACACGGAGTTCATTCAAAAGTAAAATAGTCAATTCAAATGTGAGGCCACTACAACTGTTGCATATGGATTTATTTGGGCCAATAGCAACTGGCAGTTTTGGATGTAAAAGACACTCACTAGTCGTCGTGGATGACTACACTAAATACACATGGTTATTCTTCTTAAGCTCTAAAGACGACACCAGTAATCAGCTGATCAAATTATTCAAACTGATCATGAATGAACAAGGTGAAAAGATTAAGGCAATTAGAAGTCATCCTGAAAGAGAATTTGATTTTTTCTGAGATGGATTAGTTCTACGAGGATAATGGAATTCAACATAACTTCTTAACTCTAAGAACTCCACAACAGAATGGAATAGCTGAAAGGAAGAACAAAACTTTGATTGAAGCAGGAAGAACACTTCTAGCAGGTGCTTATCTCCCTAAATACTTTTGGATAGAAGCATTCAACACTGCCTGCTACACTCAGAATAGATCACTAATTTACTTTACACTCAAGAAAACATCTTATGAGTTATGGAAAGGAAGGAAGCCAGACATAAGCAATTTTCATGTTTTTGGCTGCACATGCAACGTTCTTAACAATGGTAAGAGATACTTAACAAAGTTTTATCCCTAGTCAGATGAAGAAATATTTCTTGGATACTCTACAAACAATAAAGCTTATAGAGTGGTCAATAAGAAATCATTGAGCGTTAAAGTTTATATTCGTATAACGTTCGATGAATCTGACTCAGGAAATCCTAAGAAAGATATATCGTCTGATAAGGTCGTAAAATTGGATCATTCAATCATATAACAGACTAGCTCTATGATTACTGAAGCTGAAGTCACGGAGCCCGTTCCAACAATTGCAGCACCAGATCAAGAAATCGTCGAAAATACTCTACAAAATATTGAAGCTGATCCAGAACAAAATCTTGAAGAACTTAAACAAGAAGGCACAAGGACAGATGTTTCAATTGAAAAAAGATGGATAATAGATTACACTCAAGATCTAATCATTGGAGATCCATCTACTAGAGTCAAAACAAGGTCAACCTATCAAAACGAGTGTTTTTACTTGAGCTTCCTCTCACATATGGAACCTAAGAAGATTGAAGTAGCCATGAAAGATTCAAGTTGGATTGAAGCTATGCAAGAATAGCGAAATCAATTTAAAAGAAGTAAGGTCTAGAGGATAGTTCCAAGACCAAAAGATCATCCTATTATCGACACTAAATCAATTTTCAAAAATAAGATGGATGAAAATGGTGTTATTACTAGACAAAGCAAGGCTAGTAGCTAAAGGTTATTCTCAGGAAGAAGGAATCAACTATGATGAGACATTTTCTTCTGTTGCCAGATTAGAAGCAATCAGAATATTTCTAGCTTATGCAGCCTTCATGAAATTCAAAGTCTTTCAAATGGATGTCAATAATGCATTCCTAAATGGTGAACTTCAAGAAGAAGTCTACGTCGAACAACCTCTAAGTTTTATCAATCAATCTTATTTAAATTATGTTTGTAAATTAGATAAAGTACTTAACGGTTTGAAACAAGCACATAGAGAATGGTATGAAACACTCATTTCTTTTTTAATTGAAAATGAATTCGCTAGAGAAAAAGTAGACACGACACTATTTCTAAGAAAGCACAAAGATAAGATTCTATTAGTACAAATCTATGTAGATGATATTATTTTTGGTTTTACTGACAAGAATTATGTGAGAGATTTACTAAGCTGATGCAGAGTAAATTTAAAATGAGTATGACGGGGGAGCTAAATTTCTTTTCTTTCTTGGACTACAAGTAAAACAGGCTAAAGAAGGGCTGAAGAAGGAATCTTCATAAGCCAAGCCAAGTGCATCAAAGATCTATTTAAAAAGTATGGCATGACATCTACAACTAAACTAGATAAAGATAAATTTGGTAAAAGTAGTGATATAACTCAATACAGAGGTATGATATGATCTCTTTTGTACTTAACTGATAGCAGACCAGATATTATGTTCTCTACTTATATTTGTTCTTGATTTCAAGCTAACCCTAAAGAATCTCACTTAGTGGCTGTAATTTTTTTTCCAGGTATCTCAAGGGCACTCCAGATTTAGGACTACGGTATCCCCATGAGTCTTCCTTTAATCTGATTGGTTATTCAGATGCTGACTTTGTAGGATACAAGATAGACAGAAAAAGCACGAGTGGTATATGTCAACTGCTAGAAAATAGACTTATCACATGGTTTAGCAAGAAGCAAAATTTAGTGTCAACTTTAACTACAGAAGCTATGTAAATTGTTACTGGAAGTTGTTGTGCTTAAATTCTGTGGATGAGGAATCAACTAGCTGACTAAGAGTTTGATTTAAAGTCAATTCCTATATTCTGTGATAATACTAGTGCTATATCAATTACTCATAATCCTATCATGCATTCTAGAACAAAACATACAGAAATCAGATATCATTTTATTAGAGATTATATATAAAATGGAAATATTGGACTACACTTTGTTCTAACTGAAGATCAACTTGCTGATTTGTTTACTAAGCTATTAGATGAAACTAGATTTAATAAGTTGATCAGTGAGTTAGGTATGTTAAATTTACATACATAATACTATATTTTTGGAAGTTTCTAATTATGAAGGTGAAAGTTGTAAGACCCTGAATTTTATGAAATATAAAATTTAATTTTTCTTCATATATATTTTCATGAAACAGTAAGTGGTTAAATTGATAAAGTTGAAAGTTAAGGATGTTATGTGTAAATTATATTATGTCGGACAATATTCGTTTGGTCGGGGAATATTCGTTTTGTCGGGCAATATTCGTATGACGGCGCCGTACGAACCAATCATTGGTGGACCCCACAAAGAATAATTGTCGGATATAGAAAATGACATAAACAATTTTTAAATGGTCAATGATACTATTACTTTTAATTGTTAAAATATTCGGTGGTAAAAGAATAGTAACATACGGTATTGCACAGTAGCACACGGTATTGCATAGTAGCACACGGCATTACACAGTGTTTCGTCTTATTGAACTGATAAAGTGGTTATCGTACAATATTTGACTTTATTGTCACATCCACAATAATTCATATTATTAAATTGATAATTGTCACAGTAGCATATGCACAGTAATTCACATTATTGAATCAATAATTGTCATTACACAGTAACGTATGCTTTCTTTTACATACTTTCTGCATTATTGTTATCTCTATTATGATGTTGATTAAACTATTATATTTCATTATTAATTGATTTGGTATTTAACTCAGAAAGCTAACTACACTGTATTTATAACAATTAGTCATAATAATGAATAAGTGTGATTTATTGTTGAATAATTGAATTGATAAAGTTATTTGTTTATAATATAAAGTTAGGTGATATAAAATGAATGGTATATATTAAAGATAATATAGAATTTAAAATTGATGGTGTAAATTAAAGATAATATTTAAATGAATGGTTTAGATTAAGAAAATCTTAAAAGATAAAATGAATGGTATAGTTTAAAGATAATATATAATTTGAAATGAATGGTGTAGATTAAAGATGCTCTTTAAATGAATGGTTTAAATTAAAGAAATCTTAAAAGATGAAATGAATGGTATGGATTAAACATTATCTTGAAATGAATGGTTTGGATTAAATTAGGAAATTTTGGTTATGATAAGATTTTTGGCTATAAATAGAGGATTTAACTTAAGAAATTTTTCATAACATTCTTACATACATTTTCTTCCACTCTCTAAATACTTCTTTGTGTAAGTTCTCTCTAAGTGTTCTTAAGTCATTCCTAGTTTTGAAATCTTTTTCACTCTTCTTTGAATTCCCGAGTGGAATTTTCTTATGTACAGTAACTCTTTCGAAAAATCATAGTAAATTCATTATTTGTTAGAATTTAATTAATTAAAAGCCCGTCTCTTCAGTTTTTCGTCCTTTACAACTTTGAAGAAGGAAGAAAAGTCATCTAAAATCATCTTCATGCCTTAAAATACTAAAAACCGTAACCTATTCTGATTTTCGTCACTATTTTCAGCCTTAGTTTTGAAAATTCATAACTCATTCATATTAACTCCGAATTGAGTGATTCTTGAGTTTATGCCGTCTATCTTTCCGAGAGTAACATTATTTTAAAAACATAAAGAGATTTTAAAAACTCTAGAAGACTCAAAAGTCAGATTTTTTACTGCTACATAGACAAACAAGGAAGGATTTGTTCGACTATAAACTTAATTCACAATATCAAGGTAAGGAATATCATCTTCTTTCATATTCTATTATTCAAACTTACTACGGTAAGGGATTATCATTATTTGATTCTCGAAAATAATATCGTTTCTTTCTTACTCATAAGATGTGTCATTTATTTCCATGTATTAAATTGTGGGAATAACCTTACGGCGCGGATTACCGCCTGTTGGTGAATAATCTTTCGTATTCATTCTTTATTAATCTCTGAGAATAACCTTACTGCGCGGATTACCGCCTGTTTGGTGAATGACTCTTCGTATTCAATTTTTATTAAATTGTGGGAATAACCTTACGGTGCGGATTACCGCCTGTTGGTGAATAACCTTTCGTATTCATTCCTTATTAATATCTGAGAATAACCTGACTATGCGGATTACCGCATGTTTGGTGAATTACTCTTTGTATTCATTTCTTATTTGTCTCTTGTGGAAATAATTCGTTTACACGAATTATCACATGACACTTTTATTCCATATTTGTTCGTAATATCATTTTCTTTCATATTCGTAAGTGATATTATTTTCCTTTGTACTCATAAGGGATACCATATTTTTCATCTTCCATTATTCAAAATTACTATGGTAAGGGTTATTAATTTCCTTCACCTTTTGTTAATTAAACCTGCTACGGTAAGGGATATTATTTTCTTTCATACACCTAAATCGAAACTTATTATGGAACTATTGCTTCTATAATTCCTGAAAAATATTATTTGTTCCATAATAGTTGCACTTCATCATTTCAATTAAACCATCCTATTTACGTGAACCTTTCTATTGAACTGTAACCGTTATTCTGAACTGTGGATCTTGAATATCATTTTTAAATTTCACTCCACATCATGTTGACAATTTGGACATTATTTGAATCTGCACAAAGTAAACTTCTGATACTTATTGTTTATCCTATTTCTTCTGTTCATCATTTATATCATTCTAATCATCCAAAATCAAGTTGTTGTGAATATCTGTGGCGGGGGGCACAGATGCGATATAATTGTTGAACAGATGATAGGTTAAAGGCGATACATCTGTTCGGTGTCTTTTATGGCACGTGGTGAATGTTCTCTTTGGCCCGTAATGCAAAGATGAACTGTTGTTTGGTATGATTATGACCAAAGGCTGAATCTGGTATAATCATGATCTTTGGTGTTATATTGAATGTCTTTGGCCCGTAGTGCAAAGATGAACTGCTGATCTGCATGATTATGATCAGGAACTGTAACGACCCCGAAATTCGACCCACTTTAATACCTTAAATCTTGTATTTAATAAACATTATTTTCTTTATGTCCAAATTTCGGTCCGTTAATAATCTTTAATTACCTTATATAAACCTTTAATTGATCCATTTTCTGATCTGAAAATCAACCATTACCAAAATTTCGGTATAAAATTTTCTTTTTCTTAATTCAATCATTGTATTAAAATATTTGGATATTTAAAATTCTTACATTTCGATCCTAGTCCCATGGATCGCAACCTTTACTTTTTCTTTCTCTCACTTGTATCACAAAGCTCGGCATTCAAATTTTAATATCATTCATATCCATACAAATATTTCTTGTATTATCATTCATAGATTAAACATATAATAATTTCTACTGTAATAATTATCTTGATCAATCACAGTTCATAATTGAACTATCATATCGAGATTCAACTTATATATACATACAATTCATCACAGTAAATAAACAAGTTTCTCATATTGTATTATAACAATCAAATTTTCTACCTTCTAGGCAACTCATCTCAAACTTAATCTGACATTCCTGAAACTTATTTCTTTACCCTACAAAAGTTTATTTTAAACAAGTAATGAGCACAACGGCTCAGCAAGTTCAACAGTTTATATTTCACGTAGCACATACCTTATTATGCTTGGTGTGTGTCATACATCATGTGCTTGTGCTTCTACTATAGCAATATATCTCATATATATTCATATCGTTGCACAAAATACACATTATGGTCATATTAATCACGTATCACGTAACACATAATTTGTATGCAGTTAAAACAAGAATTACATATCATAACATTCCAACACTTAACATAAAGGGACTGAAGAACTTGCCTGGCGTCCAATTAATAGCTCAACTTATTAAATTGGTAGTTCATACCCTTTACTCGATCAACCTATGATCATAAAATAATCAAACAATAATTATTTAACTCCTTATGATATTAATTTAATTAATTAATATCATCTCTAGGCCAATTATTAATTTATATGGCCAATTATATTAACCTCGTTCCTTAAAATATTTGTTTAACTTAATATCCAATACCTCTAATACGGACAACCTGACTCATTGGATAAATTTTAACATATCTGAGTGTCTCAAAAATTTTATTTAACCATTTTCTAAATGGTAACCTTATTAGATTAATATTTAAACATTTAAATATTAATCCCCAATATTTAATATTTTTACAAAAATATTAAATTTAATGCCCAAACATCATTTCTATATTTTTAGTATTTTTCTATAATTTTCTATAATTTTTAAACAATTTTTAAACATTTATTTCAATTAAAAACATGTTCTGGGGGCATTTTGGCAATTTCTCGCGACTTTAGGACATAACCGAAATTAACAGAAAAGCTCAGGGGCTTATCCGTAATTTTGCGCACCCTAGGGACCCATTCGGCATTTTCTGGAAAGGCTGAGGGCATTTCTGTAATTTTTGCGCGTCCAGGCCACGCTGGTTATTATCTAAAAAGGCTAGGGGCAAAATTGTTATTTCGCCGTTAAACCGCGACCGCGCACTGCGCGGAGCTTCTTCTTTCGGCATCCCCATAAAACGGCGTCGTTTGGGCCACTGTTCAGGACAGCCGCGCAATGCGCGGACGACCGAATTCTCGCGCCCCAAAACGGCGTCGTTTCGTTCCCGCGTCAGACAAAAAAATGGCGCGGCAGTCCAGAATTTCTTTTCTTCTTCCTGCCGAACAGTGCATCAACCCAAGCAAAAATTTACACCATTTTGCTCCAATTTTTCACAACATAATAATTCCAAAAATCATATAATTCATACATATACACCCAGAAATTATTTAGAATAATTAATCTAATTATTTTCTATTTTTCCATAAAATTTTTCTATCATCCACAAATATTAAAATAAATTAAGTAACTCATTTTATACCTTCCAAGACTTGGAAATCCTTCCTTTGAAGCTTCTCTATACTTGGGTGACATCCTCTTGGTGGCTCATGGAGGTTTCCGGTGGGGGTGGTGGTCGGGTGGATCAAAGAGAGAAAGTTGTGCTTTCATTGCTTTGTTTTTTTTTGTTTTTTTGTTTTTGTGCTTCTCTTTTTCTTCTCATTTCTTTTCCTTTTATAAATAATACAACTTAACCATTTTGGATATAACCAATAAGTCCACCGCCTCATTTCCCATGCCAACCAACTTGGAAGAATCCGGAAAAATTTTCATGCCAAAATTTCAAATTTTAATAAATTACGTAGTTATTACGTGTAATAAATATTTTATAAAATAAATATAAAATATTTATCTTAATTTACCAAAATTCATAACATGATTTATGAATAATATTTAGACCCTTTTTGGGTACTTTACATGACAAATTTTGTACACACATAATGACATGCATGTAGTTATCTGAGGTAATCTACACCTCCAAAAATCCTAAAATAATTCATAGAACATATAAAAATTATTTTTCGTAATTTTTCACTTCGTTATTTGGACAACATGTTACATTAACATGTTCATATTTCTGAAATATTATCTTTCATAAAAGTCATAATAATTTCATTATACATCACCATAATTTTTTAATCATTTAAAACATTCATTTTTCTTATTTATTATTCAATTTCTTTAATATTTACAATAATTTCTTTATATATAAATTATATAATTTAATATTATATAATTTATATATTTACATTCTCATTTCTTAAATAATTTCTTAAATTCCTCAACCTTATTCCATTTAATCACCTTATATAAATTACATAATTATTTTCATATAATTTATATAATTATTATTTTCTTCATACCTTATTTTAATTTCCTTATATAAATTATATAATTTATTATTATATAATTTATATAATTACTTTTCCTTCTTAATAATTTTCAAACTTCTTCCAAAATTCTTGATAAACTCTAAAGTCAATAATTACAATTTTATTACTTCCTCATTCACTTTTTATTTAAAATTGGATTAATTTAATTATTAATCCCTTAATTTCCATAATTAATAACATTTATAATTATCAATTAGACATATACATTTATATATATACAAATGTATGTATATATATACATATCTAATTTCATAAATTTCACATTACCACATAACACCATTTAAATCATAATTTCTAAATTTTCATTTAATTGTACAATTTATTGTATATTTAACCGAAATTCCTCTTATTAAAAACAATTTATTTACTTTTCAATTACTTTAATTCCTCACAATTTATCATAATCTCTGCACAGATTTAATTTATTAATTAAATCTCATCCCATACATTAAATCACATAAAATAATAATTAATTTAACAATCTTGATAATTTTATCAATTAAATTCTAATTTAATTTTATTAAATAGATCTTGAAATTTCGGGTCTTCACATTCTTCCCCCCTTAACAGGATTCCGTCATCGAAATCATAATTGCCGTAATATTTATACGTATTTTATTTCTAGCAACTTGCTATACCTTTATCTTGATATATAACAACTAAATCCATAATAATCATATTTTACATCATTAACTTCCATAACTCACATGGATAATCTCATAATGGTCATAGTTGTCAGAGTATTAAATTCTTAACTAAATTCACAATTTATTTGTAGTATTACATTTCACAATTCTCTAAATTTTTTATTGATAATACCTTAGCTCATCTCTTGATACGCTTATCAAGATAACTTCTCATTCTTTGAAAAATTTCATTTCTTTAATCACACGTAACCTTACTCAATCCACTTATTGCATACTTTGCACCTTTATCATTCTCCGTTTTATTCATATTCATGACTCTTCTTTACATTCGATAAATCATTAATACTAGGCTTTAAACACTAATATTTACTTAATTCATCATAATCCTTATTTAAAATTATTTCAAAAATCCTGGGTGTCACAGGAACTGTGAATTTGTATTATCTTGACTAATGATATTTCAGATAATAAAAGTTGATGATGTTTTTTTTTTTTTCTGAAAAGAGAAGCGAGTGGACACTATAGTCTGCATTATTCTTCTAATAGATTACTCATTCCGCTGCTATTATTGATCTGAACATTGTTCAAGAATTTAACTGCAGTTTTTTTATATAAACCTTGTAGTCTATTGTATTCTATCAAGGACTCAACTGTTGAAGGCTAACGATAATTTACTTGTCATTATCGTAGTCATGATATTCTTTACTGGGCTATTTGAGCTCATCCTTTCTTTTGTTCCATTACTTTTCAACAGGAGACGAGAACGTAGCTTAGTCTAGCCGGGGAATGGAGTGAGAGTTCGAGGGATAGCTATCGTAGGCTTCACGTATTGTAAAATAGTGTGATAATAATAGTGAAGACATAGTTGTGTATTATTATACACTGTATTATTGAACGTTGTTCTACCTTATAATAATTTTGTTGCAGTCTTTTGACAACTCAAGTTTGGGCTGTGTGGGCCTAGATTTGGGGGTGTCACAAAAGTCGTATAATGGACGGTTGAGTAAAGAACAATTGTAGAATGATTCTAAGATCAGAAGCAAGTCTTAGAACTAAAGGAAATCACATAACGATATTTTACCTTAAGAAGAGGCTGAGGCGGTTACTTTATAGTAAGTGTAGTTCACGCTCGTTAAAATCAAGAGAAGGCCAAAAGTTATTGTACATTAGTTGTTAACTACAACTTTGAAGGGATGTGCAAGTCAATCAACTATTTACATGTGTCTCACTTACCCAAATTTATAGGGAAATGATAGGAAGAAAATTCAAATTTTCCATCTAACTCATACTGTTCTTTAATCGAAAAATTAATTTGTCTCTAAAGCTTTCTAAAAACTTAAGAGCTTTTGAAACCCTGGCTTTCTCAATGAAAATCAGAAATTCAAACAAATTTGTTTATCTTTTCAGCACAAATTTATGGCAAACTCTCAAGTTATTAGCGATCACCAAGTATGTTTCGATAAGTTTGATGATTCTGAGAAGAAGTTCAAAGACATTCTGAAGCTGATTCAAGAGGCTGAATTTACTGAATGTTTGGAATCCAACACTCAAATCTATTCCAACCCGGTGAAAGAATTCTATTAGAATGCTATTCAGAGAGATGGCATCATTGTCACCAAAGTTAATGGAACTACTCTGCAATTGGGACCCTTTGAAATAAATTCTTTCTTGGGATCTCTTAATTAAGGAATTACATCTTTTGAGGAGATCAACATAGAAAAGGGAATGCAGATAATGGACTATCAGAAGAAATCTCAACTTAAGGGGATTAAAAAGAAGGACTTTTCTTAGGAGTACGAGTTCCTTGCTAACAGCATAGGCAAATATATTCTTTGCAAGGAGCCAACGATACAGTCAATGAACTACAAATGAAGTTCACAACTGCTGTTGTTCAGAAGACATAAAATAAATTTTGGAGTCATATTCATTGATTGGCTAGCCAAAAGGGTTGAAGATGCTGAACTAAAGAATACTGCAGGTAAGCAAATTCCTAAGATGCTTTATGAAAGATTAGTGAGCATTATTCTGAAGAAAGGACTAAAAGTCAAGATAGGAGATGAAGAGGGAAGATCTCTAAATGTCAATAAGAGAATTACTCCCACGCTATATGAAGATTAGAAAATGAATCCATGAAGTAGCAAGTGGTTAAGAAAATCAGAAAGTGGAAGTACATCTAAAACCAAGGGAAAGAGAAAGATTGAAGAAGTAGAAGTGAAAATGTCCCAAGATTCTACTGCATCTCAAGATCGTAGAGCTATGGATTCTACAGATGGACAATCATTGAAGAAAAAGAAGGTCTCTTAGGATTCTCCAAAGAAATCCTCTAATTTTGAGCAAAGCAAAAAAGAAAAGTCTCCAAATTCTTTCCAAGAAGATAAAGTGAAATAATTCATCAACAGAAGAAAACCTATGCTAAATTAGACAATTCTTAAGTCATTGAACTTGATACTGATGATGAAGAAGCTACGAAGGTGGATGAGTCTGAGTCACTGTCAGTTGAAGAGTCTCAAATTGAGATGACTGATGATTCAGAGGATCATAAATGGATAGAAGATAAATAAATCAAAGTCTCAAGTTCCAAGTATACGAAAGTAAGAGAACAAAAAGGAAAGGAGAAAGCTGCTGAGGCGGAGCAACCTACTGAATGTCAAGTATCTTCTCCATCGCACACATTTATGGGCGCAGGAATACAATGATACATTGTACTAGAGAGGATAGTTTTAACAAATCTAGATGAATTGAAAATGGACAAAAGTACCACATTCTATGATGCTCATAGTGAACAAATGTTGTACTTTTTGCCCATATTGTTACTACTGAAGGCAATAAGTTTGAAAGACTAGAGCTTCATCAATTGGACCTACTCCAAATTCCTAAATCTCAACTTGATAGCTAAGAATTTTCTAAGAGTTCTATCATATCCAACGCTATTGATATGCAATGAGCCCTTCTACCTAGGGTATCGAAGATGTCAAGTAATCTCTATCTCAGATATATATACTGCTCTTCATTTATTCCTTTATTTTTTTTATTCAGATAAAGATGTCGTAGAGTCAATCTTTATGAATATTGAGTAACTTGAAACTCCCATTTGCTTTGATGAAGATTATCTCACTGAAATGGATTCTGTTGAACTCCACGAAGCTTTAAATGAGATATTGTCAGATAATGAGTTATCTGCACAGACAAGATCCATCATTCAGTGAATGACTCATCATCTACACAATGATCACAAAAAGGGGGGAGAAGAAGAATTAGTAGGGGGAGATAGGTATGAGAGAGAAGATTTTATGGAGAAGAAGGAGCAAAGGCAAGGCACAGGGGGAGAAACCAAAACAAGTAAATTATCTTATGTTATTTTTATGTTTTTATATGAACTATTTTTAATCATTATTACTATAAATAAAATGATCATTTTGCATTAGCAATACAATGGCTTACTGTATGTTAAGGCATACTTTAAATTCAAGCAAATGCTTTGATGAATTGGTTATACTGTTGATTTTATCATCATCAAATAAGGGGAGATTGTTAAAATCTATATGTATGATTTGATGATACAAAAGTAATTAATGTATATTTATTCAGTAGCTTTTGTAAAGTCCTTATCTGAGATTTATTGTACAAGGACTTAGAATAAAATAATCAAACTTGTTAGGTTAATTTTTGAGCTGATGTTATATGTAGACTGATAGGATCAGATCTTTCATAAAGTTACTCTGCCTATTTGTAAAGTCTTCATTGATTCGCAGAGTAAGTCTTAAGTTCGTAGTGCGGTAGTCAGAATCGTCAAGAAGATACTCAAGCTATCTAAGCAATCGTAGAGCAAGTCTTGAAGCTGCCAAAACAATCTTGAAGTATTCGTAGAGTACCTGTACTAAATCGTAATGTGAAAGCAGTTAGCAGAACACTCTAGTAGTTCGTCAAGCAGTAAAGGATTCTGAGCATTAAATCAAAAATACTATATAAAAAAAGTAGAGATGTTTTTTTTGATTCGTAGAGCTGCTATCAGAGTCAACACTAAAGCTAAAAAAACTGTTTGAAAGAAGAAGTTCGCAGAGTGTGCTCTAATATTGTAAATCACAGTTAGTAGAGCAGATCTTAGAACATCTCACCGACTCAGAGAAAGGCCCTCGTAGAGTAAAGGACATTGAGAATCTTATATTAGAGTCTACGTATCTCAACAACCTCATCAAACTAGTCGGGCTTGAAGATATTGTCTGAACGGTTATAAGTCTGACAAGTACAAAATGTTGCAGAACATAAGAATGAAGATTTCAAGGATGTTTCTCACTATCTTCAAATTCATAAAGGAAAATCAGAAATACTGCTTTATAGATAGTCTGTCACCTCAGTTCAGAGGTAGGTGAGAACTACTGACTGATGGGATATACTAGGTCCTGAAGAAAGTCTTCTAGATACCCCAAAGTTAGAAAAGCATTAACTGCACTATCAGAACATTAAATGCTCCAACAGAACTCTTCACTAAAACTTTTTTTGAAGAGATATAAAAACATATGAGGATTAAAAATCCAAATACGAATCACCCAAGTATAAAGCTGAACCTCTGTAAAAAGCCAAACAAAGAAATCTACTCTACAAAAACGAGAAGAAGAAATACTTGATGAAAGTTGTTAAGTACTAGAAGAAGCGAAGCATCATTGCAAAGCTTAGCAGCACCTCAAACTTAATCAATAATCAACTGTGATTCACTTGATCTGTGTGATTATTATACCAAGTCAGAGTGACTTGAAGAGGTCTAAGTGTCCTAGACTAAGTGTCTGAATATTTCGAGACTAAGTGACTCAAAGGAATCTAAGTGATTCAGCTGTAATATATTCTGAGTGACCTTATCCTTAGTGGATATCCTAGTTGTTGAAGTAGAAGAGTAAACTAGGAGCGTTGATACTCTAAACCACTTAAAACATATTGTGTTATTTACTTTCAGGATTTATATTATGTCATTAACTGCTATAAACTGTTATATCTGTCAGTGACTCATCTTCACATACACCAAAGATAGAATCACGATTTAATTAAATCTTTAAGGGGATTTTTATACTAATATTCAACTGTGCTAAATTAATCAAACAAATTAATTATCTTATACTTGAACTATTAAATGAACAAAAAAATTTAAATATCTACTCAACACCCCCTTCTAAATCTCTCTATTGTGCCTTTGGGAACCAACACCTTACATTTGTATAGTAAGATAATAATATACGGTTCTAATACCATACGAAAGATAATATTAGTTATGTATATAGCTTGTTGTTTTATAAGTTCGACTTGTGATTTTGGAAATTCAATTTGTTATGGAACTCATTTAACTGGCTGGGTTACAACGAAGTGTATTAAAGAATGAATCAGATACCGAAAGGTTGAATTCTACATATTCATATTTAATATATATTGAGATAAATCATTGTATATATATGTTTTTGAAAATTATAATGCATTGTAAAGAGTACGATTTTAGAATACGGTAAGTTATAAAATTTTATATAACTGAGTTGTAATATCTATATTGTTATTGATTATTATTATAAAAAGTAAAAAAAAATGAGTTTTTATCAATTATATTATTGATTAATGACGTGGAATTGGAATGAGATTATATTTTAACGCACAAGATCAGGTTAAAAAATAGTCTGAATTTTGGGGGCGTTATAGTTGGTATCAAAGCTAATAAGTTATAAACCTTAGATGGGATTACCTTAGACTATAACCGTAATCAAAATGACAAAGATGATAAGAAATGAATTTGGAAAAATTCATAATGTAAAAGTTAAAATCTACGAGAAAATTCAAAGAATAATCTTACAAAGCGATAAGAAAATGAAATGAACGTTAGAGGACTCCTGACTTAAGAAATAAAGATGAAACAAAATGATAAATATAAGCTAAAAAGTGTAAATAAAATCATAATATAACATGATTAAAGAAGAGTAAGAAGATCGTAGGATGAAGCGATCATAGGGAAAGGAAAAATCGTAATGAAAAGTGATTGTAAAATAAGATCATGATGTGATCGGATGGAATCAAAAATTTATAGGTAGTTTGTTGAACGATTGAAAAATTTATAGCTTGATGCTATAAAGGGATGAGGTACTATGAAACAGTACAAAGTAAACTCAGGAGGAGTTGTGGGGTGATAAAATACGGAATTGCAAAAGTTCATATTAAGCAAAGTAGAAATTAGGATTTTGTTAGATTTCAATCGAGGACTCATGTTGGTAGCTGAGTTGAACGAATCTTTGTATGAGCAGGGGAATTGTGACGACTTAGTTTATCGTATTGATAATAGGTGAAGCCTTGGTGTCGCGCCGTTATTTGAAATATTTTACAACCAATCTAGCCTTATAGGTCTCCACCCTACAATCTACTCAGAGTCTCATTGTATGTTACTGGATCATTATCATCTATGATGCACACCTCATCATTATCATTTATCATGAATACATAATACCTTTTAGGTCTTTTAGGCACTCTTCCAAATTTACGACCCAATTTTGGTACAGTAGCTTTGTCTATTTGAATAGGTTCCTTCATTTGAGTTGTAGTATTTTGTGGTTCTTGAACTTTTTTAAGATCTATTTTATTCTCACTAGTCCCTTTAAGGATAAACTTTTTTTTTAAGAAGGAAGAATGTTTCGCAACAAATACTTTTTGATAAGTAGGATTATATAAGTAATACCCTAAACTTTTTTTAGGATTACCCATAAATTTGCATTTGTCAAATCTCAAGCTTATCATTTTCAAACTTTTTGACATAAACTGGACAACCCCAAGTTTTAACATGCCTAAGACTAGGTTTCCCCCTTTAAAACTTTTCTTTAGATCAAAAATCCAAATTCCAAACACTCTACACTGCACATTTCTCATAAGAATATATAAAAGTTAGGTTTCGTAGTTCATTGCTTTAATGGCCAAACCTTAACTTTCTTGCATTATTTAGCTAGTTTATCATATGATATGACTCATAAACATTGTAATCCAAAACATACATCTTATAAATCTAAAAAATGTCTTATACACCATGAGTTACATATCAATGAAAACAAGTTTCAAACTATGTTTTCTTAACCTTTCAAAAATAATGATTCTAACTTTCATTACTTAACTTTTCAAGCACAAAAACTTGATCTATTCATATAATCACCATCGAATACTCATTTTTCCTTCAGATCCACCATGATCCACCATAACATCAACATGCTCCCACATCAAACATGCATAAAACTATAAATATAAAGTTAAACTACAAGTTTAAGGCTTAGAACACTTTTGAATCTTATGAGTTTATTCTTCCTAGGTAGATTGATGATCTACCTTGCTAGATAGATGATTTATCTCCTCTTAGGCTTGATCCTCATCTCCTCTTCTCTTCATCTCTTCTTTCTTTCTTTCTTTCTTTCTTTCTTTCTTTATTTGCTCTCTAAACTTTCCAATAATGGAAAGTTTTTACCAACAAAAAATGGCTAACACTTCTCTCTCTCTCTTGGTATAATGCAAGTATCATTACATACACAAACCTATATCTATACATTAAGGGTAAAAAGGGCACAAAACTACCAACATGCACCTTCCTAGCAATTTCCTTTACTTATATAAATATACAACCTATATATACATGAGTGTATATATATCAACATTCCTTAATGGAAAAAATGGCCTAATTCCTCCACCAATTTGGTTCTACATGTTCTAAACATTTTCAAAAACCCTAATATCCTTCCTCTTACTTAGCAAAAGACTCCTTCACGCCCCTCTTCTATTACACTTTCTCTAAACATTTCATTTATGAAAAGTTCCTAACATTTTTCTTTTCATTATATATATATATATATATATATATATATATATATATATACACCCCAACAAGTGGGGTTTACCACCCCTCATTCTCTTTTCATTCTCCCTAAAATTTCTATTTATGGAAAGTTCCCAATCTTTTCATTTATGAAAAGTTTCTACTCTCTTATGATTGGTGGAAAACTTTCTCGCATGGATTTTCACTCTTAATTTTGATTGGCTCACTCTCCTTCACTGGGATTGAAATAAACCTAGTTAGTTTAACTAGGTTTTCTCTCCCTAGTTTGGTTTCTTGTAACTTGGTTAGTTTACCTAGTTTACTTCCAACAGAATGGACTTAGTAACTAGGTTTTCTTTTTTTAGTTTCATACCGACTAGCTAAGTTAGGTATTTAGTTGATTTTGGATTCTTGTATTTTTGAATAGTAAATACGTTTTTATACCATGTATAAACGTTATCCATGAATGTGAAATGTCTTATGTGTGAATAGTATTTTACGCGTTATTTTTTCAGAAAAGTATTTTTCTTTCACAATTCATTAACACATATGTTGCATCTCATAACATATTGATTAGATCATAGAAATGAATATTTATTGATCACTTATGATCACATCACAAGTATTACCTGAATTCGGATCAATTCATTCTTCCGTATTATATTCATATAATAATTCTTATTATACACATATTCTTTCCGTATTCTACTTATGATCACATTACAAGTATTAAAGTTTGTGAAAGGTTTTCATTTTTTGTAACGAATTTTATAGGTTGTTACAAAATTTCGTTTCCAATTTGTTGTAAAATTTCATTGCCAATTTTTTGGCAGATTGTGATTCATTATATGACTTACTTAGGCTGTGACTAGAGTAAATATTTTGGTAATAATTTATTAATTGCACCTGGTGCCACTACTATGAAAAATTCTTTCACTGATGACTAACTAATTAACTAGAGAATGTTTTAGTAAGGAAAATAATTCTTCATTAATGTCCATTTCTCAAATAAAATCCTTCACAAATTAAAAATTTGTAAATAAAAAATTAATTACTTAATAATCAAAATTCATTGCAAATTATAATTAATTTTCAATTTAGTGATTTCATATTATTATTATTATTATTATTATTATTATTATTAATCTCATTAAGAAATATTAAATTAATAATATAATTTTTAAAAGAATATTATACATTTGACTCGTGATTATAAGTTACCCATCATTGCCCTTAAAAAGCAGGCATAGTCATTTTCAAAGTTCTGGCTCCATTAACAAAGCAACTTCCTTAACATACTGTCACAATGTAATTAAAATGTTATAAAGCATTGTATGTAATTAAAATGTTATAATCCCTGTAGAATCCTTGATATAACTTGCATAAACCTTCAAAGTAGCATAAACTACTTCTATTATAGCCATAACGAGTTGATTGCTAGATATTAGCCATTTTTTGCTCTGTCATAAGCATTTGATTTACGCTTTGGTGTAAATGTAAATCTAGTTAGAACCTTGCTAAGCAACAATTCAGATATCCTAATATGTGAAAGAATAATAAAGAACAAAAAGTCATTATATTAGCCTCAAGTAAATGTGACAAAATTATTATTGTAATATCAAAATACACTAGTTAGCTTAACAGAGCATTCTATGAACCAAACTGAAAGATAACTACTTACCCAGTCTGCTGCAGAATCTGAGGCCATTAAGGTCGTCGAAGTATGAAGGCGGCCTCCAATTCAGTTGCAAAGGAATAACATCTAGTAGACCAAGTGGGATATATCTATGTGTAACTAAGCCATTCTAACAAGAAGTGTCTAGTTATCTCTACACTTGCATTCGTATGAAGCAAATGAATAGTTATGTAATAGTTATTGTAACAAGGATGATGATGTTACATTATTGGGCAATACAAAAATGAAAAAACTACGAAACAAAACAACAAATCCAAGTTACAACTACCAACACCTACTTGAACTCCTTCTAGTCAGTTCAACAAAAAAAAAAAAAAGAAGAAAAAGCTTTTTTTAGCTTTTTCTTGTCTTTAAGGTTTTCAAACAACAAATTCATGTTTCCCTACACTTCAATATAACTTACTACAACAACAACCATCATAACAATTATTTGCATACATAAATATGTAAATTTCTAAAATAAACATTCAATTTAACACTTTCAACAGGAGATGTCATGTACCAACACACAGTAAGTTCGCAAGGAGATAAAACTTGTTTCTATGTATCAGAAACCCATTAAAGCGATGGTAGAAGCAAAGCGATAATTTATTAATGACAAATGCTGCTACATGAGTCAATTATTTGTTAATGTCACGTAAGTTACATGAGATTTTGGAGATGGGAACACATTCTAGAACCCTAGTGTTTCATTTCCTGCTCCTAATGATAGTTTGCAACAATAGTTGTCATAATTAAGGATTTGCCTGTATAATGTGGATATGTAAAGAAATACAGCTTATTCATTAAATGACCAAGGTTTATTAGGTTACTTGCCTATCTGGAGAGATGGCGAGATAAAGAATGCTATATGAATGGACAATAAGGGTTACCAACTGCATCAACAAGAAAGAAAAAAAATAAATTAGGAAGCAAAGATATCTACTGATGTACAAAGATGTGTTGCTTCTCAAAGGCTCAGGGTATAGTAAATTTGACATCGTATGATATATCTCTGAACTATTATCTGGTTTTGGGAATATCTATGGGTGTTGACAAGTTCATTAACATTTTTAGACCAAACAAGATTGTACACCTGCCATAGGTAAATCAGAATTAATACATCTTAGTAATAGTTATCACACATGCATCTAATTTTATATCACTACATGAAAAGTTAACAATGGTATTCCATGCTTCTCATCATCACCAAGAATTGCAATACACCTATAAAACCTAGAAGGGAAGAGTAATATAAATGCCAAGTACTATTGAATTCAATTTACTTTATCACCAAGAATAATTTTACCGAACATTTTATAAGCTAATTAATTATAGTGAAAACAGAATTGAGCTTATACAATCATACTTAGATGAAAACATTGTGACCTTTGACCTCCTTTCCTCATGCCCAAATACCCAATTGACATTACATATGCAGAAAATTGAAAGCATAAATGAATCACACATAAATAAAGCAAACTCATAAGTCATGTCAAAGACATACAAAGACTAAAAACGCATGTCAATAAAGATTTAACCTATATTTTTGAACAATTTCATTCTCTTGGTAACTATATTCTTAAAGCCAAATATAAGCAATCTGATAATGGAAGAATACAGTTGAAATAGACAAGATCCATAATATATACTCAACAAGGGAAATAAATTTAATAACAAAACTAAGTTCAACTTGGCTAACAAATCGCCTTGCAATAATTTAATAATCATGATTTGTTGAACAACATTTTAATCCTAAGATTTTTATTAAATAACTAATTGAAAATGATTGAAGTTAACTAAATATAAGTTATTCCATGTAAAGTTAGACTAAAATAATGGTTGTTTGGTTCATAATTAATCTACAACTAAAACATGCCTTTTAAAGTGATTATTTTGCATTCCTATAAATTTAATGTGATTATTCTGCATTTTTGCAAATTTAAAGTGTTTATGAGAAACAATTAGAAATTGGAAAATTATAAGTCTAGAAAATGCAAGAAAATCCTTAAGCAGAGGAAAGTGCTATATAAGAGAGAATTGTACTCAAATTATCCACCAAGTTATCTATGTTAGTTCTTCTAGATCCTACATGTCTAGGTAAGTACTTCATTTTACTTACTAAATACTTTATTTTTCTTAACATACGACCATATCCTATAAAGGTGTCTGTGTGTATAAAATGCTTGATAACTCATGTGGCATTTCATCACGCACATTGAATACATCAACTATGATTTAAAATAGCTAAAGTAATCCCAATTTTTGGCCTTAATTTTTCAATTAAAACTAGTTAAAAATTAAACACAATGAAAATCATAAATAAATTGGAGAGAAACGGAATTAGGAACATTAACTTTCTCGTTGGAAATTATATAGAATATATCATTGTAAATACCAAATTCAAAACAATACAAATAGCCATCACCTAAAACTCATAATCCAAATATTAATCAATGAACATATAAAGCTTCACAACCAAACCCATAACACAAAGAAAAGATATATTGAATAAATTAGCTAACAAAATACGCTT
Organism: Hedera helix; assembly: GCA_947179155.2. Classification (NCBI taxonomy): domain Eukaryota; kingdom Viridiplantae; phylum Streptophyta; class Magnoliopsida; order Apiales; family Araliaceae; genus Hedera; species Hedera helix. The sequence goes on along the minus strand of OX359270.1, from coordinate 16,187,217 downwards.
ACCAAGAACCTAGAAGTATCTGTGCTAACTGACGTCGATTATGGCTTCGACTAAAGGTAGAAATTGGGGATTTTGTTGTCCGATTTATACATATATAATATTTGCGCACGTATACACAGTCAATAAAGTAATATAGTAATAAGAAGGATGTCGAACCCATAAGGAACAAGTAATAATAACTATATCAACTATCAAATTTCTAACAACTCAATTCTATTTAAACTATAATAAATTTGGATTATGAAATATTTAGAAATAAAATTAAAACTAAGCTAATTAACGATAGTGGATTACCAGATAATAAAAGACTTTAAGATTACAATTTCCCTAATTGCATCACCGAAATATCAACATCTTAATTCTAATTAATTAATCATATGAATTGTTAACTGATGTAATGACCGCGAATATTGCAACACATTTCAAATATATTTGATTAATATTTATCAATGAAATGAATTTAATTTTTATTTTGTTGTGCCTTCATGAATAATCATATCTATGTGTATGAGGATTTAATTAAAAGGGAAGTTCGCACAATGATCTTATTTAAACCAAATGAACTAACCTACAAATATTAATATCAAGAAACGATAAGTTAGAAACCCTAATCTAGCCGATTCGGTTAATCATTAAAATTTGGGTTAACCTAATTGAGTTATAAACTCTAATTAAAATCCAACCCCTAGTTTTGGGATGATATGGATTGTAGGGTATGTTTAAAGCCTAATATATGACATAATTAATATTAGAGCTAATATTGGTGTTAATTTAAATAGAAGTCTAATATAAATTAATGTGAGAATTAAATTAACACCCTAATCAATAGTCCAATTAAATTAATTGCCTAGCAAGTCTAATTGGATTATGTGTTTATTAAGGATGAATTTAATTAAGCACCATGTGATTTAATTAATAATCCGATGAAGCTAATTACCTAACCATTTGATTAATTAATGCAAGGCCCAAGTATTTAATTAAAATTGAGCCCAAATGAAATGTGACATAGGCCCAATGAAATTAATTAAATTAAGGTCCAAACATAGCAATGTAGATGTGTGTTGGTGATTATATATATATGTATCTATATATATATTTTACTAACTCATTTTGGACATTAAATTAAAAAGGGAAACAAACCAATTCTTGGACCCTTTTACCCCCAAAGTTGCGGCAACATGAATGACTTTAGGGGCTGATTTGGTTGTCCATTTAGGAGCTCAAGGTGTTGGGAAGAGCAAAACATTAATACAAGCTAGTAGGCCTATGCTTGGTTGATGTGAATGATGTGTATACTTACATAATTTGTAAGTATACACAACAACTAATACACTCACTCTCTCCTATCATCCATCATCTTATTTTTCATCTACCAAGTTGCTAGAGAGCAAAAGAGTTAGAGAGAAAAGAAAAGTTGAGAGCAAAAATAGAGAGAAAGTAAGAAAAAAGGAAGAGAAACCCTAGAAAAATCAAGATCAAGCAAGAAGCAAGATCATCAACCATACCAAGATAGATCATCCAAGTCTCATCCCATTCCTAGCAAGAAGAAAAAGAGCTACCAAGAGGTTTAAAAGTTTTCAAACCTAGCTTTCCATTTTAATATATGTTCTATGTATGTTTTAAGTGATTTTATTGGTCAAAAATGTGTTTTGATGGTAGAAAACTATTTTTAAAGCTCTTGATGCTTAAAACCATGCTAGACTAATGTATCTAGAGTTTAATGGGTTTAACATGAGTTTTGGGATTCATTTATGTGGAAAAGTTTAACAAAACATGAAAGCGATTTTCGCCGGAAAAACCCTAAACTGAGCAGCGGGTTGCCGGATTTACTGTTCACGTTCCGTAAGTCGTATTCATGATCCGTCAACTTTGGGTGATAGTACTATAAGATAGGAAGATTTTCCAAGTGGTACGACTGAAAAATATTAAACGAGCTATTTATGGTGATTTTCCTAGCAAAACAGTTCCTGCCGGAAAAATCTGAAAAAGCCTACTGCCAGGATCTTGTGAGGGCTGTTTTGGCAACTTTTCTTGCTCTAAAAATTCCGTCCATTTTACAGATGATATTATATGGTATATAGCAGCTACTTTCCAAAAATGAGCTCTATCCGACGTCGTATGAGGGAGTTATGACCCAACGATTTTCCAAGTTTTAAAAGCATAATACTGAAATATCTTGAAAAGTATAACTCAGAAAATTATGAAATTTTTACTAGAAGTGTTCTCTGATATCAGGAAGATACTGTAGAAATTTCATAATTTTCTGATGAAAATTAAAGTTTTAATAAATGATGCCATTTTGGACAGAAACGGACCATTTAAAAATAGTAAATAAGGTTGAAAAATTAAAAGAAAATTATTTTGTGTATAAAATAACATATACTACAGATATCCAAGAGATATAAAAATAATAAGTCAAGTAGGTATTTTTGATAAATACACTTGATTTAAGAGAAATAAAGATAATAGCATAATTAAGGATGTATGAGTTAATTTTATTAAATAATACATAAAGGTAATTATTTGTTATTTAACTAGTATTAAATAATAAATAAATTAAATAAAAAGGAATTAAATTAGTTATTTATTATTTAAATGACTAAATAATAAATAAAGGAAAGGAGTAAAGAAATTAATAAAATAATTAAACAATTTACCTTTAAATTGTTTAAGTTGTTAATATTACTAAGTAATTTAAAATATTATTAAATAATAATATTAGTTAAAATAATTGTAAATGATTAAGTTATTATTAAATGATTAATAATAATAATAAAAGATTAAATTATTATTAAAGATTAATAATAATATTAAATGATTAAATTATTATTAAATGATTAATAATAATAGTAAATGATTAAATTATTATTTAAATGAGTAATAATAATAGTATGTAATTAAATTGTTATTAAATGATTAATAATAATAGTACCTCATTAAATTATTAATAAATGATTAATAATAATAGTAACTCATTAAATTATTATTAAACGATTAATAATAATGTTAAGTAATTAAATTATTATTAAATAATTAATAATAACAGTAACTCGCTAAATTATTATTAAATGATTAATAATAATAGTAGGTATTCAATTAAGATGTTATTGAGTTATTAATAACATTTGTAAATGAACTTGATATTAATAATATTATTAGGTAACTAAAATGTTATCCAAGTGTGATAATATTGTCGTGAAAGCTACGTGTTGTTAAATAGAGGATTATGTGCTTTAGTAGCTGTATGTATGATAGTAATATATGAATCTCTATGTGCTATACTAATTGAAAGATAAACCTATTTAATACTAGGTATATCAAAGGCTGTAATTTAAGTTGTGTGAGCTGTAGTCAACAACTGAGGCAAGTTTCCTAACTCAAACTCGAGCTATTATTTTTGAGCATGTCAAATGGTTTAATTTATCGTTAATTATTCCATGTAAATGCCAGTATTGATATTCGCACGTTGATGCATTTGAAAAATATGTTCTATCATTGAACAAGTAAATTATTTAAAGTTCTTTATTTCATGAACTGTTCAACAAATGGGTCTACGCCATTTGTTTCGGCTGGACATATAAAGTAAATATTTTTAAAAGCTATTCCAAACCAGTTGAGTGGTGTGGAAGTCTTGCACTGAGAGAACAAACCCTAAATGGGGAATTATAAGTGTCATAGTTCGACATGGTCAGAGTTTAATGTTATGCATATACATGTTGTACAAGAGGCTGATCCCCTCGAGTACAATCTGATTTATAAAAGGATAATCGGAAGGTTGTTTCCTTGGAAACGTTCAGGGTCGGTTGGACCACTCAACAGTAAATAATCATCTTTCATTCCTTCGTTTGAATTTTGATTATCTTATCAGTCGTTTCATTAACTTCTATAAATTGTTGAGCTTTCACTTTATTCGCAGTTATTCATGATATGTCCGTATTATTTTAAATTTGCTGAGCATATTAGTTGCTCACTCTTGCTATATATATCATGAACTAATTGCAGTTAGGCCCGAGCACTCCAATAAGGACAAAGGCAAGGGCAAGCTTTAAGAATAGTTTAAATATTTCTATTCCTGTTTTGTAAATCATGGAACCCTGTTTATATTAATAGGATCGTCATGATGAAATTTTATTAAGGTTGAGACCTTGGGACCGTAGTAAGCCTTTTGTAATGAACAACTTATGTTTATGTATTCCACATTTAGTAATATATATTGTTTAAAAGGTGATGTATGTATTTGATCGTGAGCACCAAATCCGAGGTATTGGTACCTGAATTTGGGGGTGTCACAGGTTGGTATCAGAGCTGTAGGTTATAAACGTTAGTATTGCGAAACGTAGGTTATAACCTTAGTATTAAACTCGTATTGAGTGTTTTAGGAGATAAATCGGGGAGATTTATCGTATGTGGTATTTGATGAATTGGGGAATTCATCGAGTCAAGTAGTACCCAATGAAATATAATTTCATTTCTTCAATGATTATATTTTATGGTTGTACTAATGGTTGTTTTTCATGATGTGTTGTAGGATGGCTATAGGGGAGTCGAGTGGAACACGAGATGAGGAGATATTCATCGATATACCGGTAGATAGAGAACAGTTGGTGGGCTATGCACCAGTTGCACCGATATCACCATTAGTAGAGTCTGACCCTGAGGAGGATCCCGAGGAGGATCACGTGGCTGATATGGAGGAACCAGTTAGGGGTGGGGTGATGAGGCCACGTGGTGAGGATGACTCAGAGGAACAACAGACTGTCGATGAGGAGTCAGATGAGGAGGTGCAGTATTATGGCAATACATCACCTGAAGAGTCAGCAGATGGCATGGGCACGACTGCAAGTGACATCATAGAAGAACTGACCACTAGGAATGACGAACTCGAGGGTAGAATCCATCATCTTGAGGAGCAGAATCAGATCCATCAGGAGATGGAAGATCAGTATAAGGGTGTAGCCTATCAGTTGTCCGGGGAGGTAGCTGAACTGAAGGAGGAGCGTGATCAGACGAAGCTGAGTCTGGCAGAACTTCAGGTGGAACATGAGGCCTTGAAGGCCAACTTTAACCTAGAGGTTGCAGAGAGAATCCGTGTTGAGGAAGAATTGGATGGAGCTGCCATGATGGTGGATGGACTTGAGAGGGAGGTTCAAACTCGTGCAGTCAGGTTTGATCGTTTGAACATTGTGTTTGACACTGCCTTTCAGAGGATGAGGCATAGGATCCGAAGGTATCCTAGGGAGGAGGATCTCCACAGGCGCACTATCAGTCGCCGTGTAGCAGACATGATAGCCAGGCAAGAGCATGAGGATGCCATCTTCAGGGGATTATAGTTTCCATTAGCACTATGATTGTAAATAGATGCAGTTTAGTTCCCACTTTTTGTTGATAGTAGGGACAGTGGTATGTTGTAAATCCCATTATTTTTGTTTAGACTTGGGATAGTATTAGACCCCGACTTTTGTTTGTCATAGGGGTAGGTTGGGTTAATCCCCTCTTTTTGTTCTTGAAGGGATAACCATGGTTAGTATTAACATTTATAGCAGTATGCCACAGGTTGTTACTTGATGTATTTAAAACAGTGGTATATGAATATAAATGCAGTTATTGATACATGTTTGGGATTTTGATTGAGCTGTGTTTTACCTGTTAAATGCATGCATAAATAAAATGTGGCATGGAATGTAAAGACACAGAATTATAATATAAGGTTTTGTTTTTATCAGACAATGCCACCTAGAAGGAGAACCAGAGTTCCACATGTAGAGGAATCCGTTAATAATGACGGAGGTCCAGCAGACCCCATGCAGGCGTTTGCATCCATGATTGCAGGGTATATGCAGAATAGGCCGCCACCTGTGGTACCACCAGTAGTACCGCCAGTAGTAGAACAGCCAGGGGCTCACTTGGCTAATTTCAAGGATTTCAAATTAATAGGACCGCCGGAGTTTCGCGGGACTACTGACCCCATTGAAGCCCAGACATGGGTAGAAGAGATGGAAAAAATGTTCGAGGTCGCAAGGGTGGCCGATGAACAACAAACGTCATTCGCCACCTTCATGCTGAAGGGTGAAGCGAATTATTGGTGGAAGGCAAACAAGAACAGAGTCGGAGCAGGAGTAATTACGTGGGTACGTTTCAAAGAGCTGTTCTTCGAGAACTATTTCCCAGAGAGCATGCAAGCAAGGATGGAAGTGAAATTCCTGGAACTGAAACAAGGGAGCATGACAGTTGCTGACTATGCTACAAGATTCAACGAACTGGCCAGATTTGCACCGAAACAGGTAGACACGTAAGTCAGAAGAGCTCGGAGGTTTGAACAAGGACTGAAGCCTTGGGTTTATGGAAAGGTAGCTGTGCTACAAATCAACACATTCTCGGCGTTGCTAGAGAAAGCGCTAATTGCTGAGGGAGGAAATGAAGCGGTAACCAAGTATCAACAAGATCATAAGAAGGAAGGCCACAAAGGACCCAAAGAAGGGATTAGCAGTGGAGGGAGCAATCCTCACAAACGAAAATGGAATGACAATCAAAGCTCAGGAAAGCCATCAAGTGAGGCTAAGCAAGGCAACAAGTGCAATAAGTGTGGGAAGAATCACTCGAGGGAGTGTATGCGTGGTAAGGGAGTATGCTTCAACTGTGGACAGCCGGGGCACTTTGCTCCACAATGCCCAAAGGTGAAAAGAGGGGACTGTTTCTATTGTGGTGCAGCTGACCATCAAAAGAAGGACTGCCCGAAAAGGAAGAGTGATTCTGGTAGCGCTAATCAGGGAAACCAAAGCAAGCCAACTAGTGGAGGGTCGTCACAGCAGAACAGGCCGGTGGCGCGCACTTTCAACATGACCGTCCAGGATGCCATGGAGTCTAAGGAAGTGGTGGCAGGTATTATTCCGATCAATAATATTAATGCATATGTATTATTTGATTCGGGTGCTACCTGTTCTTTTGTATCCGATGAATTTGCTAACCAATTAAAATTTCCTCGTGAAAGATTAGAGAACCCAATGAATGTAGAGGTAGCAAATAAGGAAGTGATCCCTGTAGATTTCATATATAAGAATTGTTATGCCGAGATACGGGGACATAAAATGAGTGTGAATTTAATTCCGATACGTCTAGGAGAGTTTGACGTGATTTTAGGAATGGATTGGCTGTTTAAACACGGAGCTGTGATTGACTGCCAAAAGAAAAGTATACACCTGAAAACTCCGAATAAGTCTAAGGTTGTATTCTTTGGGAGTAAATCGCCAGGACAATCTTGTTGTCTGACGATGATGCAAGCAAGGAGGTTGCTTAGGAAGGGTTGCATAGGTTATCTAGCCCATGTAGTTGATACTCAGAGAGTAGGGGGAGAAATGAGACAGATACCTGTGGTAAGGGAATTCTCAGACGTTTTCTCGGATGAGTTGCCAGGTTTACCACCGGACAGAGAGGTGGAGTTTGTAATCGATTTAGCACCGGGGACCGCACCAATATCGAAAGCACCATATAGGATGGCTCCGGTAGAGTTGAAGGAATTAATGATACAGTTGAAAGAGTTGCTAGAGAAGAAGTACATTCAGCCGAGTGTATCACCGTGGGGAGCGCCAGTGCTGTTTGTGAAGAAGAAAGATGGATCGTTGAGGCTTTGTGTCGACTATAGGGAGTTAAACAAGGTCACAATTAAGAATAAGTACCCGTTGCCCAGGATCGATGATCTATTTGATCAGCTTAAGGGGGCTAAGTACTTTTCGAAAATTGACTTGAGGACCGAGTATCATCAGCTAAAGGTGAGACCGGGAGACGTACCAAAGACAGCCTTCAGGACTCGATACGGTCACTTTGAGTTTCTGGTGATGTCTTTTGGACTGACGAACGCACCAGTAGCATTTATGGACATGATGAATAGAGTATTCAAGCAATACTTGGATAAGTTTGTTGTTGTGTTTATCGATGATATACTGGTGTATTCAAAGACGGAGGAAGAACACACAGAACATTTGAGGATAGTACTGGAGACATTAAGGAGGGAACAACTATATGCCAAGTTCTCCAAGTGCGAGTTTTGGTTGCAAAGGGTACAATTTTTGGGACACGTCATCGACAAGGAGGGTGTTTCAGTAGATCCTGCAAAGGTGGAGTCAGTTATAAACTGGGAGCAACCGAAGACTCCAACAAAAATCAGAAGTTTCTTGGGATTAGCAGGATACTATCGGAGATTCATCAAGGACTTTTCAAAGCTAGCATCGCCATTGACCAATCTGACAAGGAAGACAGTAAAGTTTGTATGGACGGAGAAGTGTGAAGAAAGCTTCAGAGAATTAAAAAAGAGGCTTAGTGAAGCACCTGTGTTATCATTACCTGATGATTCAGGGGGATTCGTGGTTTATAGTGATGCGTCACTCAAGGGTCTTGGTTGTGTACTGATGCAGCATGGCAAGGTCATCGCGTACGCATCACGCCAGTTAAAGGATTATGAGAAGGGATATCCGACTCATGATTTAGAACTGGCAGCAGTAGTGTTTGCTCTGAAGATCTGGAGGCACTATCTGTATGGAGAGAAGTGCGAGATATACACAGACCACAAAAGTCTGAAGTATATCTTCACTCAAAGGGAGCTGAATATGAGGCAGAGGCGATGGTTGGAATTGATCAAGGACTACGATTGTGAGATTTTGTACCATCCCGGCAAAGCCAATGTTGTAGCTGATGCTCTGAGTAGAAAGGGTAGCAATAAGTTGTTGATGTTAACAACGCAGGAGGAATTAATCAAGGATATGGAAAGATTGGAGTTAGAACTCAAGTATCCTAAGGAAGCAGACGAGAAACTGTTTGCAATAGAGGCGAGCCCAGCTTTATTGGACAAGATAAAAGAGGCTCAAGAGGGTGATGAGGAATGCATTGACATTAAGAAGCGGTTATCCGAAGGTGAGGAATTAAAGTACTTAGTGGATGGCACAGGGTTAATTCGATTCGAAGGAAGAGTCTGGGTACCGTTTATTCCAGAATTGAGAGAAGAAATTCTACAGGAGGCCCACAGGACAAGATACTCAATACATCCGGGTAGTACCAAGATGTATCAAGATCTACGACAGCATTTGTGGTGGCCTAACATGAAGAGGGAAGTGGCAGAGTGTGTCAGCCGATGTTTAACTTGCCAGAGGGTTAAAGCAGAACATCAGAAACCGGGTGGACTATTGCAACCGTTGGAGATTCTGGAGTGGAAATGGGAGCATATCACAATGGATTTTGTGGTAGGACTTCCAGCAACTCAAAAGGGGTACGATGCGATCTGGGTGATCGTGGATCGTTTGACCAAGTCTGCACATTTTCTACCGATCAAAATCAGGTATAACTTGGGCCAACTGGCAAAGTTATATGTTAAAGAAATTGTGTCGCGACATGGAGTGCCGGTATCTATAGTATCTGATAGAGATCCGCGCTTTACGTCAAATTTCTGGAGGAGCCTACAGGAAAGGATGGGGACGCAATTAAGGTTGAGTACCGCGTATCATCCCCAAACGGATGGGCAGAGCGAGCGGACAATTCAGACGCTGGAGGATATGCTGAGAGCATGTGTGATGGACTTTAAAGGTAGTTGGGATGATCAGCTACCATTAGTGGAGTTTTCATACAACAACAGTTATCATGCAAGTATTGGCATGCCGCCTTACGAAGCACTGTATGGGAGAAAGTGTAGAACGCCCCTGTGCTGGGATGAAGTTGGTGAACGGAGACTGTTGGGACCCGAACTGGTACAACAAACCGTAGATGTGATCAGGGTGATAAGAGCTCGTCTAGTTGCGGCTCAGGATCGGCAAAAGAAGTACGCGGATTTACATCGTCAGAAGAGAGACTTCGAGGTTGGAAGTTTTGTTTTTCTGAAGGTATCTCCATGGAAAGGGAAAATCAGGTTCGGGAAGAATGGAAAATTGAGCCCTAGATTTATCGGACCATTTGAAATTTTGAAGCGAGTTGGTGAGGTGGCATACGAGGTAGCTTTACCTCCTGAACTGGAGCATATTCATAATGTGTTTCACGTGTCAGTGTTGCGGCCATATAAACCGGACTACAAGCATGTCATCTCATACGAGCCGATTCAAGTTGAGAAGGACTTATCATATGAAGAAATTCCCATTCAGATATTAGATAGGAAAGAGCAGACCTTAAGAAATAAGATCATTCATTCTGTCAAAGTGTTATGGCGGAACCACAACGCCGAGGAGGCTACGTGGGAGCTAGAAGAAAAGATGAGGAACAGTTATCCTAATCTTTTTGAGTAACCTTATGTTTGTAATTCCGGGGACGGAATTCTTATAAGGGAGGGAGAATGTAATGACCGCGAATATTGCAACGCATTTCAAATATATTTGATTAATATTTATCAATGAAATGAATTTAATTTTTATTTTGTTGTGCCTTCATGAATAATCATATCTATGTGTATGAGGATTTAATTAAAAGGGAAGTTCGCACAGTGATCTTATTTAAACCAAATGAACTAACCTACAAATATTAATATCAAGAAACGATAAGTTAGAAACCCTAATCTAGCCGATTCGGTTAATCATTAAAATTTGGGTTAACCTAATTGAGTTATAAACTCTAATTAAAATCCAACCCCTAGTTTTGGGATGATATGGATTGTAGGGTATGTTTAAAGCCTAATATATGACATAATTAATATTAGAGCTAATATTGGTGTTAATTTAAATAGAAGTCTAATATAAATTAATGTGAGAATTAAATTAACACCCTAATCAATAGTCCAATTAAATTAATTGCCTAGCAAGTCTAATTGGATTATGTGTTTATTAAGGATGAATTTAATTAAGCACCATGTGATTTAATTAATAATCCGATGAAGCTAATTACCTAACCATTTGATTAATTAATGCAAGGCCCAAGTATTTAATTAAAATTGAGCCCAAATGAAATGTGACATAGGCCTAATGAAATTAATTAAATTAAGGTCCAAACATAGCAATGTAGATGTGTGTTGGTGATTATATATATATGTATCTATATATATATTTTACTAACTCATTTTGGACATTAAATTAAAAAGGGAAACAAACCAATTCTTGGACCCTTTTACCCCCAAAGTTGCGGCAACATGAATGACTTTAGGGGCTGATTTGGTTGTCCATTTAGGAGCTCAATGTGTTGGGAAGAGCAAAGCATTAATACAAGCTAGTAGGCCTATGCTTGGTTGATGTGAATGATGTGTATACTTACATAATTTGTAAGTATACACAACAACTAATACACTCACTCTCTCCTATCATCCATCATCTTATTTTTCATCTACCAAGTTGCTAGAGAGCAAAAGAGTTAGAGAGAAAAGAAAAGTTGAGAGCAAAAATAGAGAGAAAGTAAGAAAAAAGGAAGAGAAACCCTAGAAAAATCAAGATCAAGCAAGAAGCAAGATCATCAACCATACCAAGATAGATCATCCAAGTCTCATCCCATTCCTAGCAAGAAGAAAAAGAGCTACCAAGAGGTTTAAAAGTTTTCAAACCTAGCTTTCCATTTTAATATATGTTCTATGTATGTTTTAAGTGATTTTATTGGTCAAAAATGTGTTTTGATGGTAGAAAACTATTTTTAAAGCTCTTGATGCTTAAAACCATGCTAGACTAATGTATCTAGAGTTTAATGGGTTTAACATGAGTTTTGGGATTCATTTATGTGGAAAAGTTTAACAAAACATGAAAGCGATTTTCGCCGGAAAAACCCTAAACTGAGCAGCGGGTTGCCGGATTTACTGTTCACGTTCCGTAAGTCGTATTCATGATCCGTCAACTTTGGGTGATAGTACTATAAGATAGGAAGATTTTCCAAGTGGTACGACTGAAAAATATTAAACGAGCTATTTATGGTGATTTTCCTAGCAAAACAGTTCCTGCCGGAAAAATCTGAAAAAGCCTACTGCCAGGATCTTGTGAGGGCTGTTTTGGCAACTTTTCTTGCTCTAAAAATTCCGTCCATTTTACAGATGATATTATATGGTATATATCATCTACTGTCCAAAAATGAGCTCCATCCGACGTCGTATGAGGGAGTTATGACCCAACGATTTTCCAAGTTTTAAAAGCATAATACTGAAATATCTTGAAAAGTATAACTCAGAAAATTATGAAATTTTTACTAGAAGTGTTCTCTGATAGAAGGAAGATACTGTAGAAATTTCAGAATGTTCTGATGAAAATTAAAGTTTTAATAAATGATGCCATTTTGGACAGAAACGGACCATTTAAAAATAGTAAATAAGGTTGAAAAATTAAAAGAAAATTATTTTGTGTATAAAATAAAATATACTACATATATCCAAGAGATATAAAAATAATAAGTCAAGTAGGTATTTTTGATAAATACACTTGATTTAAGAGAAATAAAGATAATAGCATAATTAAGGATGTATGAGTTAATTTTATTAAATAATACATAAAGGTAATTATTTGTTATTTAACTAGTATTAAATAATAAATAAATTAAATAAAAAGGAATTAAATTAGTTATTTATTATTTAAATGACTAAATAATAAATAAAGGAAAGGAGTAAAGAAATTAATAAAATAATTAAACAATTTACCTTTAAATTGTTTAAGTTGTTAATATTACTAAGTAATTTAAAATATTATTAAATAATAATATTAGTTAAAATAATTTTAAATGATTAAGTTATTATTAAATGATTAATAATAATAATAAAATATTAAATTATTATTAAAGATTAATAATAATATTAAATGATTAAATTATTATTAAATGATTAATAATAATAGTAAATGATTAAATTATTATTTAAATGAGTAATAATAATAGTATGTAATTAAATTGTTATTAAATGATTAATAATAATAGTACCTCATTAAATTATTAATAAATGATTAATAATAATAGTAACTCATTAAATTATTATTAAACGATTAATAATAATGTTAAGTAATTAAATTATTATTAAATAATTAATAATAACAGTAACTCGCTAAATTATTATTAAATGATTAATAATAATAGTAGGTATTCAATTAAGATGTTATTGAGTTATTAATAACATTTGTAAATGAACTTGATATTAATAATATTATTAGGTAACTAAAATGTTATCCAAGTGTGATAATATTGTCGTGAAAGCTACGTGTTGTTAAATAGAGGATTATGTGCTTTAGTAGCTGTATGTATGATAGTAATATATGAATCTCTATGTGCTATACTAATTGAAAGATAAACCTATTTAATACTAGGTATATCAAAGGCTGTAATTTAAGTTGTGTGAGCTGTAGTCAACAACTGAGGCAAGTTTCCTAACTCAAACTCGAACTATTATTTTTGAGCATGTCAAATGGTTTAATTTATCGTTAATTATTCCATGTAAATGCCAGTATTGATATTCGCACGTTGATGCATTTGAAAAATATGTTCTATCATTGAACAAGTAAATTATTTAAAGTTCTTTATTTCATGAACTGTTCAACAAATGGGTCTACGCCATTTGTTTCGGCTGGACATATAAAGTAAATATTTTTAAAAGCTATTCCAAACCAGTTGAGTGGTGTGGAAGTCTTGCACTGAGAGAACAAACCCTAAATGGGGAATTATAAGTGTCATAGTTCGACATGGTCAGAGTTTAATGTTATGCATATACATGTTGTACAAGAGGCTGATCCCCTCGAGTACAGTCTGATTTATAAAAGGATAATCGGAAGGTTGTTTCCTTGGAAACGTTCAGGGTCGGTTGGAACACTCAGCAGTAAATAATCATCTTTCATTCCTTCGTTTGAATTTTGATTATCTTATCAGTCGTTTCATTAACTTCTATAAATTGTTGAGCTTTCACTTTATTCGCAGTTATTCATGATATGTCCGTATTATTTTAAATTTGCTGAGCATATTAGTTGCTCACTCTTGCTATATATATCATGAACTAATTGCAGTTAGGCCCGAGCACTCCAAGAAGGACAAAGGCAAGGGCAAGCTTTAAGAATAGTTTAAATATTTCTATTCCTGTTTTGTAAATCATGGAACCCTGTTTATATTAATAGGATCGTCATGATGAAATTTTATTAAGGTTGAGACCTTGGGACCGTAGTAAGCCTTTTGTAATGAACAACTTATGTTTATGTATTCCGCATTTAGTAATATATGTTGTTTAAAAGGTGATGTATGTATTTGATCGTGAGCACCAAATCCGAGGTATTGGTACCTGAATTTGGGGGTGTCACAACTGAGACTGCCTAACTATTTATTAACCTCTTGCAATAATTAATAAAAAGATCTACTCCAATTTATAATGTTATAATTCTATGCAAAATATCTTGAAACAGACTCATTAAGATTAAACTCTTAATATGTTACGTGTCATATAGGTATTTTCATCTTATACACTATCATGCTACTCTTCCTAAAAAGAATAAACAAAGTCACATGTTATTATACTAGATCTATTCCTAGACTTCATTTTTCAATTCCATCTAAGAAATCAAATAATTGTTGATCAGGCAATTATAAATTTCGCACAAGATATAACAATCAATCCAAATCTGATCAAACAATTGAAATTAAGATGAATCAATTAAAGTTCAAACAACGGTTCTATTGTAATCTTAAATAGAAATTTAGTTACACATCATATTGAAAGCTATCATCATACGAATACAGAAAAACATGAAAATTCAAAGATAGAGTATAGGGAAATAGAGAAAATTCTGTCGAATTATATTCGTCTCCCTAGCCATCACCTTTAGCTTCTATGTTCCTCCGTTCAATCTTCAAGTCTCCAAAAGATAGCTCTAATCCTTATTCTTTTTTCCTCTATGTTCTGTTTGTATATATACTCTCTAATAACCCTAGAGTCCCTCTTAAAACGTAGCAGTATGACAATCCTAACTGGGCTCAAAATCTGCAACGCGGCAAACTGGGCCAAATGACTTCGCCGGACTGCGTCCTGGCACAGTCCTCATGTTGTAACACTGCGTCTCGGCGTAGTGGTCCAAAAAATTACAAAAATGCCACTAAATCAGCTTTTTCCCCATTTTGTCCTCCCGAAGTCGTTTTCTACAAAATAAATATATAAACAAGTAAAATAAAATTAAAAACACTTAAAGATAGAAAATAATTAAGCCTAAAAGTACTTAATTCGTAGGTATACAACCCAATCATCAGATTTAAGTTTTAGGGCTTGAGTATGGTCAAGCGTAGAGTTAACTGTGAAGGCAACTCTAAGCAGTGAAGGCTTTCGACTACTTTGTTATGAGTAAGTCACTTAAATTCTGAGTTTTATTCAACTCGATTGCTTGAGGTTTGTTATGGAAGCAGTGGGCACTAAAAACTTAGGAACAAAAATAAGGAGGTAAACAATACTTTGAGTGAAAATTATTGTGGAAGAGGAAAAGTGAATGAGAAGAGATGAGGGAGAAGTCAAATATAGAAGCTACCTTTACTCATCCACGACTCTTTCCTTCCTTTTATTTATTTTTTGATTGTTTTTATATTTTATTAAATTATTAATCCATTCATTTTATTTGAAGATGTCTCGTTTATAAAATTTATAAAGTTTAAAAATAATTTATTGAATAGTTGCTTAATAACAATGATTTTGGATTGAGTTTTCTATATAATAGAATCCCCCAATCTTCTTGTGTGATGAGGTGTACTTATTTTAGTGAAATGTGAAACATTGTTTCTGTTAGTTTGAAGGAGGTAGTATTGACTTTTTTTGATTGTTTTACCAATGCATCATCTCCAAAAGATTAAACTGTATCAGATTATGTGTGCTTGTCTCCAGGCATTATTATCAATTAATTTAAATAGAGAAGCACACTGTAATAGGCTTCGCAAACTTTAATTTGGATTAGCATATATACACTAGATAAGCAAAAACCAGAAAGGAGACTCAAATTGCCTCACGCTATTAACGTTAACTAGTATGCATACAAGAAAAGAAAAAGGGGTATGACATGCATCTAAAATCATTTGTCTTATTTGATTGAAGTTTCTGCTATAATTTATTTGGATTCTAATTATGCCATTTTGCAATTTGTTCACTACAAAGCTACTTCAAAATTTCTAAGGTCTAATACTTTATCTGATTTATATGGCTTGTGCTCTTATTTTAAGTACTGGTTGACTTGATATAATTGAGTTGATGAATCAATTTCAGGTTGAAGGACAATTCATATTGTATTTTATATTTAACATAATAAAATTTAAAATTTGGATCTGTATAGGCTTTTTGTTGTGAACTTCATATCTCAATTTCTTGTCAACTATATTCCTTTATATAAATTTTTTTATATTTTTCTATTCATCGTAGGATTAGTCTCTTATTTCTCAAGACTTTGTGGCTTACAAATCTTATGATGGGATAAACCTTAGAAAGATTTAAAATTCTAAAAATATTGTTAAGCGAGTGGGTTTAAGCATATTCACCTGCAACTTTTACCAAAAATTTTTTATGCTGTTGATTTTCACTAATTTTAATCTTCTTTGCTTTTCGAATGATTTTTGAATTTTCAGTTGACCCTGTTCTTGTGATTCAAAACTTGTGGGTATTCTTGGAATCATGTTTATGAGCTTTGAAAATGTTCTAATTCTATTGTGTTTACGATTATCATATAGTTGAATAAAGTACTTAAAATCTTGAATTTGTAATTAGTTAATATGATGTGGAGGCTTTAATGTAGTATGTGATATAGGATGGTTTCATCATTTATGTATATATAAAATTTTGTTGTGAAACTGTCTACATCGTTTTTTCTAATTTTAGTTATAAACCAATGCTAGTTATATTGAGAAGTAGGTGACTTGCTGTTTTTATTTTTAGTGTGTGGAGTGTGGTTTATATGTGTCCTTTTTCTTCTTTGAGGGTGGAGAAAAGAAACTAATCGGCTCTTTTAATGCCATATCAACCTCATAAACATAATCTTATAGGATGACATTTGAACAAAAATCATATAAATTTCTTAAATTTCATTGTAATTCTCAATTTCATCTTTGTGTTTTCTGGTTGTAAATGCAAAAATGTAGAAAATTGGAACTTGATGTATCATCGCTTGATAGAAGCTGATTTGACTAACGTTATCTCTTAATGTAGGGAGAGGTTTCGGTGCACAATGCTTTTGGTTGACGCATTAATTGCCACAAATGGGATTTTTAGTTTAATTTGATTTCGAATTGGCTTTTAATTCCTTTTTTGCTTAGGATTATTAATGTACTCCTATAAATACATTATGAGACTTATTTTCAGCAAATTAGAATAGAGTTAATTAGATCTAACATAATTAGAATTAGGTGAAGGATTTTTATCAATTCTGAAGGAAAATTCAATGAGAAATAATTACACAGATTGATGACGGAGTTTCAGAGATCGCGCTTAATATAAATTTGACGGCTCTCTAACTTTCAGTTTATTTTGATAATAACAACAATTAAGTAAATATGAATAATTAAAATTAGAATCATCTCCATAGGTTAATATTATATTTTAATTATCTTATTTACTTTGACCAAAAATATTTTCCAAACTTGTTAAATTAATATTTTATTAACCTTGATAATTTAATATAAAATGTTATTAAATCATTAATTCATAAAGTAATATTTCCTAAGGCAAGGAGATCTCCTCTTATTTTTTCAAAAATTACTATATCAATATTATATATTATTTTACCAAGAGAAGCTTGGCAAAAACAAAATCAATTTTGTTAACAAAATTTATTCCATTCGAAATTGGTTGTGGCCTTGTTCGAAAATTGCTAACTATTTTACATGGTAAATGTATATGCTGGAAAGTTATAGAAAGAGTCATGAAAATCCTTGGTTCAACTGAGCTTGCATTAAATGTGCATGTGTTGTAAGCATTAAAATTGTTTTGTTCCATCCATAGGTTTCTACAACCAAATTTAACAAAAGTTTTCTCTCTCTAAGTGGGCTTGCATTAAATGTAGCATGACTTTAAAATTTTAAAGAGTAAAATTCTGACTCCTGTCAAGAATCATTTAATGTTGGAAATGCCAAAATTTATTTTCTCTCTCCTAATCTAATTGGCTCATTCAATTTAAAAAGTGTTGAATTTTTTCTTGGGGCGTGGGTGACCGAGATTTACCTTTCTCTCTTTTCTTGATTGGTTCAATTGAATTATGTGTTGAATTTTGCTTTTTGACCGTTTTGGCGCATACGACCAAAAATTTCTCACTCCCTCCTCACGGTATTGGTACGATCAAATGAAAGTATGCTAGAATTTTTAATCTACCAATCCATGTGATGCATATTTAATCCGGGCCATCTAATTCTTTGGTCGGCTCGTCCATCCGTTGATCATTATATTAATAGCCAAAAATTACATTTTTACCCCAAGTTTCAAATTCTTATAAATAGGAGTCTTCCCTTTCATTATTTTTTTACCAATTCCAAGAAAGAAAGAAAAAAGCTTACTCTCTGCCTATATACTCTCTCTAAATAGCTTTCAAAGTTCTCTTCTATTCAAAGTTATTATCTTCTTTTGAAGAGAAAAATTGGTCAAAGTATTTGAGATAAATATTGATTGATATTATTTGCATTTTCTCATACTTATTTATATTTATAAATATACAAATATAGATTGTTATATATATATATATATATATATATATATATCTCCTCTATTATATCAAATAAAAGGTCTGAACTTAGATTCTGTCTGGGTGATAATATTTCTCCTAAACGAGGGACTTATTAATCGAAATTATAGAAAGCCTTTTTATTGATATAGGGATTTGTATAAATTATTTTTTATATAAATCATAGTTGCAAAACTTTGAGTTTTGTTCAATACTTAGTACCGACAGGGTGATAATATTCCACCTAAACGAGGGATTTATTAATCGGTTATCACTAAGTATCCTGATATATCAAGTATTAATTAACTGTTTTATCTATCATACTTGATATCTGTCATTACAAGTATTTAACACATAAATTCATCTATTCATAAACTACTTGTTGCATAATATAAAAGTTATTTAAACATTTATATCACTAATATAATTGATTATATCTATTTACACAGAAACATATCACTTATTATAAAAGTTATTTAAATTTTTATATTCGCACTAAAAATATATATATTTGCTTATTTAAGAAGCATCTTTCAAAAACAATCATTTATTGAAAAATGTTGGTTTATTAGTTTTAAATTTGTGAGAAAAAGATAGTGATTTTTTGACCAATACCAGAGTCATAGATAGGTCAACGAGTAGTTAGGTCTCTAGTGTACTTGTGAGGTGATGAGTCGACTTCTTGTTTCGCGACCAAATTGTAAAGAAGGGCTAGACTAAAAAATAGGTACATCTACATTTGAGGAAATAGCGGGGAGCTACTGCCCAAGAAAATTAGTTGTATAAATAGTTGAAAGTGTGTCTATAAAACTTTGTAAAGGCTTCTCTGCATATTGAAGGAAAAATTATTATTGATAGTACTAGGATCTCAAGTCCTGGAGTGGAGCTTGAGACTGAACGTAGCAGCATACCTGAGTTGTATGTTGTGAACCAGATAAATCTTTGTGCATTGTGTGATTGAATTTTTACTGTCATGCATATTAATTTATTACACTGCAAATTAATTAATCAAAAATTCAAAAAGGCCTAAGATAATTTTTAATTGGTAATAATCTATTCAATCCCCCTTCTAGATTATTATTGAACTTTCAATTGGTATCAGAGCGATGCTCTTTAACTTGTTTGTTGAGTAAATATAGACATATCAAAGAGTAGATCCATCTATGGCATATGCAAATTCTACTGGTTGCGAAGAAGGACTATCAATGTCCAGACCCCCACTATTTGATGGCACAAATTTTGCCACCTGGAAAACTAGATTCAAGATCTATGCCACATCATAAGGAATCAAAGTTTGGCTTGCAATAGAAAGAGGTGTAAAAATTTCTTCAAAAATTATGGAAGAAAAGGTCGTTGAAAAAGATGCTGATGAATTCACTACTAAGGATGAAGAGGCTATGAACTTAGCATCTAGAGCTGAAATGGTGCTGACAAGTGCTCTTATTGAAAAAGAGTACAAAAGAGTTAGCAATTATAAAAATGCTAAAGAAATCTGGGAAGAATTGATTGCAACCTTTTTAAAAAAAAAAAAAAAAAAAGATGCTATAATCCAAGAGTATGAAAGTTTCAAGCTGGAAGAAGGTGTAAAGATCATTGCTATGGAAACTCATTTATCCAGAATCATTGATGAATGGGAAGGCATATACAACAAATGAGAAAATAGAAGAATTCTCAAAGCCTTTCCATCCGTCTAGAACATAAAGGTCACAACCTTCAAGGAAATACAAGATCTAATCATTTATCTTCATAATAGCCTTATTGGAAATCTTCGTGCTCACAAAGTTGATATCTTCGTTTAAAAAGCTAGATCGGATATAAATCTCAAGAAGAAAGGAATTGCTTTCAAAGCTCTACTTGTAGATCAAGAAAGCGATGATGAAGAGTTGAATAAAGATCTCTTGAGCTTGGATAATCATGAAGTTGCTCTTTTATCTAGACAACTCAGGAGAGTGATCCAAAGCAAAGCTAGAAAATATGGCAATGGTTTTCTGAAAACAAACGATAACTTCAACAATTTCAAAGGCAAACAGATTTTCAAACCAAAGGCATAAAGAGGAAATTTCAAAAGTAAACAATAACAACAATTTTTGAAATGCCAACTCAAATGAAAATTCAAAACGCATGTTTTGAATACAAACAACCTGGTCACTTTAAAAAGGACTGTCCAAAACTAGCCAACAACAAAGTGCTAGTAGTTGAAGAAGGATGGAATCTAAGTGACGATGACGAAGCTGCTAAACAAACTGAAGAAATTACAAATCTATGTTTAATGGCAGACAATAATCCATCATCATCAAGATCTAAGATAAATTCTGAACTACCTAGTACTTCATTTACACATATCTTAGAAAATTTAAGTGAAAGACATCACGAATTATAAGAAACATATAACTGTTTATATGAAGATAATGAAATCATTATAGAAGATTCTATTAAATTAAAATTTTCATTAGAAAAATTAATTAGAAGTAATAAAAATCTTGAAACAGAAAATTCAAATTTAATTATAGTTAATGAAAATTTAAAAGAAGAAAAATATAAACTAGAAAATGATTTTTCAGAAAATTTATTACTAAAAGAAGAATTAAAAAAAATTAAAAAAAAACAAAGATATTGAGATAGAAAATTCAACACTTATAATTTCTATTGAAAATCTTGAAGTTGAAAATTCAACACTTACTTTAATCAATGAAGATATTCAATTACAAAATCAAGCGTTAAGAGAAGATATTAAAAATCTTAAGCTTGAAAATTTATCTTTACAAATAGAAGTGGAAAAACAAAGTGAAGATTCTTCTTTAAAAGAACAAATTAAAATTTTAACTAAAGAACGTGATGACTTATGCAATACAGTTCCTAAATTCACAAAAGGAAAAGAAAATCTTAATGTCATGCATAGTTAACAAAGATGTGGATTTAACAAAGAAGGATTACGATTCATTGGAGAAACTAGTAAAACAAAAGACAAAAGACTTTATCATGTTAAAAGTAAAGAAAAAGAAAGTCATACATCTCCTTTTACTAAATGTTCTTATTGTAACAGAATGGTCATTCCGTTCATATGTACAATACTCGGAATAGAAATTATAAAGGAAAAATGATTTGGGTTCTAAAAGGAACTTATACTTCACCAATCATTAGTAAAAATACAAGAAATGAATTTCATATTCTTAAAAAAATTTAGGATATAAAAATAGAATAAAACATGCATTTTATAGGCCTGTTGCTACTAATAAAATGCTTGTATCAATTGAGACTAATTATCCTATACCCAAATTTGTAAAAGGAAAAAAAAGTGTTCCTTATATAAAATGGAAAACTTACCCAAAAAACCCTTCTTATTAAAGGGTACCAGTTTATGAAATTAGCTTTTGCTACAGGTATGTCTTGCAGTTGATTATAGTAAAAGTAAATAGTATCTCGATAGTGGTTGTTCAAGCCGGAGACAAATCTAAATTGAATAACATACAAGTTACAAACTATAGCGAGGTAACCTTTAGAGATAACAACAAAGGTAAGGTAATTAAAATTGAAAGTGTTGGTAATAAACACATAACAATTTCAAATGTTCAATTAGTCACGGGACTCAGGTAGAATCTTCTATCCATTAATCAGTTATGTGATAGCGGTTTTAAAATAACTTTTAGTCCCCATAACTGTTCAATATTTGACCAATCTGGTAAATTGGTTTTATTATGTTCTAAAAATCAAAATGTGTATACATGTGACCTAGATGCATATTCTCACCTACATAATGTTTGCCTAGTTTTTACAAATGATGATCCATGGCTTTGGCACCATAGATTAGGTTATACCAACATGAAGTTAATTAACAACATTGCATCTAAATAACATGTTTGTGGTTTTCTGAAAATAAAGTTTTTAAAAGATCATATTTGTAAAGCCTGTGAATTAGGAAAAAAAAATACATACATCTCACAAACCCAAACTGTGACTACCACAAATCCGGGTACCTTGAACCTCGGATCTGGTTCATCACGATACATCATCTTCATACCTGTTCTATAACTAATGCGGAAAATATAAACATAAATTGTTTATTCTACAACATTTTCCAAGGCTTCTAACCTTAACTACATATATACCTTTAGATTCATAAAAGGTTTACACAATTAACTTACATCATATAACAAATTAGTTATCATGCATAACACTATAATCTTGTCTTTTGCTTCTGTCTCCGTCTCTCCTCGAACATTTGTATTAATCTGAAATTTGTTATCATGATATAGCAAGAGTGAGCAACGACTTTGCTCAGAAAGTTTAAATATAATAACGATATATCATGATTGAAAGAAAGAATAAGCTTTTGGATTTTCAACAATATAATAATTGTGAAAGAGTACGAATCATAATTTCAATAATTGAATGACTGAATCAATTAATGTTGAGTGTCAATAATGACCACGAACAAATTTAACTGAACCTTATGGTAATGAAGGTGATCAGCCTTTTATACCTGATGAACACATGCAACATGCACTATGTACGAATCAACAATTTAAAGATGTGGAATAATTATACAGAATTAAACCACTAGCATGCTTGAAACATAATAACTTGAGTTTGAGTTAGGAACTTGATCAAAAAAGTAATATATCCTGCTCGAATATAAATTGAGTAGGGTTTAGGAAAACTTGTCTGTCTGCTCAGCTACAATTAATGTCTAGCTTTAACTAACTGGCTTTGAAAGACCTAACATTAACAAAGTTGGTCTAATAATTAGTACAGTGTATTTTCTACAACTATATGCTCACTAAGGAACTTATCTACCACACATAAGTACTAACACATAATTTACATCAGTCAAAACAATATTATTAACCTTATAGACCCTCAATCAATTTAGGTTAATAATTTAATAAGTTAGAAAATATTTTTCTTAAGTGTTGGACTCTTATTAAACCCTTAAACAACTTATTACAATTGTTTAATTAAAGCATAATTAAATTCAAATTATTTTATTAATTCAATCTCTATTTATTTACTATTTAATCTTGATTAAATAGGAATTAATTAATTATCTTTAGTTATTACTTAAAATAAATAATAACTAATTGTACTTACTTATTATTTAATAATAATTAAATAATAAATAATTATTGATTTAATTTTAACCTTCTTTAGTTTAATATTAATCAACTAATAATTAACTAAGTAATTAACCTCACTTATTATTTAATTTAAAGAAATTAAATAATAGTTTACTAATTTGAATCCTCTTTAATTATTATTTAATGTCAATTAAGTAATAATTAATTATTTAGTTAATTTTAATTATTATTTAAGGTTAAATAATAATCAATTTATTTATCCTTATTTATTATTTAAATTAAATAATAAATTATTACTCTAATAACTTAATTTCCCATAATCATTATTTAATGCTAATTAAATAATAATTAATTACTTAATTATCTTTATTTATTATTTAATAATATTTAAATAATAAATAATCAATTTATAAATTTTTATCTCTCTTTAATTATTATTTAATAAGAATTAAATAATAATTTCTAATTTATCACCTTTATTTATTATTTACTCTGAACTAAATAATAAATAATTAGTTTAAACACTTTCTCATGATTTAGTTACTATTTAATATAAATTAAATAATAATTACCTAGTTATTTTCTTTATTTACTTTTTAATTATCAATTAAATAATAAATAATTTATTTATTTTATCCAAAAATGTTGATATTATTATTAAATACATAAAGAACATATTTAATATTTAATAACAATTTATTTATAATATTCTTGAATTATTAGCTAGGTAGTCACAATTTAGTGTACCTTTTCAGCATAAATAATATGAAAAATACCAATTTTTAGAAATAATACCATCTCAATACCTATAATGTAATATCCCAGATATTTACAAGATTTGTAAATAAGATTTTAAATATAAATTAAATGTTATGGTTTAAAACCTAGAGTTGTAGAAGTGAGATGTGTGAAAAATGGGTGAACATTTTTTTAATATAATGTATTTGTTAGAAATTAAATGTGGAAATATTTTAATGATGCATGTAGAGAATTTATTAAGAAAATAAATTCAATTGGAAAGTGAATGTGGTTATATTAATATATATACACCTAATGTGTGTTAGTTAGCCCAATAAGAAGATGAGTAGATTAAATACTCAATTAAACTAATAATTTAATTAGTTTAAAATGTGAAGTAAGAAGGGAAGTCATGAAATATAATTAACTAGGTTAATTATATTAGTTAAGAGTTAAAGTTATAGAAAAACTAGAATGATTGTCTAGAATGACAATATTATGAAGTTAATTAATTAAGTAATTAACTTAATTATTAAGTTGTTATATAGAGTCCATTAATGGATTTAATACAAGACCAATATGAGAATACTTGCATGAAGATGGGTAATTAAATAATAAGCCCAAATATTATAGTCCAAGAGGTAATTAATATAAGTCCAATTAAATTATGTTGGCAAGTATTGTATATAATGTGGTGGTAATCCAATTAAATTAATTACCTAGCCAAACTTATAAAGATGTGTGAGTTGTGTTGGGTAGCCCAAATAATTAAATAAGGGAGCCCAATGCAAAATAAACTAGTAGCCCAAATATTTAGTCTAAATTTAAAAGCCAAATGATAGTCAAAGTTGTGGTCAATATATATACATTGGTGTATATATATATGGATACTTATATAATGATATAGGATATAAAAATAAAGCCAAATTGGTGTAATATTAGAGCAAATCCCGAATTTTGGGGCCCACTTGGTGAAAAGAGTGTAGATTTTGCTTGCTTGTTGCTTTATTTACACTCAAAAGGAAGCCTAGACTCAAGCTTGATAGATGTCACATTTTAGTCAATCAACCAAGTCCATTCCCTTAAATCAAGCCAAGTTTTGATGGTTGCAAGTAATGTTAGTCAAAGTGTATAGATATATAATATATATGTATAATGTAGAGATTTAACCATATGTTGGTTAAGTGATGGGAAAAGGTGTGGTCAAAGCTAATGTTAAATGAGATAAGAACTAACCTAAGGTTAGTTGCTAGCAAAATTAAACCACATTGGGTTAAGTCTCTACAATAGATAGAGAGAGTGAGAGTGAAGGAGACTTAGATCATTTAATTTGTTTCTTTTCTTCTTCATTTCTCCAAGTAGAAGAGAGGAGAGCTAGAGAGAAAAGAGAGAAGCCATGGAAGAGAAGCAAGATTGTTGATGCTTGGATGATTGGATGAAGAAGAAGCAAGGTTTAAAGATGAAGGTCTCATCAAGAGGAATCTATCTATGTAAGAAGATTGATCATCCAAGCCTTTTCAAAGTTCTAACAAAGAGGATAATCAACAAAAGGTGGTGCAAGGAACGTGAAAGATTAACGTAAGCTGGTTATACAAGTCCAGGCAAGTTTTTCAGAATGTGTTGTATTATGTGCATGAATTATAAGTTTGTTATTAAACTGAGATGTGCTCATACGTGGTTATGTGCAAAGATGTTTTAATGTGCCTTTGTGCAATAAGTTGATTTGAACTGTTGACATGCGGTAGTTGATTTAAGACAATTGTTCTGCATTGAACTATATGTCATGATAGAGGTTAGACATGAAGCATAGATTAAATGCGAGGCATGATATGCATGAGCAGTATGTCATAAACTGAAATGCATGAAAAACATGATGTTAGTATAAATTGTAAATTTTATGTGAAGCATGTAATGTGTTATGTGTAGCTGTTGAACTTGCTGAGCCGTCGTGCTCACTCTTGCCTAAACCAACATTTTCAGATAAGGCTAGTTACCTGAAGTTCTCGATAAAGAACAAGGAACAGGAAAATATATTACTTCCATTGAAGATCTAAATATCTATTGTAGATATCAGTCCGAATTGGAGAGGTAAATGATTCTGTAGCATAAGACTTAATTGGTATGTTATATGAGTATTAAATACTCAAATTGATTGTAATAGAATGTCGTATCATGAATGATATTGAGACATACTAGGAATGTATAAAGATTTCGATTCTGGAATAGAAAGAGATGTTGTAAAATTGTAAATAAATGATTATTTAGCAATTATAATATTGTTGTAATTCATGAACAATAAGAAAAAGGTTGTACTCGTGTTGAACCGAGTTCGAGGTTCGGGGGACCCGGATTCGGGGTCGTCACAAGTTGGTATCAGAGCTGATAGGTTATAGTTCTTAGGTAGCAGTACCTTAGGCTATAATCATGAAAAGATAATGAAGACAGTGAAAGGATAAACTCAGATAGAGTTTAGAAATGAACATATACAGTTCATAAATGAGGAAATAAATCTATATAGATACATATATATATGAAAAGATTCAAAGAAGGATCTTCAATGAGTGTAATCCAAATAAATGGAATAAGAATCAGGGAACACTTGATTCAAGAATTTAAAAAGAGATGGATCGTACAGTAAAATGATCAGAGATGAATGATAAGATGATAGAATTAAACGATCCTAGAATAAAGGAGAAATAGTACAGTGAAATCAATTGCGTTATAAGATCACGATGATCATAGTAAAATCATGGAATGACAAATGGTCTGTTAAATGATTAAAGAGGTGGTGTTGATAGCATGGTGCTATAACAATGAAGATACTGAAATAGTAACAAGTGGACTCTTGAAGTGTTGAGTGTGATAAGGTATGAATTGACAAAATTCATATCAAGTTAAGAGAAGTTAGAGGTTTGTAGGTTTTTAATTGAGGACTCATATTAGTGGTTGAGTTGTACAATTTCTTGTATGGGCAGGAAATTTGTGCTTGATTTTAGAGCCACTTAGCTTCCTATATTAATATAGTAGTTGAGTTGAACAGTTCTTTGTATAGGCAGGGGATTTGTTCGTGGTTTAACGACCGCTTAACTTTCTATATTGATTAGTGGCCGAGTTGACCAATTTCTTGTATGGGCAGGAGATTGTGTTTGGTTTGACAACCACTTAGCTTCCTATAATGATAATCGATTTGAACCCGGTGTCACGCTATTCGATGTATATATGGTGAGAAGGTGATTCTTTTCTCATAATATATTGGGTAGGTAGAGAATATTAACATAAGTACGTTTTTTTAAAACTCATATTGATGGTAAGTTCGTGACTCATAATCGTATGGTGGAACCCCTCAGCGAATGGACTATGTTGGTCTGACTAGGATAAGTTCCTCAACCCATATGATTGTGGTAAGTTCCTGAACCCCTAATGTGTGGTAAGTTTGATGAACAGTGAGTATGGGTAGAGTTAAGTAGCAAGATTAAAGCTATACTAGATATAGTTATTAAGTTGAAAAAGAATGTGGAGGAAAAATTTGAGGTGTTTTGAGGTTTTAGGATATTCCAAATCTCCTAGCTATGCTAGACTTTGAAATTCTCAAAATCGTGCTAAATTCGCACTTTTGTGCTTTTGAAAAGACAAATGTATTTTAGAAATCATTAATGCATTTAGTGCAGAGATGATAAACGATGGAGTCATCAATGCAGAGTAACCTAGTGTTGGATGTTTAAAGCCCACTATGATATGATGTAGTATGACAAAGTCATAAAATGATTTTCAGTATTTTAAAACGTTTAAAGAATAGTCTATGCTAATTGTTTCAGCTAGACAAATTGATTTGAAAATATCAAAATGTATTTATAAAATCATCAGGTGTGGGGATGAAAAGGACGGAATCCTCAACGTACTGTCAAGATGTGCGGTATCATGAAGTCATGAATTAATGACGGAATCCTCAACGTACTGTCAAGATGATGCGGTATCATGAAGTCCTATAAATGAATTTTAGTTATTTTAACTAATCTGAAATGAATTTTTGAATCGTAATATACGAACAGTTCAATGATGGGAGTCTTTGTCATTTATTTTAACTAGACACTTTTGGTCAGAATTGACTCAAGTTTTATTATCCAATCCAAATTATTTTGGAACGAAATTTTGTAGTAAGTCTGAGGTGAACAAGTGCAAAAACAAATATATTCTGTCGGCTAAAGCAGATATATTTTTGTCGGCATATAGCTCCGACTGGCGCCTAAAAATTAAGACGTTCTGCACGACGTATGGTACAATAGGCTGATCACCTAGCGTACACCTATGGAATGTTTTCAGTCTTTGTGATTGATAAACACTCTGTGTATAAGTATTTACAGGGATAAATACTATTTATTCGGAATTCAGTTAATTCTATTCGGATGTTCACAGTCTTGATGACCCCTCAGCATATTATGAAAGTTTTAATGAATATTTTGATTTTCAATTTATTCTTCTGTAAGATATTGATTTTCAATTTATTCTTCTGTAAGATATTCCATTGTTCTAGAATTATGAGTTTAGAAGTATGAACTTCCTAGAAAAGGGTGGTCATAGAATTTGATGAGTAAAGAGATATTCTCAGAGATGAAAATTTGTAGAAATGAGTATGATGAAATTTCGGGGACGAAATTCTTATAAAAAGGGGTGAATGTAATATCCCAGATATTTACAAGATTTGTAAATAAGATTTTAAATATAAATTAAATGTTATGGTTTAAAACCTAGAGTTGTAGAAGTGAGATGTGTGAAAAATGGGTGAACATTTTTTTAATATAATGTATTTGTTAGAAATTAAATGTGGAAATATTTTAATGATGCATGTAGAGAATTTATTAAGAAAATAAATTCAATTGAAAAGTGAATGTGGTTATATTAATATATATACACCTAATGTGTGTTTGTTAGCCCAATAAGAAGATGAGTAGATTAAATACTCAATTAAACTAATAATTTAATTAGTTTAAAATGTGAAGTAAGAAGGGAAGTCATGAAATATAATTAACTAGGTTAATTATATTAGTTAAGAGTTAAAGTTATAGAAAAACTAGAATGATTGTCTAGAATGACAATATTATGAAGTTAATTAATTAAGTAATTAACTTAATTATTAAGTTGTTATATAGAGTCCATTAATGGATTTAATACAAGACCAATATGAGAATACTTGCATGAAGATGGGTAATTAAATAATAAGCCCAAATATTATAGTCCAAGAGGTAATTAATATAAGTCCAATTAAATTATGTTGGCAAGTATTGTATATAATGTGGTGGTAATCCAATTAAATTAATTACCTAGCCAAACTTATAAAGATGTGTGAGTTGTGTTGGGTAGCCCAAATAATTAAATAAGGGAGCCCAATGCAAAATAAACTAGTAGCCCAAATATTTAGTCTAAATTTAAAAGCCAAATGATAGTCAAAGTTGTGGTCAATATATATACATTGGTGTATATATATATGGATACTTATATAATGATATAGGATATAAAAATAAAGCCAAATTGGTGTAATATTAGAGCAAATCCCGAATTTTAGGGCCCACTTGGTGAAAAGAGTGTAGATTTTGCTTGCTTGTTGCTTTATTTACACTCAAAAGGAAGCCTAGACTCAAGCTTGATAGATGTCACATTTTAGTCAATCAACCAAGTCCATTCCCTTAAATCAAGCCAAGTTTTGATGGTTGCAAGTAATGTTAGTCAAAGTTTATAGATATATAATATATATGTATAATGTAGAGATTTAACCATATGTTGGTTAAGTGATGGGAAAAGGTGTGGTCAAAGCTAATGTTAAATGAGATAAGAACTAACCTAAGGTTAGTTGCTAGCAAAATTAAACCACATTGGGTTAAGTCTCTACAATAGATAGAGAGAGTGAGAGTGAAGGAGACTTAGATCATTTAATTTGTTTCTTTTCTTCTTCATTTCTCCAAGTAGAAGAGAGGAGAGCTAGAGAGAAAAGAGAGAAGCCATGGAAGAGAAGCAAGATTGTTGATGCTTAGATGATTGGATGAAGAAGAAGCAAGGTTTAAAGATGAAGGTCTCATCAAGAGGAATCTATCTATGTAAGAAGATTGATCATCCAAGCCTTTTCAAAGTTCTAACAAAGAGGATAATCAACAAAAGGTGGTGCAAGGAACGTGAAAGATTAACGTAAGCTGGTTATACAAGTCCAGACAAGTTTTTCAGAATGTGTTGTATTATGTGCATGAATTATAAGTTTGTTATTAAACTGAGATGTGCTCATACGTGATTATGTGCAAAGATATTTTAATGTGCCTTTGTGCAATAAGTTGATTTGAACTGTTGACATGCGGTAGTTGATTTAAGACAATTGTTCTGCATTGAACTATATGTCATGATAGAGGTTAGACATGAAGCATAGATTAAATGCGAGGCATGATATGCATGAGCAGTATGTCATAAACTGAAATGCATGAAAAACATGATGTTAGTATAAATTGTAAATTTTATGTGAAGCATGTAATGTGTTATGTGTAGCTGTTGAACTTGCTGAGCCGTCGTGCTCACTCTTGCCTAAACCAACATTTTCAGATAAGGCTAGTTACCTGAAGTTCTCGATAAAGAACAAGGAACAGGAAAATATATTACTTCCATTGAAGATCTAAATATCTATTGTAGATATCAGTCCGAATTGGAGAGGTAAATGATTCTGTAGCATAAGACTTAATTGGTATGTTATATGAGTATTAAATACTCAAATTGATTGTAATAGAATGTCGTATCATGAATGCTATTGAGACATACTAGGAATGTATAAAGATTTCGATTCTGGAATAGAAAGAGATGTTGTAAAATTGTAAATAAATGATTATTTAGCAATTATAATATTGTTGTAATTCATGAACAATAAGAAAAAGGTTGTACTCGTGTTGAACCGAGTTCGAGGTTCGGGGGACCCGGATTCGGGGTCGTCACATATAACACTTCAAATAATCAGTTGGTTATTTTTTCATATTTTTCCAAAATTTAAAAATGCTTTTTATTATTTTTCATACATTTAGTAAGCTTTTATCATTTAATAATTATGAAAAATAGCTAATGACATTATAAAAATACCATTAAATTCCAGAAAATAGTACACGAAATTTCAAGCAACTTTTTAGTTTGGGCCGTCACTGGAACCGGCCGAGAAATGGGTGAACCGGCCGCCGGAATGCTCCGACCGGTTCACTGGAAAAAAAACCGACAGTGTCCTTTTTAGCTTTCCAGATTCTGCCTATTTTTGGGGTCTCTTACTAAAATCTTAATAACTTAAGTTCTATAACTCTGATGGAGCTCTACTTTATATTGTTGCGTTTGTATCTTCTCAAACTATAATTTTTCATTATCGGATTAATTTTTCGGACACGATTTGACCTCCGAAAACAGCCTGGAACCGGATTGTTCACGCAAAACTTCCGACAACGGAATGTTTTAGTAGAAAAATCATATCTCACTCGTTTTAAATCGGATTTTAGTCATTCAAGTTGGAGAATTTTCATAACTTCAAGATCTATCCAAAAAAGTTGACAGATCAAAAATCCTTTTTTCCAATCGTGAACAGTAATTCCGGGAACGGGCTGTTCAGATTTAGTTTTTCGGTAAACTTGATTTTCAAAGTTTGAACATTTTTTTCCAACATTAAAGCTTATAAAACATAAGTTAAACTCATGATAACTTATATAAATATACATAGCATGATTTTAACTATACCAATCATTATGTTAGTATTTTTACCATGAACTTGAAAGAAAAAACAAGATCAGGGTTTTCTAGGTTTGTTTTTTCCTTACCTCTTGGACCTAATGGCTTGTTTTCTCTCATTTCCAAGGTAAAGGATGGTGCTTGATGGCATCAACACTTCCTATTCTTCTCCTCTCCAAGAACTTTTCCTCTCTTAAGTATATTTGCTCTCACTTCTCTCTAGACTCTCTCTCTAGCTTGAAAAATGGAAGAAGAAGAAATGACTAACAAAAGCTCCTAAATTGTAAGTATACATGTCTTACTAATTTCAAGTATACTTGTAAAATTCTTAGATACAAAAATTATATCTATAATTGATGATGCTCCTAACTTGGATACTTGCACAAGAAAGTTAGCCCATGACTTAGTTGGTGAGAATTTTGTGGGAAAAGACTCACCCAAAAAAATCAAAGCAAACAACCTAATTATGAAAATAAAATAAAAACATCATCTTACTCTCTTTATCTAACATACACGGTTGGTGAGCTTTTGATCCCAAAAGTGTTATCCCACTTCATTAATCTAATATAATTAAA
Source organism: Hedera helix (assembly GCA_947179155.2). Classification (NCBI taxonomy): domain Eukaryota; kingdom Viridiplantae; phylum Streptophyta; class Magnoliopsida; order Apiales; family Araliaceae; genus Hedera; species Hedera helix. The sequence continues at coordinate 16,154,520 of OX359270.1, read as the reverse complement.
TAATCTACACCACCTTTTTTATTTTATTTTTTTACCAAGACAAGCTATCATTATATAAAGCTCCATGTAGCCATCTCTATCACTCCTCCTACGTGGTAGACAAAAAAAGGAGGGGGATGTCCCAATTTGTTAGTCCATGACAAATGCTTTAATTTATTAAATAACCATGCAACACATTTAATTTCTTAAATAGTTTATTATTTGTACTACATTTAATACCCATTGGACTCCAATTCAATGACTTGGACTATTATTTAGTCAAGTTCATTTAATTTATCATTGGACTAATTAATATAACCCAAATGATTGGTTATTAATTTTTTATTATACATTAATTATTCAATCCATGATTAAATAATAATTAAATTGATTAATTAATTAAATACTCTAACACATTAATGTTAAAATACTAAATGGATTAATAAATATTATTCTTAATATTTCACATTATTTACATTAATTAATAAGCATATTAATTAATTTACCAAATTTAATTAACTCATAATATTCAATTTAATTGAATACTTAATTAATAGGAAACTTAACCATTATTTTGATTTAAAACTTTAGGGTTTGTTCACTAATTTAAATAATTACATAATATATATATATATATATATATATATATATATATATATATATATATATATATATATATATATATATACATGTATGTATTATTTATACACATTACCTTACATCAAAAACAATTTCACAATAAATTATGAAATTAAAATAAATACAATATATAATTTAATATATATTATTTAAGCCATAAATTAAATTATTTAATACATTTACATTAAATAATTCATTTCTCCTCAATTATGGAAATAAATCCATTTACCCGAAAATACATTAAAATAATAAAATATTTACTCAATTTCTTATTTAAATAATTTATTTAATTATTTAATTAATATTACATAATTAATTGTATAATTAAACTTCTCACTCCCATAAATCATTTACAATGATTTATTTAATTATAGAATATATTCATTTAATATATTCAATTACTATTTAATATATATATATATATATATATATATATATATATATATATATATATATATATATATATGAAATTAAATATTGTACAATATATATAATTACTATTCTCCTTTAATTAATTCAACTACTTTATATAATTTATAATTATATAAATTATATAATTATTCCTCACAAATAATTTATCAATAATTTGCATAGATATTGATTAATGAATATAATAAATATAATAACTAAATTAATTCCACAATAAACCTTTTGATTCAATTTGGATTAATTTAATATTAATCTATTTATTTACCACAATTTAATTAACCATTAAATTATGTTACTAAATATGCACATATATATATATATATATATATATATATATATATATATTCATATAAATACATATTTAATTTACACGCAACCACGTCGCATAATTACATAACTCAACTAGTTAATTCTCTTAATCTCATTAGACTTGCTATTAGTCAAGCTTATTGAATTATCACTTTACTCGTTAACTTATCAAAAAATCTGATATCACCATCTCTAAGTTAGTCCATTAAATTAAATTTGGACCTCTATTTATCTACCACTACTAGGTTATCAAACTCCAACCTTTATTAAATATTAAATATTTTATTTTTAATTCAATTAAATATCCGGGATATTACACAAACTCACAGTGTCAACCTCTCGACCTTTAGAACTTTTGCTTATGGACCTATTTATAGCTATAGCATGGGTGATGCTGTATACCTTCTAGTTTTGATGGATGACTATTCTCGATTTTCATGGGTTAATTTTCTAAAATTTAAAAATGAAGTTATAAATTCCTTTTCTGTTTTGTGCAAGAAAATTCAGAATTAACACAGAAGCTTTATTGTTTATATTCGTTTTGAGCACATAAGAGAATTTGAAAATTCTGATTTTATTATGTTTTGTGACGAGCACGGTATAAGTAATAACTTATCTACTCCTTACATGCCACAATCAAATGGTGTGGTTAAAAGGAAAAATCGAACCCTACAGGAAATAACTAATACTATGTTAAATGAATATCACATTCCTAAATATTTTTCGGCTGAAACAGCGGCAACATCCTGTTATATTTTAAACCGAGTCTTATTAAGACCAATCTTGCTCAAAACTCCCTATGAGTTTTATTATAAAAGAACTCCAAAAATAAATTATTTTCGTGTTTTTGGGAGTAAATGCTTTATTTTAAATACAAAAGGACATTTGTCAAAGTTTGATACCAAATCTGATGAGGGAATATTTCTGGGATATTCACTTAATAGTAAAGCATACAGAGTTTTTAACAAAAGAAGTTTAGTTGTTGATAAATCAATTAATGTAACTTTTGATGAGACTCAACCACCTCCCAAATACAAAGAGTTAGTGAACAATGACATTATCATTGAAAACATTCTCAGAAGTATGGAGGAACCAAAACTAGATAGTGTATCTCCACCTGTCAATGAAAATCTCCTTAAAATTCCAAATTCTTAATTAAATGATTTACCCAAAGACTCACATATTGTTAAAAAATCATCCTTTAGAAAATGTGATTGATGTTTCGGATAACAAATTTTTTACTAGATCACGAGTACATAACTTAGCTGATCATTTATCTTTCTTGTCTCAAATTGAGCCTAAAAATATAAAAGGTGCATTACTTGATAAAGATTGGATAGCTTGAACAGTTCACCAGAAATAAAGTCTAGAAACTAGTTCCAGAACCTGATAATACTTCTATTATTGGAACTTAGTGGGTGTTTCGAAACAAAATCGATGAAAACAGAACAATCCTACGTAACAATGCAACGTTAGTTGCACAAGAATATAATCAACTTAAAAGTATTGATTATGATGAAACTTTTGCTCCTGTTACTAGAATTGAGTCTATACGTATGTTGTTAGCTTTTGCATGTCATAAAAATTTTAAATTGTTTCAAATAGATGTCAAATCTACATTTTTAAATGGAGTTATTGAAGAATAAGTTTATGTTAAACAACGTCTTGATTTTAAAAATTTTGATCATCCTGAACTTGTCTATAAATTGCATAAAGTTTTATATGGTTTGAAACAGGCCCCCAGTGTATGGTATAAACGATTAAGTAAATTTTTGATTGAAAATGATTTTAAAAGGGGAGCTGTCGATACTACTCTGTTTACTAAATACAAAAATGATGATATTCTTATTATTCAAATTTATGTTGATGACACCATTTTTGGTTTTACTGACATTACTATGTGCAATGATTTTTCTGAAATCATGAGTAAGAAATTTGAAATGAGCATGATGGGAGAATTAAATTTATTCCTAGGTTTGCAAATCAAACAAAGTAAAAAAGATATTCATATCTCTCAATCTAAATATTACAAAGATATGATTAAGAAATTTGATTTAAAGTCTGTAAAACCTCTTAATACTCTTATGTCAACTATTGATAAATTAATTGCTGATGAAAATGAAAAAAAGTGTTGACATAAAGAAATATAGTGGAATGATTGGAAGTCTATTATATATAACTGCCAGCAGACCTGACATTATGTTTAGTGTCTGTAAATGTGCTAGATTTCAGTCAAATCCTAAAGAATCACATTTGGTTGCTGTAAAAAGAATTTTCATATATCTTAAAGGAACCACGAACTTAGAACTATGGTATCCTAAAGGTCAACCATTTGATCTTGTTTGTTTTTCAGATTCTGACTATGCCGGTCATTATGTTAATTGTAAAAGTACAAGTGGCATTTGTCAGTTTCTAGGTGATTGTTTAGTTTCTTGGTTCTTTAAGAAACAAAACCCAGTATCTATTTCAACCACTGAAGTACAGTATATAGCTGATGCATGATACCGTGCACAGATATTATGGATGAAACATACTCTAGTCGATTATAATTTAAGGTTTAATTGTGTGTCTATATTATTGTGATAACACTAGCGCAATTAATTTAAGCAAAAATAATGTGTTGCATGCTAGATCAAAACATATAGATGTTAGACATCATTTCTTACGTGATCATGTGAACAATGGCAATATCAAATTAGATCATATTAATATTAAATTAAATATTGCTAATATATTTACAAAGCCGTTAAGTTCTGATAGATTTGTTAGACTACGTATGGATTTAGGAATGCTAGAAATTGTTTCATAAATATATGATCTCTAACACATTTATTCATATACACACTTTTGCATTTTTAATGTTTGTCTATTACATATAGTTATATTTTCTGATTATATATATATATATATATATATATATATTCTTTTACTAAAATAATATACATTTATATGTCATAATTCTGTATATGTTTATATAACTAATACTGTTTATTCTTATGCATATATAATAACTTATATCTATACATTCCTAAGCGTACATGTTGTTACACATATTATATTTACTAAAAATTATATATTCATATTTAAATTAAAGTTTTCATGTATGTAATATTGTTAGCCTATACTGCTTTTTAACTCTATATTTTATATTTATATTTATATTTTAATTATATACATCTCTATGTATACATATTATATATAGACATTGTGTTTCTAAACTAATGATCTAGACCTTCCTTCTTTAAAATCTATTCAATCCAACGGTGAATACACTTTAATCCGTTTCTACTAAAGTGAACCAATCAAAAACTTGCACACACATTAAGATTTCCACCCTTTGATCAAAATTCAGATTGATTGTCATCCACCGGAACAAAAGTCAAAAGTTCAATCAAGAATTCAAAAGGTCAATGTTTATTACTAGTTTTGATAATAATTTTTTTATATATATATACAAATACTTTTCATGCTATCTAGTCACTTATTTATATATATCCATCCATGAATATTCTTCTCAATCTATACATCATACATTCTAACACATACTTTTTACTTTTTATTTACCTTAAAAATATATTACATACATTCTATATACATATATATATATTTACTATAACAATATATATTTCGTACATCCTATATATATACTCATATATATAAATACATATACTGTATTATAGTAAAACATATATTTTACTTAAATATCGATTTCATATATTAATATATATATATATACTCATTATATATTTTTATATTATTTAATTATTGCTTATATAACATATAAAATACATTATATAATAAATGATATATATTGTATGATTATATATATATATATATATATATATATATATATATATATATATATATATATATATATATATATATACACTAATAATATTTTATTTGTTCGACTGCAATGCTAAATGAGGTAATCTTCTACTCCATTTATTATGATGTCTTTCAAGTTACTGTATGGAAATAAATTACTAACTTTGGCTGCTAATACTAATGTCTATGTTATGCATGATGTATCGGATTGTTTGTGTTGAACACTGATTGTCTGATGTTGGTTTTAATTTCTCTTATAAGACTTCTAGTTTACATAGTAGAAATTTTCTTACTATTTAAAAGCTACATACTATTGAATCTGTGAACTTTTTCTTATCACTATTTGCAACTGAAATATGTTAGAACAAAAATACTTAGTTGTACGGTTATAATAATATCTTCACTACAGTTTTCATTAATACTCTACATAGTCCCGTATATCTCAGTCATCTATTATCTTAACTTATCTTTTATCTTGGAAAATTGAACTACGCCTAGAGGTAATAATGAAATATTTCACTTCCTTTTCTTATCATGCATTCACCGACAATCTATGAAGGATACTTGCGTATCTTTGTATTAACTCTAGAACTACCTCTCTAAACTATATGTTTCAAGTATAAATTTAGGTTACTCAAACATACTATATGCAACATCAACCATCTGTTTCTCAAAATCTCCTGTCCACTTATTACAGTCTCATCTAGTTCATCTTGTATATTAATCATGTGCTGTACTTTTTCTAATAAAAGGCAAAAAGCATCAATGTTTTCTGACAGTCATCCTGATACATATGTACCAATTTTAACTACGGTTGACACACAGTTTAAGCATGATCAACTGAAACATGACATTGAGACTGGTTTGGGTATTATCTTTAATAGTTTTCCACATCTTTTAATGAAATTTCATAAAATTGGTTGGGAATATTTTATAGTTTTTAATGATAGGCACATTTATCCTAGCCTTATAGTAGAGTTCTATTCATACATGGTTTTCAACAAAAATAAAAATGAAATTTTAGTCAGTATTACTACATGCATTCAAGGTGTGGAGTACATTATTAATAAACATTTGCTTTTCAATGCTTTTCATCTTCAGTCCTCTATAAGTTCACTGTACATATTCAATTCATATGTTTAACCCCTGAATTATTCTGTCTGTGTGCATTAATTTCAAACAAAATTTGGCCAATTTGACTGACCAACTTGTGCCTCTTATCTTATTTGACTTCCCTGTTTCTCTTAGCATATAATTTTTCACTACCCAATCCCAATTTTTAGCCAGAGCTGTTAGACAAAATATTATGGAAGTTAAAGATAATAATGATTTAATGCCTACTGAATTGGAAATCATGAACTGCATTTTGAATGAATTTCTGCCATACAACCTAGCATATTTTCTCATTACTTCATTTGAACACTATAACAAAAATTGCATGGGTTATGGTCTTCTTTTATCTCACATCTTTAGACATCTAGGGATCAATCTTCTCACTTTTCAATCTCAATTTGTCAATAACAACAACTTGGTTTCTCATCTTCATTTACCTCCTAAACTATTATCTATTTTCAAAACATCAAGTCAATACACTTTTGTATCTCAACTATCCATGTATTCCCATATAGAAGCTTTAATAAGTATGAATCAACTTATGCTACAAAATCAGAACACTCTGTTGGCTCAATTGGAAGAAATGAAACAAATTGTTTATCATCTTCAAGAAATGGTGTTACTTTTACTGGAAAATCAAAAAATCACTTTACCCCCATTTCATTTTACTTCAAATGCAAATTCTGTTATTCTTGATCCCATGGAACCATTTCCTCCTACTGATCTTGTTCCACTCAGTCAACACTTTTCCCCTATTAATTTAGATTAATTTTAACTATTTGGTTTTGTAATACCTTTGTCTATCTACATATTATTACTAACTATTTGAGAGGAATATAACTAACCTTAAATAATATACTTGTTACAAGATTCTGTTCTATTTGGTTATATATTATGTTATACATTTATGGAGATTCTAACCAATTTTTTTTGCAGAAAAGTATTTTTCAATTACTAACCTTTTTGCAAGTTCTGAAAAGTTTTTTTTACTATTTCTACTCCTCATCACTTTTTGGGATGACAAAGGGGGAGAAGAAAAATATTATATTGGGCAACAAACTGCATACTATATTCTGTCAATATACATATGGTTCTATGTGAATTTCGCAAAATTAAAAATTTCTTCAAAATAAATGCATAAATTTAGGGGGATGGGGGATTTAAAATATTTTCGTATTATTGTCATCATAAAAAAGGGGGAGATTGATGGGTCTCTAACTTTCAGTTTATTTTGATGATAACAATAATTAAGTAAATATGATTAATTAAAATTAGAATTCACTCCATAGGTTAATATTATATTTTAATTATCTTATTTACTTTGACAATTTTTTTTTCAAACTTGTTAAATTAATATTATATTAACCATGATAATTTAATATTAAACGTTATTAAATAATTAATTCATAAAGTAATATTTCCTAAGGCAAGGAGATCTCCTCTTATTTTTCCAAAAATTACTATATCAATATTAAATATTATTTTACCGAGAGAAGCTTGGCAAAAACAAAATCAATTTTGTTAACAAAATTTATTCCATTCGAAATTGATTATGGTCTTGTCTGAAAATTGCTTGCTATTTTACATGGTAAATGTATATGCTGGAAAGTTATAAAAAGAGTCATGAAAATCTTTGGTTCAAGTGGGCTAGCAGTAAATGTGCATGTGTTGTAAGCATTGAAATTGTTTTGTTCCATCCGTAGGCTTGAATAACCAAATTCAACCAAAGTTTTCTCTCTCCAAGTGGTATGGCAATAAATGTAGCATGACTTTGAAATTTTAAAGAGTAAAATTCTTACTCTTACCCGAGAATCATTTAGTGTTGTAAATGCCAAAATTCATTTTCTCTCCCCCTAATTTAATTGGCTTATTCAATTTAAAAAGTGCTGAATTTTTTCTTGGGGCTTGGGTGACCGATATTTACTTTTCTCTCTCCTCCTGATTGGTCTAATTGAATTATGTGTTGAATTCTGCTGATGACCATTTCGGCGCATACGACCAATTTTCTCTCTCTCTGTCCTCACAGTATTGGTACGATCAAATGAAAGTATGCTAGAATTTTTAATCTACCAATCCGTGTGATGCATATTTCATCTGGACCATCTAATTCTTTGGTCGCCTCGTTCATCCGTTGATCATTATATTAGTAGCTAAAAATTATATTTTTACCCCAAGTTTCAAATTCTTATAAATAAGAGGCTTCCCTTTCATTATTTTTTTTACCAATTCCAAAAAAATAAAAGCTTATTCCTTGCCTACATATTCTCTCTAATTAGCTTTCAAAGTTATTATCTTCTTTTGAAGAGAAAAATTGGTCAAAGTATTTGAGATAAGTATTGATTGATATTATTTGCATTATCTCGTACTTATTTATATTTATGAATATACAAATATAAATTGTTATACATATATATATATATATATATATATATATATATATATATATATATATATATATATATATATATATTTCTTCTATTATATAAAATAAAAGGTCTAAGTTTACATTCCAACTGAGTGATAATATTCCTCCTAAACGAGGGACTTGTTAATCGAGATTCTAGAAAGTATTTTTATTGATATAGTGATTTATATAAACTAATTTTTATATAAATCATAGTTGTGAAGCTTTAAGTTTGGTTCAATACATAGTACCGACAGGGTGATAATATTCCTCCTAAACAAGGGACTTATTAATCGGGTATTACTAAGTAGCCTGATTTATAGTGATCATATCATAGATCAAATATATCAATATATATAGATTTGAGTAAGACAAATTTATTTGTTATATCAAGTATTAATTAGCTATTTTATCTATCATACTTAACACATAAATTCATCTATTCATAAAATACTTGTTGCATAATATAAAAGTTATTTAAACACTTATATCACGAATATAATTGATTATATATGCTTACACATAAGCATTCACTTAATATAAAAGTTATTTAAACTTTTATATTCGCACTAAAAATATATATCTGCTTATTTAAGAAGTGTCTTTCAAAAATAATCATTTATTGAAAAAGGTTGGTTTATTAGTTTTAAATTTGTGAGGAAAAAAAAAAGAGTGATTCTTTGACCAAGATCAGAGTCTTAGATAGGTCAACGGGTAGTTGGGTCTCTAGTATACTTATGAGGTGAGGAGTCGACTTCTTGTTTCTGACCAAATTGTAAAATAGAGCTAGATTAAAAAACTGGTACATCTACATTTGAGGAAGGAACCCGGAGCTATTGTCCAAGAAAATTAGTTGTATAAATAGTTGAAAGTTTGTCTATAAAACTTTGTAAATGCTTCTCCGCCTGTTGAAGAAAAATTTATTATTTATAGTAATAGAATCTTAAGTCCTGAAGAGAAGCTTGAGACTGGACGTAGTAACATACTAGAGCTGTATGTTATGAACCAGATAAATCTTTGTGCATTGTGCGATTCAATTTTTACTGTTTTACATATTAATTTATTATACTGCAATTAATTAATTAAAAATTTAGAAAGGCCTAAGATAATTTTTAATTGATAATAATCTATTCAACCCCCTTTTAGATTATTATTGCACTTTCAAAATTTTTCTCTTTATACTATTTTCTTTAATTTTTGTAATTTGTACTTAATGAAATATTTTATAGAATTGATTTCTTTTTTAGTTATGAGTTAATATTTAATTAATATTGTAATTGAACCTAATGTGTAATTTTAATTAATTATTTTTTTATTTAATTGGCACGATATAAATTGGCGCATTATATTTTGTGCGTTAATGAACTAATTAGATGCGTATAATTAGTGGGATAATTTATATGAACTTGACAACTGGATTATAAATTTAGAACTGAGTATAATGACAAGTATTTGTGTATTCTGAATGGGATGTGATGCATAATTCGTATATATGATAGACATATACCTTTATGCCACATGTAAGTAATTTGAGAATCTGAGTTTAAAATCCTTGTTAATGTTAATTCTCATAGAAATATAATGAATTATTTAGCTAGGATGTTCCTTTCAATTTTGTTGTCTTGTGTCAGGTTTAGAAAGAATTTGTATATATGATATGGACCAAATGCGTATAAATACTATAAAGAATTCTCAGGTTAATAATTAATCGTGACCGTATAATTAAATAGAGAGATAGAAAATTTAAATAAAGCATTAGGAAAAATTGTAATATTTAGTATTTAAAATATGATAATTATCCTTATCATTAAATTAATTTAGTTAATAATTTTAATTAAATCTTATTTTATAATTTAATTGTGTTTGTTTAAATAAAATTAATTTGATATAAAATTAGTGATTGGTAATAATTATTTTTAATTATTTGTGGGAACGATACTCTTTTCTTGCCATTATATTATTAGTCGATGACGTATACTTGCGTGTATTTCCTAAGTAGTAAATTAGGCAAACAAGTTTTTGGCGCTTTTACTGGGAAATTAATTTAATAATTTTTTTCAATATTAATTTCAATCAAATTAGTTTTAATTTTAAAAAATTGTATTTTATTTTTATTTCCTTTTTCAGGCTATGGCTACAATTACTTATCAATGGTATTTTGAGAGGATGGATCCATCAAGGGTGGGAATATTTGAGCAATTGACTGAACAATTCGAAGTGCTTTCAAGGAAAGTTGACGCTCTTGAGAGTCGATCAATTCAAAATACCTACTATCAACACCAAGTGAATTACACCCCAAACTACTATCATTCGGAGTGAAAAAATCATTTGACTTGTTCATGGGACTACAATCTAGACCAATATTTTTCTCTAGAACCATCATACCCATCAGAATTCTCATATTAACAACCTCTACCGCAGCAAAAGCATACATCTTGTTTGGAGGAATATCTTACCAAAGTCATAGAGCAAAATGAGATAAGGATAAAAAGTCAAGAAGTCTTTCGGCAAAACCTCGAAAAGCAAATGGAACAACTTGCCAATGTAGTCAACAGTTGCCTTCGCGAAATTTTACCTAGCGATATAGAGATTAATCTTAAAGAGGAAAATAAAGAGCAGTGTGAGACAGATACATTAGAAAATGACAAGGAGTTACACATGGCTAAAAGAGTAAATCTAAAGAGGTCTTGTTTGGATGAGGAAGATGATGATGAGGTTGAAAAGAAGAGGGGCAAAGTTTGGAAAGAGGAAGAGAATAATGAGGATGATAAATTGTTAAGCTCGAATGGTATTAAAAAAAAATCTGATGGTGCCTTTTGTGCAACAAATTCAGAATTTTGAAGAGTATTATCGGGTTAACTTTGTTGAAGGTAATGATAATGTGGATGAATTCAAGTTTACGGGTGGTCCTCAATTACAAAAGAATGCTATGGAATTCAAAGAAAATACAAAAAAGGCGACATGAAATGACAATTTTTGCGATTCAGTCTGATTAAAGAAAAGGGAATAGCCGACTAAAACTTTAAAACAAGTGTTTATTGGGAGGCAACCCAAGTTTTAGTTTTAGTTTTTATTTTTATTTTTTATTTTTAGTAGATGTTTTTAGTAGTAAATTTTAGCTTTTTTTAGTTATTTGTTTTAATATTTTTGTTTTTATTTTATTTCAGGTTTATTCAATTCACTCAAACTTAGCAGATGAGGAGAAAAAGGCTAAATACTCAGGGGAGTTGTAAGACCCCGAATTTTATGAAATATAAAATTTAATTTTTCTTCATATATATTTTTTTTCCTGAAACAGTAAGTGGTTAAATTAACAAAATTGAAAGTTAAGGATGTTATGTGCAAATTTTATTTTGTCGGACAATATTAGTTTTGTCGGGGAATATTCGGGCCGTACGACGGCGCCGAAATAACTAATTATTGGTGGACCCCACAACGGAATATTTGTCGGATATAGAAAATGACAGAAGTAACCTTTTTAAATAAAAATAGTCAACGGTGTTAACTGTTAAAATACCGGTGATAAAAGAATAGTAGCATACGGTAATTTATGGTATTTTACTGTAGCATGCGGTACTCTACAGTAGCACACAGTATTGCATAGTGTCTCATATTATTGGTCTGATAATTGACACCGTAACTGTTACGCATCATTGCATCGATAATTGTCACTGCATAATATTTTATATTATCAATCCAATAATTGTTGCTACACAGTATTTTGCATTATTGATTCAATAATTGTCATTACACTGTATTTCATATCATCGAGTCAATAATTGTTGGTACACTGTAGTTTAAAATTATTGAATCTAATAATTGTCACAGTAGCAAATACACTATAATTTATATTATTAAATTAATAAAAATATGTAACGTGTTTCTTACATTATTGTGGTAACATTATTTTATATGTTGGACTCACAGGAAGAATAAATAAAAAATAAAAAATTAATTTTACTATTTGAAATAGTAACGTGAATAGTGACGTGAATAGTAAGTGAATAGTAAGAAACATGTGGGACCCACTGTGGGGCCCACACGAAATGTGAGAAATGTGTTTGCTGGGAATGGGTTGGTGGAGGCTGCGCAGCAGCCTCTGCTGAAATTTTTTTCTGTTTACCTACCACGCATAGTGCCTTATTTTCTCCTATAAATAGCTTGTTCAGCTGAATAGAAAAATCACACCTAAAACATAAAATTTTTCTATAAGAATTTTATGAGTTTTCTCTGAGAATAGTAAGGTTATTTTGAGAGTTTGAAAGCCAAAAGGAGTGCAGGAATTTTTCAAGTAAGTCTTTTATTAAAGAGTAGTAATTTTATAAATTCCTATTTTTCACGGTATTCACAAATCTTCCTTTAGAAGACTCTTCTTTAAGAAGATTCATTTTTAAAAGCTTTCTTTGGAAGATTTATTTTGGAATATTATTTTTAAAACTATTTAAAAGTAGTTATATTATACTACAAAAATTATGTTAAATATATATAATTTTGATAATTCATATTATACGAGTTATCATACACTTTGAAATTTATATGTGGAAATTACTAATTTTATTATAAAAATATAGGTTGATCAACCTCATTTAAATCAATATCCAGTCACGTGTTAAGGTAAGGAATATCATATTCTTTCATTTTCTATTATTTAAACTTACTACGGTAAGGGGTATCATTCTTTTCATCATCATAAATGGATATTATTTTCTTTCTTACTTGAAGGGATTATCATTCTTTGATTCTCGAAAATAATATCGTTTCTTTCTTGTGCCATTTACTTCCATGTATTAAATTGTGGGAATAACCTTACGGCGCGGTTTACCGCCTGTTGGTGAATAACCTTTTGTATTCATTCCTTATTAATCTTTGAGAATAACCTTACGGTGCGGATTATCGCCTGTTTGGTGAATAACTCTTCGTATTCAAATTGATGGGAATAACCTTACGGCGCGGATTATCGCCTGTTTGGTGAATAACTATTCGTATTCAAATTGATGGGAATAACCTTACGGTGCGGATTATCGCCTGTTGGTGAATAACCCTTTTTATTTGTCTCGTGTGGAAATAATTTGTCTACACGAATTATCACATGACACTTTTATTCCATATTCGTAAGTGATATCATTTTCCTTTATACTCATAAGGGATACCATCTTTTTCATCTTCCATTATTCAAACTTACTATGGTAAGGGATATTAATTTCCCTCACCTTTTGTTAATCAAACCTGCTACGGTAAGGGATATTATTTTCTTTCATACTCCTAAATCGAAACTTATTATGGAACTATTGCTTCTATAATTCCTGAAAATATTATATGTTCCATAATAGTTGAACTTCATTATTTCAACTGAACCTTCCTATTTACGTGAACCTTTCTATTGAACTGTAACCGTTATTCTGAACTGTGGATCTTGAATATCATTTTTAAATTTCACTCCACATCATGTTGGCAATTTGGACATTATTTGAATCTGCACAAAGTAAACTTCTGATACTTATTATTTATTCTGTTCTTCTGTTCATCATTTGTATCACTGTTATTTGTATTAATCATCAAGAATCAAGCTGTTGTGAATATCTGTGGCCGGGGGCACATATGTGATATAATTGTTGAACAGATGATAGGTTAAAGGCGATATACTAGGTTAAAGGCGATACATCTGTTCGGTGTCTTTTATGGCACGTGGTGAATGTTCTCTTTGGCCCGTAGTGCAAAGATGAACTGTTGGTTGGTATGATTATGACCAAAGGCTGAATCTGGTATAATCATGACCGTTGGTGCTTTATTGAATATCTTTGGCCCGTAGTGCAAAGATGAACTGTTGATTGGTATGATTATTACCAAAGGCTGAATCTGGTATAATCATGACCGTTGGTGCTTTATTGAATATCTTTGGCCCGTAGTGCAAAGATGAACTGTTGATTGGTATGATTATTACCAAAGGCTGAATCTGGTATAATCATGACCGTTGGTGTTATATTAAATGTCTTTGGCCCGTAGTGCAAATATGAACTGTTGATCTGTATGATTATGATCAGGAACTGTGAATTTTTATTATCTTGACTAATGGTATTTCAGATGATAAAAGTTGATGATGTTTTTACGAAAAAGAGAAGCGCGTGGACATTATAGTCTACATTATTCTTCTAATAGATTGCTCATTCCGCCGCTATTATTGATCTGAACATTGTTCAAGAATTTAACTGCAGTTTTTGATATACACCTTGTATTCTGTTGTATTCTATCAAGAACTCACCTGTTGAAGGCTAATGATAATTTATTCGTCATTATCTTAGTCATGATATTTCTTACTGGGCTATTTGAGCTCACCCTTTTGTTCCATTATTTTTCAACAGGATATGAGAACGTAGCTGGGTCTAGCCGGGGAATGGAGTGGGAGTCCGAGGGATAGCTATCCTAGTCTTCACGTGTTGTAAAATAGTGTGGCAATAATAGTGAAGACTTAGTTGTGTATTATTATACACTGTATTGTTGTACGTTGTATTTCATTGTAATAATTTTGTTATAGTCTTTTGACGACTCAAGTTTGGGCTGTGTGGGCTCAGATTTGGGGGCGTCACAGGAGTTCATTGTTTTTAAATTCCTTTATTATATACATTGAGGATAATGTTTGTTTTAAGTTTGGGGGTGGGGGTAAATTTTGAAAAAAAGTTAAATTTTTTCTAGATTTTATTTTTAGTTTAAATTTTAGAATTTTGTAGGTATGTGTACTGTAAACCCTCACGAGACACAACTCGTCTACTTGTGGTTTAAAGGCTTGTTGCATATGTTAAATACAATCGTGCTTCCTACGAAAATGGGGTAACTTAGTTATTAGGTAGAGTTACTTGGGCAATAATTTAATATTTGAATTTTAAATTTTTGGCTGAGGATAAAAAATTTACTTTTAATTTAATAAATTTTGGAAAAGGGATAGATTTTGTTAGTCTGAATTTTTGGCTTTTTATTACTTATTATTTTATTTAAAATTCTTTATTTTTAAGCACTTATATCCATTTGTTTGAGCATGTTTTAACTTAAGGAAAGTCTATTTGATTAAATGCTTATAAAAGATTTTTTTTGAGTTCTATATTTTTATTTGATCGTAACTTGAGCGAAATATGAGGTTGAATATAATTTGGGGAAAGGAATAAAATAATTTTTTAAGATTGTTAAGTTGAAAAAAAATTAAAAGGTTATGCGGTGAGTTGAGATTGAGCGTAAAACTCACTAACTCACTCATAAACACATGAAGTGAGAATGAGCGTAAAATGCACTCGCTAGTGATAAGGAGTATAAAATGTACTTGCTTAAAAGAAAAAAATTGGGATGGAGCATAAAAAGCACTCATTTAATTGGAAAGGAAAAAAAAAAGGTTAAAAAAAATAATAATCCTAGCGTGTTTAAAGATAAAAAAAAAATTATTTTGATCCTCTAATTTATATTTGTCTGTATTAACTTTGAGTGATGTGAAAAATAAGAGTATAGAGTTTTGTTATAATACAAACTCATTTTTAAATCTTATATGAGGCATTTAATTATGTGAGCGGATCTAAGTTTTTTTGGCTAGTTTGATACATTTAGATTTCACACACACATACAAAGCGTCTTGAGTAACGTAAGATTAATAAATGTGTTAAAATTTTATTTGAGTTATCATTTAAAAAGATTTGAGGCTAACTCTTAAATTCATATTGATTTATTGCTTGAGTAATTTTGGTTTATTTAGTAGAGTCTTAATTTTTATTTTTATTTTTGTTTTACTTGAGGGCAAGCAAAAAGTTAAGTTTGAGGGTTTTTGATAAATAAATTTTATTCATATTTATTAAATATTTTTAGGCTTAATTATTTTGAGTTTTTAAGTATTTTAATTATTTTAGGTAGTTTATTTAATTTTATGCATTATTATTAATTTTATTAATTTTATATTATTTTAAATGTGGTTTTAATGTAATTTTGTAGGTAAACTAATCCTTGATGACATTGTTGTAATTTCAGCAAGGTTTGATAGCAGAATCGTAAATAGTAAGAAGCTGAGCTGGGTGCGCCATACATGCTAGGATTAATCAAGAAGGTTGTAAGGACGACTATGTTTGGGAGCAAGGGCCGGTTACAACAATTGTTGCGCCATGCGCGGGAGGTAGCGGATAGTTATGTGACTTCGTTTTGCGGTCAGCTGGAGGAAACAAGAGGCACGCCATGCTGTTTGACCGGTCAAGTGAGCGAAGGATTTGGTTGATGCATTAATTGCCATGAACAGGATATTTAGTTTAATTTGATTCTGAATTGGATTTTAATTCACTTTTTGCTTAGGATTATTAATGTACTCCTATAAATACACCATGCGACTCTTATTTTCAGCATATTAGAATAGAGTTAATTAGATATAACTTAATTAAAATTAGGAGAATGATTTTAATCAGTTCTGAAGGAGAATTCAATGAGAAATAATTACACGGATTGAAAACGGAGCTTTAGAGATCGCGCTTAATATAAATTTCTCTCTCCAAACTCTTCTCTTTAATTTTTATAATTTGTACTTAATGAATTATTTTATGGAACTGATTTCTTTTTCAATTATGAGTTAATATTTAATTAAGATTGTAATTGAACCCAATGTGTAATTTAAATTAATTATTTTTTCTATTTAATTGGCACTATATGAATTGGCTCATTATATTTTGTGCGTTAAGGTATTAATTATATGCATATAATTAGTGGGATAATTTATATGAACTTGACAAACGGATTATAAATTTAGATCTAAATATAATGATATGTGTTTGTGTATTCTGCATAGGATGGGATGCATAATTCGTATATAGGATAGACATATACCTATATGCCATGTGTAACCAGTTTGAGAATCTGAGCTTAAAATCCTTGTTAATGTTAATTCTTATAGAAATTATTTAGCTAGGCTGTTCTGCTCAATTTTGTTGCTTTGTGTTGGATTTGTTTATATGACATTGACCAAATGCGTATAAATACTATAAAGAATTCTTAGGTTAACATTTTATCATGGCCGTATAATTAAATAGAGAGATAAGAAATTTAAATAAAGTATTGGAGAAAATTGTAATCTTTAGTATTTAAAATCTGATAATTATCCTTGGCAATAGATTAATTTAGTTAATAATTTTAATTAAATCTTATTTATAATTTAATTATGTTTGTTTAAATAAAATTAATTTGATAGAAAATTAGTTATTGGTAATAATTATTTTTAATTTTTTGTGGGAACAATACTCTTTTCTTGTCATTATATTACTAGTCAATTGTGTATACTTGCGTGTATTTCCTAAGTAGTAAATTAGGCAAACAACATACTTACACATGCATCATAGTAAATGTTATGCATGTCATGAGCATGGTCATACAGCCACATTATGTTATCCTGCCTATTATGGACCTAAAATAAAGCAGATTTGGGTTCCAAAAGGTACTAATGTGTCAGGACTCAAGCAAGTATAGGTAACAAAATAAAGATTAATTTTGCTTGCAGGAACAGAGCTCCACCAACTCCATCTAGTATCTTGATAGTGGATGCTCAAGACATATGACAGACAACAAAGCTCTACTGACAAATTTTATAGAAAAAGATGGTATTGTAGTTGGCTTTGGAGATAACAATTCTGGAAAGACTCGAGGATATGGTACAGTTGGAAATGGTGTAGTATCGTTCAGTAAGGTAACTTATGTTGACAGACTAAAACACAATCTATTGAGCGTCATCCAACTGTATGATAAAAGACATCAAGTCATCTTCCTCAACAACCAATGTCAAGTCATACACTTGGAAACCAACGCACTAAAGCTAACTGGAACTAGAGAAGGCAACGTATATGTGGTTAACCTCGCAAAATTAAGTTCATCATAAATAATCTGCTTCTTCGCTAAGGCCTTAGAATATGTTAGCTAGCTATAGCATCATAGATTATTTCATCTAAACTTCAAAAGCATGACAAAGCTTGGCCCTAAATATCTGGTCTCAGGGTTACCAAAAACTCAATTTTATCTAAGAAAGACTTTACAAAGCATATCAGCTTGGAAAGAAAACCAAGAGCTCATTCAAAAGTAAGAGAGTTAACTACAACGATATGCCACTACAATTACTTCATATAGATCTCTTTGGGCATATTCCAACTATCAGTCTTGGAGAAAAAAGATACTCATTAGTTATAGTAAATGATTATACAAGATTTACATAGGTATTTTTCTTAAGATCTAAGAATGAGACCAGCTCACAACTGATCAGATTTTTAAAGCTGATTAAGAATGAGAAAGGCGAGAGGATAAAAGCAATAAGGAGTAATCATGGAAGAAAATTTGATTTCATTGAAATAGATAAGTTATGTGAAGATAACAACATTCATCACAACTTCTTAGCTCCAAAAACTCCTCAACAAAATAGAGTAGCTAAGAGAAAGAATAGAACTCTTATAGAGACAGGAAGGACACTTCTTGAAGCAACTCAACTTCCTGAATATTTATAAGCTGAAGTAGTCAACATTGCATGTTACACTAAAAATAGATCGTTGATTCACTCTACACTCAAGAAGACGCCTTATGAGTTATGGAAAGGAAGGAAGCCCAACATAAGTTACTTTCATGATTTTAGCTATATATGCTACATTATCAACAATGGGAAGAGATACTTGACCAAATTCCAACTCAAGTCAGATGAAGGGATATTTCTTGGTTACTATATGGATATCAAAGATAATAGAGTGTTTAATAAGAAATCGTTGAGTGTTGAAGTGACAATTTATGTCACCTTTAACGAATCTAACTTTGCAAAACCAAAGAAAGCTGTATCATTTGATGAAATCCCAAAGCAGGATCAAACACTCAAAGAGCGGGAGAACCCTACGAATAGAAACTCTAAAATCGTAGAACCAAATCCAATGATCATAGTACCAGAAGAGGAAACCATAGAGGTCAAAGTTCCAGAAGCAGATACTCTACAAAATGAAAAAGTTGTTCAACAAGAACCTAATTTTAAAGAACTAAGACAAAAGAATCACAAGGAATGATGTTCCTACTACAAGCAGATGGACAAGATATCACACCCAAAATATAATCATCGGAGATTCAAATGCTAGAATCAGGACAAGATCAACTACTCAAAATGAATTTTTAAAATTAAGCTTTTTTTATAATTATTTTTTTTTTATCACAAATGGAACCTAAAAGAATTGAAGAAGCCTTAGAAGATTTAAGCTGGATTGAAGCTATGTAGGAAGAGTTGAATTAACTTGAAAGAAGCAAAGTATGAAGACAGGTTCCAAGACCAAAAGATTATCCAATTGTCGGTACTAAGTGGGTATTTAGAATCAAGATGGATAAAGATGAGGTGATCACAATAAATAAAGCAAGACTGGTAGGAAAAGGATATTCACAGGAAGAAGAAATTGATTATGATGAGACCTTTGCTCCTATGGTCAAACTAGAAGCTATAAGAATATTTCTTGCATATGCCACATACATGGGATTCAAAGTGTTCCAGATGGATGTCAAGAGTGCATTTCTCAATGGCGAACTTCAAGAAGAAGTCTATGTTGAACAAACTCAAGGTTTTATCAATCTAACTTTTCTAATTATGTATATAAGTTAGATAAGGTTTTATAAGGACTAAAATAAGCACCTAGCCCAAGTCATGGGAGATGTGTTAGTAGTATTAGGTAGCCAACAAATTTAATTGATGAGTCCAAACAAATTAATATGGAAGCCCAATGGAGTGAATGCAACAATTTAAAGTAACGAGCCCAAATAAAATAAACTAGTAGCCTATACATTGAGTCCAAATTTAAAAGTTAAATGTTGGTCAATATGTTGGAAAAATATTTTTCAAGTATTGGTGAGTGTAGAGAATTAACTAATATAGGGTTAATTGAATAACCCTAGCAAAAGAGGGTATGAACAGAACATTGGTTAATTGCTAGGTAAACAAATGTAATGATGAGAATTAACCATGGATGAGTTGATTGAGTAACCCTATGTAGTAAATAAATTAAAACTTTAACTATGCATGGGTTAACTGCTAGCAAAATGTGTAGATGCATAATTATATGTATACATGATGGATAAGACTTAACTAAGGGGAAGTTAGTGGATTCACCTTATGTAAAATTGTTATAAGGGAATTAATCCTATATGGGTTAATTGGTAGAAGAATATTATAGATACAATTATGTATATATATAATTTATCAAGATAGAATTAGTAGGTAACCATGAATTGCATGTTTGTAGAGGATTAACCATAACTTGGTTAATTGATAGGAGAAATTGGAAGTATTGCATATATATGTATATATAACTAATAAAAATAAAGGAAAAATAAAAAATGTGTAGAGTGTTGACCAACAATGGGGTCCCATTTAGAGATTAAGTGTAGTTTGCATGTTGCTTGTATTTAATTTAAATTGGTCATTCACTTTGTCAATTCATGCTAGGATGTGATTTAAATAAAAAGTTGTTGGTGAATACAGATATACATGTTATAAGTATATGAATTGGTAGAGAGTTAACTAATATTAGTTAAATGAATTAACCATGAGTAATAAGAAAGCTTGTCTATCACCAACCCTAGTCAATCAAGATGGTCAATTCTTGTGAATTTATGTTTGTAGAGAACTAACCATTGTTGGGTTAGTTGTTAACCCTAAGTGGTAATAAAAATAAAACCTTAACCAATGCTAGAGTTAAGTGTTAGTAAATATAAAAATATATTGAATATATATATATATGTATACTTGATTGTAAAGAATTAACCTTACTTGTGTTAATTGGTAAAAAATGATAAAATAAGTATATCTATTGTTGTGATGAGTTTGGACCATGGTTGGGTATGTGGACTAACCTAAGTCATTTGAATGTAGAGAGTTAACCACATTATGGTTAATTGTTGGGAGATGTATAAATATGTAAATATATAAATAAGATGAGCTTTAACCAATGTTGGGTATTTAAGTGACCAAGGTTAAGTATAGTACTTTAACCTTAGGTCTTATGGAGAGTTAGAGAGTTAACCACGTGAGAGTTAAGTGTTGGTGTTAGGTTGCTTTTGTTTTACTCAATTGGTTGCTTGAAAGTTATCTTGATGGTTGTCATTCTTGGTGGTCAATCACTTGGTCAATCACAAAGTCAATCAAGTAGTCATTCACTAAAATAGTAATCATGGATTAAGCCTTTAATTCATCTATGTTAGTTGATTAGCGTATGATAAGTGAGGTTAGTTGAGTCCTATAAAACGAACTTATCACCAAGTCTAGCAAGAGTTGGTCATTTGTTCATTTCACCAAGTAATAGAGAGAGAAGTATTTTAGAGAGAAGTGAGAGCTCATTTGAGAGAGTTAAAGAGATCCACCAAGAGTGTTAGTCATTTTGGGTGGAAGAAGAAGAAAGAGGAGGAGTCCTAGCAAAGCTCTAGTAAGAAGAAAATCACTTAGAAGGTTAAAAGTTTTCTTAACCTTGATCTGTTTATTTTATGTTGTTAAATGTTTGAACTAGAGTGGTTATATATTATGTATGATATGTATATGATGTATGTAGAGTTATTAAACACGATGGTCTAGCAAATAATGCTTGTAGCATCATGTTTGAACCAATCGAACCAAAGATTTATGAAGCTAGTTTTCAATTTGTCCTTGTAAGTGATTTTAAGCCTATTTTCGTTTGGAATTTGGATTTGTGATCTAAAGAGAAGTTGTATATGGGAAATTCTGATAAGAATGGACTCAAGAATCACCCCAAAATATTTTGAAATGAGAAAGTTATGGCTGTTAGAGTGACTAGAGGTTGGGCAGTCCAATTTAGGGTTAGGCTTTCTACTTTAAGCGCCCCGGCGTCCAGATTAAACCTATGTTGTGCACCCCAGTGCTCAAGACTAGAAAGTTCAAGTTGTTTTTGGTCCGGGTTAGGTAGGTTCAAGTTGGGTCGGATCTGGGTTGCTTTTCTTTAGAAAATTAAGTTAAAACAAGTGTAAAATGAATGTGTTTGAATACTAAACCAATATATAAAGTCTATTAGTGACTAAAAGGTAGTTAAATGTTTAAAATAAAGACTAAAATTGACACAATTAAAAAATTAACTATTGATATTGTTTGAAGAGTATTAAAATATTATTAAATGGTGAATAATCTTAATATCTGATTAAAATGTTGTTAAATAATTAATAATATTAGTAAATGATTAAAATATTATTACATAATTAATAATATTAATAAGTGATTAAAATATTATTAAATGATTAATAATATTAATAAATAATTAAAATATTATTAAATGGTGAATAATATTAGTAAGAGATTAAAATATTATTAAATGTTAATAATATTTGAATGTGGTTGTATATTATCAATGGTAGATAATATAAGGTATTTGGTATATTATTAAATGTCTGAATCATTAAGTTATGTAAAAGAAGAAAGTTTAATTGAATTTAAACCAATGTAAATAGTTAATTTGTGACTAATTTAGACAACTTATTAAAAGTAGATCGTACAAAGAACATGTAGTGAAGACGTAAGTTGGTTAAGCGTACCCGACATGTCCAAACTATATCTCGGGCTAGGGTTTTTGTCCGGAACTTAAGGATTCGTTTGTCAGACATCTTAGAAGTTAATAATTTGAAGTTAGAGTCTTATATAAAGACTAAGTAATACTCATTGTAACTAATGATGAAGTCAATTTCATATATAAATTGTAGGTTGAACGAAAGACGCAAAATAAGCGTAAATGGTAGAAGCGAACTAGACAAGTTTTGTAACGACTCCGAAATTCGACCCACTTTATTACCTCAAATTTCATATTTATTAAACATTATTTCCTTAACGTCCGAATTTCGGTTCATTAATAATCTTTAATTACCTTATTTAAACCCTTAATTGATTTTATAAATCATCAATTACCAAATTTTTGGTATAATTTTTTTTTTCATTTTTTTCTTTTTCAATTATTGAATTAAATATTTTATCATTTAAAAACTTCATTTCTTGATCCTAGTCCCTGGATCGCAACCTTTACTTTTTTTTTTTCTTTCTGTAACCAATATCATAATGTTCATCATTCAAAATTTACAAATATTCCTTGTTGCATCATTCATAATCAAACGTATAATAATTTCTATCGTAACAATTAATTTGAACATTCACGTTTTATAATTTAACTTTATTCATCCTATACCATACAGATCCAACGTATATGAATATACGAAACGTCAAAATAAACTTTGCAATTTACCACATTGAATATAAAAATTTCATTTACAGCCTTCTAGGTTGATCCATCTCTAATATAATCCGATATTTTTGAAATTCATTTCTTAACCTGCAAAAGTTTATTTTAAGCAAGTAATGAGCACAACGGCTCAGCAAGTTCAACAGTTTATGCGTCACATAGCACATACCTTAACATATTCGGTGTGTGTCATACATCATGTGCTTGTGCTTCTACTATAGCAATATATCTCACGTCATTGCACAAAGTACACATAGTTGTCATATTAGCCACAAATCACATAACACATAATTTATATGCATTTAAACAAGTATTAACATATAACCGGCAACAATTAACATTAAAGGACTGAAGAAGTTGCCTGAACGTCCAATTAATAAATTGATAGCTCAAACCCTTAACTCGATCAACCTATGATCATAAAATAATCAAATAATAATTATTTATCTACTTATGATATTAATTTAATTAATTAATATCATCTTTGGATCAATTATTAAATAATATGGTTAATTTAATTAACCCCGTTCCCTAATATATTCATTTAACTTAATATCCAACACCTTTAATACGGACAACCCGACTCATCGGATAAATTTTAGCACATTTGGTTGTCCGAATTTTCATTTAATCATTTTCTAACCGTTAAACTTAATAGATTAATATTTAAATATTAATCCCCAATACTTAATATTTTTTTTACAAAAATATTAAATTTAATGCCCAAACATCATTTCTATATTTTTAGTATTTTTCTATAATTTTTTACGATTTTTAAACAATTTTTAAACATTTATTTCAATTAAAAACAATTTTCTGAGGGCATTTTGGTAATTTCCGCGCCCTTAGGGACATAACCAGAATTTTTTAGAAAGTCTAGGGGCATTTTTGTAATTTCTGCGACTTTAGGGACTCATTCGGTATTTTCCAGAAAGACAGGGGACAAAACCGTAATTTCCTAGGCTAAGGGACACGTTCGGTATTTCATGAAAAGGGCAGGGGCAAAATCGTAATTTCGTCGCCTAAAATTTGGCATGCGCCCTTTCCCAGACTCCGTCTACGCCAAACGACGTTGTTTGGCGTGGCGAAAATCTGCTTCCGTGCATGGCGCGGCCTGCCTCCCCTCAGCGCCCAAAACGCCGCCGTTTTATACCCGCGTTCGGAAAAAAAATGGCTACCGCGCATGTGCCGTTTTATACCCGCGTTCGGAACAAAATAGCTATCGCGCATCTTCACGTTTTTGCAGCAACAGTAGGCCAACTTTTTCCCAAAATACCAAAATTTCTTCACAATTTCCACAACATAAATATTCCAAAATTTATATAATTCATATATATACATCCTAAAATTATTTAGAATAATTATTCTAATTATTTTCTATTTTTCCACAAAATTATTCCAACACCATAATTGCTAAAATAATTCAACTAAATTAATTTTTTTACCTTCCTTGAAGCTTTGTGTTCACTTTGATGGCCCCAGGATGATCCTTCCATGGTGGTGATAGAGTTTTATGGTGGTCATGGTGATGATAGTTTCCGTGGAGAGGAAGAAAATGAGAGATGGTTATTATTAATTTTTTTTCCCTTCTTTTGTTCCTTTTTTCCTTCTCTTAAATAAGCAAAAAGCTTAACTATTTTTTGTAAAAATATCAAGTCCACCGACCTATCACGCATGCAATGAACTTTAGCCTTCTCAAAATTTCCAAATTCATGCATAATTATTTTTTCTAATACATTATGTAATTATGACGTGTAATAAATATTTTATATAATATATATAAAATATTTATTTTAATTTACTAAAATTCATATTATGATTTATGAATAATATTAATACATTTTTCGTGTACTTTACTTGACAAATTTTGTACACGCATAATGACATGCATGTAACTATATAAGGTACTCTATACCTCCAAAATTCATAAAATAATTCATATAATATATAAAAATTATTTTTCATAATTTTTCACTTTGTTACTTAGACAACATGTTACACTAACATGTTCACGTTTCCGAAATATTATCCTTCATAAAAGTCATAATAATTCCATTATGCATAAACATAATTTTTAATAACTTAAAACATTCTTTTTTTTCTAATTTATTTTCATTTCTTTACAATTTACATTAACTTTTCTTATATAAATTATATAATTATTATTATATATTTCATATAATTACATTATCCCTTTTTAAACAATTTCCATTTTACACAAAATACAATTTATAAAATTTTTCTTTCATCCTTATTCAATTTAATCTTCTTATATAAATTATATAATTAATCCTATATAATTTATATAATTATTATTTTCCTCATATTTCACTTTAATTTCCTTATATAAATTATATAATTTATTATTATATAATTTATAGAATTATTTTTCTTCTTTATTAATTTCTAAACCTCCACCATAATTATTGATTAATTATATAATCAATATTTTTAATTTTAATAACTTCCTCATTAACTTTGCATTTAAATTTGGATTAATTTAATTATTAATCCCTTAATTCTCAAAATTAATAAAATTTATAATTACAACAATTAACCATAAACACACACACACACACACACACACACACACACACACACACACACACACACACACATACACACACACACACACACACACACACACACACACACACACACACACACACACACACATATGCATATCTAATTCATACATCTCACATTACCGCATAACATCATTTAGATACCAATTTATGTACTTCACAATAATTTAATTGTACAATTTATTGTACCATTACATATAATTTCCCTTATTCTTAATAAATTATTTTTAAACAATTTATTTACTTTTCAATTAATTTAAATCAACATCAATTATCACCATCTATATACAGATTTAATCTATCAATTAAATCCCTTCACATACTTTAAATCACATAAATAATAATTAATTTCACAACCTTGAAAATTTTATCAATTAAATTCTCATTTAAAATTATTAAAGAAATCCTGAAAATTTGGATACTCACAAGTTTGTCAGACCTTGCTCTTATGTGCATTGCTATGCTACAATGTGATATTAAATTATTGATATAAAGATATATTGATGATATGTGAAAAGCATAAAGTATGATTACATATGAAATATGTACAAAATATGAAGCATGATTTGCTAGAGACTAGTTGTTTATTATATGTGATGCATAAGAAGTATTAAGCATTCATAAAATGAAAAGCATGAAATGCATGATGTAAAAATAAAATGTAGAATATGTATAACATGTGAATCATGTAATATGTTATGTGTAATGTTAGGCTTGCTGAGTCGTCATGCTCACTCTTGTTATAAAACTAACACTTTCAGTTAAGTGCGAGATATCTAAAGTTTTCTATAAAGATCAAGAATCAGGAAAGCGTATTACTTTCACCAAAAATTTAAGTGATTGTTGTTGTTATGGGTCCGGATTGGACAGGTAAAATAATTATGTAATTAAATAAATGATTAGTGTGTATTGTGAGTGTTTAAATATTCAAATTGATTGTAATAGAATGAACTCGTATCATGTATGATATTGAGACATACTAGGAATTGTAAAGATTGCGATTTTAGAATAGAAAGAGATGTTGTAAAGTTTTAACTAAATGATAGGTTATAAACCTCAGGTAAGAGTACCTTAGGCTATAACCATAGTAGGAGATATGTAAAATGGTAAAGGAATAAACTCAAGTAGAGTTTAAGTAATAAAAGATGAATTTGAAAAATTCATATATAGAAAATTATCCGAAGGTGGATTTAAGGAGATGTAAGAGAAATGAAAAAGGTCATGTTGTACCTAATTTGAAAAAATGATAGAAGATATCTCATAATAAGATTTTGAGGAATATAAATGAAATATTAATAAGGTTATGAAATGATCTAGAGAGATGAACTCGTAATGACTCATATATGCTAAAATATGGATTAAGAGAATTTGTATTCAGTTAAGAAAAAAATTTGAGGTTTATAGGTTTTTAATCGAGGACTCATATTAGTGGTTGAGTTGTACGATTTCTTATATGAGTGGGGAATTAGTGCTTGATTTTAGAGCCACTTTGCTTCCTATATTAATATAGCGGTGGAGTTAAACATTCCTTTGTATGGGTAGGGGATTTGTTCTTAGTTTAACAACCGCTTAACTTCCTATATTGATTAGTGGCCTAGTTAACCAATTTCTTGTATGGACAAGAGATTGTGTTTGGTTTGACAACCACTTAGCTTCCTATAGTGATAATCGATTGAAACTTGTTATCGCGTTATTCGTTATATCTATGATGAGAAAGTGATTCTTTTCTTATATGTATAACGGATAGGTAGAGGATGTTAAGGTAGGTGTGTGTTCTTAAAACTCATACTTGTGGTAAATTTGTGACTAATAATCATATGGTAAGTTTTTGAGCCCCTCAGCATATGGGCAGTCCTTGATTTGTTCTTAAACTACATAATACTAGTACAAGTTCCTAAACTCATATTCTTGTCGTAAGTTCCTGAACTCATAATGTGTGGTAAGCTTGATAAACAGTTGGGGGGTATAGATTTGAAAAATGTATGAGAGAGAGATTTAAGAGTTCTTATTAATTGGAGAACATCAATAGGATCGAGAATTAATAGAGTTATTAAGCTGAAAAAGAATGCGGGAAAAAAATTTGAGGTGTTTTGGGGTTATGTGGATATTCCAAATCTTCTAGTTTTGCTAAACTTTGAAATTCTTAAAATCGTGTCAAATTCGTACTTTTGTGCTTTTGAAAGGACAAATGAGTTTTCTTGTTTTATTATTTAGTCTCAATAACACGAGGTATGGAAAAGTCCATCGTTACCTGTGATGATATGATAAAACCTAAAAATGATTTTTTAATTATTTTGAAATATTTAAAGAAGAGTCTATGCTAATTATTTTAGCTAGACAAATTCATTTAAAAATATCAAAATGTATTTATAAAATTATCAAGCGCCATTAAAGCTATGGTGCAGAGATGAAAAAGACATAATCATCAACGCACTGTTGCAACGGTGTGGTATCATGAAATCCTAGAAATGAATTTCAGTTATTTTTACTAATCTAAAATAATTTTCAGTTCGTAATATACGAACAGTTTAATGACGTGAGTCTATGACATTTGTTTTTACTAGATACCTTTGGTAAGAAATGGTTCAAGTTTTATTTCCAATCCAAATTATTCTGCTGCGGAATTTTGTAGTAAGTCTGAGGTGAACAAGTGCAATAACAAGAATATTTTGTCAACATATAGCTCAGACTTAGCACCCAATGTTTAAGACGCTTTGCACGATGTATGGTACAATAGGTTGATCACCTAGCGTACACTTATGAAATGTTTTTAGTCTTTGTGATTGATAAACATTCTGTTTATAAGTACTTACGTGGATAAATATTTTTTGTGGAATTCAGTTGAATAACTGATAATTCCTCTTAGATGTTTATGGTATTTTTGACCCCTCAGAATATTATGAAAGTTTTAGTGAATATTTTAAATTTTAATTTATTCTTCTGCAAGATATTCCAACATTCTGGAATTATAAGTTTAGAAGTATGAATTTCTTAGAAAATGGTGGTAATAGAACTTGATGAGTAAAGAGATATCCTCAGAGAAAGAAATTAGTAGAAAAAAGTATGAAATAATTTCGGGGATAAAATTCTTATAAGGAGGGGTGAATGTAATATCTCGAATATTACAAGATTTGTAGATAAGATCTTAAATAATTAATTAAAGTTTAAGGTTTAAAACCTAGAGTTGGAGAAGTGAGATGTGTAGAAAATGAGTAAACATTTTTTAACCTAATTTATTTGTTAAGGATTAAATGTGAGAATATTATAATGATGTTTGTGGAGAATTTATTAAGAAAATAAATTCATTTAAGAAGTGAATGTGGTTATATTGATACATATATATCTAAAGTATATATTTTTTTAGCCAAATAAGAAGCTGAGTAAATTAATACTCAACAAAACTAATAAATTAATTAGTTTTAATATGGAGCAAGAATGAACATTATGAAATATAATTAATTAGGTTAATTATATTAGTTATGAGTTAAAGTTATAGAAAAGCTAGAATGATTGTCTAGGATGACAATAATAAGAAGTTAATTTAATTAAGTAATTAACTTAATTATCAAGTTGTAGTATAGAATCCAATAATAGATTAAAAACAAGCTCAATATTTTAAGTCTTGTTGATAATTATAAAAATGTTCAAATAAATTTATGGATTAAACCTCATGAAAAGTCCTAGCAATTTAATTAGTGGACTAGCCCAAGAGAATTAATAAAAGCCCAAGTGGTTTAAATATAGTTAATATATGAGGTACTTAGAATGTATTATAAGTAGCCTAATGGATTTGAGTAAGGTAGTCAAATTGAATTAATTACCTAGCCCAAGTCATAGGAGATGTATTAGTAGTATTGGGTAGCCAACCAATTTAAATGATGAGTCCAAATAAATTAATATGGAAGCCCAATGGATCTTTAGATGGATGAAATGTGATCTATATATTATATGTGATTTCTATGGTTAAAAATCTATCTTTATGCACAAAATGTGTTTGTATGGTTTTACAACTATTTTTAAAGCTCAAAGATGATAAATCTATGATATGTATGAAGTTTATGGTTAAAGTTGCATAATATAAGTGTCTACATGTTTAGTATGTGAAATGATAGGTGAAAATAGAATATAAGTATATTAACCGGTGAAAAACCCTAGCTTGATGTGTATTATGATGATTTGTTGGTTAGGTTGTGAAAGTTGTTTTATGACTTAAATGATAGATCTATAAGTTACAAAGATAACTTAACTTGAATTATTAAAAAAGGAGGTATTGAACCGAACCGAGTCGGGTTAGGTCTGTTGAGTCCAAAATGGGTTAGAAGGTATAAAACTTAATTAATATTATTATGGGACCCAATTAAGGTAAATAAAATATTATTAAATGTTTAACTAACAATTAAATGATTAATAATATTAAAAATAAATAAAATATTTTTTAATAAGTAATACTATTAGAAAATTAATAAAATATTATTAAAGGATTAATAATATTAAAAAATAAATAAAATATTATTAAATGATTAATAATACTAGAAAATGAATAAAATATTATTAAATAAATAATAATATTAGCAAAATAATTAAAATATTATGAAATAATTAATAATATTAGTAAGTGATTAAAGTTTTATTAAATGGTTAAAATATTATTAAATAATTAATAATATTAGTAAGGTATTTAAATATTATTAACTGAATAATAATATTAGACAAGTGTTTAAAAATTATTAATTGAGTAATATCATTATTAAGAGATTGAAATATTATCAAAGGATGATAATGTTTCTAAATATTTAATGTATTATTAAATATTTAATTATGTGATTAAATGTTAAATAATTTAGAGTAAGATGCACTTGTAGGGTTTTCGGCACATAAATGCAGCGAAATTTCAAAATTTTAAACAATTTCTGAAGCCCTAAAACAGGATCCATGCGAAAACATATTAATTCAGAGGTTTAGATTTATTTTACCGACTATCCGAGCTTGAACGGAGATGATGAATGATTCTGGAACAGCTTCTAATCTTCAACGCAATCCAATGGAACTACGCCTCTATGGTATCCACGTGAACGTCTCGCGAATCGTCGCATGATCTGCAGTAAAAAGAGCTGCGGTACTAACTGCCAAGATCTGGATTTTTCTTAAGTTTTCTCTCTAGTCAGATTCTGAAAGCGGTTAGGGTTAGGTTTCTAGTTTTTCCTCACATGTAAAAGAAAGCTGCTGATATATCATATATATATAACAGTCGAAAGGAATTAACCAAAACCTAATCCAATTAGAAAAATAAAATCCGAATTTATATTTATTATATCTTAATTAAGTCTTACTTAATTAATATACATATATACAAGTTATCCTATTAATTTAAATTCGTAATTTAAATACTATCAATCATATTGACATATTTAAATCATTACAATTTAAATTAACTCCCTTTTAAATACGTTCTAAGTGTGTGATCCTATAGGTTATTATTATGTTGGCAATAATTTTAAAATCATATTATAAAATTATAAACGGTGAACGACATCTAGTAATGCATCACTGCTATCCAAATAATAATAAGATCGGTGAGTCGATGCAACCTTTTCGTGACCAATGTTTCAATGTAATTTAATCCTTTTAACCTTGACATCCTAAATTAAACTCAAGGCATGGAATGTGTCATACTCTTCATAATTTAATCTAAGTTTTCTCGATCAATGAGTAGACTATATAAAACAAATCACTATTTGAGCATGGCCATGTATTTCATAGTCCTACTCAATCAAGATGCCTATGGATATCACCCCTAATATATAGGATAGTTAAATTCCATTTAGATTACTCATATTTCTCACATGATTCATGATGTACCCAATAATCACTTTTATTGTCCACCCTATTAAAGGTGACATTTGATGATATCAAAGTACATAAATTCTCGTGTAATAATATAATGATTTCAGGTCGGAGGATCATTACATCATTCTCACTATGAGAATTTCTTATGACACTTTGCATAATGCTCCACGTAGAATTCTCATAGTGGGTCTGTCCAGTACATTGTTCTCTATCATGTACATATGCATTGACTCAATATCTCATATATTTATGACCAATGAGATTTGGCCATCAGTCAATCCACATACTAGTCTCAATGCATCATTGTTGTCTCATTAATAACGATACTCGACCAGGGACATTTAAGAACAATGATACTAATTGTAATTATATAATCTCATGTTCAAGTCACATACTTGAAGCTATATAATTTATATCATTATTCTAAGGACTTTTATTATGCTAACATTTATATAACGTAGTAAATAAAATCATAATAAAATAATTCATTTATTCAATCATATATAATATCAAAATTTTTAAGCAATTACATCAAATAATTGGCCTCTAGGGCATGAACTCTAACAGTACAAAGGTTATTAATATGAACCATTATGCGATATACTAATTGAAAGATCAACCTTATTAATGTTAGGTCTTTTCAAAGGAAGTTAATTTAAATTGCTTAGCAGTTGTCAGCGAAACAGACAAGTTTCCTATACCCAGACTTGTATTTATTTTTCAAAATTTCTAAGTGGTTTAATTATTAAAAATTAATCCACATCGATATTAGTATTGTCATCCGCATTTATGTACAATTAAAGATTGTTTCATTATTTAACTGTGGAATATTAAGGTTCTATTATTTATGAACTGTGGAACATTAATGTTCTATTATTCATGAACTGTTTAAGAAGAAAGTCTAAACTAATTGTTTCGGCTAGACATTACATGTATAAATTCATTAACTGGAATACTGTTAAAAAGTTATCAAACCAATAGTTGGTAAGGACTCGTATAGTAAGTTTGAGAAAGAACAACCCTTAATAAGGGGATTATTATCGGAAAATCGAAGATGCGCAAGATATCTAAATGTTATGCATACACATAGGGTACAAGAGGCTGATCCCCTCAAATACCAAAAATACTAAAAGGTTAAATTAAATTACTGTTATCCATTATAATTAGTTCATGGTCCATAGTGGCCACTCAGCAGTAAAGACTCAAACATTCCTTTTTAATTGGAACTTGATTCTCATTGATTCATAATTATTACATATTGTTGAAATCTCAGAAGTTATTTCTTATCAATCATGATATATCATTCTTGTATTCATTGTTTACTTAAACTTGTTGAGCAAAATAGTTGATCACCCTTACTATATCATGATATTTTTAGCTAAGCCCGAATGCTCAAAGAAGAACAAAGGTAGGAAAAAAGTCCAATAGTAGATTAGTATGCATGCTTAGTTATTTAGTTAAATTTTATAATTTACTTATGTAAACTTTTTGAACAATTAAGATGTTTTGTATTAAGTTAAAGTTGATAGACCTTGGAAATTTTAGAATCATTTGTAATGAAAAAATTATGTTTATATATTTCTGCTTTAGTTTATAGAAAATATTTGGAGATGGTGTATCATGAGCACCAAACTCGAGGTTATAGAACCTGAATTTGGGGATTTCACATATTTTATTGGATGCAAATTACCATTTATACTTGTCAAATGTTAAGAAACAGACTTGTTTCATGGTTTAACAAGAAGCAGCATTCTATGTCAACTTCAATAACAAAAGTTGAGTATATTGCTACTGGAAGCTGTTGCGCTCAAATTCTATGGATGAAGAACCAACTTGCTAACTATGGGTTTGAATTCAAATCTATTCCTATATTCTGTGATAATACAAGTTTCATATCCATAACTCATAATCCTGTTATTCATTCTGGGACCAAACATATAGACATCATATATTATTTTATTAGAGATCATGTTCAAAATGAAAATATTTCTTTGCCTTTCATCTTTACTGAAAATCAACTTGTTAATGTCTTTACCAAACCCTTAGATGAATCCAGATTTAATAAGCTTATTAGTGAGTTAGGAATGTTAAATTTACATTCTTAGTATTATGCACTGGAAGATACTAACTTCATAGGAAGAATTTTTAATTAAGGCAAAGTTTGTAGAATGAAACGAAGATCGTAAAGTAAAATCGAGTTTGCATAATGAGAACAATAGTAGTGCTAAAAGCTTACTCTAATCGTTGAGTTAAAAGTACAAAAGTTATAACGCATACAAAACAAATGTAGACAAGGCGAATGAGACATAAAAATAACTACAATACAGCTATAAATAACATAAGTGACAATACGTACAGCAAATGTCAAACTAACACGTGTCCCATTACACCGATTAAAGGGAAATACATTAATACATTTCAAATGTTTCTATATTCAACTTTACCTAAAATTCAAATTATCTCTCTTGTGCTCAAACCCTAGTTCTCAAAAATCTACAAACTCAGACATTTTTTGTTGATTTCTAGATCAAATCATTACTGAGAAATTGTCTTCTTACCAAGTTATCTCTGGAAACCAACTTTGCTACGATAAAATTTGGAGAAGTAGATGTTGAATTTAGAGCAATTCTAAAAATGATAAAGAAAGCTGGGTTCATTGAAGCACTTGACACCAACACCAAAATATTCACCAGTGAAATTGAAGAATTCTATCTCAACGAATCCATTGTAAATGGAGTTATTGATACAAGGGTGAAGAATCTCAGAATTACTTATGATTTAACACAAGTAAACCATCTTATTGGGAGAATAAATGAAGGGATGACTACGCTTGATGATGTCGATGTGGAAGAAGGTATGAGAAATATGGAATACAAGAAGAACCCACAACTAAAAGGGATAAAGAAGAAAGAATTCCCTCAACAATATGAGTTTCTTGCTAACATTATAAGCAAGTGTATATTGTGCAAAGACTCAGCTCCTGATTTAGTCAACGAGGTACAACTGAAAATTATGTCTACTATTATACTGGAGAAGAAGCTTAACTTTGGTGCTATGCTAATAGACTGGATTGCCAAATGGTTTGGAGATGCCAAAAAGAGGGATAATGATGGAAAACCTCCATTAAAGATGTTCTATGGAAGATTCATTAGCCTTTTGCTTAAGAAAAGGATAGAGATAGTGAAGGTGATACTCTCAATATCAACAAAAAGACTACCAAGAGGCTGTTTGATAACTGGGAAAGAAACCCAATTGAGATTCTCAAATCAAAATAATTTGAAGGCTGTGAGAGGACAATTAGTGAACTCCAAAAGCCTACTCCTGTCAAACAAAAAAGAAAAATGGTAGAAATACAAGAGGAAGCCTCTCAAGGGTCTATTGTAGCCCAAATGCCTGAGGCATTGACCTCAACTGTTGAAAAACCACTTAAGAAAAATGTGAAGAAGACATAAAGAAGAAAATAAGTCGCTGAGAATTCACAGGATGAATCAAGCACTCCAGTGACCAAGAAAAGTTCTAATGATCTGACAACAATTGTCAAAGAAAAGGGGTGGAAAGTTACAAAGCTTAGGAAAAACAGAGTTTCCAAAATGGCCAAGTCTGACAAGCTAGTGGAAATAAAGGAAAAAATTATAAAACCATTTAATACTCTGATTGTAGAGCGATTGAAGATGAAACAGAAGTAATGGCTAAGAAGACTTCTGAGCCTGAGCCAATAATTGTAGAGCAAGTGGTAAAGATGGCTATAGAACTAGAGCCAAAAGATGATGAAGTAATGGTTGTGAAGGAATCCACACCTAAGCCTAAGAAAAAGAAACAAAAATTGGTCAAAATGGTTGATAGGACATTAAAGGAGATTGAGAAGAAAAAGAAGAAGAAAGAAAAGAAGATAAAGAAGGAAGTAACCCCAGAAACATCTCAAAAAGAAAAAGAAGCTGAGGAGGAGAAACCAATTCCCATTTTGTCTGATCACTCATTGTGCTCACACATATTAAGTCTATGGATTATGACATAAATAAAGAATCCAATCATGTGATCATAAAGCCAAAAGATTCAGACTTTGAGGGGGAGTAACAAAGGATTACTCAAGTACCTTCCTTAAAGTCATCCTCATTAGTGGGAGCAAGGGTAAGTATTGTTCTTGAAGTTGAAGAAAATTATAATGCATGCCTTCCTGATAAGTTCGTAGGAATAAGGGCTGAAAAAATGAGAGTTGTGGCCATGAGCCAAGCTATTCAACTGTTTCTCCAACATTGAAATGGAAAATCAGACTACCATATTTGATAATGTAAGTGATCAACTGCTCTACTTCCTGCCATTATTTCCTTTAGTGAAAGCATTAACAGAAACCACAGCTCCATTAGCTGGAACTTCACCAGATTCCCTAACGTAAAGCTTCTTGCTCAAAATTTCCCTAAAGTTCTAAACTATGCCACTAGAACACTTACCAATAAAGCTTCTACGTCAGGTACACATACAAATTCACTTTTATTCCAACTTTTTTCCTCACCCAATCTATAAATCTTTCATTCTTTCATTGCGATGACGCAGTCGTGGAGTCCAATCCTATGATTGTTAAGCAATCTTTAAGTTCAGAATCTTTATCTCTAATTGTAGAGTCTTCACATCCCACGATTGACAAACAAAATACTATTTCCCCAATCATAGAGTCTCAATACCCTACGATCGATGTACACAACACTAACTCATCATCTTTAGAATCAATTATTCCTGAAGAGATTCCAAATACGCATTCTCCTATTCATATATCTTCTCCAATTTCCACTTTACCTGTAAATTTAAAATCCAATTCGCCTTCTCCTCAATTTTCTCCAATCGTAGAGTCTTAACACCCTACGATTGATGCCCAAACTCCTAATCATACTAACTCTCTTATACAACAAGAAATATCTCATACAGATATCCCTTCCTCTTCTAATAATGAATATTTTGATCTTACTATTGCCATATCAAATATCTCTCAAAGTGATAAAGCAAGAAAAGACCCTCTGTTACAATAAATTCTTGAATATGTCTCTATGCTACCCTCTAAGCAACAATTAGTTGATTTGTTGGCACTCATGGGTGAGGATTTTAATAACGATTTTGAAGAAAGTTCTTTTAATATTCATCACAAATTGAACACACTAGAAACTTATGCATCAAATGTCCCTTAAGAAATGGGATAAGAGTTTGCAAACAAAATGAAAGAAATGTTCAAAACTATTGCAAACAGTATTCACCAAAGGGATGAAATCTTCTTCAAGAAAATTATAGATCATAAAGAAGCTATTCTTGAACTCCATAAGTCAAATGACAAGTCTATTACATTTCTCTATAACAAAATCATTGATCTAAGCAACTCTTTCACTGAGTTTAAGCAACTAGTCACCAAATAAATGTAAAAACATGATAAGTGTATGAAATAAACAGACGATGCTATTGTGATATCCCGGATATTTAAAAGGCCAGTAAATAAGATCTTAAATGATTAATGCGATTGTAGAATACGACGATCCTTAGATAAGGAAATGAAAGATAACCATTGAAGTAAGACTGAGACTTGTAATGTAATCAAATGCGATTAAAGGTTAAGATGTAAAACTTAGTGTTAGTGAATCGATAGACGATTAATAAAAGGTGTAGGATTACTATTGTTAAACGAAACAAAGGTGATAAACGCAAAAGATAGAGATGTTAAAAAGAAAATACGAGAAGATTTCGATAGATGAAGTCTTAAAGAGTAGGAAAAAGAATGCTAAGATATAAGCTGTAGAGATTTATGAATATTCGGATATATGTTATGGTACACCTTTTCACAGATGAAAAGGGAGGGAATGAAATAATGGTTTGTAAAATATGCCATGAGAGGTAGAAATAAAACAAATAAGAGCACGAAAGGTTTTAATTATAAGAAGGCAGGACACATTATGTGTAACGACCCCAAAATTCGACACACCTTATTACCTTAAATTTCATGTTTATTAAACATTAATTCCTTAACATCCAAATTTCGGTCCATTAATAAATCTTTAATCACCTCATTTAACCCATTAATTGACACTACAGTCATTAATTATCAAATTTTTAGTTATAAATTTTTTCTCAACTTCAATCATTGTATTAAACTATTTGGACATTTAAAAACTTATCGTCTCGATCCTAGTCCCTGGATCGCAACCATTACTTTTTCTTTCTATTACCAGTGTCGTAAAGCTCAACATTCAAAATTTAATATCGATACAAACATCTTTGCTTCATCGTTCACATTTTTAAATATATCTTACTTCCCTATGATACAATTACCTTTGAATAATTGTTACACATAACTTAAGCTTACTTATCCGATCAGGATCCGTAATACCACCACCATATAAATAGAGCTATAAATTGTACTAAATTAACCACATTGATTACTATAATTAGAATATACTACATTTACATTGACAACCTTTAATGATGCCGCCATAAATTTCTCACCCGATTTGGTACTCTCGGATTCATATTTTTACCTTAAAAGGTTTATTTTCATACAAGGATGAGCACGACAGCTCAGCAAGTTTAACAGTAAACACATTACATGCTCCACGTATCACATAATATAACATGCTCTGTGTATGTCATATATCATGTGTTGTGTTTCTACTAAAGCAGTATATTTCACGAGCATCGAATATTACAACGAATTTCATGTGTACACATAAGGCACATTATCAATTAATCACGTAACAGGAATTTCATATGAAATTGAGCAATTTAAGTTACATATAACAATTAAACAATTAACCATTACTGAAAAACTTGCTTCGGTCCGTAGTTCAATAATAGTCGTAACTCGAACAAAAACGTATTGCACAACCTATAATTATTTTAAATATAGTCAGTTACAACAACAACACGTCAATTTAGGTTAACAACATATACCATACATGTCAATTGACATGCCGAATATAACCTAAGATATCCGTTCGCTCGTGCTTATTTCCTGGTAATTTATCTCGATTCGTACATTAATGGTTTAATATTTAAAAGAGGTAAATATAATTCCAACATCACGTTTGTCCACTAAACCTTTTAAAGTCTCTAGAATAGCATCCTAGACTTTTCGACCAATTTTCATAATTTCTAGATTACCCGACAAATTTTTGTAATTATTTATATATATAAAAACTATTATTTAATAGCTTTAAAAATATAAATAATCACTCAACATACTTTTGTATCCCCCAAACAACATCAATATTTATCTTATGATATTATAAAAATTTCCACCATGTTTCGTAATTTTTCAACATTCATAGAATTTTTCATGAATTTTCACTTATTTTTACATTAACTTTAAATAACCTTAAAAATACAATAAATACTATGCTCTTCAATAAATTACCCAAAATTTTCAAAAATTTTGGAATAATATAATAATAATGCTGTCCAGAACAAATTTCAGCACAAAAATATTTTTAGTAATTCAATTTTTAGCATGTTTATCCGAAAATTACAAATCTTAAGTTCATTCCACACGAAATTTAATTGTATACAACTTTGTAGAAGGAAAAATTTTCATATTCTGCACTGAAATAAACAGACTCTTGACAGATTCACATTTCACTGCACTAAATCTTCCGAAATTCATAGAAATTAGCACGTTTATCCGAAAATTACGAATTTTAAGTCTATTCCACATCAAATTTAATTCTTTACAACTTTGTAGAAGAAACTTTTCCTAGATTCTGGACCAAAATGAACAGAAAAGCTACTATCCGGAATTGTTCCTTTTAAATTCCAAATTTCATGTTTTTGATCTAATTTTTCCCACAATAATTACTCAAAACATCATATAATCGACATATATACCTCTAAGAATCATTAACATTAATTATTCTAATTATTAACTAATTTTTTTTTCACAAAATTAGTTTATCACCAAAAGTATTAAAATAATGCAATTAAAATAGTTTTATACATTCCTTAAGCTTGCAAACTTTCCTTTGAAACTTTTTCTACACTTAGATGACACCATAATTTCCTCCCTTAGCGGTGGTGGTGCTCGGTGGAGATGAAAGATAAGAGAGAGAGAAGGTTTTTTTGTGTTTTTATGTTTGTTTACCTTCTTTAATTTATATATATATATATATATATATATATATATATATATATATATATATATATATATATATATATTATTCCTTTTCTTTGATGCATCACTTAAACAAATTGGACAGTCCACCACATCCGTCGACTTGCAAGATTTTTGGCTAAAAATCAACCATAAACAATTATTTTAATACATTACGTAATTATTTCGTGTAATAAATATTTTACATAATGTATGAAAATAATTATTTTAATTCACCAAAATTCATAACATGATTTATAAATAATATTTATATCTTTTTCAGGTACCTTACTTGACAAATTTTGTACACACATAATGACATGTATGTAATTATATGAGGTAATTTATACCTCCAAAATTTATAAAATAATTCATATAACCTATAAAAATTATTTCATATAACCTATAAAAATTATTTTTCATACTTTTTCACTTCGTTACTTGGACAATATGTTACATCAACATGTTCACGTTTCTGAAATATTATCCTCCATAAAAATAATGAAAAATTCCATTATACATAAACATTATTTTTAATAAATTAAAACCTTCCTTCTTCTCAATTATTTTTCATTTCTTTACTATTTGACACACTTCAAATATCCACCATATAATAAAATATTGTACCATTTGTACACTTATATTTCCTTTCTTAATTAATGTATTCTCCTTATATAAATTATATAATCATTTTTATATAATTATATTTCCTTACCATTTACTTTAACTTTCTTATATAATTTATTATTATATAATTTATGTAATTATATTCTCCTCATTTATTTAATTTTCAAATTTCCTCCATAATTATTGATTAATTATATAATCAATAATTATACCTTTATTAATTCCCTCATTAATTTTTAATTAATTTTCGGATTAATTTAATTATTAATCCCTTAATTTTCATAATTAATGAAATTTATAATTATAACAATTAAACATGCAAACACATATATATACATATCTAATTTATATATCTCACATTACCACATAACATTATTTAAATCATAATTTCTGCACTTCCACAACGATTTAATTGTACAATTTATTGTACCTTTACATGAAATTTCTCTTATTCTTCACAAATTATTTTTAAACAATTTATTTACTCTTCAATTATTTTAAATCGACACAATTCATCACCATCTTTGTATAGATTTAATTTACCAATTAAATTCCTTCATACACTTTAAATCACTGACATCATAAATAATTTAAACAACTTTGATAATTTTATTAATTAAATTCTTATTTAATTTTATTAGGTAAATCCCGAAAATTCGAGTCCTCACATTCTTCCCCCCTAAACAGGATTCCGTCCTCGAAATCATAATTACTGTAATAACCTTACGTGTCTCATTTATAGCACTTTGTTTAACTCATTTCTTGATGCACTTATCAAAATAGCTTCTCATTTTCTGAAACATTTCCTTTTTTTAATCGCACTTACCCTTACTCAATCCACTTATTTCATACTCTCTATTTCACATCATTTATATTCTGCACATTCAACCTTCTTTTCTTAATTCATACTCATAAATCTTCTTCACATTCCATTTCCCTTTGTAATATATCCAACATATTCAGTCAACTTCATAGGTCATTCCGCACATTGCTTACATCATTAATCATTCCTTAATATCCCTATCATTCAACGCTAGGTTTTAAATACCAACATTTACTTAATTCATCATAATCCTTATTTGGAATCACTCTAAAAACCTGGGGTATCACATTATGTCCAAATTGATGAAGACAAAAGAATAAAGAATGTAGTAACAAATAATTGTGCAGAAAATAGAATAGTGAGTCAAAGGTTATGGGGTCAATAGTACACATACTAAAAAAATGGCGATTTGGCAACAACACATTTTGTTGCTAAAGGTTTAAAATTTTGTTGCCAAAGGTCATTTGCAATGATTTTTTGGTTGTTGAACTTTTCATTGTGCTATGAGCGTTGCTAATTGTTACGCAACAAAATTAATTTTAGCGTTGCAGAAAGTGACATATTTTGCAACGAAAATTGATTTTCGTGCAAAAGCATAGATCATTTAGTAGCGAAATTTTTGTTGCCAATTTATTAAAAAATTGTTATTGAAAAGCCACTTTTATTGCAAAATGCTACTAATTGGCAACGAAAAGATTTTTTTTTTTTATGCCAACGAACATGAAATTTCATTGCAATTGATACACTTTTGCCAACGACTTTTTTCGTTGCTGAATAGTATGAAAATTGTTGTCTAAACTAGTTTTTGTTGCTGATTGTATACTTTTTAACAACGATTTTTGTTGTTAAATGTACAAAAATATATCGATCACATTATTTTGTAACAATATTATGATCAATTAGCAACGATAATGCTAGATGGGGGTTTTTTTTAAAGAGCAACGAAAGTTGTTATCAATTAGCAATGACACTATACATTGTCGTTTGCTTTATATGTGCAACGAAAGTTGATATGGTTTGAAAAAATATAAATGTTGTCTTTTATTTGGTTTTTAGCAACAATATCCTCCGCGTTGTAATTAGGTTAATTTGTCTTTGCCAAAAAATTATATTTTAATGTCATTACCAATGAAAACTTGTTGTTAAAATTATAAAAAGTAGTTGTTGTTTCCTTAATTGTATAAGATTTGGTAACGAAATAGTTTTTGATTGTATCATTGCCAATTCAAAAATTGACAATTCTGTTATATACTACAAAAATAAAATAAAATCCTAGTTCAATGACCCTATAGCATATTATGGCAAAAATACAAAAAACTAAAGTATTATAATAAAATCATCCAGTACATTCATCATCTTTACAATCAACTATTTAAGGTTGCCACAATTCTTTAATCAATTATCTATCTACAAATATATATGGAGAGAGAGAGAGAGAGAGAGAGAGAGAGAGAGAGAGAGAGTACAATTCTTAATTCGTCCATTTTCTTCCCTAGTGGAGCTTAATATCTACAATAAAGACTAAAGTTTATTTTGGTACCTATAGTTACTTGGGTCCAGAGGTTGGTTCTTCTTGGAACCTATATTTGCACCATTTTAGCTTTATGATTCAAAGGATAAGCATTAAATTTACACCAAGCAGCAATATGACCATAATAATGACAATTATATCATTTTATATAATGTGTGCTTGTGTATGTGCTCAGATGCATACTCACCCAAGACGTGTGTGAGACATACGAATATCTAGCCTTTATTTTTGACTTACTCTATTTTTGCTTCCACACTGTTCTATGATTTTTAGAGTTCGTAGAGTGAAAGGAAACTTTACGATTTTTGCCAAGTTGGTTCATAGATTGAGTTTTCATTGACTCGACCACCCTTTTTGGTTTAAACGTAGTGTTGCTCATACCCTACAATTTATTAAAATTAAGGTCAGTGTGCGACCTATTGTTCTCTAGGACAATAATGTGGCCAGTAAAGATACTAGAGTTTGGAATAATAAACTTTATGGACTATATTGATTTCATAAACACAATGCTTCTATGAGAAGTAGAAGTAACATTGTTGCTAATCTCAGAAGTTGTACCCACATTCTGATCCGAGGATGATTTCTAAAATCCTAGATATGGTCTATCAAAACTATATCGTTGACTGGTGATCAGGGAGTCAATAGAAGAGGTAGACCTGTTCCAAGAAGAGATGGTCTTTTCTAGCTTTGCTATCTTAGAGATAAATGTTGGCTCTCTTCATGCAAACTACTTAATGGTAGATCCCAAAGATTTATTCTCTACCTGAAGATATGATAGGGAATTAGTGGTTTCTCGAATTGTTTCTAATTCAAATTGCACTTTTTCTTGCTCTTCTTTAAGGAGAGGATATTCCTTTGAGAGTACACTGAACCACTTTATGTACTTATACAATTAAGAATTAATATCAAGTAAAGCAGTTCTAAGATTAAATAAATTGACATCAGGAGAATCAAAATCAATTACCTTACTGATATCAATTTCTTGATGATAAGTAATGATGTCCTTTGTTTGCGCTTCAATGGCCATTACACATAAATTGGCCTTATGAGCTCCTTCATCCTCACTTGACTTCGATTCTAAGTCGCTTTCTTTTGTGATCCACGATCCTTCAGCGACTAATCCTTTTTCCCTCTTGTGGAATTTCTGTTTATATGTCTTCTTTTCCTTCTTGGTATTTTCTTTCTTTTAGTCTTTCTTCAATTCCTCCCTCAGAGGTTTATTGCAGTCGACAATAAAGTGACCTTCCTTTTTACAGTTATAACACAGGTCTTTGAAATTGTCTTCTATTGCTATTGAAGTTGTTGAACTGTTTTTTGGTACTGCTCTTGCCTTTCTTCATAAACTTTGTGAGGACCCA
Source organism: Hedera helix (assembly GCA_947179155.2). Lineage (NCBI taxonomy): Eukaryota > Viridiplantae > Streptophyta > Magnoliopsida > Apiales > Araliaceae > Hedera > Hedera helix. The sequence goes on along the minus strand of OX359270.1, from coordinate 16,109,687 downwards.
AATTTTTGGGATTACTTTAATAATAATTAATAAGAATTTAATTAACAAAATTGTACAGGTTGTTTAAATTAATTATGATTGATATATGTTATATAATTTAAAGTGTGTGATGGGATTTAGTTGGTAAATTAAATTTGTACAGAGATGGTAATAAATTGTGTTGAATTAACATAATTGAAATATAAATAAATTGTTTAAAAACAATTTATGAAGAATAAGAGAAATTTCATGTAATTATACAATAAAATTGTTAATAATTTAAAATAGTTGCGAAAGTGCATAAATTGTTATTTAAATGGTGTTACGTGATAATGTGAGGTATATGAATTATATATATATATATGTGTGTGTGTGTGTGTGTGTGTGTGTGTGTGTGTGTGTGTGTGCGCGTGTGTGTTCAATTGTTATATTGATAAATTTTTATTGATTATGGAGATAAAGGGATTAATAATTAAATTAATCCAAATTTTAATGCAAAGCTAAAGAGGGAATTAGTAAAATTGAAATTATTGATTTTATAATTATTCAATAATTATGACGAAAGTTTAGAAATTTTAAGAGGAGAAAGTAATTATATAAATTATATAATAATAAATTATGTAATTTATATAAGGAAATTTAAAGTAAATAGTAAGGAAATAGTAATTATATAAATTATATAAAAATGATTATATAATTTATACAAGAAGAATACATTAATTAAGAAAGAAAATATAATTGTACAAATGGTGTAATATTTTATTATATGGTTTATATATAAAGTATGTCAAATAGTAAAGAAATGGAAAATAAATGAGGAGAATGAATGTTTTAATTTATTAAATTATGTTTATTGTATGATGGAATTGTTATAATTTTTATGAAAAATAATATTTGAGAAACGTAAACATGTTAATTAAACATGTTGTCCATATAACGAAGTGAAAAAATATGAAAATTAATTTTTATAAGTTGTATGTGTTACTTTATTACTTTTTGGGGTATAAAATACCTCATATAATTATATGCACGTCATTATGTGTATACAAAAATTGTCAAGTAATGTACCTTAAAAAGGTATAAATATTATTTATAAATCATTTTATGAATTTTAGTAAATTAAAATAAATATTTTACATGCATTATGTAAATTATTTATTACACGAAGTAACTACGTAATATATTAAAATTTTATTTGTGCATGTTGAATTATCCAAGAAAACAAAGTCGGTTGTGGGCAAGTCGGTGGACGTGGGAGCAAATTTTAAAACTAATTCATACATTAAGGCTAAATAAAGGAGGGAGGAAAGGAATAAAAAAAAACATAAACCAAACAAATACTCTCTCTCTCTCTCTTCTCCACCACCATCACTGCCACCGAGCACCATCACCACCAAGGGAAGAAGACATTTTTGGTGCCATCAAAGTCTATAACAAGCTTCAAGGAAAAGGTTTTCAAGCTTTGGAAGGTATAAAATCATTTTAATTGATTTATTTTATTCTTTATGGTGATAAACTAATTTTGTGAAAAAATAGTAAATAATTAGAATAATTATTCTATATAATTTTTGGGGATATATTTATGGATTATATGATGTTTAAAGTAATTATTGTAAAAAGAATTGGATCGAAAACATTAAATTTTATAATTTATAATGAACAGTCACGAACAGTAGCAATCCTGTTCATTTTGGTGTAGAATTTGGAAAACTTTTCTTCTACAAAGTTGTAGAGAATTAAATTTCGTGCGGAATGAACTTAAAATTCGTAATTTTTTGATAAACAAGCTAATTTCTATGAATTTCGGAAAATTTAGCGCAGTGAAACGTTATCTGTCCAAATCTTGTTCATTTTGGTGCAGAATTTGAAAACTTTTCCTCCTAAAAAGTTGTAGAGAATTAAATTTCGTGTGGAATAGACTTAAAACTCGTAATTTTCAGATAAACATGCTAATTACTATGAATTTCGGAAGTTTCATTGCATTATAAATTAAAATTTAATTATTAAAAATATTTTGTGCTGAAATCATTTTTAGAAAGAAATATTGTAATATTATGTCTGATTTTTCTAAAAATTTTGGTGAATTATTGTGGAGCATGGGTATTTATTGTATTTTATGGCTATTTAAAGTTAATGAAAAATAAATAAGTGAAAATTCATGGAAAATTCTATGAATGTTGAAAAATTACAAAATTTGGTGAAATTTTTTATAATAATATAAGATAAATATTGATGGTATTTGGGGGATACAAAAGTACGTTGAGTGATTATTTATATTTTAAAGGCTATTAAATAATAGTTTTTATATATATAAATAAATACAGAAAATTGTCGGATAATCCAGAAATTATGAAAAGTTGGTTGAAAAATCTAGAATAAGATTCTAAAGACTTTAGAGTGTATAGTAGACTCATGAGATGTCGGAATATTATAGGTCGCGTGTTGACTAGCTAATAAATAAGCATAACAGCTTTTTTACGCGATGGTCGAAAATTGACCGAGAAAATTTGTTTATACTTTTATAGTATGAAATTGATAATTAGTGTTTAGATATCACTGAAATGTGAATTATGAATTTTGAATATAGGTTTTAGATACAAACAAGCTGGAGTGACTTAACTCAGTAATTACAAGTTAAGTTGGGACATTGTGATACTCGAGGCAAGTTCTTCAGTACTTGACGTTAATTGTTTATCTGTTAGTATATATTAACTTTTGTTCAAATGCATATAAAATTATGTGTTATGTGATTCATTGTTGATATGACTGTTATGTGCCTTCGGTGCAAATATGTGACTATATGTAAAGTTGTTCAAAGTTTTATTTAGGTAATTGTTAAATTGGAAATAGATATGATGCCCATGAGTTATATTGCTTTAGTAGAAGCATAACACATGATGTATGACACACATAGAGCATGTTATGTTATGTGTTATGTGCACACTATTGAACTTGCTGAGCCCTAGTGCTCATTCTTGTATAACATAAATTTTGCAGGTAAAAATAAAACTTCAGATGTATTAAATCATGACTAGAGATATGTGCGACATCAAGGAAAGTTGCAAATGTAATTACTGTACATATTTTATTTCAATATAGAAACTGGATATGGTTAAATTAGTGAAATTAGTGGTTATAATTCATGAGTTTTATATATGTCGAATTCTGATCGGATAAATAAGGTTTAGTTATGTATTTTGATTATTCAAGAGTACTTATCATGAAAGAAAAGAAAAAGTAAAGGTTGTGATCCAGGGACTAGGATCGAGATGTTAAGTTTTTAAATGCCAAAATATTTTAACACAATGATAAATAAATAAATAAATAAATAAATTTATACCAAAAAATTTGATAATTGATGATTGTAAAGTCAATTAATGGTTTAAATAAGGTGATTAAAGATTTATTAACGAACCGAAATTTAGACGTAAGGAAAATAATGTATAATAAACATGAAATTTAACGTAATAAGGTTTGTCGAATTTCGGGGTCGTTACAGACTTTCTTAGTCTTTTGGTAAGTAGTGCAATATCTTCATATTTATCTTCTGATTCACTTTCTTCCTCTATGGGGGCTTCAGAAGAGTCTTTTACAAGTTTGAGGGCAATACCTTTTATCTTTCCTTCTTGATTCTATTGTTGATGTTGTCTTAGCCCTCTGATTAAGTTCAAACTCATAAGTGAGCAGATTTCCATATAGTTTCTGTAAAGTCATCTCATGGAGATTCTTTGATTCCCTGATGGCAGTGGTCTTAGCATCCTATTTGTTGGGCAAGGATGTCATAAACTTAATCTTAACATCTTTCTTTGGATAGACTTTTTCAAAGGCTCTTAGAGAATTTAGAAGGATGTTGAATTTCTCATCGTACGTTGATGTAATGTCTTCACTAAAGATATGTGAAAACATCTCGTATTATTGAGTAAAGAAAGATTGTTTGTTTTCTGTAACTTCCGATGTTTCCTCATGCATTTTCCCAAACTTCTTTAGTTGTTCGGCAGTTAACAACATTCTTAAATAACTTATCTACCAAAGCCATAAATAAGATATTATGGGCTCACTTGTCGAGGGAAATGAGTTTCTTTTCATTGTTTGTCCATTTTGTTCTTAATTTGGCAACCACCTCGTTCGAATCTTCGAGTGATGGAGCCAACTTGGTTGGAATGTAGGGGCAATTTAATAATGCATCAAATAATTCATCATCGATGGCATCCATCTAATCCTGCATTCAAACTTTCTAATTAGCAAATTTATCTTTATTATGCATTAGTGGTTTACCTCCACCATTAAGTTTAGAACTATTTTTGTTATATGTCATGGGATCAACTAGCAGTAAAGCAAATTCAATAAGAACTTAACTTTGATACCAATTGATATTCCCAAAGGCACAAAGAGATCTAGAATCGGAGTTAAATAAATCCTTTAAGAATTTTGGATTAAAGAATAATTACCAAAATAATTAAACAGATAATTTTATTTAATTATGCACAACAAAATTTGTATTTTGAAAAACCCTTCAAAGATTGATATAAAAATTCTCAGTTCAGAATTTAGTGTGCTTGTGGAAAGAAGTCGCAGTTGAGATAGCAATTATAAAAGTTAGTATGGTAAGGAAAGCATAAATGAGACACGAAATTTTTAAGAGGTTCGGAGCCTAAAGTACTCATAGTCCTCTCCTTCACTCTGATGAGCAGGGATGATTCACTAAGGGTACAGGTTACAAAAATAAAAGTTCACTAAGAACCAGCTGAAATAGCTGAATCACTTAGAAATAGCTAAGACACTAAGTCTCCAGAAAATCACTAAGACTTTGGCTCACTAAGAGAATTAATTCACTAAGAATCAATGCAAGCCACTAAGACTTATCGAACAAATGTCACTAAGATCTAGGTGGTTTGTTGATTGATAGTTGCATGAGGTGCTGCTAAGTGGTTTAAAGTATCTTTATGAAAGACTTAGCAGTAGAACAATTTCTCTGCGAATTTATGGATTGTAGGGAGCACTTGAATTTTTTGCTTATCAATTAATCGTTCCCCTTTTTTCCTTTTTTTTTTTTTTTCTGAGTTTGGAGTAGTAATTCTTTTATAGGATTTCCTTGAAATCTTCCTATTTGGAAGTTATCGTTGCTCCATTCTCCCTGGTACACTCCTCATCGCCTAATTATTTTGGCTCTGTGAAGTTGTGTACTAGACCACTGAGTGTAACTGTCAGTTGTACTGTGTTTGTTGTAGTAGCAGACACGTGTCCTTTGCATATGCTAAAATAGCCATTTTTTAGATAAGGCTCTTATTTGAATTCTTATCCCTTTCGCCAACACATTCTGATATCTTCAGGAGAATGTTTGATAAAGACGTTCTTAATCATTTATTGTAGATCAGCTGTTGAGATGTCATACTATATATTCACTCTACGGTATAGGTAGTACTACAATTTGGTGTAGCTCTGTGATCTGGAGTTACTTGCTTCACTTTACGATCTAAGTTATTCTACAATCTAGGAGTTACTTACTTCATCACTCTACAATCTGAGCACTCTACTTATATTTGCTAGGCGATCTTGAGTTACACTACTTTTCTGCTCAATGACTTTACGAAACTTTGTGCTTATTTTCTATTTAACGATCTTGCTGAACTCTGCGCTTCTTTTCTATTCAACGACTTTACTGTACTTTCTGCTTCTTTTCTGCTCGACGATCTTGCTGAACTCTACTTCTTTTCGAAGACTTTGTTGGACTTTGCAATAACCAAGTTTTCTACTCTACAGTCTTAGAGTTCCTTTAGACACTCTTTGATCTAGTTGTTACTCTAAAATTTTACAAATTCTCAACTTCATTCTACGATCTTGGAGTGACTGTTCATTCTACTCAATGATTTTGGTAGACTACTTTATTTTACAGTACAATATCAGAATAACTAGGTCTTCTGCTCTACGATCTCTATTTAGTCACAAGTCATATATCTATTATTTGGATTAACCTAATAAGTTTGATCCCTAAGTCCTTTTATAAAAAAAAACTCATTCATAAGAACTATTCAAAAATTATCTAATTATTACAAATATACATTAATAGCTTTTGTCATCATTAAATCAAATACATTAAACTCAAATGCACTAATATATGATTTTAGGATTTTATGTAATTAGAAAGTCAATAAAACGTGCACTTATAAACCATCTCAAATTCTTATTTCTAAACCACTTTGGCCAACATGGCAACAATGATAAAGGAGCCCATGCCCCCCATAGAGGAATTAGTTTGACATGGTTGAGAGATAGATTTGCACAATTACCTAAGGGTTATACCTATGATTAACTCATGTTACATACAAAAGCCTATGTTTTATTCTTGTGTGGTGAAAAGTAATTTAGATTCAACTAGATCTTGGGTGGCTAGTTAATTCTCTCTCTCTCTCTCTCTCTCTCTCTCTCTCTCTCTCTCTCTCTCTTTCTCTCTCTTTCTAACTCTTAGATATAGAGAATTATGAAATATTATCTTGATCAATACTTGAAAAAGTATGAGTAACCCCGATCCATAATAAGACTCCTCTTATTTATAGATTTGTTCAACCCTCCTAAACTTTTTATGAGAAAAGTTTTAATTTAACTCATAATCTAATAAGAAACTAAATTAATTAATTATAATTTCTAAATCATTTAAGAACTTAATTATTTAATAATAAGAGTACTTTTTATTAATTAATTTTTAAATTATTTAGGAATTAAATAATAATAATAATAATAATAATAATAATAATAATAATAATAATAATAATAATAATAATAATAATAATAATAATAATAATAATAATAATAATAATAATAATAATAATAATAATAATAATAATAATAATAATAATAATAATAATAATAAGTTTGCTCTTATTAATTTATAATTAGTATTTCTAGAACACATAATTATAAATATTAAGCTATTTAATTTATTCTATCACCATAGTATCAATTAAATACACTTATTTTATTATTATCATTACGTCATTTACTTCTAAAATAAATATTACTCTTTTGCAGTGTGACCCTTTAGATTCAATATTAAACATGTTGTAAAATAAATAAATTAAAACTATTCTAATATTATTTAAAAGAATAAATTAAACTCCTTTAATTTATCTATAAATAAATACTTATTTATTCTACAATAAGGGTAAGCCCCCTCAGCAGTTCACAACTTTCTGGATAATATGAATTTCAACATTGATCACAAAGAACCTATCCATGAATAGTTACCGTACAATTCAATTCTTCTACCGTACAATGTTTTAATCAAGTATAAGACATAGAATTACTATCAAATCTTATTTAATTTGATCATATGTAATTCGATTCCAAAATGCACAACTTTCATTAATGTAAATTAGAAACTCCATTCTAATTTTCATTCTGTCTTGGCCAAGTACTACTGAGTTGTCATTAATCGAATCACATAGGACATTTTCTCCTTTTACTAAAAGTGATAGATCCTTTGTTGATCATTCACTTATCTCCAATTGCAACTAATTATACCCGAACATATTCTTTGTTATACTTGAATAGTCTTAAAGAATATAACAAAGTATAACTCATCATACATAAGATACTAAGATGATATCAAGTTCAATGATCACATGTACTACTATCACATTAGGAACTCTTATTGATAGACAAGTAAAACTTTATTAGGTGTTCTTTAAGCGAGGCATGTTCAGTGAACTTATTCTCTAATAAGCACCTATATATTTGTTTTGGTGTCTTCACACAAATGATTATGAGATCAATCATCATCTTTGTAAGAGTAATAATAGTATGTACTAATCTATCTAGATTCACTAATCTCCATTAAGATTAGGAACATTTTAGTTTTGAGCTATTTTGAATTTAGATCCCATTAGTATAATCAACATAATTATGTTAAAAGTATTGCTCCAAAACTATGAATTTATCCATTTAATTAATTCGACCAATTAATCATGAATAAAGAAATGTCTTTAAATAAAACTTTTATTAATAAATGAATAAGATTATAAAGTATATGCTTGTCATATCAAATATGATTGGCTTGAGGGCATACTACTTTCAATCTCCCACTTACACTAAAGTCAATCGCCCTTGGTATTTCATACCCATCTTCTCTACGTGGTGATCGTACGAATTGCTTAGAAAATGCTTTAGTTAATGGATCTGTAATGTTGTTCTGAAAGTTTACTATCTCTATGGTGTCATATCATTTTTTAATGATTCTTCTAATCAAATGAAAGTGCTACAACACATGTTTGGATTTCATATGAGACCTAGGTTCCTTGGCAAATTAAAATCCTTTAATGCTAGGAAGCATTCCAAGTTCAATAATGAACTTGTTCCTCTAAGCAATCTCCTTTACAACTTCACTTATAGTTATATACTAAGCATTTGTCACTAAATCAGTAACTTTTTGCTGCTTGCAACCTTTCCTATTCACTGTACCACTGTTAAAGATAATCATATAACCTGAAACAAATTTGCTATTATCTTTGTCAATCTAGAAACTTGAGTCTATATAGCCCTCTAGTTTTAAATCAAACTTACCATTAGAAACTCTTTTCTAGTATTCTTCTCTAGGATTGAACTGATATCTAATTATCATACAAAAGCAACATCATGTCTCGTACATATCATCTCATACATGAAAGATCCAATTGCCAGAGCATAAGGTATCTTATTCATGCAATCTCTTGTTTCTAGTGTCTTTGAGGACAATTTCTTTGATGAATTTACTCCTTGGCTCATCAACATGAGATCTCTCTTGGAGTTTTTATGCTAAACATTTATAGCATCGAATAAATGTAAGTTGCTTGGGTCAAGTCGAGCATCATTTACTATCTATCTCTATAGACATTTATCCCCAATAGTAGGATGTTTCTCCTAAGTTCTTCATAAAGAAATGTTTAGACAACCATATCTTAACTGATTGTAGTATCAGTATGTCATTTCTTATCAGTAGTATATCAACATTTAGTGCTAGGAATGTCACAGTGCTCCCATTAACCTTCTTGTACACACTTAATTCATCCTTATTTTTGATAAAATCAAACTCCTTTGATTATCTCATCAAAATGGATGTTTCATCTTTGAGAAGCTTGTTTCAATCCATAAATAGATCGTTGTAACTTACGTACTTAATTTTCTACATATTTGGAGATAAATTCCTTTGGCTGTATCATACATACATCTTCTATTCAGGAAGGGCAACTCAACATCCATTTTGCCAGATTTCGTATAGTAAGCTGCAAATAAAATCCGAATGGACTTAAACATTTCTACCGGTGTAAAGTTTTATTATAGTTAACTCATTGACCCTGTTTGAAACATTTTGCCACTAGTCAGGTATTATAGGCATCTACCTTGTCATTTGTTTTAGTTATTCTAAAAGACACATTTACACCCTATAGGCATAATGCCTTATGGTGGAGAAACCCAAGTCCACACTGGTGCTCATTTATGAAGTCCATTTCGGATTTCATGGTCAACAATTATTTCTCTTGAGTCTCTACTACTCATTATTCATCGTGTGTTACTGGATTATCATCCACTATGATGTGTACCTCATCATCGTCTATGATGTGTACCTCATCATCATCATCTATGATGAATTTATACCTTTTCAGATATCTTCGGTACTATTTCAGATTTACGACTAGGTTGTGGTACAATAGGTTTATCTACTTGAGTAGATTCTTTCATTTGATCTGTAGCATTTTGTGGTTCTTGAACTTCTTCACGATATATCTTACTCCCATTAACCCCTTCAAGGATAAACTCATTTTTCCTAAGAAGTAACATGTTTCAATAAACACCTTTTAATCAATAGGATTATAGAAGTAATATCCTAAACTTTTGTTAGAATATCCCACAAATTTACACTTGTCAGATCTTGTCACAAGCTTATCCTTTTCAAACATTTTGACATAAGCTGGATAACCCCAAATCTTAACATACTTAAGACTTGGTTCCTCCCTATCCATGACTCATATGGAGTCTTAGGGGTGGATTTTGAAGGTACCTTATTTAGTAGAGATGATGTCGTTTCTAGGGCATAACCCCAGTAGGATACTAGAAGATTGGTAAAGCTCATCGTGGATCATCACCATGTCCATTGTGAGAGAATGTCATTTCTTTGAGACGGTCTAGAAACTCACTGCTTATTTATTTTCTTTTCGATTTAATCGAAGAACTATAATACTTTTGCCAATTTATTTTTATACTTCGCTTCTAAATTCTTTGAATTTTTCAAACTATTTGGATTTGTATTTCATCAAATACATATATCGAAATCTAGAATCATCAGTGAAAGTAATGAATAAATGTCTTCATCTTGCATATGTTATCATAGGTTCACATACATCTGTGTACATTAACTCTAACAACTCTGCAAATCTCTCTTCATGTCAACTAAATGGAGATTTAGTCATCTTACCCATGAGACAAGATTTACAAGTTGTGTTTGATTCATAATCAAATGGCCCTAAAAACCCATCTTTATACAACTTATTTAGTCTTGTTTCATTAATATGACCGAGTCTACAATGTCATATGAATGTATGATTCATATCATCTCTTTTCATTTAGTTTATTCAATTTGAAAAATATTTTTCATATAAGTTAAGTATGCAAAGTCCATCAAGTAAGCAACCAGTTTTAAATAAAATATTATCATTATAAATAGAACAACAATTATTTCTTGTTATAATGCCACAATCTTCCTTGTCAACACATTGACATAATATTTCTTACAAGAATCGGAACATAGCAACAGATTACTAACTTAATTGACTTGTTCGTATATAATACTAAATTATAAGTTCTTATGGCTAATGCAATAACCTTTATTTTATTCCCCGCACACATGATTACTTGGTCTTTGTTTAGCCTTCTACTTCTGCTTAGTCTCTACAATAACTTGCATATGTGAGACCACCACCCATTATCTAATACCTAAGTAGAACTTTTAACTTATAGAAAATTTTATTTCATTATGAACAAATCTATATCTGTAGTAAAAGCTTTAACAAGCTTCTTCTTCTTAACCACTGTAAGATACTCCTTGCAGTTCCTTTTTCAGTTTCCTGACTTATTTTAATGAAAGAAAACTCCTTTGCCCCGGGATCACTTTTATTTATGTCATTTGATTAGTGCTTTTCTTTTGCATTTTACCTTTTTTGACTCCTCAAAAACACCTTTGATCCTTTTCCTCCACTTAAAAGAGTCATCTACCAGTAAGATTTGGTCTTTCTTTGATGGAAAGTGACTTTCAATTATCTTTAACATGTTAAGAAAATCAGGTAAATCGACATCTAGCATATTAATATTGAAGTTCACAACAATAATGAAAATGAGTTAGTGAGTGACTGCAAGATCAAATCTTAACTCAACTCTCCATCCATGATAAAACTCAGTTGTCCCAATTGATCAATCCCATTAATCATTTTCAGAACATGAGTCTGTACTGTAGTGCCATTGGTCATTTTAGATCTGTAAAGCTCCTTAGATATCTTATATCTAGCTTACATACTTTGATTACCATACAACTTTTGAAGGTGAAGCAATATAGTAGGCGTATCCATTTTCTCGTGTTGACGCTGTAACTCGGTAATCATGGATGTGAGCATGATGCAATGAGCCAACAATGTGTCAACTTACCATTTCTAAAAGTAGAAATCTCTTCCTCAGATACATTGTATGCAACATTCACAAGGACAGAAAAAGTAAGTACATTTGCTAACTTTTCAGCATTGAGAACTATTTTCAAATTTCTTTAATCAATCTGAACAATTCTGTTTGATTAATTTTTTAGCATCCAATATGCTATGTACTGTTAGTGATTTTGGCATAGCAAAATTCTTTAAGTGAATTTTAATAACAACATTAACATGCATTCATTTTACTAATCACCAAATTAATTAGGTTTTTATTTAAAATGGTGGCTCCCATTAATTTTATCAAACTATATTACCCTCCATTTATAGTTCGGCAAATCTAGTTAAAGATTCGCTAGTTAGATAAGGATCCTATCAATATAAGTATAGTCTTGTGTGTGCACAACAAACTATAGTTTATTCAATAGGTAGACAACTCCTTATTAATTACATCAACATGTATTATCATGCTAAAAGGCGACATTCGATATTTTTAATATCTTTGAACGTTACAACTTAATATATTTACCTTGAGAAATTTTGTTATTAATTGTCTCATCTTATTAGTTGGGCATACACATATATATAAAATATGCATCATATTATTTTACATGCGAAGCATGTTTGATAATATAACTCGGACTCCATTATAAACAGGTCTTCAAGCGCTCCTTGCTCTTCAGTTCTAATTCTTTAAATAATTCTATCTAATCCTATTACAATCTATTTTTATAAAATATAAACCTTGATCAACAGTTAATGGAAGTACATAAGAGGGAGATATAACTTACAACAGAAAATTTTAGAAAGACAAGATACATAGACTCCATTTATTAAAACTCATTTATTCATGCATCCTGTGAGGATCTGAATTTTCAGAATTTTTTCATAAGATTAAATAAGAATTTAATTGATACAATTTTCAAGGTTGTGTAAAGAAATTATTATTTTATGTGATTTAAGGTATGTGATGAGATTTAATTAGTAAATTAAGTCTGTATAGAGATCATGACGAATTGTATTAATTTAAAATAATTGAAAAGTAAATAAATTGTTTAAAAATAATTTATGAAGAATAAAAGAAGTTTCAGGCAAAGGTACAATAAAGTGTACAATTGAATTGTAGTGAAAATACAGGAATTATGATTTAAATGAGATTATGTGGTAATATGGGATATAGAAATTAAATATGTTTATATTTACATTTGTATATATATAAATGTGCATGTTTAATTAATGATTATAAATTTCATCAATTATGAGAATTAAGGGATTAATAATTAAATTAATCCAAAGTTAAATAAAAGTTAATGAGGAAGTTAGTAAAATTAGAAATATTGATTATATAATTAATCAATAATTATGGTGAAAGTTTGGAAATTAATTAGGAAGGAAAGTAATTATATAAATTATATAATATATAATTTATATAAGTAAATTAAAGTGAAATATGAGGAAAATAGTAATTATATAAATTATATAGGAATAATTATATAATTTATAAGGAGGGAAGAAAGATTTTATAAGATGTATTTTGTGTAAAATGGAAATTATTTAAAAAGGAATAATGTAATTATATAAATTATATAATTATATAATTTATATAAGGAAAGTTAATGTGAATATTAAAAAAATTGAATAAGAAATAAGAAAAAGGAATGTTTTAAGTTATAAAAAATTTTATTTATGTATAATGGAATTATTATGACTTTTATGAAAGATAATATTTCAGAAATGTGAACATGTTAATGTAACATGTTGTCCAAGTAACGAAGTGAAAAATTACGAAAAATAATTTTTATATATTATATGAATTATTTTATAATTTTTGGAGGTATAAATTACCTCAAATAATTTCATGCATGGCGTTATGCGTGTACAAAATTTGTCAAGTAAAGTACCCAAAAAGGGTCTAACTATTACTTATAAATCATGTTATGATTTTTGATAAATTAGAATAAATATTATATATATATAATATAAAATATTTATTACACGAAATAGTTACATAATGTATTTAAATTAAATTACATGATTGATTTTTTTGGATATTTCGAGAAGACTTATGGCGGTGGACATGTGGGTGTGATAATTAAAATTTAATTCCTACATGCAAGCTTTATATAAGGGAAGGGAAGGAAAAGAAACAAGAGGAAAGGAAAGAAAATAAAGCATAAACTCTCCCTCTCTTTTGCTTTCCACCCGACACCACCACCAAGCCATCGCCGGAAAACTCCATGACCACCAAGAGAAATGAGGTTTTGGGTGCCATCAAGGGAAGAAAACCTTCAAGGAAGGTAAAATATTAAATTATTGGATTTATTTTATTATTTTTGGTAGTAAAATAATTTTGAGAAAAATTAGTAATTAATTAAGAAAATTATTCTAAATAATTTTTAGTGGTATATCTATGAATTATGTGATTTATGGAATAACTGTCGCGCATTTTTTTTTCTGGCACGGGGATATAAACGACGTTGTTTTGGGGCGAGTCTGGGGTTGGTCCGCGCCATGCGCGGAAGCTCTGTAACAGTAAACCAAACGACGTCGTTTGGTGAAGGCGGGGGCGAAGGTTGCGCACTGCGCGGCCGACATGCTGGAAATTACCAACGTGCCCCTGGCCATTTCTGTTAATACCAAACATGTCCTAACGTTGTTGAAATTACGGATATGCCCCCGGCCTTTTCAGGAAATGTCAGATATGTCCCTAAGGGCGCGGAAATTACCAAAATGCCCTCAGAAGTGATTTTTAATGGAAATAAATGTTTAAAAATTGTTTAAAAATCATAGAAAATTATAGAAAAATACTAAAAATATAGAAATGATGTTTGGGTATTAGGTTTAATATTTTTGTAAAAATATTAAATATTGGGGATTAATATTTAAATGTTTAAATATTATTCTAATAAGGTTATAATTTAGAAAATGATTAAATAAAATTCTTGGACAACCAAATGTGCTAAATTTTGTCCGGTGAGCCAGGTTGTCCGTATGGAATATGTTTGAAATTAAGTTATATCGAATTATTAAGGGACGAGGTTAATATAATTGACCAGGTACCTTAAAATAAATTGTCGGGTAGGGTTAATTACTTTAAGGATGATATTAATTTAGTAAATTAATATCATAAAGAGATAAATAATTATTATGTGATTATTTTATGATCATAGGTTGATCGAGTAAAGAGTTTGGGGTATCAATTTATTAAATAATTGGACATACATGCAAGTTCTTCAGTCTTTTTATGTTAAATGTTGGACTGTTATGATATGTAATTTTTGTTTTAACTACATATAAATTATGTACTATGTGACACGTGATTAATATGACCACAATGTGTACTTTGTGCAACGATATGAATATATATGAGATATATTGCTATAGTAGAAGCACAAACATATTATGTATGACACACACCAAGCATGATAAGGTATGTGCTACGTGAAGTATAACTGTTGAACTTGCTGAGCCGTTGTGCTCATTACTTGCATAATATAAACTTTTGCAGGTTAAGAAATGAATTTCAAGAATATCTGATTATATAGAGACGAAATTTCCTAAAAGGTTGTGAAGTTATTATGAAATTTTTATATTATGATTCAATGTGAAAAATTGTCAAGGTTACATTAATATTTTGTATGTACATATATGTTGGATTTGGATAGAACGAATAATGTTAAATTAGGAACTGTGATTATTCAAGATGATGGTCAGGATAGAGATTATTATGAATTACGAATTATGAAACAAAGAAAATTGTATGGATATGAACAATATTAAATTATGAGTGTTGAGATTTATGATAATGTTAATAGAAAGATAAAATAAATGTTACGATCCAGGGACTAGGATCCAGATGTAATGATTTTACATATTCAAATATTTTAATACAATGATTGAATTGAGAAAAAGAAAAAAAAAATTATACCAAAAATTTGATAATTGATAACGATAATGTCAATTAATGAACTAAGGAAAGGTGATTAGAGATTTATTAACGAACCGAAATTTGGACGTAAGAAAGATAATGTTAAATAAACATGAAAATTAAGATAATAAAGTGGGTCGAATTTCGGGGTCGTTACACATCCAACTAAAATAAATCCAATCATATTACTCAATATTCCATAATCAATCCCTTTTTATTATCATACATATCATCATATGCATCATTCATCTCATGAATTAAAACCATTACACACACACACACACACACACACACACACACACACACACACACACATATATATATATATATATATATATATATATATATATATTATTTAATGAGCAACTAAAGTTGCATGAAATTCAATTTTAAGTTTAAAATAACCTCTTTATTTTAATTATAAAATCATTAAAATGAACTCTTTATTTTTAATTATTGAAAAAAATGCACAAAAATAAAAATAAAAATAATCAAGTTCTGGTGACCATGGCCCCGACCATGGTTTTGCACTAGAGTTCATAGCCCCGACTGTGACCTCTCTGGATACGGCCCTAGCCGTGGTTTTGTACTGGAATCCACGGCCACGGTGTGGTTAGCATAATCAATTTTCTGGTTCGCGATTTTTGCAGAAAAATAAGATTTTTTATTCTTGTTTTCAAAACCCATAATTTTATACAACATACTATGTTCGATAAATTATTCTAAACAGATACCCATACATATAAGGAATCAAAACAATTAATAATTCGCATAAGTTTGGCTCTGTTATCACTGTTGGTTTGCAAAAATAAGGCATATATACAATCAAATTATATAACACAACGAAAGCAGACACAAATCATATTTAAATTTTTTTTCTATAAACCAAATTTCAGGATCTTTCTTATGCGATACTTATTAATTAAGGAATGACAACAGGTTATATATTTGTAGATTCAATTTCTTTTAACAATTACGAGTTCATCTCCAAATCCTCCGCGTTCTTCAAAATCTATCGACTAGATTTCATAGATCAACGTTAGCTGCCCAAGCAGCCTCTAAAGGTGATCCACCAAAATTAATATGGATTGAAGAAGTAATTTTGATTCAACTAAATCTTGAGAGGCTAGCCCTAATTTTCTCTTTCTTTCTAGATGCAGAGAATTATGAAGTATTCTCTCAATACTTGAAAAAGTGTGAGCAACCCCAATCCATAATAAGACTCCTTTTATTTATAAATTTGTTCAACCCTCCTAAACTTTTTAGGAGTAAGGTTTTAATTTAACTCCTAATCTAATTAGGAACTAAATAATAATAATAATAATAATAATAACAACAACAACAACAACAACAACAACAACAACAGCAACAACAATAATAATAATAATAAGACTCGTCTTATTAATTTATAATTAGTATTTCTTAAATACATAATTATAAATATTAAACTATTTAATTTATTCTATCATGGTAGTATAAATTAAATACACTTAATTTATTATTACCATTACGCCACTTACTTCTAAAATAAATATTATTTTTTTGTGGTGTGACCATTTAGGTTCAATATTAAATCGGTTGTAGAATAAATAAATTAAAACCATTCAAATATTATTTATAATAATAAATTAAACTCATTTAATTTATTTATAAATAAATACTTATTTATTCCACAATAAGGGTAAGTCCCCTTAGCAGTTCACGACTTTTCGAATAATATAAATTTCAACATTTGATCACAAAGAAATTATTCTGGGAATAGTTACTGTACAATTTAATCGTTCTACCGTAAAATGTCCTAATCAAATATAAGACATAGAATTACTGTCAAGTCTTATTTAATTTGATCATATGTATTTCGATTCTAAAATGCACAACTCTGATTAATGTAAATTAGAAACTCCTTTCTAATTTCCATTCTGCCTTGGCCAAGAACTACTGAGTTTTCATTTATCGAATCACATAAGATATTCTCTCCGTCTACTAGAAGTGGTAGATCATTTGTTGATCATTCACCTATCTCCATGCACAATTAATTATACTCAAACATATCATTTGTTATACCCGAATAGTCTTAAAGAATATGACAAAGTATAACTTATCATACATAAGGATACTATGATGTTCTCAATTCCAATGGTCACTTGTACTACTATCACATTAGGAACTCCTATTGACAGGTAAGTAAAACACTACTAGGTGTTCCTTAAGCGAGTCACGACCAGTGAACTTATTCTCTAATAAGCACCTACATACTTGCTTTAGTGTCTCCACACAAATGATTATGAGTTCAATCATCATCTTCATAAGAGCAAGCATAGTATGTACTAATTTATCTGGGTTCACTGATCCCCATTTTAGTGATCCCACGATTAGGAATATTTTAGTTTTGAGCTATCTTAAATTTAGATCTCATTAGTATAATCAACATTTTGCTTCTAAAAACATTGCTCTAAAACTATGGGTTTATCTATTTAATTAATTCAACCAACTAATCATGAATATAGAAATGTCTTTAAATAAAACTTTTATTAATAAATGAATAAGATTGCAACACATCAAATGTGATTAGCTTGAGGGCTACTTTTAATTTTTTTATGGTAAAGATTAGCTGGATCAACTCGAGTTCCGTTGATACATTTTGACATAGTAGAATATTAAATGCCTGATAGAGTCATACGACAATTTGATTAGCTACAATCAATACCAGAATTGGCTAAGAATATGGTGGCCCTAAGAGACGTTGAGGGCGATATATATTGCTAGGTGGAATTCTAACGACGTAGATTTGTAAGTTTGTATAACTAAGGCACTTGAGATGATTTCTATTGAGTACTACATGGAGTGGTACAAGAAGGTAACACGGAGGCATATTTAGAGACCTCAGTTGCAATATGGTAAATGATATGCACCTCAAGCATACTATCCACAAATGACATTAGTTAATCTTGTAACCTTTTTGTTGTTTTATTTGTTGAATTTCTATTTAGTTTCATAATTTATATTGATGATATAAAACAACTAATTATATCTTCTTTGTTTTTGTTTTAAATGAAGCATTGAAAATGCCAACTCCATATTTCAGAAATTCTTTAGTGTTGGGTAGCCACTTGAATTTCGGACCATGTATGAAATATGAAATGCTAAAAAAGATAGTTTTATGGTTGACTTCAAATGCTTGGAGATTAATGACATTAGAACCCTCACTATTTGGACAAATTGTTCTTGCCTTTTAAGGTTTCCAACCCCCATTTTCTCAAGATTATTAAGATCCTAAACCAAAGATGACTTTAAGGTATAAACTCTCAATTAAATGCAAAGATGGTGGTGCATGTTCAAATGGGGCAGTAAAAAGGCATAGGTTGGCCAATAAAGGCTTAATATTTAAGCCATTACAACATGAGAAGATTCAGTGGTTTGTACGACCACTGGTGGAAAAAAAAATTGGAATCCAAAATAATTTCCACTCGAGCATCTAGAGAATTACTATACTTTGCATCATTCACATATGACTTGTTCGCAGCCTAAATGTTGGCTTAAAGATTATGTGCTCGATACTTGTAGGTCACTTCTTCGAGGAAGAGAAATACATATGAGAACGAATGGTATTCAGAGGTTTGCTAAATTTATCTTCATGCCCTAATTTTTTATACAACTGACATAACATATAGATAACTATCGTGCACTTACTCCTTAATAAAAAAAAAGTCATATCGTGTACCAGAATGGATTGTAAAGGTTTCTTAGCAAGAATGGGGTTGAAATATAATCGATACGAACTATGCATTTTTTTTTGCCAGTAACTTTGATAATAATCACTTCATATTATTCATTTAGTCAATAAAAATATGGAAAATCACATTAATTAATCCCTTTCTAGATGACGCCCACGAAATGACTATCAGAGAGTTGTGAATACATTTTGTGGGTATCATGGTATGCATTTTCTTAATACTTATATCATAAATTTGTTATGGATTTAATTGTATGCATTTTAATAATCTTTATTTATTTTTGAATTTTTGTAGATCGAGATTATCCCGAACATGCTTCATGTTGTTAAGCCTGAGAATAGGTGGCCAAAGAAAACATCTAAGTTGAAAGTTTTACAGAAATGGTCGAAGCAGAGGAATTTGTATGATTGTGGAATCTATGTTGTAAAGTACGTGGATTATTTTTTTCAAAAAACGGACATTACATAAATAGATGATTGGAGTGATAAAGCCTTGTTAACTTTTCAATATATAATATAGCCCATGAGCTTAGGATGTTTAGGACTCGAGAAATTTGACAAATTCGACTTAATTTCTATTATATATTTGTAACTTGAAAAACTTGATATAAGTTGTAATGGATTGTATTGTTGGGATTTTAATTTAAATTGAAATGAATTGGTTGGGATTTATTTAATGCTTGAAATTTAGTTTAGATTTATTATTATTGTGTGAAGTTTAGTTTGGATTTATTATTGTTGTGTTGAATTGTAACGTATGGTTGAGACTAGTTAGGATTATTGTTATGAATAATACAGTTGTAATGCATGGTTGGGATTGACTTGCTGGGATTATTATTGTTAATAATATAGGTGTGAAATAACTTTTAGCAGAAAAGAGTTGAGAATTGATATTTTTACAAGAAAAATTGATATTTCTGTAAGGCTCTACTCACATGAAGGTAGCCCCCACTTACTATTCATGTGAGTAGAACCTTGTGAAAATATCAATTTTTCTTGTGAGAATATCAATTCCCAAAGAGTTTGGCCAAAACTATTTTCTACTCAAAAGTTATGCAAAAATCTATCATTTCATCCATCATATAATACATTAAAACACTTAATAATAAATTTACAATTCAAATGGTCAAGTTCAAATGAAATTTAAAATTACAATCCATATGGCCATAAATTGTTCAAGTCAAAAATAAAAATAAAACTTACAATTCATAAATTTAAAGTATTACTTTTGTGATGGATTCTCTAATCCCAATGCCTTATAGTGATTTTGTTTGTCATGATTAGTCATGGTTTTATATAACGCACCCTTTCTCAATTGTTTTTGCATCACTACTTTTTCAATTCTGATTTTAATTCTTGTTTTTTTTTTTGTGGTCTTTTGTTTGCAAACATATCGGATTCAATAACGGACAAACGTCAGTCTCAGTCTCAACCTCCATGTTAGTGTGAATTTGGAATTTTTGTCTCAATAGACTGTTTCGAAGGGTAAATATCCAAAATTGGTATCTTTGTCTCAACTAAATCTACAACATGGTCATACGTTGGAATCGAACTTGCTCCTTGATAGAAATGTAATTATGCATTTTAATATTCCTATTTTTATTATTTTATATTTTTATTTTATTTTATTAATATATTTTATTTTGTTTTACATGAAATAGATAAATAAATGAAGTTGAGTTAGAAAATGAGTTGTAGAAGCTTTCAAGTTGATTTTTATTTGGATTCAAAAAAAAAAAGATGTACAAAAATAGGATTCTTGGAGATTACTATATAGAAGTTGAATTCTAAAAGGAAAGAAGACACCAAGTTACTCCAAATTAGATTAGGATTCAATTTATTTTCTCTATAAATAGAAGTTCTTGTTATAGAGAGAAGTGGATAGTATTTTATTTTCTTTTTCTTCTTTCACTCTCGGTAAAGTAGGAGTAAGAGTAGTTTTTTATTATTTTATATTTTTCCTTCTCATTCGTTGGTGCAAGGAAGGAGCAGGGAGTTGTTTTTAGTTACTATTTTTTCTTTCAACGTTGCTTTTGGTCAAAAGGAGTAATCAAGGAGTATCATTATCATTCAATGCAACAATTGTTTATTAGTTTAATAAAAGTTATTTTTAATTATTCTTTCATTAGTTTTACTTTGCTGCATGCAAATATTATTAGTAGTATTAATTTTAAATTCTTTGGATAACTAATTTTTTTAATACTTGGGATGATGATGAAGTTATGTATTGCATATTAATATTTATTTATTTTCCGTTCCGATATTAATGGCTAATTGTTTATTCCTTCAATTTTACCTTCGAGCTAAATTCGTTGTGATTTTATATTAATTGTGAGGTTTTGATAGATTATTGTTAAGATATGAGTTTTTCATAATTTATGCTTGCTCGATGAAGTTTTGATGAGTTATAGTTAATCCTTAAATTTTCATAATATATGCTTGCCTATAATAATTATATGAATCACTATTTTTAAAGCGAAGGAAAAATAAATAGAAATTAATTAGGAAATGAAGAATTTAATTATTATTTTAATATTTAGTGGATTCAGATTCTTAAATAGTTTTTCTCATTATTAGTTTTTGTTATTAACTTTTAAATTGTATTATTTAGTTAATTAATTATCTCTACTATTTTTATTTTTATTTGTTTGGAATATAAATTAAGGATACATTGAAATGAATTTAGTCTTTGTGGTTCGATCTGTACTTGTCTGTTCTTTAATTTGACATTGTGCACTTGCAGTTTTTGGTGTTGTTGCCGGAGACTAGATTTAATTTTTTGTTCCTTAATTTTTAATTCTTCAAATTAGTTTTTAGTACTAATATATATATATATATATATATATATATATATATATTTCAGGATTGTCAAAGCTAATCGAATGTGCAAAAACATAGATTTTGTTGCTATGCTTTCTTAATACTTCGTATCTCCATATTTATTTATTTTTAAATAGAAAAAAAAATAGTAGTTTAGTTTATTATTTTTAGTTTAAAAACTAATTGTAGCATTCATTCACGTAAAACACATCCTATTTAACTTTTTTTTTAAAAATTAAAAAAAAATTCTAGAATTTATTTAGGTTGACCATAGAATTAGGATTTTATTATTCATTTATTTTTATTTATTTATTTTAACTTTTGTGGTTAGTTTCTTATTTGTATAGTGGTTTATGAAATATGGATTCTTACATTAGTTGGAATCATAATTTTGCTTAGAACCAAGAACCTTATGAAAATTTTAATGCACACCAAATAAATCAATTTTTTCCAATTTATCAAAATCCTTATCTAGATTCATATTCATATCCATATTTAGATCCAAAACCTCAATATGCACAAGAATTTTCAAATGAAGAAGAAAAAAGATTAAGCACTTTAAAGAAAAATATGAAAACTTTAATGAAATCTCATATCCAAACTAACCAAGCTGTATCTCATCTAGAAATTCAAATGAGTCAATTAGCTACCATAATAAATGAACAAGAGATGCGCGAGTTTGAGGTTAATCTTAAAAATAATAATGGTTGTGGAAATGATGAGAAAAATAAAAATCATTTCCATTATTCACAGTTTGAGTCAAACTAAATTGAGGAGTCAAATAATCATGAGTTTATGCCCAGAATTGATCATGTCACATTTAATGAGGCGGCTGAAAAAGTCTATAATCCTAAAGCTTCGTGCCTTAAAAGACTTATTTCAAAAATACAATCTATTGATTATTTAGACCAACCCATAAAAGTGAATAAGATCCAAGAATTGTCTGAAAATAAATTCACGGGTGAGGGAAAAACTCTTAACTTTTGTCTAAATCACCTTGGTTAAATTTGGGATGAAATTGAATACAAGAATGAGGTCAATGATATGTTGGACTCTACAGCACAAAAGTCTTACTTAAGTTTGGAACCTATAGCTGAATCAAGTCTGCCACATTTTGAGCCTTTAAAAGAGAGTCAAACTGAGCTTGAACTTAAGCCCATTCTAGAAGATTTTAAGTCTACCGTGAGCTCATTCGAAACACTTTCTGTAATCATTGAGTCTGGTTTAACAAATGAGAGTCTTAATTATCTAAAACATGCGATTTTGGATAGTGAATGGAAAATTTTAATTCAATAGATATCTAAAATTTTTTAAATAATGGAGATTCGAAATGATCTAGCGTCCCTTGGTGACGTATATGGTTGGCAAGTGTGGTTAGATTTTATGAAGTTGGAATTTTTCAAAAGAAAATGTCACTTTCCTTTGCAATTTCTTGACCCAATTTTAAAAGGATCAGTTTTTCATGCTCGCGGTTGTTTTTTTAATGCAAATTATGACTATTTTCAATTTTCTAGACCTCTTGAAAATTCAAAAAAATCCACACTCACTTGTCCTTTTTCATCACTCTTTTACTATCACGTACATTTTAGGATTTATAAAATTTGTAAATATGTGCATTTGTTTTCTTTCTCACCACATTTTCTTGCAGCATTATGCCCCACTATACAACGTACAATTCTTTTATTTCTTTGTTCACTATTCCTCATTTGCATATATTGAGGACAATGCATGATTTAGGTATTGGGGAGGGGGGAGTTTTGCATTTTTATTTATGTATTGCATTTTTTGTAACGACCCCGAAATTCGACCCACTTTATTACCTTCATTTTTATATTTATGAAACATTATTTTCCTTACGTCCAAATTTCGGTCCGTTAATATATCTTTCATCACCTTACTTGATCCATTAATTGGTTTTAAAATTATCAATTACCAAAATCTTCATATAAATTTTTCTTTTTCTTTCTTTTTATTTTCTTTTGTTTGCTATTTATACCAAAAGCTAACTTTGGCAACAAATTCATTCCACCGACTCAAGCTTCTCTCGAAAGTTCTGAATGCGGATAATTTCCAAATTTTTGCATGCAAATCAATTAATTAAATACATTACGTAATTATCACGTGTAATAAATATTTTATATAATATATATAAAGTATTTATTTTAATTCACTAAAAATCATAACATGATTTATAAATAATATTAACACCTTTTTCGGTATTTTTCTTGACAAATTTTGTACACGCATAACGCCCTGCATGTAATTATATGAGGTAATTCATATTTCCAAAAATCATAAAATAATTCATAGGACATATAAATATTATTTTTCATAATTTTTCACTCCGTTACTTGGACAACATGTTACATTAACATGTTCACATTTCCGAAATATTATTTTTCATAAAGGTCATAATAATTTAATTATGCATAAACATAATTTTTAATAACTTAAAACATTCCTTTTTCTTATTTATTATTCAATTTCTTTAATATTCATATTAATTTCTTTATATATAAATTATATAATATTAAATTATATAATTTATATAATTACATTCTCCTTTTAAATAATTTCTTAATTTCCTCCAACTTTATTCCATTTAATTGCCTTATATAAATTACATAATTATTCTTATATAATTTATATAATTATTATTTACTTCATACCTTATTTTAATTTCCTTATATAAATTATATAATTTATTATTATATAATTTATATAATTACCTTTCCTCCTCAATTAATTTCTAAACCTCCTCCAAAATTCTTGATAAATTCTAAAATCAATACATACAATTTTACCAACTCCCTCATTCACTTTTTATTTAAATTTGGATTAATTTAATTATTAATCCCTTTATTTCCATAATTAATGAAATTTAAGATTATCAATTAAACATTCACATATATAATATACAAATGTATATATATAAATATATACATATTAAATTCATGCATTTACATTATCACATAACCTTATTTAAAACATAATTTTTGTACTTACACAATAATTAAATTGTACCATTTATTGTACAATTACCTGAAATTTCTTTTATTCTTCATAAATTGTATTTACACAATTTATTTACTTTTCAATTATTTTAAATTCACATAATTCATCACCATCTTTGTACAAATTTAATTTACTAATTAAATCCCTTCAAACACTTTAAATAATAATTAACTTAAACAACCTTGATATTTTTATCAATTAATTCTTATTTGATATTATTTAAGGAATCCTGAAATTCGGATCCTCACATTCTTCCCCCCTTAACAGGATTCCGTCCTCGGAATCATAATTACCGTAATAATCATACGTATATTATTTATAGCGCCTTGTTATACCTTTATATTGCTGAATAAACCCCATCCATAATAATCATAACCTACCTCTTAATATCCATAATTCACATTTTTAACAAATGACATCATACTGATCGTAACAGTCGGAATATTAAATTCTTAACTTAATTCACAATTTCTTTGTAATACCACATTTCATATTTCTCTAAAAATTTCTTAATAAAACCTTAACTCGTTTCTTGATATACTTATCAAGATAGTTTCTTACTTTCTGAAAAATTTCCTTCCTTTTAATCATTCATCTCCTTACTCTATTAGCTTATTTCATACCTTCTATCGCATATCATTTATACTCTATACATTCGTCCTTCTTTTCTTAATTCCTATAAATCTTCTTCACATTTCATAATTCATTTCTTAATACCTTCTATCATTCAACACTAGGTTTTAATAGCTAACCTTTACTTAATTATATCATAATCTTTATTTGGAATTATTTTTAAAATCCTGGGTGTCACATTCACCCCTCCTTCATAAAATTTCGTCCTCGAAATTTCTATGTACTCATACTTCACAATTTCTTTATATTTATTCCACATATCTTTCTTTCATTCCTTTCTCACAGTCATTGCCCATTGCAATTTTCTAATTCATCACATTTCATAATTCCTTTGCTTGACAATTATTATTTTCATTATCACTGACGGTTAGAAAAATGCTACCCCATCCTACCATCCAATCTTCATAAGAGTAGAAGAATTCAAAAATTTTATTTTGGAAAACTTTCATGATATGCTGAATGAACATTTATCCCGGTTTACAGTACTTCGCTCCCCGAGTACTTCATACTGCAAACCCTGACAGTGGATCAATCTGTCATTAAAGTGATGGATGTTTCACCATACATTGGCACGCCAGATGATCAATCTGCAATGCCTGTGTCTTGCTATGCCAGGTGACCATTTGATCAACCTGCAATAGTCTTAATCTTTTTGTTCATCTCAGCCTTAAAATTCATTCAAAAGTAATTTGATTAGTTATAACTTTCAAAGAATACGAATTCAATATTTTACAAAATTTGTCTAGCTGAATCAATAGCTCAGACTTATATTTCTTTAATGCTTGTCTAGCCAGATCAATTAGCATAGACTTACTTTTAACAATTTATAACTCGCAGAAATTTTTCAAAACATTCATTATGTCAAAACTTTTCAAAATGTCTAGCCGAGTCAAATGGCAATGACTTATAGCTTTGACATACTTTTATAAATCAAAATCATTTATGACTTCATGTTACCGCATCATTTTGACAATCCGTTGAGGATTTCGTCGTTAATAATTCCTACACCATAAACCGTACTTTATGGTGTTGAATCATCTTATAACGAAATAGTACCGCACCGTCTCAACAACACGTTGAGCATTCCGTCATTCATCACATCTGCACCGGGCTAAAAGGTGCATGGATGATTCTTTTGAAATACATTTTGATGTAAAAACATTTTTGTCTAGCTGAAACAAGTAACATAGACACTTTTTAAATCGCTTAAAAATTTCATTATATTTTTCAAAGCACACACGTGCCAAATCAACTTGAGGCCAAAATTTTCGAAATCTAGCAAAGCTAGAAGAGTGGGAATATCCTAAATTCCCTAACATTCACCTTCCGTTTCTTTACTTAATTATTAACTTTATTGCTAGGACTATTATTCTTTATCATATTAAAATTTCTATCTACTCCAACTTTTCTATACCCCCGTATAGTTCATCAAACTTGCCACACATTATGAGTCCAGAAACTTACCACAAGAATATGAGTTTAGAAGCTTGTCCTAGCAATATGTAGTCTAAGAACAAATCAAAGACTATCCATATGCTTAGGGGCTCAAAACATACCATACAATTATGAGTCATGGACTTACCACATGCATGAGTTTTAAGAACTCGTGTCTAAACATAATATTATCTATCTATCAAAACTCTTAGCGCGACTCTAACATTTCAATGATTATCACATAGTAACTAAGTAAACACAAATCCCCCGCCCATACAAAGGATTGTGCAACTCAGTCACCACATGAGTCCTCAAATGAAATTTCGTACCCAAGTTTTCTACCCCCTTATCATAACCTTTCTGTTATTCATGTCTCATCATTTTCTGAATTCTTCTTGTACTATTTCATAGTACCATATCTCTTTATTAAAATATGCCTTTTCGACCATTAACAGGTCTATCTGTTATTTCACATTTTCACTTGATCTCATCATGATCTTGCTTCACAACCTACTTCTTACTCGCTTCTCTTATCTCGTGATCGTATCGTAGTACGATCCTCTTACTGTTCCTGATCATATTATGATCTCTTCTTATACATTTTGGATTACCTTGTCATCTTTATTGTTTAAATCAGGTGTCCCCTGATTTTCTTTGAGATTCATCTTTGAATCATTTCTAATATTCTTTCAGATATATTCTTAATTGAATTTATGAATTTTCTTAATTCGTTTCATTCAGACCTTTCTTAACATCTTTATCTCTTTCTTATAATCTTATATCTTCCTTGCAATCTTTCATATTTCCTTTACTTTAGCCAATATTTGAGAACTATCTTTCTCAACTTACATCTTTTCCATCCTGATTTCCCCATGTTCATCAAACTTATCACGTATTTGGGCTCAGGAACTTACCATAATCATATGGTTGAGGAGCTTGTCCTAGTCAGGCCTTAGTCGCCCATTCGCTAAAGGGACTCCACCATACAATCATGAGTCACGAGCTTACTATACGCTTGAGTTTTCAGAACACCCAACTAACTGTACTCTTTCTTACTTTAGGTTATAGCCTAAGGTATCATTTTCCTAAGGGTTATAACCTCAAGCTCTGATACCAACTGTAACGACCCCGAAATTCGACCCACTTTATTACCTTCATTTTTATATTTATGAAACATTATTTTCCTTACGTCCAAATTTCGGTCCGTTAATATATCTTTCATCACCTTACTTGATCCATTAATTGGTTTTAAAATTATCAATTACCAAAATCTTCATATAAATTTTTCTTTTTCTTTCTTTCTATTTTCTTTTGTTTGCTATTTATACCAAAAGCTAACTTTGGCAACAAATTCATTCCACCGACTCAAGCTTCTCTCGAAAGTTCCGAATGCGGATAATTTCCAAATTTTTGCATGCAAATCAATTAATTAAATACATTACGTAATTATCACGTGTAATAAATATTTTATATAATATATATAAAGTATTTATTTTAATTCACTAAAAATCATAACATGATTTATAAATAATATTAACACCTTTTTCGGTATTTTTCTTGACAAATTTTGTACACACATAACGCCCTGCATGTAATTATATGAGGTAATTCATATTTCCAAAAATCATAAAATAATTCATAGGACATATAAATATTATTTTTCATAATTTTTCACTCCGTTACTTGGACAACATGTTACATTAACATGTTCACATTTCCGAAATATTATTTTTCATAAAGGTCATAATAATTTAATTATGCATAAACATAATTTTTAATAACTTAAAACATTCCTTTTTCTTATTTATTATTCAATTTCTTTAATATTCATATTAATTTCTTTATATATAAATTATATAATTTAATATTATATAATTTATATAATTACATTCTCCTTTTAAATAATTTCTTAATTTCCTCCAACTTTATTCCATTTAATTGCCTTATATAAATTACATAATTATTCTTATATAATTTATATAATTATTATTTACTTCATACCTTATTTTAATTTCCTTATATAAATTATATAATTTATTATTATATAATTTATATAATTACCTTTCCTCCTCAATTAATTTCTAAACCTCCTCCAAAATTCTTGATAAATTCTAAAATCAATACATACAATTTTACCAACTCCCTCATTCACTTTTTATTTAAATTTGGATTAATTTAATTATTAATCCCTTTATTTCCATAATTAATGAAATTTAAGATTATCAATTAAACATTCACATATATAATATACAAATGTATATATATAAATATATACATATTAAATTCATGCATTTACATTATCACATAACCTTATTTAAAACATAATTTCTGTACTTCCACAATAATTAAATTGTACCATTTATTGTACAATTACCTGAAATTTCTTTTATTCTTCATAAATTGTATTTACACAATTTATTTACTTTTCAATTATTTTAAATTCACATAATTCATCACCATCTTTGTACAAATTTAATTTACTAATTAAATCCCTTCAAATACTTTAAATAATAATTAACTTAAACAACCTTGATATTTTTATCAATTAATTCTTATTTGATATTATTTAAGGAATCCTGAAATTCGGATCCTCACATTTTTATTATTAGATTTTTATTTTTATTTTATTTTTTTAGGAATCTAATTCTGCTTATATTAGAAATATAAAAAAAAATGAAAAATGAAAAAATTAAAAATTGTTCGATTTTTTATGAGTTGGATTAATTATAATAAGTGTCTATGGAGAAAAAACTTTAAGTAAGATTAAAAGATTTAGAACTCTTGAACATTTGATAAGATACAAAATTCTAGTTTGAAACGCCATCATAAATAAAATTAAAATTCATATGCATTTTTGCACTTCACGTTTGCACTAATCATTAGTTGTGGGGTATAAACTATGAGTCAAGTAATTTTAAGAAAAAAATAGAAAAAGGAAAAAATAATAATACAGCGAGACGGAGAGTAAAACACACTCATTGTAAAATAATAATAATAATAATAATAATAATAATAATAATAATAATAATAATAATAATAATAATAATAATAATAATAATGCAGCGAGATAGAGTGTAAAACGCATTTGTTGTAAGAAAAGGAAAAAAAAAGAGTGGAAAAATAAATAAATATTGCTTTGATGTCCATCAAATAAAAAAATCACTTTAAAAAGTATGATAATTATAAGTAGCTTGACTAGTCTATTTTTGTGGCATTTGTTATTCGAGTTAGTAAGCCCATAAGGGTGTATTTACACCTAGTACCCTAAAGCCAACTAGTTTGGGAGTCATTGGTCAAAAGCTCGTTACATGGGTAATTCTGAAAAATCTAAGAAAAATAGATATTGCACAAGTCAAGAATGAAAAAAATAAAAAAAAATAATTTGAGTTTACTTGATTTTCATGGGAAAAAAAAATCTATTAAGAGTTACATCACATAGACATGCATGCATCACATGGAAATAATTTTATGACAGATAGTGTCTACAATGAAGATAGAGTATTTTTGATAAGGTGAAAGTATGATTTTGAATTTGATCTTGCTTATGTGTAACGTCTATGGATACTTGGAAGTTTTCTTTTAATTTCATAATTGGTTAAGCTCAAAAATATTTTATTTTTATTTCATTTTATTTTTTAAATTTTGTGGATATATTCACTGCAAATCCTTACGAGACACAACTCATCTACTTGGAGGTAACCTTGGAGTTTAAAAGGTTGTTGCACATCCTAAGTGCAATCGTGTCTCCTATAAAAGTAGGGTAATGTAGATTTTATTTTGTTTTATTTTCTTTTTATTTTATTCAAGGGCGAGTAAAAGCTAGATATGATGGTATTTGATAGAAACATAATTATGTATTTTAATATTCCTATTTTTATTATTTTATATATTTATTTTATTTAATTCATATATTTTATTTTGTTTTACATGAAATAGATAAATAAATGAAGTTGAGTTAGAAAATGAGTTCTAGAAACTTTCAAGTTGATTTTTATTTGGATTCAAAAAAAAAAAATGTATACAAGAATAAGATTATTAGAGATTACTGTAGACACCCAATTTTTGCACTTCTCTACTAACCCTGGCAGGAGGGTAAAATCGCCATTTGACCAGACACGCGAAAAGGGAGGTGGACCCCAACACGAAGCCACCCCAACGATTTACGGTCAAAGCCGCCACAACGGACAACGAGCATCCGATCACTTGAGGCAAGGCAAACAGTTGATCCCGAAACACCTGAGCTGACCACCAAGGACGACTAATGGCCACTCCGCTTACGAAGCCAAGCCCAAGTATTAAATTCTATATCAAGTCGCAGCCCTCCGAACTAGCCTCCCAGAACAATGTGGCACGTTTCCCAGGGAGTTCCGGATTGCAAAAATACAGCCTTCCAAAATAATACCACAGAAATTGGCG
The DNA here is from genome assembly GCA_947179155.2 of Hedera helix. Taxonomy (NCBI): domain Eukaryota; kingdom Viridiplantae; phylum Streptophyta; class Magnoliopsida; order Apiales; family Araliaceae; genus Hedera; species Hedera helix. The sequence continues at coordinate 16,078,066 of OX359270.1, read as the reverse complement.
AATTAAGACCGCGTGGCACGGAAATCGAGAAAAGCAAGCCAGACAGCCGCGGATGCATCTGCGGCCAAACGATTTTCGAGGTTTCGCACGGCTCGAGGAGACGGCACACGGCAGCCGAGGAAGCGGTGCAAGCGGCTTGCCGCCCAGCCGCAGATGGATCTGCGGCCAGCCGCAGATGCATCTGCGCCAGCCGCAGATGCATCTGCGGCTGCCTGGAAATGGCTATAGATCGCCATTTCCACCCGAGAGCTCAGAGGAGGAAGAAGAAAAAGAAAGAAAAAGAGAGAGAGAAAGATCGCGGGAGAGAGAGAGAAAGCTCGGTTTTGGTTAGATTCAAGCATTAGATCCATATTGTTGTGCTATTTTAGTTGAGTGATCTTGTGGTGTAGTTCATTTTATGATATAAGAGGCTCGAATCGACGTTTTACAAGGTGAAAAGTTGTTTGTTTTGGGTTTTTTTGTTTGTATTGTTAGTATAGCATTGTGTTTGGTTTATTTGATGTAATATGTTATTATGTGGGTGATGATCCGTGGGTTAGGCGTCGTTAGCGAGGGTTCCATCGGAACATAATTCCTCCTAACGCCCCGATGACACCGTACGGTGATTTTTCGCTCGTCGTGGTAATGAGTAATGCGTAGTGTTGGTTTGGGTGATATTTGGGTTATGTAATGCGATAGTGATGTTTAATATTGTTTAGATTTGGCTTATTATTGGTTATGTAGCTATTTGGGTGATTGTGAGCCTAGGGAGGAGATCCTAGCGGTCGAATCCCGATGATGGACGTTTTGGGTATATGTAATCATGATATAGGGTCCATGTATGTGTATGTTGTAATATCGGGCCTTAAAACGACACAAAGTCGTGTTCGGGTTAAGGCCCCGTGATAATAATAAAATATGTGATTGTGGGTGTTTGGGGTTGTCTGGATGGCTCACATGCCCATGGATAGCCCCGACACGTTTTGGGATGTTTGTTTTAATTTACGACACGAAAAACGGTTTTCCAAAATAAGGCAAACGATGAAGATTTTCTAAAAGTGATCAATTTAGGATATTAGATTCACGAGGTTTAAAGGTTAAGTGTTTTGGCAAACTTTAATCCATGATTGATGAATAGGCTTTAGTTGGTTTTAAAACGTCACAAAAAACGATTTTGCAAATAAATAAATGTTTTCATTAAACTTTGTGCATAGGGTTAAAGAGTTCTAGAAGTTGCCCTCGTTTTATTTATATTAACTGTTAGAAGGCAATGTATGGTCTCGATTCCTATTTGACAAAAGTTTAAAACTATTGTTTTCTAAAAAGACATCTAAATAAAAAACCCTCAAACGCTTTCGAAATTAAAATAAATCTTTCTTATAAAGAGCGAAGCCTCGTCATTTGGGTCAAAAGATGTCAAAACGTTTTCCAGATAAAGCATATTTGCCATATAAAGTCCAAACAAAATTCACCACAAACACTCATTTAGGCACACACGCACACACACACATTTTAGGTTTTAAAGGGATATAAAAACATCAAGATTGCGGTAACCGTGTCTCACGGAAGTCGGGGGGTGCCTAACACCTTCCCCTCGCTTAAAGCAAGCCCCCGAACTCTATGAATCTCGGTTTGCGGACCAATGAATTCGGAGTCACATATGAGCCAGCGATTACAAAAAAACAAAATTCGGATGAGTTGGTACATCCATTTCAAATATACCAACTGGCGACTCTGGTCAATTGGCTCATCATAAAATCGATCTTTCAAAACCCGTCGACATTCAAGCCGACCCTTTTCAAAAAATCACATCTTAATCTAAAGGCTAAAATTGGAAAGGGACTTTTAATAATAAAAAAAACGAAACAATGAAAATCCCGGCGTCGACAATTACTATATAGAAGTTGAATTCAAAAAGGAAAGAAGAAATCAAGTTACTCCAAATTATATTAGAATTCAATTTATTTTCTCTGTAAATGGGAGTTCTTGTTATAGAGAGAAGTGGGTATTATTTTATTTTCTTTTTATTCTTTCACTCTCGGTAAAGTAGGAGTAAGAGTAATTTTTTATTATTTTATATTTTTCCTTCTCATCCGTTGGTGCAAGGAAGGAGCAGGGAGTTGTTTTTAGTTATTATTTTTTCTTTCAACTTTGCTTTTGGTCAGAAGGAGTAATCATGGAGTATCATTATTGTAATAACCACAAATTTCATTAGTCATTGTAAATATACTTAATAAATATTTAGCAATGAATTTAAACTTTTCGCATTAATTAATTTTGCATTAGATAATTAAATAAATGTACTTATGTGCTTGTATATTTATTTAAAGGATTAAAGCAAAGTGTATAATTAATTAAAACAAATCTAATTGGATTATATTTTAAATCCAAATAAGTTGATAAACTAGGTTAAAGATATTAACCTAGTAGCTCATGTAATTAATTTAATTACTAGCTCATGTAATTAATTAAACAAGCCCAATGCTTGATTTAATTAAATGTACCCTAGAATATTTAATGTAAGCCCAATGTGTTATTTAAATTGAGCCCAAACAATTTAATTGAATGAGCCCAATAGAAGTTATTCTCAAGCCCAATGTAAAGTCTAATACAAGTCAAAACTTTGGTCAATATATATATATATATATATATAGGTATATATATATATATATAGATGTATATATGAACATTTAAGCAATAAAAATAAATGGAAAATGGCCATTTTAAGGCCATTTGGCCGGTCAAGAAGGGGCCCCACTTGGGGGGTGGCTTGATTTCATGGTTGCTTCTAATTTACTCCAAGATGTGGTGGTTGAACTACCCTAGTCATTCACCATGTCCATCACCTAGTCATTCAAGAGAATAGTAAGCATAATTAGCCTTTAATTTCACCAACATAGATTGATTAGTGAATTAATGAAGGATTAGTGGTGGGCTATAAATAAGAGGCTCCACACTTGGTTCAAGTTTGTTAGTTCATTTGCTAGACATTTCTAGAGAAAAGAGAGAGAGCTTTTGTGAGTTAAAAGAGAGATACATTGGTGTTTGTGTGAGAAAAAGCTAGAGGAGGCCTTGGTGAATGTCCAATAGCTACACAACCTACTTTTGTATAAGGAGAAAGAGAGCCAACAAATCACAAAGGTTTAAAAGTTCTCTAAACTCCATTTTTTTTTTCATTTTTGTAGTCTAGAAAGCTTTTAATCGGTTAAAATCTATTTTAACCGATCAAAACTCATTTTGATGATCTAGAGATATTTAACTATGTAATATATGTATATTCATAGATCTATGTGTTTATAACATGATTTGGTAGGTTAGAAATGCATAGAAGTTAAAGAAATATGTGTAACATGATTTACTGGTAAACCCTAACTATGCATGCTAGGTTTATGGTTGTATTTTGAAATGTACAAATCGGAAAGTGGATTTTTATGGCTAGAAAGCTAGATCTATGAGTTTTAAAGATAAAACATTTTTGAACTTTTCAAAAATAATGAATAACAAAGAAGTTATAGCTTTTACCGAAAAGGATGTCGTTTTTCAACCCTAAGTGGTTCGATCCGTAAATTTCGTGTAAAACGTTTTCAAAAAGACGATCGAACCATGGAATATTGTAAAACATTAAGTTAGGAACACATCAACACTGATTTGGTGTTATTTGGATGTGTAGATTTCATTTAATCAAGGTTTGAATCAAAGTATCAAAACTGTCAAAAAAAAATCACAAAATTGGCACCTACTGCAGTACGGCGTCGGGGCGCCGTCTGCAGTATTAATCACTGCGCCCCGGCGCAGTGCACTGTTCGGTGAAAAAAATTAAAACCCGAACCGGGTCGGGTCAGAAAATGAAAAATGTTCCAAAAATCATTTTAGTATTTTTGGACTTAATAAATATATTTTTAAATATATATATAATTGATTTAATGGTTTAAAAGTGCATAAATATTATTATTGAAATAATAATATAATAATGATAATAAAATATTATTAAATAAATAATAATATTAGAAAATTATTATTATGTGTACAATAATATTTTAAGGTCAATAAAATATTATTAAATTATTAATAATATTAGATAATCACTAAAATATTACTAAAGGAATAATAATATTAGATATATAATAAAATATTATTAAATAATTAATAATATTAAATAATCAATAAAATATTATTAAATGATTAATAATATTAGATACTTAATAAAATATTATTAAATGATTAATAATATTAGATACTTAATAAAATATTATTAAATGATTAATAATATTAGATAATTAATAAAATATTATTAAATGATTAATAATATTAGCCACTTAATAAAATATTATTAAATAATTAATAATATTAGAAACTTAATAAAATATTATTAAATAATTAATAATATTAGATACTCAATAAAATATTATTAAATGATTAATAATATTATATATTTATTTTGAACTATATTAAATAATTAATAATTTATTTGTGTTTGAAATATTACCAAGTAGTGAAAAAATTTCCTAAGTGTTTAATTACCCATAATTAATCAATTATGTGGTTCATAAGGTTTATAAAGGTCATTATAGTTACGAGTATATGATACTAATTTAAGATCAAATTGATTTAATTGTTAGGTCCGTTCAAGGATTGTTAAATTAATTTGGTTAGCAGTAGACGACGCACGAGGCAAGTTTTCTAACTTTAGCTTGTAATTTCTATTGCAAGTTTTCTACCCTTAACTTGTACTTATTGTTGCAATTATTATTCAACCATATTTACATTTCAATTATTGATGAGCAAGTATTCTACACTCGTAGTTACTTGACAGACCTTTGAGTGAATTAATTATCAAAAATTACTTCACATCGTTATTGATTATTGTATTCGCACATAGTGCTTTTGCAACTGTTTAAAAATGTCTAAGCTAATCGTTCCGGCTAGACAAATGCATATTAAATTCATTTAATTGAATATTATAAGAGCTTATCCAAACCATTGGCTGGTGCGGATTCTTACAGTAAGACTGAGAAAGAACAACCCTAGTTAAAAGGGATTTTTATTTTTCGGAAAACCGACAGCGCGCAAGAAAACTAAATGTGATGCATATACATAGGACATGAGAGGACTGATCCCCTCAAGTGTCCCGTTATTTTTAACAAGGAGTCAGACATTGTATGTCTGTTTTACCTTAGTAGCAGTTCATGGTCATTAAGGACCACTCAGCAGTAAAGAGTCAATTCCTTCTTTTATTGAACATTGATTCTTGTTATCTTTCACAATTGTTATTGTTGAAACCTTGAAGTTATTTCCCTTCATCATGATATATCGTATGATTGTTGTTTATAAACTTGTTGAGCCATTTAGTTGCTCATTCTTGCTATATCATGACTTTATTTCAGCCAATCCCGAAAGCTCTAAATCGAATAAAGGCAAGGGGAAAGCGAATGTTTAATTTTAGTAGTTACATGCTAGTTTAGTTTACTGTTATGCAATTACTGTTGTAAATCTTTTGTATTTCCTTAAGATATGTAATGTTTAAGATTAAGGTAATAGACCTTGGGAAGTGTAGCCTTTTGATTAAGGAACCTTTTGTATTATTCCGCGAAGTTTGAATACAATTTATGTATTTCATTATTGTTTAGTATTGTACAGTGAGAACCAAACCCGAGGTTAAAGAACCCGGATTTGGGGTCGTCACAGGTTGGTATCAGAGCTGTAGGTTAGAAACGCTAGGATTTGCGAAACCTAGGTTATAACCTTAGTACTAAACTCTTATTGAGTGCGTTAGGAGATGAATCGGGGAGATTCATCATGTTAAGTATTTTTGGAGATGGATTGAGAAAATCCATCGAGCCGAGATGTACATGATAAAATATCATTTCATTTCATCAATGAATATATTTTATTGTTGTACTAACATGTGTTATTTGCGTTATTGTAGGATGCCGGAGATAGGCAAGTCGAGCACTGCTGTAGAGGAGGTGATTTATACTGATATCCACATGGATACCGTACAGCCACGGGTGGCTGCACCTGTCGAGGAGCCAGAGTCGGATCCCGAGGAGGGAGATAGAGAGGACGTTGTCTGGGGCGGAGTTATACGACAGTACAGCGAGGAGGAGGATGATACCGAGGATGAGGAGGATGAGGAGCCAACAGAGTATGCTGATGGCATGGGCACCGTTGCCAGTGACATCATCGATACTCTCACTACAGCTAACGACGAGCTAGAGGAGAGGGTTCAACACCTTGAGGAGCAGAACCAGATCCACCAGCAGACAGAGGAGCAGTGCAGGGATACAGCTTATATGTTCTCTGGCAAGAACATAGAGCTGAAGACGAGGATGACCGAGATGGAGGCCAAGTTAGCAGCAGCTGAGCTGAAGATTCAGCAGACACAGACAAAGAGGGAGGCCATGAGGGGCCAGATGCATCAGGCAGTTCAGGATAGACTAGATATGTTGATCCAGCGTGATGCAGCTCACGGACAGATGATGGAGCTGGAGGATGAGGTCAGGGAGAAGAGGGTGAGGATAGATAGGCTCAGTTACGTTTATCGCTCATCATTTGGTAGATTCCAGAGTAGGGTGCACTATTACCCTGCTGAGGAGGGCCAGACCTTGCACACCATTAGTAGGGGCGTGGTCAGGGCCATTGGAGATGAGGAATACGACGATGCGGTTCGTCTAGGGATGCGCCGTTAGTTGTATTTTCTTTCGTTATGATGTATGTACATAGATGCAGTAGAAACCCTACTTTTGTTCTGATAGAGGGTTAGTATGTTGTAAATCCAAACTCCATAAAGTTGTGGGATATGTTAGATCCCGTCTTTTGTTTTGACCATCGGGATTAGCAGCGTTTATAGCAGTATGCTTATGATGTAAAAGTGTTATGCGCTGTGTTTTAGGATATGAATATAAATGCATTTCCGTTTATGTTTATATGTGTCGAGATGATTATTTGTGCTTAAGTTTAAACTACTTAAGCTACAAAACGAAAGTAAAAAGATTGAAACAACTTTAATAAATTAAATTTTCTTTATACAGAAAATGCCGCCACAGAGAAGAAATCAACGACTACCCCTATCACCACCCGAAGAGTCAGTGAATGCCGGAGGGGTACCACCCAACCCTGTCCAAGAGTTCGTGGAAATGCTAATGGGAGCATTCCGCGGACGCAACGCAGAGGCTACTGGAGCAACAAACCCTGCCGCTCCACTAGCAAGTTTTAAAGATTTCAAACTAATAGGACCACCCGAGTTCAAAGGGACCACGGATCCTATAGAAGCACAGACCTGGATAGAGGAGATGGAAAAAGTCTTCGAGGTTGCACGAGTTAGGGAGGAGCAAATGACCTCATTTGCTACCTTCATGATGAAAGGAGAGGCCAGCCACTGGTGGAAAGCCAATAAGAGTAGAGCATGGGAGGGAACGATCGCGTGGGCGCGATTCAAAGAGGTATTCTTGGAAAACTACTTTCCAGAGAGTACATAGGCTAGGATGGAAATTAAATTCCTAGAGCTTAAGTAGGGGAACTTGTCCGTATCAGAATACGCCGCCAAGTTCAATGAATTGGCAAGATTTGCTTCACACCAGGTGGACACTGAGGCGAGACGCGCCAGAAGATTTGAGCAGGGGCTGAAACCGTGGGTTTACAGTCGAGTAGCTGTTCTCCAGATCACAAACTTTGCAACATTACTGGAGAAAGCTATCATAGCTGAAGGTGGGAATGAAGCTTTGAATAAGCACAACCAAGAACGGAACAAGAAGAGAAACGATGGGGGAAATCGAGAGGGTAGCAGCGGGGGCAGTAACTCGAACAAGCGCAAGTGGAATAACAATAGCAGTTCAAGGACACCCCAGGGAAGTGAATCCAAGAAAGCCAACAAATGCAGTCAATGCGGGAAGAACCACACTGGGGAGTGCATGAAAGGAAGGAATGTCTGCTATAACTGTGGGCAAGAGGGGCACATCGCTCCCAATTGTACCACACCGAAGAGGAAGGGTTGTTTTGCCTGCAGGGCCATGGACCATCAGTTTAAGGATTGTCCAAAGAAGAAGAACACCGGAGGGAGTTCGGACTTTAGGGGAAGCAACAACAACAACAACAACAAACTGACCATTGGAGGCCCAGTGCCACAGAACAAACCCACGACACGGACTTTCAACATGACGGTGCAGGATGCCGTTGAATCAAAAGACGTGGTGTCAGATATTATTCCGATCAATGATATAAATGCTTACGTATTATTTGATTCGGGTGCTACCTGTTCATTTGTGTCTGATTAATTCGCTAGACGGTTAGAATTGCCTAGAGAAAAACTAGAGAACCCAATGAGCATAGAAGTTGCTAATAAAGAAGTGATTCCTGTAGAGTATGTACATAGGAACTGTTATGCTGAAATCAGGGGTCAGAAGTTGAGTGTAAATTTAATTCCGATACGTTTGGGGGAGTTTGACGTTATACTTGGAATGGATTGGTTGTTTAACCACGGAGCTATAATTGATTATCAGAAGAAGTGTATACACCTTAAGACACCAAACAGGTCTAAGGTCGTATTTTATGGCAGCAAGTCGTCTAGACAATCTGCATGTCTGACGATGATGTAGGCCAAGAAACTGTTGAAGAAGGGTTGTGTAGGGTATTTAGCTCACATAGTGGACACACAGATGGTGAATCCCGAGATGGAGCAAATACCAGTAGTGAGGGAATTCATGGACGTATTTCCAAACGAACTGCCAGGTTTACCGCCAGATAGGGAGATAGAGTTTGTAATTGATTTGGTACTGGGGACAGCACCAATATCAAAGGCACCGTATAGGATGGCTCCGGTAGAAATGAAGGAGTTAATGATCCAACTACAGGAGTTGTTAGATAATAAGTACATTCAACCAAGTGTTTCTCCATGGGGAGCACCTGTGTTGTTTGTAAAGAAGAATGATGGATCAATGAGGTTGTGTATGGATTATAGAGAGCTGAATAAGGTGACAATTAAGAATAAGTACCCGTTGCCACGAATTGATGATCTTTTCGATCAATTGAAAGGGGCGAAGTACTTTTCAAAGATTGACTTGAGGACTGGTTATCATCAGTTGAAGGTCAGGAAGGAGGATGTACCCAAGACGACATTCAGAACTCGATATGGGCATTATGAGTTTCTGGTAATGTCGTTTGGACTAACGAATGCGCCAGCCGCTTTTATGGACATGATGAATAGAATATTCAAGCAGTACTTGGATAAATTTGTAGTCGTGTTCATTGACGATATTCTGGTGTACTCTAAAACAGAGGAGGAGCATGCTAAACACCTAAGATTGGTGTTGGAGATTTTACGGAAGGAGCAGTTGTATGCTAAGTTTTCGAAGTGTGAATTCTGGTTGGAGAGAGTTCAATTTTTAGGTCATGTCATTGACAAGGAGGGAGTTTCAGTAGATCCAGCGAAGGTTGAAGCGGTGATGAATTGGGAACAACCAAGGACGCCGACGGAGGTAAGAAGTTTCTTGGGGTTAACGGGTTACTATCGGAGATTCATTCAAGATTTTTCAAGGATAGCAACACCGTTGACAAATTTAACGAGGATGACGGTGAAATATGTATGGACGGAGAAGTGTGAGGAGAGTTTTCAGGAACTAAAGAAAAGACTTAGTGAAGCACCTGTATTGACTTTACCGGACGATACGGGAGGTTTTACGGTCTACAGTGATGCATCGCACAAGGGACTTGGCTGTGTGCTCATGCAAAACGGCAAGGTCGTTGCGTATGTGTCCAGACAGTTGAAGGATTACAAGAAGGGATACCCTACCCACGACTTGGAGCTGGCAGCAGTAGTGTTTGCCCTTAAGATCTGGAGACATTATTTGTATGGAGAGAAATGTGAGATATTCACGGACCACGAGAGTCTGAAGTATATCTTCACACAGAATGAGTTAAATATGAGGCAACGGAGATGGTTAGAATTGATCAAAGATTATGATTGTGAAATTCTATATCATCCCGGCAAGGCCAACGTAGTAGCAGATGCTCTAAGTAGAAAGAGCAAGGAGAAATTGTTCATGTTGACAGATCAGGAACAATTGGTTTAAGAGATGGCTCGAATGGAGTTGAAGGTGAGAAATCCAAATGATTCAATGAAAGTAGAAGCGAGCCCAACCCTGTTAGATTGGGTGAAAGAGGCTCAAGATAAAGACGAAGAATGTGGCAGAATAAGGATGAGAATGACCGAAGGAGAATAGGTCAAATTCAAGGAGGATAGCAGGGGATTGCTAAGGTTTGAAAATCGTGCTTGGGTGCCGCTAGTGCCCGAACTACGAGAAGAGATTTTGCAAGAGGCCCACAGTACGAGATACTCGATACATCCGGGGAGTACGAAGATGTATCAAGATCTGCGTCAGCATTTTTTGTGGCCGAATTTAAAAAGGGAGGTCGCAGAATGTGTCAGCCGATGCCTAACTTGTCAAAGGGTAAAGGCCGAACATCAGAGACCAAGTGGATTATTACAGCCGTTAGAGATTCCTGAGTGGAAATGGGAGTATATCACAATGGATTTTGTGGTAGGACTTCCAGCAACACAGAAGGGATTTGACGCAATATGGGTGATTGTGGATCGATTAACAAAGTCAGCGCACTTTTTGCCGATCAAGATTAAGTTCATTTTGGATCAGTTGGCTAAACTGTACATCAAGGAGATAGTTTCGAGACATGGGGTGCCGGTATCGATTGTGTCAGACAGAGATCCGCACTTCACGTCAAAATTTTGGAGAAGTCTTCAGGAGAGATTGGGGACACAGTTGAGAATGAGTACAGCATATCATCCGCAGACCGATGGGCAAAGTGAAAGAACAATACAGACATTGGAAGATATGCACAGGGCCTGTGTAATGGATTTCAAGGGCAGTTGGGACAACCATCTGCCACTAGTTGAGTTTGCATACAACAACAGTTATCATGCAAGCATAGGCATGCCGCCTTACGAAGCATTGTACGGAAGGAAGTGCAGAACACCTCTATGTTGGGACGAGGTAGGAGAACGCCGACTGTTGGGGCCGGAATTGGTTCAACAGACGGTAGAAATTATTAAGGTAATAAGAGCTCGGCTAGTAGCAGCTCAAGACCGTCAGAAGAAGTATGCCGATTTATATCGTCAAAAGAGAGACTTCGAAGTTGGGAGTTTTTTGTTCATGAAGGTATCTCCCTGGAAGGGGAAAATCCGATTCGGAAAGAAAGGGAAGTTGAGTCCGAGGTTCATAGGACCGTTCGAGATATTAAAGAGAGTGGGTGAAGTGGCGTACGAGGTAGTTTTACCTCATGAACTGGAGCATATTCACAATGTGTTTCATGTGTCAGTGTTGCGACCATACAAGCCAGGCTACAAACATGTCATATCCTATGAGCCAATACAAGTCGAGAAAGACTTATCATACGAGGAAATTCCTGTCCAGATACTAGATAGGAAAGAGCAGAAATTACGGAATAAGGTTATACATTCTGTCAAAGTCCTTTGGAGGAACCACAACGCTGAGGAAGCTACGTGGGAGCTTGAAGAAAAGATGAGGGCTAACTATCCGAATCTTTTTGAGTAGTTTAAATTTGTAATTCCGGGGACGGAATTCTTATAAGGGGGGATAATGTAATGACCACAAATTTCATTAGTCATTGTAAATATACTTAATAAATATTTAGTAATGAATTTAAACTTTTCGCATTAATTAATTTTGCATTAGATAATTAAATAAATGTACTTATGTGCTTGTATATTTATTTAAAGGATTAAAGCAAAGTGTATAATTAATTAAAGCAAATCTAATTGGATTATATTTTAAATCCAAATAAGTTGATAAACTAGGTTAAAGATATTAACCTAGTAGCTCATGTAATTAATTTAATTACTAGCCCATGTAATTAATTAAACAAGCCCAATGCTTGATTTAATTAAATGTACCCTAGAATATTTAATGTAAGCCCAATGTGTTATTTAAATTGAGCCCAAACAATTTAATTGAATGAGCCCAATAGAAGTTATTCTCAAGCCCAATGTAAAGTCTAATACAAGTCAAAACTTTGGTCAATATATATATATATATATATATATATATATATATATATATATATATATATAGGTATATATATGAACATTTAAGCAATAAAAATAAATGGAAAATGGCCATTTTAAGGCCATTTGGCCGGTCAAGAAGGGGCCCCACTTGGGGGGTGGCTTGATTTCATGGTTGCTTCTAATTTACTCCAAGATGTGGTGGTTGAACTACCCTAGTCATTCACCATGTCCATCACCTAGTCATTCAAGAGAATAGTAAGCATAATTAGCCTTTAATTTCACCAACATAGATTGATTAGTGAATTAATGAAGGATTAGTGGTGGGCTATAAATAAGAGGCTCCACACTTGGTTCAAGTTTGTTAGTTCATTTGCTAGACATTTCTAGAGAAAAGAGAGAGAGCTTTTGTGAGTTAAAAGAGAGATACATTGGTGTTTGTGTGAGAAAAAGCTAGAGGAGGCCTTGGTGAATGTCCAATAGCTACACAACCTACTTTGGTATAAGGAGAAAGAGAGCCAACAAATCACAAAGGTTTAAAAGTTCTCTAAACTCCATTTTTTTTTTCATTTTTGTAGTCTAGAAAGCTTTTAATCGGTTAAAATCTATTTTAACCGATCAAAACTCGTTTTGATGATCTAGAGATATTTAACTATGTAATATATGTATATTCATAGATCTATGTGTTTATAACATGATTTGGTAGGTTAGAAATGCATAGAAGTTAAAGAAATATGTGTAACATGATTTACTGGTAAACCCTAACTATGCATGCTAGGTTTATGGCTGTATTTTGAAATGTACAAATCGGAAAGTGGATTTTTATGGCTAGAAAGCTAGATCTATGAGTTTTAAAGATAAAACATTTTTGAACTTTTCAAAAATAATGAATAACAAAGAAGTTATAGCTTTTACCGAAAAGGATGTCGTTTTTCAACCCTAAGTGGTTCGATCCGTAAATTTCGTGTAAAACGTTTTCAAAAAGACGATCGAACCATGGAATATTGTAAAACATTAAGTTAGGAACACATCAACACTGATTTGGTGTTATTTGGATGTGTAGATTTCATTTAATCAAGGTTTGAATCAAAGTATCAAAACTGTCCAGAAAAAATCACAAAATTGGCACCTACTGCAGTACGGCGCCGGGGCGCCGTCTGCAGTATTAATCACTGCGCCCCGGCGCAGTGCACTGTTCGGTGAAAAAAATTAAAACCCGAACCGGGTCGGGCCGGGTCAAGTCCGGGTCGGGTCAGAAAATGAAAAATGTTCCACAAATCATTTTAGTATTTTTTGACTTAATAAATATATTTTTAAATATATATATAATTGATTTAATGGTTTAAAAGTGCATAAATATTATTATTGAAATAATAATATAATAATGACAATAAAATATTATTAAATAAATAATAATATTAGAAAATTATTATTATGTGTACAATAATATGGTAAATGATATGCACCTCAAGCATACTATCCACAAATGACATTAGTTAATCTTGTAACCTTTTTGTTGTTTTATTTGTTGAATTTCTATTTAGTTTCATAATTTATATTGATGATATAAAACAACTAATTATATCTTCTTTGTTTTTGTTTTAAATGAAGCATTGAAAATGCCAACTCCATATTTCAGAAATTCTTTAGTGTTGGGTAGCCACTTGAATTTCGGACCATGTATGAAATATGAAATGCTAAAAAAGATAGTTTTATGGTTGACTTCAAATGCTTGGAGATTAATGACATTAGAACCCTCACTATTTGGACAAATTGTTCTTGCCTTTTAAGGTTTCCAACCCCCATTTTCTCAAGATTATTAAGATCCTAAACCAAAGATGACTTTAAGGTATAAACTCTCAATTAAATGCAAAGATGGTGGTGCATGTTCAAATGGGGCAGTAAAAAGGCATAGGTTGGCCAATAAAGGCTTAATATTTAAGCCATTACAACATGAGAAGATTCAGTGGTTTGTACGACCACTGGTGGAAAAAAAATTGGAATCCAAAATAATTTCCACTCGAGCATCTAGAGAATTACTATACTTTGCATCATTCACATATGACTTGTTCGCAGCCTAAATGTTGGCTTAAAGATTATGTGCTCGATACTTGTAGGTCACTTCTTCGAGGAAGAGAAATACATATGAGAACGAATGGTATTCAGAGGTTTGCTAAATTTATCTTCATGCCCTAATTTTTTATACAACTGACATAACATATAGATAACTATCGTGCACTTACTCCTTAATAAAAAAAAAGTCATATCGTGTACCAGAATGGATTGTAAAGGTTTCTTAGCAAGAATGGGGTTGAAATATAATCGATACGAACTATGCATTTTTTTCTTGCCAGTAACTTTGATAATAATCACTTCATATTATTCATTTAGTCAATAAAAATATGGAAAATCACATTAGTTAATCCCTTTCTAGATGACGCCCACGAAATGACTATCAGAGAGTTGTGAATACATTTTGTGGGTATCATGGTATGCATTTTCTTAATACTTATATCATAAATTTGTTATGGATTTAATTGTATGCATTTTAATAATCTTTATTTATTTTTGAATTTTTGTAGATCGAGATTATCCCGAACATGCTTCATGTTGTTAAGCCTGAGAATAGGTGACCAAAGAAAACATCTAAGTTGAAAGTTTTACATAAATGGTCGAAGCAGAGGAATTTGTATGATTGTGGAATCTATGTTGTAAAGTACGTGGATTATTTTTTTCAAAAAACGGACATTACATAAATAGATGATTGGAGTGATAAAGCCTTGTTAACTTTTCAATATATAATATAGCCCATGAGCTTAGGATGTTTAGGACTCGAGAAATTTGACAAATTCGACTTAATTTCTATTATATATTTGTAACTTGAAAAACTTGATATAAGTTGTAATGGATTGTATTGTTGGGATTTTAATTTAAATTGAAATGAATTGGTTGGGATTTATTTAATGCTTGAAATTTAGTTTAGATTTATTATTATTGTGTGAAGTTTAGTTTGGATTTATTATTGTTGTGTTGAATTGTAACGTATGGTTGAGACTAGTTAGGATTATTGTTATGAATAATACAGTTGTAATGCATGGTTGGGATTGACTTGCTGGGATTATTATTGTTAATAATATAGGTGTGAAATAACTTTTAGCAGAAAAGAGTTGAGAATTGATATTTTTACAAGAAAAATTGATATTTCTGTAAGGCTCTACTCACATGAAGGTAGGCCCCACTTACTATTCATGTGAGTAGAACCTTGTGAAAATATCAATTTTTCTTGTGAGAATATCAATTCCCAAAGAGTTTGGTCAAAACTATTTTCTACTCAAAAGTTATGCAAAAATCTATCATTTCATCCATCATATAATACATTAAAACACTTGATAATAAATTTACAATTCAAATGGTCAAGTTCAAATGAAATTTAAAATTACAATCCATATGGCCATAAATTGTTCAAGTCAAAAATAAAAATAAAACTTACAATTCATAAATTTAAAGTATTACTTTTTTGATGGATTCTCTAATCCCAATGCCTTATAGTGATTTTGTTTGTCATGATTAGTCATGGTTTTATATAACGCACCCTTTTTCAATTGTTTTTGCATCACTACTTTTTCAATTCTGATTTTAATTCTTGGTTTTTTTTTATGGTCTTTTGTTTGCAAACACATCGGATTCAATAACGGACAAACGTCAGTCTCAGTCTCAACCTCCATGTTAGTGTGAATTTGGAATTTTTGTCTCAATAGACTGTTTCGAAGGGTAAATATCCAAAATTGGTATCTTTGTCTCAACTAAATCTACAACATGGTCATACGTTGGAATCGAACTTGCTCCTTGATAGAAATGTAATTATGCATTTTAATATTCCTATTTTTATTATTTTATATTTTTATTTTATTTTATTAATATATTTTATTTTGTTTTACATGAAATAGATAAATAAATAAAGTTGAGTTAGAAAATGAGTTCTAGAAGCTTTCAAGTTGATTTTTATTTGGATTAAAAAAAAAAAAGATGTACAAAAATAGGATTCTTGGAGATTACTATATAGAAGTTGAATTCTAAAAGGAAAGATGACACCAAGTTACTCTAAATTAGATTAGGATTCAATTTATTTTCTCTATAAATAGAAGTTCTTGTTATAGAGAGAAGTGGATAGTATTTTATTTTCTTTTTCTTCTTTCACTCTCGGTAAAGTAGGAGTAAGAGTAGTTTTTTATTATTTTATATTTTTCCTTCTCATCCGTTGGTGCAAGGAAGGAGCAGGGAGTTGTTTTTAGTTATTATTTTTTCTTTCAACGTTGCTTTTGGTCAAAAGGAGTAATCAAGGAGTATCATTATCATTCAATGCAACAATTGTTTATTAGTTTAATAAAAGTTATTTTTAATTATTCTTTCATTAGTTTTACTTTGCTGCATGCAAATATTATTAGTAGTATTAATTTTAAATTCTTTGGATAACTAATTTTTTTAATACTTGGGATGATGATGAAGTTATGTATTGCATATTAATATTTATTTATTTTCCGTTCCGATATTAATGGCTAATTGTTTATTCCTTCAATTTTACCTTCGCGCTAAATTCGTTGTGATTTTATATTAATTGTGAGGTTTTGATAGATTATTGTTAAGATATGAGTTTTTCATAATTTATGCTTGCTCGATGAAGTTTTGATGAGTTATAGTTAATCCTTAAATTTTCATAATATATGCTTGCCTATAATAATTATATGAATCACAATTTTTAAAGCGAAGGAAAAATAAATAGAAATTAATTAGGAAATGAAGAATTTAATTATTATTTTAATATTTAGTGGATTCAGATTCTTAAATAGTTTTTCTCATTATTAGTTTTTGTTATTAACTTTTAAATTGTATTATTTAGTTAATTAATTATCTCTACTATTTTTATTTTTATTTGTTTGGAATATAAATTAAGGATACATTGAAATTAATTTAGTCTCTGTGATTCGATCTGTACTTGTCTGTTCTTTAATTTGACATTGTGCACTTGCAGTTACTAATTTTTATCGCATCAAGTTTTTGGTGTTGTTGCCGGAGACTAGATTTAATTTTTTGTTCCTTAATTTTTAATTCTTCAAATTAGTTTTTAGTACTAATATATATATATATATATATATATATATATATATATATATATATATATTTCAGGATTGTCAAAGCTAATCGAATGTGCAAAAACATAGATTTTGTTGCTATGCTTTCCTAATACTTCGTATCTCCATATTTATTTATTTTTAAATAGAAAAAAAAATAGTAGTTTAGTTTATTATTTTTAGTTTAAAAACTAATTGTAGCATTCATTCACGTAAAACACATCCTATTTAACTTTTTTTAAAAAAATTAAAAAAAAATTCTAGAATTTATTTAGGTTGACCATAGAATTAGGATTTTATTATTCATTTATTTTTATTTATTTATTTTAACTTTTGTGGTTAGTTTCTTATTTGTATAGTGGTTTATGAAATATGGATTCTTACATTAGTTGGAATCATAATTTTGCTTAGAACCAAGAACCTTATGAAAATTTTAATGCACACCAAATAAATCAATTTTTTCCAATTTATCAAAATCCTTATCTAGATTGATATTCATATCCATATTTAGATCCAAAACCTCAATATGCACAAGAATTTTCAAATGAAGAAGAAAAAAGATTAAGCACTTTAAAGAAAAATATGAAAACTTTAATGAAATCTCATATCCAAACTAACCAAGTTGTATCTCATCTAGAAATTCAAATGAGTCAATTAGCTACCATAATAAATGAACAAGAGATGCGCGAGTTTGAGGTTAATCTTAAAAATAATAATGGTTGTGGAAATGATGAGAAAAATAAAAATCATTTCAATTATTCACAGTTTGAGTCAAACTAAATTGAGGAGTCAAATAATCATGAGTTTATGCCCAGAATTGATCATGTCACATTTAATGAGGCGGCTGAAAAAGTCTATAATCCTAAAGCTTCGTGCCTTAAAAGACTTATTTCAAAAATACAATCTATTGATTATTTAGACCAACCCATAAAAGTGAATAAGATCCAAGAATTGTCTGAATATAAATTCACGGGTGAGGGAAAAACTCTTAACTTTTGTCTAAATCACCTTGGTTAAAATTGGGATGAAATTGAATACAAGAATGAGGTCAATGATATGTTGGACTCTACAGCACAAAAGTCTTACTTAAGTTTGGAACCTATAGCTGAATCAAGTCTGCCACATTTTGAGCCTTTAAAAGAAAGTCAAACTGAGCTTGAACTTAAGCCCATTCTAGAAGATTTTAAGTCTACTGTGAGCTCATTCGAAACACTTTCTGTAATCATTGAGTCTGGTTTAACAAATGAGAGTCTTAATTATCTAAAACATGCGATTTTGGATAGTGAATGGAAAATTTTAATTCAATAGATGTCTAAAAATTTTTAAATAATGGAGATTCGAAATGATCTAGCGTCCCTTGGTGACGTATATGGTTGGCAAGTGTGGTTAGATTTTATGAAGTTGGAATTTTTCAAAAGAAAATGTCCCTTTCCTTTGCAATTTCTTAACCCAATTTTAAAAGGATCAGTTTTTCATGCTCACATTTGTTTTTTTAATGCAAATTGTGACTATTTTCAATTTTCTAGACCTCTTGAAAATTCAAAAAAATCCACACTCACTTGTCCTTTTTCATCACTCTTTTACTATCACGTACATTTTAGGATTTATAAAATTTGTAAATATGTGCATTTGTTTTCTTTCTCACCACATTTTCTTGCAGCATTATGCCCCACTATACAACGTACAATTCTTTTATTTCTTTGTTCACTATTCTTCATTTGCATATATTGAGGACAATGCATGATTTAGGTATTGGGGAGGGGGGAGTTTTGCATTTTTATTTATGTATTGCATTTTTATTATTAGATTTTTATTTTTATTTTATTTTTTTAGGAATCTAATTCTGCTTATATTAGAAATATAAAAAAAATGAAAAATTAAAAAATTAAAAATTGTTTGATTTTTTATGAGTTGGATTACTTATAATAAGTGTCTATGGAGAAAAAACTTTAAGTAAGATTAAAAGATTTAGAACTCTTGAACATTTGATAAGATACAAAATTCTAGTTTGAAACGCCATCATAAATAAAATTAAAATTCATATGCATTTTTGCACTTCACGTTTGCACTAATCCTTAGTTGTGGGGTATAAACTATGAGTCAAGTAATTTTAAGAAAAAAATAGAAAAAGGAAAAAATAATAATACAGCGAGACGGAGAGTAAAACACACTCATTGTAAAATAATAATAATAATAATAATAATAATAATAATAATAATAATAATAATAATAATAATAATAATAATGATGATGATGATGATGATGATGATGCAGCGAGATAGAGTGTAAAACGCATTTGTTGTAAGAAAAGGAAAAAAAAAGAGTGGAAAAATAAATAAATATTGCTTTGATGTCCATCAAATAAAAAAATCACTCTAAAAAGTATGATAATTATAAGTAGCTTGACTAGTCTATTTTTGTGGCATTTGTTATTCGAGTTAGTAAGCCCTTAGGGGTGTATTTACACCTAGTACCCTAAAGCCAACTAGTTTGGGAGTCATTGGTCAAAAACTCGTTACATGGGTAATTCTGAAAAATCTAAGAAAAATAGATATTGCACAAGTCAAGAATGAAAAAAATAGAAAAAAATAATTTGAGTTTACTTGATTTTCATGGGGAAAAAAATCTATTAAGAGTTACATCACATAGACATGCATGCATCACATGGAAATAATTTTTTGACAGATAGTGTCTAGAATGAAGATAGAGTATTTTTGATAAGCTGAAAGTATGATTTTGAATTTGATCTTGCTTATGTGTAACGTCTATGGATACTTGGAAGTTTTCTTTTAATTTCATAATGGGTTAAACTCAAAAATATTTTATTTTTATTTCATTTTATTTTTTAAATTTTGTGGATATATTCACTGTAAATCCTTACGAGACACAACTCATCTACTTGGAGGTAACCTTGGGGTTTAAAAGGTTGTTGCACATCCTAAGTGCAATCGTGTCTCCTATAAAAGTAGGGTAATGTAGATTTTATTTTGTTTTATTTTCTTTTTATTTTACTCAAGGGCGAGTAAAAGCTAGATATGATGGTATTTGATAGAAACATAATTATGTATTTTAATATTCCTATTTTTATTATTTTATATATTTATTTTATTTAATTAATATATTTTATTTTGTTTTACATGAAATAGATAAATAAATGAAGTTGAGTTAGAAAATGAGTTCTAGAAACTTTCAAGTTGATTTTTATTTGGATTCAAAAAAAAAAATGTATACAAGAATAGGATTATTAGAGATTACTATATAGAAGTTGAATTCAAAAAGGAAAGAAGAAACCAAGTTACTCCAAATTATATTAGAATTCAATTTATTTTCTCTGTAAATGGGAGTTCTTGTTATAAAGAGAAGTGGGTAGTATTTTATTTTCTTTTTCTTCTTTCACTCTCGGTAAAGTAGGAGTAAGAGTAATTTTTTATTATTTTATATTTTTCCTTCTCATCCGTTGGTGCAAGGAAGGAGCAGGGAGTTGTTTTTAGTTATTATTTTTTCTTTCAACGTTGCTTTTGGTCAGAAGGAGTAATCATGGAGTATCATTATTGTAATAACCACAAATTTCATTAGTCATTGTAAATATACTTAATAAATATTTAGCAATGAATTTAAACTTTTCGCATTAATTAATTTTGCATTAGATAATTAAATAAATGTACTTATGTGCTTGTATATTTATTTAAAGGATTAAAGCAAAGTGTATAATTAATTAAAGCAAATCTAATTGGATTATATTTTAAATCCAAATAAGTTGATAAACTAGGTTAAAGATATTAACCTAGTAGCTCATGTAATTAATTTAATTACTAGCCCATGTAATTAATTAAACAAGCCCAATGCTTGATTTAATTAAATGTACCCTAGAATATTTAATGTAAGCCCAATGTGTTATTTAAATTGAGCCCAAACAATTTAATTGAATGAGCCCAATAGAAGTTATTCTCAAGCCCAATGTAAAGTCTAATACAAGTCAAAACTTTGGTCAATATATATATATATATATATATATATATATATATATATATATATATAGATGTATATATGAACATTTAAGCAATAAAAATAAATGGAAAATGGCCATTTTAAGGCCATTTGGCCGGTCAAGAAGGGGCCCCACTTGGGGGGTGGCTTGATTTCATGGTTGCTTCTAATTTACTCCAAGATGTGGTGGTTGAACTACCCTAGTCATTCACCATGTCCATCACCTAGTCATTCAAGATAATAGTAAGCATAATTAGCCTTTAATTTCACCAACATAGATTGATTAGTGAATTAATGAAGGATTAGTGGTGGGCTATAAATAAGAGGCTCCACACATGGTTCAAGTTTGTTAGTTCATTTGCTAGACATTTCTAGAGAAAAGAGAGAGAGCTTTTGTGAGTTAAAAGAGAGATACATTGGTGTTTGTGTGAGAAAAAGCTAGAGGAGGCCTCGGTGAATGTCTAATAGCTACACAACCTACTTTGGTATAAGGAGAAAGAGAGCCAACAAATCACAAAGGTTTAAAAGTTCTCTAAACTCCATTTTTTTTTTCATTTTTGTAGTCTAGAAAGCTTTTGATCGGTTAAAATTTATTTTAACCGATCAAAACTCGTTTTGATGATCTAGGAATATTTAACTATGTAATATATGTATATTCATAGATCTATGTGTTTATAACATGATTTGGTAGGTTAGAAATGCATAGAAGTTAAAGAAATATGTGTAACATGATTTACCGGTAAACCCTAACTATGCATGCTAGGTTTATGGTTGTATTTTGAAATGTACAAATCGGAAAGTGGATTTTTATGGCTAGAAAGCTAGATCTATGAGTTTTAAAGATAAAACATTTTTGAACTTTTCAAAAATAATGAATAACAAAGAAGTTATAGCTTTTACCGAAAAGGATGTCGTTTTTAAACCCTAAGTGGTTCGATCCGTAAATTTCGTGTAAAACGTTTTCAAAAAGACGATCGAACCATGGAATATTGTAAAACATTAAGTTAGGAACACATCAACACTGATTTGGTGTTATTTGGATGTGTAGATTTCATTTAATCAAGGTTTGAATCAAAGTATCAAAACTGTCCAGAAAAAATCACAAAATTGGCACCTACTGCAGTACGGCGCCGGGGCGCCGTCTGCAGTATTAATCACTGCGCCCCGGCGCAGTGCACTGTTCGGTGAAAAAAATTAAAACCCGAACCGGGTCGGGCCGGGTCAGCCGGGTCGGGTCAAGTCCGGGTCGGGTCAGAAAATGAAAAATGTTCCAAAAATCATTTTAGTATTTTTGGACTTAATAAATATATTTTTAAATATATATATAATTGATTTAATGGTTTAAAAGTGCATAAATATTATTATTGAAATAATAATATAATAATGATAATAAAATATTATTAAATAAATAATAATATTAGAAAATTATTATTATGTGTACAATAATATTTTAAGGTCAATAAAATATTATTAAATGATTAATAATATTAGTTACTTAATAAAATATTATTAAATGATTAATAATATTAGATACTTAATAAAATATTATTAAATGATTAATAATATTAGATAATTAATAAAATATTATTAAATGATTAATAATATTAGAAACTCAATAAAATATTATTAAATAATTAATAATATTATATATTTATTTTGAACTATATTAAATAATTAATATAAGTTCTTTGTGTTTGAAATATTACCAAGTAGTGATAATATTTCCTAAGTGTTTAATTACCCATAATTAATCAATTATGTGGTTCATATGGTTTATAAAGGTCATTATAGTTACGAGTATATGATACTAATTTAAGATCAAATTGATTTAATTGTTAGGTCCGTTCAAGGATTGTTAGATTAATTTGGTTAGCAGTAGACGACGCACGAGGCAAGTTTTCTAACTTTAGCTTGTAATTTCTATTGCAAGTTTTCTGCCCTTAACTTGTACTTATTGTTGTAATTATTATTCAACCATATTTACATTTCAATTATTGATGAGCAAGTATTCTACACTCGTAGTTACTTGACAGGCCTTTGAGTGAATTAATTATCAAAAATTTTTTCACATCGTTATTGATTATTGTATTCGCACATAGTGCTTTTGCAACTGTTTAAGAATGTCTAAGCTAATCGTTCCGGCTAGACAAATGCATATTAAATTCATTTAATTGAATATTATAAGAGTTTATCCAAACCATTGGCTGGTGCGGATTCTTACAGTAAGACTGAGAAAGAACAACCCTAGTTAAAAGGGATTTTTATTTTTCGGAAAACCGACAACGCGCAAGAAAACTAAATGTGATGCATATACATAGGACATGAGAGGACTGATCCCCTCAAGTGTCCCGTTATTTTTAACAAGGAGTCAGACATTATATGTCTGTTTTACCTTAGTAGCAGTTCATGGTCATTAAGGACCACTCAGCAGCAAAGAGTCAATTCCTTCTTTTATTGAACATTGATTCTTGTTATCTTTCACAATTGTTATTGTTGAAACCTTGAAGTTATTTCCCTTCATCATGATATATCGTATGATTGTTGTTTATAAACTTGTTGAGCCATTTAGTTGCTCATTCTTGCTATATCATGACTTTATTTCAGCCAATCCCGAAAGCTCTAAATCGGATAAAGGCAAGGGGAAAACGAATGTTTAATTTTAGTAGTTGCATGCTAGTTTAGTTTACTGTTATGTAATTACTGTTGTAAATCTTTTGTATTTCCTTAAGATATGTAATGTTTAAGATTAAGGTAATAGACCTTGGGAAGTGTAGCCTTTTGATTAAGGAACCTTTTCTATTATTCCGCGAAGTTTGAATACAATTTATGTATTTCATTATTGTTTAGTATTGTACAGTGAGAACCAAACCCGAGGTTAAAGAACCCGGATTTGGGGTCGTCACAATTATCATTCAATGCAGCAACTGTTTATTAATTTAATAAAAGTTCTTTTTAATTATTCTTTCATTACTTTTACTTTATTGCATGCAAATTTTATTAGCAGTATTAATTTTTAATTCTATGGATAACTAAATTTTTTTAATACTTAGGATGATGATGAAGTTATGCATTGCATATTAATATTTTTTTTCGTTCCAATATTAATGGTTAATTGTTTATTCCTTCAATTTTACATTCGCGCTAAGTTCGTTGTGGTTTTATATTAATTGCGAGGTTTTGATAGATTATTGTTAAGATATGAGTTTTTCATAATTTATGCTTGTTCGATGAAGTTTTGATGAGTTATAGTTAATCCTTAATTTTTCATAATATATGATTTCCGATATTAATTATATGAATCACTATTTTTAAAGGAAAGAAAAAATAAATAGAAATTAATTAAGAAAGGAAGAATTTAATTATTATTTTAATATTTAGTGGATTCGGATTCCTAGGTAGTTTTTCTCATTATTAGTTTTCATTATTAATTTTTAAATTGCATTATTTAGTTAATTAATTATCTCTACTATTTGTATTTCTAATTTGTTTGGAATATAAATTAAAGATACATTGAAATTAATCTAATCTATGTGGTTCGACTTGTACTTGTCCGTTCTTCAATTTGACGTTGTGCACTTGCAGTTACTAATTTTTATGACATCACTCCTCTAATGGCATTATTTTGCAAAAGTGTGCAAAAATGATTATACCACATGGCATGTGACCACCGAAAATCAGCACCTTCATGAAAATTATAAGGTGTTTTACCTTGTATTTTATTTTCCTCTAGGGTCCATCGATACACGATCAAATCCACAGGAATCTCATTGAAACTTTTAGTACTCAAGAACCTCAATGTGTGTCGACAAATCATTCTCGCGTGCTCAAACATTTGATGTGTATGTCAAATGTGGCCCGTATCATGATAGTGAACAATGTTAAAAATCCTTCGTAAACACTCTAGCACATTTGACTTGCATACTGAATAAGTCTTCAACTACAAACTTGTCAACTCAAAAATCTTTTGGAGACTGAACGAATGCGATTTTGTTAATTCAATTTGGAAATGCCTAAGCATTTTTTTTTTTTTATAAATCATCGCCCCATGTTTTTCTAAAGTTGAACCAAGATACATACTTCACCTCCAATGCTTGGTTTCATAGTCAGCAGTCCTCCCTTAAATATTGTCTTTCAATTACTTTTTGAGAATTTACAACAAACTCTTTCATACTTATTATGTTATTAACATAATCATCAAATAAGCTATTTATTCCTTCACTCCTTGAAGTTGTGGTCATCCCACCTACAAAATACCTCTTTGTATAGGCACTGATCCACTTTTCTTTGATTTCGTAAGTGAACATATATAGCCAATCATGCCTATAAAACTTATACTCTGCATAAAATACTCCCAACGATCCTCAAGTTCTTCGATCGTCAATGATTTATAAACACACATTTGAAAATAATCTTTGAACGTAGGATATTCAATATATAGAGTATGTAATTTTTCAGGGTACTTGTTACTAATATGCCTAGAGCAAAGAACATGGTGGGTATCCGGTAGAACACTACCAATCGCATTGGACCTTACTTTATTCTGATCTGTTATAATCGTTATACGTGCCTTGTTTTCCATCGCTTCTAGTCAAGTTTGGAATACTTATTCAAAAGTGCCTTATATCTTGTCTTTTAACAAGCCAAACCCAAATAATATAGAATGATAATGGTGATTCACACTAATGAAATGGGCAAACAACATCAAATACTTGTTTGTGCTATACGTAGTGTCAAATTTAACTATATTGCTAAAAATTTAATATGCAATAATAGATTGATAATCGACTCACATAATACTCTCAATACAATTATCATCCTCAAGATTAGGCTTAGCACAAAAAACAAAAAATTGTTAGGATTTCAACGTTGTATCTCCATCACATAATCTATTGCATCATGTGCATCGTGCTCATCCATTGTGTCACGTCTTATATTTCGAATATCCGTAGAAGTAAAACTTGCATTGCCCCTCCCTTTACTAATTTCACCAAATACATTCATCAAAATACTTGCACCGATCCTAGATTTATTTAATGTTTCAATTAATTATCTTGCAACATGGGTTACATTTTTATGTGCCTGAATGGAATTTACCTTACTCAAACTAACTAATTCATGATTATGATTCAACTCCAAGGTTGAAATAACCCAATTATTTTCTTTTTTTTGACAAACAACAAATATTTTATGTGGCACAAAGTGCGGTCTATATGGTCTATTTACCTCTTTCCCTTACTATCGTCACATTCATCATTATTAATCGATTGGATTTTAATTTTTGATTTTTTGACTTTACGACATTGATATAATCTAGAACAAATATTAACCAAATTCACATATTTTCTAGTTGTCTTAATTTTAATTTCAAAAGCATTTTGTTTGGCATAAACACTTTAAAAATCTTTAACATCTTCAAGTGTGGAACAACTTTGACTAACAAAAGGAATTATCTCATTACTATTGATTGAATCTTGAACACGGACATTTTCATCTTGAATCTGCATACTAGACGATGAAGAAAACGTATCAGAAATCAAATTAAACATATTCTCAGGCATGGTAAAAATCTTACCAATAAAAGTTGATAAGTGGAGCAAGAAGAAAAGTTGCGGATAGTGATGAGTACTTTTTAATCTGGGTCATTTAAAATCGCAACGGAAGCTTTAAGATGGGTTGGTTGGAATATGACCCATAGCTAGTGGTTGTTATGAATCATGTCCCTATATATATATATATATATATATATATATATATATATATATATATTATGATTTTGTGACTTGTGTTTTCTACACAAAATCATATCTGACCTTCATAAAAATCATATTCCAACTTCTGCGTTGAAAAGGCTCAAAAAGCCAACACCATAGGAAAGATAAAAACATGTGTACATGGAACTGTATAAGCTACATAAACAAAAACATAATACACAAAAATAACTTAATATAAGTGGTTAAAAGTCATTTGAATTGAACGAATGGAATGGAGTAAGGAATTAAATAATTTTAAGGTATTTCAAGCATATGTTTAATTATTGATAGGGGTGAGTAATGTAATATGATGACAATATTATCAAACATATCCAATGAATTTTATTCCACTACGCTCACATAGAATAAAAATTAAATTGATGGAATGAATTTTCATTATATTGAAATGGTTTATCCTCCAAAATGATCATCAAATACATTATTTTATATTATACTATTTTCTCCATTCTATTCCCTCAATTCACGTAGTATCATAATCTAAATGTAATAAAACTAAATTTTGTAGAGAATTTTCAATTAAATTCAACAAATTGATTATCTTATAAGAACAAATGTGATTTTTGAACATCCATCACTAGGTGGAAATATTGATATTGTGCAACTATACATGAATGACAAAGAAGCATTTCAATGCGTTAAATTTAAAGTATTGATATTGTGCAACAACTATAAATGAATGACAAAAGAAGCATTTCAACGAGTTAAAATATTAAAGTATTGATATTGTGCAACAATAAATGAATTACAAAGAAGCATTTCAATGCGTTAAAATATTAATACGTTAAGAGTAAGAATACCATGTTTGAAAATATAAACACAAAGATGCGATTTGCTAGATGAATAAGAATGTCTAGTAACTCAACTCTGTAAATAATTAATACTGCTAGCGCTCTCCAGTACACCTTTGGCCCTGCTGTTATAATTGAGTTATGATGCATAACACCTGATGTGTTATTTTCTTTTTGAATTTTATATTATTATTTTTCAATTTTATTTGCATTTTTTCAAGATTATTTAAATTTTATTTGTATTTTTTAAAATTAATTTGATTTTGTATTTTAAAAAATTATCCATGTCATTTTTTGTTTTTTTTTTCAAAAAGCCACGTAAGAAAAAGTTAGTTTCCATCCATCTAATTTGACGGAATGACCCATTTTTTTTTAATTAGTTTAATGTGGTAATTTATAAAATTAAAAGTTCAATAATGTATTAAGTAAAACGTATCAACTTTAATGGACAAATCATATATTTTGCTGTTAAAGTATTAATACGTTAAGAATAAGAATACCACGTTTGAAAACACAAACACCAAAACGCGATTTACTAGATGAATAAAAATATCTAGTAACTCGACTCTGTAAATAATTAATTCTGCTAGCGCTCTCCAGTGCACGGCTTGCTGTTATAATTGAGTTCTGATGCATAACACCTGATGTGCTAAAAAAGGTTACGCAAAAAATTCAGGAAGATAATAACCTTCTTCTACATTCATTCTATCCTCGGTTCTTTTCATGGGCTTAATAATAATCAATATTGAGACTATATATTGTGACAAATAAAATATTTCAAGGTCAAACAGATTACAGGAGATAATCCTTGAAAATTTGTGATGGTTTTTCAACATCTTTTCAATCCCAGGACAACACAAGTCAACAAAACAAAATTTGAAAATTGGTAAAACTTGAAAATTGAGCTTCTTCATTCCAGTTTCAATTGCTGCTGAAGACGGGCGGTACGAGGACCTGTAAGAAGTTTCCTAGGGGAAGGGGCTTCCAGAAGAGGTCTCCCAGTCCCGACAAAGGAAGTTTTTCTTGCACCATGATTTGCAAAAAGCAAGCGAAATGTCCAATTGAGAACATTGGGTGCAAATACCCTGTAAAGAAGGAATATGTCATACCAACTTGGGAATTTTACATATGCATCTCCACGGCAAGCCCCAGATACGATCATCTTCGCGAACTCCTCTGTAGGACCACCAGATGCACGTACCTTAAACAAAATTGTACGAAATTAAATGATATGAGCACAAAATTATAACTTGAAGTTACACCACAGCATTCGTTACACAATACATTCCTCCCCCTAAAATGAGTCCCATTTTCGGAAACCATGCAGTATAAGGAAAGTTGTCCATTTCCAGTTTAAACTTTAATTTCAATTCAAATAATAATATCAGTAATAGTAACTGAAAGCCAGGTTTAACTACTTTCACTAAACCAGATTTGGAACATCATCTCACTTTGGGAAGCACAAAAATGAAAAAATATGAAGCTTAAATAGGTCAGACAATCATGTTTCAATGGATCCCAGTCACATAACTGAAATGAATCCATCAACTCATTTAATGGTGAATTTGGTTCGCAACTGAGGGACATTTTACTGGACTATACTTAAAAAAGTTTTAAAGCATAGTCACTTCCAAGTTCCAACAAAACAAAGTATATGAAACCTGCAAGTGCATATTTATTAGTTTCTGTTGAATGCCTATATTTAGCTGCTTTAGTGAATTTGTCATAGCATACTCTAGCTCTTATGGTAAGGAAACTAAGCGAAAAATCTCTTCCAAGTGGTTGAATGTGAATCTCAAGTGCTACTTGATACTCTTCCCATTCCAAAATTTGAGATACATTTCTTTTTATTTTATTCCAAAATTAGAGATACATTTCTATATTTAGATTATAAAATCATACTCCCTCCCTCCCATATTAAATGTCCTAATTTCCTTTTTAGGATGTCCCAAATAAATGTTCTATTTCTATATTAGTAACTATTTTTACCCTATTCTTCCTCTTATACCCTCATAATATTTTTACTCAACTTTTATTAGAAACTGAATAAATGTGAAAATGTTTACATTGGAAACTATCGAATACTATACCACTTTCACTATAACATCTCTTTCTATTTAATGTACTTATTGGGAATGTGAGAGTTACAAAAAAAAATGTATCTAGAGAATTAAATAACGTGGGAAAGAGTAATTATTGGGGTTAAAGAAAAGTGAAGAAATACTTCAAATAATAAGTAATCAAAAGGATAATTTAAGTAAAAGAAAAATTTATTAATCAGTGCCGAAACCAATTAGGACTTTTATTTCCGGAAGGGGGGAGTATGAAGTACTTAGCATGCCATTACTTACATACTAGATAGTTTGAGTACTATCGTGACATCACTACTACATTTCTTGCGAACATTAGAGATATGTTTGCCAATATAAAATTTCTCTTAAAAGTCGTCATTTTATAAATGTATCTCAAATTTTCTAATTTTGGAATGGAGTATATTGAAGGGAGTGGCAGCTGTGCCTTGGTGTTTGGTCTATTGCATTTCCAGCTGTTTACCTTTTTATTTACTCTTCTTCACACTAGCAACATACAGGTAAGGCAACCCGGTAGAAAACAGTTTGACCTTATATGGTCACTCTCATTATGCTCCAGGCTCATGATTTATCCACTACATGGCCAGCTACAGTTCAACCTATATTACAGGAAGAATTTCATGGTCGGACTACTTGTAAAACTGGCTAATTGGTTCTATGGTACCAATACTTGTATCCCTATTGGGACAGGTTTTAGGGGGTAAGGCTTTAACATCCCCTTGGGTTGTATTTATTCATTTATCCATTAAAAAATCTTGGTTAGGTCATTTCCCTCAATAAATAAAAAAGATGCTTTAGGGAGTTTAACTTGAAATCTTACCTTTAGTATGAAAAATCGAAGACATTATTTTTTCCAAAGCAGAACTTACTTCTCTTTCTTCCTTCCATATCATCTCTGCACCTTCCTCTAGCATGAATTTTCCTCCACTCATTTCATTCCCAATCCAACCATGTGTGGCAATTGTTATTTCAACGTCATCCTTCACTTCTAACCGCAGCGTCTCATAAAAGTTAATTAGAGCTGCCTTTGCTGCCTAGTCATAACCCAAATACACGAAAAGAACCAAAGATTATGACTTGCTCATTAAACAATGAAATACAATGAGAAACAAATAATTTGTTTACACTATTAGATTATCCACGATGAACTAAAGAGGAAAAAGGAAATAGTGAAAAGAAGACTAAATTACTTGCGAGGAAAATGGGATTAATAGAAAACACTACAGAGAAGAAAAAGAAAAGAGAAGGGAATAAAAAAATGAACATCCAAGAAAAATAATATCTTATGTGTTTATAGAACATGTAGTGGATATTTTACTATATTTTAGCTTATAAAAAAATTGAATATTTTAAAATTTTATTAATTATTAATAATATAATTTTTTTTATGTATTTATGACGTCACTGGTTCAATAACGATTCGACCACTGGTTGAACCGGTGACCCATCCACCCGGTAACTTTTTCGGTTCGATGAGCGGTCCGGTTTTCTAAACATTGGTTTATACTCCTCATTTGAAGCAATAACATCTTTACTCACTTAAATCTCATTTATGTAAGCTAGTAAAAACACCCTCCAGGCATTTGGGAGAACCATGGAATCCAATTGAAAAGTTGAACCCTGAGCTTTATGGGATAAAAGGCTAAATCTAATTCAATTGAAAAGTTGAACTCTGTAGTGTCAACTAACAAAAACCAGCAAAATGGAATATGTTGGTAAGGTTGTGAGGGAACAAGTTCACACAATGAACTGATGAAGAACTTGATGCCAAGGGCAGTTGTTTCATTCTCTAACCTAGTGCATATATTCATTTAGTTACTTATATTTATTGTTAGATACTGGTTTAGTTTCTACTTAACATAACGAGTGAAAAGACCTAACAGAAAAATCTCGAGTAAATAAAGAGAATTGATATTTCCACAAACAAAAGTGATTTTGTGAATAGTAAATGGGTCACATTCATCTGAAAGTGATCTTGTGTAAATATCAAAATTTTGACACTATTTCAGCAAACTGATCTTACACTTTCCATATGGAGATCTCATGATGCAAAAGGAAAAAAAAAGCCCAACCGCTAATCTTAATAGCAGCTGAGCCAACGACGTCGTATTTTTTAGTCCAGTCGCTACTAAGGGTAGTTACTAGTCAAAACAACGGTGTTTTGACTAGTAACTACTTTTAGTAGCGGTTGAGCAAAAAAAATAAAAATTCCGGTGGTGCAATTTCTAGAATTATAATCGGATCTGTTCTTGGGTTTTGCTAATTGTACTAATCTTTGAAATCTCAATCAAATCACCCAACCCCAGCCCAAATCTAATATCTTCTTCACCTCAAACCCTATAGATTTCAACTATGATTTCAAATGAGAGGAGATTCAATTTCAGAAAGCAAACAGAGAGAACAAACTGCCTAAAAAATCAACACACAATTAACCAAATAAATTAATAATTTACAAATGCCTATATTTACATAAACAAAAAGGATCTACAAAATGTCACTCTTCAAAAACTTTCAATTCCAATTTCTAAATATCCAATATTTCAATTCACTCATCATTCCAAAATCCAACTTCATCTCATTTTCTCTCTACAGAAATGGCTTGTCCAAACAAACAACACCAAAATCCACTGACAACAAGGCTCTAACTGTTCTTGATTTGGGTGATTTGATTGAGGTTTCAAAGGATAGTAAAATGAGCAAAACCAAAGAACAGGTCTGATTATAATTTCGGTAATTACATCACTGAAGAGAAAAAAAAAAATTGGCCCAGAGTAGCGGTTGGGCCCAAAAATACGACGTCAGTGGCCCAACCACTACTAAGAGTAGCGACTGGGCAATTTTTTTTTTTCCTTTTGCACCATCATATCTCCATATGGATGATGTAAGATCAGTTTGTTGGAATAGTGTCCATAACAACTATTTGTTATGGATCATTCCCCATATATATATATATATATATATATATATATATATATATAATGGAAGTTATGGGATAAAATGTGACATAAGTTTTAGATTTTTTTTCGCAATAAATCATCTAAGAACTTGTACAGGTTCAAATTTCCCTTTTTCTTTTCCTTTTTGTATTTTCAATAAGTTTGTTATCATTTCTATTTCTAATGGTTCTGGCCTTCCAATTGCTAAACATATAGTTTCAGTTCCTGAATTTTAAACACAGCTGAGTTCAAGAGTCAAATTTACTCACAGAATATAAGCTCATTCTCGGCAAAGGTAACCAGTTCTCAACCGATGCGTTAACTATGATTCGGCCATTATTTCGACGCAGATGAGGAAGAGCAACATAAGTAGGATAAACATTTCCCCAAAAGTTTATGTCCTGAAAGTAGACATTCCAAAAACACTTGGTAAGTAATGAACACGGAGGTGGTTATCATCTGAATTTTCTAATGAAATAATAAACCGCCTTAAAGATTTTTTTCTCTAATAATTTACCATCAAGATAGGGAGCACAGATGCATCTGCAGCTTCCTCAAAGTAGAAAGTATGTCCCAAACTTGCTGTATTTACTAGATGATCTACTGCAGAATGGAATATATATAAATAAGTAAATAAATAAATTAGGGCATATATTAATGTCCTTTTTGTTGGTTATACAAGACATTTGTGGCAACCCGTAGCAGTAACAAAATGGAATGGACTGTAAACATGTAACTAAGGATGAACTTGATTATTCAAGAAATACAGGTTGAAAAGGAACACTTATGTCTTCAGTCTTCTGCATGCCAAATGTCTCCATTTAGGAAACAGATCTTGTAAACTATAATGCAGCTTGACAAATATGCAGGACAAGTGGACATGGTCTGCTCGTAAGCTTTCCATTCTTTATTAAAGCATAAAATGTCGGAATATGGCTTTTATTTGAGTTAATTAGTGCACAAAATTTGGGCAATTATTTTTCTAGTTCTTTGTTCATGAAAATATATGACACCAAGATGATTTTGTTAGGAAAAATATGGAAGTTCTTAGCAACAAAATTATGTGATTAATTGTCTTGTTTCGTTAAATCCTGGTTCATCAAAAAAGTGATTATCTACACAGAAACATATGACATATACAGGATCAATATTTATGTCCATTAAAACTTGTGTCAATTTCATCTCTATTACAGATAGGGTCCAACCCCAAGATCAAATGCATGTTATTATTAGTTATGCACCCTTCTAGTGAAAGTTCCAAGACTTACCTCGCCCGTACAAATTCACAGTTGCATTAACGAATCTCCTACATTCCTCTTCCTTTACAACATCTGCAGCCATTATGAGAACATGCCTAGCACCTAGTCGTGTTGCATTCTCACTGATCGCTCGAAGCCTGAACTCTCTCCTTGCAACCAATACAAGATTGGCCCTCTTCTTTGCATATTCATATGCAATTTGCTGATGTTACAGGGGGATAATAATAACATAAGTATGTTTGGACCTCAGATACATGAAGCAAAAGAAAGAAAGGAAACAAACACTCCCACCGTTCCAAAAGATAAGATCATTGTTGACTTTTTAAACTCAACTTTAGACATTTTCAAACTCAAATTTGACATGAATTCTTTTAATTTTAGTCAATAAATATTGTAAATTATCTAAATGAATAGTCAAGTTTCAAAGTGCCTCAAAATGACTTTCAAAAGTTAACAATGATCTTACAATTTAGAATAGGAGTACGTAATTATAAAAGAACAATCTTAATAGACATAAGTATAGATAATTATCTGCACTCTACAAAATACTAATATCAAGAACAATGTAATACATAGTCATGAAAGCCCCAATTAATTGTTAAATTAAAATTTTCCCCCTTCTCAATTTTTTTTGTGTTAAAAAATAACACACCCCAAAGGCTAATGTTATCTTGCAATTATATATTGAACTTTCAAGACAATTTAAATGAGGGAGAAGTTGCAAAATTAGGCAAACAAATTCACTTAATTGTTTTTAAATTCTTAATTATTTCTCCTTCTCACGGAAAGGCCTTGAAGAGAACTTTTTAAAATTTACAATTGTATGGGTTTTTTTTTTTTTTTTTTGGGGGGGGGGGGGGGGGGGGGGGGGGGAGGGGGGGTTGAATTGAAGCATAATTTATGTCAAAATTGCAGAAAATAGGAAATATGTACCTCATTAATTTAGGGAGTTGATATCAACAGGCAAAAAGTATGGGGACAGGGCAAAAGGTTTTATTTGGACAAATATATCCTTAAAAATTTGTTTTGTAATTTCTACTCTTATGTTATTGACAAGGGTATATTTGTTCAAAACAAAACAATTGCCCCGTACCTTTTGCCATGTGCCATGTTAATATCAATTCCCTTAATTTATTATAAGGGACTAAAAAAGGATTAATGTCAAAATAAATAACAATCCCTCACAACATATAAAAAATAATCAGTCTTGTGTACCTTTTTAATAGTCCAGTTGAATTTCTTTTTGAAATTGCTTACATGACTATTTTTATATGAACAAGGCTAAACTAGAGAGATTATTAATCAATTGAATTTTAAAATTTTAAGAACGGAGATAATTAATTTGAACAATATACCAGATCATGAGACAGTGAAAATAAAAAATCAGTTGAAGTAGTTCTCATGCATATTTAAAGAAAAAAAATCGCAAATATGAATTAATTAGAGAAAAATTAAAGAAATAAATTTAGAAGAGTATTAAGAATAAGAATTAACCTATCCAATTCCAAAAATAGGAAATGTGTACCTCATTAAGAATTTACTAAAAGCAACTAAAAATGGATTAATTTCAGAACTGTCCTAAAAGTAATAATCACCGTATATCAAAAAATGGATTATCAATTGAATTTTTAATTTGAATAAAAGAGATGATTAATTTGAACACTAAATCAGATCATGAGACAGTGTAGATTAAAGATCAATTGAAGTAATTCTCATACAAATTCAAAACAGCTAAATGGAAAAAGAAAAAAATTTCCCAAATATGAATTAATTAGAGAAAAATATTAAAGATAATTAAGAAATTGAAATTAATTAACCTCTCCGATCCCAGAAGAAGCTCCGGTAATGATTACAACTTTGCCCTCCATATTATAGAAATTTTCATTGAAATAGGTGTTGTAAATCCTCTCACATGCGTTAACGAAACACAAAGCTGGCCATGCAAACGCCAGCATCACCAGGCTCGCCGGCGGCACCACAAAATCTAGAACAGAGTTCACCAGATCCATTTGATGATTGAATTTTAAGAGCGAGAAAATACAGAGAGGGGATTTTATTATTGTGGGTGTTTGATCGAGATGAAGATGAAGATGAAGAGAAGGGATAAGAAGGAGAGGGACGAGAGAGTGATGACTTCATGTACAGAGTAACTGTTAACACGTGTTGGTCTGTTGGGTTGAGGTTGTGACGAATGGAGGATTTGTTTGGAACTTCTGCATGATCAGATTAATAGTTTGCAAGGGTACAACCGGACTAAAGCCCGAAGGGTGTCGGGTCCGGCGCTTGCACGGTCAGCTGTAATTTTTTTAAAAGTCCGTATGATATTAAATCACTTGATGACAGTTATTTATTTATTTTATTTTTTTGATAATGTTGTTAACAGTTATTGTATTGAATTATTATTATCATTCACCGTAGCACACGCTAGACGTGTCTAACAAAAATATATTATAATATATTAATTTCGATGGCGTTGTATGTGTAATTATTATTAAAAGTATAATAAGAGTTTTAACAAATTTTAAGATTGAATAAAAAACCTAAAAAAGTAAGAAGAACGAAATTGTAATAAAATTAAATTTGTTGGGAAAAAAAGAAAAAAAAATTGTGACACAGTTTTAATAGAGCGGTTATTTTCTTCCCTCTTTCGTAATAATGAAGATAAGTATTTAAAATTAATAAGTACAAAATGATAATAAAATTTAAATTCTCTTATGTTACGTTTAGATTGGAGGAATGAAATTGATGAAAGAATAAAATAAAAATAGTGTATTTGATGATTATTTTGAATAATAAAATGCAAATTTATTTTATTCCCTTTATTTTTAATTTATGTGGGAATTGATGGAATAAAATTTATTCTAATAATATATATATATATATATATATATATATATGTGTGTGTGTGTGTGTGTGTGTGTGTGTGTGTGTGTGTGTGTGTGTGTGATAATTTTTTCATTATATTACACAATTCATCACCGCCAATAACTAAATATATATTTGAAATCATTATATTTTTTTCTCTATTTTATTTCTTTAATCCAAAGGCATTATAAGTTTAGAAAATGGAAACGAGCACATCCTCAATGATGAGATGGACACAATCAATTCAGCAGCAGTGGCTGATGATTCAGAAGCCAAAAAGACTGTTGATCTTCCTCCTGCCACCTCCTGCCATTTAAAATAGCTCCTCATCAGTTTTTTCTTTTTTTCATAAACCTTCAACTACTTTCCACTCATCGAAAACAAAAACATCCTCTGCTACACTTTCTTCTCTTGGAGAATATTCAAGATATGAACATTGTTCCCTAGAACCCATCCAACTAGCAAAATCCTCCAAATCAATAACTGTCAAGCACACAATACGAAACCACCCTAGAAGGAGTTCCCCTCTTCCGTTATCTCACCTATTCGAGATAATTCAAAACCCTCTGCATCCTATCGTATGGACTTGGAAACTCCCAAATCAGGAATCTGTCACCGCATTCT
Source organism: Hedera helix (assembly GCA_947179155.2). Classification (NCBI taxonomy): domain Eukaryota; kingdom Viridiplantae; phylum Streptophyta; class Magnoliopsida; order Apiales; family Araliaceae; genus Hedera; species Hedera helix. The sequence goes on along the minus strand of OX359270.1, from coordinate 16,040,604 downwards.
TGCATGTGCCTCTCCACCCCTCGACACCAATTCCATTTCCTCTTTTAAATCCTAAATCTCCACCTTATTTCATACCACTCTATTATACAACTCAAACCACCAGATCCCGGTAACTAGTTTGTTGGAAAACACGAATAAAAATACATGATTCAACTATAAAATAAAGGAAGGCAAAAAATCAGACTTATCGTTTTATAGCAAATTATGTTAAGTAGAAGAGTGGTGTGCATGATCCTTAAGTAGAAATTTCGTCCCACGGAGAATTTTTCTCAGTGCTATGAAGCACTCAAATTCAAATACATGTACCTCGAATTTAGTGTTTTACGATCCAACTCATACATCAAATTAATAACATCTCAATACGGAATAATAAAAATATTTACATTAATATAATATAAATATTTGTGTCCCAAGTTTCGCAATCATTATTTATACAAACATAACTTAACTAATAGGTTCTAATATAAGTCTTAATACAAACATCAAATAACATTACCAATAAAACTACTTAGCAATTTTGCCTTAGCCTTTATCCTTTCTTGAACCGGTGTCTTGCTCAGTCTCAACTGTAATATTTAAGGGAAGTAAGAATGAGCAACAAGTTTACTCAACAAGTATATAACAATAAAGTGGACATTCATGTATAAGGTTTCATAATTGTAAGGAATATAACAACAATTTCCAGTTTAGGTATTAAATAATTGAGTTGTGAACAATGTAAGTCTCAATAGTTTCAAAACTGATCATTTTTAGTACTGAAGAGTCACTATGGACCAAAGAATTTTTAATTAGAATCAAATATTCAATATTTTTAAGTATATGAATATTTTGTACTGAGTGGTTACTATGAACTGTGAATACATGCGATAACCGACAGTATTTCACTAACAATTCACAATATAAACGAAGTACAATAGGTGATTAGCCTAAAGTACCTTATGTTATGCATAACACTCAAACATGTTGTTCGCGCGCATGTTGGTTTTTCGACGTAAAGTAGTTGTTCGTTTCAGCATAAGAATTCACACAAAGGCAATTGGTTTGGATAGTTTTCTCAAAGAAATATGATTGATTAACAACCAATCTTATCATTAGTCTAGCCGATACAAATGGCATAGACGTACTTTTCAGCACAATTAGAAACAATTGATACGTTCAATGTTCGCAACTAGGGTTCGAATAATCGTTCAAGAATATAATGATGATTTAAAATATTTTCAGAGTATATAATTTAATCTTCATGATATATGTAAGACCCCGAATTTTATGAAATATAAAATTTAATTTTTCTTTATATATATTTTTTCATGAAACAGTAAGTGGTTAAATTGATAAATTAAAAGTTAAGGATGTTATGTGTAAATTATATTATGTCGGACAATATTCGTTTGGTCGGGGAATATTCGTACGACGGCGCCGTACGAACCAATCATTGGTGGAACCCACAATGAATAATTGTCGGATATAGAAAACGACATAAATAATTTTTAATGGTTATCAATTTTAATTGTTAAATACCCAGTGGTAAAAGAATAGTAACATACGGTATTGCACAATAGCACACGGTATTGCACAGTAACACACGGCATTGCACAGTGTTTCGTATTATTAAACTGATAAAGTGGTTATCGTACAATATTTGACTTTATTGTCACATGCACAATAATTCATGTTATTAAACTGATAATTGTCACAGTAGCATATGCACAGTAATTCACATTATTGAATTAATAATTGTCATGGCACAGTAACGTATTCTTTCTTTTACTTACTTTTTGCATTATTGTTATCTCTATTATGGTGTTATTTAAACAGTTGTATTTCATTAATTAATTGGCTTGATATCTAACTCAGAGAGCCAATTACACTGTATTTATAACAATTAGTCATAATAATGAATAAGTGTGATTTATTGTTGAATAATTGAATTGATAAAATTATTTGTTTATAATATAAAGTTAGGTGATATAAAATGAATGGTATAGATTAAAGATAATATAGAATTTGAAATGGATGGTGTAGATTAAAAGATGATCTTTAAATGAATGGTTTAGATTAAGGAAATCTTAAAAGATGAAATGAATGGTATAGATTAAAGATAATATAGAATTTAAAATGGATGGTGTAGATTAAAAGATGATCTTTTAAATGAATGGTTTAAATTAAAGAAATCTTAAAAGATGAAATGAATGGTATGGATTAAATATTATCTTGAAATGAACGGTTTGGATTAAATTAGAAAATCTTGGTTATGATAAGATTTTTGGCTATAAATAGAGGCCTTAACTTAAGGATTTTTCATAAACTTCCTTACTTGTTCTTTCTTTCTCTCTCTAAATACTTCTTGTGAAAGTTCTCTCTAAGTGTGCTTAAGTCATATTGAGTATTTTTGAAGATCTATAAGCGTACGTGTACTGTTCAAGTTAATCAACCTCATTTAAATCAATATCCAGTCACGTGTTAAGGTAAGGGATTATCATTATTTGATTCTTGAAAATAATATCGTTTCTTTCTTACTCATAAGATGTGTCATTTATTTTCATGTATTAATTTGTGGGAATAACCTTACGGCGCGGATTACCGCCTGTTGGTGAATAACCTTTCGTATTCATTCCTTATTAATCTCTGAGAATAACCTTACTGTGCGGATTACCGCCTGTTTGGTGAATAACTTTTCGTATTCAATTTTTATTAAATTGTGGGAATAACCTTACGGCGCGGATTACCGCCTGTTGGTGAATAACCTTTCGTATTCATTCCTTATTAATCTCTGAGACTAACCTGACAACGCGGATTACCGCATGTTTGGTGAATTACTCTTTGTATTCATTTCTTATTTGTCTCTTGTGAAAATAATTTGTTTACACGAAATCTCACATGACACTTTTATTGCATATTCGTTTGTAATATCATTTTCTTTCATATTCGTAAGTGATATTATTTTCCTTTATACTCATAAGGGATACCATCTTTTTCATCTTCCATTATTCAAACTTACTATAGTAAGGGATATTAATTTCCTTCACCTTTTGTTAATCGAACCTGCTACGGTAAGGGATATTATTTTCTTTCATACACCTAAATCGAAGCTTATTATAGAACTATTGCTTCTATAATTCCTGAAAATATTATATGTTCCATAATAGTTGCACTTCATCATTTCAATTGAACCATCCTATTTACGTGAATCTTTCTATTGAACTGTAACCGTTATTCTGAACTGTGGATCTTGAATATCATTTTTGAATTTCACTCCACATCATGTTGACAATTTGGACAATATTTGAATATGCACAAAGTAAACTTCTGATACTTATTGTTTATCTTATTTCTTCTGTTCATCATTTATATCATTCTAATCATCCAAAATCAAGTTATTATGAATATCTGTGGCCGGGGGCACAGATACGATATAATTGTTGAACAGATGATAGGTTAAAGGCGATATAATAGGTTAAAGGCGATACATCTGTTCGGTGTCTTTTATGGCACGTGATGAATGTTCTCTTTGGCCCGTAGTGCAAAGATGAACTGTTGTTTGGTATGATTATGACCAAAGGCTGAATCTGGTATAATCATGACCGTTGGTGTTATATTGAATGTCTTTGGCCTGTAGTGCAAAGATGAACTGTTGTTTGGTATGATTATGACCAAAGGCTGAATTTGGTATAATCATGATCGTTGGTGTTATATTAAATGTCTTTGGCCCGTAGTGCAAAGATGAACTGTTGATCTGCATGATTATGATCAGGAACTGTGAAATTGTATTATCTTGACTAATGGTATTTCAGATGATAAAAAGTTGATGATGTTTTTCCTAAAAAGAAAATCGAGTGGACATTATAGTTTGCATTATTCTTCTAATAGATTGCTCATTCCGCTGCTATTATTGATCTGAACATTGTTCAAAAATTTAACTGCAGTTTTTTATTACAAGGCTATAAGTAACTAACAACACACAATTCAACACTTAATTATTTTTATAAAATTCTCATAAACTAGACGACCAGGACTTATTTTCAGCACAAACGCCTATCATAATTAAATGTGATTGTATCATTTTCAGGATTTTTTACCTTCACCACTTGCAACACTGTTTACCCCAGAAAGGGGCTTTAAAAAATATAAATCATTTCTGATAGATTCATTATGCTTTGCTCAATTCTTGTTCTTTACTAAAAATCTCAGTTATCTCGTACCTAACAGAAATGTTGTTTTTAAAGCAAAAGTATGCACGACGACTCAATAAGTCTAACAATTATCACATAACACTTAGTTCATGCATCATGCATGCTTAGCAATAAATCCATGTATGGCATTTTATATATACTTCTCAGTTTTTATATACCACATTTAAATCATGTTTCATAGTTTGTACATACTTCTCATGTAATCGTACTTCATGTATTTCATGTACTTCAGAAAAATCATTTTCATTAATTTCACGTAACACATATAACATCCATGTAACTTTATATAACAATTTAATATCACAATGTATCATAACAATGTACATAATAACAAGTTCTCAAGAATATGACATAATGCTAAAAAACTTGTATGATGATTTTATCCTACTTTTGCCATTCACTACATGTTCTTCGTACGATCTGTATTTAATGAGTTGGTCTTATAATTAGTCACTAATGGACTCTTTACCTAAGTTTAATTCAATTAAACGTTCTTCTTTTACACAACTTACTGTTTCGAACATTTAATAACGTATCAAACACGTCATAATATTATCAATCTTTTATAATATATAAACCACATACAAATATTATTAATCATTTAGTAACATTTTAACCCTTTATTAATATTATTAATCATTTAATAATACTTTAATTCTTTACTAATATTTAATAACATTTTAATCATTTACTAATATTATTAACCATTTAATAATATTTTAATCATTTACTAATATTATTAATTATTTAATAATATTTTAATCGCTTACTAATATTATCAACTATTTGATAATATTTTAATTATTTACTAAAATTATTAATCATTTACTAATATTTTAATCCTTTACAAATATTGTTAATCATTTAGTACATCACTTTATAATATTATTAATTATTTAATAATATTTTATTTATTTCTTAATAGTATTAATCATTTAATAATATTTTATTTATTTTTTAATATTATTAATCATTTAATAATATTTTATTCATTTTCTAATATTATTAATTATTTAATAAAATTTATTTATTTTGTAATATTATTAATTATTTAATAATATTTTATTTATTTTGTAATATTAATTATTATTTAATAATATTTTATTTACGTTCTAAAATTATTAATCATTTAATAATATGTTATTCCGTTACTAATATATTTATCAAGCATTTAATAATATTTTTAATTACTTAAATTGGGTCCTATATCAATATTATAGTTTTAAAATATTTTTATACATTATTGTGACGACCCCAAATCCGGGTTCCTTGAACCTCAGATCCGGTTCAACACGAGTACAATATTTTCCTTATTGTTCATGAATTACAACAATATTATAATTGGTAAATAACCATTTATTTATAATTTTACAACATCTCTTTCTATTCCAGAATCGCAATCTTTACAAGTTCCTAGTATGTCTCAATATCAGATATGATACGACATTTTATTACAATCAATTTGAGCATCTAAGACTCATAATACATACCAACCAATTCTTATACTACACAATCATTTTACCTGTCCAATTTGGACTAATATCTATAATGGTCGTGCTAGACCTTCAGTGAATGTAATATGCATTCCTGTTTCTTGATCCTTTTCAAGACTTCAAATACTTGTACTATCTGAAAATGTTGGTTTAAGCAAGAGTGAGCACGACGGCTCAACAAGTTTAACAGTTACACATAACACATTACATGCTTCATATATACTCTGCAATTTATACTTACATCATGCTTTTTATGCATTTCAGTTTATGTCATACTGCTCATGCATCACATATAACATCTAGCATTTCATGCTTCATATTTTACATGTAATCATACCTCATGCATATCACAATTATCATCAATATCCTTCTATTAACAATTTAATATCACATCATAGCATGTCAAGGCACATAAGAGCAAGTTCTGAAAAAAATTGCCTGGTCGCTTCTACCATTTACGCTTATTTGCGTCATTTGTTCAACCTACAATTTATATAACAAATTGACATAATCATTAGCTACCAGGACTTTTAATTAGTCTTAACTTAAGACCTTAACTTCAAATTATTAACTCTTAAGATGTCCGACAAATGAACTCTTAAGTTTCGGACAAAACCCTAGTCCAAATACCGTTTGGACATATCAGGCATGCTTAACCAGCTTACGCTTTCATTATACAATCTTCGTACGACCCACTTTTAATAAGTTGTCTAAATTATTCACAAATGGACTATTTACATTTGTTTAATTCAATTAAACTTTCTTCTTTTACATAAGTTAATGATTCGGACATTTAACAATGTATCAAATACCCCAACATATTATCTATCTTTGATAATACACCACTACGTTCAAATATTATTAACCATTTAATAATATTTTAATCTCTTATTAATATTATTAATTATTTAATAATATTTTAATCATTTATTTATATTATTAACCATTTAATAATATTTTAATCACTTACTAATATTATTAATCATTTAATAATATTTTAAGCACTCATTAATATTATTAACTATTTAATAATATTTTAATCACTTATTAATATTATTAACCATTTAATAATATTTTAATCACTCATTAATATTATTAACCATTAAATAATATTTTACTCACTTCTTAATATGATTAACCATTTAATAATATTTTAATCACATATTAATATTATTAACCATTTAATAATATTTTAATCATTTATTAATATTATTAACCATTTAATAATATTTTAATCACATATTAATATTATTAACCATTTAACAATATTTTACTCACTTATTAATATTATTAACCATTTAATAATATTTTAATCACTTCTTAATATTATTAACCATTTAATAATATTTTAATCACCTATTAATATTATTAACCACTTAATAATATTTTAATCACTTATTAATATTATTAATTATTTAATAATATTTTAATCACATATTAATATTATTAACCATTTAATAATATTTTACTCACTTATTAATAGTATTAACCATTTAATAATATTTTAATCACTTCTTAATATTATTAACCATTTAATAATATTTTAATCACATATTAATATTATTAACCATTTAATAATATTTTAATCATTTATTAATATTATTAACCATTTAATAATATTTTAATCACATATTAATATTATTAACCATTTAACAATATTTTACTCACTTATTAATATTATTAACCATTTAATAATATTTTAATCACTTCTTAATATTATTAACCATTTAATAATATTTTAATCACCTATTAATATTATTAACCACTTAATAATATTTTAATCACTTATTAATATTATTAATTATTTAATAATATTTTAATCACATATTAATATTATTAACCATTTAATAATATTTTACTCACTTATTAATAGTATTAACCATTTAATAATATTTTAATCACTTCTTAATATTATTAACCATTTAATAATATTTTAATCACATATTAATATTATTAACCATTTAATAATATTTTAATCACTCATTAATATTATTAACCATTTAATAATATTTTAATCACTTCTAAATATTATTAACCATTTAATAATATTTTAATCACTTATTAATATTATTAACCATTTAATAATATTTTAATCACTTATTAATATTATTAACCATTTAATAATATTTTACTTATTTAATAATGTCATTAATTATTTAAGAACATTTTCATCATATACAAATGTTATTATACATTTAATAACCTTTTAATCTTATACTAATATTATTGACCATTTAATAATATTTTAATATTTTTTAAATATTACTAATAGTTAACTTTTTAATTGTGTTAACTTTAGTCTTTATTTTACATCTTTACATACCAATTAATCACTAATATAAATTGATTTAGTATTCAAATACATTGATTTTATATGTATTTCAACTTAAATTTTCACTAAAAACTCGACCCGGGCTGACCCGATTCGACCCGGACCAACCCGACCCGACCCGGACGTCTAAAACTTGTTTCTGGCAAAATGTTTGACCGCTGCGGCGGTAGTACAAAATTTTCGAAAACCTAATTTGGGGACTACCGGACTCTACGACGCTCCGACAACCATAACTTTTTCATTTCAAAATATTTTGGGGTGATTCTGGAGTCCATTCTCATCAGAATTTCCCCCTATACAACTTCTCTTTATATCAGAAATCCAAATTCCAAACGGAGCTAAGCTTAAAATCGCTCACAAGGACAGAATGAAAACTAGTTCCATAAATCCTTGGTTCGATTGGTTCAAACATGATGCTACAAGCATTAGTTGCTAGGCCATCATGTTTTATGACTCTACATACATCATATACATATCATACCTCATATATCACCTCTCTAGATCAACATTTAACAACATAAAATAGAAATGATCTAGGTTAAGAAAACTTTTCAACCTTTAAAAGAAAATCTTTTTCTTGTCATAGCTTGCTAGGACTCCTCCTCTTCCTTCTTCTTGATCAAACCCTCTAGCTTTTTAGAATGAACTCTCAAGCTATCACACTCCAACACTTAGTGAAATATGAACTCTCACTTCTCTCTAAAACCTCTCTCTTGAACTCTTACAAAATGACTAGCAAAACATAACAAATGGGTGGAGCATGCTATATATAACACTCTCTTAATTACCATCAACTTCTACTAATCAACCAACCTTAGTCAAATTAGGAGCTAACCTAAATTACTATTTGATTGAATGACCACTTGAATGACATCCATCAAGCTAGCTACAAGTTATTGGTTGAGTACTTTAAAAGCAACACAAAAACCACAAGCCACACATGTGGGGCCCTATAAATCTCAACAAAAATGCCCCTTTTTGGCTCCAAAATCCAATTATTTTTATCTTAAATACATATATATATATATACACCTTTATATGTATACATCCATATATATATATTGACCAACCATTTGACCATGTATTGGGCTCCATATTAGGTCATTAAATTAAATTCAATTGGACTTTGAATTATCATTGTTTGGGCTCAATTTAATTATTACATTGGGCTAACATTACATACCCTATGTTACATTTAATTAAAACAAGCATTGGGCTTGTTCAAATATTACATGGACTACTAGGTAAATTTATTTGACCTAGATTAAAACATCACTTGGACTTATAACATACTCCAATTAGACTTGCATTAAATTAATCTACCACATTGGGTTACTAAATTAACTTATTCAAGGTTAATTTTCAAACAGTCTGTACCACCACTGTGGCGGTAGTTCTATTTTACACATTTCAGAAAGTTTCACCGTTGCGGCGGTGAAACCTACCGCTGCGGCGGTAGTTCTATTTTTCACATTCCAGAGAGTTTCACCACTGCGGCGGTGAAGCCTACCGCTGCGGCGGTAGGGCTAATTTTAATACACATTAATACAAGTACTTTGACTTGATTCAATTTAATTCATTAACTACCTTTCATCATTAACTTGGGTTTATAATATAATTACCCATACCCATATAGTTATTCCTACATTAGGTTACACAATTAACTCATATATGGTTAATTCTCATCACTATACATATTTACCTAGCAATTAACCAATGTTTGGTTAATGCTCTCTCTCTTGTCTACCAACTAGGGTTATTCAACTTACCCTACATGAATTAATTCTCTCTCAATAATATTTCCCCACACTTTGACCAACATTGGACTTTTAAAAGTTTGTGCTACATAGCTTATCTTCCATTGGGCTCTCTTATTTAATTACCCACATTCATGCAAGTGTTCCCATATTGGGCTAACACATATAATCCTTTTGGGCTAGTCCACTAGTAATAATTAAATTACTTGGACTCATAACTAATATAATTAACCTAATTAATTATATTTTACAACATTTCTTCTTACTTTATATTAATACACATTAATACAAGTACTTTGACTTGATTCAATTTAATTCATTAACTACCTTTCATCATTAACTTGGGTTTATAATATAATTACCCATACCCATATAGTTATTCCTACATTAGGTTACACAATTAACTCATATATGGTTAATTCTCATCACTATACATATTTACCTAGCAATTAACCAATGTTTGGTTAATGCTCTCTCTCTTGTCTACCAACTAGGGTTATTCAACTTACCCTACATGAATTAATTCTCTCTCAATAATATTTTCCCACACTTTGACCAACATTGGACTTTTAAAAGTTTGTGCTACATAGCTTATCTTCCATTGGGCTCTCTTATTTAATTACCCACCTTCATGCAAGTGTTCCCATATTGGGCTAACACATATAATCCTTTTGGGCTAGTCCACTAGTAGTAATTAAATTACTTGGACTCATAACTAATATAATTAACCTAATTAATTATATTTTACAACATTTCTTCTTACTTTATATTAAAACTAATTCTTTTATTAGTTTTGTTGAGTATTAATTACTCATCTTTTTATTTGACTAACAAGCACACTTTAGGTATATATATATATATATATATATATATATATATATATATATATATATATATATATATATATATATATATATATATTCATATAATCACCTTCTTAATTGAATTTATTTCCTTAATAAATTCTCTAGATGCATCATTAAAATATTTCCACATTTAATTTCTAACAAATAAATTATGTTAAAAAAAAATGTTTACCCATTTTCTACACATTTTACGTCTTCAATTCTAGGTTTTAAACCTTAACCTTTAATTAAATCAATTAAGATATTATCTAAAATCTTAAAAATATCTGGGATATTACAATTATGACCCGAATCGATTCGACCCGAACAAGAATAACCTGGCCCGGCCCGACCCAATTCGAAAAAACCCATTTTTCTAGGAAAACAACACAGTGCCCCTACGTAATGTTTAAGTATAAACATCATTTCCTGGCACTGTGCACTGCGCCTCAGCTTAGTGTTAAAGCATAAACACCGTGCCTCGGCCTAGTCTTGGCAGAAAGTTTTCTACCTTTTTTCAGGTTTTCTAATTATGACACTTTTGATTCAATCTTCAACAAAACTTGTTACACACATTCAAATGACACCAAATTTTATTTATCATTGTAACTTAATGTTATTCAATATTTCATGGATCTATCGCATTTTTCAAAACATTTTTGACATAAAAATTAGGATCGATCGATTAGGGTTTTGAAAATGACATATTTTGCTACAAAGACTATAACTTGCACATTTCACCACATTTTTCAAATATTCAAGTTAGGTTATTTTTATAACCTCTAGAGCTATATTTGAAGCCATAGATCTCACAAAAATAATATCCACAACTTATATCATAAATCATTAAACCATACACTGAGTTAGGGTTTACTACCGGTAAACATAGTATTTTCACATATAGTTTAGTATACATGAATACATAATACCTCAAATAGCCACATAACTCATAGATCTTCAATAATATATAGATACATAGCCATATAGTTTAAAGAAACTAGGTTTTCTTCCATAACAACCATGGCAAAACTATATAAAAATAAAAATAAAAATTAACCATAAAAATGAAACTAAAAGTCAAAGAACACTCTTAAACCTTATAGAAATAGGTGCTTTCTTTCTCTTCAAAATGAAATGGTGTAAAGACTCCACCTTCTCCTACTTAAGCTCTACTAAAACCTCTTTTGCTTCTTTCTAGAACTTTTAACTCTCAAACTCTCTAGATTTCTTCATTTTTTCTCTCTACAAACTCTTTCTCTTTTCTATACTTAAAACTCTAGCAAAATGACTAACAAACTATACAACTTGGTTGAGTATATTCTATATATAGGACTTGGCTAAGTCCACTTAACTTCTCTAATCAACCAACATCTAGTTAATTAGGAGCTCTAATCTCACAAAAGCAAGATCCACAATTTAAGGAGAATGACATTGCATGGGAGGGATTTAAGGGTTTGAGTTTTTTAGGAGAATACTTGGAGCATTGTGCAACTTAGCTAGCTATTTTCCCTCCCAATTCCTCAACACTTAACCCAAGTGAGGTTAACTTTCTACCATTTAAACTACACATTGATTAAATCTCTACAATTCACCAATACATAGAATATTTGGGCTCCACTTTGGACTTTAGAATAAATTCATTTGGGCTTCTCATTTACATTGGTTTGGGCTCTCAATATACTCCATTTGGGATACTAGGTTAATTCATTTAGGGCTCCCAATAATTAAATCAATTGGGCTAACCATACTAACCTACAAGACTTGAAATTCTAACAAATATTGGGTTGTTTAAGTTAATTTCATTTAGGTTCCCATGTTACATTTATAATGCTTCCAATATTAAGTAATTTGGGATACCTATTGGACTCTCTATGAAATCCCCTTTAGGCTCATCATTTAATTTACTTGGACTCAATATATTAAATCCAATTGGGCTACTAGTTAATTTCCTTAAGATTCCATCAATTAAATTAATTGGACTTTTTATCTTATATTACATGGACTAATTTATACTAACTTACAAGACTTAACAATTATAAGACTTAGCTAGTTTAAATTAAATTATACATATCATTTAGTAACTTATTGAGTTACTAATTAAATCACATAAGACTTACCAAATTGGGTTCCTTCATAACCATATTGGATTAATTTCGTAATCCCATTAGACTTGTTATTTAAAAGCCATTTAGGCTACTTGATTGGGATCGATTATAAAACCCTAACATTTACACATAATCACACATCTCTTAGGCTTACTCTAATTAAAACCCTAACATACATACAAGTACTTGATCTTGATAAATCTTGTTCATTAATTACCACATACCATTACTTAGGGCTTGTGATATAACTAACCACATAACATACACATATTCCCACATTAGTTTAAATTCAACATTTCATTTATTTTATTCTTCTTCATAATTCACACATGTAATTCACTTAGTGATTATTAATCTTCTTATTTGTCATTCAAGGTCAATATTCAAGCTTTATTACCTATTAACATAACTTTAACTTATGACTCGTATAATCAATTTAATTATATTACATGACTTTCCTTCTTACTCCATAGTTAACTAATTAGTTTATTAGTTTTATTGAGTATTAATTTACTCATATTCTCTTCACATTTCTCTTCTCAAAGTCTTGATCCTAAACCTTAATTTTTAATCGTGTTCGATTTCATTTTCGAACCTCATAAATATCCGGGATATTACATTCATCCATACTTACAAGAAGTTCATCCTCAAAATTATAGCATACACATTTCTACTCGTTCTATTCACCATGACTAGGTTTCACATCAACCTTTAATTAATCATATTCAATTTCTTCTCATTTTACTAACGTTCCTCCTCTTTCCTTATCTAAGTATCTCTCTTTAATCATTTAATTTTATGACCACTCTTCTCTATGAAGTTCATACTTCTACCCAAACAATTCTAAAATATTAGAATATCTTTCTGGAGTCTTCAACAATTGTTCGATAATTGTGAAGGAGCTTGAATAAATAAGAAATAAAAAATTCCTTTAAAACTTTTCTTATCTGACTGAGGGGTCATAAAGACCATGAACTCTGTTTAGTTTAACAGGTGCTTCCTCTGTAAAATCACAACCAGAATGTTTAATCAATCACGAAGACTGAAAAAACTCTTCGACATAAAAGATCCCTATTCTGGAAATTATTCACTTCAGACTTACTACAAGAATCCACACTAATAATTTGTATTGGAAGGTTTCAGTCATCTTTTAATTCTTATTTCTCACCAAAGGTATCTAGTCAAAACAAATGGCATATACTTGCATTCTTAAACTGTTCATATATTACCAACTAAAAAAAAATCATTTTAGATTAGTTAAAATAACTGAAATTCATTTCTAGGTCTTCATGATATCGTACCATTACAACAGTGCATTTGAGGATTTCGTCATTTTTCATCTCCGCACAGTGACTTTAATGGTGCGTGATGATTTCATAAATATATTTTGATATTTTCAAATCAATTTGTCTATAAATGCTTCTTTAATGTTTCAAAACAATTGAAAAACCATTTTAGATTTTATCACATCACCACAGGTAACGATGGGTTGTCCTCAAGCCTTGTGTTACCTCGGCTTGATAATAAAATAAAGAAAATTTATTTTTCTTTTCAAAGGCATAAAAGTGCAAATTTGGCATGATTTTAAGAATTTCAAAGTCTAGCATGGTTATAAGATTTGTAATATCCTAAAATCTCAAATATTTCCAATTTTTTTCCTCCGTGTCTTTTTCCAGCTTAATAAATCTATTAATCATTGATCCTATTAATTTTCAGCAATCAAGGAGAACCCTTAAATCTCTATCTATGACATTTCTCGAATCTATATCCCCCTTTGTTCATCAAACTTACTACACATTATGAATTCAGGAATTTATCACAAGAATATGAGTTTAGGAATTTGTCATAGCAATACGTAGTCCAAGAACAAATCATGGACTGTCCATATGCTGAGGGGCTAAAAAACATACCATACGATTTTGAGTCACGAACTTACAATAAGTACGAGTTTTAAGAACGCACCTAAGCTTAACATTCTCTAACTATCAGATATACACATGAGGAAAGAATCACCTTCCCACCATATATATAAATGAATAGCACGACACAAGATTTCAGAGATTATCATTATAGTAGACTAAGTGATTGTTAAACCAATAACAAATACATCAATTTCTCAACTTTTCAACACTGAAAGAAAACATCTACCATCAGTGCATATCTTTCTTCTTCGATACACTACTGAACGGGCAAGTTTCATAGCAGCATCTCATAAATCGTTTAGCTGGCATCTGCACATACAAATGTTTGTTTAACTCAATGACTAACATGAGTCATCGATTGAAATCAACAAACCTCTAAATTTTTCTTAACTTAATATGAATTCTCTTAATCCATATTTTAACATATAACTCATTACGAGTTCGTCTCTCTTGACCATTTCACGATCTTATTAGCATTTTATTTCTGTTGTTCAAAATCTTATTATAATATATCTTCTATCATTTCTTTGAATTAGGTACAACATAATCCCTTTCATTTCTCTTATATCTATTCAAATCCACATTTGGATATTCCTCTATATTTAATTTTATATGAATTTTTTAAATTCATCTTTTATTACTTAAACTCTATATGAGTTTATTACTTTATCATTTTTCTTATCTTCTTCTATGGTTATAGACTAAGATACTCTTACCTAAGATTTTTTTTAACCTATAAGCTATGATACTAACTGTAATGCCCCAAAAATTCATGTACTTGTTACAAGCGACCTCGTGCGTTATTGTACAACTTTCTTATAAAATCCACAACATAATATACTACTATGCTGCTAAAAAACTCAGTAAATTTATTTATTTTTATAAAATCTTTATTATTTTGATCATTTGCCTTAGAATCACAATTTTACATCTCTTCTTAAATCACAAGATCATATACATTATAATATGCTCAATTACAAGGCTATGAGTAACTAACGACTCACAATTCAACACTTAATTATTTTTATACAATTCTTCTATACTGGAGGATCAGGACTTATTTTCAGCTCAAACATCTATCATAATTAAATATCATTGTATCAGTTACTTGATTTCTGACCTTCACCAATTGCAACACTGTTTACTCCAAAAAGGGACTTTAAAAAGTATAAATCACTTATGACAGATTCATTATGCTTTGCTAGATTATTGCTCTTTACTGAAAATTTTGGTTATCTCGTACCTAACTGAAATGTTGGTTTTAAAGCAAGAGTGAGCACGACAACTCAGCAAGTCTAACAGTTATCACATAACACTTAGTTCATGCATCATGCATGCTTAGTAATAAATCTATGTATGACATTTTATATATGCTTCTCAATTCGTATATACTGCATTTAAATCATGATTCATATTTTATATATACTTCTCATATAATCGTACTTCATGCTTTTTACGTACTTCATGTTTTTCACGTACTTCACAAAAATTATATTCATTGATCTCATGCAACACATATAATATCCATATAGCTTCATATAACAATTTAATATCACACTGAAATATAATAATGTACATAACAAGACATTCTTAAGAATATCACGTAATACTGAAAAACTTACATGATGCGTTCATCCTACTTATGCCATCACTACGCATTCTTCGTACAACCTACATTTAAAAAGTTGGTCTAATAATTAGTCACTAATGGACTCTTTATCTTGGTTTAATTCAATTAAACTCTCTGCTTTTACACAACTTACTGTTTCGAACATTTAATAACGTATCAAATACTTCATAATATTATCAATCTTTGATAATATATTAACCAATTATAAATATTATTAATCATTTAATAACATTTTAATCCCTTACTAATATTATTAATCATTTAATAACACTTTAATCCTTTATTAATATTATTAATCATTTAATAACATTTTAATCACTCGCTAATATTATTAACCATTTAATAATATTTTAATCATTTACTAATATTATTAATTATTTAATAATATTTTATTTATTTTATAATATTATTAATCATTATATAATATTTTATTCATTTTTAATATTATTAATTATTTAATAATAGTTATTTATTACCTAATATTATTAATTATTTAATAATATTTTATTTATTTTTTAATATTATTAACCATTTAATAATATTTTATTTATTTTCTAATATTATTAATCATTAATAATATTTTATTTATTTTCTAATATTATTAATTATTTAATATTATGTTATTCCTTTACTAACATTATTAAGCATTTAATAATATTTTTAATTACTTAAATTGGGTCCATATCAATATTATTAATTTTAAAATATTTTTATACATTCTGACCCGAATTGACCCTGACCCGAACCGAAAAAACCTGGCCCGACTCGACCCGGTCCAGAAAAACCCATTTTCTGGGAAAACAACACTGCACCTCGACGAAATATTTAAGGATAAACATCATGCCCCGGCGCTGTGTACTGCGCCCCAGCTCGGTGTTAAAGCATAAACACCGTGCCCCAACACAGTCTTGGCAGAAAGTTTTCTACCTTTTTCCTGATTTTTCAACTATGACACTTTTGATTCAATCTTCAATAAAAACATGTTACACACATCTAAATGACACCAAATTTGATTTGTTTTTTTCGTAACTTAATTTTCTTCAATATTTCATGGATCAATCGGTTAGGGTTTTGAAAATGACATGTTTTGCTACAAAGACCATAATTTGCACATTTCCCTATATATTTCAAATATTCAAGTTGGGTTATTTTTATAACCTCTAGTGCTATCTTTGAAATAATAAAACTCACAAAAATAATATCCACAACTCATATCACAAATTGTCGAACCATACACTTAGTTAGGATTTCTACTGGTAAACATAGTATTTTCACATATACTCTAGCATACATGGATACATAATACCTCAAATAGCCACATAGCTCGTAGATCTACAATAATATATAGATACATAGCCACATAGTTTAAAGAAACTAGGTTTTCTTCCATAACAACCATGTCAAAACTATATATAACAAATATTAATCATAAAAATGAAACTAAAAGTTATAGAACACTTTTGAACCTTATAGATCTAGGTGCTTTCTTTCTCTTAAAAATGAAATCTTGTAAAGTCTCCACCTTCTCCTCCTTAAGCTCTACTGAAACCTCTTTTGCTTCCATTTAGAACTTCTAACTCTCAAGAGTTCTTCCTCTTTTCTCACTACAAACTCTATCTCTTTTCTATGCTTGGAACTCTAGCAAAATGACCAACAAACTATACAACTTTGGTGGAGTACTCTTTATATAGGACTTGGTTAAGTCCACTTAACTTCTCTAATCAACCAACATCTAGTTAATTAGGAGCTCTAATCCCCAAAAGCAAGATCCACAATTTAAGGAGAAGGACATTGGTGTGAGGGATTTAAGGGTTTGAGTTTTTTAGGAGAATGCTTGGAGCATTGTGCAACTTAGCTAGTTATTTTCCCTTATAATTCTCCAACACTTAACCCAAGTGAGGTTAACTTTCTTCCATTTAAACCACAAAATGATTAATTCTCTACAATTCACCAATACATAGAATATTTGGGCTCCACTTTGAACTCTAGAATAAATTCATTTGGGCTTCTCATATACATTGACTTGGGCTCTCAATATACTCCATTTGGGCTACTAGGTTAATTCATTTAGGGATCCCTCCAATTAAATCAATTGGGCTAACCATACCAACCTACAAGACGTAAAATTCTAACAAGTGTTGGGCTAGTTTAAATTAATTTCATTTGGGTTCCCATGTTACATATATAAGGCTCTCAATATTAATTAATTCGGGCTACCTGTTGGACTCTCTATTTAATCCCTTTTGGGCTTTTCATTTAATTTACTTGGACTCAATATATTAAATCTAATTGGGCTACTAGTTAATTTCCTTAAGCTTCGATCAATTAAGTTAATTTGACTCTTTATCTTATATTTCATGGACTGGTTCATACTAACTTACAAGACTTAATAATTATAAAACTTAGTGTTGGTCAAAATCGGAACTGTTTATTTATATTTTATTTATTAGATAAATTTTGATTTTGGATTCGTTTGAATGAATAACGTGCAAGCACACACGGTCAACAAGTAATAAAGTAAAACTAAAAATCGATCCCACGAGGAATTAGTTCTAACAATTTCCCAAATACTAACTCAAAATAAGTCAATCTCAGTTAAATGATTGATTGAATGGAAGAGAAATTGAAATAAAGCAAATTAACATTTAAATTAGAAAGTAATTTAAGATAGGAGAACCTAAGTCTGCAATTTCCCCTACCATGTTAATTAAATCTCCTAACTCTCTTCTTAATTATACTGTCGCGATGAATTGTCAACCGAAAAATACGATAGTATTTATAGGCATCTTTCGATATCCAGATAAACATATCCCATCCAAAGTTATCCCATTCAACAGAATTTAGACAAGAACAACTCAAGCAAGATAATTCACTATATTTCTATGAGAACTACACAAGCAGAGTTTTGAAGCACATATTCTCACATTGGCTACATGCGGCATGCTGGTATATGTCTGTCTAGTGAATTCAATCCTAAGACCAAATAACATAACACGTGTTAACATATTTAGGTCAAAACTTATAATCCATCTTTCAATTTCATACAAGTTACCAAAGTGGTTACAAAGCTAAATAATTAACATTTAACACAAAACATGATAACCCACTCATATGGCCTTAACCAACAAATGGTCAATCGAGAACAATATAGTACTTATACGCCTCTGTCGATAACAATACAAACATAACCAAGTCTAAATAATCTACTATATCTCTATGAGAATTAACATTAGACAAGGGTTTGAGGCTCAGATTCTTAACCGGTTACACATGACATATATGTATATTCCTATCCTATACACAAATTATGTAGTCTAATATAGAACAAGCAAAATCACATGTTATCACATTAAGATTAACAAACTACAATCCATTTGTCAATTTCATATAGGCAACCAAGATAATTGCTTAACCAAGTAATCAATACATGAAGAACTAAATATGAAAATCCAATCCATATATTGTTAATCAAAAGAGAGAAATTCATTTCAAACAACAAACTAGATTCAAAAGCATAATTAGACTTGAATGTAAAAAGTTTAACAAATATTCATTACAAATCCATCAAGAAATCCCAAATAATGTAATACAAAGACAACTAAGAGTTAAGAAGATATAACTTGTTGTCATCCAAACATAAATCTCCTAGACCCAAGCATCCATCAATGGTTTCAAGCTTGTTCTTCATCTTCTTCATTCTTCTTTTATAAATTGGGGATTTTTGTACCAAGAATCAAAGGTTTGGTAACATCCTACGAAGGAAAACCACCTTACCTCCTCCTCTCTCCCTCAAGAATTGCCTTTCTCAGACCCTATAGGGAAAAGGAAATGAAAGATAATGAATTAGGGCTGGAAATCTAGACTTAAAAAGCAAAAATTCCGCAATGGAATAGTAGATCGCTGCGGTGGAAGTAGGGGAGCACTGCGGCGGTCCTTTACATTTTTTTGGCAGTTCCTTTCGAGCTTCGCGACAGTGCCTTCAAGCACTACAGCGGCTGAACCTTGCTGCTTCTGAGTTTTGTACTACCGCTACAATGGTGGCTTTGATGAAAAATTATCATTTTGTCATTCCCACTATATTTTTCTACAAAAATAAAATTAAAATAAATAAAATATATATAAAAATAATAAAAATTACCTAAAATACAAATAACACACATAAAATTAATATTACATCATATTTTACAATGAAAACATAAAAAAAACATATAAAACTAACTAAATGCTAAAGAATTCACAATATCATCAAGTTCAAAGGTATTAAATAAATAGGTACAAAAATAAGTCATCACTTGGTTAGTTTAGATTAAATTATACATATTATTTAGTAACTTACTGAGTTACTAACTAAATCACATAAGACTTACCACATTGGGTTCCTTTATAACCATATTGGATTAATTTTATAATCCAATTAGACTTGTTATTTAAAAGCCATTTAGGCTACTTAATTGGGTTCGATTATATATAAAACCCTAACATGTACACATAATCACACATATCTTGGGCTTGCTCTAATTAAAACTCTAACATACATACAAGTACTTGATCTTGATAAATTTTGTTCATTAATTACCACATACCATTACTTAGGGCTTACGATATAACTAACCACATAACATACACATATTCCCATATTGGTTTAACTTCAACATTTCATTTATTTTATTCTTCGTCATAATTCACATAAGTAATCCACTTAGTGATTATTAATCTTTTTATTTGTCATTCAAGGTCAGCATTCAAGCTTTATTACCTACTAACATAACTTTAACTCATGACTAGTATAATCAATTTAATTATATTACATGACTTTCATTTTTACTCCATAGTTAACTAATTAATTTATTTGTTTTGCTAAGTATTAATTTACTCATATTCTCTTCACATTTCTCTTCTCAAAGTCTTGATCCTAAATCTTAATCTTAATCGTGTTCGATTCCATTTTCGAGCCTAAAAAATACCTGGGATATTACAAAATCCATAGACATACAATCAAATTGCATAAAAAGAGCAGAAGCATGGTAAAATTAAATTTTAAAATTTTACACACCATAACCAGGATCGACTTTATGCTCAATTATTAATCAAACAAGAATGAGTTAGAAAATTATACCCTTGTAGATACTATGTAATGTCCTAGAATTTTCACGTCATTCTTAATTAAATTATTAATTTAAATTTTAACGAGTTAGTTTTACAAGGTTATTTAAAAAAAATTATTTATTAATTACGTAATTAAATGATTATGTGATTAATTGCCAAAGTTAATTAAATAGGGTCATTAATATATTAATTAAATTAGTGAACAAACCCTAAAGTTTTGATATCAAAATAATTGATAAGTTGCCATTAATTAAATATTCAATTAAATTGAATATAATGAGTGAATTAAATTTTATAAATTAATTAATATGATAATTAATTAATGTAAACAATGTAAAATATTAAGAATATTATTTATTAGTTCATTTAGTAATTTAACAATAATGGGATAGAGTATTTAATTAGTTAATCAATTCAATTATTATTTAATCATGGATTGGATAATTAATGTGTAACAAAATTAATAACTAATCATTTGGATTATATTAAATAGTCAAATGTTAAATTAAATGGGCTTGATAAATTAATAGTTCAAGACATTTCATATTAGTCAATTGAGTTTTGTTGAGAATCCAATCATAAGTTTATTTAGGAAATTAAAGTGTAGCATGTTACTTATTAAATTTAAGCAACATTGAGACTTTAATTTGGGACAACAATTCTATGAGTTGTCGTGTGGGTGTGGAGGAGTGAAGGAATTCCAAATTGTTTGTGTAAATTTAATTGTTTATTTATGTTGCTTGTTGGTGTGGTCCTTTTTGCTTCCTTTTCATTTAATAACTATTAAGGTAATACATGGGACAATCTTTTTGGGACAAAGAATCCCCAAGTCAGTCGCATGGAAGGATGATTGCTTAGCATTGTGTTTTAAATTCTTTGAATAAATAAATGGATAGTTTAACTTGGGAGCATTGTGTAGTCATTTCACCTTTTTCCTCCCTTAGTAATTTTTTTAAAAGGAAATTAAATGAGCAACATTGTGGTGGTGTTGATGGACTGCCGAATGGATGGGGTAGGAAGCAAATAAGGTTATTTAATTATTTTTGGTTGCTTGTTTTGGTTTAAGGGGTACATATAGACCATACTCCATTTTCAACAACTCTAGTCCTTTTAATTGTTTGTGTAAGTATTCCTAAGCTAGAGTTGTTATGGCTAAAGTGTAGAAATAATTTATATATCTATAACTAGTATTAGTTCAGTTATTTCCTTTAGAGAAGAAAACTTGCTCATTTGAATACTTGCAATTACAAGTTCTAGAGAGAAACTTTTGAGAGAAAGGTATAGTGAGAACAAAATATTTGAGAGATTAAGGAGGAAAAGAAAAAAAAAGAAGTTAGTATTGTTCATGCCTTCAAGCCTTATCACCTATTTTGGAAGAAAAAGGAACATAGACACTAAAACAAGGTAATGGTTATTTTAAATCTAGCTTTGTGTGAAATTAAATAAACCAGCATGTGAATATAAGCATGTTAATATAGTTAATAATGTATAGTAGTTGTATTTATGCCATACTTGAGTTTAATATGCTTGATTTGTATTTTGGTATAACTTCTATGCTAAAAACATGTGTTTGGTAGTGTGTAAACAAGTCTTGGAATTAATGACCAATTTTTTTTTTATAAAACTTAGATTTAATGTTCTAATATTATAGAACATTAAATCATGAGAAAAACAAAGTTTGAATCACTCAAAATGGAGTTATACACAAAAAGTTATGATTTATAGCAGTTTATTTGGTACAATAATTTTTATGAAAAAAAAATGGTATTAAATCATGAGAAATTAAATTTTCATGTTATAAATTGATATTAAGTGATTGATAATTTTTTTGGATTTTTATTGAGCAGTTAAAGCTTACTTGAAGGTATAATTTTTATTAAGTGGTGTATTTTTCGAGCACTGTAGACATTCTGCAAAGGAAAGAAAAAAAAAAAAAAGAGTTGGTCGCGCATTGCGCGCTAACTATTAATACTGCCAGACGTGGAGCCAAACGACGCCGTTTGGCGTATAAAAACGATAACCCGCGCGCAATGCGCGGAAATCGTTTTCGGTTCTTCAAAACGGCATTGTTTTAGGTCGTGATTTTGTTAAGCACGCGCAATGCGCAGTAGTAAAATTTTCCAGCGAAATTACCAGGTTGCCCCTCCGTCCAATTTTTTGATTTATTTACAAAATTACCATTCTGGATAAATTTTAATTAATTTAAATGTTTGAAAAATAATTTAAAATTATAACAAAAATAATAATAATACAAAAATGATATTTAGGATGATATTTTTCATTAAGTTTAATATTTAAATATTTTAAATATTACTCTAGTTAGCTAAATTATGGTTAAGTTAAATAAATAAAAATTTCATTAATTATTATTTAAAATAATAATAATAAATAAATGTGATAAATTAGCAATTATTATTTAATTCCTATTAAATAATAATTAAAGAGAGATAAAAATTTATAAATTATTTATTTATTATTAAATAATAAATAAGGATAATTAAGTAATTAATTATTAGTTAATTAGCATTAAATAATGATTAAGGGAAATTAAGTTATTAGATTAATAATTTATTATTTAAATAATGATTAAGGGAAATTAAGTTATTAGATTAATAATATATTATTTAATTTAAATAATAAGTAAGGATAAATAAATTGATTAATTAACCTTAAATAATAATTAAAATTAATTAAATAAGTAGTTATTATTTAACTAACATTAAATAATAATTAAAGATGATTAAAATTAGTAAGCTATTATTTAATTTCCCTAAATTAAATAATAAGTGAGGTTAATTAATTAGTTAATTATTAGTTGATTAATATTAAATTAAATAAGGTTAAAATTAAATCAATAATTATTTATTATTTAATTATTATTAAATAATAAATAAGTTCAATTAGTTATTATTTATTTTAAATAATAACTAAAGATAATTAATTAATTTCCATTTAATCATGATTAAATAGTAATTGAATAGAGTTCTAGTTAATAAGATAATTTGAAGTTAATATTGCAATTAATTGTAATAAATTGGGTAAGGATTTAATAAGTGTCCAACACTTAAGAAAAATATTTTCTAACTTATTAAATTATTAACCTAATATGATTAAGTGTCTATAAGGTTAATAATATTGTTTTGACTGATGTAAATTATGTGTTTGTACTTATGTGGTAAATAAGTTTCTTAGTGAGCGTATAGTTGTGCAAATATGTTGTACTAATTATTAGACCAACTTTATTAATGTTAGGTATTTCAAAGCCAGTTAGTTAAAGGTAGACATTAATTGTAACTGAGTAGACAGGCAAGTTCCTTATCTCTAAACTCATTTCATTGAGCAAGTTATTTACTTAAGCTTAAACTGTAATTCTAAGCATGATTTGAGTGGTTTAATTACTTTATAATTATTCCACAATCGATATTATTGTTATTCGCACTTGGTGCACTTCATCTTGTACAGTCTTTGACTTGTACCTTATTTAATGTTCTATTGTTTAAAGAACTGTTCAAAGTAGGTCTAAGCCATTGTTCACATTTATGTTAAAGACTTTAAAAGCTATCCAAATCATTGAGATGCGGATTCTTGGACTATTATGAACACCTCCCTATTATAAGGGAGTACCCTATATCTAATATCAGGTACAAAAATACGGAAATAAAATATTATGCATACACATATTGTACTGAGGCTGATCCCATCGGGTACATATTTCTGGTAGTAACCATTGGGTCAACCTACTATTGACTCTAGTGGATGTTTATAGTTCATAGTCTACTTGACTATCTTGAATCTAAAAGCAAATCATTATTCATGCTTATGTTATTCATATTGTTGAATTGTTTAAGTTATTCCCTTTCATTCATGATATATATTGTCTCTTGTTGTTATTTAAACTTGTTGAGCAAACTAGTTGCTCACCCTTGCTATATCATGAACCTTATTGCAGTGGAACCCGAGACTTCTGGAAAGAACAAGGGTAAGGGAAAGATGAAGTGATAGACTTCAAGAGACAGTCTTTAGTTTATTCGTCTAGCTAAAATTACTTATTTTGTAATGTAAACCCTAAGTACTTTATTAAGGGTATTTACATACTTTTGTGTAAAGTTACCGTATCTTGGGACTAGTAACACCTTTTGAATGAACAACATATGTTTATTATTCCGCATTTAGTTATTGTATGTTGTTTAGAGGTGGATGTTTGTATTGAATGTGATGACCGGATCCGGGTATTTGAGACCCAAATTTGGGGGCGTCACAGGTTGGTATCAGAGTTGTAGGTTAAAAACGTTAGGATTGCGAAACCTAAGTTATAACATTAGTAGTAAACTCGTATTGAGTGTTAGGAGATAAATCAAGGAGATTTATCATATGTGGTTTTGATGAATTGGGGAATTCATCGAGTCGAGTCGTACCCAATGAAATATAATTTTATTTCTTCAATGAATATATTTTATTGTTGTACTGATGTTAGTTTTTCTGTTGAGTTGTAGGATGGCTATAGGCGAGACGAGCGGAGCTCGAAAGGACGTGGTATTCATTGATATACCAGTAGATACACAACAGTTGGTAGGGTATGCACTCGTTGCACCTGTATCCCTGGTATGAGGGTCTGATCCGGAGGAGGACGATAGTAGGGATGCCGCGGAGCCCGTCAGGGGTGGAGTGATGAGGCCCTATAGCGAGGATGAGGCCGAATCTGAGGACGAGGAACAGGAAGAGCCAACAGAGTACGTTGATGGCATGGGCATCATCGATGAGCTGACTACGGCGAACGACGAGTTAGAGAATAGGTTCAGCACCTGGAGGAGCAAAACCAGATTCATCAGCAAACTAAGGATCAGTATAGGGACGCAACTTACATGTTCTCTGGTGAGAACATGGAGCTAAAGGAGAGGTGACTGATTTGCAGGCCAAAATTCAGTAGTTGGAGAGTGCAACACCTTTATTGGGTCCCACAATGCAGCAGTCTATGATTCAGATCAGTCAGCTGAGGCAGACGGTGGAGAGATTAGACGCTAGGGAGATGGTGAGTCAGGCAGTTCTTCAGACCGTCAGGGCTGAGCTTGATAGGGAGAGAGTTGACAGGATACAGATACAGAAGGCATGACTCAGGGCCACTAGGAGGGTTGGTAGCCTGGAGAGAAAGGTTAGAGTTGGATCCGCTAGGATCAACACCTTGGAGAATGCCATTGATACTTCGTTTGATCGACTGAGGCATCGTGTTATGAGGTACCCTAGGGAGGCGGGTAACAGCCGACGTTGGATTCGTCGCCATACAGTGGATGAGTTGGCCCAGCAGGCTTTACGCAGGGCTATTCGTAGGACAATTCGCTGCAGCAGGCGGTGATTTATTGTTCTTATCTTATTTGTACCTAGTAGTAGTGAGTCCCACTTTTTGTTTCTATTAGGGACATTTCAGCTGTTGTAAATCCTTATGTTTTGGTGTATGCATAGGATATCAGTTAGATCTCAACTTTTGTTATGTTAGAGGGGTAGATGGTAGTGAATCCTCACTTTTTGTTTATTAGAGGATAGTTGTTTATAGGAAACTTGTGCCTTGAGCGTTTATAGAAGTATGCCACTTGTTGAGTCTGTACTAAAACATTGGTATATAAATATAAATGCAGTTATTTCTTTGTTTAAATCAAATGTGTTTGATATATAGTTTTAAATTTAACTATTAATTTGGCTAAATTAATGCGTAGAATTATAAACGTAAGTCTAAGATTTGCTCTTTAGCAGATCATGCCAAGAGGTAGACCACGCAATCAACATATCGTAGAGTCAGAGAGTGAGGTTGGGGATCAACCTAATCTTATGAGGATGTTTGCGGAGATACTAGCGGAAGCCATGTAAGCTAGACCCCCACCAGTGGTAGTACAACTAGCACCGTAGCCAGCGCCGCACTTGGCAAATTTTAAGGATTTCAAACTAGTTGGACCACTGGAGTTTCAGGGAACTCTAAACCCGATCGAAGCACAGACTTGGATCGAGGAAATGGAGAAGGTGTTTGAGGTCGCTAGGGTGGCCGAAGAACAGAAGACTAGTTTCGCTACCTTCATGATGAAGGGGGCGAACTACTGGTGGAAGGCCAACAAGGGTCGTGTGGGAGAAGGTGTCATTATCTGGGAACGCTTTAAAGAAATGTTTCTAGAAAACTACTTTCCAGAAAGCATGCAGCAAGAAATGGAGGTGAAATTGCTCGAGTTAAAACAGGGAAGCATGTCTGTGGCTGAGTATGCGGCCAAGTTTAATGAGTTGGCAAGGTTCGCAACTCATCAAGTCAATACTGAGGCTAGGAAGGCTCGGAGGTTTGAGTTGGGACTAAAGCCGTGGGTGTACCGTTCTGTGGCGGTATTGAAGATTAAGAGTTTTTCAGAACTGTTGGAAAGGGCAATCATTGCAGAGGGTGGCAGTGAGGCCCTGGCTAAATTCAATCAGGAGAGAAAGAAAAGTCATAAAGGGCAGAAGGCGGGAAGCAGCGGAGGCAGTAACCCCAATAAACGGAAGTGGAATGAGAGCCAATCGCCTGAGGCAACAAATCCGGAGGAGAAGCTAAGAAAATTGACGGATACAACAATTGTGGTAAGAACCACACGGGCGAATGTTTGAAGGGCAAGAGTGTTTGCTATAGCTACGAAGAGCCAAGGCACATGGCTCCACAATGCCCGAAAAAGATGAAAGAAGTATGTTTTTCCTATGGAGCAACCGATCATCATGCCAAGGACTGCCCGAAGAGGAAGGGAGACGCTGGGAGTGACAACAGAGGCAACAACAACAACAACAACAACAACAGGCTAAACATTGGTGGGCCAGCCAGTTAGGCTAACCGACCCACAGCGCGCACTTTCAACATGACTATGCAGGATGCAGTCGACTCTAAGGACGTGGTGTCAGGTATCATCCCGATCAATGATATTAATACATATGTATTGTTTGATTCGGGTGCTACCTGCTCATTTGTTTCTGAAGATTTTGCTAAGAGATTAGATTTACCTCAAGAAAAGCTAGAACACCTTATGAACATAGAGTAGCAAACAAAGAAATTATTCCCGTAGACTACATTCATATGAACTGTTGTGCTGGATTACGAGGGTTTAAACTTAACGTGGATTTGATACCGATTCATCTAGGGGAGTTCGACGTAATCCTAGGGATGGATTGGTTATCGAGTCACGGGGCAGTTATTAACTGTAAGAAGAAGTGTGTACACCTAAAGATTTCAAATAAGTCAAAAGTTATATTTTACGATAGTAAATCGCCAAGACAATCAAGTTGTCTGACAATGATGCAAGCACGAAAGTTTCTTAGGAAAGGGTGTTTAGGTTATCTGGCACATGTGGTCGATACTAGACAAGTCAAGGGCGAACTGAGTCAGATACTTGTTGTACGGGAATTCGTTGATGTTTTCCCAGATGAGATTTCGGGGTTACCGTCGGACAGAGAAGTGGAGTTTGTTATTGATTTGGTACCGGGGACCACACCAATATCGAAGGCGCCGTACCGTATGGCACCAGTAAAAATGAAAGAATTGATGGTTCAATTGCAGGAACTGCTAGATAAAGGTTACATCAGACCAAGCGTGTCACCATGAGGAGCGCCAGTTCTGTTTGTAAAGAAGAAGGATGGTTCGATGAGGCTTTGTATTGATTATCGGGAGTTGAATAAGGTCACCATTAAGAACAGGTATCCGCTACCCAGAATTGATAATCTGTTTGATCAACTTAAGGGAGTGGAATACTTTTCGAAGATAGATTTGAGGACGAGTTATCATCAACTGAAGGTGAGGGAGGAGGATATCCCAAAAACGGCATTCAGAACTAGTTATGGTCATTTCGAGTTTCTAGTGATGTCATTTGGACTGACGAATGCACTAGCGGCATTCATCGATATGATGAATAGAGTGTTCAAGCAGTACTTGGACAAGTTCATGGTCGTATTCATTGATGACATATTGGTGTATTCAAAGACAGAGGAAGAACATGCAGAACATTTAAGGATCGCATTAGAGGTTTTAAGAAGGGAGAAGTTGTACGCCAAGTTTTCGAAGTGTGAATTTTGGTTGCAGAGGGTGCAGTTTCTAGGTCATGTTATCGACAAGGACGGTGTTTCAATGGACCCAGCGAAGGTGGAGGCAGTTATCAATTGGGAACAACCGAAGATGCCTACTGAGATAAGGATTTCTTAGGGTTAACGGGATATTATCAGAGATTCATTCATGATTTTTTGAAGATAGCATCATCGTTGACCAATCTTACCCGAAAGACTGTGAAGTTTGTTTGATCAGAAAAGTGCGAGGAAAGCTTTATGGAGCTGAAGAAGAGGTTGAGTCAGGCACCAGTGTTGGCTTTACCGGACGACACGGGAGGTTTCATAGTGTATAGTGATGCGTCACACAAGTGTCTTGGTTGTGTACTAATGCAGCACGGCAAGGTCATTGCGTATGCGTCACGTTAGTTAAAGGATTATGAGAAGGGTTACCCGACTCATGACTTGGAGTTAGCAGCGGTAGTTTTCGCCCTGAAGATCTGGAGGCACTACCTATATGGCGAGAAGTGTGAGATATATACAGATCACAAAAGTTTGAAATATATCTTCACTCAGAAAGAGTTGAATATGAGGCAGCGCCGATGGTTAGAATTGATCAAAGACTATGACTATGAAATTCTGTACCATCCGAGCAAGGCCAATGTAGTAGCAGATGTCTTGAGCAGAAAAGGCAGGGAGAAGTTACTGAAGCTAACAAATCAGGAAGAGTTGGTGAGAGATTTCGAACGTATGGAGTTGGAGATCAAATATCCGATGGAGACGGATGAGAAGTTATTTACAGTAACAGCAAGCCCGACCTTATTAGACAAAATCAAAGAGGCTCAGGAAAAGGATGAAGATTGTGATAGTATTAAGAAGCGAGTTGCTGAAGGCGAGGAGCTTAAGTACAAGATTGATAGCACGGGGTTGTTAAGGTTCGAAGGGAGACTTTGGGTACCGTTGGATCCGGAGCTGCGGGAAGAGATTCTTCAAGAATCTCACAGTACGAGGTACTCAGTACATCCCAGAAGCACGAATATGTATCAGGATCTACGATAATACTTTTGGTGGCCAAATATGAAGAGGGAAGTGGCAGAATGTGCCAGTTGATGTCTGACATGCCAGCAGGTTAAAGCAGAGCATCAGCGGCCGAGCGGACTGCTTCAACCACTAGGGATTCCAGAATGGAAGTGGGAGCACATCACGATGGACTTTGTGGTAGAATTTCCATTGACACATAAAGGTTTAGACGCCATCTGGGTAATAGTGGACCGTCTGACCAAGTCAGCCCATTTTTTACCCATCAGAATACGGTAGAATCTAGAGCAGTTAGCAAAGCTCTATGTGAAGGAGATAGTGTCACGACATGGAGTGCCGGTATCGATTGTGTTCGACAGAGATCCGTGGTTCACGTAAAATTTTTGGAGAAGTCTGTAAGCAAGGATGAGGACACAGTTGAGGTTAAGCACATTGTGACGCCCCCAAATCTGAGCTCACACAGCCCAAACTTGAGTCGTCAAAAGACTACAACAAAATTATTACAACAAAACACAACGTACAACAATACAGTGTATAATAATACACAACTAAGTCTTCACTATTATTGCCACACTATTTTACAACACGTGAAGACTAGGATAGCTATTCCTCGGACTCTCACTCCATCCCCCGGCTAGACCCCGTTACGTTTTCATCTCCTGTTGAAAACAATGGAACAAAAGAAAGGGTGAGCTCAAATAGCCCAGTAAGAAATATCATGACTAAGATAATGACGAATAATTTATCATTAGCCTTCAACAGTTGAGTTCTTGATAGAATACAATAGACTACAAGGTTTATATCAAAAACTGCAGTTAAATTCTTAAACAACGTTCAGATCAATAATAGCAGCGGAATGAGCAATCTATTAGAAGAATAATGCAGACTATAATGTCCACTCGCTTCTCTTTTTAGTAAAAATATCATCAACTTTTATCATCTGAAATACCATTAGTCATAATAATAAAAATTCACAGTTCCTGATCATAATCATGCAGATCAACAGTTCATATTTGCACTACGGGCCAAAGACATTTAATATAACACCAACGGTCATGATTATACCAGATTCAGCCTTTGGTAATAATCATACCAATCAACAGTTCATCTTTGCACTACGGGCCAAAGATATTCAATAAAGCACCAACGGTCATGATTATACCAGATTCAGCCTTTGGTCATAATCATACCAACCAACAGTTCATCTTTGCACTACGGGCCAAAGAGAACATTCACCACGTGCCATAAAAGACACCGAACAGATGTATCGCCTTTAACCTAGTATATCGCCTTTAACCTATCATCTGTTCAACAATTATATCACATCTGTGCCCCCGGCCACAGATATTCACAACAGCTTGATTCTTGATGATTAATACAAATAACAGTGA
Organism: Hedera helix; assembly: GCA_947179155.2. Lineage (NCBI taxonomy): Eukaryota > Viridiplantae > Streptophyta > Magnoliopsida > Apiales > Araliaceae > Hedera > Hedera helix. The sequence goes on along the minus strand of OX359270.1, from coordinate 16,008,764 downwards.
TACAAATGATGAACAGAAGAACAGGATAAACAATAAGTATCAGAAGTTTACTTTGTGCAGATTCAAATAATGTCCAAATTGCCAACATGATGTGGAGTGAAATTTAAAAATGATATTCAAGATCCACAGTTCAGAATAACGGTTACAGTTCAATAGAAAGGTTCACGTAAATAGGAAGGTTCAGTTGAAATAATGAAGTTCAACTATTATGGAACATATAATATTTTCAGGAATTATAGAAGCAATAGTTCCATAATAAGTTTCGATTTAGGAGTATGAAAGAAAATAATATCCCTTACCGTAGCAGGTTTGATTAACAAAAGGTGAAGGAAATTAATATCCCTTACCATAGTAAGTTTGAATAATGGAAGATGAAAAAGATGGTATCCCTTATGAGTATAAAGGAAAATGATATCACTTACGAATATGGAATAAAAGTGTCATGTGATAATTCGTGTAGACAAATTATTTCCACACGAGACAAATAAAAAGGGATATTCACCAACAGGCGATAATCCGCACCGTAAGGTTATTCCCATCAATTTGAATACGAATAGTTATTCACCAAACAGGCGATAATCCGCGCCGTAAGGTTATTCCCATCAATTTGAATACGAAGAGTTATTCACCAAACAGACGATAATCCGCACCGTAAGGTTATTCTCAAAGATTAATAAGGAATGAATACAAAAGGTTATTCACCAACAGGCGGTAAACCGCGCCGTAAGGTTATTCCCACAATTTAATACATGGAAATAAATGGCACAAGAAAGAAACGATATTATTTTCGAGAATCAAAGAATGATAATCCCTTCAAGTAAGAAAGAAAATAATATCCATTTATGATGATGAAAAGAGTGATACCCCTTACTGTAATAAATTTAAGAGTGTGAAAAGAATGATATTCCTTACCTTAACTCGTGACTGGATATTGGTTTAAATGAGGTTGATCAACCTATATTTTTATAATAAAATTAGTAATTTCCACATATAAATTTCAAAGTGTATGATAACTCGTATAATATGAATTATCAAAATTATATATATTTAACATAATTTTTGTAGTATAATATAACTACTTTTAAATAGTTTTAAAAATAATATTCCAAAATAAATCTTCCAAAGAAAGCTTTTAAAAATGAATCTTCTTAAAGAAGAGTCTTCTAAAGGAAGATTTGTGAATACCGTGAAAAATAGGAATTTATAAAATTACTAATCTTTAATAAAAGACTTACTTGAAAAATTCCTGCACTCCTTTTGGTTTTCAAACTCTCAAAATAACCTTACTATTCTCAGAGAAAACTCATAAAATTCTTATAGAAAAATTTTATGTTTTAGGTGTGATTTTTCTATTCAGCTGAACAAGCTATTTATAGGAGAAAAGAGGGGCACTGTGCGTGGTTGGTGAACTGTTGGCGTGCTGCACGCCAGTGTAAATTTTCTACATTGGCAGCGCAGTCGGCTGCCTCACCAAACATCACAGCAACCAATTCACATTTTGAATTTTTCATGTGGCCCCCCACATAGGGTCCACATGCTACTATTTAAAATAATTACTTTTTTTTTTTTTTTTTTTTTTTTAAATTATTTATTTTATTCTATTTTTCTTCATGTGGGTCCTGCATATAAAATTAAATAACGCTACAACAATAATTCAACAATAATGTTAGAAACACATTACAGATCAATATTAATTTAATAATATAAATTACAGTATAATTGCTACTGTGATAATTATTTGGTTCAATACAGTGCACCAATTAACTCAATGCTATGAAATACAGTGTAATGACAATTATTGAATCAATAATGCAAAATACTGTGTAGCAACAATTATTGAATTGATAACATAAAATATTATGCAGTGACAATTATTGATGAAATGATGTGCAACAGTTACGGTGTCAATTATCAGATCAATAATATAAGACACTGTGCAATACCGTGTGCTACAGAAAATACCATAAACTACCGTATGCTACTATTCTTTTATCACCGGTATTTTAACAGTTAATACCGTTGACTATTTTTATTTAAAAAGGTTACTTCTGTCGTTTTCTATATCCGACAAATATTCCGTTGTGGGGTCCACAAATAATTTGTTATTTCGGCGCCGTCGTACGACACGAATATTCCCCGACCAAACGAATATTCCCCGACAAAGCGAATATTGTCCGACAAAATAAAATTTGCACATAACATCCTTAACTTTCAATTTCGTCAATTTAACCACTTACTGTTTCAGAAAAATATATATGTGAAGAAAAATTAAATTTTATATTTCATAAAATTCGGGGTCTTACACACATCATACCATCCTCAAACTGATGGCCAGAGCGAGCGAACGATTCAGACTCTGGAGGATATGCTCAGAGCGGTCGTGATGGACTTAAAGGACAGTTGAGGCGACCATTTGCCATTGGTAGAGTTCGCTTACAACAACAGTTATCACGCTAGTATCGGCATGCCACCGTACGAAACGCTCTATGGAAGAAAATGTCGAACACCGTTATGTTGGAACGAGGTTAGTGAGCGAAGACTGCTTGGACCTGAAATGGTGCAGCAAACTGCAGACATAGTACAACTTATCAGAAATCGACTGGTAACAGCTCAAGATCGTCAAAAGAAGTACGCGGATTTGCATCGCCAAAAGTGGGACTTTGACGTAGGCAGTTTCGTATTTCTCAATGTATCTCCCTGGAAGGGGAAGATCCGTTTTGGCAAAAAGGGCAAGCTGAGCCCTAGGTTCATAGGACCATTCGAAATTTTGAGGCGAGTCGGTGAAGTGGCGTACGAGGTAGCATTACCTCCTGAACTTGAGAACATTCACAATGTGTTTCATGTGTCAGTGTTGCGCCCGTATAAATCGGACTACAAGCATGTTATCTCATATGAACCAATTCAAGTTGAGAAGGACTTATCATATGAAGAAGTTCCTGTCCAGATACTCGATAGGAAGGAACAGAAGCTGAGGAATAAGATAATTCATTCTGTCAAAGTACTTTAGAGGAATCACGCAATTGAAAAAGCTACGTGGGAACTAGAGGAGGAAATGAGAGTGAATTATCCGTTTTTATTTGAGTGACCTTATTTTGCAATTCCGAGGACGAAATTTTCATAAGGGGGGAGAATGTAATGTCCTAGAATTTCCACGTCATTATTAATTAAATTATTAATTTAAATTTAACGAGTTAGTTTTACAAGGTTATTTAAAAAAAATTATTTATTAATTACGTAATTAAATGATTATGTGATTAATTGCCAAAGTTAATTAAATAGGGTCATTAATATATTAATTAAATTAGTGAACAAACCCTAAAGTTTTGATATCAAAATAATTGATAAGTTGCCATTAATTAAATATTCAATTAAATTGAATATAATGAGTGAATTAAATTTTATAAATTAATTAATATGATAATTAATTAATGTAAACAATGTAAAATATTAAGAATATTATTTATTAGTTCATTTAGTAATTTAACAATAATGGGATAGCGTATTTAATTAGTTAATCAATTCAATTATTATTTAATCATGGATTGGATAATTAATGTGTAACAAAATTAATAACTAATCATTTGGATTATATTAAATAGTCAAACGTTAAATTAAATGGGCTTGATAAATTAATAGTTCAAGACATTTCATATTAGTCAATTGAGTTTTGTTGAGAATCCAATCATAAGTTTATTTAGGAAATTAAAGTGTAGCATGTTACTTATTAAATTTAAGCAACATTGAGACTTTAATTTGGGACAACAATTCTATGAGTTGCCGTGTGGGTGTGGAGGAGTGAAGGAATTCTAAATTGTTTGTGTAAATTTAATTGTTTATTTATGTTGCTTGTTGGTGTGGTCCTTTTTGCTTCCTTTTCATTTAATAACTATTAAAGTAATACATGGGACAATCATTTTGGGACAAAGAATCCCCAAGTCAGTCGCATGGAAGGAAGATTGCTTAGCATTGTGTTTTAAATTCTTTGAATAAATAAATGGATAGTTTAACTTGGGAGCATTGTGTAGTCATTTCACCTTTTTCCTCCCTTAGTAATTTTTTTAAAAGGAAATTAAATGAGCAACATTGTGGTGGTGTTGATGGACTGCCGAATGGATGGGGTAGGAAGCAAATAAGGTTATTTAATTATTTTTGGTTGCTTGTTTTGGTTTAAGGGGTACATATAGACCATACTCCATTTTCAACAACTCTAGTCCTTTTAATTGTTTGTGTAAGTATTCCTAAGCTAGAGTTGTTATGGCTAAAGTGTAGAAATAATTTATATATCTATAACTAGTATTAGTTCAATTATTTCCTTTAGAGAAGAAAACTTGCTCATTTGAATACTTGCAATTACAAGTTCTAGAGAGAAACTTTTGAGAGAAAGGTATAGTGAGAACAAAATATTTGAGAGATTAAGGAGGGAAAAAAAATAAAAGAAGTTAGTATTGTTCATGCCTTCAAGCCTTATCACCTATTTTGGAAGAAAAAGGAAAATAGACACTAAAACAAGGTAATGGTTATTTTAAATCTAGCTTTGTGTTAAATTAAATAAACCAACACATGAATATAAGCATGTTAATATAGTTAATAATGTATAGTAGTTGTATTTATGCCATACTTGAGTTTAATATGCTTGGTTTGTATTTTAGTATAACTTGTATGCTAAAAACATGTGTTTGGTAGTGTGTAAACAAGTCTTGGAATTAGTGACCAAAAATATTTTTATAAAACTTAGATTTAATGTTCTAATATTATAAAACATTAAATCATGAGAAAAACAAAGTTTGAATCACTCAAAATGGAGTTATACACAAAAAGTTATGATTTATAGTAGTTTATTTGGTACAATAATTTTTATGAAAAAAAAATGGTATTAAATCATGAGAAATTAAATTTTCATGTTATAAATTGATATTAAGTGATTGATAATGTTTTTGGATTTTTATTGAGCAGTTAAAGCTTACTTGAAGGTATAATTTTTATTAAGTGGTGTATTTTTCGAGCACTGTAGACATTCTGCAAAGGAAAGAAAAAAAAAAAAAAACTGGTCGCGCATTGCGCGCTAACTATTAATACTGCCAGACGCGGAGCCAAACGACGTCGTTTGGCGTATAAAAACGATAACCCGCGCGCAATGCGCGGAAGTCGTTTTCGGTTCTTCAAAACGGCACTATTTTAGGTCGTGATTTTGTTAAGCACGCGCAATGCGCAGTAGTAAAATTTTCCAGCGAAATTACCAGATTGCCCCTCCGTCCAATTTTTCGATTTATTTACAAAATTACCATTCTGGATAAATTTTAATTAATTTAAATGTTTGAAAATTAATTTAAAATTATAACAAAAATAATAATAATACAAAAATGATATTTGGGATGATATTTTTCCTTAAGTTTAATGTTTAAATATTTTAAATATTAATCTAGTTAGCTAAATTATGGTTAAGTTAAATAAATAAAAATTTCATTAATTATTATTTAAAATAATAATAATAAATAAAGGTGATAAATTAGCAATTATTATTTAATTCCTATTAAATAATAATTAAATAGAGATAAAAATTTATAAATTATTTATTTATTATTTAAATATTATTAAATAATAAATAAGGAGAATTAAGTAATTAATTATTAGTTAATTAGCATTAAATAATGATTAAGGGAAATTAAGTTATTAGATTAATAATTTTTATTTAATTTAAATAATAAATAAGGATAAATAAATTGATTAATTAACCTTAAATAATAATTAAAATTAATTAAATAATTAGTTATTATTTAACTAACATTAAATAATAATTAAAGATGATTAAAATTAGTAAGCTATTATTTAATTTCCCTAAATTAAATAATAAGTTAGGTTAATTAATTAGTTAATTATTAGTTGATTAATATTAAATTAAATAAGGTTAAAATTAAATCAATAATTATTTATTATTTAATTATTATTAAATAATAAATAAGTTCAATTAGTTATTATTTATTTTAAATAATAACTAAAGATAATTAATTAATTTCCATTTAATCAAGATTAAATAGTAATTGAATAGAGTTCGAGTTAATAAGATAATTTGAAGTTAATATTGCAATTAATTGTAATAAATTGGGTAAGGATTTAATAAGTGTCCAACACGTAAGAAAAATATTTTCTAACTTATTAAATTATTAACCTAATATGATTAAGTGTTTATAAGGTTAATAATATTGTTTTGACTGATGTAAATTATGTGTTTGTACTTATGTGGTAAATAAGTTCCTTAGTGAGCGTATAGTTGTGCAAATATGTTGTACTAATTATTAGACCAACTTTATTAATGTTAGGTATTTCAAAGCCAGTTAGTTAAAGCTAGACATTAATTGTAACTGAGCAGACAGGTAAGTTCCTTATCTCTAAACTCATTTCATTGAGCAAGTTATTTACTTAAGCTTAAACTGTAATTCTAAGCATGCTTTGAGTGGTTTAATTACTTTATAATTATTCCACAATCGATATTATTGTTATTCGCACTTGGTGCACTTCATCTTGTACAGTCTTTGACTTGTACCTTATTTAATGTTCTATTGTTTAAAGAACTGTTCAAAGTAGGTCTAAGCCATTGTTCGGCTAGACATTTATGTTAAAGATTTTAAAAGCTATCCAAATCATTGAAGATGCGGATTATTGGACTATTATGAACACCTCCCTATTATAAGGGAGTACCCTGTATCAAATATCAGGTACAAAAACACGGAAATTAAATATTATACATACACATATTGTACTGAGGCTGATCCCCTAGGGTACATATTTCTAGTAGTAACCACTGGGTCAACTTGCTATTGACTCTAGTGGATGTTTATAGTTCATAATCTACTTGACTATCTTGAATCTAAAAGCAAATCATTATTCATGCTTATGTTATTCATATTGTTGAATTGTTTAAGCTATTCCATTTCATTCATGATATATATTGTCTCTTATTGTTATTTAAACTTGTTGAGCAAACTAGTTACTCACCCTTGCTATATCATGAACTTTATTGCAGTGGAACCCGAGACTTCTGAAAAGAACAAGGGTAAGGGAAAAATGAAGTGATAGACTTCAAGAGACAGTCTTTAGTTTATTCGTCTAGCTAAAATTACTTGTTTTGTAATTTAAACCCTAAGTACTTTATTAAGAGTATTTACGTACTTTTGTGTAAGGTTATCGTATCTTGGGACTAGTAACACCTTTTGAATGAACAACATATGTTTATTATTCCGCATTTAGTTATTGTATGTTGTTTAGAGGTGGATGTTTGTATTGAATCGTGATGACCGAATCTGGGTATTTGAGACCCGAATTTGGGGGCATCACATACTAAGCTTCTACAAGCACGAGTCTACCTCCAATTCCTTCGTGTTCTTCTCCAAATCCACATATTAGATTCCTTTGGTCAACGTCAACTACCTAAGTGTATAGTCTCTAGATGTGATCCACCAAGAAAAATATGTGTTGAAGGTTGTTTGATTTGATGATGATGACTGTTGTGCAAAAAGGACTGTGGTAAATGTGCTTACTTGGTTGATTGTCAATGTGTATCTGACAAAGTGCATAGGTGTTAATGTGATTATGTGCTTAATTGATTATGTGCTTAGATACTCTAAAAGTGTTTATGTGCTTACATAATTGATTATATGTGTTAATGTGCTTATGTGCTTAATTGATTATGTGCTTACATGATTGATTGTCATGGTTGATATATAATGTGTATCTGAAAAGGTGCGTAGATGTTCTAAATGTAATTATGTGCTTACTTGTTTATGTGCACAGTTTGTCTAAAAGTGTTTATGTGGTTATTTGACAAAGTGATTATATGTTAATCTAATTATGTGCTTAGATTGTTGTGGGTGTATCATATATATATTACCTATTTCAAATACTGTGTTGTGCACATACTTGTATAGCACAAATATGATCTTGTTATAAACTATCTGTTGCTTATTAAAGAGAATGAAAGTTATCTGATTAGAATGTTGTAAAGTCCTTTTTTAGATACATGTGTACAAAGGACTTGGATTTTTAAAGATCATAAATGTTTGGTTGATCTTTCAATAGAAGTCACTCTGCATAAACGTTGTATGATATAAGCAGAATGAATCAGTGTTGAATTTGTGCATGTCAGAGTCTGTAAAAGTCCTTTCAATATGTAATGATGTAATAATGAAAGAAAGGACTTAGTTAGAAAAGATCAAATATGTTAGGTTGATCAGTCTATAGGATCGTAGAATGGACTCTACGATTCCAAGCAAAGAAGACTCAACGATTCGGCATGTTCGTAGAGTGAAAGATAAGAATCTCAGCCCAGTCAACTCTACGATCATCAAAGAGAGTCAGATGTGCAAGAAGTCTACAGGATGGATATACAAGTAAAATTAAAGAACTGTTCAAGTACAAATCGTAGAGCTGAACTCTACGATCGTCGAACAGACAGCCAAGCCAGCCTGCAGATAACGCTGAACCAAAGAAGAGATATACTCTACGATATACACGCTCTAGCAAGATCGTAGAGTAAAACTTGAAGAGCTCACATACAACCGAATTTTGCACAGATAGAAGAAGTCGTAGAGTGGAACAGAATGACAAGGCAATACAGAAGATTGCTTTACACATGGAACAATCGTTGAGTAGAATTAAAGGATGAAGCAACAGAGACTACAACTCAACGATTTCACTAAGAAGCACGGCAGTTCACAAATTCTACGATTTGAACAAAAGGACAAGATCGTAGAACGAAATCATAAAGCAAAAAGCACTGCAGACAAACTCTACGATCTGTTCACAAAAGCAAGATCGCAGAGTAAAAGAGAAGTACGCTTCATCTCCACCATTTACACGACATACTTCAAATAACGAGTGGAGATGAATTCGTAGAGTCCAGATGAGCAGACAGTCACTCTACGATAACCATAAACAGCAAAGAATCATAACTACAATATAGTATGAGAGAAAAGAGAATACTCCTCACCCAGATACAAGGAAGAGTAAGTGCTCTTGAGAGATTAGATGCATGTCAGAGCCAGAGAAGACCTTGTGCCTAAACGACTATAAGTCAGGACCCACTGCTCAGGAAGATGGTGAACAAAGTCAGACCAATGGGACATCTCTGAATACATCAGAACAGTTGGTTCTAAAAGTCAAGGAAGGTATTTAATGTTGTATCAGAAGATTAATTAACAAAGGAAATAATAATCCTTGCTGAACAACTCTGGGAGTGCAACGGCTATAAATTCAGAAAAAGCTGAGCTACAGGTCAATATATCAGAACATGTCAGAAAAGGGAAAAGCACTGACACAAGCAGCAAGAAAGTCAACATTGAAGATATTAAGGATCTGCACAAAGCCAAATGAAACCAACGGGATTTCTTTTAACGGTAAAATTTGCTCTGAGATATGAAGGCTTACATAACAAACAGAAGTGGTTGTTGTTGCAGTTGTCAAATAGTCAAGAAAGATGATAGAAGACAACAACCGATCGTAGAGTGAAACAGAAAATGAATATGCTAAAGGACTCTACGATCCATCAGAACACTGACATTTAATTGAGAGAGACATAGAGATGTATAACTCTATTACAAGAGAAGTGTTCAGAGCTGCTAGGCACATGGAAGAGAGAAGCTTAAACGCCAACTTGATTCATACATGGTAGCAACTGAGTACCAAAAGGAAGGAGCATCACAGTCATCTCATAAGCCCATCTCGAGAAGCTATAAATTGTCTATGACAAGAAGGAACAAATGAGTACCAAAAAGAAGAAGCATCACAGTCATCTCAAGAGTTCATCTCGAGAAGTTAACAAGTACCAAATGAGCTGAAGTGCAAAAGCCTAGCAGCACAATGGGTGATCATGAGCAGTTGTTGAATACAGAAAGAAGAAGAACATCAACGACAAATATCAGCAGCATTCAAAGATTGATCACAAGCAGCTGCTAAGTACCTAAAGATGAAGAAGAGCAAATGTTCTACTTAGCAGCACAACCCAACGAACAAACAAATCAAGTCTGCTGGACTTGTTGAGTACCGAAGGGTACAAGAGATTCTAAGTCCGCTGGACTTAGTCTACAGTCCCAAGGCTATTAGCCTTGATGAGGGCAAAAGTATCCTAGTCTTAATGTGACTAAAAGAGCCAAGTCTGCTGGAATTGATGAGGGCAAGAGTGTCCTAGTCCGGAGGACTAAACCTTAGTGGATTTCCTACTCGTTGTAGTAGAAGAGTGGAGTAGGAGTTATTCAGTCTCCGAACCACTTTAAACTCTCTGGTGTTATTTACTTTCAGTCATTTACATTCTGTCTTATATATATATATATATATATATATATTTACATATGACTGTGAATTAGTTTACTTAACAAGTGACTTTCTTCAATGTAATCTTAAATCCAATGGAGAAGTTTTACAAATCTTTAAGGGGTGTTTTTCAAACTAATAAAAGTTTCTAAGTGATCTATTCAACCCCCCCCCCCCCCCCCCCTTCTAGATCATTTGTGTGCCTCTGGGAACTAATAATATGGATTTAAGAAATGGGTGGTGACAAACCCTAGTTTTCTCTCTCTTTTAATTCCTTATATGTAGATAATTATGTGAGTAACCTTAATCCATAATAAAACTTCTTTTATTTATAGATTTGTCCAAGCACCCTAAAATCTTAGCAATACGATTTTAATTTAACTCTAAATCTAATTAGGAACTAAATTAAATTTAATATAATAATTACAATTCTTAAACCATTTAGGAACTTAATTACTTATTATGAGAGTATTCTTAAACATTTAGGAACTAAATAATAATAATAATAATAATAATAATAATAATAATAATAATAATAATAATAATAATAATAATAATAATAATAATACGACTCCTCTTATTAATTTATAATTAGAATTTTCAAAAATACTAAATTATAAAAATTAAACTACTTAATTAATTCTATCACCATAGCTTAAATTAAAAGTACTTAATTTATTATTACAATTATGCCACTTAACTTCATAAATAAATATTTTTATTTTACAGTGTGACCCTTTAGTTTTTCCATATTAAACCGGTTGTAGAATATATTAATTAGAACCATTCTAATCTTACTTATATAAATAAATTAAATTATTTAATTTATTAAAATAAATAATATTCATTCCACAATAATGGTAAGTCCCCTTAGCGATCAATGACTTTTTAATTAATATAGATTTTAATATTTGATCACAAAAGAATCTATTTCGCGAAAAGTTATCGTACAATTCAATCATTTTACCATACAATGTCTCAATCTGAAACACCACTGATCATGATGATACAAATTCACAGTTCCTGGTCATAATCATGCAAGTCAACAGTTCATCTTTACACTACGGGCCAAAGATATACGATATATCACCAACGGTTATGATTATACCAATATTCAGCCTTTGGTCATAATCATACCAAACAACAGTTCTTCTTTGCCCCGACCAAAGAGAACATTTACCACGTGCCCTAAAAGACACAACAATTATATCGTCTTTATCCTATCATCTGTGCCTCAGGCCACAGATATTCACAACAACATGGTTCTTGATGATTAGAATAACAACAGTGATATAGATGATGAATCAGAAGAAACAGTATGATCAATAAATATCGAAAGTTTATGATTTTTCTTTGTGCAGATTCAAATAATGTCCAAATTATCAACATGATGTGGACTCATATTCAAGAATGATATTCAAGATCCACAGTTCAGAATAACGATTAAGGTTCAATAGAAAGATTTAGAAAAATAGGAAGGCTTAATTGAAATGATATTAGATGAAGCGCAAACTATTAAAGAATATATAATCATTTCAGGAAACTTTACCAACAAGAGACAAATAAGCAATGAATACGAAAAGTAATTCACCAAACATGCGGTAGTCCGTGTAGTCAGGTTATTCTCAGAGATTATTAAGGAATGAATACGAAAGGTTATTCACCAAACATGCGGTAGTCTGCGTAGTCAGGTTATTCCCATAAATTAATAAGGAATGAATATGAAAGGTTATTCACCAAACATGCGGTGGTCCGTGTAGTCAGGTTATTCCCACAAATTAATACATGGAAATAAATGACACATCTTAAGAGTAAGAATGAAAAGATATTATTTTTGAGAATCAAAGAATGATAATCCCTTACCGTAGTAAGTTTGAATAATGGAAGATGAAAAAGATGGTATCCCTTACCTTAACACGTGACTGGATATGAAGTTGATCAACCTATACTTTTATAATTTAATTAGTAACTACCATATATAATTTCATGGTGTATACCAATTCGTATGAAATCATCAAAAGTGATTTAATAGAATAAAGTAGAATAACTTCAATATAATTTTTAAAGAAAATAATATTTCAAAATAAATCTTTCAAATGAAGCTTTTCAAAATGAATCTTCTAAAGGAAGAGTCTTCTAAAGGAAGATTTATAAACGTCATGTGATGTGTGTGGTTATTTATATAACTTTTACAAAAAGACTTACTTGGTCAGTACTCAAACACTTAAAGATCTTCACAAATACTCAAGATGACTTTAGCACACTCAAAGAGAACTTATACAAAAAAAATATTTGGAGAGTGAAAGAAAGAATAAGCAAGGAAGCTTTTATGAAAAATCCTTAAGTTAAGGCCTTTATTTATAGCAAAAAATCTTATCATAAACCAAGATTTCCTAATTTAATCCAAACTGTATATTTCAAGATAATGTTTAATCTATACCACTCATTTCATCTTTTAAGATTTTCTTAATCTAAATCATTCATTTAAAGATCATCTTTAACTTTATATAAATCAATTAACTTTATATATAAAAACAAATAACTTTATCAATTCAATTATTCAACAATTATTCATTATTATGACTAATTGTTATAAATGCAGTGTAGTTGGCTTTCTGGGTTAAATAAGCAGAGAAATTAACTAATAATAGAATACAACAGTTTAATCAACATCATAAAAGAGATAACAATAATGCTGAAAATAAATAAGAAAATAGCACGTTACTGTGTAATAACAATTATTGATTCAGTAATGTGAATTATTGTGCATATGCTACACAATTATCAGCTCAATAATATAAATTATTACGCATGTGACAATTATTGGTTCAATAAAGTGATTATAGTACAATAGCCACTTTATGAATTCAATAATATGAAATACTGTGCAATACCGTGTGCTACTGTGCAATACTGTATGTTACTATTCTTTTACCATCAGTTATTTTAATAGTTAAAAGTGATAGTACCGTTGACTATATTTATTTAGAAAGGTTACGTATGTCGCTTTCTATATCTGACAATAATTCATTGTGGGGGTCCACCAATATTTGGTTATTTCGGTGCCGTCGTACGAATCGAGTATTCCCCGACAAAACGAATATTCCCCGACAAAATGAATATTCTCCGACAAGATAAAATTTGTACAAACATTTCTTAATTTTTACTTTTGTCAATTTATTCATTTATCGTTTTCAGAAGAAAATATATAAAGAAAAATTAAATTTGTATTTCATAAAAGTCAGGGTCTTACAATCTGTCCCTCAGTGCCTTTGATATTACGTTCACTGGTAGGTAGGGTATTGAGTCAGCTTATCAATGTAGTAACTCTACGTTATAAAGTTGTTTAATGATATTGGTGGCTCAACGATCTGAGAGTATTATGTTTTAGCTTCATTCTGTGATCTTGAACACTTTGACTTATTTAGCATCTATGAGCTTTCGCACCAACTAATCCAGCAAGAGTCTTTTATCTTTGATGTGCTATGATCAGTTTGTTTGACAGAACTCTACGAATTCTTTGATTTCGTTAAGTGATTCTTATTTTCTTCAACATTTCTTTTTCCTTGAAACTAGTTTTGCTGATCTTTCCTCTTCTTGTCTTCTTTTCTGCTTAGCAATGGATCTCTTTACTTCTTTATTGATTTGTTCAGTTTTATCCTTAATGGCTTTGTCTTCTTTGTTGAACATCTTCTTTAATGTTTTTCTTCTGTTGCTGAGCTCTGCAATCTTTTCCTTAATTGACGATCCTTCTTTTGCACTACGATCTTTGAGTAAAGTATGTAAACTTCCCATGTCCTTACGATCGCAACGTGGATTAATCTGCTTTGAGCATATTCTGTAATCTTTTCTCTGCTTCTTACACCAGTCTTCAAGCTTTCTTTCATAGTCATTTTACTCAATGATTTGATTGTTTTGTTCTAATATCTCCTGACTAACTTTCTTTTGCTCAATGATCTTTTTGCTTGCCAACATCCTCATTGTAGGCTTTATTCTTAAGTATTTCACTTGACGATTTGGTACTTCAATTCTACGAACATTGATTTCTTTGCATTATAGACCATATCATAGAATGTCTTGTTTACTTTACGATTCCTTCTGTTTTGTTCCTCTGTTCTGCGATCTCTATTTTTTTCTTCTTATTCTATGACAAGTCTAAAACTAGATCAACCTAAAAAAATTGATCCCTAAGTCCTATACTATGATTCTTGCATCATTCAGATCAACCTAACAGATTTGATCTTCTAATCTAAGTCATTGTACATTAACTTTTATTTAAGGACTATACAAAAGTTACTAATTACAAATATACTTTAAAGTTTAACTGTTTCATATGAACTTACAAATTTACTCAGTTCTTTAAATACATTATTAAACATAACACCAATAAATTTCTTTCATACTTATTAGTAAGCCATTATCAAACAGAACATTAGTAAAACATTATCAAGCTCATATTTTTAAAATAAATCCATTAATATTGTCATCATCTAATCAATCCATTTGAACTAGCACACTTCTTTTCTTAAACTCCCCTTGTTTACTTCCTGAGTTGTTGGTGGTGGTGATGGTGGTGGTGTTATTATCCCACTTTCACTTATCGGAATTACTTCCTCCATTGCCTGGTACTTTGTTCTCCCTTCCGCTCTTCTTATTCTTGTTCTCCCTATTATATTAACTCAATACTTCGCTCCATCCTTCTGCTATAATAGCTTTCTCCAACAACGTTCCAAATGAATCGATCTAAAAAATAGACACCTTGCTATGCAGCCAAGGGTTCAACCCTTGCTCAAATCGACGAGCTTTCCTCTCATCGGTGTCCACTTGGTGTGGAGCGAATCGCACTAATTTATTGAACTTGGCGTATTGTGGCACCGTCATATCTCTTTACTTTAATTTGAGAAACTTCATCTCCATGCGGTTTTGCATACTCTTTGAAAAATAATTCTCAAAGAATAGCTCTTCAAAACACTCCCATGACACTACCTGGCCTGCTCGTTGCTGGTTGGCTTCCCACCAGTAATTGGCTTCACCTTTCATCACGTAGGTTACAAATGCAGTCTTCTAGTCTTCTCCCACTAGAGCAATCATAAAGCTTTCTCCGTTTTCTTCACCGGCGTTTGGGCTTCTATTGGATCTGGGGTTCCTCGAAATTTCGGCGGACTAACACTCTTAATGTCCTTAAAACGAGCTACTTGAGCCACCGGGGGATTTGGATTCTTAACGTTCTGGTTTTTTCCTTGTAAAGAATTTACTATCAAATCTATAAACCTTCGCATAGGATCTACCTGATCCCTTGGGTTATTAGCAGATATTTTCGAGGGTTTTTGTACTGGTTAACGTATTTGTGGTGGCATTTTCTGTTTAATAACATTTACAATATTATCTTATCATTTATCTTAAAGCATTTAAACACTTAGACATTATAAAACACATTTTAATAATCATGTTTATATTCATATGTCAACTTCTTGTACATAATACATCATTATCTGGCAGTATACTGCTATAAACATTGGTTATCCCACTGCTACATCAAAGTTGGGATTTACTAACATCATACCCCCTAATATAATAAAAGATGGGGTTAACTACATTTATCCCTATATTTTACACAAAAGGTTAGGGATTTACATGACTACATATAAACATATATAATACTAGATACATATAATCGACATACTAACATCGCATCCCTCACCGAATGGCATTTTCGTACTCCTAATTCCTAAAGTGAATCATCAGCTCTCTACTCATAGTATTCCTGGTATGTCCCTCCTCTGCGAAGTGATAGAATACCCGATCCTGACATCTCCCGAAGGCAGTTCAAAAGGCATAACTCATCATATCCGCTCTCATATTCTCATATCTTACATCATCTTCTAAATCGCCAATCCTCTCTATGTCACCATCTTACTGCTCCTCTATCTTCACTCTGTCAACTACCTCCTCCTCCATTTGGGCACGAATGGCCTCCTTTTCAGCTCTAAAACTCTCCACTTGATGGTTTACTTCTTCCAACTTACCCATTAACTCCACATTCCTAACCAAAAGGTGATGTACCAATGCTCCTAACTGGGTTATAACCTCATGTCGCTCCTAGCCTTGCTCCTCCAACTCTCAAACTCTATCCTCTAACTCCATGTTGCGGTCCATCAGCTCACCTAACAAATCATCCTCAAATGAGGTAACATCCTGGGGTGCTCCCTCTAAGTCCTCTACGGGCTCATCCTCCACTGGGTCCTCCTCCGAATCCATCTCCGGGTCAGACTCTTCTACCACTGGGGCTACGGCTAGAATAGGCTCAACTACTAGTGGTGTCTCGCATACCACATTAATATCAAGTGGCTCCTCCTCCATAACATGGCTAGGCTCTCCTACCTCTGGCATTCTATAACTACAAACATGAAAACAAGCTTTATCAATATCCTGCAATAAAATATATATTCATTGTATGGAATGAAAATATATTTTATGACATCACTAACTCACTATGACACATTTCCTAAATTCATCTCGTAAAACTCTACATGAGTTTTATCTCCTTCTATTCTTACTATCTCTTCTAAGGTTAAATCCAAGGATTCGTTTTCCTAAGGTTTATAACCTACATCTCTAATACCAACATGTAACGCCCTCATATCTAAGTCCTTTAACACCGAATATGGTGCTCAAGATCCAATACATCCATCACATCTATATATACTCTAATGCAAAAATAAATACAAATACATATGCTAATTAATATTACATAACAAAATACCATCCCAGGTCCGTACAACCTTTACTAATACATCACAGAATCTAGTTCAAAAGATTACATTAATCTTACATAAAGTCTAATACATAAATAGCTTTTATTACTTTTCCACTTTCTCATTTCCTTTGTCTTTGTTGGACCAGACTTCTCGGTTTTAACTATAAAATTTTGATAAGCAAGAGTGAGCAACTAATTGCTTAGTAAGTATATATAATATGCAATGAATAAGAATTCGAATAAAGGATTATTCAATATTTCTAAAACTTCAACAATATTTAATAGTCAAGAAGTAATAGCGAATCGAATCCAATGAAAAAAGGATTTTATCTTTTCATACTAAGTGGTCACTAAGGACTGTGAACTCTAACTGGGTTAAACAGGTATTTCCACTGCAACTCAACATAATGTTTATCAATCACTAAGACTGACATTATTCTAAAATGAGTACTTAAGGGAATCAACCTATTGTACCCTATGTTGTGATAACATTTAAACATCGCGCGCAAAGTCGGTTTTTCGACAAATAATACTCCTTTTATAAGGGTTGTTCAACTTAATCTTATCATAAGAGTCTGCACCAAGGCAATTGGCTTGGATTAACTTTCAAGGAATTATATCCATTCGATAAATTATTTAACATTTGTCTAGCCGAAACAAATGGCTTAGACCAAATTTTCAAATAGTTTGTGATTAACAAAATAATTATGCTTCAATAATTCAATATAGAATAATCTCCCGAATGCTCATAAGTGCAATCAATAATATCAACATGGAATAATTTTCAAGAATTATTTTGAGTAAAAACTTACACAATATTATAATTGAGTAGGTTTAGGATACTTGCTTGAATTGTAGTCTAATATAAGTTCGAAATACTCATCCTTCGGTCAAACTATAAATTGATCTACCGGTTAGTCATTATCGGACTCTACATTCTAATTTTATTCAACTCACACCTTCGTATAATCTTACTTCATTTATCATCATCTTCGAATTATACAAATAAAGTAATTTTTATTATTATTTTATTTGTTTACTCTTTATTTATTATTTATTTGCTCATTATTTCATTATTATTCATAACCGAGATCTACAAATAAAATAACCTTTATTATTTTATTTGTTCATTCTTTATTTATTTTAATTCATCTTCACAATTGAAATCTAAAAATAAAATAATTTTTATTATTTTATTTGTTTATTATTTATTTATTTATTTTAATTCATCTTCACAATTGAAATCTACAAATAAAATAACAAATAAAATAATCTTTATTATTTTATTTGTTCATTCTTCATCTATTTTAATTTACTTTCACAATCAAAATTCACAAATAAAATAATCTTAATTATTATTTGATTTGTTTCTACTTTATTCGTTCATTTCATTCTCTATTTTATTTTATTATTCTTTATTTTATTTTTTTTAAAAATTAACTTGTACCCAACTGGTTGACCCAAACCTGACTCGAGATGCCATGACTCGACCCGATACTTTTCAATTCTATCAGACCGATGCCGTCGCGCCACAAAAAGAACTGATACCGGTGTAACCATGCCAAGCCATCAAAATTCATTCCCTTTGCATTTTTTGATTGTTTTCAACTTTGTTGATTTTGATCCTTCTTGCTTCAAATATTCATAACTTGTTCATTTTACTTCCAAATGAGTTCATATTTTGTTTATAACTAGTTTATTACATGTTTTGCCAAAATCGAAGGGTTTCACACCCAATCAAACACACTTATTAGGCAAAAAAGACATGGATCAAAACTCCTAAGGTTTACATTAAAGTAACCTTTACTAGAAAAATCATTATTAACTCATTTTTCTTCCATTCCACTTGGATTATCTTCGTATCTTTTAGATCTACAACCTAGATTTCATATATCTTACAAATAACACAAGCATCTCGGAATACATTGTTTTGAAACTCATGTTACCACTTGATTTAAACATGTTACATGTTCATATTCATACTCTTTGCACCTTTAAGCAATAAAAAAACTACTAAGCACATAACTCCTTCATAAATCCTTCCTTATACCTTCGGATCCTTCATGATCCTACAACACATAAACCTCCTACAACCAAACATTAATAAAACTATACTACAACATAAAAATTAACAAGCTATGGTTTAAGAAAACTTTTAAACCTTAGTGGAGTCTTCATTCTTGTTAGATGGTTGATGGTTGTGCTTGTTAGACTCTTCCTAAGGCTCCTTCTTGCTAGACCTCCCTTGCTCCACCAAGAGTTCTCCCACATTTAGTTTTTTTCTCTCAAACTAACTTTCTTTCTTTACACTTTTACACTTAACAATCTCTCCAAAATGAAGTAAACACTATTACTTCCACCAAAGTTTCCTTTTTATAGGAGGCTTCCATATACCATCTAAATCTATATATACTTGCATACAAATATATTTTACTCCCATCTTTTAGGCTTAAACATAGCTTCTTACAAGATTAGGTAAAAAGAATTAACTTAATCCCTTAAAAGAGGTATGACAAGGGGGAGGGAGTATTATTAATTTAATCAAGCACATTTGCACGTGATTTTGGGGATTGGGGAGAGGGATGGCCGACCATCATGGCCTCTTTTTTTTCCTTATATATATATATATTCCAACATCTTCTATTACACATTTGGCTATACCTTTGGTTTAACAAATTTAAATCTTTTGGGCCAATCCACCCGCCATATAATTATCCATATTGGATTAAATATTAATTTACTTACAAGCTTACTTAACTTGGACTCACATTACATAACCTTGGGCTTTGGTTTGCTAATATCTTATTATTACATTGGGTCTTGATTCATTTTAACCACATTACATCTAATAATCACATTAGGCTTATTTTAATTACCTTTATTGGACTAATAATTGGACCTAACACTTGGGCTAGTCAATTAATCACATTTCTTACACTTCTCATGAGGCTTAGTTTATAATTCAACTTGGGTCTCTCATATTATCTCGTAAGATCACCATTCGTCTTATATATATATATATATATATATATATATATATATATATATATATATATATATATATATATGTGTGTGTGTGTGTGTGTGTGTGTGTGTGTGTGTGTGTGTGTGTGTGTGTGTGACGGATCTAAAGCATACCTCTTAAATAGCATACTTTTATAAAAAAAAATGTCGTTTTGAAGATTATTTTTTTATAAATATAATATTAAAAGAAGCTGTGACATTCCACGACCCCACTTGTTTTCTTTTTATTTACGAAAATGCCATCAAAGAATCTTCAAAATGACGTCGTTTTGATAAAGATATACTACTTAAGGAGGTATGCTATTTAAGAGATATGTTTTTGAGCCGTCCTATATATATATTATTCTCACATCATCCAAGTCAATTGCACAAAGAAATTTTTTAATTCATCTTCAATAATAATAATAATAATAATAATAATAATAATAATAATACATGATGTCTTGGTTATTACATAAATAGTTGATTGTTATTATAAAGTTCTTAAAAGAATAATCGTTGTAAAAGGACTTAGGAGATCAAAATTGTTAGGTTGATCCAGATAGACTAGTTAGAGATCAAATTTGTTAGGTTGATCCAAACTGAAAAGACAAAACTCTAAACAGTCCTAATGATTAAAAATAATGTAATATATTAAGGACCTGTGGATCAAATTTGTTAGGTTGATCCAAAGGTTTAGAGCTAATAAATATGTAACAAACTAGGATGAAGATCAATAGAGCAGATCAGAGCAAAAGAAGTAGCAGAGTCAAAGCAAAGCAGAATGAACAAGATTGGGAGTTCGTAAATTAAATAGTTGAACTATCAAATCGTAGAGTGCGTCAAGATCTTCGAGTGAGAGAACTGAAGCTTGACTCTATGATTCTTGACTCTCAAATCGTCGAGTGAAGGGCTAAGCAGAATTATCGAATGTAGAGAAGTAGAGTCGTCGAGTGTATAGTAGAGAAGATCGATGAACAAAGCAGAGCTGCAAAGCCTATAAAAGAAGATCAAAAGAAGACTATGAGTTGAGCATTAAACCATCATAGAAGGATGCCTAAGCTCATAATGGGAGAAATCGGACTTGCTTCAAGACAAGAGAATAAACAGCAAAAAGAACAAAGGTCATCCCACGAACATGGAAAGTTTATAAAGTTCAGTCAAGTAGTTCAACACAACATAGAAAAGACAAAAGGCTCTACTCGAAGAGTGAAGACGGAGTAGCTCACACATGTAAAACAAGTCAAAATGCTCAAAATTGAATAATGGAGCTTAATTGAATATTATCATATCACTGAGCTACTTAAGATTGTGAGCTACTTCAGCAAAGTCACATCATTGTTAAAGTTGCATCAATGTTATCTAACAAAGTTCATAACGCCAACAACACTGAATATCACTAATCTACAACAGATAATTGGGATGTCCTTATTAAGAATTCTCCAATAAGAAGAACTATGGAGTAAACTGATAAAAGAAGACGAAGATCATAGAACTATTTAGCAACGGCTAGTTTATCAAGCAAAGAGGACACGTGGCATCCACTACAACAGAGGGAGTACACTGAACAGAGATATAGTGGAGTCCACAACCTTGCAAATAGCAAATGTCCAAATAAGCTAGCTTATCAAGAAGAAGATGAAGTCTTAGTTCTCCAGAAATGAACTAAGCATATTTAGCAAAGTCGTAGAGCAGAATGCAAGATCATAGAACCACTTCAAACAAAGAAGTAGAGTCATTAGGAGAATCGTTGAGCGACTGATCAGAATGACAAACTCTATGATTAAAGATTGAAGAAATCATATAGTACATATATGTTAATATTGGACTTAAAGCTTTCTCAATACAACTTTACTTTAAATATCTTTTGAAGTGTGTTGAAGAGACGTCCAATTAGCCGTAGTTCCAAAAGCAATATTTTGGGGAACTCAAGTCTATCACTACATTTATCAGACTTACACAATTGACAACTTGGACTGCCACAGCAAATTGCCCACAGCAAATTGCCTAACACTATTAGAGTGCATAAGACTTTTAAGGCAAAAACCAACTGTGTAACGGTAACTTCTCAATGGGCACATTCTCATAAGGAAATCTATAAATAGTTTTCAGACTCAAACGACAAAGATATCGGTCAGTCTACAAGAAACCGAAGAGATAGATCGGTCAATACACAGAGAGAAAGGTTCCGGAGATTAAAGGCCAATGAGAGAATCGATCAGCTGAATAGAATATATCTCCAACCCAAAGTCACTCTACGCTTTGGAGGATTGATCAGAGAGCGTCTTCAGCCATAAAGAACCAGAGCAAAACAAAGAGAGATTCTAATAGTTTAGAAAAGAAAAGAATGTTAGTACATATTTGTGTTAGCCTATTTGAATTTAATGATGACAAAATAGCAGTGCATACATAATTTGATGTTAGTATAAATTGAGTTAAATAAGGGGAGATTATTTTAATTTATAATTAGTTCAATTATAACTAACCTGTTTAGTATTCTTAATATAACTGGTTATATTCAAAAAGAACAATGAATAATCTGGAGAGAAAAAAAATGAGAAAAAGAGAACTCTGTTGTATAACCCTTATTAAAGAAAATATTGTATTAAAGGAATTCAATGTAATTTTAAGGTTGAAAATGTGTTGAGTTGACTTCAAAAAGTCAATAATAATCTTATATTTTTTAACAGAAGAAGTGTTGCATATCACTTTACACGCGTCTTTAATTTAAGTTTATTATGAGAGTAGGAAGGGACATGTCATGCAAAGGTCAGACAAATGTTAAAAAGAATCTCAACTGTAAACAATTCGTTGGGAAAAGTTGTTAATTTGTTGCTGAACACATTATTAAGTTGTTGATTTTTTTTTTAGGATAAATAGAGATAACAGAGAACAAAAAAGAATAGACATTGAGAATATTGTAGAGCATTGCACTAAACTCTTGTAACTGTTTGCACGTTTTATCAAACCAATTCTTTTTATCTTCCATAACTTTGTTTAAAAATGCTCCTTGTTCTATATTCATTTGCAAATTGTTTCTATTTTCGATCAAATAGCATAACAGAGTTAATGTGGTATTAGTAGGCATGTGCAAAAAATTTGGTTTTTTCAGTTTTTTGTAATGGACGGTCTAGTACAAAATAACCTAGTTCGGTACTGGTACAAAAAAACCAGTATATACCAGTTTTTCGGTACCAGTTTCGATAAGCAAATTGACTAATTCGGTACATACCGTACCGAACTGGTTAAACCGGTGATTTCCTATTTGTCTGTTATGTTTTTTACTTTACTCTTTACTCTTTAGTCTTTATTATTTATTTACTGTATTGTATTTATCTTCACTTTTCTCTGACCAGTGACCTAGCTCGTTCATTCTTTTTTCCTTCTTTGCCTGAAATTGAATGGCCTCTTCTCTAGTTCTCTGAAGACATCACCTGAAATCGAATCTTCCCACTCCCATCGCTTCGCTCTGATTCTCTCATTTTCTGATCTGAAGACTAAATGCTTATCATCTCAGAAGATTCAAGGACTGAAGGTTGGTCTTCTATTTCCTTGGGATGTTGTCAATAGTTTAGTTTGGATTTTGTTTTTCTTTTATTTGTGTATTTCAAAAATGGCAAGCATATCATTATATTACCAGTCCAATTGTATGTATTGATATTCTCATTGACGCAGCAAACATACATTAGGATTTCTAGTTTTGCAATTTTTTATAACCCTTCATTTGATGGATTGATAAGCTGTAAAGCATGAACTTGACTACACTACACCTATAATGGTTCTTCATTTGATGGGACCTTAGTTTTATTCTTGTAAATTTAATATGTGAGATCAGTCCTCGGGGTGAGTTTTCAATTTTTCATCATTTGTATAGGATTTCGATTATATGAAATATACTGCTTATTATTTTCTATAATAAACTTGTACTAACAATTATTTCCTTATGTGCAGTTTGATGGAAAATATGGATAATGATATAGCAATAATATCTTATTCAAATACAACACAAGTCTCAACTAATCCAACGCAGGTCTCAACTAATCCAATGCTAGTCTCAAATAATCCAACGCAAGGTTCAAATGTTGGAGGAAACAATGGAGGAGGCCAGACACAAAATCAAAATGAGGTTGAAGAGATTGAGCAAATAATCGGTAAGACTCGTGTTACTATATGGGAACATTATATAAGATTTAAACAAAATGATGAGATAAAGGCAAGGTGTAACTATTGTGCTCAAATTTTAAAAGCCGACTTGGGAAATAATGGGACAAGTGGTTTAAAAAATCATACTGCGAGATGCAAATTGTACCCTCCTAATATTGAATTAAAGGAAAGAAAACAATCACTATTAAATTTTCCAACATCAACTATTAATAAAGAGGGACAAAACATGGAAGGGGAATTAAGCAATAATTTGGTGTTATGGAAATTTGATCAAGAGTTAATTAGGAGGGAAATTTCGTTTATGATAATTGTAGATGAACTTCCTTTTAGTCATGTGGAGAATGTGGGCTTTAAATACTTAATGTCGGTTGCATGTCCAAAATTTAATGTGCCTTCACGTACCAGCATAACTAAAAATTCTTTGTAGCGCTTTTTAGAGGAGAAATTGAAATTGAAAGCTTACTTCAAAAATACATCGCAGAGGGTTTCTCTTACTACCGATACATGGACTTCCATACAACGAATTAATTATATGATGTTGACTGCACATTATGTTGATGAAAAGTGGAATTTGCAAAAGAAAATTACTAACTTTGTCCCAATTACTAGTCATAAAGAGGAAGGCATTGGTATGTTGGTTGAAAATTGTTTGAGGGAATGGGTCATTGATAAAATTTTCACAATCACAGTTGATAATGCTAGTTCGAATGATGTTGCAATTTCCTATTTGAAAACTCAATTGAAAGTTTGGGGTCATAGCATTTGTGATAACAAATTTCTCCATGTGAGGTGTGTTGCCCATATTGTTAATTTGGTTGTATGTGATGGGTTGAAAGATGCGAGTCCTTCGATATCTCGTGTTCGATCTTTGGTTAGGTGGGTGCAACAATCTCCCTCTAGGATTAAAAAATTCAAAGAATGTGAAAAAATTGAGAAAATTGAAAAACATACTTCTTTGATCTTAGATATGTCCACTAGGTGGAACTCCACTTATTCTATGTTGAATGTGGCCATAGACTTCGAACGTGCCTTTAATAAGCTTACAAGCAAAGACCCTTTATTCAAATTGCAAATAGAATCGGGTGATGGGTGGCCTACCATAGAAGATTGAGGAGTTGTGACAAAATTGGTGATATTCTTGAAGTATTTCTTTGACATTACGGTGAAGGTTTTGGGTACATCTTATGTGACATCAAATACTTTTTTTCATGAATTTCTTGATCTTGGAAATGCTTTGAATGGCTTGTTCGACGAGAGTGACTATGGCATGAGAGAAATGGCATTGAGGATGAGAGCAAAATTAGATAAATATTGGGGGAATGTTGAGAAGATGAATAAGTTATTGTACATTGCGGGTGTTCTAGATCCAAGACATAAATTTGCATTTGTGGAATTTTCTTTCAATTCATTATATGGGAATGGGAGTGAAATGACAAATAAAATGATAAAATCAGTGTGTGATGCCATGGAAGAATTGTTTAAATGTTATAGTCTCAAATATGCTTCCCAAAGTGCACAATCATTCCAAAGTGCACAACCATCCCAAATTGCACAATCTAATGTGTCTAGTGAAAGTTTTGATGTGCATCGTCGAGAAAGTACAAGGAGGAGGATTACGGAAAAATTTGTAGAACACATTGCGGATATTCAAGGAGGGGATAATACCGAATTAGATAAGTATTTGAGTGAGCATATTGATCAAACGTCTTCAAATTTTAATATTTTTGGTTGGTGGAAAAATAATTCTCCTAGATTTTCGATTCTCTCTCAAATGGCTAGGGATGTATTAGCGGTTCCTATGTCAATCGTTGTTTCCGAGTCGGCATTTAGTACCAGTGGTCGAGTACTTGATCCATTTAGGAGTTCTTTAACTCCTAGAATGGTAAAAGCTCTTATTTGTGCTCAAGATTGGCTTCGTTCAAGCAAACAACCAATGTCCGTAAAGGAGAACTTAGATTCACTTGAAACAATTGAGAAATGTAATCCTTAGTTTTAAACTATTTAGCTTTCATCTATAATGTTTATATGTAAACGACTTTCTTTAACTAGTTTAATTTTCTTTTGATCTTAGAATTTGCGGATGTTTTGGATATGGATGGCGGAATTTAATAGTGATATGGCAGTTGGCACAGGTATATATTCGTTGTTTTAGTTTTGTTATATTGTTGTCCTTCTATGTAATAAAATATATTATCTTCTATTTCTCTTTATTAATATTTGCTTATGAAATATTAGAGATATAATTCAATGGTTATTGAATTCTGCTCAGTGCTCAAACTTTGGTTATTGTTTTCTGCAGTTGCTGCTATTTTTGGTTGTTGTTGATTATTGGTTACTACTATTTTTGGTTGGTGTTGTTTTTGGTTCCTGCTTTTGGCTTGTTGCTGGGCTGCTCTGCTGCTGCTGGGCGACTGCTACTGTTGTTGCTCTTTCTTTTATTGTTGCTGCTAGGCTGTTACTACTGTTAATGTTTCTGTTTTCATTGTTTATGGATGATGAAAAACTGAATAGCATTGTTTTCTCATATGTTAGTTTTAAGATTATAGTTCTTATATTGATTGCTATGAAATCAAGTGAAAGTGTGAAACTATTATATTACACATTGTTCTGCTTCTATTGTGTTAAACTTCTTGTAGCAATTAACAAATCACCCACTAATTCCCAATGACATGGAACCCTCCCCTTCCATATATCTCTTAGAGTTCTACTGATTTCACTTTTCAATGATTTGGCAACTAAAATAGTCTTTAGCCTCTTTTCTTCCTTGTATTGTTTTGAGCATACCATACAGGCACCGACGCACTGCTTTTAGCTTATCATGAACCAATTTGACAATCTATGACATGATAATATTAATTACAATTTACAGCCATTAAAGATAGAAAATATTGTCTAGATGAATAATTGTTTCTCAATAAGCTTTAACAGACGGATTACTAGAATATTAGGTGAAGATGCTGAACCACATTCCTTCTTTGCACAATCTCAAAACCGGTATATTTTTATGTAAAAATCGATACCGGACAAGTTAACCGGTTCAATCAGTATCGGTACCGGTATATAATGATGGGTACTAACAGTAACATGTTCGGGCCAGTAATATACCGATGCACAGGTGTAGGTATTAGAGCCTTCGGACTAGTAATATACCGATGCACAGGCATAGGTATTAGAGCCATTCCTCGGCAAGATTAAACCAAGAAACGAGACCGGGAGGCAACTTGGAAGAAAATCTCGGAAATACTGATTTGATACAACTCACTAAAAGCCCAAGATTAAACCCAAGAACGAGATCGAGAGGCATCTTGGAAGAAAATCTCAGAAATACTGATTTGATACTAGAACTTGCTAACAGCCATCATCATTTGTTAAAAGACATAAATGAAGGAACTAAATGGGAAATTTAAACTATTGTAGAACACCATGAAGATTGTGTTAGATAAATTCCAAAAAAGAAGAGAAGGGAGAAGCATTGCTGCTTCTCTGATATTCCAAAGAAGAAAATGTATAGACATTTGTTATTCTCCTGAGGTAGGTACAAACTGATACTCTTGTAACTCCTGGGTTTAATGGAAAACTCGTCGTGGAGTTTACATTAATGAAATCATACTGGTACCGCTAAAATGTATCTTTAATTTTTAAACAGAGAAAAGCAAGTGCTACTCTTACTCTTCCAGCATATCGTTGGAGTACAGGACCAGGTGACATTAACAATTTCTTTGTTCAGGTCACTCAGTCCATTGACATTAACAACATCATTCCTCAGGTTATGATTTAGCATTATGCGCTATACACAAAAACTATACTTCAGTAAGAAAACATTAATAGTGCCCTGTACAAGTTTATTCCCAGGGAATACCGGATAAGCCCACAAAAACTTATTTTAGTCATCTGCAGCATAAATATCAGACCAAAAGACAGAAATAAAAAAATAAAATAAACATTAACTGAACAAATCTTTGCAATTTTTCAAATTCGTCTAAAACCAACAGAATGAGACACAGTTACGCCAGGAGAAAACAAGGTACCAGATTGCTTCTTAATGCTTACAAAACTGTTAATAATTCATATCAATACTTCACGATTTGCTAGATGTGTACTATAAGGACGATAGCACCACAAAACAACCCTTGAAGTAAAGTTCATACTTTCCATAAGATAACCATTCCTAACGATTGGCCTTGGCAACCCTTTCAATTTCATCTTTCTTCTTAATTGCGTAACTGCATAGAAGCAAAAGCAGAGTTAGTAGGCGTAATGAAATTAGGCCATTCCTGATAAGTAAACCATATGAGTTGAAGATAATAAAGGAAGGGTGTGAAACTTGTACTTGTGCATGATACTCTTTTACTAGTATCATAATGACGCGAATTACAAATATGACAAGGGTGTGTGGGTTATGCATTATGCTTACTAGTATAATAAAGAAACAAAGTGTCCCGTGAGTTGGTTGCGAAGGGAACTCATCTAAAAGTTAGGCAACTTTACAGAGTAATTGTTTTGTGGTATCAAAAAAATAGTCAGGATTGGGATGAAAGAGAAGCAACAAAATAAACAATGTTTATAAAATGAACCAAGCAGTAAAAACTTTGCAATTAAGACAAGCAGGGGTATTTGCAAATGTAGCCCTTTGTTACCTGTTGGAAGACCCTTTTGCAGCATTAATAAGTTCATCAGCGAGACACTCAGCTATGCTTTTTATGTTCCTGAAAGCACTCTCACGAGCACCAGTTGTAAGGAGATATATTGCCTGGTTAACGCGTCGCAGTGGAGAAATATCAACAGCTTGACGCCTCACAACACCAGCAGAACCAATACGAGTTGCATCTTCCCTTGGACCACTATAAAAAAATAAAAAATAAAAGAGCTAAATATGTAAAAGATAGCAAACAACATTACGAATGTAAAGAATGTAAAGAACTTTAGATATGCCGGTAATAGAACTGATTGTGCCACCAAATACCAAATGCACTACTGTCATCAAATGTTTTTACTCCTTACTTTAATGGTCCTAACATTGTAGATGTTTACTTCATTATTACATAAAATAGAGAAGCATTAAGCCAGTCAAATCTCTTATTTCTATTATGTGGAATAGCATCAAAATAGCAGTAAATAGAGCATTTGCAGGCTACTCTCTTACTTTGCATCATGAAGTCCAGTAATGTATGCAGCTGAGGCATCCTAATAGAATAACTTTGAAACAGAAATCTAACAGAAAGATATCCAACAGATAAATAAACATCATATATGTTGGTAGACATACCTGTTGATTACAGCATCAACAATGACTTGGATGGGATTCTGGTCAGTCAACAAATGGATAATCTCCATTGCATGCTTAACAATGCGGACTGCCATCAGCTTCTTCCCATTGTTCCTTCCGTGCATCATCAGAGAGTTTGTCAGCCTCTCGACAATAGGGCACTGGGCCTTCCTAAACCTCTTGGCTTGATACCTCCCAGCTGTGTGAGGCATATAAGTTGGATGCTTGGAAGCAGTCGCCGTAATGTAATCCTCAACAGAGAGATCTCCAACCTGTATGAAGCCACAAAAAAAAATTATTATAAAATTTCTAACAAAACAAGTGGAAACCCAAAAAAAAAAAACTCAAAAAGAACAACTTGGGGAGAAGATTTATTACGAACTACTACATTACCAAATACGAGTCTTCATATAATTTTTTATTTAAAAAATTATATTAAATCAAACCCCACCACTCCGACCTCTCTTTTGATGGACAAACAACAGCAGGGGCACATACAAGCTCATAATATAACAGATGATACTTTTGACATTCAGAAATACAAAAAACAAAAGTATGTTAAGAATCTATAATAAATTATATAGTGATGCACAAAAGGAACTGAAAAGCCTGTATTCATTTGTTACAGAACAAAAACATCATTTGATGACAGAGACAGACTTGGAAAGTTACTTAATAAATATATTCTTCATGTCCAGATTTAGCAGTGGAAAATATTCCGAAACAAAAGAAAAGATGGAAAATTGTTTATTAAAAAAACGGGACTTTTTAAGTTACTCAAAAATTACTTTCATTTTCTTGTTGTCCTCAAACAAAAATTGCTTCCAACATCAATAAGACAAAAATAAACTCATCCTCTTCCCATAATTCAGAAAGAAGACCACAATTCATACACAACCGCTACATCGTATACTTATGTGACCGCTACATCGTATACTTATGTGAACATACTGCAAAAGATGTGGCATATAGAAGCAAAGCAGACATTTACTAAACAAGTAAATATCTAAGGATATATAATTCTTTTCTCCTGCAACATCAACTTCATGCACAGCAGATTTAAGAAGATATAGAGAAACCAAATGTTCTACAACAGAGAAGTCATCACGTCCAATGAGGTACAGATTATATACAAACCCATCAATAATGTTATGATTGTAATTGTAATGATAAAAAATTATCTCCTCAAAACCTTTATAAAATGTCCAACATATACAATCTACTTGCTATCCCGTTTCCATCAAAAGTGAAAACGAGAAAAGACATCTTTATTATAAAGACTAAGCACAAACAGAAAATAGAAAAGAAGAAAAGAATTCCTATCCACTTCAACCGAAAACTAATGCAGACTGTTGACTTAATTGGGAAACCTTAAAAATGCTAAGAAATTGATGCTAAAAATATGATGCACAAGAGTTTTTCTGGCATTTCACGCACTTCGTTCAAGGAGAAAGGCTTCATGCAAAAGAAACTGTTAAATAGACGAGCAAAAACATAGATTAGAAACAAAAAAATATGTTTCAATCAACAAAATGAAATCGTCAAAAGCCTCATACATTTCAATGGATTATAGTTGCATCATTGAAGTAGTGATATTTTTCTTATCTGCCATACACTTTTCTAAAACCACAATACAAAGACCGACTACCACAAAACAATTACCACTATCTTAAGCAAAACTATGCTATCTGAAACTGCAAACTAAATGAAAGTGTAAAATTATGAGCTAAAGCATGCTGCCTGCTGCTGCTGTGCTTTTATATAGAGAAGTAAACTGCACCCAAGCACGGACTATGGTACTTGCGTAAAACTATTTACATTTTAAAACAAGACTAAGGGGGTGTTTGTTTAGAACTTAATGCATCTGAATGGCTGAATAGGTCCGTCATTCAGTGCGTTTGTTTAGAACTGAATAGCTGAGTCGGTCAAATTTTTAGGCTGAATGACTGAGTCGGTCAAATTTTTAGGCTGAATGGCTGAGTCTAATTTTTTTGGCTGAATGGTTAAGTCTCGGCTGAATGAAATAAAAAAATATAAAATAAATATTAAATATTATATTAAGTAATATTAAATAAATTTACAACAATTTTGAATTTTTTCAGAGGGATAAAATACTAAAAATATGTTATTCAGATGTTTCAGACATGTCACTTATCAAACAACTATTTTCATTCAGTATTCAGAAATCTATTTCATTCGGCTCATTCATATTACTTAAGTATTCAAAACTATTTCATTCAGTTTTTATTGAACACCCTGACAGTGCAAGTGTGCAACTTTAGAGGAAACTTGGATTATGCACATTTTTTTCATTAAAAGAGTAGTGGAAATATGTCTCTTCTTCCTACCCACCTTAGAAGAATGAAAAGGTTGGAGAAATGGTATCAAATAATGATTCCTTTACTACATTAGAATTTTGGAATATATGTGCACTTATAATTTTTTTTTATTAAGAACACTTAATTCTTAATTTTCTTTCCTTTCCATTTACCTTACTAATCCAGATCCAAAAATTATGGAGGTTCAAAAATATTCAACCCGGGTATGAGGAAAATCAAATCTAACAAAAATACTATTAACTTGTCAAAAAAATTAACCCTTTGTAATCAAGTGCAATCTACCCATCATTGCTTATTTTCCTTCAGGATTCCAACAAAGCCTATGAAGAATTACTGAAAGAAATGCAATAACCAATCAAATACATACACACACACACACACACACACACACACACACTCACACACACATACACACATATATATACATACCTGAACTTCGTCGTAGGACCATCTATTGAAGAGCATGACATCACTGTGAGCCGGTTCCTTACTAGGCTTTTCGATACCTTCAACAGCCGCCATCCTCACAATTCTGCGTCACCTGCATTCATGTGATATAGAGAAATTTCATACAGATCTACATATAGGGAGAGAGGGAGTAAGAGATGATAGAGTGAGAATCGTTCGAACCTGAAGATAATGAAGAAAAACCCTAGGGGAGTGATGCAGATCAGCCGAATATGGATACAGAACTAAAGAGGAGGAAGAAAAACCCTACGCAAATATAAACGAGGGAGCGGAGGTCAGGAATCTGGAGCGTTAATGACAGAAACGTCCTTACTGGTTTATTGAATTACCTATGCAACCTTTTAAGTCATTTTATTCCTATACTTTCCTTTTCATTTCCTTTCCTTTCAAACCTGTACAATTACATTTCAACCCAGGGGCATAGTTGTAGAAGTAGTAATTGAGCTAGTCACACCGGTTCAGCGATGCACTGGTCAACAAACGATTCAACCGATTGAATCAATCGACTCGATTTTATTTTTAAGATAAATAAATAGTATTTTATATACTAAAAAATAGTGTTATATTCAATAAAATACCTCCTCCCGTCCTAAGAATATGTCTAATATACAAAAGAATTTTATTTCCTAAAACATGTCTAAATTACAAAATTCAAATTTAAAATTTATTTAATAATTATTTTACACACATAAGTATTTAAGTAATGCCTACTTTTTAAAAAAATAAAAGAATCAACATGTACTTACGCATGATCTATTGTGGGTGAAATTAGAACTTATCAATCCTTTTTTTACTTTATTTCTTCTTAATTTTATGTGAAATATGTGTTTAATACATCCAAAAGAGTAATGAATCATAACACACGACTTGTTATGAAATTAAACGGTGCACACTATTGGAGTTAAATAATCACGATAATATATATATATTTGCTAATTTATTTGTATTAAAAACTAAAAAAGATACAAAAATTAGGGGCATACCCCGCATAGAAACTATAGCAGTAGCATTAAAGACATGCCCATGATGCCATTGCTATTACTAAAATGAACAGGTCTACAGCTGCCACTGCTTTAAATGTGGAAACCTATTAATACATTTGTTAAACTTCAGTCACAAGTTTACATTTAGCAAGCTTAACGCAGTCTTGGACAAAAAGTCTTAATTCTTAGGAAGTCAACTAAGCTGATCTAGTAGATCGTGAAATTGAAACCCTGATCGAAGAACTATTGAAGACATAAAGATCATAGACTAAGAGGATCGTATAGTCTGCTGGATAAAAAGATCGAATAACTAAATATAATATAATTGATCATAAAGAAAGGAGAATGCAAATCACATACCAGAAGAAAAATAGAATACGATTGTAAATCAAAACAAGTCAAGGAGAATATCGTAAAATTTTCAGATCATAGAGCAGATCGTAAGACAACAGAAGAAGATCGTATAGCTGCTCTAAGATCGTAATACAAGCCAGCAAATCATAGAGCAGAAGAATTGTAAGGCTAAAGAGGGTAAATGTACTTCACAATCAGCAAAATGGAAAGGTGTGAAAGATTCCACAATGGATTGATCAAGGAGCATGATCTAGGAAATAACCAAAAGGATAAAAGTGACAAAACAATCACTGGTTAAGCTCAGAAGAGAAATCAGACAAAGTTATGGCTAACGGCTACAAAGGCCAAACTTCAACTAACACGAGGTTTTTATTTATGGTAAACTGATAAGAAGATAGAGCCAAAAGAATGCTGACACCTTCTACAGTATACAAGATAAGATATCTTTTGAAGAGAAAGTTGACCTTTATCAAACAGATAAATAACGTTGTAAATTGGCTAATGTGATAATTTTAAAAAAGAAATCACGCTGACACCATAAAGAAATATTTACATTAGAGATATTCAACATCTTTGATCTTTAGAGCAACGGTTATCTCCCAATGGATAAAATTATTAACGAGTAAATTCTCAACGGACAAAATGAAGGATATCTATCTAAGTATATAAGGAATATCTTACACGAAGAAAAAGTGAGAGAAAAAGACCAACGAAGATATCAAGTCTAAGAGAGAAATCAGGAGAAGAAAAATGGAATATAGCCTTGGTGAGGAACATAAAAAGATATACACTCAAAAAACACACCAAAAGAGAGAATTATAGATAAGTAATGGTCAAACATCAGAGATATAGAGTGACTTGTACAATGAAGGAGATTAATAACATAAAAGTCATTCTACTGAAGACCATAGAGTGTGACGCCTCCAAATCTGGGCCCATACAGCCCAAACTTGAGTCGTCAAAAGACTACAACAAAATTATTATAAGGTAGAACAACGTTCAACAATACAGTGTATAATAATACTCAACTAAGTCTTCACTATTATTATCACACTATTTTACAACGCGTGAAGACTATGATAGCTATTTCTCAGACTCTCACTCTATTCCCCAGCTAGACCCAGCTACGTTTCCATCTCCTGTTGAAAAACAATGGAACAAAAGAAAGGGTGAGCTCAAATAGCCCAGTAAAGAATATCATGACTAAGATAATGACGAATAAATTATCATTAGTCTTCAACAGTTGAGTTCTTGATAGAATACAATAGACTACAAGGTTTATATCAAAAACTGCAGTTAAATTCTTAAACAATGTTCAGATCAATAATAGCAGCGGAATGAGCAATCTATTAGAAGAATAATGCAGACTATAATGTCCACTCGGTTCTCTTTTTAGGAAAAACATCATCAACTTTTATCATCTGAAATACCTTTAGTCAAGATAATACAATTTTACAGTTCCTGATCATAATCATGCAGATCAACAGTTCATCTTTGCACTACGGGCCAAAGACATTCAATATAACACCAATGGTTATGATTATACCAGATTCAGCCTTTGGTCAAAATCATACCAAACAATAGTTCATCTTTGCACTACGGGCCAAAGAGAACATTCACCACGTGCCATAAAAGACACGGAACAGATGTATCGCATTTAACCTATTATATTGCCTTTAACCTATCATCTGTTCAACAATTATATCGCATCTGTGCCCTCGGCCACAGATATTCACAACAACTTGATTTTGGATGATTAGAATGATATAAATGATGAACAGAAGAAACAGGATAAATAATAAGTATCAGAAGTTTACTTTGTACAGATTCAAATAATGTCCAAATTGTCAACATGATGTGGAGTGAAATTTAAAAATGATATTCAAGATCCACAGTTCAGAATAACGGTTACAGTTCAATATAAAGGTTCACGTAAATAGGATGATTCAATTGAAATGTTGAAATGCAACTATTATGGAACATATAATATTTTCAGGAATTATAGAAGCAATAGTTCCATAATAAGTTTCGATTTAGGTGTATGAAAGAAAATAATATCCCTTACCGTAGCAGGTTTGATTAACAAAAGGTGAAGGAAATTAATATCCCTTACCATAGTAAGTTTGAATAATGGAAGATGAAAAAGATGGTATCCCTTATGAGTATAAAGGAAAATAATATCACTTACAAATATGAAAGAAAATAATATTATAAACGAATATGCAATAAAAGTGTCATGTGATAATTCGTGTAAACAAATTATTTTCACAAGAGACAAATAAGAAATGAATACAAAGAGTAATTCACCAAACATGCGGTAATCCGCGTAGTCAGGTTATTCTCAGAGATTAATAAGGAATGAATACGAAAGGTTATTCACCAACAGGCGGTAATCCGCGCCGTAAGGTTATTCCCACAATTTAATAAAAATTGAATACGAAGAGTTATTCACCAAACATGCGGTAATCCGCGCAGTAAGGTTATTCTCAAAGATTAATAAGGAATGAATACGAAAGGTTATTCACCAACAGGCGGTAATCCGCGCCGCAAGGTTATTCCCACAAATTAATACATGAAAATAAATAGCACATCTTATGAGTAAGAAAGAAACGGTATTATTTTCGAGAATCAAATAATGATAATCCCTTACCTTAACACGTGACTGGATATTGATTTAAATGAGGTTGATTAACTTGAACAGTTCATGTACACTTATAAATCTTCACAAATACTCAAGATGACTTAAGCACACTTAGAGAAAACTTTCACAAGAAGTATTTAGAGAGAGAAAGAAAGAACAAGTAAGGAAGTTTATGAAAAATCCTTAAGTTAAGGCCTCTATTTATAGCCAAAAATCTTGTCATAACCAAGATTTCCTAATTTAATCCAAACCATTCATTTCAAGATAATGTTTAATCCATACCATTCATTTCATCTTTTAAGATAAACCATTCATTTAAATATCATCTTTTAATCTACATCATCCATTTCAAATTCTATATTATCTTTAATCTATACCATTCATTTCATCTTTTAAGATTTCCTTAATCTAAACCATTCATTTAAAGATCATCTTTTAATCTACACCATCCATTTTAAATTCTATATTATCTTTAATCTATACCATTCATTTTATATCACCTAACTTTATATTATAAACAAATAACTTTATCAATTCAATTATTCAACAATAATTCACACTTATTCATTATTATGACTAATTGTTATAAATACAGTGTAGTTGGCTTTCTGAGTTAGATATCAAGTCAATTAATTAATGAAATACAACTGTTTAAATAACACCATAATAGAGATAACAATAATGCAGAAAGTATGCAAAAGAAAGATTACGTTACTGTGTCATGACAATTATTGATTCAATAATGTGAATTACTGTGCATATGCTACTGTGACAATTATCAATTTAATAACATGAATTATTGTGCATGTGACAATAAAGTCAAATATTGTACGATAACCACTTTATCAGTTTAATAATACGAAACATTGTGTAATGCCGTGTGTTACTGTGCAATACCGTGTGCTACTGTGCAATACCGTATGTTACTTGTAATACCGTATATTACTATTCTTTTACCACCGGATATTTTAACAATTAAAAGTAATAGTACCATTGACCATTTTAAAAATTGTTTATGTCATTTTCTATATCCGACAATTATTCTTTGTGGGGTCCACCAATGATTGGTTCGTACGACACCGTCGTACGAATATTCCCTAACAGAACGAATATTCCCCGACCAAAAGAATATTGTCCGACATAATATAATTTACACATAACATCCTTAACTTTTAACTTTATCAATTTAACCACTTACTGTTTCATGAAAATATATATGAAGAAAAAAAAATTTATATTTCATAAAATTCGGGGTCTTACATAGAGGGGATCGATCAAATGCAAAGATATATTCTCCACCCAAAGTCACTATATGCTTTGGAAGATCGATTATAACACAACTGCCAAGTTTATTTGATATGAGCTTAACATCAACTTGGCAGCACCCCTCAACAACAACAACACCACCACTAACAAAGTCAGGACTTAGTGACCCGCCAAATTTAGAGGAATTTTCTCTTGTTGAAGGAAAAGGATTTAGTGTCCTGAGAAGTAAATCGGGTAATACCCGTCTGATTCTTAATAAATTAACCCATGTTGAGGGAAGATGACTTAGTTTTCTAAAGATTGAGAGGACTTAGTGTCATGAACTTAATGTCCAAATTGTACAAACTTAGTATTCATTTATCCTTAGTGAAATATACATGTTTAGCGGAGCGAAAGAAAGGAGTGGGAGTAGTTTAGGCTCCGAACCTCTTAAAAATCTATGTATACTCAATGTCTCTTTACCACCTTCTTTGTCATTTAGAAATTTGCTTTGTGTTATTTGCTTGATATATTTACTTGTTATGCATTTCAATAGCAACTCAAAACTGTAATTACTTTCTCAATGATCAAAAGGGGCTTTACCAAATACTCAAATTCCACCGCGCATACAACTATTTATCTATTTGGTAAAGATTGTTATAAAATGTGAAAGTCATACGAAAATTGTATGATGATATATTCAACCCCCTTCTAGATCATCTCATTATACCATATGGGAACCAATAATTGGTATCGGAGCAGATTCTCATAAAACTTGCTTAATCACAAGGAGTAGATCCCATGGTACTGGAATCAGTTCTGTGAAAGGTAAAGAATATTTACCTCTAAGCTTCAATGTTTCTACTATTTGAAAAGATCAAGTAAAAGCATTAATTTTGAAAGACTTAAGAAAAAGGTTTAGGCTAGTCCATATATCCTTACAAAGATGACGCTATGCTGAATGGACGAACACAAAGAAGCAATTAGTCACTCCAGATGTGCAAATAGTGTCTCATTCATGAATATGGAGAATAACTGCTTAGAATATGCTAAAGTGTTAAATCACTAAGGAAAATTTGGGGAGTCTCATCTAAATGCATGAAGAAGCTTACAACAGTCTCATAACTACAAAATTATTGCTTGCTGGCATTTCCCTTTTCTTTATCTATCCCTGACCCCTCTGCCTATTCGGGCTTAGCTGAAATATCATGTTAAAATAATAATGAGCATAAAATAACTCAGCAAGTACATAAACAAATAATGACATGATATTTCAGAGTAATGAAAGAAAATCTTTTATAATAGGGTTAAACCATTAAATGGTTCTGTGAAGAAATTTAAGAACACATCATAAACTTTTGCATAATTAACTGGAAACATTAATCTTGCTAGCCGTACGGTTACAAGACCAAGAACTCGTTAAGAACAATATCAATCATAAAGACTGATAATGTCCAATTTAGTCATAAGACTGCATTTCATTTTAGATATGTATTATAGGTGATCAGCCTCTTGCACTTTATATTATGCACAACATAAGCATCTAACGACACAACCGCGCAATGAAATTTATATTCCTCTTTTAGCTTTATCCCATTTTTATCAGGGTTGTTTTGTTATAGCATTTACATATATTCTGCACCACAATAACATGGATTGGAGAACATAACAATGAATATCTAAATTCAAAATAAACTATCATGTATGTCTAGTCAGATCAAGATTGACATCGACCTTTCTTAAAACAGTTCAACGATGAATGAACTTCAAAATGACTTATAGGAATAAATCGCATAAAATTACTATTTAAGGAACTACAAAAGAGATTTCGAAAAGAACACTTATCTTTGTCCTTGTTTACTTTTACCATTAATATCTTATCCCGTTTATGTCCTACACAACCATAATATTGGTCCATGCATTAGTTATATGCTTTACCTTGACATACAAGTTACTATTTACCTATACATGTACCTTAACACATAACACATCATTCATTTATACCTTAATACCTATCATATTGATCATTTTTTTATCAATTAATGGTTTACAATACATGTCTCTATTATATAATATTAAAATATTTCATTTCGGATTATAAAAAAAATTAAAAATCAGGACATCTCGCCCTGGCGCAGTGTTTTGTACTAAACACTTCCCTGGCCGCGAGATCTTCTTAGTTGGACTTCGCCCTGGCATCGACTAGCTTCGCCCCCAGTGAACTCTTCTCAGTTGCACTGCGCCCCGGTGCAGTGTTTAGTTCAAAAGACCTCGCCCCGACGCAGTGTTGCAGAATAAGTTTTTCTAGAAAAAATTTCATTATAATTTCCTTGCTATTTTTGCCCATACATTATAGTTCTCTACTCCAACACATGATTTAGCATACATAACATATATATAACTTATCTAGGCCTTCAAAAATATTAAAAGTTTTCAAACGACCCTATTTTTTTAAATATTTCATTTTAGGTGCCGGTAAACGTTTTTAAACATTTAAAATTCACTTTTATCGCCATAAACACCAAATCGACACGTGCACGTGTATTTACATAAAACTTAGTTATTTAGCTTAATTTAATCTTTAATTACATAAAATGGCCAAAAATCACACTTTTGTAGAATTTTATCAACTTAACAAAATTTTCCCTTAAACTCATATTTGAGTTATTAAACTCCATACACCATATACACTAACACAAGCTTATTTACTAACTTTGTATGATCACATAACATCTATACGCACCTTTTAAAACATGCTACCAATTTTGATTTGGTTTATATGCGAAACATAGCCTAATATTATGTTTTCATAAACAAGTCATGCTTTTCATCTATTAAGGAACCTATTATGCTATATAACAAGAAATCACACATGTTTCTAACATGCTCGTCCCTTTAATTTAGGGTTTCATCACATCTATCAACACTTAACATATAATCTTCATCAAACCATGCTTTCTAGCCATGAATACATGTATGTATACTTTTACCACCTTTATAATACCACTCTAACACCTAGGGTTTTCTCATGAATCACTCATATAGCATATAAACTTCCATAAATCTTAATTCTAACTACAAATACATGCATTACTACACATAATCTTGAATTTAAGCACATAAATGATGAGTTTTAAGGCTAAACACTTTTAATACCTTCTTTGTACTCTTCTTCTCCTTGCTAGGAAGCTTTCTAAGGATGGATGATCCACTTTGATGGCTAGTTTTACTTCTCTTGAACTCCTTCTATGAAATTTCTCAAGCTTCCAAGACAACCCGAGCATTTATTCTTTCTCTCTATAAGAATTCTAACACTTAGCAACTTGAAAATGAAAGTGAAGATGAATATTAGCTAATACTTACAAAATATATACATACATAAGTTGTGTGCATATCTCCAACAACTAACTCTCTTTTGGTTAGGCTAACCATGCATGGCTAAGGTCATTCATGACAATTCACTCCAACAATTAATGGTATTTAAGACATTACTCACCAAAAGGATACCAAGGTCATTATACAAGTTGTAAAGGGTACATTGGACAATATCCATAAATCCTAGACAATTTAATTCAAAAAAAAATCCTATCTTGCTTATTTTTGATCCATTTCAAGTCCTCTTTAATCCAAATTTGTTTCACTACGCTTGGATTTTATTTTATAATCAAATAGTACATGAATTACTTGTCCCAAAACACTTGTCACACTTTCAAAAATTTAGTTTTGTTATTTAATTATAATATTCACAACATTCACAAAATTACTTATCATTACAAACATTTTTCTCAAAGGAAGCTTATTCCAAAAAGAATATTTATACTTCAAAAATCATGCGAGCTCCTTCCCAATTCTCTAAAAGATAAAGTTAATGGTCAACTTGTCTTGAAATTATTGAATATCTCACGAGGACAAGGACTACTTTATTTAATCTCCTCTCTACAGCATATTGAGCATTTAATCTAAAAAATATGTGCTCTTATCAGCCAGATCACTGTAATTGTTGTAAGTTCCTTAACAAAGGAAGATATCTAATGAATCATGATGGATTATCTAAGTAGCCTTATGTTGTTGTTTTTCTGATGTTATGAGTAAGAGAAGGGGTATGTACAAAATGAAATGAATGCATAGCCCATAAAGAAAAAGGAGAAATGAGATATGAGTGCAATGAAGACCAAGAGCTCAAGCAAGAAAGGAATTGACGTGCAAATCAGAGTCAACAAACAGAAGAAAGAAAAAGCCAAATGGAAATCACCACTGGTAATCAAGAAATTGGTTTCAGTGAGGTATGACTTAACTCCTCTCAATGAATGCATATATAAATCTTAATTGTCTTATGTGCTGATATGTAGCTTGCATACATATATGACATTGTTCAGAAAAACTCTTAATCGATCATTATCCACCTAAAATTTACATAGGAGAAAAACACTGATTAAGTTAGGAATAATTCAGGAATTTGTTTTCTTTTCTCTACATATAAATCTTAGAACGATAATAACATTTTAAGACTTATTCTGAAATAATATGCACTAGGAGATCTCATTCTTCTGTTAATCATACTATCCCACTAAACTGTAGATCGCATATTAACCTTTAGTTTGAAAATACAGAATAAGGTCAAACCCTACGATCGAAACCTTGAAAAATCATAGAGAACAAAAGCAAACTCCACGATTCAACCTGGTAAACATTGTAGACTTGATTATTGTTCTAAGAACTCAAACTTTAGCTTAGTATGACAAATTCAAGGTAAGTAGATCTATCAAGATAAAGATGATTTCCACAAAAGGAGTAAAACTCCTAATCACACACACACAAAACATACATCACCTATATTTCCACAAGAAAATATGTGCCTAGATTTAAAAAAAGTGATTTCTTTGAGTTTTCAAACTTATGTGATAAAATGTATCTTTTTCGTTTCACTGCTCTTTCTCTTAAGCTCTTCTAAAGAAAAGAGGACTAAGGGTTACTCACAGAGATAACGTGTTAGGATATCATTACCATCCTAAAGTAGCTTTCGTTGAAGGATTCAATTATTTGTTAATCAGTCAATCATGTATTGAGAAACTTGAACTATTTTTCTAGGCAACCAAAGTTAAATAGAATTGATTGAGAGAAGAATCTTAAGTCTTCTATGAATGAAATGTTCTGAAAAAAGCCATTATGAATCCACCTGCATCAAAAGCTTCTTAAATGAATCAATGCATAAAAGAACATAACTTCATTCAAAGTAGGAAGGACACTTCTGGCCACCGGCATGTCAAAATACTATTTGGGCAAACTTGTCAAAGCTACCTGCTTCACTTGAAAGAAAACTCTCAATCACTCATCCTCGTAATATCGCACAAATCCTTGGAAGAAAAGAAAATTAGTTCTTGAAAATTTATACATCCTTGGCTGTATACATAAAATCTTCAACAAATAGTAAGGGTTAGCTGGCTACTATAACTTGAGCTAAACATGTTAGAGTTGATGCCCTAGAGGCTAATTATTTGATGTAATTGCTTAACATTTTTGTTATTATATTTGATTAAATAAATGGATTATTTTATTATGATTTTATTTACTGCGTTATATAAATGTTAGCATAATAAAAGTTCTTAGAATAGTGATACGAATTATATAGCTTCAAGTATGTGATTTGAACATGAGATTACATAATTACAATTAGTATCATTGCTCTTAAATGTCCCTAGTCGAGTATTATTGTTAATGGGACAACAATGATGCATTGAGACTAGTATGTGGATTGACTGATGACCAAATCTCATTGGTCATAAATATATGAGATATTTGAGTCAATGCATAGGTACATATTAGAGAACAATGTACTGGATTAACCCACCATGAGAATTCTACGTGGAACATTATGCAAAGTGTCATAAGAAATTCTCATAGTGACAATGATGTAGTGATCCTCTGACCTGAGATCACTATATTATCACACGAGAATTTATGTACTTTGATATCATCAAATGTCACATTTAATAGGGTGGACAATAAAGGTGATTATTGGGTACATCATGAATCGTGTGAGGAATATGAGTGATCTAGATGGAATTTAACCCTCATATATACTAGGGGTGATATCCATAGGCCTCTTGATTGAGTAGGACTATGAAATGCATGGTCATGCTCAAATAGTGATTTGTTTCATATAGTATACTCATTGATCAAGAAAACTCAGATGTAATTATGAAGAGTATGACACTTTCCATGCCTCGAGTTTAATCTAGGATGTCAAGGTTAAAAGGATTAAATTGCATTGAAACATTGGTCACGAAAAGGTTGCATCGAATCACCGATATTATTATTATTTGGGTAGCAGTGATGCATTACTAGATGCCGCTCACTATTTATAATTTTATAATATGATTTTAAAATTATTGCCAACATAATAATAACCTATAGGGTCACACACTTAGAATGTATTTAAAAAAGGAATTAATTTAAATTGTAAGTATTTAAATATGTTAATATGATTGATAGTATTTAAAATTACGAATTTAAATTAATAGGATAATTTATATATATGTATATTAATTAAGTTAGACTTAATTAAGATATAATATATATAAATTCGGATTTTATTTCTCTAATTAAATTAGGTTTTGGTTAATTCCTATTAACTACTATATATATGATATATCAGTAGTCTTAATAACGTAAGGAACAAAAACTAAAACCCTAGCTGCTTTTAGAAAGTGGCTAGAGAGAAAAATAATTCAAAAATCCTAATCTTGGTGGCTAGTACAGCAGTTCCTTT
The DNA here is from genome assembly GCA_947179155.2 of Hedera helix. NCBI lineage: Eukaryota > Viridiplantae > Streptophyta > Magnoliopsida > Apiales > Araliaceae > Hedera > Hedera helix. The sequence continues at coordinate 15,964,473 of OX359270.1, read as the reverse complement.
TGCTGCAGATCGCGGGACGATTCGCAGAGCATTCGTGTGGATACCGTAGAGACGCAGTCCATGGATTGTGTTGAGGATTCGAGGCTGCTTCAGAATTCACCAGCTTCTCCATTCAAGCTTACATAATCGGTAAAACAAATTCTAAACCTCTGATTAATCTGTTTTCGCATGGATCCTGTTTTAGGGTTTCAGATTTTTTTTTAAAATTTCGCTGCTTTCACTGTGTCGAAACCCTAACAAAACAAAGAATTCGAGTAGTATCCCAATATATAAAAGGTAAGCAACACCTCACGAAACAGACTAGACACTCTTTTTACACACTGTTGATGTTCTATCTGTCTCTTTGATTACTAATAGGTACACCTATCTTTCTCTTTGATCACTAATAATTACACCTACTAATCACTAATAGTTATATCGGACGTAAAAATCATTCTCTCTAATCACTAATAGTTACATTGGACATATTCCACAATGGAACAACACATTGGATCACCGTGATAATGTGATTTACAGTTCACGATGTGAAGCCAAACTCCATAAGCTCGACCCAAAGGATAAATCATCATCGGTAAGGTTTAGGTTGTAGTTTATGTGACATACAAAGGGGAAATATTAATTTTACGTGGCCTAATCAACTTATTCTAATAGAGTTCTATTATATTCAGTTATGTAAATGTTAATTTAATAGTTTTTTATATAATATTTTTAGTTAAAAAATAATTGGTCTCTTTATTTTTTGGACTTTTTTCCTTTATCTCTAAGCATTATCTCATGTAAAAAAAATATATTCACAACATAAATTGTAACGCCCCGTAATTCCCCGTGCTAGCCACAACGGATCTCGTGCGTTAGTGTACAACCTTGTACTTAAATCCATAATATGCCTCAATAATATAATTGATACAACTAGTTTATTTTTAAAACTATTACAACTTCAATCATAACATACAACCATATTATAGTTGTTTAAAACAGAGTTGTTTAAAACTTCACCATTTTTCTATCTCAAAATCACAATCTTTATTAAATTATAATAGATCTTAGATCAAGTATAGTACGACCTAGTCTATTTTAAACATGTAAGTATATACAACTCATTAAACAACTTTCAATATATATGTTGATTCAATATCTTCTCGTTATATACTTTAAGCAACGTAGATCATATCTATTATGATCTATTATACATCAATGAATCCTTAGTGACTTGTAATGATACAAGTGTTTAGCGTATGCGAATGTCATACAAACATTTCACTAATCACTTTTTACCATATCGTAACACTATTTACCCCCAAAAAGGTTTATCAGAATATATATCAATTATGAAAGTCAGCACGCATTCATGTTTCGTGATCTATATGTGAACCTCCGAATAACTCGCACTTATCTAAAAATGTTTATTTTAAGCAAGAGTGAGCACGACGGCTCAACAAGTCTAACAGCTAACACATAACACGTAGGTCACATTTAATTCATGTTTTATGCTCCATGCTTTACATTTATATAGGCATCATGCTTATCATGCTTTGCATTTATACAATTAACTCATGTTTACCATGCATGTCAATATTTCCAGGTTATATAACTCATATAACATATTTCAACTCATAGCATTAATTTTATAACAACTATTAATATCATATGATTGTACACAGGCACATTTAGAAATCAGTTAGCACATAAAATAAGTGCACACATAATAATTTATGCATATAGCAACAGGTTTACAAGAATAACACATAGTACTGAAAAACTTGTCTAAATTGTTTCATCGCTTACGTCTACACAATTCAATTTACCTCATTTGAAAGACCTAATATGATTATCTTTCAATTAGTAATGCACATATGGATTCCTTTATCATTCTCAAATAAATTGACTTGACAACACATAGTTCCTTATTTACTAACTCATAAATTATAGGATAATATTATCACCCTTGGATAATATTTTAATTACCGACCAATATTATTATATATTAATAATACCTCATTCAATTACAAACGTTATTAAGTATTGAACAACATCTTAATTGGTTACTAATATTATTAAGCTCTTAATAATATTCACTGAATTACCAATATTAGTAATTCTTTAATAATATTTCATCACTTGCTATTATCATTAAATATTTTATAATAATTTACTCCTTTAGTAATATTTAAAGATTTAAACAATTAAATGTAAATTGTTTACTCACCTCCTTGTTTATTTAATTTCTTCCTTTTATTTATTTAATATTAAATAAATAATTAATTTAATTAACTTTACTTTTTTATTTATAATTACATAAACAATTATTTTCTTAACGTTATTTTCCTTTAATTATTATTTAATATCATTTAAATAATTAATTAATTAATTAATTATCCCCAATTCCTTTAATGATTATTGAATATCATTAAATAATAACTTCTTGATTAATTATCCCCATTTATTATTAAATAACAAATGATCATTTTATTCACTTCATCTCTCTTTAATTATTATTTAATATCTTTTAAATAATAATGAATCGCCCTTATTTATTAAATAATAAATAATTATCTTATTACTTTATCTTCTTTTAATTATTATTTAATGTCCTTTAAATAATAATTAGATAACTAATCACCATTATTTATTATTTACTATTAATTAAATAATAAATAATTATTTTATTAACTTCATATATTCCTTTACTTTATTATTTAGTATTTAAATAATAAATAATTAATTAAATTCTTTTTATTTACTTTATTTATTATTTAATATTATTTAAATAAAAAAATAAACTTTATGTATTATTTAATTAAAATTGAATAATACATAATTATTTAATTATTTTATCCTTATTTTTCTTAAGTCCTTCGTATTTATTAAAAATACTTAATTGACTTATTATTTTTATATCTCTTGGATATATTTAGTATATTTCATTACATACACAAAATAATTTTTGTTTAATTTTCCAACTTTATTTACTATTTTTAAATAGTCCATTTCTGTCCAAAATGTTCCGTATTTATTAAAAATTCAGTTTTTATCCAAAACTGCTGAAACCTTTAAGGTTGCCTCCTGACACCATAGAAAACATCCAGTAAATATTTTATAATATTTGGAGTTATACAACTCAAGTTATAACCATGTCTTTATTTCAAAACATAAATAAACATCGGGTCATAACTCACTCATCCGAGGTCAGATTGAGCTCAAATTTTTGCAGTGGCTTCTATATACCATATGATACGACATATAAAATGGCCGGAATTTTTGGAGCAACCAAAGTGGCCAAAACAGACCATTCAATTTTCTGGGCAGTAGGTTTCCATATTTTTTTTCGGCAGGACTGTTTTACGAGAAAAATCACCACGGATAGCTCGTTTAATATTTTTTAGTTGTTCCACTTGGAATCTCTTCCTATCTCATAGTAATACCACCAAAAATTGACGGATTATAAATACGAGTTACTGAACATGAACAGCAACTCCGGGAACGGACTGTTACGTTTTGGGTTTTCCGGCGAAAATCGATTTCATGTTTTTGTCAAACTTTTTCAACATAAAAGTATATAAATACCCATGCTAAACCCATTTAACCATAGATCTACTAATATAACATGGATTTAAGAATAGAGAGTTTTGAAAATAAATTTCTACCATAGAAATAATATATTACACAATAAAAGCTTCAAAACTAGGGTTAAAGGTGTTTTTATACCTCTAGCTCTTGATGACTCTCCTTCTTTGCTTTCCAAGGTATGAGATGAAGTTGTGCTCTGGCAAGTAAATACAAATGTAGAGACTTGCTCAACAATAATTTAATTGCTCAATATAAAATTTGAGTAAGGATAAAGAAAACTTGTCTCGTGAGTAGACTACTGCTAATCAATTCAATTTAATTCTCTCTGAATAGACCTAATAATTAATCAAGTTGATCTTAAATTAGTATCATATATATATTCATATGATAACCTATATACATCGTACACCTCTAACACTTAACCAAACAGTTATATAGTTAAGGGGTATGTTAACACTTAGGAAATATTATCACTTGATAATATTTCAATCACCTAGATTCCATATTATTTATTTAATATAGTTGATAATATTTCAATCACCTAAAATCCATATTATTTATTTAATATAGTTCAAACTCTTATCTAATATTATTAACAAGTTAATAATATTTTATTAGACTTATAATATTATTAACCATTTATTAATATTTTATTAACCTTTTAATATTATTAATCATCTAATAATATTTCATTAATCTTCTAATATTATTAATTATTTAATAATATTTTATTACTTTGTTAATATTATTAATTATTTAATAATATTTTATTCATTATCTATTATTATTAATTATTTAATAATATTTTATTACTTTATTAATATTATTAACCATTTAATAATATTTTAATCTCTTACTAATACTATTAATCATTTAATAACATTTTAATCATATACAAGTATTATTGGTCATTTAATAATATCTTAATAATCTTTAAACATTACCAATAGTTAACCTTTTTTTATTTGTGTTAACCTTAGGCTTTATTTTAAACATTTAACTACCCATTAGATATTAATAAACTTCATACATTGGTTTATTATACAAACACATTCGTTTTACACTCAGTTCAACTTAAATTTCCAAAGAAAACTAGACCCGGACCGACCCGACCCGGACAGCTAAAACATGATTCTGGCAGTGTGTTCCACCGCTGCGGCGACGGTACAAAAATCTGAAACCCTGATTTGAGGACTGCCCAACCATCCTTCACTAAAACTACCATAACTTCTTTATTTTAAAATATTTTGGGATGAATCTTGAGTCTATTCTCATCATAATTTTCTCGTCTATAATTTCTCTTTAGATCACAAATTCAAATTCTAAACGAAAGTAGCCGTAAAATTACTTGCAAGGACAAATTTAAAAACTCTAAGGTTTCAAAACGACCTATTTTGCGGTAAAAGCTATAGCTTCTTTGTTTTTTCATATTTTTGAAAGCTTCAAGTTGAGTTTTCTTTAAAACTCATAGATGTAACTTTTTAGCCATGTAAATCCATTTTTCAACTTGTACATTTCAAACTACAGTATTAATTAGCACATGCTTAACTAGGGTTTTACCGATAAAGATCAATATGGACATTTCTACCATTTTCATGCATACCACACATACCAAAACATGATTTAAACATATCAACCCATGAATATACATATATTACATTGTTTAAGACTTTTAGACCATCAAAACAAGGTTTGATCGGTTAAAAATATATTTTAATCGTTCAAATCATATTTAGACTACAAAAATGAACAAAGGAAGGGTTAGAGCACTTTTGAACCTTATGGTCTTGGATGCTCTTCTTCTTATCCTTCCAAAGTATGTGGTGAAGCTTTGTGTCATCTCAACCTCTAGCAATATTTTCCACACTCACAAGAGTTCACACTATATTTCTCTCAAATGCTCTCACTCAATCTTTCTAGGAATGCTTACAAATGACCAACCAACATAACACCTTGGTGGAGCATCCTATTTATAGGACTTTAGTAAACCTTCATTAATTTCTTAATTTGCTAGCATTGGTCAATTTAATACTAATTAGGATTACTATTTGCTTGAATGGCTAGGTGATGGACAAGTTGATTGACTAGAGTTGTTGGCCAACTATGGAATTATGTGTGAATTAAGCAACCAAGCAAAATCAAGCCACCCCCCTTGTGGGGCCCCTAGATTGCTTGCCAAAATGGGATTTAATCACCCATTTTTGCTTTAATTTTAATGCTTTAATTATACATATACACCTCTCTCTCTCTCTCTGGCTCAATTTAATTATCACATTGGGCTAACATTAAATAACATATGTTACATTTAATTAAAACAAGCATTGAGCTAGTTTAATTAATTACATGAACTAGGGTTTAATTAATTACTAGGTAAATTAATTTGACCTAGTTTAATATCTCATTTGGATTTAAAATATAATCCAATTAGACTTACTTTAATTAATTATAACACCTTACTTTATTATTTTAAATAAATATACACATACACAAGTATATTCATTCAATTATTTAATGCACAATTAATTAGTACAATAATTTTAATTCATTGCTAATTATAAATATAATTACAATGTCTAATAGAATTCTTGGTCATTACATTCTCCCCCTTATAAGAATTTCGTCCCCGGAATTATAATTTAAACTACTCAAAAAGATTCGGATAGTTAGTCCTCATCTTTTCTTCAAGCTCCCACATAGCTTCATCAGCGTTGTAGTTCCTCCAAAGGATTTTGACAGAATGTATAACCTTATTTCGTAATTTTTGCTCTTTCCTATTTAATATCTGGACAAAAATTTCTTCATAAGATAAGTCTTTCTTAACTTGTATTGGCACATAGGATATGACGTGCTTGTAATCTGGCTTGTATGGTCACAACATTGACACGTGAAACACATTGTGAATATGCTCCAGTTCAGGAGATAGAGCTATCTCGTATGTCACTTCACCCACTCTCTTCAATATCTCAAACGGTCATATGAACCTCGGACTCAGTTTTTCTTTCTTTCCAAATTTGATCTCCCCTTTCCAGGGAGATACCTTCATAAACACAAAACTCCCTACTTGGAAATCTCGCTTCTGTCGATGTTGATTTGCATATTTCTTCTGATAGTCTTGAGCTGCTACTAGCCAAGCTCTTATTACTCTGATAATTTCTACAGTCTGTTGAACCAATTCTAGCCCCAATAGTCGATGTTCTCCTACCTCATCCCAACATAGAGGTGTTCTACATTTTCTCTCATATAACATTTTATAAGGCGGCATTCCTATACTTGCATGATAACTGTTGTTGTATGCAAACTCAACTAATGGTAAATGGTCTTCCCAACTGCCCTTGAAATCCATCACACAGGCTCTGAGCATATCTTCTAATGTCTGAATTGTTCTTTCACTTTGCCCATCAGTTTGTGGATGATACGATGTACTCATGCTTAACTGCGTCCCCAATCTTTCCTGAAGACTCCTCTAAAACTTTGATGTGAAGCGCGGATCTCTGTCTGACACAATTGATACCGGCACTCCATGTCTTGAAACTATCTCCTTTATGTACAGTTTAGCCAACTGATCCAAATTAAACTTAATCTTGATCAACAAAAAGTGCACTGACCTTGTTAGTCGATCCACAATCACCCATATAGTATCGTATCCCTTCTATGTTGCTGGAAGTCCTACCACAAAATTCATCGTAATATGCTCTCATTTTCACTTAGGAATTTCTAACGGTTGTAGTAATCCACTTGGTCTCTGATGTTCGGCCTTTACCCTCTAACAAGTTAGGCATCGGCTGACACATTCTGCAACCTCCCTTTTCATATTCGGCCACCAAAAATGGTGACGAAGATCTTGATACATTTTTGTACTCCTAGGATGTATTGAGTATCTCGTACTGTGAGCCTCTTGTAAAATCTCCTCTCGTAATTCAGGCACTAACGGTACCCAAACCTGATTTTCAAACTTTAGCAATCCTTTGCTATCTACTTTGTACTTGACCTCTTCCCCGACGGTCATCCTCTTCCTTATTCTGTCACATTCTTCGTCTTTGTCTTGAGCCTCTTTCACCTTATCTAACAAGATTGGGCTTGCTTCCACCTCTATTGATTCCTTTGGATTTTTCACCTCCAACTCCATCCGAGCCATTTCCTTTACCAGTTCCTCCTATTCGGTCAATACAAACAACTTCTCCATGCTCTTTCTACTTAGAGCATCTGCTACTACGTTGACTTTATCGAGATGGTATAGAATTTCACAATCGTAGTCTTTGATCAACTCCAACCATCTCCGCTGCCTCATATTCAACTCTTTTTGTGTGAAGATATACTTCAGACTTTTATGGTCTGTGACTATCTCACATTTTTCTCCATATAAAAAATGCCTCCAAATCTTAAGGGCAAACACTACTGATGTCAGCTCCAAGTCGTAGGTAAGGTATCCTTTCTCATAATCCTTTAACTGTCTTGATGCATACGTAATGACTTTGCCATTTTGCATAAGCACACAGCCTAGTCCCTTGTGCGATGCATCACTATAGACTGTAAAACCTTCTATATCGTCTGATAAAGTCAATACAGGTGCTTCACTAAGTCTTTTATTTAACTCCTGAAAACTCTCCTCACACTTCTCCGACCATACATATTTCACTGTCTTCCTTGTCAAATTGGTTAATGGCATTGCTATCTTCGAAAAGTCTTTGATGAATCTCTGATAATAACCCGCTAACCCTAAGAAACTCCTAACCTTCGTCGGTGTCCTAGGTTGTTCACAATTCATCACCACTTTCACCTTTGCTGGATCTACTGAATCTCCCTCCTTGTTAATAACATGACCTAAAAATTGAACTTTTTCCAACCAGAATTCACACTTCAAAAATTTAGCATACAACTGATCCTTTCGTAATATCTCCAACACCAATCTTAGATGTTCGACATACTCCTCCTCCTTTTTGGAATAAACCAAAATATCATCAATGAACACAACTACAAATTTATCCTAGTACTACTTAAATATTCTGTTCGTCATGTCCATAAATGCGGCTGGCGCATTCGTTAGTCCAAACGACATCACTAGAGACTCATAATGACCATATCGAGTTCTGAATGCCGTCTTGGGTACATCCTCCTTCCTGACTTTCAATTGATGATAACCAGTCCTTAAGTCAATCTTTAAGAAGTACTTCGCCACTTTCAATTGATCAAAAAGATCATCAATTCGTGGCAACGGGTACTTGTTCTTAATTGTTACTTTGTTCAACTCCCTATAGTTCATACAAAGTCTCATTGATTCATCCTTCTTCTTTACAAACAACACATGTGCTCCCCATAGAGAAACACTAGGTTGAATGTACTTTTTATCTAACAATTCTTACAATTGAACCATCAACTCTCTCATTTCTACCGGAGCCATCCTATATGGTGCTTTCGATATTGGTGCTGTCCCTGGTACTAAATTGATCACAAATTCTGTCTCCCTATCTAGCGGAAGACCTGGCAGTTCATCTGAAAAAACAAACATGAACTCTTTAACTACTGGTATTTGCTCCATATCGGGATTCACCATTTGTGTATCCATCACATGAGCTAAATACCCTACACAACCTTTCTTCAACAGCTTCTTGGCCAGCATCATCGTCAAACAAGAAGATTGTCTTGACGACTTGCTGTCGCAAAATATGGCCTTAGACTTTTTTGGTGTCTTAAGGTTTATACACTTCTTTTGATAATCTATTACCGCTTCATGGTTAAACAACCAATCAATTCCCACTATAACGTCAAACTCTCCCAGACGTATTGGAATTAGATTCACCATCAATTTCTGACCCTTGATTTCAGCACAATAATTTCTATGTATATACTCTACAGGAATCACTTCTTTATTTGCAACTTCTATATTCATTGGGTTATCTAGTTTTTCTCTAGGAAATTCTAACCGTCTAGCGAAATCATCAGACACAAATGAACAGGTAGCACCCGAATCAAACAATACATAAGCATTTATATCATTGATCGGAATAATACCTGACACCACGTCTTTTGATTCCACGGCGTCTTGCACTATCATGTTGAAAGTCTGTGCTGTTGGTTTGTTCTGTTGCATCGGGCCTCCAATGGTGAGCTTGTTGTTGTTTCCCTTAAATTCAGTACTTCCCCCGCTATTCTTCCTTTTCAGACAATCCTTGAACTGATGGTTTGCAGCTCCGCATGAGAAACAACCTCTCTTCTTTGGTGTAGGACAATTAGGAGAAATGTGCCCTTCTTGCCCACAGTTGTAGCATACATTTCTCCCCTTCATACACTCCCCCAAGTGATTCTTCCCGCAATTGCTGCACTTATTTTCCTTCTTTTGTTCGCTTCCTTGGGATGTCCCCGAACTGTTGTTGTTGTTGTTGTTTTTTCGTTTGTGCTTATTCGGGTTACTTCCCCCACTACTACCTTCTCTATTTCCTCATTCGCTTCTTTTCTTGTTTCGTTCTTGATTGTGCTTGTTTAGGGCTTCATTTCCCCCTTCTGCTATTATAGCTTTCTCTAGCAAAGTTGCAAAGTTGGTAATCTGAAGAATAACGACCCTACTATAAACCCATGGCTTCAGTCTCTGCTCAAACCTCCTTGCTCGTCTTGCTTTAGTGTCCACCTGGTATGGAGCGAATCTTGCCAATTCATTGAACTTGGCGGCGTAGTCAGATACGGACATATTCTCTTACTTGAGTTCCAAGAATTTGACTTCCATCCTGGCCTGCGTGCTTTCTAGAAAGTAGTTCTCCAAGAACACTTCCTTAAATCGCGCCAATGCAATAGTTCCTTCTCCTGCTCTGCTCTTGTTCGCCTTCCACTAATAGTTCGCCTCCCCCTTCATCATAAAGGTAGCAAATGAGGTCATTTGCTCCTCCGCTACTCAAGTGACCTTGAATACCTTTTCCATCTTCTCTATCCAGGTCTGCGCTTCTATAGGATCCGTTGTTCCTCAGAATTCAGGTGGTCCTTTTAGTTTAAGTCTTTGAAGTTTGCTAGTGGAACGACAAGGTTTGGTGCTCCAACAGCATTCGTGTTACGTTCGTGGAATGCTCCCATTAACATTTCCACAAACTCTTGAACGGGGTTTGGCGGTGCCCTCTCATCATTATTAACTGATTCTTCTACTACTTGGTTTCTCGATAATTGTCTATGTGGCCTCATTTTCTGTATAAAAAAAATTTAAATTAATAACGTTGTTTCATCTTTTTACTTTTGTTTTGTAGCTTAAGCAATTTAAACTAAAGTACAAATAAGCATCTCAACACATATAAACATAAACAGGTCTGCATTTATATTCATATGCTAAAACAGTAGTGCATAGTACCTTACATCATAAGCATACTGCTATAAATGCTACTATCCTGAAAATACTACAAAAGACAGGATTTAACCATAATCATATCCCACAGCTTCTTTGAGTTGGGATTTACATCATACTAACCATCTACCAAAACAAAAGGTGGGTTTCTACGGCATCTATATACATAAAACATAAATAACGAAAACTACTACTAATAACTGTGCATCTCTCGATGAACCGCGTCATCGTACTCCTCATCTCCCATAGTGTGCATGGACTGGCCCTCCTCAGCTGGGTAGTAGTACACCATACTCTGCAATCTACCAAAAGAAGAACAATAAACATAGTTGAGTCTATCGATCCTTACCCTCTTCTTACGGACCTCGTCCTCCAACTCTAGCATCTGCCCATGTGCAGCATCCATCTAGATCTCCATCTCGATCCTATCCTCTATTGCCTGTTGTCAATGGCCTCTAATTTCCTCCTTCTTTGTCTGCACCTGCTGAACCTTCAGCTCAGTTGCTGCTAATCTGGCTTCCATCTCTGCCATCTTCTCTTTCAGCTGCGTGTTCTTGCCAGAGAACTGATAAGCTGTATCCCTATATTGGTTCTCCGCATGCTGGTGAGTCAGATTCTGCTCCTCCAAGTGTTGAACTCTATCCTCCAGCTCATCATTCTTCGTAGTCAGAGAGTCGATGACTGGCAGTAGTGCCCATGCCATCAACATACTCAGCTGACTCCTCATCCTCAGACTCTGACTCGGCTTCATCTTCACTGTATGGCCTCATAACTCCACCCCTAACGGGCTCCTCACGATCTCCCTCCTCTAGATCAGACTCTGGATCCTCTATCGGTGCAGCCACCAGCGGCTGTGTAGTATCCATATGGATATTAGTGTAAACCACCTCCTCAATAGTATAACTCGACTGTCCAATCTCAGGCATCCTACAATCACACAAATAACATATGTGAGTACAATAATTAAATATATTCATTGATGAAATGAAATGATATTTTATCATGTACAACTCGGCTCGATGGATTTTCTCAATCCATCTCCAAAAATACACAATCATGATGAATCACCTCGATTCATCTCCTAACGTACTCGATATGAGTTTAGTACTAAGGTTATATCATAGGTTTCACAATCCTAACATTTTTAACCTACAGTTTTGATACCAACCTGTGACCTAGGTTCCATAACCTCGGGTTTGGTTCTTACTGTACAATACTTAATAACAATTAGATACATAATTTGCATTTAAACTTCGCGAAAAAATACGAAAGGTTCCTTATAAAAAGGTTATAATCCCCAATGTTGATTAACATTAACATAAACATTACATATCTTAAGGGAATACAAAATATTTACAAAAGAAATTACATAACAAGTAATTATCTAGCATGCATCAAGCTAATCTAAGCGTTTCCTTGCCTTTGTCTTGTTTAGAACATTCGGGATTAGCTGAAAATAAGTCATGATATAGCAAGAATGAGCAACTAAATGGCTCAGCAAATTTATAAGCAAATAGCATAAGATATATCATGATGAAAGGAAAATAACATCAGGGTTTTCAATAATAGATAATAATTGTGAAAGAAATCAAAAATCAATTTTTTAATATAAGAATGGATTGACTCTTTACTGTTGAGTGGTCTTTAAGGACCATGAACTGCTACTAAGGTAGAACAGACATATATATCTGACACCTCGAAAAATATGGTACGTGGGGGGATCAACCTCTTGTACCCTATGTATATGCATAACATTCAGACATCTTGCGCAAATTCGATTTTCCGACAGATAAAAATCCCCCTTATTTAGGGTTGTTCATTCTCAGTCTTACTATAGAATCCTTACCAACTAATGGGTTGGATAAGTTTTTAAAATATTTAATTTGATGAATTTAAACATGCATTGTCTAGCCGAAATAATTAGCTTAGACATTCTTAAACAGTTCTTGAATTAATGAACTATAACACTTGTAAATGCACTATGTGCGAATACAATGGCAGTAATGATGTGGAATAATTTTAATGAATTAAACCACTTAAATCTCTGGCAAGTAAATACAAGTGTAGAGACTTGCTCGACAATAATTAAATTGCTCAATATAAAATTTGAGTAAGGATAAAGAAAACTTGCCTCGTGCGTAGACTACTACTAATCAATTTAATTTAATTCTCTCTGAATAGACCTAACAATTAATCAAGTTGATCTTAAATTAGTATCATATATACATTCATATGATAACCTGTGACGCCCCCAAATCTGAGCCCACACAGCCCAAACTTGAGTCGTCAAAAGACTACAACAAAATTATTACAACAAAACACAACGTACAACAATACAGTGTATAATAATACACAACTAAGTCTTCACTATTATTGCCACACTATTTTACAACACGTGAAGACTAGGATAGCTATTCCTCGGACTCTCACTCCATCCCCCGGCTAGACCCCGTTACGTTTTCATCTCCTGTTGAAAACAATGGAACAAAAGAAAGGGTGAGCTCAAATAGCCCAGTAAGAAATATCATGACTAAGATAATGACGAATAATTTATCATTAGCCTTCAACAGTTGAGTTCTTGATAGAATACAATAGACTACAAGGTTTATATCAAAAACTGCAGTTAAATTCTTAAACAACGTTCAGATCAATAATAGCAGCGGAATGAGCAATCTATTAGAAGAATAATGCAGACTATAATGTCCACTCGCTTCTCTTTTTAGTAAAAATATCATCAACTTTTATCATCTGAAATACCATTAGTCATGATAATAAAAATTCACAGTTCCTGATCATAATCATGCAGATCAACAGTTCATATTTGCACTACGGGCCAAAGACATTTAATATAACACCAACGGTCATGATTATACCAGATTCAGCCTTTGGTAATAATCATACCAATCAACAGTTCATCTTTGCACTACGGGCCAAAGATATTCAATAAAGCACCAACGGTCATGATTATACCAGATTCAGCCTTTGGTCATAATCATACCAACCAACAGTTCATCTTTGCACTACGGGCCAAAGAGAACATTCACCACGTGCCATAAAAGACACCGAACAGATGTATCGCCTTTAACCTAGTATATCGCCTTTAACCTATCATCTGTTCAACAATTATATCATATCTGTGCCCCCGGCCACAGATATTCACAACAACTTGATTCTTGATGATTAATACAAATAACAGTGATACAAATGATGAACAGAAGAACAGGATAAACAATAAGTATCGGAAGTTTACTTTGTGCAGATTCAAATAATGTCCAAATTGCCAACATGATGTGGAGTGAAATTTAAAAATGATATTCAAGATCCACAGTTCAGAATAACGATTATAGTTCAACAGAAAGGTTCAGAAAATAGGAAGGTTCTGTTGAAATAATGAAGTTCAACTATTATAGAACATATAATATTTTCAGGAATTATAGAAGCAATAGTTCCATAATAAGTTTCGATTTAGGTGTATGGAAGAAAATAATATCCCTTACCGTAGCAGGTTTGATTAACAGAAGGTGAAGAAAATTAATATCCCTTACCATAGTAAGTTTGAATAATGGAAGATGAAAAAGATGGTATCCCTTATGAGTATAAAGGAAAATGATATCACTTACGAATATGGAATAAAAGTGTCATGTGATAATTCGTGTAGACAAATTATTTCCACACGAGACAAATAAAAAGGGTTATTCACCAACAGGCGGTAATCCGCGCCGTAAGGTTATTCCCATCAATTTGAATACGAATAGTTATTCACCAAACAGGCGATAATCCGCGCCGTAAGGTTATTCCCATCAATTTGAATACGAAGAGTTATTCACCAAACAGGCGATAATCCGCACCGTAAGGTTATTCTCAAAGATTAATAAGGAATGAATACAAAAGGTTATTCACCAACAGGCGGTAAACCGCGCCGTAAGGTTATTCCCACAATTTAATACATGGAAATAAATGGCACAAGAAAGAAACGATATTATTTTCGAGAATCAAAGAATGATAATTCCTTCAAGTAAGAAAGAAAATAATATTCATTTATGATGATGAAAAGAGTGATACCCCTTACTGTAATAAATTTAAGAGTGTGAAAAGAATGATATTCCTTACCTTAACTCGTGACTGGATATTGGTTTAAATGAGGTTGATCAATCTATATTTTTATAATAAAATTAGTAATTTCCACATATAAATTTCAAAGTGTATGATAACTCGTATAATATGAATTATCAAAATTATATATATTTAACATAATTTTTGTAGTATAATATAACTACTTTTAAATAGTTTTAAAAATAATATTCCAAAATAAATCTTCCAAAGAAAGCTTTTAAAAATGAATCTTCTTAAAGAAGAGTCTTCTAAAGGAAGATTTGTGAATACCGTGAAAAATAGGAATTTATAAAATTACTACTCTTTAATAAAAGACTTACTTGAAAAATTCCTGCACTCCTTTTGATTTTCAAACTCTCAAAATAACCTTACTATTCTCAGAGAAAACTCATAAAATTCTTATAGAAAAATTTTATGTTTTAGGTGTGATTTTTCTATTCAGCTGAACAAGCTATTTATAGGAGAAAAGAGGGGCACTGTGCGTGGTTGGTGAACTGTTGGCGTGCTGCACGCCAGTGTAAATTTTCTACATTGGCAGCGCAGTCGGCTGCCTCACCAAACATCACAGCAACCAATTCACATTTTGAATTTTTCATGTGGCCCCCCACATAGGGTCCACATGCTACTATTTAAAATAATTACTTTTTTTTTTTTTTTTTTTTTTTACATTATTTATTTTATTCTATTTTTCTTCATGTGGGTCCTGCATATAAAATTAAATAACGCTACAACAATAATTCAACAATAATGTTAGAAACACATTACAGATCAATATTAATTTAATAATATAAATTACAGTATAATTGCTACTGTGATAATTATTTGGTTCAATACAGTGCACCAATTAACTCAATGCTATGAAATACAGTGTAATGACAATTATTGAATCAATAATGCAAAATACTATGTAGCAACAATTATTGAATTGATAACATAAAATATTATGCAGTGACAATTATTGATGAAATGATGTGCAACAGTTACGGTGTCAATTATCAGATCAATAATATAAGACACTGTGCAATACCGTGTGCTACAGAAAATACCATAAACTACCGTATGCTACTATTCTTTTATCACCGGTATTTTAACAGTTAATACCGTTGACTATTTTTATTTAAAAAGGTTACTTCTGTCGTTTTCTATATCCGACAAATATTCCGTTGTGGGGTCCACAAATAATTTGTTATTTCGGCGCCGTCGTACGACACGAATATTCCCCGACCAAACGAATATTCCCCGACAAAGCGAATATTGTCCGACAAAATAAAATTTGCACATAACATCCTTAACTTTCAATTTCGTCAATTTAACCACTTACTGTTTCAGAAAATATATATGTGAAGAAAAATTAAATTTTATATTTCATAAAATTCGGGGTCTTACAACCTCCCCTCCTTATGAAATTTCGTCCCCGAAATTGACGTACCTGGCATTTCGAAGAGGTATGGATACCTAGACTTCATTTCAGATTCTAGCTCCCAGGTCATTTCCTCAATATCTTGGTTCCTCCATAAAACCTTAACTTGAGGTATAACCTTTGAGCGTAAGATCTGCTCCTTCTTATCTAGGATCTTAACAGGTACCTCCTCATATGTTAAATCTTCTGCTATAACGTCTGGTTCTAACTCAATGACGTGGTTTGGGTCCTTCACATATTTTCGTAACATAGATATGTGAAAAACGTTATGGATGCGAGACATACTTGGTGGTAGGGCTAGTCTGTAGGCTACGGATCCTACTCGATCGAGGATTTCAAATGGGCCAATAAATCGAGGGTTGAGCTTTCCTCTCTTTCCGAATCTCGTAACCCCTTTCCATGGAGAAACACGTAAGAATACATGATCTCCGACGTTGAATCTCTCATCTCTCCGATGAAGATCGGCATAACTCTTTTGTCGTTCTTGTGCTGTCTGTATTCGTTGTCGGATTATTTGGATCTTTTCGGTCGTCAAGCGTACCAACTCGGGTCCCAACAGTTTTGCTTCTCCTACCTCATTCCAACATACTGGAGAGCGACACTTGCGTCCATATAAAGCCTCGAATGGAGCCATACCTATACTTGCTTGGTAACTGTTGTTGTAGGAAAATTCCACCAATGGCAAGTACTTATCCCAACTTCCTTTGAAATCTAGTACGCAAAGTCTCAAAAGATCTTCGAGGGTCTGGATCGTCCTTTCCGATTGTCCGTCCGTTTGAGGATGGTATGCAGAACTAAAACGTAGTTCAGTGCCCATAGCTTTTTGTAGACTGATCCAAAAGCGTGAAGTGAATCTAGGATCTCGATCAGAAACTATGGAAACTGGCATGCCATGCAATCTCACGATCTCATTTATGTACATACCAGCAAGACGTTCAAGTGAAAAGTTTTCTCGTATAGGCAAGAAATGAGCGGATTTGGTCAATCTATCTACGATGACCCAAATTGCATCTAAGCCTTGAGAAACTTTGGGAAGACCCGTCACGAAATCCATATTGATGTGTTCCCACTTCCATTCGGGAACCTCAAGTGGTTGTAATGGACCCTTAGGTACTTGATGCTCTGCCTTGACACGTTGACAAGTTAGGCACCTTGAGATAAACTCTGCAATCTCCCTTTTCATATTGTTCCACCAAAATGTATGTCGAAGATCTCGATACATCTTGGTACCTCCTGGGTGGATTGCAAACGGCGTGTTGTGTGCCTCCATCATGATTTTATGCTTCAATTCAGGATCGTTAGGAACACAGAGTCGAGAGTTAACTCGAAGTATTCCTGTCTCGTCGATTCTTGCTTCGGGGATGACACCTTCTTGTACTTTCTTCATCATGTTCATCAGTTCCGGATCGGTAGCTTGAGCAGCTTTAATTTTATCCATTAAAGTTGGTTCTACTCGCACGTGAGCAATCTTCGAGTGGGTCCCTAGTGTCTTTAGCTCTATCTCCATCTTTTGCAAGTCGACAAAATACGTTTTTGTGTTGTCAGCAGTGCACTCGTACTCGCATAAGATTTTCTGCTCAAAGCGTCAGCTACAACGTTCGCCTTTCCCGGGTGATACTGGATTGTGTGGTCGTAATCCTTCAACAGCTCAAGCCAACGTCGTTGTCGCATGTTGAGTTCCTTCTGGGTGAAGAAATACTTGAGACTTTTATGATCCGTATAGATATCCACTTTTTCTCCGTACAAGTAGTGTCTCCAGATCTTCAATGCGAAAACGACTGCTGCCAACTCTAGATCATGAGTAGGATAATTTTTCTCATAATCTTTGAGTTGTCGAGAGGCATAAGCTATAACCTTTCCATGTTGCATAAGGACACAACCTAGACCTTTGCCTGAAGCATCGCTATATATGACGAATTCTCCTGATCCTGATGGAATGGTCAGAACAGGAGCTGAAACAAGTCTCCTCTTGAGTTCTTGAAAACTCTTCTCGCATTCCTCGCTCGAATGATACCGATATCTAATAATCAAACTTTCATCTCTTGGCGTTCTATGGGAGCCATTTGGTATTGAGCTTTGGAAAAGGGTTTAGTATCGGGTTCAAGATCGATACAGAATTCAATTTCTCGGTTTGGGGATAAGCCAGGAAGTTCCTCAGGAAAAACGTCAGGAACTCATTAACAATAGGAATATCATTCAAGTTTGACGTGTTTTTGTTCAAATCAATGACATGGGGTAAAAAGGTTTGACATCCGTTTTTCAATAAACGAATGACTTTATGGCTAGAAATAATAGTTATAGATTTCAATGGTTTAGTTGCTTGAATTTGCATGACAGGTTGATTAGGAATATGAAAACTAATAATCTTATGAAAACAATCAATTTTAGCATGATGGGTAGTCAACCAATCAATTCCTAAAATCACATCAAATTCATGTATCTCCAAAGAAATAAGGTCAACAGGTAATGTGAGGTTGTTGATTTAAACTAGGCAAGATTTATAGATAGTAAATGTAATAGGTATTTCTCCCAATGAGATTTCAACTGATAAGACAAGATTTAAGTTTTCAATAGGCAAATTTAAACGTTGAGTACATATAGGTGAGATAAAAGAGTGGATAGAGCCAATATCTAACATGACATAGACTTCTCGAGAATTGATGAATAGCTTACCGGTCATCACCTCATTCGATTTCTTGATCATCAAGGCTGTCATCATCAAATCGAGTCCCATATACTTCATCCGGATCTTCACGTATTTCAACCATGGGGATACCACGAAATAGTTCTCTAACGAACTGTTTCTCAGATTCTTCAACTTCATCAGTAGTAGCGTACCAATGATTTCCATTAAAATAGTATTTTCGATAGACTACAGTTTCCACGATAGTGACTAACTTAACCTGAATTCCTCTAAATTGTAACGCCCAAAAGTATAGATACATCATTTTTAAATAATCTTTAAAATCATAGCTCGAACACCATAAATCCCAAAGACTTATATGAAACGTCCATATATTCCGATCCTTTGTTATCGAGCATAACCAGGTGATGATATGTTTCCAACTGTCGAGCAAATTAAAGGCAACAATTTCTGCAAGTTCCGGATATCCTTTAAAGAACGAATTTGGAAGAACGACGGTAGAACTTTCACCTTCTTCTTCTTTCGATTGGATACAAATAATTTTTGCTTTAGGCAAATTATTCAACTCGGAGTTTGTAGAAGAATTGTTTGTGGCCTCTACATTCACTTCGGGTACTCCGTGGTTAACCTCCTGATTTCCAGATGACATACTTAACTGTGGTCACAAAATAGATGTTAGTTCAAATAAACTGACTCATCACTTCATGTCCCTATATTCAAATCAACTCATTAGATAATAAAATCTAATTTAGGTGGGACACACTAGTGACTGATTATATTCGTCTCTCCCCTCCTAGTTCTAACCCCAGATCTCCATTAAAGACCATATCCCTAAGCTCTGATGCCAACTGTGACGCCCCCAAATCTGAGCCCACACAGCCCAAACTTGAGTCGTCAAAAGACTACAACAAAATTATTACAACAAAACACAACGTACAACAATACAGTGTATAATAATACACAACTAAGTCTTCACTATTATTGCCACACTATTTTACAACACGTGAAGACTAGGATAGCTATTCCTCGGACTCTCACTCCATCCCCCGGCTAGACCCCGTTACGTTTTCATCTCCTGTTGAAAACAATGGAACAAAAGAAAGGGTGAGCTCAAATAGCCCAGTAAGAAATATCATGACTAAGATAATGACGAATAATTTATCATTAGCCTTCAACAGTTGAGTTCTTGATAGAATACAATAGACTACAAGGTTTATATCAAAAACTGCAGTTAAATTCTTAAACAACGTTCAGATCAATAATAGCAGCGGAATGAGCAATCTATTAGAAGAATAATGCAGACTATAATGTCCACTCGCTTCTCTTTTTAGTAAAAATATCATCAACTTTTATCATCTGAAATACCATTAGTCATGATAATAAAAATTCACAGTTCCTGATCATAATCATGCAGATCAACAGTTCATATTTGCACTACGGGCCAAAGACATTTAATATAACACCAACGGTCATGATTATACCAGATTCAGCCTTTGGTAATAATCATACCAATCAACAGTTCATCTTTGCACTACGGGCCAAAGATATTCAATAAAGCACCAACGGTCATGATTATACCAGATTCAGCCTTTGGTCATAATCATACCAACCAACAGTTCATCTTTGCACTACGGGCCAAAGAGAACATTCACCACGTGCCATAAAAGACACCGAACAGATGTATCGCCTTTAACCTAGTATATCGCCTTTAACCTATCATCTGTTCAACAATTATATCATATCTGTGCCCCCGGCCACAGATATTCACAACAACTTGATTCTTGATGATTAATACAAATAACAGTGATACAAATGATGAACAGAAGAACAGGATAAACAATAAGTATCGGAAGTTTACTTTGTGCAGATTCAAATAATGTCCAAATTGCCAACATGATGTGGAGTGAAATTTAAAAATGATATTCAAGATCCACAGTTCAGAATAACGATTATAGTTCAACAGAAAGGTTCAGAAAATAGGAAGGTTCAGTTGAAATAATGAAGTTCAACTATTATAGAACATATAATATTTTCAGGAATTATAGAAGCAATAGTTCCATAATAAGTTTCGATTTAGGTGTATGGAAGAAAATAATATCCCTTACCGTAGCAGGTTTGATTAACAGAAGGTGAAGAAAATTAATATCCCTTACCATAGTAAGTTTGAATAATGGAAGATGAAAAAGATGGTATCCCTTATGAGTATAAAGGAAAATGATATCACTTACGAATATGGAATAAAAGTGTCATGTGATAATTCGTGTAGACAAATTATTTCCACACGAGACAAATAAAAAGGGTTATTCACCAACAGGCGGTAATCCGCGCCGTAAGGTTATTCCCATCAATTTGAATACGAATAGTTATTCACCAAACAGGCGATAATCCGCGCCGTAAGGTTATTCCCATCAATTTGAATACGAAGAGTTATTCACCAAACAGGCGATAATCCGCACCGTAAGGTTATTCTCAAAGATTAATAAGGAATGAATACAAAAGGTTATTCACCAACAGGCGGTAAACCGCGCCGTAAGGTTATTCCCACAATTTAATACATGGAAATAAATGGCACAAGAAATAAACGATATTATTTTCGAGAATCAAAGAATGATAATTCCTTCAAGTAAGAAAGAAAATAATATTCATTTATGATGATGAAAAGAGTGATACCCCTTACTGTAATAAATTTAAGAGTGTGAAAAGAATGATATTCCTTACCTTAACTCGTGACTGGATATTGGTTTAAATGAGGTTGATCAACCTATATTTTTATAATAAAATTAGTAATTTCCACATATAAATTTCAAAGTGTATGATAACTCGTATAATATGAATTATCAAAATTATATATATTTAACATAATTTTTGTAGTATAATATAACTACTTTTAAATAGTTTTAAAAATAATATTCCAAAATAAATCTTCCAAAGAAAGCTTTTAAAAATGAATCTTCTTAAAGAAGAGTCTTCTAAAGGAAGATTTGTGAATACCGTGAAAAATAGGAATTTATAAAATTACTACTCTTTAATAAAAGACTTACTTGAAAAATTCCTGCACTCCTTTTGGTTTTCAAACTCTCAAAATAACCTTACTATTCTCAGAGAAAACTCATAAAATTCTTATAGAAAAATTTTATGTTTTAGGTGTGATTTTTCTATTCAGCTGAACAAGCTATTTATAGGAGAAAAGAGGGGCACTGTGCGTGGTTGGTGAACTGTTGGCGTGCTGCACGCCAGTGTAAATTTTCTACATTGGCAGCGCAGTCGGCTGCCTCACCAAATATCACAGCAACCAATTCACATTTTGAATTTTTCATGTGGCCCCCCACATAGGGTCCACATGCTACTATTTAAAATAATTACTTTTTTTTTTTTTTTTTTACATTATTTATTTTATTCTATTTTTCTTCATGTGGGTCCTGCATATAAAATTAAATAACGCTACAACAATAATTCAACAATAATGTTAGAAACACATTACAGATCAATATTAATTTAATAATATAAATTACAGTATAATTGCTACTGTGATAATTATTTGGTTCAATACAGTGCACCAATTAACTCAATGCTATGAAATACAGTGTAATGACAATTATTGAATCAATAATGCAAAATACTGTGTAGCAACAATTATTGAATTGATAACATAAAATATTATGCAGTGACAATTATTGATGAAATGATGTGCAACAGTTACGGTGTCAATTATCAGATCAATAATATAAGACACTGTGCAATACCGTGTGCTACAGAAAATACCATAAACTACCGTATGCTACTATTCTTTTATCACCGGTATTTTAACAGTTAATACCGTTGACTATTTTTATTTAAAAAGGTTACTTCTGTCGTTTTCTATATCCGACAAATATTTCGTTGTGGGGTCCACAAATAATTTGTTATTTCGGCGCCGTCGTACGACACGAATATTCCCCGACCAAACGAATATTCCCCGACAAAGCGAATATTGTCCGACAAAATAAAATTTGCACATAACATCCTTAACTTTCAATTTCGTCAATTTAACCACTTACTGTTTCAGAAAAATATATATGTGAAGAAAAATTAAATTTTATATTTCATAAAATTCGGGGTCTTACATAACCTATATACATCTTACACCTCTAACACTTAACCAAACAATTATATAGTTAAGGGTATGTTAACACTTAGGAAATATTATCACTTGATAATATTTCAATCACCTAAAATTTATATTAATTCTTTAATATAGTTCAAACTCTTATCTAATATTATTAACAAGTTAATAATATTTTATTAGACTTATAATAATATTAATCATTTAATAATATTTTATTAACCTTTTAATATTATTAATCATCTAATAAGATTTCATTAATCTTCTAATATTATTAATCATTTAATAATATTTTATTAATCTTCTAATATTATTAATAATTTATTAATATTTTATTATTTTATTAATATTATTAATCATTTAATAATATTTTATTCATTATCTAATATTATTAATCATTTAATAATATTTTATTACTTTATTCATATTATTAACCATTTAATAATATTTTAATCTCTTACTAATACTATTAATCATTTAATAACATTTTAATCATATACAAGTATTATTGATTATTTAATAATATTTTAATAATCTTTAAACATTACCAACAGTTAACTTTTTTGTATTTGTGTTAACCTTAGGCTTTATTTTAAACATTTAACTACCCATTAGATATTAATAAACTCCATAAATTGGTTTATTATACAAACATTCATTTTATACTCAGTTCAACTTAAATTTTCAAAGAAAACTCGACCCGGACCGACCCGACCTGACCTGGACCGACCCGACCTGGACAACTAAAACGTGATTCTAGCAGTGTGTTCCACCGCTGTGACGACGGTACAAAAATTCGAAACCCGGATTTGAGGACTGTCCGACCATCGTTCACTAAAACTGTTATAACTTCTTCATTTAAAAATATTTTAGGGTGAATCTTGAGTCTATTCTCATCATAATTTCCTTCTCTACAATTTCTCTTTAGATCTCAAATCCAAATTCCAGACGAAACTAGCTGTAAAATTGCTTACAATGACATATTTGAAAACTCTAAGGTAAACGACCTATTTTGCGGTAAAAGCTATAACTTCTTTGTTTTTTCGTATTTTTTAAAGCTTCAAGTTGGGTTTTCTTTAAAAGTCATAGATGTGACTTTTTAGCCATATAAATCTATTTTCCAACTTGTACATTTCAAACTACAACATTTATTAACACATGCTCAACTAAGGTTTTGCTAGTAAACCTCAATATGGACATTTCTACCATTTTCATGCATACCACACATACCAAAACATGATTTAAATATATCAAATCACGAATATACATATATTGCATTGTTTAAGACTTCTAGACCATCAAAATAAGATTTGATCGGTTAAAAATATATTTTAACCGTTCAAATCATATCTAGACTACAAAACTGAACAAAGGAAGGGTTAGAGCACTTTTAAACCTTATGGTCTTGGATGCTCTTCTTCTCCTCTTTCCAAAGTATGTGGTGAAGCTTTGTGTCATCCATCAAGCTCAACCTCTAGCAATATTTTCCACACTCACAAGAGTTCACACTATATTTTTCTCAAATGCTGTAAGACCCCGAATTTTATGAAATATAAAATTTAATTTTTCTTCACATATATATTTTTCTGAAACAGTAAGTGGTTAAATTGACGAAATTGAAAGTTAAGGATGTTATGTGCAAATTTTATTTTGTCGGACAATATTCGCTTTGTCGGGGAATATTCGTTTGGTCGGGGAATATTCGTGTCGTACGACGGCGCCGAAATAACAAATTATTTGTGGACCCCACAACGGAATATTTGTCGGATATAGAAAACGACAGAAGTAACCTTTTTAAATAAAAATAGTCAACGGTATTAACTGTTAAAATACCGGTGATAAAAGAATAGTAGCATACGGTAGTTTATGGTATTTTCTGTAGCACACGGTATTGCACAGTGTCTTATATTATTGATCTGATAATTGACACCGTAACTGTTGCACATCATTTCATCAATAATTGTCACTGCATAATATTTTATGTTATCAATTCAATAATTGTTGCTACACAGTATTTTGCATTATTGATTCAATAATTGTCATTACACTGTATTTCATAGCATTGAGTTAATTGGTGCACTGTATTGAACCAAATAATTATCACAGTAGCAATTATACTGTAATTTATATTATTAAATTAATATTGATCTGTAATGTGTTTCTAACATTATTGTTGACTTATTGTTGTAGCGTTATTTAATTTTATATGCAGGACCCACATGGAGAAAAATAGAATAAAATAAATAATGTAAAAAAAAAAAAAAAAAAAAAAAGTAATTATTTTAAATAGTAGCATGTGGACCCTATGTGGGGGGCCACATGAAAAATTCAAAATGTGAATTGGTTGCTGTGATGTTTGGTGAGGCAGCCGACTGCGCTGCCAATGTAGAAAATTTACACTGGCGTGCAGCACGCCAACAGTTCACCAACCACGCACAGTGCCCCTCTTTTCTCCTATAAATAGCTTGTTCAGCTGAATAGAAAAATCACACCTAAAACATAAAAATTTTCTATAAGAATTTTATGAGTTTTCTCTGAGAATAGTAAGGTTATTTTGAGAGTTTGAAAACCAAAAGGAGTGCAGGAATTTTTCAAGTTGATCAACCTCATTTAAACCAATATCCAGTCACGAGTTAAGGTAAGGAATATCATTCTTTTCACACTCTTAAATTTATTACAGTAAGGGGTATCACTCTTTTCATCATCATAAATGGATATTATTTTCTTTCTTACTTGAAGGGATTATCATTCTTTGATTCTCGAAAATAATATCGTTTCTTTCTTGTGCCATTTATTTCCATGTATTAAATTGTGGGAATAACCTTACGGCGCGGTTTACCGCCTGTTGGTGAATAACCTTTTGTATTCATTCCTTATTAATCTTTGAGAATAACCTTACGGTGCGGATTATCGTCTGTTTGGTGAATAACTCTTCGTATTCAAATTGATGGGAATAACCTTACGGCGCGGATTATCGCCTGTTTGGTGAATAACTATTCGTATTCAAATTGATGGGAATAACCTTACGGCGCGGATTACCGCCTGTTGGTGAATAACCCTTTTTATTTGTCTCGTGTGGAAATAATTTGTCTACACGAATTATCACATGACACTTTTATTCCATATTCGTAAGTGATATCATTTTCCTTTATACTCATAAGGGATACCATCTTTTTCATCTTCCATTATTCAAACTTACTATGGTAAGGGATATTAATTTTCTTCACCTTCTGTTAATCAAACCTGCTACGGTAAGGGATATTATTTTCTTCCATACACCTAAATCGAAACTTATTATGGAACTATTGCTTCTATAATTCCTGAAAATATTATATGTTCTATAATAGTTGAACTTCATTATTTCAACTGAACCTTCCTATTTTCTGAACCTTTCTGTTGAACTATAATCGTTATTCTGAACTGTGGATCTTGAATATCATTTTTAAATTTCACTCCACATCATGTTGGCAATTTGGACATTATTTGAATCTGCACAAAGTAAACTTCCGATACTTATTGTTTATCCTGTTCTTCTGTTCATCATTTGTATCACTGTTATTTGTATTAATCATCAAGAATCAAGTTGTTGTGAATATCTGTGGCCGGGGGCACAGATATGATATAATTGTTGAACAGATGATAGGTTAAAGGCGATATACTAGGTTAAAGGCGATACATCTGTTCGGTGTCTTTTATGGCACGTGGTGAATGTTCTCTTTGGCCCGTAGTGCAAAGATGAACTGTTGGTTGGTATGATTATGACCAAAGGCTGAATCTGGTATAATCATGACCGTTGGTGCTTTATTGAATATCTTTGGCCCGTAGTGCAAAGATGAACTGTTGATTGGTATGATTATTACCAAAGGCTGAATCTGGTATAATCATGACCGTTGGTGTTATATTAAATGTCTTTGGCCCGTAGTGCAAATATGAACTGTTGATCTGCATGATTATGATCAGGAACTGTGAATTTTTATTATCATGACTAATGGTATTTCAGATGATAAAAGTTGATGATATTTTTACTAAAAAGAGAAGCGAGTGGACATTATAGTCTGCATTATTCTTCTAATAGATTGCTCATTCCGCTGCTATTATTGATCTGAACGTTGTTTAAGAATTTAACTGCAGTTTTTGATATAAACCTTGTAGTCTATTGTATTCTATCAAGAACTCAACTGTTGAAGGCTAATGATAAATTATTCGTCATTATCTTAGTCATGATATTTCTTACTGGGCTATTTGAGCTCACCCTTTCTTTTGTTCCATTGTTTTCAACAGGAGATGAAAACGTAACGGGGTCTAGCCGGGGGATGGAGTGAGAGTCCGAGGAATAGCTATCCTAGTCTTCACGTGTTGTAAAATAGTGTGGCAATAATAGTGAAGACTTAGTTGTGTATTATTATACACTGTATTGTTGTACGTTGTGTTTTGTTGTAATAATTTTGTTGTAGTCTTTTGACGACTCAAGTTTGGGTTGTGTGGGCTCAGATTTGGGGGCGTCACAGTTGGCATCAGAGCTTAGGGATATGGTCTTTAATGGAGATCTGGGGTTAGAACTAGGAGGGGAGAGACGAATATAATCAGTCACTAGTGTGTCCCACCTAAATTAGATTTTATTATCTAATGAGTTGATTTGAATATAGGGACATGAAGTGATGAGTCAGTTTATTTGAACTAACATCTATTTTGTGACCACAGTTAAGTATGTCATCTGGAAATCAGGAGGTTAACCACGGAGTACCCGAAGTGAATGTAGAGGCCACAAACAATTCTTCTACAAACTCAGAGTTGAATAATTTGCCTAAAGCAAAAATTATTTGTATCCAATCGAAAGAAGAAGAAGGTGAAAGTTCTACCGTCGTTCTTCCAAATTCGTTCTTTAAAGGATATCCGGAACTTGCAGAAATTGTTGCCTTTAATTTGCTCGACAGTTGGAAACATATCATCACCTGGTTATGCTCGATAACAAAGGATCGGAATATATGGACGTTTCATATAAGTCTTTGGGATTTATGGTGTTCGAGCTATGATTTTAAAGATTATTTAAAAATGATGTATCTATACTTTTGGGCGTTACAATTTAGAGGAATTCAGGTTAAGTTAGTCACTATCGTGGAAACTGTAGTCTATCGAAAATACTATTTTAATGGAAATCATTGGTACGCTACTACTGATGAAGTTGAAGAATCTGAGAAACAGTTCGTTAGAGAACTATTTCGTGGTATCCCCATGGTTGAAATACGTGAAGATCCGGATGAAGTATATGGGACTCGATTTGATGATGACAGCCTTGATGATCAAGAAATCGAATGAGGTGATGACCGGTAAGCTATTCATCAATTCTCGAGAAGTCTATGTCATGTTAGATATTGGCTCTATCCACTCTTTTATCTCACCTATATGTACTCAACGTTTAAATTTGCCTATTGAAAACTTAAATCTTGTCTTATCAGTTGAAATCTCATTGGGAGAAATACCTATTACATTTACTATCTATAAATCTTGCCTAGTTTAAATCAACAACCTCACATTACCTGTTGACCTTATTTCTTTGGAGATGCATGAATTTGATGTGATTTTAGGAATTGATTGGTTGACTACCCATCATGCTAAAATTGATTGTTTTCATAAGATTATTAGTTTTCATATTCCTAATCAACCTGTCATGCAAATTCAAGCAACTAAACCATTGAAATCTATAACTATTATTTCTAGCCATAAAGTCATTCGTTTATTGAAAAACGGATGTCAAACCTTTTTACCCCATGTCATTGATTTGAACAAAAACACGTCAAACTTGAATGATATTCCTATTGTTAATGAGTTCCTGACGTTTTTCCTGAGGAACTTCCTGGCTTATCCCCAAACCGAGAAATTGAATTCTGTATCGATCTTGAACCCGATACTAAACCCTTTTCCAAAGCTCAATACCAAATGGCTCCCATAGAACGCCAAGAGATGAAAGTTTGATTATTAGATATCGGTATCATTCGAGCGAGGAATGCGAGAAGAGTTTTCAAGAACTCAAGAGGAGACTTGTTTCAGCTCCTGTTCTGACCATTCCATCAGGATCAGGAGAATTCGTCATATATAGCGATGCTTCAGGCAAAGGTCTAGGTTGTGTCCTTATGCAACATGGAAAGGTTATAGCTTATGCCTCTCGACAACTCAAAGATTATGAGAAAAATTATCCTACTCATGATCTAGAGTTGGCAGCAGTCGTTTTCGCATTGAAGATCTGGAGACACTACTTGTACGGAGAAAAAGTGGATATCTATACGGATCATAAAAGTCTCAAGTATTTCTTCACCCAGAAGGAACTCAACATGCGACAACGACGTTGGCTTGAGCTGTTGAAGGATTACGACCACACAATCCAGTATCACCCGGGAAAGGCGAACGTTGTAGCTGACGCTTTGAGCAGAAAATCTTATGCGAGTACGAGTGCACTGCTGACAACACAAAAACGTATTTTGTCGACTTGCAAAAGATGGAGATAGAGCTAAAGACACTAGGGACCCACTCGAAGATTGCTCACGTGCGAGTAGAACCAACTTTAATGGATAAAATTAAAGCTGCTCAAGCTACCGATCCGGAACTGATGAACATGATGAAGAAAGTACAAGAAGGTGTCATCCCCGAAGCAAGAATCGACGAGACAGGAATACTTCGAGTTAACTCTCGACTCTGTGTTCCTAACGATCCTGAATTGAAGCATAAAATCATGATGGAGGCACACAACACGCCGTTTGCAATCCACCCAGGAGGTACCAAGATGTATCGAGATCTTCGACATACATTTTGGTGGAACAATATGAAAAGGGAGATTGCAGAGTTTATCTCAAGGTGCCTAACTTGTCAACGTGTCAAGGCAGAGCATCAAGTACCTAAGGGTCCATTACAACCACTTGAGGTTCCCGAATGGAAGTGGGAACACATCAATATGGATTTCGTGACGGGTCTTCCCAAAGTTTCTCAAGGCTTAGATGCAATTTGGGTCATCGTAGATAGATTGACCAAATCCGCTCATTTCTTGCCTATACGAGAAAACTTTTCACTTGAACGTCTTGCTGGTATGTACATAAATGAGATCGTGAGATTGCATGGCATGCCAGTTTCCATAGTTTCTGATCGAGATCCTAGATTCACTTCACGCTTTTGGATCAGTCTACAAAAAGCTATGGGCACTGAACTACGTTTTAGTTCTGCATACCATCCTCAAACGGACGGACAATCGGAAAGGACGATCCAGACCCTCGAAGATCTTTTGAGACTTTGCGTACTAGATTTCAAAGGAAGTTGGGATAAGTACTTGCCATTGGTGGAATTTTCCTACAACAACAGTTACCAAGCAAGTATAGGTATGGCTCCATTCGAGGCTTTATATGGACGCAAGTGTCGCTCTCCAGTATGTTGGAATGAGGTAGGAGAAGCAAAACTGTTGGGACCCGAGTTGGTACGCTTGACGACCGAAAAGATCCAAATGATCCGACAACGAATACAGACAGCACAAGAACGACAAAAGAGTTATGCCGATCTTCATCGGAGAGATGAGAGATTCAACGTCGGAGATCATGTATTCTTACGTGTTTCTCCATGGAAAGGGGTTACGAGATTCGGAAAGAGAGGAAAGCTCAACCCTCGATTTATTGGCCCATTTGAAATCCTCGATCGAGTAGGATCCGTAGCCTACAGACTAGCCCTACCACCAAGTATGTCTCGCATCCATAACGTTTTTCACATATCTATGTTACGAAAATATGTGAAGGACCCAAACCACGTCATTGAGTTAGAACCAGACGTTATAGCAGAAGATTTAACATATGAGGAGGTACCTGTTAAGATCCTAGATAAGAAGGAGCAGATCTTACGCTCAAAGGTTATACCTCAAGTTAAGGTTTTATGGAGGAACCAAGATATTGAGGAAATGACCTGGGAGCTAGAATCTGAAATGAAGTCTAGGTATCCATACCTCTTCGAAATGCCAGGTACGTCAATTTCGGGGACGAAATTTCATAAGGAGGGGAGGTTGTAAGACCCCGAATTTTATGAAATATAAAATTTAATTTTTCTTCACATATATATTTTTCTGAAACAGTAAGTGGTTAAATTGACGAAATTGAAAGTTAAGGATGTTATGTGCAAATTTTATTTTGTCGGACAATATTCGCTTTGTCGGGGAATATTCGTTTGGTCGGGGAATATTCGTGTCGTACGACGGCGCCGAAATAACAAATTATTTGTGGACCCCACAACGGAATATTTGTCGGATATAGAAAACGACAGAAGTAACCTTTTTAAATAAAAATAGTCAACGGTATTAACTGTTAAAATACCGGTGATAAAAGAATAGTAGCATACGGTAGTTTATGGTATTTTCTGTAGCACACGGTATTGCACAGTGTCTTATATTATTGATCTGATAATTGACACCGTAACTGTTGCACATCATTTCATCAATAATTGTCACTGCATAATATTTTATGTTATCAATTCAATAATTGTTGCTACACAGTATTTTGCATTATTGATTCAATAATTGTCATTACACTGTATTTCATAGCATTGAGTTAATTGGTGCACTGTATTGAACCAAATAATTATCACAGTAGCAATTATACTGTAATTTATATTATTAAATTAATATTGATCTGTAATGTGTTTCTAACATTATTGTTGACTTATTGTTGTAGCGTTATTTAATTTTATATGCAGGACCCACATGGAGAAAAATAGAATAAAATAAATAATGTAAAAAAAAAAAAAAAAAAAAAAGTAATTATTTTAAATAGTAGCATGTGGACCCTATGTGGGGGGCCACATGAAAAATTCAAAATGTGAATTGGTTGCTGTGATGTTTGGTGAGGCAGCCGACTGCGCTGCCAATGTAGAAAATTTACACTGGCGTGCAGCACGCCAACAGTTCACCAACCACGCACAGTGCCCCTCTTTTCTCCTATAAATAGCTTGTTCAGCTGAATAGAAAAATCACACCTAAAACATAAAATTTTTTTATAAGAATTTTATGAGTTTTCTCTGAGAATAGTAAGGTTATTTTGAGAGTTTGAAAACCAAAAGGAGTGCAGGAATTTTTCAAGTTGATCAACCTCATTTAAGCCAATATCCAGTCACGAGTTTAGGTAAGGAATATCATTCTTTTCACACTCTTAAATTTATTACAGTAAGGGGTATCACTCTTTTCATCATCATAAATGGATATTATTTTCTTTCTTACTTGAAGGGATTATTATTCTTTGATTCTCGAAAATAATATCGTTTCTTTCTTGTGCCATTTATTTCCATGTATTAAATTGTGGGAATAACCTTACGGCGCGGTTTACCGCCTGTTGGTGAATAACCTTTTGTATTCATTCCTTATTAATCTTTGAGAATAACCTTACGGTGCGGATTATCGTCTGTTTGGTGAATAACTCTTCGTATTCAAATTGATGGGAATAACCTTACGGCGCGGATTATCGCCTGTTTGGTGAATAACTATTCGTATTCAAATTGATGGGAATAACCTTACGGTGCGGATTATCGCCTGTTGGTGAATAACCCTTTTTATTTGTCTCGTGTGGAAATAATTTGTCTACACGAATTATCACATGACACTTTTATTCCATATTTGTAAGTGATATCATTTTCCTTTATACTCATAAGGGATACCATCTTTTTCATCTTCCATTATTCAAACTTACTATGGTAAGGGATATTAATTTCCTTCACCTTTTGTTAATCAAACCTGCTACGGTAAGGGATATTATTTTCTTTCATACTCCTAAATCGAAACTTATTATGGAACTATTGCTTCTATAATTCCTGAAAATATTATATGTTCCATAATAGTTGAACTTCATTATTTCAACTGAACCTTCCTATTTACGTGAACCTTTCTATTGAACTGTAACCGTTATTCTGAACTGTGGATCTTGAATATCATTTTTAAATTTCACTCCACATCATGTTGGCAATTTGGACATTATTTGAATCTGCACAAAGTAAACTTCTGATACTTATTGTTTATCCTGTTCTTCTGTTCATCATTTGTATCACTGTTATTTGTATTAATCATCAAGAATCAAGCTGTTGTGAATATCTATGGCCGGGGGCACAGATGTGATATAATTGTTGAACAGATGATAGGTTAAAGGCGATATACTAGGTTAAAGGCGATACATCTGTTCGGTGTCTTTTATGGCACGTGGTGAATGTTCTCTTTGGCCCGTAGTGCAAAGATGAACTGTTGGTTGGTATGATTATGACCAAAGGCTGAATCTGGTATAATCATGACCGTTGGTGCTTTATTGAATATCTTTGGCCCGTAGTGCAAAGATGAACTGTTGATTGGTATGATTATTACCAAAGGCTGAATCTGGTATAATCATGACCGTTGGTGTTATATTAAATGTCTTTGGCCCGTAGTGCAAATATGAACTGTTGATCTGCATGATTATGATCAGGAACTGTGAATTTTTATTATCATGACTAATGGTATTTCAGATGATAAAAGTTGATGATATTTTTACTAAAAAGAGAAGCGAGTGGACATTATAGTCTGCATTATTCTTCTAATAGATTGCTCATTCCGCTGCTATTATTGATCTGAACGTTGTTTAAGAATTTAACTGCAGTTTTTGATATAAACCTTGTAGTCTATTGTATTCTATCAAGAACTCAACTGTTGAAGGCTAATGATAAATTATTCGTCATTATCTTAGTCATGATATTTCTTACTGGGCTATTTGAGCTCACCCTTTCTTTTGTTCCATTGTTTTCAACAGGAGATGAAAACGTAACGGGGTCTAGCCGGGGGATGGAGTGAGAGTCCGAGGAATAGCTATCCTAGTCTTCACGTGTTGTAAAATAGTGTGGCAATAATAGTGAAGACTTAGTTGTGTATTATTATACACTGTATTGTTGTACGTTGTGTTTTGTTGTAATAATTTTGTTGTAGTCTTTTGACGACTCAAGTTTGGGCTGTGTGGGCTCAGATTTGGGGGCGTCACAAATGCTCTCACTCAATCTTTCTTGGAATGCTTACAAATGACCAACCAACATAATACCTTGGTGGGGCATCCTATTTATAGGACTTTAGTAAAGCTTCATTAAGTTTCTTAATTTGCTAGCATTGGTCAATTTAGTGCTAATTAGGATTACTATTTGCTTGAATGACTAGGTGATGGACAAGTTGATTGACTAGAGTTGTTGGCCAACTATGGAATTATGTATGAATTAAGCAACCAAGCAAAATCAAGCCACCTCCCTTGTGGGGCCCCTAGATTGCTGGCCAAAATAGAATTTAATCACCCATTTTTGCTTTAATT
Source organism: Hedera helix (assembly GCA_947179155.2). Lineage (NCBI taxonomy): Eukaryota > Viridiplantae > Streptophyta > Magnoliopsida > Apiales > Araliaceae > Hedera > Hedera helix. The sequence continues at coordinate 15,929,976 of OX359270.1, read as the reverse complement.
TTAATGTTTTAATTATACATATATATATATATATATATATATATATATATATATATATATATATATATATATATATATTGTTTGACCAATTTTAACTTCCTATTAGGATCCACATTGGACTTAGGAATTAAATATATTGGGTTCATTCATTTAATTTGGTTGGGCTCAATTTAATTATCACATTGGGCTAACATTAAATAACCTATATTACATTTAATTAAAACAAGTATTAGGTTAGTTTAATTAATTACATGGATTAGGGTTTAATTAATTACATTGACTACTAGGTAAATTAATTTGACCTAGTTTAATACCTCATTTGGATTTAAAATATAATCCAATTAGACTTGTTTTAATTAATTATAACACCTTACTTTATTATTTTAAATAAATATACACATACATAAGTATATTCATTCAATTATTTAATACACAATTAATTAGTACAATAATTTTAATTCAATTCTAATTATAAATATAATTACAATATCTTATAGAATTCGTGGTCATTGTAGATAGTACTGTTGACTATTTTTATTTAAAAAAAGTTACTTATTTTGTTTTCTATATTCGACAATGTTTCGTTGTAGGGTCCACCAATAGGTGGTTATTTCGACGCCGTTGTACGAATCGAATATTCCCCGATAGAACGAATATTTTCCGACAAAACGAATATTCTTCGACAAAATAAAATTTGCACAAAATATTTCTTAATTTTCACTTTTGTCAATTTATTCACTTACCGTTTCAGAAGAAAATATATATATATATAAAAGTAACTTTGTATTTCATTAAATTCGGGGTCTTACAACCTCCCCTACTTATGAAATTTCGTCACCGAAATTGACGTACCTTGTATTTCGAAGAGGGGTAAGGATACTTAGATTTCATTTCAAATTCTAGCTCCCAGGTCATTTCCTCAGTATCTTGGTTCCTCCATAAAATATTGACTTGAGGTATAACATTTGAGCATATGATCTGTTCTTTCTTATCTAAGATCTTGACAAGTACCTCCTCGTATGTTAAATCCTCTGTTATAACATCTGGCTCTAACTCAATATTGTGATTCGAATTCTTCACATATTTACATAGCATGGGTATGTGAAAAACGTTATGAATGCGAGACATGCTTGGTGGTAAGACTAGTTTGTAGGCCACGGATCTTACTCGGTTTAGAATTTCAAATGGGCCAATAAATCGAGGGTTGAGCTTTCATTTCCTTCCGAATCTCGTAACTCCTTTTCATGGAGAAACACGTAAAAATACATGGTCTCTGACATTGAAACTCTCATCCCTTCGATGAAGATCAATATAACTATTTTGTCGTTCTTGTGCGGTTTGTATTCATTGTCGAATTGTTTAGATCTTTTCTGTTGTTAAATGTACCAACTCGGGTCCCAACAATTTTACTTCTCCTACCTCATTCCAACATACTAGAGAATGGTACTTTTGTCCATATAAGGCCTCAAATGGAGTTATGTCTATGCTTGCTTAGTAACTGTTGTTGTAGGAGAATTTAACCAATGACAAGTACTTGTCCCAACTTCCCTTGAAGTCTAGTACGCAAAGTCTCAAAAGGTCTTCGAGAGTCGGGATTGTCCTTTCAGATTGTCCGTCCGTTTGAGGATGGTATGCAGAACTAAATCGTAGCTCGGTGCCCATAACTTTTTGTAGACTAATTCAAAAGTGCGAAATGAATCTAGGATCTCGATCAGAAACTATGAAAACTGGCATGCCGTGCAATCTTACAATATCATTTATGTACATACCGGCAAGACATTCAAGTGAAAAGTTTTCTCTTATAGGCAAGAAATGAGCGGACTTAGTCAATCTATCTACGATGACCCAAATCGCATCAAAGCCTTGAAAAACTTTTGGAAGACCTGTCATGAAGTCCATAGTGATGTGTTTCCACTTCCATTCTGGAACTTTGAGTGATTGCAATGGACCATTTGGCACTTGATGCTCTGCCTTGACACGTTGACAAGTTAAGCACCTTGAGATAAACTCTGCAATCTCCCTCTTCATATTGTTCCACCAAAATGTATGTCAAAGGTTACGATACATTTTGGTACTTCCCTAGTGGATTGCAAACGGCGTGTTATGTGCCTCCATTATGATTTTATTCTTCAATTTCGGGTCGTTAGGAACACAGAGTCGAGAGTTGACTCGAAGTATTCCTTTCTCGTCGATTCTTGCTTTCGAAAAGCACATTCTTGTACTTTCTTTATCATGTTCATCATTTTCGGATTAGTAGCTTGAGCAGCTTTAATTTTATTGATTAAAGTCGGTTATACTTGAACGTGCATAATTTTCATATGGGTCCCTGGTGTCTTTAACTCTGTCTCCATCTTTTGTAAGTCGTACATAATGCATTTCTACATAGCCAACATTGCACTTGTACTCGTATAAGATCTTCTGCTTAATGCGTCAGGTACAACGTTTGCTTTTCCTAGGTGATACTGGATGGTGTGGTTGTAATCCTTTAACAGCTCAAGCTAATGTCATTGCCGCATGTTGAGTTTCTTCTAGGTGAAGAAATACTTGAGGCTTTTGTGATCCGTAAAGATTTTCACTTTCTCCCCGTACAAGTAGTACTTCCAGATCTTCAATGCGAAAACAACCGCTGCCAACTCTAAATCATGAGTAGGATAATTTTTCTCATAATCTTTAAGTTGTCGAGGGGCATAAGCTATAACTTTTCCATGTTGCATAAGTACATAGCCTAAACCTTTGCCTGAAGCATCGTTGTAGATAACAAATTCTCTTGATCCTGATGGTATAGTCAGAACAAGAGTTGAAATAAGTCTCTTCTTAAATTCTTGAAAACTTTTCTCGCATTCCTCGTTCCATACGAATTTTGTGCTTTTTCGAGTCAACTGAGTTAATGAAGTGGCGATTCGAGAAAATCCTTTTACGAATCTTCGATAATAACCAGTTAAGCCCAGAAAACTTCGTACTTCATTTACTGACCGAGGTTGCTCCCAATTTAATATTGCTTCAATCTTTCCAAGATCAACTGATATTCCCTGACTGAAAATCACATGCCCAAGGAACGTGACTTCCTCAAGCCAAAACTCACACTTCTTCAGCTTGGCATACAACTTGTTCTCACGTAGCTTTTAGAGTATTAATCTCAAGTGTTGTTCATGATCCTCACGACTCATGGAGTATATAAGAATGTCGTCAATAAAGAAAATCACAAAATGATCCAAATATTTCTTGAATATCTAGTTCATCATATTTATAAAAGCTGCAGGAGCATTGGTTAGTCCAAAATGCATGACTAAGAACTCATAATGCCCGTAGCGAGTTTTGAAAGCAGTCTTTGGAATATCATCAGCTTTAACTTTTAATTGATGATATCCAGAGCAAAGATAAATCTTTGAAAAATGTTAAGCACCCTACAATTAATCAAACATGTCATCGATTTGAGGTAATGGGTATCCTTCTTCTTAACAAAGAGAATAGGGGCACCCCAAGGTGATGCACTTGGAGGAATGAAACCAATATCTAACAATTTCTGTAGTTGGATCTTTAACTCTTAAAGTTCAATAGGAGACATTCGGTATGGGGCTTTGGAAATAAGCTTAGTACTGGGTTCAAGATCAATACATAATTTAATTTCCCGATTTGGGAGTAAGCCAGGAAGTTCATCGAGAAAAACATCAAAAAACTCATTAACAATAGGAATATCATTCAAGTTTGACATATTTTTGTCGTCTGCTTTAGCCACGCTTCTGTCTTGAGTGAGTCAGGCTTCCCGAAAAATTCAGGTGGTCCCAACTCTGTAAATTGCTTAATGGTGAAAATCCTTGAATTACCAACGTTTCCACCGGTAGGAACTTCCCTCACCTGATTTTGGATAAATTGCATGAAGTTTCTGTTGAGCGGAATCGGCACCTATAAAAAGTACGCGATTCCGAATTCGTTTGAATGAATGCAACGCGCAAGTATACGCAGTCAACAAGTAATATAATGAAAGTAAGTTATCGATCCCACGAGGAGTTATACTAACGTTATCTGCATAGCAAACTTAATGCAATCTAATCCAATTTAAACTATGATTAATGATGGTGAGATTTTGTTAACACAATATCCTAAAATAATTAAAACTTAGCAACAAAGATTCGATTAAAACAAGCTAAGATCACAACTTCACTCACTACCTCATTTAACCCTCACACCCCTCTTTTCAATGCTAAGATCGCTCGAATGATAACCAGAGAAAATAAGCAACCAATAACCTCTTTCGATAGCTAAATGATTCGCACCCTACTAATTAGCTCACTATATGCCTATGTGACCTAACTTAGCAAGATGGCAATAAAAGCAAATCTCAACAAGGCTACACAAGGTACACCGGTATATTCCTATCCGAGATACAAATTAGGCACTCCATCCGAAGATAAAGCATCCTACAAGTGCTATCATGCTTTAGGTCAAGTTATTTAATCCATTTTTCAATATCATAAACAACCACACATTACATACAAAGTACATAATCCATACATGAAGAACAAAGCATGATAATCATTCATTAGCAATCCATTCACATCAAAAAGAGAGATATTCGATTAAAATCAAGTAATGAGCTCCATTGTGATCCTAGAAATGAAGTTAGTTCATAGCTAAATGACTAAAAATCATTAACAAGTTACTCATTAGGCTTAAATACACAGAATGAAGATAACTAAATGGTTGAAACTTCCTAAAACACAAGTTTCAAACACATAAACTCCCTTCACAATATAGCAATCGAAGTTTGATGAGTCTTCTTGTTCTTGAGCTTAACACCAATCTAAGTGGCTTTGAAGACTGGAAGAAATGAAGAAAAATAGCTCTGAGGCGTAAAAAATCTGATCACCTAGGGTTAGCCTCACTTAAGTAGGAAAAATCCCGCTAGAAATCAGCATGGGCGACCGCCGCGGCGGTCAAATCCACCGCTGCGGCGGTGGTCTTTTGGCAAAATTACGATTTTTCCCTTTAAGCTCAAAAACCCTACAAAACACCGACGAGACATTAGGGACTATAAAATTCATAAATATAAGCACTAATAACTCTCAAAAACTCACAAAATATTAAGTCAGACGTACTAATTCGCAGGTATAGAATCCACTCATCAGTTTTTAAAGAAACCATCCTGATTTGCATGATCACCAACATTATTTTCTGAAGCTGCAGGAGGATTGTTTGTAGCTTCCTGGTTCTCAGCTACATTCGCCTCAGACAGTGGATAGTTCATTTCCTAATTTTTGAAAGTTATTCTAAACTACGGTCATAAGATAAAGGTTAGTTAAACAAACTGACTCGTCACTTCCTATCCCCACATTTAAGCCAACTCATTAGATAACAACATTTAATATATGTAGGACACATTAGTGACGTAATCTATTCGTCTCTCCTTCTACTTCTACCCCAGATCTCCATTAAAGATCATATCACTAAGCTCGAATACCAAATGTGACGCCCCCAAATCTGGGCCTACATAACCCAATTTGAGACGCCAAAAATACACAGTATCTAATACAAATAGTACATAGATAAAAATACATAACTCAATAATACACAACTAAGTCTTCACTATTATTGTCATACTATATACAATATTTGAAGACTACTACAGCTATCTCTCGAACCTTCACTCCATTCCCCGGCTAGACCTAGTTATTCTCTCATTTCCTGAAGAACAATAGAACAAAAAGAAAGGGTGAGCTTAAATAGTCCAGTAAGAAAATATCATGACAAGATAATGACGAATAAATTATCATTAGCCTTCAACAGTTGAGTTCTTAATTGAATATAATAAACAACAAGTTTTATATCAATAATAACAGCGGAATGAGCAATCCATTAGAAGAATCGTGTAGACTATGATGTCCACTAGCTTCTCTTTTTTATAAAAATATCATCAACTTTTATCATCTGAAATACCACTGGTTATGATAATATAAATTCACCGTTCCTGATCATAATCCTAAAAGTCAACAATTCATCTTTGCATTACGGGCCAAAGATATTCAAATATAACACCAACGGTCATGATCATACCAGTCTACAGTCTTTGGTCATAATCATATCAACATTAGTTCTTCTTTATCCCAGGTTAAAGAGAGCATTCACTAAGTGCTCTAAAAGACACACAACAATTATATCGTATTTATCCTACCATCTGTGCCACAGGCCACAGATATTCACAACAACTTGATTCTTGATGATTAGAATAATAACAGAGATATAAATGATGAATAGAATAACATGATACTTTGTCCTGAGTCAAATAATGTCCAAATTATCAACATGATGTGGTCTCAAATTCAAGAATGATATTCAAGATCTATAGTTCAGAATAACGGTTTAAAGTTCAATAGAAATATTTAGAAAAATAGGAAGGTTCAATTTAAATGATATTAGATGAAGTGCAAACTATTAAGGAACATATAATCATTTCAGAAAATTTTACCAAATAGTACTTACCATAGTAAGTTTAAGAGTATGAAAAGAATGATACTATTTACCTTAACACGTGACTAGATATTGATTTAAATGAAGTTGATCAACCTATATATTTATAATTTAATTAGTAACAACCACATATAATTTCATGGTGTATATCAATTCGTATGAAACCATCAAAAGCGATTTGATAGAATAAAGTAGAATAACTTCAATATAATTTTTGAAAGAAAATAATATTTTAAAATAAATCTTACAAATGAAGCTTTTTAAAATAAATTTTCTAAAGGAAGATTTATAAACACCGTGTGATGTGTGTGGTTGCTTATATAACTTTTATAAAAAGACTTACTTGAACAGTACTCGTACACTTCCAGATCTTCACAAATACTCAAGATGGCTTTAGCACACTCAAAGAGAACTTACACAAAATAATATTTAGAGAGTGAAAGAAAGAATAAGCAAGGAAGTTTATGAAAAATCCTTAAGTTAATGTCTCTATTTATAGCCAAAAATCTTATCATAATCCAAGATTTCTTAATTTAATCCAAACCGCATATTTCAAGATAATGTTTAATCCATACCACTCATTTCATCTTTTAAGATTTCTTTAATCTAAACCATTCATTTAAAGATTATCTTTAATCTACACTTTTCATTTTAAATTCTACAATTATTACATTATCTTTAATCTATACTATTTATTTCAGATTTTCTTTAATCCATACCATTCATTTAATAAAACAATTAACTTTATATATAAAATAACTAACTTTATATATAAATCAATTAACTTTATATATAAAAAAATAACTTTATATAATATATCATAATAAAACAATTTACTTTATATAATTTATTATATTAAAAATAAATAACTTTATATAATTTATTATAATAAAAATAAATAACTTTATCAATTCAATTATTCACCAATAATTCACAATTATTCATTATTATGAATAATTGTTATAAATGCAGTATAGTTGACTTTCTGAGTTAGATACTCAACATACAAGCAAAAAAACAACTAATAATGGAATACAACAGGTTAATCAATATCATAATAGAGATAACAATAATGCAGAAAATAAGTAAAAGAAAGAGCACGTTACTGTGTAATGACAATTATTGATTTAGTAATGTGAATTGCTGTGCATATGTTACTGTGATAATTATCAGTTCAATAATATGAATTATTGTGTGTGTTACAATTATTGGTTCAATAAAGTCAAATATTATACAATAGCCACTTTATCAGTTCAATAATATGAAACACTGTGCAATACCGTGTGTTACTGTGTAATACCGTGTGTTACTATTCATTTACCACTAGGTATTTTAACAGTTAAAAGTAATAGTACTGTTGACTATTTTTATTTTAAAAAAAAAGTTATTTATGTCGTTTTCTATATCCGACAATATTTCGTTGTGGGATCCACCAATATGTAGTTATTTCGGCGCCGTCGTACGAATCGAATATTCCCCGACATAACGAATATTCCCCGACAAAATGAATATTCTCCTACAAAATAAAATTTGCACAAAATATTTCTTAATTTTTACTTTTGTCAATTTATTCACTTACCGTTTCAGAAGAAAATATATAAAGAAAAATTAACTTTGTATTTCATAAAAGTCGGGGTCTTACATTTGTATAAAAAATCTTTTATTAATAAATGAATAAGATTACAAAGTATGTGGAATATCACATTAAATATGATTGACTTGTATGCATACTTCTTTCAATATTGTGCAATAGGATCTTTATCAGTTCAATAATATGAAACAATGTTCAACATTGTGTGCTACTGTGCACTACCGTGTGCTTCTGTGTACTATCGTGTGCTATTGTGCACTATCGTGTGTTATTATAAAATACCATGAAATAATGTATGTTACTATTCTTTTATCACATGGTATTTTAGCAGTTAAAAATGATAATACTATTAACCATTTTTATTTAAAAATATTACTGCTATAGTTTTCTATATTCAACAATTATTTCGTTGTGGGGTCCACCAATAATTGATTATTTCTACGCCATCATACGAAACGAATATTTCTCGATAGAACGAATTTTTTCGACAAAATATAATTTGCACAAAACATCCTTAACCCTAACTTTTATCAATATAACACCTTACTGTTTCAGAATAATATATTAAAAAAATAATTAAATTGTGTTTTATAAAAATCGGAACCTTACATATATAGTAAGAATATATTTAAAAATTATTCTAATTTCCGTGAGTTCAACATGTACTTCTACGATAGACTAATTCGTGTTAAAATGATCGAGTTCAAATCAACTAATTTTCAATAATACAACAAGTGGACTACCAAAGTGCCTTTCTTATGCAGTTGTTAAATATGTCTAGGATTTCGTTTTTAAAACTAATAAAAAGTGTCAATTTCTCAATAATATTTAGATAAGCATGCACTGCCATTGGACATGACCAAATGCCTCAACTTTAAAACTCGCCATCACTGTATTAATTAAAAACCGTTCAGAAAATTATTAAAGCCCCAAAAACCATTAAATTTAAAAACTCAAAGCTCTTCATAAATATATTGCTTAAATGTTTTATTTTATTCGTTTTGTGTTTGATCATAATATACAAGAGTTGTTCATACAAACTCATAAATCTTAGAAAAGATAAACTCGTGAGAGCATACACTTGAAGATCTACAGAAATTGTGAGAGCATACAAGAGTTAGATATATACGAGTGTTTCTCGTGTTGATATAATTATGTATACAATTGTTTATTTATATATTATTCTCTCAAATCGAGATATGTTGACAATAACATCATAAAATGACCGATTTTAAATTACTCGAAATTATAAACCACATTATCTCTAAACTCAAGATAATACTTAATTTATATATAAATAAATTTATATATGATATCACATATACATCTTAGATTACAACTCTTTGTAGCATCATTCACATTAGTTAGAAATTCTCATAAACTCTAAATATAATAAACATAAATTTTATAGAAGATTTTTAGTTGAATTAAAAAATCGATTATTTTATAATAATTTTGTAAAATGTGTATCTGTTAATTTAAAATTTTAATACGTAAAAATATCGTATTTAAATACACAATTACAAATATAGGATTTGTCAAGTCAATAAAAATATCAAATAATGTTGGTTCATATCATCTGGTCAATGCAGACTCGAACTTTCTAATCATCGACGCATTGTAGGATATCAAATATTTTTTTCATTTTCTTTAGCCATGCTTCCGCCTTGAGTGGGTCCGACTTCCCAAATAATTCAGGTAGTCCCAACTCTTTAAATTATTTGACAGTGACCATCCGTGCATTGCCAATATTTTTACTGTTATTGTTAATTGATTTCCTCTTGCCTGGTTCTGCGTGAATCGCATGAAGTTTCTAAAGAAACCATCATAATTTACAAGGTCACCCGCATTATTTTTGAGGCTGTAAAAGGATTATTTGTAGCTTCTTGGTTCTTTGCCACATTTGCCTCGGGTATTAGATAGTTTATTGCTTGATTTTCCGAAGTCATTCTTAACTGCGCTCACAAAATAAGTATTAGTTAAAGAAACTGACTCGTCACTTTTTTGTCCCCATATCCAAACTGATTGATTAAATAACAAAAATTATATTTGGTAGAACACACTAATGACTGATTTTATTCGTCTCTCCCCTCCTAGTTCTAACCACAGATCTCCATTAAAGACTATATTCCTAAGCTCTTATACCAACTATGACAACCCCAAATCTGGGTCCACACGACCCAAACTTAAGTCGTCAAAATACACGATAGCTGTTATAAAACTGTACAGCATAAAACAATATAGTGCTTAATAATACAAAACTAAGTCTTCACTATTATTGTCACATAATTTTACCATATGGTGAGGACTACTATAGCAACTGCATTGGACCATCACTCCATTCCCGTCTTTTCTCAGCTAGTCTCGGCTACATTCTCATTTTATGAATAATTAAAGAATAAGAAAATTGTGAGCTCAAATAGCCCACTAAAGAATATCATGACTAAGATAATGACGAATAAATTATCATTAGACTTCAACAGTTGAGTTCTTGATAGAATAATATAAACAACAAGTTTTAAATTAACAACTGCAGTTAAGTTCTTAAACAAAGTTCAAATCAACAATTGCAGCAAAGTAAGTATTAGGAAAATTATGTAGATCATAATGTTCCCAAGCTTATCTTTTTCAGAAAAATCATCATCAATCTTTCTCATCTGAAACACCACTTGTCATGATCATACCAAATAATAGTTCTTATTTGTCCCAAGCCAAAGAGAATATTCATCACGTGCCCTAAAAGACACATCACCATTGTAGACACCCAAATTTTGCGCCTGTGTACTAACCCTGACATGAGGGCAAAATCGTCATTTGACCCGACATGCGAAAAGGAGGGTGGACCCCAACACGAAGCCACCCCAACGATTTACGGTCAAAAGCCGCCACAACGGACAACGAGCATCCGGTCACTTGAGTCAAGGCAAACGGTTGATCCAGAAAAACCCGAGTTGATCACAAAAAGCGACTAATGACCACTACGCTTATGATGTTCGGGGGTCTCGCTCCCCGGTGAGCGAGCGGCTGCCCAGCTTGCCGGTGAGCTGGCGGGGGTGGAAGGGGGCAGCGCCCCCTGGAAGCCAAGCACAAAGAGCAGTTTATACATCAGGTAGCAACCTTCCAAAATAATACCGCAAAAATTGGCGAATTAAGACCGCGTGGCACAAAAATCGAGAAAAGCAAGCCGGACAGCCGCGGATGCACCTGCGGCCACCGACAAACGGGACAGTGCGCGGCTCGAGGAGACAACCTGGTAGCCGAGGATTCGGCGCGGACGGCCACAGCAGGCAGCCGCAGATGCACCTGCGGCCAGCCGCATATGCACCTGCGGCTGCCTGCTGAACTCTATACAGCGGCCATTTTCACCCGAGAAGAAGTAGAAGAGAAGAAATTAGGGAGTTTTAGAGAGAGAAAGCTCGCGGGAGGAGAGAAAAAGAGTGTTGTTCTTGGTTAGATTTGAGTGAAATATTTGTATTCTCTTGCTAGTTAGTCGAGTGTTCTTGTGGTGTTGTCCGATTTGTGAAATAAGAAGCTTTGATCGGCATTTTGCAAGGTGAAAAGGGTTTTCTTTTGATATTTTCTTGTTTGTATTAATGTGATAATGTTGTGTTTTGGGTTTGTGTAACATAGTATGTTGTTATCTTGATGATGATCCGCGGGTTAGGGGTTGTTAGCGAGGGTTCCATTGGAACGTAACTTCCTCCTAACGCCCCGATGACATTCGTACGGTGACATATCATTTGTTGGGTTCATAGATAGTTGTAGTATTGGCATTGAGATTTGTGATGCATATGATACCGTAATGAGTTAGTATTGTTAGATTGGTCATAGTGTTGGTAGTGCAACGATTTAGGTGAATGTGAGCCTAGGGAAGAGATCCTCGTGGTCAAATCCCGATGATGAACATTTTTTGGTGTATGTAATCATTAGATAGGATGCACGGTTGTATATATGTAATATCGGGTCTTAAAGCGATACCAAATCATGGTCGGGTTAGGGCCCCGTAATAATAAAGATATGTGGTTGTGGGTGTTTGGGGTTGTCTGGATGGCTCACATGCTCATGGATAGCCCCGACACGTTTTGAATGCTTATTTTGATTTACGACATAAAACGATTTTCCAAAAAATAAAGCAAACGATAAAGATCTTCTAAAAAGAATCAAATTAGGATATTAGATACACGAGATTTAAAAAGTAAAGAGTTTTGGTGAAACTTTGATCCTTGTTTGACGAAAAGGCTACATTTGGTTTTTAAAATGGCATAAAAGATGTTTTTCGTAAAAAATAAATAAACGTTTTCATTAAACTTTGTGCCTAGGGTTAAAGAGTTCTAGAAGTTGCCTTCATTTTATTTATATTTACTGTTAGAAGACAATGTATAGTCTCGATTCCTATTTGACAAAAGTTTAAAAACTATTGTTTTCTGAAAATGACATCTAAAAAACCCTCATCGTTTTCGAAATTAAAATCAATCTTTCTTATAAAAGCGAAGCCTTGTCATTTGGGTCAAAAGACGTCTAAAACACTTTCTCGATAAAACACATTTGCCATATAAAAAATCAAAGCAACTCTTATGCGATAATTCACCACAAACATTCATTTAGGCACACACACACACACGCGCGCGCACACACATTTTAGGATTTAAAAGGATAGGAACACATCAAGATTGCGGTAACCGTGTTTCACGAAAGTCGGGGGTGCCTAACACCTTCCCCTCGCTTAAGCAAGCCCCCGAACTCTATGAATCTCGGTTTGCGGACCAATTAACTCGGAGTCACATATGAGCCAGCGATTACGAAAACAAAATTCGGATGAGTTGGTACATCCATTTCAAATATACCAACTGGCGGCTCTGGTCAATTGGCTCATAAAGAAATCGATCTTTCAAAACCCGTCGACATTAAGCCGGCCCTTTTTAAAATCACATCTTAATCTAAAGGCTAAAATTGGAAAGGGCTTTTAATTATTAAAAAACGAAACGACGAAAATCCCGGCGTCGACAACCATATATCGTTTTTATCCTATTATCTGTGCCCCAGGCCACAAATATACAACATGATGTTTAGAACAAATAGTGGTGATGCAAATGATGAACAGAAGAAAGAGAATAATAGGATAAATAATAGATATCGAAAGTTTACAATTTTACTTTGTGCATATTCAAATAATGTCCAAATTGTCAACATGATGTGGAGTCAATTTCAAGAATGATATTCAAGATCCATAATTCAAAAATAACGGTTAAAGTTCAATAGAAAGGTTCAAGTAAATAGAAATGTTAACGTAAAATGATACTAAATGAAGCATCAACTATTAATCATTTCAGAAATTTTATCAAACAATATTTACCATAGTAAGTTTAAGAGTATAAAAGAAAATGATATCCCTTACCTTATCACGTGAACAGAAACTGCTTAAATGTAATGGATCAACCTATATATATTTATAATTTAATTAGTAACCACCACATATAAACTCTATGGTGTACAATAACTCGTATACTATGAAATTATCAAAAATGTTTATATAATACAAATCTGTGTAATGTACAAAATAATTTATAATAACCTCAAAATAGTTTTTCAAAATAAAATCTTTCAAATAAATTTTTTCAAAATAAATCTTCTAAAGGAAGAGACTTACAAAGGAAGATTTGTAAATACCGTGTAAAGTGGGTATTTGTGCAAATATTACTTTTAAATAAAAGACTCACTTGAAAAATTCTTACACTCCTTTCGGCTTTACTAAAACTTCAAAGTAACCTTACTATACTCAAAGTATACTCACAATATATCAGTAGGAGAAGAGAAATGTGAGAGGAATTCATCAGCCGAGATTCTCTTTTTATAGGCTGATTCTCACCTATTGAGACAAAAATCTCTTCCTAACTTGCTCATTTTTCTTCTTCCTCCCTCACATTCTCCTTTTTCTTCTTTCCTTTCCGTCTTTTTTTTTCTACGCACACGTTTTCCTTCCTTTCTTTTTTCTTTCTTTCTTTCTTTCTTGCCCCCACATGTTCCTCACTAATATATATATATATATATATATATATATATATATATATATATATATATATATATATATATATATATATATATATATATTATAATAATCAAAATTCCTACTAACAATAGAATAATAATTAAGGTAATGCTACAATAATTCAAAATAATATAAAAACACGCTACTGATAATTATTATTTTAATATAGTGCATAAGCTACTATAATAATTATTGAATCAGTAATATAAACTACAGTGCAATAGCAATTATTAATTCAATAATATAAATACAGTGTAATGATAATTATTGGTTTAATAATGCAAAAATACTGTGTAATAACAATTATTGATGAATATTGTGTGATAAGAACGTTATCTGATTAATAATATAAGACAGTGTGCAATATCGTGTGTTACTGTAGATACCATATTTTACAGTAAAATACCATGAAATACCGTATGCTACTATTATTTTATCATCGGATATTTTTACAGCTAAAAATGACAATACCGTTGACCATTTTTATTTTAAAAGGTTAATGATGTCGTTTTCTATATCCGACAATATTTCGCTGTGGGGTCCACCAATGATTAGTTATTTCGGTGTCGTCGTACAGATTGAATATTCCCTGACAGAAAGAATATTTTCCTACAAATCGAATATTTTTCGTCAAGATAAAATTTGCATAAATTATTTTTAACTTTAACTTTTGTCAATTTAACTACTTACTGTTTCAGAATATATATATATATATATATATATATATATATATATATATATATATATATATATATATATGAAGAAAAATTAAATTTGTATTTCATAAAAGTCGGGCCCTTACAATAATAACACTCACCTCCCCTCTAATTTTTTTAAGTAAAAATTAGTACCTCTGCAAGATTTTAGGGTTGACTAAATTGATAAAATTATATATTTACTCTTGTATGTTAACAAATTTTTAATTCCTGAATAATATATATATGTTTAATTATCATTTTTAATACAATACATTTTAATTATAGTTTTATTTTTAATTAAGACTATTTCATTCAAATTGTTGGTAACTTAAAAAAAAAAACTAATTTAGTTTATTTAATTTTTGGATAATTGATACAAATATTAAGAATTTTAAATTAATTCATTAATGGAGTTGATCTAATTAGAGTGATTGAGTATGTTGATAGTTTAGTTTTTGGTGTTTAACGTCAAAAATTAGTATTTGGATTCTTAGTTTCATATTATGATTTTTATATGTTAATTGTTTTTGAATATATGTCAAAATTTAGGATGTTTATGATTTTGATTACATTTTTTAGTATACAGTTGGTGTTGTTTTTGTGCAATATTGAATAAAAAAATAAAATTTATTACTAAATCTATCTTGTAAAAGAATTTTCTTTTAATATATATATATTTTTTGAGTAACAACATTTGTCATTTTTACTATAAATTATTATGCTTAAGTGTGACTTATGTTTAGTTTAATATTTGAGAAAAATATTTAATATAATTTTTAATACTTTTTTATATGAATAATAAGATTCGTTCTGTAATAATAAATTTATTTTATATAAATTTTAATATTTGGAAAAAAATAATTATAATTATTTTTGCGCTAATTTGTACTTTTTATGTGTATTAAAATTTTACTTTTTAATTTCAAAAAAATATATTTGAATGTATATTATGTAAATTTTAATCTTTCAGAAATTTAATTAGCAAAAAGTGTATGACTTTATTTTCCTGATTAAATGAATATTTATTATTTTTTGACATTTATGTTATTTATTGCGCAAGTTCATAATTTAATTAATTAGATCAAGTTAAGTAAAAATTATAACATACAAATTTATATTTAGTGGATATACTAAACATTATAACTTGAGGGTGTATTAGACATTATTTTCAAAATATTTTTGCATATTAGTTTGTCAACCACACTAGGGGTAGTGAATATTACATAATGTAGACTAGAGGGATATATTGACTGTTACTTGAAAAACTAGAGGGGTGGTGAGTGTTATTATAATTATATACAATGGGTGTCTGTGTATTTTACTCTAATGCAAATCTAAGATCGAACATCGGGCCCAACTTGATTGAGACTTGACCTAATCCAGCCAAATACCAAATTTTGTTGGCTCAACCCTAAACCCCTTATTAATGGGTTAAATCATTTTTTTTCATACTTAATTGAGTCCTGATTTACGTATGCATCAATGAATAAAACTTTTTTCCATTCGACTCAATGTCACTGTAATTTATTTATAAAACGTTACAAAATCTGTCAAATCTATTTTACTTTTGACAGAGTTATTCACAAAATGTAATAAAATCTATCCAACTTATTTTATTTTTGATAGAGAAGTTACATATGTTGCCACGTGAGAGAGAAAAAGTCTACATGTCACACATTTTTCTTTGTGGCTTGCTAAGTTGAAAAATTATAAATTTTAATGTTAAAATTAAATACAATAAAATAAAAAATCAATTCAAAATAAAAACATAATAAAAATAAAATCTCTTAAAATCTGTTTTAATCAATAATACTAATTTGGTAATCTCTTAAAATCTTTATATTCCGAAGATTGAGAATGTAAGGTAAACAATCATGTTACTTTTCACCGTATTTGACTGAAGAAGACTTCATAGGGAATAATAGTTTATAAGTAAATAAAAATATAAAAGGCAAAGATGTTCTTGCTGGACTTTTCCATAGTGGAGGAAAAGCAGAGCCACCGTTACTTTCTTCCGCAAAAGTTTAGGTATTCATTCAATGCTGAGAAGTAACGGACTACGTATTATTAAATAAATTATATCGGTAAGACTATGTTTGTTTATAAAAAATATATTTAAAATTAAATTTTTTATATTAATTTAATATTATTTTAAATTATTTTATCTTATAATAGAGGATTAACAGTCCTTTAAATAGTCTTATAAATTATTTTTTTTAATTATTTCTAAAACTATTTATGTGAGATTATATAATCTATGAAAATTTTAGAATTAATACTCTTTCTCATTTTAAGCTATTAAATAGTTTTATGAGACTCATAGTCCAACATTAAGTGGTTAATAATCTCTCACCAAATGATTAAATAGTGCAAAATAGTATTAAATTAAGGTAAATAGTCAAATCTCAATTATACTTTTTACAAATTAAAATAAATAATTTAATTTCAAGTATATTATTTATAAATAAATATAGTATAAGAGATTATATGACTAGATTTGCTAGACTTTTCCATAGTATAGCTAGACAGAACTGATAGTATAAGTACTATATCTATGCACACAACAAGACTTAATTATGTCTTATCTTCTTGCAAATATTTGGGAAAAAGGTTAAGTGCTCCTCCTTAAAAAAATATTAGATATTTCTAATATTTTCTTTCAAAATCAAATTTCAATTTTTGTTTTAATGAGTCTATTTTTTTTTTTTTTTAATTTTTAAGGTTAAGATTAAATATCATAAAAAAAGTCTCTATGTTTTATCAATTATCTATTATTTAGCTTTGTTTCTTATTTATTTTTATTCATTCATACTAATTAGTACATCCATATATGCTCGTTAATTTTACAGTATATATTAAAGTTTTTGATATATGTGTCATTTAATATTATATTTGAATCAATAAAGACATTAATTGCGAGTATACAATTTTGTTTTAGGACCATATTAGTGGGTGTTTGATTTATTTATATTATTATTAAATTTATAATTTACTTTATATTTGATATTTTTTAACATAGGATGAATAGATATATTGAAAAATATTTTTCAAGATTTAACGTTACTACATGTCATTGATCATAATTTTCTTTTGAAGAACCTACTTAAGAGTAAATTAGTTATGTCTCAATCTAAGAAATAAAGTTTTGAAAAATGATTTTGTAGAGACTTTTATGTATTTATAATTAAAATTTATTTTTAGTGAATTTTATTAATTTTTTATTTAATTATAAGAATGCTCACCCTTGTTAAAAATCATGTGTGCGCCCTTGACTGCTACTGTGTCTTGTTTAAAGATTGGAGAACTGACTTCTCAACACTAACCCCCCAGAAACACAAAAAATTGCATCTATGTCTCATAAGAGTTGAATTATATGAATCAAATTTAAAACTTTGTGATCACAAGAATTTACAAAAGAGAAATGAAAAAGGGAAGCACTAGTCAGAATAATTTGATAATTCAATAATAATGAAAATTATTCTATAATAATAACTCTAAGAGACTATTTAAACAACCTAAAATTTAAAAATAAATAAAATCTACTAAATTTAAAAAATAAGCCTAAAACATAAGTAGACTCAAAAATAATTAAACCTGCTAAGCTATATTACATAATAAATAAAAATATATCAAATATTTAAACTGTTTATAATATACTAAAATATAAATTGTAGCGAATGTGACTCATAATTCTTCCCGTCAATTATCGTGTCCAAAAGTCTTTCAAGCATTCGAATACGTAAAAATTAACTTCCGTGTGGACAAGTGCTTGACCAAGACTTGCTGCTATGGTCATTCCAAAACGTACATTGTAAAGTATAAGATGCGAAGTAAAACACGGGGTATGTATACTTGAGGGAATGAAAGTGTGCTTTACTCTATTATTACAATGTACCAACATACATCTGTGAATTAACTATACATAAAGATTATTAAATGACCAAAAAAATTAAAAAATCACACACACAAAATTTACAATTATTATTACCTAAATTAATATAAAATGCTGAAAATTATTATGCTTGAAAAATTGCTATTATTTTTATTTAAATTGTTCTAACATGCTGCAAATTGTTATTTTTTTATTTGTTATATATTTGATTACAAAATTTCTACAATTTATAAAATCACACAAACAAAAAAAAAATTAAAAAAAAAATGAGTTGCGTGTGGAGCTTTCATCCAATTGTTATCTTGTTGAGCCAATAATATTTCCTTTCTTTTCTTCCGTGTTTTTCATGTTCTAAACATTGGCTTTGTTTGAAACTTAACAAAAAAAGGAAAATTAAAATTAAAAAAAAAAGATTAACAAAAAAGAAGAAGGTTATTTGGTGGTCTAAGAAAAGGAAAACATTATGTCTAGACTTCTCTGCTCACACTGGTAAAAGTTTTTGACTCTGCAAATGGAAGGAGATGTTGCTAGTCACGTCCATTTAATGAGAAAATAACCGTCTTGTTATCCAATTTTTTTCCAGACCTCTCTACTACGCGTAATTTTTCTGTGTTTTTTTTTTCTTTTTGTTCTCTAGATTGCTTAGTTGAGGGGTTGAATTAATTGACTTGACCACATCAGTTGGTATATATCCCGGCCCAGTTCGAACATACCCCTTCCCATTCACATCAAGAATCATGGAAAAAACTTGCTCTCATTCTCTTGTTTTAGTTTTCATAATTATCTGCATTTTCTTATAGCTTTGTGTTCATCTACTACTAGGACCATTAGTGATGATCAATCTGCTCTTCTTGCTTTTAGAGCTCATATCACCTATGACCCACAAAACATCTTAGCAACCAATTGGTCCGCCAACTCCTCCCCGTGCAAATGGATCGGGGTCTCTTGTGGCCTGCACCACCAGAGAGTCACTGGCTTATATATCTCCGACATGGGTCTCACAGGCACCATTTCTCCCCATCTTGGAAACCTCTCGTTCCTCACTTCACTCGACCTCAGTTCCAACAGTTTTCATGGTTTTCTACCTAAAGAATTGGCTCGTTTGCGTCGACTCAAAGAAGTTTATTTGCAATATAACAACTTCACCGGAGAAATACCGTCATGGCTCGGGAAATTGGAACAATTGCAGTATCTGGTCTTGTTTAACAATAAGTTTACAGGTTCTATACGAGCTGCAATCTTCAATATATCTTCATTGAGACTAATTCAACTAGCAGATAATAACCTATCTGGTAGTCTTCCGGTAGATATCTGCAATCATCTTCCCAAATTAGAGTACCTCTCTCTCTCCTTCAATAACATTACCGGGCAAATTCCATCAAATTTATACAAGTGCAGGGAGCTCCAAATACTATCACTATCTTACAATGAATTTAGTGGAAGCATAACTCGTGAAATTGGCAACTTAACTATGCTCAAGGAATTATACCTTGGCGGGAACAACTGGAAAGGTAATATCGTATCTCTTTCTTCGGCCATCAAAATATATTCAAGTCAAAATATATATTATATAAAGTCAAAATAGTTAGGTAGGGTCGTCCATTAGTTTTTGAAATCTTTAAACCCCAATCTCATTTCTCTGCAATTCCTCTTTTGTCCCAAAATTCGATCACCAGCATTAAATCAACCACGCGCCCCCAGGTTCGTTTGAAAGCATTTTGTTTGTTTAATGCTTACGTGGTAATTGAAAAGAAAATGAGAACACTTCTGGTCCACACATCTATTGCAAAATGAATATCAAGATTTTTAGGAGAAAAAAAATTTGTTCTAAAAATTTATATTATTCTGACTCCAAGCGATTTTACCTATCCTACCACGTGGGAGGCCCAACCTACAAATGTGGAGTTATAAGACTACTTAATAAAATAATATTAATAATATTACGTTGTTTTATTAAATAATTTTATCCAAAAATAAAAAATAAGTTTTATATTTATATAAAAAAAATTATAAAAATATAAAATTTTAGTCGTGAAATTTTAATTTCATAGGACGATGGCCAGGGCCATGGCCCCGTCTGATTTTTCAACATTTTTGCCTACACTTCTAAGTTTTTATTAAATTTACTTCTAATCTTATTAACGTCATAATTAAATTTGGTTCGCGGCAAGGCTAGTGTTTATATATCTCGTGTATTTGGCATTATGGCTTTCGTGTCATGAAGCCAATGGCCTAGTGTAATAGGCACAGACTATAGCTTAGGGTATCACAAGCTATTTTACAGGAGTGTATATAGTATGATTTGATGATCTTACAAGATGCATCTATGATCAAACCGAATATTGCAAATATTCATAATTGTGGATAACCAAATGTTTCATTACTAATAGTTTCGGTTATGATTTTTCTTTTTGGTTATTATGTTATTCAAATAAATTTTTATAAGAAAAAAGGAGTTTAAAAATAATATTTTATATATATATATATATATATAGTACTATTTTATATTATAAAAAATTTCCCACCTCTTTTCTGTTATTTTCCTCTCATCCCGGATGCACTTATACAGCCATGGTAGTCTTGCCCAAGCCAGCAATTGAACAGTGGTGTAGTAAAATCCGGCAAACCCACCCCCCACATTATTCCCCGGTATTCCCCTCATAGACCTCTGAAAACCCGACTCCAAATTCTGCCTTGTAAAGGCCGCCTGTGAAGAATTCGGATTCTTCAGTCAACAACCATGGTGTCCCAACTCAATTCAACACCAAAGTTGAATCGGAAGCCATCAAAGTCTTTTCTTCACCCGTGTCTGAAAAACAAAAAGAAAAAGCAGGGCCTGAATTATTTTCATGGTTCTCACGTGATGATATTCTAGTCAAAATATATATTATATAAAGTCAAAGTAGTTTGGTAGGGTCATCCATTACATATTGATCTCAAAGGTCTATGTATTGGTATGTATTTTGTATAGGCATATTGTGTATCAAAATAAAGAACCTTTCAGTATTGTTTTTGACAATTATGCAGATTCAATGATATTATTGGAGATGGGAAATCTAAAATATTTAGAGGAATTGAGTATTGTGAAAAGCTCTTTAACATGACATATTCCATCATCTATCTTCAACATGTCATCCTTGAAGAGTGTTCATTTGTGGGATAATAACCTCTCAGGGAACTTACCTATGGAGATTCCTTTTAATCTCCCTCTTCTTAAAGAGCTCGATCTTTCTGGGAATCAACTAATTGGAAAGATTCCTTTAAGCTTGTGGAAATGTCAAGGACTCCGATTCTTATCGTTGGAGGAAAATATATTTATAGGAAGCATATCTAAACAAATCAGGAACCTTACTTTGCTCCAAACTCTGGATCTCTATGTTAACAACTTGAAAGGTACTTTTCAAAATTTAACAGTGTTTGTATCTAAACTTTTAATTAAGTTATTTTAAATAATCCAAAAAGTGCTCACATTCATTAATTGTTGCAAATACATTATCAAGTTATATTGAAAAATTTAATTGTTGCATGTACATTACCACATGAAATTAAAAATATTAATTTAGATGATTTTCACATTTTACGAAATAGCCTAATAGGTCCCGTCCCTTTCAAACTCCTCGATGTCTCAACCTTGAAAACTCTTGACCTGCAATCAAATCAATTCTCGGGCCATCTTCCTTACCCATGGGGCTGTGGCTTCCCAAACTTTATATTTTTTCTTCAAGGTACAATAGACTTGGTGGAACAATCCCAAGCTCGCCCTCCAATACTTCTAAGCTTACCACTATTGTAATGATCAACAGCTCGCTTACCGATGCCAAGCTTCCTCTCCAATGCTTCTAAGCTTACCAAATTTTTTATAAATAAATTATTATAATTAATATAAGTTTAAGTGCATGTAAAAATTAAATTATACGTATTATTTATTTAGAACATGTCAATCCATCTATCAAAGTACTAATCTGTACTCGTACTTCAAACAATTTCTTTTTTAAACACTATCTATTCCAAAAAGAGATATAAGTTACTTTGAAATCATAAAATTCAAAATTGATAGAAACAAGTATGATAATTATATTAGTAATAGTTTGTAATTAATTTATAACAATTATAATTGTTTATACAACAATCAATTCAATTTGAATTTACGGAATTTGTAAACTACTTCAAAAAAGTCAAAAATACTTTAATTTTAAAATAGAGAGTATACAAATATAAAAGGAATATTTTACAGAAAATTAAATTAAATATATTTTTTTTATCATCGAGTGACAACATGGTAATAATTAATTGTAATAAATACTTTATATAATATATGGTATTGATATGAACATAGCAATGAGATTTTGGGTCAATTTTATTCTTTTGAGCAATTTTTGTCTCACTATTAAAAATAGTAGGGCTTTCCACAACTTTAAAAATTAAAAATATATTTGTTCAAAATGATGTTTACTATGCATGTGCCCATTTTTATTGCTATATATATATATATATATATATATATATATATATATATATATATAGAGAGAGAGAGAGAGAGAGAGAGAGAGAGAGAGAGAGGAGAACAACTTATGTATCTTAGTTATTAAAGCTTTCTAAATATTGACAAGTCTGTTCACAACTTTACATGTATTAATTGTTATAGGTACATTACCAGACGAGATTGGAAACCTAAAATATTTAGAGGTATTTTTAATTGGCGACAATATTCTAACAGGCCGCGTCCCATTCAAAATCTTCAATATCTCAACATTGAAAAGACTTGACCTGCAATCGAATCAATTCTCGGGCCATCTTCCATCAACCATGGGGCTTTGGCTTCCTAATCTTGAATTTTTTTCTTCAAGCGACAATAAACTTGGTGGAACAATCCCCAGTTCACTCTCCAATGCTTCTAAGCTTTCCGTTATATATATGGTGAACAACTCATTCACAGGATCTATACCGAATACACTTGGTAATTTAAGGTTCCTGAAGCAGCTCGTTCTTGGAGGAAATTATCTAACTAGCGAGACTTCTTCTCTTGAATTGCAATTCTTCATCTCTCTAACAAACTGCAGAAATTTGGAATCTCTTGATTTATCAGTTAACAAGCTTAATGGCATCCTCCCAATCTCTATTGGAAATTTCTCTTCTTCTCTCAAACGGTTCGCAGCCAGTGATTGCAAAATTAATGGCTAAATTCCCATTGAAATTGGCAACTTGAGTAACTTGCAGACGTTATACTTAGATGGAAATGAGCTGACAGGACCCATCCCAACATCAGTTGAAAGACTAAACAATTTGCAACGTTTGTCACTTTCAAATAATCGACTGCAAGGATCCATCCCAAATGAGTTTTGTCAATTACGAAGAATGGGAGAATTATATTTGAGTAATAATAGGCTCAATGGAATCATACCGGTGTGCTTTGGAGAGTTGAAAAACCTGCAAAGGCTGTACTTAGACTCCAACAAATTAATTTCAGCAATACCTATCGAATTGTCGAGCCTTGCAAATCTTGTGAGTCTAAACTTATCCTCAAATTTATTAAGTGGCGATCTACCATCAAGTTTTGAAAATTTTAAAGTAGCCACAGAGATAGACCTATCATGGAATCAGTTATCAGGTTCTATCCCAAGCACCATCGGAGGTGCACAAGAGTTAAATTATTTGTCCTTGGCACATAATAAATTGCATGGATCAATTCCTCAATCATTCGGCAATTTAAAAGGCTTGGAGTTGTTGGATTTATCGAATAACAACGTGTCTGGCATGATTCCCAAATCATTAGAGACACTCAAGTATCTCCACCATTTGAATTTGTCTTTCAATATGCTGCAAGGAGAAATTCCCGCAGGAGGACATTTTGCAAACTTCACGGCTGAATCATTTATGCAAAATCTTGCTCTTTGTGGTTCTCCTCGACTGCAAGTCCCAGAATGCAAAACATTAACTCTCAGCAGGGGATCAAAAATTCTGCCTTTATTAAAATATTTATTACCATCTATCATCTTTGCGATCCTTGTAGGGGCCTCCATATATGTGTTGATAAAATTCTGCAAACGGAACAAGAATGTACCAAATTGGACGGATTCATCACTCTTTGCATGGAGAAGAATTTCGTATTATGAACTTGTAAGAGCTACTGAATCATTTGGCGAAATAAACTTACTTGGAGTTGGAAGTTATGAGTTTGTATTTAAAGGAACACTTTCTGATGGGATAAATGTTGCTGTTAAGGTTTTCAACATGCAGTCAGAAGGAGCGATCAAGAGTTTTGACGTTGAATGTAAGATATTGTCCAAAATTCGTCACAGGAATCTAGTGCGTATCATAAGTGGTTGTATTAACTTGGATTTCAAAGCCTTGATACTTGAGTACATGCCTAATGGGAGCCTTGAGAAGTGGTTGTACTCTCACAACTATTGTTTGGACATTTTTGCAAGGCTAAACGTAATGACAGATGTTGCATTGGCCTTGGAATATTTGCATCATGGTCACCCCGAACCCATTGTTCATTGTGATTTGAAGCCTAGCAATGTGTTGCTTGATGAATATATGACGACACATGTTTGTGATTTTGGTATTGCCAAACTGTTGGGAGAAGAAGAGTTTATGACACAAACTAAGACCTTAGCAACAATTGGGTATATGGCACCAGATGATGTTCCATGTGTATACTTCTAGTTAATGTTGAATTTTTATTATTTTCTAGAACAAAAAGAAAAGTTGTTTCATGCCATTTAGGATTAAAATTTCGTGTAATTGACTGACTTTATAAGGAATGTTAATGTAATGCACAGAATATGGACGCGAGGGAATAGTATCTACAAAAGGGGACGTCTACAGTTATGGTGTTATGCTGATGGAAGCATTCACAAGAAAGAAGCCAACGGATGAGCTTTTCTCTAGTGAAATGAGCTTGAGGAATTGGGTTAATGAAGCATTGCATGGCTCGGTACTTCAAGTTGTAGACATCAATTTGGTAGGAAGCTGGGATGAAAATTTACCTATGAAAGAGCTCTGTGTATCATCTATCCTTGGTTTGGCATTGGATTGTTCAAAAGACTCGCCTGCCGAGAGGATCACCATGGAAGATGTTGTGGTTAAACTTGGGAAAATAAAAAACATTCTCCAAGGAACAAGTCAAAGGGTACCAAGATGAAGACATACATCAGCATTAATTTGTGAGCCACCTTTTTCTAATCCCTCACCTTTACTATGAATGTTCTATACAATGCTAAAGTTTTTTATTCAAAATCTAAACAAACCATGAATAAGTTTGTTTTTCAAGACAGGTATATATGCAAAAGTTAAAAATCATGAACAAGAGTAATAATCTTAATTATTTTATATTACAAGCTTTTAGTTACAACTAAATTGTATTTCATTGTGCCGTGTTTGTTTGCAAGGATTATACTTCCGGGATTATAATCCCAATGCATGGATTATAATCCCAAGATTATGTTTGTTAGTAAGAATTACACTTGCGATAAGCCTATTAATCCTAAGTGTCTTGTTTGTTTTTAAATTTGGACTTGAGATTATTAGTCTAGTGATTATAAAAAGACTTAATAGGGGGGCCTATTTAATACCATATTCAACTAGGTATTATAATCCCAAAACTATTTAATTCTAGGATTAATAATCTTGGGATTATAATCCCATGAATTATAATATCATAGATCATAATCACGGGATTATAATTCTTACAAACAAACATGGTCCTTGGGGATTTGATTTGACTAAGGAAGTTTAGTAGGAATTCCATTTGGGTTTCAATATTTCTTTCCCCTGTTTTCAGGTAAGTGGATTGATCACAAGTTTTGTATTTTATGTTTCTCTTAAAAGTATAACTATTGTATTATGAGATGTTTGGTGTTTATGAAAGAATATTTTCGAACTAAAACACTATTTTTGAAATTAATTAAAATATTACAATCAATAATGTATATGTGAACTACTTTATGGTATGTGAGAATCGAGATTATTCTGTGTCCTTGTCATCTGTTAGTTACCCGTATTTGCTAAGCCAGTGGTTGTTATCTGTTCTGTACACTATCTATGTTATTTGGTTAGTCATGTCACCTGTTTTGTTTTTGTGCATACTATCTATATTGTTTGTACTTAACAATGTATTGAATTGATCGCTAGTACTCAAATATGATAATTGTTTTGACAAACTATTATGTTACGTTTGGATTGAAGGAAT
Organism: Hedera helix; assembly: GCA_947179155.2. Classification (NCBI taxonomy): domain Eukaryota; kingdom Viridiplantae; phylum Streptophyta; class Magnoliopsida; order Apiales; family Araliaceae; genus Hedera; species Hedera helix. The sequence continues at coordinate 15,903,090 of OX359270.1, read as the reverse complement.
TAAATAGATGAAATAATGGAATAGAGAAAGGAATTGAATGAAAAGTGAATGATTTATTCCATTCCAGCTGAGAATGAGTCATTCTATACATTTTTCAAACAATAAAATTCATAAATTTGGGAGGCATGAGAATGATCCATTACATTCTAATGGAGTGACCAAACACAATTTTTTTTTCATCTCATAGATATGAGTCATTTCATTCCTTCAATCCAAACGAATCGTTAGTTTTTTAGAAACTATTTTGTACAACAGGATTTCAATGATAAATGTTTTGTCATAAATGATATTTAATCCGCCTTTACATATTTTGTAAGATGTCCAACTTATTTCTCTTATCATATTTTTCAGATTGAGTTATCAAGTATAGTAGCTCTTGGGCTATCTGTTAGCAACTCGGGGAAGAGGCAAGCTTGAAGATATTAGACTTCAGTTATTTCAATAATCATAGTTATTAATTAGTGTACGTGAAGACAGGTTGATAGTATTTTATTATTTTGAGTTTGGTATTGGATGAAATTGAGTTTGGAATAATTAAGGATTAGAATTTTATATGTATATGGAGTTTGTCTATTCCTTGTTTTCCTCTATAAATTTTTTTATTGCATGTCCTGGCATATTATAAATAGGAAATTGATATTTCTACAAGTAGAAATATTAATTTCACAAAATACTTACATGAAACTAGACTTTGATTATATATTATTCTTGTGAAACTTATATTTTTAGTTATGAAAATATCAATTCTCATACATATTATGAAGTCTAACAGTCAATACATGAGTTGAGATACCCCAAACCCTAATCACGAATGTAAATACAAATGTAAATATCAGTTCTCATATATACTATAAAGTCGGCTAAGCTTCTTAACGTTTAGAATTATTTTTTTGTTATCAAATGTACCATTAATATTAGTTAAAAATTTAATACTAATTGTGTGTTAAGAATAATAGTACAAAAATAATGACAAATTAAAAATATATGTATCTTGTAGTTCTAAAATTGAAATATATTTCTTTTTATGGAATGCATTGAATAAAAAAATATGTATTTTCATATCTAAAATATAGGAATTACTTGTTAAATGTAATTACTCGTTTGGTCATGAGAAGTACCCTCTAGGGTATATTTGTTATATACTCTAGTTTTATAAAATTATTTTATCTTGATCTTTTAACAAAATCTAATCTTATGATTGGGGAGAGATTATACAAAATATGTTATAGTGTAAATTTGGAAAATTTTCAAAAGCGAACTATAAGTATTAGTGTAGGAATTCAAATACCTAATATAATTTATAATCTTAAACTTGAGTTAATGTAACTGAAATGATTAACATATATATTTAATAGAGTATATACTTAGAATTTTAATGACTGCCTTCGTTTGATTAAGTGCCGCCTGCACAAAAGCCTCATTTTCCAAAGAGCGATAAACTTCGATCTATCTATCTGGACTTGGATTTTGTAGTGTGATGTGATGTGTTGTGGAGTGTGGTTTAGTGTGCTTTTTGTCCGATTGATGCTTGTTGGTTGTTGTGGTTTCGTTATGTTGATGTGCTGATTGGTGGTTGTTCTTCTGTTTGGTTGCGGTGTTGGTTGCTGTTGCCCATAAAGTGTTTGATTACAATCCTAAAAGAACTGTCAGAGTTTGGAGTTTTGGGTTGTCCATCTGTTGGTGTAGTTGTTGAATTCCCTCTCTCTCGTTACTAAAAACCTCGTCGATTCCTTACTTTCCTCTGGTAAGCTTCACTCATTTTTTTAGTATCGTCTATATAATACTTTTCAGTTTCTTAATATATGAAATGTATGCACTTGAGTTCGAATTATTTCTATGGGAAATGTTATAGCTTTTGTTGTTAAAATCGTGAATTTGAATTGTTTGCATCACGTAAATTCTTGGGCTATCTTCATTTATAGTCGTACACTTTTTCGTTTCTATGGATTGGGACAATTTCTGTGTGAATTTATGGGTTTCTTACCAGAAAATGTTATAACTTCTTAAGTTGTAGAAGTCACGACTTTTAGTTCTGCAGGTAAAGACTTCAGCTTCCTTTAATAATAATGCACTAATTGTGTTCTATGAATTGGGTTTGAAAAAATCACCTAGGGTTAGCCTATGGAATTATGGATTTCTCACCAAAGCTGTTATTATTAAAATTCCTAAATCTTTAAAATTCTTTCACAAATTATTTATTTCATTTATTACTTTTTAAAATTATTATCATATAGTCAATATATGTACAATTGCATAGTTTGGTTTGTTGACACATTTTTGTTTTTTTTCTTCTATCATAACCACTGTACAACAATATTGACAACCTTTATTTCCTTTATTTGTAGAACATATATTAATCTGCGTATTTTTTTAGAAATGGTGGAAAGTGAGGAGGATAAATATACTAATTGACAATAATCCATGACAACAATTCTAGGAGAACCCTAGATGAGTACTAGTGTAGAAACTTTAATAGTTGACAGTATTACAGGTCAATTTAAATATTTTTTATTATGCCCACCAATAGATGTATTCAAAATTAAAAGTTAGAAAATGTGAGATTATAATCATAGTCATACTCCAACTGAGATCACGGTCATCCACTTTCATGGATCTTATCTCTAATAGTCAAATATATAAAACACATGGATCTTATCTTATATCTCTCACGTGATGAAAAGGAGGAGAAGAAGAAAGCGCAAACAAAACACATGGATCATTCTAAAGCTATCATATCATCACTATCCAAAAAAAAAGAAAGTAAACTATTAAGAAAGTCATTGGTGAACTTCTTGTTATTGCTTGGTGTGCACAACAAGAATACTAATGATGACCCTAATCTATGCCAAAGTGATTACTTAATTGAGTTGGGGGTGCACTCCTCTGATATTAAAGGTACACAGTTTAATGTCATATACTAATCTTCTTATAATAGTTTATTTTTATGTTGATAATGTGGTTGCGAACTATGCCCAACCTAGAAATTAAGCTATATATATGTGCTCCTCCTAGCCACTAGAACCCCATAAGTTATTTTATTTGTTAGCGTTACTAATTGCATAGTTTGAATTATATGTTTTGATCTTTAAAGCTCAGCCACTTGTTAATGGGAACAATATTTTAATCAAATTTCTTATGTTAATTACTCAAGTTAAACCCAGCAGAGCTAAGTTTATAGTATACTACTACTACTACCTCTATCCTCCTGCATTGCAAAGTTTATGTATTTGTCCATAAAGTTTTAGGGAAAATAAATACAATCAAATAGTGTTACTTTTGCAATAGTTTCCGGCTTTCCACGGAAGTAGTCATACAAACTGTGACATTTGCAAGCAGTTTTAACCTTATGTCAAGTCCTTTTACCAAACTGTTGACGAATTAGACCTATTCTTTACTGAAACCACCACTTTGGAAGATTATCAGTACAAATATAATGTAATAAATTTCATAATCAACGTCAATTACACTATCAGATCATGGAATATAAATTCACACAGTTAGTGAGAACCGGACCAGGTACAATTCAGACATCTCAACTCATTGACATACTTATACTTCTATTTCTCTTGATTTTTTTTATATATATTGTGAATCAAAAATTAAATGGATTTTATGTACTTTGACGTAGGGACCTGCAGTATAGATCTTGCTTTAATTTACTTATTGTTAATTTTTCCAAATAATTTAACTGAAGTAAACTATGAGTTTTTAGTTTCATTTTTGTACTTTATACGCTCTTTTGGTCATTAGTATTGCATTTCAAATTTGTTGCTATCAAAACTTAGCATATGGCTATCAATGGAAATTTCCCCTCATTGATTAATTGATTAGAGCATTACTTTAGCTATCAATAAAAAATTTCTGTCCAGAGGAGGTTTTAGAAATTATGTAGCTCCTGAAATGTTTTTTTATATTTATTTATTAAGTTTCAAATAATTCTTCTACTCATTCTGTCTAGATATGAAAATACATTAAAAAAAATCTATTGGTCCAAGTCATTTAAAAATACTTTCATTTTAATGATAGGAAAATGCAAGTAAACTTAGCAACTCATATTGGTGTTGGTCTTCCTTTTCTACACGTGGTCTTCCATGCATTTGCTAGTGATATTTTATTAGCTTACTTCATCTCATTTGTTTGGTTGCAACTCAGGTTTTGTTTGTTCAAGTATCATACTGATCCCTATGTCCATGCACTCTACAAGTGAATTTGAGTAGGCTTATTAATGTTCATGGCACCTTTTGTCAAGTACTTATCAATCGTATGTAAATTTAAGCTACAAGTGAATTGGAGTATCTTTTATATGGCTAACTAGAACTTGAATCTCAATTGTATGCACAATGAATTTATGTAATTAATATTTGAAATAGGTTAACTTTTAAGTTTAATGTATGTGGTTTTAAATAAACATGTCTATATTATAACTACCTACCAAATAGGGAAAAAGAAGAAGAAAAGTCTATACTGACGGTATTGTGGTCACTATAGGATTCTAAACAATAGGTGTTATTATCTCTATGCCGACAGTAGTATCGTCGCTATAGTGTTATAAACACCAAGTGCTATTATCTCTATGCCGACGGTTGACCCGTCACTATAGTTTTTTTACTGACGGTGGGGGCCCGTCGGTGTTGGTGATGAGACAGCCGCCATTTGGACTCTAAAGTTTAGTGGCAAAAACTATATCAAAACATCGGCATTGGTATATAGTCGCTGCACTATCAGCTATAGTGGGGTATCGTCAGAATATTTTATGGTGATGGCCTTTTGTTTTATGCCGATGGGCCCATACTGTCACCATAACCCTATTTTCTTGTAGTAATATGAGGCTATATATGTTCCATTTCTTATTTGAAGTAAATAGGTTTTTTTCTTTCACTTTTTGCAATGGAAATGTTGGACTGAAGAAGTGTTATTTTGTAGGAATTTGGATCTTAAATTTCCAAACATTCAATAATGAATGCTTTTATGGGTTATTGTTCTTTTTATAAAGAAAACACTGAATTTTATTAAATTTCAGGATCTTGTATCTATTTTTTTTCTTGTTTTTCTTACATATATTTGAAGTGTCGCTAGTGTATTTGTTTACATATAATTTATTACCAAAATATTTACTCTTGTCATAGCCCAAGTCATATCATGAATCACAATCTGGCAACGAAATTTTGCGACGAACTATAAAAGTCGTTATGAAAAATAAAAATCTTTCACAAACTATAACACATGGCAAATTTGTTGCTAAACATATATTTTTGGCAACGACAAAAAATCATTACCGAAGGTCCATAAAAAATTGGCAACGAATTGGTAACGAAAAAAGTAAATAAGCATAATTTTATTTTTCTCGCCAACGAATTGGCAACAAATTTTTGCAACGACCTATGAAATTCGTTACCAAAAATGAAAAGCTTTCACAAAATATAAATAATGACAAATTTCGTTGCTAAATATGCATTTTTGGCAACGATTTTAGAAATCGTTGCCTGAAAAATCATTGCCAAAGGTCCATTTTTTTGTAGTGTAGTATGCCCTCAAACTAACCATATTTGATGTGATAGAGAAAGAGGTCCTTATTGTAGACAAATGTTACACAAGTTGAGAGTATTATAGAATACTTCAATTCTCAACTTCTACGTAGTTAGAGAGGGAGAGAGAGAAAAAAAAAATTAGGACTAGCCACCCAAGATCTAGTAGAATAAAAATTATTTCTTGATTCTATATTCCTCTTACTGGATCACTTTAAAAGGTTGCACGCTTGCGTGGCTAACATTGATTTGTGAATCTTGAATAATCGTGAAGGATTTAAGGAAGTGAACTCATAGCTGATTAAAAGTTTTTCATCTACAAAGGTATAACTTTTATCCTTTCTCAATTAATAGTTTTGCATAAGGTAGATCCTGGGTAATTGTAGAATAAATTTTAATTTGATTTACGCCATGTTTTCGTGTTTTATTAAAATTTGATTGTATATCTATGATTTTCTACAACTAACATTTGGGATCAACCATCACTCACTCTCGACATCATTAAGGGAAAGGAGAGAGAGGGCAAGAGCTACAACAAGGAGAGAAAAAAAAATAGGAAGAAAAAGGGAAGCCGTGTCCAAGAGGAATTGTGACTGTGTGTATATATAACCTAACTAAATCTATTGTTTATCATGTATGGATTTAAGTTTTTATGAAGTTTATGCAAGAAGATTATGTTTATGCTTGTATGTGGTGGATTAAACTTGTATAAACAAGAATCAAGCAAGAGGAATCAAGAAATCAAACAAGGAGGGATAAAAATTGAAAATCTGGAAAACTAGCTTATTACCCTGTTTTTGTAAAAGTTATATCTCCTGATATATAAGGAATTAAGATATGTTCTTTATGTCTAAAAATACCTCTGAAAGTGAGCTACACATAAACAATAGTCACTCAAAAATTTCTAGTAGATTATTTATGGTGAATTTTCAAGACAGAGTGGTTTGAAGTAAAACCTTGCTACTAAAATCTAGAAATTAGATTGTTACATGGTTTTTGTAAGAATTTTACAGGCTTATGTGTTTCTAAATCTAAACATAGTATAAAAAGAAAAGTTGTAGCTTATGAAGTTAGCTACGCATAGACACCAGAATCACCCCAAAATTCCATGTAGATTTTTTGTAATGATTTTTCTAGTGAAGCAGGGTAAATTTGGAAACTCGAAAAAATCCAGAAATCTGACACATTTTTTTAAAATTAATATAAAATCATATGTTGAGAATTTAAAGTTGGTGTTAAAAGCAAAGTTGTAGATACAGAAGTTAGCTAGAAAACCCCTATGAGTTTGAGCAATTTCTACGGAGTATTATTATTTTCTATGAATTATTTGGTAAGGCTAGCCAGATTATGTAACTTTTTGACCTAGTTGCTAAAGAACAAAATCTGGAATGACTGAGAAGAAGCTACAATCTGAGCCTATATAGTGTGAAACTAGAATTATAAGGTTTAATTTGACTCAAGGATGAACGTAAACGGACTTGTGATGAAGAAGTTACGATTAAAAAAATAGTGTTTTGTTAAAGTAAAATTGTAAAAAAGAGTTTTATAACTCGGTTTGAAACAAAATTTTGAATAATAGTCTAAGGTTTTGGAAGGGCATAACTCCAAATTATGAAGATTATTTGAAAAAGTTAACAAGAATATTAAATATTAAAATTTAATTACAAGAAGTAAATTGAGAAAAGTTAATGCTATTATGAGGAAGTTAATTTATTATTGGAAAATATTGCATAAAATTATAGGTGACTCAGAATTGAGTACGAGAGAAAAAAATATTAGATGTAGATGATATATGATTAATGAGGAAAGACAAGTTCTTTAACCAAGGCAAGTTCTTTATTTGAATCAGTTCTATAATTGTTTTAAATTTTGCAATTTATACGAATTCCTATGATTGAGCTAAGATTGCAAGACTTGAGAAATCTGTAAATTCTCGAACTCATAATATTATGGTAAGTTCTTGAACTCCTATTGGTATAGTGGGTTCTTGAACCTATAGTATTATGGCAAGTTCCTGATATTGGTTTGCAAAAACATATATATATATATATATATATATATATATATATATATATATATACAATCTAATGGATGTAACGTAGCGGAAGTAAGTATAAAGCATATTTAACATTTTTGTAACATCCAAATCCCAATATTTATCTTTATGCTATATTATTAATTCAACAATAAAAAGACAAAATTATACCTTCTTGAAGATAATCCACAGTCACGAACTGATCTACAAGCACTAATCCCTCGTTCCTCCAAGATTCTTCAATTCCATCGTTTAAACGCTTACTACTCAAGTGTACATCACTCTGAAGGTGATCCACTAAGAGGATATGAATTGAAGAAGTAAATTTAGGTTCTTCAAGACTATGGGCAGCTAACCCTGATTTTCTCTCTCTATATATAACTCCTCAGATGTAGAGAATTGTAAGTATTCTTGTAACAATACTTCTAACATTCCCATCTATTATAAGACCCCTCTTATTTATAGGCTTACTCAACTTTTCGAAACTCTTTAGGAATAGGATTTTAACTTAATTTTCAATCTAGTTAGAAACTAAATTAATTATTATTATAATTACAATTCCTAAACCATTTAGAAACTTAATAATAATAATAATAATAATAATAATAATAATAATAATAATTATAATAATAATAATAATAATAATCCTCTTATTAATTTATAATTAGTATTTCTAAAATACTTAATTATAAATATTAAGCTATTTAGTTTATTCTATTACAATAGTATAAATTAAATATACTTAATTTATTATTACTATTATGTCATCTACTTTTAAAATAAATATGTTTCGTTTATAGTGTGACCCTTTAGGTAAAATATTCTACCGGTTGTAGAATAAATAATTTAGAACCATTCTAATATTATTTATTATGAATTAAATTTTTTTAATTTAAAATAAATAAATATAGTTATTCTACAATAAGAGTGACATATCTTAGCATATAAAATGACTTTTCGGATAATATGAAATCAACGTTTAATCACAAAGAACCTATTCAGTAAATAGTTACCGTACAATTCAATCATTCTACCATACAATGTCTCAATCAAATATAAGACATGAAATTACTGTTAATGTGACGACCCCAAATTCTGGTTCCATAACCTTGGGTTTGGTTCTCACAATCCAAAACATAATACAACTAAATACATAGTCTTCATTTAAACTTCGCAGAATAATACATAAATATTCCTTACTAAAAGGACTACAATTCCAAGGTCTTCTAACCTTAATATAAACAGTACATATCTTAAAGGATTATAAAAGATTTACAAACAGTAATTACATATTAAACAATTAAATTAACATGCAATAATCCAATCTAAGGTTTGGCTTTTCTCTTGCCCTTATCCTTCTTGGAGCATTCGGGCTTAGCTAAAAAATGGTTCAGGATATAGCAAGGGTGAGCAACTAGCTTGCTCAGCAAGTTTAAGAACAATAAATATAAGATTTGATATATCATGAGTGAATGAGAATTACTTTAGAGTTTTTAACAATATATAACAATTGTGAAAGAACATGGATCAATTTCAATGAAAATAAATAGTTGAGTCTTTATTGCTGAGTGGTCACTAGGGACCAAGAACTAGCGAGGGCAAAACAGCATTTCCTCATACCCTTTTAGTAATTTGGTATCCAAGGGGATCAGCCTCTTCAACCCAATGTATATGCATAACACTTAGACATCTTGCGCAAAGGTCGGTTTCCCGAAATATAATCCCCTTATTCAGTGTTCGTTCTCAGACTTACTATAAGAATCCACACTAATCATTGGTTTAAATAAGCTTTTAAAAGTATTCAAGTTATTGAATTTATACATGCAGTGTCTAGCCGAACAATTAACTTAGACATTCTTAAACATTTCATGAATCAAAGAAATATAAAGCTCCAAATGCACTATGTGCAAATTTACAAACAATATGGATGTGGATTAGTTTTTAATAATTAAACCACTTAAACTCTTGAAAGAATAAACACAAGTTCATGAATAGGAAACTTGTTCAATATAAATTTGAGTAAGGTTAGGGAACTTACCTCGATTGTTGATTACAACTAACCAATAAAACTTAATATTCTTTGAACAGACCTAATAATTAATCAAGTTGATCTTTCAATTAGTATCATATCTAGGTTCGTATAATAACCTTTGTACATCTTAATTTGCTAACGCTTAATCACATAATTAATTAATTAAGGGTATATTAAACACTTAGAAAATATTATCATTATTTAATAATATTTAAATCACACAAAACCTATATTAATCATTTAATATAGTTTAAACTTCTATCTAATGTTATTCACCATTTAATAATATTTTATTAACCTCATAATATTATTAATAATTTAATAATGTTTTATTAACCTTATAATATTATTCAACATTTAATAATATTTTATTCACTTAATAATATTATTAAAAATTTAATAATATTTTATTCACTTACTAAAATTATTAACCATTTAATAATATTTTATTCAATTTATAATATTATTAATCATTTAATAATATTTTATTCATCTCTTAATAATATTAATCATTTAACAATATTTTATTCATTTAAAACTTGATAAATATTAACATTATATAAAATTATATTTTCTAACTTATTTCATTTTCAAAAGATTCGACCCGACCCGTTTTATTTGGCCCGACCCGGTTAATAAACAAATAAATTTTCAAACAGTCTGGTCAACTGCTGCGGTGGTGACTCGCAGAGTGTTTCACCGCTGCGGTAGTAGTTCTGATTTTCCCAACCCTAATTTTTCCAACTTTAATTTCTTTGGTTTAAACTTTTATAAAATGAAATATACACATCCGAAATACACCAAATCAGTTTTGTTAGCTTCCTAACTTCTTATTTTTCAACATTTCATATTTCGATCTCATTTTCGAAAATGTTTTTGATATAAGATTCGAGATCAATCACTCAAAGGTTTAGCTATAACTTTATCATTTTTTCATATTTTTGAGAAATTCAAGTCGGGTTATTCTTATAACTCATAGATATAACTTTATAGCTAGCAAAATCAAATAACCAACTTTTAGATTTCAACTACCACAATATATAAAACATAACTAGTTAAGGTTTTACCAGTAAAGCTTTATATGCACATTTCTACTACTTATTTTCATACCAAATGTATAAATACACATATTAAATATACTAAATCATGAATCTTCATATATATCCAAGATCTAGCATTATAGAACATCAAAATAGGTTCTGAACTGTGAAAAACATAATTTGACCATTTAAAATATATATAGTCTATAGAAACGAAATAAGAAAGGTATAGAACACTTTTCGACCTCCTAGATTTGGATGCTCTTCTTCTTCTTGAGATAAACTGGCTAAGGACTCCATCTCGAATATTCTCTAGCAATCTCCTTTCTGATTTCTCTTAATCTCACAAGAGTTCTCTCTTAAAAAGCTCTCTCTTTTTCTCTCTTGGTGTTTCTAGCAAATGACTAACCAACACAATAAATTGGTGAACCATTCTATTTATAGGACTCTAAGATTACTTCATTAGCACACTAATCATCTAACACCTAGTCAATTAAGCTCCTAATTAAGATTATTATTAGATTGATGGATACTTGGATTAACTTGTTGATTGACTAAGGCTGTTGAGCAACTAAAGTAAAGTGTGTAAAGGAAGCAATGTTGAGCAACACTTCACCCTCAAGTGGGGCCCCCAATGAGATAGCCAAATGGCCTTTTATTGCCCCATTTTTGATTTATTTTTATTGTTATTATATCCATATATATATATATATTGACCGATCTTTGACTTAGTTTGGACTTTACTTTGGACTTAGTAATTAATTATATTGGGCTCATTCATTTAATTTGTTTGAGCTCAATTTATTCATTACATTGGACTTTTATCAGCTAACACATGCTACATTTCATTAAAGTAAGCATTGGGCTAGTTCAATTATAGTATGGACCATTAATTAATCATCTTCATGGACTTACTAAGTTAATTTTATTAAACCTAGCTTTGTTAGAGTTTATGCCCTAGAGGCTAATTATTTGATGTAATTGCTTAACATCTTTGATATTATATTTGATTGAATAAATAGATTATTTTATTATGATTTCATTTACTGCGTTATATAAATGTTAACATAATAAAAGCCCTTAGAATAATGATACGAATTATATAGCTTTAAGTATGTGACTTGAACATGAGATTATATAATTATAATTAGTATCATTGCTCTTAAATGTCCCTAGTCGAGTATCATTGTTAATGGGACAACAATGATGCATTGAGACTAGTATGTGGATTGACTGATGGCCAAATCTCATTGGTCATAAATATATGAGATATTTGAGTCAATGCATAGGTACATGTTAGAGAACAATGTACTGGACAGACCCACCATGAGAATTCTACATGGAGCATTATGCAAAGTGTCATAAGAAATTCTTATAGTGACAATGATGTAATGATCCTCCGACCTGAAGTCACTATATTATTACACGAGAATTTGTGTACTTTGATATCATCAAATATCACCTTTAATAGGGTGGACAATAAAGGTGATTATTGGGCACATCATGAATCGTGTGAGGAATATGAGTGATCTAGATGGAATTTAACCCTCCTATATATTAGGGGTGATATCCATAGGCCTCTTGATTGAGTAGGACTATGAAATGCATGGCCATGCTCAAATATTGATTTGTTTCATATAGTCTACTCATTGATCAAGAAAACTCAGATTAAATTATGAAGAGTATGACACATTCCATGCCTCGAGTTTAATCTAGGATATAAGGTTAAAAGGATTAAATTACATTGAAACATTGGTCACGAAAAGGTTGTATCGAATCACCGATCTTATTATTATTTGGGTAGCAGTGATGCATTACTAGATGCCGCTCACTGTTTATAATTTTATAATATGATTTTAAAATTATTGCCAACATAATAATAACCTATAGGGTCACACACTTAGAACGTAATTAAAAAGGAATTAATTTAAATTGTAAGTATTTTAAATATGTCAATATGATTGATAGTATTTAAAAATTACGAATTTAAATTAATAGGATAATTTGTATATATGTATATTAATTAAGTAAGACTTAATTAAAATATAATATATATAAATTCGGATTTTATTTTTCTATTTATTTTAGGTTTTAGTTAATTCCTATTAACTACTATATATATGATATGTCAGTAGTCTAAAAGTTACGTAAGGAAAAACTAAAACCCTAGCCGCTTTCAGAAAGAGGCTAGAGAGAAAAATAATTGGGAAATCCTGATCTTGGTGGCTAGTACCGCGGTTCCTTTTTCTGCAGATCGTGGGACAATTCGCGGAGCGTTCGTGTGGATACCGTAGAGACGCAGTCGCTGGATTGCGTTGAAGATTCGAAGCCGTTCTAGAATTCCATCGTCTTCTGTCCATCTCAGATAATCGGTAAAATAATCTAAACCTCTGATTAATCTGTTTTCGCATGGATCCTGTCTTAGGGTTTCAAAATTTTTTAAATTTCGTTGCTTTCACTGTGTCGAAACCCTTAACAGTGGTATCAGAGCTACTTGCGAAACGATTGATTCAGATTACGTGTTTTATTGTATTCGATATATATGATGTATGATGATGCATGTTTACCGATCTGAAATTGAATATATGATATTCTGCATGTTTGGTTATTCTGGAAATCTGTAATATATATGCATGTATATGATTTCTGTTAATCGTATCCTACAAGGTGGAATAATAGTACGTCTTCTGTTCTAATTGGATTAGAAGCATGAAGATTCGATTTAATTTGATTAATCGAACTTGGACATATATGATATGTTCTGGGTGTATTGTTACTATGGTGGATTGTATATGATTCTGAAATTATTTCAGAGATTCATATACGGATTGTAGTTTTAAAAAAATATAAAAAAAAAATTCCAGGGGGGAAGTCCCCCCCCTTGGACCCCCCCGCCGTAGCGCACGATGGTCGTGACCCCAAATATTATTTATAATTTTCTTTAAATGATATAAATTGTGTTATGTGCTTATTGTGATATGCATGGTGCACAGTTATGGCCCTTATGACCCATAAGATTAGTGGTTTTTGGTTTTTGAAATACGGCTTGCATGTCGTGCCTTTCTATATTCTGATGTAATATTCTCTTCTCATCTAAATCCCCTCGAATGTAACTCGAGGTTTCTTTATAACATGAAATGTACAAGTGTAATCAAGAAGACAAGATGACGATGGAGAGGAGACACACGTGAACGAGGAAGGTCCAACGAAGCTACTATTTTGAAGACCTTTTACCACCTTAGACTGACCTTCAATCTTTTCATTAGCTTGAAAGGATTGACATAGGGTTGAGCCATAACTGTGACACTTTTAATTTTTGCACTTTATTTATGCTTGTATACGATATGCTATGATAAATAACGTGCATGCTTAATAAGATTAAAATTGGTGAGATCTAAATTAATTAATAAAATCCCTCATAAAATTATTAAGTCTAAATCAGATGCCTTCCAATGAATGACACTCATCAAGACCTTGATCAATGAATGTAGGTTTGCCAAAGCAAAGTACCCCATTTATCTTGGTAAGATGCGATAGGATAATTGTGATATCCAAAATGTTAAAAGCATTGGGCCCGACTTAACTAAGTTATCTCAATAGGATTGTGGACTTAGAGGTATAGAGTTTGGCAGGTACCATTAGATGGACTAGAACAAATGTTGTTCACCAAACTGTCTAAGAGTTATATATGATATAATTGACAAATGGTTGTCTACCTAAATAATTATGTTTTAAGAGATTAGCCAAAGATAACTTAAGGCGTAATGAAATATGGATCTTAGCTCACTAGAAAGATTTAATAGAAAATACTTTCCGAATTAATGGTGAGGGCTATTAATTTGATTAAAATAGTGGGAGGTATATTTGGAATGTACTATTATCAATTACATAATATCAAAACTCTGCAATTTGACTTATTATTTTTGCACTTATAAATTGTAGATATCAATGGCAACCAACAACACAAATAGTCTTTCACTACGATCAGTCCTTGAGAAGGAAAAGCTGAGTGGAATTAATTTCCTAGACTGGCATAGGAACTTGAGGATTGTCCTCAAACAAGAGCGCAAGCTCTATGTCCTTGATGGGCCCATTCCTGCAGCACCAGCTAACACTGCACCACGTGCAGAGCATAATGCTTATAAGAAGCATCAAGATGATGCTCTAGACGTGAGTTGTCTCATGCTAGCAACTATGAACTCTGAGCTTCAGAAGCAACATGAGTTAATGGATGCTTATGAGATGATCGAACATCTCAAGAAATTGTTTGCAGGGCATGCTCGACAGGAGAGGTATGATACAAGCAAGGCGTTGTATCACTGCAAGATGGGTGAACGTGATCCAGTTGGTCCACATGTTCTGAAAATGATTGGGTATATTGAGTACCTTGCTAGGTTGGGTTTTTCGATTACTGCGGAAGCCCAAACTGATCTAGTTTTACAATCTTTGAACAGCAGCTACTCGCAATTTGTCATGAATTACCTCATGAATGAAATTACGAAACCATTTACTGAGTTGTTGAGCATGTTAAGAACTGCCGAGAACAACATGAAAAAGGCAGGACCCGATCCCATAATGATGGTACAAAAGGGGAATGCTAAGGGAAAAGGGAAAGGCAAGAAGAAGATAGGATCTAAATCTGGTGCCAAACCCAATTTCAAAAACAAACAGGCTTTAAAACCTAAAGGTGGGGTAGCTAAAGAAGGTGATTGTCACTTCTGTGGAAAACCTGGACACTGGAAGAGGAATTGTCATGCATATCTGGAAGAACTCAAGAAAAAGAAAAGAAGTACGACTTCTGATTCAGGTATATATGTTATAGAAGTCAATTTGTCTTCTTCTACATCATGGGTATTAGATACTGGATGTGGTTCTCACATTTGTGTTAATGTGAATGAACTCCAAAGGAGTAGGACTTTGGCGAAAGGAGAGGTTGACCTACGAGTTGGGAATGGAGCAAAAGTTGTTGCACTAGCCGTAGGAACTTATCATTTATCTTTGCCCACTGGGCTAGTATTAGAATTAGAGGATTGTTATTTTGTGCCTGCTATGAGCAAAAACATTATTTCTGTTTCTTGTTTGGACAAGAAAGGTTTTTCGTTTTTAATAAAGAACAACAGTTGTTCGTTTTACTTAAATGAAATATGTTATGGTGTTGCACAATTGTTTAATGGTCTTTATATTCTTGCTTTAGAGATGCCTATCTATAACATAAATACAAAACGATTTAAATCAAATGATTCAAATCCGACATATCTCTGGCACTGTCGTTTAGGCCATATAAATGAGAAACGCATATCCAAACTCCATAAAGATGGATTTTTGGATTCATTTGATTTTGAATCATATGAGAAATGCGAGTCTTGTTTATTAGGTAAGATGACTAAAGCCCCTTTCACTGGTCATAGTGAACGGGCTAGTGATATATTGGGAC
Organism: Hedera helix; assembly: GCA_947179155.2. NCBI lineage: Eukaryota > Viridiplantae > Streptophyta > Magnoliopsida > Apiales > Araliaceae > Hedera > Hedera helix. Next base: position 15,887,024 of record OX359270.1, on the reverse strand, counting down.
TTATACATAGTGATGTATGTGGACCCATGAGTTCATTAGCAAGAGGTAGGTTCTATTACTTCATTACATTTACTGATGACTTCAGTAGATATGGATATGTGTATCTTATGAGACACAAATCTGAATCCCTAGAAAAGTTCAAGGAATTCAAGAATGAAGTTCAAAACCAATTTGGCAAAAGCATAAAAGCCCTTCGATCCGATCGAGGTGGTGAATACTTAAGCCAAGATTTTGATGACCTTCTACATGAGTGTGGTATTATATCACAACTCACTCCACCTGGAACACCACAATGGAATGGTGTGTCTGAGAGGAGGAATCGCACATTGTTGGACATGGTACGATCAATGATGAGTCATACATATCTTCCAATAAGCTTCTGGGGTCATGCCCTAGAGACAGCTGCATTCACACTTAATCGTGTTCCTACAAAGACGGTTCAAAAGACACCATATGAGATGTGGACTGGGAAACGTCCTAGTATGTCGTTCATGAAGATTTGGGGTTGTGAGGCGTTTGTAAAACGACTGGCTTCTGACAAGCTCGGACCCAAATCTGACAAATGTAATTTTGTGGGATACCCTAAGGAAACAAAAGGGTATTATTTCTACAAACCTTCTGAGAACAAAGTGGTTGTTGCTCGAACTGGTATTTTTCTAGAAAGAGAATTTGTCTCTAAAGGAAACAGTGGGAGGAAAGTAGAACTCGAAGAAATTCGTGAACCACAAAATATCATTGAACCTGAGTTGGAACATGAGCAGGAACCACAAGATATTATGGAAAGTGAACCTGCTCAATTTACACAAGTCATTCGTAGATCTAGTAGGACACGCCAAGAGCCCGAGAGATATTATGGATTTCTTGTGACTCAAAATGGTGATGTGATGCTCATAGATCAGGATGAGCCTGCTTCCTACCAAGAAGCTATGAATGGACCAGATTCTGAGAGATGGCTTGAAGCCATGAAATCTGAGATGGACTCCATGTATACTAACCAAGTATGGACTTTGGTTGATCCACCCGAAGGGGTAAAACCAATCGGGTGCAAATGGGTTTTCAAGAAGAAAACCGACATGGATGGTAATGTACAAACCTACAAAGGCCGACTGGTAGCAAAAGGTTTCAAACAAGTTCAAGGTGTTGACTATGATGAAACCTTCTCTCCAGTGGCAATGGTTAAATCCATCAGGATCTTACTTGCTATTGCAGCCTTTTATGATTACGAAATCTGGCAGATGGATGTCAAAACTGCTTTCCTTAATGGAAATCTCCTTGAGGATGTGTACATGACACAACCTGAGGGTTTTGTCACTCCAAAGGATGCTAGAAAGGTATGTAAGCTGCAACGATCCATTTATGGATTGAAGCAAGCCTCTCGGAGTTGGAATCTTCGATTTGATGAAGCAGTCAAAGAGTTTGGCTTTATAAAAAATGAAGATGAACCTTGTGTATATAAAAAGGTTAGTGGGAGTCAGATTGTATTCCTGGTATTATATGTAGACGACATATTAATTATTGGGAATGACATTCCTTCCTTACAGGCTGTAAAAACATGGTTAGGAAAATGTTTCTCCATGAAAGATTTGGGTGATGCAACCTACATTTTAGGTATCAAGATCTATCGAGATAGATCGAGAAAAATGCTCGGCCTAAGTCAAAGTACATATATTGATAAAGTGTTGAAACGGTTCAGCATGCAAGAGGCAAAAAGAGGACATTTACCCATGACTCATGGTGTAAAGATCTCTAAGGCCCAATGTCCTAAATCACAAAATGATGAGGAGGGTATGAGAAAGATCCCTTATGCTTCGGTAATTGGATCTATCATGTACGCAATGATATGTACTCGTCCGGATGTTTCGTATGCTTTGAGCATGACGAGCAGATACCAGTCGAATCCAGGTGAAGGTCACTGGACAGCAGTCAAGAATATCCTCAAGTACCTGAAAAGGACTAAGGATTCATTCTTGGTATATGGAGGTGAAGATAAACTGGCAGTAAAGGGTTACACAGATGCTAGTTTCCAGATTGACAGTGATGACTATAAGTCTCAGTCAGGTTTTGTGTTTTGCATTAATGGTGGTGCTGTTAGCTGGAAAAGTTCAAAGCAAGAGACAGTAGCCGATTCTACAACAGAGGCTGAGTATATTGCTGCTTCTAGTGCAGCCAAGGAGGCTGTATGGATTAAAAAGTTCATCACTGAACTTGGTGTTGTTCCAACCATTGTTGATCCAGTTGAGTTATACTGTGATAATGATGGAGCCATTGCACAGGCTAAGGAACCCAGATCTCACCAACGATCCAAGCATATACTTAGGCGGTACCATCTCATCCGTGAAATCATTAATAGAGGAGATGTACATATATGCAGAGTGCCAACAGATAATAATGTTGCAGATCCACTGACCAAGGCTTTGTCGCAGCAGAAGCACGAAGGTCACACTACTTCCATGGGTATTAGATACATGAGTGATTGGCTCTAGTGCAAGTGGGAGATTGTTAGAGTTTATGCCCTAGAGGCTAATTATTTGATGTAATTGCTTAACATCTTTGATATTATATTTGATTGAATAAATAGATTATTTTATTATGATTTCATTTACTGCGTTATATAAATGTTAACATAATAAAAGCCCTTAGAATAATGATACGAATTATATAGCTTTAAGTATGTGACTTGAACATGAGATTATATAATTATAATTAGTATCATTGCTCTTAAATGTCCCTAGTCGAGTATCATTGTTAATGGGACAACAATGATGCATTGAGACTAGTATGTGGATTGACTGATGGCCAAATCTCATTGGTCATAAATATATGAGATATTTGAGTCAATGCATAGGTACATGTTAGAGAACAATGTACTGGACAGACCCACCATGAGAATTCTACATGGAGCATTATGCAAAGTGTCATAAGAAATTCTTATAGTGACAATGATGTAATGATCCTCCGACCTGAAGTCACTATATTATTACACGAGAATTTGTGTACTTTGATATCATCAAATATCACCTTTAATAGGGTGGACAATAAAGGTGATTATTGGGCACATCATGAATCGTGTGAGGAATATGAGTGATCTAGATGGAATTTAACCCTCCTATATATTAGGGGTGATATCCATAGGCCTCTTGATTGAGTAGGACTATGAAATGCATGGCCATGCTCAAATATTGATTTGTTTCATATAGTCTACTCATTGATCAAGAAAACTCAGATTAAATTATGAAGAGTATGACACATTCCATGCCTCGAGTTTAATCTAGGATATAAGGTTAAAAGGATTAAATTACATTGAAACATTGGTCACGAAAAGGTTGTATCGAATCACCGATCTTATTATTATTTGGGTAGCAGTGATGCATTACTAGATGCCGCTCACTGTTTATAATTTTATAATATGATTTTAAAATTATTGCCAACATAATAATAACCTATAGGGTCACACACTTAGAACGTAATTAAAAAGGAATTAATTTAAATTGTAAGTATTTTAAATATGTCAATATGATTGATAGTATTTAAAAATTACGAATTTAAATTAATAGGATAATTTGTATATATGTATATTAATTAAGTAAGACTTAATTAAAATATAATATATATAAATTCGGATTTTATTTTTCTATTTATTTTAGGTTTTAGTTAATTCCTATTAACTACTATATATATGATATGTCAGTAGTCTAAAAGTTACGTAAGGAAAAACTAAAACCCTAGCCGCTTTCAGAAAGAGGCTAGAGAGAAAAATAATTGGGAAATCCTGATCTTGGTGGCTAGTACCGCGGTTCCTTTTGCTGCAGATCGTGGGACGATTCGCGGAGCGTTCGTGTGGATACCGTAGAGACGCAGTCGCTGGATTGCGTTGAAGATTCGAAGCCGTTCCAGAATTCCATCGTCTTCTGTCCATCTCAGATAATCGGTAAAATAATCTAAACCTCTGATTAATCTGTTTTCGCATGGATTCTGTCTTAGGGTTTCGAAATTTTTTAAATTCCGCTGCTTTCACTGTGTCGAAACCCTAACAAGTTTAATAATTCATTTGAACTAAAATATAATCCAATAAGATTTGTTTTAATTAATTCTACTACCTTGCTACCTTATAAGGTTAATTAAATATACACATACATATATATATTCATTCAATCATGTAAATTTCAATCAATTCTTACAAAAAATTTAATTAATTGATAATTATTTAATAATCATCATTATAATGGACTTAGAACTCATGGTTATTATAGTCAAGTCTTATTTTATTTGATCATATACATTTCAATTCTCAAATGCATAACTATGATTAATGTAAATTAGAAACTTTTTAGAATTTCTGTGTTGTTATTTATTGAATTACATATGACATTCTCTCCCTTTACTTTGAAGTGGTAGATCTTTTGTTGATAATTCACCTTTCTCTATTTATACTTTATTATACCCGAACCTACCCTTTGATATACCAAAGAGCTTTAAGAAATATGATAAAGTATAACTCATAATACACAATCCACTATGATGAACTCAAGTCCAAGGATCACATGTATTACTATCACTTTAGGAACTCCTATTGACAGACAAGTAAAACTCTATTAGGTGTTCCTTTAAGCAAGCCATGTTAAATTAACTTATTCTCCAATAAGTACCTACATACTCGCTTTTGTGTCTCCACACAAATGATTATGAGATCAACAATCTTCTTTAAAAGAGCAAGCATAATATGTATGATAAGTAGATTTTTATATCTATTTATTAGGTATTTTATGCTTAATTATTTGTGAGTTTTAAAGTAATTTTTAGTGTTTTAGGTAATTTATTTAATTTTATGCATTTTTATTATTTTTAATAATCTTATATTATTTTGCAAGAAATTAAAGCTCAAGGGCAAAACGGTAATTAAAATTAAAATCATGTGGAATGAAGAAGCTCGCAATGAAGTGACGGCGTTTGGTTTGGTAGCTTAGGAAAATAGGAGCTCACGTAATGCGCGACCAATGTGGGTAAAATTAAAATCTTGATTCTTTTTGGTTTTCTTGCATTTAGGTCTCACGAATGCTTTCGTTCATTTTCTTCTGCATGTGCAGTGCAATGAATTATGGTAGCGTGTGGGTATAGGTCCCTGCAATAAATTGAAAAATGGTTTATTAAAATCCTTAGCAAATTTAGAATAGGAAAATAAAATAGGATTTTTATTTTATTAAAGTCTAATTCCTATTGGGGTTAGAAAAAAATTATGTATATATAAATAGAGGATGTTAAATACAATTAGGGGAATTCTTTTGTACATAATTCTTATTATTCTTCTATTACGAGTAGCTAGGTTTTTGTTCTTTGTTTAAATTAGCAAAAGTCATCATAATTTATGCACTGTGAGATCTAATTGGTTTTAATTATTTAATTTATATTTGAGTATTGGATATTCTCCGTTGGATTCTCCACTGTTTGAGAGGGTAATTTTTCATATTCTTGCACCTCCAATTGATTAATTGGGAATGACATTTGTCCCATTTGAGTACCCAAACGCTGAATAATTGCATTATTTTTCTGAATACTTGCCCTTAAGTCTTGTTGAAATTGCAAAGTGTTAGTTTCAAGAGCTTTACAAAGATTTTCTAAAGACATATTATAATTAGATGATTGATACTGTTGTTGGAGATATGGTTGCATGTGTTGTTGATAACTTGAGAAATTCTGAGAGTCTACCATTTCTACTATGACATCTCATCTTTAAATGATTTCTCTAATCAAATGAAAGTGTCACAACACATGTTTGGATTTTTGATGAGACCTAGGTTCCTTGGCGAATTAAACTTTTTTAATTCTAAGAACCATTCCAAGTTTTATAGTGAACTTGTGCATGCAAATAATCTCTTTTGCAGCTTCACTTATAGCTATATATTATGCCTTTATCACTAAATCAGCAATTCTTTGCTGCTTAAAATTTTTATAACTCACTACACACCGTTCAAGGTAATCATATAACTTGAAACAAATTTTATGTTGTCCTGGTCAGTCTAAAAACTCGAGTCTTTATAGACCTCTAGTTTCGAATCAGACCCACCATATCATTAGAAACTCCTTTTTAATATTTATCTCCAGGATTTAACTGATATCTATTTATCATACATAAGCAACATCAGGTCTAGTACACATCATGACATACAAGATATATCTTATTGCCGAAGCATAAGGTATCATACTAATGCAATATCTCTTTTCTGGTGTCTTTGGGGATAATTTCTTAAAAAGATATACTATTTGAATGGGCTTAAGCATTGCTACCAATGAGAAGTTTCATCATAGTCAACTCCTTGATTTTGTTTAAAAACTTTTTCCACCAGTTTGGCTATATAAGTCTCTATCTTTTCATCTGCTCCAGTCTCTCTATTAAAGACCCATTTACACCCAATAGGCTAAATGCCTTGTGGCGGAGTAACCAAAGTCCATATTTTTTCTCATACATGAAGTTCATTTCAAATTTCATGGTCATTAGCCATTTCTCTGAGTCTCTACTATTCAGAACTCATCATATGTTACTGGATCATCATCTACTATGATGTGTACCTCATCATCATCATCTATGATAAATCTATAATACATTTTAGGTATTTTAGGTACTCTTCTATATTGACGAACCAGGTGTGGTACAGTAGGTTTTTTTACTTGAACAAGTTCCTCCATTTGACATGTAGTGTTTTGTGATTCTTAAACTTCTTCAAGATCTATCTTCACTCCCACTAACCCCTTCAATGATAAACTTTTTTCCCAAGAGGCTAGCGTGTTTTAACAAACACCTTTTGATCAGTAAGATTATAAAACAATACCCTAAACTTTCTTTATGATATATATCCCACAAATTTGCCCTTATCAGTTCTTATCCCAGCTTATCCTTTTCAATCCTTTTAACATAAGGTGGAACCCCAAATCTTAACATACTTAAAACTTGGTTTTCTCCCTGTCCATAACTTATATGAAGTCTTAGGGATGGATTTTGAAGGTATCTTATTTAGTAGATATGCTGTCGTTTTTAGGGCATAACCCTAGAAGGATACAAGAAGATTGGTAAAAAGCTTTAAGATCATCTAGAAACTCACTGCTAAAGTATTCTCCTCATTGATCTGATCAAAGAACTTTAATACTCTTACCCATTTGTTTCTCTACTTCACTTCTAAATTCATTGAACTTTTTTAAACGATTCGAATTTGTATTTCATCAAATACATGTATCCAAATCTAGAATGATCATCAATAAAAGTAATGAAGTACGAATACTCTCCTCTTGCATGTGTTGTCATAGGTCCACACACATCTGTGTGTACCAACTCTAACAATCCTGCAACTCTTTTTCCATGTCCACTAAATGGAGATTTAGTCATTTTACCCATGAGAAAAAATTCACAAGTTGTATATGATTCATAATCAAATGGCTCTAAAATCCCATTTTTATGAGACTTATGTAGTCTTATTTCGTTAATATGACCGAGTCTACAGTGTCATATGATCACATCATCTCTTTGCCTTTAGTTTTTTTAATTTGAAAAATATTTTTTATATAAGTCAAGTATACTTAATCCATCAAGTATTCAACCATTTCTAAACAAAACATTGTCATTATAAATAGCACAACAATTGTTCTTTATTATAATACCAAAATTTTCCTTGTCAACACATGGAACAGAGATAATATTTCTTACAAGAACTGGAATATAGTAATAACTTACTAACTTAGTAGACTTGTAAGTTTCTATGACTAATGCAACAATATTTACTCTATTCCCCACACATATAATTACTTGTCCTTTGTTTAGCTTTCTACTTTTGCTTAGTCTCTGCATGAAATTACATATGTGAGACCCACAACCAATATCTAATACCCAAGTAGAGTTTTAACTTACAGAAAGATTTATTTTAATCATGAACAAACCTTTATATGTAGCTGAAGCTTCACCAAGCTTCTTCTACTTAGCTACTGCAAAATACTCATTGTAGTTCATCTTCTAGTATCCCAATTTATTGCAATAAAAATAAGCTCCTTTGCTCTCAGAATTACTTTTCTTTTTGTCTTTAGCAAGTGTCTTTCCTTTTGCCTTCTCCTTTTTTGATTCTTCAAAAAAACCTTTGGCTCTTTTACTCTTCTTGGAAGATTCATCTACCAGTAAGACTTGGTCTTTTTTGGCTGAAAAGTGACTCTCAGTAGTCTACAACATGTGAAGCAAATTAGGCAAGTTGACACCTAGCTTATTCATGTTCAAGTTCACAATAAAATTGTGAAAATGATTCAGGGAGTGACTACTAGATCAAATCTTGACTCAACTCTCCATCCATGACAAAACCAGTTATTTCAATTAATTAAACAAATTGATCATTTTCAGGACATAAGTTTGTACTGTAATGTTAGCGGTCATTTTAAATCGAAAGAGCTACTTATATATCTCATATCTGGCCAACCTACTTTGCTCACAATGCAACTCATGAAGGTGAAGCAATATAGTAAGCGTATCCATTTTCTCATGTTAACGTTGTAACTCAATACTCATGGAGGCCAACATGATGCACTGAGCTACCTGTGCATCAACTTGCCACTTTTGAAAAGTATCAATCTCTTCCTTAGAGGCATTGTCTACAACGTTTGCAGGGACATGCGAATTGAGGACATAAGCAGGCTTTTCAGTAGTGAAAACTATTCTCAAATTCCTTAACCAATTTGTGTAATTTGTTTTGGTTAATTTGTTAATATCCATTATGCTCTGCAATGACAATAAGTTGAGCATAGTAAAATTCTGTAAGTGAATTTTAATAACAATATTTTAGCATACATTCATTTATTAATCACCAAATTAATTAGGTTTTTATTAAAATGGCACCTCCTATAATTTTCTTCAAACTTTATAACCCTATATATACAGTTCAGCAAATCTAGTTAAAGATTTGCTAATGAGTTTAAGGATTCCATTAACATAAATACATAGCATTGTGTGTGCATAACAAACTATAGATTTATTCAATAGGTAGACAACTCTTTGTCAATTACATTATCATGTAACTCCTTATTATTTTGTCTTTTAAAATATAATGATCAAGTGTGTGCACATCTGAGTTAAAATTATCTTGATAACTAGATTTTATACCTAGTTATTTATTATATTTTAGTTTGATAATTTGTGAGTTCTTAAGTATTTTAAGTTGTTTCAAGTGTTTTGTGTTAGTTTTCTATGTTTTGACATTATTTTGTAAGAATTGAAATAAGGGGTAGGTGGATTAACGTTTGGAGTTGCTATGTTTGCATTTTTAACTTGTCAATTACACCGTAGTCATTTCAAATTTGATTGTGACCATGATTTGATTAGAATTTATCAAATCCTAAAGAATGAAAGTTGTAGACCTACTTCTCATCTTTTCGGGACATAATGGATCATCTCTATTGGAGTTCGTATGTGAAAGTTATGGCCTTTTTACCAACAGACGTCGAAGTTGAAAACAGGACCACGGTCGGGGTGGATTCGTCTAGTGTAATAACACAGTTGGGGCCGTGTTTGGTAGAGAGGACACGACCTAAGGGCAATTTCCAATACAGAATACATTGCCGAGGAGATTTCCAGTACAAAATACATAGTGGGGGGCAAACTTCATTTGGACGCATTTTTTGATGTTTTTGACTCCGAATTGAATTTCTTTTTCCATATATGTTTGGGATATAACTTGTAACTTATAAATACATGTCAAAATACATAAATTAACATAGAATTAGAGAGTAATAACATAGATTTAGCATAGTTAGATTAGGTTAGAATATAGAATCAGGGTTTCTATTAGATCTAAAGAAAAATTCACACAAGGATTCAAGATTGAAGGAAAAATTGGAGATCACGCTTCAAGAATAAGATATTTTCTCTTTAACCCTTCTTTTTTAATTATTGTAATTCTTGGGATGATGATTTCGAATATTATGATTGTGTTTTCTTTTTTAGTTATGAACTAATTATTTAATTAAGATTGCAATGGATCCCAATGTATAGTTTATATTAGTTTGCTTCCTTTTTTATTATATTTGATTATATGTGAATTGTTTATCATATTTTATGCTTTCGGATATTAATTATTCATAGTAATTAATCTGATAATCTATATGAAGTTGTCTCATGGATTATAGATTGAGATCTAATTATTTTTGTGTTAAATATTTATAGGCATTCATGAATAAATTAATTGCGGGTAATTAATTGGGATAATCTATAAAAAATTGAAAAGATGGATTATAGGTTCATATCTGACTATGATATCATGTGGTTGGTTTATTTTTCTTTAGATTGAATAGTTGGGTTGTGTGTAGGATGAAAATATCTATATGCCACATGTAACTTTGTTAAAAGTTTGATCTTAATGAATTTCTTTCAAGTTATTTTGCATAGTAATATAGCATTATAATTGGAATAGATCTTTTTATTAATCATTGAAAAATGATAATATATATTTAGGCATTCTTAGTTAATAATTTAATATAATAAATTAATTAAAAAGGAAGTGAAGAGATTTAAAAAAAAAATATTGGGGAAAATTATGATCTTAAATATTTTTAATCTAATTTAATCCTTGTTATTTGTAGAGTAGTTTAATTAGAATTTATTTTACAATTAAATTAAGTTGTTTAAATAAAATTAATTTGATATAAAATTAGTAATTGATAATAATTATTTTTAATTCTCAGTAGGTTCGACACTCGACTTAATCATTATATTACTTGTTGGCCATGTATACTTGCGTGTAAATTCCTAATTAAAATCAGGCAAACATATCTAAGTTAAGTTTGGCCTAGCATTTTTATATAAGTGAAGAGAAAAATACAGTTCTTGTGTGTGCACAACAAACCATGTATTGTTCAATTCCTTATAAACATACAATGTAAAAAAGCCAACATCTTAACTATTTAATATAAGCCTTGTCTGTGCATAACAAACTCATATTAAATATTTAATACTCTATTACTTTATTATGCTAAAAGACGACGTTCGACATTCTTAATATTTTTGAACATTACAACTTAATATTTTATTTCTTGAGGGGTTTTTATTATTAGTCTCATCTTGTTTAGAACGCACACTCACACACACACACACACACACACACACACACACACACACACACACACACATATATATATATATATATATATATATATATATATATATATATATATATAAATACGTATCATTAAACATACATCTCATGTATAATAATATTTTAATATATAAATAGCATGCACATATAGAATATTATATTCTACTTGGGATGATTATATACTTTATACTAGTTTGGTTCACTCGAGCCACCAAGTGAACCAAAAGGTCAAACTTAGGGTGCAAGAACAAAACATGAATATAACTTTTACATTCAAATCTAGGCTCCAATACAAATGGGTCTTCAATGCTCCTTCTTCTTCAGCTCCAATTCTTCTAATAATTCTAATTAATCATATTACAATATATTTTCAAAAAAACAGAAACCTTGATCAGCAATCAAGGGAAATTACATAGGAAGGAGGTAGAATTTACATAAGAAAAATTAGATAGGCGAGGTACGCAGACCCCATTTATTAAAACTCATTAATTTAAGCATCCACCAAATATAAATCAAATCTCATTGGTCAATATTTCATAATCAACCCCTTTATTATCAAACATATTATCATATGTATCAATAAATCATTCATCACATGAATTAAAATCATTCCATATACATATTGATATCATTTAATGGGCAATTTTGTTTGAATGAAATTCAATTTCAAGTCCAAAATAAACCTTTTATTTTATTTTAAAATCATCCAAAATAAACCTTTTATTTTTAAATTTAAAACTAAATAAAATCAGAAAAGATAGAACATTTTGGTGCACAGCGACCCATCGCTGCGGCATAAGCCAAAATTAGCGACCTGTTTCTATTCAGTGACCCATTATTACTATTGAGCGACCTATCACTACTATTGAGCGACCCATCTCTATTCAGCAAAATTTGTTGGTGAATTTGCTTTAAAAACAAAAAATTTGCTTCTTATTTTCAGAAAAAAAACAAACATGATTTTATAAAACAAATTATGCCCAATAAATTATTCTAAACACATACTCATGCATATACGGAATCAAAATAATTAATAATTTGCATAAGGTTAGCTTTTGATGCCACTATTGGTTTGCAAAAACATACATATAATCTAATTGATGTAATGCAGCAAAAGTAAGCATAAATCATATTTAAAATTTTTACAACATCCAAATCCTAGGATCTACCTTTATGCGATATTACTAATTCAAGAAGAAAAGGAAGAGATTATACCTTCTTGAAAATAATCCGCAATCACGAACTGATCTATAAGAACCAATCCCTCGTTTCTCCAAGATTTTTCAATTCCACCGATCAAACGCTTGCTACTCAAGTGTACAACACTCTAAAGGTGATTCACCAAGAGGATATATGTAACGCTCCCAAATCCGTACACCCGTTGTAGCGGACCTGGTGCATCATAACATAATTTTTATTTTCATAAATACAACATTCAACCATAAAATAATAAACAAAACCTTTCTTTGATACCAATAAATACAAACATTTTTTTTCATTCCAGAATTCACAACATTTACTATATGCTATTATAATTTTCGATCATAAACCACATGATCTATTATATAACACCTCCAATTATTTACATTATAATTCCATATATTACATTGATTATGAATTTCTTAATTCATAATCCAAGCTAATAATTCCTCTGTATATTCTTCTTTGACAACTCATCTATAACATGTAATATTAACGCTCCTCTAACATAGTTAGAGACTTCATAAATGAGTTTTTCTAACATTCAAGATTTTCAAGCATCACTACTTCAAAGGGGTTACATCAATACATGCATTTATTCCAATCGTAGGGATTCATCACCATTAGCCTAAACTACAGGTACTTTGATTTACTAGTCATTTCTCTAATCACTGTCTTTAAAGAGATCTTCAGAGTTCTCATCTTAATTGCAAAAGGTTATTTAAAGCAAGAATAAGCAACTATATTGCTCAGCAAGTTCAACAGATATGATCATTACACATAAATTATATTTCATTTATGCTTCAATCTTTTCATGCTTCGTATTCATATATGCTACATGTTTCTCTTGCCTTATATTATTCAAGATCAATACTATTCATGCTTATGCATCTCTATATGCTTATACTATGTAACTCATAGAGTTCATATAGAACCATTATTTAAATCGTAAAACAATTATTAACAATAAGTTTCATATTACCGTACATTGTACATCTAAGGACAAGTTCACAAAATTTCATATATCACATAAAATTTGCACATAACGATAAAGTCTAAAAAACTTGCATGTATCGGCGTTTTACCACCATATTACCTCTGGTGTCCTTTTTATGACCTACATGGTATATCAGAACCAGTAATGCAACATTAGTCCAAGTTTCACCCTTATTTAAAACTGTTATGTTATTTTATCACCCCTTTGTATTATCATTATATTATTAACAATAGCATACTAATGAGTCATTCTTAGAACTCTTAACCATTTAGGTTTTTGTCATTAATCACGCTAACTCATGTCACTAGTTTCTTAAACTTATTCAAAGTATATTCTAACATGTTCATTGTATTGGTTTAATCTTACTCACATAGTCTAGTCTACCCCAATTAGTATTCTGGACCTTTAAAATGTAACACATCACAGTAGGGTCCCACTTAATCAAACTTAGATTTTTTTTTTCTTGAACACTACGCCGGGGCGCAAAGTTTTGTACTAGAAACTGCGGTGGGGCACAATTGGATAGAGAAGATCGTGTTGGGGGCACAATCAGTCTACGTCAGGGTGCAATGCTCCTTCTGCAGAATTCATTTATTTTTTATTATTTTCAATCCACTTTGAGAAATTTTATCTTGCTCAATATACATATGATTGCTTCCAATTTTGGACACAACCGAGTTCAAACTACATAGTATTTGAGAAAAATTCTACATGCTTTAAATCATGCCATTAAGACCTCAAATCAAAGCCTCTAAAAATTGTGTTTAACATATTTTTCACTTTTTTCATTTTTCCCCAAAAATCTAAAAAACACATTTTTGCTTTCTTTTTTTATTCCAACAACTGGGAACATCTTTAAAATTCTTAAAGACATCTCATTCAACTTACAATTCTAAAAAACAATCAAAATGACCAAATTTCTTTTTTAACATCCTCATTTAAAAAACAAAGGTTTCAAAAAAAGGTTTTTATATAACCTAATCCTTCATTCTAGCTTTTGTAAACCTTAAATAGTTTTAAGGCACTAGTTATACATATACACATGAAAAATCCTTTATTTACACTTTGAAATCCAAAGTTTAGTAAAATAGCTCTTTTAGGCATTTCATCAAACACCTTATGTGCATTATCTAGATTAGCTTAAATCTTGACCTAATATGGTTCATTCCACAACACGAAAGTGTCATAACTCATATTCACCAACATATATCCATCCTTGTTCCTCCTGGATCCTCCCACAACAAACATTTTCACATATGAACACATATAGATATATATGTGAAACTAGTTCTAATGTTTAGATCGTATACATTTGTGGATTTCTTCCATCTCATGGCTTGCTAGGATATGTTAAATCATCATCTCCTCCATGCTAGCTTCATCCAACATGGTCTCCCCTAGGTTTTCCATTTTTTTCCTCTCAAACTCTCTACAGTAAAATGCTCTAATTTGCTAAAGTTTCAAAAATGCTTCCAAGTTGCTTTATTTATAGAAAGGTAGAGACCATGGGCAAAATAATCATTAACAGTGACTAGGCAAGTGCAATTTGGTCCTTTACTCAATCTCTCGAATTCTCTTGAGGGTAAAATGGTCCAATCACATTTTCTTTAAGGACAAAATTGTCTTTCCATCATTAGGGTATAATGGTCATTAACCATTACTAATGAGGGATAATTTGGTTGATTCACCAATAATAAGAAGCTTTCTCAAGGGTATTTTAGCCATTAGCCATCTTCTTCTAAGGGTAAAATAGTCATTTCACCAATCTTGATAATCCATTAGTTATTAAACATTACTTACTGGTTATTACATATTGGTTATTATCCGTTCTTGAATACCCATTGATTATTAACCATTCTTGGGACATATAAGTCATTAATAAGATTCTCCGAGGGTAATTTGGTCATTTTTCACAAATTTCAACAACTTGGCTCCACCAATCTTTTTCTTATTTTTCTTTTTCTTTTAATTTGTATGCTTGCATAAATACATCAACACATGTATACAGATACACATTATACTTCCTATACATCTAATTATACATATGCCTATGTGCACAATAATTTTCTTCAATTATCTCAAACATGGCTAAATAATAATCACTGCCAAATTAAATTGTGAAATTTAATATTTTCACACTTACTCAATATTTTTCATAATACATGGACTATTCCACTATTTAATTATTTTATTCCCCTTTCCTTGAGGCTTAATTCCCATAAATTTTAATTGGTCTCTTATAATGTCAAATAAGGTTTACTCATTAATTTGGTTATTTTATAACCCAAGTTTCAATTATTTTTTCTTTAATTAGATTAATTGTAGTCCTTATTTCTTGCTTAGCTAAGCTAAATTAAATTAATTAGCTTAAATTTTTATTTTTGAACTACCTTAATTCATTTATTGGGTTTTCTTCCCTATTCTCATAATTAAGTTTATCGATCGCTTAATTAATTCAAAACTTTAACCTTTTCTCATGACATCAACCTTTCAAGCTTTGTCAATTAATAACATAAGCTCACATAATTAATTTCATTAATTAGAATCTCTATTACTGCCATTCAAAGTCAACATTCAAACCTTAATAATATAATAATGTCACTTAAATCATATTTCATATGATTAATTCAATTTAATGGTTATTCTTAACTTCCATTTTTTCTTCTTAGTTAATTCAATTTAATGGTTAATGTAATTAGTCTGTTAATCATAAGCTTCATATTTTTCACAATATATAACACATCTATATACATTGCATTATTTACGCATAAACTTCCCAAAAAAAATTTCTCTCATTAATAACACCTTACATGATTATGTTAATCCTTAGATTTTTTCTTCTTTATTTTAGAACTCCTTCCCCAGAATCACTATTGTTATAACACATAAATTCTATTTACTTCACATTCTCATATAATCTTATCCCACAATATAATATCATTATTTTACTTTATCATATGTGTTATATTCTCACCTTTAATTATTTGACCCGATCTTTGACTTTTTTGACCCGAAGAGTTAAATTTTCATGATTGTAGCCGATTTCTACTAATTTTGATGTCCTCGTCGTTATGATGACATCCGTTTTGTCAAATTCATCTCTAAACTCTAATTTTTACTTTTCATCATAAAAAGTCAACGATTGACTTTGACCAAAAAGTCAACCCCGAAACCATGTCGTATTTATATTCTCTACCTACTAAATTCGACGTTCTCATCGCAACAGCGACGTTTCTTTCTCAAATTTTAACTTCAAACACAAAGTTTGATTTTTCATCATACAAAGTCAAACGATTGAGTTTAACAAAAAAGTCAACCTCGACACCAAATTGCACTTATTGTCTCATCTTACTAAATTCGACGTCCCGGACTCATCAGTGCAGTCCATGTCTAAAAAAAAAAATTTATGAACTCAAAATTTGAATTTTCCAACTTTTTTTTTTTTTTTTTTCATTTAGTCACACTTTCACTATTTGACCATTTCTTAATTATTTATTTATTAACTTGCATTAGTACATGTAGGAATACATGTATTCATATATTACTCCATACATTTCCAACTATGTGAAATATTTTTATTAAGAAATTTCCATTCTCATTACTCGTTTTTCATATATTAACCTCTTGTTTCTCACTTTTCAACAACTTTGTTCTTTAATATATCTAACTTGTAATTTATTCGGCTATCGGGTTAATGAAATACCATACTTTCAGGACTAATCTACTAACCTCTCTGCAAATCATCCTTAGGTATTTCAACAAAAGTCTCTCTTTCCCTTCATAGGTTAAATCATACATATCCAAATCTAGGCTTTTACATCTTAACATTATCTTCATCTTAAATAACCATCCTTCATTTTCATACATGAGGATCATCATATCCCACCATCACATTGATTATTTGAATTTTATATTTATTAGCTTTATAAATATTTGGGATATTGCAATATGAATTAAAAAAGTAGAATTTAGGTTCTTTCAGACCTTGAGTGGCCAACCCTAATTCTCTCCCTCTAACTCCTTAGATGCAAAAAATTTGTAAGTATTCTTGTAATAATACTTTCAACAACCCCATCTATAATAAGACCCCTCTTATTTATGGACTTGCTCAACTTTCTTAAAATCTTTAGGAATAGAGTTTTAATTTAATTTCTAATCAAATTAGGAACTAAATTTATTATTATAATAATTACAATTTCTAAACCATTTAGAAACTTAATTATTTATAATAATAAGAATAAGAATAAGAAGAATTCATATAATAATAATAATAGGATTACTCTTATTAATTTATAATTAGTATTTTTAAAATACTTAATTATAAATATTAAGCTATTTAATTTATTCTATTACCACAGTATAAATTAAATATACTTAATTTATTATTACTATTATGCCATATACTTTTAAAATAAATACTTCTCTTTTATGGTATAACCCTTTAGGTTCAATATTATACTAGTTGTAGAATAACTAATTTAGAACTATCTAATATTATTTATTATGAATTAAATTCCTTTAATTCAAAATAAATAAATATATTTATTCTACAATAAGAGTGACACGTCTTAGCATATAAAATGACTTTCTGGATAATATGAAATCAATGTTTAAGCACAAAGAACTTATTCAGTAAATAATAATCGTACAATTCATTTCTTCTACCATACAATATCCCTATCAAATATAAAACACGTAATTATTGTCAAGTCATACTTTATTTGATCATATGCATTTCAATCCTCAAATGCACAGCTCTGATTAATGTAAATTAGAAACTCCTTTTTAATTAACATTTCACCTTGTCCAAGAATTTCTGAGTTGTCATTTATCAAATTACATTGGACATTCTCTCCGTTTACTTGAAAGTGGTAAATCCTTTGTTGATCATTCACCTACCTCTATGTATATTTTATTATACTCGAACATACCCTTTGATAAACCAAAGAACCTTTATAATGTCCTAAATATTTAAGAGGCTAGTAAATGTGATCTTAAAAGA
The DNA here is from genome assembly GCA_947179155.2 of Hedera helix. Taxonomy (NCBI): domain Eukaryota; kingdom Viridiplantae; phylum Streptophyta; class Magnoliopsida; order Apiales; family Araliaceae; genus Hedera; species Hedera helix. The sequence goes on along the minus strand of OX359270.1, from coordinate 15,868,711 downwards.
TTATATAAAGGTTAAGAATTTAAAACCTAGTTTTAAATGCACTGAATACCTAGGGAACGATAGTTTAGGTATAAATTGAGTTATGTTGAGACTAAATACGATCAAAAATACGATCGTATATGACTAAATGTTAAACTTTTAACCTAAACTATGTGTTATGTGATCAATAAAGAATTAAACATTTACCCAATTTATGTGTTTGGGATTTAGTGTGTGTGTGTAAAAGTGTGTTTTAATACAAGTATTAAATCCATCTACTTGTTCAAAATTAGAAATGGTTAAGAAGTATACTTTAGAGTATATTAGGTTTTAAGTATTTTATGATGTATAAAATACAAAATCACTATTCATAAATACGAAATATAATACCAGTATAATACAAATTAATATACGAGTGGAATATGAGAATACTATAAGTATAATACGAAAATTATACAGTAGAAATACAAAAAAGTCAAACTTGGGAAAGTAAAGTCAGCAATTTTGGCTAGTTAGAATCGAACTAGAAAGCTAACTAAGTTACTTAGTGATTTAGTTAGGAAGTAAACTAAGTTCGAATAATTAGAGTTGGAGAAACCAAACTAGAGTTAACCAAGTTAGGCTAAGGTAGTTTGGCTACCTTTGGTAGAGAATCGAGGGCCTTTTGGCCATTAAAAGATGTTATGATACTTACATATAATGTAGGTATCATATTTACTTTGAAGAGTTTGTAGCCAAATTGAGTTTTAATATCTTTAAATACGTTGATTGATTATTTAGTGGGGGATATGGCCTCTTGTGAGCCAATGATTTGCTAAGCGAGGTTATTAAATCACCAAATATTCAATTAAGTAAAGATGGAGTAATGTTAAGTAAGTTTTGTAAGTATGTAAGCAAGATTAAGCAAAGCTAAGCAAGGTTAATTAATCTACCGTAGTCAATATGTTGGAAGATATTTGCAAGACATTAGAAGGGCAAGGGAACCAACAGGGGGCCGGGTATGATGGGCAAGGAAGTTGCCTAGTATGGCCACTTGGGGAGATAATTGTGTAGGATAGCTTGGAGGCTAAGTGTTGGTTGATATTTGTGGCTTAAAGTCCATAGTATTGCAAGTCCTATTAATAGAAGCTTTCCCCATTTAAGAACAAAATTTTGGCAATTCACTAGTAGCTTGAGAGAGAAATTCATAAAAGTTAATTGATATTTTAGAGCAAGAAGCAAGAAGGGTAGCATAATCAAAATCATTAGAGCTAGTACTTCAAGAGGTAACGAAATCTTGTTTTGAATCTCTAAAGTTATGTTCACAGTTTTCTTGAGTAAAAACCATGTTAATATGCATATTTAGGTTTATGATATTGTAATTTAATGCTATGGACTCATAAAGCTTGGTGTCCTAGCAAATCAATGCTTGAGGAATCATGATTGTAATAATCTTAGCAATGAACTATGATACATGAAATATTCATCAAATATTTGTGTTTATATGTTCTTGAGAAACATTCATGAATTAATGCATAGTAGGTTTAAAATTAAGTAGTTAGATGTTATAGAATAATAGAACATGATGGCTAAGCAAGACAATGATAGGGGCATCAAGTTTTAGTAAGCTAAGCATTTACGGGTGAAACTAGTTTGTTTGTTTTTTTTTTCTCGTTCTTGTGAAGCTTTTTTAAAATCTTTTTTGTGTAATTTGAATCTTGTGATTCAATTGCATGAGAAGGTCACGGTAATGTTAGCTTATGCTATTAAGTCCTGAAACAAGATGGAATATCTTTACAATGTTGGTGGCATCAAGTTTTAGTAAGTTCAAAAGAAGTTGGATTTTAGTTTAATAGGGTAGCACCCCGGTGTTACAATCAGACTTATTTTCATTGCCCCGACACTGAGGGCTCTGTAGTTCAGCACCCCGGTGCTACAATCAAGTGTTTTTCCAGCATCCCGACGCTGGTCCTGTTTTCAGAAAATTAAAAAAGTTATAGTTTGAGTTATTTTCAATATCCAACTTAGTAGATGCTATAATAACTTATAAATTTCGAAATATAATTTAAGAATGGAATAATTCTTGTAAGTTCGAGTTATATAATAAATTAATTAGCATATATAAACTTGCAATTGTATAGGCTATTCAAAGCACAATTAAACTAAGTCATTACACTGTAAAATATACTTAGGAACTTAAAACGAAACAATTAAACATGAAATATTATAAGAGAGTCTTGATTATGACTAATGGTTATGTCGAACTCACATATCTTGTAGGCCGTATGAATGAATGAAGAAATTAGTGTAACTGTATTATCAAATCAGGCAAGTTCTAACTCTGTTCAGAATGATTATGTGCAAGTTCTTTCAGTCGTTATGTTAAAGTCGTTACGTGTAGTTTGTATTTTATATGCAAATTATGTCGTATTTATTATGTGCAAAGATAGGTTGAATGTGAATTAAGTTATGAAGATATATTTGGTTATGTATGAAATGTTGATTGCCAGTTAACATCGGGCTAACATTATTATCAAAATTGTTGTGTATTGAGTTTGAGAAGTAATGAACTTAGATCTCTATTGAGTCAGAACATGATAAAGTATATGCTGAATCATATATTGTGTATGTGTTACTTGTTAGAGTTGTTGAGCCATTGTGTTCATTCTTGCGAATAAACTTTTATTTGCAATTAATGAAGAATCATTAAAAGAATATTGCTATAAAAAAAAATGAAGATAAAATAAACGGCATTTTGTTATTGTTTCTTATTTGTAATAGAACTTAAGTCAATAAGAATTGTTGTACTAAGATTAAGTTGTATTAACTTTGAGAATATGAATAAAAGATATTCCTTATGATAATGACTTATATACTTTGTATGTATTGTTGTAACCTATATAAGTGAAATGCTTATATAAGTTAGAGTATGTTAAAATTATGCTTAATCGTTAAAAAACTTATGAATCGGATATATATAATTTATGAATAAGGAATATCTATATTATGAAGGATATAGTATTAGATTGTGAGTGTATAGAATACTCCGAAGGAAGTAAAGTTCGATGAATAAGGTAAGTTGTAATCATGGATGTAAGTGACAAATTAGTGTCAAAGCATAAGGATGATTTAAGCTATGATCCAGGGAATGGAAGTATAGAATTTTGTGTAATTGTCTGTACTAGACTAGTTAAATCAATAAAATAATTGGTAGATTGAAAAGAAGAGAAGTACAAGTTAGCAACAGATCTAGGTGGAGGGTGCTCAGATTTGGGGGCATAACAACCTTAAGGAATATGACAAAGTATAACTCAGAATGCACAAGGTATTATGATGATCTCAAGTACAAGGATCACATGTACTACTATCATTTTAGGAAGTCCTATTAACAAGCAAGTAAAACTCCATAAAGTGTTCCTTTAAGCTAGTCACGTTTAGTGAACTTATTCTCTAATAAGCACATACATACTTGCCTTAGTGTCTCCACACAAATGATTACGAGATCAATTATCCTATTTTAAAGAGCAAACATAGTATGTACTAATCTTTCTAGGTGCACTAACCCCACACTAGTGATCCTATGATTAGAAACATTTTAGTTTTAAGCTATCTACAGTTTAGATCTCATTAGCATGATCAATGTCATGATTCTAAAATCATTGCTAAAAAACTATGTGTTAATCCAATTAATTAATTCTACTAATTAAACATGGATAATAAATGCCTTTAAATAAATTAAATTCTTTTATCAATAAATTGAATATAATTGCAAAGTAAATGCTATCACATCAAATGTGATTGGCTCGAGAACATAATTCTTTCACCTGATGAGTTCTTGAACTCATATTACTTTGGTGAGTCCCTGAACTTATATTATTAGGGCAAGTTCCTGAACTCGTAATTTATGGCAAGTTCATTGAACGGGGTGTTATTTCTAAATTTGCACATTTTTGAGATTTTTGAATTTATTTGAACTAAAAAGGATGTCATTTGTTTCGGCTACTCTACTGTGACATTAATTAAGACTAAGGATGAACAACCCTATACTATAGGAACATTTTTATAGAGAGTTTTTTTAGTCTATATGACTGTTAAGCATTTATGGGTCATTTAGCGCTAATTTAACGTTTTTAGCATATGAATGATGATATGTAAAGTTTTCATTCTGCGTGACTGTAAAGCTTGAGTAAATAGTTCATGGTCCTTACAACCCCTCAGTAATGATTCAAAGATAAATACTCTAGTGTTGAACTTCAAACATTTCTTATTAACTTTGTGCTAGTGCACATTTATAAAGTTTCATATATTGAAAATTTATTTGATGAGCTATTCATTGGTTCAAAATATATTTATTGATGAGCTTATTCTGACAAGTCACTGTGGACTATAACGAAATAACATGTTACAGGTCATCAGATGTACTGCTAGATTGATCACCTACAATACAATTCGAAAGAACTCTTGGTCCTTTATGACCATTAAAGTAACGAGAAGTTGATAATTCTTTTAATTCAAAGTTATTGCGATACATATTCATATCTATTCATTAAATTTCTTTAATTCAGTTTCATATTTGTTAAGCATATTTGATGCTCTTCTTGCAAACATTAACATGTTGCAGGTAGAGAAGAATGATAAGACCGAAAGGGTCAGAATTAAGAAAGAGACATTTATGAGGGAAGAGAAACAGAGTAAGATGGAGATCAGATGTTGATACTAGAGCTGAAGAATATAAAACTATGTAAAGGTTACAGGTTGGTATCAATAATGAGATAAAGTGTAATGCCTAAGTTGTGATCCAAGGATAAGGTATGTGATATAATGTCTGTAATAGACTAGTTAAACCAATAAAATATTGGTAGATATTATGAAAGATGTGTATCGTAATGCACCAAATTTACTATAGAAAGTACACGAATTTGGGGGGCATTACAACTCCACCATGTCAAAGGCAAACGTGGGAGTATAATGTTGCTTATTGTGAACCTTCACCCTAAGCAGCTTCCAGAATAATCATAAGTTCACTCCATTCGACTCAAATCATTCTTCATCGCATAGTGGCAAATGCGTGAGTGATCCCCTTGTGCTCTACTCGACTCACCTCTATTTGCTCCACCGCGCGGAGGAAGTAACACGCGGCTTGTAAATGCTCTACCATACTAACCTGATACTTGGGCATGATCCATAAAGATTTTCTTCTTCAAACCACCGTCAAAGAAGAGCCCATAGAGTACTAACCTGATACTAGTTGTTAGTAAAAATCCTCTAACTAGAACTATTTCTAATAAATTAAATAACAAACCACACCAAACTAATAATGCAATTCTACGAAATAAATAAAACCGTAGAAAATAATAGTACAAAAATAAGCCAAATATAAGACACAAAATTTTACTTGAAAACCCCTCTAAAATGAGAGGTGAAACCCATGGATCGAGCTCCGAAAAATTCTACTATAATTAACTATAAGTACAAATAGTCCTTCTAAGTTTTAACACCATAAACTCGAAATATTACAAAATTGAGTGAGTATAATAATACCTTAATTTGAGTGAAAACTCAAATAACCTCACCACAAAAAAACCTCTGAATTAATTAAAATCTTACAACTATTAATTGGTTCAAATAGATGGCGACACCCGTAAATAAAGCTTCACGAAAACTCTCAATTTTTCTCCCATATTCCTTTTCAATTGAATTCCTCTCAGAAAAACTTCTCACAATTACTATAGATTTTTTCGCATGTATGGCCTTCACACCAAAGTCCTATATATAATATTTTGTCTAGACTCCTAGTTAGATTCAGCAAATATCAAATTATATAGGCTACCTGCTAGGAATCGGGCCCACGCGGTTATATCTCCAATTGGTTTAAGAAATGAAACCAATATCAAGTTAGTGTTTTGCCTTTTAATTCATCTAAATTCTTAATTATTTTAGGAAATTATTCCACCATCCAATACGATTGTGCTCTACACCTACCAAATTAAAATATTCCTAACTTAATTAGGATAATCTCATGGGTTTGGACCACACAAACACAATAATCTGCCCCTCCAAATCCATGAGAGTGGGCTTCCACCATGACCCCTTCACCATGAGTCTCTCAAACCATGAGCTCTAATACCAGTTATTGTGACGCCCCCTAATTTGGGTCCTATGAACCTTGGGTTCGGTGCTCGATCACTTTTCAACACATGCATGCATCTATACTACCCATCATACAAAATGGCATACACTAAACTTATATTAGTTCAAAACATACATCACAAAATCCCAGGTTATCTAACCTTTGCTATTACATCACTTAGACATAAATATACACATGCATGTTTTCTTAAACGTTCAAAAGAAAATTTCTAATAAATACAATCTATTCGTGAGCCTTTTTCTTTCCTTTAGTAGAAACTGTTCCACTTTGTTTTTCGTCTTCCACTAAAAAGATTTAAATAGGTAAGAATGAGCAATAGAAATGCTTATCAAGTATAACTGTTATAGAATAAACAATTGAATGCAATTAAGCTTATTGAAAACCTTTCCACAGTGAATGATAACTGTGAAAAAAATATAAATAAATATGCTTGAAAAATCTTCTTTTACTTTGAATTCAACACTGTACTGAGGGCACAAAACCCTGAAATCATTTTAGGTTTACAAGAATAACCATAACAAACTCCAGACTATATACTTCCTTAACCGTAGTGTACGCAAAGGGGGTCAGCCTTTTTTTACCTTATGTATTGTGCACGACTATATGAAATGCATTCACATTAACGGTAAATAATAAACAACCATTTCCCCCTTTTTATTATAGGATTAGATGATTCAATAATCATTACTTGAATTTGTACTAACACAATTTAGTTTGGCAATAGCTTTTATCATAAATATAGGTTTCATACTATTCATCAATAATTATCTAGCCGGAATAAATGGCTTAGACGTTCAACAATAATTTATAATTGATTATACTTCCAAACCACACTATAAAACGGAATTCGAATAATTTTAACGCATCGTGATTCGTAGACAATAATCACAAGTAGCTAAAATACTTGTTCAAATAACAATATTGAAAGAAGGAAAAGAAACTTGTCTCGTTACCGTCACTCAACAATTATGTTTGTTTAAGAAATTGCTTAACTGTATCATCCACCACACGACCAAAGTAGTATACATCGTTGGTTAACAACTAAACATATAATGTTATTATTAATTCATTCAAAACTAACCTTCACTTTTGTTCAAATTCAAAAGTTAATCAAATTAGACTAACCATTCCAAACTAGATTAATTTGTATCCTTACATATATTTTATATCAAAATTATATATTTTTTATATATCAAAACTCTTTTTATTAAGATATTAAACAAATTAATATTTTTTTTTAAAATTTGGGACTAGCGTGCCCCTCGCCAAGATTGAACTACAAATGGCACGCCCCGCGCTAGTCATGTAGGGATTTTTAAAACGAATGATGAGCGCGCCTTGAGCTCAATTTAATAAAGCAATGGCGCGTCGTGCCCCATTGCTCCAGAGTTTTCAAAGCTTTCTATTTTCAACAACCCATTTCCAACAAGCACAACATACACAATATAAGTCTAATTAACTTAACATCTTGGGCATTTCGTAGACCACACATTCATGCACAACATTCATTAAGATTAAAGTTTTAAAAACTTCTCTAAACCATGAAATCAATTACCCAAAATTCACATCCAATTCATATTTTGATTAACACTAGTTTGATAGAAAAACCTTTAAAACATCTTTAGTCTAATTTCTAAAACTTCCATAAAGATTAAATTAGCTTATATATCATACATACACTTGACCTTGCAATAATAAACAATCAATTTTCATATTTACACCAAATAGTGTCTTTGAGACAAATTCACAAACACTTAGTGTGCAAGCAATTACAACTTCAGATTTCATGTATATAGATAACTACACTAAACCTCCATCTTAATTTCCAACCTTATTTCACCTGAATCCTTCTTATTCACCCAACATATAACCTCCCACAACATCAAACAATCCTAAATAATCATATAATTTGAACTAAAAATCTAACCAACTCTAAAGAGGAAGAAAATTAGACCTTTCCTTTTTTGAGGTTTGAAATTGATAACCACTACCACTATTGATTGTGGTTTAAAGCTTGGATTGAATTCCTCCTTTGCCGATATACACTTCTACCTCAACTTTCATTTTAGCTATAACTATACCCTCGCCATTTCTCCTGGAAATTTGCTTTAGTTCAATGGGATTTTGATGTTGCTGGCTTTAGATTTTGAGAGGCTTAAGAGTCTTGGTTATTTTCGTTGCTTAGTCTTTGAGAGGGCTAAACTTACTGACTTAGAGTATTCTCAGTTGCAATAACACTCCGCTCAAAACTTACATGCTAGATTAGTACACTAAGTTATTACCCAAGCAACATGTGTATCTCACTAACTCCTTTAGAACCAAGTGCCATGAACTGAATACTAACAACACAACTCCACTAATTCTAATTTCGCAGTATACTATACATGCACACTAATATAAATAATCAAAATTACATTGTCCCAACTCAGTTTACAAATTATAAAAATTAATTGGTCAACTCTTTTAATGTAACGAATCACATAATTTAAAATAATTAATATCTATACATTAATTATTTTAATTGACTCATTTAAATTATGTAATTAACATTATATAGTTAATTTAAATCACATTCCATAAATTGTTTTTAAACAATTTAAATTATATATTAAATATAATTATTTAATATATATAACCACTATTCATACAATAATTCAATTCACTAAATTAGTCTCAATATACATATTGGACCTTATTTATTAGTTAACACATTCCCATTCGGTAATATTACGAACTAGGCCATCATTCGTGTTACGTCTAATAATCGTAACGAAATATCATAATTAAATAAAATAAATTCCTTTATTTAATTATTTAATTTAAATGTATTAATCTACTACTCCGCATAAGTAAATTAAACATGTTTACTCACACGTTACAGTTTCGTATCAACGCAATGTCGTACAAGGCTTGCCCAGCTAAAATAGCTTTAAATCTAAAAATTAATCCACTTTACCCAAATAATTGAATTAACCAAAAATTCCATTTCCAATATATATTATGTTACAGTTCATTCACATAATGCATTTCAAAATAAAATTCATAGTATAAGATGAAAATTTTAAAACTTGTAATATTCGCGGATATTACATTCCCCCCCCCCCCCCCCCCCCCTCCTCCCCTTTATAAAAATTTCGTTCTCGGAATTGCTACAACAAGTTAATTAAACAAATGGGGATAGTTCTTCATCATCTTTTTCCCAAGCTCCCACATGGCTTCTTCCATACTATGATTTCTCCAAATTAATTTCACAGATACTATCGTTTTGTTTCTCAACATCTGTTCTTTTTTGTCGACTATCTGAGCATGAACTTCTTCATATGTCAAGTCTTTTTTAATCTGAGTAGGTTCATATCCGATCACATGTTTGTAGTCGAGTTTGTACGGTCGCAGTACTGACACGTGAAATACGTTATGAATATGGGTCAACTCTGGGGGTAAAGCTACCTCATATGCCATTTCACCAATTCTTTTCAAGATTTCAAATGGACCTATAAACCTAGGGCTCAGCTTCCTTTTCTTGCCTAATCTGATCTTTCCTTTCCACAGAGACACTTTCAAGAATATGTAACTCCCTACTTCAAAGTCTCTGTTTTGCCTATGCAAGTCAGCATATTTCTTCCATCTGTTGTGTACGGCTACTAATCTAGCTCTTATTACTTTGACGATTTCTCCTATTTGCTGAACCAGTTCAGGTCCCAAAAGTTAACGCTCACCTACCTTGTCCCAACATAGTGGTGTTCTGTACTTCCTTTCATATAGGGTTTCGTAAGGTGGCATGCTGATACTCATGTGATAACTATTATTGTATGCAAATTCCATCAAAGTAAAAAGATCATCCCAACTTTCCTTAAAGTCCATGACACATGCTCGCAACATATCCTCCAAGGTTTGAATAGTTCTTTCACTCTGACCATCAGTTTGAGGATGATATGTCATACTCAACCTCAACTGTGTTCCCATTCTTTCTTGTAGACTTCTCTAAAAATTTGACGTGAAGCACAGATCCCTATCTGACACAATCGATACTGGCACCCCTATCTTGAAATAACTTCCTTAATATACAACTTTACCAACTGATCCAAATTGAACCTAATCTTGATTGGTAAGAAATGTGTTGAGTTTATCCATCGATCAACTATCACCCATATTGTGTCGTAATCCTTTTGAGTAGTCGGAAGTCCTACTATTAAATCCATAGTGATATGTGCCCACTTCTATTCCAGTATTTCTAGGGGTTGTAACAATCCACTGGGTCTCTCTGATGCTCAGCCTTTACTCTTTGACAAGTTAGGCATCTAGCAACGCACTCCGCAACTTCCCTTTTCATATTTGGCCACCAAAATTTTTGTCGAAGATCTTAATACATTTTTTACTCCCGGGGTGAATTTAGTATCTTGAATTATGGGCTTCTTAAAAAATCTCTTCTCGCAATTCTGGCACTGATGGTACCAACACTCGCTTTTCAAATCTCAGGATTCTATCAGTATCCATCTTAAATTTTACTTATTCATTCTCTACTATACGAATTTTTATTCGATCACATTCATCATCTTCCTCATAAGCTTCTCTTACTTTATCCAATAGAGTTGGGTGACTTTTTATCACACACAACATCTAATTTTAATTCCTTTGGACATTTTACTTCCAACTCCATTCTAGCCATTTCCCTTACTAACTCATCATGTGTTGTCAATACTGACAACTTTTCCCTTCCCTTTTTGATCAATGCATCTGCCACAACATTAGCCTTCCCTGGATGATATAAGATTTCACAATCGTAATCCTAAATCAATTCTAACCATCTCTTTTGTCGCATGTTCAATTCCTTTTGTGTAAAGATATAATTCAGACTATTATGGTCCGTATATATCTCACATTTCTCTCCGTAAAAATAATGCCACCAAATTTGAAAGGCAAACACTACTGCCGCCAATTCTAAGTCATGGGTCGGATATCCCATCTCATAGTCTTTTAGTTTTCGTGATGCATACGCAATGACCTTACTGTTCTGCATAAGCACACAACCTAGTTACTTGTGCAACACATCACTATATACCATAAAATTTCTCGTATCATCTAGTAGAGATAACACAGGAACTTCGCTTAGTCGTTTCTTTAATTCCTTGAAACTTTCTTCGCACTTCTCAAACCATACAAACTTCATCGTCTCTCTCGTCAAATTAGTCAATGGAGTTGCTATCGTTGAAGAATCTTGAATAAATCGCCGATAGTAACCCACTAACCTTAGAAAGTTTCTTACATCCGTCGGTGTCTTTGGTTGTTCCCAACGTATCACTGCCTCCACCTTTGCAGGATCTATATAAATTCCTTCATTATCAATCACATATCCCAAAAGTGGAACACTCTCTAACCAGGATTCACATTTCGGGAACTTGGCGTACAATTTCTCCTTTCTCAATGTTTCCAACACCACTCTCAAGTGTTTTATGTGCTCCTTTTGCGTTTTGAAATACACCAAAATATCATCAATGAATACCATAACAAATTTATCTAGATATGGTTTGAACATTCTATTCATCATGTCCATAAATGTTGCTGGTGTGTTTGTTAGCCCAAACGACATCACCAAAAACTTATAATGTCCGTATCGGGTTCTAAACACCATTTTCGGTACATCCTCCTTTCTAACTTTTAGCTGATGATACCCAGTTGACAGATCTATCTTTGAGAAATACTTCGCACCTTTCAATTTATCAAATAGATCATTGATACTTGGTAACCGGTACCTATTATTGATTTTCACTTTGTTCAATTCCCGATAATTGATTCAAAGTCGCAACGACCCATCCTTCTTCTTGATAAATAAAATTGGTGCTCCCTACGGAGATACGATCAGCTGAATATACTTTTTATCCAACAATTCTTGCAGTTGTATCATCAATTCTTTCGGTTCTACTGGAGCCATACAGTTTAGGGCTTTCGATATGGGGTTAGTTTCGGGTACTAAGTCAATCACAATCTTAATTTCTTTATTTTGCGGTAACCTTTGTAATTCCTCTGGAAATACATCTGCAAACTCCTTAACTACTAGTATTTGATTCATCTCAGCTCCCACCATTTGTGTTTCTACCATGTGAGCAAGATATCCCACATAATATTTTCTCAACAACTTCTTGGCCTGCTTCATTGTTAGACAACACGACTATCTAGGTGACTTGCTGCCACAAAACACTACTTTTGACTTTTGTGGAGTTATAAGGTGTATGCTCTTGTTTTGACAATCAATCACTACCCCATGGTTAAATAACCAATTCATTCCAAGAATAACATTAAACTCTCCGAGTGGAATTGGAATTAAATCCACATACATTTTATGACCCCTCATAACAACAATATAATTTCTATGTATGTGAGTAACAGGAATTACTTCCTGATTTGCAACTTCAATGTTCAAGGGGTTTTCTAACTTTTCTTGGGGTAAATTTAATCCTTTAGAAAAATCATCGGATACAAATGAGCAAGTAGCACCCGAATCAAATAATACATAAGCATTTATATCATTGATCAGAATGATACTTGACACCATGTCCCTTGATGGCACCGCATCTTGCTTCGTCATGTTGAATGTCCGGGCTATATGTGGATTTGGCTGAACTGGTGTCGTGATGGCCAACTTGCATTGCCATTGTTGTTACTACTCCCACGATTTCAATTTCTTCCATCAAACATCTTCTTAGGGCAATCTCGAACTAAGTGACCTTTTGCTCCAAACATATAACATCCACGATTCCTTAAACTCGGACAATTATTAGCCATATGTCCCTCTTTCCCACGAGTATAACATGCTTTATTCCCTTGCAAACAAGTTCTAAAATGACCCTTTCCACGAATCTTTCATGGTTCAATCCTCCTTTTTACTTCTCCCGAATTACCTCCAAAATTAATGTTGTTGTTGTTGTTGTTGTTGTTGTTATTGTTGTTGTTACTATTGTTGTTGTTGTTCTCTCTGTCTTAGAAATCTGCACCAACTACCAATTTGGACAGTTTTTACTATAGTATTTATCCATCTAGCCGGAACAATTTGGCATAAACTAATTTTAACCAGTTCATGAATTAAAGAACTTTAAATTATCGTGTAGTTCGATAATGAAAACAGAGTTCGAAATACAATTGAATAAGAATGCGATGGATATTATGAGGTGGAATAATTTATCAACATTAAACCACTACTATGCATGGAAAAATGGTAACTCAATTTAGAGTTAGGAAACTTGCAATATATATAATTCGAAAACTTGTATAATATAGAATTGTGTAAGGTTAAGGAACTTGCCTTGTTCACGATGTACAGTTAACTCAGATAATTTAGACTTCCTTTGAAAGACCTAGCATTGTTAACGTTGGTCTAGCAATTATTATAACATACAGGTACATATAATCATCTAGGTTTACCATTTAAAAGCACAAAGCACATCATTGCCATTTGGGTTACCTTAATTGAGTCCACGTCATGTTGACAATTCACAAAGTAAAATTATAAACTTTCAATATCTATTGTTTATCCTATTATTCTCTATCTTCTGTCCATTATTTATATCACTGTTATTTGTACTAATCATCAAGAATCAAGCTATTATGGATATCTGTGGTCTGGGGCACAAATGATAGGATAAAGACAATATAATTGTTGCGTGTCTTTTAGGACACCTGGTGAATGTTTTCTTTGGCCTGGGGCAAAGAAGAACTGTTGTTTAACATGATCATAACCAGTGGTGTTTCATATGATAAAGGCTAATGGTGATTTTTATGAAAAAGAGAAGCTAGTAGATATCATGATCTACATAACTTTTCCAATGGTTGCTATTCTGCTACAGTTGTTGATCTGAACTTTGTTTAAGAACTTAACTGTAGTGTTGGTTTAAAATTTATTGTTTATATTATTCTATTAATAACTCAACTATTAAAAGCTAATGATAATTTATTCGTCATTATCTTAGTCATGATATTTTTTTACTGGGCTATTTGAGCTCACCATTTCCTTTTTGTTCCATTGATCTTCAACAGGAGATGAGAGAGTAGTTGGGTCTAACCGGGGAATGGAGTGAAGGTCCAAGTAATAGCTGTAATAATCTTCATACGTTGTAAAATAGTGTGTCAATAATATTGAAGACTTAGTTGTGTATTATTTGAATACTGTATTATAGTGCATTGTAGATTGTATTATAATAAGTTATTGTGTATTTTGATTACTTAAGTTTGGACTGTATGGGCCTGGATTTAGAGTCGTCACAATTCTACTATGATAAAATCCCTGTATTTGATGACATCATTAAAGTGGAGCAAGGCTTCATGAAGAAAAAATGATTGTCAGCACTTATTGAACAACAACATGAAGTTTACTTGGTAAGGGAACTGTCATGGCAGCTTCACATGATGCAACTCGGGCTAGAAAGTGAGGATAAAGACACTAACATTATAACTCCAAATGGTCCCCAGCCTTATACTAATTTTTTTGACAAAATGGGGTACAGTCAAGGTGTTATTTGTCATCTAATTTAGTCCCAAAAGGAATGGTTTGCATCCCTTGAACCTTGGAGAGATAAAGTGTAGATGTTCAACCAAAACATACAGATAGAGAAAACTAGAACAACAAATTTCTCTCTCCGTGCCTATCTTAAGTATGTTGAAAAAGCCACTAGCATATGTCTCCAACTGTATAATTATAGTAAGTCCACTACAAGTTTTGTAAACCAGCCTAGCTTCCTTTCCAATAAGCATAACAATCAATCCCAATTCCCTATTAACAGTTCCACTTTCTCCAACCACCTTAAAATAGCTTCCTGCTTATCCTATGAAAATGCTTTAGAAGAGAATTGACAAGGGAATTTACTACAATGAGTTTAGCTTGGATTTCCTTAATAAGTATCTGGCATAGTTGTCAGAATCTTATGATAATTAACTTAAGATACGATACGATATGGAGACAATTTGATACGTATCGCAGGGCGAATGTAAAATGATATCGTATCTTACGATTCAATTACAATTAAATTACGATTTGATTCGATTATTACGATACACTAAAATACACGATACTTTTTAAAAGCAACCAACTTGAAAAAGTTTTCATATAGATCAAAAACACTAACAACAAAAGTTTTAAACCTTTTAACATTTTAATTGAAGATGTTTTCTAACATAAACATATTTTATATAGATTCATGAGTTTTTAATCACTTTTTAGAGTATTATATCTAGTTAAAAATGTCGCTCTATTTTTTCTATGTCACTTTCTATAAGCAGATATATAAATCTCCACTTGTTAATTTGAATTATTCTCTTTCATTTTATAGATTAAAGGTGAATCTGAATTTTCGTTTTTTCTTGTTATTCTTTAAAGATTACTGAAATAATATCTAATAAATCAATTTAGAGTATTTTGGCTACTGTTTAACATTAAAATTTATTTTTAGTCTATAATAATATTTACTTGATTACTTTTATACATAGTCAAGCTTGTGTTTTATATGTTTAAATATATAATACTGTATTTTTTATTTTTATTTTTCTGTATCTTACAATACAATTCACGATACGATATATGATACAGGGGTTTTTGATACATGATATGATTCACGATTTGATAACTATGTTATTTGGATAATATTAGGAATCGCTTTAAGGAAGCTGTGATGTACAAAAGCACTTGCATTTTTCCTAATGATATTCTTGTTGGTGACTATTGGAAATTCTTATATTCAGAAGTTACTGCAGGACATTTTGAATGCTGAGAAATTCTATAAAAGCAATGACTATGGTGAGGATAAACAGATTCAATTTTTGACAGGTAAAATAAAGGAAAAGATCATTGTATTAGAAGCAATGAACACATGGAGGCTATCACTAGCCGAACCTTCCTAAAGCAGATCTAGATGGGGTAAACGTCATCTTAATAAGATGAGTTCATGGAATATTTTCATACCAACTGTTGCCACTAGGGATAGTGATAAGTGTTTATACTTGTGCACAAAAGGGATGGAGTAGTTTGTGTGCAAAAGAAAGAATATCCACTACCTATAAAAGACAAAAGTTTATGTGACACCCTAAAATTTGGGTTCTCTAAACCCCAAGTTCGGTGCTCACAATACAACATCCAACACACAACTATTTACCCATTCAATCATTAAATACAATGTTAAATACATTGTTCATTATAACAAAACATAATATCCCAAGTTAACTAACCTTTATTACAAAACGTGACATCAAAATAAAAAGTCTTAGCAACATAATTTAAAATTTAAACGGAACAATAATAATGCTACTCCTTGACTTTTCTTTTGCCCTTGTCCTTCTTGGAACCTTTCGAGACACCGGGTTTAGCTAAAAGGTTTAGTTTTAAGCTAGTGTGAGCAACGAATGGCTTAACAAATATATAAAATAGTGTATGGCATTATAATTAGGAATAACAATAATGTTTCTGATAACTTTGACAATTGAACCTCAATTGAGGATAAAAAGATGTATAGGCATTTACTTTATAATTTAAGATTTAAGAATGTGCATGCTGATGGTCGAGTGACATTGAACTTCATTAAGACTATTGACATTTATATAAAGGATGGCAATAACCAATAGTCATAACACCGATATCGTTAAGACTATTAACAATTTATATAGAAATTGATAATAACCAAAGATATGTACTTTGGGGGATCAGCCCATCATACGGATATATTGTGCACAAAATAAACATCTAGCGACGCAACCACGCCATATAAGAATTATATCCAAAATTGTAATTTGAAGCCCCTACTATGAGGGTTGTTCATTTCAGCTTTAACAGATACTACACAAGTACAATATGGTTTGGTTTAGCATTAAGAATTATAGAATTCAAATTATCATGGCATTATTGATCTAACCGAACAATGGCTTAGACTCGTATTTCATAACAGTTTATGTACAAGGACTTTAAAACTTAAGTCAGTTCAACGAGTAAATGACGTTTGAAATGCATGTAAGTG
This sequence comes from Hedera helix, assembly GCA_947179155.2. Taxonomy (NCBI): domain Eukaryota; kingdom Viridiplantae; phylum Streptophyta; class Magnoliopsida; order Apiales; family Araliaceae; genus Hedera; species Hedera helix. The sequence continues at coordinate 15,851,611 of OX359270.1, read as the reverse complement.
CGATCATAGCATAACGGCTATTTGAACCTTGAATAATGAGTTCGAATAGGGATACTTGAAATCAAAACATTTGCACGGAATAATAAAGTGTGCATAAGTAAAGGAAACTTGCCTCGGTTTTCATTTATGCTTAACGTTAACACTCTGTTACATCTATCAGTGTTGGCCCACTAATTAGTTTTAGATCGTAAACATCAATCTGATCATTTATCTTAGATACGTGCTAGTTCTAATGCACTAGTTCGATTCACACTTAGCACATAACCTTACTATTAAGCATACCTATACCGGTTACAAACCACATAGTACATAGCTTTTATCTTTTAACTTAAGCGTACTAGTTTATATTGCTAGCATCCTTACACATACATGCTTACACATAACATGTATAATATAGGTTAAGCATTCATGGCATTTTGTTTTAGACGTCACCAAAATTAGGTTCATTATATCATTTATTTGTATCTTAGGTTCAATCTACATATTACAACAATCATGTAGGTCAACTAGATCACATATAGCCATGTATAACGACCCTATAACAAAAATATGAAAAATCACAATTCTTGAAAATAGCAGGGTCGAGCGCAGCTGTGTTGGACCCAAGCGCAGCTGCGCTGGGTTCACCGCAGGTGTGCTCCAGTACAAAATTCGGACAAAAAGCAAGGGCGCAATTGCGCTCCTCCCGGCCGCAGGTGCGCTCAACCCATATTTTCAAATTAAGCAATTTTTTTGACTTTTGATATTTTAAAGCATACAAGCAAATCTTAAATATCATGCACTTCATACACACATATTTCCAAAATTATGGCATACAAGGAAACAACATTTAGTTCTTTTACAAAATCATGTTTCATTTCAAGACAAACACTTATGATTCTTGCATTTCCTAACTTATACACATCTGACTCCTTGGTTTTGGAAAGCATGCATTTGAATGGTAAAACATTAAAACTTGCTTCAACAAGAACCTTCATCAAACCTACATGTATAAACTCCTAGCTAAACATATAAGCATATACGTAAACATACACCTCCTTGACATGAATCATGTGACGCCCCCAAATTCAGTTACCAATACCTCGAATTCAGTGGTCACGCAAAAAATACATCCAATATCTGCTAAACAATATTTAATACTAATGCGGAAAAAATAAACATATGTTGTTTATTACAAAAGCTTTCTAGTCCCAAGATCTACAACATTTACTAAATACATCACAAACTACCAAAAGGTTACAAAAGGTTTATGTTACATCATATCATATCTATACAACAAAATGTGAAACAGGCAAGCAGCTATCCAGCTTAATTAAGATTTCATCTTTCCTTTGCCTTTGTCCTTACCTAAGCCTTCAGGTTTGACTGCAAATGTTTTCATGATATAGCAAGGGTGAGCAACTAGCTTGCGTAGCAAGTTTTAATTGAACAATATAATATATCATGAACGAATCGAAGTAATAATTAAGAGCTGATTTAATAATGTAGACTCAATGATAAAACTGAATAACATAATCAATACTCAAATGGATGAATGAATAGTTGATTAATAGCTGCACAATATAATCAAGACTTAGATGAAACAATGAAAACTTGATTACTGACTGCTGAGTGGTCCAATGGACCATGAACGCCAAGGCAACATCAGCCATTCGACTGACCCTTTTATAACCGTTAATCGTACTTGAGGGGATCGGCCTCTTGTACACCATGTGTATGCATAACATTAAACTTTGACTGTATCGGGTGACCGACACTTATATCTCCCATAATTTAGGGTTGTTCTTTCAGTACAAAATCCTTACCAACTACTGGTTTGGATAGCTTTTATATTAATATTCAACCTCTAGCCGAATCAATTAGCATAGACTATTCCTTAAACAGTTCATAAATGCAAGAACTTTTAAATACATGACAGTTCGATAATAGAACTTGAATCCAACATGCACTGTGTGCGAATGTCAAAGATAATATCGATGTGGAATAAATTTGCAATAATTAAACCACCTGGAATATAATTTGAAAGTATAACTCGAGTCTGAGTTAGGGAACTTGCAATATATATAATTGGAAAACTAGCACAATATAGAGTTGTGTAAGGTTAAGGAACTTGCCTGATGTGCGAATTACGTCTACTTCGTTTAATTTAAACTCCTCTTGAAGACCTAATATTGAAAATGTTGGCCTAACAATTAGAACATCACATAATCGCTTCATTTAAGTATTTAAGATCACTAACAGATAATATAACCTCAATGAAATATTCACCGAACTAAGGTTAATGATTTAATTATCTCATATTATTTAAACCCCTAAACAATTTATCATAATTGTTTCGTTATTCTAATTATTAATTTAATTAGCAAATAATTTTTCTTGCCTCTCTTATTTATCATTTAATAATAAATAATTACCTGATAACCTTAACTATTCAATAATAGTTGATTATTATTAATTGCCTTATTTATTATTTAATAAAATAATCAATAATTAACTAATTAGTTTCAATTTCCTTTAATTATTATTTAATATTTGTTAAATAATAATTAATTAGTTACCTCTACTTCTCTTTAATTATTATTAATTAAATAAAAATTTGTTAATTATCCTTACCTATTATAAGTTAAATAATAGGTAATTACTCTATTTTATCTTATCTTTCTTTAATTATTATTTCTTCAAATAATAATTAATTAATTACTTTTTTTACTCTTTAATCATTATTTATTATTAAACAATGATTAAATGCCTTTACTTATTATTTAATCCTAATTAAATAATAAATAATCACTTTATTGACTTAAACACTTCTTCAATTATTATGTAATGTTAGTTAAATAATAATTCATTAATTATCTTTATCTCTCTTTTAATCATCATTTAATATTAGTTAAATAATGATTAATTATCTTTATTTATTATTTGCATTTAGTTAAATAATAAATAATTAGTTTATTTAATTCTTCTTTAATTATTATTCAATATAATAATTAATTACTTAAGTATTTTTATTTATTCTTTAATGAATAATTAACTATTTTAGTTTACTATTCACTACTGGCATTATATTGCACCTACATCGTTTGGTCGTAGAGCTCCCAGTCGTAGAGTGAGGGTCGTAGAGTGGGGTCGTAAAGTGAGGGTTGTAGAGTGAGGGTCGTAGAGTAGCGTCATAGAGTGAGAGTCGTAGAGTGAGGGATTTAAACAGGAGTTTTCCTGGTTTTCTGCTTTATAGTGCATCCGGATGTACTTTGGTTTAAACATTTTTAGAATGAGTTATACACCTCAAAATCATGCACGGTCGGATCCTATGGACTCATAACTTGATCATCTACCCCATAATATTTTTCAAATAATCTTTTAGGAGCATTATATACCGAAATTATCAAGCTACTCTCAACAGTGCTATAAAATAGACTGTTTTGGTAGAAAAATCATAACTAAATGTATACACCATAACTTTGAAGAGCTTAAAGATATAAGGCCTTAAACCACACTAACTCACATAGTTTTTCCGAAATAGGTGGTTTTACGCATTCTTTCAATTTTTAACCACATAGATGTGCATAATAACACATGATAAGCTTATTGAAACATACATTTACTACTCTAGCATGAACATGATCACTTAGAGCTCTTAATCTAGCTTCCCACCATATAAAGCACAAAGCATGACCATTGAAGCATAAAACTGAAACTTTGAGATGTGAACTACCTTTGTGATCTAATGACTGGCCTTCTCTTCTTCCCGAAGTAAGTAACAAAGCCTGAGGGCATCCAATAACCTTCCTTGAAACTCCTAGATCAAACCATCAAGAACTTTCTTTGATATTTTCCTTTTTCTCACTGTTTTGCTCGGTTTCTTGCTTCTCTGTTTTCTCTCTCTTAGCCTAAATGAACAGGAAGGGGAAATGAGGGAATGACTAAGGTTATACAATACTCTCTCAGCCTTAGACAAACTCTGAAGAGTTGGACCCTATAGCCTCCCCTATGCCTGACTTGTCTCTCCTTTCTTTAGCAAAAATCTGATTTCTTGAGCCTTGCACTGAGCGTGCTCTGTTTCCTGGAGGTTTTGTCCCTAAATGAGTGGCACACTCTAGTTTTCTACCGGTTCATGTTATTACTCTTGGGCTGGGCTGCTATTTATTTTGTTAATTAAACAATTGGTGGCCCAATTGCTACTTATATTGCAACTAAGCTTTGGGTTGCCCAAATTAAATTCCTTGGAATTTAATTAGGCCACTTAAATTTTAAAATACCCAATACCATTAATTAATAATTTTTTTAATTAATTTACATAATCCACTTAGACTTGTTATATTCAATTTAAATGAATATTTAGTTAACCAAAAATCTTATCAATTTTTTGATATTAATATTATTAGGTTGGTCCACCAATTTAATTATCCATTAGATGGACTTCCTTTATTTAATCCCAATATTTTATTAATTTACTAATTTAATCGCATCAAGATTTAAATTAGTTCATAAAATATTCATCACATTAATAAATAAATTCACAATTTATTTATAATAAAATTTAAAATTGTGCGGACATTACATTCCCCCCCCCCCCCCCCCTTATAAGAATTTCGTCCCCGGAATTACTACATAAGGTCACTCAAAAAAGTGCGGATAATTCTTCTTCATCTTTTCTTCTAATTTCCCCGTAGCTTCCTCAACTGTGTGGTTCCTCCAAAGTACCTTGACTGAATGTATAACTTTATTCCTTAGCATTTGTTCCTTCCTATCGACTACCTGGACAGGAATCTCCTCGTATGATAAGTCCCTCTCGGCTTGAATCGGCTCATAGGATATAACGTGCTTGTAATCCGATTTATAGGGTCGCGACACTGAAACATGAAACACGTTGTGAATGTGCTCGAGTTCAGGAGGTAAGGCTACCTCGTACGCCACTTCACCTACTCGCTTTAGAATCTCGAATGTCCCTATGAACCTCGGGCTCAATTTTCCTTTCTTGCCAAACCTGATCTTCCCTTTCCAGTGAGATACCTTCAAAAATACAAAGTTACCAACTTCAAAATCTCACTTTTGACGATGCAGATCGGCATACTTCTTATGTCGATCCTGAGCTGCTACTAGTTGAGCTCTTATTATCTTAATAGTATCCACGGTCTGCTATAGCAACTCCGATCCTAGCAATATTCGTTCACCCACTTCGTCCCAACACAACGGTGTTCGACATTTCCTTCCGTATAGCGCTTCGTATGGCGGCATGCCAATACTAGCGTGATGACTGTTATTATATGCGAACTCTACTAATGGCAAGTGGTCATCCCAACTGCCTTTGAAATCCATAACACATGCTCTAAGCATATCCTCCAGTGTTTGTATTGTCCGTTCGCTCTGTCCATCAGTTTGAGGATGATAAGCCATACTCAACCTCAGTTGTGTTCCCAATCTTTCTTGCAATTCTCTCCAAAATTTTGACGTGAAGCACAGATCTTTATCAGAGACGATATATGCCGGTACTCCATGTCATGATACTATCTCCTTCACATACAGCTTTGCTAACTGTTCCAGACTATATTTGATCTTGATTGATAGGAAGTGTGCGGACTTTGTCAAATGGTCCACAATTACCCAAATCGCATCATAACCTTTCTGCGTAGCTGGAAGTCCAACCACGAAGTCCATCGTGATATGCTCCTATTTCCATTCCAGAATTTCTAATGGTTGTAGCAGTCCACTCGGTCTTTGGTGTTCTGCTTTAACTCTCTAGCATGTTAAACATCTGCTAACACACTCAGCCACTTCTCTCTTCATGTTTGGCCACCAGAAGTGTTGTCGCAAATCCTGATATATTTTCGTACTACCAAGATGAATTGAATACCTTGTCCTATGAGCTTCTTGCAAAATCTCCTCTTTCAATTCCAGGACTAGTGGTATCCAGATCCTCCCCTCAAACCTTAGCAATGTTGTGCTATCAATCTTGTACTTCAATTCCTCCCCTTTGGACAAACGCCTTTTGATGCTGACACATTCTTCATCTTTCTCTTGAGCCTCCTTTACCCTGTCTAGCAAGGTTGGACTCGCTTCCACTGCAAACAGTTTTTTGCCCGAATCCTTCGGATGCTTTACTTCTAATTCTAGCTTCTCCATTTCTCTTATTAGTTCTTCTTGAGTAGTTAACATCATCGACTTCTCTCTATCTTTCATGTTTAAGGCATTAGCTACTACATTTATTTTCTTGGATGGTACAGAATCTCACAATCGTAGTCCTTGATTAATTCCAACCATCTCCTCTGTCTCATATTCAATTCCTTTTGAGTGAAAATATACTTCAAACTCTTATAGTCTGTGTATACCTCACACTTCTCACCATATAAATAATGTCTCCAAATCTTTAGCGCAAACACTACTACCGCTAACTCAAGATCATGCATCGGGTATCCCTTCTCATAATCCTTTAGTTTGTCATGATGCGTACGCAATGACTTTACCATGCTGCATCAGCACACAGCCAAGACCTTTGTGTGACGCATCACTTTACACTACGAAACCTCCCGTGTCGTCCGGTAAAGCCAATATTGGTGCCTAACTCAACCTCTTCTTCAGCTCCATAAAACTTTCCTTGCACTTCTCCGACCACACAAACTTCACCGTCTTTCGGGTAAGATTGGTCAACGGTGATGCTATATTCGAAAAATCCTGAATGAATCTCGAATAATATCTCGCTAACCTCAAGAAACTCCTAATCTCGGTCGGCGTCTTCGGCTGTTCCCAATTGATAACTACCTCGACCTTCGCTGGATCCACCAAAACACCGTCCTTGTCGATAACATGACCTAGAAACTGCACCATCTGCAACCAAAATTCATACTTCAAAAACCTGGCGTACAACTTCTCCCTCTTTAGGGTTTCCAATACTATCCTCAGATGTTTAGCATGCTCCTCCTTCGTTTTTAAGTAAACTAGAATATCGTCAATGAATAAAACGACAAACTTGTCCACGTACTGCTTAATACTCTATTCATCATATCCATAAAAGCTGCTGGAGCATTTGTCAGACCAAACGACATCACCAGGAACTCAAAATGCCCATATCGAGTCCTGAATGTTGTCTTTGGCACATCCTCCTTCCTCACCTTCAGCTGGTGATACCCCATCCTCAAGTCAATCTTCGAAAAGTACTTTGCTCCATTTAATTGATCAAATAGATCGTCGATCCTGGGTAACGGGTACTTGTTCTTAATAGTAACTTTGTTCAACTCTCGTTAGTCGATACAAAGCCTCATGGATCCATCTTTTTTCTTTACGAACAATACCGGTACTCCCCATGGAGACACACTCGGTTGAACATACCCTTTCTCTAATAACTCCTGCAATTATAGCATTAATTCCTTCATTTCCACCGGAGTCATCCTATATGGTGCCTTTGAAATCGGTGCGGTCCCTTGCACTAAGTCGATTACGAACTCAATTTCTCTATCGGGTGGCAAACCCGGCAATTCCTCTGGGAAGACATCGGCGAATTCCCTTACCACAGGTATCTATCCTACTTCACACCCTACGCTTTGGGTATCAACCAAGTGAGCCAGATAACCTATGCAACATTTTCTCAATAGCTTCTTCGCTTGTATCATCCTTAGACAACGTGTTTATCTTGGAAATTTACTCCCATAAAATACCACCTTTGACTTACTCGGAGTCCTCAGGTGTAAGCATTTCTTCTGGCAGTCAATCATAGCCCCGTGATTAGACAACCTATTCAAACTCTCCCAACCGTATCAGAATCAGATTCACACACAACTTATTTCCTCTTATCTTAACACAGCAGTTCCTATGAATATAGTTTACGAGGATAATTTCTTTGCTGGATACTTCTACATTCATAGAGTTTTCTAATTTCTCGTGGTGTAATTCTAACATCTTAGCAATTCTTCAGAGATAAAAGAACAGGTAGTACCCGAATCAAATAATACATAGGCATTAATATTATTGATCAGAAGAATGCCTGATACTACGTCCTTTGATTCCATAGCATCATATACGGTCATATTGAATGTACGTGAGGTCGGTTTGTTCGGTCGGATGACTGGTCCCCCGATTGTCAATTTGCTGTTATTCCCTTTGTTTGCACTGCCTGCATCTCCCTTCCTCTTTGGACAATCCTTCTTCATATGGTCTGGCGCACCACAGTAAAAACATCCTCCACTCTTCCCCTTAGGGCATTGTGGAGAAAAGTGACCAGGTTGTCCACAAGTAAAGCAAACTCCCTTACCTTTCATACATTCTCCTGTATGATTCCTCCCGCATTTTTCACACTTATTTGCCTTCTTAGTTTCCCCCCCCCCCCCCAGACTTACTTCCTTTGCTCTGGTTGTCACTCCATTTCCTCTTATTCTGATTGCTTCCTCCGCTTGCATCCCTAGGCCTATCGTGACCTTTCTTCATCTTGTCTTGGTTGAATTTTACCAAGGCTACCTTTCCTCCTTCCACGCTAATCGCCCTTTCCAGAAGTGCTACGAATGAGTCGATTCTCATAACAGCAACCCTGTTGTACACCCATGCTTTTAAACCCTGCTCAAATCTTTGTGCCTTCCTGGCCTCAGTGTCCACCTAGTGTGGAGCAAATCTGGCTAATTCATTGAACTTTGAGGCATACTAGACAACCGACATATTTCCCTGTTTCAAGTCTAAGAACTTTATCTCCATTCTGTTTTGCATGATATCAAGGAAATAGTTCTCGAAGAACAATTCTTTAAAATGTGCCCATAAAATAATACCCTCTACAGTTCTTCCTTTGTTTGCCTTCCACCAGTAGTTTGCTTCATCTTTCAGCATAAAGGTGGCAAACGATGTCTTCTGTTCTTTGGCCACCCGTGCGACCTCGAACACCTTCTTCATTCCTTCAATCCAAGTCTAGGCCTCTATAAGATCTGTAGACCCATGAAATTCTGGTGGTCCTACTAGTTTGAAATCCTTAAAATTTGCTAAGTGCATCCCTGGCTGGTGTACAATTGGCGATACTTCTGGTGGTACTACTGGTGGTGGTCTATTCTGCATAATTTCCATCATCATGGCCGCAAAAGCCTCATTGGATCTTCCTGCCTCTCAGCATTGTTTCTGACTTCATCTACACGTCAAATTTGGGGTACACATCTTAGCGGCATTCTCTGTTTTTAAACAAAACCTTATATTTATTATTTTGTATATTACATTTTATGCACATCTTACTGATGTTAAGCATTTGAAAATTTAAAATATACCAATCAAACACATTTGATTTAAATAAACATAACTGCATTTATATTCATATACCATTGTTTAATACATCCCGTAAAAACTTGTGGCATACTGCTATAAATGCTCATGCATCATCTAATTGATATCTATCCCCAAAGGAACAAAAATGGGGATTTAAACCATCCTTACCCTCTGACGAAACAAAATTCAGGATCTAATACTATCCCAAACCAAAACGAACATAATGGGATTTACAACATACCACTGCCCCTACTATCAACAAAAAGTGGGACTAAACCGCATCTATTTACAATCATAGTACTAAGGGAAACTACACTCCCCTGAATATAGCATCTTCATGCTCCTGCCTGGCTATTATGTCCACTACACGACGGCTGATAGTGCGCCTATAAAGATCCTCCTCCCTAGGATACCTTCGGATCCTATGCCTCATCCTCTAAAAGGTAGTGTCAAATGCAAAGTTCAACCGATCAAACCTAACAACACGAGCTTGAGCCTCCCTCTCAAGTTCATTCACCCTCATGGCAGCTCTGTCAAATGCTCCCCTGATACGGATTCTTTCTGCCACCTCTAGGTTAATGCTGGCCTTCAAGGCCTCATGTTCCACCTGAAGCTTTGTCAAGCTCAGCTTCATCTGATCGCCCTCCTCCTTCAGTTTAGTTACCTCCCTGGATAACTGATAAGCTACACTCTTATAGCCATCTTCTAATTCCTGATGGACCAAATTATGTTCCTCAAGATGCTGAATTCTACCCTCTAGTTTGTTATTCTTAGTGGTCAGCTCTTCTATGATGTCATTTGTAGTCGTGCCCATGCCATCTACATAATCAGCTGACTCCTCAGGTGACGTATTGTCATAATACTGCACCTCCTCATCCGAATCCTCATCGACAGTTTGTTGCTCTTCTGAGTCATCCTCACTCCGTGGCCTCATTACCCCACCCCTAACTAGTTCCTCAATATCAGCCACGTGATCCTCCTCAGGATCCTCCTTAGGTACAACTACCGCAGACTCCACTGTAGGCTACTCGATATGGACAATGTGTTTATCCACAACAGTATCCTCCGTTATGTGACTTGGTTCCCCAATCTCTGTCATCCTATAGTCACCACAGGAAAAACAGCATGTCAATACAACAATAAAATATATTCATTGATGAAATAAAAAGATATTTTATCATGTACAACTCGGCTCGATGGATCTCCACAATCCACCTCCAAAAAAAAGTAACTCCAATGAATCTCTTTGCTCAATTTCCTAGTGCACTCGATATGAGTATAATACTAAGGTTATAACCTAGGTTTCGCAAAGCCTAAAGTTTATAACCCTAAGCTCTGATACCAACATGTGACGCCCCCAAATTCAAGTACCAATACCTCGAATTTAGTGCTCACGCAAAAATACATCCAATATATGCTAAACAACATTTAATACTAATGCGAAAAATATAAACATATGTTGTTTATTACAAAAGCTTTCTAGTCCCAAGGTCTACAACCTTTACTAAATACATCACAAACTACCAAAAGGTTAATAAAGGTTTGTGTTACATCATATCACATCTACACAACAAAATGTGAAACAGGCAGGCAGCTATCCAGCTTAATTAAGATTTCATCTTTCCTTTGCCTTTGTCCTTACTCGAGCCTTCAGGTTTAACTGCAAATGTTTTCATGACATAGCAAGGGTGAGCAACTAGCTTGCCCAGCAAGTTTTAATTGAACAATATAATATATCATGAACGAATCGAAGTAATAATTGAGAGCTGATTTAATAATGTAGGCTCAATGATAAAACTGAATAACATAATCAGTACTCAAATGGATGAATGAAGAGTTGATTAATAACTGCACAATATAATCAAGACTTAGATGAAACAATGAAGACTTGATTAATGACTGCTGAGTGGTCCAATGGACCATGAACGCCAAGGCAACATCAGCCATTCGACTGACCCTTTTATAACCGCCAATCGTACTTGAGGGGATCAGCCTCTTGTACACCATGTGTATGCATAACATTAAACTTTGACTGTATCGGGTGACCGACACTTATATCTCCCCCAATTTAGGGTTGTTCTCTCAGTACAAGAATCCTTACCAACTACTGGTTTGGATAGCTTTTATATTAATATTCAACGTCTAGCCGAATCAATTAGCATAGACTATTCCTTAAATAGTTCATAAATGCAAGAACTTTTAAATACATGACAGTTCGATAATAGAACTTGAATCCAACATGTATTATCTGCGAATGTCAAAGATAATATCGATGTGGAATAAATTTGCAATAATTAAACCACCTGAAATATAATTTGAAAGTATAACTCGAGTCTGAGTTAAAGAACTTGCAATATATATAATTCAAAAACTAGCACAATATAGAGTTGTGTAAGGTTAAGGAACTTACCTGGTGTGCAAATTACGTCTACTTCGCTTAATTTAAACTCCTCTTGAAGACCTAATATTGAAAATGTTAGCCTAACAATTAGAACAGCACATAATCGCTTCATTTGAGGATTTAAGATCACTAACACACAATCACCTTGGATTAGCATACAATTCCACATCATATAATCTCAATGAAATATTCAACGAACTAAGGTTAATGATTTAATTATCTCATATTATTTAAACCCCTAAACAATTTATCATAATTGTTTAGTTATTCTAATTATTAATTTTATTAGCAAATAATTTTTCTTGCCTCTCTTATTTATCATTTAATAATAAATAATTACCTGATAACCTTAACTATTCAATAATAGTTGATTACTATTAATTGCCTTACTTATTATTTAATAAAATAATAATTAATTAACTAATTAGTTTCAATTTCCTTTAATTATTATTTAATATTAGTTAAATAATAATTAATTAGTTGCCTCTACTTCTCTTTAATTATTATTAATTAAATAACAATTTGTTAATTATGCTTACCTATTATAAGTTAAATAATAGGCAATTACTCTATTTTATCTTATCTTTCTTTAATTATTATTCCTTCAAATAATAATTAATTAATTACTTTTATTACTCTTTAATCATTATTTAATATTAAACAATGATTAAATGCCTTTACTTATTATTTAATCCTAATTAAATAATAAATAATCATTTTATTGACTTAAACACTTCTTCAATTATTATGTAATGTTAGTTAAATAATAATTCATTAATTATCTTTATCTCTCTTTTAATCATCATTTAATATTAGTTAAATAATGATTAATTATCTTTATTTATTATTTGCATTTAGTTAAATAATAAGTAATTAGTTTATTTAATTCTTCTTTAATTATTATTCAATATAATAATTAATTACTTAAGCATCTTTATTTATTCTTTAATTAATAATTAACTATTTTAGTTTACTAATCACTGTTCACTACTGGCATTATATTGCACCTACATCGTTTGGTCGTAGAGCTCCCAGTCGTAAAGTGAGGGTCGTAGAGTGAGGTCGTAGAGTAGCGTCGTAGAGTGAGAGTCGTAGAGTGAGGGATTTAAACAGGAGTTTTCCTGATTTTCTACTTTTTAGTGCATCCGGATGTACTTTGGTTCAAACATTTTTAAAATGAGTTGTACACCTCAAAAACATGCATGGTCAGATCCTGTGGACTCATAACTTGATCCTCTACCCCATAATATTTTTCAAATAATTTTTCAGGAGCATTATATACCGAAATTATCAAGCTACTCTCAACATTGCTATAAAATGGACTATTTTGGTAGAAAAATCATAACTAAATGTATACACCATAACTTTTGGTGATCCAAATTGAGTTTTCTTCTAAAATCATATGTCTGTCAAGGAAAAATAATAACCATCCCAAATAAGTTGAAGAGATTAGAGATACAAGGCCTTAAACCACACTAACTTACATAGTTTTTCTGAAATAGGTGGTTTTATGCATTCCTTCAATTTTTAACCACATAGATGTGCATAATAACATATGATAAGCTTATTGAAACATACATTTACTACTGTAGCATGAATATGATCACTTAGAGCTCTTAATCTAGCTTCCTACCATATAAAGCACAAAGCATGACCATGTAAGCATAAAACTGAAACTTTGAGATGTGAACTACATTTGTGATCTAATGGCTGGCCTTCTCTTCTTCCCAAAGTAAGTAACAAAGCCTGAGGGCATCCAATAACCTTCCTTGAAACTCCTAGATCAAACCCTCAAGAACTTTCTTTGATATATTCCTTTTTCTCACTGTTTTGCTCGGTTTCTTGCTTATCTGTTTTCTCTCTCTTAGCCTAAATGAACGGGAAGGAGAAATGAGAGAATGACTGAGGTTATACAATACTCTCTCAGCCTTAGACAAACTCTGAAGAGTTGGACCCTATAGCCTCCCCTATGCCTGACTTGTCTCTCCTTTCTTTAGCAAAAATCTGATTCCGTGAGCCTTGCACTGAGCGTGCTCTGTTTCCTGGAGGTTTTATCCCTAAATGAGTGGCACACTCTAGTTTTCTACCGGTTCATGTTATTACTCTTGGGTTGGGCTGCTATTTATTTTGTTAATTAAACAATTGGTGGCCCAATTGTTACTTATATTGCAACTAAGCTTTGGGTTGCCCAAATTAAATTCCTTGGAATTTAATTAGGCCACTTAAATTTTAAAATACCCAATACCATTAATTAATAATTTTATTAATTAATTTACATAATCCACTTAGACTTGTTATATTCAATTTAAAGGAATATTTAGTTAACCAAAAATCTTATCAATTTATTGATATTAATATTATTAGGTTGGTCCACTAATTTAATTATCCATTAGATGGACTTCCCTTATTTAATCCCAACATTTTATTAATTTACTAATTTAATCGCATCAAGATTTAAATCAGATCATAAAATATTTATCACATTAATAAATAAATTCACAATTTATTTATAATGAAATTTAAAATTTTGCGAACATTACAAATCATCCTCAATACCTCAATGATATACTAATAAGATCACATACATATACATCATTGGTTCAAACATGGTTCTTATAATACAAAGAAATCCCTTTTGGTTTCAAATCAATATTTTAAATATCAAAACTTAGTAAAACGTTTTATTGAGGACTTTGATCAAACACATAGCATGCATGCATTATTCTTCCAACAACTCATACATATAAAAACAAAAACCTTAGCAGCATTCTTATATCACCGGATCCTTCATGACCCCCCCCCCCCCCCCCCCCCCCCCCAAAAAAAAAAATCCACAGCAAACTCCCATATTCTCACAACAAACATGCATAACCAATGAACAACAATATAAAGCACAATTTCAGTTGTTCTAGAAGTTTTCAGATAGAATCACTCATATACCTTAATGTTTGATGTAGTTAGGATTATTTTGTTGTTGTTAAAGCTGCTGGAATCCTCTATTTCCTTCTTTTTCTGCTGAAAGCTCTTCCTTCTTCTTTTTCAACTGGATTCTCTCTCTCTTTCTATTGCACTCTCCCTAGAAAGATAATAGAACAAAGGCTGTGAGAAATGGGTTGATTGATACACAAAATTGAGCACTATTCTCCTTCTATCAGCTATTACAAGCTATATATGGGCTCTATCATCAGCTTTATACCCCCTCATCATAGTTGCAACCTTGAGCAACCAAACTGCTCTACCCATGGCCCTTTTTGGCTGCTGAAAATGGTACCTTAGGCAGGCAAATTGCCATGCACAGCTGCTCTCTTGGGTGCTACAAAAGTACTGAAGAAATAATTGTTCACGTGCACTTCTTGTGTTGCTGATTTTGTCCCAATTTAAAAGGAATGGCTGATGATTCACTCATAATTGAAAACAAGGGGTTGGGCTGCTATGTGGTTGCTGAATTCTCCTAGCATTTGGGTCAAGGATTGGGTTTCCTTTGTGCAAAATCAATGAGACTTATTTAACAAATGAAATGGGTTGCTTTAACATCAAGCTTTTGGCTTGGGTTGCTTAGAGATCTAGGGTTTAATTAATTAAAGCATTGTTTCAATAATCAATCCATTTGGGCTTATATAACAAAATGTCACTACCAACCACATTAATTTAATAATTTGGGTCAAGTAAAATAATTATTGAGTCTTCTTTTAATAATCTCAATTAATCAATTTAATTAGTTAATTATAACACATCCAAATCAAGTTCAATATTCGAGTTAGTTAATTAAATCATAATCCATGAAAATAAATAATTTAAATCATGTGGTCACACCTTTTTGTTCCCTAATTAAATCAATTAATTCAATTCATTAGGTAACAATTTATGTAATACATTATTTGCGATCATCACATAACATTCTTAATTTAAACCCATGTATACACACACACACACACACACACACACACACACACACACACACACACACACACCACATAATTGCACAAAATAAGTTGCATTATTTTATTCCAAAAAAAAAAATTACAGCAAATTTCTTGGTCATTATAGTTTCCACATTCAAATTAAGGCAGAATCTTTCACACATCATATGTACCTCTAAGACACTACTTTTTGCACACAAAAAATAGATGTTTCTAGCAAGAGGTTACAAATGATACAAGAAATAAGAATTGGTGTTACTATGAATGGAGAGGATTCATCCTTGGGCAGCTATAAATAGTCACTTTTTAAATGGAAAATGAAGCAAGAAGGATGTGCAAATGATCCCAATGACTCTCCTTTAAACTATGGGGTATCCCTTACAATTCACAAGGAATAACAACTGAGAATTCAAGAAGGAAATTATATAGCAAATGTTTTCATTAAACATGTGGGTAGGCCTTGCAATGAATAAGTTTTAATGAGCAAACTGCAAAGTTTCATCTTATATCCTGGAGGAAATCAGGAAGAGACACCTTCCTGGGTTACAATTGTTTGGTCTTTGATACCAATTCATGAGGACATGAACGCTTTTAAGGGGAAGGGAATGCCAGGCAGAGAACATTTTGGGTAGCAAGAATAATTAGAATATTCTAGAGTTAGTTATTTTGTATGAACATGGGTGTGCAGGATAAGTAGTGTAGGTCAGGAGTTTTTCACATTTTCAACATTTTAGTGTGTATATATATATATATATATATATATATATATATACTTGTACTGAGAAGCTTTGTTTATTATGTAGAATATGAATGAATTGAAAAGCTTGTTATAGCTTTCTCTCTATCTCTCTCTATCTATCTCAGTCTATCTCTCTCATGAACCCGGTAGAAATTATCGAGTGTTCTATCCTTCTTCCTCCCTTCACTCTATATTCTTACTACGTCTATTTCTATTTCTATTTCTCTCAAAATTTTGATTAGGCTTCAGTTGGGGCCTGATAATATCATTACACAAACATACATATATATTATTTTTCGAAACATAAAAGACAAAACTTATAATCAATCCATTTACCTAAAAATAGTAGGGTAATAAATATTGAAACCCAAATGGAAATACATTTTAGTTGTGTCAAAAGCTTGTAATATAAAATACTTATGATTATCACTCTTGTTCATAATTTTTAACTTTAGCATTGTGTAGAACATTCATAGAAAAAGTGAGGGATTAGGAAAAGGCAACTCACAAATTGGTGTTGTTGTATGTCTTCATCTTGGTACCCTTTGACTTGTTCCTTGGAGAATGTTTTTTATTTTCCCAAGTCTAACCACAACATCTTCCATGTTGATCCTCTCGGCAGGCGAGTCTTTTGAACAATCCAATGCCAAACCAAGGATAGATGATAAACAAAGCTCTTTCGTAGGTAAATTTTCATCCCAACTTCCTACCAAATTGATGTCTACAACTTGAAGTACTGAGCCATGTAATGCTTCATTAACCCAACTCCTCAAGCTCATTTCGCCAGAGAAAAGTTCATCCGTTGGCTTCTTTCTTGTGAATGCTTCCATCAACATAACACCATAACTATAGATGTCCCCTTTTGTAGATATTATTCCTTCGCGCCCATATTCTGTGCATTACATAAACATTCCTTATAAAGTTAGTCAATTATACAAAATTTTAATCCTAAATGGCATAACACAACTTTTCTTTTGGTTTTAGAAAATAATAAAGTTCCACATTAACTAGAAGTATAAGCATGGAACATCACCTGGTGCCATATACCCAATTGTTGCTAAGGTCTTAGTTTGTGCCATAAACTCATCTTCTCCCAACAGTTTGGCAATACCAAAATCACAAACATGTGCCGTCATATGTTCATCAAGCAGCACATTGCTAGGCTTTAAATCACAATGAACAATGGGTTCGGGGTGACCATGATGCAAATATTCCAAGGCCAATGCAACATCTGTCATTATGTTTAACCTTGAAAAAATATCCAAACAATAGTTATAAGAGTACAACCACCTCTCAAGGCTCCCATTAGGCATGTACTCAAGTATCAAGGCTTTGAAATTCGAGCTAATACAACCACTTATGATCCGTACTAGATTTCTGTGACGAATTTTGGACAATATCTTACATTCAACGTCAAAACTCTTGATCGCTCCTTCTGACTGCATATTAAAAACCTTAACAGCTACATTTATCCCATCAGTAAGTGTTCCTTTAAATACAGACCCATAACTTCCGACCCCAAGTAAGTTTATTTCACCAAATGATTCAGTAGTTCTTATAAGTTCATAATATGAAATTCTTCTCCATGTAAAGAGTGATGAATCTGTTAAGTTTGGTACATTCTTGTTCCGTTTGCAGAATCTTATCAACACATATATGGAGGCCCCTACAAGGATCGCTGAGATGATAAATGGTAATAAATATTTTAATAAAGGCACAATTTTTGATCCTCTGCTGAGAGTTAATGTTTTGCACTTTGGGACTTGCAGTCGAGGGGAACCACAAAGAGCAAGATTTTGCATAAATGATTCAGCCGAGAAGTTTGCAAAATTTCCTCCTGTAGGAATTTCTCCTTGCAGCATATTGAAAGACAAATTCAAATGGTGGAGATACTTGAGTGTCTCTAATGATTTAGGAATCGTGTTAGACACGTTGTTATTCGATAAATCTAACAACTCCAAGCCTTTTAAATTGCCGAATGATTTAGGAATTGATCCGTGCAATTTATTATGTGCCAAGGACAAGTACCTTAGCTCTTGAGCCCCTCCAATGGTGCTTGGGATAGAACCTGATAACTGATTCAATGATAGGTCCATCTCTGTCATTACCTTAAAATTTCCAAAATTTGATGGTAGATTGCTACTTAATAAATTTGAGGATAAGTTTAGACTCACGAGATTTGCAAGGGTCGACAATTCGAGAGGTATTGCCGAAATTAATTTGTTGGAGTCTAAGTGCAGCCTTTGCAGGTTTTTCAACTCTCCAAAGCACACCGGTATGATTCCATTGAGCCTATTATTACTTAAATATAATTCTCCCATTCTTTGTAATTGACAAAACTCATTTGGGATGGATCCTTGCAGTCGATTACTTGAAAGATTCAAACGTTCCAAATTGTTTAGTCTTTCAACTGATGTTGGGATGAGTCCTGTCAACTCATTTCCATCTAAGAGTAACGTGTGCAAGTTGCTCAAGTTGCCAATCCCAATGGGAATGTAGCCATTAATTTTGCATCCGCTGGCTGTGAATTGTTTGAGAGAAGAAGAGAAATTTCCAATTGAGATTGGGAGGATGCCATTCAGCTTGTTAGATGATAAATCAATTTCTTCCAAATTTCTGCAGTTTGTTAGAGAGAAGAAGAATTGCAATTCAAGAGAAGAAGTCTCCCTGGTTAGATAATTTTCTCCAAGATAGAGCGTCTGCAGGAACCTTAAATTACCAAGTGTATTCGGTATAGATCCTGTTAATGAGTTGTTCACCATAGCTATAACGGCAAGCTTAGAAGCATTGGAGAGTGAACTTGGGATTTTACCACCAAGTTTATTGTCGCTTGAAGAAAAATATTCAAGACTAGGAAGCCAAAGCCCCATGGTTGATGGAAGATGGCCTGAGAATCGATTCGATTGCAGGTTAAGTCTTTTCAATGTTGAGATATTGAAGATTTTGAATGGGATGCGGCCTGTTAGGCTATTTTTGGCAATGTAAAATTCCTCCAAATATTTAAGGTTTCTAATCTCTTCTGGTAATGTGCCTGCAACAATTAATATATGTGAAGTTGTGAATACGCTTGTCAATATTTAAAAAGTTTTAATTAAAACTAACATGCATAAGTTGTTCTAAAGATGGACACATAGTAAACATCATTTTGAACAAATATTTTTAATTTTTAAAGTTGTGGAAGGCCATACTATTTTTAATAGTGAGACAAAAATTGCTCAAAAGAATAAAATTGACCCAAAATTTTATTGCTATGTTCATGTCAATACCCTATGTTATATAAAGTATTTATTACAATCAATTATTACTATGTTTGTCACTCGGTGATAAAAAAATATATATAATTTAATTTTGTTTAAAATATTCCTTTTGTATTTATATACTCTTTATTTTAAAATTAAAGTATTTTTGACTTTTTGGAAGTAGTTTACAAAATCCATAAATTCAAATTGAATTTATTGTAGTATAAATAACAATAATTGTTATAAATTAATTACAAACTATTACTAATATAATTATCATATTTGTTTTTGTCAGTTTTGAATTTTTTGATTTCAAATTGACTTGTATCTCTTATC
This sequence comes from Hedera helix, assembly GCA_947179155.2. Taxonomy (NCBI): domain Eukaryota; kingdom Viridiplantae; phylum Streptophyta; class Magnoliopsida; order Apiales; family Araliaceae; genus Hedera; species Hedera helix. The sequence goes on along the minus strand of OX359270.1, from coordinate 15,831,745 downwards.
GGAACAGATAGTGTTTAGAGAAAAGAAATTGTTTGGAGTATTATTACGATTATAGGTTAGGACTTTGATAGATAGATTGACATGTTCTAAATAAATAATGCGTATAATTTTAATTTTTACATGTATTTAAACTTATATTAATTATAATAATTTAGTTATAAAATATTTTGGTAAGCTTGGAAGCATTGGAGAGCGAGTTGTCAATCGTAACAATAGTGATAAGCTTAGAAACATTGGAGAGCAAGCTTGGGATTGTTCCACCAAGTCTATTTTGGCTTGAAGAAAAAAAGTTTGGGAAAGATGAAAGATCGCCCAAGAATTGAATAAGAAGCCAAAAGTGGATTTGGAACCAATGCGTGAACTCGGTGGATCGGGTTTTCTTTCAGCAAAAGATAATTTATTCACGATTTACTTACTCGATATACCTAACTATTCACTTTCTCCAATTGCTTAATAAAAAAATAAGTAATTCACGTTTAGTGCGTGTGTCAAATGGTGATTAACTAGAGAGCGTATAATTACCACTCCGTAGAAAGGTGGATTGCCAATTTATAAAAGAAAAAAGGACAATATTTTGTTGATAAAGTTCAAAAGCTAAATGCCTATTTTTTTATTTTTATTTTTTTATGTTATGGATAAACAGCTCCGGCCCCGGAGCGAACAATTCAATTTAATATTTTTCTTATACGAACTATTTTTCTTATCTCTTCCCTATAATACTTCCCCTTACTCTAATCACCTTTCCTTATAACTGTTTTTCTTATCCACAAAAAATTATTTTCTTAACAGACATATACATTTCATTACTCAGGTCAATATTATGTACTTTGAAAATGTTTGACAATAATAGTTCGTATGCCATAAAACCTTTGTTGGCACAATTAATCATTGAAGACACAAGAAAGTATGGCAGACCAAATGACACATAAGAGGTCAAAATGGAGTATATAAGTTGTAGATCATTATAATTAAACAACCTATTTTTGTCAGACTATGGATTACAAAAACTTACTAAATGATGATGACCCGCCCTGACTAGCGTCAGCAAATCCTGCATGGCCACTACTACGGTGACCACCACCACTATGTCTAGCCATAAATATACTACTGAAATAACCAAAATGACGTAATTAATTTGCAGTTAGTTTTATTAACCAACCATTAGTAATAGTAAATTATTTACAAAACAACAATAAGTTTAGACTTAGTACGTCATCAAACCCGTCAGAGTCAAAATCATTAATGTCATCCTCGGATTTTGTCTTTTCCTCTTCATTAGTAGTGTCTTCGTCGTTATCATATTGTATAACAACATAGTCATTAACAACCACGTCTTCTTTAGCACTTTTAGCACATAGTCATCATCGGTACCTCACTAACATCATCTACTAACACATCGGCATCATTTAGCACTACCTGGTTGAGATTGATAATATCTCTGACGTACATTTGTTAGTATATGGGTCTTTTGGTCATGATGCTCTGATTCAACAGGAGTATGTTCTATGTTGTAACGAATTAATGGTTTACTCATGATTCATTTGATCCAACAATATAAATTATGTTCTAAATTATATCAAGTTATAAAGAAAAAATTATTTAAAAAATAAAACATATTCTAAATCAATTCATTTAAAAAATTATGGAAAAAAATTATTTGTATAATTATATTAATTTATAAAATTATATTAATTTACGAAGGAATTTTACTTAATATCTCTAAAACACTTTACTTTCTCACTCTAATTTTTTTGAACTTTCTCTCACTAATTTTTTTCACAATCTCCGGACTAAATTATTGAATTGTTGCTATAGTATTGATTGTTCAGCTGGACTTTTAAATTAGTACGTAGAATTTGTTTATTTTTTTTCAGCTAGACCTTTAAATTTAGTAGAAATTATATTTTGCATATGGAGGAATCAACAATAATTAACTATCCTGTACTTAAATAGTACACTAGTAATCTGTACAATACGTTCTAAACATGATTAAATATTCAGGGGTATCTCAATCAAATACTCCTGTTAACACTTTGAGACTTTAGCTTTTTTATTCAATTTTCTTGTTAAATATGACCTATGCATTTTTTAAGTTGTCGAACACGATTCATAATTGAAACCAGTTCATGCGACGTAGGATTCGCGTGTTATTAAATAATATAATACGCGCAGCCGTGCATACATACATACATACATATATATATATACATACATACATATATATATATATATGTTAGAATACAATTACTTGGGCCATGGTGAAGGATGGCCCAACTTATTTTAGACGCGGATCTGGTATTAGTCTCATTCTTTAATTGATGGCGAGTCATATCTTATGACAACCCGTTCTCACAAATTTTGACGGCTTATTCATAGAATATAATATTGGAACAATTACATTTATTACTACATTTTTTAAAAATATTATAACAAAAGTGCATATATAAAATATTTATAAAATTAGTGTATCTTTAATATTTAATTTTTAAATTAGTGCATTGTTGTTCCTTTAATTTAGTGGGTAGTTGGTTCCAAATTTCAAAATTCAAAATTCAAATTACTTAACAATATGTATTCCACCAAATACTCTAATATTTTTTTTCTTTCATCTTCTCCAAAATTCCTCCGCCACTTTCTCTTTCCTCCATTTTTCCTCCCTTCCATTTCGTGTAAGTTTCAATATATATATATATATATATATAAACCACCGTCCTGTAAGTTTTCAATATAGCTTCCTGGAAGTTTCAATAAGTTTCCATTTCCTTCTATGTTTTTCCTTCCATTTCCTGTAACGTCCTGTAAGTTTTCAATATAGTTTCATAGAAGTTTCAATAAGTTTACATTTCCTTCTATGTTTTCCCTTCCATTTCCTGTAAGTTTCATTTATATATATAAACCATCTTCTTCTTCTAGGAAAAATAAGAAGATGCAAAAAAACACCGTCAATGGAACCACCGTCAATCCCTTCTATACCACTGTCAATGATCGGCGTCGTCATGGTGGTGTCAATGATGGCGACAAGTTAATGGAGTTTTTCACGTTTATGGTTGGATTTTTCAATTTCTCCAGGTAACCAAACACTATTATGGAAGTAACCAAACTCTAGTATGGAGGTAACCAAACACTAGTATGGAGGTAACCAATTCCTGAATGTGTAGTAATTAATTTTTTCGTGCAATAAATCCATGTAACCAAACACTAGTATGGAGGTAACCAATTCATGAATGAGTAGTAACTAGTTTTTTCATGCAGTAACTCTAGGTAACCAAATACAGTTGGTAACCAAACCTTCATATCAAGGTAACCAAACCTTTATACCAAGGTAACCAAATACTAATATGGAGGTAACCAAACACTAATATGGATGTAACTAAACACTAGTATGAAGGTAACCAATTCTTGAATGTGTAGTAATTAATTTTTTTCGTGCAGTAAATCTAGGTAACCAAACACTAGTATGGAGGTAACCAATTTCTGAATGTGTAATAACTAATTTATGGAGGTAACCAATTTCTGAATGTGTAATAACTAATTTTTCGTACAGTAACCATTGGTAACCAAACAATAGTATGGTGGTAACCAAACAATAGTATGGTGGTAACCAAACACTAATACAGTGGTAACTAAACACTAATACGAAGGTAACTAAGTGTAGGCTAGAGGAGTAATTCGACGCTGCAGGTGAGGAGGCGGGGGCGCCGATGGATGACATGGCCGAGGTCTCAGCCGTCCACGTGGGCCTTGTGGAGGAGGAAGGTGAACACTGGGACAAGGGTGGAGGGAGGTGTGGTAAGGATTTCGGGATGGAGATTGGTTGCAGCGAGGCCCATGAAGTAAAGGAGGGAGATTGTGGATTTGATGGAGGAAATAGAGGTGGAGACGATTGGAGGGTGTGAAGCGAGGAGAGAGAAAAAGTCGATGCCGAGGGAATCGAGGTGTGAAGCGAGGAGAGAGAAAAAGTCAAAATAGAAGAGAGAGATGAAGAAATTGAAGTAATTTAATTTACTTATTCTTGATTTAAGAGATTTGTAAAATTTAATTTACTTCTCCTTGATTTAAGGGATTTGTGAAACTGAAATGATTTAATGTGAGTATATATTACACTCTTTTTGTAATTATTTTGTGAATGCACTAATCTTGTATTTTTTTCTAAATTGTTGTATATTACTGTAAAGAACCCTATAATATTCTACTCCAAAAGGAGATAGTACTTTTAGATCTTGAGAAAAAAGAAATTTGAAAAGTGACTCACACTCCTAAAAGGGTATGGGAGGATACACTATCGAGAGATATACAACCATAAAAGCAAGGGATGAAGGTAAAACAGGGGGACTTTTTTACACAACATTATTATTGCATACAGAATCTTAATATTTCAATAATTAATTCTCTTCATTGTTATCGTTTTTTGCCTCTATTCATTCTCACACCGGAGCTTTTTTTTGACTGCCCAAGTTATCTGACTCCTCAGTGTGACTGTTAATTGTGCATGTAGTTCATGTTTTGTTGATTTTTGGCGGACATATAAATTTAGGCGACAACATTGGTGCTAGAAGGAGGGTCAGATATTGTTGAAAAAATCAAAAACGAAGTTTTAAAAAGAGATTATGCTGAATCTAGGAGGTAACAAGCTGGCTCATCGAAGGTACTGTCCACTCGTTTATTTCATGGATCTGTGAAGAATAGACTTGGTCCACCCATTAAAAGGACTAGGCCTGTGATGACACAATCTGCTCCAACAAGGCGGCAATTGTTTACTCCATCTGATTCACCAATCCCAGAGTTATGAAGGAAAGAAGCAAACATTTCATCCCCTGCTCATGGAGGTAGGGATAGGGAATCTGGCAGAATAAATCAACGAGAAACTGTTACAAAAAGGAAGACCTAGGAAGCAAAAGATATGATGGAAGCCCTATTGCTCCAGCAATAGGAGTGGAGCGCGGTTCTATCCCAACTGGAGAATGACGATGATCTCCTAACCACTATTAGGGAATATTGTGAAATTAAGCCCTAAAGTAGGCGCACACGGAGACATACTGGTGATCCTTCCGCGTCACAACAAAGAAGTGACTTAATGGATCGCAACAGTGAAACAAGGCAGGCACATAACGATAGTATAAGGACGGGAGAGAAATGGCTGGCACATAGAGATAAAGAAATTACTTATTCAAATTCCTCCTAACGAAGGTGTACTAGGTCCTCCCTTGGTGAAAGGGATCATGGTGTCATAAAGAAAGGGGATATAAGACAGGCTAAGTCTTTTGACCATGATATGGATCGATGAGAAAAAATGCCTCGACAAGACATTCCTGATCCTACTTTACAAAAGATTGCTAATTTGGAGAAAATATTAGTTGAAGTGCAGTCGAATCTGAAGCCTCGAGACCTGAAGTCTCCTTTTTTGCCCTCTATTGATCTAGAAAAAGCCGATCCGACTAAGAAATTACCATCGTTGGAGACATACGATGGAATTGGTGATCTTAACGACCATACACATGCTAACCAGAATGTTATTGATTACTACAATCATTCTGAAGCAGGGATGTGCCGAATCTTTGTTACAATGCTTAAGAAGGTGACAAAGAATTGATTCATGTCTTTACCCCCGAACTAAATCAATTCATGGGAAGAATTGTGTAATAAGTTTCATGATCGATTTGGGAGTAACAAGAGGAAGGGGAAGCTTATGACTTCCTTTATGCAGGTCAAGCAAAAACCCAATGAGACTTTGAGTTAATATGTCTAGAAATTTAGGGAGGCGGTCGGCACAATTATCGACCTAAACATGACTCAAGCCTTGGGTTTCTTTACTTCAGGTTTGGACATTGGATGATATAGGAAACTTATGAAGGATATCATGTTCATACACCCAAAGAATTTATCGGATGCGTATGAAAGGGCAGAAAACTTTATCATAATAGAGGAGGCTATGGTGAATCTCAATCTGACCCATAAGCAAGTAGATCGGTTAAAAAATAACAAAGTTAAACCAAAGGTCTGGATCGGATCGGACCGAAGGTGAATCCACCTCAAGCTGATAAACACTAATATGGTAAAGGATTTGGAGGACATAGGGGACAAATCATTTATGAGCCACCAGGGCCGAGGGCTCAACCAAGTCGGGGAAAAAAAATTACTCCAATTATCATCAAATATCGGGACATTCAACCAAACGATGTTGGTATTTGAAAGATCTTATCGAAAATAATGTCCAGAATGGAGAACTTGTTCAGTATGTAGAAGGACAAGAGGTTCCAACCCAAGGTCAGCCTTAGGATGAATGTACGTGAAGAAGTTCGGGATGTTAGGCCGAGCAGAGTCATTGATGTCATTACTGAAGCGACCGTCAAAAAGCATGCCGAGAAAAGACGCTGATCAATTTCAAACATGGTGATGTCAGTAACGGGACAGGAAACTAAGAAGGAAAGACCATTTCCTGGCACAAATATCTCATTCTCGGACGAAGATTACCTGATCGATGAAGTGGATCCACATGAAGGAGCGTTAGTTATCACTACGTAGGTCGGGCCAGTCGATATGAAATGGATTAGGATAGACAATGGGTCGTATGTGGACGTATTGTATAGTCGTGCATATCAGCGCATGGACTTAGAAGGAGTAAAGATGAATGTTGAGCGGGAGGCTCCCCTATACGGATTCGGAAATGAGCCCGTCCATATGGTTAGGACAGTTGAACTGCCAGTGGTTTTTGGCACAACTCCTCAGCATATGCAGGTTAGCATAAAGTTCTTCATTGTTCAAATAGATTCGGCTTATAATGCTATATTAATGCTATATTAGGCCATACAACTTTGTCCGCACTTTATGCCGTCACGTCAATCCCACATTTTATGTTGAAGTTTCCTACACCGAATAGAGTCGGCGAAGTAAAAGGAGACTATGATGGTGGATGTGGAGTCTTTTACTGAAGGAGCAACTGAGCCGATGACATTACCAATCAAAGAGACAAATGACATTGAATTAATTCCAGGCAATGAGACAAAGACTTGAAGATTGGGGTCGAATTAGATTCCATGGTCAGGAAAAGGGTTAACTAAACTACTTCGGGCATATACATATATTTTTGCTTGGACACCTCATGATATGTCAGGAATAGCCGAAGACTTTGTAATCCATAAATTGTCAGTGGATCCTGTAAAGAAACCAGTCCACCAAAAAAGGCGAATTTTCACTCCAAAATGGTAAAGTGTGATTGATGAAGAGATTGCTAAACTTCTAGATGCCGAAGTTATTTTTGAGATCGAATACTCGGAGTGGTAGGCAAATGTGGTATTGGTCTGCAAACAGAATGGAAAGTGGAGGATTTGTATTGATTATAAAGATCTCAATAAGGCATGTTTGAAGAATTTCTACTCGCTCCCCCATATTGATCAGTTGATTAATGTGACATTAAGGCATGCCCTACATAGTTTCTTGGATGCCTTTTCAGGATAAAATCAAATTTTCATGCATAAGGAAGATATCCTGAAGACAACCTTTATCACTCATCGGGCAATATATGTTTATCGAAGGATGCCGTTTGGTTTGATTAATGTAGGAGCTACATATCAGATGATGTTGAATAAGGTGTTCTATTAACAAATTGGTAGTAATATGGAGGTATAGATCATCTGCAGGATCTGGAAGAATGTTTTCAAACATCATAATATGTGTCTCAATCCTACAAAGTGTATGTTCGGATTGGGATCGAGAAAGTTCCTCGGTAATTTGGTTAGTAAAAGAGGGATTGAAGCCAACCCCGAAAAGATCAAGGCTGTTTTGAATATGAAGTCACCTCAGTCATTCAAAGATGTTCAAAGGTTAATAGGTGGGGTAGTTGCATTGCGGAGATTCATGTCCAGATCGGCGGACAGATGTTTGCCATTCTTTGCTACTATGAAAGGGTCGAAGAATGAAAAAACATGTCAATGGACTTTAGAGTGCGAATATGCTTTTTAGGGAATTAAAAGGTTTTTGTGTTCGGCTCCATTATTACAAAAAACATTACAAAAGAACTCCTTTATTTATACTTGGTTGTTAAGTTGTTGGCAGTGGGAGCATTTTTAGTATAGGAGGAAGGAGGCAGGAAATACCCAGTTTACTATGTTAGTCTTGCTCTGAGTGATGCGAAAACAAGATATCCGAACTTGGAAAAATGCGCCTATGTTCTGGTAATTGCAAGCAAGAAGCTTCAGCATTAATTCCAAGGCTGGGTAAATATGATATATACAGATCAACCACTGAAGAGGATCTTACACAAGGCTGATTCATCATGGCGTATGGTGGCATGGGAAATTGAGTTGAATCAGTTCGTATTAGAGTATCGGCCTTGGATGGTAATAGAAGGGCAGGCATTAGCCGACTTCTTGGTAGAGTGCATGTTCACTGAAGAATATCTAAAGCCTAATACTAGTTCAAAAGTTGAAGTAATAACTGCGGGGCAGCAAATTATGACCTTTTCTTGGAATTCATATGTCAATGGATCATCAAATACGGATGCCAGCAGAGCAGGTGTAATTCTGAGTAGTCCAAAAGGGTTCAAGGTACAATAAACTATCAAGTTTTGATTTAAAGCCACTAATAATAAAAACATTGTTGAAGCTAAAGGCGCATTTGGATAGCGTTGTCAAGTACACTTTATATTTTTATTTTTTGGAAATACAAAAACGTGCATGGGGGAATGTATTCATCTTTTTAGGGAATACTTTTAAAACAAATGTGTATTTTTATTTATGATTTGTCAAAAATTCTCATGAAACATATATTTAAATTGTACTGGGAATTATTACAACTTTACATACCTACCAAGTAACTAATTATTCGTTAAAATGTGCATAATTGAAAAGTATGGTTAAAAGAAATTGATAGTTCCCCTTCTTTTTTGACTTAATTTTTTTATTTTTATGGTAATTGAACGGGGTCTAATTAATATGTAATTAATGTTTCTATTAGGAGAGTTGTACGATCCCTTCCCTAGTATAAGAGCTATACTACGCATGTGAGAATGATGTTTTTATGTAAACCTGCACGCATTTATATATATATATATACCTTTCCTTCCCTTTACATAAGAGATTTTCCTTTTTCTTCATCAAAGTGGTTTGTTTGTGCATCCACTATATATGCTAAAATAAAGAAAGTTGATATATGTACATAGCTCTTCAATTCTCACATAGATCATAGTTGTGAGGTCCAGTCATTTTGTAGGTGAAAAGAACATTTAAAAATATCAAATTTTGAAAGAAAATATAAGAATAAACCTCAAATGTTACCAATATTTTATTTGAATATGATAAATTATGCTAGTTTAATCAAATTAGTTGCAATGACTAAGAAGTTAACAGCAACATATATAGCTACTTCAAACAACTTCTAATCATGGTTGGTTTTATAATAAAAAGTAACACTAATGTTATGTTTGGATTGGAGGAATAGAATTGATGAAAGAATAGGATAGAGAAAGGAATATATATATATATATATATATATATATATATATATATATATATATATATATATATATAAATAAAAAAGTGGAAGGATAAAACCAAGCCATGTGATATGGTCACCCTCCCATGCATAAAAACTAGCAACACGTGAAAAGTGCGGAAGAAAAAGGAATGGGAGAACTTGGCTAATTTCTAGCTATTCATTCCGAACTTATCCTTAATTTTTGCCTAATCTTGTTTAGTTGCCAATCAAGCCAATTAGTGGTGTTGGACAACTTTTGCGCCACCAATTGAGTTGGGCTAAGTCATGTAAATAAGAAAAGAGTTGGGGGCTTAACCATAATTATCAAGTCAAGGGGGTTTAAATTGATAGAAATCAAACTAGTTGCTTATAAAACAGAGGGGGAGCAAGATAACTCCCCACCACCCCAAATTCGGCCAAGTATAGAGAGTAGAGAGGAGAGAGGAGAGAGGAGAGAGGAGAGAGGGAGAGCTCAGCTAAGAAGGGAAAAGAAGAAGAAAAACTTGAAGTTTGAAGGAAAGAAGAAAGGAAGCAAACTAGCTAAGGTATAAACCCTAACCCTAGTTTAATGCAATTAAAGTTCTAAATTTTTTTTTCTTTGAAATTTATACCATGGTTATATAGAAATTAGCTATATCTAATGATATATGATCATGAAAATCAAAAGAAGAAGCAAAAACATAAACAAAACAAAGATGGAAAAATGAAACTGAAACTAGTTTAACCTAGTTTCTGCCCTATTTTTATAAATTGCATAACTATCGCTCTATAATAAGTTAGGGCTTGAAATTTTAGTATGTCGTATTTCTGGAAGTCTGTTAGACATAGGGCCGGCCCTACTATATAAAAAAAAAGCCTGCGCTTTAGGCCCCATTTCAAAAAAGGCCCCAAATTTTTGAACATCATAAATAATTCATATAAAAAGGTCTTATAAAAATATAAGCCAAATAATTTTTTAGGGCCCATAATTCAATTCAAATATTAAATATGTAAAAAAAATAACAGTATAAAAAAAACCTCATTTAAATAAAAATTATTAATACTCCCTCCGTCCCAAAATAAAAGTTATTCATTGATTTTTATAGTCAAATTGACCATTTTTAAAATTAACAATTAAACATAAATATATTTAGATTTTTAAAAAAGTAAACATTGAGATATGTACTAAAATTTATATAATTTATAATATTTATAGGCTTTTTACATATATATTAAATAATAATAAGATATATTTATTTGAAAAATGATCAATTTGATCATAAAAGTCAATAAAAGATGTATCAAACATAGAAGGCCTCATTAAAAATATCACTGTAGCATTATCAAAAAAAAAAAAAAAAAACGCTTTAGGCCTCATATTGTCTTGAGTCACCCCTAGTTAGACACCGTAAGAATTTGAGAATTTAACTCCTTCTAGATTTTAAATTAAAAATCATGCAACGAGACTGGTTAGTGGGCAAAACCTAATACCCTCTGAACTAAAGTGCTATCTAGAGAGATTGAATGGACGCGAAACTTTTATGGGAAGTATCCTATGTTGTAGGGAAGGTTTTGTCCAAAATTGAACTCAATCGGAGTTGTATATAATTAATTATGAATTAAATAGCTTCAGTTTTTTGAAAATTAAAAATAGCATAACTTGGTTTCTGGACATGAAATAAGGTTCAAACTTTAATCCTAACATCTTTGAGATGAAGAAAAGATCTTGTGTGAATTTCAGAATTTGTAAATAAAAATTCAAATTGTTAAAAGTTTTGCAAGATTGAACAGAGAAGCCTTAAAATAAATAGTAAAATTTCTGGAAAAATATGGAAAAATCACAGAATGCTTAAAATAATTATTTCTACCTCTGATATAAAGGATTTTGAAAATTAAAATCCCTAAGAGGTTCTTATGTAGAAATTAGAAATACTACAATTATGAAAAACTGTTTAAAATTAACCAAAAATGTGTAATAAAAAATATATAAACCAATATAAGTTAAAATTAATTTAATAAGCCCAAGTTGAGGTTAAAATAAAGTTTGAGATGAAGTTAAAAACGTACTTAAGATGAGTTTTAGGGTAATATAAACCCCTAAAAAAATTACCAGGAGATTACCAGTGGAAATAATAATTTAATAAAGAATTAATAATTTAATATTCTAAAATAATGTGTGTGACCTGAGAAATACCGTAGAAGAAATATACGAGTAGAATCTAAGGACGACGGGCAAGTTTTCGTACTTCATAGAATTAAGGCCATTTTCACTTGGCCAAACTCGATTGATGATTTCATTATTTATCGTATGGTTTTAAATTGAAATAGAAAATTTTAGGATTTTAGGATATATAATCCTATTTATTGAGAAAGTTGTTATACCAAATCAAGATAGCTTGGTGCAGATTCCTAAAAAATGATGCATTGACTGAGATGAATAACCCTAGTTATGGGGATAATATTATAAACTGTTAGTTCGCTGACATTATGCCGTTGAATTACAGCGGGAAGATGTTACATGTAACAAGTGTTCGTATAGGATGATCACCTATAGCACAACGAAAAGAGATGTTCGTCCCTACAACCACTCAGTTATTCCATTTGTATTGATCCCGTTAAGAATTCTTAAATTTTTTCAAAGCCTAGATATCCTTCATTGTGATAAGTTATCTCGCGTTATTTCCTTTGTTGGTAACGAATTTTATTGTTGTATATCACTGTTTAAAACTTGTTAAGCAAGTTGTGCTCATTCTTGCTGTTGAATGTTATTTTTATAAATAGACCAGACGAGGCTGTAGGGCTGCCTAGTAGCATAGATAAAGGCAAAGGTGTCCTTAAGCCACAAGAATAATTTTGTTATTATTATTTTGTATTAGTATAGGTTTATAATGTAAATTAATAGGAGAATCATAGTTAGTTTATAAACTTGTGGCATATTTTGAGAATAGTTCGGCTACGTACAAGCAGTATTAGGAATGTATAAGGAATCGAGACTTGAGAAATGTAAGAATTGTTATTACAATTATATTATTATTTAGTATGTTAGTTACAGTTGAATGTATTTAACTTATAATGTAATGTATAGAGATTGTGACCACCAGATTAGCTGTAGCGAGTACAAGGATCTGGGATGTCATAACCTATAATTCCTTCAATATTTTGATGGTTGAAAAAGGAAATGAGACATTTCAGTTAAATGATGTTACCTTTCCAGTTGTTCTTGCTAAGTTCTAATTTCTTGAGCATGGTCAAGTTGCCGATTTCACGTGGTATGCTTCCTGTAAATATATTATCTCACAGCGATAAGAATCCGAGTCATATGCATTTCTACAAGCTTAAAGGAATCTTACCAATTAGTTGATTCTCAGTAAGACTGAGCTCTTCAAGAATAGGGAGATTAAAAGGAATGTCCATAGGTAGATTTCCAGAGAGACTATTACCCCCAAAAAAAATACCCTTCAAGGATGACATATTGAAGATAGATGGTGGAACAGGCCCTGTTAGAGAGCTTCTCTCGATACTCAAATTCTCTAAATATTTTAGATTTCCAATCTCCAATGGTATCAATGAATCTGCACAATTGTCAAAAATAAGACTAAGGTTCTTTACTTTGATACACAATATGCCTATACAGAACACATACCAATAGACCTTTGAGATTAATACGTAATGTGTAATTTGTGACTAGAATAGAGTAACTTTGTTGACTGAAATGCAAATCTGACCATCATATTTATACATTTTTTATAAACCCCTTCCTATTGACTTATTTCTATTAAAAAAAAATAGACGAAATACTAAAGACGAGGATAAAATGGGAATATAATATAATATATATTTTTTATTAAAAAAATAGTAAACTACATTTTGTATTTATATAGTATTTATTATTTAGCCCTAATAACCTTTATCTTGGTGCTATTATTCTCTTGTGCAAATACTATATATATATATAGACCTGATAAAGACCCGAACCATAGAGTTAATATCGATGCCACGGAGAGATATGTTTTAGATCTCACATTGAAAAACCTCCTTCTTTTATTGTAATATATATTATATTGTAATATGTAATGGTAATACATATATGATCAGATGCATATGCAATTAAGGATCGTTTATAGTTGTACATGCAATTCTTAATTCAAATTGAAATGTACAGCGATCCGGTGAATAAGATTTTCTTAAAGCAACATAAAAAAAGTCCCCGAACATTTATATATATATACTATTTTTAAATTCTTTTTTTTCTTTTAAGCTTGCTTGTGAACTTATTTGAATAACATAATAATTAGAAAGAAAAACCATAACCGCAATTATTAATAATGAAATAATTTGGTTATCCACAATTATAATTATTTGTACCTTAATATTTATAATATACGGTTTGATTATGAATATATCCTATAACAGCATCAAACCGCATTATGAATACCGCCGTAAAATACCATGTGATACCCTAAGCGATAGTATGTGCCTATTACACTAGGCCATTGGCTTCATGATACGAAAGCCATGATGCCAAATACATGGGACATACAAACACAAGTCTTGGTACGAGCTATTTTTATCATTTATTACTTTGTGAAAAATAATTTAATTATGCAGACTATCGCATGCATGATGAAGATCAATTAATGAAAATTGTAAACAAATTATAAATTATTATTAATTATAAAATTTATTATAATTAAAATTAAAATATAAAAATATCACATTTACTTTTAAAAACAGTCAAAATTAATCTTACTTTTAGAAGAAAGCGTGTATTTTAAATTATATCAATAGATGTTAATAGGATTACCATGTAATCATTAAACAAAACAAAATGTTTCCAAACGAACCTGGGCGCGTGGTTGATTTAATGCTGGTGATCTAATTTTGGGACAGAAGAGGAATTGCAGAAATGAGATTGGGGTTAAGGATTCCAAACACTAATGGACGACCCTACCTAACTAGCAACTACTTTGACTCTATATAACATATATTTTGACTTTAATATATTTTGATAGCCGGAAAAGGAGATACCTTTCCAGTTGTTCCCGCCGAGGTATAATATCTTGAGCATGGTCAAATTGCCGATTTCACGAGGTATGATTCCGCTAAATCCATTGTAAGATAGTGATAGTATTTGGAGCTCCCTGCACTTGTATAAATTTGATGGAATTTGCCCATTAATGTTATTGAAGGAGAGAGATAATACCTCCAATTTAGGAAGATGATTGCAGATATCCACCGGAAGACTACCAGTTAGCTTATTATCTTCTAGTTCAATTTCTCTCAATGAAGATATATTGAAGATTGCAGCTGGTATAGAACCTGTAAAACTATTGTTAAGCAAGACCAGGTACAGCAATTGTTCCAATTTCCCCAGCCGTGACGGTATTTCTCCGGTGAAGTCTTTATATATATTGAAAATTAATTAAATTTCACTAAAAAAAAAACTCCCAAATAAGTCTTACATAAATAAAATTAAAAAAAAAATTAATTAATAAGCTAAGAGCTCATCGGCACAATTAAAGTATTAGTTTAGTTTTTTCTTCCTGATTTTTATGAATTGATAAATTGTTTCACGACAGAGCAGGTAGCATTTTGATGGCACTAGAAGTGCTTAATTTATTAAGCCTTACGTACTGCAAAACTAAATTTACTTTTGACTCAATTTCATCACCAATTTGTTATCTAGTTTCTACTCCTATTAATTTTATTTTATTTATTATTATTATTAGTTATTTGGGGGGAGAACTAATAATTGTATATTGTATTATTTGTACTAGAATGAATTAATGAAAGTACGTGTAGTAAAAGTGTTTTCTTATGATAAAAATATAATTGTAGTTGTCACAACTAATTAGTCAACTAACTAAAACATAATATAATTTTGATTAATAAATGTTGTAAACTAATATTTTGTCAAAAATAATAAAAATAATGAAATAATAATATCAATTTTGAGATTAAGAAAGCTTCAAGTCACCACCTTGCTCCCCGAGTTGGATACCGTTCATAAAATTTGACTTTTGAGAAGATACGGATTTAATATAACCAAATTAAAGTATAAATTTACAAATGCTTCAGATTAATTCTATTAAATTTAATTTAATCTTATAATTTGTTTGAATGGAACCTTTTTTTATGGTACCATTTGATATAGATTTACTGTACTATTTTTCGTACATTAAGTTTGAGGTTTAAATAATATATTTATAAATTAAATAAATTATGTTTAAAGCAAATTATTATTAAATAAATATAATTTAATTTATAAACATTTTAAACGCACTTAACGTTACAGAAACTTGGTCTAACAAATCGCACATAATTGTAGATATGTGCGTGTATGTGTATCGCTTTCTCTATCATATCATTTCGGAATCTTAACCAAACGTTGTGCTTACTGCCTACCTCGTTAAAGAGGAGAGAAAGAGGAGATAAGAATGTAAAGGGGGAGGGGTTGTTGTATATATACGTACAGTGATGTGGACGTGTCAACGGTGGGTGGAGTGGGCATTTGGTGGCACGTGTGGCCCACCAACCCTCATGGTCCTCTTTCAGAACAGTAAGAGGGAAAGATAATGCAAGTACATTTAATACTATTACGGTCCTGCCCCAACTTGGAAGGGTACTTCTCTCTGTATATATATATATGGTGAATTTATACATACATACATACATGTATTTGATTAACTCAATGTGTGTGTATATACATGCACGTATCGCTTATAAGGTATTGTAATGTTTATAATTATCCCTGTATTACCCACAATTTTTTTAAGAGGAGAGTTGGAATGAAGCAACAAAATTTAAGTCCCACCTCACATACCTAACAAAACAATTACTTCAAGTACGTCTCACATTGTCTAATTTCACATTGTCTAATTTCAAAAACCTTTCTCCATAAGAACCCATATATAAAAGGCTAACCTTTATTTTTTAGCTCACAACTTCTAAGTGCTAAGTCCCATATTATTGGCAAACTTAGTAAGTATTCTCTACTTAGCCTATAAATTGTGTCAAGTAGAATTTTGGTAAATCACCAAACATTAAAGATTTCCTATTTAAATTCTAAGTGTTAAGTCCCACGTTGGTGGCAAACTTAGGAAGTCTTCTTTACTTAGCCTATAAATTAGGCCAAGTAGAATTTTGGTAAATCACCAAACATTAAGAACTTTTTATTTTTGTGAGGATCTTATTATGTCATTACCTTTTTGTAAGCATCTCCTTAGTTGAATATTTAAATTTTCTTCTTTGGATTATGAGTATTGATATAAGCCCAGATTTCTATTGGTCTTTTCTGGAGATAGTAGATCTCTACGTAATTTCGGATATGTTTTTTTTTCTTTCTTTTTGTGTTTATTTAATTTTTTGCATTATTATTATTATTTTGTATAAACTTATATTTATTTTGGGAGGAATAAGAAGACTTTTAATTATTAATATATTATATACTATATTTTATTATGATCAGAATATCTATATATGTACTTTTGTTATTTTGACAGAATTTATAATTAATAAAAATCGGATTTGTAAAGCTAAAGTGATTTTAAATTAAGCTAGCTAGGTAATACTTAATGTAATTGTTAAATAAAATAATAAAGAATTTGGTATTGTGTCGATCATGTTTTAAGCAAGTCAATTATAAAAAAAAAATTTAATTTATTAATCTAATATGGAGGGTTCAATATAAAAAGCAATAAAATAATAACATGAGTTTGTTAAAGGATTAAAAATGAGGAGGATATTTTTGGTAAATGTACTTACATTTATTATTACTTTGTATAATTAGTTCGAATGATGGAATTTAACAAAACATATTTAAAATATAATCTAAGTATTACATTTCTTAATCCAGGTACGGATTTCATACTCGTTCAGCGATATTCTTATGAATTTTAAATTGTTCATTTTGTTTCTCGTTTTGAATTCAAATATTATCTCATATTATTATTTCTTTTTAAATTCATATGATAATTTAATTCGGGTAGGATTTCGTATTTCGCTTCTTGATTGTGACTCTACTCTCTATATCGTTAAGATATTTCGTCAATTGAAAAAACTGTGTTTTTGAGACTTTATTCATTTGTATCCCTCTTCGTATATTTTCGTTCTCATTTGGGAGTTATTTTAATCGTTGGTATCTTGTGATAGTTAAGTATGTTCGTATTTGAAATAATTCGATATCATTTGGAGATGGCCATGTGAGCCATGAGATTTGAACCCCTTTTGACTTACATTTTGTAGTTCAAACATTAGGGAATACTTAAGTTAACCACCCGTAGGGATACCACAGACATGTCCTCTTGACACCGGGGCATGACACTTTCTGTGGCAGTGCGATTAGTCTACGACGTATCCTTTTGTATACTTTGGAAGATAGCTTTGGCCATTTGATGTAGTTGTTCAGGATAGATATGGGTCGACCTAGTATTTGATTTGATTTGAGGTGATTGGCAGACGGATTAGTGACGTAGGTGTACTACACACTGTCCAGTTTGATTTGTATATAACATGGTATCGATGTAATTTTTTTAGCCTTTGACTATTTGAGCTTCGTATGAAATAACAACCAGCCATTTTAATTCAGCCTATTATTTTATTATGATTTGCTAGCGTGGCATTATTTTAACTTATTTGTGGTGCATTCTTTTGACTTGTCAGCATGGCGTTCGTTTGACTTGCATATGTGACATTGGTTTGTCTTGCCTAGGTGACATGATAAAATTATGAGTTCGGTATTCAGTTTTCTATTTTTATTTCATAAATTATGTTGACTCAACTATACCTTTATTCAAACTTTGATATTTTCGGCTTCTGTTGGCATTTATATTTGAGATTATGATTCGTATTTTGTTCATTTGGTTCCATATTTCATATTAGCTTTCCTATTCTGCTTATGTGAGCCCAAGTATAAATTAGGGTTCACAAGAACTCTAAAGGAATTGAATGAAAGATGAAAAAGTCAAAAATCAATGAATAACTAACAAATGAATAAGGTAGATGACTGTCTTCCGTCAACAGATTATGCAAGTCACCGCCTTTAAAGCTTTTGTTTTTTTTGGAAACTCAAAGCAACAGCAAGTGGAAACAAATGATAGTAATAACAATCAGTAGAATGCCCCACCTGTGATAGAAGCCTAAAAAATCCCCATTATAAACCTTGAACCTCAACATAGTGGTAATGGGCCACAACGAAGGGTAGAAGTATGTCACATATAGCAACTGATTGTTCCAATCAATCAAGCACCATTCACGCAAATGCAAGTACCGATCAACCCAATTCACAACCAATAACCAAACCAACAAAAAATTTGCATAATGCAAGTGTCCAACAACAAGTTTCTATACCACCTACACTCCAGATGAACCAGTATGTGATGACATCTCAGAAAGCCTCTATGACTAGTTAGTATGTGACTAAGGAGAATATGATGGATGTGTTCAATCAGCTACATAAGAAGACAACCAAGCCTCCAAAATTGGACTTTAACCCACCATATCTAGCCCATGTGAGAAGGCAGTCATACCATACATGATACATTGAACATCCACTGCAGTTTTCTAAGTACAATGGGGAGAAATGGAATGCTAGGGAACATATTGTAGGGTTATGGAGTCTATATCCCCATAGTTAGGGCCTGATGACGTGAGCAATCACAATATTTTGTTGAGAGAGTTTAATAAAACACTCACTGACGGCGCCTTTAGCTAGTATTACAATTTGGAAAATGGGCCAGTCCAAGACTGGGATGATATAAAGCTATAGTTCTTCAAAAAGTTTTTTATGTTCAAAAGCAAGTAAAAATTGTAGAATTGTATGAGGATAAAACAGAAGTTGAACGAGGAATTGTCTGACTATATTGACAAATTTCGGGCTCAGTGGTGTCCTGGATGCCTTTAAGCCCCACCTCATTACCAAGGCATGCGATTCATTTGCAACATTTTCATCGTTTAAACAGGATTTGGGAGGAATTGAATATTGTTCAAGAGCCATGAGACCTATACGTGGAAGGGAAAGAGGACAACTACTATGGCTTTAGTGGATTCTCAACTAAAGCTACAGGGGGCAAGAGGGAAAGAAGTGGAAAGAATACAAGTCATCACTTGCAGTGAGGAGACATTTAAAGATTTGTATGAGCAATGGGTAAAAAATGGAGTGGTGAAACTTCCAAGACCTAGATTCGTGGTGACCGAAGAGATCGAATTTTTGCGTGTATCATCAATACCCCGGACACTCTACCATGAATTATTGCAATTTGAGAAGAATATACCATGAAAAATTAGTGACATGTGAAATCAAACTCGAATAGGGAAGCAGCATGCTGGATAAGTCACTGCCTTAGCGGAGTAGAAAATGAAATAAGTTTTCTTATTTTCATGTGTGTTTTTATTATCAAATAAAGGCATTATATCTTGATCGTTAAATAAATAAATCAAATTTCGGTCAAAAAAATTTCAAAAATGTTATACTTTAATGAGGCACCTGATTAATCAGTCATCGACCCGAAAAAGTTATACTTTCAACTTTAAAAGTAATGAGGCACCTGATTAATTAGCCCTCGGCCCGAAAAAGTTAAACATTTAACTTTAAAAGTAATGAGACACTTGATTAATCAGTCATTGGCCCAAATTAATATACTTTCAACTTTAAAAGTAATAACACGCCTGATTAATCATCCCTCTACCCAAAAAAGTTAATACTTTCAACTTTAAAAGTAATAAGGCACATGATTAATCAACCATTGAATTAAAAAGTTATACTTTCAACTTTAAAAGTAATGAGGCACCTTATTAATCAGTACTCGACCTGAAAAAGTTATAATTTCAACTTTAAAAGTAATGAAGCACCTGATTGATCAGCCCTCAACTCAAAACAATTATACTTTCAACTTTAAAAGTAATGAGGCACCAGATAAATCAGCCCTAGATCCAAAAAGTTATACTTTCAACTTTAAAAGTAATGAGGCACCTGATTAATCAGCTCTCGATCGGAAAAAATTATACTTTTAAACTTTAAAAGTATCGAGGCACCTGCTTAATCAGCCCTCAACTTGGAGAAGGTACACTTTCAAACTTCAAAAGTGACCCGATAGTTACACTTTCAAAATTTAAAAGTGATGTGGCGCTCAACCCCAAGTCCTCAACTCGACAAAGTTAAATTCTTCCTTCAAAAGTGACGAGGAAACAAAAGATTACAAATGGTTCATAATTTAGTGCTCGTGACATATCAAATTGAAAAAAAAAGGCATAGCCAGAGCCTCCAAGTTAACAATAACGGAATCCTGAGCCTTTTTCTGCTTAATGTCGTTATTACCTCAAGTGACAGAATTGAGTCCTAGAAGCTCAGCCTTCAGGATTAGCTATGGCATCTTGAAGTGTAACCGAAGCTTTCCTAAAAGAAAGACATTTTCATAATGACGTAAATTGATCTCCGCACGAATGATTCCAATTTCCAAAAATTAAGGAAGCAAGAAGATGGAAAAAGATTCAGAGATACTTGATAAAAGACTGCACGAGATAACCTAGGAGAGCCCCATAATAGTTCCCTCTCCTAAGGGCTTCATCTTTCGAGACTTGCTAAATTGAACTCTAAAAAATCTGTTCAAAAAACTAAAGCAGGACTCAACGACTTGAAGTATTATGCATGTGATTTACTCAAAGTGTGACTCATGTGCAGGGGACAAATGTGAGCCTAAGTATAAATTAGGATTCACAAGTAATCCTAAGGAATTGAATGAAAGATGAAAAAGTCAAAAATTAATGAATAACTAACAAACGAATAACGAACAATCGAAAGGCAGGAAAATCCTAGGGTTTGGCATCCTAGGGTTTGACCACCCAAGACGATCTCGTCTTGAGGCAAAGTTTTAACGATCTCTTCCTGAACAAATTTGATTTGAATTACCAAAGTAGAACAAGGACAAAATGAGAAAATGAACAAAGACAGGACGAAAAACCCTAAGGAACCCCTAGGCCCATCTAGGGTTTAGCCCCCTAAGGTTCGACCTCTTAGGGCTGGCCCCCTAGGATTGCCCCTTAGCCGCTCCGTATAGAACTTCCTCGGGATTTTCAGACAAGAATGTTGTTCGACGCAATTTTCTGGAATTAAATGATAAAAGCCTTGAAAATGAACTTGACAGGTTCCATCACGAGTCCCAAGGAAAAAGGCTCAAGGGGGAAACTCATTTTGAAAATCAATTAAGGGATTAGATTAGTGGCTAGAAGAATTGGACAATCTGGGTATTACCCGGGTAACTATGAGTATTTTGAGAATTTTTCTATTACTAAGGGCATATCAGAAAGTTTTCCAGAGTCACATGCCTAGCACATGACCCCTTTGTCAGGGAACTCTATAAATCACTTCATATGACAAGGGACTTTTGGACTTTTGGAACTTTGGAGCCACAAGAAGAATTCTCTCTGAACCTTAGGGAGTGGGAACATTCTTTGAACTTGTTGGTAATTCAGAATTGAGTTCCAACTTGAGACACTCGTGACTACAGACCCTCAAAGTTGAACTCGGATTCCCTCGAGATCTAACACTTGCTAGTGGCTCTTGGACACTAGCGATTATGTTGGGACCCCGAGAGTTCAGCCTTATGTTACTCGAGTAATTGTTCACCGATTCTTCTCCCATTTCCAATCTCCCGATTGATTTCGTATTCTTCGCAGATTTTTTGCATCTTTAATTATAACGAAACCCTAACCCTAGTGAGGTACAAATTTTCTCTCCTACAATCTTTATCCGTACTGGACATTTGGGTCACGTTGTGTTTTTTCTCGCAGCAGGTTTGTAAGAGGATTCAAGGGTAAGTGTGAAGAGAGCTTCCTTTTAGTTTTGATATTTTGTTTAGACTTTGTTAGTGAGTAATCTCTCTTTCTATCTCTGGAAGGGAGTGTTACAATCCCACTATTAAAGTGCAGAATATTAAAAATAGTTATACATGTATATCCATATCCTGTTAGTATTTATATGTTGATTATTTAATTTATTACGACCTATTTTGATTTGATGTTGAACTAATGTATATGTATAAAGATAATTTAATATTTTTATAATTTTTCTCATATAAGTATAGGATTCATTTTCTCCTTGTGAATAAAACTATTTAATAAAATGACATATTATTATTAATATCATTTTATTAAGTAATCTTATAACTCCACATTTACAAGCTGGGCTTAGCACGTGATAGGATAGGTAGGATTGCTTGACATCATAATAATATAAATTTTTAGAACAAATTTTTTTTCACCTTGATCTTGATATTCATTTTGCAACATTTTATTTACCATGTAAGCATTAAACAAAACAAAATGCTTCCAAACGAACCTTGGTGCGTGGTTGATTTAATTGGCGCTGGTGATTTAATTTTGGGACTGAATAGGAATTGTAGAGAAATGAGATTGGGGTTAAAGATTTCAAAAACTAATGGACGACTCTACCTAACTACTTTGACTTTATATAATATATATTTTGACTTGAATATATTTTGATGGCAGAAGAAGGAAATACGACATTACCATCCCAGTTGTTCTCGCCAAGGTATAATAGCTTAAGCATGGTCAAGTTGCCGATTTCACGAGGTATGCTTCCACTAAATCCATTGTAAGATAGTGATAGTACTTGGAGCTCCCTGCACTTGTACAAAGTTGACGGAATTTGCCCAATAATGTTATTAGCCGCGAGAGAGAGTACCTCCAATTTAGGAAGATGATTGCAGATGTCTACCGGAAGACTACCAGATAGGTTATTAGCTGTTAGTCGAATTTCTCTCAATGAAGATATATTGAAGATTGCAGCAGGTATAGAGCCTGTAAAACTATTGTTACGCAAGACAAAGAACTGCAATTGTTCCAATTTCCCGAGCCATGATAGTATTTTTCCGGAGAAATTGTTATATTGCAAATAAATTTCTCTGAGTCGACGCAAACGAGCCAATTCTTTTGGTAGTAAACCATGAAAACTGTTGAAACTGAGGTCGAGTGAAGTGAGGAACGAGAGGTTTCCAAGATTGGGAGAAATAGTGCCCGTGAGACCCATGTCGGAGATATTTAAGGTAGTGACTCTCTGGTGGCGCAGGCCACAAGAGACGCCAATCCATTTACATGGGGAGGAGTTGGCGGACCAATTGGTTGCTAAGATGTTTTGTGGGTCATAGGTGATATGAGCTCTGAAGGCAAGAAGAGCAGATTCATCATCACTAATGGTCCTAGTAGTAGCTGAACAAACAGCTAAGAAAATGCAGATAATAATTATGAAAACTAAAACAAGAGAATGAGAGCAAGTTGTCTCCATGATTCTTGATGTGAATATGAAAGGGTACGCTCGAACTTGGCTGCGATATATAGTAACTGATGAGGTCAAGTCAATTAATTCAACTCCTTGATTACCGCAATAAACTGTTCTACAACTTAAAAGGATATATATGTAATTCAGAAAGAAAAAATTAGATATCATTTGGTGCCACGTGAAATATAAAACTCAAGATTGTCAATATATGATAATAAGGACTTAGCCCGATGGTCAAGTTTGAGGTATTAAAATGACTAGGTTCTAGATTTAATTCTAACTATTAGGATTTTATATTTTTCTCTTACTGTGGGATTTTCTTGAATTATATTGTAACTTGTATTTTTCACCTAAAGAGTGCAACTTTTATTGAGAGATTATTAACGTTGATTATGTGATTCATTTAGCTGACATTCTTATATAATTATGTAGTTAAACGTGATAAACGAATAAAGGAGTTCTTCCAAAAAAATCAAAAATGTATTCGTAGGCACATCTTCAACTCCCTCAAGTATACAATAAATTGATCTACAACCATATATCTGAATTTGTTTTAAAAAGGGGGGAAGAATAAAAAAAAACGAATTTGTGTATATGGAGACTTAGCTAAAAAACAAAAAGAACAGATAAATAATAAATATACAAAGAAGTTTGGAAAAAATTGATACTAATTGGTGTTACGTGGTTATGGTGCTCTTGTCTAATTGTCTATATATTCAACTTATTGGATCTTAATCATCTAAATGTCTTGTGCTATTGTAATAAATAAGTATCAACTATATATATAATTAAAGTTCAAATTTACTTTCACAATTTTTGTATTCAACTTTTTTTTTCCAATCTAAATTAGTAAAAATAATATATAATTTATAATAATTAAATATTACCTAAATTTATAACTTATTCAAAAGTAAGCGACCCCAACCTGTTAAAAAAATATAAAACAGTAAAAGGTATTCTTTTATATTTCTAATAGCATAAATAATTTTAAAATATATTTTATTTTTTATTCTACCAAATTTATTTCAAAAAATGTAATTACAAATTTATTAAATATAATATATTTTAATAAATTTTATGTAAGATAATTTTATTATTTTATTACGGATGGACAACATCTCTGGAAAAAAGTTATTAAATATTTTTGGTATACCTGTCACGCGGTGTCTCATACTATTCATGTGCAATTTAGCACTTAAAATAATTTATTTTATTTTAAATATTGAAATAGCAACAAATAAATAATATGTAATATTATATAATGGAAAAGGCTACGGGGACAGGAAAATGGGAACAGGTCGAGCCACCGGTTAATTTTTATTTTTATTTTTTTATTTTTTTAAATGACTCAAAAAATAAGTCTGATATTTTAGAAATAATTTTTTTACATAATATAGTGATTTATGTGTGATTTGAATGCATATAAATAAACTAATTTTTTTACATAATACAGTGATTTAAGTGTGATTTGAATGCATATAAATAAATAGTGTTGTACGGTCTATAAACACTGTTTATTTATATATATCCAAATCATATCTAAATTACTATATTTTATAAAAAAAAATTAATTTTAAAAAATTAAATTTATTTTTTAAAAATTATTTATAAAAAAAAAAGTCACGGTGCCGAGAGCACTAAATAAATAGGTGCCGAGAGCACTAAATAATCACTCTTCTATGGGTTGACATAGCACGCGTCTAGTCAGCAATCACATCTACAAGTTATCACCAAAGTAGCAAGTCAATTACACGAGCATTGTTATGTTTAATGATTTAGTTAATGATCTTTGTTAAAAATAATGAGATTCATTTTTTATATAATAGATCTTATTATTTTTAACAAAGGTCATTGACTAAATTATTATAAAAGATCATTGGCTATAACCGCATCATGTAGGCCAGACCACGTGACAGACTCGTTTGCTTATCTCATTTACCCCGACATTCTCTCAGATAATTGTGATCATAATTAAATTAAAATTTATTAAAATTTAAATTTCATATTTTTATTTGAATTAAATTTTTAAATAATTTTTTTGATATAAATATTAAAATAAAATATTATTATAAACTTATATAAAATTAAAAGAATTATTTTTTATAATTATAATTAAATAAATATGCACTCTATTCAAATATTTAACTTAATAATTAAACGAATGAATCTATAATATATAGTCTAATATTTATTGTTTAATAAAATAATTAATAAACTAATAACTATAATTATTTTTGTCAAAATTCTAATTAAATATATATTTGTTTAATAATATAATAAATCATTATGGCATCAATGCTTCACACGAGATTAATAAACTAGTATAATTAATTAAAAGCACAGGCTTATTCCCACAAATTCTTAGTGCACATTTTTCCTTTCCCACCCAAATTAGTAAAATTAAGTACAATCAAAATTTATAACAATTAAATATTATCTAAATTTGTAATATATTCATAAATAACTCCAACTTGTTAAAAAATGAAAAGTAATTTTAATTTTTATAACTCTAATAAGAAAATCAAATTCTAAAATATATTTATATTTGATTCTACAAAATCTATTACAAGATTTTATTTTTTTATAATAAATTTATGTAATATAATATATCTTAATAAATTTTATTTAAAATAATTTTATTAAAATACTAAAATATCAAAAAAATCTCCTAACAAGCAATTAAATTAAGACAACAGATTCAACCCCCTCTAGTACGCAATAGATCGGTCTATAACCAATTTGTTTGTATACGGAGACTTAGCAAGTGAACAGAATGACAAAAAGAAAAAATAAATGTTACAGATTCAATCCCCTCTAGTACGCAATAGATCGGTCTATAACCAATTTGTTTGTATATGAAGACTTAGCTAGTGAAGAAAATGACAAAAAGAAAAAATAAGTGTTCGATAGAGGTTTGGAAATATTGGATAACAAGTGGCAACATGCAAGTTTCTTGCTTAAACAAACAAGCTTATCAACTACGTGCGAAACACGGAGTTGAATAAAGGTTTATTATATTTATAAAGATAATAAATTAAATATTTGTAAAATTTAAAAAAAAATAATTATAATTATTAAATATTTATTTAAATAATAAAGTATTAAATTAAATATTATAAATTCCTTCGAACCTTTTGATTGTTTAAAATCGTCATTAAACCCTACATTTTAAGAGTGAGTTTTCAACTTTAAAATTTAGCAATAAATTCTAGTTATAAATAAAATTCTATTTAAATTTAACAAATAATCTCTATATGTAATAAAGAGTATAAATTGTCCCACAACCCTAAAATTTATGAATGATCCTTCAATACTAAAATTTAGGAAATGAAACTTCAAATCTAGGAAAATAAATTATTTTTTCATCTTTTATTTCATTTCAAAATCTTTTAATCTATATTCTACTATCAAATATAATTATATATTTTGTGACACCCTCAAATCTGGGCCTACATAGCTCAATTTGAGACGGCATAAAATACACAGTAATTAATGCAAACAGTACAAAAGACGAAAATACATAACCTAATAATACACAACTAAGTCTTCACTATTATTGTTACTCTATATACAACATGTAAAGACCACAACAACTATCTTTCGGACTTTCACTCCATTTCCCGGCTAGACCCAGCTATTCTCTTATTTCCTGAAGAACAATGGAACAAAAAAAAAAATGGTGAGCTCAAATAGCCCAGTAAGAAATATAATGACTAAGATAATAATGAGTAAATTATCATTAGCATTCAACAGTTGAGTTCTTAATAGAATACAATAAACAACAAGTTTTAGATCAATAATAGGAGTGGAATGAGCAATCCATCAGAAGAATCATGTAGACTATAATGTCCACTAACTTCTCATTTTAAGAAAAAATATTATTAACTTTTATCATTTTAAACACCACTGATCATGATAATATAAATTCACAGTTCCTGATTATAATCATACAAGTCAACAGTTAATCTTTGCACTATAGGCCAAAGATATTCAAATATAACACCAATGGTCATGATTATACAAGTTTTCAGCCTTTGGTCATAATCATACCAAACAACAATTTTTCTTTGCCCCAGACCAAAGAGAACATTCACCACATGTCCAAAAAGACACACGACAATTATATCGCATTTATCCTATCATTTGTGCCCCAGACCACAGATATTCATAACAAGAGTGATATAATTGATGAACAGAAGAAACAGGATGATCAATAAATATCGAAAGTTTATGATTTTACTTTGTGCAGATTCAAATAATGTCTAAATTGTGAATATGATGTGGACTCAAATTCAAGAATGATATTCAAAATCCACAGTTCAGAATAATGATTAAAGTTCAATAGAAAGATTTAGAAAAATAGGAAGGTTTGATTGAAATGATACTAGATGAAGCACAAACTATTAAGGAATATATAATCATTTAAGAAAATTTTACCAAATAGTACTTACCATAGTAAGTTAAGAATATGAAAAAAAAAAATGATACCATTTACCTTAACACGTGATTGGATATTGATTTAAATGAAATTGATCAACTTGAACAGTACTCGTACACTTATAAATCTTCACGAATACTCAAGATGACTTTAGCACACTCAAATAGAACTTACGCAAAGTAATATTTAAAGAGTGAAAGAAAGAATAAGTAAGAAAGTTTTATGAAAAACTCTTAAATTAAGGCCTTTATTTATAATCAAAAATCTTATCATAAACCAAGATTTTCTAATTTAATCTAAACCGTATATTTCAAAATAATGTTTAATCCATACCACTCATTTCATCTTTTAAGATTTTCTTAATCTAAACCATTCATTTAAAGATCATCTTTAATCTACACCGTTCATTTCAAATTATATAATTATTACATTATCTTTAATCTATATCATTTATTTTATATTTCCTTTAATCTATACCATTCAATTAACTTTATATATAAAACAACTAACTTTATATATAAAACAATTAACTTTATAAATCAACTAACTTTATATATAAAACAACCAACTTTATATAAAATAATTAACTTTATATATAAAAACAAATAACTTTATATAATTTATCATTATAAAATAATTTACTTTACATAATTTATATAAAGTAAATAACTTTATATAATTTATTATAATAAAAACAAATAACTTTATCAATTCAATTATTCAACAATAATTCATAATTATTCATTATTATGACTAATTGTTATAAATGTAGTGTAGTTGACTTTCTAAGTTAGATAAGCAGAAAAATTAACTAATAATGGAATACAACAGTTTAATCAACATCATAATAGAGATATCAATAATGCAGAAAATAAGTAAAAGAAAGAGCACGTTACTGTGTAATGACAATTATTGATTCAGTAATGTGAATTACTGTACATATGTTACTGTGACAATTATCAGTTTAATAATATGAATTATTATGCATGTGACAATTATTAGTTCAATAAAATCAATATAGTACAATAACCACTTTATCAGTTCAATAATATGAAACACTGTACAATATCGTGTGATATTGTGTAATACCGTGTGCTACTGTACAATACCGTATGTTACTATTCATTTACAATCGGGTATTTTAACAGTTAAAAGTGATAGTACCGTTGACTATTTTTATTTAAAAATATTACATATGTTATTTTCTATATCTGACAATATTTCATTGTGGGGGAGTCCACCAATATTATTTCGGCGCCGTCGTACGAATCGAATATTCCCCGACAAAACGAATATTTCTCGACAAAACGAATATTCTCCGACAAGATAAGATTTGCACAAAATATTTATTAATTTTTACTTTTGTCAATTTATTCACTTACTGTTTCAAACAAAAATATATAAAGATAAGTAGGGGAGTATTTCATAAAAGTCGGGGTCTTACAACCTCCCCTACATATGAAATTTTGTCCCCAAAATTGACGTACCTAATATTTCGAAGAGGTAAAGATACATAGATTTCATTTTAGATTCTAGCTCCCATTTCATTTTCTCAGTATCTTGGTTCCTCCATAAAACTTTGATTTGAGGTATAACCTTTGAGCATAGGATCTGCTCTTTCTTATTTAAGATCTTGATAGGTAACTTTTCGTACGTTATATCTTCTGCTATAATGTCTGGCTCTAACTTAATGATGTGATTCGAATCCTTCACATATTTACGTAGCTTGGATATGTGAAAAATGTTATGAATGAGAGACATGCTTTGTGGTAAGGCTAGTATATAGGCCACAGATCCTACTTGGTCTAGAATTTCAAATGGGTCAATAAATCGAAGGTTGAGCTTTCCTCTCCTTCTAAATCTCGTAACTCCTTTCCATGGAAAAACACATAAGAATACATGGTCTTCAACATTGAAACTTTCATCCTTTCGATGCAGATTAGTATAACTCTTTTGTCGTTCTTGTGCAGTGTGTATTTGTTGTCGAATTATTTAGATCTTTTCTGTTGTTAAGCGTACCAACTCAGGTCCCAATAATTTTGCTTCTCCGATCTCATTCCAACATACTAGAGAGCAACACTTTCGTCTATATAAGGCCTCAAATGGAGCCATGTTTGTGCTTGCTTGGTAAATGTTGTTGTAGGAGAATTCAACCAATGGTAAGTACTTGTCCCAACTTCCCTTGAAGTCTAGTACGCAAAGTCTCAACAGATCTTTGAGAGTCTGAATCGTCCTTTCAGATTATCTGTCCGTTCGAGGATGGTATGCATGTGACGCCCCCAAATCTAGCCCCACACAGCCCAAACTTGAGTCGTCAAAAGACTACAACAAAATTATTACAACAAAGCACAACGTACAACAATACAGGGTATAATAATACACAACTAAGTCTTCACTATTATTGCCACACTATTTTACAACACGTGAAGACTACGACAGCTATTCCTCAGACTCTCACTCCATTCCCCGGCTAGACCCTGTTACGTTTTCATCTCCTGTAATGGAACAAAAGAAAGGGTGAGCTCAAATAGCCCAGTAAGAAATATCATGACTAAGATAATGACGAATAATTTATCATTAGCCTTCAACAGTTGAGTTCTTGATAGAATACAATAGACTACAAGGTTTATATCAAAAACTGCAGTTAAATTCTTAAACAACGTTCAGATCAATAATAGCAGCGGAATGAGCAATCTATTAGAAGAATAATGCAGACTATAATGTCCACTCGCTTCTCTTTTTAGTAAAAATATCATCAACTTTTATCATCTGAAATACCATTAGTCAAGATAATACAACTTCACAGTTCCTGGTCATAATCATGCAGATCAACAATTCATCTTTGCACTACGGGCCAAAGACATTCAATATAACACCAACGGTCATGATTATACCAGATTCAGCCTTTGGTCATAATCATACCAACCAACAGTTCATCTTTGCACTACGGGCCAAAGAGAACATTAACCACGTGCCATAAAAGACACCGAACAGATGTATCGCCTTTAACCTAGTATATCGCCTTTAACCTATCATCTGTTCAACAATTATATCACATCTGTGCCCCCGGCCACAGATATTCACAACAGCTTGATTCTTGATGATTAATACAAATAACAGTGATACAAATGATGAACAGAAGAACAGGATAAACAATAAGTATCGGAAGTTTACTTTGTGCAGATTCAAATAATGTCCAAATTGCCAACATGATGTGGAGTGAAATTTAAAAATGATATTCAAGATCCACAGTTCAGAATAACGATTACAGTTCAATAGAAATGTTCAGAAAATAGGAAGGTTCAGTTGAACTAATGAAATTCAACTATTATGGAACATATAATATTTTCAGGAATTATAGAAGCAATAGTTCCATAATAAGTTTCGATTTAGGTGTATGGAAAAAAAAAAAATATCCCTTACCGTAGCAGGTTTGATTAACAAAAGGTGAAGGGAATTAATATCCCTTACCATAGTAAGTTTGAATAATGGAAGATGAAAAAGATGGTATCCCTTATGAGTATAAAGGAAAATGATATCACTTACGAATATGGAATAAAAGTGTCATGTGATAATTCGTGTAGACAAATTATTTCCACACGAGACAAATAAAAAAAAAGGTTATTCACCAACAGGCGATAATCCGCACCGTAAGGTTATTCCCATCAATTTGAATACGAATAGTTATTCACCAAACAGGCGTATTCCGCACCGTAAGGTTATTCCCACAATTTAATAGAATTTGAACACGAAGAGTTATTCACCAAACAGGCGATAATCCGCACCGTAAGGTTATTCTCAAAGATTAATAAGGAATGAATACAAAAGGTTATTCACCAACAGGCGGTAAACCGCGCCGTAAGGTTATTCCCACAATTTAATACATGGAAGTAAATGGCACAAGAAAGAAACGATATTATTTTCGAGAATCAAAGAATGATAATCCCTTCAAGTAAGAAAGAAAATAATATCCATTTATGATGATGAAAAGAGTGATACCCCTTACCTTAACACGTGACTGGATATTGATTTAAATGAGGTTGATCAACCTATATATTTATAATATAAATTAGTAATTACCACATATAAATTTCAAAGTGTATGATAACTCGTATATTATGAACTATCAAAATTATATATATTTAACATAATTTTTGTAGTATAATATAATAACTTTAGAATAGTTTTTAAAATAATATTTCAAAATAAATCTTCCAAAGAAAGCTTTTAAAAATGAATCTTCTAATAGAAGAGTCTTCTAAAGGAAGATTTGTGAATACCGCGAAATATAGGAATTTATGAAATTACTAATCTTTAATAAAAGACTTACTTGAAAAATTCCTGCACTCCTTTTGGCTTTCAAACTCTCAAAATAACCTTACTATTCTCAGAGAAAACTCATAAAATTCTTATATAAAAATTTTATGTTTTAGGTGTGATTTTTCTATTCAGCTGAACAATCTATTTATAGGAGGAAATAAGTTACTATGCGAGGGTAGGTGGACTGGCGTGCTGCACGCCAGTCTGAGAAAATCTCAGCAGCCGCCTGGCTGCCAAACTTCCCAGCACGCATTTCTCAATTTCAATTTTCATGTGGCCCCCACATGTTACTATTTCAAATAGTAAAATTAAATTTTTATTTTTTTTATTTTTTTTTTATAGAATTTATTTATTTATTTATTCTTCCTGTGAGTCCAACATATAAAATAAAATAATGCTATAATAATAATTTAACAATAATAAACACGTTACAGATTATTATTAATTTAATAATATAAATTACAGTGTATTTGCTACTGTGACAATTATTAGGTTCCATAATTTTAAACTACAGTGCTCCAACAATTATTGACTCAATGATATGAAATACAGTGTAATGACAATTATTGAATCAATAATGCAAAATACTGTGTAGCAACAATAATTGAATTGATAATATAAAATATTATGCAGTGACAATTATTGATGAAATGATGCGCAACAGTTACGGTGTCAATTATTAGACCAATAATACGAGACACTGTGCAATACCGTGTGCTACTGTAGAGTACCACATGCTACCGTAAAATACCATAAATTACCGTATGCTACTATTCTTTTATCACCAGTATTTAAACAGTTAACACCGTTGACTATTTTTATTTAAAAAGGTTACTTCTGTCGTTTTCTATATCCGACAATTATTCCGTTGTGGGGTCCACCAATAATTAGTTATTTCGGCGCCGTCGTACGGCCCGAATATTCCCCGACCAAACGAATATTCCCCGACAAAGCGAATATTGTCCGACAAAATAAAATTTGCACATAACATCCTTAACTTTTAACTTTATCTATTTAACCACTTACTGTTTCAGGAAAAATATATATGAAGAAAAATTAAATTTTGTATTTCATAAATTCGGGGTCTTACAACCTCCCCTCCTTATGAAATTTCGTCCCCGAAATTGACGTACCTGGCATTTCGAAGAGGTAAGGATACTTAGATTTCATCTCGGATTCTAGCTCCCAGGTCATTTCCTCAATATCTTGGTTCCTCCATAAAACCTTAACTTGAGGTATAACCTTTGAGCGTAGAATCTGCTCCTTCTTATCTAGGATCTTAACAGGTACCTCCTCGTACGTTAAATCCTCTTCTATAACGTCCGGTTCTAACTCAATGACGTGGTTTGGGTCCTTCACATATTTACGTAACATAGATATGTGAAAAACGTTATGGATGCGAGACATACTTGGTGGTAAAGCTAGTCTGTAGGCTACGGTTCCTACTCGATCGAGGATTTCAAATGGGCCAACAAATCGAGGGTTGAGCTTTCCTCTCTTTCCGAATCTCGTAACCCCTTTCCATGGAGAAACACGTAAGAATACATGATCTTCGACGTTGAATCTCCCATCTCTCCGATGAAGATCAGCATAACTCTTTTGTCGTTCTTGTGCTGTCTGTATTCGTTGTCGGATCATTTGGATCTTTTCGGTCGTCAAGCGTACCAACTCGGGTCCCAACAGTTTTGCTTCTCCTACCTCATTCCAACATACTGGAGAGCGACACTTGCGTCCATATAAAGCCTCGAATGGAGCCATACCTATACTTGCTTGGTAACTGTTGTTGTAGGAAAATTCCACCAATGACAAGTACTTATCCCAACTTCCTTTGAAATCTAGTACGCAAAGTCTCAAAAGATCTTCGAGGGTCTGGATCGTCCTTTCCGATTGTCCGTCCGTTTGAGGATGGTATGCAGAACTGAATCGTAGCTCAGTGCCCATAGCTTTTTGTAGACTGATCCAAAAGCGTGAAGTGAATCTAGGATCTCGATCAGAAACTATGGAAACTGGCATGCCATGCAATCTCACGATCTCATTTATGTACATACCGGTAAGACGTTCAAGTGAAAAGTTTTCTCGTATAGGCAAGAAATGAGCGGATTTGGTCAATCTATCTACGATGACCCAAATTGCATCTAAGCCTTGAGAAACTTTGGGAAGACCCGTCACGAAATCCATATTGATGTGTTCCCACTTCCATTCGGGAACCTCAAGTGGTTGTAATGGACCTTTAGGTACTTGATGTTCTGCCTTGACACGTTGACAAGTTAAGCACCTTGAGATAAACTCTGCAATCTCCCTTTTCATATTGTTCCACCAAAATGTATGTCGAAGATCTCGATACATCTTGGTACCTCCTGGGTGGATTGCAAATGGCGTGTTGTGTGCCTCCATCATGATTTTATGCTTCAATTCAGGATCGTTAGGAACACAGAGTCGAGAGTTGACTCGAAGTATTCCTTTCTCGTCGATTCTTGCTTCGGGGATGACACCTTCTTGTACTTTCTTCATCATGTTCATCAGTTCCGGATCGGTAGCTTGAGCAGCTTTAATTTTATCGATTAAAGCCGGTTCTACTCGCACGTGAGCAATCTTCGAATGGGTCCCTGGTGTCTTTAGCTGTATCTCCATCTTTTGCAAGTCGTACAAAATACACTTTTGTGTTGTCAGCAGTGCACTTGTACTCGCATAAGATCTTCTGCTCAAAGCGTCAGCTACAACGTTTGCCTTTCCCGGGTGATACTGGATTGTGTGGTCGTAATCCTTCAACAGCTCAAGCCAACGTCGTTGTCGCATGTTGAGTTCCTTCTGGGTGAAGAAATACTTGAGACTTTTATGATCCGTATAGATATCCACCTTTTCTCCGTACAAGTAGTGTCTCCAGATCTTCAATGCGAAAACGACTGCTGCCAACTCTAGATCATGAGTAGGGTAATTTTTCTCATAATCTTTGAGTTGTCGAGAGGCATAGGCTATAACCTTTCCATGTTGCATAAGGACACAGCCTAGACCTTTCCCTGAAGCATCATTGTATATGACAAATTCTCCCGATCCTGATGGAATGGTCAGAACAGGAGCTGAAACAAGTCTCCTCTTAAGCTCTTGAAAACTTTTCTCGCATTGCTCGCTCCATATGAATTTTGTGCTTTTCCGAGTAAGCTGAGTTAATGGAGTGGCGATTCGAGAAAATCCTTCTACGAATCTCCGATAATAACCAGCTAGGCCCAGAAAACTTCGGACTTCGGTTACTGTCTTGGGTTGTTCCCAATTTAGTACCGTTTCAATCTTCGCAGGATCGACTGATATTCCTTGACTAGAAATCACATGCCCAAGAAATGTGACCTCCTCAAGCCAGAACTCACATTTCTTCAACTTGGCATATAATTTGTTCTCACGGAGCTTTTGGAGTATCAATCTCAGGTGTTGTTCATGATCCTCGCGACTCTTGGAGTATATGAGGATGTCATCAATAAAGACAACCACAAAATGATCCAAATATTCCTTGAATATTCGGTTCATCATGTCCATGAAAGCTGCAGGAGCATTGGTTAGTCCAAAAGGCATGACTAAAAACTCATAATGCCCATAACGAGTTCTGAAAGCAGTCTTTGGAATGTCCTCAGCTTTAACCTTTAACTGATGATATCCAGAACGGAGATCAATCTTTGAGAAATGTTGAGCACCCTGTAATTGATCAAACATGTCATCGATCCGAGGCAACGGGTACCTGTTTTTGATGGTGACATGGTTCAATTCTCGGTAGTCAATGCACAATCTCATACTCCCGTCTTTCTTCTTCACAAATAGAACAGGAGCACCCCAAGGTGATGCACTCGGACGAATGAAACCAGTATCCAACAATTCCTGTAGTTGGACTTTTAACTCTTGAAGTTCAATGGGAGCCATTCGGTATGGAGTTTTGGAAATGGGCTTGGTACCAGGTTCAAGATCAATACAAAATTCAATTTCACGGTTTGGGGGTAAACCAGGAAGTTCCTCCGGAAAAACGTCAGGAAACTCATTAACAATGGGAATATCATTCAAGTTTGACGTATTTTTGTTCAAATCAGTGACATGAGCTAAAAAGGCTTGACATCCGTTTTTCAATAAACGAATGGCTTTATGGCTAGAAATAACAGTTATAGATTTCAATGGTTTAGTTGCTTGAATTTGCATGACAGGTTGATTAGGAATATGAAAACTAATAATCTTATGAAAACAATCAATTTTAGCATGATGGGTAGTCAACCAATCAATTCCTAAAATCACATCAAATTCATGCATCTCCAAAGAAATAAGGTCAACAGGTAATGTGAGGTTGTTGATTTGAACTAGGCAAGATTTATAGACAGTAGATGTAATGGTCATTTCTCCTAATGGGGTTTCAACTGATAAGTCAAAGTCCAAATTTTCAGGAGTTAAGTTTAAACGCTGAGCACATGCAGGTGAGATAAAAGAATGGGTAGAACCAGTATCTAACAAAGCGTAGACTTCACGAGAATAGCTTACCGGTTATCACCTCGTTCGAGTTTCGTGCCATTTGGGATGTCACAACAAAAGCTCTCCCTTGAACTACAGATTTTCCCTTATCCGCGCTAGCTTTTGGTATCATCACTGCAGCTGGACTTGATTTTGTGGCAGGACAAAACCGCGCAA
The DNA here is from genome assembly GCA_947179155.2 of Hedera helix. Classification (NCBI taxonomy): domain Eukaryota; kingdom Viridiplantae; phylum Streptophyta; class Magnoliopsida; order Apiales; family Araliaceae; genus Hedera; species Hedera helix. The sequence goes on along the minus strand of OX359270.1, from coordinate 15,794,588 downwards.
GATGACCCTCTTTCCCACAACTGTAGCACTTTTTGGACTGCAGTGTACAGTTTGGGCTGATGTGACCTTCCTGACCACACCTATAGCATCTCACTGGTGGTCGATCTTCTCCCCTTGAAACTGGGGTCGGTGCTGGTGCTGGTACTGGTGCCCTTCCATAATTATTATGGAATCTCTTTCTTTTGAAATTGTTCCCACTGGATTCTCCTCTTCTGTTATTTGATGTGGAATTACCACCGAAGTGTTGGTTACCTCCTCGATGGTTCTCGTTCCTGTGGTTGTTATCATTTCTCTGATCATTGACTCTTGGCTGTAATTTTTCATCTGTTTGCTCCACCCTTTGAGCCCTATCAACAACATCTGAATACAAACTAAATTTATGAGAGCTAAGTTGTTGACGGATTTCGAATCTTAGACCACGTAAGAACATCCGACTCATCCGTGCTTCGTCATCTACTAGATGAGTCGCAAAACGAGACAGTTCAGCAAACTTAGCTTCATATTGAGAAACTGTCATGTTTCCCTACTCCAGCTTAATGAATTCCACTTCCTTCATATGGCGGATGCTTTCTGGGAAGTACTTTTCATTAAATAGCTCTTGGAATTCTGTCCAAGACATCTCAAGTGCTGAAGGGTGGATACGTTTTACCGCTTCCCACCAGTGATCCGCCTCACCTCGAAACATAAAGGTAGCAAAGGGCACCTTCTGATCATCAGCGCATTGTAGGACATCAAGTATTTTTGTCGTCTGCTTCAGTCATGCCTCCGCTTTGAGTGGGTCAGGCTTCCCGTGGAATTCAGGTGGTCCCAATTCTTTAAATTGCTTGACAGTGATCATCCTCAAATTACCAGCGTTTCTACCGTTATTGTTAACTGGATTTCCTCTTGCCTGATTCTGCATGAACTGCATGAAATTCCTAAAGAATCCATCATTCATCATGTTATCAGGAATATTATTTCCTGAGTTGGCAGGAGGATTGTTTGTGGCTTCTTGATTTTCGGCTACATTCGCTTCGGGTATTTCGTAGTTAACCTCTTGATTTCCAGATGCCATATTAAACTGTGGTCACAAAATAAATGTTAGTTCAAATAAACTGACTCATCACTTCATGTCCCTATATTCAAATCAACTCATTAGATAATAAAATCTAATTTAGGTAGGACACACTAGTGACTGATTCTATTCGTCTCTCCCCTCCTAGTTCTAACCCCAGATCTCCATTAAAGACCATATCCCTAAGCTCTGATGCCAACTGTGACGCCCCCAAATCTAGGCCCACATAACCCAAACTTGAGTCGTCAAAAGACTACAACAAAATTATTACAACAAAGCACAACGTACAACAATACAGGGTATAATAATACACAACTAAGTCTTCACTATTATTGCCACACTATTTTACAACACGTGAAGACTACGACAGCTATTCCTCAGACTCTCACTCCATTCCCCGGCTAGACCCTGTTACGTTTTCATCTCCTGTAATGGAACAAAAGAAAGGGTGAGCTCAAATAGCCCAGTAAGAAATATCATGACTAAGATAATGACGAATAATTTATCATTAGCCTTCAACAGTTGAGTTCTTGATAGAATACAATAGACTACAAGGTTTATATCAAAAACTGCAGTTAAATTCTTAAACAACGTTCAGATCAATAATAGCAGCGGAATGAGCAATCTATTAGAAGAATAATGCAGACTATAATGTCCACTCGCTTCTCTTTTTAGTAAAAATATCATCAACTTTTATCATCTGAAATACCATTAGTCAAGATAATACAACTTCACAGTTCCTGGTCATAATCATGCAGATCAACAATTCATCTTTGCACTACGGGCCAAAGACATTCAATATAACACCAACGGTCATGATTATACCAGATTCAGCCTTTGGTCATAATCATACCAACTAACAGTTCATCTTTGCACTACGGGCCAAAGAGAACATTAACCACGTGCCATAAAAGACACCGAACAGATGTATCGCCTTTAACCTAGTATATCGCCTTTAACCTATCATCTGTTCAACAATTATATCACATCTGTGCCCCCGGCCACAGATATTCACAACAGCTTGATTCTTGATGATTAATACAAATAACAGTGATACAAATGATGAACAGAAGAACAGGATAAACAATAAGTATCGGAAGTTTACTTTGTGCAGATTCAAATAATGTCCAAATTGCCAACATGATGTGGAGTGAAATTTAAAAATGATATTCAAGATCCACAGTTCAGAATAACGATTACAGTTCAATAGAAATGTTCAGAAAATAGGAAGGTTCAGTTGAACTAATGAAATTCAACTATTATGGAACATATAATATTTTCAGGAATTATAGAAGCAATAGTTCCATAATAAGTTTCGATTTAGGTGTATGGAAAAAAAAATAATATCCCTTACCGTAGCAGGTTTGATTAACAAAAGGTGAAGGGAATTAATATCCCTTACCATAGTAAGTTTGAATAATGGAAGATGAAAAAGATGGTATCCCTTATGAGTATAAAGGAAAATGATATCACTTACGAATATGGAATAAAAGTGTCATGTGATAATTCGTGTAGACAAATTATTTCCACACGAGACAAATAAAAAAAAAGGTTATTCACCAACAGGCGATAATCCGCACCGTAAGGTTATTCCCATCAATTTGAATACGAATAGTTATTCACCAAACAGGCGTATTCCGCATCGTAAGGTTATTCCCACAATTTAATAGAATTTGAACACGAAGAGTTATTCACCAAACAGGCGATAATCCGCACCGTAAGGTTATTCTCAAAGATTAATAAGGAATGAATACAAAAGGTTATTCACCAACAGGCGGTAAACCGCGCCGTAAGGTTATTCCCACAATTTAATACATGGAAGTAAATGGCACAAGAAAGAAACGATATTATTTTCGAGAATCAAAGAATGATAATCCCTTCAAGTAAGAAAGAAAATAATATCCATTTATGATGATGAAAAGAGTGATACCCCTTACCTTAACACGTGACTGGATATTGATTTAAATGAGGTTGATCAACCTATATATTTATAATATAAATTAGTAATTACCACATATAAATTTCAAAGTGTATGATAACTCGTATATTATGAACTATCAAAATTATATATATTTAACATAATTTTTGTAGTATAATATAATAACTTTAGAATAGTTTTTAAAATAATATTTCAAAATAAATCTTCCAAAGAAAGCTTTTAAAAATGAATCTTCTAATAGAAGAGTCTTCTAAAGGAAGATTTGTGAATACCGCGAAATATAGGAATTTATGAAATTACTAATCTTTAATAAAAGACTTACTTGAAAAATTCCTGCACTCCTTTTGGCTTTCAAACTCTCAAAATAACCTTACTATTCTCAGAGAAAACTCATAAAATTCTTATATAAAAATTTTATGTTTTAGGTGTGATTTTTCTATTCAGCTGAACAATCTATTTATAGGAGGAAATAAGTTACTATGCGAGGGTAGGTGGACTGGCGTGCTGCACGCCAGTCTGAGAAAATCTCAACAGCCGCCTGGCTGCCAAACTTCCCAGCACGCATTTCTCAATTTCAATTTTCATGTGGCCCCCACATGGGTCCCACATGTTACTATTTCAAATAGTAAAATTAAATTATTTTTTTTTTATTTTTTTTTATAGAATTTATTTATTTATTTATTCTTCCTGTGAGTCCAACATATAAAATAAAATAATGCTATAACAATAATTTAACAATAATAAACACGTTACAGATTATTATTAATTTAATAATATAAATTACAGTGTATTTGCTACTGTGACAATTATTAGGTTCCATAATTTTAAACTACAGTGCTCCAACAATTATTGACTCAATGATATGAAATACAGTGTAATGACAATTATTGAATCAATAATGCAAAATACTGTGTAGCAACAATAATTGAATTGATAATATAAAATATTATGCAGTGACAATTATTGATGAAATGATGCGCAACAGTTACGGTGTCAATTATTAGACCAATAATACGAGACACTGTGCAATACCGTGTGCTACTGTAGAGTACCACATGCTACCGTAAAATACCATAAATTACCGTATGCTACTATTCTTTTATCACCAGTATTTAAACAGTTAACACCGTTGACTATTTTTATTTAAAAAGGTTACTTCTGTCGTTTTCTATATCCGACAATTATTCCGTTGTGGGGTCCACCAATAATTAGTTATTTCGGCGCCGTCGTACGGCCCGAATATTCCCCGACCAAACGAATATTCCCCGACAAAGCGAATATTGTCCGACAAAATAAAATTTGCACATAACATCCTTAACTTTTAACTTTATCTATTTAACCACTTACTGTTTCAGGAAAAATATATATGAAGAAAAATTAAATTTTGTATTTCATAAATTCGGGGTCTTACAATGCAGAACTAAATTGTAGCTCAGTGCCTATAGCTTTTTGTAGACTGATCTAAAAGTGTGAAGTGAATCTAGGATTTCGATCAGAAACTATGAAAACTAGAATGCCATGCAATCTTACAATATCATTAACGTACATACCGACAAGTCGCTCAAGTGAAAAGTTTTCTCTTATAGGCAAGAAATGAACGACCTTGTTCAATCTATCTACGATGATCCAAATCGCATCAAAGCCTTGAGAAATTTTGGGAAGACCTGTCACGAAGTCCATAGTGATGTGTTCCCACTTCCATTCTAGAATTTCGAGTAATTGCGATGGACCCTTAGGCACTTGATGCTCTGCCTTGACACGTTGACAAGTTAAGCACCTTGAGATAAACTCTACAATCTCCCTCTTCATATTGTTCCACCAAAATATATGTCGAATATCATGATACATTTCGGTATTTCTCGAGTGGATTTCAAACGATGTGTTATGTGCCTCCATCATAATTTTATGCTTCAATTCAGGGTCGTTAGTAACACAGAGTCGAGAGGTGACTCGAAATATTCCTTTCTTGTCGATTCTTGCTTCTGGAATAACACATTCTTGTACTTTCTTCATCAGGTTCATCATTTTTAGATCAATAGCTTGAGCAACTTTAATTTTATCAATTAAAGTTGGTTCTACTTATACGTGAGCAATCTTCATGTAGGTCCCTAGTGGCTTTAACTCTATCTCCATCTTTTGTAAGTCGTACAAAATGCATTTCTGCGTAGTCAGCATTGCACTTGTACTCGCATAAGATCTTCTGCTTAATGCGTCTGCTACAATGTTTGCTTTTTCTGGGGGATACTAGATGGTGTGGTCGTAATCTTTTAATAGCTCAAGCCAACGTCGTTGCCGCATGTTGAGTTCCTTTTGGGTGAAAAAATACTTGAGGCTTTTGTGATCCGTAAATATTCACTTTTTTCCCGTACAAGTAGTGTCTCCAGATCTTCAATGCAAAAACGATCGCTGTTAACTCTTAATTATGAGTAGGATAATTTTTCTCATAATCTTTAAGTTGTCGAGAGGCATAGGCTATAACTTTTTCATGTTGCATAAGTACACAGTCTAGACCTTTGCCTGAAGCATCGTTGCAGATAACAAATTCTCCCGATCCTGATGGTATGGTCAGAACAGGGGCTGAAATAAGTCTCTTCTTAAGTTCTTGAAAACTTTTATCGTATTTCTCGTTCCATACGAATTTTGTGCTTTTTCGAGTCAACTAAATTAATGGAGTGGCGATTCGAGAAAATCCTTCTACGAATCTCCGATAATAACCAGCTAAGCCCAGAAAACTTCGAACTTCAATTACTGACCGAGGTTGCTCCCAATTTAATATTGTTTCAATCTTTGCAGGATCAACTAATATTCTCTGACTGAAAATCACATGCCCAAGGAACGTGACTTTCTCAAGCCACACTTCTTCAGCTTGGCATACAACTTATTCTCACGTAGCTTTTGGAATATTAATCTCAGGTATTGTTCATGATCTTCACGACTCTTTGAGTATATGAGAATGTCATCAATAAAGACAACCACAAAATGATCTTAATATTCTTTGAATATTCGGTTCATCATGTCCATGAAAGGTGTAGGAGCATTTGTTAGTCCAAAAGGCATGACTAAGAACTCATAATGTCCGTAGTGGGTTCTAAAATTAGTCTTTGGAATGTCACATGCTTTAACTTTTAACTTATGATATCTAGAGTGAAAATCAATCTTTGAAAAATGTTGAGCACCCGTTTATCACCTCGTTCGGGTTTCGTGCCATTTGGGATGTCACAACAAAAGCTCTCCCTTAAATAATAAATTTTCCCATATCCGCATTAGCTTTTGGTACCATCATTGCAGCTGGACTTGATTTTGTAACAGGACAAAATCGAGCAACATGACCTTCCTTTCCGCAATTGTAGCACAACCTAAACTGCTGAGTACAGTTTGAGCTAATGTGACCCTCCTGACCATACCTGTAGCATCTTACCGGTGGTCAATCTCCTCCCTTTGAAATTGGTGCCGGTGCTAGTACTGGTACCAGTGCCCTTCCATAATCATTATGGGATCTCCTTCTCTTAAAATTATTCCCACTTGATTATCCTCTTTTGTTATTTGATGCTGGATTACCACCGAAGTGCTGGTTACCTCCTCTAGGGTTTTCGTTCCTGTGGTTGTTGTCATTTCTCTCTCTATGCTGATAATTGACTCTTGGCTGCAATATTTCATCTGCTTGCTCTACCCTTTGAGCCCTATCCATAACATCTAAATACAAACTAAGTTTATGAGAGCTAAGTTGTTAACGGATTTTGATTCTCAAACCTCATAAGAACATCTGACTCATTCGTGCTTCGTCATCCACTAGCTGGATCGTAAAACGAGATAACTCGGTAAACTTAGCTTCATATTGTGAGACTGTTATATTTTCCTGCTCTAGCTTTATGAATTCCACCTCTTTCTTTCTGGAAAGTACTTTTCGTTGAACAGCACTTGAAATTTCAGCCAAGACATTTCAGGAGTCGAATGATAGATACGTTTCACTGCCTCCCACCAATGGTCTGCCTCACCTCGTAACATAAAGGTGGTGAATGGCACCTTCTGATCATCTGCACATCGCAGGACATCAAGTATTTTTGTCGTCTGTTTCAACTACGCCTTCGCTTTAAGCGGGTCAGGCTTCCCAAAAAATTCAAGTGGTCCCAACTCTTTAAATTTCTTAACGGTGACAATCTTTGAATTATCAGCGTTTTCACCGATAGAACCTCCCTTTGCCTGATTCTGGATAAATTGCATGAAGTTTCTAAAGAAACCATCCTGATTTGCATGATCACTAGCATTATTTTCTGAAACTACAAGATGATTTTTTGTAGCTTCCTAGTTCTTAGCTACATTCGCCTCGGGCAATGGATAGTTCATTCCCTGATTTTCAAAAGTCATTCTAAGCTGTGGTCATAAGATAAAGATTAGTTAAACAAACTGATTTGTCACTTTCTGTCCCCACATTCAAGTCAACTCATTAGATAACAAAATTTAATTTATGTAGGACACACTAGTGACGTAATCTATTCGTCTCTCTTCTCCTACTTCTACCCTATATCTCTATTAAAGATCATATCCCTAAGCTTTGATACCAAATGTGACGCTCCCAAATCTGGGCCTACATATCCCAATTTGAGACGCCATAAAATACACGGTAACTAATACAAACAGTACAAAAGACGAAAATACATAACTTAATAATACACAACTAAGTCTTCATTGTTATTGCCACTATATGTACAATATATGAGGACTACTACAGCTATCTCTCAGACCTTCACTCCATTCCTTGACTAGACCCAGCTATTCTCTTATTTTCTAAAGAATAATGGAACAAAAAAGTAAGGGTGGGTTCAAATAGCCCAATAAGAAATATCATGACTAAGATAACAATGAGTAAATTATCATTAGCCTTCAACAGTTGAGTTCTTAATAGAATACAATAAACAACAAGTTTTAGATCAATAATAGCAGCGGAATGAGCAAACAATTAGAAGAATAATGTAGACTATGATGTCCATTGACTTCTCTTTTTAAGAAAAATATCATAAACTTTTATCATCTTAAACACCACTGGTCATGATAATATAAATTCACAGTTCCTGATCATAATCATGCAAGTCAACAGTTAATCTTTGCACTACGAGCCAAAGATATTTAAATATAACACCAATGGTCATGATTATACCAGTCTTCAGCCTTTGGTCATAATCATACCAAACAACAGTTTTTCTTTGCCCCAGACCAAAGAGAACATTCACCACGTGCCCTAAAAGATACACAACAATTATATAGCTTTTATCCTATCATCTATGCCCCAGGCCACATATATTCACAACAACAGTGATATAATTGATGAACAGAAGAAACATGATGATTAATAAATATTGAAAGTTTATGATTTTACTTTGTGCAGATTCAAATAATGTTCAAATTATTAACATGATGTAGACTCAAATTCAAGAATGATATTCAAGATTCACAGTTCAGAATAACTGTTAAAGTTCAATAGAAAGATTTAGAAAAATAGGAAGGTTCATTTGAAATGATATTAGATAAAGCGCAACTATTAAGGAATATATAATCATTTCACGAAACTTTACCAAATAGTACTTACCATAGTAAGTTAAGAGTATGAAAAGAATGATACCCCTTACCTTAACATGTGACTGAATATTGATTTAAATGAAGTTGATCAACTTGAACAGTACTCGTATATTTACAGATCTTCACAAATATTCAAGATGGTTTTAGTGCACTCAAAAAGAACTTACACAAAGTGATATTTAAAGAGTGAAAGAAAGAATAAGCAATGAAGTTTTATGAAAAATTCTTAAGTTAAGGCCTCTATTTATAGCCAAAAATCTTATCTTAAACTAAGATTTTTTAATTTAATCTAAACCGTATATTTCAAGATAATGTTTAATCCATATCATTCATTCTATCTTTTAAGATTTTTTTAATCTAAATCATTCATTTAAAGATCATCTTTAATCTACATCATTCATTTCAAATTCTATAATTATTATATTATCTTTAATCTCTACCATTCATTTCAGATTTTCTTTAATCTATATCATTCAATTAACTTTATATATAAAACAACTAACTTTATATATAAAACAACTAAATTTATATAAATCAATTAACTTTATATATAAAAATAAATAACTTTATATAATTTATCATAATAAAATAATTTACTTTACATAATTTACATAAAGTAAATAACTTTATATAAATTATTATAATAAAATCTAATAACTTTATCAATTCAATTATTCAATAATAATTCACAATTATTCATTATTATGACTAATTGTTATAAATGCAGTGTAGTTAGCTTTTTGAGTTAGATAAGCGAAAAAAATCAACTAATAACGGAATACAACAGTTTAATCAACATCATAATAGAGATATCAATAATGTAGAAAATAAATAAAAGAAAGAGTACGTTACTGTGTAATGACAATTATTGATTTAGTAATGTGAATTACTATGCATATGTTACTGTGATAATTATCAGTTCAATAATATGAATTATTGTACATGTGACAATTATTGGTTCAATAAAGTCAATATAATACAATAACCACTGTATCAGTTCAATAATATGAAACACTATGCAATATCGTGTGCTACTGTGTAATATTGTGTGCTACTGTACAATATCGTATGTTACTATTCATTTATCACCGAGTATTTTAACAGTTAAAAGTGATTGTACCGTTGACTATTTTTATTTAGAAAGATTACATATGTTGTTTTCTATATCCGACAATATTTCATTGTGGGGGGTCCACCAATATTATTTTGGCGCAATCGTATAAATTGAATATTCCCCGACAAAATGAATATTCTGTGACAAGATAAGATTTGCACAAAATATTTATTAATTTTCACTTTTGTCAATTTATTCACTTACTGTTTCAAACGAAAATATATAAAATAAAATTAAATTTGTATTACATAAAAGTCGGGGCCTTACATATTTATAACTATATGTTATTCTCATTATATTTTAATTTAATTAGTGCTCTTTAAAATTCATATTATCAATAATATGATATTATTAAATATTATAACTAATATACAGTATAGTCAAGGACAAGTAGAATCTTTTCATCACATGATTCAATAATAATATATATAGAAAATTATAAAATTAAATTAATTTTATAACAAAACTCGTGTTATTCATAAATAGTGAAGGCAACGAGAGATGAGTAACTGCACATTAAAATCTTTTCCCGTATATTACAAATTTATAATTGCCACAATATATTCTACAATGCATAATAGGGTTAGTAGAAGAATTCTGACTTGTGTCAACATGTATTTAAAATAAGGCCGAATAACAAAAGAGTTTCTCAAAGTTCGTCACTTAATTTTGATTTGCAAAAATCTCAATTAAGTATTTCAACCGGTCAATTTAATTCAATCCACTCCTAACGTTGACTTTGGCTTAATTTTTATACCTAGGGTAAAATTTTCACACACCACTAAATCTAATTTTAAAAATAGAATAAAAAGTAAATTAAAAATCTAAAAAATGAAACCCAATTTGAAGAAACATAAAATAATATAATTTAAAAATCTAATTATTTTTTATATATAAAAAAAACTGACATTTTGAAAACTAAATCAATCACCACCCGAGCAATCCTATGAGGCTGAAACATCAATGCACAGTCCGTTCAAAAATATTATTTTCTTCTCCTTCCATTCGGTTTCTCCATTTGCAGAGTAAAAAACTATTACCAGTGTGAGCAGAGAAGTCTTTCTTTTCCTTTTCGTAGGACCTAAGGATTTTGGCCACACATAAAACGTATTTTACCCTTTTGAAGGTAACTAGTATATTAGTGCGTGTGAGGCACTGGCCCTTTTTTTTTCGTGTGATTTTATAATTTTTTTTGATAATTTAATAATTTTTATGGATTGTTAATTGTTGAAATTTTATAATCAATTATATAACAAATAATAAAATAACAATTTACGGCATGTTATAACAATTTAAATAACAATAATAGCAATTTTTAAAGCATAATAATTTTCAGTATTTCATATTAATTGTAAATTTTCATTATATAGACTTTGATTGTTGTAGTTTGAATTTCTTCAGCAAGTTCAGATAGTAATAAATATGATTTAGCCACGGGTAGGGATAATTCGATTATAGGAAAAAATGAAATTTGTTAATGTGGCGGAAACTATTTATAGGTGAATTTGACTGACATCATGCAAATAATTTTTTTACTTAAAGATAATCATTGTCTCCCCATTTTTTTTTGCTATGAAACAATTAAATGCATGATGTATCTTGTTTATAAAATAAATGGGCCATAAAACGGAAAGTTTTTACGGATAATGTTTACGTTTGATTATGAATTGAGAACAAAATTTTGGTTCAATCTTTTAATTTTCTATCCAATTTAGTATATTTACTATTCATAATTGAAATAATTAATTAAATAATATCCTTGTTTGTAAAGCATTCAAATGTAAGCCAACTTGTTAACTTAATAATTGATCAAAGTAAGCTATAATATATAATTCAGTATTTAGTATATACTTAAATATTTAATAATTTAGTAACTATAATTATTATTCTCAAAATCTTAATTAAATACTTATCTATTTAACAATATAATAAACTATTATCTATGCCAACTCTTCGCACGGGATTGATGAGCTTATATAATTAAAAACACAAAATAACGTTTCACAAATTTTTAGTCTAACTTTTTTTTCTTTTTTATCCAATTTAGTATAATTACTATTCATATTTGTAACAATTAACTAAATACTATACTAGTTTGTAAAGCATTCAAATGGAACCCCAACTTGTTTAGGAAAAAAGAAGGTGTTTTTTGTTTTTATATCTCGAATATGAACATTTACTTTTAAAAGAAATTTTATTTTTAATTCTACCAATTTTATTTCAAGTTTTTATTATTATTTATGTATGATAAATTTTTATGTAGGACATTACTATTATTACCATTTTATTGAGATGTTAAGATATCAAAAAAAATTCTTTACATATATATCACGCAATTTGTTATATTAATATCAGTCATGAATTTTATTATTAAATTCATTATAATTTAAAATTTTACCAAATCACATGATCAATTAATTGTTTTAATAATATATGTGATTTTTTCAAACATAACAACAATAAAACTAGTTGAAAATTATAGCGTTTTCATTACTAAATAATTATTATAACTAAATTAAAACTCATTAAATCTTGAATTTCATACTTTTATTTAGATTATCATTTCAAGCAAATTTTGTAAATATAAACTCTACTATGAAATTCCATTACAAACTTAAATAATATTAAAAGAATTATTTTCTCATAATCATAACTAAATAAATATGCAGTCATTCAAATATTTATTTTAATAATTGATTAAAGTAAGCTATAATATATAATTTACTATTTACTATGTACTTAAATATTTAATAATTTTGTGACTATAATTATTTTTCTCAAAATCTTAATTAAATACTTGTTTATTTAATAATATAATAAACCATTATCCACGTCACCCCTTCGCACGAGGTTGATGAGCTTGTATAATTAAAAACACATTGTTTCACAAATTTTTGGTCTAATTTTTCTTCTTTCCTAGCCAAACTAGTAAAAGTACTATAAAAATTTGTAATAATTAAATAATATTTAAATTTTTAACGTATTCAAAAGCAGTCTTCTTAACTTGTTAGAAACGAAAGATTTTTTTTTTTGTTATTATATCTCTAATTGAAAAAAGGAACTTCTAAAAGATAATTTTTTTTTGCTTCTATCAAACTTATTAAAAGATTTTTTTTATCCCAAATTTATGTAATATCATATATTTTAATAAATTTTATATAGGATAATTTTATTATTAAAATACGTACTAAGATATCAAAAATACCTCTTAACAAGCAACTAAGAAAATGCAGATATATATTGGATAACAAGTGGTGCCACATGCAAGTTTATTGCATAATGTTTTCCTTTTTTTTTTTTTTTTTTTTTTCCTTTTCTTAGGACCACCAAAAAACCTAAGGATTTTGATAATCTTTTTTTTTTTCTTTTTCCAAAAATTTTGAAGTTTCAAACAAAGTCCAGTGTTTAGAACTTGAAAAACATGGAAGAAGAGAAAAGAAATAATATCTCTTTATATTATTGGCTTAGCAAGATTACAATTGGGTGAATATTTATAAGCCCCACTCCTTTGATTCAAAGCTCTCATTGTCAAGTCTTAGAAAATACTATGGGCCACACATAACCCGTATTTCACCCTATTTCCTCTCTATATGTATCAAGGGTATAAATTATTATATTATTTTGATGATAATTAAATTAAAAGATTAAAAGACATTAGAAAAAGTAGGCTAAAATCCTCTCCATAGGATTTTTTTTAGATTAAATATAATTATTCTCCTATGACGATTCTCTTATTCATTCTAGAAGGAAAATGAGTCTTACCCGACCAAAATGTGTGACGATCCCAAATTCGAGTTCCATAACCTCGGGTTTGGTTCTTCACTGTACACTATTTATTAACAATTAAATACATAAATTGCATTTAAACTTCGCGGAATAATACAAAAGGTTCCTTATAAAAATGTTACACTTCCCAAGGTCGATAAACCTTAACATAAACGGTACATATCTTAAGGGAATACAAAAGATTTACAAGAAAATTACATAACAGTAATTTAAATCTAACATGCGTTAACTAATCTAAGTGTTTGCTTTCCCCTTGCCTTTATCTTGTTTAAAACATTCAGGCTTAGCTGAAAATAAGTCATGATATAGCAAGAATAAACAACTAAATGACTCAGCAAGTTTGTAAACAACAGTATAAGATATATCATGATAAAAAAAGAAATAATCATTAGGGCTTTCAACAATGAATAACAGTTGTGAAAGAAATCAAGAATCAATGTTTCAATATAAGAATGAATTTACTCTTTATTGCTGAGTGGTCTTTAATGACCATGAACTGCGAGGGGATCAGCCTCTTGTATCCTATGTATATGCATAACATTTAGATTTTTTGCGCAAATTCGGTTTCCTGACAAATAAAAATCTCCTTTAACTAGGGTTGTTCATTCTCAGTCTTACTATAAAAATCTGCACCAACAATTGACTTAGACATTCTTAAACAGTTCTTGAATTAATGAACTTAAACATGCATTGTCTTCCTTTTAAAATATTCAATTTGATGAATTTAAACATACATTGTTTAGCCGAAACAATTAGCTTAGACATTCTTAAAAAGTTCTTGAATTAATGAACTATAACATTTGCAAACACACTATGTGTGAATAGAATAACAATTAATGATGTGAAATAATTTTAGATAATTAATCCACGTTAAGCACTGTCAAATAACTACGAGTGTAGATACTTGCTCAATAATAATTACAGTTGAAGAAAACTTGCAATAATAAATACAAGTTAGGGTTAAGAAGAACTTGCCTCGTGCGTCGTCTACGGCTAACTAATTTAATTTAATAATCCTTGTACGGACTTAAAAATAAATCAGTTTGATCTTAAATTAGTATCATATACCTGTAAGTATAATGACCTTTATAACTCTTGCGAACCACATAATTAAATAATTACGGGTACATAAACACTTAGAAAATATTATCACTACTTGATAATATTTCAAACACAAAGAACATATATTAACTATTTAATATAACTCAAACAATTATTTAATATTATTAATAATTTAATAATATTTTATTAGCCTTATAGTTTTATTCATCATTTAATAATATCTTATAAATCTTCTAAGATTAACTAATATTATTAATTATTTAATAATATTTTATTCATTATCTAATATTATTGACTATTTAATAATATCTTATTAAGTATCTAATATTATTAACACTTAATAATATTATCTAATATTATTAATTATTTAATAATATTTTATTAATTATCTAATATCATTAATCATTTAATAATATTTTATTGGTTATCTAATATTATTAATCATTTAATAATATTTCATTATTTTTCTAATATTATTAATCATTTAATAATATTTTATTAGTTGTCTAATATTATTAATCATTTAATAATATTTTATTCCCTTATTAATATTATTATTCATTTAATAATATTTTATTGACCTTATAATATTATTATACTTTTAATAATATTTTAATAATTTTCTAATATTATTATTTATTTAATAATATTTTATTAACTTAATTTAAATTATTAAATCTTTAATAATATTTATCATCTTTTACTTATTAATTCAACTATCCTTAATTTTAAAAATACACTTATTGAGTCCAAAAATAATAAAATAATTTTTGGAACATTTTTCATTTTCTGATCCGGGCCGACCCAACCCGGCAAACTGGGAATCCGGCCCAGCGCCGCCTGCGCTTGGAATGAACTGATTCCAGCGTTGCCGGAGCTAGAAACAGAATGCCTGAGTACTGCCGGCGCTCAGTTTTGAACTGAGTTAGCGCCGCCGGCGACCGGGTATTTCGTGTTCAAAATTTGATAAATTCCAACTTGAATTATTTTGATTAAAACTTGTACTAAATGAAATCTACACATCCAAAGGACACAAAATCAGTGTTGATGTGTTCCTAACTTCTTGTTTTACAACATTTCATGGTTCGATCACATTTTTGAAAACGTTTGCACACTAAATTAAAGATCGAACCACTTAAGGTTTCAAAATGACCTACTTTGCAGTAACAGCCATAACTTCTTTGTTTTTACATATTTTTGAAAGATTCAAGTTGGGTTTTTCTTAAAACTCATATATATAACTTTCTAGCCATAAAAATTCATTTTCTAACTTGTACATTTCAAATTACAACATTAATTATCACATGCTTAGTTAGGGTTTTACCGATAATGTTCGATATGAACATTTCTACCATTTTAAAGCAAAATACACATACCAAATCATGATATAAACACATCAAACTATGAATATACATATATTACATAGTTAAATACTTCTAGACCATCAAAATAACTTTTGATCAGTTAAAAATATATTTTAACTGTTCAAATCATATTTAGACTACAAAAATGAAATATAGGAAGTTTAGAGCACTTTTAAACCTTGTGGTCTTGGATGCTCTTCTTCTTCTTCTACCAAAGTATGTGGTGAAGCTTTGTGTCATCCACCAAGCTCAACCTCTAGCTATTTCCTTAAGCTCACAAGTGTTTCTTTCTTTCTCTCTAGGAAATGCTCTCTATTTTTCTTTCTAGGAATGTTTCAAATGAACTAACCAACATCACCAAGGTTGTGGAGTGTCTTATTTATAGCTAAATGCTAATCCTCCATTAGCTCTCTTAATTCACTAGTGTTGGTGAATTTAGTGTTAATTAGAATTACTATTCCATTGAATGACCATGTGATTGACTAGGGTTGTTGGCCAACTTTGTCATTGTGTAAATTAGAAGCAACATGAAAATCAAGCAACCCCCCAAGTGGGCCCCCCTCCAACCGACCAATGGCCTTTTCCAAGCCATTTTTCCTTTATTTTTTTCTACTTTAATTATGCATATATACATCTATATATGTATATTCCTATATGTAACAAGCTTGATCAATTTTGACTTTCTATTGGGCTCCACATTGGACTCTAGGATTAAATATATTGGACTCATCCATTTAATTGTTTTGGGCTCAATTTGATTAACACATTGGGCTAACATTTAAATAACTATGCTACATTTAATTAAAATAAGCATTGAGCTTGTTTAATTAATTGCATGGGCTAAGGTTTAATTTAATTACTTGGGCTACTAGGTAAATTCAATTGACCTAGTTTAACAACTCATTTGGATTAAAAATATAATCCAATTAGATTTACTTTAGTTAATTATAACCTCTTGCTTCATTGTTTTAAATAAATATACACATACACAAGTATATCCATTTAATTATCTAATGCACAATTAATTAGTCCAAAAATTTTAAATTCATTGTTAATTATTTAATAATCATAATAACAATGTCTAATGAGATTCGTGGTCATTACAAAATGTATTACCTGACCTGGTATTTTTCTCGCTTACCACAAATTTCCTAACCTCATAACCCTATTTCAAATCTAACCTTGAACCACTAACCCTAAAATCTTGACCTCAAACTACTAAGAACAATTCAATATTCAAGTGCCGAAGATCAATTTCGAAGACGGTCAAATTCTTAGTGACATACTAAACATAGCCGACCTCTCAACTATATTGTCCGACAACATTTCTAGCCGACCTCTCAACTAAATTGTCCGACAACAGTTTTAGCCGACCTCCTATCAACGTTGCCCGACCAACAATTTCCAAAGGCATGTCGAAACTACCAGAACAAGCTGAACTTTAATAAAGATTACATGCTTACCATATGTACAAACATTCTGTTAACTCAAGCTTTAAAATAATAGAGTATTTCTAGCCTTCAGTAAATGAACTTTCAACTATTATCCATTTTTAGGCTATACTACACGAACTCAGAGGTAAGATTCTTATGAGCATTGAAAAGTCAAGTACTAGTGAGTTAGACAAAAAAAATTCCTCCCGCCGCCCAAAAATTCTACAAAATATATTTTCAAAAGTCATACAAAATCTTCAATCCTATGTGGCAAGTAAAATCCTATATACCATTTTGAAGGCCACATCAATAGGAAACAGAAAAGAAAAGCTAGGAGAATTAAAGAACCATTGGATCAAGCATTTTTGAATTAAACTGATCTTTGTCATTCATTCAAAATTCTCCATACTTATAAATACTAGCATACTTCATTCTTTCCAGTTTACAAATCTAGAAAGAGACAAAATTTCCACAATTCTCTTCCAATCTTAAATTCTCAAAGCTATATTTCAAGTGGGGTATAAAGTGATAAAAAGAGCAAGAAACATATATATTGTCATGCATTCATATACTACACTTTTACACATTTTAGCGCACATACTTTATTATATATTGTGCTAACATATCACTTTCGTATTTGTGGTTAATATTATCATTACTGCTATATATGCGATATATATATATATTAAACACAACAACACATAATACTAACATTGTTATTTATATCATTGTGATTTATTCAAGTTATTCTTCATTGATTATATCTATAACACTTGAATTAATATATTATATATATTAATCTGAGCTTTATACATAATCCTTCTAGAAAGTGAAAAACAAGTGAGCATGCCTTTAGTAGCTTTCCTTTTAAGGATCAGTATCACTTGAAAGCCGTGAATTGTAGTCCTTTCTAGTTAAGTGATACTGATAGAGTTAAATTATACGATATTTTTATTCCCTAATACTTAGTTTTTATATTTATTGTGTGTTTAAATGTTTAATTATTTAGCTTATTTTAATTTTAATAGGTTTTATAGGATTTTAGTTAATTTATGTTAATTTAGGTAATTTTATAGTATTTTTATATTTCTTTTTATTTATGTGTTTTTATTTATTTTTAGTGTTTTAGGTGTTTTATTTATTATTATGCATTTTTATTATTTTTAGTAATTTTATATTATTTTTATTTATTTTTAATTAATTTATATTTATTTTTGTAGGAAAATTAAAAGCTGAGGGCATTTTTGTAAAATCTGCAAAGACCGGGGACAAATTTGTAATTCTGCAAGAAGCCGGTGGCAAAATCGTAATAAAGCAGATTCTTGGGGGTCTTGATTGTAAATATCCAGGTGGTGGCAGTTTCGTAATAACGGCGACAAACATCCGCGCAATGCGCGAAAATCAGCAGCAGGCGAAGACAAGAAACGACGCCGTTTTACGGTTTAAAGGAAAGCAGCCCGCGCAATGCGCGCGGTGATGCTGAACAGTGGCAAGAAAGGAACGAAACGGCGTCGTTTTGATGCCAGTTCCGCGCAATGCGCGGGAGGCAGTGACCGGGCACTGTAGCGAGTGGCGTGTTTGGCTTGCGCATTAATTCCAGAAACGAGATTATTCGCGAATTTTGCTACTTTTTGATTCCAAATTGGATTTTAATTCCAACTAGGGTTAGGATAATAATTATTTTATTTTTCTTTTATTTTTAATTGTAAATCCTATTAGGGTTTGGACAAGTTAGGAGGTTTATGGAGCCTATAAATAGAGGGCTTGAGACGCATTGTAAGATATAACTTTTCTTAGAATAAAAATTCTCTATTCTATTATTTAGTATTCTTTATTATTATGAGTAGTTAATTTATTTTTCTTGGTTTAAGTGATTGAAGCCATCAAGATTTATACACCGTGAGATCTAATTTATTTTAATTGTTCAATTTATATTTTGAATATTGAATATTTGTCTGTGTTTAATTTTATGATTAATTCGTTTAATTGCTAGGATGCATACTAGTTTATTATTCATTGAAATCTACTGCTAAGTTAAATATCAAATCCGTAATTGTTTGGTCACTTTAATTTGCGAAGCAACTAAGGTTAATAATTATTTTGCTTATCAAAATATTGTTATATCTTAGGAAAAATATTCATCTAAATTAAATGCAGACGCTTGGATTGTGTTGTTTAGTTCAACGATCTCTCTATTTCTTTATGCTACTACTAGGTTAAATCTTTAGCGCTTGTCTGAGATTAGTTAGTAGTAAGGGTTATTTAGATCGATTATTTAGTAACCCTTACTACTAAATAATCTCAGACAAGCACTAAAGATTTAACCTAGTAGCAGCATAAGGAAATAGAGAGATCGTTGAACTAAACAACACAATCCAAGCGTCTGCATTTAATTTAGATGAATATTCTTCCTAAGATAAAACAATCTTTTGATAAGCAAAATAATTATTAATCTTAGTTGCTTCGCAAATCAAAGTGACCAAACAATTACGGATTTGATATTTAATTTAGTAGTAGATTTCAACAAATAATAAACTAGTGTGCACCCTAGCAATTAAACGAATTAATCATAAAAGTAAACACAGAAAAATATCCAATACTTAAAATATAAATTGAACAACTAAAATAAATTAGATCTCACAGTGTATACATCTTGATGGCTTCAATCACTTAAACCAAGAAAAAGAATTTAGCTACTCATAATTGTAGAGAGCATCAAAGAATAGAAGAAAGAATTTTTATTCTAATAGAAGAGTTGTCTCTTACAATGTGTCTCAAGCCCTCTATTTATAGTCTCCATAAACCTCCTAACTTGTCCAAACCCTAATAAGATTTACAATTAAAAATAAAAGAAAAGTAAAATAATTATTTTCCTAACCCTAATTGGAATTAAAATCCAATTTGGAGTCAAAAAGTAGCAAAATCCCGAAATAATCTGTTTTGTAGCAATTTCCGCGTCTACTAAACACGCCCTTCGCGCCCCTTGACCGGTCAACTCACGCGCGCCCGCGCATTGCGCCAGCACTAGCATCCAAATGACGCCGTTTTGTTCCGGTTCCTATTACTGTTCAGCATCACCGCGCGCATTGCGCGGACGCTTCTTCCCTTCCTCGCAAATGACGTCATTCTCCTTCCTCTTTTCCTCTTGCGCGCAATGCGCGGTAAGCGATTCCGAAATTACGATTCTGCCATTCTGCGGATTATTTACCAATTTGCCATCCGAGTTTTGCGGAATTTACAAAAATGCCCCCAAAGCTTATTTTTCCTACAAAATAAAATATAAAATAATTAAAAATAAATAAAATTAATATAAAAATAATAAAAATGCATAATGATTAATAAAACACCTAAAATACTAAAAATAAATAAAAACACATAAATAAAAAGAAATATAAAAATACTATAAAATTACCTAAATTAACACAAATTAACTAAAATCCTATAAAACCTATTAAAATCAAAATAAGCTAAGTAATTAAACATTTAAGCACACAATAAATATAAAAACTAAGTATTAGGCCATAAAAATATCGTATAATTTAACCCTATCAAGTTCGTCGATAATTCTATCAAAAGTAATTATCCTCGATGGAATTAATTCCGACTCAATTTTTCTTTGGAATAAATATAATTCTGACGGAATACAATTCCAACGAAAATTTACGTCGGAATAAAGGTGACACGCGCCGTTTTAAAATAACTCATTGTGGAACTTACCCCCGATGGAATTTTTGTCGAAGTTAACACATTCTGTCAAAATTAATGTGACATATGGCATCCTCTGATGCCCTATGAAGAATAAAATTCCGTCGAAAATAACTTATCTCATCGAAAATATTATTATTTTTTAAATAATTTCATTTTTGTTTTTGCAGGTTTTAGCTTTTTAAACCATATTTTTGTATTTGTAAACTTGCTTTATCCCAACAACACATACAATAATCTATTTCTTATGGTCACGTACAATGTAATTAGTACAATAACAACAACATATACGAATTAAGTCAAAAATAATAAGAAATATAAAATAATTTTTCATAAGTTATACAAAACATTGTTTAAAAGTACAATGCTTTACAAACCTCAACTAAATTACATACAGTTAAGCTAAACTAAAGTGAATACAACTAAAGCATTTACAAATGTTGTACAAAACTAAATCAAACTAGTTCTACCACCAGTGTGAGGAGAATCATCGGCGGGAGTCAACGGTGCTGCTTTGGTATATGAAACATGGCTTTGGAATCATAGTAGAGTCCTTTAGCGTGTGGTCTTTATTCCAGAACTCGACCATAGTGGGAGGTCATCCCAAGCTCACCTACATGGCCTAATAAATAAATTAATAAAACATTTTTTGCTTATATTTGTTTATGACAATATCAAAGTAAACAACTGAATGCATACATATCGACTTCACTTCCTAAAATAACTGTGAGGCAGTAGTATGTACTACTCGGAGCAGGTTACGATTTTCTTCATCTGATCCGATTTTTTCTTGAAGTCATCAGCATCCCATTGAGTACACATGGCCTCCCATGCTGCATCTGATATAATATCAGGCTTATGGTCTCGAATCGTAGTCTCGGGCTGGTCTACAACTGCTCAGGCGACCCTTTGTCTCATTTCGTACAACTAGCCGGCGTAGTTGTTTACGACGCGTACAATAACAACAGAGTCGCGGGCTGCCTGAAAGATGCCCTCCTTATAACTAAAATAAGTATATAAAAAAATTCCAACTTATCAAAAAAAAGTGAACTGAATATGTGTAAGTACCTAAAAATCGCGCAACACAGTGTTGTTTGCCTAAATCTTACTTAGCAAAACACATAAGTATACGTGGTTTAACTATAGTGTAATAGCAAGCAATGTATCATTTTCCACAAGGACTTTCTATTATTAATACACCAAAATACTAATCCTAAATCACTTCAACCCTAATTAAGCAAACACTCAAAATTGATGAATATAGATTAAATTGATTGAATTATCATAAATTAATGACCAAGAATTGATATCAAGTTATAAAACATTAAGGTTATAACTTCTCCTAACATTTCATTTGAACCTTTTCATTCTCTATTTAAGTAATCGACCATGTGGAGTTGTTAACCAGAAATTCATATATATTCACTAGTCTTTGTCGATGGTCAAGAAAATATCACATATTCAAATAAATAACTATGTGTCCATGATATTTAACATTAAATAGGAGTCATTAAGCTCAAAATTTCTTGTAAGTTACACATGATATATAGGTATATATCTATCCTATATACAAATCAAGCAATCTATCACATGTAGAATGACAAGAACATATGTTGAAATACCCAGACCTAAGTTTATATTCTATTTCCCAATT
Organism: Hedera helix; assembly: GCA_947179155.2. Classification (NCBI taxonomy): domain Eukaryota; kingdom Viridiplantae; phylum Streptophyta; class Magnoliopsida; order Apiales; family Araliaceae; genus Hedera; species Hedera helix. Next base: position 15,771,903 of record OX359270.1, on the reverse strand, counting down.
TCATACAAACTATCATGCTACTTACTGGCCAAGTAATTATAATTTAAGCATAAGATATGATAATCAACTACAACACAATAAATCAACATTAATTGGCTTCAATTTACATGGTAGGTTCCATTACAACCTTAAATCTGTAGTTTAGTTCATCACTAATTTCTAAACCATAGATAACAATTCAAGCAACATACAAATGAATCAAAGTAAAAAATGAAAAGAGAAAGTAGAATTTGGGTGACTCTAGATTTCCCTTTAGCCTCCAACTATGATCTCCCCTTTTGTTGCCTCCTTGAATCCCTAGCTTCCAATCTCTTGATTTTAATTCTCTGTGTTTCTTTCTATCCCGTCCTATCTTGCTCCCCTCCTTTTGGTCTCTCCCAAAAATTGCCTTTTTCGTGACTCCCACAGCAATTTTAATCCTCCACTTACACCACCATCCGGGTCCCACAAAAGAAAACTGAAAAATTGTATTTCCCTGACGACTGCTGATTGGGTGCTGAGTGGGCGCCTAGGCACGCTAAGTTGTTGTCCGTCGGTGCCGAGTGGGTGCTAAGTTAGCGCTTTGTGGCTAAAAATTACACTTTTGCCCTTTTTAGCTCAAAATCTTACAAAACAAGAAAGGAATACAAAAGAAAGTAAAATGAACAAATAAGACATATAATTGAATGAAAACATTACAAATTATTAAACCCAAAGCACTAGATTCGCAAATATGAAACTTACTTATCAAACACCCCCAAACTTATCGTTTTGCTTGTCCGCAAGCAAAATGAATAACAACACAAAACTAAACATAAAATTGAACTAACTAAAAATCTATATACCAACCAATGAACCAACCAATATCCAAGCATATGCCTCAGAGACTCCTTAGCTAGAATTTAGACAACACTTCAAAATCATGCTTCATCCATTCTTAAAACATTACTAGCATCGTATTACTTTCAACCCCTATCATGAATGTGTGAGTTCAATGTGACAAACTAACCAAAATTCAAATAAGTTTATGATCTTTAATACCCATAAATGATATTTGACAAAAATAATTTCATAACTCCTTTATATGCTTACTTTCACATAATTTTTTTTTTAAGATTAATTCACGAGTGCGTCTTTCGCTCCATCTCGTATATTATTATCTCGATGTGTGCAATGCATGTTTTTATTAAGCTATTCATAATTACCCGTGTAGCGGACTTTCCACCAGTGACTTCCAAACCAGTTGATTTTAGGACACTAAGTGTAGAGACACTCCGAATGACTTACTTATCCGAGTAGCTACAACCACAAAAATAAACTAGCCAAGCTGCTTTTAACTATTATACTTTTTAACCTTTTTCCTTTTTTAATGGACATTGAAACAAACAGTATTATTCTTTAGCAAACCATGATCAAATACGCATATTAAGGTTGTTCTTATCATTACAGACATTTAATTCAATCAACCTATCTTAAATTTTAATTAATTTAACACATCAAATATGTGCATATAAATATCAGGGGTCTGAGCAATGCAACAACTCATAATAGTCAAAAATTAGACTACCACTCATTATCCATTTCGCCCAAATCAATAGCTAATTCATCATATTATCATCACCGGCAAACATTGGACTATATCATTTCATTGCTTGATCCACTACTCTAACACACATAAATACACATAGTACCTAGGTTAACCCATTTTCGTAAGGAACACGATTGCACTTAGCATGTAAAACAAGACTTTGAACCACAAGGTTACCCCAAGTGGACTAGTTGTGCCTCGTGAGGGTTTCTAGTGAATATACCACCCACAAAATTCCAAAATTGTTGTGCAACTAAACATAAAATGAAAAATGTTTAATAGTAATTTTTTTTTTTTAAAAAAATAACTACATGCAACTATGAACACATGAGCGCTAACTCACAAATGACAAAACATATGCAAAAAGTCACAAGTTAGCAAGTAAAAGTAAATGTACACCCCCAAACGTATGCAACTAATTAGGTTGGCGTGCAACACGCTAATAGCTCACCAACCACACACAGTGCACTCCATTCTCCTATAAATAGGTTGCTCAGCTGAATAGAACAAGTATACCTAAAACATAAAAAATATTCGCAAGTATTTTGTGAGTATTTCTCTAAGAATAGTAATGTTATTTTGAGTGTTAGTAAACCAAAATGAGTGCAAAAATTTCTCAAGTAAGTATTTTATTTAAAGAGTAGTAATTGCACAAAAAAGTTCTATTTCACACCATATTTACAAATCTTCTTTTAGAAGACTTTTTTTTGAGAAGATTTATTTTGAAAAGCTTTCTTTAGAAGAATTATTTTAAAATATTATTTCAAGAATTATTTTTCAAATTGTTATACTTTATTACACTACAAAAAAATTATATTATATAAATACGTTTGATAGTTCATAATATACGAGTTATCATATACCATGAAATTTATATGTGGTAATTACTAATTATATCATAAATATATAGGTTGATCCACTACATTTAGAGCAGTCTCTTTTCATGTGTTAATTTAAGGGATAACATTTTCTTTCATACTCTTCAACTTACTATGGTAAATATTGCTCGGTAAAATTTTTAAAATGATTAATAATTTGTATTTTATTTAATATAATTTTAATTGAACCTTCCTATTTACTTGAACCTTTCTATTGAACTTCAACTGTTCTTTTGAATTATGTATCTTAATTATGGATCTTAATTATCATTCTTGAATTTGAGTCCATATCATGTTGATAATTTTGACATTATTTAAATTTGCACAAAGTAAAATTATAAACTTTTGATATCTTTTGTTTATCTTATTATTCTCTTTCTTCTGTTCATCAATTATATCACTACTATTTGTTCTAATCATCATAATCATGTTGTTATAAATATATGTGGTATGGGGCATAGATGATAAGATAAAGACGATATAATTGTTGTGTGTCTTTTAGGGCACATGGTGAATGTTCTCTTTGACTTGAAGCAAAGAAGAACTGTTATTTGACATGATCATGGCTAGTAGTGTTTCAGATGATAAAAGTTGGTGACATTTTTCTTAAAAAGAGAAGCGAGTGATATATTTTTTTCTAATGACTGTTATTACTCTGCAATGGTTGATCTAAACGTTATTCAATTATTTAACTGTAGTTGTTGATTTAAAACTTGGTGATTATTATATTCTATCAAGAACTTAACTATTGAAGGCTAATGATAATTTATTCATCATTATCTTAGTCACGTTATTCTTTACTAGGCTATTTGAGCTCACCCTTTTCTTTTTGTTCCATTGTTTTTCAACAGGAGATGAGAAAGTAGCTGGATATAGTCGGGGGATGGAGTGAATGTCTGAGTTGTAGTTGTATTAGTTTTCATAAGTTGTAAAATAGTGTGACAATAATAATGAAGACTTAGTTATGTATTATTTGAATACTATATTGTGGTACATTGTACGTTGTATTGTAATAGTTGTTGTGTATTTTGACGACTCAAGTTTGGGCCGTATGGGCCCGGATTTGGGTTCGTCACAGTTGGTATCAAAGCTTAGGGATATGGTCTTTAATGGAGATCTGAGGTTAGAACTATAGGGGAAAGCCAAATAGAATCAATCACTAGTGTGTCCTATCTAAATTAAATTTTGTTATCTAATGAGTCGGTTTGAATGTAGGGACATGAAGTGATGAGTTAGTTTATTTAACTAACATTTATTTTGTGATCACAGTTAAGTATGGCATCTGAAAATCAGGAAGTTAACTATGGAATGCCCGAAGCAAATGTAGCTGAGAATTAGGAAGTCACAAATAATCCTCCTGCCAACTCAGGAAATAATGTTCTTGACAACGTGATGAACGATGGATTATTTAGAAATTTCATGCAGTTCATGCAAAATCAAGCTAGGGGAGCTCCTACCAGTGGAAACGCTGGTAATTCGAGGATTGTCACTGTTAAGCAATTTAAAGAGTTGGGACCACCTAAATTTTTTAGAAAGTTGGATCCACTCAAAGCGGAAGCATGGCTGAAATAGCTGACTAAAATATTTGATGTCTTACAATGCGTTGATGATCAGAAGGTTCCATTTGCTACCTTCATGTTACGAAGTGAGGCGGACCATTGGTGGGAAGCAATAAAATGTATCCATCCTTCAGCATTCAAGATGTCTTGGACAGAATTTCAAGAGTTGTTTAATGAGAAATACTTTCCAGAAAGTATCCACCATATGAAAGAGGTGGAGTTTATTAAGCTCGAGCAGGGAAATATGACTGTCTCACAGCATGAGGCCAAGTTTGTCGAGTTATCCAGATTTGCGACTCATCTAGTGGACGACAAAGCACGAATGAGTCGTATGTTCTTGCAAGGTTTGAGACTCAAAATTTGGCAACATCTCAGCTCTCATAAATTTTGTTTATATTCTGATGTCGTGGATAGAGCTCAAAGGGTAGAGCAAGAAAATGAAACATTGTAGCCAAGAGTCAATGCCCAGCAAAAAAAGAACAATCGCTAAAACAACGATAACTAACGGGGAGGCAATTATCAGGCTAGAAATGATAACCACTTCGGTGGTAATCTAGGACCAGATAATAAAAGAGAAAAATCAAGTGGGAACGATTTCAAGAGAAAGAGATTCAATAATAATTACGGAAGGGCACCGGCATCAGCACCATCACCGGCACCAGTTTCAAGAGGAGGAGATCGACCTCTAGTAAGATGTTGCAAGTGTGGTTAGGAAGGTTACATCAGGCTGAACTGTACTCAACAGCCCAAGTTGTGTTATGGTTGTGGAAAAGAATGTCATATTGCTTGATTTTGTCCTGTTACAAAATCAAGTCCAGCTGTAATAATGGCTCCAAGAGCTAGCTTGGAGAAGGGAAAATCTGTAATTCAGGGAAGAGCTTTTGTTGTGACATCCCAAATGGCATGAAACCTGAACGAGATGATAACCGATAAGTTATTCATAAATTCTTATGAAATCTATGCCTTGTTAGATATTGGCTCTACCCACTATTTTATCTCACATACATGTGCTCAACGTTTAAATTTGACTTTTGAAAACTTAGACTTTGATTTATCAGTTGAAACCCCATTGGGAGAAATAGCCATCACATCTACTGTATATAAATCTTGCCTAGTCCAAATCAACAACCTCACATTACCTGTTGACCTTATTTATTTGGAGATGCATGAATTTGATGTGATTTTAAGAATTGATTGGTTGACTAACCATCATGCTAAAATTTATTATTTTTAAAAGATTATTAATTTTCATATTCCTAATCAACCTGTCATGCAAATTCAAACAACCAAACCATTGAAATCTATAACTATTATTTCTAGCCATAAAGCCATTCGTTTATTGAAAAATGGATGTCAAGCCTTTTTAGGTCATGTCACTGATTTGAACAAAAACACGTCAGACTAGAATGATATTCTTATTATTAATGAGTTTTCTGATGTTTTTCTTGAGTAACTTCCTAGCTTACCCCCAAACATTAAAATTGAATTTTGTATTAATCTTGAACTCAATACTAAGCCTATTTCCAAAGCCCTATACTGAATGGCTCCTATTAAACTTCAAGAGTTAAAAGTCCAACTATAGGAATTGTTAGATACCAGTTTCATTCAGCCGAGTACATCACCTTGGGGACCTCCTATTCTATTTGTGAAGAAGAAATACGGGAGTATGAGGTTGTGCATTGACTACCGAGAATTGAACCATGTTACCATAAATAATAGGTATCCGTTACCTCGGATTGATGACATATTTGATCAATTGCAGGGTGCTCAACATTTCTCAAAAATTGATCTCTGTTCTAGATATCATCAGTTAAAGGTTAAAGTTGAGGATATTCCAAAGAGTGCTTTCAGAACTCATTATGGGCATTATGAGTTCTTAGTCATGCTTTTTAAACCAACCATTGCTTCTACAGCTTTCATGGACATGATGAAACGAATATTCAAAGAATATTTGGATCATTTTGTGGTTGTCTTTATTTATGACATCCTCATATACTCCAAGATTCGTGAGGAGCATGAACAACACCTGAGATTGATACTCCAAAAGCTCCGTAAGAACAAGTTATATGCCAAGTTGAAGAAATATGAGTTCTGACTTGAGGAAGTCACATTCCTTGGGCATGTGATTTCTAGTCAGGGAATATCAGTCGATCCTGCAAAGTTTGAGGCAATATTAAATTGGGAGCAACCTCGGTCAATAACTAAAGTCCGAAGTTTTCTGGGCCTAGCTAGTTATTATCAGAGATTCGTAGAAAGATTTTCTCGAATCGCCACTCCATTAACTCAGTTAACTAGAAAAAGTATAAAATTCATACGGAACGAGGAATCCAAGAAAAGTTTTCAAGAACTCAAGAGGAGACTTGTTTCAACTCCTATTCTGACCTTACCATCAGGATCGTGAGAATTTGTCATATACAGTGATGCTTCAGGCAAAGGTCTAGGCCTTGTTTTTATGCAACATGGAAATGTTATAGCATATGTCTCTTGATAACTCAAAGATTATGAGAAAAATTACCCTACTCGTGATATAAAGTTGGCAGCGGTCATTTTTGCGTTAAAGATCTGAAGACACTACTTGTACGAAGAAAAAATGGATATCTATATAGATCATAAAAGCCTCTAGTATTTCTTCACTCAGAAGGAACTTAACATGCGACAATGACGTTGGCTTGAACTGTTGAAGGATTATGATCACACCATCCAGTATCACCCGAGAAAGGTGAACGTTGTAGTTGACGCTTTGAGCAGAAGATCTTATGCGAGTACAAGTCCAATGCTGACAATGCAAAGAAGCATCTTGTACGGCTTACAAAAAAATGGAGATAGAGCTAAAGATACAAGGGACCCACTCGAAGATTGCACAGTATGAATAGAACCGACTTTAATTGATAAAATTAAAGGTGCTCAAGCTACTGATCCAGAATTAATGACCATGATAAAAAAAGTACAAGAATGTGTTATTCTTGAAGCAAGTATCGACGAAAAAGGAATACTTCAAGTCAACTCTCGACTCTGTGTTCCTAACGACCCTGAATTAAAGTATAAAATCATGATGGAGGCACACAACGCACCGTTTGCAATCCACACAGGAGGTACCAAAATGTATTGTGACCTTCGACGTACATTTTGGTGAAACAATATGAAGAGGGAGATTGCAGAGTTTATCTCAAGGTGTTTAACTTGTCAACGTGTCAAGGCTGAACATCAAGTACCTAAGGGTCCATTACAACCACTTAAAGTTCTCAAATGGAAGTGGGAACACATCAATATGAATTTCATGACGGGTCTTCTTCCCAAAATTTCTCAAGGCTTGAACGTAATTTGGGTCATCGTAGATCAATTGACCAAGTCCGCTCATTTTTTGTCTATATGAGAAAACTTTTCACTTGAGCATCTTATTGGTATGTACATAAGTGAGATTTTAAGATTGCATGGCATGCCAATATCCATAGTTTTTGATCAAGATCCTAGATTCACTTCACGCTTTTGGATCAGTCTACAAAAAGCTATGAGCACCAAACTACGATTCAGTTCTGCATACCATCCTCAGACGGATGGGCAATCAAAAAGGACAATTCAAACTCTCGAAGATCTTTTGAGACTTTGTGTACATCTTTTGAGACTTTGCGTACTAGACTTCAAGGAAATTTAGGACAAATACTTGTCATTAATTGAATTCTCTTACAATAACAGTTACCAAGCAAGTATAGGCATAGCTCCATTCGAAACTTTGTATCGGCGGAAGTGTGGCCCTCCAGTATGCTGGAATGAGGTAGGAGAAGCAAAATTATTGGGACCTAAGTTAGTACAAATGAAAATAGAAAAGATCTAAATGATCCGACAACGAATACAGACCGTACAAGAACGACAAAAAGAGTTATGCTGATCTTTATTGAAGAGATGAAAATTTCAACGTTAGAGATCATATATTTTATGTGTTTCCCCATAGAAAGGAGTGACGAGATTCAAAAAGAGAGAAAAGCTCAACCCTCGATTTATTGGCCCATTTGAAATCCTTGATCGAGTAGGAACTATGGTTTATAGACTAGCTCTACCATCAAGCATGTCTCGTGTCTATAACGTTTTTCATATATTTATGTTACGTAAATATGTGAAGGACCCAAACCACATCGTTGAGTTAGAATAGGACGTTATAACAGAGGATTTAACATACGATGAGGTACCTGTCAAGATCTTAGATAAGAAGGAGCAGATCCTACGCTCAAAGGTTATAACTCAAGTCAAGGTTTTATAGAGGAGCCAAGATAATGAAGAAATGACCTGAGAGCTAGAATCTGAAATGAAATCTAAATATACTTACCTCTTCAAAATGTCTAGTAAGTCAATTTTAAGGACAAAATTTCATGAGGGGAGGTTGTAAGACACCGAAATTATGAAATACAACTTTACTTTTCTTTATATATATATTTTTTAAAACAGTAAGTGGTAAATTGATAAAAGTTAAAATTCAAGGATGTTATGTGCAAATTTTCTTGTGTCGGACAATATTCGAATTGTCAGAGAATATTCATTTGGTCGGGGGAATATTCGCTCTGTCGGAAAATATTAGTACGACGGTGCCATATTAACTAATCATTGGTGGACCCCACAAAAAAATATTGTCGGATATAGAAAACGACAACATTAACCTTTTTAAATAAAAAATGATAAACGGTACTGTCATTTTTAGCTATTAAAATATCCAGTGATAAAAGAATAGTAACGTACGGTATCTCATGATGTTTTACTGTAACACGCGGTATTCTATAGTAGCACACGATATTACATAATAGCACACCGTATTCTACAGTAGCATACGATATTACATAGTAACATATAGTGGTGCACGTTGTTTCATATTATTGATCTAATAAAGTATTTTTTACACAGTATTCATCAATAATTATTGATACACAGTATTTTGTATTATTGATTCAATAATTGTATTTTATATCATTGAGCCAATAATTGCTATTACACTGTATTTTAAAATTATTGAACCAAATAATTTCCATAGTAGCAAATACACAATAAATTATATTATTAAATTAATAATTTTTAGTAACGTGTTTTTTACATTATTGTTGAATTATTGTTATTACTAATGTAACATTACCTTAATTATTATATTATTTGTGGGTATTTTTAGTATTATATGTGAATAGTAAAGAAACATGTGGACCCTATATGGGGGCCACAAGAGGAATGAAAATGGAAAATGAGTTTGTTGGATGTTTGGTGAAGAAAGGCAGCCAGACTGTGTTGCCCATATGGAAAATGCAGGTTGGCGTGTAGTACACCAGCAACTCACCTACCACACACAGTGCACTCCATTCTCCCATAAATAGGTTACTCAGCTGAATAGAAAAATCGCACATAAAACATAAAGATTTTCTGCAAATATTTTGTGAGTATTTCTCAAAGAATAGTAAAGTTATTTTGAGTGTTAGTAAACCAAAAGGAGTGCAGAAATTTCTCAAGTAAGTATTTTATTTAAAGAGTAGTAATTGCACAAATACCTATTTCACACCGTAGTCACAAATCTTCCTTTAGAAGACTTTTCTCTGAGAATATTTATTTTGAAAAGCTTCCTTTGGAAGAGTTATTTTAAAATATTATTTCAAAAACTATTTTTCAAATTGTTATACTTTATTAAACTACAAAAAAATTATATTATACAAATACTTTTGATAGTTCATAATATACGAGTTATCATATTCCATGAAATTTATATGTGGTAATTACTAATTATATTATAAATTTATAGGTTGATCCACTACATTTAGAGCAGTCTCTTTTCACGTGTTAAGGTAAGGGATATCATTTTTTTTCATACTCTTAAACTTATTATGGTAAATGATTAATAATTTGTGTTTCATTTAATATCATTTCAATTAAACCTTCCTATTTACTTGAACATTTCTATTGAACTTTAATCATTTTTTTGAATTATGAATCTTGAATATCATTCTTGAATTTTAGTCCACATCATGTGGACAATTTGGACATTATTTGAATCTGCATAAAGTAAAATTATAAACTTTCGATATCTATTGTTTATCCTATTATTCTCTTTCTTCTGTTCATCAATTATATCACTACTATTTGTTCTAATCATCATAATCCTGTTGTTATGAATATCTGTGGCCTGAGACACAAATGATAGGATAAAGACGATATAATTGTTATGTGTCATATGACATGTGGTGAATGTTCTCTTTGGCTTAAAGCAAAGAAGAACTATTGTTTAACATGATCATGACTAGTGGTGTTTCAAATGATAAAATTTGGTAATGTTTTTCTTAATAAGAAAAGCGAGTGGATATCATAGTCTATATGATTTTTCCTAATGACTGTTATTACTTTGCAGTTGTTGATCTAAATATTATTCAAGAATTTAACTGTAGTTGTTGATTTAAAACTTGGTGCTTATTATATTCTATCAAGAACTCAACTGTTGAAGACTAATGATAATTTATTCATTATTATCTTAGTCATGTTATTCTTTACTGGCTATTTGAGTTCACCCTTTCCTTTTTGTTCCATTGTTTTCAACAGGAGATGAGAGAGTAGCTGAGTCTAGTCAGGGGATGGAGTGAACGGTCCGAGTTGTAGCTGTATTAGTCTTCATAAGTTATAAAATAGTGTGATAATAATAATGAAGACTTAGTTATGTATTATTTGAATACTTTATTGTGGTACATTATACGTTATATTATAATAGTTGTTGTGTTTTTTGATGACTCAAGTTTGGGCCGCGTAGGCCCAGATTTGGGGTAGTCACACTATGCCCCGGAATGATACCCTCTTGAACCATAAAATGGCCTTTTTCCCAATTCAAAATCAAAATTTTCTCAATGCAATGTTTAAGTACTAGAATTAGGTTCTCCAAACACAGATCAAAAGAATCTCCAAAAACTCAGAAGTCGTCCATAAATACCTTAAGATTATTTTCAACCATATCCGAGAAAATAACTATCATGCACCTTTGAAAAGTGGTTGGTGCATTGCATAATCCGAAGGACATCCGTCAGACCGCAAAGGTTCCGCAGGAGCAAGTAAAAGTTATCTTTTCTTGGTCCTCGGGTGTAATAGCAATCTAATTATACCCTGAATACCCATCCAAAAGATAGTAATACTCATGTCCAGCCAATCGATCCAGCATTTGGTCAATGAACAGTAGCAAAAAATGGTCCTTACAAGTGGCCTTGTCCAATTTCCTGTAATCCATGCACACTCAACACCCCATCACTGTTCTTGTTAGAATTAGTTCATTATTGTCGTTTGCCACTACCATCATTCCACCCTTCTTTGGAACGCACTGTATTGGACTCACCCAAGCACTATCTAAAATCGGATAAATGATCCCTGCATCAAGCCATTAAAGATCTCCTTTTTCACCACTTCCTGCATAATAGGGTTCAACATGTGTTACTGTTCAACAGTTAGTTTGGCCCATTCTTTGAGTAAAATCTTATGCATGCAAACAGTTGGACTAATTCCCTTTATATCCACAAAAATCCATCCAAAAGTAGATTTATATTTTCTAAGCACCCTCAAAAGCTTACTCTCTTACTCACCTATAAGAGTTGCAAAAATAATCACTGGCAATGTAGATGACTCACCTAAATATGATTAGTTAACTGTTTAAGCTCCAAAGTTAGCGGTTCCTCTAATGAAGTTTTGGCGCTAGCATGTGACGTCCCTAAATAGTCAAGTGCTTCAAACTGTTGTTTAAACTTAGTGTACCTTGGTGAAGAATTAAACAGATGCACATACTCCAAAGCTTCTAAATATTCTAAAATTTCGTTACTAACAATGGAAGTTTCAAGAGGATCTAGATCACCACTACCCACAAATACATCATTAATTGTTCCATCAACCAGATTAACTTGGAAGCATTTATCAATATCACTTGGAAATTTCTTTGCCTTAAACACGTCGAAAGTTACCTATTGGTCCTAATCCTGCATTGTTAGCTGTCATTTCTGAACATCAATCAACGTTATCCCCATTACAAGGAATGGTCGACCCAGAATGATTGAAATGTCCAGGTCCTCCTCAAAGTCTAATACGATGAAATCTGCTTGGAATATGAATTTGTCGACCTTAACTAAAATATCCTCCACAATGCCCCACGAATAAGTGAGTGACCTATCTGCTAATGGAGCAGTTACATTCGTAGGAGTAGCTTCTTTTAAACCCAACTGCTGATAAATCGACAAAGGCATGAGGTTTATACTTGCGCCCAAATCACACAAACAACAATTGAAGAACTGGTTCCCTATTGTGTAAGGTATGGTGAAGCTACGCCAATCCTTAAGCTTCGGTGGAAACTTCTTTTGTAAGACTACACTACACTCCCATGTTAAAGCCACAGTTTTAAATTCACCCAACCTTCTCCTCTTTAACAAAATGTCTTTCATGAATTTAACATAGATAGGCATTTGTTCTAAAGCATTAGCGAATGGAATGTTAATTTGCAACTTCTTAAACACATCCAAATTTTTTGAAAACTACTTGTCTAATTTCTACTTTTGCAATCTTTATGGAAATGGAACAGGCGGTACTGAAGAAGTATTTTTATCCACTTTTGCCTTTTCATCTGAATGTGCATTTGAATTAGTCTCCTCCTCTTCACCTTCTTTAACAACTTTTGCATTCTTTTTCTTAACCTCTATCAGTATCTTGGCTTCTGCCCCATGCATTTCTTTACCACTTCTAAGTGTGACTACTTGACACTACTCTTTTCCTTCTCTTCTTGGGTTCACTTTTATGTCACTTGGCAAAGTCCCTTGGAGACGGCTATTTATTACATTTGCCAACTATCCCATCTAGATTTCACTGCTACGAATTAATATCGTTTGGCTTTTTATGTTCATGTCCATCTGGTTCATGATCTTGTCTTGTGCACTTATCCTTAACTCAGTTCCTGCCATAAATTTAGCCAACATCTCCTCCAAGTGTGACTGTTTCTCCGATTGTTGAGGGGGTTAATTGTGGAATCTAGGAGGATTAGCTTGCCTAGGAGCACTCTACTAGTGAGCTTGATTATCTCTCCATGAGAAATTCGAATGATTTCTCCATCCTGGATTATAACTGTTAAGGTTGCTACTGTTCTGTTGTCGATTATAATTCCATACAAACTTCACTGATTCAGAGCTAATGGCGCATTGGTCTCTGGAATGGTTTTCAGAACATAACTCACAATTACTACATTCTGAACATTATGGGCCCCACGAAAATCGATCTTCTTTGTAAGAGCCGCTATATGAGATGTCACATGTGCACTCAATGCTTTAACAACATCTAGTTCAATAATCCCCGCCACCCGTGGTTGGTTCATCCGTGTAGTTAGCCAATGATAATTGTTGGCTGCCATAGTCTCCAACAATTATATGCTTCATCAAAAAATTTAGCCATTAAAGCTCCTCCTACAACAGCGTCAATACTGGTACATGTAGCACTAGATAATCCATTGTAAAAGGTCTGCGCTTGTAACCATTGGGGCATCCCGTGATGAGGGCACCTATGTAACAGATACTTGAACCTCTCCCATGCCTCATACAGAGATTCTGAATAATGCTGAATAAAAGAGGTAATATCATTACGCAATCTTAGCTGTCTTGCCAGGTGAGAAGAACTTGGCTAGGAACTTATGTGGCAAATCATTCCAAGTTGTTATTGAACCAGCTGGTTGAGAGTGAAGCCAACTCCGTGCTTTGTCTCGTAGTGTAAAAGAAAATAACCTCAATCTAATTACGTCTTCAAATACTCCATGAAACATAAAAGTTTCACAGATTTCCAGGAAACTGACTAGGTGGTCACTTGGATCGTAGTATGGCAATCTCGTAAATTGCATTGAGCTCTAAAACATTTGAATAGCCCCAGGCCTTATCTCAAAATCAGTTGCATTAATCACTGGCCTTTGAATACTAGACTGTATCTCAGTGACCTGAGGCAAAGCAAAATCCCTAAGAAATTTTTGTTCCTCTTCCGTCATCCTCTCTTGATTTTGTATTGTTTCTTGAATAAACCTTTGAATTCGGCGGAACCTCCGTTCAATCTCGTCTTTAAGTGGTACTAGTTCATGTCCTTTTGAGCGTGTTTGTATAAAAGATCACGAGTACCTGAAAAGAACAAAAAGAAAATAAAAAACTGTTTGAACTAAGATTAAATTTGATTGTAACCTTAAATATGTAGTTTAGTTCATCATTAATATAAATCATGGAAAATAATTTAGGTAACGTACAAATGAATCAAAGTAAAAAATGAAAAGAGAAAGTAGAACTTGGATGACTCTAGATTTCCCTACAACCTCCAACTATGATCTCCCATTTTGTTGCCTCTTTAAATACCTAGCTTCCAATACCTTGATTTCAATTTTCTCTATTTTTCTTTCTATCTTCTCCTATGTTGTTCCCCTCCTTTTGGTCTCTACCAAAAATTATCTTTTTATGACTCCCACAGTAGTTTTAATACTCCACTAACACCACCAACTGGGTCCCACAAAAAAAACTGAAAAATTCCATTTCCCTAACGGGTGCTAACTGTGTGCTAAGTGGGTGCCTAGGCATGCTAAGATATTGCCCATTGGTGCTGAGTGGGTGTTGAGTGGGCGCTTAGTGGTCAGAAATTGCCGTTTTTAGCTTAAAATCCTACAAAACAAGATAGGAATACAAAAACAAGTAAAATGAACAAATAAGACTTATAATTGAATGAAAACATAACAAATTACTAAACCCAAAGCACTAGATTCACAAGTATAAAACTCACTCATCAAACGTTCATAAAGGATGCATCATGCTGCGCGTACTGGGTAAAGCGCATACAGTCAATGGAGAGGTGTGTCGAGCATATGACGTGTAACGTGGCCTTAGCCATAAAGTCCATAAGACTACAATAAAAATCAAACAATAGTGTGTTATTTTAATTGGGTCATATAATAAATTAATTGAATTTAACATTACGCTATCTGACGTTTACTATGCAGAGTCATCCTCTACACAGATTATCTGTGGAATTGTCAACGGACGACCAAACAAATCAAGGGTAGTGCCTCAGTGATGTCGGCGAGTAGTATCTATAAGTATAATTGAAACATTGTGTAAATAGACGAAGTACATAACCTATAAATAGGAAAGAAAGAAAAATAATGATTACAAAAACTTACTAAATGATGATGACCCGCCCTGACTAGCATCAGCAAATCCTGCATGGCCACTACTACGGTGACCACCACCACTATGTCTAGCCATAAATATACTACTGAAATAACCAAAATGACGTAATTAATTTGTAGTTAGTTTTATTAACCAACCATTAGTAATAGTAAATTATTTACAAAACAACAATAAGTTTAGACTTAGTACGTCATCAAACCCGTCAGATTCAAAATCATTAATGTCCTCCTCGGATTTTGTCTTTTCCTCTTCATTAGTAGTGTCTTCATCGTTATCATATTGTATAACAACATAGTCATTAACGACCACGTCTTCTTCGACTTCCTCATCATCGGTACCTCACTAACGTCATCTACTAACACATCGGCATCATTTAGCACTACCTGGTTGGGATTGTTAATATTTTCTTGCAACAAGTCATTCGTCGCAGATAGATTTGTACCATTAAATACCCAAGTCTTAGTTGTGACAACTGTATACCAGGGGCTTCTATAATTTACGATAGTAAGCGCGTTAGTACACTTAAGTTGCTTGGCTAGCTAAAACAAATATGCCATTAGACCATAGCTTTAACATTATATCTACCGTGACAATTCTATTACGATCAACTTTAACACCCTTTATAGTATCAAACTAGCGACATCTAAATGTAACTATCTTTTTACCCCCAGGATAATTGAGCACATCCACTTCCTCTAATCATTCGTAGTAATTGGACTAGAAATCTTGGTAACAACTTCCCAACATGACAACACCAGAATTGACTGATGTTAGTTTATTTAAGTTATTGACCTTGAATCTGTACCCAGTCACGATGCAGCTAGGAAATGAACTAATAACTTTGGAATGATCGAGGATAACATCTCTAAACTACTCATAAGCGTTATCTTCTTCAACCCTTCTCTTAAACCACTGTTGAAAATATTCAGTAGTGAATGCTTCCAACTATGTTGCATTTAACCCTGGGTTAAAAGCATAAGCTTCATCTTCAATTTTTTGAAATAATAATAACGCGATTTAATTGTCAATTTTTCTGAAATAATAAGAACACGCTTTTAAATATTAAATTTTTACAAATAATAATACATACTATATGTATGATAATATTTCGGGCTTATTAAGAAGCACATATATAGATACAATTTTCAAATCTTTGTCGGTTAGGTAAGTCATCCTCTCATGGCCAAATAGTTTTATCGGATAAGTGAATATAGCTAACTCATCACCACGAGACTGGAATGTGAAGACCTCGTTTCGACTTAAACGGTTGTGCTTCGTTGAGATAACATCGTCAAAGTATAAGGAGAAAAAATTGACAGGCTCTTCTTCCGTATAGCGTTCATTAATATAACCCTCTACGTGAGCTTTGTTTTTTATTTTCTGCTTTAATCGACGTATGTACCTAAAATACGATGATTAAACGAAATGAATATGTAAATGATAAGAATATGAGTTATAAATATCATCAAATTAAATATGTAGATGATATTATCTCTCAAAATGACACATCTATCGATATTGCACAGGTCCTCCAAGCTTAATTTCATATGCCGATAAATAGGCAAATGCTTCATCTATTCAAAGAACCCTAGAGGGAAGATCATTTCTAGCTTACACAATGTCAACACTATATTTTTCTCCATCTGCTCCACATCATTGTACCTTATAACCGTTGAACATAGATTCTGAAAGAAATTTGAAAGTTCGGTCAAGGCATCTACAACTTTTCAGGATAACATCTCACGAAATGCAATAGGCATTAAATTCTGCATGAATACATGATAGTCATGACTTTTGAACCCATTAATTTTCAATTTTTCAACCTTAGTGCAATGAGATATGTTAGAAGCTTATCCATCTGGGAGCTTTAAAGGATTTAGCCACTTGTAAATGTCTTCAACTTGTTGCATGGTTAAACAAAATGGAGCTTTAGGTTTTGAACTACGAGACTAGAGTCACAAATCCCGCCTTATTTTCAGTTCCTCCAAATCTTTTCGTGCATTGTCATTGTCTTTTATTTTAACACTCGCATCCAGCATGGTGTAAAACAAGTTCTTAAACATATTTTTTCTGTATGCATCGCATCCATATAATGACGGACTGAAAGCATCACCCAGTACGGAAACTCAAAAAACATAGGTGAGTGTGTTCAGTTATGAGTCTTCACGTAACCTACTGCTCTTAACTTACTATGCTCCTTCCCTAGAGGTGAAAATTTTAGATCATTCAGCCAACTCAATACAATCGACAAGCAAGAATCTACGAGCAGTTCCAAATAAACTAGTTTTTCGCCCATACTTTAGTTATATGCCTTGCACATCCCCTATACAGACTGGACATGACAACTTCCCGTGAGTCAACCAACCACTGATCATTCCAAGTGTTGTAAAGTCAGTGATAGTCCACAACAAGGTTGTCTTCATCACAAAATTTTGCTTGATCAATTTATCATAAGTTTGGAGTTGTCTCCCATAGCATCTTAAGTTCATCGACTAACAACCCCTAAGGTACACGTCTCCCATACTGTCGGTCATTTCCCACATTGTTGGTCATTTCCCTGAAGTCGTCTGATTCCTCGTGATGAATCCATACAAAATACCCATCCATAAACCCATGCGCAAATAAGTTATACTTAATGTCGTCGGCTTTTTTCCAAATCAGGTCTCCAAGTATATGAAATAGACCAAGACAACTTCGTCTAAGTATGCACTCGGAGAACATGTAGAGATGTCAACCAAAAAATCCTCAAAACATAAAAAACGCACTCAAGCCATTGGCCGCCGACCTAAGTGGGAGACATAACATCTAGTAACAGTCCCAAACTAGGGACTATTCGACATTCACTCCTAATAAGTCAATATCGAACTGGTTTCTAAACTCCTAAGTATACAGCTAAGAAAATACTACTTAGTTTATTTTACTAATGGAAAATTAAGTAAATGTTACTTAGTTTATGAGAACTATCATTTGAATATATTATAGTATTTGAAATCACACATTATTAGTCCCAAAATTATTTACCAAAATCATATATATAAGGAAGTCCCAATTTATAATAAATAACTTCTCGTCAATTAACAAAAATGATAATAACTTATGAAAACATATATATATTTATAAGAAACAAAAAGGGGAATACATATATATCATAAACATATATATTAGGGGAATTGATAATAACATATAAAAACATATATGATAATAACATATAAAAACATATATGTACTACATAAAAAAATTATTTGAGAAGGAGGAGGAGCTACAACCACAGCAAAGCCACCACTCGACAGGACTGCCCCGGCCAAAACATCTAACCAAAGGGGAGGAGGAGGGCACGTACAACATTCGAAGAGAATATCAGAAAGGGTGAAAGATGAGATAATTGAGAGATAGAGAATAAAATGGCAGTAGTGGCTGGGAACTAATATGATTTTAGGATTTTAGTTATTTCTGACAGAACTTTCATCAGAAATAATATGTCATTATTGACGGAACATCAGTCATAATTATCCCAAATTTCGTCAAAATTATCCCAAATTTCATCGAAATTATGGTTGGCATTGGCGGAATATTGACGCCAAGGAATGGCTCATATATCTGACGGAATTTCGTCGACTTAATACTGTTTTCGAGGGAATTACTTATGATGGAATATTCTGTCTAAACTATACTAATTCAGAGGGAATAAATTATGTCAAAAATAATTTATTCAAAATTAATTATTTTTCTTGTAATGAACATTCATTATAACTAAAGGGATAAATGTGAGTATTATTCTCTTGTGGGTGAGGAATTGAGTGATTCTTGTTTCATGACCAAGATATTAGAAAAGCCATGGGTTTGGGTTTCTAAGTAAGTGAGGAAGAAAAAATATATCAAGTTCCGAGGCAAGCCAAAGAAGGAATACAATAAGCTCTAAAAAAGGGGATAGTTGTTCTAAGATGGAATTAGATTTGGAAAAAGGGAATCTGCATTCTAGAAGAAAAATAGGGGATAGTTGTTCTAAGACAGAATCAGATTTGTAAAGGTTTCTCCACCTAAATGAAGAAGTTTGCTATTTTTATAGTGGAAAAATCCCAAATCCTGGAAAGGAGATTGGGGATTGGACTAGCTACATATATCGAGGAGATATATATAGTGAACTAATATATATTGGTATGTTCTCTGTGTTTGGTATCTCTCTATTTTTAAACTCTTTACTTTGATTCACTAGAATTTTTAAACAAATATTTTCAACAAAATCATTTAAAGAAATAAAATTAATTTTAATAAGGCCAAGAATTATGAAAAGGTTAATTAAACTATTTACCTCCTCCTTCTAGATTAATTATTACATAATCGGACCCTAACAATTAGTATTAGAGCATTACTTTTTAATGTGTTTGTTAAGTGATTACATATACAACAAAAAGTAGATCCTTCAAATGGCATATATAAATACTACTGGTTGTAGAGAAGGACTTTTTGTGTCCCGACCCTTTCTATTTGACAGCACCAACTTTGCCACTTGAAAAATTGATTCAGAATCTATATTAGATCATAAGGTGTCAAAATATGGATGACAATTAAAAAGGGAGTCACTGTTCCTACAAAAAATAGTTGACGAAAAGATAGTTAAGAAAGAAGAACATGAGTTCACAGCCTTTGAAGAAGAAATCATGAACATTGTTGTTGTAGACACCCAAATTTTGCACTTCTCTACTAACCCTGGCAGGAGGGCAAAGTAGTCACTTGAGCCGGAATGCGAAAAGGAAGGTGGACCTCAAAACGAAGTCACCCCAACGATTTACGGTCAAAGCCGCCACAACGAACAACGAGCATCAGGTTACTTGAGGCAAGGCAAACAGTTGATCCAGAAGAACCTGATTTGAGCACAAAAGACGACAAATGGCCACTACGCTTACGATGTTCGGGGGTCTCCGAACTAGCCTCCCAGAACAATAGGGCACGATTCCCAGGGATTTTCGGATTGCAAAATACGAGCCTTCCAGCGAAAAAACGAAAGACCGACATCAGACGCGGAAATCGAGGAAGCACCGAGGACAGCCGCAGTTGCACCTGCGGCCAAGATCTGAAGATTTAAATCGCCACTTCCGGTTCATTTCTTCGCAGACGCGGACGGAAGAAAGAAAAGAGAGAGAGAGAGGCTACGGGAGCGAGAGAAAAGAGAGAAAAAGAGAGAGCAATGTGAGGAATCTTCATTGTTTGTTCAATCTTTACCTTATATTGTATCCTATTTCGATTTTCATGTGTCAAAGTGGGTCTTTCATCCTTTGAAATGTGAAGAAATCCAAGTTTATAGCGTTTGATATAGTTAGATCTAGTTCTCATTTCATCTTATTGTTTAAGTTGTTATAGATCTAATATTTGTACATTTGTTGGGTGGATCTACTGTTAGATCCGAAAATATTTGGTGCATTGCTATTTGAGTAGTTTGATTCGGTGTATTTTGAAGTTAGATCCAATGTAGTCAATATATTGTAGATCTATGGATTAGGGACGGTTAGAGAGGATTTATTGCGGATGAAATCTCCTCCTAATCTCCCGATGATATCCGTTTAGTTGTTTCATAGCTTTTACGTATGTAGCGATTGCGATGCGCTTTTATTGTAAATATGTAAATTTTTGGGCCTTAAAGCGATGTCGGATCGAAAATCGGGTTTAAGGCCCCGTGATAGTGAAATGTGCGATTGTGGGCGTTTGGGGTTATTTAGATGGCTCACATGCCCGTGAATAGCCTCAACGCTATTGTAAATGCTTGATTTTCCTTTTAACGCGAGAAAATGATTTTGGAATAAATGATAAAGCTTTTCATAAAATCAAGCAAATTAGGATATTAGATCGTTCGTAGGCTAAATAAAATTGTAAGTGTCGGATGAGCTCTATTCCTATTTGACGAAGGGTTTGAAAATATGTTTTACAAAATATCATCGGTTTTATTATCGAAACAAAAAAGCAATAAAAATGAACTTTTCGATTAAGTAAAATCCTTCGTGCATAGGGTTAACGAGATTCTGAAGCATTTTCAAAGTAAAGCATTCCAACGACATTCATTTAGGCACGTGCGCGCGCGCACACACACACACACACATTCTTAGGATTTTAAAAGGATAGGAAAAAACATCGAGATTGCGGTAACCGTATTTCACGGAAGTCGTGGGGTGCCTAACACCTTCCCCTCGCTTAAGCAAGCCCCCGAACTCTATGAATCTCGGTTTACGGACCAATTGAATCGGAGTCACATATGAGCCATTACGATTACGAAAACAAAATTCAGATGAGTTGGTACATCCATTTCAACAATACCAACTGGCGACTCTAGTCAATTGGCTCATAAAAATTCGACATTTCAAAAACCCCGTCGACACTAAGGCGACTCTTTTCAAAAGTCACATCTTAATCTAAAGGCTAAAATTGGAAAGGGCATTTTAATTATTAAAAAACGAAACGACCGAAAATCCCGGCGTCGACAGATGGCGACTCCGTTGGGGACATTAGAGGGCTTAGGCCGCGTTCAAATCTTGATGTTTTCCTATCCATTAAAAATCTAAAAAATGTGTGTGTGTGTGTGTGTGTGTGTGTGTGTGTGTGTGCGCATTACTTGCGATTAATCTACCTTTTGTGCGTGTATGAATGGATATGCGAGTTTTGTGATTGCTTTACGAATGCTTTACTTTAATGTCATCATTTGCATATGGTGAGGTACGATGAATGTATGATGAATGTATATTGAGCAGTTCCTCCTCTTGAGGCAAACCCGTCGGATGTGGATTACTGGACTCAAAGGGGCGCTCCCCAGCGAGGCTCAGGAAAAGCATCCACTCAGATCCAATCCAATTGAAAGACCGGATTTATTCCCATCTAGTATGTTGCGAAGATCTAGGAACCTTCATGCCGAAAAGCCCGTGAGAGTAGCTTAGGGTAGGTCAGCCTCAGATAAACCCAACGCGCGGGAAGTCTCTTCATACCCTATCACGTTTTACGTACATGATATCGTACTTCAATTAATCATCTTTTATCTCTCATCCTGTCAATTAGAATCACTGACCTATGTTTTGCAGGGAAGAGTTAATGAGGCAATGATTGGCATTACGATTCAAGTACCTCATTGTTAAAAAAATAAATATAAAAAAAAAAGTATAAAAAAAAATAAAATTAATTAAAAATAAATAAATATATGCATAAACAAATAATAAAAAAATAAAAATAAAAAACTGCTAACACTGTTTTGCAGAGAAAGATCAAAAACTCATAAAACATGGAAATATCACTTTAGCATGCCTCCGTTTTTCCATGTCCCAAAGCTAAACTTCGATTGTTTTGTTTGCAGGTTGCTCCCCGAGCCGCGTACGGTTTCATAAAAGAAAAAAAAAAGAAGAAAAAAAAAAGAAGAATAAAATAAAAATAAAAAAATAAAAATAAGAAAAAGAAAAAATAATAAATAAAAAAATAAATAAAAAGGAAAAAAAAATAATAAAAATGCTAACACTGTTTTGCAGGGAAATATTAAAATACTTATAAAATAGCGCTTCAGCATGCATCCATTTTTCCATTTCCCAAAACTAAATTTCAAATTGTTTGGTTTGCAGATTGTTCCCCAAACCTGCCTATGATCTAAACGAATCTGAACTTCACCGAGCAAAATGGCTGAGAATCCCACTCCGAATTTGGTTCCTATCTATCAGGAAGAATTTGAAAATTGCAAGAGGCATAACTGAAATGACCATGTTATTGAAACAACGGTGCAAGCTGAATCCGGGACCGCAATCCAATGCTTCGCCTGAGTCATCATCACAGGGGAGAACCATATCTCTTCTAGAAAATCCAGCTGACCAAAAAAGATCAAAGCAGATTGAAAGGGCAGGGAAAGCGAATTGATGAAGTTACGAGACAATCCCACCAGTGGAGCTTTGAATTCGCTTGGAAGAATGTAAAATCCTAAAAGGGAGGGTCAAGCAATATCTATGAGAGATCGAAAGTTCACCCCTTTAAGCAAATCAAGGGCAGAAATATTGCATCTTCTAATCAGCTGAGAAAAGATTGTGGAGTTGCTGCCTCCTACAAACCCCAAGTCTAAAAGATACGAGCCTACACGAGTATGCAATCCAACTCACTGGGGGCATGACACGAAAGAATGTGGGGCATTACGACATAAAATCCAAAATTTCATCGGAAGTGAAGAGCTAAAAATGGCAAGCAACATTGAGATCACCACTATGGGTAAAAGCAGCATAAATGAAGAATCTAACATACCCAACAAAGAGGGAAGGTTCAGATAAAGTGATGGATATGGTCACCAACCGCAACGAGATACGAGACTGATCCCTCATAATCCAAGGAATGGCAAAAGAAACGAGAGGTGCCCCGACGAAAATAGCAGTATCCGAGCCTGAATGCCCTACTGTGAACTGGAAAGTTATCCCCTGGAAGTAAGGGAAGGGATCAAAATGTACCTCAGAATGTGGGTCAGTCCTGCCAAAGAACCATACTCTGGGTCTGCCAAAGCGAGCGATTAAAATGTTGAAAATGCCTTATGAGAAGAAGAGGTAGTCGAGTTCAGAAAATGGGACGCCTTAAAGAAGAAGTTGCGAGAAAGTTGGAGGAGGACATTCAGTCAAAAAAATCAAGTACTTACTCCTTCCATCGACGGGACTAGCATGGACGTCCCAAAGAATTGCGACAAACTGACTGGTGATCAAGTTATGACAATCACTGAAGATATTTCTCAAACATGGGAGTAACCTCTATCGAAGGGAGCATGACCATCGACAAATGGATTGACGAGCTCACAAAAAAAAAAAAAAAAAAAAAAAAAAAAAGACGACAAAAAGAAAAAAAGCAATCTTGTGTGCTATCAAGCCTGAACTACGTAAGACCTGATCTCCTCTTCCTATAGAAGTACGTAGGCAGCCACTTTGACGCGGTCTAATCCTTGCAAAAATCTATAGAACCCTTCGATGGTTTTGCAGTTAACGATCAATGACTCAGACAACTTGTTCTCTTGTCAACCCATCGGAGTGCACTTCCTACCTGATCAAAAGCAAAGGATTCTTGGGTTCCCAGCATTTCATCAGCCCACCTGTCAAGGACACCACAAAGCAATGGCCTTGACGACCATCAAGGCTGGGGCAGTTTTGAAATCGATGACGACTCGACACTGGGGCATTCATCAACCATCCATGGAAGGATAGTGCACAACGCGACATCTATGGTGCGATCCCGTCTGCGTATGACAACATCATCAAAGCTGTACGATCAATTGGTCTCTTCCAATCAGAGTCTTTGCAGAATACGATGACCCGCAGGCAAGGTCCAAACTTTTCCCATCTCTTTATTCCTTGCCTGTCTCCTTGTACATATATTAAGACTGCACATAGTTTAACTCTAACATTACTTTTGGAAAGAGAAAATTTTATTTGACTTGTTAGGAATCGAATTAATTCTAAAAAGCATCCGTGGAGCAGACTCGTGGGTATGATTAGATGATTAAAACTGTTCAACAAAGACCTGATTTCGAAGTGTCGTTCGAAGCAGAATCCACCTCATAGGCAAGTCTGCACTTTGCGTTTGCGCCAACTTTCAGATGTGGGGTATAAAGCTATGACGATAATGATGACAGTTGATGCAGAGTCGGAGGGTAAATAAAAATGAATCAAATGCCTCGAATCGTGGCCTGAGTTATTCGAGTAATTAAGCCTGAGGGGTGTCTTCACACCTGGCGCCCTAAAGTCGTCTGATTTGGGAGTCGCCGGCCCAAAACTCGTTACATGGGTAACTCAGAGCCTAAGAAAACGAGCATTACAGCTGCCGAGACCTGAGCAGATTCGAATCGTGGCACGGGTTATTCGAGTAATTAAGCCTGAAGGGTGTCTCTACACCTGGTGCCCTAAAGTCGTCTGATTTGGGAGTCACCAGCCCAACGCTCGCTACATGGGTAACTCAGGCCTAAGAAAAAGAGTCTTGCACAGAGTCAGACGAGGAATAAATGCAGTAAATCACTTAACTTGTATCGAAGCGTGGCCTTTGTTACTCGAGCAAGTAAACCCGAAGGGGTGTCTTTACACCTAATGCCCTAAAGCCGTCTGGGTTGGGAATCATTGGTCCAAAACTCGTTAAATGGGTAACTCTGAATAGCCTAAGAAAACGAGACAAGTTAAGTGGACACGAGAAGTGAAATGTGGAGTCGAAAAAAAAAGAAAAAGAAAAAATGTTCGACTAGAGAAAAAAAAAACTCATCTAAAGTCATGGAAAAGAGGCCCCTAATTGAAGGATGCATCGCACAGTGCACTTGCCATATGACGTTGATTATGTGAATAATGATAACGAGAATGAAGCCGGAGTACCTTTGATAAAGGAAGGTAGTTTTTGAATTTAATCATACTCACGTTTATTGACCATGAATGCTTAAATGTTTTATTACGATTTCATAACTCGTCAAATGAAAAAAAAAAAGAAAAAAAAAAAAAAGAAGTGAAATCGAGAGTGACTTAATACATTCACAATTCATTCAATGTCAAAATAATCCACTCACGATTTACGAAAAAAGAGATCCATCTCGATGCCAAGTTTTTTTACGATAAGACAAAAACATCACAGACACGAGCCAAATTGCATGATCATGAGCATTCCATTTTATCTGCTCTACTGTTGAGATGTTTAGTAATATCGAAGTTAACCCCGCCGACCCGAACCGTCGAGCATTTAGTGTTTGTTACTTGTGCAGGATATGAATTGATGTGGATAATTCGACATGACCAATGAAACGACTTCCCATACGAATCCTCGACAAGAACACGAGTAGAGGCTGGGGCACGTTGGACATTACGGAAATGAAGGAAGCCCAGATTTGGATCAGACTCCTCCTCAACGAACTTTCCCCCACGACCATTAATGGATTTTGACAAACTCAGCATGATGCACGCTAACATTACCTCGATACTCGAGCGAGCATATGCAAGAGCGATATAATTCCTGACGTCAGAGCTGATCGATTAAAAGGCGAGGAAAGGCAACATGGTCGTCGGTCATCGCAAAAGAGCCAAGTGAACTGCCTCAATCAAATGAAAGTCCAGAGCTATCAAAGCATACGACCAACAGACCAGGGGATCACCTAGATATCAACCTAGAATCTAGGCATAAACCTCCAGCATCAGAGGAAGTCCCGGCACCCCAAATTCAAAGACATGACAATCTGTGAGCAGGATGAGGAGCCATGGATAAGTCGATTGAGCATTCAAAACGACAGATACAATTCCCCAACAGAGAAGCGATCAGGGGCATGCGATTTAACGAACCAACCTTGAAGTCCAGAAACTGTACTCCCAAATAAGGCATGGCACAACTGAGTTGTCAAAAAGAGCGACACGTGAAAAATCGTATCATTTGACTAAACATGGGTCATTTCCTTCCAAGCATATCTATTGATCCATGCATAACATCCGTGCATCCATGTATATATCAAAATAAAATATACATGAAAGGAAAATCACAGGTACGAGACTGTCGGCGTCGCGAATGCTAGTGCCATTGATCGGAAAGACATGACAGCGGGAAACTTCTACGATCCGATGCACCCAGAATCTATGGAACATCAAGGAATTGCAAAATGACTGGCTGAAGCACCTTCAGCTAATCAACAAGGATGACAGCTCAGAAGCAATGGCTGTCAAGAGCGATCTACGAGGACAAACCCCAAGAATGACAAGTCAAACCAAAAGAAGTGGCTGGCAAAAGCGATTTACGAGGACGAATCCCAGGGAGGCCCCACAAACTAATCAGGTACGCTTTCCTTTTAAATTTCCTCCAGAATTATTGCATTTTGTATAATACGATGCGAGTCCATTTGAGACAATACACAGCGATTCCGGAGACGAGACCCGACAATTACAAAAGTGACCCGTCAGTGAAAACCCCTGACCGTCCAAAACGACCGGTCAGAAACGATACCTGACCCATTCAAAAACGACCGGTCAGAAACGATACCTGACCCGTCCAAAACGACCGGTCAGAAACGATACCTGACCCATTCAAAAACGACCGGT
Source organism: Hedera helix (assembly GCA_947179155.2). Taxonomy (NCBI): domain Eukaryota; kingdom Viridiplantae; phylum Streptophyta; class Magnoliopsida; order Apiales; family Araliaceae; genus Hedera; species Hedera helix. The sequence goes on along the minus strand of OX359270.1, from coordinate 15,744,675 downwards.
CAGAAACGATACCTGACCCATTCAAAAACGACCGGTCAGAAACGATACCTGACCCATTCAAAAACGACCGGTCAGAAACGATACCTGACCAATTCAAAAAATGACCAGTCAGAAACGATACCTGACCATTTCAAAAACGACCAGTCAGAAACGATACCTGACCATTTCAAAAACGACCAGCCAGAAACGATACCTGACCATTTCAAAAACGACCAGTCAGAAACGATACCTGACCATTTCAAAAATGACCCGTCGAAGACGATACCTGACCAACCAGTCAGAAACGATACCTGACCAATTCAAAAACGACCAGTCAAAAACGATACCTGACCATTTCAAAAACGACAAGTCAGAAACGATACCTGACCCATTTCAAAAACGACCAGTCAGAAACGATACCTGACCATTTCAAAAACGACCAGTCAGAAACGATACCTGACCCATTTCAAAAACGACCCGTCAGAGACGATACCTGACCAACTCAAAGCCAACCAGTTAGAAACGATACCTGACCAATTCAAAAACGACCAGTCAAAAACGATACTTGACCATTTCAAAAACGACAAGTCAAAAACGATACCTGACCCATTTCAAAAACGACCAGTCAGAAACGATACCTGACCATTTCAAAAACGACCAGTCAGAAACGATACCTGACCCATTTCAAAAGCGAACCGTCAGAGACGATACCTGACCAACTCAAAACCAACCCGTCAGAGACGATACCTGACCGTCCCAAAAAACCCAACCGTTAGAGACGATACTTGACCAACCAAAAAAAAAAAAAATGACCCGTCAGAGACGATACCTGACCCTCACAAAACCGACCGTCAGAGACGATGCCTGACCGTCCCAAAAATGACCTATCAGAAACGATACCTGACCGTCATAAAAAATGACCCGTCGGAGACGAGACCCGGCAATTACAAGATAACTTGTTAGAGACTAAACCCAACAAGGATGAGACGACCCGTTGGCAAAAGATCCGACGATGACGATACGACCCGTTGGCAAAGGATCCGACGATGACGATACGACCCGTTGGCAAAAGATCCGACGATGACGACACGACCCGTTGGCAAAAGATCCGACGATGACGACACGACCCGTTGGCAAAGGATCCGACGATGACGATACGACCCGTTGGCAAAGGATCCGACGATGACGATACGACCCGTTGGCAGAAGATCCGACGATGACGATACGACCCGTTGGCAGAAGATCCGACGATGACGATACGACCCGTTGGCAAAAGATCCGACGATGACGAGACGACCCGTTGGAAAAAGATCCGACGATGACGAGAAGACCCGTTGGAGAAAGATCTGACGATGACAATGCGATGACCGTTGGAGAAAGATCCGACGATGACTAAAACAATGCGATGCGATGCGATGTGCGAGGCGATGTGCGATGCGATATGTGATTTGCGATACATCATATGAGAAGCATTGCGATATGCGATTTCATATGCGATTTGATATTTAACATGCGACTTGATATGCGATATGCGATATGCGATAAGCAAGAGAAAAATAGTTTTCCTTGATGAATAGGCGATGCGAGTCCATTTGAGACAGTAACCGATGATATTAATGTTGCATCATTAATATGTATATGTTGCATCATTGATATGTATGTTGCATCATTAAAATATGTACTGTCATTTTCATGCATTGGGTGCCTACTTCTTTATCATGTTCATTTCATACTGCATTCCATAAACATGATAAAGAGGGGCAGCTGTAGACACCCAAATTTTGCACTTCTCTACTAACCCTGGCAGGAGGGCAAAGTCGTCACTTGAGCCGGAATGCGAAAAGGAAGGTGGACCTCAAAACGAAGTCACCCCAACGATTTACGGTCAAAGCCGCCACAACGAACAACGAGCATCAGGTTACTTGAGGCAAGGCAAACAGCTGATCCAGAAGAACCTGATTTGAGCACAAAAGACGACAAATGGCCACTACGCTTACGATGTTCGGGGGTCTCCGAACTAGCCTCCCAGAACAATAGGGCACGATTCCCAGGGATTTTCGGATTGCAAAATACGAGCCTTCCAGCGAAAAAACGAAAGACCGACATCAGACGCGGAAATCGAGGAAGCACCGAGGACAGCCGCAGTTGCACCTGCGGCCAAGATCTGAAGATTTAAATCGCCACTTCCGGTTCATTTCTTCGCAGACGCGGACGGAAGAAAGAAAAGAGAGAGAGAGAGGCTACGGGAGCGAGAGAAAAGAGAGAAAAAGAGAGAGAAATGTGAGGAATCTTCATTGTTTGTTCAATCTTTACCTTATATTGTATCCTATTTCGATTTTCATGTGTCAAAGTGGGTCTTTCATCCTTTGAAATGTGAAGAAATCCAAGTTTATAGCGTTTGATATAGTTAGATCTAGTTCTCATTTCATCTTATTGTTTAAGTTGTTATAGATCTAATATTTGTACATTTGTTGGGTGGATCTACTGTTAGATCCGAAAATATTTGGTGCATTGCTATTTGAGTAGTTTGATTCGGTGTATTTTGAAGTTAGATCCAATGTAGTCAATATATTGTAGATCTATGGATTAGGGACGGTTAGAGAGGATTTATTGCGGATGAAATCTCCTCCTAATCTCCCGATGATATCCGTTTAGTTGTTTCATAGCTTTTACGTATGTAGCGATTGCGATGCGCTTTTATTGTAAATATGTAAATTTTTGGGCCTTAAAGCGATGTCGGATCGAAAATCGGGTTTAAGGCCCCGTGATAGTGAAATGTGCGATTGTGGGCGTTTGGGGTTATTTAGATGGCTCACATGCCCGTGAATAGCCTCAACGCTATTGTAAATGCTTGATTTTCCTTTTAACGCGAGAAAATGATTTTGGAATAAATGATAAAGCTTTTCATAAAATCAAGCAAATTAGGATATTAGATCGTTCGTAGGCTAAATAAAATTGTAAGTGTCGGATGAGCTCTATTCCTATTTGACGAAGGGTTTGAAAATATGTTTTACAAAATATCATCGGTTTTATTATCGAAATAAAAAAACAATAAAAATGAACTTTTCGATTAAGTAAAATCCTTCGTGCATAGGGTTAACGAAATTCTGAAGCATTTTCAAAGTAAAGCATTCCAACGACATTCATTTAGGCACACGCGCGCGCGCACACACACACACACACACACACACATTCTTAGGATTTTAAAAGGATAGGAAAAAACATCGAGATTGCGGTAACCGTATTTCACGGAAGTCGGGGGGTGCCTAACACCTTCCCCTCGCTTAAGCAAGCCCCCAAACTCTATGAATCTCGGTTTGCGGACCAATTGAATCGGAGTCACATATGAGCCATTACGATTACGAAAACAAAATTCGGATGAGTTGGTACATCCATTTCAACAATACCAACTGGCGACTCTGGTCAATTGGCTCATAAAAATTTGACATTTCAAAAACCCCGTCGACACTAAGCCGACCCTTTTCAAAAGTCACATCTTAATCTAAAGGCTAAAATTGGAAAGGACATTTTAATTATTAAAAAACGAAACGACCGAAAATCCCGGCGTCGACAGCTGCTAAAGCCGAAATGGTTTTGACAAGTGCTATTACAGAAAAAGAATAAAAATGAGTCAACAACTGCAAGAATGCCAATGAGATATGGAAAAAACTCATTACCACATATAAAGGCACTAGTCATATCAAGGAGACCAGAAAATATACTCTCATTCAAGAGTATGAAAAATTCAAACATTCTCAGGGAGAAAACATCATCGATATGGAAACCAGGTTCACTGGAATCATTGATGAACTAGAATAGCTTGGGAAAGTTTACACAACAAATGAAAAGAATTGATGAATTCTCAAAGCACTTCCCTCCAACTAGAGAGTCAAAGTTACTACAATCAAGGAGATGCATGATCTTAGCATTTATCCTATTAACAGCCTCATTTAGAATCTTAGAGCACATAAGGAAGACATGGCTGCTGAAAAGGTCATAAATGATCTAGACCTTAAAAAAAAAAGGAATACCTTGTAAAGTTATTTTAGCCAATTAAGAAAGTAATGATGAGGATCGCAAAGAAAAACTTTAAAGTCTAGATGATCATAAAGTAACTCTTTTATCCAGACAAATTTGAAGAGTCATTCAGAGAAAAGCTCAACGATACGAAAAAGGCTTCTTAAAGTTAAAAAATATCAACAAAACTTTTAATAACCCTAAAAAATAGTTTTACAAACCAACCTACACCAAACTGAATCCTTCTCAAACATACCCCAACCAATTCTAAAATAACCAAACTCAAAATAATCTCACTGAGCCATCACCACCAGAAATTCAAGAAGTATACTTCGAATGTAAACAACATGGACATTTCAAAAGAGAATGTCCTCGGTTAACCAAAGGAAGAAGTTTCATAACTGAATGAGGCTGGGATCTCAGCGAGGATGAGGAAATATTATAACCATAGGAAGAAAGGCTAATCTCTGTCTCATGATGAATGATGAAACATCTACTTCAGGAACAAAGGTATCTACTAAACCCACTTTTGAATTAAATGCAGAAGATAATGAATACACTCTAGAAGAACTACAAGAAGGGTATAATAAATTATATGAAGATCGTTAAAGATTAAAAGAGACGTTTGAAAAGTTAAAACAAATGAACAAAAATCTGAAGGAAGAAAAATGTAAGTCCAAGTCAACAGATAAAGATACTATTTTCAAAAAAATTAAAACTAAATAAAGAAAATGTAAATTTGTACGTCAAAATCCTAAATTTGAAAATAAATTTTGATGATTTAAATAAGCATCATAAAATTGAAAAGACTGTAGCAAGGTTAACAATTGAAGGTCTTGAAAAAAATAAATAGTACTTTACTAAAATGAATGAACAACTATATATAGAAATACAAAAATTCCAGAAAGAAATAGTTAAATTAAAAAATGAGATATTAAAAGAACAAGAAACTAATTTATCTTTGAAAGAAGAATTAAAACTATTAACTAAAAAAATAGATGATTTAAATACAATGCTAATTAAATTCACAAAAGGAAATGAAAACTTGGATGCTATGCTTAATCAATAAATGTCTGGATATAATCATGAATGATTAGGATATGAAAAAGAAAGTAAAGACTCCACTAAAAAGGGTCTTTAACATGTGAAAAGTAAAAAAAACTATTACTTATGTTTCTTCATTTAACAAATGGTATTACTATAATAGAAATGGACATTATATTCAATTTTGCAAAGTTAAAATTGGTGAATACAACGGTAAAATGATATAGGTTCCAAAAGGAACTATGAATCATAAGGTTGAGTCAAGTAAATATCATCATAACTCAAAAAAAATGGAAAGACAATTACAAAGGACTTATTATAACAATTCAACTCTTAAATATACAGAAAAAGTGAACTTAAAATTTGATAATGCATATAAAGGAACATTTATGTTTAAAAATTAATATAATTATCATGTTCCTAAGTTTATAAACGCAGTACCAAACACTTCAAGGACCCAACACATGACAGGTGACAGATCCATTCTAAGTAATTTCAAAGAAAGATCATTTAGAAAAGTCACATTTGAAGATAGTAGTAAATGTAAAGTTACTAGTATTGGAAGTGTCAAAAATGAACACATCACAATATCCAAAGTACAATTAGTTACTAGACTCATGTATAACCTTCTATCTATTAGTCAATTATGTGATAGTGGTCAAAGCAACATTTAGTCGTACACATTGTTCTATCTTTGATCTAGTAAGATGGTTCTCTATTGCTCTAGAGAAAATAACATTTATACATGTAACTTGAACATCTGTGTGTGTCAAAGTGATGTATGTCTTCTGTCCATGCATGATGATCATTGGTTACGGCATCGTAGACTTGGTCACATTAACATAAGATTACTTAATAATATTTCATCTAAACATGTCAAAGGACTTCCAAAACTAAAATTTTTAAAATATCATACATGTGAAGCATGTGAAATAGGAAAACAAATTCATGCATCTGATAAAGCAAAATTTATAGTGTCTACATTAAGACCAATTAAACTACTGCATATGGATTTGGTGGAACCAATTCCAAAATATAACATGGGTGGAAGCTTATATGTTTTTGTAATTGTTGATGATTACTCTAAAAGTATTCGAATACTTTGCTGCATTATGAAAAAGAATTCAAAATCAACAAAAAACTACTATAACCTATATCTGATCAGATCGCAGTAGAGATTTTGATAACTTTAATTTCATAAACATTTTTTAGGAAAGAGGAATAATTCACAATTTCTATGCTCCTTACACTCCTCAATCTAATGGGGTAATTGAAAGAAACAATAGAACATTACATGAAACGACCAATACTATGCTTAATGAATGTCATTTACCGAAGTATTTTTGGGTCGAAGCTGTAATATCCCAAACATTTTAAATAGTGATCTAACAAGATCAAATTAAGGTGATAAATCTAAAACTGAAGAACGATTGCTCAAGCACACATTGAGCTATCTTAAAGAATAAAATACGACGCGAAACTACGATCGTATACAACTAAAAGGTTAAAATCTTTAACATAATCTGTGTCATGTGAATAGTAAAGCTTGAATTGAGTTTTTAAATGTGATATGTGAATTTTCTATGTGTAGAATTTTGTGTTTTGGTTCAAGTAGTTAACCTTAACACTTATTAAAAATTAAAAGTAAATTTAGGACAAAAACCGAAATTAAAAAAAAGAAGTTAAACCTTAAGCCCTAACCTTAGGATTTAAACCCTAGAAAATAACATAGGCTCTCAAGAGTAACGTGTAAGTCAAATTGACATTCCGTTTCAAGATTAATCCTTCTCACACTTTGAAAACACGTAATAGTCAATAAAAAAATTTCTCAAAAAACGTATAAAAGCACTATTCATAAGGAAATGTTTTTCATTCTTTTGACCATTTCTTTAATCTGTAAGACTTCTTGTATTTCACAACATAGTGTTAATATGAGATTCCGATGTCAGGGAATTAATAAAATTTTCTGGAAAAAAAGACGAAAATTGCACGATTTACGAGAAAATGTTTGTCGTATTTTTGAATGTTCTTTTTGATATTTTGACTTTTTACATTTCATGATATAGTATTTATACGGGGAATAGATACCAGGGAGCCACTGATATTTTTTCAAAAATAAAACATAAAACACTCTTCAAACGGAAACGTTTTCCATTTTTGAATGTTCTATTGAAGGATATGGTGTTTATATGGAACACAAATGTGTAATAAGCAATAAAAGTTATTTGGGAGAAAACTTAAATTTAGGATTTGAGAAAATCTAAAACCTAAGAGTTGAACCCTAAGGGTTGAATCTTAAGGGTTAGAAAATCTAGAAATCATTATTCATAAATACGAAAAGTGTACGACAATTATACAAAAATAATATGAGAATAATACGAATATAATACGAATTTATACGGTATAAATACAAAAAGTCAACCAAAAATAGTAAAAGTCAACAGTAGTGGTTAGGAAAGTTAACTAGCTTATGAAAGGACTAAACTAACCTTGACCGAGCTTGGTAAAAGACCATGACTACCTCTCAAATAAATGGTTAAATGACCAACCAAACAAGCCCTAGAACTATTCATTTGGTAGGCTAAGTGGTGGACCAATCAAAAGCCAACAAGTGTGGTATTGTGATGTCATTTTAAGCAATGATGGACTAACATTTAATGGCATTAAAGCCATGAAATTGCCGGCCAAACAAGGGGGGAAAGGGTGATGCACTTAATCTTTGCTTAGCTTGGAAGTTTTGTAACAAAGACCTTAATACCCTAGCTTTGGTTGGCCTATAAATAGCAAGCAATGTGCACTTGTTTCATCATTCATATTCAAAGCTATACACAATATAACAGAGAGTTCTAGTGAGTTATGATCAAAGAAAGTGCAAAGAAATAGTTAAAGCTTCCACTTCGAGAGGTAAATCGTTAGTCGTTTTTATGTTCAATTAAATTTCGTAGTTTAAAAGCTCAATAACGTAAGTCGTAGCCATGTACGATTGTCTTTCTCCGTGTTCTTCGCTATTCTGGAGCCTTTCTTCATTTTATAATAGTTATAATGTCGAATTTTATTTCATAGTTTAAAGCTCAAGAAAGTACGTCGTAACCATGTACGATTGTCGTTCTCCGTGTTCTTCATGTGTTCTTAAGCAATAATTATAAATTGTTATAATCAAGTAAACAAGTTGCTATAATGACCAAATTTTGTCAAATATAAAGTGTTATAGTCATATATGTAAGCAGTTATAATGCTCAAATTATTTCAAGTATGAAATCCAAAAGCTCAAGAACATAAGTAGTTACTATGTACCATTTTTCGTTCTTCGTGTGTTCTTGAGCGAAAGTCATAATTTTCTACATAAGTATGTTTATGATTTTGTAATTTAGTGTTATAGAGTTGTGAAACATAACGGCCTAGCAAATTCATGCTTGTGGCATCATGTTTTAGTAAGCTAAAGCAAGAACGAGGAAACTTAATTCTTCATGCTCTTCGTGTTCTTCGTGTTCTTGAGTAAAAGTCATAAAATCATACATAAGTAGGTTTATGATTTTGTTATTTTTAGGTTATGAAGTGTTATTGAGTGTTAGAACATGTTATCTTAGCAAATTAATGTTTGAGGTATCATGTTTTACCAATCAGATCAAAGAAAAATAAGTCTAGTATATAATTTGACTTTATTTGCTGATTTCTGAATTTTTAAGTTTGGAATCTGACTTAGTAACCTAAAGAAAAGTTGTATAGAATAAAATTTCAATGAATTTAAACTCAAGAATCACCTCAAAATATGTTTGTATGATAAAGTTTTGGCCAAATTACTGAGAGAGGTTATGACAGCCAAAGTTAAGGTTAAAATTTTGTCACCCGATGTCTAGACGCCCGTAATACGCTTAGACATTTTAAATTTCTGTCCATAGGCATATATACTCCCTATAAATGCCTTGGGACAGCATATATATGCCCATACTTGTCAAAAATTAGGTTTTTGGTCCAGACTTGTTCAGAACTAAAAAAATTGCTTGCCGGACATTGTAAAACTTAACAAAAGGTAATTATACTATTGAAATAAAGATAGATTATTGTAAGAGAGTTTTTTTTATGACTAATGGTTATGTTAAAATCATATACCTTGTAGATCTTCCGAATGAACACAAAACTTAAAGTAAACGTTAAAGCGAATCAGGCAAGTTCAAAAATTTTATGTGTTATTAGCATGTTATAAAAATGCTCATGTTATTATGTGATAGTTGATACGTGAAAGTACATGAATGAATGTCTTATGAGATTAAATGATTAAGTGTTAGTTCTTGATCAACTATTAAATGTTAATTGATATTTGATGATGCATATGAGTATGCATAAAATATGTTTATTGTTAAGCATAAATTAATATGATTATTAACTGAGATGTATATTCAGTCAAAGCATGTTAAAGTTTATATGAAAACATAAACTGTGTATATGATAATATGTTACACTCGCTGAGCCGTCGTGCTCATTCTTGCAAATAAAACCTTATTTGCAGATTAAAGATGAACGTTAAGAAGACCATGAACGTAAAGATGAAGCGTAGATTAGGTTTTTATGTTTATTACCTGTATTTGTACAAGTCATAACGACTGTTGTAATACGAACAAATAAATATGTAACCGAATATTAAATGAGTGATATAAATTATTATCATCAGAATGTTGTTATGTCTTTATTTTGATATAACTTAGAATTGTTAAAACATAACGTAGTATTGATAATGATCTATTAATCTGGATGAGGATTGGTAAATGACATGTGAGTATTGTACATCCGAGATAGGACTAAGCGATGTTGACTGGTCAAATCCATCGTTAAGGTTCCTCGGACCCAGGTATAACTCGTTATTACAATTCTGAATGTTAGATAAGTAGGATTATTAATATGAAGAGATATCACTATAAACAAATGTGTTTCGAGTGAGGGTTTTAACTAGTTGGGTAATGTTCTGTACGGAAAGAGAATTTTGCACTAGACAAAGATACAACCATTTTTCACGGATAAAGATGCAAACATTTATCACGGGTGAAAATACAAATATTCACCACAAGATTCTCTGTTCCCAAGAGTCGTCCTAATGATTTAATGCTATGGATATTGGAACATGTAAAGTTATAGAATATTTAAATCTTAATGTTAAAATTGGACTGTTATATATGGTTTTATTCATTTATAAGGATGAAATACAAGTTGATACTTGTATAAATAATGAATAAGATCAAGTTAAGATCCAGAGACAAAGTTAAGAGAGAATTTTAATGTATAGTCTAAAATAAGACTAACTCAACCGATATGATTATGAAATCATTGGTTAAGTAAGTAGATGTATGAGTTTAACACACAAGATCCGCCATAGCAAAAGTCTGGGGATTTTGGGGGCATTACAATTTGTATCAAAGCAGTAGATTATAGTTTCGAGATAAAAAGTACCTTGGAGTATAATCTGATGGATTAAGAAGAAAAAGACTTGTGAGGAGTCCGTAAATAATTAAAAGATATGCATAAATCTTATTAAAACTTAATACATAAAAATATTATGTGAAAGAAATATAATGAATAAAGATAAACTTTTTACGAGAATATCTGAAGATAAATGGACTCTTAATGAGTTTTCAAAACAAGCAATAAGATAAAATGATCTTATTTGTTTTTGTGTGAAACTGTTTTATAAAAATTAAATGGTGTGTTTGGTATTATGTGTAGTTATACCTAAGAAATGAGATGAGTGAACTCATAAAGGGATGTTAATGAGAAATTCATTTGGAGATAATAAAAATTTATTTGGAGATTGTAAGAATTAAGTTTATGATGAGTTTTAAACGATAAAAATTGAAGAAAAGTAACTAGAGATAGTTTAAGTTAAAGTACATTTGGATTGCAATTGAAAACTCATATTAGTAAAACTGAGTAGAATGACTCTCTTGTATGCGAAAGAGTTTAATATGCTTTAGAGAACCGATCTAACTACATTATTGGTACGAATGATTCATGGTCAGTGTTCTCAAAGCGGTTTACACACTGAATGAGATCATTTGAGGATAGTGTTAATGAGATGGAGAACTGATTCATTAGTTCTTGCGTGGAGGAAACACTCAGTTTGCTATATTGATAAGTAAATTAAAATCTTGTGTCATACTCTTCTTTGTATATATTCTGAGAAGTGAATTCTTCACTCATATTTATATTGATTAGTTATTAGTTATTACGTCAAAGTTATAGTTTTAAAAATATTTGTATGTTAGTTATTGAATGAATGAACCCTTGTTATGGGCTTGGGCTATGATATGTTAGTCGAACTGACTTGTGAGATGTGGCTACGATTTATCTATTCAGTACCATATTGATGAACCAATGTATACTGAGACATTTCAATCTCGTGTTGATGAGAAGGAGAACTAATATATTTGTTCGTACTTGATATAATATAACCAATCAGTTTACTATATTACTATATATTTGTAAAACTTGTGCTATAGTTTGAGAATAATGAAAAGGATAGAGAATTAAGGGTATTCCAAAATCTTCTAACTATGCTAGATCTTTATAATTATATTTGCACTTGGGTGCTTTTGAAAAGAATTGTTTAATAGTTGCACTGAAAATTTTTGTTAGCTATATCTGTGCTAATTTTTCAAGCTAGATAGAGTTAAATTTAATGAATTTTATCATGAACACATAGTTAAATGGTGTGGTTATTATCGAAGGTCATCAACGCACTGTTACTGGAATAAAGTCATAAAAATTAATTTTCAAAATAAAATTTTTTAGCTATGTTATTCTTATATCTATGCTAATTGTTTTGACTAAACGGATTTAATGTGAAGAATAAAAAATAATTTATTCATCAACACCTCATTTAACCAGGTGTGAAGATGATACACGATGAGTCATCAACGCACTTTACAAGGTGCGGTATACAATCATAAAATTATTTTTCAACAGTTTGAATGGTTTAAATATGAGTCAATCCCAATTATTTCGGTTAGACACCTTTGGTTATGATAAAGAAACGGACGTATGAATCCAGTAGATGCAACATACCGCATCTTGAAATCGATAATATGGTACGACAGACTGATCACCTGAAGTACTAGAATGGGTGTTCTCAATCTGAATTGATTGTTACACAAAGCATAGTGTTCTCAATCTTATTTTATTGCTACACAAGAATAGTGTTTTTCAGTCCTTGTGACAGTTAAACAATTGTAGGTTATATATCATCCATAGTCTTTGAAAAAGGTAAATGTCTTGATTGACTACAGTATAAGTTAGAAGAATCCTAAATAAAGGAAGAATGAGACTGAAAGTCGAGTATGATAAGAGGTATAAAACCTAGTGTAAGGAATGGTTTAGATTAAACCAGTTCAGACCTATTCTACGTATTAGGAATTTAATGTAAGAAAGATGATTTAAGAAAATTCATAAAAGTAAGTTGAAAATAATTTTGTGGACGAAATTCTTATAAGGATGAGAGAATGTAATATCTTGAATATTTATAGAACTTATAAATATGATATTAAATTACTAAAGTTAATTTCGAGGGCAAAATTCTTGTAAGTTGGGTTGAATGTAATATCCCAAATATTTTAAATAGTGATCTAACAAGATCAAATTAAGGTTGTCAATTCAAAACCTAAGAACGATTGCTCAAGTACACATTGAGCTATCTTAAAGAATAAAATACGACGCGAAACTACGATCGTATACAACTAAGAGGTTAAAATATTTAACTTAATCCGTGTTATGTGAATAGTAAAGCTTGAATTGAGCTTTTAAATCTGATATGTGAATTATTTATGTGTAGGATTTTGTGTTTTGGCTAAAATAGTTAACCTTAACACTTATTAAAAATCAGAAATCAATTTAGGTCAAAAACCTAAATTGAAAAAAAAAAGTTAAACCCTAACCCTAGGGTTTAAACCCTAAAAAATAACCTAAGCTCTCGAGAAAAATGTATAGGTCAAATTGACATTCTGTTTCAAGATTAATCCTTCCCACGCTTTGAAAATACGTAATAGTCAATAAAAAAAATTCTTGAAAAACATGTAAAAGTACTATTCATAAAGAAATATTTTTCATCCGTTTGACCATTTTTTTTTCATCTGTAGGACTTCTCATATTTCATAACATAGTGTTAATATGAGGTTTAGATGTTAGGGAATTAATAAAAAAAATTGAGAAAAAAAAACAAAAATTGCACGATTGACGAGAAAATGTTTGTCGTCTTTTTGAACGTTCTTTTCGACGTTTTGACTTTTTACATTTCAGGATATAGTATTTACACGGGGAATAGATACCAGGGAGCCGCTAATATTTTTCCAAAATAATACATAAAACGCTCTTCAAACAGAAACGTTTTCCATTTTTGAACGTTCCGTTGAAGGATATAATGTTTGTATGGAACACAGATGCGTAATAAGCAATACAAGTTATATGGGGAAAAACCTAAATTTAAGGTTTGAGAATACCTAAAACCTAAGGGTTGGACCCTAAGGGTTAGAAAATCTAAAAATCACTATTCATAAATACGAAGAGTATACGAGAATAATATGAGTATAATACAAATTTATACGGTATAAATACGAAAAGTCAACCAATAAATAGTAAAAGTCAACAATAGTGGCTATGAAAGTTAACTAGCTTATGAAAGGACTAAACTAACATTGACCAAGCTTGATAAAAGACCAAGACTACCCCTCAAATAAATGGTTAAATGACCAACCCAACAAGCCCTAGAACTATTCATTTAGTAGGCTAAGTGGTGGACCAATCAAAAGCCAACAAGTGTGGTATTGTGATGTCATTTTAAGCAATGATGGACTAACATTTAATGGCATTAAAGCCATGAAGTTGCCGGCCAAACAAGGGGGAAAAGGGTGATGCACTTCATCTTTACTTAGCTTGGAAGTTTTGTAACAAAGACCTTAATGTCCTAGCTTTGGTTGGCCTATAAATAGCAAGCAATGTGCACTTATTTCATCATTCATTTTCAAAGCTATACACAATATAAGAGAGAGTTCTAGTGAGTTATAATCAAAGAAAATGCAAAGAAATAGTTAAAGCTTGCACTTCGAGAGAGAAATCATTAGTCGTTTTTATGTTCGATTAAATTTTGTAGTTTAAAAGCTCAAGAACGTGAGTCGTAGCCATGTACGATTGTTGTTCACCGTGTTCTTCACGTGTTCTTGAGCCTTTCTTCATTTTATAGTATTATAATGTCGAATTCTATTTCATAGTTTAAAGCTCAAGAACGTACGTCGTAGCCATGTACGATTATCGTTCTCCGTGTTCTTCGTGTGTTCTTGAGCAATAATTATAAACTGTTATAATCATGTAAACAAATTGATATAATGACCAAATTTTATCAAATATAAAGTGTTATAATCACATATGTAAGCAGTTATAATGCTCAAATTATTTCAAGTATGAAATCTAAAAGCTCAAGAACATAAGTCGTTACCATATACGATTTTTTGTTCTTCGTGTTCTTCATGTGTTCTTGAGCAAAAGCCATAATTTTCTACATAAGTAGGTTTATGATTTTATAATTTAGTGTTATAGATTTGTGAAACATGATGGCCTAGCAAATTCATGCTTGTGGCATCATGTTTTAGCAAGATAAACTAAGAACGAGAAAACTTAGTTCTTCACGTTCTTCGTGTTCTTCGCGTTCTTGAGTAAAAGTCATAAAATCATACATAAGTAGGTTTATGATTTTGTTATTTTTACGTTATGAAGTGTTATTGAGTGTTAGAACATGTTATCTTAGCAAATTAATGCTTGAGGTATCATGTTTTAACAATCGGATCAAATAAAAGATAAGTCTAGTATATAATCTGACTTTATTTGCTGATTTCCAAATTTTTAAGTTTGTAATCTGACTTAGTAACCTAAAGAAAAGTTGTAGATAATGAAATTCTAATAAATTTAGACTCAAGAATCACCTCAAAATATTTCTGTTGATGCCTAGAATACGCCTAGAAATTTTAAAGCTATATTCATAGACGTTTATACGCCCCATAAATGCCTTGGGACAGCGTATATACGCCCATACTTGTCAAAAATTAGGTTTTTGGTCCAAACTTGTTCGGAACTGAAAGTTTCGCTTCTCGGACATTGTAAAACTTAACAAAAGGTAATTACACTATTGAAATAAAGATATACTATTGTAAGAGAGTTTTGTTTATGACTAATGGTTATTTTAAAATCATATACCTTGTAGGTCGTCCGATTAAACACAAAACTTAAAGTAAACGTTAAAGCGAATCAAGCAAGTTCTAAACCTTTATGTGTTATTAGCATGTTATAAAAATGTTCATGTTATTATGTGATAGTTGATACGTGAAAGTACCTGAATAATTGTCTTATGAGATTAAATGATTAAGTGTTAGTTCTTGATCAACTGTTAAATGTTAATTGATATTTGATGATGGATATGAGCATGCATAAAATATGTTTATTGTTAAGCATAAATTAATATGATTATTAACTAAGATGTACATTCAATCAAAGCATGTTAAAATTTATATGAAAGCATAAACTGTGTATGTGATAATATGTTAGACTTGCTGAGTCGTCGTTCTCATTATTGCAAATAAAACCTTATTTGCAGATTAAAGATGAACGTTAAGAAGACCATGAACGTAAAGATGAAGCGTAGATTAGGTTTTTATGTTTATTACATGTATTTGTATAAGTCATAACGACTGTTATAATACGAACAAACAAACACGTAACTGAATATTAAATGAATGATATAAATTATTATCATCAGAATGTTGTTATGTCTTTATTTTGATATAACTTAGAATTGTTAAAACTTAACATAGTATTGATAATGATCTATTTACATGGATGAGGATTGCTAAATGACTTGTGAGTACTGTACATCCGAGACAGGACTAAGCGATGTTGACTGGTCAAATCCATCGTTAAGGTTCCTCGGACCCAGGTATAACTCGTTATTACTATTCTGAATGTCAGATAAGTAGAATTATTGATATGAAGATATATCACTATAAACAAATGTGTTTCGAGTGAGGGTTTTAACTAGTTGGGTAATATTTTGTACGGAAAGAGAATTTTGCACCGGACAAAGATACAACCATTTTTCACGGATAAAGATGCAAACATTTATCACGGGTGAAGATACAAACATTCACCACGAGATTCTCTATTCCCAAGAGCCGTCCTAATAATTTAATGCCATGGATATTGGAACATGTAAATTTATAGAATATTTAAATCTTAAGGTTAAAATTTGACCATTATATATGGTGTTATCCATTTATAAGGATGAAATACAAGTTGATACTTGTATAAATAATGAATAAGGTCAAGTTAAGATCCAGGGACAAAGTTAAGAGAAATTTTTAATGTATAGTCTAAAATAAGACTAATTCAACCAATATAATTATGTGATCATTGGTTAAGTTAGTAGATGTATGAGTTTAACGCACAAGGTCCGCCGTAGCAAAAGTGCGGGGATTTTAGGGGCGTTACAGAAGCAGTGTCAACTGCATGTTATACTTTAAATAGAGTTATACATAGACTTATCTTGCTTAAAGCATCATATGAATTGTATTGTGGTAGAATACCTATAATTGACTACTTTCGTGGCTTTAGCAGTAAATGCTTTATTTTAAACACGAAAGATCGTCTAACTAAATTTAATCATAAATCTGATGAAGGCATATTTCTAGGATACTCATTAAAAAGCAAAGCATATAGAGTGTTCAATAAAAAAAAACTCTGGTGGTTGAAAAATCAATGAACATAACCTTTGATGGGTCTAAACCTCTCCCAAAATAGAAAGAACTGGTTGATGAAGACCAAGCAATAAAAAGAATCATCAGACAGCTTGATAGTGCTAAACTTGATGATAACATAATTGTCTCAAACCCACGTAAAATAATTGAGCCTCAACATATTGATTTACCAAAAGATTTTTCAGTTATCAAAAGTAATCCAATTTAAAATATTATTGGTGATCCCAAATAACGAGTATAAATAAGATCTCAAATTCATAACCTTGTTGACAATCTTTCTTTTATATCATAAATTGAACCAAAGAATACTGATGAAGCATTACTAAATGAAGATTATATATTAGCTTGACCAATTTACCCAAAACCAAGTATGGAAATTGATTCCTAAACCATCAGATAACTCTATTATTGGTACAAAATGAGTATTTAAAAATAAACTAGATGAACATGGTCAAATAGTAAGAAATAAAGCTAGACTAGTAGCACAAGGATACACTCAATTAGAAGGTATCGATTTTGATAAAATATATGCATCTATTGCTAGAATTGAGTCTATAAGAATATTTTTTGCATATGCATGTCATACAAAATTTAAAGTACTTCAAATGGATGTCAAATATACATTCTTAAATGGTGTCATTGAAGAAAAAACTTATGTAAAATAACCTCATAGATTGGAAGATTATGAATATCCTGATCATGTTTATAAACTGCACAAATTATTATATGGATTGAAACAAGCTCCTAGATCTTGGTATAATCATCTTAGTAAATTTATAATTGAAAAGATTTCAAAATAGGTACTGTTGACAGCACACTATTTATTAAGTCTCACAATGATAATATCTTGCTTGTTCAAATATATGTTGATGATATCATATTTGGCTATAGTAATATGCTTATGTGCAATGAATTTTTTGACAATACAAGTAAAGAATTTGAAATAAGTATGATGGGAGAACTAAATTTCTTTTTAGGACTACAAATAAAATAAATGAAAAATGGTATTCATTTATCACAGTCTAAATATTGTAATGAAATCATTAAGAAATTTGGACTTGAAAATGTTAAACCAATAGGCACTCTTATGTCTACATTTGAAAACTAACCTCTGATGATCATGGTAAGCTAGTTGATAAAAAAAAAATACCGAGGTATGATAGGCAGTTTAGTTTATATCACTGCTAGTAGACTCATCATGTTTAGTGTCTGTAAGTGTGCATGGTTCCGATTTGCTCCTAAATAATCACAGTTGACTGCTGTAAAGAGGATCTTCAGATACTTCAAAGGAACCTCCGACCTTGGATTATAGTATTTCAAAGGTCAACACTTCGACTTGGTATGATTTTCTGACTCTGATTATTCAGGTCACCAAGTTGATAGGAAGAGTACCAGTGGAACTTGTCAGTTTCTTAGCAAATGCTTAGTGTCTTGGTTTTCCAAGAAAAAAAAATCAATCTCTATATCCACCACAGAAGCAGAATACATTGCTGAAGCTAGTTGTTGTGCACAAATCATCTAAATGATAAGTTTGATCGTGTGTCTATACTGTGTGATAATACAAGTGCCATTGATCTAAGCAAAAATCTTGTTCTTCATGCAAGATCAAAACACATTGACGTAAGACATCACTTTTTGTATGATCGTGTCAGTAAAGGTAATATAAAATTGGTTTATATTGATATTGAACATAATATTGCTGACATTTTCACTAAGACTTTAAGTTCAGATCGGTTTTGTAAACTGCGTCATGATTTAGGTATGATGAAATTAAATATATTAAGTGAATGACTACAAACAGTCATTTAAAAATCATTTTGTCCAATTTATTTGATATTTTTTTGATTGACATCACTTTTTATAATGAATGGGTATTTAGACTCATCTTGGACAAGGACCGAAAGCTTTTCCTCTCACATATTTTTTTACATTGGAAAATTTAAATTTGTCGAAGTCAAAAGCTTTCACAAATTCACTATATTTTATATCATACTTAAAATTTGGTATCATTCTACATATAAGATGTCATTGGAATAGAGTAATTATGCTTGAGCCAAATTAACATCAAATATGTTTGAGTTGAACCTAACCGAACCCTTCAAAAGCCAAACCAAGCTCTGTAAAAATCAAATTCATTTTTCAGTTGAGACGACCACTACAAAAGTCAAATCTACTTGAGCCGAACTCAACTAAAGACGACTCTTAATTGTGAAAAAGAAAATGTTCACTTGGACAATCATCTTCGGGCACATCCTTAACGTATATAAGTTTCTATATTTAGTTATGACAAGATCTTCATCTATCACTCCAATTATAATTGAAATTAAGACGCTTGAATTTTGATGTTACGAAATATATATGTGTGTGTGTGTGTGTGTGTGTGTTTTGTGCTTAAATGACTAAAATGATTTATGAAATGGTTTATTCTATGTGATAGCTTACGTGGCAAATTTATGCGAAATATAATGTGACACGTGCATATGTGGCAGTAAGTGAGAGTTGTCTAGCTAGAAAACAAGAAAAATTTGGTGTACCCCATATGACAAAGTACAATACTTTATACTTTAAAATACTTAGCTGTGGAGTGTTTATGCATAAATGGTAAAAACCGTGGACTAATATTAGTCAAATCATACATTTCCAGTCATACACACATTAAATAATAAGTACCTACTCCTTTTGATCCATTATATATTGACGTATGGACAAAAAAAAAATTACACTTTGTCTTCTTATCAATAACTGAGCTTCTTGCCATGAATCATTTTAGGTATGATTTCATTGATAATTAAATTTTTGATTTTGTTATTACTTCTAATTTCTTAAATTCTAACACTCCAGTGTCATCCAAAGAATGCCCTAAGTCTTCAAAGAAAAGAAAACTCTCACCTGAAAATTATTTGCCTGGTTTTGAGAAAGAAAACTCTCCTACTGTGTTGCAAAATAATATTCAAACTGGGTCACTGATTGATTTTTCTATATTCCCATATATCAAAAATAATTTTTAAACCATCAGTTGGGAATGTCTAGTTGATTTTTCTGAGTCATTTGTCTACACTAACTTAGTGAAATAGTTTTATACAAACATGTTAGTAGGCACGAATGATAATAGAGAAAAGTTTTTCACAACCTTGGCCAAGGGAAAATTCTTAATTTTTAACCAAATCAATTTATGCAAGTGCTTATCTTTAAATCCAAAAATGCTTGAGCTTGCAAAAATTGATGCTTCAGTTGAGTATACAAAATTCTCTACAAATAACTTTTTCAAATTTTTTATAATGATTTGTGACTCATCAGTCCCTAAGACCTTTAGTAGCTCACCTAGAGATTTGGACATCAATTTTTTTAAAGCAAAGAGCCAATTTCTAACCAAAGTCATAAGGTTTAATGTGCTTCCATAGTCTGACAAAAATAGGTTGTTTGATTATAATGATCTACAACTTATATACTCCATTTTGACCTCTTATGTGTCATTTGGTCTGCCATACTTTCTTGTGTCTTCAATGATTAATTGTGCCAACAAAGGTTTTATGGCATACGAACTATTATTGACAAACATTTTCAAAGTAAATAATATTGACCTGAGTAATGAAATGTATATGTCTGTTAAGAAAATAATTTTTTGTGGATAAGAAAAACAGTTATAAGGAAAAGGTGATTAGAGTAAGGGGAAGTATTATAAGGAAGAGATAAAAAGAAGAGACAAGAAAAATAGTTCGTATAAGAAAAAGGTGATTATAGTAAGGGGAAGTAAAATAAATTCAAAATCAAGTTTTTAAATTTTTTCATAAAGTTAGTTTTGTCATCAACAAAAAAGGAAAGATTGAAGGGTATAAATTATTATACTATTTTGATGATAACAAAACTTAACGATTAAAAGACGTTAGAAAAACTAGGTTAAAATCCTCTCCATAAGATTTTTTTTAAGATTAAATATAATTATTCTCCTATGACGATTCTTTTATTCATTCTAGAAGGAAAATGAGTCTTAACCGAGCAAGTGTATTACTCGACCTGGTGTTTTCCCCACCGAACACAAATTTCCCGACCTCATAATTCTAGTTCAAATCCAACCACGAACCCTAAAATCCTGACCTCAAACTACTAAGAATAATTCAATATTCAATTATCGAAGAACAATTTTTGATGGCGGTCAAATACTTAATCACATACTAAACATAACCGACCTCTCAACAACTATATTGTCCGACAATACTAGCCATCCTCTCAGCTATATTGTCCAACAACATTTTTTGTCGACCTCTCAAATACATTGTCTGACAACATTTCTAGCCGACCTCCAAACAACGTTGCCCGACCAACAATTTCCAAAAGCATGTCGAAACTACCAGAACAAGCTAAACTTTTAAGATAAAGATTTTATGTTTGTCATATGTGCAAACATTCTGTCAACTCAAGCTCTAAAATAATCAAGTATTACTAGCCTTCTGTCAATGAACTTTCAATATTTATCTATTTTTAGGCTACACTTTACGAACTCAGAGACAAGATTCTCTTGAGTTGAAAAGTCAAGTACTGGTGAGTTGGACAAAAAGAATGTAAACTTTATCTCTCTAGATCTCTCTTTCTTCACCTGGATAAAACAAAATCGTTTTTTCTCTCTCCTTTCGCCGCCTAGAAATTCTGTAAAATATATTTTAAAAAGTCATACAAAATCTTCTCTCTTATTTGGTAAGTAAAATCCTATGTACCATTTTGAAGGCCACATCAACATGAAAGAGAAAAGAAAATCTAGGAAAGTTAAAGAACCATTAGATCAAACATTTTTGAATTAAACTGATCTTTGCCATTCATTCAAATTCTCCATGCCTATAAATATTGGCATACTTCATTCTTTCCAGTTTACGAATCTAGAAAGAGCCAAAATTCCTATAATTCTCTTCCAATCTTAAATTCTCAAAATTAGATTTCAAGTGGGGTAGAAATTGATAAAAAGAGCAAGAAACATATATATTGTCATATATTCATATACTGCTCTTTTATACATTTTAACACACACACTTTCTTATATATTGTACTAACATGTCACTTTCTTATTTGTAGTTAATATTATCATTATTGCTATATGTGTGATATATATTAAACCCAATGAGCACATAATAATAACAATTTTATTTATATTATTGTGTTTTATTCAAGCTGTTCTTCATTGATTATATCTATAACACTTGAATTTGATTTTATATATATATTAATCTGAGTTTTATGCATAATCCTTCTGGAAAGTGAAAAACAAGTAATCAGACATTCAGTAACTTTCCTTTTAAGGATCAGTATCACTTGAAAACAATAAATTATAGTCCTTTCTAGGTAAGTGATACAAGGCAATCTTTTCTCAAGATTGGATAATTTTATCCTTATAATTCCTGTTGAAAAATCATTATCTTTTTATGTATAAAAAGTTGATTCGTATATAATCCTCTCATTAAGAGTGATAAGCAAAATATATAGTCACTTGATTTATACAGTGTAGCAGATTGACCTTTTCTAAAGTGTTAATCTTACCTTATAAAGTGATGTATATCAACCAAATTGATTCATATACATAAACTGTTATATTATTTGGATCATTGACTTCACTGTCATCTTACAGGAATTTGTACTTGAACTAATATTATCTTACATCCTGTAATAGTTGGCATATCTAAACGTAAATTGTTATCAATTTGCTTAATGAAAGAAGCATTTATTTAAGGATAACATTCATTGTAACTAAAGGGATAAACCTGAGTATTCGTCTCGTGTGTGTGAATAATTGAGTAATTCTTGTTCCGAGACTAAGATCTTAGAAAGATCATATGTTTGGGTTTCTAAGTGTGAGAGGAAGAGAAAAGATGTCAAGTTTCAAGACCGGCCAAAGAATGAATACAAGAAGCTTTGAAAAAAAGGATCTACATTCTTGAAGAAGATTATGGGATAGTTGTTCTAAGATAGAATCGGATCTGAAAAAAGGAAATCTTCATTCCTGAAGAAAACTATGGGATAGTTGTTCTAAGACATAATTAGATTTGTAAAAGTTTCTCCACCTAAGTGAAAGAGTTTGCTATTTTTACAGTGAAAAAATCCAAAATCCTGAAAAGAAGTTTGGGGACTGGACTAATGTATACCAGAGAGATATATATAGTGAATCATAATATATTGATGTGTTCTCTGTGTTTGGTATCTCTCAATCTCTAAACTCTTTACTTTGATTCACTAGAATAGTTAAACAAATATTTTCAACAAAATCATTTAAGGAAATAAAGTTAATTTTAAAAAGGCCAAGAATTGAGAAAAAATTAATTAATCTATTCAACCTCCTTTCTAGATTAAATATTACATAATCGGACCCTAACAATGTATATTCATATAATCTTCTTAAACTAATTAATAATCTATTTTATATTATTTTTTGAAAAATTAATTATTTATGAATATTTTTTAAAAAAAAATCTATTAGGAGTTAATAGTATGTATATATATACATGCATATAAATATATATAGAGTTAACAATCATTATATTACTATTATAATCAAATATATATTTTATATATACAACCCAAAAATATAAAATTATTCAAAAAAATTGGCTAGAGAACACTGTTTCCAAACCCCCTTACTAAATTATTTATTGACTCATAATTTGACCACATTTAATTTTTATTCCGTCGCTGTTTATAGGTGAATTTGGGTGACATTAAGCAAATGTTTTTGCACTTAAAGATAATCATTGTCTCCTCGTTTTTTGCCAGGAAACAATTACATGCATGCATGTATCTTGTTTATAAAATAAGTGGTCATAAAACGAAAAGATTTTACAGATAATGTTTGCGTTTGATTATTAATTGAGAACAAATATTTGGTTCAGTCTTTTATTTTCCTATCCAATTTAGTATATTTACTATTCATATTTGTAACAATTAATTAAATACTGTCCTAGTTCGTAAAACATTCAAATGGAATTTTAACTTGTTAGCTTAATAATCTGACAAAATAAGCTATAATATATAATTCGGTATTTAGTATATACTTAAATATTTAGGAATTTAGTAACTATAATTATTTTTCTCAAAATCTTAATTAAATACTTAAACCACTATCCATACCAACCTTTCGCACGGGATTGATGAGCTTATATAATTAAAAACACAAACATTGTTTTTTCACAAAATTTTAATCTAACTTTTTTTTTCTATCCAAATTAGTAAAAGCACTATAAAAAATTGTAATAATTAAATACTATTCAAATCTGTAACGTATTCAAAAGTAATCCCAACTTGTTAAAAAACGAAAGGTGTTTTTTGTTATTATATCTCTAATAAAAAAAACAAAAAAAAAACTTCTAAAAGATAATTTATTTTTTGTTCTATCAAACTTATTAAAAAAAAATATTGCAAATTTATGTAATATCATATATTTTAATAAATTTTATGTAGGATAATATAATTATTACGATTTTATTAAAATACTAAGATATCAAAAATATCTCTTCACAAACAGCTAAGAAAATACAGATATATATTGTATAACAAGTGGTGCTACATGCAAGTTTGTTGCATAATGTTTTCCTTTTCTTTCTTTTCCTTTTCTTAGGACCACCAAAAAAACCTAGGGATTTTGTTAATCTTTTTTTTTTTTTTTCTTTTTTCCAAACATATTGAAGTTTCAAACAAAGTCCATGTTTAGAACTTGAGAAACAAGGAATAAAAGAAAGGAAATAATCACGGAAGAAAAGAAAGGAAATAATCTCTCTTTATATTATTGGCTCAGCAAGATTACAATTGGATGAAAACTTATAAGCTCCACTCATTTGATTCAAAGCTCTCATTGTCAAGACTTAGAAAATAAAATGGGCCACACATAAAATGTAATAACCCTTTTTAAAGGTAAAGGAAATAATCACGGAAGAAAAGAAAGAAAATAATCTCTCTCTATATTATTGGCTCAGCAAGATTACAATTGGATGAAAACTTATAAGCTCCACTCATTTGATTCAAAGCTCTCATTGCCAAGACTTAGAAAATAAAATGGGCCACACATAAAATGTAATAACCCTTTTTAAAGGTAACTACTATATTAGACAGTGTCGGGACTTTTTTTTTTTTTTTTTTTTTTGTCACTTTATATATAAACTTTTTTGGTAATTTAATAATCTTTATATATCATTAGTTGTTGAAATTTTGTAATTAAATCTGTAACAAATAATAGCACAACAATTTGCAACATGTCATAATAATCTAGATAACAATAATAGTAATTATTAAAGCATAAAAATTTCCAACATTTCATATTAATTTAGGTAATATTAATAGTAAATTTTCATTTTATAGACTTTAATTGTTGTTGTTTGAATTTCCCAATTTTATAGATTTTGATTGTTGTAGTTTGAATTTTCTAATCAGACACAAATAATAAAGAGTACGATTTAGCCATGAGTAGGGTAATTTGATTCTGGGAAAAACTTTGATTTGTTAATGTGGTTCTATTTATATGTGAATTTGGGTAACATTATGCAGATTTTTTTTTACTTAATATTAATCATTTTCTCCTCGATTTTGCTATAAAACAATTATATGTGTGGATCTTGGTTATAACATAATGGGCCATGAAACGAAAAGTTTGTACAGTTAA
Organism: Hedera helix; assembly: GCA_947179155.2. NCBI lineage: Eukaryota > Viridiplantae > Streptophyta > Magnoliopsida > Apiales > Araliaceae > Hedera > Hedera helix. The sequence continues at coordinate 15,719,223 of OX359270.1, read as the reverse complement.
TGTTTGCATTTGATTATGAACTGAGAACAAATTTTTTGTTCAATCTTTTACTATTTTATCCGAATTAGTATAGTTACTGTCCAAATTTATAGCAATTAATTAAGTACTATCCTAATTTGTAGAGTAAATTTATTTTTAAATTCTATCAATTTTATTACAAGTTCTTTATATCACAATTTATGTAAAATAAATTTTTATATAGAATATTTCTATTATTATAATTCTTTAAGATATTAAGATATCGAAAAAAATTATTAACATATCACGCGAAAAGTTTAAACTATTAGAAAGTGCATTTGTACTATTAAATTATTATAAAGACAATTGTGTGGTCGAGAAAAGAGAAATTAAAGTGCATTTGCACTATTAAATTTATATAAAGACGATTGTGTGGTCAAAAAGATTTGAACCCGAGACCTAACACAATAAGAACTCTTATACTATGTTATGTAATCAACTCATCTAAAAATTAAGTTATAGAAAGAGGCACTAACAATGTATATCATTCTAATATATATTAATAGCAGTCATAAATTTTATTATTAAATTAGTGTCCTAATATATATCAATTGTATTAATAATATATGTGAATTTTTTATTAAAAAAAAGTTTTAAAATTATTTAAAAATTTATAGTTGATAATTACTAAATAATTGTCATAATTAAATTAAAACTTATTAAAGTTTTGATTTCATATTTCTATTCGGATTAGAATTTCAATCAAATTTTGTCAATATAAACATGAACATAGAATTCTATTATAAACTTAAATAAGATTAAGAGAATTATTTTATCATAATCATAACTAAATAAATATATACTCCATTCAAATGTTTAACTTAATAATTGACTGAAAAAACCTATAATATATAATTCAGTATGTATTATTTAATTAAATACTTAATAAATTAACAACTATAATTATTCTCTCAAAATCCTAATTAAATATTTATTTATTTAATAATATAATAAATTATTATCTATACCATCCGTGTTTCGCACGGAGTTGATGAGTTTGTAAAATTTAAAGCGCAAACTTGTTTTCCCAAATTTTTTGTGCAACTTTTTTTTTTCTGTCCAAGTTAGTAAAAGTAGTATCAAAATTTGTAATAATTAAAAGCTATCCAAATTTGCAATGTATTCAAAAGTAACCTGTTAGAAAATTGAAAGTATGCAATAAATTGGTGTACAATCAATTTGTTTGTGTATGTTTAGCAAGTGAACAAAAGTGGGCAACATCCGAGTTTCTTGCTTAACCAAAGGACGTAATGTTTTCCTTTATTTCTTTTCCCTTTTTAGGACAACCAAACAACCTAAATAATAAAGGCATGAATGTGTTCTGTCTTAAATTTTAAATCCTCTTAGAACATGATTAAAAAATAGTACTTGAGAAGAAAATTAAGGTTTTATTACTCTATTTGGTAATTATTTATATATTAATATTTTACTTATTATTTTTTTCACATAATTTTTTTCACATAAATATGAAATTCATTTACTATTTATGTGGAAAATTTTTTTGCAAAACTATTATTTTTAGTTATGAAAATATCAATTCTCTATTTTATTTAGAGGTCCTTTCGATACCCTATAACTAATAATTTGATTAATTGTGTAAAGTACGCGATTATATCGTCGGAATAAATATATTTAAGTGATGTTTTTCAAATAATTTAACATAATAACAGAATTTTAAAAACAGAAATAACACATTAGTTTTATTGGAAGTAAAATTATATTTTGTAATTAAATTAAGAAATAGTGTAGCAACATATTTGCTTTTTGCTTAACCAAAGGATTTTTTTTTTCATTTTCTTTTCTTTTTCCAAACATTTTGAACTTTCAAAAAAACCAATATTTAGAACTTGAGAAACGATCGTAGAGAGAATTGATTGTATCCCAGCGATCGTTGAATTAATTTGGACGTAGAGAGAATTAACTCAACGATCGTTGAGTTAATTCCCTCTACAATCCCACCGATCGTTGAGTTAATTCAATCATAGACTGTATAATTTTGGAATTTGCACAGTTGTGCACCTCCATATTTCCCTATATATATATATATATATATATTCAAATACAGTGACACTTGTATCTAAAAAATTAATATTCTATCTATATTTGTATTCCTTATTCGATAAATTTTAAAAATATTATATATATTAGGTATTTGAAATAATATTCGAATATTAATAATATCTATTTTCGTTTATTTTATTTGAACAAAAAAATAATTTGAATATTCGAGTATCTAAATTCGTTTTATGATTACCTAATAAATAATTTATTCAAATTATTTACAAAAATTAAATAATTATTTATCACCATTTAAAGTTTGTCAACCATGTCATAATCAATCATTAATCATAAAAAATAATCAAAATTTAAACATCTTAGAGAAAGTATAAATTAACCGCATTTTTAATGAAAGAAAATATTAATTTATCATTTACTCTTATTTTCGCTAGGTTTTGAAAATAAAAATATTTGTAACAAACTAATAACTATAATTTTGTTCTTATTGTATATAATTTTCTCGTTAAATGTATCTTTTAGATATTTTATATTTTATAATAGTAAAAATACATCAATTAAAATAAAATAAATTTATTTCAATTTTTAATGTTATATTAAAAAATGTTATTTTTTATTTTCTAAAAGTGAAATGATATATTTAAAAAATAATTCTCGTATGATAGTAAAAACTAATTATTATATATGCACAATAAACTATTACATTAATATGACATTTATTATATTTGGTTCATGTATTACATATATTAGTCCATTACGAACGTAATATTATTACATTAATTTTTAATATTTTCATTATATCTTCAAATTGACATATTAGTCTATTATATCTGTAATGCAATAAATCATAAAAGATAAAACAATAATGATTATAATTAATTTGATATTTTAATTTATAATTTATTATATTTATTATATATAATCATATAATTTAGTGAACTAAATATAATTTTAAATATAATTTAATAATATTATAATTATTGCACAAATTTTAAGAGTCAACTAAATAAATATATCTTAAAAATTTATTATTATTATATGACAACTCTAATGTATTGTGTAAACTATTGTATTATATCACATTTTTAATCAGCAAACCAAACCTCCGCCTTAGTTTTTAAGATCAAAATATTAGGTTTTTACAAACTCATATGCAACCATTAACATCCAAACCCAAAAATCAAACCCCCTTGATTATTCATTATAGACAAACCCATCTTCAATTAATGCACCAAAAACCTTCATCCACTATCTAGATCTGCACCCCAGCCATGGTCAGATTGATCATATTGAGTTTTTCCCCTTTTGGTACTAATTTTCGTCCCAATTTGCTCCAGATGTAGACTCACAGTTTTGGAAATCCTTGAAACATGAACTGGATCTTTAGCATGATGATTAAATGGTCAAGAAGACTTAAATAAATCTATCAAGATATATATCTGTCCAATTATGAACCACAAAATCTCCAAATCAACCCCAAAATTACATAAATCAAAACCATATTTAGATTGTTCTTTGAAATCAAACCCTTATGTCGGAATTGAACCCACAACCTTACACAATTTTCTATAGTATTTGTTCCAAAATTGACTCTTCTTGTAGACCTTATGGTATACTTGCAGTGAGCTCGAAGTTTTAAGGGAATTCAACAATGGCGGAAATCTCTAAAACTCCCAAAACTTCAAAAGAAAATCGAAAGATAGAACTTTTAGTAGATTTTGACCCGAAAGTCATGCGAATTCAACAAGGGTGATTGAAGAGTCTTCTCATCACCATCTCTGTATAAATCCACTATTATTCCCCTGCCGATTCCATGCGGTATTTCTTGATTTTGACCAAGTACAGTGATTTCAACATGGGTTCGATTTTGATGGGTTTGATTTTGATCTCGTCAATGAAGAAGACGAGGGGGAGGGGGCTCTTTGATTTTTGATATTTGTAATTTATAATTTTTTATTTGGGTTAATTAGTTTATCAAATTACCCGGATTATTGGTGGAGATAATAACTTATTTGGGTTGATTAATCAAGTAAATATTGTTTTTAAATAATTAACATTAGTTACTATATTATTTAGCTGAGGCTTTTAATTTTTTATATTTTTAATTTTTTATTTGGGCTAATTAGTTTAATAGATTATTAATTTGGTTAATCATTGTTGTATTTTATTTAGCTTAATTAGTGGACATAATAATTTATTTGATTAATTAGTTGAGTTAATTGTTTTATTTATGATAATAAGCTATGTTAATTATTTCATTTTTGTTAGTTAATTGAGTTGAATAGTTTATTTAGTTTAATAATTCTTTTTGTCGTATTTACTACGTATTTGTATTAAGTAAATAAATCAATTATGGTTATTATACAGTCAAGGTATTTATATATAAATTGGGACACATGTCAATTTTTTGGCAACAAATTGGCCAAAATTTTAGAAGGGTATATCGTACTTACCTGACAATACTTAAGTAGCGGGATACAAGTTTTTAAACATCAAAATACCAAGTATGAAGGGGTGAATATTTTGGAGTCATATTTTTTTCTTTAATTATTTCTTTCAGCTTCTTCATGTTTTCGATTTTGTATTGGTGGCCTTCATAGCTTGAAATTAACCATGTGTGCCTCTTTGATTTAAATGATGCGAACAGAAAGTAAAGCTAAATTGTGACGCCCCTAAATCTGGGTCCCTCGAATCATAAATTTGGTGCTCACGATACTATTCTACCATGTCATCACATACATCCATTTGTAAATAAAATAAAACTTAATTTACATTTATACATAACAATCCCAGGTTCTACATACCTTTATACGTACAAAACATTCGTAGCTGACATATTACAAAAATATAATAATTACATGACTTTATAGCTATACAATCACTATTTGCTAGCCTTTGCCTTTCCTTTATCCTGTAACGACCCCGAAATTCGACCCATATTATTACCTTAAGTTTCATATTTATTATTCATTCTTTCCTTAACGTCCAAATTTCGGTTCGTTAATAAATCTTTAATCACCTTCTTTTACCCATAAATTGATTTTAAAATCATCAAGTACAAATTTTCTGGTATAAATTTTTCTTTTTCTCAATCATTGTATTAAAATATTTTATCATTTAAAAATTTCATTTCTTGATCCTAGTCCCTGGATCGCAACCTTAACTTTTTTTCTTTTCTTTCTTGTATCATAAATCTCGTCATTCAAATTTAATATCGTTCATAATCAAACGTATAATAATTTCCATCGTAACAAATAATATAAACATTCACGGTTCACAATTTAACTCTAATCATCCTATACGGATCCAACGTATATGAATATACAAAATGTCAAAATAACTTTGCAATTCACTATATTGAATATAACTATTTCATTTACAACCTTCTTGGTTGATCCATCTCTAATAAAATCCGATATTTCTGAAATTCATTTCTTAACCTGCAAAAGTTTATTTTAAGCAAGTAATGAGCACAACGGCTCAGCAAATTCAACAGTTCATGCTTCACATAGCACATACCTTAACATGCTTGGTGTGTGTCATACATCATGTGCTTGTGCTTCTACTATAGCAATATATCTCCTATATATTCATATTATTGCACAAAATACACATTGTGATCATATTAATCACGTATCACGTCACACATAATTTGTATGCAATTAAAACAAGAATTACATATCATAACATTCCAATATTTAACATGAAAGGGACTGAAGAACTTGCCTCGATTTGCGTTCATTACGTAACATTTACAAACATCCCACGTATAGCTTTGTTCGTCAATTAACATTTCTGTGATCTTTATCATTTATCACATAACCTATATATCAAACTCAGGTTATATCACAATCAATAATCTCGTTCGATAAATAATATTCTTCTAAATTATGCTACTAAACTTTAACAACGTTGCCTTTGTCGTAACTTTTTCGTTACTTAATCGTTTACGTTCACTAGTCAGTCAACACACGATCCATAACATCTCACGAGTCTAATAAACCTTTCAAAGTCTCCAAAATATTATTCTGGACTTTTCAATCCATTTTTACATTTTTCGAATTATCCGACAATTTTCTGTAATTATTTCTATTTATAAAACTATTATTTATTAGCTTTAAAATAGAAATAATAATACAACATACTTTTATATCCTCCAACCACCATCCATATTTATCTTATATTATTATAAGATTTTTCACCAAGTTTCATAATTTTCTAACATTCATAGAATTTCCTATGAATTTCCACTATTTTTAAATTAACTTTAAATAGCCTTAAAAATACAATAAATACTATACTCTTCAATAAATTACCAAACTTTTTCACAAATTCTGGAATAATATAATAGTAATGCTGTCCAGAACAATTTTAGCACAAAAATATTTTTAGTAATTAAATTTTAATTTTAATGCACTGAAACTTCCAAAATTCACAGTAATTAGCACGTTTATCCGAAAATTATGAATCTTAAGTCCATTCCACACGAAATTTAATTCTCTACAACTTTGTAGAAGAAATTTTTTTCCAGATTCGACACTGAAATGAACAGACTCCGGACAGATTCACGTTTTACTGTGCTAATTCTTCCGAAATTCATAGAAATTAGCTCGTTTATCAGAAAATTACAAAATTTAAGTCCATTCCACATGAAATTTAATTCTCTACAACTTTGTAGAAGAAATTGTTTCCAAATTCTGCACCGAACTGCACAGAATAGCTACTGCCGTGACTATTCATCTTAAATTCCCAAATTTCATGATTTGATCAAATTTTTCCTCAAATTTTCTTCAACATAATAATTCCAAAACTCACATAATTAATATATATACATCCACAGATGGTAAACAACAATTATCTTAAGTATTTACTAATTTTTTTACAAAATTAGTTCATCAACAAAATAAAACTAAATTAAATTCATTAAAATAGTTTTATACCTTCATATTGCTTGAAAAATCATTTTCTTGCACTTGCTATCCTTCTTGGTGGCACCAATATTTTCCTCATCTCATGGTGGTGCTCGGTGGTTCACGGATAGCATGATGGTGGCGTCGGGAGGAAGAAGAAGAAATGGAGGAACTTGTGTTTTATTTTCTTTCTTTTCCTCCTATTTATTTTTCTTCCACACATATATATATATAAAAGCTATCCCTGCATAATGAGTTTTAACACTCGTCTTAAGTCCACCGCCTTACACCCACCGACCCTTACCTTTTCGGATAATTAACAAACATAATTACATAATTTAATACATTACGTAATTACTACGTGTAATAAATATTTTATATAATAAATATAAAATATTTATTTTAATTTACCAAAATTCATAATATGATTTATGAATAATATTAACACCCTTTTTGGGTACTTTTTATGACAAATTTTGTACACGCATAATGACATGCATGTAATTATATGAGTTAATTTATACTTCCAAAAATCATAAAATAATTCATATGACGTATAAAAATTATTTTTCATAATTTTTCGCTTCGTTACTTGGACAACATGTTACATTAATATGTTCACGTTTCTGAAATATTATCTTTCATAAACGTCATAATAATTCCATTATACATAAATATAATTTTTAATAACTTAAAACATTCATTTTTCTATTTTATTATTCAATTTCTTTAATATTCATATTAATTTCTTTATATATAAATTATATAATTTAATATTATATAATTTATATAATTACATTCTCCTTTTTAAATAATTTCTTAATTTCCTCCAACTTTATTCCATTTAATCACCTTATATAAATTACATAATTATTCTTATATAATTTATATAATTATTATTTTCTTCATACCTTATTTTAATTTCCTTATATAAATTATATAATTATTATTATATAATTTATATAATTACCTTTCCTCCTCAATTAATTTCTAAACTTCTTCTAAAATTCTTGATAAACTCTAAAATCAATAATTACAATTTTATTAACTTCCTCATTCGCTTTTCATTTAAAATTGGATTAATTTAATTATTAATCCCTTAATTTTCATCATTAATAACATTTATAATTATCAATTAAACATATACACACATATATATATATATAAAAATGTATATATATAAATATATACATATTTAATTCATTAACACATAACTTCATTTAAAATCATAATTCATGTACTTCTACAATAATTTAATTGTACAATTTATTGTACCTTTATATGAAATTTTTCTCATTCTAAATAAATTGTTTTTAAACAATTTATTTACTTTTCAATTATTTTAAATCAACACAATTCATTACCATCTCTGTACAGATTTAATTTACCAACTAAATCTCATTACATACCTTAAATCACATAAAATAATAATTAATTTAAACAACCTTGATAATTTTATCAATTAAATTCTTATTTGATATTATTAAAGAAATTCTGGAAATTCGGATCCTCACATATCCGCTCCTGACCCCTCGGCCTGTTCGGGCTTAGCTGAAATATCATGTTAAGCAAGAATGAGCATAAAATAGCTCAGCGAGTAATAAACAATTAATGTCATGATATTTCGAAATGCTGAATGAAAATCATAAACAATGAAACTGAATCATTTACAGTTAAATGAATGAACATGAAAAGTATAACATGAGTCTTTCCATATTTAGCTTGAAAACATGGAATAACATGCTATATGGTCACAAGACCAAGAACACGTTAAGAACAATATCAATTACGAAGATCGATACTGCCCAATTTAGTTATAAAAACATTTCATTTCAGATGTGTACTCTAGGTGATCAGCCTATCGTACTTTTATATTGTGCACAACATAAACATCCAACGACGCAACCACGTCATAATAATCATATTTTCTTCTACCTTTACCCCTTTATCAGGGTTGTTCTATTATAGCATTTCGTAGATTCCGCACCACAACAATATGGATTGGAGAGCATAACAATAAACATCTAAATCACATGAATCATCACATATGTCTAGCCGAATCAAGGATGTCATAGTCCTTTCTTAAAACAGTTCAATAAATAACGAACTTCAAATAATGTGCATGAATGCATAACGCATATAGCTGCTCAATGAACTACAAATGGGAGTTCAAATAGAAAACTTGTCTTCGTCCTCTTTTACCCTTACGGTTAATATATTATCCCGTTTATGACCTACACAATTATAACGCGGTACATGCATTAGTTACATGCATTTACATGCTTTATTTTGACATATAAGTTATTATTTCGCTTTACGTGCTAATTTTGGCCCATTTCTACACAACTTGATTCTAACACTTAATTTAGTACATATAACACATATATGACTTGTCTAGGTCTTTAAAAGCGTTAAAAGTTTCCAAATGACTTTACTTTTTCGAAAACTCAATTTTAGGTGCCGGTAGACATTTTTAAACGTTTAAAATGCACTTTTGTCGCCATAAACACCAAATGACTTCCAAATCATCACGCACACGTGTATTTATATAAAAATTAGCTATTTGACTCATTTTTATCTTTAATAACACAAAATGGCCAAAAATCACACTTAAGTGGAATTTTGTTAACTTTATAAAATCTACCTTTGAACTTAACTTGAGTTGTTAAACTTCATACACCTTATACACCATCACAACCTCATTTGGCAATTATTTATGCACATATAACATCTACATGCACCTTCTAAAGTACTTTACAGATCATGATTTGATTTATCCAAAAAGTATAGCCTAATATTCAATTTTCTTCCACAAACATGCTTTTTAAACCATCTATGCTTCTTTGATACTCTCTAGCATGATAATATGCAAGCATCAAACACCTTCAACCTCTCAAACTAGGTTTCCACCACATCTTGTAACATATATCACTTAATCATGCCTTAAATCATAGTTTCTAGCTTATATATTCATATGAATAGTGTACCACCTTTGGTCTACTAACTTTAGCATTTAGGGTTTCATGAGTTTTCATACATATGGCATATAAATCACATAATTTACATATATAGACAAAGATTCATGCATGACTTCATCTATTCTTGCATGTAAGCACATAAACCTTAAGTTTTAAGACTTGATCATCTTGTTACCTTCTTATGGTTCTCTTTCTTTTTGAAATAAAGTTTGCTAAAGCTTGATACTCCACTTTGGATGACTTATTTTACTACTCTTAATCACCTTCACACTTGAATCCTTCAAGGTTTCTTGAAACCCTAGCTTTCCTTCTCTTCTTTCTTATGAACTATCTCTTCTCTATTTTCTTAGCTCCCTCTCCCGTAGGAACTTGGATATACATAAGTAAAATGCTGAAATCTTACTAATATAAGTGTTGTGTATGAATTCCAACACTTAACTACACATTTATTAGCTAACTCATGTATGGTTAAGGGGCATGCATGACATTTCACATGACTAAGGAAGGTTAGAAGGGACATTAAACCACTTAGGACACAAATGTCATATCTTAAGTTGGCAAGGGTATTTAAGTCATTTCATATCACCAAATAGGGGCATAATGGTCATTGAGCTATTCTTGGATATCATGGTCATTTCACATAACTAGCTAAGGGTATATTGGTCATTACACCCTTCTAGGACACAATTGTCATTTTCCAACTTGTCAAGGGTAACATGGTAATTTCTCCAAAAATCTAGAGAATTTAATTTCTAATAAATCATAACTTGCTTGTTTTCAATCCAATTCAAGTCCTTTTTGATCCAAAATTATTTCCTTAAACTTGAGTTTTATTTTATCACCAAATGGTCCATATATGTCTTGTCCCAAAACATTTGTCACACTTCAAAATATTAATTTTCATTAATTAATTAATTATCATAATTTACAATAATGCAAAAAATGCATATCATTACATAAATGATGTGTAAATTTGTGGGTTGGATAGATCTCAATAACCTCCTTTACAATTTTGGTCTATTTACGGGTTTGGATAAATGTGCTGATTTAAAAAGGATATTTTTGTTATTTGACTATGTAATGTGATTCATATAGTAATTTAAAATATATATTTATTTTTGTATATGATTATTTATACTATACAATTATCTATGTAATATTCTAAATATTTGACAAGACCTTTAAATAAGATCTTAGATGATGAAATAAAGATTAAAGTTAAAACTTAGATTCGAAAAAGTAAAAGGTATAAAAATTGAGTAAACATTTTACCCCCTAATCTTTGTGTTAAGATTTAAATGTGAGTAAATGTGGGTTTTTAAATTTTAAAACCTAGCATTTTATTAATATGCATACTTGGAGGTATATTAAGAGTAAGGTAATATGATACATGTGACGACCCCGAATTCGGGTATTTCGAACCTCAAATCCTGTTCAACACTAGTATTACCTTTTCCTTATTGTTCATGAATTACAACAATATTATAATTGATAAATAATCACTTATTTATAATTTTACAACATCTCTTTCTATTCCAGAATCGCAATATTTATACATTCCTAGTATGTCTCAATATCATATATGATATGACATTCTATTACAATCATTTTGAGTATTTAACACTCATATTACATACCAACTACGTCTTATACTACACAGTCATTTTACCTGTCCAATTCAGACTAATATCTACAATAGACATTTAGACCCTTTAGTGAAAGTAGTATGCATTCCTGTTTTTTGATCTTTATCAAAAATTCGAATAACTTGCACTATCTGAAAATGTTGGTTTTAAGCAAGAGTGAGCGCGGCGACTCAACAAGTTTAATAGTTACACATAACACATTACATGCTTCACATATTATACATGCTCTGTATTTTATACTTACATCATGCATTTCATGCTTTTCATTTTATGAATGCTTCATACTTCTTATAATAATCAACTAGCATCTAGCAATTCATGCTTCATATTTTCACACGTAATCATACCTCATGCTTTTCACATAACACAAATATCATCAATATATCTCTATATCAATAATATAATATCAAAGTGTAGCATATTAATGCACATAGGAGCAAATTCTGAAAAACTTGTCTGGTTCGCTTCTACTATTTACGCTTATTTACGTCTTTCGTTCAACCTACAATTTATATATAAAATCGACATAATAGTTAGTTACAATGACTATTAATTAGTCTTAACTTAAGACCATAACTTTAAAATATTAACTCTTTAGTTGTCCGACAAATAAAACTTTATGTTCTAGACAAAAACCCTAGCCCAAACCTAGTTGGACATGTCGGGTACACTTGACCAACTTACGCATTCTCTACACATTCTTCGTACGACTTACTTTTAATAAGTCGTTTAAATTAGTCACAAAGAGACTATATACATTCGTTTAATTCAATTAAAATTTCTTTTTTTTACATAACTTAATGATTTGGACATTTAATAATGTACCAAATATCTCAAAATATTATCTAACTTTGATAATATACAACTACGTTCAAATATTATTAACCATTTAATAATATTTTAATTATTTATTAATATTATTAATCATTTAATAATATTTTAATCTCTTACTAATATTATTAATCATTTAATAATATTTTAATCATTTATTAATATTATTAATAATTTAATAACATTTTAATCACTTATTAATATTATTAACCATTTAATAATATTTTAATCTCTTACTAATATTATTAACCATTCAATAATATTTTAATCACTTATTAATATTATTAATCATTTAATAATATTTTAATCACTTATTAATATTATTAACCATTTAATAATATTTTTATCTCTTATTAATATTATTAACCATTTAATAATATTTTAATCTCTTACTAAGATTATTAACCATTTAATAATATTTTAATCTCTTATTAATATTATTAATCATTTAATAATGTTTTAATCACTTACTAATATTATTAACCATTTAATAATATTTTAATCACTTATTAATATTATTAACCATTTAATAATATTATAATCTCTTACTAATATTATTTATCATTTAATAACTTTTTAATAATATACTAATATTATTGATCATTTATTAATATTTTAATATACATCAAATGATATCAATAGTTAACTTTTTAATTGTGTTAACTTTAGTCTTTATTTTAAACATCTAGCTACCTATTAGCTATTAATAAACTTCATATATTGGTTTATTATTCAAACTCATTCATTTTACACTTATTTCAACTTAAATTTTCATAAAAAACTCAACCCAACTTGGATCGACCCGACTCAACCCGGAGCCAGAAAAATCTACTAGGCAGATTGTTCTGGCGCAGCTACGCCATATCCTGACGCAGGTGTGTCAAACCCATTTTTCAGAAAGTCAACTTTTTGACTGCTCGACCCTCATTCGCTCCGACAGCCATAACTTCTTCATTTTAAAATATTTTGGGGTGATTCTTTAGTCCATTCTCATAAAAATTTCCCTCTCTACAATTTCTCTTTATATCAGAAATCCAAATTCCGAACAGAACTAGACTAAAAATTGCTCACAAGGACAAAGTGAAAACTAAAATCAGAAATCTTTGGTTTTAATGGTTCAAACTTGAATAAAATAAACTCTACACATCCAAATGACACCAACTTAGTGTTGTTGTCTTCCTAACTTCTTGTTTTACAACATTTTATGGTTCAATCATATTTTTGAAAATGTTTGACACGAAATTTAAAGATTGAACCACTTAAGGTTTTACCGGTAAATCGTTATATGGACTTTCCTTCTAATTCTTTACGTACCACCCATACAAATACATGTATTAACTATATCAAACTATGAATATACCTATATATAATAGTTTTAGACTTTTATATCATCAAAATAACTTTTGATAGGTTAAAAATATATTTTAACCGTTTAAAACATATCTAGACTACAAAAATGCACTAAGAAAAGTAGAATACTTTTTAACCTCTTGGACACGGATGCTCTTCTTCTTCTCCTTCCAAAGTATGCTATGAAGCTATGTGCCATCCACCAAGCTCCTCTTCTAGCAATCTCCTTCAACTCACAAGTGTTTGCTTGCTTTTCTCTAGAATGCTCTCTATTTTTTCTAGAGCTTCTCTTTCTATAATATTTGATCTACTAACAAATGAGCCAACTCTAGCTTTCTCTTACTACTCTTCTATTTATAGACTACCAAAATTGATACTTACAATTATTGTAAGTTTACAATATCACCAATACTTGCAAAAGATCAAATCAAGTTTAATTATTAAATGAATGACATTTGCTTGGATTGATTTATGGAAGTTGAGTGAAGCAACTAGGTGGAGTAAATTTGAAGCGATCATTCTCTAACACTGAACTCATGTATGGTTAAAGTTCTTACTCCTGTAACCTATGTTGACCTAACTATCAACTATGGTCCAAGCTCATCAATTGATCATACACACATCTTTCAACAATTAACCACAATTTGGTTAACTTGCTAACACATCAAGTAACCTAGGGTTGGTCTACCAAATCCAACCTTAGTTAAACCTTCTCATCCTCCACCAATTAACCAATGTTTGGTTAACTCTCACCAAATATGTATACATATTTTATATGTCTACACATTCTACACAACTTAACCCAAAGAGGGTTAATTCACACATTCAATACCACTTAGGGTCTATGCATTAACTCCCATGTAGTTAACTCTCTACATATATATTCAATATATTTATATATTTACTAACAATTAACTCTATCATTGGTTAATGTTTTATTTTTTTATTATCACTTAGGGTTAACAACTAACCCAACAATAGTTAGTTCTCCATAAACTCAAATTCATAAATTTAAGGAATTGACCATCTTCATTGACTAGGGTTGGTGATAGACAAGCTTTCTTATTACTTATGGTTAATTCATTCAACCAACACTGGTTAACTCTCTACCAATTCATACACTTACAACATATATATCTCTACATATTCACCAATAACCTTTTATTTAAATCACATCATAGCTTGAATTGACCAATTTAAATTGAATACAAGTAACATGCATCCTTACTCAATCTCCAAGTGAGATCCCATATTTGGTCAACACTCCACCATTTTTCTTTATTTTTATATATATATATATATAATACTTACAATTTTAACTAACCATTAACCAATGTATGGTTAATTCTCTACAACATGCAACTCATGGTCACCTACCAATTCTATCTTGGTAAATTATATACATACATAATTGTATTTATAATATTCTTCCTATAACTACCCCATGCATAGTTAAATATTTAATTGATTTACTACATAGGGTTACTCAATTAACTCATCCATAGTTAATTCTCATCATCACATTCATTCACCTAGCAATTAACCAATGCTTGGTTAAAACTCTTTTTTATCTACCAACTAGGGTTATTCAATTAACCTTACATTAGATAATTCTCTACACTCAACCAAATTTCCCAACACTTTGACCATCAATTGACTTTTTAAATGTTTGGGCTCATTACTTTAAATTATTACATTAATTCCATTGGGCTTCCATATTTAATTACCCACCTTCATGCAAGTATTCCCATATTTGGCTAACATCTATAATCCTTTTGGGCTAGTGTTCACTAGTAATAATTAAATTACTTGGACTCTTCAGGAGGCTAGATCCATAATTTTATTTGGACCTCTATATAAATTACCAACAAGACTTTCAACCATTCAAATATTGGGCTTGCTTTAATCCATTAATGGACTCTATACAACAACTTAATAATTAGATTAATTACTTAATTAATTACTTCACATTATTGTCATCCAAGACAATCATCCTAAATTTTCCACAAATTTAACTCATACTAATATAATTAACCTAATTAATTATATTTCATGACTTCATATTTAAACTAATTAATTTATTAGTTTAATTGAGTATTAACTTACTCATCCTCTTATTTGGCTAACAAGCACGCTTTAGGTATATATATATATGTATATCTACCTTCACTTCTCAAATGAATTTATTTCCTTAATAAATTCTCTACATGCATCAATACAATATCCTCACATTTAATTTCTAACAAGTAAATCATTTAAAAAAAAATGTTTACCCATTTTCTACACATCTTACTTTTCAAATTCTAGGTTTTAAACCATAACCTTTAATTAATATTTAAAAATCTTATTTACAAACCTTGTAAATATTTGGGATATTACAATACCTTTAAAACTTGATGAACTATTCGACAAATAAGATTATGTAAGAAATTTTATAATAAGGTATGTGGAAAATTTAACAAGTAAATAAATTTCAAATGGAGAAGTTATTATTATGGAATTTTATGTATAATGATACGAATATATTTAATGAAAGTTATCAAGTAGTTAATTTAATTAATTTAAATGAACTAAATGATGAAAATGAAAAAAACAAGATAAGACTATGTTACAAATTAACATGTCTTGAAAGTTGACATTAAATGGTGAATGAAAAGGTTGATAATTATAAAGTAAATAAAGAATTATCAAGACAAGTATGAAATATAATTAATTTATTTAATTATATTTGTGTAAGGTTAAATTATTTAACTAATGTGAATGATAGCCTTGATGAGTTAAATTATATATTTATTTAAGTGAGCAACTTGATTAATGTGTTAAAGAATAATATTAATTAATATTGGATAAACAATCCAAGTTATTTAGTTAACAAGATGTTGCGTATAATGTGAGATTATATAAGTAATTTAAATTACTTTATGGTATGATCTAAATTATTGAAATATTATAATAATATTATATAATTATTTTGATGACCCAAATTATTAATTTGGAAGGATAAAGAAAGTTAAAGGATTAATCACTCATGAGTTAGTTGACAGAGAGTTATGTCCTTGAGCCACGTGAAAGTCATAGAGAGTTGTGTCCTCGAGCCACGTGAAAGTCATGGAGAGTTGTGCCCTCGAGCCACGTGCTCCTTAATTATGTGATGCCTAGAGCTTTGTGCTTATTGTGGGTAATGTGTGATTTATATATATATATATATATGCTAAATAAATTGAGGTGTGTGTTAATAAACTAGCTATGGTTAATATAACCATACTTGAGTTAAGTGTAGGGGTTGAAAGAAAGAGAAGTGATATAACCTTAAGGTGTAATTAATGATGAAGTGATGCTTGCATTGGTATGAGCAAAAAGGTGATGTAAGTGACTAGTTGGTGATGTGTGTAAGTGGTGTAAGAGATGTGAAGGCTATAAAGTTATGATTAATGGCTATGTTGTAGCTTGTGTGGGAGATAGTATGTAAACTAACTTTATGCTTTCATGTTTTTATTACCAAACCCTAACATCACATGCATTATTTGGATAGTTTATCATGCCAAATGACTTCCTAACCTTGTAACACATAACCTACATCATATATATCCACACTAGTTCAACACTTGAACAACATAGCTAGAAAAACACTTTCTTCTTACATTTTTACCTTTAAAAAAAACACAGTTTGCATCAAAATCATTATAAGCTCATCTAGGCTCCATTTTTGTTCATATCAAAATAGTTCATTTAAAGAACTCAAAGATCTATACCATAAAACTTATGGATCTTTCATTCGTTTAATCACTTTGAACAATAAAGCTTAAAATTTTATTTTTTTTCAAAAATTCATAAACCTCATTTGGTTTCTTTTTCCATTCCACCCACTTGGAACAACTTTAACTCTCTTAAATATACCCCATTTAATTTATGGTCTTAAAAAATAACCAAAATAGTCAAATTTCTTGTTTATCATCCCCATTTCGAAAAATCAAAGCTTCAAAATAGGTTTTTACATAACAAATCTCTCTTACTATATTTTGTAAACCAAAATAGATTGAAAACATCTATTGTACCTATTCACATGGTTAACTCTTATTTTACCTCTTTGAAAAATCAAAGTTTAATAAAAATCGCTCTTTTAGGCATTTTATCAAACACTTTGTGTGTATTCTCTACCTTAGCTTAAATCTTAATATTTGATGGTTTATCATCCATAGTATATATTAAACATATAGCCACCAATCTATAACCATTCTTGTTCCACCCAGATACATCATGATCCATCATAAATCTCAAACTCCCACAACCAATATTTTCATATACATGAACATATAAACATATGGAAATAGTTTTAGGGCTTTAAAATTATACCTTCTAGTGATCATCCTCTTTCTAAGAGATTGACCAACTTAGCTTGATTCCTCCATCTTCCATGGCTTTCTAGAGCAACAATGGAACTTCATCTCCTCCATAGCCGCCCCAAGGATGAAAGCTCTCAAGCTCTCTGTGACGCCCCCAAATTTGGGTCCTAATTACCCAAATCCGGTCATCACAATTCAATACAAACATCCACCTCTAAACAACATACAATAACTAAATGCGGAATAATAAATATATGTTGTTCATTCAAAAGGTGTTACTAGTCCCAAGATACGGTAACCTTACCACAAAATACACAAATATCCTTAATAAAGTACTTAGGGTTTATATTACATAACAAGTAATTTAGTTAACTAAAAGACTGCATCCTGAAATCTATCACTTCATCTTTCCCTTACCCTTATTCTTCCCAGAAGTCTCGGGTTTCACTGTAATAAGGTTCATGATATAGCAAGGGTGAGCAACTAGTTTGCTCAACAAGTTTAAATAACAACAAAAGATAATATATATCATGAATGAAAGGGAATAGCTGAAACAATTCAACAATATGAATAATATAAAAAGGAATATATGAAAGGGATATGCTTTCTGGAAAATAGTTTTCCAGAAATGTTTCTTTAAAGCGTTCCCAGGTAATGACACCTTCTCCCGCATGACCCTTGTTGGCCTTCCACTAGTAGTTCTTCTCCCCCTTCATCATGAAGGTGGAAAAACTAGCCTTCTGTTCTTCGGCCACCCTAGCAACCTCAAACAACTTCTCCATTTTCTCAATCCAAAACTGTGCCTCGATCGGGTTTAGAGTTCCCTTGAACTTCGATGGTCCAGCCAGTTTGAAATCCTTGAAATTTGCCAAGTGCGGCGCTGGCTGCGGTGCTGGTTGTACTACTACTGGTGGGGGTCTAGGTTGCATGGCTTCCGCCAGCATCTCCACAAATATCCTCATAGGATTGGGTTGATCCTTAACCTCACTCTCTGACTCTGCGATACGTTGGTTGCGTGGTGTACCTCTTGGCATGATCTGCTAAAAAGCAAATCTTAGACTTACACTTATAATTCTACGCATTAGTTTAGCCAACTTAATAGTCAAATTCAAAACTATATATCAAGCACATTTGATTTAAACAAAGGAATAACTGCATTTATATTCATATACCAATGTTTTAGTACAGACTTAACAAGTGGCATACTTCTATAAACACTCAAGGCACAAGTTGCCTAACAACGACTATCCTCCAATGAACAAAAGTGAGGATTCACTACCATCTACCCCCTAACATAACAAAAGTTGGGGTCTAACTGACATCTTATGCATACATCAAAACATAAGGACTTACAACAGCTGAACCGTCCCTAATAGAAACAAAAGGTGAGACTCACTACTAATAGATACAAGTAAGATAACAACGACAAATCACCGCCTGCAGTGGCGAACAACCCTACATAGAACCTACTGGGCCAACTCCTCCACTGAACGACGACGAATCCAGCATCGGCTGTTACCTGCCTCCCTAGGGTGCCTCATAACCCGATGCCTCAGTCGATCAAACAAAGTGCCAAGGGCATACTCTAAAGTGTCGATCCTAATGGATCCAACTATCGTAGTAAACCTGAGCCATACCTCCTGCATTTGCATCCTGTCAACTCTCTCCCTATCATGCTCAGCCTTGATGGTCTGGAGAACTGTCTGACACGCCATCTCCCTAGCGTCTAATCTCTCCACTGTCTACCTCAGTTGACTATTCTGGATCATAAACTGCTATACAGTAGGACCCATCTGTAGTGCAGCCTGTTCCAACTGCTGAACCTTAGCCTGCAGATCAGCTACATCCATCTCTCTCTGGTATGCCTCATCCCTATACACATTTTCCATCTGCTGATGGACAACATTATGCTCCTCTAGATGAGCAATACGGGCCTCCCATTCCTCAACCAGCTGCTCTAGATCCTCAATACGATTGGCGTACTCCATGAGTAAATCAGTCTGAAAATGATGGTAGACAGTAGATCCTTCCGCGAGTACCTTTTCAGCAACCCCCTCAACCTCCATCTCTGGCTGGTCCTCCCCAGACTCCTCGCCCCAAGCGGGGTCATCCTCAGACTCAGCCACCTGGTCCTGACTGCGGAACCTCATAACACCGCCTCTGACAGGCTCTGCAGTATCCCTACTATCGTCTTCCTCCAGGGTCAGACTCTCCTACTGGTGATATAGGTGCAACGGGTGAATATCCTACCAACTGCTGCGTAACCACTGGTATGTCAATGAATACCATGTCCTCTCGAGCTCCGCTCGTCTCGCCTAAAGCCATCCTACAAAACAACAGAAAACTAACATCAGTACAGCAATATAATATATTCATTGAAAAAATAAAATTATATTTTATTGGGTACGACTCAACTCGATGAATTCCCCAATTCATCAAAATCACATATGATAAATCTCCTCGATTTATCTCTTAACACTCAATACGAGTTTACTACTAAGGTTATAACTTAGATTTCGCAATCCCAACGTTTCTAACCTACAGCTCTGATACCAACCTGTGACGCCCCCAAATTCGGGTCCTAATTACCCGAATCTGGTCATCACGATCCAATACAAACATCCACCTCTAAACAACATAAAATAACTAAATGCGGAATAATAAACATACGTTGTTCATTCAAAAGTTGTTACTAGTCCCAAGATACGGTAACCTTACCACAAAATACACAAATACCCTTAATAAAGTACTTAGGGTTTATATTACATAACAAGTAATTTAGTTAACTAAAAGGCTGCATCCTGAAGTCTATCACTTCATCTTTCCCTTACCTTTGTTATTCCCAGAAGTCTCGGGTTTCATTGCAATAAGGTTCAAGATATAGCAAGGGTGAGCAACTAGTTTGCTCAACAAGTTTAAAAAACAACAAAAGACAATATATATCATGAATGAAAGGGAATAGCTGAAGCAATTCAACAATATGAATAATATAAGAAGGAATAATGATTTGCTATTAGAATCAAGATAGTCAAGTAGACTATGAACTATAAACTTCCACTGGAGTCAATAGCTGGTTGACTCAATGGTTACTACCAGAAATATGTACTTGAGGGGATTAGCCTCTCGTACAATACGTGTATGCCTAACATTTGATTTCTGTATTTTGTACCTGATATTAGATACATGGTACTCCCTTATAATAGAGGGGTGTTCATAATAGTCTAAGAATTCACATCTTTAATGATTTGGATAGCTTTTAAAATCTTTAACATAAATGTCTAGCCGAACAATGGCTTAGACCTACTTTGAACAGTTCTTTAAACAGTAGAACAATAAATAAGGTACAAGTCAAAGACTGTACAAGATCAAGTGCACCAAGTGCGAATGACAACAATATCGATATAAAATAATTGTAAATTAATTAAACCACTCAAAGCATACTTAGAATTACAGTTCAAGCTTAAATAAATACTTGCTCAATGAAATGAGTTTAGAGATAAGGAACTTGCATGTGTGCTCAGCTAAAATTAACGTCTAGCTTTAATGAACTTGATTGAAAGGACCTAACATTAATAAAGTTGGTCTAACAATTAACACTGAGTATAATGGTATGGATACACTTACTAAGACTATTCAACTAGCACAGAAGTCAAACACATAACATAAATAGTCAACATATTATCATTAACCCTTTAGATAATTAATCAAACTTAGGTTGATGATTTGAGAATTTAACTAAGATTTTATTAAGTGTTAAACACATATTAAACTTTGAAACAATTTCCTATACTTACTTAATTAATACACTGATAATTACTTTATGTTTTATATCCTCAAATTATGTTTACCTATTATTTAATGGTTAATTAAATAACAATTAATTATATGATAAAACTTATCTATGTTGGATTGTCATTGATAACCAAATTCAAAAGTTTTCTGCTCTCCTATCGTCGGGCGAATCGTCACTCAACGATTTGTACTGTCCGCCGTAGCAGACTTACTTTACACCTCATAAGGTCTGCCTCAACAACCCATTCGACGAACAAAAATAGTTCTACGATCGGAGTGATCTCACCCTACGATCACTATGCAATGGCCGAGACCTGGCCGATGCTACACTGCGATAGCCAAGGGTTTGGCCGAGACCATTGTACAATTGTCGAGTGAAATTCTATGTTCGACAGAATCCACTCTACGATCGCCGAGACTACTCTACGTTTCCCAACAATGATGTTAATTGTTTACATGTGAGCTCTACGATCAGAGTGTGTTCATTATATGATCATAGAGTTTATGCTACGGCTTCCAGATTTTAGTTTTAAACACAACAGTGAACATATTAACCCTTCTGGTTTCAAATCTGAGAACAACCAAACAACTATGACACTGAGTGTTGTAGAAGTTCTGGACATAATGCTTAACTCATCACAGATTCTTTTAGATAGTTTATTAATACGTGGTGAACCTACTGATTTCTTTAATAGGTTGACATGAACACATGTTACTTTATATCCATTATACAACTTATATATATTGGACTCATCATGATTCTTTATAACAAATTTATTCCAACAGAAAGTAACCTCAACAATCTATTTTAACATAATATTGATCAATAACTAACTTCCTTAAGATATTAAACAGAATTATTTATACCTTAAAGCTGGGTTGAAACAAAATGGGTTTCTAGTTGTTCTTCTTCTTCTTCTCCCGAAGTAGGTGATGTAATCCGAGGACATCCATTTCACAGTTACCACCACTAGATACCTTACTCACAACTTCTCGATGGCTTCCTTGCTATATCTTTCTCTCACTACACTCATTCTATATTTTGGAGCTCACAAAGACTCTCTTGCATCAGTATTGAATAACTCAGCAAGCTTTTCCAAGAGAAAACATGGTCTCTATTTATAGGAAATCATTACCCGCTGGTTTTTGAGGTTTAGGTGGAAGCTTTACCAACCCATCTCTCAGTCATACCTAGAAATCATCACTTTAGGTTGTAATCGGTAGAGTAGGGTCATCGACTTAGCTCAACAGATTATACACATATGCAAAGATAAATTATTAAATTAGCCGTTAACAGTAAAGGACCTCATGACGGGTCACCTCTGATTTGGGACCATATACTGACTTATTGTCCAGCAACCCATACATACAATTAGTTATTCTCTCTCTTCCTATTCCACGACAGGTTTAGGGATTTGTGTCCCAAAAGATTGCCACATGTTAACTCCTTTAATAAATAATAAGTTACACCATTAATTTCAAGTGGGCTTATACTTTGGACTTCATTTAATATCCAATGGACTCCCATTAAATGACTTGGACTATTATTTAGTCAAGTCCTTTTAATTTATTATTGAACTAATTAATATAACCCAAATGATTGGTTATTAATTTTCTTACACATTAATTATACAATCCATAATTAAATAATAATTGAATTGATTAATTAATTAAATACTCTAGCACATTAATATTTAAATTACTAAATGGACTAATAAATATTATTATTAATATTTCACATTGTTCACATTAATTAATAATCATATTAATTAATTTACCAAATTTAATTAACTCATTATTTTCAATTTAATTGAATATTTAATTAGTAGGAAACTTAACAATTATTTTGATATTAAAACTTTAGGGTTTGTTCACTAATTTAATTAACATATTAGTGACCCTATTTAATTGACCCTAGCAATTAATCACACAATCATTTAATCACGAAATTAATTAATCACACAAAAAGATTTAAATAACCTCGTAAAATAAATTTATTAGAAATTAAATTAATAATTTAATTAATAATGACGTGAAAATTCTAGGACATTACACTCTCCAAACTTCTCTATCTCTCTCTCTATAAAATGACTAACATTTGCTAAAATTTGCTAAAACCTTCAAAATACTTCTAAGGTTCTATATTTATAGAAAAATCAAGACCATTGGCATGATGGTCATTAACCATTACTAGTGAGGGGCATTTTAGTCAATTTATGATTATTAGGAAGCTTCTTCAAGGATATCTTAGTAATTAACAATCTTCTTTTAGGGGCAAAATAGTCATTTCTCAAAAACTTGGTTATCCATTGGTTATTATCCATTACCCATTAGTTATTATACATCAGTCATTATCCACCTTTGGATTACACATTAGTTATTATCCATTCTTAATTTACACATGGGTTATTATTCGATCTTAGATTACCTATTAGTTATTACGCATCGGTCAGTATCCACCTTTGGATGACACATTGGTTATTATCCATTCTTAGACATTCTAGTCATTTCACACCATTTTTACATTTAACTCAGGTGTGGTTATTCTTTAACCATAGTAATACATAATTCTCCCAACAAATTAACTTATGCATATCCCCATGTACTTCTAAAATTCTCTACAATTAACTCTAACATGGTTAAATAATAATCATAGCCACATTAAATTGTAAAAATTAATATTTTCACACTTGTTCAATATTTTTCATAATACATGGACTATTCTACTATTTAATTATTTTATTTTCATTTCTTTAAGGCTTAATTCTCATACATTTTAATTGGTTTCTCATAATGTCAAACAAGGCTTACCCATTAACTTCGTTATTTTATAACTCAAGCTTTAATATACTTTTCTTTAACTAGATTAAATGATATTCATTCTTCCTTACTTAGCTTAGCTTATTTAAATTAATTACCTTAAATTATTATTTTCGAATAACTTTAAATCCATTTATTGGATTTTCTCCCTATCCTCTTAATTAAGTTAAATACTTAATTAATTCAAATATCTTAATCTGGCCTCACATTGTCAACCATTTTGTTAATTAATAATATAAGTTTTCATATAATTATCTTAATTAATTAAAATCTTTATTGTTGACATTACAGGCCAACATTCAAGCCTTATTAACATAACTTGAACCATATTTTTGCATGATTACTTTTAAGTAATCATTCTTCTTAGCTTCCATTCCACTCATTAATAACACTTTACGTGATTTTCTTAATCCTTAGATTTCTTTTCTTTATTTCAAGAATCCTTCTCTGGAATCACTATTGTCGTAACACTACAATTATATTTACTCCATATTCTCACATAATCTTATCCCACTAAATAGTTTCATCAGTTCACTTTATCATAGGTGTTATATTTTCATATTTAATTACTTGACCTTATCTTTGACTTTTTGACTCGAAAAGATTAAATTTTCATGAGTGTAGTCAATTCCTACTAATTCCAACGTCCCCAACGTCATGGTGGCATCCATTTCTCAAATTTCAATTTCAAACCCAAATGTTGACTTTTCATCATAATAAGTCAAAAGGTTGACTTTGACCAAAAAGTCAACTCCGACACCAAATTGTTCTTACTGTCTTATTTTACTAAATTTGACGTCCCGAACTTAACAGTGCAGCCCGTGTCTCAAAATTCCTTTCCGTACTCAAAATTCAAAATTTTCGATTTTCTTTTCTTTCATTTAATCATGCTTTGAATATTTGACCATTTGTTATTTCTTAAAATTTTGCTTTATTAGCTTGCATTAATACATGTAGGAATACAAGTATTCATATATTACACAATGCATTTCCAACGATGTGAAATCTCTTTATTAAGAAATTTTCGTTCTCATTACTCGCTTTTCAACAACTCTATCCTTTAATATATCTATCTTGTATTTTATTTTTTATTTTTTTGGCTATGGGATTATTGAAATACCCTGCTCTCATGATTGATCTACTAACAATTTTGCATATCCTTCTTAGAGCCTTTTCAACAAAAGTCTTTCTTTCTCTTCACATGTTAAATCATGTAAATCAGATAAAAAATTTAACCAATTCTCTACATATTCATTTATTCCAAATCTAGGTTTTTACATCTTAACCTTATTTTTATCTTAATTAACTATCCTTCAGTTCCATACATGGGGATTATCATATCCCACCATCACATTGATTATTTGAATTTCACATTTTTAAGCTTCATAAATATTCGAGATATTACAATTATTGCTTCTTAGATAGTTTTTTAGGTTATAACCAAATTGTGATTAAGCCAGAGGATCAGGAAAATACCACGTTCACTTATCCATTTGGTACATTCGCCAATCGTAGAATGTCCTTTGGACTTTGCAATGCCCCAGGTACCCTTTAAAGATGCATGGTGAACATATTTTTTGATTTTCTTGAAAACTGCATTGAAGTATTTATGGATGACTTCACAATTCATGGTGATTCTTTGGATGCATGCTTAGATAATTTGACTCGTGTTTTGGATAGAAGCTTAGAAACTAATCTTGTTCTTAACTAGGAAAAGTGTCATTTTATGGTAGAACGAGGTATAGTACTTGGACATGTAGTCTCGTCAAAAGGTTTAGAAGTTGATAAAGATAAGATAGAGATTATTGGTGCTTTGCCTTACTCTATCAGTTTGTAGGAGATTCGTTCTTTTCTTGGTCATGCAGGTTTCTATTATAGATTTATCAAAGACTTCTTGAAGATAGCTCTGCCACTGTGTGAGTTGTTGAAAAAGGATGTGCAATTCCAATTTAATGGTGAGTGCAAGGAGGCATTTGTTAAATTAAAAAAGTTATTAACCTCAGCACCATTGATACAACCACTGAATTAGAATTTGTTGTTTGAGATCATGTGTGACACCAACAATTATGTCGTAGGAGATGTCTTGGGCCAACGAGTTGACAAAGTTGTGCATACCATCTATTATGCCTCTATAACTTTGAATGCTACTCAGATTAACTGCTTTACAACGAAAAAATAATTATTATCTGTTGTTTTTGCTTTAGACAAATTTAGATCTTATCTTTTCGGTACTAAAATTATAGTTTATTCTGACCATATAGGTATCTATTGACCAAGATGGATTCAAAACCTATAATCATAAGATGGATCCTGTTGCTCTAAGAGTTCGACTTGGAAATTATAAACAAGAAAGGAATTGACAACTTGGTGGCAGATTACTAAAGCGGACTGATCAAAGAGGAAGAAACATTACCATTACAAGATTCTTTTCCAGATGAACATCTACTCTTCATTGATAAGTTTGTACCATGGTATGCTAAACATGTGAATTACTTAGTCAGCCCATATATCCTAAACAAGTTTTCCAAACTTTAAAAAAAAAAAAGAGAAAAAAAAAAGCTAAAACATGATGCAAAATTCTATGTATAGGATGACCCACACTTATGGAATTTTTCTCAGACCAGGTAATTAGACGATGTATGCTTGATAGTGAGTTTTTGTCTATTATTACTTGATGTCATTCGTATGCTTGTGGAGGTCATTTCGGACCTAAGAGAACAACCCATAAAGTTTTAGAATCTATTTTTTTTTGGCCCAGCATTTTTAAAGACTCTTATCTATTTTGTAAATCATGTGCAAATTGCCAAAAGATAGAGAATATATCAAGTAGGAATCAAATACCACAAAATCCTATCTTAATTGTTGAAATTTTTGATGTTTGGGACATTGATTTTATGGGATCATTCCTTGTATCTAATGGAAATGTCTATGTTATTTTGGCTGTCGACTATGTTTCGAAATAGGTGAAAGCTAAAGCCACCAGGACTGACGATTTTAAAGTTATTGCAGATTTTATTAAGTCTAACATCTTTGTTAGGTTTGGAACTCCAAAGGCCATCATCAGCGATAAAGGAACGCATTTTTGCAATAGGATTCTAGCATCTCTGTTCAAGAAGTACAACATCATACACAGAGTTTTTACAGCCTACCTTCCACAGAGCAATGGCTAAGTTAAAGTATCCAACCGAGAAGTCAAGTCCATTTTGGAGAAGGTTGTCAAGCCAAATAAAAAAGACTAGAGTTTGAAACTAGAAGATGCACTGTGGGCTTATAGGACAGCGTTCAAGACCCCTATTGGAATGTTACCTTATAGGATTGTGTTTGGAAAGCCATGCCATCTGCCAGTGGAATTAGAACACAAGGCTTTTTAGACAATCAAGCAGTGCAACTTGGGCTTGAACCAAGCTGGAGAACATAGGAAGTTACAGTTATAAGAACTTGAGGAACTATGGAATGAAGCATATGAGAGCTCGAAGCTATATAAGGAAAAGACAAAAGCTTTTCATGATAAATAGATATTAAAAAAAACCTTCACGATCGAACAAAAAGTCCTGTTGTACAACTCACGACTGAAACTGTTTCCATGGAGGCTACATTCTCGGTGGAACGGGCCGTTCGAGATTACTAATGTGTTCCCTCATGGTGCTATAGAAATTCACAACCCAAGAATAGGAAAAATATTTAAAGTGAATGGTCATAGGTTCAAACCATTTTATGAAGGACATTAAGTGGAAAACATCGAGGTTTTGGATCTGATGGATCCAATATATCAAAATTGAGAGCAGAGAGATGTCGAGCGAACGATATTAAACAAAAGCGCTTGTTGGGAGGTGACCCAACCTTAGTTTATCACTTTATACATTTTTAGTTTGCATTTTTATTTTAATTTTGTTAATTTTTAGACTTTTAATAAATTTTAGTCAGAATTTAAATGTTATAGTAGCATGCTAAGTCTCGTTCATTTTGATCCTTACAGGTAATTTCAGTTACAACCATTTGTAGTGGAAATCCATTTTTAGGAGAAGAATCAAGGGCCTCGGCCTTAGTAAGAGAGCCCCCACCACTGTTGTCCATTGACTATAAGGGCCCCGACCCTATATTCAAAAAATTTAAGAAAGGCCTTGGCCCTATCAAGAACGCCCGCAACGCTAGTATATTGTGCTACCAAAGGCCTTGGCCCTAGTTCACGACTAACAACAAAGGCCCCGACCTTATTCGACAGTTTAAAAAAAAAAACTTTAGATGCGATCGGGCAACACCTCAAACACTCCTTAACCTAACCAAACTCGAACTCTCTTTCTACCAAATTTGCCAATACACTTAATCCGTCCTACCCAAACCCTAAAACCCCTTATTCTAATCTAATTCCATCTTTATTCTCATGTCATAAACTAATCGGACCCAACCTTATTCTGCCTCTCTTAGTGTCGATCTCCTCCCTATCACACTACTTTCATACCATCTAATTTCACTTTTATCACCATATTCACCAACCCACACCCTTTCATCACCACGCTAGGGCCACTGTCAACATACATTTTGGGTATTAATTGGACTTAGATCTATAATCAAATTGGGAACTTCAATTTCTTGATTCAGGTAACAAATATGGGTTAATAAGCTTTCAATTTCAATTGCACAAACTTATACTTGTTCATCTTTGTGCTTCTATAGCTTATATATATATATATATATATATTGCTCAAGCTCCCAATTAGTTTGTGTTGGCCACTTAGAAGAGGTGGAGGGGTTTTGGTGGGTACTTGGTGGTTGTTCTTGTGTTCATAAAAAGGGATATTTCAGTGTACGATTGAACCAGAGATTATACATTTCAAGTTTGAGGGTAAATAGTGTTGCACGCCAACTGTTCGATGGGTTACTACAACAAAAAAAAATTATTTGTTAGAGGATTTATGGGTAGTCTGAGTTTCAGAATTGGTCTCCCAAGGGTCATAAATGTCAACAAGGGGAAGTTTCATCATCATCACGGTCTTTTGACAAGAAGAAATTCATTAGCGCCAAAGCGGCTGATAAATTTGATCTTGTGCTTGCATGAAGAGCTTTAGTTCCTGATATGGGACTTAAACTAGATGAGACTCGTGATGGTGTCATTGCAGCTATGATCAGAGAAAAAGGATGGGAAACTTTCACAAATCATTCGGATCCGGTAGTCACAACAATAGTAAAGGAATTCTTCGCCAACGAACAACATACACCGGCGTGTGAAGTGATGGTCAGGGGGGAAGACAGTGATATTTAGTCGAGCGGCTATTAATGATTATTATAATCTAACGAGCTACGACAATTGTCAGTGTGTGAGCTTAAAGCCAGACTATGATAGGATTATTGAGGAGTTGTGTCAGCTTGGGATGGAGTGGAAGAGAAACGCGTTCAATGGTCACGTGAAGTCGTTCCTATTCAAGCACTTGAGTAGATACAGGAAAATTTGGTACGCCTTCCTCTGTGCCAAATTAATGCTATGCACTCATATAAGTGATGCGAGATTGGAGAGAGTAGGGCTGCTATATGCCATTATCACAGGATTGAATATTGATATGGGATGAGTGATTGAGGCATCGATCAAGAAAAATCTGAAAAGGGCTACATCAGTTGGTTTGCCCCATCCTTCTTTTATTACTGTGTTATGCGAGCGCGTTAGAGTAATATGGGGACCAACAAAATTATTACAACCTCCTATGACTTTTCTTGATCATAGTTTGATTTAGAGGTATCATGTTTGGGAAGGAGGAGTGTGTCACCCTCGAGGATTAGGATTCAATAGTATACCACATTATGTAGAGGAGCCTCATCGGGTTGTTACACCATTTACTTCGAGGGATCTATCACTTCATACTATCAGTGAACAACTCCAAACGTTGCAGCGTAGGATGGATCGGGAGCATCGTCGCAATGACCAATGCCAATATAATATAGAACGCCAAATGTATCATCTTGTTCAACGTCAAACTAAGATGCATCGATATAATTTTAATTTCAACAACGCATTGGTTACATGCTTAGCAAGGATGAATCTGTCTATTGAGAGTGTCCACCTTTCGGAAGTACCAGTTTTGTCCTTGTATCCACCTCCAGATTCAGACAGTGATGAGGAAGTAAGTGAGGAAACCGAGGAGGATGACGAAGATTATGAGGAGCTCTATCATGGCAATTGACCTATCAGGGTAGTCTTTTGTTTTGATTTCTGTCTTTTCTTACAATGTGAACATTGTCTTGTTCAAGTTTGGTGGTGGTTTTACTATGTTTTCTGCATATGATTGGTTTAAGTGATATTGGAGTGTTCTAGGTGTTTTGCTTATATGTTTCGTTGGTAATTTTAGGTTCTGGCATTTTGTTTTAAATTTAACTTGCTCTCTTCATTTTTTTTATTAACTTAAAAAATAGAAAAAGAAAAAGAAAAAATATGAGCTTAATGGTATAATAAATGTATGAAAGTAATTATATAAATGATTGTTGTAATCTTTAATGGTATTAAAATTTATTAATTTATCCGACTTTTAATTAGTTTAATGTATTGAATTCACACACACACGAAAAGGGTCAAAAGTTCTGTGATGTTAATTATACGTTGAGATGAGGATGATACATGATTTTAAAAATTTTCGTGAGTTATTTTTGATGAATCTCTGAGGCCCAAATTTTATTCATTACATTGAGGCATTGCTTGAGTTGAGTGTTATTTGAGTCTGCATGGTAGTGGGTTATAAGATTAGTTTTGTTTGGGTTTTGTTTTGCTTGAGAATAAGAAAACGTTTAAGTTTGGGGGTATTTGATGAGTGGGTTTTATACCAACTAATTATATGCTCTTGGCCTTAAGTTTTGATATTCTTAAAATCATTTTACTTATTTTTATGTTTATTTTGCAAAAAATGGCATCAAATGGACAAAACGGGAAAAATATGAGCATTAATGGCATTTTTGTAATTCTAGAGTAGCTAGGACCGGGGTCCTTTTTCACAATATAAAACTAGGGCCCTAGTCAGTAAAAGCAGTTGGGTTATTTTAATTGGACTTTCTGAAGTTGATTACAAGAAGGACTTTTAAGGCTGCTATGTTTAGAAGGCTTTTAGGAGAGTTTGGGAAGATATCTTTAGAGGGGAAAAAAACATTATTCTTAGAACCTAATTTTGGAGAGAGTTTTGGAAAAGAATGAAGGTTATCATTCTCAAGCATGTCAGGCTAAGTTTTTATATTCAGTTCTTAAGGGATGTTAAACCTTATTATTAACTGATGTTTTAATTAAGTTTTATGACCTATTCCTTCTTGCATGAGATTTATTCTTAGTAATCAATTTGAATTGTTGGATGATATTTGTTTTGGTTAATTTGATTATGGCCAGTTAAGTTGATCAAGAAATTATAATATTCTATATTAAGATATATATTAAGCGAACGATATTATAACTGATCATAAGTAGCGATTAGTAATATTTGATTGTGGTCAAGGTTTTGAATATTATTATAGTTATTAAGAAGACAAGTTAAATAATTTGCGATTGTGTGATTGTTGCTTGGGATAATCTAATTCTCTAATTTTTAAAGCTACTGTTATTCTAAATATAGACTGATAGTTCTAGGTTGTATGATATTGAGGATCTATTGGGTGTGATTGCTACATTAGAAGTAAAACTTAAGGAGAATTTCAGATAACACTGATAGTTGTTATCTAGGGTTATTCATTTCATTGAAGAAAAAGATAATACTACCTGGATTAATCTGTTGATTATCAGAAGCGGATACTAAACTAAAGAACTGAAGTTTTTTATATTGATTTGTCTGATTAATATTTAGTTTCATTTACTTGAAATTTCATTAGATACAATTATAATTCAAAAACCCCTTATTTATTTATTGTTACTTAGAATTTGAAAACATTATAATAGATTGAAATAATATCACTCTATGTGGGTTTGACCCTTACTACTACTATATGGTGGTTTTTATTAATCACTAAAGTGGAAGTTAGGTTTAACTTTGGAATTGTAACGACGATTTGGCACATTACAGATCCATTAAACTAAAGCATTTTCTCAGCAGTACGATCACAACTTAGAGAATATGGGTATTAGATACCAAGGGCGATTGACATTAGTGCAAGTGGGAGATTGAAAGTAGTATGCCCTAAAGGCAATCACATATTGATGTGGTAAGCATATGCTTTGTAGTCTTATTCATTTATTAATAAAAGTTTTATTTAAGGACATTTTTTTATTCATGATTAATTGGTTGAATTGATTAATGGCTAAACCTATAATTTTGAAGCAATGCTTTTAGAATCATAATGTTGATTATGCAAATGAGATCTAAATTCAAGATAGCTCAAAACTAAAATGTTCTTAATCGTAAGATCACTAAAATGGGGATGAGTAAATCCAGATAAATTAGTACATACTATGCTTGCTCTTTCGAAAATGATGATTGATCTTATAATCATTTGTGTGGAGACACAAAAACAAGTATGTGGGTGCTTATTAGAGAATAAGTTCACTGAACGTGACTCACTTAAGGAACACCTAATGAAATTTTACTTGCCTGTCAAAAAGAGTTCCAAATGTGATAGTAGTACATGTGATCCTTGGACTTGAGATCATCATAGTACCTTGTGTATGATGAGTTATACTTTGTCATATTCCTTAAGACTATTCGGGTATAACAAATGATATGTTTGGGTATAATAAGTTGTACATGGAGGTAGGTGAATAATCAACAAATGATTTTTCACTTCCAGTAAAAGGAGAAAATGCTCTATGCGATTCGATAAATGACAACTTAGAAATCCTTGGCTAAGGTGGAATGAAAATTAGAAAAGAGTTTCTAATTTACATTAATATGAGTTGTGCATTTGAGAATTTAAATGCATATGATCAAACAAAATAAGACTTGACATAAATTTCATATCTTATATTTGATTGGGACATTGTATGATAGAAGAATTGAATTACATGATAATTATTCGCGGAATAGGTTCTTCGTGATCAAACATTAAAATTCATATTATCCGAATGGTCATGATATGCTGAGAGGTATCCCTCGTGATGTAGAATAAATAAGTATTTATTTATATATAAATTAAAGAAGTTTAATTTATTATAAATAATATTAGAATTGTTCTAATTTATTTATTCTACTACCAACTTAATATTGAATCTAAAAGGTCACATCATAAAAGAGAAATATTTATTTTAGAAGTAGATGACATAATCGTAATAATAAATTAAGTATATTTATACTAAGGTGATAGAATAAATTAAATAGCTTAATATTTATAATTAAGTATTTTGAAAATACTAATTTTAAATTAATAAGATGAGTCTTATTATTATTTAGTTTCTAAATGATTTATTAATTAATTAATAAGTAGTAGTAGTATTATAAATAATTAAGTTCCTAAATGATTTAGGAATTGTAATTATTATAATAATGAATTTAGTTCATAATTAAATTAAGAGTTAAATTAAAATCTTATTCCTAAAGAGTTTATGTAATAATCACAAATTTTACTAGACATTGTAATTATGATTATTAAATAATTAGCAATGAATTAAAATTTTTATACTAACTAATTGTGCATTAGATAATTGAATACATATACTTGTGTATGTATATATTTATTTAAAGCAATGAAGCAAGATGTCATAATTAATTAAAACAAATCTAATTGGATTATATTTTAAATGAATTGTTAAACTAGGTCAATTAAATTCACCTAATAGCCCAAGTAATTAAATTAAACCTTAGTCCATATAATTAATTAAACAAACCCAATGTTTATTTAAATTAAAGGTACCATAGTTTATTAAATGCTAGCCCAATGTGTTAAATAAATTGAGCCCAAATAATTTAATTGAATGAGCCCAATAGAAAGTATTTCCAAGTCCAATGTGGAGTCCAAGTGAAGTCAAAATTTTGGTGAATATATATATATATATATATATATATATATATATATATATATATATATATATATATATATATAAGTGTATATATATATAGAGAGATTTATATATGCATGATTTAGCATTAAAATTTAAAGCAAAATTTGGCCATAAATAGGCCAAATGGTCGGTCAACGGGGGTCCACTTGGGTGGTGTGTTGCTTCAATGCTGCTTCTAATTTACACAATGTCATAGTAGGTGAACAACCCTAGTCATTCACCATGTCCATCACCTAGTCAATCAAGGCAATAGTAATCACCATTATCTCATAATTGCACTGATGCTAGTTGATTAAGGAGTTAATGAAGTGTCCCTAGAGTTCTATAAATAGGAATCACCAACACATGTGCAATGTTAGTCATTTCTATGCTTGATAGTATTTTTAAAGCAATGAAGCAAGATGTTATAATTAATTAAAACAAATCTAATTGGATTATATTTTAAATGAGTTGTTAAACTATGTCAATTAAATTCACCTAGTAGCCCAAGTAATTAAATTAAACCTTAGTCCATATAATTAATTAAACAAGCCCAATGTTTATTTAAATTAAAGGTAGCATAGGTTATTAAATGCTAGCCCAATGTGTTAAATAAATTGAGCCCAAATAATTTAATTGAATGAGCCCAATAGAAAGTATTTCCAAGTCCAATGTGGAGTCCAAGTGAAGTCAAAACTTTGGTCAATATATATATATATATATATATATATATATATATATATATATATATATATAAGTGTATATA
The DNA here is from genome assembly GCA_947179155.2 of Hedera helix. Lineage (NCBI taxonomy): Eukaryota > Viridiplantae > Streptophyta > Magnoliopsida > Apiales > Araliaceae > Hedera > Hedera helix. The sequence goes on along the minus strand of OX359270.1, from coordinate 15,683,822 downwards.
TATAGAGAGAGATTTATATATGCATGATTTAGCATTAAAATTTAAAGCAAAATTTGGCCATAAATAGGCCAAATGGCCGGTCAACGGGGGTCCACTTGGGTGGTGTGTTGCTTCAATGCTGCTTCTAATTTACACAATGTTATAGTAGGTGAACAACCCTAGTCATTCACCATGTCCATCACCTAGTCAATCAAGGCAATAGTAATCACCATTATCTCATAATTGCACCGATGCTAGTTGATTAAGGAGTTAATGAAGTGTTCCTAGAGTTCTATAAATAGGAATCACCAACACATGTGCAATGTTGGTCATTTCTATGCTTGATAGTATTTTTAGAGAAAGAAAGAAATTCTGGAGAGAAGGGAGAGCATTGTTGGAGAGTTTTGAGAAATATAACACTAGAAGTATATATCTAGGAGCCAATGTGGAGTCTCTAGCAAAGTTCCTTGGCAACAGAAGAAGAGCATCCAAGATCATAAGGTTCAAAAGTGTCTATCTTCTTCTTATGTCATTTTTGTAGTCCAGATATGATTTGAACGGTTAAAATATATTTTTAACCGATCAAAAGTTCTTTTGATGGTCTAGAAGTATTTAACTATGGAATATATATATATATATATATATATATATATATATATATATATATATATATATATATATATATATATATATTCATAGTTTGATGTGTTTATATCATGATTTGGTATGTGTATTTTGCTTAAAATGATAGAAATGTTCATATCAAACTTTATTGGTAAAACCCTAACTAAGCATGTGATAATTAATGTTGTAATTTGAAATGTACAACTTGGAAAATGAATTTTTATGGCTAGAAAGTTTTATATATGAGTTTTAAAGAAAACTCAACTTGAATCTTTCAAAAATATGTAAAAACAAAGAAGTTATGACTTTTACCGCAAAGTAGGTCATTTTAAAACCTTAAGTGGTTCGATCTTTAATTTGGTGTGCAAACGTTTTTAAAAAATGTGATCGAACCATGAAATGCTGCAAAACAAGAAGTTAGGAACACATCAACACTGATTTTGTGTCCTTTAGATTTCATTTAGTATAAGTTTTAATCAAAATAACTCAAGCTGTAGTTTACCAAAACCTGGACACGAAATACCCGAGCGCCGATGGCGCTACCTCCGTTCAAAATTGAGCACCAGCAACGCTCAGGCATTTTGTTTCCAGCGCCGACAGTGATGGAATCAGTTTATTCCGAGCGTCGGCAGTGCTGGGTCGGATTCCCAGTTTGTCGGGTCGGGTCAGGTCGGTTTTGGCCGGGTCTAGTCGGTCCGGGTCAGAAAATAAAAAATGTTCCAAAAATTATTTTATTATTTTTGGACTCAACAAGAGTATTTTTAAAATTAAGGATAGTTGAATTAATAAGTAAAAGAGGATAAATATTATTAAAGATTTAATAATATAAATTAAGTTAATAAAATATTATTAAATAAACAATAATATTAGAAATTTTTTAAAATATTATTAAAAGTATAATAATATTATAAGGTCAATAAAATATTATTAAATGAATAATAATATTAATAAGGGAATAAAATATTATTAAATGATTAATAATATTAGATAATTAATAAAATATTATGAAATGATTAATAATATTATTAAATGTTAATAATATTAGATACTTAATAAGATATTATTAATTAGTTAATAATATTAGATAATGAATAAAATATTATTAAATGATTAATAATATTTGTTAATCTTAGAAGATTTATAAGGTATTATTAAATGATGAATAATGCCCCAAGGCTAATAAAATATTATTAAATTATTAATAATATTAGATAATTGTTTGAACTATATTAAATAGTTAATATAGGTTCTTTGTGTTTGAAATATTATCAAGTAGTGATAATATTTCCTAAGTGTTTATGTACCCGTAATTATTCAATTATGTGGTTCGTAAGAGTTATAAAGGTCATTATACTTACAGGTATATGATACTAATTTCAGATCAAACTGATTTAATTGTTAGGTCCGTACAAGGATTATTAAATTAAGTTGATTAGCAGTAGACGACGCACGAGTCAAGTTTTTCTTAACCCTAACTTGTATTTATTATTGAAAGTTTTCTTCAACTGTAATTATTGTTGAGCAAGTATCTACACTCGTAGTTATTTGACAGAGCTTAACGTTTATTAATTATCTAAAATTATTCCACATCATTATTTATTATTGTATTCACACATAGTGTGTTTGCAAATGTTATAGTTCATTAATTCAAGAACTGTTTAAGAATGTTTAAGCTAATTATTTCGGCTAGACAATGCATGTTTAAATTCATCAAATTGAATATTTTAAAAGCTTATCCAAACCAATTGTTGTTGCGGATTCTTATAGTAAGACTGAGAATGAACAACCCTAGTAAAAGGGGATTTTTATTTGTCGGAAAACCGAATTTGCGCAAGAAATCTAAATGTTATGCATATACATAGGAAACAAGAGGCTGATCCCCTCGCGTATCCTATTTTTCGAGGTGTCAGATATATATATGTCTGTTCTACCTTAGTAGTAGTTCATGGTCATTAAAGACCACTCAGCAGTAAAGAGTCAATCCATTCTTATATTAAAACATTGATTCTTGATTTCTTTCACAACTGTTATTCATTGTTGAAAGCCCTAATGATTATTTCCCTTTTTATCATGATATATCTTATGATGTTGTTTATAAACTTGCTGAGCCATTTAGTTGCTCATTCTTGCTATATCATGACTTATTTTTAGCTAAGCTTGAATGTTCTAAATAAGACAAAGGTAAGGGGAAAGCAAACACTTAGATTAGTAGATGCATGCTAGATTTAAATTACTCTTATGTAATTTCCTTGTAAATCTTTTGTATTCCCTTAAGATATGTAATGTTTATGTTAAGGTTAATCGACCTTGGAAAGTGTAGTTTTTTTTATAAGGAACCTTTTGTATTATTCTGTGAAGTTTAAATGCAATTTATGTATTTAATTGTTAGTAAGTATTGTACAGTGGAGAACCAAACCCGAGGTTATGGAACCCGAATTTGGGGTCGTCACAGGTTGGTATCAGAGCTGTAGGTTAGGAACTTTAGGATTGCGAAACCTAAGTTATAACCTTAGTACTAAACTCATATCGAGTACGTTAGGAGATGAATCGGGAAGATCCATCATGTTGTGTATTTTTGGAGGTAGATTGAGGAAATCCATCAAGCCGAGATGTACATGATAAAATATCATTTCATTTCATTAATGAATATATTTTATTTTTGTACTAACGTATGTTATTTTTATGATATAAGATGACGGAGATTGGACAGTCTAGTAATGCTGTAGAGGAGGTGATTTACACTGATATCCACATAGATACGGCACGACCGCTGGTGGCTGCACCTATCGAGGAGCCTGAGTCAGATCCCGAGGAGGGAGACCATGAGGAGCCAGTCATGGACGGAGTAATGAGGCCCTATAGCGACGAAGATGACGAGTCGGAAGACGAGAAGGATGAGGAGCCAGCAGAGTACGCTGATGGCATGGGCACTACTGCCAGTGACATCATTGATACGCTGACTACGACGAACGACGAGTTAGAGGATAAGGTTCAGCACCTGTAGGAGCATAACCATATTCATCAGCAGACAAAGAACCAGTATGGGGACACAGCTTACATGTTCTCTGACGAGAACATGGAGCTGAAGGCGAGGATGACAGAGATGGAAGCCAAATTAGCAGCAGTTGAACAGAAGATTCAGCAGTCACAAGCAGAGAATGAGGTCATGAGAGGCTAGTTACAGCAGGCAATGGATGCGAGGGTTGATATGGAGATCCAGAGGGATGCAGCTCATGAGCAGATGCTAGAGCTGGAGGATAAGGTCATGGAGAAGAGGGTGAAAATGGACATGCTCAGTTATGTCTATCGTTCATTATTTGGTAGATTCCAGAGTAGGGTGTACTATTACCCAGCTAAGGAGGACCAGACCATGCACACCATCAGCAGGAGCTTGGTGAGGGCTATTGGAGATGAGGAGTACGACGATGCGGTTTGTCGAGGGATGCGCCGTTAGTTGTATTAGTTTGAGTTATATTGTATGTACATAGATGCAGTAGAAACCCAACTTTTGTTTTGATAGAGGGTTAGTATGTTATAAATCTCAACTCTATGAAGTTGTGGGATATGTTTATGTTAGATCCCGTCTTTTGTTGTATTACCGGGGTTAGTGGCGTTTATAGCAGTATGCTTATGATGTAAAAGTGTTATGCACTATAGTTTTAGCCTATGAATATAAATTCAGATCTGTTTATGTTTATATGTGTCGAGATGCTTAATTGGACTTTCGTTTAAATTGCTTAAGCTACAAAACAAAAGTAAAAAGATGAAACAACTTTAAAAATTAAATTTTCTTTAAACAGAAAATGCCGCCACCTAGAAGAAATCAACGCCTACCCCCACCAACACTAGAAAAGTCGGTTAATGCAAGAGGGATACCGCCAAACCCTATACAAGAGTTTGTGGAAATGCTTATGGGAGCATTCCACGGACAAAATGGTAATGCCACTGGAGCCACAAACCCTACCGCTCCACTAGCAAGCTTTAAAGACTTTAAACTGATAGGACCACCCGAATTTTGAGGAACCATGGATCCTATAGAAGCACAGACTTGGATAAAGGAGACTTGGATAAAGGAGATGGAAAAGATCTTCGAGGTCGCACGAGTAGAAGAGGAGCAAATGACCTCATTTGCTACCTTTATGATGAAGGGGGAGGCGAATTATTGGTGGAAAGCCAACAAAAGCAGAGCAGGAGAGGGAACGATCGTGTGGGCGTGATTTAAGAAAGTATTCTTGGAGAATTACTTTCCTGGAAGCACACAAGCCGGGATGGAGGTCAAATTCCTGGAACTCAAGCAGGGTAACATGTCAGTATCCGACTATGCCGCCAAGTTCAATGAATTGGCAAGATTCGCTCCACATCAGGTGGACATTGAAGCAAGGCGCGCAAGGAGATTCGAACAGGGATTGAAGCCATGGGTTTACAGTCGGGTAGCTGTTCTCCAGATTACCAACTTCGCAACCTTGCTGGAGAAAGCTATCATAACTGAAGGGGGAAATGAAGCCCTAAACAAATATAACCAGGAACGAAACAAGAATAAGAACGATGGAGGAAATAAAGAAGGTAGCAGTGGGGGAAGTAACTTGAACAAACGCAAATGGAACAACAACAACAACAACAACAACAACAACAATTCGTGGACACCTCAAAGGAGTGAATCGTAGAAAGCAAATAAATGTAGTCAGTGCGGGAAGAACCACACAGGGGAGTGCATGAGGGGAAAGAACGTTTGCTACAATTGTGGGCAAGAATGGCACATCGCTCCTAATTGTCCCACACCTAAGAGGAAGGTTTATTTCTCATGCGGAGCCATGGACCATCAGTTCAAGGATTGTCCGAAGAGGAAGAATAACGGAGGAAGTACTAGCTTTAAGGGAAACAACAACAAGCTCACCGTTAGAGTCCCAGTGCAACAGAACAAACCAGTAGCACAAACTTTCAACATGATGGTACAAGACGCCATAGAATCAAAAGACGTGGTGTCAGGTATTATTCCGATTAATGATATAAATGCATATGTATTGTTTGATTCGGGTGCTACCTGTTCATTTGTGTCTGATGATTTCGCTAGACGGTTAGAATTGCCTAGAGAAAAACTAGAAAACCCAATGAACATAGAAGTTGCTAATAAAGAAGTGATTCCTGTAGAGTATATACATAGAAATTGTTGTGCTGAAATCAGGGGTCAGAAGTTGAATGTGAACTTAATTCCGATACGTTTGGGGAAGTTTGACGTTATACTTGGAATGGATTTGTTGTTTAACCACAGAGCGGTAATTGATTGCCAGAAGAAGTGTATACACCTTAAGACACCGAACAAGTCTAAGGTAGTATTTTATGACAACAAGTCGTCAAGACAATCTTCTTGTCTGATGATGATGCAGGCCAAGAAACTGTCAAAGAAGGGTTGTGTAGGGTATTTGGCTCATGTGGTGGATACGCAAATGGTGAATCCCGAGATGGAACAAATACCAGTAGTTAAGGAGTTCATGGATGTTTTTCCAGATGAACTGCCAGGTTTACCGCCGGATAGGGAGATAGAATTTGTGATTATTTTAGTACCGGGGACAACACCGATATCAAAGGCACCATATAGGATGGCTCCGGTAGAAATGAAGGAGTTGATGGTTCAGTTGCAGGAGTTATTAGATTGGAAGTACATCCAGCCAAGTGTTTCTTCATGGGGAGTACCTGTGTTGTTTGTAAAGAAGAATGATGGATCGATGAGACTTTGTATGGATTATAGGGAGTTGAACAAAGTGACGATTAAGAACAAGTACCCGTTACCACGAATTGACGATCTTTTTGATTAGTTGAAAGGGGCAAAGTACTTTTCAAAGATTGACTTAAGGACTGGTTATCATCAGTTGAAAGTTAGAAAGGAGGATGTACCCAAAATGACATTCAAAACTCGATATAGGCATTATGAGTTTCTGGTGATGTCGTTTGGACTAACGAATGTGTTAGCCGCATTTATGGACATGATGAACAGAATATTCAAGCAATACTTGGATAAATTTGTAGTTGTGTTCATTGACGATATTTTGGTGTATTCCAAGACGGAGGAGGAACATGCCGAACATTTAAAATTGGTGTTGGAGATATTACGGAAGGAGCAGTTGTATGCTAAATTTTTGAAGTGTGAATTTTGGTTGGAGAGAGTTCAATTTTTAGGTCATGTTATTGACAAGGAGGGAGTTTCAGTAGATCCAGCAAAAGTAGAAGCGGTGATGAATTGGGAACAACCAAGGATGCCAACGGAGGTTAGAAGTTTCTTAGGTTTAGCAGGTTACTATCGGAGATTCATCAAAGACTTTTCGAAGATAGCAACGCCGTTAACCAATTTGACGAGGAAGACAGTGAAATATATATGGACAGAGAAGTGCAAAGAAATTTTTCAGGAGCTAAAAAAAAGACCTAGTGAAGCACCTGTATTGACGTTACCAGACGATACAGGAGGTTTTACGGTCTATAGTGATGCATCGCACAAGGGACTAGGTTGTGTGCTTATGTAGAACGACAAGGTCGTTGCGTATGCATCAAGACAATTGATGGACTATTAGAAGGGATACCCTACCCACGACTTGGAGCTGGCAACGGTAGTGTTTGCCCTTTAAGATTTGGAGACATTATTTATATAGAGAAAGGTGTGAGATATTCACAGATCATAAAAGTTTTAAGTATATTTTCACACAAAAGGGGTTGAACATGAGGCAGTGGAGATGGTTGGAATTGATCAAAGATTATGATTGTAAAATTCTATACCATCCCGGCAAGACCAACGTAGTAGCAGATGTTCTAAGTAGAAAGAGCAGGGAGAAGTTGTTCATATTAACAGAATAAGAACAATTGGTTCAAGAGATGGCTCGAATGGAGTTGGAGGTGAGAAATCCAAATGAGTCAATAGAAGTAGAAGCAAGCCCAACCTTGTTAAATAAGGTGAAAGAGGCTCAAGACAAAGATGAGGAATGTGACAGAATCAGAAAGAGGATGACCGATGGGGAAGAGGTCCAGTTTAAAACTGATAGCATGGGATTACTAAGGTTTAAAAATCGTGTTTGGGTACCATTAGTGCCTAAATTATGAGAGGAGATTTTGCAAAAGGCTCATAGTACGAGATACTCGATACATTCAGGAAGTGCGAAAATGTATCAAGATCTTCGTCAGCATTTTTGGTGGCCGAATTTGAAAAAGGAGGTTGCAGAATGTGTCAGCCGATGCCTAACTTGTCAAAGGGTAAAGGCCGAACATCAAAGACCAAGTGGATTATTACAGCCGTTAGAAATTTCTGAGTGGAAATGGGAGCATATCACAGTGAATTTTGTGGTAGGACTTCCAACAACACAAAAGGGATACGACGCGATATGGGTGATTGTGGATCGACTAACAAAGTCAGCGCACTTTTTGTCGATCAAGATTAAGTTCAGTTTGGATTAGTTGGCTAAACTGTACATCAAGAAAATAGTTTCAAGAGATGGAGTGCCGGTATCGATTGTGTCAGACAAAGATCCGTGCTTCACGTCAAAATTTTGGAGAAGTCTTCAGGAGAGATTGAGGACACAGTTGAGAATGAGTATAGTGTATCATCCGCAAACTGATGGGCAAAGCGAGAGAACAATTCAGACATTAGAAGATATGCTCAGGGCCTGCGTGATGGATTTCAAGGGCAGTTGGGAAGACCATCTACCACTAGTTGAGTTTGCATACAACAACAATTATCATGCAAGCATAGGCATGCCGCCTTATGAAGCTCTATATGGGAGAAAATGTATAACGCCTCTATGTTGGGAGGAGGTAGGAGAACATCGACTGTTAGGGTCGAAATTGGTTCAACAGACTGTTGAAATTATTAAAGTAATAAGAGCTCGGCTAGTAGCATCTCAAGACCGTCAGAAGAAATATGTAGATCTACATCGACAGAAGCGAGATTTCGAAGTAGGAATTTTGTGTTCATGAAAGTATCTCCCTGGAAAGGGAAGATCAGATTTGGAAAGAATGGGAAATTGAGTCTGAGGTTCATTGGACTGTTCGAGATCTTGAAGAAAGTGGGTGAAGTGGCGTACAAGGTAGCTCTAACTCCTGAATTGGAACATATTTATAATGTGTTTCACGTGTCAGTGTTGCGGCCATACAAGCCTGATTACAAGCATGTCATATCCTATGAGCCAATACAAGTGAAAAAAGACTTATCATATGAAAAAGTTCTTGTCCAAATATTAGACAGGAAAGAGCAAAAATTACGAAATAAGCTTATACATTATGTTAAAATCCTTTGGAGGAACCACAACGTTGAGGAAGCTACATGGGAGTTTGAGGAAAAGATGAGGGCTAACTATCCATATCTTTTTGAGTAGTTTGAATTTGAAATTCCGAGGATGGAATTCTTATAAGGGGGGGGGGGGGGGAGAATGTAATGACCACGAATTTCATTAGACATTGTAATTATGATTATTAAATAATTAGCAATGAATTAAAAAATTTGTACTAACTAATTGTGCATTAGATAATTGAATAAATATACTTGTGTATGTGTATATTTATTTAAAGCAATGAAGCAAGATGTTATAATTAATTAAAGCAAATCTAATTGGATTATATTTTAAATGAGTTGTTAAACTAGGTCAATTAAATTCACCTAGTAGCCCAAGTAATTAAATTAAACCTTAGTCCATGTAATTAATTAAACAACCCCAATGCTTATTTTAATTAAAGGTAGCATAGTTTATTAAATGCTAGCCCAATGTGTTAAATAAATTGAGCCCAAACAATTTAATTAAATGAGCCCAATAGAATGTATTTCCATGTCCAATGTGGAGCCCAAGTGAAGCCAAAACTTGGTATATATATATATATATATATATATATATGTATATATGCATGATTTAGCATTAAAATTTAAAGCAAAATTTGGCCATAAATAGGCCAAATGGCCTGTCAATGGGGGGGGGGGGGGGGGGGCACTTGGGTAGTGTGTTGCTTCAATGTTGCTTCTAATTTACACAATGTCATAGTAGGTGAACAACCCTAGTCATTCACCATATCCATCACCTAGTTAATCAAGGCAATAGTAATCACCGTTATCTCCTAATTGCACCAATGCTAGTTGATTAACGAGTTAATGAAGTGTTCCTAGAGTTCTATAAAACACATATGCAATGTTTGTCATTTCTATGCTTGATAGTATTTTTAGAGAGAGAAAGAAATTCTAGAGAGAAGGGAGAACATTGTTGGAGAGTTTTGAGAGATACAACACTAGAAGTGTATATCTAGGAGCCAAGGTGGAGTCTCTAGCAAAGTTCCTTGCCAATAGAAGAAGAACATCCAAGAGTATAAGGTTCAAAAGTGTTCTATATTCTTCATATTTATTGCAAGTTTTCTTCAACTGTAATTATTCTTGAGCAAGTATCTACACTAGTAGTTATTTGACAGAGCTTAACGTGGATTAATTATCTAAAATTATTCCACATCATTATTTGTTATTGTATTCACACATAGTGTGTTTGCAAATGTTATAGTTCATTAATTCAAGAACTGTTTAAGAATGTTTAAGCTAATTATTTCGGCTAGACAATGCATGTTTAAATTAATCAAATTGAATATTTTAAAAGCTTATCCAAACCAATTGTTGTTGCGGATTCTTATAGTAAGACTGAGAATGAACAACCCTAGTTAAAGGGGATTTTTATTTGTCGGAAAACCGAATTTGCGCAAGAAATCTAAATGTTATGCATATACATAGGATACAAGAAGCTGATCCCCTCACGTATCCTGTTTTTCGAGGTGTCAGATATATATATGTCTGTTCTACCTTAGTAGCAGTTCATGGTCATTAAAGACCACTCAGCAGTAAAGAGTCAATCCATTCTTATATTAAAACATTGGTTCTTGATTTCTTTCACAACTGTTATTCATTGTTGAAAGCCCTAATGATTATTTCCTTTTTTATCATGTTATATCTTATGTTGTTGTTTATAAACTTGCTGAGCCATTTAGTTGCTCATTTTTGCTATATCATGACTTATTTTCAACTAAGCCTGAATGGTTTAAACAAGACAAAGGCAAGGGGAAAGCAAACGCTTAAATTAGTAGATGCATGCTAGATTTAAATTACTCTTATGTAATTTCCTTGTAAATCTTTTGTATTCCCTTAAGATATGTAATGTTTATGTTAAGGTTAATCGACCTAGGGAAGTGTAGTTTTTTTATAAGGAACCTTTTGTATTATTCTGCGATGTTTAAATGCAATTTATGTATTTAATTGTTAATAAGTATTGTACAGTGGAGAACCGAACCCGAGGTTATGGAACCCGAATTTGGGGTCGTCATAGTTTAGGAGAAAGGATTTTCTCTATATAAGGAGGAGCATTATGATAGATTAGGATTACTCAGTTGTTGAAACTATTAGAGAATACTTCATAATTCTCTACATCTAAGGAGTTAGAGAAAGAGAGATAGAGAATTTGGGCTAGCCACCTAAGGTTTGTAAAAACCTAAATCTACTTCTTGAATCTATATCATCTCTTGGTAGATCACTTTTAGAGGCTGCACTCTTGGGTAGCTAACGTTGATCTGTGGTTCTTGAAGAAACACGAAGGATTAAAGGAATGTGAACTCGTAGCTAATTAAAGGTTAATTGTCTACAAATATATAATATTTTATCCTTCCTTAATTAATAAGTATCCCATAAGAAAGATCTTGAAATTTGGTTTGTAGAAAAAATTTAAATATGACTAATGATTGATTCCGTTGTTTTACATAAATTAGATTGTATGTATGTACTGTTTTTCAAACCAATAGTTTCAGGGTAAACCTAATACTAAATCCATGCTGACATCAAACCATGGAGTTTTAGGAATAGGTAAGAGAGTATATAATCGTACATTGGTAAGAGCTCCCTTGGACCTCTGGCATACATAACATCGCTGGATATCTTTGACCAATAGTAGTTAGCCGAAACCAAGGCCAATGTCTTATCTCGCCCGAAGTGACCTTCATTGTGAAGTTCACTAATTATCTGTTGTCTAATTGAACAATCTGGTATACAAAACTACAATCCCCGAAACAGATAACCATGATAAAGAATATAGGTATGTCACCGACCTTCTCTTACATCCTGAACTATCTTCCTGAAGGAAGTATCAAATTCATACATATCAGTAAAAGTATCAAACCCTGCAACCTTGTTACTTATGGTGCTAAGGAGTAAGACACATCGGATAAGTGCATCGGCAACGCAGTTCATACTTCCCAATTAATGCCTCATTGTAAAAGTAAACTCCTATAAGTACGCCACCCATTTGGCATAGCTTCGGCTCAGCTTGTGTTGACCATTTATGTACTTTAGGGCCTCATGATCCGTGAGAAGAATGAACTCTCGCTGTATCAGATAATAACACCAAGTTTTCAGTGACTACATTGTGGCATAGAATTCCAAATCATAAGTAGAATAGTTCTTCTTTGACCCTGGCAACTTTTCACTAAAAAATACGATTGGCCGACCCGACTAGCTTAAAACACAACCGATGCCCACTCCCGATACATCATAATTCACCTCAAATACCTTCTCAAAGTCAGGGAGTTACGTTATGATACTGGTGCTTCAGTTATCTTCTATTTAATTCGATTGTTTAAATAAAATTAATTTGATATAAAAGTAGTATTTAGTAATAATTATTTTCAATTCTCTGTGGGAATGATACCTTGCTTGTCATTATAGTGTTATTAGATCACGTATACTTACGTGTGAAATCCTTAAGTTAAAAATTGGAAAATAAGTTTTTGGCGCCGTTGCTGGGGAATTAGTTTAATAATGTTTGCCAATATTAATTTCAATTAAATTAGTTTTTATTTAAACTTTTTATTTTATTTTTATTTTTATTTTTATTTTTATTTTTATTTTTAATTCCTTTTCAAGCTATGGATGCGTATAATTTTTAATGGCCTTCTACAAGGATGGAACAATTAAGGGCATAATTAATTGAGCTTGTGCAAGCACAAGTTACAAAGCTTTCAAGACAGGTTAACGTTCTTGAGAGTCAGTACACGTAAAATGCCTACAATCAGCAATAATATAATTACACCTCAAATTGTTATCATCTGAGTTGGCAAGATTATCCGAATTATTCATGGAATAATTATGATCAAGACCAATTATATTCTCCAAGTTTTTCATACCAACCTCCACAGTCATAAGAGTCGAGATCAAATTTGGTGAAGCTTTTTATTGAGGCCACTAAACAAATGGAAGAGGTCCCTGAACGAATGGAGATAAGTATTAAATACAATGAAGAATCAATATGAAATATAAAGATTCAAATGGAATAACTTGACAATCTAGTCAATAGTTGGCTTCGCAATATTTTACCTAGTAATACAGTAAATCTTGAGGATCAAGGTAAAGAGAAATGTGAGGCAAATACATTAAAAATGGCAAAGAGTTATACTTGTCTAAAAAAGTAAATCTTAAGAGGTCTCGCTCGGATTAGGAATATGATGATGAGGTTGAAAAGAAGAGGAGAAAGGTTTGGGAAGAAAAAGAGAATAATCAAAATGATCAAACTGTGAGCTCGAATGGTATTAAGAAAAATTCAATGGTGCCTTTTGTGCAACAATTTCAGAATTCTGAGGGGTACTATCAGGTTGAATTTGTTAAAAATAACTTGGACGAATTCAAGTTTCGGGATGGTCCACAATTTTGTACGAATGCCATGGAGTTCAAAGAGAAGACAACAAGGAGGCATGCAATGATAATTTTTACGATTGAACCTGATTGAAAGAAAAATGAGTAGTCAGGCTAAGACTATAAAAAAGAGCTTATTGGGAGGCAACCCAAGTTTTAGTTTTTAGTTTTTAGTTTTAATTGATTTTCTTTTTAATAGTAAATTTTACTTTTTTTTTTATTTGTTTTAATATTTTGTTTTTGCTTTGCTTCAGGTTTTTTCAATGCAATCCAGACTTAACAGATGAGGAGAAAAATGCTACATCTTTAGGGGAGTCTTCTATTTTTAAATTCATTTATTTCATACATTGAGGACAATGTCTATTTTAAGTTTGGGGGTGTGGGTAAATTTTGAATTTTTTATAAAAAAAAATTAGGTTTTAGTTAAATTTTGGAATTTTATGGGTAAATTCACTACAAACCCTCACGAGACACAACTCGCTAACTTTTGGTAACCTTGGGGTTTAAAGGCTTGTTGCACATGCTAAGTGCAATCATATTTTCCTACGAAAATGAGATAACTTAGTCCTTAGGATGTGTCTCTTGAGCATTAGTTTATTTGAATTAAATTTATGGCCAATGATAAAAATTTTGATTTTTACTTAATAACTTTTAAAAAATTAATGAATTATTGTTGTGTTTGAATTTTAGCTATTTATTGGTTATTATGTTGCTAGTGATCCTTTAAATTTTGAAGCACATGTCCATTTATTTTGAGCTAATTTTAACTCAAAGAAAATTTTATGTAGTTAATTGCTTTTAAATGATATTAATTTTCTCTATAACTTATTTTAATTATATTTTAAAGCGTGATATAGGTAAAATATAATTTGGGGATTAAAAGAAAAAATATATATTAGAATAAGTAGCTTGACTAGTCTAATTTTGTGGCATTTGTTACTCGAGTTATTAGATCCTTAGGGGTGTCTCTATACTTAGTGTCCTAAAGCCAACTGGTTTGGGAGTCATTGGTCAAACGCTCGTTACATGGGTGACTCTGAAAAGCCTAAGAAAATTAGACATTGTATACGTCAAGAATGCAAATTGAAGTGAGATAGAGCATAAAATGCACTCACTTGAAAAAAAAAATATATGAAAAAGAAAAAGAATTGAAAAAATATAGAAAAAAATACTTTCGTCTTCTAAATTTTGTTTTGCTTGTATTAAGCTTTGAGATATCTTAGAATTTAGTTTATAGATGTTAAAAGATATTATTCCCATAATTGTAGTTAATCTTATCCCATAATTAGTGTGTATACATTACTGTAAATTAGGGATTACCATAACTGTAAATTAGGGATTGGTATACTAGTGTATATAAACTAATGTAATTGAGAGAAAATGTATGAAGGAATTATCACAATCTCAGTTCTGTCTTTCTTCATGGTATCATAGCCTGGTACGTAGCAATTTATTTTTTTCTTCTTTCCCGCTTGTTACTGCTATTTTTTCCTTCAGAAACCTCTACACTGCCAGGCAACCATCACCAGAAAAGAATCTCCGACACTCACTACCTCACGCGCCACCTGCCGACGTCACGCACCCCCTTCTTCCGGCGTGTGGTCCATTTTTTCTGACTTCACCATTGCCGAAATGTTCGCCTCTCTCTTCTCTTCCCCTTTACAGTAGTTGTGTATTGTTTGACTTAAGTTTATTTGGTATTAGTTGCATTACTTGTTTCTTTGGAATAAACTCCCTACTAAATTTTTTTTCTGAGCCTTCAATAATCCTTGTTGCTATTTCCTTGGATATTTTTGTTGCTCCTATTACCTTCTTATGGCAGCATCTAGTTCCATTAATAGTGGTGGTACTACTGAAATTAATAACGGACAGTTGATTAGAAATCATCATCTTAACTCTGCTTTGGTTCTTAGTCCATTTAAGTTGGATGGAAATAATTATCTATCTTGATCTCAAGCATACCGTATGTCAATTGAAGCTAACTGTATGCAGCGTTTAATCAATGGTACAATCACCATGCCTACTCAAGCAGGTGTAGCCTAAGAAGAATGGATATCTGATAACTCTATGGTGAAAGCATGGATTTTTAATTCAATGGAACCTAGTATGCGGAGCAGTTACATGTTCTTAGACACTGCACATGAGCTTTGGGAGGCTATCTCTCAAACTTTCTCTATTTCTGGTGATATGTCTAAGAGGCATATGACATCCGTAAACGAATTTATGAGATGGGTCAAGGGGAGAAGTATGTGGCACAGTATTTTGCAGAAATTAATGCACTTTGGCAAGAGCTTGATCATTACCGAGTTTTCTCAGCCAAATGTCTGGAAGACGCCACCTCTTATCAAAGGTTTGTTAGTGAAGATAGAGTTATGGATTTCTTGGCTAATTTGAACATAGAATTTGATCAAGTTTGTGCATAGTTGATTGGTCAGACACCTTTTCCATCACTGTGAGAGGCCCATGCTAGAGTCCAACAAGAGAAAAGTAGACGTCAGGTGATGGCTTTAAATTCGGTTGATCGATTAGCCATGGTTACTTCGTATCCTAAGTATGGTTCCTCCATTCAGTCTTCTGTTGAGAATGAATCCTTAGAATGTGACTACTATGGGGGAATGAACCATACCAGGGATAACTATTTTAAGCTCCATGGACGCCCTAAAGGATGAGGAAATCGCTGTTTTGGTAGTGGTCGTGGATCTCAAGCCTATGTGTCTACTACAACACTTTCTGTTGATGCTACCAGTGCTTCAGACACTACTACTGCTCTTACTCCTGAGGAAATCTCACCTTTTCGAAAGTTCTATTCCCAATCTTCATCTCATTATGCTCAGTCAGGTATACATTCTTGTGCTTTTAATGTTTCCTCAACTTGTCCTAGTTGGATCATCGACACAGGTGCTTCTGAGCATATGACCCGGTCCTCCAACCTCTTTACTTCATATATGTCTTGTTATGGGAAAGACAAGGTTCGAGTAGCTGATGGTTCCCTTTTTTCTATCTCTGGGAGTGGTTCAGTAGTTTGTACTCATACATTAACATTATCATTTGTTGTTCATATTTGTTCATTTACTGCAAATTTATTTTATGTCCAACATCTTTCTAAATCCTTGCACTACTCAGTCACTTTTTTCCCAACTCATTGTATTTTTCAAGACTTGGTGACGAGGCAGAAGATTGCCAGTGGCAGTGCAGTTGGTGGCTTATATTATTTAGATGTTCCCTCGTCTAGCATGTCCTCCACTCAAGCTCTTCACTCTACTTTCGACTCCGGCCTGATTTCTCTCCATCGATGGCATCGACGTTTGGGACATCCCTTTTTTTCTATATTAGAGTCTTTATTTCCATCTTTAGTTAAGCAATGTAATAAAACTTATTTTTTATGTGAGCCATATGAATTAGGTGTTCTATTTATTCAACTATTCATAACCGACATTTTGAATATTTTACTATTAAACGTACTGATGTGTGGGGACCTTCTCGGGTTGTTTCCCGTTCTGGTTAAAGATGGTTTGTTATTTTTACTGATTGTCATTCTTGTGTCACTTGGATTTATCTTCTTTGTTCAAAAAATGAGGTGTTTGATTGTTTTCAAGAGTTTCATAAAATGATTCAAACTCAATTTAAAGCTAAAAAGTCAAAATTCTTCATAGTGATAATGGTCATGAATATAGTCATAATAATGTTTTTGCATCTTATCTCTCTTAACATGGTATTATTCTTCAAACTTCCTGTGTCCAAACTCCAGAACAAAATGGAGTAGCAAAAAGGAAAAATCGACACTTGCTAGAGGTAGCTCGCACTCTTATGTTCACTGTCAACACACCTAAATTTCAATGGGGAGATGCTATTCTGACTGCTGCATTTCTTATAAATCGGTTTCCTTCTTGAATTCTTGGGAACAAAAGTCTCATTTCTTTTCTTCAGCACAAAACTACTCCCTCTCCTACGCCTTGCATTTTTGGTTGTGTGTGCTATGTTCATAATAAATCTCCCACTCGGGGAAAATTAGATCCCAAAGCTCTTAGGTGTGTTTTCATTGGGCATTCTGTAAGACCCCGACTTTTATGAAATACAATTTAAATTTTTCTTCATATTTTTTTCCTGAAACGGTAAATGGATAAATTAACAAAAGTTAAAGTTAAAAATATTTTGTACAAATTTTATCTTGTCGGAGAATATTCGTTTTGTCGAAAAATATTCGTTCTGTCGGGGAATATTCGATTCGTACGACAGCGCCGAAATAACCACCAAACATTAGTGGACCCCCCACAACGAATTATTGTCGGATATAGAAAATGAAAACATTAACTTTTTTAAATAAAAAATGGTCAACGGTACTATCATTCTTAACTGTTAATATAACCGGTGGTAAAAGTAATAGTAAAATACGGTATTACACAGTATCACACGGTATTGCATAGTAGCACACGGTATTGCACAGTGTTTCATATTATTGAACTGATAAAGTTGCTGTTGTACAATATTGACTTTATTGAACCAATAATTGTCACATGCACAATAATTTATATTATTGAACTGATAATTGTTATAGTAGCATATGCACAGTAATTCACATTACTAAATCAATAATTGTCGTTACACAGTAACGTACTCTTTCATCTATTTATTTTCAGCATTATTGTTATCATTATTATGATGTTGATTTAACTGTTGTATTTCATTATTAGTTAATATTACCGCATGTATTATGAGTCTCTAATTCAGAAGGCCAACTACATTGAATTTATAACAATTGGTTATAATAATGAATAATTATGAATAATTGATGAATTATTATTAAAATAATTTATAAAGTTATTTGTTTTATATACTTTATATAAAGTTAATTATTTTATATATAAAGTTAATTGTTTTATATATAAAGTTAATTGATTTATATAAAGTTAATTGATTTATATAAAATTAATTATTTTATATATAAAGTTAATTGATTTATATAAAGTTAATTATTTTATATATAAAGTTAATTGTTTTATATATAAAGTTAATTAATTTATATAATGTTAATTATTTTATATATAAAGTTAATTGTTTTATATATAAAGTTAGTTGTTTTATATATAAAGTTAGTTGTTTTATTAAATGAATGGTATGGATTAAATATAATAAAATGAATGGTTTGGATTAAATTAGGGAATCTTGGATTTTAGCTATAAATAAAGGTCTTAACTTAAGAAATTTTTCATAACTTTCATAAATATATTTTCGTCCACTCTCTAAAAAATTTCTTAGGGTAAGTTCTTTCTGAGTGTGCTAAAGTTATCTCGAGTATTTGTAAAGATTTGTAAGTGTACGAGTACTGTTCAAGTAAGTCTTTTTATAAAAGTTATATAAGTACCCACACACATCATACAGTGTTTATCAATCTTCTTTTAGAAGACTCTTCCTTTAGAAGATTTATTTTGAAAAGCTTCTTTTGGAAGATTTATTTTGAAATATTATTTTCTTTCAAAAACTATATTGAAGTTATTCTGTTTTATTCTATCAAATCACTTTTGATGATACACCATGAAATTATATGTGGCAGTTACTAATTATATTATAAATATATAGGTTGATCAACCTCATTTTTATCAATATTCAGTCACGTGATAAGGTAAGAGATTATCATTCCTTGTTTCTTGAAAATAATATCGTTTCTTTCTTATTCATAAGATGTGTCATTTATTTCCATGTATTAAATTGTGGGAATAACCTGACTACGCGGATTATCGCATGTTTGGTGAATAACCTTTCGTATTCATTCTTTATTAATCTCTAAGAATAACCTGACTACGCGGACTACCGCATGTTTGGTGAATAACCTTTCGTATTCATTCCTTATTAATCTCTGAGAATAACCTGACTACGCGTACTACCGCATGCTTGGTGAATTACTCTTCGTATTCATTTCTTATTTGTCTCTTGTGGAAATAATTTGTCTACACGAATTATCGCATGACACTTTTATTCCATACTCGTTTGTAATATCATTTTCTTTCATATTTATAAGTGATATTATTTTATTTTATACTCGTAAGGGATACCATCTTATTCACCTTCCATCATTCAAACTTACTACGGTAAGGGGTATTATTCTTTTCATACTCTTAACTTACTATGCTAAGTACTATTTGGTAAAGTTTTCTGAAATGATTATTGGTTCCTTAATAGTTTGCGCTTCATCTAATATCATTTCAATTGAACCTTCCTATTTTTCTAAATCTTTCTATTGAATTATAACCGTTATTCTGAACTGTGGAACTTGAAAATCATTTTTGAATTTCACTCCACATCATATTGACAATTTGGACATTATTTGAATTTGCACAAAGTAAAATTATAAACTTCTGATATTTATTGTTTATCATGTTTCTTCTGTTCATCATTTATATCATTGTTGTTATTCTAATAATCATAATCAAATTGTTGTGGATATCTATGGCCTGGGGCACAAATGATAGGATAAAGGCGATATAATGGTGGTGTGTCCTTTTAGGACACGTGGTGAATGTTTTCTTTGGCTTGGGGCAAAGATGAACTATTGTTTGGTATGATTATGACCAAAGACTGTAGACTGATATAATCATGGTCATTGGTGTTATATTGAATAGCTTTGGCCCATAATGCAAAGATGAATTGTTGACTTGCATGATTATGACCAACAACTATGAATTTGTATTATCATGGCCAGTGGTATTTCAGACGATAAAAGTTGATGATATTTTTCCTAAAACGAGAAGCTAGTGGACATCATAGTCTACATTATTCTTCTAATGGATTGCTCATTCCGCTGCTATCATTGATCTAAACGTTGTTTAAGAATTTAACTGCAGTTGTTGATATAAAACTTATTATCTATTATATTCAATTAAGAACTCAACTGTTGAAAAACTAATGATAATTTATTTGTCATTATCTTAGTTATGATATTTTCTTACTGGGCTATTTAAGCTCACATTTTCCTTTTATTCTAGCCGGGGAATGGAGTGAAGGTCCGAGAGATAGCTATAGTAGTCTTCACATATTTTAAATAGTGTGACAATAATAGTGAAGACTTAATTGTGTATTATTGAGTTCTGTATTTTTATGCTTTGCACTGGATTGTAATAATTTTGTTGTAGCTTTTTGGCGTTTCAAATTGGGCTGTGTAGTCCTGGCTTTGGGAGCGTCGCATATTCTCCGACCCAGAAAGGTTATAAATGCTATCATCCCCCTTCACACAAAATATTTTGTCACTCGGGATGTAACTTTTTGGGAATTGGAACCTTTTTATTCTACCTCACCTTCTCCTCAGGAGGAGGATGGTATTGATGAGGAGAGGCTGGTATTACAAGTTTTACTATACCATCTTATCCTATAAATTCTTCTTCTATTCTGGTTGTTGTTTCTGATAAATCTACGCAGGGGGAGTTACAGAAGCCATATGCTAGACAGAATGAGCCTGAGTTGAGGACCTATGTTCGAAGAAGAAAGAATAAGGTCACCATTTTTGCACCACTACACCAACCCTGCTCATAACCTAGTCTGGATAATGCTAATGGTGACAACCCTACTTCTACTTATTTTTCTGATGATATTGACCTTCCTATTGCTCTTAGGAAAAGTGTTAGATCTTGTACTCAACATCTTATCTCTAATTTCTTAGCCTATAATAGATTATCTGCATCCTATCACTCCTTTGTTTCTTCCTTATCTTCAATATATATTTTCTCAGGGGCGGCGAGAAGCAATTAGTGATCAGAATTGGAAACAGGCTATGATAGAGGAGATGAATGCCCTGAAAAAGAATGATCCATGGGAGCTAGTTACTCTTCCTTATGGGAAAAAACTAGTTGGGTGCAAATGGGTATATACAGTCAAACTGAAGCTAAATGGGACAGTTGAGAGACTCAAAGCCAGACTAGTTGCAAAAGGGTATACTTAAACCCATGAGATTGATTACCAGGAGACATTTGTTCCCGTGGACTCTATTCATACTATAATCTCATGTGCAGCAAACTTCGGCTGGGATCTTCAGTAACTGGATGTAAAAAATACGTTCCTTCTGGTGATTTGGAGAAGGAAGTATACATGGAAATTTCCCCTAGTTTTGCCTCATCTTCCACCAGGGATAAGGTTTGTAAGCTACGAAAGGCTTTATATGGTTTGAAGCAATCTCCCAGAGCCTGGTTTGGTAGATTCCATAAAGCAACGATCAGATTTGGGTATAAGCAAAGTCGAGCAGATCATACTTTATTTGTCAAACAGACAGAAGGTAAGACTACCATTCTTATAGTTTATGTTGATGACATTGTGGTGATAGGGGATAATAGAGAAGAGATAGTTAATCTCAAAGCAAGTCTGGCTAAAGAGTTTGAGATCAAAGATATTGGTCCTTTGAAATATTTCCTTGGTATTGAAGTTGCAAGATCTTCCAGTGGGATTTTTCTATCTCAAAGGAAATATGTTCTTGATCTTCTAAAAGAAACTGATATGTTGGGATGTAAGCCTGTTGATTCTCCTATTGAAGTTAATCATCATCTAATAGGTGGCACATGACCTACAGTTGATAAAGAAAGATATCACTGTTTGGTGGGACGATTGATATACCTTTCTCATACTAGACCTGATATATCTTATGATGTGGGGATAGTGAATCAATATATGCATAATTCTTGACATTGTCACATGGAAATTGTTTACAGGATTCTGAGGTATCTCAAGTTTGCTCTTGAAAAAGGTTTATTGTTCGCGCGACATGTTCATATGAGAGTTGAAGCTTTTTCTAACTCAGATTGGGCTTACTCTATAGAGGATCATCGTTCTACATTCGGTTACTGTTCATTTGTTGGGGGCAATCTTGTTACTTGACGCAGTAAGAAACAGTCTGTGGTGGCAAGATCTAGTGATTAGGCTGAATATCGAGCTATTACCTTGGGTACATGTGAACTAATGTGGCTTCGAACCTTGCTAGAAGATTTGGGTGTTATAACTAAAAGGCCTATACAGTTATTCTATGATAATAAGGCAGCCATTAGTATTGCAAATGATCCAGTACAGCACGATAGAACGAAGCACATTGAGATTGACAAGCACTTCATTAAAGAAAAATTGACTAGTGGTATTTGCTTACCTTTTGTCAAAATAGAACATCATCTTGTTGATATCTTAACTAAGGGTCTTAGTAGCAAGATGTTTCATCCATTATGTATCAAGTTAGGTATGCAAAACATCTATACACCAACTTGAGGGGGAGTGTTAGAAGATATTGTTCCCATAATTGTAGTTAATCTTATCCCATAATTAGTGTATATACATTGTTGTAAATTAGGGATTACCATAACTATAAATTAGGGATTGATATACTAATGTAATTGAGAGAAAATGTATGAATGAATTATCCCAATCTCAGTTCGTATTAAATATCTTTTATATGGCATTTTAATTATTTAAAATTATTTTAGCTTTAAATTACTTTGATACATTTGTATTTGCATACACAAAAAGGATCATGAGTGATGTAAGATTGATGAATATGTTAAAAAAATTACATTGCATGATTTTAAAATTTTCTTTGAGTTATTATTTATGAAATCTTTGAGGTTAATAATTATATTCATATTAATTCATTGCTTGAGTTGTTGGGCTAATTAGTTGAATTAGTAGAGTCTTAGTTTTTGTTTTTGTTTTGCTTGAAAGATAACAAAGATTCAAGTTTGGGAATATTTGATAATTGAATTTTATTCCTAATTATTGAATAATTTTAGGCTTAATTATTTGTTAGTTTTTAATTATTTTAATTTATTTTAGGTAATTTATTTATTTTTATGCATTATTATTATTTTTATTAATTTTATATTATTTTTATTTTTATTTTTATTTTGTAGGAAAAACAAATTGATGGCAATTGTGTAATTAATTAGCAGATCGGTGGCATAATTGTAATTATAAGCAAGTTGGCATTGCAGGTGCCATACACGCATGATGCTTCGCGGCCCCAACAGTAGAAATGACATTGCCATTAAGGTAGAAAACAGTGTTCTCAGACCTGGACCGGTCATCGAACCGAAAAATCTACTAGGTGGACAGGTCACTGGTCCAACCAGTGGTCGGACCGTTATTAAACCGGTAACGTCATTAATATGTAATAAATAATAAATAATTAAGTATATTAATTATTATTATTATATATTATATATAATATTTAGTAAATATGTAAAATTAATCAATTTATCTACACACAAAAAAATTAAACTTATTTGTACAATGTTTATTTCATATAATTCAAATAAATACTAAATTTATATTAAAAAAAAAGATATTAAATCATCATAACTCAAAATTCAAGACTCAAGAGTGATAAAATCAAATACAAATGAACATAAACATCTCTAGGATACATTCAATCAAATTCGGTAAAAAAAATAAATCTATTTGTACAATATTTACTTAATACAATTCAAATAAATACTAAATTTATATGAAAAAAAATATATTAAATCATGATCTTAACTCAAAACTCAATCAAGGATACATTTAATCAAGTTCAAATGCTTAAATTTTAAATTAAAAAAAAAAGTAGGGAACCGGTAAAATCGGTGACCCGGTCACCGGGTCACTGGGTCAACCGGTCCGACCGCCGGGTCACCAGTTTTTACCGATTTTTGACCAAATCCGTGTTTTTTGCTTAAACCGGATCAGAGGGTCGACCGGTTCCCGTTTTTTCCCGTCGAACCGACGGTCTGGTTCGATTTTGATAACCATGGTAGAAAATAATGATCGGTCGCGTTATACGCAGTCGCTGGTGGATTTAGTGTGTTGGAAAACGGCGTCGTTTCATGGGAGAATTGCAAGGAATCAGGCGCCATGCGTGCACGCAGCGTGCGGCCAGCTATCAAGGTGGTTAGGGCTGCGTTTGGTTGGCACACTAATTCCATAAACGAGATTATTTTAATTATTATGATTCCGATTTGAATTTTAATTCCATAATTTCTTAGGATATTTTATATAATCCTATAAATATACTATGAGACTTATTTTCCGCATATTAGAATTAGATTAGAGCATATTATATTAGAATAAAATATGAGTAGTTATAAAATAAATTAGAGCTTGAATTTTTATTAGATCTGAAGGACTTAAATAAATCATTATATCTCTTTGTAAATTAAATTAACAAGGATACGTGAAGAACATATTCTCTTTAGGTTACATATACCATATAGGAATATCTCAATCCTATACAGGAATCATGATTTCCATCAACGCAGAAAATACAAACATATATTATCATATTTAGATCTAAATTTATAATCTATATATCAATTTCATATAAATTATCTCAATAATTATCCGTAATTAATTAATACATTAACGCACAACCCAAACCTAGTAAGAACAACCCCTAACCCAACCTTGAATTAATATTCAATAGACTACACACCTAGTCTATCAACAACCTTGTAAGCAAGCAAATATGATTACAATATAAAGCTATGATCAAAGCAATAAATATAAAACAATTCAAAGCTCAAGTATATGCAATGATCAAAAGTATTAAGATATCACTGGATTAGATTCCAAGAGTAAAACAGTGAATGTAGTGAACTGCTTGAGACTAAGCTTCTTTGCTTCAGAATCTTGTTATAGCCAAGAGAGAGTTTTATTGCAGAGTATATAACTTGAGAGTGATATATATTTCTAAAAATTTTGTGCATCTCACCCTTTTTATAATAGAAGGCTGAGATATAAATATGTACTAGATACAACCCCGCGCGTTGCGGCGGGATTATTCGTTTTGTTAAAAAAAATTAAAAATTATTTAGATTAATCACCAATCAATTTGAAATAATATAAAAATAAAATTATGGGATATAATATCAATTTAGAATTGATGCAATTTTAGGATATAATATCAGTTTAGATTTGTATTTATAATATATTTTTAAATTTTTTTTGTCTGATTAAGGAATTTAAAATTTTTAAAAATTATGCATGAATTTTTTTTGTAAATAAAGTTCTAAAGCCCAATGATGGGATAATATTACATATTTTTTTGCTTGAGAATTATTTTTAAAAAAATTCAAATTATTAGATAATATCATATATTTATGTGTCAGAGTTATTAGCAAAAAATGAGATAATAAAACAATTCAAAAATTAAATTATTGGTTAATATCAATTTGAAATTGCGGCAAATCAATATAGTTTGACTGGTATATGAATACAAAATTAGAACAAAAAATTCATACGAATCTATTGTATAATTGTAGTTTTGAGAAATATGAATAGTTTACATGTTATCAGTTAATTCAATATTAACTCTCTTACTTTGTTTCCCATTAGTTGTACTGAGTTGTAAATCTCCAATTGCAGTTAGTTGAGCAATAACATCTAAACACAAAACATTACAATTATACAGTTAAATAATAAATTTTGTATGAAAAAAATGGCTTCAAAATCATTGTGAAACATACCAACTAAGTAGGAATCATCAATCGCGCTAGCTAGTATTTGATCAAATGGACTGAATTGGAATCCATATGTATGAATTGAAGCATCATCTGACTCTTGCAATGAGGTGGAATATACGAAATTAATCTTATATGGATGTTTGGTAGCTTTAAAAGAAGCACCGTTCTGACTAACAACAAAATTGGTGATAATAAAAACTTTGTTTTCCTTGACCAATGGTTGAAATTTATTTTAAAGTGTTCTTTTGATATTGTCTTGTATTCTGCCATCTTACGAAGGAATAACTTGTAGATGTTAAGTTGTTATAATAAAGGTAAACAACTTGTAGATGTCAAGTTGTTATAGTAAAGGTAAAGTTTATGTGTGTGTGTGTGTGTGTGTGTGTGTGTGTATATATATATATATATATATATATATATATATATATATATATATATATATATCTTCTTATTCAACAATATTATCTTAATACTGTTTATGTAGTCACCTTTATAGAAGCAAGGCATATTCCAGAGTTTAGTTATTTGTGCCTTAATTTTCCACGTTTCTCTTTACAGGACTGATATTAGCAACACAATTGTATTTAGTAGTTGCGTCAGCTAAATAATCAAACAACAAAAAAGTTAAAGTCAGATTCGTGGTGAGACAAAGGTTCAGAATGAAGTAGAAGTAGAAAGAAAATTTCAAGTCAGATTCATGATGAGGCAAAGAAACAGAATGTAATAAAAATAGAAAAAGAGCAATAACAAAAGAAAAATAAGCTTACCATATAGAAGCAAAATATATGAAGAAGAAAACTGTTATGTGGTGTGATTTAGAATGAAATAGGTAGTATATATTTATAGGGTTATTATAAAAATTATGTAGACCAACCATACATAAAACTGGATTATTATCTATTTGGTATTTCTTTAATTTTGCAATTTTATATGATTTGTGTCGACGCCGGGATTTTCGCCGCTTCGTTTTTTATTATTAAAAATGTCCCTTTCCAATTTTAGCCTTTAGATTAAGATGTGATTTTTTAAAAGGGTCGGCTTAGTGTCGACAGGGTTTCGAAATGTCAATTTTCTTTATGAGCCAATTGGACCAGAGTCGCTAGTTGGTATATTTGAAATGGATGTACCAACTCATCCGAATTTCGTTCTTTGTAATCGTTGGCTCATATGTGACTCCGAATTAATTGGTCCGCAAACCGAGATTCATAGAGTTCGGGGGCTTGCTTAAGCGAGGGGAAGGTGTTAGGCACCCCCCGACTTCCGTGAAACACGGTTACCGCTATCTTGATGTTTTCCTATCCTTTTAAATCTTAAAATGCGTGTGTGCGCGCGTGTGTGTATGTGTGCCTAAATGGAGGTTTGTGGTGTCCTTTTGCATAAAGTTGCTTTGATTTTATATGTCAAAATGTGTTTTGTCGGGAAAGTGTTTTAGACGTCTTTTGACCCAAATGACGAGGCTTCGTTTTATAAGAAAGATTAATTTTAATTTCGAAAACGATGAGGTTTTTATTAGATGTCATTTTAGAAAATAATAGTTTTTTAAACTTTTGTCAAATAGGAATCGAGACTATACATTGCCTTCTAACAGTAAATATAAATAAAACGAGGGCAACTTCTAGAACTCTTTAACCCTATGCACAAAGTTTAATGAAAACGCTTATTTATTTTTTCGAAAACGTCTTTCATGACATTTCAAAACCAAAATAGCCTTTTCGTCAAACGAGGATCAAATTTCGCCAAAACTCTTTACTTTTTAAACCTCGTGTATCTAATATCCTAATTTGATTCTTTTTAGAAGATCTTTATCGTTTGCTTTATTTTTTGGAAAATCGTTTTGTGTCGTAAATCAAAACAAGCACTCAAAAAACGTGTCGGGGCTATCCATGGGCATGTGAGCCATCTAGACAACCCCAAACACCCACAATCACATATCTTTATTATTACGGGGCCTTAACCCGATCCCGATTCGGTATCGCTTTAAGGCCCAAAATTACATATATACAATCGTGCACCATTTTTAACGATTACCTACACCCAACAATGTCCATCATCGGGATTTGACCACGAGGATCTCCTCCCTAGGCTCACAAACACCCAACCGTTGCACAAACAATTTCTAAACCAAATCTACAAGATTGAACATTATTACATAACTCCAATATCACAAACTCAACATTTCGAACCACTCATGACCATAACGGACGATATATCATCGTACGGATGTCATCGGGGTGTTAGGAGGAGTTACGTTCCGATGGAACCCTCGCTAACAACACCTAATCCACGGATCATCATCATCATTATCACAACAACACACTACATCAAAATAAACCAATCACAAAACTATACTAGCAATACAAACAATAAAACACAAGAACACACCCTTTTCACCTTGCAAAATGCCGATTTAAGCCTCTTATTTCACAAATCGGACAACACCACAAGAACACTCAACTATCTAGCAAGAGAATACAAAGATTTCACTCAAATCTCACCAAGAACAAAGGTTTTTTGCTCTCCACCCGCGCACTTTCTCTCTCTAAACTCTATCTTCTTCCTCTTTTTTCTTCTCTTCTTTTGCTCTCGGGTGGAAATGGCCGCTCTATAGGCATCTCCAGGCAGCCGCAGGTGCATCTGCGGCTGGCCGCAGGTGCATCTGCGGCTGGGTTGCAAGCCGCCTGCGCCGTTTCCTCGGCTGTCGTGTGCCGTCTCCTCGAGCCGCGCACTGTCCCGTTTGTCGGTGGCCGCAGGTGCATCCGCGGCTGTCCGGCTTGCTTTTCTCGATTTCCGTGCCACGCGGTCTTAAATCGCCAATTTCTGCTGTATTATTTTGGAAGGCTGTCTCTTGATACATAAATCGTTCTTTGTGCTTGGCTTCCAGGGGCGCTGCCCCCTACCACCCCCGCCAGCTCACCGGCGAGCTGGGCAGCCGCTCGCTCACCGGGGAGCGAGACCCCCGAACATCGTAAACGTAGTGGCCGTTAGTCGTCTTTCGTGATCATCTCGGGTTTTTCTGGATTTACCATTTGCCTTGCCTCAAGTGACCGGATGCTCGTTGTCCGTTGTGGCGGCGTTGACCGTAAATCGTTGGGGTGGCTTCGTGTTGGGGTCCACCTTCCTTTTCGCGTGTCGGGTCAAATGACGATTTTACCCTCCTGCCAGTGTTAGTAGGGAAGTGCAAAAATTGGGTGTCTACAGCTGCCCCTCTTTATCATGTTTATGGAATGCAATATGAAATGAACTTGATAAAGAAGTAGGCGCACAATGCATGAAAATGATAGTACCTATTTTAATGATGCAACATATACATCAATGATGCAACATATACATATTTAATGATGCAACATTAATATCATCGGTTACCGTCTCAAATGGACTCGCATCGCCTTGTCGTTAAAGAAACTATTTCTCTTGCTTATCGCATATCGCATATCGTATATCAAGTATCACATCGCATATCATAGCAACCGAGTCGTATATCGTAGCAAACGGGTCGGATCTTCATCGTCGGACCTTTTGCCAACGGGTCGTATCGCCATCGCCGGATCTTTTGCCAACGGGTCGTATCGTCATCGTCGAATCTTCTGCCAACGGGTCGTCTCATCATCGTCGGGTCTTTGGCCAACGGGTCGTCTCGTCATCGTCGGATCTTTTGCCAACGGGTTGTATCGTCATCGTCGGATCTTTTGCCAACGGGTCGTCTCGTCATCGTCGGATCTTTTGCCAACGGGTCGCTTTTTGAATTGGTCAGGTATCGTTTCTGACTGGTCGTTTTGAAAAAGGTCAGATATCGTGTCTGACTGGTCGTTTTTGAAATGGTCAGGTACCGTCTCTGACTGGTCATTTTTGAAATGGTCAGGTATCGTTTCTGACTGGTCGTTTTTGAAATGGTCAGGTATCGTTTCTGACTAGTCGTTTTTGAAATGGTCAGGTACCGTCTCTGACTGGTCGTTTTTGAAATGGTCAGGGGGTTCCAGAATCTTGTATTTTAACGTGGGATGAGTTACATGTTGACTCGGGATAACAAAACGGGAGGCAAAAGGGCACCGGGATCAGCCGCAGGTGCATCTGCGGCTGGGATCGGATCCTATTTGAGATCGCGACCCCCACGATTTGTTCACTTTTTCGCCTTCTCTTTCTCTCATTTTCGGTTTTCCTCGTCCCCCACCCGGCTTTTTCGTCTTTTGGACATCTTTTGGCAAAATCTGCTCCGATTAAAACAGTCTACGCACTTTGGGTAACGTTTTAACTCCTTTTTCTTTGATTTTCGCTTTCGTTTGGCTATGTATTTACTTGTTTACATATTTTAAATTTAGCAATGCATGCCTATATGAGATATTCGTGTTGGACGTAGCATAGACAAACAAATGGGTCTTGCAGTCATGCTTTATTTACTTTTAAAAAACATGATGTATCATTTTCACTTGCATTTGGGATTTGTTGGTTGCCCGACTTGATTAAACATGCCTGATCGTGCATGGGATGCCCCTTTTACAAACGAAACTCTGCCAAAATTTCGGGAAATCTAGCGCACCCCTAGGGATTCATTTATTCATTTTCAAATTTCAAACATGTCATGCTGCCCTATGATTTTTTAGCAATATGCAATAAGATTATTCTTTTGAAAGATAACGAGCTAAGGATGTACCTCCTTTTCGTGATGCCGTTTCAGTCATGGATCCTGATGCTCCTAGTGGCTCCGCAGTGCCCCGGGTCGCGGGTGTCCGACGCCGCAGAGCGGCCACCCCAGCTCCAGCTCCCGTCCTGACCCGTCATTCCCGTAGATTGGCGGAGTCTATCATTCGCCCCATTCAGCCTGATGTTGACGAGGAAGCCCCAGCTGAGGCAGAGGCGGGTCCTTCGGGCACAACGGCTCCTCCCCCCACGCGTTGGACCTTACCAGGGGCCCGTGCCAGGATACCGGATTTGCTCGATCCTGTTCTCAGTAATCACCCCTCGGCCTACCTGGCGGCTAACGAGGTATATCCGTCATTTAAGCTCATTCAACTCCGTATGGTTACCCTGCCTGACTTTTGATGGCTGTCACAGGTTCGTGAGTTTACCCAGCCTCGGGGCAATTGGTTCAGCATCTACACTCTCTACCATGCGCTGCATTCCGACTACAGGGGGATGGTAGATTCTTGGGGTTTCAGACATTTCTTCACCATCGCCCCTCGCCGGTGTCCGTGGGGCTATATGAGGGCTTTATCCGAGCGCTGGTTTCACCAGACACAGTCGTTTCACCTTCTGGACTGCGAGCTGCTGCTGACCCCTCTAGATTGGCGTTATATCACCGGGATGGAGTTCTCTGGACCCCGAGTCCCCTTGGAGTCGGACATCACCCCTGCAGCTGTTCGATCCTTGTTGGGTTTTACTCCTCAGGAGAAAGTCTTTAAGGCCCGCAGTATCCGATCCGGTGCATTGGCCGTGGATGCCATTGGAGGGGTCTTTTCTGAGTCGTTTCCCGCGGACCGATCCGTTCGTGACTTCCTGCTTCAGCGCTTATTTCTGACCATTATGAGGGGCTGTTTTCTGGGGAACAACTCCTCGACTATTCACTTCAGTATCGTTGGAGCCACCCGGGAGGTTGACCGGATCGGGGATTATGATTGGGGCTCCTTCACATTCGCCTACTTCCTTCAGGGTCTTCGCCTTCACTCAGAGGGGCAGACTGATGCTTGGCTGGGGTTTTATCCCTTTTTGCTGGTAAGTCCTATTCATTATGCCGGTTTTCATTTTGTTTCATTCATTTGTCGTCCCTGGTATTTATGTCCCTTCTTTCTTGTCTGTCAGTTCTGGGCTTATGAGCGGCTGCCCTGCTTGCGGCCAGTTACTACCCTCGGTCCGGAGACTTATCCCAGGGGTCGTCGATGGCATCATAACACTCTTGCGGAGACCCCCGTGTCAGATAGCTTTGCTCATTGTCGGCTGCAGTTAGAGATGATCTCGTCCACGGATGTGACCTGGGTTCCCTACACGGCGGATCATTTGGCGGCTGGCCTTGCCGGTGACTATGCCGCAGATCTGGAGCATGCCCTGTCCACTCGTCGTATTCCATTTCTGACCTATGGTGGATGGGAGCTGTATCTAGGGGAGCGCGCCATCAGATGTGTGTCTGGGGAGGCTCGTATCCCTTTTGCCCCTCCCTCACAGAGAGCTTGGTTCGCGGATACCCACCTTCCAGAAGACCTGATAGCCGCGGAGGACGGATATATGCTTTATGCCGGTCCTCATACGAGCGAGAGCTTCAGTGACTGGTGGAGACCCTGCACTATCGGGCCTCAGACCCGGGCCACCTTCTTCCTTGGAGACCTGGTTCACGGGTCGGTGATGATGGCAGATTGGATGGAGTGTGTCCGGGCCCCCACCCATTCGGACCAGATAGCTTCCCTCACTCGGCAGGTGGACCAGTTATCCCTTTTTGTTCGGAGCTTGGGCCGAGATCCAGAGGAGGCTTATGTCGCAGATCCGCATGGATTCGATTCTGGTGCGGGCTCCGGTCCATCCTATGCCCCAGTTCCGCCTTATTCATGTCCAGACCTGAACTTCGAAGATGAGACTTCCATTCCCCCGGATTTGCCTGCAGATCAGTTTGAGGATGATGCCTTCATTGATGGCATAGAGTTTACTGATTAGATTTTGATAGGCTATCACCTCTGTATTTGGACATGTTTCGTTTTATTTATCATCATCATTTTTCATTCCATGTATTATGTACAGATTTATCTTTATATTATGCACAACCCTTTTACTTTTGATGCTCCATTTATTCCATTATAGCTTGTATGACGCATGATTTATTATATACGTGGATAAAGGAAAAATTGACCCCTGTATAGTCTTTTGATACTGCTTTTTACAGATGTCATCCCTGGACGTGGTTCGCGTGGACCCTTGCGCCCCCTCAGGGATCATTGGCAGGATCTGCTTGTGGTTGGATAGTTTGCTACCCTCTGACCGTATCATCGCAGAGGGTCTTCTGGGACACTCCCTGGCTCTTTTGTCATTTCAGGTGCCGCCGGGCTTTATTGATGGCATTCTCAGTTGTTGGATTCCGGACAGACAGGTTTTCGGGTTTGGACTGGAGTATCTGACCCCCACTCTTGAGGAGTATGCTCGCTTTACAGGTTTGTCGGTGGATGGTCCCTGCGCACAGGTTACTTCAGGCCATATGCGCCGTCTGTTCCTGACTTTCACAGGCTTGCGGAGGACAACCCTGTTATCTGTGATCTCTTCGAGCCATCTTGTTCCTCTATCCTTCTTGGTTGACAGATTCGGCTCGGTGGATAGCTTTTCTCGATTCTCCAGGGATTTTTCAGTGTCTGAGGAGCGCTGGGGCGCTTTGAGAGTGGATGTTTTGATGGCCTGTGTCTTATCTGTTCTGTATCTGCCTGCTGGGGATGACCTCCTGGATATGCGGGTTATCGTAGCGGTTCATGCTCTCCAGGAGGATCACACCATTCTTCCCATGATATTAGCAGAGACTTACCTGTCGGCCTCATATTGTCATTCCTTCTCCGGTCGCATTTTCAGGGGAAGCTCGACTTTGTTGTACGTATGGTTCATGAGCCATCTCAGACCCATCGGGCAGTTTCGTTGGCACGGGTTTTGTTTCAGCCACAGCTTGGCCATGCAATTCTCATTTCGTCCCTGGCGATGCACTGATACAGCTTCCTGGAGGGAGTTCTTATCGGCCATTGAGGAGCCTTTCCATATTCTGATTTATTCGGGTTATTGCTCCTTCCAGAGTTTCCTGACTCATGTGCCACCTTTTGATTTCCTCCCTCTTCTCGGCTTGAGGGGGTAACGACTTATCATCCCTTAGCTGTCATGGGGCAGTTTGACCAGATGCAGGATCTCCATCTCTTTGCAGGAGCAGCTGACTATCGATTTCTCATATCGCCTCAGACGGAGAGGGAGCTGCTGAGGGTATATGATCGTTGGTCACATCGGGTCTCAGCTGCGTTCGGGGATAGTCATTCTGGTCAGACACCTGCTTATCTCCTATGGTTGCGAGGAGATTCTGATATTGCCGACTTTGACCAGATTGGGGCCTTGGATGGTCCTCGGGGACCTTTCCCGGTTGAGACTGGTTCAGATGTGGTCATTCCTCCGGAGCTTTCAGGATTAGCGCCCAGATCTGATGTGGAGGAGATTTCTACTTCGGTACATGCCCATTCCCTTGACTTGGCGGATCGGATCCAGAGATTAACGATTGAGGGTACCCGGCTCCGGTCAGCTTTGAGTACTACTGAGACTGAGAGGGATACCGCCCACGCGGAGCGGGATGCTGCTGTACTAGCTCGTGATGCCGCCCTATCTGCCAGAGATAGTGTTATCGAGCAGGTCAGAGTTGTCATGGAGGGCCATTCCACGACTGTTACCAGTGCTGCTGCTCTTTTGACTCGGATTGACAGTATGGGACAGCAGATTGCGGGTGAGCCGGAGGCTTATGATGCCTCGACTATTCTGTCTATCCTGCTCCAGCTGATCTCCGACCTGTAGATGATTTTATTCCCTGCACGGACTATGTCAGTTTCATCACTTTTATTTAAAGACAAACTTGTAATCAAAATGTTTTGTATATAGAGAGAAATATTTATGGTTTAGTCATTTCCCTTTTGATGCATCGTCGCCCTTCATCGGATCCTCATTTTATCCAGCCGATTATGATTTCGATATATTGCCTTATTTCTTTCCTCAAGTCTTGATTGGAACTCCACAGATATTGCCGCATGCCCTTCTGATTTCATCGGAGTGAGTCTTGGACTTTGGGCTAATTATGTGGCTAGGTTTGGGTAAGATTTGGAATGTGTTGTCAAAATAGGGTTTCGGTGTTTTCTGGAAGTGGTTTCGGTATAGGGACAAGGTTTATTATTTTATATAGAACAGACCGCGCCATGATGGCTGCCTACGTACTCCCACAAAGTCAGGAGATCAGGTCCTACGTAGTTCGAGTTACAGAGAAGATAGGAAATATTTTTTTTTTTTTTTTTTTTTTTTTTTTTAAGCATAGAACCGTTTCACAGAGTCAGAATTCAGGGGCTGCGGGAATACCTCGCCATCCATTTCTTGTAGGATGAGGGCCCCTCCAGATAGGACTTTCTTGGGTCCTTCCCAATTTGGAGCGAATTTCCCTTTGGCTTCGTCTTGACAGGGCATGACCCTCTTTAGCACTAAATCATTTTCTCTGAACTTTCGGGATCGTATCTTTTTGTCGTACGATCGAGAGATGCGTTGCTGATACAACTGACCGTGTAATATAGCCGCCACCCTTCTTTCATTTATTAAGGCTAGTTGGTCATACCGACTCTGTATCCAATCCTTCTCGTCAATCCGAGCATCGAGCAAAATTCGGAGGGATGCCATCTCCATTTCAACTAGCAAAACGGCCTCCATCCCATATACCAGAGCGTAAGGAGTTTCCCCTGTAGACGTACGAACTGATGTCCGATATGCAAACAGTGTGAGGGGCAACAATTCTGGCCATCCCCGATGATTGGCAGACATTCTCGCCATAATTCTCTTTATATTCTTATTCGCCGCTTCCACGGCCCCATTCATTTTGGGCCGGTGAATGACAGAATTGAGATGCTTGATCTTGAATTGGGCGCACAACTCCTTCATAAGGGCATTGTTCAGATTCTTGGCATTGTCAAACCCCAAGATCTCAGGCTGTCCGTACCGGCAAATGACATTGTTCCTGATGAAACTGACTATAACTTCCTGCGTTACCTTGGGGAAAGACACTGCTTCTACCCATTTAGTGAAATAGTCTATCATGACGAAAATGAACCGGTGGCCGTTGCTCGCTTTGGGCTCCACGGGTCCGATTACATCCATACCCCACATGGAGAAAGGCCAAGGGGAAGTCATACAGTGCAGTTCATTTAGAGGTGCGTGCATCACGTTGCCGTGCGCTTGGCATTGGAAACATCGCTTGACATGATCGTCACAGTCAGCCTTAAGTGATAGCCAGTAGTGCCCCGTCCTCAGAATTTTCTTGGCCAACATCGGTCCACTCATATGCGGCCCACATACTCCACCGTGCACCTCGCCCATGATTTTTTGTGCTTGAGTTTCGTCCACACATCGCAATAATCCTAAGCCTACATCCCTCTTATACAGGAAATCTCCGCTTAAATAGAATTTCATCACCATCTTCTGGATTCTCTGCCTTTCCGTTCGGTTCGCCTGGTCGGGGAGTGATTTATCCCTCAAATATTTCAGTATGTCATGATACCAGGGCTGATTTGGCTGAACCACATCTTCTGACAACTCCGATATATATTCTTCGTAAGCGGGAGCATTTTGCACTGTTATTTCAATCTGTGGAGTGGCTTTGCTTTTGAGTACATGAATTAACGAAGCCAGGGTGGCCAATGCATCGGCAAAGTTATTCCGCCCCCTGGGAATGTGTCGGAAAGCTATGTCTTCAAATTCTTGCATCAACCGGATTACACACCGGTGGTATGGAAGTAACCGAAGCTCCTTAGTGCCATACACCCCTGTCGCCTGTCTGATTACCAATTCTGAATCTCCGAACACGGCTAATCTTTTCACTCCCATATTGTGGGCGAATCTCAGTCCCAATATACATCCTTCGTAGTCAGCCGTATTGTTTGAGTTACTGAACTTTAATTTAGTGAGAACAGGGTATTGCTCGCCCGTAACGGAGACCAGGACCGCTCCAGCTCCAGCCCCTTCAGCATTCATGGCACCGTCGAAATACATTTTCCAAAACTGCCCTTCGTCATCACACCTCGCCTGTTGGACCCACAGTATGTCTTCACCCGGTAGGAAAGTCTCTAAAGGCTCCATCCCCCCTGTCGGCATTTCTGATAATTGATCTGCAATTCCCTGCCCCTTCATGGCTTTCTGGGTAACATAAAGGATATCGAACTGCTGTAGGATTAACTGCCACCTTGACAATCGACAATTCAACATCGGTCTTTCAAATATATACTTCAGGGGATCGATTCGAGAGATTAGATAGGTGGTGTGTCCATGAAGGTAATGTTGTAACCTCATAGCAGCCCATGCCAATGCGCAACATGTTCTCTCGATCGGTGTGTAATTCTGCTCATAGCTGTTGAATCTCTTGCTGAGGTAATAAATGGCATGCTCCTTGCCGAATTCATTCTTCTGCCCCAACATACAACCCATCGCCATATCGTTCACGGATATATACAGGAAAAGGGGAATCCCTTCCTTCGGAGGTACCAGCACTGGCGCTTCTGTCAATTGCTTCTTAATAGTCTGAAAGGCCTTTTGGCATTGACTGTTCCACTTTCGGGAGGCATCTTTCCTTAACAGTTTAAAGATTGGTTCGCAGGTGGTGGTCAGATGGGATATGAATCGACTTATGAAGTTTATCCTCCCCAAGAATCCCCTTATCTCTTTCTCTGTACGGGGTGCTGACATATCCACAATGGCTTTGATCTTAGCCGGATCCAGTTCGATGCCTCGATTGCTCACCAAGAATCCAAGGAGCTTACCTGACTGAACCCCGAAGGCACACTTTGCCGGATTGAGCTTCAAATTATACTTCCTGAGCCGCTCAAATAGCTTCTTGAGGTGAGTCACATGGTCAGATTCCGTCCTTGACTTCACTATAATGTCATCCACGTAAACCTCTATCTCCTTGTGCATCATGTCGTGGAATAGGGCCATCATGGCCCTCTGATAAGTGGCTCCTGCGTTTGTGAGGCCGAAAGCAAGTCGTCTATAACAAAACGTGCCCCAGGGGGTGATGAAGGCAGTCTTTTCTCGGTCCTCTTCCGCCACCATTATCTGGTGATATCCCGCAAAACAATCGACGAATGAATACATTTCATATTGAGCCGTATTATCCACCAAGATGTGTATAAAAGGCACTGGGAAGTTATCCTTAAGACTCGCCTTATTCAGATCATTATAGTCGACGCATACTCTCACCTTTCCTCCGGGCTTCGCCACGGGAACTATATTGGAAAGCCACTCTGGGTAAGTGGACACCATGATGATCCCGGCCTTGAATTGCTTGACTATCTCTTCCTTCACCTTTAAGCTCCATTCTGGTTTCAATTTTCTCAGCTTCTGTTTAACTGGCCTGAAACCCTCCTTGATAGGCAATCGATGCACCACAATGTCCGTGGACAAACCGACCATGTCTTCATGTGACCAAGCAAACACATCCTCGTATTGGCTCAAAAGTTCAGCTACTTCTGCTTTCTGGTCGGGAGTCAGGTCTGACCCAATCTTCAGCTCTTTGGGATTTTCAGGGGTTCCTATGTTGATGGTAATGGTTTGTTCTAGGTTGGGTTTGGGTTTATCCTCGACCTACTCTTTGATCTCGTCGGGAGCGTCGTCGTCACCTGCTTCGTCCTGCTCAATTCCCATCAAATCGAAATCCAGTTCTATATCAAAATCATAATCGTCTTTCAAATTTGGAAAATCGTTTGTTAGGCTAGAATGACTCAAATCGGTACACCTAACATGAAACAAAAATATTTTTCATATATATAAACATTAAGTACATGACTTCCTTTTCAATAATCATGACAAAAATATGCAATAGACGTGCAGATACATAAAACAAAAACACCGTCTTAAAAACCCTTTGATCCTCCTACTGGATCAGATTCCCGGACACTTCTGCATTTACCCTTTTCTGGATAATACTGGCTGCATGTTCCAATTCCTGGGGATCACTTCGGTTTTATAGCTAGTGATGGAGGGGGTTTCTGTATCTGGCACTTCCTCAATGATTGCGGCGACTTGGCTTCAACTGTCATTCACATTATCCTCGGGCACTTCT
Source organism: Hedera helix (assembly GCA_947179155.2). Lineage (NCBI taxonomy): Eukaryota > Viridiplantae > Streptophyta > Magnoliopsida > Apiales > Araliaceae > Hedera > Hedera helix. The sequence continues at coordinate 15,645,283 of OX359270.1, read as the reverse complement.
AACCCGGCCCAGTTGATAAATGGTGTAATCTGCTTGCTTTCCGTCATTTTCTCCTTTCCCTTTCCACTAGGGCCCGCCTGTCCCGGGAGATGGCACTTTTTTTCGAACTGTTCCATAATTTCCTGTAAGAAATTCGACTGCTGGGCCACTCCCTCGACTAGGGGAAACTCCACCATACCCTCTGCTTCAGATGTGGGCTTGACTGCCCTTGGGGAGTGTTCATCATTGGTTCTCGGGATCAGGGCTCCGGTTATCCGCACGGGAACTTCCTTGTATGAGTTCCTCGACCTTGCACCTCTGTGATATCCTAACCCTGCTTTGCCCGACTGTGCCGGTATCTGGATGGGCTCGGTGATTCCTTGGCTGTGCTTGCCCAGTCCTTGCCCCGGCTGAAAGTTCATCGCCATCATTTCCCGGGCAACAAAAGTGAGCTCGGGGGACATCTTAAGCTTTAACTCCGGAGCTCCCAACTGCTTGTACTGAGGGGTGCTAATTTCAAACGCTTGATAGCTTATCGGTTCAGCCGACTCGTCCACATGGATCACCGGCATGCCTTTTACAAAGGGAACGGGGCAGTCAGATTCTGCGGCGATTGTTACCAAGTGTCCCTCAACGATAAACTTTATCTGTTGATGCAGGGTGGAGGGAACTGCCCCAGCCATATGAATCCAGGGCCTCCCTAAGAGCATGTTGTAACTGGCCATGATATCCAGCACCTGGAAAGAAATGTCAAAAGTATAAGGCCCGATCTCTACCGGCAGCTCTATCTCTCCCACTGTATCCTTTCTAGATCCGTCAAACGCCCTCACCACCACTTGGCTGGCCCGCAGGCGCTTAGGGTTGATTTTCATCTTCTCAAGAGTACTATATGGGCAAATATTTAGGGCTGACCCACCATCAATCAAAACTCCGTTCATCACGTATCCGGAGGAGACGACCGCAATGTGCAATGGCCTCTGGTGCCCCCTCCCTTCTTCGGGTATGTCGTCGTCGGTAAATGATATTACATTGCTGTCCAACAGGTGGCCCACCAAGTGGCCGAATCTTTCTGTACTGATTGATTTGGGGACATGAGCCTCTTCCAGGACTTTGCTCAATACCTGATGATGATCATTTGATGCCAATGCAAGATCCAAGATTGATGTCAGGGGCGGCTGTACCTCCAGTGTTTTAACCCCACTCGCTTTGCCGTGATTCATTTTCTCCCAAAACTCTAATGCTTTTTCCTCCGAGATTTTCCCGTTTTCCTTTTTCGTGTTCTAAAGGACCCGCCTTGGTAGATACAATGGATTTCCCTTTGAGCTAACTGATGCACAACTGGCCTCCTCCTTGATTTTTCCCCCATAATTCCACGGGACAGCCTTCAGATTGGTAATTAGCAATTGTGACCTGGCTATTATAACGAGGGGTCCTGGGGCCGACAACCGGATAGGCTCCCTTTTGGTACTTTGAAATGCCCCAACCAACTTGATAGGTTCATTTTGCGCAGCCTCCTGGGCATGGGTCATAGCAATTTCTCCTTCTATCCTCCTTATGTATATCGATTTCAAGGGACCTCCTGCCCCACCGATTTCCACTACATTCACGCCTCCCCCATTGTGCTCGGGAAGAGGGTTGGCCTTTACGTTTAGGGGTTCTGGTTGCCCCACCACGATCTCTCCGCTGTCAATCATGTTCTGGATTTTATGTTTCAGTGACCAGCATTCTTGGGTGTCGTGCCCCGGGGAAGCCGAATGGTAAGCGCATCTCTTGCTAGGGTCATATCTCTTGCCCTTCGGGTCTGATGGAGGCGCTAGCTCGGTAATCTTTTTCTGGCTTACCAACACGACCAGTATTTGCTCTAACGAATCCCCCAATGGGGTGAACTCCCTCTCTGGCGGCTTTTCGAATTTTCGGCGCCCCTCATACCTCTGATTGTTGAAATTTGATGGACGCGGGGCCTCATTTCTTTGCATGCGGACCGGGGGGCTGGTCATTGTTTTCCCAGATAGTCCTTGCAGTACCAGGGACACATCCTCTTCCTTTCTCTTCTGGGGTCTTCGGGATGAACTGCTGTAGTTTCCACTCTGGATTTGCTCAGCAACAGCTTCAAGAGCTGTGAAATCTCGGATCTTTCCTGACTTCAATCCCATCTCAGCCATCTCCCCATGCTTGATCATTTCCGCAAAAGGCTTCCCTATCCCAGCCATCACTCTTTCATAATAAGGAGCCTCCTGGATATCAATGAAAGTCATAACCATTTCTGCCTCACTCATGGGTGGGTTCACTTGGGCTGTCATCCTCCTCCACCGCTGAGCATAGTCTCTGAAAGATTCATGGGTCTGTTTTCTGATCTTAGTCATCTGGTATCGGTCCAGGGCCATCTGGGATTGAAAGCTGTACTGCGTCAGGAAGGTATGGGCCAGCTCCTCCCAATTGTGAATCTTAGCATTGTCCAATCTCGCATACCACGTTCTAGCCTCCCCTGTCAGGCTTTTCTGGAACAACTGCATTCTCAATGACTCATCTTCGGCATATGCCCCTAATTCCCCGATGTATACCTTCAAATGTGTGTAAGGATCCCCTGACCCGTTATATTTTTCAAATTCGGGGATTTTGAACTTCTCAGGATACTTGGCTCCGGGAAAGATGCACAAATCAGAGTAGTTAACACTGCCGTATGACCCGATCCCCTTCATAGTTTTGATGGCCTCTTCCATCTGCTTTATCTTCTTACTAACACCGCTGGCAACCTCGTCCTCTGGGATGATAATGACTTGCTTTGGTAGCTCAACTTTTGGAGTTTCGGGGGTCAGTACGTTCCCTTGAGCTGATGGCCCTGGCGGGTCCTCGAGCTGTGGCCCCAATTTTAGTTTGAAATGCTCTTTGAGCAACATAGTCAGCTCTGTCATTTGATTTCTCACAGCATTGAACTCTTCCCGAGATACGGGAGCCAGGTCAGGATTAGGGTTCTCAGCCATCTCGACTGTTGATTCTCTGGCTTTCTTAGATCGGAGACGGGTTTGGGGAGCAATCCTATAAATAAAATACGCCAAGGTTTAGTCCCAGGAAATGACATTGGCAGATGCATGCTAAAGCAAATATTTTTTGTATTTTTGGGTTTTGTAATCTTTTCCTGTAAAATAGGGTCAGTATCCTTTTATTTTAGCCAAAGTAATGACATTGTGCAATTTATGATGCTCTCCAAGCTGTCCCTGTAAAACAGAGGTTAATTTGGACAGAAGTGGTTGGTACAAAATGATTGACTACAGTATGATATTACGCGCGTAAAGTGTAAAAGGGTATGAAGAGACTTTCCACGCGACGGGTTTATCTGAGGCTGACCTACCCTAAGTTACTCTCGCGGGCTTTTTGGCATGAAGGTTCCCAGATCTTCGCAACATACTCGAAGGGAATAACTCCGATCTCTCAATTGGATTGGATCTGAGTGGATGCTTTTCCTGAGCCTCGCCGGGGAGCACCCCTTTGAGTCCAGTAATCCACATCCGACGGGTTCGCCTCAGGAGGAGGAACTGCTCAACATACATTCATCATTCATTCATCGTTCCTCACCGTATGCATATGATGCTAATAAAGTAAAGCTTTTTGAAAAGAAAACGCAATCACACCATTCACATACACGCAAAAAAACAAATTAACGCAAGCAACGCAACCACATATTTTTTAGATTTTTTAAAGGATAGGAAAACATCGAGATTTTAAATGCGGCTTAAGCCCTCTACTATCCCCAGCAGAGTCGCCAGCTGTCGACGCCGGGATTTTCGTCGCTTCGTTTTTTATTATTAAAAATGTCCCTTTCCAATTTTAGCCTTTAGATTAAGATGTGATTTTTTAAAAGGGTCGGCTTAGTGTCGACAGGGTTTCGAAATGTCAATTTTCTTTATGAGCCAATTGGACCAGAGTCGCCAGTTGGTATATTTGAAATGGATGTACCAACTCATCCGAATTTCGTTCTTTGCAATCGCTGGCTCATATGTGACTCCGAATTAATTGGTCCGCAAACCGAGATTCATAGAGTTCGGGGGCTTGCTTAAGCGAGGGGAAGGTGTTAGGCACCCCCCGACTTCCGTGAAACACGGTTACCGCTATCTTGATGTTTTCCTATCCTTTTAAATCTTAAAATGCGTGTGTGCGCGCGTGTGTGTATGTGTGCCTAAATGGAGGTTTGTGGTGTCCTTTTGCATAAAGTTGCTTTGATTTTATATGTCAAAATGTGTTTTGTCGGGAAAGTGTTTTAGACGTCTTTTGACCCAAATGACGAGGCTTCGTTTTATAAGAAAGATTAATTTTAATTTCGAAAACGATGAGGTTTTTATTAGATGTCATTTTAGAAAACAATAGTTTTTTAAACTTTTGTCAAATAGGAATCGAGACTATACATTGCCTTCTAACAGTAAATATAAATAAAATGAGGGCAACTTCTAGAACTCTTTAACCCTATGCACAAAGTTTAATGAAAACGCTTATTTATTTTTTCGAAAACGTCTTTCATGACATTTCAAAACCAAAATAGCCTTTTCGTCAAACGAGGATCAAATTTCGCCAAAACTCTTTACTTTTTAAACCTCGTGTATCTAATATCCTAATTTGATTCTTTTTAGAAGATCTTTATCGTTTGCTTTATTTTTTGGAAAATCGTTTTGTGTCGTAAATCAAAACAAGCACTCAAAAAACGTGTCGGGGCTATCCATGGGCATGTGAGCCATCTAGACAACCTCAAACACCCACAATCACATATCTTTATTATTACGGGGCCTTAACCCGATCCCGATTCGGTATCGCTTTAAGGCCCAAAATTACATATATACAATCGTGCACCATTTTTAACGATTACCTACACCCAACAATGTCCATCATCGGGATTTGACCACGAGGATCTCCTCCCTAGGCTCACAAACACCCAACCGTTGCACAAACAATTTCTAAACCAAATCTACAAGATTGAACATTATTACATAACTCCAATATCACAAACTCAACATTTCGAACCACTCATGACCATAACGGACGATATATCACCGTACGGATGTCATCGGGGTGTTAGGAGGAGTTACGTTCCGATGGAACCCTCGCTAACAACACCTAATCCACGGATCATCATCATCATTATCACAACAACACACTACATCAAAATAAACCAATCACAAAACTATACTAGCAATACAAACAATAAAACACAAGAACACACCCTTTTCACCTTGCAAAATGCCGATTTAAGCCTCTTATTTCACAAATCGGACAACACCACAAGAACACTCAACTATCTAGCAAGAGAATACAAAGATTTCACTCAAATCTCACCAAGAACAAAGGTTTTTTGCTCTCCACCCGCGCACTTTCTCTCTCTAAACTCTATCTTCTTCCTCTTTTTTCTTCTCTTCTTTTGCTCTCGGGTGGAAATGGCCGCTCTATAGGCATCTCCAGGCAGCCGCAGGTGCATCTGCGGCTGGGTTGTAAGCCGCCTGCGCCGTTTCCTCGGCTGTCGTGTGCCGTCTCCTCGAGCCGCGCACTGTCCCGTTTGTCGGTGGCCGCAGGTGCATCCGCGGCTGTCCGGCTTGCTTTTCTCGATTTCCGTGCCACGCGGTCTTAAATCGCCAATTTCTGCTGTATTATTTTGGAAGGCTGTCTCTTGATACATAAATCGTTCTTTGTGCTTGGCTTCCAGGGGCGCTGCCCCCTACCACCCACGCCAGCTCACCGGCGAGCTGGGCAGCCGCTCGCTCACCGGGGAGCGAGACCCCCGAACATCGTAACCGTAGTGGCCGTTAGTCGTCTTTCGTGATCATCTCGGGTTTTTCTGGATTTACCATTTGCCTTACCTCAAGTGACCGGATGCTCGTTGTCCGTTGTGGCGGCGTTGACCGTAAATCGTTGGGGTGGCTTCGTGTTGGGGTCCACCTTCCTTTTCGCGTGTCGGGTCAAATGACGATTTTACCCTCCTGCCAGTGTTAGTAGGGAAGTGCAAAAATTGGGTGTCTACAATTTGTGACAAAAAAAAATAATATTATTTTTTGTGCTATACTTATATATTTTAATGGGATAATATTGAATTTTCAATTTATTGGATAATATTCGATTGTGTTATATTCAATTTGAGATTGCTTAAATTATTGGGATTTTAATTAGATAATATTCAAAACTGAATTAATTTGATAAGATCAAATTGAGATTACTTAAATTATGCAATATTTTTAGGTGATAGATTTATTTGCAACAATTTAGAATTATTGAATGACAGTCATATTTATGGGTTACATTCTATTTTTTATGATAATAATCTGATTTGTTAAGATTAAATTAATGGGTTTTGAGATTGCAAAAATTAATGGGATTTTAATTGGATAATATTCTAAACTGAATTAATTTGATAAGATCAAATTGAGATTGCTTAAATTATGCAATTTTTTTTGTGGTAGAGTTATTTGCAACAACTTTGGGAGGTAAAAAACAATAATATTATATGTACAAATCTGAATGTATTGGATAAAGTAATTATGGATTTAGTTTCGAATCCTAATGCAATATTTACGGAGAAGTTTTATTTTTGGTTAGGAGAGTTGCCAGAAGTTGGGGATCTAATAATATTATCAAATAATTAATATTATATGTAAAAAAAAATTAGAAATTTTTGCATGACAGTCAGAACATGGATTTGATGCAATTTTGTAATCGCAACATATTTATTGGTTATATTACAATTTTATTGTGTAATTATGGAATTAATATTTTTTTTTGTGAGATAAAATTAATTTTTAAAAGTTTAATACATAGGCGTGAATTGTATGAGTTAAAATAATTTTATTGTTTGTGAGAATAGTCTGAATGTAAAAATAATTATTTTTATGGTGAGTATGGTCTGATTTTTGAAAGCCGAAAAAATATAGAAATATCCAATTGTGAGATGTGATATGTATATCGAATTAAGATATGTTGAATTATTCTGTGTATGTTAAATAATTAAAAAAAATGGGTGTATTAAGTTTTCACTGAAAATGCAAGCTGCAAGTGACATTTTCAGTAATGTTTCATCATAGAGCGACACGTGGCATAAGTTTAGATTTAACGTGGAATTGAGATAAATGTTATAATATTACGCTGTAATATAATTAATGTTGTTATATAAGTGTAAATAAATGGTATAATATTGAGTTATAATATAATTAAATTAGTAATGGTAACATTTTTACAGTTGAGATTAACAGAACACTTGAGATTATAAAAACAGTTTAGATATGTACTGATTTTGTTTTTAGGATATAATAATTATGTTTGAACATAATTAAATTTAGATTTGTAGTGATCGTGTAGATTATACCATACATTATAAAAATAATTTTGTTATTATTTGTGTGTGATATAATATTATAAAATGGTATATAATGGTTAGTAAATTATATTTTTTTACTTGTTTAAGGTATAATGTGTAGTATAATATTATAAAATACGAAAAGCAGGAGTAATGGTTCAGCTCAATTTTGTTATTATTTATTTAATAATAATATGTATGATATAATGTAAAATATAATATTATAAATAGTATATAATATTTTAAAATTCCAAAAGCCGGATTTAATGGGTAATTATAGTTAGTAATTTGGGAAGTAAGTTATATGCATGGTATAATTATATAAAATGTATAATATTAGAAAATTATAAAAAGTGGATTAAATTCCCAAAATTGTAGTAAGGATTGAGGGTATTAAATACGTAAGATATATGTTTTATTGTGAGAAAGACACTTGTCAAGTAACGGTGTTACGTACTGTATTTTAGTATATATAATAGATAATAGATAATAGATAATAGATAGATATTGAAATGTAGCCGTTGTGGTTTAGACATAAAAACAGCCTTTGTTACCGTTAATGCTTTAACCACAATATATCTGTATAGCATGATTTCAGCTACTCATGCTATTCAGTTGCTTAACAGAAATATATATATATATATATATATATATATATATATATATATGGAAACAGTTTTAACACAAGCAATATTTTAGCACTTTTAAATCCGTTAGAGATAAAACTTTTCCGTGTATCCAGACCATAACGGTTGTGTCATAGTTTCCTTTTAAGTTCCAAGACTTTTGTTCCTTAATTTATTTGATATAGATATCCGATTGCTTAATCAATATTGAAAAAACATGGAAAGCTTAATTTAATTTCACGATTGCGGCTAAATATATTTTAAACCACCTTTCCAAAAATCTGAGTGGTTTAAGTTATTTAAGGGAACCAATTAATCACCTCGTTCAAAAATACTATATACTTTAATTATGAAAACATGATTAATTTATATTTTTATAATATTATTATTATGAAATTATGCAGATGGAACATAGAGCTTTAATTGAAATATATTCAAAGCACAGATCTTACATATTTCCTAAAGACTCGTATCCTTAGCTAATCCTTCTAGTAACTTTTCGAATTTGTCTTTGTACAATGTAACTCATGACCATGCAGTCTGACATATGATCATTTCAGCATTGCTGCATGTAACCTGTATAAGACGAGCAAAGTTTAGTCCATAAATACTGTCATCATCAAAACTAAAGGATGAAGTGTGACTAGTTCAACATTCTTCTCTTTTTTGATGATGACAACAAAGAAATTAATGCTCCCACTGAACTCATGCATATAAAAACAGTTTAGAATAAAATTCAGCCCTGTGCTGTAACCTGCATATTTAACACTGTGTCTATCCCCATGCTTATACCATGCTTACCATGTCATGTCTCCCCGTTTGTCATCATGCAAAAAGATAAGAAAATAAACCATGCCATAAATCATAATATTAACCCTGAGAAGCAGAATGCCATAAAAACAGAGTGCCAAATATAAGTGGTCTCACCAAATAAACCATGTAAAGCAGAGTACCATAAACAGTAGCAAAAGCATAATACTTGGACTAGACAATACCAAAGGCATTAATAATCAGAGTACCAAAAAAAAACTCCAAAACGCTTAATACTTTGAACAGCCAAGCGGAACATTAGTCAAGTTCTTCAATGCGAATAGTGGGTGGATGACGGTTGGTGAAATATGGACGATGTAATGCTCTAGCAACACGTTCAGCTAAGGACAATTCATTTGCAAATTGGGGAGGACGAGGGATATCATTAGGACGAGGGAGATCTAAGCCCAGAAAGTCACCTCAAAATTTTGCAAGCCAAAAGCATTGAGGCCATTCAGGAATAGGAGAATGAACTTGATGAATACACAATTCATTGATGCAAGGTCCAATGTCATAGAAGCGTCGAGCCACGAAGTTGCTTAGCGATCCAACTTGATTACTTACAAACTTTAATTCCTGACTTAATTGACATGCATTGCGATTCATCTTTTTTCTGTAGTGCTGCAACCATAGCAGTGGTTTGGATTTCAAATCCAGCTTGAAGGTCAATAAATTCAGACTCTATGTCTTTATAAAGTGCAGCAGCAGCAGGAGAAGTCATGGACAACTTTCCTTTTTCAAGACTAGTCAGCCTCTGTTTAACATCCACCAACTCAGCCTTCGTCTCATTCTGATTAATCAAAATTTGGTGAAGTAAAGTCATGATCTCAGGAGGTGGAATGCCAGAATCAGAAGTTGGTGGTATAGGAGCAGTTGGAATTTCTTTGGAGACTAGAACAAATTAACCATTGACCAAGGAAATGTGGGAAATTTTCAGATTATCATAATCAATGGACTCGGTAAGAAAGATGGATGGCTCATTTGCTACAAAAATTTCAAAGTGCTGAAACACACGAGTTAAGAATCCTCCGTTATGGTAATAATTTTTTAAACTGTTGAATGCAACTGACCATGTGTTGTACCATCATGGATGTAAAATTGAATGAAATTCCACGTAGGATGACAGCAGTTAAAATCAAATCTTGATAAGTGAAATCATCCCCACCACCATGACGTGGCAAAAGACTATAACGAAGCACTTTATGAATAATGCATGCAAGGGGAGAAACTGCAACAGTTTTGGGCAAAATAACAACTTCTAAGGACTGATCATCCCTGACAATTGTCCATTGTTCTAAAGGAGATAGAGAATGATATGCTGCACCCTCCAGGGTGAATGGACAGACACCAGTAGCCGGAATAGACAATATTGAACCCAGATCAGTGACAGTGAACTCTATAGATTTTCCTTGAACAAAAGTGGGGTACAAATCTCCTCGATGCTCAAAGTTAGTATAAAACTGTTGAATCAGCCTAGGGTATGCAGTGGATGGGGGAAATATCATAGAGCCTATACCGGATGACTCAAAGCATGCTTTCAATGGAGAGTTATGATAATATATAGCATCAATGGACTTTTCATAAACAAGAGTCTTTGAAACAATAGAAGTTTTGAACTGAGACTCAAAATTTAACCCTCGAAAGAAATTTTTAGATAGAGGTGAAAAGGATGGTTTTACCGATTTAGATGCATGGCGAAGTTTTGAGGTCTGGGTAGATACTTTTTCTTTTCCTTTGGACTCCTTCTTGGATGAATCAGGGTTTGGAGATGTAAAGGATTCAGTCCCTTCCTTTTCAGTTTGGACTTGGTCGCCATTTGGTTGTATGTCCGATTCAGTGAATTGGTTATGGGTATCCTTAGCTATTCCTTGTGATTTCTTCTTCTTGGATGAACTGGGTTTTGAAGGAGCAGAGAACTTGAAAGGAGTTTCAGTTGTCCCCTTTTCTGTTTGAGTGAGTTCTTCAATCTCAAGGGTATCTGATCCTCCTGACTTGGTGAAGATGGATGATAATGGCATGTCATCCTCAGATTCAAACATTTCTTTTAGCCTTTTTGTCTGACGAGTCTGCATTTGGTTTGGTAGGATGTGCAGAGCTTTGATAAGGCGAATATGGTAAATGGTGTGGGGAAGAAGAAGTTGATCGGTTTTAAGGTAAATTGGGAAAGTAAGAAAGAGAATATGGTAAATTCACTTTTAACCGCCCAAATTAAATCATGCCCGATTGATTTTTCTTTATTATTTAGCAACTCGAATTTTAAAATTTTCAATTTTCTAATGTTTTCAAAGACTGCCATAATTGTCAAAATAGCCCGAGCATCTAGCAGACACTTACCAATCAATTATATTCATTTAGCAATTACAAATCAATTAAGCTCAAATTGATAATTATCTGCACATTAATCAATACTTTTAGCATATCTGAAATCAATTAATATGCAGATAAAAATATGCTATTTCTTAATTAATTTTATCCATATGAATCAGTTATGCATATAATTCTTATTTCAGTAAGCCACATGTATTGGTCTGTCAATCATATAATGCACATTCCAAGCTCTCTCTTCAATGTACAAAATCTTTCTTCACTTAAAGGCTTAGTAAATATGCCAGCTAGTTGATGCTTAGTGAGAATGAATATTAATTTAATAAAATCTTTTGTCACGTTATCCCGTAAAAAAAATGATGCCTTACTTCTATGTGTTTTGTGCATGAATGTAATACAGGGTTCTTAGGTATATCAATTGTGCTAGTATTATCACGGTAAATTGGCACATTATTGTACGTAACATCAAAATCACATAAAGTTTGATGTATCCATAAAATTTGAGAGCAACAACTACCTGCGGCTAAGTATTCTCCCTCAGTCATTGATAGAGCTACTGAAGTCTTCTTTTTACTATGCCGGGATACCAGGTTTTGTCCCAAAAATGTACAAGCACTACTAGTGCTTTTTCTATCATTTTGACAACATGTATAGTCTGCATCTGAATAGCTATTAGATCAAATTCATTGCATATGGGATATTATAAACCAAAATTTATTGTGCCACAAAGATATTTAAAAATTCTTTTGACGGCATTTAAATGTGATTCTTTTGATTTTGCTTTAAAATGTGGACATAAACACACTATACATTAAATCAGGTCTTAAGACAGTTAAATATAATAAACTTTCTATCATCGAATGGAAGCTTGATAAACGTACTCATCGGTGTTATCTTTGCCTTCGATTTATCAAAACCAAATCTTTGGATGTATTTGGTCTGATGTATGTAGATGCCATCCTTTTTTTGTTTTATTTGGAGTGGCAAGAAGTAATTAAGTTCTCCTATTAGGTTCATATCGAACTCCTTACTTTGACTGGCCTTTTCCAATAGTATGATTTCTGTTTATGGATATTACGTTTTTCATTTCTTATGATTAGTTTTCATTTTTAGGTTAAAGCGAGGAAATGGCTAACAAAAAGTGTTCTTTTTGAAAGAGACAAAGTTCTAGATGAACGTCAGACTGATAATGTTTTTCATGGATTTAGACCAATGGCTTCGGCATCAGATATGTGAGTATTGCACTTTGCTTTATTTAGTGTGAATCTCTTAATGAATAATTATAGAGTTTTGACATATGATCGTCATATTCCATTTATTTTTAAAGCAACGTCTGTGATAGTTGGATATAAATAACTTCAATATGTGGTCTTTAGTTCTAAAATCTATTTTTTAAACACATTGGAATTGTTAATTAACCACTATAAATACCTTATTATAGTGCAGTAAACTTGGCTAAAGGTATTTGCTATTATATTCTTTTTGATGCAATCCTTTTATTATCAAACATTGCCTAGATTCTGGACTTTGTTTCCTCTACATGATGCTTCCTATTGTCCATGCAAGTAATAATCAATTTCAATTTGTTGAATTACAATAGGTCGAAAGTTGCCTGTGACGCCCCGAGAATCCCCTTACTGACCACGAGCGACCCCCGGTCGTTACGCACTACCTTCACTGAATAACCACAACATTTAATGTAATTTAATGCTGTTAAAACTCAATATATTAATTGAGAAACTTAATTCACTTTCAAAAAATTTTTATTCCCAAAATCGCAATCTTTACATGCTCTTTTACAACTCTAGATCATATACATTATAATTTAATATATAATCTTTACCTCTATAAGCTATTCTTTATAATCCAATAAGCTAAATATACGATTAAGCAATCTAGATTATTAAAACAGCAAGCTGTAAGATACGCTAATATTGTTTGTGAAGTCACTCTACGATCGTTTGGCTTGGCAGTCTACGCTCACAGAAAAACTCAGGTAGTGGAATTTCACTCTACGATCTCACAGTGAAGTTACTCAACGACCAAGCACTCTACGATCGCTGAGGCTCACTCTACGATCATGACCACAGATCAATAAAATCAATGCAACAACCGTTTCTCATTACAGCAACCTGAGTTTCTTATTCAGCATACCATATATCCAAAGCCTTCAAGAGTTTCTTCATTTACTTCGCTGAAAATGTTAATTTAAGCAAGAATGAGCACGACGGCTCAGCAAGTCCAACATCTAACACATAACACGTAGGTTATATTTAATTTATGCTTTATGCTCCATGCTTGGCATTTACATAGGCATCATGCTTATCATGCGTTGCATTTATAAAATCTACTCATGCTTACCACGCATGTCAATGTTACCATGTTATATAACTCATATAACACATTCGATTCATAGCATTAATTATATATAACAGCTATTAACAACATATGATTGTACACAGACACATTTACAATCAGATAGCACATAACATGAGTGCACATTTAATAGTTTATGCATATAAAACATAACACTGAAAAACTTGCAGGGATAACAAATATCACTGAAAGACTTGTCTGATATGCGCATTGACTTACGCTACCAGTCTGAAGTCCGTGTTCCATCATTAACGCTCAACAAATTGAATTTACTGCATCCGAAAGACCTAATTTGCTTATCTGGAAATTAGTAAAACGCATAAGAACTTAGTTGTCATTCACAAAAGAATTGACTCTACAGTATAGAAGTTCTTATGTATTAACTCATAATTTATAAGACAACATTATCCTCCTTAGATAATATTTTAATTACCGATCAGTATTATTATATATTAATAATACATCACTACATTACTAACTGTACTCAAGTACTGAACACCACCTTAATTGGTTACTAATATTATTAAGCCCTTAATAATATTCACCCAATTACCAATATTATTTAACCGCCAATTGTTTATACTTTATTACCTTTAATTCCTTCACATTATTTATTTAATATCAATTGACTCACTTAACTTTACTCGTTTATTTATCTTCACATAAACAATTATTTCATTAACCTCAATTCCCTTTAATTATTATTTAGTATCATTTAAATAATAATTAAATTAATTAATTAACTATCCTCAATTCCTTAATGATCCTTGAATATCACTCCAATAATAATTTCTTAATTACATAACCTCATTTATTATTTAATACTAATTAAATAACAAATGATCACTTTATTAACTTTTTCCTGCTTTAATTATTATTTAATATCCTTTAAATAATAATTAAATAATTAATCACCCTTATTTATTAAATAAATGATAATTTGTTAATTATCCTTACCTATTATAAGTTAAATAATAGGCAATTACCTTATTTTATCTTATCTTTCTTTAATTATTATTTCGTCAAATAATAATTAATTAATTACTTTTATTACTCTTTAATCATTATTTAATATCAAACAATGATTAATTACCTTTACCTATTATTTAATCCCAATTAAATAATAGATAATCACTTTATTGACTTTAACTCCTCTTCAATTATTATTTAATGTTAGTTAAATAATAATTAATTAATTATCTTTATTTCTCTTTTAATCATCATTTAATATTAGTTAAATAATGATTAATTATCTTTATTTATTATTTACAGTTAATTAAATAATAAATAATTAGTTTATTTAATTCTTCTTTAATTATTATTCAATATAATAATTAATTACATCAGTATCTTTATTTATTATCTAAATAAATAATTAACTATTTTAGTTTACTAGTCACTGTTCACTACTGGCATTATATTACACCTACATTGTTCGGTCGTAGAGTTCCCAATGCTATCAATGCTCTACTACCAGCACTCTACTATCAGCAGCAACACTCTACTATCAGCATACTACAGTAGCAGCAGCACTCTACTATCAGCAACAACACTCTACTACCAGCAGCAGCACTCTACTATCAGCACTCTACTACCAGCAACACTCTACTACCACCAGCAACACTCTACTATCAGCATACTACAGCAGCAACAGCACTCTACTATCAGCAACAATACTCTACTACCAGCAGCAACACTCTACTATCAGCACTCTACTACCAACAACACTCTACTACCAGCAGCAGCACTCTATTATCAGCAGCAGCGCTCTACTACCAGTGCACTCTACCATTAGCACTCTACTATCAGCACTCTACTACACTCTACTACCAGAGCATTCTACTACCAGTGCACTCTACCATCATCACTCTACTACCAGTGCACTCTACTATCAGCACTCTACTATCAGAGCACTCTACTACCAGTGCACTTTACTATCAGCAGCAGCACTCTACTACTAGAGCACTCTACTACCAATGCACTCTACTATCAGCACTCTACTACCAGTGCACTCTACTACCAGAACTCATTTTAACCTTTCTGGTTTACTCTTTTAGACTAACACAATGTCTAACACATCACTTAAAGAGGTTCTGATTTGAAAATAGATCCTTGGACAGAAGGTCTAACCACCTTGATTTTCTTAGACATTTAGTCAAACACTCGGCTTCATAAACTGATTATTTATAGTAAACAAATACTCTTCCACACCTACTCCAACCTTGTATCGCCTAAACCCTTCACGGTCCTTAACACAGATTTCTCCCAACAGAAAACATCTAAACCAAATAATAAGCCAATACACCAGTCCATTCTAAAGTTTTATGAACATGAACATTGAGTATAGACCAACTGTGGTTCAGACTCCTACTGTTGACTGGGTAAAATAACCGAAACCATTATTCTAGTTCTGATTCAATCATTAACTAGTTTCACCAATATTTTTTACTATCGAGTTTACATTACTCTCATTTAAACACCTCATATGCAACTCTAGCATATTCTGTTTCCTTAATCTAATCATAAGATAAAACTAGTTAAATAAATAAGGATACTATCGAAATAATCGGATAATACCTTCAATCTTTAGCAGATGATTTACATTCAGATTATGCCTTCTCCGAACAGCATAAACTCCTCTGAAGTTTGCATTTACTTCTCAAGCTCAATATCTCTCTAAGCCTGAACGGGAAGGGGAAATGAGCGAATGACTGAGGTTATACAACACTCTCTCAGCTTTAGGCAACTCTGAGGAGTTGGACCCTATAGCCTCCCCTATGCCTGACTTGTTCCTTCTTTTCTCACCACTGAGTCCTTGAGCTTTGCACAAACTGCGCGTGCTCTGCTTTTTCTAAGATTTTGTCCATAAAAGAGTGGCACTCTTACTTTTCCCACCGGGTTATGTTATTACTCTTGGGCTGGGCTGCTATTTGTTTTTGTTAATGAAACAATTGGTGGCCCAATTGTTACTTATATTGCAACTAAGCTTTGGGTTGCTCAAATTAAATTCCTAGTGGAAATATAAAATATTAATACCCCCACTATCAATAACTTTCCCAATGGAAATAAATATAACATTATTAATATTTATGAAATCTCATTAATTAATAACCATATTAATTAATTTACACATTCAGCTTAACTTGTTAGCTATTTAATTAAATATCGCATAGCTCATTTACCCTATCAAACTTTGATACTATACAACCTAGGTTAGTCCATTAATTTAATCAACCCATTAATTGAACCTTCCTTAAATTCCTTTAATTATTTCAACACATAATTAAATAAACCAAGTCATCATATAATGATTTAATTTAATTCCCCAGAAATTTACAATTACAGCCAATAATTCCATTTCTCTATATTAAAATATTTTGGGTCGCTACATTGCCAGAGCTAAGAAGTTGCTTCAAAAAAAGGAAGCACTAAAAGAAGAAAAAAGAGATGCGGCAATGGCTGCTAGAGTTGATTGGAAAAATGATGATTCAGATGATGAGACTCCTGTGAGAATTTTGAGTTATTTGATTTGATTGAGAACTCAAGTTCCTGGAACAATGTTAACATGTTGTCTTAATCATACAGTTTCTTTGTTTTGTGATGTCGCAATGTTTGTTGTTCGAAGTAGCTAGCACTGAGGGAGCCTCATTTGCCAAATCTCTTGAAAGACATGGAACATCAGTGTCTTATCATAGATGTTAGTGTTACTTGTTTACTTTATTAATTTAATTTATTTCTTAACTTTTGGTGCTTTTATTATGTCTATTATAATTCTTTTCCCGACTCATATTTCTCAGTTTATCCCCTTCATCTTTAAGTAATCATAATTTATGTCTTCCTTCTCTATGAATCAGTTGTTTTCACTGGAATGCTTCTAGATATTTCTAATTAGATGTTTTTTTTGTTTTTTTTATACTAGTAGTAAAATCTTGTAGAGCACGATGACCTCGCTTGACCATCTCCATCTCCTCTCCACCCTCAATTGATCCATTATCATTGAAGATATTATTTTTCATTTTTTAATTAATTGGGAGACAAAATATAGAGTACCAATTGAAAGACCCTCCCACTTAGTATATATATATATATATATATATATATATATATATATATATATATATATATACACACACACACAAAAATCTCTCTAATCGAAAAAAACGAAACCGGCTATAGCGACGGTTTGTCCGTCACTAAATCATAAAAAGTTGACGTTTCTGAGTTATAGCGACGGTACGAACCGTCACCATAGCTATGGCGTCGTCTTTCTATACTATAGCAACGGATAAAATCGTCGGTATAGCCGGTTCGTTAACGAACCAGTTCGTTGGAGAGCCGCCAGACTCTCTCCCTCTCTCGATATATATATATATATATATATATATATATATATATATAGAGAGAGAGAGAGAGAGAGAGAGAGAGAGAGAGAGTGAGAGAGACTTCAATGCAATACTAGTTCTCATTTTCTCAACAGTACCCATTTTTGTGTTGTTCTTGGCAATTATACAAGGCATTGGCGTTACTGCAAAGGTGTAATAGATAGATAGATATAGATAGAGAGGGAGAGAGACTCCAAGGCAATACTAGTTCTTGTTTTATCAACAGTTTCCATTTTTATGTTGTTCTTGGTAGCTATGCAAGGCATTTGCGTTATTGAAAAGGTATTAGGAAGCACTTGAAATCATTAATCTTAAACTGAAATTGGCTTGCAGCGCACTCTTTGAAGAGAATGAGGAGCTTCGCTCCCTTGGAGCTTGTAAGTTTTGAATCTTGAAGAATTTGTATGTTCATTTGATTTTATTCCTCTTCATCGCCAAATGATAGTCTTGGTGTCTATAATAATTGCACTATCCAATGACTTCTTTGCATAATTGATTATTCTAATAAGTGAAATTTTAGACCTATGCAAAAGTGCAAGACTTTTGTTGTTAATGCTTATCAGATTTTTGTAACATTCAGAAATAGCTAACAATATCTCTGATCTATCACATAGATAGGACTGTGCATGATACATTGTCCATCAACACCCATACAACTTTGTTGAATGGAATTGCTACTATAAAGTAATTTCATTGTATTACAGAGTTACTTCCGTTCATATTGAAAAATATTTCTTTATTATCATTGAATAATTGGCTTGAATTTTAGCTGCCCAGTGGAAAATTAAGTTTCAACACCTATTGAGGACCCATAAACTGTCTATCATCAATTTAACAAGAATGGCCATAGTTGATGTTTTAACTTGAGTGGAAGGCTATCCTATGCTGTTATTCTGGAATGGGATTTTCACTTAGCTAATTCTATGTAATTTATTTTGTTCTTCACTTTCAGGGCCTCTTCACGAGGACAAAAGAAAATTTCATAACCTATCGAAAGCCAGCATAAGTTTGTTACTTCGTTTTTATCATCAAATTCATCACTTTTCCATGGCTTATAATTGAGTTTTCGTTTCTCATTTCAGGGCCTCTTAACAAGGACAAAAGAAAATTTCATAACCTATCGAAAGCCATTGTACGTTTGTTACTTCATTTTTATCATCAAATTCATCACTTTTCCATGGCTTATTGAGTTTTCGTTTCTCATTAGAGCATTTCCAGACGTCATATTATTGTTAAAACAACTGTATGGAGCTCATGCCAATATGCCATGTTTCTTTTTGATGAATATTGGTTCATCCTTCAACTCGTCAGACTTGGAAGACCTTATTTCCATCAAATCCCTTATGGAAAATACTTAAAAGTATTAGAGCTTAGAATTCTAGATGAAGCAGGATTTTTGAAGGGTATAGATGGAAAAGGTCCCTAGTTTAAATAAGTAGCTATCAAATTTGTGCCTAAAAGACTATTCGTGGAATTGGTCCAAGTAAAGAATATAAAGGGGACCATAATCAACGGTAAGGTAAAAAGAAGGAATACGGATAAAGGCCATGGAGCCTATAGCCGATTGGTAGTTTGGTAGTTTAAATGGTAAATGGTTAGGAACATATTGGTCTAGTGGTTGTAGAGGATCATCACTTAGAAAATAAAGGAGATGATTGCGTTTGAAACCTTAGTAAGCTTCCTGAGGATTCTTCAATTGTTGAATCATAATCAGTCTTAACTTATAATGTACCAATAAAGTAATGATACATAATAACTGAGAAATTGTGTATGTTTTCTCGGTATTCTTAACCTTGAGCTCATGGTTTTTTTTCAATGGTTGGGGAATGATACAGTTAATTCTCCTTCTATTCTTACTTGCGTGCTTCCATTTATTTTGTAGATGTATGTTGCTTTAGTTCAGGTGTGACTCTTTCTTGTTCCTTTTTTTGTGTTAACTATGTATGCCAATGCCATATAATTTGTTATTAAGGAAATGATATAGTAATAATATTAATCATTAGCCTTTTGAAGGTCTAATTCCCTTTAAGTGATCAGCCGCTTTCTCTTTTCTTGTTTTTCTTTTTCTAGCACATTAGCACTTCTATATCTTTAACCAATAATTTAAGGAATTCATGTGTATACTTGAAGTTACTGTCTCCCTTTATTTATGTACATGTATATAAAGTTTTTACATGACTATCTTCTATGTTATTATCTCTAGACTGCATAATAAGTATTCAAAGCACAAGAAGTTCCTTCATTGCATACGAGTCAAACACAAAGATTGCATACCACCAATAATCAGTTTTGGGCATCAGCTTACCATGATCAGTCAACATCAAACAGCTACAACAGAATATTTAGAAGCTTATAAACTTATACCTAACAATCCCTTGATCAATCTCTGTGTGGGTATGATTTTATTCATTGGTTTAAACATGTTGAAACTTGTTTTTATTGCTTAATAATGGATAGTAAAAGATAAGACAATTTTTCTTTTCTTTAGGATCTGCTTTGATCAGCTTAGCCCTTGGGCACATACTTTAGAACAAACATCAATGCATTGTACAAGGCTTGGCATTCCTTTTCAACAACTTGATGCTTTTATTGCCCATAGGTCATATGTCTTTTGAGTTGCAAGATAGTAGTTTAGGACGCCTTTAAATGCCTTTTGTACTTCCTTTTTTTTATTGTCATAGCTGATTATGATTTGTTAGAGAATGATATAACTAAACGAGTGGAAGGGTTAAAATGAAGTCTGAACTATGCTTCAAATAAGAGAATTCAAATTTATAAACAAGAAACTTCCATTAGTAATCAAGAATAATTATCCAGCACTAGCCTTGAGAATGATCCTGAAGGGTAAAAATATCCAGTCATGTTTTTTTCTCTCAATTCTTATATAGATCATATTATTGATCATTGGCAGGCACCCCTATAAATTCTTTATTGTCTCCAACTCAAAGGTTATAAGTAGCCAATAATCTTTCCTACATGGTATCTTGGGTGATTTATTATGTTGATACCTAAAGTAGCTGAAATATAAGAATCACCCTCCATCCTTCCATGCTTATTGATCATATGGTATTCTCTGAGTGATTCTTATGCTTAAGGTACATTTAAGTTTCTGCAAATTAAGATTTGCTACTTTTGGCAATTATTTTTAATTTATTTATTTATTGAAAATACTAATTGATTTAAGCATTTCTAGCTAGGAAATAAATTGATCTCTAGCTTGAACTAGGTCTCTATTTTGTATTGATTGAATTTTATTCTTTTATTTGCACATCTACTGCATTATCTTCAAAAAGACTAAAATCTTCATATATGAAGGTGAAACAAATGACCAGTTTCTTTGACAAAACAAGAGGCATTCTTCTGATAATATATGAAAAATCTACCTATAAAATCTTATTTAATTATGATGGAGCAACAATAGTGCTCTCCTGGGTACAAGGAAGGTAAGGGTAAGGGGCTGTTTTTCGAGGAGAGAAGTCTAGGGGAAGGGAACCTACTTTCCCTTATGTTTTATGGTACAATAAAATAAAATTGAAGGGAAACAAAGTTGGATGAAAATTTGCTAGTCTTAATGGTGCTCCATGTCCACTGTCACAGGAGATGGTATATAATGCATTAAAAGTCCCCGTATAGGCAACTCTCACTAGCATGTCTTAAGGTTATACAAGATGCATCTAAATAATCAAATTATAGAATAGGCTCAACAATGTACAATAGAAGGATCATAACAGAAATTGATTATTAAAAATATGATTTTTTATTCTGTAGCATAGGATAGTAGAATGTACCAAATGTTTATTTCTAATGCCATGACCATTTCTCCTTTTGTTGAAATCCTTTTAATCAAAAGATAATGTGGGTTTATATTTTTTGCACATGAACAAGTATCCAAACCTCTCCTTCCAAGTGGTGCGTGCTAGATATCTTGTAACATCTATGACACCTTCATCATCTCTCAATTTGTCACAAGAACTTGTTGATTAACATACATATATATAAAGAGTAATCCATAGTTAGCACTAGATGAGAGTAATTTTTCATCTAGTATATCTAAGATCAATACATTCAACGATTGATATTTTTAAAAAAATTGAGGCATCGACCCATAAGAGGGCTGGAAGGAACAGAGAATACTGGAAGGAGTGTATACATTTTTACCCTTAATATATTTATTAAAATAAAGCTTCCGCCCTCTAAAGGAACGGAAGGCTTTAAAAACTCATCAACCAATACTTTAAACACTCGTTGACCACAATCGAAGATATTAATAAAAGACTCTTTCCGACCCTCCGAGAGGTGAAAGGAGCTATCTAGTGATGCACAAATGGCCTGCGGCCCGGCCTTGATCCGGCCTGGTCAAAGCCCGGTCTGGTCAAGGCCTGGCCTGGCTCGGCCTGGCCTGAAGGCCACGAACAGGCCACAGTTTTTTGGCTCAGATCCGGCTTGGCCTGGCCTGCCAAAAAGCCCGGTCTGGCCCGAGGCCTAGCCCGGCCTAGGGCCTGGCTTGAGACCTGGCCCGGCCTGGCCTGGCCTGGCCTTGGGTCTGGCCTGGCTTGGTTCACCAAAAGCTTGGTCCAGTCTACAGATTTTCTTTATTCGCTACTTCAATTCTCCCACTGCAGACGAAAACTTCATCTTTGTAACAACTCATTCAATAAATAAAATAAAATTGACGTATTTTAATACGTTCATTCATGCATGTTTGTTTATATACAAATAAAGAAATCCATGAAAACACATTGACTAGTGTAATATATAAGGATTTTCCTTACCTAGCTAGTAACATACACTTCTTACAGATCTTTCATTGCATCTTTATTTTAATAGATACTTAGCGTAACAACTAGAAAGTTATTTGCAAAATAATAATAAAAAAGATAATTTTCATTATTGTAATTTGAAAGTTGTAACTTGTAATACATTACTTTTAATTAATACATCAATTAAGTTTAAAATTTTAATTGGTGTTTGAATAGTATTTAAAATTACTAAAAAAATTGTTTGAATGGATCGAATCGGACTGGACTGGCCTAGCTTGGCCCAAAGCCTGGCCTGGCCTGGCCTACAGGCCCCCTTTTTGAGCGTCAAGCCCGACCCGGCCTAGCCTGCAGGCCAAAAGTCAAAGGCCCGGCCCGATCTGGTCAACGGTCAAGGCCTGACAGGCCCAGGCCGGGCCGACCTGTTGTACATGCCTAGAGCTATCTAATAATCTCAGTTCCATTCCCTTGTGCAAAAATAGATCTAACAAATAAATAAATAAATAAAGCGTTGCCCGTATCTCCCTCTCTCTTAAAAAAAACGTAACAATAGTTGTCAAATCTTTAATACTTTATCCATAACAATAGTTGTCAAATCTTTAATACTTTATCCATAGTAACTGATTGTGAAGGAAATTTATAAATTAATCATTTAGTTTTTTTGTTTTAAATAACTTTCTATTCAATTGAATGCATGTATTTATACTTTTGTTTGATTGTGTATAAACCATGGGTAATTTAATTTTTGAGATATATTAGACACTAGAACGCTAGTAGTTGAATGTGATTTATGTATATTGGCATGATTTATACAATTAATCGGAAGCCTTATTTTTTATTTTTTTTATGTATGGATATGACCTTCATCACGAATGAGTTGTATTTTACTTTGAATTTTCTATTTCCTGTAGAATTTAATTCCGCTATTTTGTTAGAATTTTTTTTAGCAACATTGTCTGATTATTCATTTTAAGGTGCATAATATATGGCCAAATGAATAAAAGACAACAAATCCTAATGAAAAGACAAAAGTTGAGATGAATCGAAAATATTCTTTACTGGACACTAAGAAGCATATTGTTGCTTTGGGGCCTAATTAAATTGGAGATGAACATTTATCCAATTGTAGAAATTTGGCATGAGTTCCTTTCTTTAGTCACACACTAAAATATAAGATTGACTTGATCAAGAAATTTTAATACTTTCTTTGTTTTAAATTATATGATTAATATTAACTTTTAAAAAATTAATTTGAGAAATTTTCAAATTTAAAATTGACATGAATTCAATTAGTTTATTTCAATACAATTATGAATATTATGAATTATCCAAAAAATATTATTAGTTATATGATTTATTATTTTGAAAACTTAAATGAATCGTGTTAATTTTGAGTTTAAAAATATTTTAAATTAACTTTTTAAAAATCATTAATGATCATATAATTTAGAACAAAGAGAGCATAAAATATTACTCTCTCCATTAAGCTAGGAGGAGGCACATGGATTAAGAATTATAATTAATGATTTGTCTAATTAATTAAGTTGGTTATAAAATCTCAATATTGTTCTTCTAAATTTGGTTAGAAAGATGAAATGAAAACAAATTAGTATTTATGAGATAATATGAGTAATAAGTTCTTTCTTAAAATTTACACACCTTTGTTGTGTAATTCGTGTGGAAAGTAGGTTTGGGTCACGAGTTATTTTGTCGAAACAATTAATTTAAGAAGAAAAATATTTTTTCACAATAATAAAAATATTAAAATTCACCAAATAAATTACTTCTAATGACGAAAAGGTATTCTGACAAGGAGTGTAAATCTAGGGGCTGTTTTCAGAAAACTAAAGGATTCAAATCAAATTTATAATTAAACAAAACCCAAGTACACAATAATATGGTAAAAAGTAAAATAATTACCTTACGTTCTCAATCTTCTGAAGTAGTTATGATTGATACGCATATTTATGTATTAGCAGGAGAAATAAATTTGTGGTTGTTGTAACATCAATATAGAGAGTATATTGTTATTTTATTTTAAGTATTTTGTGAGTGATTTTATTGTTTGAACTTTGCATTGAGATTTTGATATGAATCGAATGTTATTTATTTATACTCTGAGTATAAGGGTCCATACAAGCTTCTAACAATTTAGTGTGAAAATTTTAATAATGAAGGTATTGCAAATATCATTTTTGAGAAGTCTATACAATGTATAATAAGAAGAACAACCAAAAGGTTTTTTTTTTGTTCGTCATGAGTTGACTTATACGATAACTTAAAATATATATTTATTTTTGCATGTAATTATATATGTTGTGAATATATTTATTTTTACATGAGATATATAATGCTTAGAGATAAAGGAAAAGAGTCCCAAAAATAAAAAATAAATAAAGAGGCCAATTAACTTCTTAACTAAAAGTAGTATATAAAAATATTATTAAATTAACATTTACATACATAACCTAACAATTTACATGATAGAACTCTATTAGAAAGAATACATTAATTAGACCACGCAAAATTAATACTTGTCTTTGTATATCAGAAAAAGTTAAACCTAAAGCTCACAAACTTTATTCTCTGCCTCATTTTATTTGTAGTTTTATTTTCTCTCTAAATTATTATTTTGTAATTTGATCGTCTCTAAATTATTCTTTTGTTTTAGTTTAATTTTTTTAATGTATCTTATTAGAATATTTTGTTTGATTAATTTCCAATGCTAATTTTAATACATAATACGTCTATCTTTAGTTTTTAAAAAATAAATTTAATCGAATATAAAGAACATATAAAAATATTTGATTATATGCGAATGTTCATATATCTATCAACCACTTTATATTGATAAAAGTTCGACTAATTTAATACAATGTTATAATAATAGTATTGCACAACTTCAAATTAAAGTAAAATTTACACCAGTCCCCTTCTCCAGCGAACCTTAAAAAATGAACCAAAGACGAACCGTCGTATTTGGTATCTATGGCGACGGTTCGACCCGTCGCCATGGCCATGCACTCTATGACGACAGGTCGAACCGTCGCCATAGATACCAAAGACGACAGTTCGTCTTTAGTTCGCTATTTAAAGTTCGCTTTTGAAAATTTTCCTATATATATATTAATCATTTGCTAATCACATAGATGTATTTATTTGTTTTAGTCCAAACATACAAAATAATAAACCTTAATAAAAAAAAATATCATTAATTTTTATTTTTATTTTTTACATTCACACTCATAATTTTATTTATTAATGTTTTACTAAAATGTATAAAATTTTCAAAATTACTTATTAAAAGTTTATATCTAAATTATATTCAATTTTGTTATAACTATATATATATATATATTGAGTTAACCACGTCATTACCTTGTTAACAAGTTCTAGAAATGAACAGCTTAAATTGAGAAAATATAACCTTCAAGAAAAGATTATTTAATGACATTTTAAAGCCAAGACAATTTTTGAGATATGTAGCTATACACATATAACAAAGAAAAGTATAGTATGCAACCAGCTAATTGCTATTTGGCAAATTGAACTGTATTAAAATTTTGCCTAAATATCTATAAATACAAATCAGCTAGATACGAGTGTAACCAGCAAACAAAATATGAAGGTAACTTGATAAAGTTAGTAAATATTTACCTATTGTCAAATTTAGCATCCTAGCAAAGGCTAAGTAAATGATGATCCATCACAATACCTAATGTTCACACCATTCCAATTGTAAAAATCTGCTCAATTTCACATACATTATATAAGTTTCCAAAACATATAATCAATATCCAAATATCTTCAATGGGTAAAAATCTTCAACTGAAATCAAAATCATCCTTCTGAGGGTCAAGTAACACATTTCATATAGACATTAATTGTACTTGGCTAAAATCTCACAGCAATAGCATACGAGTTTAACACAAACGCTTTTGAATGTCGGTGACAATATAGTACACAGTTGATTGGCGAGTCCCTGATAAGCTTTTTGGGCATTGTTATTCTTCCAATAAAACAAGTTTGCATGCAGCGTGACATATAACCCCAGCAAAGTGGCTCCACTGATGCACGCAGCTTATGTTCTTTCTTATCAAAACATTTTTTTATTTTACTGGAGACAACAAAGTGAGTTATACTGTGATTGTTTTTGCTATACTTTTTTTATAAGTAAAATTTAAATAAAAATAGAGCCAAAAGGGGGGCACCATCCCAGAAATGACATGGAATACAGAAACAGGGGTATCTAAAAAATGGCAACCAACCACAAAATGGTGAACTCTTGGCATGTTACTCTAATATTAGCATTTTCAAACAAAGAGCACATGTCCAACACATAAACGTGAGATTTGAGAGTTTTAATTCTCATGTAACTACCACGTATGAGAATTTTGTGATACTAAATTTTATTACGAAATATTACTAGCAATGGATTTGTCCAAATCGTTTTCCAATAATGTCAGCCAATCCTGAATCCAGAAAAGAAAAATGAACAAAAACTGAGCTTATATAGTATCAGATACTTGGACAATTTCCAAAGCAAGTCATATATTTTTCAATTCGCACGAGAATTTAAATTTATCTGGCATGAAACTCCTATCACAACGATATAAAGAAAGGGCACACACAATCATCTCAAGGATCCATACCATCTCCAGAACAGAGGTTACAAATAGCTGCAATTGCAATAGGGGAACTTCTTCAATAAATTGCACAAGCTAAGGTTATCATGGAAGCATGGTATAGCGGTCCCTTCAGAAGTTCCCTGATGCCTCGAGTAATAAGAGAACAAACTTAGAAGCCTTTATAAGAAATCTATTATATAAAACAGAGCATCTTCATCCAATAGCCTCAAATTACTAATGACTTCAATAAAGAAGGGCTGTGATTAATTTGGTTCTCCCTTCTTATCTATCTGTCTGCTTTTTTCTTTGTTTGAAATTTGCTTCCTCTCTTTCTTTTATGCCGCCTGCCAGCTTCCTCTCTCTCCTTCCGTTCCATTTCATTTCTTTTCTCTCCCTCTTCGAAACAATCGACAGCTCCGGAAGTTGCCCTCCCCACCGGCGATTTATTTGTCAATAAAGCTCCATCGCATAGTTATCTCTCCTGATTTTTTCTCTCCCTCTTCGAATCAATCGACAGCTCCGGAAGTTGCCCTCCCCACCGGCGATTTATTTGTCAATAAAGCTCCAGGAAGTACGTACCCCACCGGCAAAGTTGGGCATCTCAACAATCCAAGGTAATTCCCCAACAATCCATGTTCGTTTCTGTAGATAACTACACTAATCATCTATTGCATCTGGGAAAATTGATTGCTAATCATGTTCGTTTTTGTTTTTGGGAACTTTTCAGCCACATAGTATCGTGTTGCACCATTCACAGGATGAAGGAACTTTTCAGCCACATAGCCACAGGATGAAGGAGCTTTTTCCATTTCTCAAGCACTCAAAGCTAATGAATCTCTGAATCTTGCCAGCAACTTCCTTACGAAATTGGGGCAGGTAATTTACTCGCTTAATTTGTATACCTTTAATTGAAATTAGGGCAAATGTAAGGCTATTAGCTATAACTAAATGTGAAATTTTATATTATGCAGAGTGCAAAAGACCATTGACTGAAAAGGAACTCAACATTGTCTTATTTTTCTCTTAGCACGTGTGAGTAAAGAATCTATCCTCATGGTTATTTTTCTTTCATTCTTAACTGACATTAACAATTAACAAATAGAGATGGTCATTTTATTTGTAAATTTTTCCCTGTTGGAATGTTTGAACCTTTGAATCTCATACTTTTTTTGCCTGGTGGTCATTGTGTGGGCATACATGGTTTGTGACCCAGAAATCCAGTTCATGGCACTCATACTTTTTTTTATTTTTTCCTGTTTTGTTTTCCCAGTTCATGGCAGTTTTGTTTTCCCCTTTGAGTTCAATCAATGTTGTAACTTCAATCAATGGTGTAAATCGTTCTACTTGCTGTTTGATCCCAGATTAGAGTTCCAAGTTCTTATTAGTTGTTGCTGTTTGCCTGTTGCTGTTTGATCCCCTTTGAGTTCATCCATGAAGTTCCCCACATCATATACTTTGTTAGCTGCTAACTATTAACAGGATGTATGGTTTCAGTAGGTTTATTGGAATCCCTGTGGGCTGTGTTGGTCTCACTCGAGCAACAATGAGTTTTTGAAATCTTCATGTTTACGTTTTTGAAATCTTCATGTTTACTCACCTTTAAAGTTTTATTCTTATTGCTAATGTTCATGTGTTAAATAGTACACTCTGATTGTGCAAGTCTCTGAGGTTGGAGTTTGTGATTGTGTAGCCTTAAATAGTACACTCTGATCAAGCCCCAATTAATAAGTAGTTTGTGTTGCAGGCTTTGCGTCTGTTTGTGGCTTCTTTGGTATCCAAAAATGCTCTGACTGACACATTTTTGCTAAAGGAGCGAAAGCAAAAACAATGAGGTAATAGAGTTTATCTCGACTATGTAATGAAGCCTATTTTAATAGTATTTTTCAATCAATCGGGGGAAGTGGAAAGTTTTTTCTGATCGGCTTCAGTTCCTAGAGATGCATTGTTCTCCTGGCAAGTTATGGCCCCAGATTTTCTGTGTTCGGTTATCAGCAAAAATGTTTGGCAGGATTATGTGTAAAGTTTGTTTGTTCTGTTTTCTTATGCCGTCTAATGTGTCTGTATGATGTATTCTGTTTATTAACTCTCTCAGTTGTTATCTCTTTCCACTAAAATTGCATTTTCTGTTTCTTATACCTTCTAATTAGTGTGTTTGTATGATATATTCAGTTTATTACTTCTCAGTTATTATATCTTTCCACTAGAAAACTATGGAAGAAAAAGACTACTATTAAAGCCTACTATTAAAAAGAAACTATGGCACTACAAAACTACCATCTGTTTTGTTCTCTACTCTACAGCAGAACTTCTGTGATACAAAACAAGTTTGGTGGCTTAAACTGGTTGATATATCTTGAAAATGATACATTCTGTGATCTTTTTAGCTCAGACCAGTAGGACTCTATCCACTACATGCTTAATCTAATTCTTTTCTCTTCTATTTTTTGGATCAGTTTTGAGGTACTAAAATCACAATTAAATCCGAATATGAACAGGTTTATATTTTTCTAGATATCTATTTTTAAAGGAAACTCTGCCGAATTTTTTTTGAAATTAGTTGCAATTAGCTTGATGTTTTGGTGGTTGGATATGTGTTGATAATTGTGTATGTATTAATTATTGCAAAGAGTCTTTAGGTTATATATTACTTTTCGAATTTTAATTTAATTTTTTGTTTCGCCGTGCCTTCAGGCACGGGTTATCCCTAGTATATAACTAATAGAGGGATATAATGTTTTATTATATGAGCATGAGTCTGGTATCATCTAGATCCCTGTTTCTCTAAAACCCTAAAAGCTAAAAAAAAATCCAATTTGGGAAGTCTACAAATGAGCCAAACATAGTGAAGCATTAGGTTGCTAAAGCTTGGGTTGGTAACATTTGATATACACAATCAAAAAGCATTAATTTTTTAGACAGTTTGGTGGACAAAGGTTTTGTCGCCACCAGCTAAGATTGTTAGATAAGATCTTTAACAAATCAATAAAATATAAATGTTATGCCCCAAACTAGATCTTCAAATAAGAAAGCAAAATTTTGAGATGTACGACATATATCTTCTGCAACATGTATATTAAAATACATGTTCCTAAAATTCACAGTAGAATATATAAAGATATAACTATAATATATTTCAATGAATTATATCTTTGTGACACCCAGGATTTTTAAAGTAATTCCAAATAAGGATTATGATGAATTAAGTAAAGGTTAACATTTAAAACCTAGTGTTGAATGATAGAGGTATTAAGGAATGATTTAAGGAATGATTTATGATGCAAGCAAAGTGCTAAGTAACCTATGTGGGTCACTGAATATGTTAAATATATTACAAAGAGAAATGGAATGTGAAGAAGATTTATGAATATGAATTAAGAAAAGAAGATTGAAAGTGCAGAGTATAAATGATGTGCAATAGAGAGTATGAAATAAGTGGCTTGATTAAGGGTAAATGCGATTAAAGAAAGGAAATTTTTCAGAAAATGAGAAACTATCTTGATAAGTACATCAAGAAATGAGTTAAAGTGTCAGTGATAAAAAATTTAGAGAATTGTGAAATGTAATGTTTTAAAGAAATTGTAAATTGAGTTAAGAATTGAATATTCTGATTGTTACGATTAATATGGTGATATTCATTGTGAGTTACAGATCCCCTTAAAGAGATAAAATATGGTTATTATTGAGTTTAATTGTTATTTATCAAGATAACAGTATAGCAAAGTGCTATAAATGAAATACGTAAGGTTATTGTGGAAATTGTGATTCCGAAGACGGAATCCTGTTAAGGGGGGAAAATGTGAGGACCCGAATTTTCGGGATCACTTTAATAATATTAAATAAGAATTTAAATAACAAAAGTTGATAAGGTTATTTAAATTACTTATGATTGATATATTTTATATGATTTAAAGTGTGTGATGAGATTTTATTGATAAATTAAATCTTTACAAAGAGGGTGATAATTGGTGTTGAATTAAAATAATTGAAAAGTAAATAAATTGTTTAAAAATAATTTATTAAGAATAAGAGAAATTACATGTAATAGTACAATAAAATTGTTGTGGAGGTGCAGAAATTATTATTATTATTATTATTATTATTATTATTATAATATATATATATATATATATATATATATATATATATATATATATATATATGTGTGTGTGTGTGTGTGTGTGTGTGTGTGTGTGTGTGTGTGTTCAATTGTTATATTGATAAAATTTTATTGTTTATGGAAATTAAGGGATTAATAATTAAATTAATCCAAATTTAAATGAAAAGTTAATGAGGGAGTTAGTAAAATTGTAATTATTGATTTTAGATTTAATCAATAATTATGGAGGAAGTTTAGAAATTAATTGAGAAGAAAAGTAATTATATAAATTATATAATAATAAATTATATAATTTATATAAGGAAATTAAAGTAAAGTATGAAGAAAATAATAATTATATAAATTATATAAGAATAATTATATAATTTATATAAGATGATTAAATTGAATAAGGATGAAAGAAAATTTTTATAAATTGTACTTTGGGTAAAATGGAAATTATATAAGGAGAAAGTAATTATATCAATTATATAATAATAAATTATATAATTTATATAAGGAAAGTTAATGTAAATAGTAAGGAAATAATAATTATATAAATTATATAAAAATGATTATATAGTTTATATAAGATGAGTATATTAATTAAGGAAGAAAATATAATTATACAAATGGTACAATATTTTATTATATAGTGTATATTTAAAGTGTGCCAAATAGTAAAGAAATGGAAAATAAATGAGGAGAATGAATGTTTTAAATTTATTAAAATTATTTTTATTGTATAATGGAATTGATATAATTTTTATGGGGAATAATATTTCAGAAACGCGAACATGTTAATGAAATATGTTGTCCATGTAACAAAGTGAAAAAGTATGAAAAATAATTTTTATAAGTTGTATGAATTATTTTATGAATTTTGGAGGTATAAATTACCTCATATAATTATATGCATGTCATTATGCGTGTATAAAAATTGTCAAGTAAAATGTCTGAAAAAGGTATAAATATTATTTATAAATTGATTTATGATTTTTTATAAAGTAAAACAAATATTTTATATACATTATATAAAATATTTATTACACGAGATAATTACGTAATGTATTAAAATACACAATTATGCATAAATTTTTGCTATCCGAAAAAGCCAAAGTCGGTGGTGGTAGAGTCGGTGGAATTAAATTTGTTTCCAA
This sequence comes from Hedera helix, assembly GCA_947179155.2. Classification (NCBI taxonomy): domain Eukaryota; kingdom Viridiplantae; phylum Streptophyta; class Magnoliopsida; order Apiales; family Araliaceae; genus Hedera; species Hedera helix. The sequence goes on along the minus strand of OX359270.1, from coordinate 15,612,817 downwards.
ACTTGGTTAAGTGCTTTTGGTTAAAAAAAGCAAATGAAATAAAGAATAAAAGAAAAGGAAAAACAATTGCTAGATAAATAAGCACTCTCCCCCTTTGGTTTTACTCACCACCCGAAGCTACCACCACCCACAACCGGAAACCACCCTAGCCATCAAAGAAAGGAAATATTTGGTGCCATCAAGAGAAAGAATTACAAGCCAAGGAAGGCATAAATCATTTTTGTGTGATTTATTTTAATATTTTGGTGATAAATAAATTTTGTGAAAAAATAGTAAATAATTAGAATAATTATTCTAAATAATTTTTTAGATGTATATATGAGGATTATATCATGTTTAGAATAATTATGTTGTAGAAAATTTGAGCAAAAAAGGGATAAATTTTGCTTGGGTTTGGCTACTGTTTGCAAAAGAAAAGAAGAAAAAATTTTAGGGCTGTCCGCGCATTGCGCGACAGCCTTATTTTTTCGGACGTCAGGTCAATACGACGGTGTTTTGAGCACGCGAAGAAGGAAGTTGTGCCATGTGCGGAGGCTTCGGTAACTGGTAGGGGAAACGACGCTGTAACGCCCCAGGATTTTTCAAAATTTCTAAACTAAGGATTATAGTAATTAAGTAAAGGTTATACGATAAAACCTAGATTTGACGGACAATGTGTAATGATAAATTATTAATGTGAATTATTAGGCGATAAATGTGATAGATGTGACCTGTGTGGTTGGAAATGGTACAGATGGATCCGTTAGAGATTTGGAGTATCTGAGAGACTTGAGATATGATGAAATAAGAATGAATACGAACTTGATGATCAAATGGTAATATAAATAAATTAAGATGAGTAATTACTTGTAATGCCCATAATAAAGGTAATTTGAAAAGAATTATTATAAGACATAAGATTATGTGTCAGTAGGTGATAAATTGTGTATGTGTATATGTAATTGTATGATTGAATATAGGGAGAAGAGTAAGGGAATTAAGGACGTATATTTGAATTGATGCGTTGACTATGAATATTAGCAGTAAGCCAAATGCGTAGGCCTAAAGAGGCGAGAGTAAGAGAATGACAAGTTAAGATATGTATGATTGTGCAATAAAGAAGAAATAATATAATTAAATTGGTTTATTAAGGATTTATGAAATATTAAGTGTTGATATATGAATATACGGAATTGTCAAGGAATTAATCTTATATGATTAAAATGATGTAAATAATTGTTATGAGATGTAAATACAGGAAGTAATACCCCTGTGAATGGTTATAATGAATGTTGTATGCAAGCAAGTTTCAAAGTGGTATGTATGTGCTAAGTAAATAAATTAAAGGATGTAAAGATTGTAATATTGATATTATGAGATTTAAGGAATAAAGGATGATGAATTTTGGTAATCCGATCGAGGTTCGTTTATCAAGAAAGCGGTTTATGGAAAAAGTGAGTATCATGATTATTTGAGATGTCGGAAGTTGAAATTTATTGATGATGGAACCAAAAAGGGTTCGTAAACAATTAAGAATGGAAAATTATAAAAAGTGGCATTTATGGTAAATTATTATAAATGATGAATGAAATGGGTATGTTGAGGTGTGACAAGTGTTATGGGATGAACCAATTATGGTGTATTTGATGCTAGAATAAAATTCAAGCATAATGAAATTAGTTTGAATTAAATTGGAGCAAAATTGAGCAATTTATGAATTAAAGAGATTAAATTCTCTAGATTTGGTGGTTAATGACCAAAGTAACTTTGGCAAGTTAGGTATTGACTCATGTATCCTTGGAATGTATAATGACTAAGATGCCCTTGGTTAGTCATGTAAATTGTCCTAAAAGACCCTAGCTATGTTGAGTTAAGTTTAGTTAACTATAGTTAGTTGTTTTAATACATATCACTTATATATGTATATGATCTAAGTTTTCAGCCTTGTTCATTTTCATTCCTTTGAAAGTTACTAGCATAAGTGAGCAAAAAGAGAAAAGAGAAGAAAGCAAGCTAGGGTTTGAAGAACCTTGAAAAGAATTGCTAACAAGTGAGCAAGAGATGGAGAATATGCTAGCAAGGTGTAGAATTAAACACTTGGAAGCTTAATAGCAAGAAAGAAGGAAGTTAGATGAAGGTATATGTATGTTTATGTTATAAAGTTTGTTGTTTACAAGATTAAATGCTAGTTTATGAGTAAACATGCAAGAATTTGTGGATATAAGTAAAGGTTATGTGAGTTATATGTCTTATAAGGATTATTTGATGAAACCCTATGTATAGAAGTAGATTTGCAAAGTTGATATACTATTCATACATGTTTCCAAGGTTAAGGAGTATGATTCATGGAGAATCATGTGTTACTTGTTGCTAGCCATGATGGAAATCTAGTGTAAGGTGATGTTCATATTGAGTATATGAGAAATTTCATGATAGATGATTTTAAAGTGCACAAATAGAAGAAAATCATGTGCTGTTTAAGGAAAGAGTAATATTAAGTTATGATTCATGAAGGATTATATGTTATATATGCCTAGATACAATAAAACCTAACTAAGAAGGTTGAACATGTAAGATATATGCATAAATTTTATGTTTGATAGCCTAAAAGAATTATGAAAGATTGAAATTATGTTTTGTATAAGGAAGTGTAAAATATTAGGCTATACTTTTTGTGTAAACGGCGTAATAATCTGTAAAGTGCATTAGAATGTGCGGTTAGAAGCTATGTGGACCTACAAAGTCGTTAAATAGGTTTATGGTTGCCTATGTGGTGTTGAGAGTTTAAGTTGTCAAGCAAGCTTAAGTTTCGAGTTTGGAAATTTTACAAAAGTTTGGCAAAATGCCGTTAAAGGGTGATTTTTGGCAATTTTGAGGGATTAAAGATGAAATGGAGTCAAATGAGTCATTTTTATGTTAATACACGTGTTTAGGTTGATTTGGGAATCAACGGATTTAAATTTGAGCGAAAAGGCGATTCGAACGATCGAAATCGATCGTTTCGATTCGAAATGGATTTTAACGGACAAAAGTCGCCTCGTGCGAAGTTTTAAGGTTTTGAAAGTTTGGACATGTCACATATAGGTTATGTGAGCTATGTCAAGTGTTGAAACGAAATTTGGAAGCAAATGGCCAAAAATAACCAAGTTGCAAAAGTTGGCTTTGAAAAATCTGAAATTTGGCCAAGTCTGAAACTGAGTTGAACAGCCCTCCTAGGGACTAGTGTATCTCTATTTTTGAGAAGCCAAATGAGGCAAGTAGTATTTTTGTAAAATACTAGGTAGTGAGGTCTAGATGTGGTCCAAATTTCAGCTCAATTGGAGTTAAGATGAAGAAATTAAAAATCGGCAAAGGTAGTGCAAAAAATCAGATTCCAGAATTTGAACATGGCGCCCCGGCGCCATGTTTTGTACTAAAAGTGGCGCCCCGGCGCAATGTTACTGTTCATCGACCGAGAAGATTTTGCGGCCAGCGAGCTCTGGCGGCGCCGGGGCGGAGTTACTGTTCATTTGAAATTTTTTTAAGCTTCCAAAAAGCTATATTTTAATATGGAATGATAGAAATGAGTTATATAAACCCTAAAAGTAATAATAATGGTTAAATTAAAGGGTGTTAAGTTATAATGAAATGACAAATGGCATAAAATAACATGCCTAAAGCTAAGCCAAACTATGTTAGGGGCTATATAAAAGGTCGGGAACGAGTTAAGATGTATTATTAACCTATGTAAGGTGTAATACATCAAAAGTGAAATGAATAGAGATTGATGATTATGTAATTGTGGATTAAGTTTGATAAGTTTTGTAAAGTTTATGATCCTATTATGATGCATATAGTGCAATGCTTACAGATATTGCTCGAAGTAGCAAGCCGACAAGACGGTTATGAAAGGACGATGGAGAAAGTAAAGGTTAAGTAAAATAAAAGCGTTCCAGGCAAGTTTTTCAGACTTAAAAGTACTAATTGAATTACGTGAACTATGTGATAGTTGAAATGGGCACTCCGTGCCATAACGTGAACTAACTATTAAATGCAATACGTGATATTTGGACATACATGGTAAAGTAAGTGAAGCACGACGCATATTATAAACTGCGAGCATGAAATGTGTTATCTGATTGACTTGCTGAGCTTTATGCTCATTCTTGCTATGTACTAACGTTTCAGGTAAAGTACAAGAAGGCCGGAGATTCCGGTACAGCTAAGGTAAAGAATATGAATGAATGGATATGCAGGAAGTAAATTTGATATATGTAATCTGTTTTACGTGAAAGCAATGAATGTTGAGAGTCCATGAGGATGAATGTATGTAAGATTTAGAAAAGTGGTATTAATGTAAAATTGAGGTATTATTGATTAGTTGAGTTTGATATGTAATGAGCTTGTATATATGGTACAGTTGTACGTACAGTACAGAGGTTCGTAAACAGGTACAGGTATGAAGCAGATGTATGAATACAGGTACAGGTAAACAGAGCCATATATAGACGGAACCATGGCGAAATTTATTTACAAAATGTATTTATGAAAATAGTTAATATATATATGTATGTTTATAATAGGTCGCAAATTCTTAATGGTTGACCTAAGTTATAATGAAGAGCAAGTAAACGTTACGATCCTGAGGTAGGATAAGGATGTCAGTTAAAGTTTTAAAAGAAAAAAAAAAAATATGGACCGAATTTAAGGTCAACATATTGGTTTTAAAGATTAAAGGTTAAGTTTTAACGCACAAAATCCCAGTTAATATGGTTTTTAAGTTAATAATTCTGATATCCAGAGATAATTGGATAATTAAATAAGGTCGGGATTTCGGGGCGTTACAGACGCTGTTTGGCGTCGGCAGCAGAAGGGGCCGTGCATTGCGCGATCTGCACCGCTGGTTAATTACCAGCGTGCCCTTGGCCTTTTAAGATAATACCGAGCGTGTCCTTGGCCTCGTCAAATTACGATCATGCCCCTGCACTTTTCCGAAAATGACCAGCGTGTCCTAGGGTTGCAAAAATTATGAAAATGCCCTCAGAATTTGTTTTTTAATAAAAAAAAATGTTTAAAAATTGTTTAAAAATTATAGAAAATTACTAAAAGTATAGAAATGATATTTGGGCATTAAATTTAATATTTTTTTAAAAATATTAAATATTGGGGATTAATATTTAAATATTTTAAATATTAATCTAGTAAGTTTAAAATTTAGAAAAATGGTTAAATGAAAATTCGGACAATCAAATACACTAAATTTAATCCGACGAGCCGGTTTGTCCATATTGAATGCATTTTATATTAGTTAAATTAATATATTAAGGGTCGAGGTTAATATAATAAACCATATTAATTAGTAATTGATCGGAACCCTAAAATAAACCGTCAGGTAGGGTTAATTACATCATAAATGATATTAATTAAGTAAATTAATATCATGAGGAGATAAATAGTTATTAATTTATTTTTATGATTATAGGTTGTTCGGAAAAAAAAAGAGGGGGTTTTGAGCTACCAATTTAATAATTGGATGTCAAGGCAAGTTCTCCAGTACTTAATATTAATTGTTATATGGTGTTATATGTTCAAATGCATATAGAAATTATGTGTGACGCCCCCAAATTCGGGTACTAGTACCTCGAACTCAGTGCTTACAATCCAATACAATTATATCATATACACATCCCAAAACAACACACAATATCTATTGCGGAAAATCAACATATGTTGTTTATACAAAAGGGTTAACTACTAGTCCCAAGGTACGAAACCTTAACAAAATACATCATGAATTTAATATGTACAATAGGATTCGTGTTACATGTAATCAGACTTAAACAAAACATAACAATAGACATTTAGTACCCCAGCACGTCTACGAGTTTATCTTCCCCTTTCCCTTATCTTTATTTGAACATTCAGGTTTAGCTGCAATAAAATTTCATGACATAGCAAGGGTGAGCAACTAGCTTGCTCAGCAAGTTTTATATGAATAATATGAGTTATGTCATGATTGAATAATAATTGAATGATTCAATGAACTCAGGAAATCAATATCTGAACAATATGATCAATGCGCGAATAATAGTTGATCATTGAAATGCTGAGTGGTCCAATAGACCATGAACATCTGTTGAGGAATCAGTCTCTTGATTGACCATCTTAGGTTACATGTCCAGAACTGTACTTGAGGGGATCAGCCTCTCGTACTCTATGTGTATGCATAACATTTATTCTGTGTGTATTGTTTATTTGATACTTAGGTTGCTCCCCATTATGGGTTGTTCTCCTCAGTCTTCGAATCCGTACCACCATGGTTCGGATAGTTTTTAAAATAATTTAGACATATGTCTAGCCGAACAATTGGCTTAGACTTCCCTTTTAATTAGTTAATGACGGTAAGAACTTCAAATAATTCATAATTCAAGAATGGAATATGAATTCAATGGCACCATGTGCGAATAACAATAATATTGATTGCGAAATAAATTGTAATATCAAAATAAGTCAGGGTAACTTGCTCAATAAAAATATGAGTAAGGTTGAGGAACTTGTCTGGTGCGCGAATTACGTCTACGTTGTTTAATTTAAATTCCTCTTGAAGACCTAACATTTAAAATGTTGGCCTAAAAATTAGTACAACACATAATCGCTTTACGTAAATTACCTAAATCAATTATCATTTAAACACATAGCATAATATTTACCAATACGTTGGCTAAACAGATAATATCCCCCATATATTAATTATGTGCCAATATTATTCCTCTAATTTTTAAATCACCTACTGATGTTAATTAATAACATCATAATTGGTTACTAATATTATTAATTCACTTAATAATATTTAAAATCTCTTTATAATATTATTAACCCTTTTAATAATATTTTGTTCCTTAATCATTATTATTAATTCCTTAAATAAAATTTAATTGTCAACTAATATTATTAAATAATATTTTAATCCATTGCTATTATTATTAGTTATTTAGTAATAGTTTAATCACTAACTATTATTATAAGTCAATTAATAATTTAATCGTCCACTATCATTATTAATTAAATACTAAGAAATTACAAATTAAATAACAAGTAGTTAATTATCCTTACCTATTATAAGTTAAATAATAGGTAATTACATTATTTTATCTTATCTTCCTTTAATTATTATTTAATCAAATAATAATTAATTACTTTTATTACTCTTTAATCACTATTTAATGTTGAATAAAGATTAATTACCTTGACTACTATTTAGTCATTATTTAATCCCAGTAATTAATTACTTTATTACTTTAATCCCTTTTTTTTAATTATTATTTAATATTAGTTAAATAATGATTAATGAGTTACATTTACTCATTATTTAATGTCAATTAAATAGTAAGTAATTCCGCTATTAACTTTATTTCTCTTTAATTATTATTTAATAATAATTAATAGTCATCTTTACTTATTATTATAATAAGTAATTAGTTTTTACAACTTTATTCTCCCTTAATCATCATCTAATATTCATTGAACAATAATTAATTTCTTAACTATTCTTATTTATCATTTAATGACCACTAATTTATAAATTTACTACCTTTGTTTAATATCCATGAAATAATTACTTTCCAACTTATGGGAAATTATAGTTAAATTTTAAACATCTTTATTTATTAAATAATAACTTCTTTTCTTAAATTATTATTATCTTGATAATAATTTATTAATCAAACCTCACTTAGTGTTTAACATTATTAAAAATTAAACAACTAGTTTAATAGCCCTCAATCATTGTTTAATAACCAATAAATAATAATAATTTTACCTTATTATTTAATCCCCATTAAATAATGAGTAACTAATTATTATTCCTTAATTAATATTTAATCATGATTAAATATTAATTTGTTACCTTGATTTATCATTTAATCTTAAATAATAAATCATAAATATATTATTTAAAGTCATTATAATGATTAAATAACTTGTTGTAATGATATCTAAATTACCAACAAGGTGGCTATATTAATCTTGGTTAGCAACTAAATGGTTAAATTTACCATTTTAAATTTCCTTTTTCAATTTGGGTTCATTATTTAATGACCAATAATTTGTCATCCCATGTTGCTTTAATTATTATCTAACATGATTTAAATAATACATTAACACTCCAAAATTCCATTTGGCTTACCTATTATTCTAATAATTAGTGATTGAGCATATGGTTTTATTAACACCTTACTACACCATATAACAAGATTGTTGCATTACCGACCCAGCCCCCAGTTGCTAACAACAATCAGCAGCAGCAACAAAACATAGCCACACACGCACACCACCTAGACGCACGCAGCACACACTCACCATCACGCACACACGCACACACCCACAACTATGGTTTCGGTACAGCAGGAAACCCCCGAACTGCCGCACACCCACACTACCCAGACCACAACAGCAGCACCACACAGCCGCCATGTCGCCACCCCCACCTGCCGAGCGACATCGCCTTTAAGCAGCAACCCAACACCCACAACGCCAACAACACATACCAACACCCACGCACACAGTAACAACAAAGAAGATTGTTTAAGACACAAACACAAATACGCAAACAAATGGTGGGCATACATAATATATACGAACTCCTACCAACATTTGTTTATCAGATTTTTTTTTCCACCCGAATGGATTTAAGGATTTTAAGCTATGTTATATAATCAAACATAATTTAGATCCCAACGCAGCAGTTGATAGTTCTTAACTATTACAAAACCTGCCCATAATCACAGAAGGAACAAGGAAACGACCAAACAGTGACCCGACCGAAACAAAAGGAAATGAAATAGCTATAGAAACAAATACTTTATATAATTTACCATTTGCTATGCTGGAATCTGGCTTAGGTGCTGAGCTCTTCCTTCTTGGCTGCTAAAAATTTCGGTATACCTCTCTATGTCACTGTTTCGTTCTGTTGCAGCTCTTGGTTTCTCTCGTTTTCTCTCTCTCAGCCAAATGAACGTGAAGGAGAAAGAGGATGTATGCTCTGCTTATACTCCCTCAGATTTCGAACAAGCTCTGCGGAAGTCGACTCTACAGCCCCCCCTAATGTCTGCCTTGTCCCTCTTTTTCTCGGCAGCTGCAGTCCTTGAGCTTGCCAAAAACCAGAGCATGTGCTGCGTTCCTTTTCTACTGCTGTCCCGATTTAAGTGACACTCACTTGTCCTACCGGGTTGAGGAAATGACTTGGGTTGGGTTGCTTTTATTTGGTTTGTTGAACAATTAATGGTCCAATTGGTTTGTTAATTGGCAATTTAGATTGGTTGGGTTGCTACCCAATTTATTTGGGTCAATTTAAAGTGTCCAATAACATTAACTAATAATTTTATTAATTAATTTACTTAATCTAATTAGACTTAGTATATTCAAATTTAATTGAATATTTAATTATCTAAAAATCTTATTAATTTCTTGATATTAATAATATTAGGTTAGTCCACTAATTTAATTTAACCCATTAGTTGGACTTCCTTTAAATTTAATTCTCTTCATATAATAATTTACTAATTAGTCACACTAAGATTCAAATTCGTTCATAAAATATTTATTTCATTAATAAATTCAAAATTTATTTATAATGCAAATTCGAAATTTTTGCGGTTATTACATTATGTGTTATGTGATATGTGGTTAACATGATCGTAAAGTGTATTCGGTGTAATAATGTGACTATATGTGAAATAATTTAATGTTTTCTTTACGTAATTGCTAATATGAAGTAAATATGATGCACATGAGATATATTGCTTTATTAAAAGCACCAAACATGATGTATGAAACACATAGAACATGTTATGTTATGTGCTATATGCACACTGTTGAACTTGCCGAGCCGTTGTGCTCATTACTTGCATAATATAAACTTTTGCAAGTAAAGAAATAAATTTCAGGAATATCAGATTTTGTTAGAGATAGATTACCCTAGAAGGTTGTGAACGTAACTGTTATATTTTCAATATCATAATTCAATGCGAGTAAATTGGCGAAGTTTATGTTGATGTGTTGTATATATATACATATTAATCTGTTTCGGTTAGGACGAGTAGAATTAAATTATGTATTGTGATTACTCAAGGTAGTTGTTACGATAGAGACTATTATATGTCTAATTATGAATTATGAAACAAAGAATATTTGTATGGATATGAACAATATTAAATTTTGAATGTTGAGCTTTACGATACTTGTACAGAAAAGAAAAAGTAAATGTTGCGATCTAGGGACTAGGATCGAGATGAAAAGATTTTAAATGTCAGCATATTTTAATACAATGATTGAGAGAGAAAAAAAATTATACCGAACAATTTGATAATTGATGATTGTAAAGTCAATTAATGGATTAAATAAGGTGATTAAAGATTTATTAACGAACCGAAATTTGGACGTAAGGAGAATAATGTATAATAAACATGAAATTTAAGGTAATAAGGATTGTCGAATTTCGGGGTCGTTACAATCTTAATATAATATATTAAGATATAGTTCTCTGAAATATTGCATCATGACAACACACACAAGCTAAATAAGATTCCACTATAGATATATAAAACTCTCATGGATGCTGATGTATTCTTAAAAACAGGTTTCTAACTCTCAGATTAATACTTTATATATACTAATGAAAATGCTCAACAAAATTAGATTTAGATTACTCATTTTTATAATTGCCATTGTTAGTAAACACTGGTATGCCTCCTTTAAACTCACCCTAAATTTAACATTAAACATAACTGCAAATTGACAGGAATGTTAATTCTACCTCTCCTCAACTACATATCACTCTGGTCTTTTACATGTGCAAACGTGACATTTGTAGCATTGCTAGTAAGACCTCTGAGGGGTAGTAAGTTATTTCAGAAAAGGCTAATTTAAGTATGCTATTACCAAAACATCTCTTTGAGGTCTGCATAACAAGAATAAAGCTAACATGTTCATACAACTTTTCTTTGATTCCCAAAATCCAAATTTGTACAACATCAACATAATACTATTAATGGTAGTATGTTGTCAGCGGATGCATTATAAAGAATCCAAATATCTATACATCCTTTTCCACATACATATACTCCATTTCTATTGAGCAGCTAACATTAAATCAAAAAAGGGTCATATCAATTACCAACTGATAATTGAATTTCATCACCTTTAACTTCACAGCTACACAATCACCATGTAAAATAAAAAATTACCATTCTAGGCGAAAACTTGAAGCGTTTGGTCGAATTGCCCTTTTGAATTTCAGGTGACACATCTAATTCATTCACCTCAACATTACTACCAACTGGCAAAAGAACTTTCATGCTATAAATCTAATTTCAGGTGTATTCACTAAAAAAACTTGGTATATGTTAGAACTTTCATGCTATAAATTGATTACTACAGGCATAAACATGCAAATACACCCAAAGAATAAAGAACATTCACTAAAAAGACAGAATATCGTGAAAGTCACATCTTAAAGCATTTTCAAGAAAGAAGGAAACTGTTATCCTAGAGCTTGATTCTTCTTTTACTTAATAAAATTTGGTGTCTTTGAACACTAAAGATTTGATATAAGCACGACAGATAGAATTATATATATATTTATATAACTGATACAGTTGCCCTATGCTAGTATGTTCCATGGATTGTATAGAGATCATGAATTGAGTTTATGGATGGTTTGGAACTCAATGTATACTAGGAGACTAATCTAGCGTAGATGAGCTACTTGCCATTAAATGGGGTGTTAATGTTCTCCTCTACTTTTATTATAAACTGAACTAGATGAAAGATGATTTATTCCCTTTCCTTCTCTTCCTTCTAGCATGTTTAGTCAGATGACAAAGACCGATTAATTATTGCAATGAAATAATAATCAAATTTATATATAAAAAAGAGAGGCTATTAAGCGTTTACCTATTACTATTTTTTGATACATTTCACAATATCATTCATTATGCACAAATGCTGCAAGTGCCAAAAAAGTCAAGCTCATTGATTTTAATTGAAACAGTATAGGTCCTCCAATCTCATTAGGTGATATAGCATGATTGAGGCCTAGGTCTTCCCATCTTTATGTGAGATAATTTCGAGTTTATTTCTTATGCGATCTTGTTTATTGAGTTTATTGATATTATAATTGTAATTGTGTACTTGATTATGAGAATTCATTGTAAATGTCTAGCGGATTTAAAAAATTAAAAAACTTAAGGTGATATAGCTTACTAGTTACCATCTTCAAATACTCTTATCGAAAAAATAATTTGTAAATTGCTAATTAGAAGGAAGGTATACATCCGAGTAATTATTAACTAGTGCATAGCAAAGGAAACGGAGTCCAAATCAAAATGACAAAACATTATGGCAGAAGAATCAAGCGATAAACTCCGATTAGTAGATCTTAAAATCAATTTAAACTGTAGCTTAAAACAAGAGTGAAGATAGGAAACACAATCTGATGAGTAGATCTTGAAATCAGTTTAAACTATAGCTTAAAACAAGAGTAAAGATGGGAAACAAACTCCGATTAGTAGATCTTAAAAAGAAAAAAACACGAACAGATTGCAAACAATTAACTTATTTAACATAATCACAAATAACAAATCAACAAATAATTTAATTTGATGAATCACATAGTTTTATACGGCGATTACCTGTTAAGATAAGTCTATAAGACCATAACCAAACTATAGCTGCGTGAGAGAAGAAGCGACCAGCCTGTAGAGAGAAATGGTTACCTCTTTATGAATAGACTTTGTTTGGATGTCCCAAAATTGCCTGCGGATAATATCGTTTGACCTGTTATTGTAACTTAATATTTTAATTTACTTAAAAAATATTATTAAGAATAAAAATTTATTAAAATATTAATTACATTACAATTTGAATTGTATTATATCATAAATAAAAGAATAAACTCAAACTTAACTTCTTATATAGAACATGTAAATATATGAGTATTTTTTTGGTATTTGTGGTCTATTCCACAAAAGAGCATCATTATCTTCTTCTTTTTTCTCTTTTTTTTTTATTGTCATGATCAAATTATTTTTTTTAAGTTTAAAGGAGTGTAAAGTTATTTACTTTATAGTTTATTAAAAGAAATAATCGATATTGCATGTAAAATACTTTTAAAATGTTATTAAAAGTAATTTTACTACTGTAAAAAATTTAATGTATATATACATATAATATAATTTATATTCACTATAATTAATTCTAAAAAACTTATGTTAATAAAATAGTGACCAATTTTATCTCTCGCAAAAAATCTCTCAACAATAATATATAGTGAGTAATAATTCTTTTAAAATAGGCTTTTATTTGATGTGATTATCGAAGATATGTTGATTTTAATTTAAGTTAAGGTAAAAATATTATGAAATTAAATTACTAGTTATAAACACTTTTTTTCTCAAGAAAAACCAATTTAACAATAACATTATATAGTCCATTGCTCTCTATATCTCACATAACTTTTGAAAATAAAACACTTGTACCAACCTAACAATTATAGTTTTGTTCTTTTATTAAATAATTTTTTTTTCTTAAATCACTTAAGACCTCATCATCTGTGCAATCATTCATATCCCCAGGTTCATCCGTAACCACATTTTTAGAAAACATAACATCATCGTCACTTCTTTCATCATATGAGCTATAAGAAAATTGTGGCAAGGTAAATGTTTGCTCTTCATCATTGAATTCATCATTTTCTGTTTCAAAATTGTCCTATTCTTCATCATATGTTTGACAGTGCATCTCTTCCTCCCTTTCAAAATGCACTTCTTCAGCCTCATACTGTCCTCATTCTCTATTTCATAATGCTCTCAACCTCTATTTTATAATACCTAAACCTCTGTTTTATAATGCTTCAACCTCTTCAGCCTCACACTGCCCCTCATTCTCTCTTTCAGTTTGGGACTCTATCTCTGTTTCACATATTAGAAATTGTGGCTCTACTTCATCTGTTACATTTGGGGTTAACATGTGGTATATTAAATTATTAGCCATTCTAATTGTATTTAAATTATTAAATATGAAGTTTAATATTAAAATATTTTTAGTAATATTCAAAAATTATACATAATCTAACTAGGCTTTAAAATTTTTAAATAGTAAATATAACAAAAAATATTGATGTATATTAAAACTATATAATATAGTATATAAATATACTAATACACATAAAGATACTTGCATAATTGAGTAAGTTATAAGATAAGTAGTAATACTTATAATAAATACTATATATATATTAAGAAATTAAAATATTATAATAAATTGATATAGCTAATACATAATTACTAGTTTATACTTTACAAGGATTAATATATATTAATCATATATACATTAAAAACTATACATCACAATCAATTAAGGAATACACATATACATCATAGTATATACATATAAATATAAAATTAAAACTTAATCTTAATTAAAATTTATGTATCGTACATAATTAAAATGAATAAATAAATATATAAAATAATTAATTATACAAACAAGAGTACAACTTTATATATATATATATATATATATATATATATATATATATATATATGAGAGCATTTCCATGACATACCCTCTTAAACAACATACCCAACATACCCCTTTTAGCGACGGACCCGGCGACGGTTTGGTCCGTCGCCATAGGTTCGTCCGTCTCTAAATATTTTAGAGACGGATTTTGTTGTCCGTCTCTAAAACATTTAGCGACGGACGAACCTATGGCGACGGACCAAACCGTCGCCAGGTCCGTCGCTAAAGGGGGTATGTTGGGTATGTTGTTTTAGAGGGTATGTCATGGATCCTTTCTAATATATATATATATATATATATATATATATATATATATATATATATATATATATATTATCTGGGAGAATCAAAAGCGTTGAGTTAATCCAACAATCAAGACCATGATCGCCCACTAATTGTAAGAACCAGTCAAAGTATGACACACATATTTCACTAACCAAGAAACTTGTTTTACCAATCTGGCAATCACCTAAGAGACTTATTTTCAGAGTAACCAAATCAGAGGGATCCTTGTAGAGCTCCAAGAACCGTGACGCTGCCGCTTCTCTCCCCGAATAAGCGCTCGACATGGATATCGACGATAGAGAAGAAGAGATGATAGGAGGCTGCAAATGCGCACCGATACTGAACCAATTTTCCGATCTAACAAGTAAGAACCCTAGCCAATTTATTCCCTTTATGATTACAACCACTTTACGTAACTATCCCAGTTTGAAAGTTATATCCCAAATACACAATGAATTGGGTGAATATAGGGAGTGTGGAACGTTTAACCACAACAATCTGGAAAAACTACACACATATTTAAAAAAAGGAAATGTATATAAATTATTTAGGAACAATGGAACTTAACATGATCGGTAAAGAATCAAAGACAATTATGCAATTTAATATTACCCCACAACTAGTGACGAGATACGAAGAGATATATTTTGTATATATGGCTCTATCACCAAAGGTATATATATCAATCAGTAATAATTGGATTTATAATAACAGTAATAGATGTCAAACTAGTAAATTATCAATTTAGCTCAAACTCCATAAAATATAAATGTTCGAGGACTACAACAGAGAATGAAATATTATTGCATGAATAAAATAAGTAACAGGATAAAGATTTACTAATACCTTCCTTGCCAAATAATAACTTCAATGTAAAAATGACTACCACTAAATAATAGGCAAAAAAATGGGTAAAAGTTCTGTAACCTGTACATACCTAAGTAGTGTATCACCTTCTTGGTACCCAAGAAAGCCTCTTCATGACATCACTACTGTTGTGCAGGTACTTGCGTGTACAGTGTATATTGTTTATTATGCTGTCTTACAATTTTAGAATGTGATGTCTTGTTTATACTGGGAGAGTTTTTTCATTGGTGGTGTTATTGGATGAGGGGTGCTATGTTGCGACAAATTTATTGTGGAAATATGAGATAAAAGAGGGTATAAAGAAGGGACAACCATTTATTATTGTTCTATTTTACTGAGCAAAATTAATTGACATATAAATAATTATCCTTGTTGGGGTGGAGCTTCACTTATGAAGTGATTTGTTGTTCACCCTTGTGTGTACAGGGTTGGATACATGGCTTGTATTGTTGTAATGAAAGGGTTAATAGCTGAGGTTGCTTATGGTCATTTTTAATGCAAACCTTGCTATTTTGTTTGAGTTGCATGTTAATGTTGTCTTCCTATGGAGGATCTTTGTACCTATTTTAGCAGTAAATTGATTTATACACCAGAAGAGGAGCTTCAGTTGTTTACGTTGATAGGGAGCAGTAATTAATTATGGCGTCATACAGCCTATGGAGGATATGTGCAGCTTATGGCGGATATGGGCACCTTTTATGGTGAAGCTATTCAAGAGGATTTGCGACTCTCGAGAGGACTTACACCGCAGAAGATTTCAAGAGAACAACCTGTTACTTTATCGACAGGTGGAAATGCATTTGTTTATTGTACAAAAATATATTGGTACTCCTGGCTGCCTCTATCTGTTGCTGGGTGATTTTGTGGTTTTATTATGGTAATGTTTTCAATTAATACATTTCTGGCTGTTGGGGATATATCTTCAAGCTTTTGAGGTTTTTTCTTAGTTAATCATCTATATTGTTACTGCCTAACACATCATGGTTAGTTTTTTGTATCTATGTTGTTACTAGGGGCTATTCGTAATAATGGTGAGGTTTTTGTTTTTTTTTTTTTAATTTTTTAATTTTTTAATTTGTAGTTCTAACTAGTATGAGATTTGTTCTTTCCTATAGTTATTTTATTGATTAGTATTTTTTCCCCTCAAAGTTCGGGATTTTGATTTGATTATAATTTGTTTAGCCCGTGTGTTGTGTACATAACATTTAGATCAATTTAATCTGTGGATGTGGCAGCTGTAGGGATATGGTTGTTCATGTAGAGTAGAGCAGCAAAGCTGATGAGTTGGTGAGTCCACTTTTTCTGTGGTGTACTGTCTAAGATTATGCTTTAAAAAATCCTTTCCCAACTGTATATTGGGTTTGTGATAAATTGTGGGCATAGTGTGTATGCAAGTGACTGTGTGTACACATGCTACTGTACGTACTATGTATAATAGTTTTGATTTGGCTAAAGTAATAGATGAATCTTTGTAAGTATGTTTTGAACAAGTTGTATGATTCTTATGTTTTGAAATTCTTTCGTTATAGTTTTTTGGTTCTTGCTTGGTTATTGTATTTTTTCATCTTTTACAATCAATTAGATAGTAACACATTCACAATTAGATTGTTTTTGTCACTTACTAGAAGTTCACACTAAGTAATAAGAAAAGATTTGGGTCTCTTATGCTAAATCTCATGATAATTAATCAATATGTGCATGAACTTCTTTATGTTTTTTCCATTGTCTGATTTCCATATATTTTTACTTGTAGTTAAAAAACACTCAAATGTGTCCATTTGAATCTTGGATTGCATTGAAGTGACATTGATTCATATTGAGACACATCGTTCAATTAGTAATGGATGTGCAATGCCATATGGGATGTTGAATAATATACAATTGACTTTGATATGTTTTTTGGCTAAATACTCAGTTTAAAGGTTTACTTTATGTATATGTTTGATGAGTTCACAATTCCATCCAAGTCTTGGAATAATGTTAAAACTAAGAAATGTATTGATAAATGACTTTATTTCAACCTCCAATGGGCTTATATCACCTGGCTCTTTTGAATTATGTGACTAATGAATGTGTTAATTGTTTTCTTTATTCTTTTTGGCCAAGTCAGTTTCTTACATTAAAGGTGAATTAGATCATTGATGTTCACTTTCTATATTTTATGACATTAGACTTGTCTTAAAAGTTTCAATGAATATAGTATCTACTTTTCTCCATATCTAAGCTGAGTTTCATCACATATTGATAATTTTGACACTTCTGTGTCTCAACTTCACATTTTAGCTTGGTGACAAAATGGGCTATGGTCTTTCTAGAGAAGTTGATAGACCTTCAAGTTTCCTTGTTAAAATGTCAGCTTTAGTCGATATTTTTATTTCTAGTCATTTTTATCTATAACATAAGCTGGTCAAAAAGGCATAATTCTTATATACTTTTGTGCAGTTCTTATCTACTTGTGCCTATATAGTCCTTGAATAGCAATGTTATTGTTTATAATACAATCTACTTTGTTTTTTTTAAAAGAAGTTCATTTTTTTTTAACTAGTTACGCTTAGTACTTTATATTAGATTGAGAGCCCTGTATTGCATGTTCTAACATGTGATCTCAAATACTGGTTTAATTATAATATCTACTCTGCTTGATTATGGATTCTATTTGGAAATAATAAACTTTCCGAGGTCAAGAGGCAAATTTTTTACCTACTGCAGTTTAGGTAATGAACTATTCAGATTCTTTAATTTTGTTTGATTTGGTTGTGGAAAGTCATGTATATCATCATGCCTATTTATTTCTTTAGTTCTGAATCATGCCTAGTGATTGACTCCTTGTTATCTGTTTTATGGAAGGAATGAAGAATTACGATGTTCTTTCAGTTCACTAAAATTATTGAAATTGAAAGAGCCCAACTGTTGGAAGAAGAAGTCAACGTACTCGCATTACAAGTTGTTGACAGTACACCAGCGTATTATCATTGAATCATCTTCTGCTTTAACTACTTATTTATATATCTTTTTCATTATTTTTTTAATGTTGGGTGCAACTTTTTTCTTTACTTAATCGAGCATTTTTTGAGTTCATGCATTAAGTTTGGTATGCAATTTCAGTACGATCTTGCTAATGTGCGCTTTGCCACACTAATTCATTATGCTATTACTGTAGGTGTTAGTTATTGAAGAAATTTATCAAGAATAAAAGTTTTTCTTTCTTGTCATATTTTCAAGAGACTACCTAGTGTCTCCTATGTTGCTGCTTGTATACATTGTTAGTACTTGGAACTAGTGCAATTTGATATACTTTGGTTTACTTCTAAAAAATTAAATATATTTTGATGCTTCTTAACAACTATATAAGTAGAGGTACTGAAGTTTACTTTAGTAGAACTTTGAGATACAACAGTTAGATGATATGAATATATGATAGCTTCTAGAATTTGTAAATGCATGTGAAAAACATTATATCTAACCAAGTTATGTGCTGCTTTATAATTCAATCCATCCATAATAGACTTTTTGTATTTCTGAAACTCTATTATCTTTATGTATTAATTTTGGCACTACGAGTCTCTGCGGACCTATTTGCTTCATTTTACTACAACTATGACTTACTATTTTTTTAAATATATGTAGGAAGACTGTTCCTCTCTGCATTGCAATATTAGGTACCAAATTTCCTGTATATGATGCACTATGTTTATGGAAGAAAAGGGACGAAATAAGAAATGTACTCTCTCTATATATGTAAATGTATATTTGATTGAAGAACTATGGCAGCATTAGATGGTTGATTGTAATTAAAGATGATGAATGATTATGTACTGGATGATTTTATTAAGTTAATAATATTTTAGTATTTTTTTATTTTTGTCATTATTTGTTGTGGGGTCATTGAGCCAGTCAGGTACAAAACAAGATTGTCAATATTTGATTTGGCAATGATACAGTCAATGGCTATTTCTTTACCAAAGCGTTGAACAATTAAAGGATATAGCAACAATTTTTTATAAATTTAGCAACAAGGTTTCGTTGCTAATGGCATTAAAATACAATTTTTGGCAACGAAAAACTAACTCAATAACAACGGGGAGGATATTGTTGCTATATCCAAATAAAAAAGTAACATTTATATCGTTGCAAATCATATCAATTTTACTAATCAACAACTTTCGTTACTATTGAAAAAAAACCCATAACAAACATTATTGTTGCTGATTAATCATAATATTGTTGCAAAATAGTATAATCAGCAATGAACATTGTTACTAAAAAGTATACAATCAGCAACGAAAATAGGTTTCGGCAACAGTTTACATGCTTTTCCATAACGAAACCGATTGTTGGAAAAAGTGAACCAACCACAACGAAATCACTTGTTCGTTGCAAAAAAAGAGTTCATTTCATTGCCAATTAGTAGGATTTTGTAACGAAAGATGATTTTCAGTAATGATTTTGTATTTATTCTGCAACAAAATATTTCATTGCTATAGGTTCAAGGCTTATGCACGAAAGCCAACCTTCGTTGCAAAATGTATCACTTTCGGCAACGGCTAAAATACATTCGTTACGGAACAATTAGCAACGCTCATTGCGCAATGAAAGGTGAAACGACAAAAAAATCGTTGCTAAATGTCTTTAGCAAGGAAATTTGGCACTTTTAGCAACGAAAAGCGGTTGTTACTAAATCCCCATTTTTTTGTAGCGCTACTTTTAATTTTTCACTTGCACTAAAGTCAATCGCCCTTGTATCTAATACATATCTTCTCTAAGTGACAATCAAACTGCTGTTAAGTTAACGCTTTAGTAAATGGATCTGTATTGTTGTTCTGAGAGTCTACCATCTCTATAGTGACATTTCCTCTTTTAATGACTTCTCTAATCAAACGAAAGTGCTATAACACATATCTAGATTTCAGACGAGACCTTGGTTCCTTGGCGAATTAAAATCCTTTAATGCTAGGAATCATTCCAGGTTCTGTAATGAACTTATTCATCCAAACAATCTTCTTTGCAACTCCACTTACAGCTATATACTTTGCTTTTGTCACTAATTCAGTAACTATTTACTACTTGGAACCTTTTTCAACTCATTATACCACTGTTTAAGTTAATCATATTACCTGAAACGGATTACTATTGTGTTGGTCAATTTGACAAAAATTGAGTCTATTAAGTCCTCTAGTTTCAAATCAAACCCACCATTAAAAACTCCTATCTAATATTCTTTTTCAGGATTGAATTGATATATGCTTATCACACATCAAGTCTAGTACATATTATCTGATACATGATAGATCCTATTGCGGAAATATAAGGGATCTTACTCATTCAACATCTATCTTTAGGTGTCTTTGGGGACATTTTCTTTTAGAGATGTACTCCATGACTCATCGGTATGAGACATCTCTTGGAGTCTTCCATGCTAAACCTGAAGAGGGTATGCTTGGCGTGGATGGAAATAAAGGGATTAAAGCTTAGGGATATCCAGTTCAAGTTCCAATCGGACCAGTTATGCAAGCACAAGCTAGAAGATTCAAGGAAGGACTTATCGGATTAAAAATTCAAGAAGTTTGGGTTAGAGAAATTGCAAGCAATACAAGTCATGATGATGATCCAAAGTTATTTCAAGTGTTGCAAATAGGTTCGAGTTAAAACTAGTCAGGAACGAAAAATCAAAATTTTGAATTCCAGGCATGCGCCCCGACACACGAAAATGAACTAGAGGCATGTACCACAGTGCATATCAACAGAAAGCTCGGTGCCTAGGCAGACCGGCAAGTTGTGGTAGAGAGTCATGCGCCTCGGCGTACGACACAAAAATAAAACCATGCGTCCCAATGCACGGTCGTGACATGGAAATTTTTTAACGAATTTTTGAATCATTTTTTGATATTTTATCCAATTTGGCTTAGGATCTGTTACCTTTTTAGATTTGATTTATTTTGTAATTATATTTCCTGTTAGTTATCAAACAACATCAATATTAATTATTTAATATATTTTCTTTACAATAAATTATTCTTCATCTTTTTGTTCTTTGAGAATTTTTGAGCAATTTTTAGTTATTCACGAGATTCAATATTGACTTATACAACAATTCATAGTTGTCTGTTATGTCTTCTACTACATTAATCGTTGATTGTACCAATGTTTCTATCTCTTTATAGACAATGGGTTGAGGTGTCGTTGGTGTTCCATTTAACGCAATTTTTCTTACATAAACAATTGTACCAAGGTTCTCGCTTCTTAATAAGTGTCGGGTTAAAGTATTGTGCGTGTTCCATAATACAACTTAATAATAAAATGATCCAGGCAGCGTTTATCTTACGGAAGCATACCGTGAACCTTCATAGACCTTATCAGTTTGTATCAGAGCTATGTTCATCTAGCGGGTTATCTGTCTTTACTTTTCTTGTTCTAGTGATTTTTTTTTAAGTAAAAAAAAAGTATACAAAAAGAATATATACGAGGGAAAATTTGTAGCGTGGTGATTAATGGAGGTAGTTATACGAACATTGCAAGTACACTCATGGTGGAGAAGTTGAGTCTACAGATGATCAAACATCCCCAACCATACAAGTTATAATGAGTTAATGCTAATGGAGAAATCAAAGTGACTAAGCAAGTGTTGGTGCTATTTAGCATAGGTAAGTGTGAAGATGAAGTATTGTATGATGTGGTTCTAATGCAGGCATGCCATTTTTTACTTGGAAGACACTACTACAAAACAGTAAAAAGATAACACTTAAACAACAAGGTTTTTATAAAAAACGTCGTGGTGTTTTTTTTCACAACGTTTTTTCAAAAAACGTTATAGATACATATGCAAAAACGTTATGTATTTATAAGAGGCAATATTTAGTTTTAAAGTTATAACGTTTTTTTAAAAAAAAAGTTATCTATTTAAAAAACACGGAGCTTGAAAAAATCGCGCGGAAGTGAAAATTTGAAATTAAAACATGGAGCATATCATCAATATACTAATATCAATATTAATATATCCTTCGGCTCTTTCTCCTTCTTCTTTTCACACGCCTTTTCCTCTTCATCTTCCATATTCGTTTTCGAGAAAATCTAAAGTTAAGAAGCAAAGGTATTGTTGGCACATTAAATCAGATTCTCATAGAAGACGAGAGAAATCAACAGAAAGAAGGTAGTTCATCATAGAATTTACCGCCGTTGCTCTGTATCGACCTATCTAAGCCCTCAATTTCAACCTTCTATGAAAGGCAGGTACGCCTTATCAGAGTTTAGGGTTTCTTTACCAATATCTTTTCCAAGGTTCGGAAGTTCTTTGCCGGTTTTTGGAATTTTCAGGTACTCGTCCCTACCTTTCTCAGCGCGCACACACATGTAAAGATAAACTGAAAAATAAAATTGATAACCCTAATAATGTTTTGAGGATGTTAGAGTTTAGTTAAGCAAAGTAGTTCAATTAATGGCTACAATGTCATCAATACTTAGGATCTATTTCTCGATGGGTAGGAGAGAGCAGAAGAATCTCTTGGTGGCGATTTGGATCTAAGAAGCTTGATATTGTTCGAGTTCCTGATGTTACCCCTGTAGAAGTTGTTGGAGTGATATGCGGAAGTGAGAAGAGTAGCAATTTTGTTCTAGCTAATTTGTAAGATACCAGTATGACACTTTGTTGAGAAGGGTTATCAAACAATAATTGAACAATATAGGGTAATTACAATCATATTTGATTTCAATATGATCTTGCAGTAAGCTAATACCAATTTTCTTGATAGTTACTGTGACGACCCCAAATCCGGGTTCCTTGAATCTCGGATCCGGTTCAACACGAGTACAACATTTTCCTTGTTGTTCATGAATTACAACAATATTATAATTGGTAAATAACCATTTATTTACAATTTTACAACATCTCTTTCTATTCCAGAATCGAAATCTTTATACATTCCTAGTATGTCTTAATATCATACATGATACGAAATTATATTACAATTAACTTGTGTATTTAACACTTATATAACATACCAACTAAAGTCTTATACTACACAATCATTTACCTGTCCAATTCGGACTAATATCTACAACAAATATTTAGATCTTTGGTGAAAGTAATATATTTTCCTGTTACTTGATCTTTATCGAGAACTTCAAATGATTTGCACTATCTGAAAATGTTGGTTTAGACAAGAGTGAGCACGACGGCTCAGCAAGTCTAACAGATAGCACATAACACATAGTTCATGTTTATACATGTTTCTCATGCTTCATGCATTACATTATATGAATGCATCATGCTTCTCATGCTTTGCATTTATTCATGCAACATACTGATCATGCATTGGAATGAATACATGACATACAGTTCAACTTATTCAATTAATTCAGGCTTTCTATCATATAGAATCAACACACCTCATATGGTTTCACCAAAAACATATTTAATTCAAATTCTCACATGCTTCAAGTGCACACACAACAGTTATACACATAGCAACAATATCTGAAAAACTTGCCTGGTTCGCTTTTACCAGTTATGCTTATTTGCGTCTTTTGTTCAACCTACAATTTATATAGGAAATTGACATAATCATTAGATGCAATGACTATTACTTAGCCTTTATATAAGACTCTAACTTTAAATTATTAACTCTTAAGATGTCCGACAAACGAACCCTTAAGTTCCGGACAAAACCCTAGCCCAAACCTAGTTGGACATGTCGGGTACACTTAACCAACTTACGCATTCACTATACGTTCATCGTACGACTTACTTTTAATAAGTTGTCTAAAATTTAGTCGCAAACGGACTATTTACTTTGGTTTAATTCAATTAAACATTCTTCTTTTTCATAACTTAATGATTCGGACATTTAATAGTGTACCAAATACCTCAAAATATTATCTGTCCTTGATAACATACAACTATATTCAAATATTATTAACCATTTAATAATATTTTAAATCTCTTACTAATATTATTATTCATTTAATAATATTTTAGTCATTTATTAATATTATCAACCATTTAATAATATTTTAATCACTTATTAATATTATTATCCATTTAATAATATTTTAATCACTCATTAATATTATTAACCATAATAATAATATTTTAATCACTTATTAATGCTATTATCCATTAAATAATATTTTAATCACTTATTAATATTATTAACCATTTAATAATATTTTAATCACACATTAATATTATTAACCATTTAATAATATTTTAATCACTTATTAATATTATTATCCATTTAATAATATTTTAATCACTCATTAATATTATTAACCATTTAAAAATATTTTAATCACTTATTAATATTATTAACCATTTAATAATATTTTAATCACTTATTAATATTATTAACCATTTAATAATATTTTAATCACATATTAATATTATTAGCCATTTAATAATATTTTAATCACTCATTAATATTATTAACCATTTAATAATATTTTAATCACACATTAATATTATTAACCATTTAATAATATTTTAATCACACATTAATATTATTAACTATTTAATAATATTATAATCACATATTAATATTATTAACCATTTAATAATATTTTATTCATTATCTAATATTATTAATTATTTAATAATATTTTATTTATTATATAATATTATTACTCTTTTAATAATATTCTAATCACTTATTCAAAAACTCCATATATTAGTTTATTATACAAACACACTCATTTTACACTTATATGAACTTAATTTTTCATAAAAATCCAACCCGGACCGAACTGACCCGACCCGGACGACAAAAAAAACTCTGATGGAGTAGCGAGGTCTCCCCGTAAGGTGGCGCGGCCGCCCCGGACAACAAAACAACACAAAAACCATCTGGTGGAGTGGGGTGGCCGCCTCGTAAAGTAGCGAGGCCGCCCCGGTCATGCAGCATTTTTTCACTGTTTGGGCTGTCCGACAGCCATAACTTCTTCATTTTAAAACATTTTGGGGTGATTCTTGAGTCCATTCTCATCCGAATTTTCCCCTATACAATTGCTCGTTAGAACACAAATCCAAATTCCAAATGGATCTATGCTTAAAATCGCTCACAATGCAACCTAGGGTTTTAAAATCAACATGCTTTGAGGAAAAATCCATAACTTCTTTATTTTTCCACATTTTTGAAAGATTCAAGTTGGGTTTTCTTAAAAACTCATAAAGGTAACTTTTTAGCCATAGAAATCCAATTTTCAACTTTTACATTTCAAACTACAACATTAAATAGCGCATAGCTACCTAGGTTTTTACCGGTAAAGCTTAATATAGACATTTCTTGCATTTTTATGCATACCGCTCATACCAAAACATGATTTAACTATATCAAATCATGATTCTACCAATATAACGTAGCTTAAGACTTCTAGAGCATCAAAATAACTTTTGATCGGTTAAAAATATATTTTGACCGATTAAAACTTATATAAACTATAAAAATGAAATAGGTGAAGGTTAGATCACTTTTGAACCTCTTGATCATGGATGCTCTTCTTCGTCTTGACATGATCTTAGCTTGTGACCTCCTCTTGTCCATGCTCTAGCAAATTTCCTTGGTGGATCTTCAATCTCACAAAGGTTTGCTACCTATCTCTCAAAGAGCTCTATCTCTTTTCTATCTAGAACTCTTACAAAATGACTAGCAAAACATATATAACAAATGGGTGGAGCATGCTATATATAGCCCTCCCTTAATTATCATCAACTCCTACTAATCAACCAACATTGGTTAAATTAGAGACTAAGCTAGATTACTATTTGATTGAATGACCACTTTGATTGACAAAGTGATTGACATCCATCAAAACTCAACACAAGCAACCAATGGAGTATTTTAAAAGCAACAAAGATGCACAAGCCACCAATTGGGCCCCCCCAAATCTGTTGGAGAAATACTCCATTTTGGCTCAAATTTTGATTTAATTTTAATGCCTATATATATATATATATATATATATATATATATATATATATATATATATTTATTTATTTATTGACCATTCTTTAACTACCATTTGGGCTCCACATTGGACTTATGAATTAAATCTATTGGGCTCATCATTTAATTTGTTTGGGCTCAATTTATTTATTACATTGGGCTAACATTAAATACCCTATGTTTCATTTAATTAAAACAAGCATTGGGCTTGATTAATTATAACTTGAATCAAGGTTTAATTAATTACATGGACTACTAGGTTAATTTATTTAACTTAGTTTAATACATCAATTGGACTTGTAATATAATCCAATTAGACTTACCTTTAATTATTCTACCACATTGGGTTACATAATTAACTCATCCATAGTTAATTCTCAACACTACCTTCTTTCCTCTAGCAATTAACCAATGTTTGGTTAATGCTCTCTCATGTCTACCAACTAGGGTTATTCAATTAACCCTACACTAGTTAATTCTCTACACTCAATCAATACTTGAAATTTCCCAACATATTGACCAACATTTGACTTTTAAATTTGGACTCAATATTTGGGCTACTAGTTTATTTTGCATTGGGCTCCCTTATTTAATTATTTGGGTTACCCAACACAACTCACACATCTTTATAACTTGGGCTAGGTAATTAATTTAATTGGACTTATATTAATTACTTCTTGGACTATTAATCAACATAACATTTGGGCTTATTATTTAATTACCCACTTCATACCAATATTTTCATATTGGGCTAACATCTATAATCCTTTTGGGCTAGTCCACTAGTAGTAATTAAATTACTTGAACTCTATACCACAACTTAATAATTAAGTTAATTACTTAATCAACTAACTTCTTAATATTGTCATTCTAGACAAACTTTCTAGTTTTTATATAACTTTAACTCATAACTAATATAATTAACATAATTAATTATATTTCATGACTTTCATTCTTACTTCATATTTAAACTAATTAATTTATTAGTTTTATTGAGTATTAATTTACTCATCTTCTTGTTTGGCTAACAAACACAACTCTAGGAATATATAATTATGTATATATATCCTTATAACCATCTTCACTTCTCAAATGAATTTATTTCCTTAATAAATTGTTTATATGCATCATAAAATATTTTCACATTTAATTTCTAACAAATACATTATGTTAAAAAAAATGTTTACCCATTTTCTACACACCTTACTTCTCACATTCTAGGTTTTAAACATTAACCTTTAATAAAATCAATTAAGATATTATTTAAAATCTTGAAAATATCTGGGATATTACAGTTACTATATGAATGGCATCCTACTTTAAATTGGAGTTTTTTTTTTACGTTTTGTAGATGTTGAATATGCAATGGGTTAATATGTAAAAATCCCTTATAAATCAGGTACACTGTTCAGAGAGTTCAGACTAACGAGCTTATGGATTTACCGTGTTTCTAATCTTAAAACCTTTCTGTACCGACTACCTGCATTGAACTTGTTGATTTCAGCTGTATGATTAGGTTGAGTAATGTGACCAAAATTTTTGTTTATAATAATAACATCTTTCTTTATATAGTTACTTGCAAATTGTACCTACTGAAGACTCTGTTTATTTATTTTCTGGCGCAACTAGTTACGAGATGCTGCTTCTTCACAGGCAACTGGAGCAGTAGATGGAGTTTGTGGTTAAGGTACTACAACCAGGCCCTTTGGGAATTACTGAACACAAGTTTTCCGCTGAGGAGATAGACCAGGCAAATGCTACAGTTAAGAGACCTGTGTCTCTGTCTTTCTTAATCATTTGAATGTTTGAAGATGGAGGAGTGAGGACAAGTATGTCTACCTTTTCACGATTTTATGTTCCTGGTCATGTTTCGTTATATTTAAAGTGATATGTTTCTTTTTTGGTATAGCAAATGTTAGAAATTGTGTTCTTAGACCATATAGTTTTAGTTAAAAAGAGTTCATGAATAAATCATTTTTGTGATTTAGCTATTCAATAACAATTAGTGGCATATTTCTTTCTAGAAGTACTCAGCGAATGCCTTGTTTAAATATTTTGAAATCACAACTACCTTTGTATGTTGGAAATTATAAACTTTCTTACGACAACTATTCAAGGAGTGTTAAAATAAGAACAGAGTTAGACATTTTATCTCACTTCAATTTCTTTTTGGTCGTCTTTGTGTTTCCTTGTGTTGTAATGGTGATGTGAACACCTCTACCCTCGTGTTTATTGTATTACTAAGTACATATCAAATAAATAATTAAACTTGTAACGGGAAGGGGAGGGAGTATGTCATTATTTGTACTTCACTTCCATTTATTAATGGATGTAATAGTTTGATGCTGAACACATACTTGGACGCTTTTGCAATACTTTTGTCTCCTTCATTTTTTGACATTTACTAATTTTGCAGCCTGAATAAATTTGTCCATTCCATTTGCTTTTAGCTTTGACATAATATACGTTCAGGTTAAGAAGGGATGATCTAAAACTATTAGAGCTTATACGTTCAAGTTGAGAAACGAGATATAAAATGGAGGCTTTCCGGCTTCTTGAAGTTGCAATTCAACAGTCCGCCACAGATCATTCCACTGGTAATTATGAACTTTTTGTTTTGAGTTTTCATTCTCTAGTTTTAACATTTTTCACATCCTCAAGTCTTTTGTACATGGAAAAGTGATCTTCTATTACATTTCAGTGAATCAGTGGGAAAGAATACTTGTTGGCTCCATTGCACGATGGATTAACATTTCTTTTCAGAATTTTGTCTATAGTTACCTCATTAAGCATGAAGACTACAAGTGTGTATTATTGTAGACAAAGAAACCTGTAGTTCTCCCAATAAAGAATATCAACTTTCTTTCCTTATGTTGCCTGTTTACCCAACTCACTACAGGGAAATAAACTTGCCCAACTAACTTATTTCCTCTTAAATATTTAAGATCTAATGTCATTGTTGATATGGATCTCATCACGACTGGGGTGTCTGCAAGCAAGCGAATGAATCGAACTAGCTTTCTCTATCTCCCAAATTAAATTTTTGGTACACATGTCAACATTTGGTTTTGATGTTAAAACAAAGTAGACAACTTTTGTGCTATTTATTAAAGAAAAGAAAGCTACACATTGAAGTTAAAAGCACATATTAATTGATATTAACATGTACAATAATATTAATATATTATATTGAATGAAAAAAAATTCAACTATTATATTGTGTCTTAACATGCTTTACTCTGTCTCATGGATTCTCAGATTTGATAATTTGGATGAAAAACTTTGATGTGGCAATCACCAATCTAGACATTTACTTCTTTCTTTTTAATTATTTACTGTTTGGTGTTAATACTAGCCTTATTAGTTAAGATGATATTTGTGATTGTGATTGTGATATAAATCATAACCTTCTAATGCAAATGGATGGATACAAGAGAATCTATATTCTTGATTTTTATTTCTAAAATGTGACTGAGAGACAAAGTAGACATTGTCAATTTATGAATGCAAATATCTGATATCGCTACTGTTATGGCTGTCTTAGTTATTTTTTTTAGTTTATTAACACAACTTGTTCTGCTCTGTTGGATATCTGTTGCTTTATCTGTTTTGTCTCCTTTAGTTGTTCAGACCATGATGATGGCTGAGTTTGGCTTGGAGATGCAGTTTAGTTATTTTTTTTTGCAGTTTTGGGTTGATTGTGGGTTTGTTTGTGGGTCTGCTGTGGTTTGCTAACATTCTAATTTGTACTAAACTTGGCCAATTAGTCTACAGTGGGAGACTAACTTTTTGTTATTTTATTTCAGTGGGATAAGGCAAATGGATTAATGTACACATAAGAACAAATTGACGAAGTACGAGGTGAGTGGGCAGCTTATGTGAGCAGCTACATGTAAGCCTCGAGTTAACAGTGGATGTACATGTTTAGATGAATGTATTTTGGGAGTTAACGGTGGGTGTACAGGTTAATTTAGATGAATGTATTTTGGGATAAGGCTTTTTTGCACATGATTAGGTAGTAGTGCACCATAGTTAGTTTGGTATATTTTGTGGATAGTTGGTATATTTTGTGGATGTAGTAATTTGAAACTGTAAACGTATGGTATTATTGGATGTATTTTGAAACTGAGAATGGTTGATACATTTTGGTTTTAAATGAGAATTTAGAGTTTTTTTTAGCTATATATCATTGCATTAATGAGAAATTGTGTATGTATTTTCAAATATGGGCGAACTACAACTGTTTTTCAGTTAAACTACAACTGTCTGAAAACGTTGTTTAAATGTTACCAAATAGATGACACTTTATAAAACTTGTATAAATTTGTTTAAATGTTGTATGATGTAACAAATTACAACATTTTAAACCAGAAATGTGCTAAATAGATGAAACATTTAAAATGTTATATAAATGAGCATAAACGTTGTGTAATGTATTAACAAAGATATATTACAACATTTTTATGTTACACTACAACATTTTAAAAACGTTGTCTAAACGTACTACAATAGATGACATCTTATAAACGTTCTATAAATTAGTCTAAAGGTTGTGTGATGTATCAAACTACAACGTTTTATACCAGAAAATGTTGTGGAATGATACCATCTACAACATTTTCAAGCATCTTAGTATTTATTTAAAGATAATGTACAACGTTTTTTAGTAAAAAAACGTTGTGTTATGAGCCAACTACAACGTTTTAAAAAAGTTGTATAAAATGTGTCAAATAGATAACACCCTTAACCTCGACGTTTCTGGGAGAAAATTACAACATTTTTTAGGTGTTATCTTTTTACTGTTTTGTAGTAGTGAGACCATGACAATTTGATCTACGTGTGAAGCATGATAGGTTCACAAACAAGTATGCATTCGTCTACAAGCAAAAGCCAATTGTTTTGACACCACTGAGTCTGAAACAAGTTCATGAAGATCAATTATATTTGTAGAAAAGTTGTAGAGAGAGTGAAGAAAAAGAAAAATAAAAGAGTGAAAAGGAAAATAGTGCAAAAAAGAAAATTGAGAGGAAAGAAAGTGAGAAAAAAATAAAGAGAAAAATAATTTTTTGGCAAAAGAGAGTGATGCAAATAGGGCTTTATTTTTTAAACAACTGATGATTGTACTTTTATACAAGGAGGCATTTAATACTAACGAATCTAATTCTTCTTTGCCTAGTGCTGTTCCATCTCTTTTGTAAGAATATGGTGATGTATTTCTTGAGGATATACAAAAGGACTTACCACCTATTCGGGGAATAGAACATCAAATTGACTTTACACCCGATGCAACCATTCCAAATTGACCGGTTTATGGGGGCAATCCCGAGGAGACAGAAGAGATATAAAGGCAGGTTGATGAACTAATAGAAAAGGGGTTGGATAGAGAAAGCACGAGTCCATGTGTTGTTCCAATGATTTTGGTACCTAAGAAAGATGGGGGATGGCGTATATGCATCGATTGTCATACGATAAATAATATTATGGTAAAGTATCGACATCTTATTCTTAGAATAGATGATATGTTGGATGAATTGCATATATCTTGCATATTTTTTAAAATTGATTTGAAAAGTGAATATCATCAAATTAGAATGAAAGAATGAGATCAGTGGAAAACTACAGGAATGAGATGAGTGGAAAACCGCTTTTAAAACGAAATATGCTTTGTATGAGTGATTAGTTTTACCCTTTTGGATTAACTAATACACTTAGTACTTTCATGGAATTAATGAACCATGTTTTATGTCCTTTCATTGGGAAATTTATTGTTGCTTACTTTGATGATATTTTAGTCTATAACAAAAACTTGGACGATCATGTAATACATTTAAAATATATTTTAGATGTACTTAGGAAAGACAAGTTATTTGTAAACATGGAAAAATGCATATTTTGCATAGATAGAGTTGTTTTCCTTGGCTTTGTTGTTAGTTCACAGGGAATTCAAGTGGATGAAGGGAATATACGTTCAATCCAAGAATGGCCGAGTCCTACGAATGTGAGTAAAGTTCAAACTTTTCATGGGCTCGTGAGTTTTTATCAATGATTCGTAAGAGATTTCAGCAGCATTACTGCACCGTTAACTGAAGTCATCAAGAAGTGTGTAGGGTTCAAATGGGAGGATGAGAAAGAAAAGGCATTTCAATTGATTAAATTTAAATGAACTAATGCCTCTTTGCTTGCTTTACCTAATTTTACTAAAATGTTTGAGCTTGAATGTGATTTTTCAGGTTTAAGGATTGGGGTGGTATTGATGCAAGAAGGTATTTTAGCGAGAAGTTGAGTGGGGCGGTTCTTAACTATCCTACTTACGACAAGGAGTTGTACGCATTAGTTATAGCCTTGGAAACATGGTAGCATTACCTATGGCCTAAGGAATTTGTAATTCATATGGATCATAAGTCATTGAAGTTCTTAAAGGATCAACATAAATTGAATAAGTGACATGCGCAATGGATGGAGTTTATTAAGACATTTTCATGTCATTCGATACAAACATGGTAAAGAGAACATCGTGATCTATCGTGAAGGTATGTGTTGTTAAATACTCTTGATGCTAAATTACTTAGTTTTGAGTGAATTAAAGAATTATATGCTAGTGATTTTCGTGAAGAGTATGAATTTTGTGTTAAAATGCAGTAGGTAAGTACTTTAGGCATGGTGGTCTTTTGTTTCGTGAAAATAAATTGTGCAAGCCTGCTTGTTGTTTACGTGAGTAATTAGTTAAACAATCACATAGGGGTGGTTTGATGGGTCATTTTGGTGTAGTTAAGATATTATCTATTTTACAAGAATATTTTTATTGGCCGTATATGAAATGTGATGTAGTAAGAATTTGTGATAGATGTATTATGTGTCGTCAATCTAAATTATGTGTTCAACCCTATGGGTAATATACACCATTGCCTATACCTAGTGAGTCGTGGATTGATATTTCTATGGATTTCGTGTTGGGTTTACTTAGGTCTAAGAGTGGTCATGATTCTATTTTTGTGGTCGTGGATAGATTTTTTAAAATGACACATTTTATTCCATGTCACAAAACTGATGATGCTTCCAATGTTTCTAATTTGTTCTTTAGAGAAATTGTTAGATTGTATGGGATGCCTAAGACAATTGTTTTTGATAGAGATACTAAGTTCTTGAGTTACGTTTGGAAGACTTTGTGGTGTAAGTTAGGTACTAAATTGTTATTTTTTACTACTTGTCATCGACAAACTGATGGTCAAATGGAGGTAGTTAATAAAACTTTGTCATCATTGTTAAGGGCTATAATTAAAAAGAACATGAAGCATTGGGAAGAGTGCTTATCACGTGTTGAATTTGCTTATAATAGATCTGTTCATTCTACTATAAATTTTTCACCTTTTGAGATTCTATATGGTTTTAATCCTTTAACACCTTTCGATTTATCACCATTACCTGTTTATGAATTTACTAACATGGATGAAAAGAAAAAGGAGGATTTTAAGCATATACATGAGAAGGTTAAGCTCAACATTGAAAGGAAGACAGAGTAATACGTGAAGCATACGAATAAAGGGCGTAAGTAAGTGATCTTTCAGTCAGGTGAATGGGTGTGGTTACATTTGAGAAATGAGAGATTTTTAGCTCAAAGGTGTTCAAAATTGCTACCATAAGGAGATGGTCATTTTCAAGTTCTCGAGCGCATTAATGACAATGCCTATAAATTGGACTTACCAGGTGAGTATAATGTTAGTGCTACATTCAATATTTATGATTTAAGTCCATTTGATGCAGTTAATGATTTGAGGACAAATCATTTTCAAGAGGGGAGAGGAATGATGAGGGCATGCTTGGTTTGGATGGGAATAAAGGGATTAAACCTTGGGGAGATTCAATTCAAGTTCCAATTGGACAAGTTACGTGAGCACTAGCTAAAAGATTTAAGGAATGACTTATCAAATTAATAATTCAAGAAGTTTGGGCCAAAGAAAATGCAAGTAATACAAACCATGATGATGATTGAAATTTAGTTCAAGTGTTGCAAACAGGTTTGTGTCAAAACAAGTCAAAAAAGAAAAATCAAATTTTGGAATTCTAGGTATGCGCCCCGGTGCACGGAAATGAACTAGAGGCATGCATCTCGATGCATATCAACAGAGAGCTCAACACTTAGGCAGAAGAATTTACGTGCCTGAAAGAATTGTGGCATAGATTCATCTACCCTGACGCACGGTCACGACATGGAATGTTTCTGACAATTTTTTTGACTTGTTTTTTTATATTTTATCTGATTCAGCTTAGGATTTGTTACCTTTTTAGATTAGATTTCTTTTGTAACTATCCTATTAGTTTAAGGATTAGGAGTACATAAAATACTATAAATATTGGTTTATAGCTTTGTAATCAAACAACATCATTATTCATTATTCATTATTCAATATTCAATATATTTTCTTGAGAAAAAATTATTCTTCATCTTTTGATTTTTTGAGAATTTATGAGCGTTTCTTAATTATTCTTAAGATTCAATATTGACTTATCATACAACAATTTATAGCTGTGTGTGACATCATCTACCACATCAATTACCGATTATACAGAGATTTTTGTCTCTTTATAGAAAACGGGTTTAGGTGTCGTTGGTGTTCCATGCAACGCAATTTTCCTTACACAAAAAATTATACCAAGGTTCTCACTTCTCAATAAGCAACAGGTTGAGGTGTTATGCATGTTCCACAATATAACTTGGCTAGAAAATGATCCGGGCAGCGTTCACCTTACACAAGCATACCGTGGATCTTATCAAAACCTCTTTAGCATCGATTCAATGTATGTTCCTTAGGTCAAGTAAAGCATTCTTTTTGATTTATCTCTATAGATTTTTATTCCTAAAATATATGATGCTTCTTCCTAGTCCTTCATGGAGAAATGTTTACACAACCATATTTTTGACTGATTGTAGCATCAGTATGTCATTCCCTATTAGTGGTATATCAACATATAATACTAGGAATGTCACAACACTCCCACTAACCTTCGTGTACAAACATGGTTCATCCTAGTTTTTGATAAAATCAAACTTTTTAAATTTTCTCATTAAAACGGATGTTCCATCTTCGAGAAGCTTACTTTAATCCATAAATGGACTATTGTAGTTTACATACTTGATTTGCTCCATCTTTGGAGAAAAAACCATCTGGCTGTATCATATATACATCATATTTTGGTTTTCCATCAAGGAAGGGCGTCTTTAGGTCCATTTGTCAGATCTTGTATAATAAGCTACAACTGCAACCAAATTATAAATGGACTTAAGAATTACTAATAATGTAAAATTTTATCACAGTCAACTCATTCTCTTTATTTGAAACCTTTTGCAACTAGTCGG
Source organism: Hedera helix (assembly GCA_947179155.2). Taxonomy (NCBI): domain Eukaryota; kingdom Viridiplantae; phylum Streptophyta; class Magnoliopsida; order Apiales; family Araliaceae; genus Hedera; species Hedera helix. The sequence goes on along the minus strand of OX359270.1, from coordinate 15,576,838 downwards.
GCCTTATAGGTCTCTATCTTACCGTCTGTTCCTATCTTTCTCTTAAAGACCCATTTACACTCAATAGGCTTAATGCTCTCAGGTGGAGTAACCGAGTCCAAACTTGGTTCTCATACATGGATTCAATTTCATGGTCATCAGTCATTTTCTATTGAGTCTCTACTACTCATACATCATCATATTACAATGGATATCATCATCATCTATGATGCGTATCTCATCATCATCCTCGATGATGAATTCATATATATCAAGTATCTTCGGCATTCTTCCATATTTATGAATAGGTTTTAGTACATTAGGTCCTTTTACTTGGTCAGGTTCCTTCATTTGACTAGTAGTATTTTCCAGCTCTTAAACTTTTTTATGACCTATCTTACTCCCACTGACCACTTCAAGGATAAACTTCTTTTCTAAGAAGGTAAAGTACTTCAACAAACACCTTTTAATCAATAGAAATATAAAATAATACCCTAAACTTACTTTAGGTTATTCCACAAATTGATAATTGTCAGATCTTATCCCAAGCTTATCATTTTCAAAAAAAAAAAAAATTGGCATAAGCTAGACAACCCCAAATCTTTACATACTTAAGAATTGGTTTTATCCCTATCCATAAATCACATAGAGTCTTAGAGATAGATTTTGAAGGTACCTTATTAAATAGGTATGCGGTCGTTCCTAGGGAATAACCCTAGAAGGACACTAGAAGATCGGTAAAACTTATCATGGATAATCACCATGTCCATTGTGAGAAAATACCATTTTCTTTGAGACGATCTATAAATTCACTGCTTAAGTATTCCTTTCTAGATCTGATCGAAGAACTTTAATACTTTTTCAAGTTTGTTTCTCTACTTCACTTCTACATTCTTTGAACCTTTTAAATAATTTGAATTTGTATTTCATCAAATACATATATCCAAATCTAGAATGATCATCAGTGAAAGTAATGAAGTACAAATACCCTCCTCTTGCATTTGTTATCATAGGTCCTACACACAACTGCGTGCACCAACTCTAACAACTCTAACAACTCTACAACTCTCTCTCCATGTCAACTAAATGAAGATTTTGTCATTTTGTCCATGATACAAGATTCACAAGTTAGATATAATTCATAATCAGATAACTCTAAAAACATGTCTTTATGCTACTTGTTTAGTCTTGTTGCAATAATATAATCGAGTTTATAGTGTCATATGAAGGTATGATTCGCATCATCTCCTTTTCTTTTATTAGTTTGTTCAATTTTAAAAAAATATTTTCTTGTAAGTCAAGTATGCAAAGTCCATAAAGTAATCAACCAGTTCTAAATAAAATATTATCATTATAAATAGAACAATGATTGTTCTTTATTATAATATCAAAATCTTCCTTGGAACAGAAATAATATTTCTAATAAAAACTAGAACATAATAATAACTTACTAACTTAATTGACTTACCCGTAGGCAGTACTAAATTATAAATTTCTATGGCTAATGTATCAACCTTTTCTCCATTTCCCATACACATAATTACTTGTCCTTTGTTTAGCTTTCTACTTCTACTTAGTCTCTACATTGAATTATATATTTGAGAACTGTAACCGGTATCTAATACCCAAGTAGAACTTTGACTTATAAAAAGATTTATTTCAATCATAAACAAAATTATTTCTGTAGTTAAAGCTTCAACAAGCTTCTTTTTCTTTGTTACTGCAAGATACTCCTTGCAGTTCCTCTTCCACTGTCTCGATTTATCATAATGAAAACAAACTCATTTGTTCTCAAGGTCACTTTTCTTTCTGTCCTTAGCATGTGTCTTTCCTTTTACCTTCTTATTTTCTGACTCCTCAGAAAAACCTTTGGCCCTCTTTTGCTTCTTAGAAGATTCATCTACCAGTAAGACTAGGAGCTGTCTTGGGCCAACGAGTGAACAAAGTTGTGCATGCCATCTACTATGCTTCCCGAACTTTGAACGCTGCTCAGATTAACTACTCAACAACAGAAAAAGAATTACTCTCTGTTATTTTCTCTTTAGAAAAATTCTGATCTTATCTTCTTGGTACTAAAGTTGTAGTTTATTCTGACCATGTAGCTCTCAGGTACCTGTTAACCAAGAAGGATTCAAAACCAAGGATTATCAGATGGATCCTACTACTCCAAGAATTCGACTTGGAAATCAAAGATAAGAAAGGAGCAGAAAACTTGGTGGCAGACCATTTGAGCAGGCTGATTAAGGAGGAAAACTCTCTACCATTACAAAATTCTTTTCCAGACGAGCATATCCTTTCCATTGAAAATTCGGTACCCTGGTATGCAAATCTCGTTAACTATTTGGTTGGTGTTTACATGCCTAGTGAGTTTTCTAAACTCCAAAAAGAAAAGCTAAAAGGAGATGCGAAATATTATGTGTGGGATGATTTGTACTTGTGAAAATTTTGTTCTGATTAGGTAGTTAGAAGGTGTGTGCCTGATAGTGAGTTTTTGTCTATTCTTACTTTCTATTACTCTTATGCTTGTGGATGACATTTCGGACCTAAAAGAACAACCCATAAGGTTTTAAAATCTGGATTCTTTTGGCCAGCTATTTTTAAAGATTCTTATCTGTTTTGTAAATCATGTGCAAATTGCCAAAGGACAGGAAATATATCAAGTAGAAATCAAATGCCACAAAATCCTATTTTAATTGTTGAAATTTTTTATGTTTGGGGTATTGATTTTATGGGACCATTTCCTACTTCTTATGGTAATGTTCACATTCTTTTGGTTGTTGACTATGTTTCAAAATGGGTGAAACTAAAGCCACCAGGACTGACGATTCTAAAGTTGTTGCTGATTTTATCAAGTCTAACATCTTTGTCAGGTTTGGAACTCCAAAAGCTATAATCAGCAACAAAGGAACTCATTTCTGCAATAGGATGTTAACGGCTCTGTTTAAGAAGTACAATGTTATATATAGACTCTCTACAACCTATCACCCACATAGCAATGGCCAAGCTGAAGTGTCCAACCGTGAAGTCAAGTCCATTTTAGAGAAGGTTGTCAAGCCAAACAGAAAGGATTGGAGTCTGAAACTAGAAGATGCACTATGGGCATATAGGACAGCATTTAAAACTCCTATAGGGATGTCACCCTACAGGATTGTGTTCGGAAAGCCATGTCATATGCCAGTGGAACTATAACACAAAGTTTTTTGGGCAATCAAGCAATGCAATATGAGCCTAGATCAAGCAGGAGAGCACCAAATATTGCAGTTATAAGAGCTTGAAGAACTCCAAAATGAAGCATATGAAAGCTCAAAACTGTATAAAGAAAAGACAAAGGCGTTCCACGACAAGAAAATTTTAAGGAAAACCTTTACAGTGGGTCAACAAGTGCTCCTATACAATTCCTGATTGAAATTATTTACAGGTAAACTTCTTTCGTAGTGGGAAGGTTCATTTATTGTTGTTAATATTTTTCCTTATGGTGCAGTAGAAATCCATAATCCGAGTACCGAAAAAATATTCAAAGTGAACGACCATCGACTTAAACCATTCTATGACGGTCATCAAGTGAAAAACGTGGAGATCCTGGAGTTGACGGATCCAGTTTACCAAGATTGAGAGAAGAAAGTTGTCAAGCCAATGACAATAAATAAAGGCGCTGCTTGGGAGGCAACCCAATAAATCAGATTTGTATTTATTTTCCTTTTTCTTTTTATATTTATTTGTGCCTGTTCTTTGCATTTTTACTTTACATTGGGGACAATGTAAATTTTAAGTGTGGGGGAAGGGATTTATGAAATTTTGTTTTATTTTTAGGGAATTTTAAAAATTTTGAAATTTTATGGGTATATTCACTGCAAACTCTCACGAGACAAAACTCGTCCACTCGGGGTAAGTGTTCGTCCACTTGTTGCACGTGCTAAGTGTAACCGTGTTGCCTACGAAAATGGGATAGTTTTTTTTTAGGATTGAGACAGTTGAGCAATATTTTGATTTGAATTTTAATTTTTAACTGATGATAAAATTTTGATTTTTATTTAATAATTCTTGAAAAATTGATAACTTTTGCGTAATCTGAATTTTGACATTTTTGTTAGTCATAACTTTGTTTGAAATCTTTTATTATTTGCACATATCCATATGTTAAACTAATTTTAATTTGGAGAAAATTTATTTGGTTAAAAGCTTATAAGATATGTTTTTAATTATATATCTTATTTGAACATTACTTGAAGCGAATATAAGGTAAATATAATGTGGAGAAATGATTAAGGTAATTTTTCTAGGATTATTAGATTGACCTTACCTGAAAAAAAAAGTGAAACAATTGTCATGTGGTGGGTTGAGATGGAGCGTAAAACGCACTTACTCATAAACACATGCAGCGAGATGGAGCGTAAAACGCACTCGCTAGTGAGATAGAGTATAAAATGCACTCACCGTGAAAAAATGAAAAAAAAATGAAAAAAAAATGAGAAGGAAAAAAAAAGTCTTGCTAGCGGATTTTAATAAAACTTGGGAATGTATGTGATTAAAGTTAAATCCTAGTGTGGTTAAAATATAAAACATTTTGATCTTTTACTTTGTATTTATCTGTGTTAAATGGAAAGTGATGTGAAAATAAATGTATAGAATTTTAATATATTTTGTGATGTATTTGATTAGATGAATTGATCTAAATTTCTATTAGTTTGATATATATGGATTTTCACACACACACGAAGGATTGAAAATAAAGTAGAATTAATAATTAAGTTAAAATTTTGGATGATGTATTATTTTGAAATTTTTTAAGAGTTGTTGATTATAATCTTTGAGGTTGATGTGAAATTCATACTAATTTATTGCTCATGTAAATAGTCGAGTTGTTTGAGTCAGATATGTCAGGTTAGTTGAGTCACTTTAGTCTGTTGGGCTAGTTATATTTATTTTATTTTTGTTTTGCCCGAGGACGAGCAAAAGCTAAGTGTGGGGGTATTTGATAAGGTTAAATTATACGATATTTTTATTCCCTAATACTTAGTTTTTATATTTATTGTGTGCTTAAATGTTTAATTATTTAGCTTATTTTGGTTTTAATAGGTTTGATAGGATTTTAGTTAATTTATGTTAATTTAGGTAATTTTATAGTAATTTTATATTTCTTTTTATTTATGTTTTTTTATTTATTTTATGTGTTTTATTTATTATTATGTATTTTTATGATTTTTAGTATTTTTATATTATTTTTATTTAATTTTATTTATTTTATATTTTATTTTGTAGGAAAAATAAAGCTGGAGGGCAAATCTGTAAATTCTGCAAAAGTTCAATGGCAATTTGGTAATTTCGGACCTCCGACAGCGCAATGCGCGCGTATAGGCGGTATCAGCACCACAGAGCAAAATGACGTCGTTTTCACCAGAGAAACACGCCACGTAATGCGTGCGAAGAAGCGGACAAAGCAGACGCGCATAACCAGAAACGACGTCGTTTGGCAAAGATTCCGCGCAATGCGCGACGAGCTAGTGGCTGACTTGGTCAACGGAGCGAAGGGACTATTTGGCAGCGCGGAAATTGCCCAAAATGAAATTATTCGCAAATTTTTGCTACTTTTCGATTCCAAATTGGATTTTAATTCCAACTAGGGTTAGGATAATAATTATTTTATTTTTCTTTTATTTTTAATTATAAATCCTATTAGGGTTTGGACAAGTTAGAGGCCTATAAATAGAGAGTCAATCTCTCATTATTCATTGTAAGTTTTTGGTAGATCTTTCTTCTAGTTTCTTAGAGAGAGTTTTTCAACTAGTGGAGATTATTTTGAAGCATGTCAGACTAAGTTTTTATTTTCAGTTTTAAAGGGACGTTGAACCTTATTTTTAATTGATGTTTTAATTAAGTTTTATAATCTATTCCTTCTTGCATGAGATTTATTCTTGATAATCTGTTTTAATTGTTTTATGATATTTGCTTGATTAATTTGATAAGGGGCTGTTAAGTTAATCAATAATTTATCATATGCTAGATTAAGATTTGATATTAAGCAAATGATATTTTATCTGATCATAAGTAGCAATTAATAATATTTGATTGTGGACAAACTTTTGAATATTGTTATGATTATCAAGATGACAAGTTAAATAATCTGCGTTGTTATGATTGTTGCTTGGAATAATCTACTTCTCTAATTTTTAATGCAACTGTTATATTAAATATAAACTGATAGTTCTAGGTTGTATGATAGTTAGGGTCTTTTGTGAGCGATTGCTGCATTAGATTTATAATTTAAGGAGGATTTCGGGTAGCTTGGTGATTGTCGGTTATCTAGGATTAGTAATTTCAATTGAAGAAAAAGATAATAATAACTTGATTAATTTGTTGATTAAAAGAAGGGGATACTGAACTAAGGAACTGAAGTTTTTTTTAATTGATTTTTTTCATCTTTATTATTTATTATTTAGTTTTATGTGTTTGAATTTTAATTAGTTAATTAATAATTACAAATCCCCCATTTAATTAGATATTTTTGAAAACATTAGATTTATTAAAACAATTCACTCTCTGTGGGTTCGACTCTTACTTTCACTACTACATTAATATTTTTCAAAGTAAGATTTTATTTTTGGTTGCCTACGACAGCATCCCAGGTGTATTGGTCCTCTTCTTCCATATTGTCAAGGTTGTAATATTCATTAATTTTTGTCCCACCAAAATATACATCCTTACCTCGAACTCGCACCACATTCTCCTCCTTTCTAACATTGGTGTAGAATTCTCATACAATAGCTACCACAACACGCTCAGGATGAAGAGTTAAAGTGAACCAACTTTTAGCCATAATTATGCTCCATATATTGTCATCCATCACTTCGGGGTCATCCATCACTCCGGGGTCAAGACCACGCTCAGGAATGATGGTTTTTCTTTCCATCACTTCATAGTAATGCTCCTCTGCTTCCTTACTGACAAACCTCTTTTTATCATATGCTCTAGTTGCCTTAGAAATCTCTCCCCGCTAAAGTTTAGGACCCATGATAGCTCAATGCAATCACCAGACAAATGCACAAGCCACAACCAAGAAATAGCCCACAAATGACAAGAATTCTCTTTTAGGCAATATCACAAACAGTTGGTGTACACTCATAAATCTAACTATGAATGTGCCTTCCCCAACCTTGAATTCAGCCACCCTTAGAGGTTTATCCTCCACGATTCAAACTCTCCAATCCATAAATCAATCAATTTTCATGACTATGAAAGAAACTCTCAATTTGAACCAAAGTTTCTACCAACCAATATCTAATCTCAATTTGAAATAAGAGACAAGTAACCTACTCGATTTAGCCCAGTAACAGCCCTTAGTCCTCCCAATAATTCAATAAACAAAAACCTCCAAAACATGCCACAATTGGTGATTGAAGAAGGCCCCATAAAATTCCTAGACCAAACCTAGTACGAAAGAAAATACAGGGAACAATCTTTGTGGGATGACCAAAATATAGATGAGATAATGTTTATCTGAGCAATGAGATTGGTTTGGTGAATGATACTTAGATCGAAAATGATTTGTGGTTACTTAAGAAAGTGCAGAGTTCGGCAAAAGAGAAGAGTGCAGGCTGCTTATGAAATAAAACCCCGAATGGGGATTTTTTTTTTCTTCAGAATTTAGAACGACTGCAACGGCGGTGGTCTTGAGCTCTACGGCGGTCAACGTTGATGCTAGAAAAAAAAATCATGGACTACAGCTACCACTGCAGCGGTACCAGGGGAGCATCGCGACGGCTGAACCTACTGTTGGGCTACATTTTTTTTCTACAATAAAATTTCTCTTTGGCTAATGTTTTACATTGTTCATGAAAGTAATGCAATAATTTCATCAAAAATCTATAACTAAACACAATTTTTGATCAAAAATCATAAAAAAAATTGTGTTAAACGATATAGGTATATATAATTAAAATATAATATTAAATAAGTACTATTTAAATAAGCATAAAAATAACAAAAATAAATTGATTATAATATATAATACCAAAATAGTAATAATGATAATATAATACTAAAATAGTAATAATAATAATAATAATAATATAATACTAAAACAACAACAATAATAATATAATACTAGAATAGTAATAATAAAGGGTTGTCTCCCATTTAGCGCTTTATTTAAATTCTTGAGCTTGATTACTCCCTGATTCACTTCGGGTCGAATAAGATCACTAAAGTCTTTATCCTTCAACTTCAACCCCCCCCCCCCCCCCCAAGTAATGCTTGAGTTGTTGTCCATTCACTTTAAATGTATTATTGGATATTTCATCTTCAAGTTCCACCACCCCATGAGTGAATACCTTGGTGATAATAAACAGCCTCGACCATCTTGATTTTAATTTTTTCTGAAAAATTCTTAACCGGGAATTATAGAGAATCACTTTTTGGCCATCCTCAAACCTCCGCTCCATTATTTTTTGATCATGCCATTGCATTGTCTTTTTCTTATAAATTTTGGTGTTTTCATACGACTGAAGACGAAATTCATCCATCTCATTCAGCTGAATGAGTCATTTCTCACCAACTGAATAAAAGTCAAATATGAGCTTTTTGATATCCCAATAAGCATGGTGTTTGAGTTTAACCGGTAAGTGACACGTTTTACCAAAAATCAAGCGATACGATGACATCCCAATTGGTGATTTGAACGTTGTTCTATAAGCCCTCAATGCCTCATTTAATTTCATCGACCAATCCTTTATGTTGGGATTCACTGTCTTTTCCAGAATTTCCTTTATCTCTCTATTAGAAACCTATGCTTGATCACTGATTTACGAATGGTAGACCGTAGCAATCTTATGGGAGACCCCATATTTAGCAAGGAGGGCAGCAAAATATTTGTTACAGAAGTGTGAACTCCCATCACTAATAATTGTCCGTGGAGTGTTAAAGTGAGAAAAGATGTTTTTTCGTACGAAGTTAAGTACCACTTTGGAATCATTGGTAGACAGAGCAACGACTTCGACCCATTTGGATACATAGTCTACAACGACTAATATATATAGATTGTTATAAGATGACAGAAATGGTCTCGTGAAGTCTATGCCCCAAACATCAAAAAATTTGATTTCTTGAATACTGTTAAGGCGCATTTCATGTCACATAGAAATATTTCCCACAATTTCGTCTTTCTACAAAAGAATGAGGGTCTTTAAACAAAGTTGACTAGTAAAACTCATACTATAGCACCTTCGTTGTGGTTCTCTCCCTACCAAAATGTCCTCCGTAATTAGATGAGTGACTGTGTTGAAGCACATTCTCCATTTTCTCTTTTGGCAGACATATCCTCAAAATCTGATCTACACACTGCTTAAGTAGGAAAGGATCATCCCAGACATAAAATCGCACATTACTAAAGACATTTTTCCTTTGTTGATAACTTAAATCCAGGGGAAGCACATTACTTACAATATAGTTGGCGAAATCAGCATACCATGGTGCTTCACTTTGTATAACAAACAGCTGCTCATCAAAAAAATGTTCATTGATTACCCTTCCATTTTTACCTTTTTGCTCAATATTCTCTAACCTCGAGAGATGATCAGCTACTTGGTTCTCTGTCCCCTTTTTATCTTGAATCTCCAAATCAAATTCTTGGAGCAAAAGAACCCATTTGATCAGCCTTGGCTTGACATCTTTCTTGGATATTAAATACTTAATGGCAGTGTGATAGGTGAAAACGATTACCTTCATTCTGATGAGATTTTTTGAAGGCATACACAACTGTAAATAGTTCTTTCTCAGTGGTTGTATAGTTGAGCTATGCATCTATCAATGTTTTGCTTGCATAGTAAATGGTGTGGAATTTTTTTTATTTCCATTGACCCAACAATGCCCCAATTGCGTAGTCATTTGCATTGCATATCAATTCGAAGGGTCCCCCAATCAGGAACAACTACTATAGGAGCATAAATTAATTTTTTCTTCAGCACATCAAATGCTTTGATGTAGGTGTTATCCACCTTGAAGGGTACATCCTTTTCTAGAAGGCTACAAAGTGGCTTAGTGATTTTTCAAAAATCTTTTAATCACCTATAAAAACCTGTCTTGAAGGTTGTTTGATTTGATGATGATGACTGTTGTGCAAAAAGGATTGTGGTAAATGTGCTTACTTGGTTGATTGTCAATGTGTATCTGACAAAGTGCATATGTGTTAATGTGCTTATGTGCTTAATTGGTTATGTGCTTAGATACTCTGAAAGTGTTTATGTGCTTACATGGTTGATTGTCATGGTTGATATATAATGTGTATCTGAAAAAGTGCGTAGATGTTCTAAATGTAACTATGTGCTTACTTGTTTGTGTGCACAGTTTGTGTAAAAGTGTTTATGTGGTTATTTGACAAAGTGATTATATGTTAATCTAATTATGTGCTTACATTGTTGTGGGTGTATGATATATATTACCTATTTCAAATACTGTGATGTGCACACTTGTATAGCACAAATATGATCTTGTTATAAACTATCTGTTGCTTATTAAAGAGAATGAAAGTTATCTGATTAGAATGTTGTAAAGTCCTTTTTTAGATACATGTGTACAAAGGACTTAGATTTTAAAGATCAGAAATGTTAGGTTGATCTTTCAATCGAAGTCACTCTGCATAAACGTTGTATGATATAAGCAGAGTTGCATAAGAATGAATCAGTGTTGAATTTGTGCATGTCAGAGTCTGTAAAAGTCCTTTCAATATGTAATGATGTAATAATGAAAGAAAGGACTTAGTTAGAAAAGATCAAATATGTTAGGTTGATCAGTCTATAGGATCGTAGAATGGACTCTACGATTCCAAGCAAAGAAGACTCAACGATTCGGCACGGTCGTAGAGTGAAAGATACGACTCTCAGCCCAGTCGACTCTACGATCATCAAAGAGAGACAGACGTACAAGAAGTCTACAGAATATTTATACAAAATCAAATAAATGATCATGTACTAATCGTAGAGCTGAACTCTACGATCGTTGAACAGACAGCCAAGCGAGCCTGCAGATAACGTTGAACCAAAGAAGAGATATACTCTACGATATACACGCTCTAGCAAGATCGTAGAGTAAAAGTTGAAGAGCAACCACATACAACCGAATTTTGCACAGATAGAAGAAGTCGTAGAGTGGAACAGAATAACAAGGGAATGCAGAAGATTGCTATACACATGGAACAATCGTTGAAAAGAATTAAAGGATGAAGCAACAAAGACTACAACTCAACGATTTCACTAAAAAGCACTGCAGTTCACAAACTCTACGATTTGAACAAAAGGACAAGATCGTAGAACGAAATCTTAAAGCAAAGCACTGCAGACAAACTCTACGATCTGATCACAAAAGCAAGATCGCAGAGTAAAAGAGAAGTACGCTCCATCTCCACCATTTACTCGACATACTTCAAATGACAAGTGGAGATGAATTCGTAGAGTCCAAATAAGCAGACTATCACTCTACGATATCAATAAGCAGCAAAGAATCATAACTGCAATATAGTATGAGAGAAAAGAGAATACTTCCCACCCAGATTCATGAAAGAGTAAGTGCTCTTGAGAAATAAGATGCATGTCAGAGTCACAGAAGACTTTGTGCCTAAACGACTATAAGTCAGGACCCACTGCTCAGGAAGATGGTGAAGAAAGTCAGAAATGGGACATCTCTGAATGCATCAGAACAGTTGGTTCTAAAAGTCGAGGAAGGTATTTAGTGATGAATCAGAAGATTAATTAACAAAGGAAATAATAATCCTTGGTGAACAAATCTGGGTGTGCAACGACTATAAATTCAGAGAAAGCTGAGCTACAGATTAATAGTATCAGAGCATGTCAGAAAAGGGAAAAGCACTGACACAAGCGGCAACAAAGTCAACATTATTAAAGATCTGCACAAAGCCAAAGGAAACCAACGGGATTTCTTTCAACGGTAAAATTTGCTCTGAGATATAAAGGCTTACATAACAAACAGAAAAAAGTTGTTGTTGATGAATATACGAGAGAGATGATGGTAGACAACAACCGATCGTAGAGTGGAACAGAAAATGAATATGCTGAAGGACTCTACGATCCATCAGAACACTAACACTGAATATAGAGAGACATATAGATAAATAACTCTATTACAAGAGGAGTGTTTAGAGCCGCTAGGCACATGGAAGAGAGAAACTTAAACGCCAACTTGATACATACATTGTAGCAACTAAGTACCAAAAGGAAGAAGCATCACAGTCATCTCAGGAGTTCATCTCGAGAAGTTATCAAGTATCAAATGAGCTGAAGTGCAAAAGCCTAGCAGCACAATGGGTGATCATGAGTAGTTGTTGGATACAGAAAGAAGAAGAACATCAACGGAAAATATCAGCAGCATTCAAAGATTGATCACAAGCTGCTGCTAAGTACCTAAAGATGAAGAAGAGCAAATGTTCTACTTAGCAGCACAACTCCAACCTCTTTCAAACAATCAGGGAGCCAAGTCTGTTGGACTTGAAGAGGGCAGTTGCCCTTGTCATAGTGACTAAAGGAGCCAAGTCTGCTGGACTTGAAGAGGGCAGTAATGTCCTTGTCTTTGTGACTAAACTAACCAAACCTGCTGGGTTTGAAGGGTTCTTAGTGAACCAGAGTTTCCAGGCTAATGAGCTTGGAGGGTTCCGTATGAACCATTCTTAGTGGATTTCCTACTCGTTGTAGTAGAAGAGTGGAGTAGGAGTTATTCAGTCTCCGAACCACTTTAAACTCTCTGGTGTCATTTACTTTCAGTCATTTACATTTTGTCTTATATATATATATATACATATGACTGTTAATTGGTTTACTTAACAAGTGATTTTCTTCAATTTCATCTTAACTAATTGAAGCTGCTTTAGAAATCGTCAAGGGGAGTTTTTCAAACTAATATTCCGCTGTGTAAACAAATCTCAATTAAGTTTATTAATTGGTAATAAATCTTTGAACTTAATCCTAAAAAGTTTTTAAAAGATCTATTCAACCCCCCCCCCCCCCCCTTCTAGATCACTTATGTGCCTCTGGGAACTAACAATTGGTATCAGAGCAGGTTCTCACGAACTTTTAAAGCTACGCTTTGAGTAGATCCTATGACACTAGCAAATTTCTGTTTTTGAGTTTAAGAATTGAAGTAAAACACTTCGTATGAACAAGCTTACAAAATAATGTTTTTCTTTCAGGTACTAATTGAATGTTGAGTGATTCCCTGTCTGATGCTGAATATTAATTGACATTAATACTTCCTAATACAAATTCAGATGATCTCAGCAAAGAAGCTATCGAGTGAACTTTCAAAGTTAATCTGGTGCTGCAAGTTGAAGAAATCAATAGGATGTTCTATTGACAAGAATTATTAATTGATTCATTCGAAGGATACAAACGTGTATTTTTGCCTTCAAACAAACTGGGAAGTTTATATCTTGATGCCAAAGGACACCGGATCCTATTCTTCTCTAAGGAAGCATCACTGTACCAAGCACTAACAAATCTACTTCTCACCGGTTCTAAAAGTTTGAAGCAGAAGCAAGCCCAACAGAAATCTATGCTTAAATTGTTAAATAATTTTTCTATCTACCAAATGTCAGCAGCTGAAATCAGTCTCTAATCTATATTCACTCAATGGGCTCAGCATTAAGCTTTCCGATAAGCTTAAGGTCTTTTATTCTAAGGATCTTATCTGAAGATGTGTGTCAAAGGAAGTGCTTTATTTATTTTAGAGCAGCATCAAGAGTTCTGTCAAGCCATTTTATATGGCAATCAATGATGAAATCCACGAGCAGCATTTCTAATTTCTTCTAATGGATGATCTCTAGTTTAACTGGTTTTTGAGAGATCTAATTCAAAAGTCTTCAATGGTCTTATGGAACTACTTCTCTGAAATTGAGAGGTAGATCAAATTACAGTTGTATACTTCACTGCAATATCCTTGGTGATGAATTTCATAGACATTTCCCTAAATCACATATATCAGGCTCGAGACCTGGAAATCAACTCAGCACAGATGAATGGACATATATGTATATCTATGATTACCGGATCTAAGATTCATTCTGCAGATCATTAAAGATCAAGAAGAGTTGAAGAACCTCATTCATGTACAAAGCAGCTCATACAATAAAGAAGTCTTTGCCAGGCACACCAAGTGTACATGCTCAGACTTAAAAGGCAACAATGGGTAATCATGAATGATTTACCCTAAGTTTCAGAAATCATTCTTCAATCTGTGAAAAGAGGAAAAGTTCATCTCAAAGAAAAGTTCACTCTCATAACCTTTGGCTGTAGGCTCTCCAACTTAAATGCATCAGAAGAAGCTCTAAGCTTGAAATGGTTGAAGATTTATCAGCTTGATTCCATGAAGAAGTAAGCTCTATGAAATGCTAAACTGGAAGTCTTTGAATAGGCATACATCCTCACAAGTCATTCTGGATGAAGATAATCCAAGCAAATCAACAGAAAGGAAACATGTTGTAGCCTCGAGAGAAAAGCTCTACGATATGAAGGAGATGGAGAAAATTGTTCTGAGACTCAACGATGAATTTCGTAGAATACCTTACTCAACGAATTTGCAGGAAGTCAATCTATGAAAGATTTAATGAAGTCTGATTATTGATGCATAAAGAAGTCTTGAATCTTGGGATTCTCTAGAAGAGAAAGAAGCTGGTCATAAAGGAAGGAATCTATTAATCTTTGAACTCACCTATTGATTTAGTGAAACTTGTTAGATATGTTGTCACTAATATCATGGTAAAATAAAAAGATCATTCAAGTAAGAAGGAAGTTCATCTCACAAAGAAGGATCGTGGAGTCTGTCTGACGATCGCAGTATAAGGATTGGCAAATTGAAGTGTCCTTTCCAAAGAACGTAGAATTGTCTCCTCGTCATAGAGCTCGCTCTTAAGATCGTAGAGTCAACTCAGTCAGACACTCTACGACTCTCTACATCCAGTCTACAAAACCAGCAAAATCAAAGAGCAATCTTTACATGAGAAATCAGAGTCTTGACAACGATCATTACAAAGTCCATTCAGAAGGCTGTCCTTGTGCTGTCAAACAGGCTTAACAAAGATCTCTAAATTCATCTAAAGCCTCCGGTCTTAACAGAGATCGTAGAGCAGTTCAAATCATAACTCTACGATTGCACTTCAGGCAAGATCATAAAATGGCTAAGCCAAGTCGTAGAGTAAGGAAGCAAGCTCAGAAGTACAAAACTCTTCAGAAGACAATTTGGAATATTTTCTGTCAACTCTACGTCTTAAGAAGAAAAGCAGAAAGTAAATCGGTTCTTCATTGGACTACCTTTCTCATTCCAGTCACAAAGTCCCAAAACAATGTGATTGATGAACCAAATGCACTTATCTCTTCGGTCATAATCTCTAAATTCTTAAATTCTATGACTGATAACCAAGCAAGCCTTATCATCCCAAATCGTAGAGTCACCAAGATCATCTTCCTGATCGTAGAACATTGAGTCTACGTTTGCATCTCATAACAATATCTTTCCCATAAACTCCTTCATAGCCTTTTGCCAGCATACAATTCACACCAGTTTATAAAGGCCATCTATTGAAAGGATGATGGTTGAGTGTCTTGCAGCCAACTCTACGAACTGGTCAAGCTTACTATACAGAGAAAGTGAACCACACGCCCTTCAAACTCAAGTGGGTTAGAATACTTGATGTGCTTCAATTATGGAAAATAAAAAGGTTAAACCCACGTTCTTCAAATGAGTATCTGACACGTGTACTCTGCAAAAATAAGAGGGAACTAGCATAAGTCTTGTTTTTAAACTGACAATGGTCATGTCCCGTCAGTTGTCAATACCCATTCTCCCAAAACTCATCAAAACCCTAGAAATCGAAAACTCTTCTGAAACCGATATTGGTATCTCTCCCTGTGCTATTCCCAAATCAGTTAATCACATGGCATCTCTTCAAGTCATTCCTGGAAATCTTGTTTGTTTTGAAAAATTCGGAGATGCAGAGCAGAAATTCAAAGATATTCTTCATCTGGTCAAGAATGCTGGTTTCACCCAATGTTTGGAAACCATCACCAGGATTTTCTCTACACTTGTTAAAGAATTCTATTCAAACGTTGATTATCGAAGTAACACCCTCTTCTCAAAGGTTAAAGAAATCGCAGTGCAAATAGGAGTTTCTGAAATCAATCTCAGTCTAGGTATTCCAAGCGGAGGAATTACTTCTCTTGACAAGATTAACATTGAACTTGGACTGGAATTGATGGGCTATGAAAAGAAGTCTCCTCTCAAAGGAATCAAGAAGAAAGATTTCCCTCAGCAGTATGAGTTTCTGGCTGACATTGTTGGAAAGAGTATTATGTGCAAAGACACTGCATATGATACTATCAGTGAAGATCAACTGAGGCTGATGACTGCTATTGCTCAAAGAAAGAAAATCAACTTCGGAGCAGTTCTCTTAGGATGGATAAAGAGATGGATAGATGATACAAAGACAAGACCTGAAGCTGGAAAGCCAACTCCCAAGATGCCCTATGGAAGATTCATAAGCATCATTTTGAAGAAATTGCTGGCAAATGAAATTGGGGAAGATGAAGGAGAAGTTCTAAACTGCAACAAAAGAATTACTGCAAGGTTGTTTGAAGATTGGAAAAAGAACCCTCATGCCAATAAGGGTAAGAAGTCACGAGGTTCTATGAGCTTCAGCAGTAAGATGAAGGTGAAATCGAAAGGAAAAGGAAAAAGGGAAATGGAAGAAATATCTTAGGAGAAATTACAGGAGGAAAATGAACAATCAATAAACAAAACCCTTGTGATCTATGATAGTCAGGAATCGAAGAAGAAAAGAAAATTCATTGAAATAGAGAAAGCTAAGAAGGAAAAGATGAATCCCAAAGAATCTGAAGTGAAGAAGAAGAAGAAGAAGAAGACAGAAAAGAAGGTTCCTCACACTGCTCCAAGAAGAAGTTGGAGAATCAGAGAACAGTGGAGAAGTTCAATCATTACAGGACCACCTCATGTGATAGAAATTGATGATGATGAAGCAAGTTCGGATTCTGAAGAAAGAACATCTGACAGTTCAAAAGAGGAAACATCTACAGGCTCTTCAGAGGAAAGATCAGAATGTCATAAAAATAGCCTGTCTGAAAAGGAAGTCTCTTTGGGTTCTGATCAGGAAATTGAACCAGTTGAAAAAGACTCAACACCTGAGTTCAACAAGGATGATGGTGTAACTAAAGAAGATGATGTACCAAGGGAACAATGCTCTGAAAATTCTGAAGCTGGAAAGACTGAATCAAATGAGAAAGGAGACTGTCAAGAAACTGTGGTGAAAGAAGATAAACACCTTCAAGAAGAGACCAGCACTCATGATTTGGAAAAATCAAAAGACGGGTCAAGAAGGTCAAGTAGAAGAAGAGGATTAAGTGGCTTTATGAAGAAAATAGGCAAGAGCACTAAAACAAGTCATAAGGAGAGACAAATAAAGATGAAAGCTGAAAAGAAGCTGAAGAAAGTAAGACTGCTGAGAAAACTGGAAAAGCAGAAATTTGAAGCATATCAAAATGAGACGTAGAGAAAGAAGGAAGCATGCCAGCCATATGGAAATATGCTATATTACATGGGATCATAATCATCTGTTGAGTTTCATTCCCATACTACCACTTCTAAAGGCTATATTTATGAATGATCAAAGTTCTATCAGCTGGAGCTACTCAACATTTCCAAATCTCTCACTAATCGCCCAACATTTCTCAAAGGCAATGACCTTTGCAACTATACTGATAAGCAATGAGCCTTTCTATACTCAATACCAAAGGTGCCAGGAAATATCCATATGGAATCTATCCAGCTTTCAGTCTCCTAGCCAGTCTGTGGGAAATCAAAATGCAGAAATCTGAAAGTCCTCGGTTGTGACTTACTAAACTCCTAATCACCTTGCATCACCTCCCTGTTCGTAGAGTCCCAAAACTTTGCAAACATTTCTCAAAATACCAATCCTCCAGTCATAGAGTCCCAACATTCTATGGACCATGAAAATGTACTTACTCTTAGTCTCGTAGAATCTCAAAACTTTATGTTAGACTTCAAAATATCCTTCTAAATCAGCAGTAACTCTGCTAACTCCATACATATCATAATTGATGATGTCAAAAAGGGGGAGAGAATACAGGAACTAAGGGGGAGCTATGAAGAAGGAGGATCAAGCAACTAAGGGAGAGCTATGAAGAAGGAGGATCAAGCAACTAAGGGGGAGATAGCTAGCAAACTAAGTGGGAGAAAAGTTAAAACATGAAGAGCAGCTGTAAGTATGTATAACCTTTGTAAGAATGCTCATTTAATGAAATCATCCTTGCACTAGCCATACAGTATTTCACTGTATTGTAAGACATTATTTATTTGTCAAGTAGATGCATTATATGAATGTCATATCGATAAGTCTATTAGTTTTATCATCATCAAATAGGGGGAGATTGTTGAAGGTTGTTTGATTTGATGATGATGACTGTTGTGCAAAACGGATTGTGGTAAATGTGCTTACTTGGTTGATTGTCAATGTGTATCTGACAAAGTGCATATGTGTTAATGTGCTTATGTGCTTAATTGGTTATGTGCTTAGATACTCTGAAAGTGTTTATGTGCTTACATGGTTGATTGTCATGGATGATATATAATGTGTATCTGAAAAAGTGCGTAGATGTTCTAAATGTAACTATGTGCTTACTTGTTTGTGTGCACAGTTTGTCTAAAAGTGTTTATGTGGTTATTTGACAAAGTGATTATATGTTAATCTAATTATGTGCTTACATTGTGGCAGGTGTATGATATATATTACCTATTTCAAATACTGTGATGTGCACACTTGTATAGCACAAATATGATCTTGTTATAAACTATCTGTTGCTTATTAAAGAGAATGAAAGTTATCTGATTAGAATGTTGTAAAGTCCTTTTTTAGATACATGTGTACAAAGGACTTAGATTTTAAAGATCAGAAATGTTAGGTTGATCTTTCAATAGAATCACTCTGCATAAACGTTGTATGATATAAGCAGAGTTGCATAAGAATGAATCAGTGTTGAATTTGTGCATGTCAGAGTCTGTAAAAGTCCTTTCAATATGTAATGATGTAATAATGAAAGAAAGGACTTAGTTAGAAAAGATCAAATATGTTAGGTTGATCAGTCTATAGGATCGTAGAATGGACTCTACGATTCCAAGCAAAGAAGACTCAACGATTCGGCACGTTCGTAGAGTGAAAGATACGACTCTCAGCCCAGTCGACTCTACGATCATCAAAGAGAGACAGACGTACAAGAAGTCTACAGAATATTTATACAAAATCAAATAAATGATCATGTACTAATCGTAGAGCTGAACTCTACGATCGTTGAACAGACAGCCAAGCGAGCCTGCAGATAACGCTGAACCAAAGAAGAGATATACTCTACGATATACACGCTCTAGCAAGATCGTAGAGTAAAAGTTGAAGAGCAACCACATACAACCGAATTTTGCACAGATAGAAGAAGTCGTAGAGTGGAACAGAATAACAAGGGAATGCAGAAGATTGCTATACACATGGAACAATCGTTGAAAAGAATTAAAGGATGAAGCAACAAAGACTACAACTCAACGATTTCACTAAGAGGCACTGCAGTTCACAAACTCTACGATTTGAACAAAAGGACAAGATCGTAGAACGAAATCTTAAAGCAAAGCACTGCAGACAAACTCTACGATCTGATCACAAAAGCAAGATCGCAGAGTAAAAGAGAAGTACGCTCCATCTCCACCATTTACTCGACATACTTCAAATGACAAGTGGAGATGAATTCGTAGAGTCCAAATAAGCAGACTATCACTCTACGATATCAATAAGCAGCAAAGAATCATAACTGCAATATAGTATGAGAGAAAAGAGAATACTTCCCACCCAGATTCATGAAAGAGTAAGTGCTCTTGAGAAATAAGATGCATGTCAGAGTCACAGAAGACTTTGTGCCTAAACGACTATAAGTCAGGACCCACTGCTCAGGAAGATGGTGAAGAAAGTCAGAAATGGGACATCTCTGAATGCATCAGAACAGTTGGTTCTAAAAGTCAAGGAAGGTATTTAGTGATGAATCAGAAGATTAATTAACAAAGGAAATAATAATCCTTGGTGAACAAATCTGGGTGTGCAACGGCTATAAATTCAGAGAAAGCTGAGCTACAGATTAATAGTATCAGAGCATGTCAGAAAAGGGAAAAGCACTGACACAAGCGGCAACAAAGTCAACATTATTAAAGATATGCACAAAGCCAAAGGAAACCAACGGGATTTCTTTCAACGGTAAAATTTGCTCTGAGATATAAAGGCTTACATAACAAACAGAAAAAAGTTGTTGTTGATGAATATACGAGAGAGATGATGGTAGACAACAACCGATCGTAGAGTGGAACAGAAAATGAATATGCTGAAGGACTCTACGATCCATCAGAACACTAACACTGAATATAGAGAGACATATAGATAAATAACTCTATTACAAGAGGAGTGTTTAGAGCCGCTAGGCACATGGAAGAGAGAAACTTAAACGCCAACTTGATACATACATTGTAGCAAATGAGTACCAAAAGGAAGAAGCATCACAGTCATCTCAGGAGTTCATCTCGAGAAGTTATCAAGTATCAAAGGAGCTGAAGTGCAAAAGCCTAGCAGCACAATGGGTGATCATGAGTAGTTGCTGAATACAGAAAGAAGAAGAACATCAACGGAAAATATCAGCAGCATTCAAAGATTGATCACAAGCTGCTGCTAAGTACCTAAAGATGAAGAAGAGCAAATGTTCTACTTAGCAACACAACTCCAACCTCTTTCAAACAATCAGGGAGCCAAGTCTGTTGGACTTGAAGAGGGAAGTTGTCCTTGTCATAGTGACTAAATGAGCCAAGTCTGCTGGACTTGAAGAGGGCAGTAATGTCCTTGTCTTTGTGACTAAACTAACCAAACCTGCTGGGTTTGAAGGGTTCTTAGTGAACCAGAGTTTCCAGGCTAATGAGCTTGAAGGGTTCCGTATGAACCATTCTTAGTGGATTTCCTACTCGTTGTAGTAGAAGAGTGGAGTAGGAGTTATTCAGTCTCCGAACCACTTTAAACTCTCTGGTGTCATTTACTTTCAGTCATTTACATTTTGTCTTATATATATATATACATATGACTGTTAATTGGTTTACTTAACAAGTGATTTTCTTCAATTTCATCTTAACTAATTGAAGCTGCTTTAGAAATCGTCAAGGGGAGTTTTTCAAACTAATATTCCGCTGTGTAAACAAATCTCAATTAAGTTTATTAATTGGTAATAAATCTTTGAACTTAATCCTAAAAAGTTTTTAAGAGATCTATTCAACCCCCCCCCCCCCCCCCCCCCTTCTAGATCACTTGTGTGCCTTTGGGAACTAACAACCTGTATGGACAAGGAAACTCTAAACTCCCTTTACAGATGATGGTGGTGGAAGCTTTTCAATGGGTCTCTATATTGGCTTTATCGACTTCAATACCTTTTGCAAAGACTCTATGCCCCAAAATAGTCCCTTCTTTCACCATAAAATGGCATTTCTCCCAGTTTAATACCAAATTTGTTTCCACGCATCTCTTTAACACCATAGTTAAATTCTTTAAGCATGATTTAAAAGAACTCTAGAACATCGAGAAATCATCCATGAACACTTCAGAGTTTGTTCTACCATATCAGAGAAAATGGTCATTATACATCACTGAAACATAGTAGGCGTATTGCATAGTCCAAATGACATTTTCCTAAATGTGAATATTCTGTATGGACAAGTAAAGGTTGTTTTCTCCTGATCTTCGAGTGCTATATAAATTATAACCAGAGAATCCATCCAATAGACAATAATATTCATGCCCAGTCAATCTATCCAGCATTTAATGGATGAATGGAAGAGAAAAATGATCTTTTGAAGTTGCCTTGTTGGGCTTACGGTAGTCCATACATGCCCTCTAACCCGTGACTGTCCGATTTGGAATTAGCTCATTGTTCTCATTTAAAACAACTGTCATACCCCCTTTTTTCGAGACACGCTGAATAGGGCTCACCCACGGACTATCAGAGATTGGATAAATAATTCTAGCATCTAGCCATTTTATGATCTCTTTCTTCACTACCTCTTTCATGATAGGATTTTGACGTCTTTGATGCTCAATGGTAGGTTTAGCGTCATCCTCCAATAGGATCTTATGAATACAAATAGATGGATTAATCAATTTAATGTCTGAAATAGTCCACCCCAAAGCTATATTATACTATCTAAGCACACATAAGAGTTCATTTTCCTGTTCCTCATCTAGAGCTACAGAAATTATAATAGGCATAGTGGATGTTTTTCCTAGAAAGGCATACCGTAAATGACTCGATAGCGATTTGAGTTCTAGTATAGGTGCTTCCTCCTTGGATAAAGTTGATTTAGAATTAGAAGTTCTGGCTCAATCCAATGATTCATAATGCTGCTTAAACTTGGTGAACCGTGGAGAAACATCTAACAATTTCACGCGTTCGATATGGGTAGGATCTTCCAAAGTAGAGGTTCCCATGATTGAAGCTTCCAAAGTGTCTGATATACATTATTTCACAAAAGCTTCATTTACTGCCCCGTCAACCACATCAACCCTATAGCAATCCTCAGAGTCACTCAAAAACTTCATAGACTTAAAGACGTTGAACGTTAGCTCTTGATCTTGCACCCTTATAGTGAGCTCTCCTTTTTGGACATCAATGATAATTCTCGCAATGGCTATAAATGGACGTCCTAAGATAATAGGCACTTCCCGCTCCACCTCAAAATCAAGTACTATAAAATCTACAGTAAAAAAGAACTTGTCAACTTTCACCAACACATCTTCCACCACTCCTTTTGGATATGTAAGGGACCTATCTGCCAACTGCAGAGTAACAATAGTGGGCTTTGCCTCATTTAACCCAAGCTTCTTGTAGATTGACGGGGCATCAGGTTTATGCTTGCGCCCAAAACACATAAAGCTTTTCCATTGAATTCACTTTCAATAAAGCATGGTATAATGAAACTTCCAAGGTACACTCTTCTGAAGCTTTTTCTGAAGGATTACGCTACACTCCTCTATAAAGCGCAACCATCTTATAATAACCAGGCTTCCTTTTCTTTGACAGAATGTCTTTCATAAACTTTATATAGCTCGATATCTGTTCCAAAGCTTCGGCAACTGGAATGTTTATATAAAGCTTTTTTAATACCTCCAAGAACTTAGAAAACTGTTTATCGAATTTCTGTTTCAACGACCTTTGTGGAAATGGCGTTGGCTGAACTTTAGGAATGGTCTTGTTGGCATTTGAATATGGCACTTTAACTTCCTCCACTTCAATTTTTGGCTCCCCACTCTTGTTATCTTCTTCAACAACATTTTCTTCATTGGTAAGTTATGACACTATAGTGGTTTGTTCAATAATTTCGGGTAACTCTTTACCACTACTGAGTGTAACTGTTTTACACTACTCCTTGCCTTCCCTCTTGGGATTGACTTCAGTGTCACTCGGCAAAGTCCCTTGTGGACTATTATTGATAGCGTTTGCAAGCTGCCCCACTTGGTTTTCAATGTTTCAAATAGAAACTTCTTGGCTATTTATTCTCGTGTCATTTTGTGAAATATATCGAGAGAACAGTTCTTCCAAGTTAGGCTTCTTCTCCTATTGAGGTGGAGCTTGTTGAGGGACTTGTTGTTGTTGATTATAATTTGGAAAACCTAGAGGATATGGTTGCCTTGGAGTTGAAGATTGACCTTGATTGTTATTATTTCTCTATGAGAAATTTGGAAAATTTCTTAACCCCGGTTGATAATGTGTAGGAACATTATTCTTCGACTGTCGATTATAATTGATAACATACTGAACTGATTCTGCTCTTATCCCGCATTAATCACTCGGGTGATCCCCCAACACAAATATCATAAGCTACTGCTACACTATGTATAGATTTCACTCCAAAATTGTCAATCTTCCTTGCAAATGTAGCTATTTAGGCAGATAAGGATGTAACTGCATTCAGCTCATGCATGCCAGCCACCTTTCTCTGAGTCTGCCTTTCAGAAGGCCACTGGTAGTTGTTAGCTGTCATAGTTTCCAGTAACTCATAGGCGTCATCATAATTCTTCCCCATTAATGCTCTACCAACTATGGCATCTACACTCATTCGAGTTGAACTAAACAACCCATTATAAAATATTTGAACCTGTAGCCATTTCAGTATGCCATGGACTGGACATCTTTTGAGTATATCCTTAAATCGCTCCCCACATTTCATAAAGAGACTCAGAGTCCTGCTATGATAAGGATGTGATGACATTCCTTAACCTTCCTATTTTTGCTGGTGGAAAGAACTTTGCCAAGAATTTTTTAGCTAAATCAACCCATGTAGTAATGGATCCCGATGGTAAAGAATGCGACCAATTCTTCGCCTTATCACGAAGAGTGAAAGGGAACAGTCAGAGTCTGGTAACGTCTTTATTGTGATCTTCCCACAAAGATTTCTTCTTTAGCCATAGTATCTTGATTATGTATAGTTTGAGCTCTTTCTTTTCACAGTCTTCGCGGAGTTCTTTCAATTTCAGTATCAAAAGTTACTAAATTTGAATCTTGAAAAGGTTGCATAAACAATCAAGAGTACCTGTAAAATTAAAGAGAAGTAACCGTTTAAATTAAGTTTATCTCCATTGAGATTAATGTCACACAGAAACTAGATAAATAACTCTCATACAACGGCGCCAAAAACTTGTTGGTCGTTTTCACGATTAATAATTGCGTGCAAGTATACACGGCCCACAAGTAATATAATGTTAAATAGAATATTGATCCCACGAGGAGCTAACACTAACACTTTCCAAATATTAAACTTTTATCAATTTAATCTTATTTAAACAATGATTAAGTGTTGAATATAATTCACACACAATTATAAAATAAGAAATACGTGGTAACTAATATCAATTCTAGACAAGCTAAAATCATAACTTCACCCAATACCTCATTAAAACCTCACACCCCTAATTTTAATTAATAGATCAAATGAATGATAACCCGAGAATAAAAGCAATCAAAAATCTCTTTCAATAGTTAAATGATTCATACCTTACTAACTTGATCACTATATTCCTATGTGATATTAATTAAGCAAGACAACAATATAAACAGATTTTTAACTAGGCTACACAAGATACCACGGTATATTCCTATCCGAGATACAAGTTAAGCACTCAATCCAAAGATAAAGAATTATACAAGTGTTATCATGTTTTATGTTAAGCTATTTAATCCACTTTTTAATATCATAAACAACAGCACATTACTTAGAAGGTAAGTAATAAATACATGCAGTATAAAACATGATAATCACTCATTTCCAATCCACATACATTAAAAGGTGAGATATTCAATTGAAACTAAGTATTAAGATCCATTATGATCTTAGAAAAGAAGTTAGTTCATAACTAAATGAATAAAAACCATTAACAAGATGTTCATCATTCTTAGAATAGACAAAATGAAAAAATATATGTACAAATGAAACTTCTTAAAGAACAAGTTTCAATCTAATAACTACCTATGGAAGAAATCCCGTCTATGGACAGCAAAGTGGACCACTGCGGTGGTGAAGGGCACCGCTGCGGCGGCGGTCAAAGTTGGACATTACTAATTTACCCTTTTGGCTCAAAAATTCTGTAATGCATGAACAGAACATTAGAGACTAATAAATCCACTTATAGGCATTAAATAACTCCCAAAAACACGCAAATCATTAAGCCAAAAGTACTAATTCGCATGTATAAAATCCACTCATCACAAACAAGGTATCATCCTAAGAGAATTATATTTATTAACTATCAATAATTAAAATCAAATTAAACTAATCTTATTTAAAATAATGAATTGAAATTATTAAAGTAGAAAATAAATAAAATGATCTAATTAAAATCACTAATTATCAAGGTTTTGGATTCAGATTAAAAGACTTAAGACTACAACTTTCCCCAATGCTTCATTTAAATCTTGTTACTTCTCATTAAGTTATGTTAATTATTTTTAGATTGTTAACCAAGAATTCTTTATAATATTTATATGCATATCTCGATGATCATATAAACGAATCTCCCTAATCCACCAAATGGAATATAATTAGATAGAACACCCTAATTAATTAAAACACTATATCTCTATGTAAATTATATTTAAAAGGATTTAAAGCACAAATTCTTTTTATGTTACATATGGAAAATAGGCATATCTCTATCCTATTTATGAATCAGGAATTCTATCAACACAGAAAACACAAACATATGCTATCACACCTAGGTCTAAATCTATAATTCGTCTTTCAATTTTATATAGATTACCACACTAATTAGTGGCTAGGTAATTAATCAATAGAACAAAAATATGATAGACAATCCAAATATAATCAACAATAACTAATAAAGAAGCAAATTACTTTAACTATACATTGGGTTCCATTGTAATCTTAAAAGAAAATTAGTTCATACTTGAAATAATAATCATCATCCACAAATAATCCAACATCTAAAAATAACAAATTAAAAATAAGGAGAGAGAAAAAAACTATAAATAGGCTATCATTCACTCTCTTCCTTTAACTCCTACTTTGATCTTCCTAAAAGTTGAATGATTGCTTTAAGTCTCTAGCCTCCAAAACCCTATTCTGTAATCTAGCAAAAAGCTCTCTAATTGGATTACAATAAGGATATTTATAGGCCTAATACAGAACCCTAATCTTACTCTCAAAAGAAATCATATTACAATTAAAAACTTTGCAGAAAATTGCTCTTTGATGGTGCTTTCCCGATGCGGCTGTAATGATTGAGAAAATTACTAACCCAATTTTTTTTTTTTATTAATTATATCCATAAGAAAATATGAGGTATGAAGTATGTGTATAAGTGATAAGTTGTATGATGAGAGGTATTAAATTAGTTAATTAAATTACTTAACTAAAGAAGAAAAAAGATTTCAAGAGTTTATGTGATAAAATCACAAAGCTTGAATGTTGGCCTTGTATGACAATTAAGAAGATTTTTAATGAACAAGTTAATTACTTGTATGAATAATGAGAAAGAAGAAGCAAGTGAATTATTTGAGATAATCCAATGTGGGAATAATTATGTGTGTACGGTTAACTATATTATAAACCCAATTTGATGATAAGGGATAGTTAATAAATTAAATTAACCAAGTCAAAGTACTTGTACTAATATATGTTAGGGTTTTATTAAAACAAACCCAAGAATTTGTAAGTGATAGTGTTATGTAAGCTAATTTAATTAAGGAGTCCAATGGACTTATAAATAGCAAATCTAATTGGATTATATTTTAAATCCAAATGAGTTGTTAAACTAGGTCAATTAAGTTTACCTAGTAGCCTATGTAATTAATTTAATTACTAGTCCATGTAATTTATTAAATAAGCCCAATGCTTATTTTAATTAAAAGTAGCATAGTTATGTAAATGCTAGCCTAATGTGTGATATAAATTAATCACAAACAATTTAATTGAATGAGCCCAATAGAATTTAATTCTAAGATCCAAAGTGGAGCCCAATAAGTTTGTATAGGTGAATATGTATACATATATTGGTGTATATGTATATGGATACTTATTTAATTATATAGGACTTAAAATAAAGTCAAATTGGAGAAATAAATGGCCAATCCCGAATTTTGGGGCCCACATGGATGGTAAGCTAACTTGTTGGATGAATTTTGAGTGTAAATTGGTCCAACAACTCCCCAACCACCCTAGTCATTCATAAGGTCAATCAAAAGGTCTATCAAGTGGTCATTCCATGCATAGTAAGCAAGATTAGGGCCTTAATCAACTAATGTTAGCTGATTAGGAGAGCTAATGGTGAAATCCTATAGTTCTATAAATAGAAATGTCCAACACTTGTGCAAATGTTGGTTCATTTGCTCCATTCACCAAAATTTAGAGAGAAGAGGTTGTAGAGAGAAGCTAGAGCATTTGTGAGAGTTCTAGAGAGCAAACACTTTGAGTATTATCAAGAGTGGGTGATTTTTGGTCCATACAAGAAGATTAAAGAAGAGCTCTAACCATTTCCAAGAAAAAGATCTCCATTAAAAGTTTAAAAGTTTCTTTGAACCTTAGTTTGTTAGTTAGTTTGTTATGTGATAAAGAAAAACCCATGTGGTGTTAGATCTAGAATATATATGAAGATATATGGTTAAATATGCTAGATGTGTGTTCTAACATGTTGAGTATGAAAGATAATGGAAGAAATGGTGGTATAAGCATGATTGATGATAAAAACCCTAGTTAACATCTTGGTTGATGATTTTTGATTTGAGATGTGTAGTTTATATTAATGATCTAAGAGTCTTGAATGATAGATCTATGTGTTATAAAGATAACCCAACTTGAATCTTTCAAAAATATTGAAAAATAAAGAAGTTATAGATTTTACCGCAAAAGATGTCGTTTTTAAACCCTAGATGGTTCGATCCGTAATTTTTGTGTAAAACGTTTTCAAAAAGACGATCGAACCATGGAATATTGTAAAACAAGAGGTTAGGAACACATCAACACTGATTTAGTGTTATTTGGATGTGTAGATTTCATTTAATCAAGGTTTGAACAAAAAGTATCAAAACTGTCAAAAATCAGAAAATGGCAAAACATTCTGCCACACTGCGCTGGGGCGCAGTGTGTAGTGTAACACACTGCGCCGGGGCGCAGTCCACTGTTCTGGAAAAAAAATGGTTTTTCCCGAACCAGATCGGGTCGGGCCGGGTTTTCTGGGTCGGGTCAGGTCGGGTCGGAAAAATGAAAAATGTTCCAAAAAATTTATTATTTTTGGACCTAATAAATGTATTTTTTAAAATTATGGAAGGTTGATTTAATAAGAAAAAGATTATAAATATTATTAAAGGATTAATAATATATGTTATTTAAATAAAATATTATTAAATAAATAATAATATTAGAAAATTATTAAAATATTATTAGATATATAATAATATTAGAAATATTATTAAGTAGTTAATAATATTAGAAAATGAATAAAATATTATTAAATGATTAATAATATTATAAAAGGATTAAAATATTATTAAATGATTAATAATATTAATAAAGGATTAAAATATTATTAAATGGTTAATAATATTAGTATATGAATAAAATATTATTAAATAGTTAATGAATAAAATATTATTAAATGGTTAATAATATTAGTAAGTTAATAAAATATTATTAAATGATTAATAATATTAATAAAGGATTAAAATATTATTAAAGGGTTAATAATATTAGTATATGAATATTATTAAATAGTTAATAATATTAGATTATGAGTAAAATATTATTAAATGATTAATAATATTAATGAATGATTAAAATATTATTAAGTGGTCAATAAGATTAGTAAGTTAGTAAAATATTATTAAATGATTAATAATATTATTAAAGGATTAAAATATTATTAAATGGTTAATAATATTAGTATGAGAATAGAATATTATTAAATGGTTAATAATATTAATGAGAGAAGAAAATAGTATTAAATGATATTATTTTAAATATAAAATATTACTAAATGGATAATAATATTTATAAGTTATTGAAGATATTATTTGATAAATAATATTATTTGAAGAGTAAGACATTATTAATAATGTTAACATATGATTGAAATATTATTAAATGATTAATAATATTAACTAAGGATAAGGAAATTATTAAGGGATTAATAATATTATTGACAGGATAAAATATTATTAAATGGTTAATAATATTTATAAATGATTAAGATATTATTTGATAATTAATATTATAATATCCCAGATATTTTCAAGATTTTAAATAATACCTTAATTGATTTTATTAAAGGTTAAGGTTTAAAACCTAGAATTTGAGAAGTAAGATGTGTAGAAAATGTGTGAACATTTTTTTAACATAATTTATTTGTTAGAAATTAAATGTGGGAATATTTTAATGATGCATGTAGAGAATTTAGTAAGTAAATAAATTCAATTGAGAAGTGAAGGTAATTATATTAATACGTATATACCTAAAGTGTGCTTGTTAGCCAAATAAGAGGATGAGTAAGTTAATGCTCAATTAAGCTAATAAATTAATTAGTTTAAATATGGTGTAAGAAGGAAAGTCATGAAATATAATTAACTAGGTTAATTATATTAGTTAAGAGTTAAAGTTATAGAAAAATTAGAATGGTTGTCTATAATGACAATATTATGAAGTTAATTAATTAAGTAATTAACTTAATTATTAAGTTATTGTATATGGTCCATTAATGGATTTGAAACAAGCCCAATATGAGAATATTTGCTTGAAGGTGGGTAATTAAATAATAAGCCCAAATGTTATGTTGATTATAATCCAATAGGTAATTAATATAAGTCCAATTAAATTATGTTGGCAAGTATTGTATATAATGTGGTGGTAGTCCAATTACATTAATTACCTAGCCCAAGTTATAAAGATGTGTGAGTTGTGTTGGGTAGCCCAAATAATTAAATAAGGGAGCCCAATGCAAAATAAACTAGTAGCCCAAATATTGAGTCCAAATTTAAAAGTCAAATGTTGGTCAATATGTTGGGAGAATAAATTCAAGTATTGTTAAGTGTAGAGAATTAACTAATGTAGGGTTAATTGAATAACCTTAGTTGGTAGACAAGAGAGAGTATTAACCAAACATTGGTTAATTGCTAGGTGAATGAATGTGATAATGAGAATTAACTATGGATGAGTTAATTGAGTAACCCTAGGTAGTAAATAAATTAAAGATTTAACTATGCATGGGTTAGTTGTAGGGAGAATATTATAGATACAATTATGTATGTATAAAATTCGCCAAGGTAGAATTGGTAGATAACCATGGGTTGCATGTTATAGAGAATTAACCATACCTTGGTTAATGGTTAGTAGAAATTGCAAGTATTATATATATATATATATATATATATATATATATATATATATATATATATATATATATATATATATATAAATAAAAATAAAGGAAAAATGGTGGAGTGTTGACCAAACATGGGGTCCCACTTGGAGATTGAGTAAAAATGTATGTTGCTTGTATTCAATTTAAATTGGTCAATTCAAGCTATGATGTAATTTAAATAAAAGGTTATTGGTAAATATGTAGAGATATATATGTTGTAAGTATATGGATTGGTAGAGAGTTAACCAATGTTGGTTAAATGAATTAACCAATGGGTGGTTCACCAGCCCTAGTCAATAAAGATGATCAATTCTTATGAATTTATGTTTTAGAGAACTAACCATTGTTGGGTTACTTATTAACCTTAAGTGGTAATAAACATAAAATCTTAACCAATGTTAGCTATGTATGTATACTTGATTGTAGAGCATTAACCTTACTTGGGTTATTTGGTGAAAGATGTATGTATGATCAATTGATGAGCTTGGACCATGATTGATAGTTAGGTCAACATAGGTTACAAGAGTAAGAGCTTTAACCATACATGAGTTAAGTGTTGGAGAATGATTGCTTCAAATTTACTCCCCCTAGTTGCTTCACTCAACTTCCATAAATCAATCCAAGCAAAGGTCATTCATTTAATAATTAAACTTGATTTGATCTTTTGCAAGTATTGGTGATATTGTAGACTTAAAATAATTGTAAGTATCAATTTTGGTAGTCTATAAATAGAAGACTAGTAAGAGAAAGCTAGAGTTAGCTCATATTGTTAGTAGATCAAATATTATAGAGAGAGAGGTTCTAGAGAAAAGCTAGAGAGCTTGTGAGTTAGTGTCTAATGGTTCACTCAAGAAGAAGGAAGGGAAGGAGTCCTAGCAAGATATACAAGAAGAAGAAGAAGAACATTCAAATCCAAGAGGTTGAAAAGTGTTCTAACTATTCCTTAGTGCATTTTTATAATTTATATAAGTTTTAAACGGTCAAAATATATTTTTAACCGATCAAAAGTTATTTTGATGATCTATAAGTCTAAATCTATGATATATAGGTAGATTCATGGTTTGATAGGTTTAAATCATGTATTGGTATGAGTGGTATGCAAATAAATGGAAGAAAAATCCATATTGTGATTACCGGTAAAACCCTAGGTGGTTCGACCTTTAAATTTCGTGTCAAACGTTTTCAAAAATATGATTGAACCATGAAATATTGTAAAACAATAAGGTAGGAAGACAACAACACTAAGTTTGTGTCATTTGGATGTGTAGAGTTTATTATATTCAAGTTTGAACCATTAAAACCAAGGATTTGTGATTTTAGTTTTCACTTTGTCCTTGTGAGCAGTTTTTGGTCTAGTTACGTTTGGAATTTAGATTTGTGATCTAAAGAGCAGTTGTAGAGGGGGAAATTCTGATGATAATGGACTCAAGAATCACCCCAAAATGTTTTAAAATGAAGAAGTTATGGCTGTCGGAGCGTCGGAGGGTCGAGCAATCAAAAAGTTGACTTCCGGACAGATATGGCTGACGCAGCCGCGTCACGGACTGACGCAGCTGCATCAGAACAATCTGCCAAGCAGATTTTTGGTGGTCCGGGTCGGTCCGGGTCGGGTCGGGTCGGTCCGGGTCGAGTTTTCTTTAAAAAAATTAAGTTGAAATAAGTGTAAAATGAATGTTTTGGTTATTAAACCAATATATATGAAATCCATTAATCATTAATTGATAACTAAATGTTTAAAATAAAGATTAAAATTAACACAATTAAAAAGTTAACTATAAGTATTATTTGAAGATTATTAAAATATTATTAAATGATCAATAATATTAGTATATGATTAAAAAGTTATTGAATGATGAATAACATTTGTAAATGATTAAAATATCATTACATGGTTAATAATATTAATAAGAGATTAAAATATTATTAAATGGTTAATAATATTAATAAGTGATTAAAATATTATTAAATTGTTAATAATATTAATGAGTGATTAAAATATTATTAAATAGTTAATGATATTAATAAGGAATTAAAATATTATTAAATAATTAATAATATTAATAAGTTGGTTAAGTTTACCGACATGTCCAACTAGGTTTGTTGGGCTAGGATTTTTGTCCGGAACTTAAAGGTTCGTTTATCGGACAACTAAAGAGTTAATAATTTGAAGTTAAGGTCTTAAGTTAAGACTAATTAAAAGCCCTGGTAGCTAATGATTATGTCAATTTGTTATATAAATTGTAGGTTGAGCAAATGACGCAAATAGGCGTAAATGGTAAAAGCGGCCAGGCAAGTTTTTTAGAACTTGCTCCTATGTGCCTTGACATGCTATGATGTGATATTAAATTGTTAATAGAAGGATATTGATGATAATTGTGATATGCATGAGATATGATTACATGTAAAATATGAAGCATGAAATGCTAGATGTTATATGTGATGCATGAGCAGTATGACATAAACTGAAATGCATAAAAAGCATGACGTAAGTATAAATTGCAGAGTATATGTGAAGCATGTAATGTGTTATGTGTAACTGTTAAACTTGCTGAGCCGTCGTGGTCACTCTTGCTTAAACCAACATTTTCAGATAGTACAAGTATTTGAAGTCTTGATAAGGATCAAGAAACAGGAATGCATATTATATTCACTGAAGGTCTAGCACGACCATTGTAGATATCAGTCTGAATTGGACAGGTAAAATAATTGTGTATTATATGAATTGGTTGGTATGTATTATGAGTCTTAGATACTCAAATTGATTGTAATAGAATGTCGTATCATATCTAATATTGAGACATACTAGGAATTTGTAAAGATTGTGATTCTGGAATAGAAAGAGATGTTGTGAAATTGTAAATAAATGATTATTTAGCAATTATAATATTGTTGTATTTCATGAACAATAAGAAAATGTAGTACTAGTGTTGAACCGGGTCCGAGGTTCAAGGAACCCGGATTTGGGGTCGTCACAAATATCATTGGGGATAGTGTAAAGCATTATTTAATTATTAATAATGTTAATAAGTGTTTGAGATAATAAAGAGATTTAAAAAGATTATTAGATGGTTAATAATATTGACGAACTAAGTGATTTATTATTGAAGTAATAAATGGTTAAAATATTATTATACAATTAATAACATTATATGTAGTAATTATATATTATCAAAGGAGATAATATTATAAAGCAATGAAGTGATGGTTATGTTAGTTAAAATATTATCAATGGATTGATATTATTATAAAGAGTTTTAAGGTTATGACTAAGTGATAGATGATGTAAGACATATATGTTAAGGTTATTAATGTTAAATAAACCTTTATGTGTTATGCTAATTGGAGGATCAATGTTATTGAATATTAGGTCACCCAAAGGAAGTATTTTTAAGTTGAATAGCAGTAGTCAGCGGAACAAGCAAGTTTCTCTGAACCTTAACTTGTATTTATTCAGCAAGTTATTTATGTAGAAGTTGGAATTTATTTCAAAATGCATGATGAAATAATTATTAATAATTATTTCATATCTATATTATTATTGACAATCGCACTTATGTGCATTTGCATGACTGTTCACGATATGAACTATTTAAAGAGAAATATCTATGCTATTTGTTTTAGCTAGATATTGCATGTGATATTATGACTGTTCTTGTTATGAACTGTTCTAAGTGAGGGTTCTATGCCAATTGTTTCGACTAGACCATGTACGTTTTAAATTCATAAATCTGAATATTATTGAAGTTAGTCCAAATCATATTGTTGCGGTGCGAAATCTGATGGGATAAGCTGAAATGAACAGAGCATTATAAGCGGATAAGCTTACGGTCGGATGGAACATTCCCGATCAAAACGAACTAGATGGTTATATTGTGCACTCTACGAACGTACGATAGGTTGATCACCTAAAGTACCCATCATCGGATATTTTAATTGAAATGATTGTTAATATTCAAAACGAACTGACAGTCTTCTGTCTACAGGGTATTATAAATACTCAAAACGTGTGTTCATGGTCTTGTGACCCTTTCAGCATGATGAAGCATTATGTTATATCAATTGAATTATATTATTCAAAGTTGCATGTCTTCACAATTATTGTATATTGTTGAAGTTTCCAGAGCTAAATCTTTTTCATTCATGATATACCTTTTATTGTTTATTTAAACTTGTTGAGCAAAGTAGTTGCTCACCCTTGCTATATCATGAACTATTTTCAGTTAAGCCGAGTGATCTAAAGAGTACCACGACAAAGAAAAGATGAACGAGTAGGCGTAGTTAGTTCATACTATTTGTGTAAACCTTTTGTATTATAAGGTAATGATAATGTATTAAGGTTAGTGGAACCTGGGATTGAAGGTACGTTTTATAATGAAATTATGTATGTTTTTCGCGAGTTATTGAAGTTTTAGTTTATGAATGTTTGTTAAGTGATGAATAGTGAGCACCGAACCCGAGGTTCAAGGGACCCGGATTTGGGGGCGTCACAGCGGTGCTGTCGCGCCACCCAAGAGCTATATCCCGGTGCTGCAACGCCGACTATCCAGATAATATCTCCTATTTTCTAGAGTATTAGCGCTGCCATGCCATTCTCTAGTGCAATCTCGGTGCTACAACACCGGGTCTTCAGCCTTCCAGATTTTTTCCTTTAATCAGCTCCTTTACCTCCCAAAATCAATCTTCACACCCATCCAAGCGTCTCCTCCTGAAAAATAACATAAAACACATAAAAAAAAAGTACATAAATCACTTAAGAATAAACAATAATTCAAGAATAGAAATACTCGATTTGTAGGTATACACCCGACTTATCAAGAACATAGGCATACATTTCGAGAGATGACCAAAATGCATTTTAATTTTTGGGTTACAAGCATACTTACATGTTTAATAGTTGATGTAATAACCAAGAAGTCTATGTAACATTATTAATTGAAAATTTACTTGTGCAAATGAGTTGATTGAATGAGTATGTTTATATGTATGTGATATATGTAAGATGAAGGACAGAAAATGATTAATCAATAAGATAATGAACTTAATTAGTTTAAATTAACTAAGGAACAAAAAGGAAAGCCAATACAAATTAATCAAGCTGATTGCAAGTAAAGTGAATTAAAAGCTTGAGTTAATAATTAACTAGCTTGTTAGTAAGCCTTGTGTGGCAAGAGTAAGGGCCCAAATTAATTAAAGCATGAAATCTATTTGGGAGGCCTAAGTGTTATGAGAAGGTAAATTAAGTAGCTTAAGTGTTATATTCAATTGTAGTTCATTAAAGGAGTTAAACAAGCCCAAAGGAATTATAATACTTGCAAGACATTAAGTTGGCCCAAACGAAAGAGTCCAAATGAGAGATGATAAATGAGTAAAAGGCCCAAGAATTTAGCCCAAACATAAGGTCCAAGTGGGTTCCAAGTTCTGGAAGCCTTGCTATATATATATATATATATATATATATATATATATATATATATATATAAAGAAAAAGAAAATAGGGCCTAAAATTTCCCACCACCCCCTCCCCTTAAGCCCTGTGATCTTTAGGTTTGTATTCCTTAAAACAGTCCCAGTTGGGTAATTAATTAATCATAATCATGCTTGGCTTATTTTATTGGATGATTAAGAGCTAATCATGAAATGTCACACTTGGCCTATAAATAAGTGACACCAAAAGCCTTTAAAGGTTACTTCATTTGTGTTTCTTCA
Organism: Hedera helix; assembly: GCA_947179155.2. Lineage (NCBI taxonomy): Eukaryota > Viridiplantae > Streptophyta > Magnoliopsida > Apiales > Araliaceae > Hedera > Hedera helix. The sequence goes on along the minus strand of OX359270.1, from coordinate 15,540,138 downwards.
AGCAAGAGAGTTAAAGATTAAGTGAGAGAAAGTGAGATAAGTTAGAGAGCTAAAGTAAAGAGAGATTTCGGCGGAAGAAGCAAAAGGTGAAGGAATTTTAGCAAGCCTTAAACAAGGAGGAGGTGCTCAAGCTAGCCATTCAACCATCTAGCAAAAGAAAAAGCTCATAAAGGTTTAAAAGTTTTCTTATCTCAACTCTAGTTAAAAAACTTTAGTTTATGTTTATGTTTATAGCATGTTTGATTGTGGGAGGATTCATGTGTTATGGATCATGAAGGATCCAACGGTATAAAGATGGATTCTCGACATAGTATTTGTGTAAAATAATGTAACTTGATGATTAAAAGCATGAGTAAAATGATCACGAACATGAACACATAAACCTAATTAAGTGAAAAGTGATTTTCTAAGCTATGAAACCTAATATGTATACACTGTTTTGAAGATCTATAAGTTTTATGTTATGTGTATGTGAAATACAAAGATAACATAAGTGGAACGGATTAAAAATGAATTAAAATGGATTTATGGTGATTTTTATAGTAAACAATGTCATAAAGGAAAGTCTAGATGACCTAGTAACTTTCAATCATTGCTTTGGTATAAGAAACGTTTTTAAAGAAGATTGAGGCTCTTGAATTTTGTTAATTATGAATCCATAAAGCTAAGGTCCAAATTTGGTGTCAATCCGATGTGAAATAATCGAGTTATGAACCTTTGAATTAAAATCGACAAAATTAAAAAGTTGAAAAAATTAGGTTTAGGGTTTCTGGTAGCTTAATGTGATAGCACTGTTTTCAAGTCAAACTATGGCGCGACAACACCAATTGCTTGTTTTTTTTCGATCTATAGACCCGGCGTGGGAGTGCCGGTATATAGTCTAATTGTGGCGGGTCAACGCCGGTCTAGCAGAAAGTAAAAATTTAATTATCTTAAATTTTTATTACGTAAGACCCAATCTTAAAGGTAGACATGATAAAATCTTAGGAGATTAAGATTAAGTTAATGTGAAATCAATGTGGCGTCCATAAGTGACTAATTAGTAAATTAAATTATTAAATATATAAGTTGTACGGGAAGCGATAAATTAGCGATAGTCGTAGACAACGAATCAGGCAAGCTTCCTAAACTTACAAAAAATTGATATTGTGCCAGTTTTTGCATTATGCAAATTCCTATGAATATGAAAATCTTCAGATCGAAATAATTATTGAAAATTATTTTCTGTTGAGATTGAATGTTATTTTTTGCACCTATGTGCTTACGAAAGATTTGTTCAAATAATAAATTGTTGAAGCTTTTAAAGTTCTAATTTTTTATGAATTATTTAAGAGTAAGTCTATGTCATTTGTTTCTGCAAGATAGATGTTAAATAAATTACCGAATGGATATAATTCCTTAAAAGCTAATACAAACTAATTGCCTTCGTGCGGACTCTTATGATTAAATTGAGATGAACCCCTTATATAAGGCGTATTATTTTTATGTCAAGGATTCGACTTGCGCACTAAGACTGAATGTTATGCATAACATATAATACGATAGGCTGATCACCTAGAGTACTCTGCTAAGGGTGTTTACAGTCTTTATATCTGTTAAACATTCAAGTGGTAGGTTTACAGTGGAAATATCCATCAAACCAGACCCAGAGTTTACAGTCCGTAGTAACCACTCAGTATGAAAGTTCAAATAATCCTCTTGAATTGAAAATGTTTCAGATCCTTATCCCTTACTAGTCCTTGAAAAATTTTGAAGTTTAGAAAGTTAAATTCCCTTTTTATGAATTGTTTATTCATTGCATGCTTTAAATTTGCTGATGAAAGTAATTGCCCACTCTTGCTTTATGATCCATGTTTTCAGTTAATTTTGAGATAACAGAAAGCTCTAAGAATGACAAGAGTAAAGGAAAGATGAAAGAGTATAACAGGTATTGTAATTAACAAAATTTCATGATATAAACCTTTTGTGGTAAGATATGGTATGTAATGGGATATGTTATATATTAAGTAAAGATTTGCGTAACCTGGGACTAGAGGACTAGATTAAGATGTTTTGTAATGATAATGTAATTAAACCCATATTATTAAGTGACAGTTATGTTGATAGATGTGTGGATATATTGTAACGTGAGCATCAGGACTAAGGGTAAAGGTACCCGAATTTGAGGGTGTCACAGTTGATATTGTACCCATGAAATATGGAAAGTGCTGAAAGTTGAAGGAATGAAAAATAAGGAAAGAAAATGACAAAGATGGAAACAAATTCCTTTATTTTGTAGAAATGACAAAGGAATAAAATGGACAAGAGAAAAAATCAGTATTTGGTTCAAACAAATATCAATGCTACTTTGTTCACTAAAGAAGTTACAAAAATTATATACAAAATGATTTGTATTGTTATGGTCCCATGTATAATAAAGCATTAACTAGTTATAATTTGACACATTATTTTATATCTATTTTTTATAAGCATGTTATGTCACCATATATAACATTACTTATATAATATTATCTCATGTAATTTTGAACTATTAAGTAGTTGAACGAGAAAAGCTAAGAGGTTAAGAAGTGCATATGTACATTCTTGTATGGTTTAATAAAATTTCGTAATTTTTCAAAAAAAAAAAAACACAATTCTTATTGTATAAAATTAAAGTGCAAAATGTAACAAATATATATATATATATATATATATATATATATATATATATATATATATATATATATACATATACATATATATTGTATAATCCAACTTTCATTGGTCCGACATTTACTAAAATAAAGTTGCCACTTTCTAGCTCCATTTCATAATATAGGACCAACATTTGAGATGTTTTTCAAATTTAAAATTGATATACTTTTATTTAATTTTTGATAACATGTTTATAAAAAATTGTAAATTATCTTAAAATTACTACTAATTACAAACATTATATTATTTAAAAATAAATTGAATCATATTAATTTTTAATTTAAAAATATTACAAATTTACTTAAAAAAGTAAAACTTGATCTTGTATTTCTAAACGGAGGAAGTATTTTATTACATAAAGAGCAAGTTTATTTGCAGGATTGAATTACAATGGATTATTAATCCTATGGCATACGAACTATTTGTCTAAAATGAATTATTTTTTCAGGATTAAATTAAATGAGACTATTTTATCAATGTCTGTTTCTTCAGGATTTTTTATTTTCTTTAAGATAGGTATTGATTGATCTTCTCAAATAAATTACGGGAATTAAGTAGACATATAGTATAATATATTAATTCAAAACTTCAACCTAACAAATAAAATTGTCTTATTCTTAATGGTATACATGCAATTGACACTTTATTTAAGGGTTACATGCGTATCCGACTCTAAATTATATGCCAAGTTATCAATCGTATCCTAAAATTTAATTCCTTCCATCTCGCTCTCCAACGTTATATTAAGTAAGCACGATTCCTTCCATCTCGCTCTCAATGTTATATCAAGTAAGCACGATAAACCATAGTCAAAAATTCAGTCAAGAAAAATGACACGTGCGTATCAAAATCCTTAAATATACATTTTGATAGTGTTTGACTCACGCTAATGCATTAAAATTGTATAAATACAAATATTTTATTGTTAAAATACGGACTTAATAAAAGAGAGTTGAAGTATTAAATACATTTATCACCCTTAGCCCCCAAAAAAGTTAAGTCATCATAGTTAACCCAAATAATATTTATCGCACCAACTAATTAGTTCAAATAAAATAGTTAACCCAACTACTGAGCATATTTAGCCTCACAATTAAAAAAACTAAAAAATCATTAACAAAACAAATATAATATAAATAACAAAAGCAATAATATCATGAAAAAATCAAAAAGAAAAGTAAAAACAAACACATTCAAAGTAGAAAATCAAAATAAATAACAATAAGAGTTATCCCAAATAAATAATAAATCAAAAGAACTGATATTTTCACAGTCCTTTTTAATATTTCGGCACGTAAGACCCAAATTCTAACCAAAGTGATACACTGCACTAACTTAACAAAGATTCAAAATTAGTTTTTCAAAATTACCCTCAACTAATATATGTGAGAATTTAGTCGGTGGGTGAACATTTTGATCTCTTAACTTTTTGTCTCTCCAGCTTCTTCCAAACAGAGTTTTATATGCCATTGTATTGTAACAGATCTAAGCTTTTCGTTGAACAATCATGATCCATTCTAAGAGGCGGTTGACGGGGCCATTCGGGAATGTCTTTTTTTTTTAATTTAAAGTTAAAATTTTAGTAAATTTATAAGTTAAAATTTTAATAGATTTATAAATAAAAGTATTTGGCATCACTTTTACTTATAAGTCAGGAATTATAAGTAATAGGTATGGATGTGTTTGGCTAATAATAACTTATAAGTTATATAAAATGTAAAGATTACTAAAATGTCGTTTAGTAAGAAGAACATTAGAAAAATAAAAGAGGATATTTCTGTTATTTCGTAATAGTTGATTGACTTAAAAAAAATGACTTATAAGTCTTCTTTTTTTTTAACCAACAATTAGTTGCTTATTTTTTTTAACTTATAAGCCCACAAAAAAATTGTTCCCGAACACATTTTTTAGCTTAACTATTTATAAGTTAGGTTAATCAACTTATAAGTAATTCCCGACCGACATTGTATCAGTGCTTGCATTCAAAACTCTCCACACAGAGAAACTATCTCCCCATAAGTCAACTTTCTATATGTTAAACTGGTTTGAATATAAAGCAATAAACAAGTTGAATCTGAATGACTTTTATTCATTAACTGAGGAGATATATATAGCAGTATAGTAACAAGCAAATCAGAAAAAAACTAATCCCTTTAGTAACAAACTTGTCAACCGTTGGGATACTCCTAAAGAACTGGTAAACTGCTATTGACTAGGACTTATTTACTGAGAAAGAAACAAAAAATAGTGAGCAGTAAAAATACTACTCAACATATCTCCCCTTAAACTGATGTCTTAAATTTCTTTAAGCGGCAGTTTACATAGAAAGCTCCAACAACCTTCATCTGCTCCATTGTCAATCACTTCTTTCCTTGAACACACACCCATTAGACCTCAGAGTTTTACAAACACAGCTGACCTAAGAGGTTTGGTCAGTATGTCTGCAAACTGGTCTTCAGTTTTACAATGGACCATATCAATCACACCATCCGTACACAGATCACGCAAAAAATGATATCTAACATCTATATGCTTGCTCCTTTCATAAAAGACCAGATTCTTTGAGAGCTTGATAGTAGACATGTTATCGCAATAAATTGTTGTTGGACCTTGTTGCTCATATCTCAACTCCTCAAGTAACTTTCTCAACCAAATAGCCTGACTAGCACAAGTTGTTGCTGCGACAAACTCAGCCTCAATAGTTGATAAGGTCACAATTAGCTGTTTCTTTGAAGCCCATGTAATTGGCCCTGACCCCATCATAAAAACATAAGCAGATGTGCTTCTTCTATCATTAACATCACCAGCATAATCACTATCTGTGAACCCAACAAGCTCGAAATATTTCCCCCTCTTATAAAGAACACCAAAGTCAAATGTACCTTTTATATAGCACAAGATTCTTTTCACAGCAGCGAGATATTACTCGGTTAGATGTTCCATAAACTTGCTAATGAGACTTACTAAAAGCATGATTTTGGTGTGATTAATCTAAAAGTCTTGGTCTTGCGTGTGTGTCATTCAAGTATGTAGGGCAATGCAAAGGGAACTGCAATATTAACAACAAGGGCCTTAATTATATTTGGTGTGATTAATCTGTTTTGTAATATATAGTCAAAGAAATACTCCATGTAGTAGTAGACAAAAAAATATTGGTGCGCTTATTAACAACATTTTGGATATGATTTTTATTTGTGTACTTTCTAGAACAATTTTCTTCAACAATATAATATGATTGTTTTTACCAAGCTTAAGATTTTGTTACAATTTAGTTGAAGAACCAATTAGCATTGTCCATCTCTAATTAGAATAATCACTTTTCATTATTAGAATATATTTCATACAGATTCACTCTAATTGACTAATCATTCTTGTTTTCATAATAAAAATACTAGTTTAGAATCTTTAAAAAAAGTTTTCTTGCAAGGATTATAAACATGTTTTGGAATACCAAGGATGAAGCTATTGTCATTCTGCAGTATCTAAACAAATGCAATATGTTAGGTCCTAATCAAAGCTGATATATAATTATGAAAATAGGATTCTGCTCAGGGTGAGAATAGACCACAATAATTTGTTATTTCTTGCCCCTTCTCTACCTACTGAAGCAACTTAAATTACATAAAGGGAAAAACTACTCTCCTAAACTTATTGCCACAACTGCTAAAAATAAGGACCCCACTTCTACCACTTATTCATAAAATAAGAAAATAGATAACAGAAAGACCAAGTCTTCTAACTGACTTTTGCTGACTACGTGCTCCTAAAGAGCTGCAACTGCACCACTAAGTTACTGTAGCACTACATCATACACCACTCAGTGTTGGTTGAGACCAAAACACTTATGGGTTTATCATAATAATATCATCTAATTGATTAATTATGTTCTATGTATAAAGCAATATTTCTTGTTTCTTGTTGAGAAATTAATCAATAGGTTCACACGTTTTATTTATTCACATTGTGCACGTTTTAGTAGAACGTGTAAAAATGACAAATTTAAGAAAGGACTCGACAATAATTATTTCTTTTTATATTTTATTTTATTTTATTTTGTTTTATAATGGATACTTGCTTTGTTGTATATGAATATATTTAATTATGTTGATTTTTTAATACTGAAAATATTAACTATCCAAACATTAGTTTTCGAATTTTAACACAAATACGATATGAATTTAATGTGCTCCAAACAATATAATTGTAATTTTTTAGTATTGAATTCAATTATTTTAAATTCTATAGAGTTACAACTCAAATAGAATTCCAAAATAATTATCCAAACACACCGAATTTATGGGTTCGATATGAGACGACACAACAAAACATAATGTTTTTCTATTTATAACTATGAATAAGCAACCCCAAGGTCAATCAATTGAAATTTGTACAAATGCTTAATTAATAATTTATTTATTAATTTGCTTAGTAGAGAGAGGTGAAGATCTTACCTAAAAAAGATAGAGATGATGGAACCATGGAGAAGCGGCCAATAAATCAAACGTCAGCTTAGAAATGATGAGTTCTTTGTATAAAACTGTTAAGAATAATTATGGAATATTAGAAACTAGTAAGGACAATTATAGAATATTAAAAACTAATAAGAACAATTTTGTATATAAAAATTTAATCATAAACCCAGGACTGTGAAACCTACGCCATGCGCCTCCACCCTCTAATTAGTCCATCACATGAAGGATTAGTTTTTAAACGGGACTATGCCATCCGTCTCCCTTCTAATTAGTCCATCATATGTGGGATTAATTTTTAAACAGAACTAATAGTTCACTCTAAATATACCAAAACAAATGCAGTTCTATTTTAGTCCAATCCTATAGTCTAATTTCATAAAACAACATAGCCAAATAACTACAATTTCAGAGTTGTATTCCTATGCAAGTGGCTTTTAAAATTGCTTATTTAGTTATTATTATTAAGGTGGGGTATAGAAAATGACCTCAACCGTATAAGATTTGCCCCATATAGACCAATGGGATATTTTCACTAAGATAGTAACTTCCTCATTTTGTCCCTGCACCTCCCTGTTAAAGGATGAGAGGGGTACCACTGAACATAGAGCTCATTAATAAAAACATTTCCCTTCTTATTAAAATTACAAGCGACAATAAGAAATATAATATCATTGTGAAATATTACCATTACAAAAATTATCTATCTTTACTTTATGTCTATAATTGTTTAGTCAATGAGAGAGATAGAGAGAGATTTTCAAGAAGGTCAACACAAGAATAAAAAAGCACAACAATTTCTCAAGCAAATAACTACCAAGTACTACGAATAATAGTTTTAAATAAACCCTAAATTAAACCTTAACTCCTAAAATAAATTACAACCCTTAAAGTAAACCCTAACTCTTGAAGATAAAGTCTGAACCTGGATCCAATATCTGGAACAGAGACGGATCTAGCCCAGAAGTTCAGTGGAGTCAAACAAAATTTATAAAAAAATCCCTTACTAAACAATCAAATAGTCCTCAAATATTGTTTTCAATAACATTTTTCGAGATTTCATTACTTGAAATTGTTACATGATAGTCTCGTTTTTAATAATTACAAAAAATATCATACTCAATGTATGTTACTAAACAGTCATTCATATCTCATTTAGTTACGGAGTTCATTCTTCATGATATTCATGATTGAAAATATTTTTTTAACAGTTGCAGTAGCAACGGACAAAAGTAGAGTCAACTTCAACAACAAATAAACTTGAGGATACATATCATCCTTTTTTTTTCTTAACCAACATTTAAGCCAATTCACCAATTCCTTTTATACTTGAAAAATTGGGATCGTTTCTCATATCCACTATATAATTTTGGAGTTGACCATCATATTTTATAAATTTTTTTAAAAATAATAATTTGTATAATTAGTACTCCTTTTGTTTTAAAATATACGATTATTTTAAAATCAATTTTATTAAAATATTCACTCAAAGTTGACATAAATTTATTTAATTATAGGCAATATAATGACGAATATTTTAATCTATCTAAAAAGTACTCATAACTATAAGATTTTGTTTTTCACAATTTTTAATAAAATTTTATTAATGTTGAGTAATATTTTCTTTATAATTGCATAGTCTAAAATCACATCATTTTACACTAATTCTAAATTTAAAAATTTAAAATTAATCATGTAATTTAGAATGAAAAGATAAAATTTATAAAATAGTCAATTTGATTAATTTCAAATGAGAAAGATGATTATTAGTATTAATTAATAGAGGATGCAAGCCCGTGTTTTAAAGGGGCCATTTCTGAGCTATCGCCTCTTGTGTCTAACTTTTCATCAAATACGAGATAAAATATTTAAGTTACTAAACTACTCCTTGTATATGTCAAGACAAATTATTTAAGCAAGAGGTCATGTATAAGTCACCTAAACGTTCAGTGACAAATTATTTAAGCAAGAGGTCACGTATAAGTCACCTAAACGTTCAGTGGGATCAATTGACCCCTGCCCTTTCATAAATCCGCCCATCTAGAACACCCCAATCCCCTGCGCTTTCACAAATCTGCCCATCTAGAACACCCCAATCCCGTCGTAGCAAATCCTCCACAATCTAGGGTTTCAGCAGAAAGCTCAAAAGAGAAAATGAGAAAGAGAAAGGACGGAGAGTAGTAGTACCTTTCCATAACATTATTTATTATAGATCGGCACTGTCGGCTTACCTTCATGATTCACTGCCATGCCACGAGATTTGTATAGATAGATATACTTATTTGCAAAGATAAATCATATCGATCTATTTGTCATCACGGAGACAAAGAGGGCTTCAATTGATTTATAGAGAAAGAGGGAGAGAGAAAGATAACTTCATTTGATTTGCGTTATTGTGTGAGAGGTTTTGCGTATATATCGTATTTTTAATAAAACAACATCGTTGTAGTGGAAAAAGGAGTAATTTGACAGGATCATATCTACGTTCATTTCTTCAACAAGGTTGTACATAACAAAATCTTAACTAAAGAATTAAATTAAGTTTGCAACAGACATACAAAGTGGATGACTCCCATAAATAAGTTTAAAAAAAAAATTATAAAAGAAGTTGAAGAGCACATATGGCAAATGGGAGAAGAAGTTGTACAAGAAGTTAATTAGTTGCCTCTCAATTCTTAACTAACAATACATTCGAAGAATTCTAGTACAGTTTTCGTAGTTACTCGGTACAAATCCTCACCGGAGGCTTAATAGGAAAAACTTCTATGGTGCAATTGGAATTCAACACTCGCACCCAAAATGAAATGATTCATTTTTTGTGTAATAAAAGGAAAAGTTTAGTTTCTATTTTTTGACATAATGGTCAATTAAAATTCCTACCAAATCGATAATTTTCATTGGTTGTGATGTGCAAAGGCCATTTCAACCAAGAATAAATGAAACATTGAAATAAGACAAATTTTTTTATCTCATAATTATTTGGATGCACTAGAAAATTTATTTTGATTTTTATAGTATATTTAGAAATTAAATTAGTTAAATTATTTATTTATTTATTTATTTATTATTATTTATTATTATTATGAGTTTATTTAGATTTTATATGAATACTTCTAAATTTTAAACTTTTTAAAATTATGGATTTTTGTTTTTGTTATTTTCATGATTCTTCAAATCTAGAAAACCATTTATTTACCAAAAAAACTTAGCTTTAGTTGATTTTTTTTTAATTTTATTTTTCAACCTATTCAACTAATCTAATTCAAAATGACTTTATAAAATAGTTTGCGCAATGAAATGCAAGTTAGAAATAGAGTAAACTAACGGGAAAAAAATAATCAAATTCTTATCAAGCAATCACAAATACAAACTATTTTTTCTTGCACCAGTACCATTAAACTATTGTCAAAATACCTAAAATTTTACCAAATCATATATACATGTCAGTTTTATGGTCAAAATTTGGGCATTTTTTACATTTATTTGAAACTTCAATGTTTTGGGGCAAAAAATATAGTTTCAATATATATATATATATATATATATATATATATATATATATATATATATATATATATATATATATATAAGGTGCACAATCGTTTATTTTATTTCTACAATCGTTAAGTCAGAGAGAGAGAGGATAAAAACAAGAACAAAAAAGCACAACAATTTTCTTAAACACAACTTCTAAGTACAACAATTAAAAGTTCTACATAAATCCTAAACTTAGCCCAAAATCCTAAAGTAAATCCGAAACTAAATCATAACCCTTAAAATAAACCTTAACTCTTAAAGATAAACCCTAAATTTAAAATTGATCACAGATTTGCAACTCCCCAATCTTGACCGTAGTGAATCCATCGTCGTTGTGGAAAATCTAGGGTTTTATTAGAACCCAAAAGGAAAAATTGGTAAAGAGAAGGGAGGGCGAGTAGCATTACCTTGCAATAACATGATTTATTATAGATCGTCGATGGTGGCTCACCTTCACTATTCACCGCCTCACCACCATAATTGACTTCATATTCGGTGGAATTTATTTTTTTATTTTTAAAATCTAAAAATTTGGGGATCTGTGATTTGTAGGGCGACAGATACTTATTTGAAAAGATAGATCGTATCAATGTATTTGTTGATGGAGAGACAGAGACCTAGGATAGGAACTTCAAATTATTTGCAAAGAGAGAGATGGGGAATCGATTTGCAGAGGAAAAAAAGACGCACACATATAATAGGGCTTCGATTGATTTACGTTACAGTGTGAGAGAATTTGCATTTTATAGCTTACTTTTAGCAAAACGACACCGCTGTAGTGGAAGCGGTGTTATACATTCCCTGCTTCAAGGAGGGTGTATAAAACAAAATCTTAACTAACGAAGTAATTAAAAAATAACTAGAAATAATTAACTAAATGTTTAAGAGACAAAAGTAGTTAACAACTCTAATAAAAAAAGTTTTATGAAAAAAGTTAAAGAGCACGTCCGTGGAAGGGAAAATAATGGTACAAGAAGCTACGTATCTCTCAATTCTTAACTAACAATGCTTTCAAAGAAATTTTAGTAGTGTTGGGACATAATTTATTGAAACTCATATTTAATATAGGTAGAGAATTATTTTATATATAGAGTTAGGCTATATTATTTTTACATACTATGATGGGCCTGGACCCAGTCCATTCAAATATTCTTATCTTTGAGGCAGTTTGGATTAGTGGGAGAAGATATTATTTCCTACTTAATAAAGTTGATGAGACTCCAAGCGGTGTATGGAAGAGAGTATATATATATTTTACAAATATCAAATATCTTACACTTATTCTAGTAATTATCTTGGTTCTCCATTGTGATATTTTATCACTTGTACTTATTCTTACATCGGAGTATCTCCAAACGGCTCAAGCCGTGATCTGATATGTGGAGTGTTTAACGGTTTCTTTTGAGTGCAAAAATCTTGGTGTTGGATGATTTCAGTGGGAAAAATATTTGCGCATCAACATTGGCGCTAGAAGAAAGGCTCAGTTTGATATTTGGTAAATAAATCACCAGCTTAATTTGGTTTGACGGTTGTTTTTATGGCGAAAAGAGAAAGTTCAAGTAGGGATTGTTGGGTGCCAAACCGTACGCATGACAAATCAACACTTACACGCAAATGCACGTGGTCAGCAAGTAATATAGAACAAGTAAAGTATTGTTCCCACGAGGACTAGACCTGGCAAACGGGCGGGCCGGGCCGGGCTTGGGCGGGCCAACGACGGGCCGGGCCAAAAACGACCCGGGTTTCTGCGGGCTGGGAAATGGTCGGCCCGTGGCCCGCGCGGGCCGGGCCGGGCCGGCCCGCGGGCTTTTTGGTTAATTTTTTTTTTTTTTTTTTTTTTGCAAAATATTTATTTATTATTATTATTTTTTATTATGGCTTATAATTTGAAATAAAAATACTAAAACTAATTATTTATAATTATTGAGTTTAATATTGTAGGCTCAAGTAACGGCCATTTGAGTATTTTTTAATTTTTAAAAAAACTTTATTTATTTAATTTTTATTCTCTATTTTTTAGTAGTCAAATTCTGTTTAAAGCAACTGTAAATATAAAGTATCTAAATATATTTTTATTAGATGAATTGTTAAAATTAAGAGTCTAAATAAAAATAATCCGAAAGGTACAACTCAATGGACTGGACAGCTTAGTTGTATATTTTATGGAGTTGGCATTCTGCTAAAGTTAAAGGGACTTTGATGTGGGCTAGCTATTCAAGTGGTACAAATATATAGCATGCATGCTCCTACTATTACATCACGCCATTCATTGACTATTATTTATATTCATGCTTTAGTAGTTTTATTAGTTTAGTTTATATATTTGGCTTCACTATTATTATATATATATACACTACTAAGTCCCAATCTTTTTTCCCATTGATTTATAATTTAAAATAAATACTAACATTAATTATTTATAATTATATCACATAATTTATATATAATTATTTAATATTATTAATAAATAAAATAAGACAATCAATAATTTTATAAATATTTTATACTCATATATATTAAAATGTAACTAATACTATTAATTACAATACTAGTAAATTACAATACTACTTAATAAAAATTAAATTGAAAAAAACAACTTGATTGAATAACATTAATTAATAATTACATTCCCTTGTTAGTTGTAATAACTAATAAGTATTAAGTAATAACATAGATGTCAAATAAAATATTAAAAAATAAAAAACGCATATCAAACAATTGTTACATTAAGTCATTTCGGAATAAGCAAATAAAAGTAAGAGAGAGAAGTAGATTACTAATGGTGTATTACTTATTTACTTGAAAGTTGAAGCTAAAGGGAAAGCAAGAACAAATATAGTTGAAAGCCTAATTTAAAACAATAAGATGTTCTAGCTCAGTTGGTTGAACGCTTATTTACTGGCTTCAAGGTCTCGAGTTCAAGCCCTACAAGCAGCACTCTTTTTACAAAGAAAAAAAAAAACTCACGGGCTCACGGGCGGGCCGGGCCACTCCGGGCCGGGCCAAAACGGGCCGGGCCAAAAACGGCCCGCCTTTACACGGGCTGAAATTATAAAGCCCAGAGCCCAATATTTACGGGCCAGCCCGGCCCGGCCCGCGGGCCCGGGCCTACTTTGCCAGGTCTAACGAGGACTATGAATCGTTATTACACTATCAAGCAACAGTTTTATAACTATTTCGGCTTCTTTAAACAGTGGTCAAGTAAATCAAGGAATTGTGAATTAAATCTAAGTTATGAAAATTAAAGACAACTAAATAATAAACGATTTAAGCAGACAAATGAGGCATGAGATTATAACTTCACCTAGGGTGTCATTCAACTGTGCTACTTCCTGTTAAACCTAACTGATTATCTCGGATTGTTAGTCGAAAACACGAAACTAAAGCATGACCAACTCTCGTTGCATCATACACATATCCAACCCAGATCCGACCCAAGGGCAACAGAACGGGAAAGAACACCCAACTTAATTAAATCACTATATCTCTATGTGACCTAGAGAAAAATGAGTTTAAGCACAAGTTTTCAAAAGACTACGTATGGTGCTTCGGTATATGTCTATCCTTAGCACTAATCATGCAATCCAACGTCATGTGAATTCATGAACACAAGCTAACATGGTCGGTTCTAAACTCACACTCCCCATCTCGGTTCCGTGTGAGTTAACATGGTAATTGGTGATCAAGCAATTAAACAATGAAAATAAACCACATTAGACAATTCATACATAATCATTTAGCCACAACAAGGAAGCATAACAAATTGAACTAAACCTTAGGTTTCATTATAATCCCATAAGAGAAGTTAGTTCATAATAGAAATAACAACCATCATCCACAAATGTTCATACATTGAAGCCACAAATGAAAAGAAAGAGATAACAAAGGTTAAGAAATGCAAAGCTCGGTTTCTCTTCTTTAAATTCGGAGTTCCAAGGTTGACATAATGCTTCAAACTTCCAAAGCCCAGCCCTAAGCTAAACTACTCTAGATAAATCACAAGGAACAAGAGAGAACAAGGAAAACAAAGAATGAAAAATGACAATGAGCTCTCCCTTCTTCCTTATGACCTAGCTATTCTCTATCTCCCAAGCCTTAGACTAAAACTTCTGCTTTATAGAGCCTCAGGCGCTTCATTTTCGATCACTGTAGCAAGGAGTTTGTGATTGACCCGTTTAAAAAAAGTCATGCAGGAATTTGGTGCGAAGGACCAGCGCAGCTGCGCCGTTTTTGTACTGAGATGGGGCACAGCTGCGCCTTACAGCAGGCAGACAGTAAGCAGAGGAACTGCGCAGCTGCGCAGTTTTTACGAAGGAATTCGGCGCAGCTGCGCCGTGCACAGTCAGACAGCAGGCAGAGGAACTGCGCAGTTTTTGTGAAGGATTGGGGTGCAGCTGCGCCGTGCACCAGTCTTGAAATTTGTGCACCGTTTTATGCTGCATCCGATCTTCGCGCATATCACACCCTCCTCGTATCAATTTTGTCCTGAAAACTGCAATTCTTCCTCCCCGCACAAGTTCTAGTCCAAAACACGCCGGTTTGTCCACAAAAAGACGGAAAAGGCCAATAATGAGCTATGGAGCATGAAACCTACAAAAGAGACATAAACGCATGAATAGTAATAAAAACTAATGAGAACAAGCGAAAGTTAAAGCAAGTTGACATCGAAATAGTAGGTATAAAACTTACTTATCAAATACCCCCAAACTTAACCCGTTGCTTGCCCTCAAGCTGCATAATAAGTAAACTGAACAAGAAATCTGAAATGCGAGTTAAGCTAAAAATGCAATCTACGCTACATGTCTATGAATCCACGTCAGTCAGTACAAAGCTTAATTGAGCAGCCTCAAAGGAGTTGCAATGATCAATAAACTGAGCATCCAACCAAGAAACAGTCAGTAGGTCATATCAATCGACAATTCCACAACCTATTATTACTGATACAGTGTGTAGTGTGCTTGGCTACCATTAAGGTTGATATAATGCAAATATTATCATAATGCGCTTCTTAGAGGGAAAATCACAGTTCTAACTCAAGAAAGACGATAACAGGAAAACTGTCAGCTACGACTTCACATCAATCAATATCAGGGTTATATGGAATTAACCAACTATATATACAACCACGAGGGCATTATTTGCTCTTTCTCGCGTTTACACCCAGTTGTGCAATGCCTAGTCCTATTAGGCTTCGAAGATACCCATGTAGCAAGCTTTCGATCAACGACTCCCAAACCAGTCGGCTTTAGGGCGCTAGGTGTAAAGACATCCCTACGGGCCTATTAACTCGAGTATCAACGGCCACAGAACTAAACTAGCCAACGTGTTTATTAGTTATTATTATTATTTATTTATTTATGTGAGTGCGTTTTAACGCTCCATCTCACGCTATAGCTCTCTTAACCCCCAAACTTGATTTCTGTGTTGTCATAGCCGCCACAACCCATTCACCAAATTTCTATTGTTTAACAAAAAAAATTCACCAGAAGACAATTATGCACATATTTAGATTAAACCAAACAAAACAATTACACATAAAGTGCTATTCGGTTATATCAGAGTCAAACAAGTTAGGAATCATAAATCAACATGACACTGAGACTATGACTCGATTTTCAACCCCGTTACATGATCAAGCAAAACCGAGTATCATCATAGGCCAATATGACTTCGACCGAACAAGACGCTAGGATTCATGCAATAAGATGCAAATAATCTAAATGCAGTACAAGAAATAAATATGATGCAAAATTTTATTTTATTTTTATTATTTTTTTTTAACAAATTAAACTAAATGAAATGCAACTAAACATAAACTTAATTTAAACGACAAGCAAAATATAATAATAAATATAACATAGCAAAACATGGCATGTACCCAATACCCCCAAACTTAAATGTTACAATGTCCTCATTAGAGATAAGGGTGAGAGAGAAAACTCCCCTAGGCCTTGGGTGGCGTATCTGGCGGTGGGTACAAGCCTCCCTGCCCGAAGGTCGGGAACTGTGCGTCCGCGCCTAGCTGAGAGAATGCACTAGTCAATGCCGCTGAGAAGTCGGCAGTATATGATCTGAAGTCCGTGTGCATAGCGTCCATGTGCCTCTGCAAGCGACGCATCTCTCTATCATGCCTAGCTACAAAATCAGGAGGAAGCCCTCCGGCCTGTGGCTCATCAGCTGCCACACCCTGCTCCTCAGGAACCTCTTCCCTAATAAAACCGAGACCCCTTGGATGCGATCTCAAACCCTTCCAGACCGTGAGCTTCTTAATGGCGGTATGATCAATATCCCTTATCGGCAACTGAGAGGTCTCCTCGCCCCACTCCACCTCTGCTTCTCGACATAAAAGTGTAATAATGGAGGCATGCGGGATTCCACCCGAAGTACTGGCCCTTATGAACTTAAGCATGGAGTGATGGATGATGTATCCTATATCCATACTTTGACCTTTGCAAATGTCATACAATATTATAGCCCTCTCCTTAGTCACGTCCTGATGGTGGGTCATAGGCAGTATGCTTTAGCATATGAAACTGTACCAGGCCTTGGCATACCTGCTTAAAGCCGACTGAGGAAAATGCACCTTTTGATCCGTGCCAGGTCTAGTCTTCCATTCCGCACCGGGCCTTCACATCTCCTCCATCAGGGTGTCTAAGTTAGTCTGGAATCGCAGTTCTTGCGTCCACCGAATTGCCTCATCGGTCAGGGCCGGCATCCTGAACAATTCGTTTATGGCTCGAGGGGAGTAGTCTACTTACTTGCCCCGCACATATGAAATCCCATTATGAGTCTCTCGGGCATTAGCATAGAACTCCCTCACAATTGACATCGGTGCCGCTATGGGCGTTTCCACAAGCAATACCCACCCATGACTCCTAATCTGTTGTAGCAGCCCTCCATCCGCAGAACTGGGCTTGAGGCCCCTTTCTAACACAAACGATTTCGTAATCATGACGTCCCAATAGTAGTGTTGTGCAGAAAGGTTGACAAACCTGGATACATCTAGCGTGTTTCTGTTATCACCTTCTCCCCCCGCCTCACTACTAGCCGACGAAGAAGATGGGGTGCGATTGCACTTAGGCATTTTCAAAGTGCTAGGGCTAGATGTGTTTCTCTGTAAAAACGTAGCTCTTAACCTTAAAGAACCCCCAAACTTGCTTCACACAACCCTAGTGTTTGTAATCTGATTATGTGCTCGAATAGGAGAGAGAGAATGGTGTGCAATGAGGATTCTATGGATGGAGATTATTGGGCCAAGGTGTGCTAGGAAATGGTTAAGGGAAAGGAGGGTTTGATATTTCTTGAAAGCTCTCATGATCTGTTGTGGAAGGGGCTAGGGCATGAAATGATTTAAAGTGAGAAGGAAGTCCATCGGTCAGGTTTTAAAACATAACTTCAAAAACTGAGACTGGCATGCGGCGCAGCTGCGCAGCAAATGCAAGGGATAACGGCGCAGCTGCGCCTTCCCCTGGCTCGAAAATTCCTCTCTGCTCCACTGCGCAGCTGCGCCTCTGGGCAGTGTAAAAACGGCGCAGCTGCGCCATCTGCCAGTCAGCCCAAAACTGAGGCTTCTTTTTTCTGTGAACCATCATGCTAATTCAGCTCTACTCCTCCTGAAAGAAATCACAAAAACAAAATTCAAATCTCCAAGAGTATTTCAAACATTAAGCTTAACAATTTCATAATTCAAAATTTAAACAAATGGAGATTTAGACAAAAAGTGGGGTGCCTCCCAACAAGCGCTTTAGTTATAGTCGTAGCTCGACTGTTCTTCGGTTCATTCTGTCTCCCCGAGGGCAATTGAGGACTGCTGGCGATCAAAGTCGTCTCCCCAATAATGTTTCAGAGGCTGCCCATTGACCTTGAACGATTGTTCATGCTCTTTTCCCACAATTTCGATGGCGCCATGAGGATAGACAGTTTTGATTGTGAATGGTCCTGACCATCGAGACTTGATTTTGCCCGAGAAGAATTGAAGCCTAGAATTGAATAACAATACTGCTTGTCCCGGCTCGAACTTCCTTTCGATAATTTTTCGATCATGCCATCGTTTCACCTTCTCCTTGTACAATTTCATATTCTCATAAGCTCGCAGGCGAAATTTGTCTAACTCATTGAGTTGGAGCAGACGCTGCTCTCCTACGGTTAAGAGATCGAAATTCAGCTTCTTGATGACCCAGTAAGCCTTGTGCTCTAATTCCGCTGGAAGGTGACATGCCTTACTATAAACCATCTGGAAAGGCGACATGCCAATAGGAGTCTTATATGCTGTCCTGTATGCCCATAATGCATCGTCAAGTTTCATTGACCAATCCTTCCTCAACGGATTTACCATCTTTTCTAGTATTCTCTTCACATCCCGATTAGATACTTCCGCTTGGCCACTAGACTGGGGGTGGTAGGCTGTGGCTACTCTGTGCTTTACCCCATATTTGGCTAATAGTGATGTGAAGAGCCTGTTACAGAAATGGCTCCCTCCATCACTGATGATTGCTCGAGGAGTGCCAAATCTAGTGAAGATGTTCCGTTGAAGGAATTTCAGGACGACTCTGGCATCGTTGGATGGTAGAGCACTGGCTTCTACCCATTTTAAGACATAATCAACTGCCAAGAGAATATATAAATTGCCCAACGATGATGGAAATGGGCCCATGAAGTCGATTCCCCAAACATCAAAGATTTCCACTTCTAGAATTGAATTTAATGGCATTTCATTTCGTCTGGAAATGTTACCCACTCGTTGACATCGATCACAGTTTTTTACAAACTGGTAGGCATCTTTGAATACAGTCGGCTAATAGAACCCTGCTTGAAGTACTTTAGATGCGGTTCGTTCCGTCCCATAATGACCTCCATAGAGAGAAGAATGGCATGCATGCAGTATACTGGACGTCTCACTGTGAGGGATGCATCTACGAATTATCTGATCTGCACACTGTCTGAACAAGAAAGGTTCATCCCACAGGTAACTCTTCACTTCATGGAAAAACTTCTTCTTTTGCTGGCGAGTTAACTCTGGTGGGAGAACATTACTTACTATATAATTGACAAAGTCAACGTACCAAGGAATC
Source organism: Hedera helix (assembly GCA_947179155.2). Lineage (NCBI taxonomy): Eukaryota > Viridiplantae > Streptophyta > Magnoliopsida > Apiales > Araliaceae > Hedera > Hedera helix. The sequence goes on along the minus strand of OX359270.1, from coordinate 15,520,367 downwards.
TCTGAGGTCACAGTGAAGAGCTGCTCATTGGGAAAATACTCATTTATATCCGCCTTGTCCTTCCTATCCTGCTCCGGATGTTTTAATCTAGAAAGATGATCTGCCACTTGGTTTTCTGAACCCTTCTTGTCTCGAATTTCCAGATCAAACTCTTGGAGAAGAAGAATCCATCTGATAAGTCTAGGCTTTGCATCTTTCTTGGAAATCAGATATCTAATAGCCGCATGATCCGTATACACCGCAACTTTAGTTCCAACGAGATATGACCTAAATTTGTCGAAAGCGTATACAACCGCTAATAGTTCTTTCTCGGTGGTGGTGTAGTTTAGCTGAGCATCTGTTAAGGTCTTGCCGGCATAATAGATAACATGAAAGATCTTTTCCTTGCGCTGACCCAACACTGCCCCAACTGCATAATCGCTAGCATCGCACATCAATTCGAATGGTACAGACCAATCCGGTACTACAATTACGGGTGCTGATGTTAGTTTTGTCTTCAAAAGCTCAAAGGCCTTTAAACAGTCTTCATCAAATTTGAATTGGACCTCCTTTTCTTATAGGCTGCATAAAGGCTTGGATATTTTGGAGAAGTCTTTGATAAATCGTCTGTAAAAGCCCGCATGACCTAAAAAACTACGCACCCCCTTAACAGTTGTAGGTGGCGGCAATTTCTCAATTATCTCCAGCTTCGCCTTATCAACCTCCAATCCTTTTCCTGAGACTTTGTGTCCAAGGATAATTCCTTCATGTACCATGAAATGGCATTTTTCCCAGTTTAGAATCAGATTCGTCTCTATACAGTGTTTCAATACCAAAATCAAATTCTCCAGACACAACTCAAAGGAATCCCCAAATACAGAAAAATCGTCCATGAAGACTTCCACATTCTGCTCCACCATGCTAGAAAAGATGGCCATCATGCACCTTTGAAATGTTGCTGGCGCATTGCAAAGCCCAAAGGACATTCGTCTGAACGCAAATGTCCTGTAAGGGAAAGTGAAGGTTGTCTTTTCCTAGTCCTCAGGCGCAATGACTATCTGATTATACCCTGAGTAGCCATCCAGGAGACAGTAGTACTCATGACCCACCAATCTGTCCAACATTTGGTCAATAAACGGCAATGGAAAGTGATATTTTCTTGTTGCTTTGTTTAGCTTTCTGTAATCCATACACACCCTCCAACCGGTCATTGTCCTTGTTGGTATCAACTCATTATGCTCATTCTTCACGACTGTCATCCCTCCTTTCTTGGGCACGCATTGGACAGGGCTCACCCATGCACTATCGGAGATAGGATATATGATCCCAGCATCTAGCAATTTTAGAATCTCCTTCTTAACAACCTCTTTCATAATGGGGTTGAGCCTTCTCTGATGCTCTACAGTCGATTTACTGTCCTCTTCCATAAGAATCTTGTGCATACAGAAGGACGGACTAATACCCTTGATGTCGGCGATCGTCCATCCGATAGCTTCCTTGAATTCTCTCAAGATTCTTATCAGCTTACTTTCCTGTAAAGGGGTTAGTGCAGATGCAATAATCACAAGCAAAGTATTTGATTCACCTAAATAAGCATACCTGAGATGTGATGGGAGCGGTTTAAGCTCAAGAGTAGGAGGTACCTCCAAGGATGGTTTCAAACGATCTGGAGGTTCTTCTGCACTTTCTAACAGCTCAACAGATATCTTACATGTGTTCACCTGTGGTAGTGCTTCCAGCTCTTGGAGACAATCATCCATCCCCGACTCATAATTGTCACTGTCACTATCCTTCACCAAGGTAGTTTCCATCGGATCTTTACCTGCAATTCTAAGAAACTCATCTTCCACCACCCTTTCTACCACATCCATTCGGAAGAATTCTTCTTCGTCGGTAGGGAACTTCATTGCCCGGAACACATTGAAAGTTATTCTTTGGTCCTGGACCCTCATTGTTAATTCTCCCTTTTGTACATCTATGAGAGTTCTTCCCGTGGCTAAAAATGGTCTCCCCAAAATGATGGGAATATCCTTGTCCTCTTCATAGTCTAGGATAATGAAGTTCGCGGGGAATATGAACTTGTCAACTTTAACCAGAATGTCCTCCACAATCCCTCTTGGATATGTAATAGATCTATCTGCGAGCTGTAGGGATATGTTTGTGGGCTTTGGTGCAGGAAGTCCCAATTGTGTGTAAATTGACAATGGCATGAGGTTAATGCTTGCTCCTAAGTCACACAAGCATCTGTTGAAAGACACGCTCCCTATCTCGCATGGAATGGTGAAACTACCAGGATCCTTCAGTTTAGGAGGTAGTTTTCTTTGTAAGACCGCACTGCATTCCTCAGTTAGAGCCACAGTCTCAAAGTCTTCCAATCTATTCTTTTGGGACATAATTCCTTTCATGAACTTAGCATAGCTCAGCATCTGTTCTAACGCTTCTGCAAACGGTATGTTTATTTGCAGCTTTTTGAAAATTTCAAGGAACTTAGCGATCTGCTTGTCCAATTTCTATTTCTGAAGCCTTTGTGGAAAAGGCACTGGGGGATAGACTCGTGTATGAGTAAGCGGAGGCTTTTCTGGTTGGTCCTTATTCCTTGATTCCGTCTCCACAACACCTTCCTCTTTTTCCTTAGAGCTTTCTGCAGCAACTGAGTCTGAGGAAGGACGCAACTGCTCTGTTTCCCTTTGTACTTCTGGCTCATTCGCGCCAGTTGGCATAAACTGCCTTCCGCTTCTAGTTATGACAACTTTGCAGTGCTCCTTTCCCTCTCTTCGTGGGTTTTCTTCTGTATTGCTTGGAAGAGATCCTTGAGGTCTGTTTGCCAGCAAATTGGCCATTTGGCCCACTTGGTTCTCTAAATTTTTGATGGATGCAGACTGACTCTTTATCAACACATCAGTGTTAGCCATGTATTTCAGCATTAACTCTTCTAAGTCTGGCTTTCTCTCTGGTTGGGACGGTTGTGCTGCATGTTGATGACTTTGAAATCCCGGCGGATAGTGTGGTCTTGGAGCTTGTTGATGGTTCTGATTATTGCTCCATGACAAGTTTGGGTGATTCCTAGCTCCAGAGTTATAAGTATTCTGATACTGATTCGGTTGTCTCTGGTAGCTACTCACAAACTGCACTGCTTCCGAGTTGAAAGCACATTGCTCTGTAGGGTGTTCCCCTGCACATAGCTCACAAACATAAGCCACCTGCTGCACTTTATTATCCGCAATAGCATCAATCTTCTTGGACATTATTGATAATTGAGTTGCTAAGGTTGTGATAGCATCTACTTCTATAACCCCGGCCACTTTTGGTTGATTTAGCCTAGAAGTAGGCCATTGATAATTGTTGGCAGCCATAGTTTCGAGCAGCTCATATGCCTCATCAAAATTCTTTGCCATAAATTTCACTCCAGATGCTGCGTCAATGCTAGTCCGAGTGTTACCACTCAAACCACTATAAAAGGTGTTCATCTGCATCCATTGGGGTAGTGCATGATGCGGGCATCTTCTTAGCAACTCTTTAAATCTCTCCCATACTTCATATAATGACTCTCCATGTTGTTGCGCAAACATAGAAATGTCGTTTATCATTTTATTGGTCTTTGCAGGAGGAAAGAATTTCTTCAAAAATTTCTGCGCCAAATCTTCCCATGTAGTAATCGACCCCGGAGGTAATGAGTGAAGCCAACTCTTTGCTTTATCTCTCAGTGTAAGTGGGAAGAGTCTAAGTCTCACTGCATCATCCGTTACTCCATTGAATTTGAACAAATCACAAATCTCCAAAAAACTCAACAAGTGGTCATTCGGATCATCATTAGCCATTCCCCCAAACTGTACTGAATTCTTCACCATTTGAATGGTACTTGGTTTAATTTCAAAGGAGAGGGTTGTGATTGCCGGCCTTGTGATACTTGCTTGCAATTCATTTATTCGCGGCGTTGCATAATCTCTTAATGGCTTGGGTGCCTCTTGTTCTCCTGCCATGATTTCTGGCTGTTCAATTCCCTCTTGACTGTCAGAGCTAATCTCAATCACTTGCTGAACTTGTGTATTAACGTTGTCGTTGCGAGCCAACAACTTACGTTTCTTTGATCGAGTTAGCATGCACAAGTCACAAGTACCTGAAACCAAAGAAATAGATAAAAAAAAATGAGGTACGAAAAGATTGTTTAACTAAACCAATCTAATTTAAACTGACCATGAAAGTAATAAAAACTACTCAAAGTCCCCAGCAACGGCGCCAAAAACTTGTTGGGTGCCAAACCGTACGCATGACAAATCAACACTTACACGCAAGTGCACGTGGTCAACAAGTAATATAGAATAAGTAAAGTATCGTTCGCACGACGACTATGAATCGTTATTACACTATCAAGCAACAGTTTTATAACTATTTCGGCTTCTTTAAACAGTGGTCAAGTAAATCAAGGAATTGTGAATTAAATCTAAGTTATGAAAATTAAAGACAACTAAATAATAAACGATTTAAGCAGACAAAGAAGGCGTGGGATTATAACTTCACCTAGGGTGTCATTCAACTGTGCTACTTCCTGTTAAACCTAACTGATTATCTCGGATTGTTAGTCGAAAACACGAAACTAAAGCATGACCAACTCTCGTTGCATCATACCCATATCCAACCCAGATCCGACCCAAGGGCAACAGAACGGGAAAGAACGCCCAAGTTAATTAAATCACTATATCTCTATGTGACCTAGAGAAAAATGAGTTTAAGCACAAGTTTTCAAAAGACTACGTGTGGTGCTTCGGTATATGCCTATCTTTAGCACTAATCATGCAATCCAACGTCATGTGAATTCATAAACACAAGCTAACATGGTCAGTTCCAAACTCACACTCCCCATCTCGGTTCCGTGTGAGTTAACATGGTAATTGGTGATCAAGCAATTAAACAATGAAAATAAACCACATTAGACAATCCATACATAATCATTTAGCCACAACAAGGAAGCATAACAAATTGAACTAAACCCTAGGTTTCATTATAATCCCAGAGAAGTTAGTTCATAATAGAAATAACAATCATCATCCACAAATGTTCATACATTGAAGCTACAAATGAAAAGAAAGAGATAACAAAGGTTAAGAAATGCAAAGCTCGGTTTCTCTTCTTCAAATCCAGAGTTCCAAGGTTGTCACAATGCTTCAAACTTTCAAATCCCAACCCTAAGCTAAACTACTCTAGATAAATCACAAGGAACAAGAGAGAACAAGGAAAACAAAGAATGAAAAATGACAATGAGCTCTCCCTTCTTCCTTATGACCTAGCTATTCTCTATCTCCCAAGCCTTAGACTGAAACTTCTGCTTTATAGAGCCTCAGGAGCTTCATTTTCGATCACTGTAGCAAGGAGTTTGTGATTGGCCCGTTTAAAAAAAGTCATGCAGAAATTTGGTGCGAAGGACCAGCGCAGCTGCGTCGTTTTTATACTGAGATGGGGCGCAACTGCGCCTTACGGCAGGCAGACAACAAGCAGAAGAACTGCGCAGCTGCGCAGTTTTTACGAAGGAATTCGGCGCAGCTGCGCTGTGCACAGTCAAACAGCAGGCAGAGGAACTGCGCAGTTTTTGTGAAGGATTGGGGCGCAGCTGCGCTGTGCACCAGTCTTGGAATTTGTGCACCATTTTATGCTACATCCGATCTTCGCGCATATCACACCCTCCTCGTACCAATTTTGTCCGAAAAACTGCAATTCTTCCTCCCCGCACAAGTTCTAGTCCAAAACACGCCGGTTTGTCCACAAAAAGACGGAAAAGGCCAATAATGAGCTATGGAGCATGAAACCTATAAAAGAGACATAAAAGCATGAATAGTAATAAAAACTAATGAGAACAAGCAAAAGTTTAAGCAAGTTGGCATTGAAATAATAGGTATAAAACCTACTTATCAGGGATCATAAAGGATCCTCCATTGAACCATGCATGCGACATGTCAGAGGCTTAGTGAAGGACAGGATAGGGCCTAATCAGTTAACTCCTTGACAGGGGCAAGCTCATTCAGCACCTGTCAGGAGGCGTTTGTTTTCATCATCTCTCATGCTAGATTCTGATTTCTGGAAAGGGAGATATGGAAGCTGGGGTGACCCATTCACGAAGAGTTTTCACAACATGAGCATGCGGATAAAGACAGACGACACAGGATTAGAGAGGCTAAGGCTGAGTTAGAAGCCTTATAACGTGAACCTTGGGAGTGGAGCACCCACTTATCTGAGCTAAGAAGAGAAGAGGGTCCATCCACTATTATTGATTGCAGAGAGCATGCGAAGACCCCACAGAGTCGACCTCGGTCGGAACAAGGATGGGTAAGGAGGTCGGAACTTAATGATCAGTACCAGCCTCAAGGTTATATGAGGCAACCTAGCCGAGTTGGCCAGGGTCGAATAGAAGGAATGAGACAACCTGATTTTCTGAATCGACATTCCCAGGGAAGGGCTCAATCTTCCACTGAAAGAATGAGTTATGATGGTCTGGGACGGAACCGTGTCGGGAAGAGCAGTGGATAATTCCTTATGTGCCTATTCCTAACCTAATAATGGAGATGATAATAGACTTAGAGAAGAGGTTGGTAGCGGCGAAAGCGAGACCAACGGTTGGGGAAGAGTCGGTGGCTTCTATCCCCATGCTTTTGGATCCAAAATCTTCATTCTCATCGGCGATCGATCAGGAAAAGGCCGACCCAAAAAAGAAGTTACCACCTCTAAAAAATTATGATGGCTCGGGTGACCCGTAATCATACTAGTGAGTGAGTGATGGAGTACTATAATCTCTTGGAAGCTGGGATATGTTAGATTTTCGTGACGACATTTAAGAAATGTGCCAAGCTGTGGATAATGTCATCACCTCCAAATTGTATCAGTTCGTGGGCACAGTTGTGTGAGCAATTTTCATGAACAATTTGGAAGTAATAAATGGAGGGGCAAAGTGACTGCGTCTTTGATGCAAATCAAGTAGAAGCCAGTGGAGTCATTGAGCCAGTACATGTAGTGGTTTCAAGATGTGGTAGGAATGATCACCGACCTCAACATGATACAGTTTAGGATTTTTTTACTACCGGGATGGACGTCACTTTAAACAGAAAGATGATGAAGGACGTGATGTTCAATCCTCTATAGGACTTCTTAGACACGGATGAACAAGCTGAAAAGTTCATTGCGATTGAGGAGACTATGGATAGTTTGATGCAAAGGAGTAAGGGGAATGATAAAGCTTATAATTGGAATAAGAGCGAAGATAGTAGATCTAGTTGGTTGCTATGCAGGTGGAGGATTTTGGAGGCTCAGTGTACTTAGAGATTTTGAATGAGCCTAACATTAATAGAAACGAGCTTGTGTATTGAGAGGTCGAATTGTTGGATGACTCCTTACATTGATTACTTGGCTGATGGGAGGTTATGAAGAAAAGGATTAGGTACAAGAGTTTATATTTTTGTTTGATTGATGGAGATTTGTACGACAGAACGTATTCATCTCCATTGTTAAAGTGATTGGTTCCGTTGAAGGCGTCGTGTGCACTCAGAGAAATTCATGAAGGGATTTGTGGAGATCATATAGGGGTTAAAGTTTTGGCATACAAGTTAGTCCGGTAGGGCTACTATTGGTCGACTATGTTCCAAAAAGCTAAAGGGTATGTACAGAAGTGGCCAAAGTGTCAGCTTAACAACTCGGTTCTACATCAGCCTCCAAAAGAATTATCATCGGTGTTATCCCCCAAATAGCAAACAGGATGCTATCTCCCATCCTGTTTGCTATTTGGGGGATAGATTTGTTGGGGCCACTGCCAAAGGCGAAGGGAAAACTCCAGTATATGATGGTGGCTAAAGATTACATGACCAAGTGGGTGGAGCCTAAACCTCTTCGTCGTATTATCCAGGAGGGTTGTTCAAAGATTTTGAAGGAATCGGTTGTATTTCGATTTGGCATTTCAATGGTGATCATTTCAGGCAATGATTTGTAATTTGTTAGAGCTAAGTTTGAACAGTTCTTATCCGATTTAAGGATTCCACATCGGAGGATTTCGGTGGCACATCCACAATCTAATGGCCATGTCAAGGTAACTAATCAAACTTTGCTTAATGGGATTAAAAACCTGCTAGATGATAATAAGAGTAGGGGCGAAAGAATTGCAGAGTGTTCTATGGGCTTATAGAATAACGCCACGGACGACTATAGGGGATTCACCTTTTAGGTTGGCCTGTGGCACTGATGCAGTGATTTCAATTGAGAATGGGTCTACATTGTTCAGTGTGTCTAATTTCAACGAGTTATATAATGAAGTGGGACTTCAACTCAATTTGGATTTGTTAGATGAAGCTCGGGATGCTGCAGTTTTAAGGTTAGTAACTTATCAACAAAGGATGGCTAGACATTACAACTGCATAGTTCGAGTTAGCCAGGACTTATCGGCTTAAAAGTATGGATGGGGTTTAGTTGAGGAATACTTGAAATGTTGGCCAGCTGAGAAGGTATTATCAATAGTTGGAAGTCTGAGTTACTTTTTGTTCTACGTATTGATGGTAGTCAGAGTTTTTGGTTGCTTTCTTATGGTAAGTTGGGTAATATATTACAACTGTACAAAAGGAGAAAAGTAAAACTGCAAAATTTTACCAAATTAGTTAAGTGTTTGGTGGATTGTTCGGAGCGCATGTCTTAATCAGAGAAGCCTACTATTTTCGGATCTACCTCGGCTGCTTGGATTTTCATGAGGGTAGCTCGGTATCCTTTACCAAACTCTGGCACTATCTCTTTAGTCAGCTCGACTGAGGCTCAATACTCGGCAATGATTTATATTTAGGTGGTGGCGATGTCTTTAGTCTTGTTCTGAAGATTGGCATATTTCTCTCTAAGGGTGTCGTAATGTGTTTGGAGGTTTTTGTGCTCAGTAAATCATTGTCTGTTAACCTCGGTAAGTTTGGTGATGAGGTCATTTGTTCATTTTGTTAGCAGAGGTCGGCAAGGCCTTTTGGTGTTGTTCTTCTACTTGGGCTTACTCGGTCTAGTCCAGGTGGAGGGACTACTCAAGAGTTTCGATTTGGCTATTGGAATCCAGAAGTTGTTGGCGAAGGTTTTCATTCTGTTTTGGGAGTTCACTTTATTGTTCAAGTTGAGAGTGGAGGGCTCAGTTGGCTTTAGTGAATTGTTGAAGGGAGGCTTAGGTGACGGCAAAGGCTTCGTGGAGTTTTTAGAGGTCGATGGAGTATTCCTCGCTCTTTTCTTTAAGGGTTTTATTTTGGTATTGGAGTTGTTGACGTTCTTAGGTGTGATTGGTGTTTGTGGTGGTGAACTCGGCTATTTGTTGTATAAGTTGGAGGAGTTCGGGATTTTTTTGGTTGGAAGAGTAGAGGTTCTGATTTTTAATTTTGAGATCATTTACTTCCTTGCGGAGTTGGACACGGTCTTTGATGACGCCCATGAGGTGGGTTCGTTGATCGTTGTTGTGTCGTTGAAGGAGGACTCATTCTTTCTATGAGTTGTTAAGCTCGACCGTCAACTTGGCAATGGTGAGGTCAATCATGTTCCTTCTCTTCTGAGAAGTCTGCTATACACGGCTAGGAACTAAAAAAGGGGAAGAGATATTAGTAAGCTGAGAAAGGAATGTAGTAAAAAAATATGGAGTGAAAAGTAAGAACTTACCTAGCCTTGATGGATCATGGAGTCAAGGATTAGGTTTTCGTTAGATAGTTTGTTGAGGGCGACGTTGTCAAGGGAAAAGTTGAAAGCTTCGAAGTATTGAGCTGGGATGGTAAATTCTTGGTTTGAGGGCCAAAAGCTAGACGATGTAAAGTGTTACTGTAGTTTTGGGTTGGAGAAGGGGTTGTATATAGTGTTAGAGGGTTGGGGGTTGGCATTAGTGGTCGTCTCCGGTGTGGGGTGTGTTATGACTCTAGGGGGAGTGGTTAGAGGAGGTTTGGTTATGTCTGTTTGGGCTGAAGTGGTTTGGGGCTGTTCAAACCGAGGAGGAAAGTTGGCTGGGGTAGTATGTGTTGTAATAGGTGGAGTGGAGAAGGTTGTTATGTGTTTCGTTGGTGTTAGTTGAGGTGGCTTTGTGGCAGTTTCGGTTGGGGGCATCGGTGCTTTCGGGTGGCAATATTTAGTTTGTCAGCCTCGGTTAATTGAGAAATGTCTCGTTTTTGGTGAGGTCTGCCTCGACAGTTTGTTATTGAGTTTGGGCAGCCTTGGCTGATGGTTGCTGCGTTTCAAATGTATTGGTAGTAGATTTAGTTATTTTTTTTGGGTGGTAGGGTTGGGATTCTTTTGTCCTTTTATGAGCAATTTTCAAAGTACGTTTGGTTATTTCGGGAGCGATGGATGTTTTTGTAGAGAGGTCAAATGTGGTAGTAGTAGTTTGATTTTGTGAGGTTGGGATGGTGTGTATGGGTTGAACTGAGATAAGGGGCTCAGTGTTTGGGTTGGGGGGCACCTCTACGCTGAACTCTTCAATGAATAGAGAGGGGTTGGTTGGTGGTGGAGTAAGGGCTCCTCTGTTAGGCTTGGTCAACACTACTGAATGAAAAATGAATAAACCAAGAAGTAGGGAGGGTCGGTATAAGATATGTATGTAAAAGAAATTGAGTAAGAGGTCGGAGACTTACATCTATGTTCAAAGAGCCAATCTTTGTCAGGCAAAAGGGATAGATTCCATGGCTCGGCTGGTGTTTTTTGTAGAAATCATTGAATTCCTTCTTGCGCTCGGCCGACAGGTGCTCGTAGCTGAGGGAGTTTCTGGGGTTCACCCCAGCTTTGTAGTTGGTTTACCTCAGAGTTGTAGATGTAGGACCAGCCGGAGTGCCACCCTTTATTAGTTGTGTCTGCATCTAAGATTTGCGTCCCAAAATTTTTCTCAGGTATCAGAACCCTGGAGTAGTGGCCTTATTAAAGGTGAAGATGGAAAAGAAGAAGTCGACTGAGGGGGTTACACCGACTTCTTGGCAGAAGGCGATGAAACCGATGAGGTAGATGTAGGAGTTAGGCATAAGTTGCGAAAGGACTATGCCAGTAAGGGTGAAGAAGGTGTTGATAAAATTATAGAGGGGGAATCAAATTCCATACCTTAAGGCTTGGGTATGGACGACAACGTATTTCATGTCTGCCCTAAAATACATCTTGTTAGTATGATGGGGGGTAACCAATTTGTATTGAAGAGGGATTTAGAATTCGTTCCAGATGGATTCTATGTTTTCTAGCTTTATGGTGGAGATTGTATTGGCATGATTGAATGCCTTAACGGATCTGTATTGGGCTCGATTGGCATTCTTAGTGATCGGACTAATGAGACTGTCAAAAAATGGTAAGGAATATGGTTTTTGGGCCATGGCTCTGATGATTGGTGAATATTTGATGGTGATAATGGAGGTTTTTGGCCAGAGATTCTCTTTGCAGAGAGAGTAATTGGGAAAGAAAGCGATAAAGCTTGAAAGTGATAAGGTGAAGTATGCGAGTATTTGGAAGGGCAGTATATTTTAGTAAAAGGTAATAAGTGGCACGGTAATCTGAGATGGCTGCATTTAATGAAAGGTGCATGGTACGTGTGTGATTAATGTGATGCGCGTGTCGGTATGACTATAGTGGGCAGTTTATTTGGTAATGTGTGGATTATTTGATGATGGAAATACTCTCCTAATTTGAAGTATAAAAATAGGAGAGTGGGGGGTAATGTTGGGACATAATTTATTAAACCTCATATTTAATATGGGCATTTGATTATTTTATATTTGGAGTTAGCCTAAATTATTTTTACATACTATGATGGGGGTGGACTGTGGGTAAGCCCATTCAAGTATTCTTATCTTTGAGGCGATTTGGGTTAGTGGGGGAAGATATTATTTTCTACTTGATTAATGGGATTCCAGGCGGTGTATGGAAGAGTATATATATAAAATTTTAACAAGTGAACCAGTTAATGTTAATACATACATAGCTGCAATATCAAATATCTTACACTTATTCTAGTAATTATCTTAGTTCTCCATTGTGACGTTTTATCACCTGTACTTATTCTTACATCGGAGCATCACCGGACGACCCAAGCCGTGACCTGATCTGTGGGGTGTTTAACGATTTCTTTTGAGTACATAAATCTTGTTGTTGGGTGATTTCAGGGGAAGAAAGATTTGCGCGTCAACATTAGCGCTAGAAGGAGGCCTCAGTTTGATATTTAGTAAACAAATCACTAGCTTAGTTTGGTTTGACGGTTGTTTTTATGGCAAAAAAGGAAGTTCAAGCAGGGATCATCAAGGATCTTCCATTGAGCCATGTATGTGGTATGTTAGAGGCTCAGTGAAGGACAGGATGGGGCCTAATCAGTTAAGGCCTGGACAGGGCCAAGCCCATTCAGTACCTGTTAGGAGACGTTTGTTTTCAGCACCGCTCATGCTAGATTTTGATTTGCGAAGGGGATATATGGAAGTTGTGGTGACCCCCTCGTGAAGAGTTCCACAACGTGAGCATTCAGATAGAGATAGACGACACATGATTAGAGAGACAGAGACTAAGTTAAAGTCCTTGCAACATGAATGCTGGGAGTGGAGTGCCCACTTGTCTGAGCTAAGAAAATGAGTCCGTCCACTATTATTGATGGTAGAAAGCATACGGAGACCCCATAGAGTTGACCTCAATCGGAACAAGGATGAGTAAAGAGGTCATAATTTAATAATCAATACCAACCTCAGGGTTATATGAGGCAACCTGGCCAGGTCGACCAGGGTTGGACATAAGGAAAGAGACAGCCTGATTCTCCAAGCTGACATTCTTGGGAAAAGGGCTCGATCTCCCACTGAAAGAAGGGGTTATGATAATATGGGGATGGAACCAGGTCAGGAAAAGCAGTGAACAATTCATTACGTGCCTATATCTCGACCCGGTGTTGCCTATTTTTAACCCTAGATTTAATACGCAAGTATACGTGGTCAAGCGGTAGTAAATTGTCAAGAAAAGTATCGTCCCACAGAGATTATATTTGATAACTGTCAATAATTAACTTTCTAAATAAACTAATCTTAATTAAACTAACACTTTGAGATTGATTATGATTTACCAAAAATAAATTAAAATTAACTAAGACTGATTATTATCGATCAAATATCAAGTTTAAAAGCTTAATACTACAACTTTTTTCAATGCTTCATTTAAGTAATATTAATTCTCATTACTTAATATTAAATACACTGAATTGTTAATTGAGAATTCTTTATAATATTTATATACACCTCTCGATGACACATAAATAATTCCACTTAATTCTACCAATTAAGGAATAAAATTGCATTGAGCATCCTAATTAATTAAACGATATATCTCTATGTAGACTATATTAAAAAGGATTTAAGTATAGATTCTCTTTACAATTACGTAAGGCAAATAGGCATATCTCTATCCTACTCACAAATTGTAATTCTCATCGATGCAGAAATTACAATCATACGTTATCATACCAATGTCTAAATCTATACTTCGTTCATAAAGTTTAAGTTCATATAGATTACCATGCTAATTATTGGCCACGTAATTAAACAATATGCACGAATATGATAGACAATCAAAATATATTTAATATAAAACAACTAAGAACAAACTCAATTTAAACTATGCATTGGGTTCTGTTGTAATCTTAAAAGAGAATTTAGTCCATGATAGAATAATTAAAAACCATAGCTATGGAAATCATCAACATCTAAGAGTATCAAATAAAAGAGAATAGAGAAGAAATAGGAATAAACTCGATAACCCTTCTTAATCCCAATGCCTTAATCCCATCTTGTTGAATGCTTCCAAGCTTTAGCCTCCAGTTGCAATCTTTGATGCTCAAACGTCCAAAAGTCTCCTCATTAGGGTTACAATATTACTATTTATACTCTTAACAAGTTATCCTAACTTTCCAACAGAACCTAATCAAAACCCACTTCAGCCCAAGTCAAAAATTGTGCAATTAAAATGTTGTTCACCAACTGGGATGGCTGCCCAACTTTATGGGGGCGACTGCCCTACTCCACTAGAAAGTAAACTCCCCGTTCTGCCTACTTGGGGCGGTAGCCCTAGGAAGTGGGGCGACCACCCCAATACGTTTTCAGCTTTAACGTCTGTTGAAAAAATAGTCATAACTTTCTCATCTGAATTTCGATTGAGACGATTCAAGATGTTCCGAAAAGCTGAGAAATAGGTTTACACATTTTATGTTTTAGGATTTGACAAATTCAGATTGGATCAAGGTCAAAATCAGGCCTAAAGTGGTTTATATGTAATTTACAAGTTGAAAATGCAAGCATAACAACTCCAAACTTTGATCCAACTAGCCATTATTCCAATTCCTACAAAATTAATATGCATCACATAGAAACAAATACTAATTCATGCTAAAGATACTCAATTCGTAGGTATTGAACCAATCATTAAATATCCCAAAACTTGAACAATTGTTTGTCCCCAAACTAAACTAAATTGCACAAGATAAAACAACATACCTACTATGCACAACACAGACTAGAATTTCCTAACATGATGCATACTCAAACTACCAACTCCAGTAATAGATCAATCAGTAATCCAAACATTTAGCCTCAAAGATTCTTACAAACAATTTCACAAAAACATCAACTTCATGCTTATCTATGAATTATCCTTTTACCCATTTCACTCACTTTTTAACCCCGTTCATGCGTATGTGTACTCAAATGAATCAAACACATCAAACTCAATTACGTAACAATGAATAGGAATACTTAGTAATCAATATATAATAACTGTATTATAATTAAATTTGTTCTCATTAAACTCAATTATCACATATTTATACTTTCAGTCCAACATCGCAAGTACGTTTTACACTCCATCTTGCCTCATCATCTTGGCATTTGTAATGTTTATTCCTCTTAGGCTTTTCAAAGTTACTCGCATGGTAAAATTTTCACCAATGACTCCCAAACCAGTTGGTTTTAGGGCACTAATTGTAAAGACAACCTAAGGGCTTACTCATTCAAGTAACAAAGGCCACAAAAATAAACTAGCCAAGCTATTTTTAACCATCGATTTTTTAACACGTCAACATAATTTTTTCCCCCTATAACCGATGGACATTGAAGCAGAATACAACCCAATATATTTGGCTTATACCCATGACATGATTACGTATAATACATAAATTATATATATCTTGCGAGTTCCCCCATTCACAGCCTAATCCAAATTTAACAACTTTAATGACTCAAATATGTGCTCGCTATTTGAACAGGGTCTCAAGCATCACAAAACTAATAATTAGAACATTCACAAATTTGCATTCCATACCCATCTCATGAAATTTATCTGTGAGCAATCGAAGTTTTCATCATTGGCTAATAATTTAAATTTCCTCTATCAATCCACTGCTCAAGCTATTATCCTAAATGCAACATGATGTATGCAATAACTTATGCAAGATACAGACTTTAACCATGTTATACATGACTATATCCTAGAATACATTCTACTATAAACACACTAAAACTTATTAAAAGCAATGTCCTCATGCGATAAATATAAAGAGCTCAGAACAGAGGACTCCCCTTGTAGTTTGGTCAGGCGTTATCATCATTCTCCTCGTAAGAGAATCAAGAGGATAATGAGAAATTTCAGGAGGATCTAGAAATCAAACTGAATTGTAACTAGAACTGGCACCACCATCGGAATGTCTCTAGGAAAGCGTGTTGGCAAATTACAACAAATATTACAGTAAGGTCGTCGGGCAGTCATGCAGTAAGGTAGTGTGTCTACGCTACTGCAACAGATTTTGCCTACGTGTTATTAATTAATTAACAAAACTTGAATGGTTGGCATTATGAGGCAAGTTAAATGTTTGAATTAATTAATTGATTAACTTAATTATGAGGATGGGAAGAAAAATTCAATAAATGAATTAAAATTATTCAAAAATAAGAATTTAAACTAATTAATGAGTGAGAAAGATTGATTATAATTTATAAAATTATTCAAAAATAAGAATTTAAGCTAATTAATGAGTGAGAAAGATTGATTGTAATTTATTTGAAGGAAGTTAATTAAAACTTGGATTAAAAAATAACCAAGTTAATGAGTAATCCTTGTTTGGCATTATGAGAATCCAATAAAAATTTAGGGGAATTATGCCTAATAAAAATGGAAATAAAATAAATAAATAATGGATTAGTCCAAGTGTTATGAAAAATGTTGGACAAGTGTGAAAATTAAATAAATTTGATAATACGAGTTGTGGGAATTATTTATATGAGTATAATAGCTATGGTTAATATTTGATCATATTTGAGTTAATTGTAGAGAATTACAAAAGAATATGAAAAAAAATATAATTAGATGTGTTAGGAGAAGTATAAGGACTATGGTTAAAGAAATGACTATGGTTAAAGAAATAACCATGATTTAGTTAAGTATAGGAAATTTGGCAAAATGACTCTATTGCCCCCCCCCCCCCCCCCCCCTCCCCAAAAAAAAGGAAGTGGTTAATACCCAATGTGTCATAAGAATAGTGAAATGACTATATTGTCCAAAAGAAAAAGGATTAATGGCCGATGTGTCTCCATAATATCCTTAAAGAAAATTAATAATGACTAATATGTCCTAGAGAAAATTGCTAGGAAGTTTTCTAGTAATGATGAAATGACCAAATTACCCTTGGAGAATTTTTTAATGACTAATGTGTCCTAGAGAAGAAATTTCTAGGAAATTTCCTAGATGATGATCCATTGACCATTTTGTCCTTAAAGAAAATTTGTAATGACCATTATGCCCTTGAGATTTTTTTAGAGAATGTGCAATTGTCCAAATTACCTTTGCCTAGTCATGGCTAATGACCATTTTGCCCTTGCCTAGAGCCCTAAGCAATATGAACCCTTAAAATACTCACATGTAATCCTTTTTTCCTTAAAACATGGAGTTTTGTTTGGCTATTAATTAACTCTAAGCCATGTTTAGTCTAATATTAGAGGATTTGAGAAAAGTAAAGACTTTAAATGTGGTCTAAGATGAAGTCCAATCTTTAACTAAAGTAAGCCCAACATAGAAGCCCAAACTTAGCCCAAGAAGTGGCCCAAGTCTTACATGATGACCTAAGCCTATTATTACTCTAGCAATGATGTAAAAAATTAGCATTTAAAGAAAAAGGAAAATGGAGGATTTTGGAGGAATGATAAGATTTTTCTCAAGCCAGGCGAGGGAGAGATTCTCCTAACAAAATTCCTTAAAACCCTCCCCAAGGAGCTTCTTTTTCCTTAAATTAAGGAACCTTGTTGGTGGACTAATTAAGCTTAATGTTGATTAGCCTATATGATGGATGATTATGAGCTGTTAAGTGAGATTACTTTTGGCCTATAAATAGAGCATTCCTCCGACACTTGTAAAAGTTTACACCCTCATTTCATTCACTAAGTATAGAGAGTAAGGAAGAGAAGAGAGAAAAGAAAGAAAAATAGAGAAGGAGCTAAAAGATCTTCCAAGTGTGAAAATCTTGGTCAAGAGAAGAAGCAAACAAGGAGAATAAATCCATCGTGGAGAACTTAAACAAATTCATAGCAAGAGAAAGAAAGCTACTAGAAGGTATAACCATATATAACTTAAAACTTTTAAGTTTTATTATCATATTTTAGTTAAATAGATATCATGTTATACTTAGTTGTGGGAGGTTATTTGATATGGGAATCATGGTGGATTCCAAAGGTCTAAGGTGGTTGTGATGGAGATTTTATGTTTAAATCATTATTGTGTGTGTGAAATAATCATATATTGAACTTATAAGAATCACCTAATTGAGAAAAGTGGTTTACAAGAAATAATCTTGTATGGGTGATTTTTTTTTCAAGGATCTATGAGTTTAATACCTAGATCTATAAGTTATGAGATGAAACTATTTTGAATAAATGAAAAAGGAGCTAGAATGAATGATAATGACTTTTATGGTAAAGTATGAATTTAAACTAAACCTAAAGAATTTTGGTCATGTTCGATCATAGTTGTGGAATATGAAAAATGATGGTTGATATGAAAACTCTTTGGTTTTGATAAAAATTATGAATCCATAAAGCCATGGTTCAAATTTGAGCTCAATCCAATGATAAATGAATAAGATACGAATATTTGAAGCAAAGAACTATGAAATTAATTTTCAATCTAACGTTATGAGTGATTTTAAGTCCACTTTGGATTAGAATTTGGATTTATAATCTAAATAAAAATTGTAGAGGGGGAAATTTTGATGAAAATGGACTTAAGAATCACTCAAAATGTTAAGAAATGAAGAAGTTATGGCTGTTCTAATAAAGGATGGTTGTACAGTCTAAACTGGGTTTGAAGTTCTGGTGGGGTAGTGCACCCTGTGCCATTTATAGTGTAAATCGGGCAACCCCAACCCCCCCCCCCCCCCCCCACCCCCGACGCCATTTCTAGTGTCAATAAGTAGTGCCCCATACCCGTAAAGTAGAACTGTTAGCTTAGACTGGGTCGGTTCAAGTTGGGTCAATTTGGGTCAAGTTTTTCTTGGAAAAATAAGTTAAATATGATATGAAAGGAGTACTTAAGTACATTAAACCAATACATTGGTCCATTAGTGACTAATTGGTAGACTAATTTATAATTGTAGGTCATACGAAGGACGCGAATATTGATTGTAAACAAGAAAGCAATTTATGCAAGTTTTTCAGAACCTGTTACTAAAGGTATATTGATGTTAAATGTGAATTGTGGTTATGTGTTAATATGTGTTAATGTGCCTTTGGGTAATCATGGAATATGAACTATTGATATTTAATTAATGACATGAGTTTAACTATTTAAGTTGAATCGTATGACATGTATTCAATATAATGCATGATTAATATGAAGCATACATAAAATGCGAAGCAAGATGCATATATAAAATGCAATGTAGAAGACATGAGAATGATGAATGAATATGAGTTATGTGTTATGTGAATATTTGCTAAACTTGTTGCCCTTGCTTTAAATGATCACTTGCAGTTAAGTTGTGAACTTTGGAACTTTCGTTAAAGGTAACGGATAAAAGAACAAATAATAAGTTGAAGTACTCACAGTTTGTGTTTTTTGGTGATGAAACTCGGTGTGGAAATAAACTAGTATATTGGTGTATCTCTTCAAAGCAAATATACACGGTAATGCTAAACATTAGAAAACTTATTTGTGCAACCTCTAACAATGCTAGAGGAATGTTGATATTATATATAGTAGATGTGTAGTCAAAGCATATTGTATATAGAAATAGCTAGGTCTAGATTGTGAGTTCATGAATACTCTCAATCAATTTAACGAAGTGAAACATATTGTATATAATTTGAGACAAATAGAATAGATCAAGATGATCTACAAATGTAATAACATATAATAAAGGTGGCGAATTCTAGAAAGAAAGAAAATGTTTGTATTTATTAGTATTAAAGCGAGGTTTTGTTAATTATATTATGTTTGATTATTGTATATATGAAGATAGAAGTTGTATCGTGATGCACCAGATGTGACGCCACCAAATTCGGTTTCTCTAACCACGGGTTTGGTGCTCACGATCCAACAACAACATAAGCATTCTATCAATTATGGCAAAAAATAAATATACATTGTTCATTTAAATAACATTCTAGAACATACCCCAGTTCTCTTTAACCTTAACTAAACATACCCTTAAATATTACAAAAGGTTTACATACAATTTATATAATAAAGTATATCACTTAAATAGTTATATTAAACTATTCATAGCCATCTAGTCATGAACCTTGCCCTTGCCCTTGTCATTCTCGTTCAAACTTTCGGGCTTAACTGAAATAAATGTTATGATATGGCAAGAATAAGCAACTAATTTTCTTAGCAAGTTTAATTACAAAAGAGATATATCATGATTAGAAAGAATTTAGCTATCGATGTTCAACAATGAAATTCAATTGAAAGAACATTCAACAAGATTCAATAATTGAATAATAGATATTGAGTGGTCATAAATGACCATGAACATATGCGAAGGTTGTCAGTATTTAAACTGGTCCTTTTAATAAGTTTTGGTAATCAAGGGGATCAGTCTTTCATACCCGGTGATTTATGCATAAACACTTAATAATCGAGCAATAATTGTTTTCCAATTAATGCTTTAGTAAAATTGTTCTTTACTCAGTCGAAGGATCCATACCAATCAACTAGTTGGATTAGCTTCTTTTTTTTTTAAAGTTATTTGCGTTTATCAAATTTACACGTATGATCTAGCTGACACAATTAGCATAGATCCAAGTCATAATTAGTTCATCAATGAAAGAACTTTAAATAATTCACAGCTCAATAATAATAGAACAGAAATTTTAATAGCACAAAGTGCGAGTCTCAATAATCATTTCAATTGTGAATAATCATCAATAACTATTCACTAACATGCTTTGAAAATTAATAACTCAAGTTGAGTTAGGGAACTTGCCTGTTCGACGAGTTACAATAATCTAGCTTTAATTAATATTCTTCGATGGACCTAACACCAATAATGTCGGTTTATCAATTAGGATAGCATACAGGTGAATATATAAGTTCTACAATATACTAGCAATTTATTCGACACACATCGCTTGTTAGTATTTATACTATTATTAAGTCCATTAGATACTTAATAGACTTTAGAATAGCAATTTAATTAGATAACACTATTTTCTTAAGTGCTAAACACTTATAGAATTTTTTACACAATTAATTATCAATGATTAATTAGTGTGTTAATTAACTTTGTTAGCATTGAATCACAATTTAATGTTAGTTAGATAGTAATTAGGTAACTAATTATAGTTACTTAATATTTACTAACTTTGTCTCCTTTTAATTACTATTTAGTAATAGTTAAATAGTAACTAATTACCCACCTTTAGTTATCATAAATAATAACTAATTACATCTACTTATTATTTAAGGTTAATTAAATAATAAGTAATCAAATTATAAACCTTATTTGTCTTTAATCACTCTTCACTATTAAAGAATAGTAAAATTAGCATTTGAGCTTATTTATTACTTAACATTAAATAATAAATAATTAATCAATTATTTATACTTGAAAAATAAATAATTTATTTACTTCATGAATCTTTCATAAATTAAATAACTAATTAGCATTTATACTAACTTATTATTAAATTAAATAGTAGACAATTATTTTATTAATGTAATTAAGTAATTACATTTTTATTACATAATATCACTTAGTTACTCATTAACATTTTTCAATATGAATGAAAATAATAATCATTCATTTACTTCCTTTTAATTCCTATTAGTTAACAATTTTCGTCCAATTTCCAGTTTTGGGGTCCTTTACGGAAACGCTTGCACAACGAAATCTACAACTCGGATTTTGGATCCGTCGGAGGCTTTGGATTCGTCTTTTCTTGAACTACAATTTTCATTTATCACACACTTCATTTAGAACTGTTAAGGTCTCGGAAATCAGTGTTAAAGTGGCTGACCAGAAAATAATTTTCTGATTTTTTTCCAACTAAGATGTGTTTTGTTCAAAATTCCATATCTTGTTTATTTTAACATGTTTTAGGGTCATTCACAAGGGCTTTTACTCATGACATAGAGATCTAGCACACCCAACAAGCAAATCACAAATATGAAACATAGATCTCAAAATGAGCAACATGGATCATAACTACTAACTAAAATATTCCATGAAAACTCATTAACCCAACACTTGCAACATAATCTAACATATATAAACATGATTCACCATAATAATGTATGATCTAACCTTTTCTTAAGGTTCTAGCCAAATAAAACAATAAACTCCATAAATCAAAATAAGAGTAACTAAACTTAATGAAAACAAAACTTGAAATCTTTTATAGCTCTTCTTTGTTGCAAATCTTCTATTTCTTCCAAAGTAATTTATAAACTTTGGGTGCATCCAAGCTTTGATCACTTCTCTTTTTTACTCCTCCAAACCGTGGCCTACTCTCTCTTCTAGTTTTTTTTTTTAACACTCTTTTTAGAACAAAGGAATTAAAATGGAAGAAACAAAAGGAAGTATACGTGTTTCATTATTAGATATAATATGTATATCTAACCTATCCTTATCTCTTACTAATTAAGTAAGTAAATAACACATGTGGTTAATTGACTTGGGATGACACCTTGCAAGAAGGATAAGCTTAAAAAAAATTACCATTTCTCTTCCTTATCTCCTTCCATGCCCGGCCACATCAAGGGATAATGCCAAATTTTGGATTTTATTTTAATACCTTATTGAGTAAAAAATTTGGACCACTAATTTAATTATTTGGGCTTGAGTTACACTTACTTAGGCTACTTGAAACCAAATATAATTTCCATCATTCTTGGGCCACTTGATTTATTAGCTTATTGGGCTCTCAATATATGATTTAATTAAATGTTAATGGCTAGTTTAATCCATTAACTTAATAATTCTTCAATTCCACAATTAATTAACTAAAGGGGCTTGATTAAATAACTACATGAATTAGTCCATTAGTAATAAATCAGGTTCCACATAATTTCTCATATTAATTAAAAAAAAAATTAAAAAGAAATCACTTTACTTACTATATTCAATGGAATTAAATATTTAATTAGTTCATTATCTTATCAATTTTCCTTGATATTAATTTACTTAGGTTAGTCCACAAATTTAAATATCTATTAGTGGGGTCTCCTTTTAAAATAATAATTAGCCACATATTCATTCATATATATCAGAAGACTTTCAATATTACCAATATTGAATTAATATATTTATTTATAATGACTTAGAAATTCTGGGTTATTACACCAGATTCGCTACAATAGGTGTACGGATTTGGGGGCGTTACATGATTTGTTCGAGAATGTGGTCAATTGTAGAACTACAAACCAAATCTCATGTTTTCACTAGTACACTTAGAGTTTTTACGCTCTCATGAATTCCTTTGGTTCATTTAGACATAACTTACAAACACATATCAAACACATATTATCCTTCAAAACTCCTTCCTTATGCCTTCGAATTTTTCCATGATTCTCACACAACAATCCTCCCACAACCATGCATAAATATTTTAATATACAAAAATATATTAACTTAACTTATAAAATCAAAATTAGGTTAAGATTATACCTCCTAGATGCTTTCTTTTTCTTTGAGATGAACCTTAAGTAGTTCTTTACCTTCTTCCTCTCTGCTAGACCTTACTAGAATCACTCACATGTAAGAGTTTCCCTAGCTTTTCTTATTTTCCTCTCTTCTCTCTATATTTTCTCTATATGGCTAACATTTAGGTTTTTTGCAAGTAAACTTTGTAAATAATCTTGGAAGCTCCTATTTATAAGAGTGTTAATATCCTCCATGCATGCATGAACCAATGGATTAACAATAGTTGGTAAAAAAAAATTACCAACTTCCATCTTTAAGGACATTAAGCCATATCTTAGGCAATTATTCACCTCCTAGCTCATCGTCTCACCTCATATTGGCTCCAAGCATATAAGACAAACAAGTTTCTAGCATTTTTGTGTGTGTATATACATATATATATATATATATATATATATATATATACATATATATATATATATATACATATTCTTCTAGAAAATAGATTTTTTTATGTGGGTCAATTAATTAGATCATGATTTAGACTTATAATACCCAACTTGAGCTACATTCATGAACCATTAGCAATTCTTTTAGTGATTTTATAATTAAATCAAACATTGGGTCAACCATCTCATATATTGGCTAACTAATAAATTCTAGCAATCCATACATACATGAACTTTATTTCTAGCACATTGGACCCTATCATAATAATTTATGTGACGTCATAATATTCACATTGAGTTTAATTTAATTACCCTCATTAATCCATTTTATTATTTAATCATCTCACAATTAATTAATTGATTAATTAATCCATCTTAACTATTATGCCACACAAGACATATTACATAAGCTTAAATTAATTATAAATTTAAGCTCATTATCATCATCACTTTATTTCTTAATTATTACATTCCTTAATTCAATTTAAATTGAATTACTAATTCCATAGCACATGTAGACACATAAGTGCGCACAAAATTTTTCAATAATTCCTTAATTTACAATTTTCTTGGATATTACACTCTCCTTGTTATGTACGAAGGAAAAGAAGAAATTTGAGAAAACAAACAATCTCTCCTCACTCAATATTATGATATGTTTTCACACATTACTTGTGAAGACATCACTAATACATATGAGAGATTTAACATCCTTCTCAATGTTTTAAAGGCAAGGTCTACCAAAAGAAGGATGTTAACATCAAGTTCATAAGGCCCTACCTAATAAATGGAATGCCAAGACCACTGCCATCAGATAGTCAAATAACCTCTATGAGATAACTCTGCACCAGTTATATGGAAATCTGCTCACTTACGAGCTAGAATTAATTTAAAAGGCTGAGACAACATGAACTACTAAAGTGAAAAGAAAAGACAAAGGTGTTTCTCTCAAAGTTGCAGAAAGCTCTTCCACAATCTTAATGGAAGAAGAAAGCAGTTTTGAAGACGAAGAAAAAGATGTTGTTGTCTTGGCCAAAAAACTAAGAAGATTCATGAAGAATGGCTGAAGTAGCACTGGGAAGTTCTTTAGAAACTACAATAGTAACAATAACTATATCAAATACCTATGCTTCAACTACAAGAAGCCATGATATTTGGTTACTGATTGTAACAAGCTTGTCAAATAGGAGCCAAAGAAAGACAAGAAGAAGAAAAATGTCCAGAAGGAGAAGAACATATACCCGAGAAAATTTCACAAGAAGGACACTAAGCTCTGACAGATCAGGTTTAGGATTTAAAGAATCTCCCATAAATTAGTGTGAGGGCACATGCACTGAAGTGAACAATCACACTGCTTTTGCTTCCTATATGAACATTGTGTTTATTAAATCCAAACAAATCACATAGCAAATTGTAGACATCCTAAAATTTTGTGTCTGTTATCTAACCATTGCAGGAGAGCAAAAGCATCATTTCGCATCCCCAACGCCTAGATAGCAAAGCCAAGATTGTGAACCTCCGAATGGGTGTCTAAAATGATCATGATAACCTTCGAGCTACGGATTATGCAATATAAAGATGATGGATGGGTACATCTACAGAAAGATAATTATCTAGACTTCGTCCTATTTTCCCAGATGAAAAAAATGGCCAAACTATATGTCATTTTGTAGCCCTCAAAAGGAGCTTTCTGGAATAGTATGATACATCTCCTAACTATTCCTGGATTGAAAGTTACAAGCATTACAGTTCAAAGAACGAAAAATTGACCACGCAACACGAGGATTAAGGCACGTAGGACCCACCCTAGCCAGCTATAGGATGATCTGCGGCTATCCTTAAAGCCTATAAATAGGTAAAATCAGCTGATATTTGAAGGAGAACCATTTTTAGAGAGAGAAAATTTGGCCTAGAGAGAAAGTGTTAGGAAAGCTTAGATCTAGTATATTCTCATCAATCTTGAGTCTAAATAGCAAGATTCATTGAAGATTCTAGCTCAAGGCGATCGTTTTCACCGATCTCAAGGTGAAAAATTCAATCTTTGTATATTTATATATTGATCTAGTATAGATCTATCATTATATACAAATTTCATGATGTTTTGTGATTAAAGATTCGATCTTTTCGTACTATATGTATAGATCTATTTTAAATATAGTATTTTTGATATACTACGATATTAAAGATTCGATTATTACTTGATTTAGCTATAGATCTATTAAAAATCTACTATTTTCAATATGTTACCCAATAACTTCCTAGTTGACCCCCCTGATATATGTCTATTACACGCCCTGGGTGTATATCTCAATCAGAATCCCGATCCTTCTCTTATGTTTGCGAACCAGAAGAAGGCCCTATTGACATGTACATAATGCACCAATTCTCCAATCTAGACATTCTTTTCTATCAAATCCTTCAATCTCTAACAAGCTTCAATTGAATGCCAAGCGGTTTGATAATAAAGATAAAAGATCTTTTTATTTCACGTAGATCGATGATTTCCTATTGGCATCAGCTCAAAAAGGGTTTATCTGTAATATATTTCAAAATTTTAGCTCTATTAGTATTCAATAAAGTGTAAATCTTGTTGTCATAACTTGGGTAAAAAGAAGGTTTATTTGCTGTAGATGAATTTTCACTCGATGTTACCTTATCACAAACACCTGTTCTATTATCCTGATTTATCGACTAATCACTT
Organism: Hedera helix; assembly: GCA_947179155.2. Lineage (NCBI taxonomy): Eukaryota > Viridiplantae > Streptophyta > Magnoliopsida > Apiales > Araliaceae > Hedera > Hedera helix. The sequence continues at coordinate 15,494,137 of OX359270.1, read as the reverse complement.
CACCTCGACTGCCGTCTGAGACTCCCCATCACATCATCAATGGCAATAAAATGTTTAGCTCGATCATAAGCCTCCAATAGATCATTTGGAGGGTTGAACATGATATATTTCATGAGCTTTTGAGAACGTTCAACATCCAAGTCTGAGGTAAAGAAATCGAGTGCCTGTGGTTTATTAAGATCAGTCACCGTCCTGATCGCTTCCCTAAATCTCATAACATACTAGCTAAAATTCTTATTCAACCTTTGTTTTATCTGTATATGAGAAGTGGTCATTGATGAGTGGGAATTATACCAATGAATCGAATCGAATAATTTTTGACTTAGTATTATACTATCTTTAAGTAATTTTTATATATTTTATTTTTTTATATTATTTTGTAGGAAAATACAAACCGGGGGGGGGGGGGGGGGAAGAAATTCTAGGGTTGAGTGGAAATTTTGTAAATATGTGCAAGTTCAGCGTGGTCGACATTGAAACCAGTACAATATCAGCGCCGTCACCACTGAGTCACAGCAACAGTTGATCAGATCATGACTTAGAGCAGTTTTCAACTCCTAATTATATTCTACAGGTTTGAAAACTCTGAACATGTGGGTAGGATATAACGAAGATACTTAAGACATACTAGAGGGGGGATTTATGAAGAGAGAAACACAATTTGACAATTGGAGGCTAGGGTTTTCAAGTACACAACATAAGAAGATCGATGTGTTAGATTTGAATGTTGTTGAATTTGTTAATTATGATTTTCAATATTTTTATTATGAACTAAATTTTCTCTTTAGGATTTCAATGGAATATTTTGTGTTGTAGTAATTAATTCATCCTTGTTTTCAATCATTGATCTTATTTTGAGTTCTTTATCATATCTTGCTCTTATTCATTAATTGTGTGGCCAACAATTAATCTAATATCTTAGATGAAATTGGAAAAGGAAATTTAAGATTAAATCTGGGAGTGATAACGTGTGACTATGTTATTTTTCTATGAAGAATAGCATAATAGTGCATAGGATAAAAATACCTATATGTCATGCATAACTTTATTGGGAGTTTATACTTAATGAACTTATTTCAAGTGTTTTGCATGAACATAGCAATATAACTGAAATAGGTCTTTTTATTAATAGTTAAAAAATGTTAATAGATAGATAGACATTCTAAGTTAGCAACTCGTTAGGATTAATGATTTGAAAATAGAGTGAAGAGATTATTGTGATCAATTGAGAAAGTTGTAATTCTAAGCTTTTAATATCTCATAGTCAATTCTTGTTAATTAGTTCTAGTTTATTTTAATTTTCAATAGTTCATAATCAAAATTGGTGCTCGTTTAAATCAGTTTGAATTGATAGGAAATTGGTAATTAGGATAATTATTATAACTTATTTTCTGTGGTCTTGCACGTTTTTGTCGTTATCTAAATCGGACAACAATCAACGTCTCCCCTTCTTCGATTACTTCCAAACTGATCATAAAATTTATCGTGAAATTTCTGCTATGAGTTGATGGAGTTCGGGAGTCAAGAAGGCATCTACTATCGAGCCCCCTTCTTAAGTGTTATAACATTTGACATCGGACCTCATCAAAATGGCCATAGTAACACATAAGACATTTGTAAGTATATATATGATCATACGGATCACCTATGCCATCATAAGTCTCCAATAGGGGCATCTTCCTAGTTGGTTTAGCCCAAACCTCATCAATGGCAAGGGTAAAAGTGAATTTGGATCCAATGGTAACTAGTTCGATTGAATAGCCATTATCTTCTTCTCTATCTCCTCTAATTTTTGCATTATAGGATTTGGAATATCCTTCTAAGGGATCCTTTCCTGACTATCTCGAACATAGTCTGGAGATCCTACTCGTTGTCTATGTCTGGGGTGTGTATTTACCACTTTCAGATCCCGAGAAGAGGCCCTTTGACAATGGTGATGTTTAGGAGAACCAACTGAGCGATGTGTTCTAGGTCGGCTTTAAGGTGTTGACTCCTGATCCCCTTCCCGAATGGTAGGCGAGACCTCACCTTCCCCTTCCAATTCTATTAACTGAGTATCCCACTCCTCCTGCTGAAGACGTAAAGCTTTAAATGCATCATTTTCCTATTTAATTTTACACTGTCGAATCAATTCTCACTCATCATGTCTACCGAGTTCTCGATCTTAATCCTCTGGAATATGGGTGTGGGATTGATGATTCGTCCTTTATTTATGCAAATCTGGGATCTGTGAGCTTGGTGAGGAGAATAATTGGTGTCAGATTGGTGCCGATTATGCTTTTGTCAGTTTAGATTCTAGATTACTAGGACCTAGTTTATCTTTTACCAATGATGTGCCAATGGTGTGACCGATGATCTCTATTGATCTGGCACCGCCTTCCCCTTATTCTCCATAACAATGTTTTCAAAATAAAGTTGGTGATTTAAAAGATATTACTAGAACAAAGCCCTCCTTCTAGTGCTAATTTTAATGCCAAAATTTGCCCGCCTACCAAATTACAAAATTACAAACTAACCTACACAAGGAATAATTAATGAACACGCTAAAAACTTAACGACTTCGGACATCGAGAGATAGCTCTGATATGAGAATTAGTACATGTAATAAAATAGGGCATACTCACAGTGAAAATGAATCGGAAAATCAAAATTTTCGATTACCTTTGTAATGTATGCCCACGATCACAAACGACTAGAATCACGTGCTCAATGAACAATGCTTTCAACGATAATTTAGATTACAAATGAGTACTAAATATATCTTTCACAATTCGAAAAAGCTACAAACTTTTAAACTTCACAAATGACTATTCTAATAACTTATAAGAAACTCTCTATTTTGCTCTCAAGTTGCTTTGTTACTTGATGTCTAAAATGATTAGTTATGCACTCATTTTATACTCAACTACAAGGAGTGTAACTCATGTAACTCTCAAAAGTATTATGAGCATGTAACCCCCAAAGGAATAAAGAACATGCATGTAACATATATAACTCCCAATCAATTAGAGTGTAACTCCCAATTGATTAGAATGTAACATATATAACTCCCACAAGAGATTAAATAGAGAGCAACCCACATGTTCATTATATCTAGACAATGAACCATGTGGTTATTGTAATATCCTGGATATTTCACAGGACTTTTAAATAAGATCTTGAGGATGAAATGAAGGTTGAAGTTAAAACCTAGATTTGGAGAAGTAAATGTGTAGAAATTGAGTAAATATGTTACCCTAATCTTTGTATTAGGATTTAAATGTGAGTAAATGTAGGTTTTTAAAATTAAAACCTATAATTTGATTATTATGTATACTTGGAGGTATATTAATAATAAGGTAATATAATATCTTCAAGGTTCGATAAATGTATCTAACTAAAAGAGATATTGTAAGAAATTTTAATATGATGTATGTGAAAATTTATTAAGAAAATAAATTTCAATTATTGAGATATTTATAAGTTTAAGTGAAGGTGTATATATATAGATACATATATACTTAGAGGTGCGCTAATGATAGGGCTAAATTATATGATATTTTTATTCCCTAATACTTAGTTTTTGTATTTATTGTGTGCTTAAATGTTTAATTATTTAGTTTATTTTGGTTTTAATAGGTTTTATAGGGTTTTAGTTAATTTATGTTAATTTAGGTAATTTTATAGTATTTTTATATTTCTTTTTATTTATGTATTTTTATTTATTTTTAGTGTTTTAGGTGTTTTATTTATTATTATGTGTTTTTAGGATTTTTAGTATTTTTATATTATTTTTATTTATTTTATATTTGATTTTGTAGGAAAAATAAGCTTTGGGGGCATTTTTGTAAATTCTGGAAAACTCTGATGGCATTTTGGTAATTACGTAGCGTGGTGGCATTTTGGTAAATTCCGGAAAAGTTGGCTCGCGCATTGCGCGCGGAAGGATTAGCCGGCAAGTGAAACGACGTCGTTTCATCACAGCGTTCGCGCAATGCGCGCGAGAGCGGAACAGTAGCAGGAACCGGAGGAAAAACGGCGTCGTTTTGATTCCAGGACCGCGCAGTGCGCGCGGGCGGCTGACGTCGGCGTCTACTATAGCGAAGGGCTTGTTTGGTTTGCGCGGAAATGGCCCAAAACAGATTATTTCGGGATTTTTGTTATTTTTTGATTCCAAATTGGATTTTAATTCCAACTAGGGTTAAGATAATAATTATTTTTCTTTTTATTTTATTTAATTGTAAATCCTATTAGGGTTTGGACAATTTAGGAGGTTTATGGAGCCTATAAATAGAGGGCTTGATACACATTGTAATACACAACTTTTCTTAGAATAAAAATTCTCTCTTCTATTCTTTAGTGTTCTTTATATTTATGAGTAGTTAATTTATTTTTCTTGGTTTAAGTGATTGAAGCCATCAAGATTTATACACTGTGAGATCTAATTTATTTTAATTGTTCAATTTATATTTTGAGTATTGAATATTTTTCTGTGTTTAATTTTATGATTAATTCGTTTAATTGCTAGGATGCATACTAGTTTATTATTCGTTGAAATCTATTGCTAAATTAAATATCAAATCCGTAATTGTTTGGTCACTTTGATTTACGAAGCAACTAAGATTAAAAATTATTTTGCTTATCAAAATATTGTTATATCTTAGGAAAAATATTCATCTAGATTAAATGCAGACGCTTGGATTGTGTTGTTTAGTTCAACGATCTCTCTATTTCTTTATGCTGCTACTAGGTTAAATCTTTAGCGCTTGTCTGAGATTATTTAGTAGTAAGGGTTATTTAGATCGCTTGTTTCTGCTTAACTAAAATTAAGGAGAGATAGGAAAATTATTCGAATGGGAGTAATTATTCCACGTTGAATATTTAAAATATGAATTGATTTATTCTTGCATCAGTGATCAGTTGTAAATTCTTGATGGTGGATTTTAACTTAAACCAAGACTTTTTATTTTTATTTTTATTTCTTGCATATTTATTTTAATTAGTTTTATTTAAATTATTTCTTTAATTACAAAACCCCCCTATTTTTATTTGCAAAAATATAAAATTAAACTAATCATTCTCTGTGGGTTCGACTCTTAGTTACACTACTACATTAATATTTTTCAAAAGTAAGATTTTATTTTTGGGTGCTCGCGACATCACACCAAATTTTGGCGTCGTTGCCGGGGAATGATTTTAATTTAATTTTGTGCTTTTGTAAATATGTATTTAATTTAGTAATTTTTTATTTTTATTTTTTTAGATTTACATAATTTAATTTAGTTGTGTAGGTTCAAGATGGAATTCAAGCATGATTACGCCAATGAGGTAACTATTTCTTCCCTTGAGCAACAAATTGATACCCTAACTTTTCTTGTTTATCAAATGGTTGCAGATCGTGCACAACCAATAGAAGCTTGTCGGATTTGTGCGGTGGTAGGACATCCAACTAATATGTGCCCCATTCTTCAAGAGGAGTCCTATGAGCGAGTCAATGTGGCAAGTGGTTTCCATGGTCATCCCCAATGGAGATATGATCCCTATTCAAACGCGTATAATTCAAGATGGGGGGATCCTCCTAATTTTGGCTATGAGATTCCACAAATGAATCCGCCCGCAAATCAGAATTTTTCGAGCTATCAACAATACATGCAGCCGTATACCCAACAACAACAGGGCCAATCACTTTATTCTGATATGTCTTTAGAAGATATGCTTAAATTAATGGAAGCTAACACTTTACAATTACGACAGGATAATTTGCAATTTCAACAAGACATGCAGGCACGTATTCAAGAAAATAATGCAATTATTCAGCGTTTGGGTACTCCAATGGGACAAATGACAATCGATCAATTGGAGGAGCAAAGTTTTGAGCAAGTACATTCTCAAACGATGGATAATCCAATGGAGAATACAAGTGCACTAGTGTTAAGCAGTGAAGATCCAGAAAAGACAGTCTCTCCACCATCAAAGCAAGCGAAATCCAACAGCATCAATGAAGCAGACAGTGTTAATGTAGACAATGATGTTAGTTTTAATGATGATATGCCTAAGGTGGAGGAAGTTGTTGAGGAAACAAACAAGGAAAAGTTAGAGATTGCGATTACTAACAATTTGGAGTTAGAGGAAGAAGAAGAAAATGAGCTGAAATCAGATTTGAAGGAGGATGAAGCTCCATTAAATTATTTGCCAATGATTTTTTATAATAATGCAATAATTTCCATTCCATTGCCTGTTACTCATACTAATTCTTTATCTTTTATTTTGCAGGATCTCATTCCGAATATAAAGACTCTCTGCAATCATCTTAAATATCTATTCGTTGAAAAGGGAGTCAAACGTTCATGTCACGTGCAAGGGAGACTGAATCTACCAATGAAGAATAACGTGATGGATGGGGTACTCAAAATTCAAGAAGTTGGAGTAACGTAGTATTTTGGCCTGCTGTCGAGCCAATGACAATAAATAAAGGCGCTGCTTGGGAGGCAACCCAAGAAATCAGATTTGCATTTCTTTTCCCTTTTTCTTTTTATAGTTATTTGTGCCTTTTTCTTTGCATTTTACTTTACATTGGGGACAATGTAAATTTTAAGTGTGGGGGAAGAGATTTATGATATTTATTTTATTTTTAGGGAATTTTAAAATTTTGTTTCATTTAAAAAAAAAAAAAAAAATTAGGAATTTTAAAAAATTTGAAAATTTGAATTTTGTGGGTAAATTCACTGCAAACCCTCACGAGACAAAACTCGTCCACTTGGGGTAACCTTGGGGTTTAAAGGCTTGTTGCACATGCTAAGTGTAACCGTGTTTCCTACGAAAATGGGGTAGTTTTTTTATTTTTTATTTTTTTTTTATTATTTTTAGGATGTGTCGCTTGAGCAATGAGTTAATTGGAATTTTAATTTTTAGCCAATGATAAAAAATTTGATTTTTATTTAATAACTCTTTGGAAAAATAATAAATTTTTGCTTAGTTTGAATTTTTGACTTTTTATTGATTATTACTTTGTTTGAGATCCTTTAAAATTTTTATACACTTATATCCATTTGTTTGAGCTAATTTAAATTAAGAGAAAGTTTAAATGGTTAAATGCTTATGAAAGATATTTTTGAACTCTATATCTTGTTTGATCATTATTTGAAGTGAAATATAAGGCAAAATATAATTTGGAGGATATGATTTAGGTAATTTTTCTAGGATTATTTTTGAAAAAAAATCTTGTGGTGGGTTGAGATGGAGCGTAAAACGCACTCACTCATAAACACATGAAAAAGCGAGATGGAGCGTAAAACGCACTCGCATGTGAGATGGAGCATAAAATGCACTCACCGTGAAAAAAAATGAAAAAAGAAAATGGGATGGAGCATAAAATGCACCCATTAAAAGAGAAAAAAAAAAGAAAAAAATATGTGAAAAAATTGATATTGATAATCCTAGTGTGCTTCATTAATTAAAAACTTTTTGATCTTCTGATTTATATTTGTCTGTATTACCTGTAAGTGATGAGAAAAATAAGTATTTTGAGTTTTATTGTATGTCTTTTATAAGGTAATTAATAACCGAAACTTATCTGAGTTTTAATTAGTTTGATACATTTGGGTTCACACACACACAAAAGGTCTTGAGTAGAGTAAGATTAATAAATATGTTGAAATTCTAGATTTTGCATGATTTTGAAATTTTCTTTGAGTTGTCATTTAAAAAATCTTTGAGGCTGATGTTGAAATTTATATTGCTCTGTTGCTCAAGTAAGTTGTTTGGTTATTATTTTATAGTTTTTATTTTTGTTTTGCCCGAGGACGAGCAAAAAGCTAAGTGTGGGGGTATTTGATAGGGCTAAATTATATGATATTTTTATTCCCTAATACTTAGTTTTTGTATTTATTGTGTGCTTAAATGTTTAATTATTTAGTTTATTTTGGTTTTAATAGGTTTTATAGGGTTTTAGTTAATTTATGTTAATTTAGGTAATTTTATAGTATTTTTATATTTCTTTTTATTTATGTATTTTTATTTATTTTTAGTGTTTTAGGTGTTTTATTTATTATTATGTGTTTTTAGGATTTTTAGTATTTTTATATTATTTTTATTTATTTTATATTTGATTTTGTAGGAAAAATAAGCTTTGGGGGCATTTTTGTAAATTCTGGAAAACTCTGATGGCATTTTGGTAATTACGCAGCGCGGTGGCATTTTGGTAAATTCCGGAAAAGTTGGCTCGCGCATTGCGCGCGGAAGGATTAGCCGGCAAGTGAAACGACGTCGTTTCATCACAGCGTTCGCGCAATGCGCGCGAGAGCGGAACAGTAGCAGGAACCGGAGGAAAAACGGCGTCGTTTTGATTCCAGGACCGCGCAGTGCGCGCGGGCGGCTGACGTCGGCGTCTACTGTAGCGAAGGGCTTGTTTGGTTTGCGCGGAAATGGCCCAAAACAGATTATTTCGGGATTTTTGTTTTTTTTTTATTCCAAATTGGATTTTAATTCCAACTAGGGTTAGGATAATAATTATTTTTCTTTTTATTTTATTTAATTGTAAATCCTATTAGGGTTTGGACAATTTAGGAGGTTTATGGAGCCTATAAATAGAGGGCTTGATACACATTGTAATACACAACTTTTCTTAGAATAAAAATTCTCTCTTCTATTCTTTAGTGTTCTTTATATTTATGAGTAGTTAATTTATTTTTCTTGGTTTAAGTGATTGAAGCCATCAAGATTTATACACTGTGAGATCTAATTTATTTTAATTGTTCAATTTATATTTTGAGTATTGAATATTTTTCTGTGTTTAATTTTATGATTAATTCGTTTAATTGCTAGGATGCATACTAGTTTATTATTCGTTGAAATCTATTGCTAAATTAAATATCAAATCCGTAATTGTTTGGTCACTTTGATTTACGAAGCAACTAAGATTAAAAATTATTTTGCTTATCAAAATATTGTTATATCTTAGGAAAAATATTCATCTAGATTAAATGCAGACGCTTGGATTGTGTTGTTTAGTTCAACGATCTCTCTATTTCTTTATGCTGCTACTAGGTTAAATCTTTAGCGCTTGTCTGAGATTATTTAGTAGTAAGGGTTATTTAGATCGCTTGTTTCTGCTTAACTAAAATTAAGGAGAGATAGGAAAATTATTCGAATGGGAGTAATTATTCCACGTTGAATATTTAAAATATGAATTGATTTATTCTTGCATCAGTGATCAGTTGTAAATTCTTGATGGTGGATTTTAACTTAAACCAAGACTTTTTATTTTTATTTTTATTTCTTGCATATTTATTTTAATTAGTTTTATTTAAATTATTTCTTTAATTACAAAACCCCCCTATTTTTATTTGCAAAAATATAAAATTAAATTAATCATTCTCTGTGGATTCGACTCTTACTTACACTACTACATTAATATTTTTCAAAAGTAAGATTTTATTTTTGGGTGCTCGCGACATCACACCAGCTAATTATATTTTAACCGAGCTTGATAAATGATTAATGGAATTAATCATCAAGAATAATGTGAAGCTTATTATATTTAATTAAGCAAGCTTATGAGAGTTAAACATTTAATGGTAAATTAAGATAGTCTCAATTAATAAATTGGGAAGAGATAAGTTGGGTATTGTGGTGATAATAAGTTTAAACTCAACCTAGTGGCCAAGTGATTTAAAATTTATTAGTAGATCAAAATGGATTAAGATTAAGGCGAGTCAGATTAATATATAAGGCAAGCCATATGGATATAGTGAACAAGCCTAAGCATTTGATAATTATAAGACTTGTATGTGTGACCAAGTTGTTAAGGTGGCAGTCTAAGATTAAAAAGGAACCATGTGTGGTTGTAATTTCGTGGAATAGCAATGTGAAGATAATAAGGTAATGTATTCCTTTTAAAATTAGTATAATTATATATATGAAGACAATGTAGCAAATCAGAATGTCAACAAGTGACCAAAGCGGTCAAATAGTCAAAGTAGGACTAAATGAATTAAAAGAAAGTAGATTAATATATAAGGCAAGCCATATGGATATAGTGAACAAGTCTAAGCATTTGATAATTATAAGAGTTGTATGTGTGGCCAAGTTGTTAAGGTGGTAGTCTAAGATTAAAAAGGAACCATGCGTGGTTGTAATTTCGTGGAATTGCGATGTGAAGATAATAAGGTAATGTATACCTGATAAAACTAGTATAATTACATATGTGAAGGCAATGTAGCAAATCGGAATGTCAAAAAATTACCAAAGCGGTCAAATAGTCAAAGTATGACTAAAGGAATTGAAAGAAAGTCAAGTTAAAACTTCAATTTGGAGTTCAGAAAATAATTTGGAGACTCAGACTACACCGTTGATTTCAGAACGTCGAATTTGACAAGGAGAGTGAGTAAACACAATCTGGTGTTGGGTTGACTTTTGGCCAAAGCCAATCGTTTGACTTGTAAAGGTGAAAGGTTAGCATTTGAGTTTGAAGAAGAATTTTGAGAAACGAACTTCACCGTGATGACGGGAACGTCGAATTTAGTAAGTATGGACTGTAAACGCGATATGTGTAATGGTTGAGTTTTTGGTCAAAGTTGACCGTTTGACTTTTTAAGGAAAAAAAGTCAAACTTGAAGTTCAGAAAAGAATTTGAAGAACTAAATGTTACCATGACGTCGGGAACGTCTAAATTAGTAGAAATTAACTATAATATTGAAAAATGTGATTTTCAGATTAAACATTCGAAGAACGGGTTAGATAATTAAAGACGGGGCCCAAAAGAGAATTAGCTCCAGATTTTTTTTAGTGGAAGCCAACTGGAATACCAACAATTAGAGATAAGAATGGAGATTTAATTGAGAGCCAATCATATCCTAGTGAAATCTAAGTTAACCAATCGTGGCCCAACACCTTTCCTTATCTCTTATCCTTGTTATATCAATTATTTGGCTAACCCATGTGAGAGTAACAAAGAAAAATCAGCAACATATGGAGATAAGAGAGAAGAGTGCTCATGGTAAGAAAGAAAGAAAAAAAGAGAAGGAGAAGGAAAATACAAGTTGGAGCCAAGAGAAATGAAAGCTAGAAGGTATAACCTCTAAACCCTTGGTTAACCTTTTGATTTTCTTGGGTATATGTTGGGTGTTAGTAAAATTAATGATAATAGATCATGGATAATCTTGTATGTAATGGTCTAAACCACAGTTTTCATGAATCAATCAAAGGCTTCACGGATTTAAATTAATATGAAATAAAAGTTGAAGCACAATTCGCGAAAAACAGTATGTTTTGTGGTTGTTTTTGTGAAATTCGTATAAAATCGAATATTTGGAGTTAAAGTGTGGGTAATATGTCAAATTAAAGGTGTGGAAGTATGCTACATGTAGAAATTTTAAATCACTGAAATTCTTTGTGCTTTGTGTGTAGTTACTGTTTTAAGCAGACTGGGTCGGACGAAAATAGCCTGCCCAGCGACTGCAGCGATTTTGTATCTTGGAAAAATTATATAAAATCATGTGTTTCGAATTAGATATTGGTGTAAACTACGAAGTTGTAGATATAGAAAATATCTAGAAGTTCCCAAAATATTTTACCATTTTACGGAGTTTAGAATTTTTGAAAGGAATTGTTTTGTGAGACTGTCCTGAGATTAAAACTATCTGGACATGTTGGGTAAATGGTTAGATCTGTGTTGTTTGGTGCATGTGATGAAGTCAAGGTCGAAATAAGAATTAAAGTAGACTTCATAAGTTTTAATTTGACATAAAGATGATTAAAAACGGACATGTAACGAAGAAGTTATGATTAAATTAAAAACAGTGTTTTGTGAAAGAAAAATTTGTTAAGAACCAGACAGGGTAAACCTGTCTGTTCAGGTGTCCGCTTAGTACATATTCTTGTAGGTAAGAATCTGTTAGTAAACAGAAAAGGTAGGCCTGTCTGCTTGTTGTCTGGATAAATAATTAATTAATTATTATTTAATTAGTATTAAATAATAATTAAAGAGAGATAAAATTTATAAATTAATTATTTATTATTTAAATAATAAATAAAGATAATTAGGCGATTAATTATTATATAATTAATTAATTAATAATTAATTAATTAATTATTATTTAATTATTTAATTATTATTTAATTAATATTAAATAATAATTAAAGAGATATAAAATTTATAAATTATTTATTTATTATTTAAATAATAAATAAAGATAATTAAGTGATTAATTATTATATAATTAATTAATTATTATTTAATTAATATTAAATAATAATTAAAAAGAGCTAAAATTTATAAATTAATTATTTATTATTTAAATAATAAATAAAGATAATTAATTGATTAATTATTATTTAATTAAAATTAAATAATAATTAAAGGAGGATTAAATTAAAGGATTAATTATTTATTATTTAATTAAGATTAAATAATAAGTAAGGATAATTAATTAATTGATTATTATTTAATTAACATTAAATAATAATTAAAGATAATTAAAGTTAATAAACTAATTATTTATTATTAAATAATAATAAATGAGGATAATTAATAAATTAATTATTATTTAATTAATATTAAATAATAGGGCAGTTAAGATTAATACTTTAATTATTTATTATTTAATTAACTTAGAATAATAAATAAACATAACTAGTTATTATCTATTGTTAAATAATGACTAAATGTAATTAATTAATTACTCTTTAACTAATATTAAATAGTAATTAAATGAAGATAGAGTTAATAAAATAAAAAGAATTTAATTAAACAATGATAGTAAATTGTTTAAGAGTTTAATAAGTGTTTAACACTTAAGAAAAAATAACATTGATTAATTAAATCATTAACATAAGATCAATTAAGTGTCTTATGTGATTAATGATAGTATATAAAATTATATGTGTTATGTGATTAATTATTTGCTAGATAAATAGCATATATAAGTGTTTAAAGTGCATAATTATATGTTGTACTAATTGATAGGCCAACGTTATTAATATTAGGTCATCAAGAGGAGTTTAAATTAAGCAAATTAGCCGTAAATCAACGAACATGTAAGTTCTTTAACCTTACTCAAATTTATATTAAGCAAGTTCCTCTCAACTCAAACTTGAGTTGTTATGTTTCAAGCATGCTAGTGGTTTAATTCTTTATAATTATTCAACCTCTTTAAATTATTGATTCGCACATAGTGCATGTTGCATATGTTCATCAGGTATGAAAAACTGATCACCATCATTACCATAAGGTTCAGTTAAATTTGTTCATGGTCATTATTGACACTCAACATTACTTGATTCAGTCTTTCAATTATTGAAATTATGATTCGTACTCATTCACAATTATTATATTGTTGAAAACTCGAAAGCTTATTCTTTCTTTCAATCATGATATATCTTTATTGTATTTAAACTTGTTGAGCAAAGTCATTGTTCACCCTTGCTATATCATGATAACAAATTTCAGATTAATAAGAATGTTCGAGGAAAGACGGAGACAGAAGCAAATGACAAGATTATAGTATTATGCATGATAACAAATTTTGTCATTGGATGTAAATTAATTGTGTAAACCTTTTTATGAACCTAAAGGTATATATGTAAGTTAAGGTTAGAAACTTTGGGACATGTTGTAGAATACTCTGAAATAAATAATTTATGTTTATTTATACCACATTAGTTATAGAACATGTATGAAGATGATGTATCGTGACGTACCAAGTCTAAGGTTCAACGTACCCGGATTTGGGGGCGTTACAAGTTGGTATCATAATTGATAGGTTATAGTTCTTAGGTAGCAGTACCTTAGGCTATAATCGTGGAAATATAGTGAAGGCAATGAAAGGATAAACTCGGATGGAGTTTAAGCAATAAGAACTGAATATATAAAATTCACAAAGAAGAAAATAATTGTATATTTGAGGAGATTCAAAGAAGCATCTTCATGGATGTAATCAAAATGAATGAAAAGGAATCAGGGAACACTTGATTCAAGAATTTAAAAGGAGAATGATCGTAAAGTAAAATGAACAAAGACGAGTAAGAAGATTGTAGAATTAAACAATCCTATAATAAACGAGAAATTGTAAAGTGAAATCAATTGTAAACTAAGATCACGGTGATCATAGTAAAATCATGGAATGACATATGGTCTGTTAAATGATTAAAAAGATGTGTTGATAGCATAGTGCTATAAAAATGAAGATACTGTGAAATAGTAAGAAGTGAACTCGTAAAGCGTTATATATCCTAAGGTATGAGAAGTTGGATGGTTGTGGGTTTTTAATTGAGAACTCATGTTAGTGACTGAGTTGCACAATTTCTTGTATGGGCGGGAAATTTGTGCTTGATTTTAGAACCGCTTAACTTCCTATATTAATATAGTGGTTGAGTTGAACAGTTCTTTGTATGGGCAGATGATTTATTCTTAGTTTAACGATCGCTTAACTTCCTATATTGATTAGTGGTCGAGTCGACCAATTTCTTGTATGGGCAGGAGATTGTGTTTGGTTTGACAACCACTTAGTTTCCTATAGTGATAATCGATTGAAACCTGATGTCACGTTATTCGATGTATAGATGGTGAGAAGTTGATTCTTTTCTCATAGTATATCGGATACGTAGAGAATGTTGAGGTTAGGTGTGTGTTCTTAAAACTCACACGTATGGTAAGTTCGTGACTCATAGTCATGTGGTGGAGCCTCTCGCGAATGGACGACTTTAGCCTGACTAGGACAAGCTCCTCAAACCATATGATTGTGGTAAGTTCTTGAGCCCAAATACGTGATAAGTTTGATGAACAGTGAGTGCGGGTAGAGTTAAGTTGCAAGATTAAAGCTATAATAGATATAGTTATTAAGCTGAAAAAGATGTGGAGTAAAATTGGTGATTATTTGAGATTTTAGGATATTCCAAATCTTCTAGCTATGCTAGACCTTGAATTCTTAAAATTGTGCCAAATTCCCACTTATGTGCCTTTAAAAAGGACTTTTAAAATTTTGAGTTTTATCAATAAATTGCAGTAACTCGACTTGTGGAAATAAATTATTGTTACCGGTGGTAGTATGATAAAACCTAAAATGATTTTGAAACATTTAAAGAAGAGTCTATGCTATTTGATTCGGCTAGACCATAATGACTTGAAGACATCAAAATGTATATCTAAAAGCGTCAACACACTATGTGGTGTGGTTATGACAATGACTAAATCCTCAACATATTTTTTGTGAAGGTACGATATCATGATATCATAAAGTAATTTGCACTATAAAGATGGTGTCAAAATTACTATTGATAGAATCCTCAACGTACGGTGCCAAAGATGCGGTATCATGAAGTCATAAAATGATTTTTCATTTTCACTTAAAATATTTTTAAAAGTTTTAGAGTTCATGGTTCATGAACAATTTAATTATGGTGGTCTAGGCCATTTGATTCGGCTAGACAACTTTTAATCGAAAGTAATAAACTTTGAAAATTTTATTGCACGTGTGTGCTCTTAAAGAGTTTTAAAGTTCCGATTGATATCCGAACAATTATTGTAGGTCTATGCCAATTTGTTTCGGCTAAATGTTTGCATGCTAGACATTTAAAAATTATCCAAACTTGTTGTTGGTACAGATTCTTAGAGTGAGAGAACAACCCTGAATGGGAGAAAATTTAAGTATCGACTATCCGATATGCGCTGGGTTAAATGTTATGCGTATACATAGTGTACAAAAGGTTGATCCCCTTAAGTACAACTGACGAATTTTAAGTGTCGATTATCCGATGCAGTCAGAGCTAAATTTTATGCATACACATAGCGTACCAGAGGGTGATTTCCTTTAGTATGTATCCTGAGCTAGTAACCAAATGGTCAATCAGCTATTGATTCCATTGAAAGTTTATAGTTCATGATCTTTATGACCCATCAGTCAGATAGGAATTTATTTTAAAGGAATTCTTTTTTTTTTACTTCCTAGTTATTCAAGCTCCTTCACAATTATTGAATAATTGTTGAAGACTTCTAGGAAATATCCCAATATTCTGGATATTGAATGGGTAGAGGTGTAAATTTAGAGGAGATTGGTCATAGAGTTAAATGATCAATAAAAATCCTCGGAGAAGGAAAAATTTGATAGGTTATATCGATAACCTAATGGTTAGAATGAGCAGAAATAAGTATGTTGTAATTTCGAGGACAAAATTCTTATAAGGAGGGGTGAATGTAATATCCCGGATATTTCACATGACTTTTAAATAAGATCTTGAGGATGAAATAAGGTTGAAGTTAAAACCTATATTTGGAGAAGTAAAGGTATAAAAATTTAGTAAACATTTTACCCTAATCTTTATATTATGATTTAAATGTGAGTAAATGTAGGTTTTTAAAATTAAAACCTAGAATTTGATTATTATGTATACTTGGAGGTATATTAATAATAAGGTAATATAATATCTTTAAGGTTCGATAAATGTATCTGACTAAAAGAGATATTGTAAGTAATTTTAATATGATGTATGTGAAAATTTATCAAGGAAATAAATTTCAATTATTGAAATATTTATAAGTTTAAGTTAAGGTGTATATGTATAGATACATATATACTTGGAGGTGTGTTAATTATATTTTAGCTGAGCGTGATAAATGATTAATGGAATTAATCATCAAGAATAATATGAATTTTAATATATTAATTAAGCAAGCTTATGAGAGTTAAACATTTAATGGTAAATTAAGATAGCCCCAATTAATAAATTGGGAAGAGATAAGTTGGGTATTGTGGTGATAATAAGTTTAAACCCAACCTAGTGGCCAAGTGATTTAAAATTTATTAGTAGACCAAAAAGGATTGAGGTTAAGGCGAGAGTCAGATTAATATATAAGACAAGCCATATGGATATAGTGAACAAGCCTAAGCATTTGATGACTATAAGACTTGTATGTGTGGCCAAATTGTTAAGGTGACAGTCTAAGATTAAAAAGAAACCATGTGTGGTTGTAATGAGTTAATGTATACCTGAGAAAACTAGTATAATTACATATGTGATAGCAATGTAACAAATCGGCATGTCAAGAAATAACCAAAGCGGTCAAATAATCAAAATATGACTAAATGAATTAAAAGAAAATAGATTAATATATAAGGCAAGCCATATGGATATAGTGAACAAGCCTAAGCATTTGACAATTATAAGACTTGTATGTGTGGCCAAGTTGTTAAGGTGGTAGTCTAAGATTAAAAAGGAACCGTGCGTAGTTGTAATTTCGTGGAATAGCGGTGTGAAGATAATGAAGTAATGTATACCTAATAAAACTAGTATAATTACATATGTGAAGGCAATGTAGCAAATCGGAATGTCAAGAAATGACCAGAGCGGTCAAATAGTCAAAGTATAACTAAATAAATTGAAAGAAAGTAAAGTTAAAACCTCAATTTAAACTTCGGAAGAGAATTTGGAGACTCGAACTGCACCGTTGAGTTCAGAACGTCGAATTTGACAAGGAGAGTGAGTACACATAATTTGGTGTCGGGTTGACTTTTGGTCAAAGTCAACAGTTTGACTTGTAAATATGAAAAGTCAACATTTGAGTTTAAAGAAGAATTTTGAGAAACGGACTTCACCGTAATGACAGGAACGTCGAATTTAGTAAGTATGGACTGTAAACACGATATGTATAATGGTTGACTTTTTTTGGTCAAAGTTGATTGTTTCACTTTTTAGGGTAAAAAAGGTCAAACTTGAAGTTCAGAAGAGAATTTGAAGAAACGAATATTACCATGATATCAGGAATGTCCAAATTAGTATGAATTAACTATAATATTGAAAAATATGATTTTCGGATTAAACATTCGAAGCACGGGTCAGATAATTAAAGACGGGACCCAAAAGAGAATTAACTCCAGATTTTTTTTAGTGGAAGCCAACTGGAAGATCAACAATTAGAGATAAGAATGGAGATTTAATTGAGAGCCAATCATATCCTAGTAAAGTCTAAGTTAACCAATCATGGCCCAACACCTTTTTTTATCTCTTATCCTTGTTATATCAATTATTTTGCTAACCCACGTGAGAGCAACAAAGAAAAATTAGCAACATATGGAGATAAGAGAGAAGGGTGCTCACGATAAGAAAGAAAAAAAAAAGAAGGAGAAGGAAAATACAAGTTGGAGCCAAGAGAAATGAAAGCTAGAAGGTATAACCTCTAAACCCTTGGTTAACCTTTTGATTTTCTTGGGTATATATTGGGTGTTAGTAAAATTAATGATAATAGATCATGGATAATCTTGTATGTAATGGTATAAACCATAGTTTTCATGAATCAATCAAAGGATTCACGGATTTAAATTAATATGAAATAAAAGTTAAAGAACAATTCACGAAAAATAGTGTGTTTTGTGGTTGTTTTTGTGAAATTCGTATAAAATCGAATATTTTGAGTTAAAGAGTGAGTAATATGTCAAATTAAAGGTGTGGAAGTAAACTACATGTGAAATTTTTTAGATCACTGAAATTCTCTGTGGTTTGTGTGTAGTGACTGGGTCGGACGAAAATAGCCTGCTTAGTGACTACAGCAATTTTGTACCTTGGAAAAATTGTATAAAATTATGTATTTCGAATTAAATGTTAGTGTAAACTAAAAAGTTGTAGATATGGAAGATATCTAGAAGTTCCCAAAATATTTTACCAATTTATGGACTTTAGCATTTTTGAAAAGAATTGTTTTGTGAGACTGTCAAGAAATTGAAACTATCTGGACAAGTTGAGTAAATGGTTAGATCTGTGTTGTTTGGTGCATGTGATGAAGTCAAGGTCTAATAAGAATTAAAGTATAATTCATAAGTTTTAATTTGACGTAAAGATGATTAAAAACGGATATATAACGAAGTTTTAATTCGCGCATTGTGTATGTTGCATATGTTCATCAGGTATGAAAGGCTGATCACCTTCATTACCATAAGGTTCAGTTAAATTTGTTCATGGTCATTATTGACACTCAACATTACTTGATTCAGTCATTCAATTATTGAAATTATGATTCGTACTCGTTCACAATTATTATATTGTTGGAAACTTGAAAGCTTATTCTTTCTTTCAATCATGATATATCTTTATTGTATTTAAACTTGCTGAGCAAAGTCGTTGCCCACCATTGCTATATCATGATAACAAATTTCAAATTAATAAGAATGTTCGAGGAAAGACGGAGACAGAAGCAAATGACAAGATTATAGTATTATGCAATGATAACAAATTTTGTCATTGGATGTAAGTTAATTGTGTAAACCTTTTTGTTAATCTAAAGATATATATGTAAGTTAAGGTTAGAAACCTTGGGACATGTTGTAGAATACTCTGAAATAAACAATTTATGTTTACTTATCCCACATTAGTTATAGAACATGTATGAAGATGGTGTATCGTGACGTACCAAGTCTAACGTTCAAAGTACCCGGATTTGGGGGCATTACAGTTATACCCACCGGGTCATCCGCTCCATGGGCGCTCCGATTTGAGTCCATAAACCAACATTTCCCACTTGCCCGTGACGAGGACTATGTTGTTATCATATAAGTCAATGAAGTCCAAATGTGTAAGTCGAAAAAAAATTTAGCCATCGAACCGTGCGACCACTAAGTTTATCTACAATGCGGGAGCTCTAAATCAAACCCGTTAGGGCCAAAATAGAGACATAAACCCTTTTAACAAAATATGCAATGTGGGAGCCGTCAAGCTAAACTGGTTAAGGTTTGCATTAAGGCTACAACCTCTCAAAGTCAGAGTACCCCAGATTAACTTCAATTTTCACCTTGTTTAGTATCTCTAACCCCTCAAAGAACTGTACTTAACCCCTTTAGGCCTATTTATAAACAGTAAGTGCAGAGCATGGTAAAATTAAGTTATCTTTCCTTTGCCCTAATGTTACTCAAATCCGAATCAACTGCTTTCCCAGAATCACCCCATATAGTTTCATAGTCCAAACTTTAGAAAATTAAACCAACGTAGCAACATTAATTCATCTCTTTGTAACATAATCAAAGAACACAAAGAGTACTTAATAAAAGGATTAAGGAATACCTTATCCTTTATAAGAAAAAGAACAACATACAGTGAGAAAATAGGGATCAATTTTCTCACCTCCTTTATTTTGTTGCTAAACACGTGTTATATTCTCACAACGTACTAATTAAATAGTATTGTTGTATAAACTCAATATAGTCACTCCCTGAGTGTCTAACTTAAAACTTTCAAATTGCTCGCTTTTTAAAGCGCCAATTTTGAAATTTTGCGTTCGTTTAACATGTCACGGTAGACAATCTCACAATTGTGAGTATATGTCTTAATGTCATACTGTGCGGCTCTTAGTTTAGTCACTCCTCGAGCGCCTAACTCGAATTCTTGAATTGTTCGCTTCTTTAAGCGCCAACTCTAAAAATTTCGCATCCGGTTAATTACCAGGTTAATATGAATATTGGGACTTACCATATTCGGTCAACCGTACTTGACCTCATCTTGGTTATAACCAAGGCGATATATTAACATATCATTTTTCTCACTACTACGCGCCAATTGACCATTATCCAAAGCGTCAATAGCTCGCTATCCAAAGTGAAAATAAATGAAATATCTCATCTTTGCTCGCTTTTCAGCGCCAATTGATCGTTTATTTTAAACATTAATTGCTCGCTATCTAAAACGCCAAATGCGATTGCTCGTGTGAGAAAGTCAATCAACCTATTAGACATATAATTCTAAAATACATATATAATATGTAATTATAGTTAATAATTGTGTGAACTCAATTTATCATATGCCAGTAAAAATAATGTGGGAAATAAAAAGTCTTTTGCATTAAATAATAAATAATTCCAATAATATATCCAATGATATTAAATTCTAATATAAGCCAAATAATAAGTGATACACTGAAACATCATAAGTACATCAAACCCTACGAAGTCCTAAAGAGCGAACTTGTCTCTGAAATGCATCTCTAGGAATCGGCTTCATTAGGGGATCAACAATCATCTGATCTGTGGGTAAGTGCTTTAGTACCACTTCATTATTTGATACATTCTCTCGAATAAAACACGTCCTCAAATCAATATGCTTTGATCTGCCGTGACACTTGGGATCCTTGATAAAATCAAGTGCCGCTGTGCTATCACAAAAAACTGTCACAAGATCCGAAGCACAAGGTACAAGATTAAGATCCTCAAAGAACCTCTTTAGCCATAAGGATTCTTGGACGACAGATGTACATGCTACAAACTCTAACTCCGTCGTGGATAAAGTCACACAAGTTTATTTCTTGCTTAGCCAGGTGATGGCACCTCCATTTAGCACGAATGCATATCTTGAGGTAGATCTTTGGTTCCCACGATCGCCTTCATAACTAGCATCGGAGTATCCAATTAAGTGAAGATCAGGTCCTCCATAGCATAACATGTAATCTAATGTACCTTTCAAGTATTGTAAGATCCTCTTAATTGCTCTCCAATGTGCACATCCAGGGTTTGACTGGTATCAACCAAGAACATGAACTACAAATGCAATGTCTGGTTGTGTGCACTGAACTGCATGCATCAATTTTCCAATAGCTGTAGCATATGGAACACGGGACATCTTCTCAATTTTCGAGAGAGAGGTAGGACAATGCTCAGGGCCAATAGCATCACATTTTGCAATAAGAGTGTCTATAGGTTTGTAATTGTTCATCTGGAATAATTCAAGAACCTTCTTAAGATAAGTCTCTTGGGACAAACCAATAAGCTTTCTTGATCGATCTCTAAAGATCTTTACTCCAAGAACATATGATGCTTCTCCCATGTCCTTCATTTCAAAATTAGAGGACAACCACCTTTTAGTGGCGATAATTATCTCTTTATTATTTCCAACAAGCATTCCCCTTAATCTCAAAGTGACGACGTGGAATATTGCCTCTTGGACTTCATCACAATTGAAGAACAGGTGACTCTTCATTTGACGGAAGAGTACTTGAAAGTATGTCACTTCCACTGTCTATAGGAGCCAAAGGAATAGGTTCCTCAGTCTCAACCATTAGATTAGGTGCGCCATTTTCTTCCTCCATCTCATAAAAGTCTTTATCCTTGCTAACATCACCTCTGTTCGAAAAATCCATTTCTAGAAATTCATAATCTCGTGACTCAATTTTAGATATAGTCGCATCAGGCTGCTCACCAATGAACACATAGCCTTTAGAGTGTTCAGAGTACCATATAAAGATACACTTCTTACTCCTTGAGCCCAACTTTTTATATTTATGAGAAGTGTTGTGAACATAAGTTGTCGAACCCCATGGCAACAAATTGTCTAAATCAGGCTTTCTGTCTGTCCACAATTCATATGGGGTAGACTGTACTGATTTTGAAGGAACTTGATTAAGTATACGTGTTGTAGTTAACAATGCGTCTCCCTAAAAAGAGATAGGCAAATTAGCTTGCGCCATCATAGACCTTACCATATCAAATAGTGTTTTATTTCTTCTTTTCGCCACACCATTTTATTGTGGAGTACTAGAAATTATCCGTTGCCTGATAGAGTTAAATTACACGATATTTTTAATCCCTAAAACTTAGTTTTTATATTTATTGTGTGCTTAAATGTTTAATTATTTAGCTTATATTGATTTTAATAGGTTTTATAGGATTTTAGTTAATTTATGTTAATTTGGGTAATTTTATATCTATTTTTATTTATGTGTTTTTATTTATTTTTAGTATTTTAGGTGTTTTATTTATGATTATGTGTTTTTAGGATTTTTAGTATTTTTTTATATTATTTTTATTAATTTATACTTTGTTTTGTAGGAAAATAAAAATCTGAGGGCATATTTGTAAAACCTGCAAAAACCGAATGGCAAAAATGTAATTTAGCAAGGCTGAGTGGCAAAATGGTAATTAAGCTGAAGTTGGCCGGCGGGGGCATTACCGTAATTTCCATAAACTCGCAGCCGCGCAATGCGCGTGTATAGGCGAATAGCACCGCGAAATTAAAACGACGTCGTTTGACGTCCGGTGAAGGAAACTGGTTCGCGCAATGCGCGGAGGTGCTGTTGACGTCACAGGCGCGTAACAGGCGTGTTGACCCGGTCAAAGCCCTGTTTGGCAACACGAAAATGGAGCAGAAATGAGATTTTTCAGAATTTTTGCTACTTTTTTATTCCAAATTGGATTTTAATTCCAATTAGGGTTAGGATAATAATTATTTTATTTTATTTTATTTTTAATTGTAAATCCTATTAGGGTTTGGACAAGTTAGGAGGTTTATGGAGCCTATAAATAGAGGGCTTGAGACACATTGTAAGACACAACTCTCATTAGAATAAAAATTCTCTCTTCTATTCTTTGATGCTCTCTATAATTATGAGTAGCTAAATTCTTTTTCTTGGTTTAAGTGATTGAAGCCATCAAGATTTATATACTGTGAGATCTAATTTATTTTAATTGTTCAATTTATATTTTGATTATTGAATATTATTCTATGCTTAATTTTATGATTTATTTGTTTAATTACTAGGAGCGCTACTAGTTTATTATTCATATTAATTTACTGCTATTTTTGAAGCAACTAAGTTTAATAATTGTTTTGCAGATCAAAAGATTATTTTATCTTAGGAAGAATATTCATCTAAATTAAATGCAAACAAGTGGCTTGTGTTGTTTAGTTCAATGATCTCTCTAATTCTTTATGCTGCTATTAAATTAAATATTTAGCAAGTGCCGGAGGTTGTTTAATAGTAAGGGTATTTAGACCAAGTGGCTCTACTTATCAAAAATTAAGGAGAGAGGAGAAAAATTATTCCACCTGCGAGTAGTTCTTTCTACGGTGAATCTTCAAAATATTAATTGATTTATTTTTGCATCAGTGATCAGTTGTAAATTCTTGATGGTAGATATTAACTTAAACCAAGGCTTTTTCTTCTTATTTATTTCGTTCATAATTATTTTAGTTAATTTTATTTAAACTATTTCTTTGATTCAAACCCCCCCCCCCCCCCAATTTTTGTATGCGAAAACATAAAATTAAATAATCATTCTCTGTGGGATCGACTCTTGCTTACACTACTACATTAATATTTTTCAAAAGTAAGATTTTATTTTTTGGTGCTTGCGACATCACACCATTGCCTGATAATTCCTTTTCCTCACAAAGTTCTTTAAACTTATCGGATAGATACTCGCGGCCTCGATCAGTTCGGAGTGCTTTAACATTTTTCTCTAATTGGTTCTCAATCTTAATCAAATAACGTCTAAAACAGTCAAGTGCTTCTGACTTATGAGAGATTAAGAACGTGTGCTCGAAGCACGTGAAGTCATCTATCGTAGTGAGGAAATAAGAATGATCATGTCTATCATTCGCATTCATTAGACCACATATATCCGAATGAATAAGTTGCAATGGTGTATCTGCCCTCGTGGCTTTACCAAATAATTTTCTTATAGACTTAGCTGCTAAGCAGTATTCACAAGTAGGCAAGTTGGCCTTAGCGAGTGGGCCTAGAAGACCTTCTCGAGCTAACCTGGTCATCTTGTCTTGTCCAATATGGCCCAATCTAATATGTCATTTAATTGAACTATTATGTTCACTCTTAACAGTCGTAAGATAAGTATATGAATCATCAATATTATAACTAGAATTAATGATATCCAAAATCATTAAACCATTATTAATAAAATCATATCCACAAAAATTCATCCCATAAAAAACAATAACTTGCTCTCTCTCAAAAACCACTGAAAAACCATGTCTTAGACTAGCAACAACCGAAAATAAATTATGGCAAACATCCGGCGCATAAAGTACAACATGCAGAATTAATGCTGAGCATCATCGCATCTCTAGTTTGTAAGGGTCAATTCTTAACACGTCCACACCAGAGTCATTCCCCATGTATACTTTTCTGTCAGCCGAAATGCAGCGATACTCCTCGAAACCAGCTCGATCTCTGGCTATGTGGCCCGTTGCTCCAGAATCTACAATCCACATATGGAGAGATTAAGCAACAAAAGTACTAGAAGTAACATTACACATAGTTTGATCAAAACTAGTAAGTACCTTTTTCGGCTCAGTGCATTCACGAGCGAAGTGCCCCATCTTGCAACAGTTGTAGCAGGCCATCTTAGCCATGTCCTTCTTGCCACCTCTTTTCCTCTTGTCGCCTGCTTTTGTAGCCTTGTTAGGCACCGGAGCAAGAGTAGCAACAACAACTTTCTTTCCATTATTCTTTCGCTTGAATTTTCCCTTGCGAGAACTGGACTCAGCAACATATGCCTTAGATGGCTTAGCAGCTTCTAAGCGCTCAACCTCAAGCTCTAAGTGACGCCGAATATCTTCAAAGTTTCTGATATTCGGGTTGTGAGTCATATTAACCAGCATATGTTCCCAACTATCTGGGAGTGAGCGAACCACAACTGATATCTGCTGCTTATCTGACAAGTCATTGCCAGTAGTTTTTAACTCTCGAATCATTTTTGGCATTATTCGAAGGTGCTTTTTCATTGAATGATCAGCCTCCTTCTTATAACCATCAAACCTAATAGTTAAGCCGCGTAACTTAGTCAGTGAGGTACCTCCGAATTTGGTTTTGAGAGCTTCCAACATCTCATAAGCAATTGAATACTCTTCGTATTAAACAAGAATTCATTGTTTATACTGCTTAAAAGAGTGATGTGAGCAATTCTATCTTTCTTGTGCCAATTTTCAAAGGCAGCAAGCTTCTCAGCATTCTCAGCATCATTGCCTGTAGGCTTTATTTCTTTAGTTATTAACGTCTCTTCCACTTCCAACTCCTCAAGTACCATGCGGACCTTACGATGCCAAACATCATAATTCTCCCCCATTGAACTTGTTACCTTTATTAAGATCGACAATAATTTGTTTTGAAACCATCTAAATAATCGAGAGAACTTTATTAGAAAATTTTTAAGAGTTCAACACAATATTAACTTATCTTTGCCGCATAACATAAACTTGTTAAAATAATCAAAGTATAAACACAAAAAGGAAACTTTTCTAAGCTTCAATTTGTGTGTATATTTAATTATTTTATTATAGTTTATTTAGTGCAAAATATATACATAGAATTTAAGAATTAAATAGAAGTTTTATTTTCTTAAATTCCTCCCACTAAGTTCAAGCATATATATATGTGTTTCTAGCATATATTTAATCCCTAATGTGCTTTTACAAACATGAAAAAACATTTAAATATTTCAAATATTTTGTAAGGATTAAGTAATTACATATATTATTCCAAATAATATGCAACACCATACAAAACACATAATATAGCTACAAAATGTTTTTAAAACCGTATAATAACAGTTTATTAACATGTTGTAAATTTTCTAAATTTTTCTAAAAAAATACACTATTTATACAAATAAATTGTTCATGCATAATTTGATTAGAAAATTAGTTTAGGCCATTTTATTAAAATATTTTTCAACACCCTTGGTGGATAAATGAAAAAATAGGTTTATGATGTCTACAAAAAAAATTGAACAGAAAACCAACTTTTCAATATTTTAAAACAATTTTTAAGGTAGTTTTTAACTACAAAATTAATTTCTGAAAATTCCATGTATATCAAAAAAATAACTTTTATATATATAAAATCCAAAAATTAAAAATAAAAATTACTGTAAAAATTTGACGGCCGAAAAATATTGGGAATGTCGAGCGTGTACTACACACGCGCCACTGCTGCGCGTGTGGATGATGCTCCAGCTCGCGCATTGCGCGAGTGTCCATCAATCACTGGTGATGTGGCGCTATTGTTGACGTGGCAAGCCTTAGTTGGTCTACGTGTCGCTGACTTGGCGCCACGTGTTGCTGACATGTTTGCCATGTGTCATTGGCCGAATTCCCATGCATTGCTGACGTGGCTGCCACGTGGTGCTGACGTGGCTGCCACGTGGTGCTGATGTGGCTGCCACATTATCATCGTCAACCTTCAACTAGGGTTTTCAAATTGTAAAATTACAGTTTATTACCCTTGTCGACGTCGGGATTTTCGTTCGTTTCGTTTTTTTATAATAAAAATAGCCCTTTCCAATTTTAGCCTTTTGAATTAAATGTGATTTTGAAAAGGGTCGGCTTAGTGTCGACGGGGTTTTGAAATGTCGAATTTTTATGAGCCAATTGACCAGAGTCGGCAGTTGGTATATTTGAAATGGATGTACCAACTCATCCGAATTTTGTTTTCGTAATTGTGATGGCTCATATGTGACTCCGATTCAATTGGTCCGCAAACCGAGATTCATAGAGTTCGGAGGCTTGCTTAAGCGAGGGGAAGGTGTTAGGCACCCCCCGACTTCCATGAAACACGGTTACCGCAATCTCGATGTTTTCCTATCCTTTTAAACCTTAAAATGTGTGTGTGCGCGCGCGCGTGTGTGTGTGCCTAAATGGAGGTTTGTGGTGAATTTTCGCATAAAAATTGCTTAGGTTTTAGATGGCAAATGTGTATTGTCGGGAAAGCGTTTAGACGTCTTTTGACCCAAGTGTCAAGGCTTCGCTTTTTATGAGAAAGATTGATTTTAATTTTGAAAACGATGAGGTTTTTTTATTAGATGTCATTTTAGAAAACAATAGTTTTTTAAACTTTTGTCAAATAGGAATCGAGACTATACATTGCCTTTTAACAGTTAATATAAATAAAATGAAGGCAACTTCTAGAACTCTTTAACCCTATGCACAAAGTTTAATGAAAACGTTTATTTATTTTTCGAAAACACCTTTTATGACATTTTAAAACCAAATATAGCCTTTTCGTCAAACAAGGATTAAAGTTCGCCAAAACTTTTAATTTTAAACCTCGTGAATCTAAAATCCTAAATTGATCACTTTTATAAAATCTTCATTATTTGCCTTATTTTGGAAAACCATTTTCTGTGCCGTAAATTAAGACAAACATCCCAAAACGTGTCGGGGCTATCCATGGGCATGTGAGCCATCCAGACAACCCCCAACACCCACAATCACATATTTTATTATTATTACGGGGCCTTAACCCGAACACGACTTGATATCGTTTTAAGGCCCGATATTACAAAATACACATCCATGGACTCTATACAAGGATTACATATGCCAAAACGTCCATCATCGAGATTCGATCACGATGATCTCCTCCCTAGGCTCACAGTCACCCAAATCGCTACACAACCAATACTAAGCCAAATCTAACAATATTAAACATTGCTATCATACTACATAGCTCAAATATCACAACTCAATCACTACAAACTACTCATTACCACAACGAACGATATATCACCGTACGGATGTCATCGGGACGTTAGGAGGAGTTACGTTCCGATGGAACCCTCGCTAACAACCCCTAATCCACGGATCCTTTATCAATATATAACAATAAACTACATCAAATAACCCAATCACAACAATAAGCTAACAATACAAACAACAAAAAGAAACCCAAGAACACACCCTTTTCACCTTGCAAAAAGACGATTGAAGCTTCTTATTTCGCGAATCGGACAACAATACAAGAACACTCAACTAATTATCAAGAGAAGATGAATATTTGACACCAATCTAGCCAAGAACCGAGCACTTCTCTCTCCTCCCGCTCTCTCTCTCTGTCTAAAATCTATTTTTCTTTTTCTCCTCTTCAACTCTCGGGTGGAAATGACAATCTATAGCCTTCTGCAGGCAGCCGTAAGTGCAACTGCGGCTGGCCGCAGGTGCATCTGCGGCTGGGTTCGCCAGCCGTCCGCGCCGAATCCTCGGCTGCCGTGTGCCGTCCTCGAGCCGCGCACTGTCCCGTTTGTCGGTGGCCGCAGGTGCATCCGCGGCTGTCCGACTTGTTTTTCTTGATTTCCGTGCCGTGCGGTCTTAATTCGCCAATTTCTGCGGTATTATTTTGGAAGGCTGTTACCTAATGTATAAATTGCTCTTCGTGCTTGGCTTCCAGGGGGCGCTGCCCCCTACCACCCCCGCCAGCTCACCGGCGAGCTGGGCAGCCGCTCAATCACCGGGGAGTGAGACCCCTGAACATCGTAAGCGTAGTGGCCATTAGTCGTCTTTTGTGATCAAATCAGGTTCTTCTGGATCGAATGTTTGTCTTGACTCAAGTAACCTGATGCTCGTTGTTCGTTGTGGCGGCTTTGACCGTAAGTCGTTGGGGTGGCTTCGTGTTGGGGTCCGCCTTCTTTTTCGCATGTCGGGTCAAGTGACGACTTTGCCCTCCTGCCAGGGTTAGTACAAAAGTGCAAAATTTGGGTGTCTACAACCTTTTTTTAAATAGTCATAACTCTCTCATTTTAAGTCTAAAAAATGCGATCCACATATCCACAGAATCGTATCTAAAAATTCTACGCAACCACATTATTAGAATTTTCATATGATGTTCAAGTGAAAACAATTTTTGAAAAAACAATAGCTTCAAAAATAACTAGGGTTTGAATTTTCTCCCAAAATACAAAACCAATGAGCATATAACTAGAACATACTGATTTTTCATGGTAAAAAAATGTCTCTAGCC
This sequence comes from Hedera helix, assembly GCA_947179155.2. Taxonomy (NCBI): domain Eukaryota; kingdom Viridiplantae; phylum Streptophyta; class Magnoliopsida; order Apiales; family Araliaceae; genus Hedera; species Hedera helix. Next base: position 15,464,661 of record OX359270.1, on the reverse strand, counting down.
TGTATTGACATTTGCAGTTTATTTAAGCTTTCTTTGAAAGAATAACATAAAACGCATGCATGACAACTTTGAGCAACATGTATAGCATGAATTTTAACACTATTAGCTCTGATGCCAATGTAATAAAATAGAGCATACTCGCAGCGGAAATGAACAAAAAAAATCAAAATTTTTGATTACCTTTGTAATGTATGCCCACGTCACGAACGGCTAGAATCACGTGTTCAACAAACAATGCTCTCGACGATAATTTAGACTACAAACAAGTACTAAATATATCTTTCACAATTCGAGAAGCTACAAACTTTCAAACTTCACAAATGACTATTCTAATGACTTATAGGAAACTCTCTATTTTGCTCTCAAGTTGCTTTGTTACTTGATATCTAAAATGATTAACTATGCACTCCTTTTATACTCAACTACAAGGAGTGTAACTGATGTAACTCCCAAGAGTATTATGAGCATATAACCCCCAAAGGAATAAAGAGCATGCATGTAACATATGTAACTCCTAATCAATTAGAGTGTAACTCTCAATTGATTAGAATGTAACATATGTAACTCCCACAAGAGATTAAATAGAGAGCAACCCACATGTTCATTGTATCTAGACAATGAACCATGTGGTTATACCCACTGGATCATCCGCTCCATGGGCGCTTCGGTTTGAGTCCATAAACCAACAGTACAGGCCAAAAGCGTTAACAATGGAGGGATTAAATTACACGAGTATAAAAAATAATTGTTTGTGTACCTTGACCTCAATATATGACTATATTTATAGTTGCTCACACCACCTTACCATAACTCGCTTGAGACCAATTAGGAGTGTGAGTCTTGAACGATCCTGATCATGTCTACATCAAGTAAGAATAAGTCTAATGATTCAACCCAAGTTAGGAGCAAGAAGAGCGTGTTTTAAGCCTTAAATCGCCCCAAAACAAGCAGCCTTAAAAAGGACTTATGTTTCCAGCAATCCAGCAGCTTTAACAAGTCTAAGTGAGCTCAAAGACAGGCATTTAAATTCTGCAGTTGGGCAATCCACAAGCTAGCTTAAATCTTGGCGATTCTAGAGTTTTTTTAGACCAATATCGGTAGGTTTTGTAAATCCATCTCGACAGCTTGTAGCTCAGTGGTTAGGGAGTAAAATTCAGGCCCAATTCAGTGTTAAGCAAGTAATTAATTTCGGCCAGCTTTAAAATCTCAACAAGCTAGAACCCAAAATGGGCAGGCCCAAATTGATTCTTAACGTCGGATTTCCAAGCTATTCGCGCGAAATTGGAGAAGGAATTGGGGAAGAGCTCGGCAAACATCAAATCGAAAATTCAAGGACACGGTAGGATTTGCAGTAGCTTTCACGTAGGATTCGAGAGGCCTGAACATGGAAGGAAAGGTAACTATCTGTGGCAATTTAGAAACTCAAATTCACAGCATAATACAATCCAACTTGCGTCAGAAATCAACATCCTAAGCTATCTAGAAACTAGCAAGGATTCTCGGCAGCAATTAAGTTTCCAATTCAAGGCAGGAAACTTTAGGTTTAATACACGGTAGCTTGAAGCCTTTTCATAGTAGGAATTAAACTGTTTTAGAAGCCAGTAACGCAACAACTAGAATCCAATTCAGTTTTGGAAGTTCAAGCCAAAAACCGAAGCCAAAAACCGTGGAAGCTAAGGAGGTCTATAAGACTTGAAACAAAGCATGGAAACATTGGAAAGAGTAGTTTCCTTGTGTTATTAGAATTCTAGTTAAGCAGATTTTATTTTCCTTATGTGATTGAGAATTTAGTTTTGATTTTAATTAGGGATTCTAAAATTTTCTTGAATAGTATATATAGATCTAAATAACTGATTGTAATATTGAAATTTTCAGATTAATAAATATTGTGAGAGCATTTTCTTTTTTATTCTTTTAAGAAATTCTTGAACTTATTAAAAGTATTTTTGCGGCGTTTAATCTCGACTTACCAATTAACAATCCATAGTTTATTTTGGCATTTATTACCTTGCACTTCCGATTGTATCAATGTTCTTGTTTCTCTATAAGCAACGGTTCGCGATGTCGACGACTACCTCATGTAAGCGTACCGCGAAGTCGACGACCATCTCATGTAAGCGTGTTGTCGAGTCTATCAAGTATTGATTATAGATGTCATACAATTAAAATTCTCATAATTGAATAAAATTCCTACCCCATAAAAATTGAAAACCAAATAGAAAAAGAATTCCAAGTCAATTAGAATTTTGGCCTTTATAGAATATCAAGTCATTAAAATATATTGTAATGAAACTCATCAAAACCAACCGAGTTGGGCCTAATTATTTATGTCCCAACAAAACTCGTGCGAAGCACGAGAAACTTAGCTAATTTTACATAATTATGTAATCAAAAGAATATCTAGATCAACACCAATAATATGGTCAAAAAAGTATCAGTGGTTGAGGTTGATTGAAATTTGTATGGATAAGCAGGTCACTCTACATCACATGAGCTGGAGCTCACTCCTGGAAAATATACATCATCTTCTCAAATACAAGTCAAACCGTACTGAAATAAGTACTAAGAGACGGTGCCTTTTTCTAGTTAACAAAAGATTGACGGTGTTTTTCGGGTAATTAAAAGAATTTTGGATATTAACAATTTCTGGCTAAACGTGATTATAGTAACTCATAATTTTTAAGGAGTCTGATAGAAGTGTCTTAAACCTATCAATTCCTAAATAGATCCATAAGAATGATTTAACCAAAAAGACTATATATATATATATATATAAGCTCAATTGATATTTGATTGACCACTTTATGATATTTTATACATAGTCACTTATAAGAAATCTACTTTATCAATATAATGATAATCTATCATTTAAGAGCTCATAGCATTATTTATAAGAAATAATGTACTTAACCGTTTCACAAAAAATGTATAGATATAAGAAGTATTATTTTTATATGTTTTTTTTTGTTGATATTTTATGAGATTTTCTTTTTTACATGAAAATGGGACCCTCTGATAAAATCATGTGAAAATATCAAAAGTATATGTGAAAATTATCATTATCCTCTAAAAGATAAATAAAATACACAATTCAAATTTAAAATATTATACAAATACTATTTTTTCCTTACAATACTATTTTATGTATCTAAGCTTCAATAAACTTAGAATTTTTCATCTCCTTTAATTTTTTTAAGTTATGCTGAAAAAAATACTAAAAATATTTTACAAGGCAGAGGGAGTAGCTCGATCGTAGGCACTCCTTCAAATAAAATTTGATTAGTATTATCAAAGATAAAAAATAATTTATCGAGGAAAGACGGAACTACATTATAGAGTAGTTTGTTCATTATGCTGCATTTAATGAGTTGAAAAATGTATTTGAGTTACTTTCAAGTCTCGAACGTAAAAATGGTATGATGAATTCGAAGCTTACCAATTACATTTGTAAATTGAAATAATTATATTTAAAATAAGTTAATATAAAGGAACAAGATGTTTAAATTCCAAAAACTTCAAAAATATATATCCACTCCCAAAATTTATATTTTAACAACCTAAATTAAATTTATGTCGTTATCATAAAATTTTCAAGGATCCTCTTGTTTACAAGGTAGAGTAAAGCTGATGAAGAGGGAAATGCTGCATGGATGGTTAATCTTTTTTCGGATGGTACGTAGTTGGATCAAAGAAGACATGCAAGCAGCAGTTGGATGGACTTGGATTAATGCAAATCTGCAAGACTGCAATTTTGCAGGGTTAGCCATCCCAGCAGTGGCACTTTCTCCCCTCCATGCTGAAGCTTTAGCCTTGTATTATTCTCTTCTTTGCTGGTGAATCTTCTCTCTAAATATCCTTTGATTACTAGTCCTATTTTACCAGTTATCCTTGATATTGTAACTTTAGGCTCTATGTTTCTATACTGTCATATTAGGATGGTTCCTAGAGTACAGGTTGCCAAGGCCAATTTGTAGCTGGTCATGCTAAGGAAATTTAGGTGTACTTCTTTCTTGTTTTAATGAATGTCTTGATCTTATTATCATAAATAAATAAATAAATAAATAAATAGAGTTGGCTCAATATTATATGAAACGTGTTTCATTTTGATATACAGTACAAGTACAAATATAAATACACAGTACGTTATATAGCTAAAATTAACGTGATACGTTATAATATCTTTATATAGTTTTTATAGTTATGAATGATCTTAATTTCTAAATAAAATAAAAAGTGTCATATAAATTTTTTAGTTGAATCAACAAATTAGTTATTTTATAAATAATTTAGGACAACTGTAATATTTGAGTATTTAATATTAAATTAAAATATTAATATTTGCGTAATTATAAGTGAAGTAATAAAAAAGTTTTTGATAACTAAATTTAAAATATTAATACATAAAAGTTTTATTAAGTGTCATCCAATGGTAAGAGTCGATAAAATTGTATTCAAACTCGTTAAACTTTTTTGCAATCAGACGCACGTGGGAGTATGCGAGGTTGCTATCTAGCTTAATAGAATTGGCCAATTGGGCATGGGATTGAATACGACTAGAAGGGTCAAACTTACGTGAATGGAAGACAGATGCATGCACCGGCGCACTGAATATTCCAATGATCCAGCTGTTTAATATTATATACATGGCGGAATCAGAAATTTACACAGCAAAGGGTTAAATAAGTATAAAAATTATAATATTAATATTATAATTAATTATGTTTATGAAAATATAAAAATTAAATCATTTTATACTTTATCTTATCCACAAAAAATGGCTGAAATATAAGGACAAAAAATTCTCATAAAAGATGTCTGGATTAAAAGTTAATTATAGCGATAGAGGCTTTTTTTATTGTGTCAAAACACAGGTTGTTAGAATTTAAGATGGAATAATAACACAATCACACAGAATATTAGATGAAGAACGGAAAAGTAAGAAAACACGATATACTCAGGTTCACCAATTTAACTAGTCTTGCTTGTCTGATGTATTCAATAGATGGCTCACACGCTATATAATGATTCACACACCAAACAATTACTTTTATAATAAGTAGAAAACTCTAGCTGCTATAACATGAGTTCAAGCTCAATATATTAGTAAACCAAAGACTGGACCACTAATAAATTTTCAAACTCAATTATACCATTCCGCTTAACTTCTATAGAGCGTTGCCCTCTTGCAACATTCGCTAGCTCACCGGTGAGCTAGGCAGTCATTCGTTCACCAAGGAGCGAGACCCCCGACCACACTGTCATAGTGGCCATTAGTCAAACCCGTAAAAATATGAGACAATCCCAACAAAAGTTTTTTCAAACTTTTTTCTAATCCCTTTCCCAAATTTTCCTTGGGCTCTTTATAGAAAATATATATAAAATTTATTTTACTTTAAAAATACTGATCAAGTAGGGCCTACTACTTAAGGAAAAAAAATTATAATACACTTACATGAGCTTCGTTGTTGATAAAATATGAACTTATTTATATTCTATCCTAAACTTTTACTTTTTTTCTTTTATTTTTTTTTGCTAATTACTTTTACTTTTTTTTTATTTTTAATTTGAATAAAAGTTATATTTAAGACATTCTTCTAGGACGAAAGGAGGAGAAACTAAGAATATTGGCCAAGCTAGCTTGGTTTGTTTACCATTTTTTTCCTTCGAAACTTCAATAACGAACTTAAAATTTGTATTAAGCTTGATTCATTTGTGAAAATAAACTTCGAGATATACTGGAGTCATATTCATGTTCAAGCTTAGAGGTGTTGGGTTGGGATAGAGCGCTAGGGTGAAGCGCTGGCCTTGGTACTGGGCTGAGGCGCTAGCCTAAGTTGTATCTACAAAACAGAACAATTGCCATTTTTGTTTACGAGACTTTTGAGCTCACACAAACCCAACTCATATATGCAAAAGAATCAGAAATATAATACAAAAGAAAAACTTGTGTGTTACAAATTATAATATAATCGTAATTACTCTGTTCAGTTGAATTAAAAAATTATATTTCAATCGTGCTTATGAATCAATTCAATTTTCTTATTATAAATAAGAGTAATAATGTAAGAATCTTACACAGAATCATGCCAAAAAACATACCTAGTTTGAACTTAAAGTTGTAGACTTTTAATTTGAAGTCAACCCTAGAAACTATTAACATGTGTGACTTAATATAAGTAATATATTACCCGCACAAATAAATGGCCATACGTCCATGACAAAAATACATTTATATTAAAGAATACTAAAGAATACAACAAATAAAGAAAAATATATATATATAAAACCTCCATTGTTCACACGGTCCCAAAGCTCACACCGTCATACAACTTTATCCCACTTTCCTGCAACTACGTGGAACCTCAGTTGTCCCATAACACATGCCCATCTTTTCAATCCGAGACGTACAAACACACACACTTATATATAGAGAAACCCTACCCTCTTCTCTAGCCAAGAAAATCCCCTCCAAAACCCTAAATTAAACAACAAAAAATGCAAGAACCCGGTACTCCAACATACATAGGGGTCCGAAAGAGAAAATGGGGCAAATGGGTATCTGAGATCCGCGAACCCGGAAAGAAAACTCGAATATGGCTAGGAAGTTATGAAGCACCCGAAATGGCGGCAGCAGCCTACGACGTAGCGGCTCTACACCTTAAAGGAACTAGGGCCCGACTCAACTTCCCCGACTTGGTTCACGGGTTGCCCCGACCAGCGAGTTCGGATCCTGCGGACGTGCAGCTGGCGGCCCAAGAAGCGGCGACCCGGTTCAGGAGACCGGCTGAGTTAGCTCCGGTAACGGTACAGCTCTCGGCGAGTCAAATTCAAGCTATAAACGAGTCACCATTGGACTCACCGAAGATGTGGATGGAAATGGGAGGGTCAGTTTTGTTAGGTGAGCCTCAAGGTGTTTTTGAAGAAGGTTGTGATGAGTTCGTAGAATGGGAAGAAATGGAGCATAATTCCATTTGGGATTAATTAGTTAATTTATAATAATAAATAACATATACAAGGTGATTTATTGGGCGCTTATTTTAGCCCCATCCCTATTTTTATAAAGAGACGCAAAATTATAATGACTCTTCTTCTTACTTTCTATTAATGAGAACTTCATTTTGTATACTTCTTTTTATATTGGAAAATAACTAATACATGACTCTATATAAGGTTTAAACTTTATTTAATTTCTTAAAAACTTGTTATGATTTTTGGAGTTTTTAGAGTAGACATGTGAGTCAAGATGATCCACCTGTTACCCTTAAATAATAGTGGATTGAGACTTATTTTTTAGACTCGGTCTGCATTAGGTTGGGCTCGGTCATTACATATTGTGTCGGGGCGGAAGTCCTTTGTGGTTCGGTAAGTCTGAAGTAGGTTCAGACTAACTTCTAGATTTAGTAAAGTCTTCTCAATCAGAATGCAAACGGGGATTCTTGTACTTCGCAGGAGTTTAAGATGACAAAATAGAGGTAACATAAGTCCGATAAAAGGGAGTTCTCGCCCCAATGGAGTCGGCTTTCGCTCTGTTAGAAAAACTCTCTTAAGAACATGAGTGATTCATACGTGGGTGTACAAATATTTGAAACATTTTGCATATAGAGGACATGTCGTGTGGAATCTAAAGAGGATTGTTAATCTAGAATCTTTTCTCTAACTGCATTGATTGTGTCTGAAGAAAAAGCCTTTGAAAATAGAGTTTTGAGCTTATAGACTTTTTCAACTCAGATGAGTCTATCAGCTCAGAATTTTTGGACTTTTCAGGTTGGTTTAATGCAAGGTGTGATGATTTGTATTCACAATTAAGATTTTCCACATCTTCTGTTTTAGTGCCAGGATGATTATCAGACTGTTTTTCAGACCATGATTGAGTTGCCACGATTAATATGGTCACATGAACTAGCTTGATAATGTTTGTGTTTTGTCATTTGTATTTTTGGATTAACCTCAGATTAACTTGAGAACTTACCCTTCTTTAGCTCACTAACTGTGGTGGTTAATTGACTTATTTGTTTTTAGGACGAGAGATGGCTTGATTAGTATTTTGAATAAAACATTTCATTTAAAAGCTTTCATACTGTTGAATCTTTTCTCATTTTCTTTTGAAAATTTCGGTGGACATTAAGGTGTTGAATTTGAATTTTGAGACGGTTAGAATTTGGCTTTTGATAGTCCGGATAATATTAATTTACCTGATTTGAAGTTATTCTGATAAGGTCTTTGATTCCCAGAAAAGTTGGGATAATTCCTCCAACTAAGGTTGTACTAGGTATGAAGTAAGAGCTCATTGGCCCAGTTGTCTGGAATGGGTCTGCCCTTAATGCCTTCAATAGGCCACAAATTTTTCCTCCTTGTCTGGCTTACAAAAGGCTTTGAACCGACCGCGTTAACCAAGCCCAGCCCCGCCCCCCTCCCCCCTCCCCCCTCCCCCCCAAAAAAAGAATCACTATTAGAAAAATCAAAAGCTATATCAAGCAGTTTAAGTTATTTATAATTTTTAAATTTTAAAGTTATAATTATTCATCAATGAAGTTTAAAGTTTTACTTATTCATTTTTATAATATATTAATTTTAATTAATACATCAATGAAGTATTAAGTTTTAAGTATTCATTCTTAATTTCTTGTACATACATTTAATTAATATATTAGTTTTAGACTTTTAGTAATTTTATAAATCTTCATTTAAATTTTCACTTTCGTAATTTTATTATTATAACTTTTATTAGTTTATATTTTTAATATTTAACATTTAATATTTAATATTTAAAATTAAAAATTAAAGAGAGGAAGGGAGCACATACCGGCCTGATTTGACTTGGCCTAGCCTTCAGGCTGTAATAGATCTCATTTTAAGCTAGTTAGCCCAACTTGGCCCGACCTTCTTTAATTTAAGCATGGGTATGGCCTACCCTTGTCAAATATCAAAGTTTGATAGGCTCGGACCGGAACAAGGATGACAGTCTATTTGTACATGCCTAGGTTGTTGGTATAAAAATAATATTTTTTAAAATTTTTATTTTGACTTGTATTTTCTAATATTAAGTGATACCAATAATCAGGAAAATGCAATACATTTTTTTATCTTGTCGCAATCTTCAATTCGCTTGACATTTTTTCAAAATTCAAGTCAAGTGTCAAAAGTAGAATACTATTCTGAAGAAATGAAACTAAAAAGAAAAAATAAATGTTCCTAATAATGATGCCAAAATTTTTATGTGAATATAACTGTAAGTGTAAAATGTCAAATTAAAGAGTTGACAAGTACATCTCAAACCCAAATAGACTAATTATTTTTAAAATTCTTTACATTTAATTCAGGTGAATAAAAAATTATGATGGTGAAGATGAATAACTAAAATTGAAACAAAAGTAGAACACCAAGAAACCCTAACATTCACTCATCACACATATACGTATATATACCTTCCACCTCTATAGAAAAAGTAGTGGTTCAATCTCTCAGTATTATATACAATATAGAAACACCAACAACTGGTGTAATATTATCTGATGGCTCTTCATTTCAAGACATGCTTAACCAAATGTTCTCCACGCTCTGCCCTACATCAACAAAGCTTCAGATTGCAACCTTGCTTGAGAAGACTAAAGATGAATGTCTAGTTGTATATTATCTGAGAGTAAAGAGTTTACTAAAGAGCATCGACAATGTTAGTGTTGAAGTCACTACTATACCAAGGGAGACGAGAGAGAGGTTAAAATGAAATTAACAAATTTTGTGGATGCATTGAACAAGAATATGAAGGAGAGAGATGATTCCGATTAGGAAAAGATCAAAAATCATGTTGATGCCATCACATATCTATAGGCTTTTAACAGTGCGTCAATAAAATTATTTTCTGATAAGTATTTGATCTTCAGGATAACATTCGTGACCTAAGCTCTTTAATAACGAAGATTTTCAGAATATAATATTTGAAATGTATGTAAGAAATTTATTAATAAAATAAAGTTTATTTAAAAAGTTATTGTTATAAACTGAACGTATAAACATATATATGTGTTATATATTTAATAAGTCAAACAAAGTAATGAGAGATGTAATAATCGCAAAGCTACCTAATTAAATTAGTAATGACTAACTATGGAACAAAAAGGAAAGTTAAAAGGATTTAATTTAATCAAGTAATTACAAATTAAATCAATTAATACTTAAGATATTAATAATCAAGATTTGTTGTAAGTCTTTTTTGACAAATTATAAAGTCTAATCAACTAATTAAGCAAGCCCACGCTTGAACACTTGTAAGTATCGTGTGGAATTATAAGGAGGCCTAATCTATTAACCAATTAATTTATGGGTCAAGCCCAGAGAAAGTTATATAAGAACCCCAATCCAAGACCCAACCCAAGTTGTGACATAAGCATGACCTTAGCATGTGATGTAATAAAAAGAGGCAAGGAAAATAAAAGAAAAAGAAGAGGGGGAGGGGGAGGGGGAGGGGGGTGCCGGCCATGGTGGACCCAAATGGGGTGGTGTGTGGTTTATAGGTTGCTTCATCAACTTTCAACAACTCCTACTAACCCCAACAACTCTAGTCAATCACCATGTTAAGTCTAATGTATAGTAAGAAAATTAATTAGCAACTAAACTTGTTTAACCTAAGTTGTTGGGAGATTAAGGATGATTTTCTGGGGCCACAATTGACCTATAAATATAAGAGACCACATTTATTTGTAAGAGTTTGGTTCATTTGTTCATTCACCAAATATAGAGAGCAAGAGAGAGAGAGAGTATAGAGGAGCCATTTTAGGTAGCATAAGGAGAAGAGGAAGTGAGACATTTTCGTATTGGCTAAAGGGAAAGGAGGAGACTAGCAAGCAAGGATCTTAAGCAAGAATAGTCATCTAGTAAGCTTTCAAGGTTTAAAAGTATTCTAAGACTCAAAAACTTTTAGTTTAAATTGTATTTATAGTTTGTACATGTTTGATTGTGGGAGTATGTTGAGGTGTCGAGGATCATGGTGGATCCGGAGATATAAGGACGGTTTTTGATGGAGCTATGTGGTTAGTTCATGTTTTGATGCATGAAAAGTTAAGTTGTTACATATAGGAATCATGAGTTTTGAAAACCCTAAAGAAAAACTATTTTTTAAGTCATGTGACTTCAAATATATAAGTTATTTTAAAGATTTATAAGTTGTATGTTATGCTTATATGAGTTAAGAGGAAAACCTTAGTATAACGAGAGAAAAATTTGCTAAAAGTGATTTATAGTAAGTTTTCTAGTAAATTATGTCATATTGAAAACCTTAAGGGTTGTAGTCATTTTTCGACCATTGTTTTGGGTATTAGAAGTGTTTGAAATACTTGGGGCTCTTAGCATATTATAAATCCATGAACCCATCAAGCCATGATCCAATTTTGATCTTAATTCGAGTAAAAATGAGCAAGTTATTAACCTTTGAAGCAAATAAGCTAAAATCGACAAAATCTGGAAATATGAAAAACTAGGGTTTTGTTCCCCTGACCTGTAGCGCCGTGTTGTAGGCGTTTTCGTGCGTCGACTGGTTATTCTAGTTGTTTGGTCTTCGGGTGCCGTAGCGTCGACCAGTGTTCAAATTCGGGCGCCGCAGTGCCAGCCAGACAATTTAAAAATAATAATTTTGTTAAGTGGGTCTTGAATTTAAAAGGAGACATTGTAAAATGTCAGAAAAATTTAGTATGTATAAGATGAATATTTAATTAAATTAAACCAACATGTGGGGTCCAAAAGTGACTAATAGATAGATCGACCATATTAAAATATGTAGGTCATATAAAGGACGATAAATTAGAGTTAGCCACAAACGAAGTATCAGGTAAGTGTTTTATCCGAATTAATTCCTAAAGCTATTTAAATTGTGCTTGTATGCCATATTTACACTTACGTGCCTTTGAAAAGATTGTTCGATTATCAAACTGTTTAAGCTTTTAAAGTTCTGTTAATACATGAACTATCTGTTATATCTTAGAGGCACACAAGATATTTAGAACCAGGAGGGGGGGGGGGGGGGGTTGGAAGATCTTTTGAAAAATTAAACTTTGACTTAATTTAAAATGTGTTACCAAATAATTTTTTAACCAATAGTATTATGCATAGTGGAATATAATTTGAAAGCACAGTTCTAAAATTTGGAACTTATGAAATAAAGTCACACACAAACTCATTAATAATAGACAGAAAGTAATTGCAAAAATTTAAAGGAGAGAGAAGTTTTAAGTGGTTCGGAGACTGAATAACTGCTAGTCCACTCTTCTATTCCATGAGTAAAAATCCACTAAAGATATAAATCACTAAGATCTGTTACAACTAAACCACTTAGGTTCTTTCAAGTCACTTAGTCTCGGAATGGGAACACTTAGTCCAGACCACTTAGATCTCTTTAAGTCACTCAAATTTAGAGGATTGTTATTAAGACAATAAGATACAGATGATGATGAATGAGTTGTTTTGAGTTGCTACTAAGATTGTAACCGGCTTATCAGGTACTTAGTAACTTGGACAAGTAATTCAACTTACATAGAGTGGCCTTTTGGAATTTCAACAGAGTTTTCGCTTTTTGATCAATTGTCTCCTTCTTTTGAACTCAAATATGCTTGAATATATATATATATATATAGGCCTCTTGAGAGTTTCCCATTGCAAAAGAATCCGTTGCTAATTTAATGCCTTGATCTATGAAGATCTTTGACTTTAATATGAAAATCATGTGACTGACATTTAGAAAGTCAAACTAGCTGGTAGAAATAAACATGCTTTGACTTTTAAATTTCAACTATAAAACTAGTGAATTCATTAGGCTTTTCAATCTGAGACACTCTCATAGTCAGTTGTTCTGACAATTATGACTTACTCTACGAAGTGAGTTGATCGTATAGTTAGGTGAGAAACGTTAAAATTTGCTCTACATTCAGAGCTCAACGATCTTGTTTCTTATTATCAACTCTACTAAATTGATCTCTACGATGCTTGAGCAGACTTTTTCTGTAATGATTTTCAAATTGACAATTTTCTAAATTATAATTAATCAATGAAAATTAAAATTTTAAATGTGAAAAATGTTATGGGACAAGCCAATTATGGAGTATTGGATTAAAGAATAAAATTGAAGTCTAATGAAACAAATTTGGATCAAAAGGACTTGAATTGGATTAAAAATGAGCCAACAGTGAATTAATAAGACTTAAATTCTCCAGATTTCTTGACAAAAGACCAAAATGCCCTTAACAATTAAGGAATGACAATTGTGTCTTGGAATGGTTTAATGACTTATATGTCCTTGCTAGTTGAAGGAAAATATTTTAAATGTCCCTAACCAAGCATGAGTTAACTAACCAAGGTGAGTTAAGTGCTAGCAAAGTATATATAACTTGTATATGTATACAATTTTCAAGTATCAAGCCAAGCTATGTCCATTTCATTTCTAAGTTAGCTAGGTATTGAGAGCTTATAAGAGAGGAAGAGAGAAAAAAATAAGGTTTGATAAAACCTTGTGAGATTTGCAAGAGAAGTGATTCAAGGAAGAAGAAGAGCCATCAAGGTAGAGAATCAAGTTCTAAAAAGCTTTATATCAAGAAGGAAAGTAGCACATAGAAGGTATGATCATGTTTAAGTTATGAAACTTGTTATCTATGTGCTTAAACGCTAGAATAAGAGTAGTCATGCATAAATCTTTGACTACATGTGTTGATTATGTGATCTATGTGCTTCTTGTTGGATATATCATGAAACCCTAAGCTCAAAGTTGGTTTGAACTAAGGTGGTGCACTATTCATATATATATTAAAGCTAGAAAGCATGATTCATGGTTGATCATGTGTTATATGTTCATGGAAGTGAGGAAAATATAGTTGAAGGGTTGGACATGTTGGATTTATGCATATTATTTTGCTAGATAGCAATCTAAGTGCTTAGATGGTCTAAAGGTATGTATTGTGAAGGAAGAATTGCAATATTAGGCTATATATTGCATGTAAACCAAATCATAATCTGTAAAGTGTTTTGGAAGATGCATGTAGAAGTTGCACAAGCATACAAAGTTGCTAAATGTGTAGATGTTCATGTATATGAAGTGTAGAGTTAATAACACAAAGGTGGTGCATGTTTCAAGTTATGGAAATTTGAAAAAATGCAAACAATGTGTGACTTTTGGCCATTTTGTGTAATTGAAGGTCAAACGAGACTAAACATGTAAGTTTAATGTTTATACATGTGTTAGAAACGAATTGAATGTCATTTGGTTCGTATGGAGACAATTGTGTATTTTAAACGTTTTAAAACGTTAGCCGACGACCTAAACGAAAACATTGGAAAAATAAGGCCATTTTATGATTTTTAAAATATTTTGAAGTCCTACGCAAGTCAAATACATGTTATATGTGCTAGGTGAAGTGTTGGAACTTAGAAAAATTAAATGAGGGCCTAGAAGGGATTTTGGAAAGAAATTTTTTTTCTGAAAAACCAGAACTGCGTTGGGGAGCTCTATTTTGCACTAGAGACTGCGCTGGGGCGCAGTGCTGTTGTGAAGAGCTTGCTGGGGCAAAATCAGAGCCAATCTCGCGGCCAGCGAAGTTGAATGAAGAAAACACTGCGCCCAGGTATAGTGTTCTAAAAAATTTAGAAAAATTATTTTTGATTCAAAATATAATATTTTGATATTAAATGATAGATACATGTAATGTAAGTCATAAATTGATAAAAATAATCAATATGATAGATGTTAAGGATAAATGAACAATATGTGATATGTTAAGGGTTATGTATAAATAAATGGTAGCTTGTATAACAAGTTATGACATGCATGTGTATGTAACTAATAAATGAACCAATATTATGGTCATGTAGGTTACAAACGGGATAGTATTTTACCAGTTAAGGAAAAAGGAGATAAAGGCAAGTTTGCTATCTGAACTCTCATGACAATTATTTCACAGCTATTCATGTTACGTTTTCAAGTGACTGGATAAAGTTCATTCATTATTGAACTATTTTGAAAAGGTTGATGCCAATCTTGATTATGGTTAGACACATATGATAACACGTGTTGTATTCATTTGGTTATTGTTATGTCTTCCAATCCACATTACTATGGTGCGAATTTTATGATATGCTGTAACAAAACAACCTAAGTAAAAAGGGGAATAAAGGACAAAGGAAAAATGTAATTTTTATGACGTGGTTGCATCGCTAGATGTTTATGTTGTGCACACTATAATGGTACGATGTGTTGATCACCCAGAGTACACATCTAAATTGAACAGCAATCTTATGACTAATTTGGGCAATATCAGTCTTCATAATTGGTATTGTTCTTAACGAGTTCTAGGTCTTGTGACCGTACAACAAACAAGTTTCATGTTTTCAGTTAATCATGTTAAGTTTTGCATATTTCTCATGTTCATACATTGAATTGATATTGACCAACTTATTTCAAATGATTCAACTTATTGATATTTATCAGTCTATCAAAAATGATCGTTTCATTGTTTATGATTCAGCTTATTGTAAATGATTCATGATCATCTTAATTGATTTTAAACTCACAAATTTCAAAATATCATGTCATCGTTTGCTTATGTACTTGCTGAGTTATTTTAGGCTCACCCTTGTTTTCAAACATAATTTTTTAGGTAAACCTGAGTAGGCTGAGGAATCAGGATTAGACAAGGGAAAAGGAAAAACTATTCAACAGTGAAGTCTTAGATAGAGGATAGATGTATTGTAAATATTATCTTTTATAATATGTTAGGTACGGATGTGTGTTTGTATAAAGGTATGTAGAACCTGGGATGAGATATGAATAAATGTAAATTAGTTTTATTATTTTATTCATAATGAATGGATGTGTTGATAGGGTAAAATAGTAACGCGAGCACCGAACCAATGGTTCAAGGGACCTGGATTTGGGGGTATCACAGGTTCGTATCAGAGCTGTTAGATTATAAACCTTAGGTGGGGAAACCTTAGGGATATAACCTTAAGGAAAATAGTGAAACTCATTTAGAGTTCTAAGAGGCGAATAGTGGAAGTTGTCAAGGTTACAATTTTCACAATATGTGTTATGTGTCACGTGTTATGTGCTACGTGCTTTAAGAATACGAAAAATTACGTTGAACTGAAACAACTGTTCTTATGATTTTATAGCATGCCAGAGATTGGTTAATCCAGTCGGGCAATAGAAGATGAGCCCAGAGACATTCAGATTGATGTAATGACTACTGTACCAGCTATGACAATTATACCAACTAATGACAGTGAACCAGAGGAAGATCTAGATGAATTAGAAGGAGACTCAGATGGAGCATTGCCGAATAATGGATCATCTAAGAAAAGAGAGGCCGACCGAGAATGGGTGACTAGCCTGATACAACAGAATAGTGAGTTTGTAAACAGAATATTGTAGTTAGAGACTCAAACAGCTGAACGGCAGACAACAGTAGAGCAAAATGAAAATGCAGTTCAAGTGTTGGCTGGTAGGAATATGGCGCTGACAGATAAATTAAGATAAGAAGAACTGAAGGTCCAAGAACTGAAGAACGACAAGGAAACCTTAAAGGTTAAATTGAGGGAAGTGAATGCTGAGATAGCCAGGTATGAACATGCCGGGGCTAAGGCAATGAGAAGAATAGATTTGTTAGAGGAAGAAGTGAGGTCCAAGAAAGCTAAAATTGACAGTATGAGTGTAAGAATGGAAGACATGAGCTATGCATTTCGCACGACATTTGGAACGGCGTAGGATAAAGTGCATTATTACCCTATAGAGTACGATCAGACTAGAACCACTTTGAGCGGATGGAAGATGATAACAATCATGGATGAAGAATACGACGATACAGTGAGACAAGGGATGCTTCCGTAGAATATATGTAATTGCAGTGTAAGACTATATATGTATAGTTATGTGGATATGTCATATAAATCCCTATTTTTGTGATAAAGGGGATATAAACTGTTATGAAACCTCTTTTGTCCTAAGAAGGGAAGGTCTAAACATGCTGTAAAGAGTTATATGTGAATCCTGACTTTTGTAGTTTGAAGGGATGACAAATTAATAGCAATGTGCTACATGTTATGTAATGTGCTAGGCACTCGTTTAGTTGTTATGAATATAAATCAAGTTATTAAATGTGTACTGACATGGCTATGTATTTAAAGTTCACGCAAATGTGACATGTAAATGTTATGTAATAATCATTATGCAAATTCTTAAACAGAAATGCCGCCTAAACGTAGATAGAATGTTCAACCCCCACCAGAGGAATCAGTAAATGCTACAGAAAAACCAATTAATTTCATGCAGCAGTTTGTAGACTTTTTGATGGGAGCTTTTCAGAACAGAAATGTAAACCCGGTGGGTGATCAACCGGTAGCTGCTAGGATTGCTACCTTCAAAGATTTTAAAGCTATAGGACCCCCAGAGTTCAAAGGGACAATGAACCCAATAGAGGCCCAAAATTGAGTGATTGAAATTGAAAAGGTATTCGAGATAGGAAATGTTTCAGAAGAACAGAAAACTGCTTTTGCCACATTTATATTGAAAGGAGAAGCAAATTATTGGTGGACTGTCAATAAGGGAAAACTGGGAACAGGAGCTGCACCCTGGGAAAGGTTTAAAGAGATTTTCTTTGAGGCTTATTTTCCTCCAGTAACGCAAGATATAATGGAGGTTCAATTCCTAGAACTGAAACAGAGGAATATGACGGTGGTCGAATATGCGGCTAAGTTTAATGAGTTGGTAAGGTTTGTTCCACATCATGTAGACACGGAACAGAGAAAAGTAAGGCGATTTGAACGCGGATTAAAACCATGGATATACAACAAGGTCTCAATGTTTCAGATCGAAACTTTTGCGGGAGTAATGGAGAAAGCTATCCTAGCATAGGGAGACAGTGATGCCTTAATGAAGTATAAGTAAGAACATCAGGGTAAGAACAGCAGGGTAAGAAAAGAGATGGACCTAATAAAGGAGGAAGTAGTGGAGGAAGCAACTCCAGCAAATAGAAATGGAATAGTAACAGTAATACAACTGGTAATAAGCAAGGAGATTCAAAGAAGAAAATTGAGCAATTTCCCAATTGTGGAAAGGGACACTCCGGTGTATGTCTGAAATGAAAGAATATATGTATTAAGTATGGTCAAGAGGGACACATTGCAACAAACTGTTTGATTCCGAAGACGAGTAAAAGATGTTTCTACTGTGGAAAAGTAGGGCATCAGATTAAAGATTTCCCTAAGAAGAAAACAGATGGGGGAAGTGGAAGCAAGGGTATAGGAAGTGGTAAGCTGGCTATTGGAGGACCTACTCAGCTGGGGAGACCAACATTGCGAACATTTAATATGACAGTATAGGATGTAATGACATCAAAAGACGTGGTGTCAGGTATCATTTCTATCAACAATACAAATGCATATGTGTTATTTGATTCGGGTGCTACCTGCTCCTTTATATCTGATGAATTTGCTAAGAAATTGAATTTACTGCAAGTAAAGTTAGAAAATATGTTGAACATAGAAGTAGCAAATAAGGAAGTAATCCAGGTAGAGAATATTCATCGAGATTGTTGTCTGACGATAAGAGGGCACAAGATGCTAGTTGACTTAATTCCTATTTGGTTAGGAGAATTTGATGTAATACTGGGAATGGATTAGTTGTATGGCCATGGGGCGGTGATTGATTGCCAAAGGAAATGTGTAAATCTTCAGACTCCTACCAAGTCTAAGATTGTATTCTATGGTACCAAATTGCCTAGATAATCTTGTTGTCTAACGATGTTGCAGGCCGAAAAGTTGCTAAGGAAAGGATGTATGGCATATCTAGCACATGTGGTGGATACACGAGTAGTAGGATCCAAAATGGGTCAGATACCCGTGGTAAGAGAGTATGCAGATATATTTCCAGATGAATTACCGGGTCTTTCGCCAGATAGGGAGATTGAATTTGTTATAGACCTTGTACCAGGAACAATGCCAATTTCAAAGGCACCTTATAGGATGGCTCCAGTAGAGTTAAAAGAATTAATGATTCAGTTACAAGAATTGTTGGATAAAAAGTATATCCAACCGAGTGTGTCTCCTTGGGGAGCGCCAGTTTTATTTGTAAAGAAGAAAGATGGCTCGTTAAGACTTTATATCGATTACGGAGAGTTGAACAAAGTGACAATAAAGAACAAATATCCATTACCAAGGATCAATGATTTATTTGATCAACTACGGGGAGCCAAGTATTTTTTGAAGATTGATTTAAGAAGTGGTTATCACCAGTTGAAGGCGAGACCTGAAGATGTACCTAATACAGCATTTAGAACTCGTTATGGTCATTACGAGTTCCTGGTAAAGTCATTTGGATTGACAAATACACCCGCTGCATTTATGAATTTAATGAATCGAGTGCTCAAACCGTATATAGACAAGTTCGTGGTGGTTTTCATTGATATCTTAATTTACTCAAAGACACAGGAAGAGCATGCAAAACATCTAAGAATTGTTTTGGAAAGGTTGAGAAAGGCAAAGTTGTATGCCAAGTTCTCAAAATGTGAATTTTGGTTGGAAAGAGTGTAATTTCTAGGGCATGTGGTTAATCAACAAGGAATATCAGTGGATCCTGCTAAAGTTGAGGCAGTAAATAATTGGGAACAACCAAAGACACTAACAAAGGTACGTAGTTTTCTTGGATTAGCTGGATACTACAGAAGATTTATTAAAGATTTTTCAAAGTTGTCAAGACCTCTAACTAATTTGATTAGGAAAGATGTGAAGTTTGTATGGACAGATAAATGCAAAGAGAGTTTTCAAGAACTCAAGAAGAGGTTAAGTGAAGCACCTGTGTTGTCATTGCCTGACAATACGGGAGGATTTGTTGTTTACAGTGACACATCTCATAAAGGACTTGGTTGTGTGTTAATGCAGCACGACAAAGTCATAGCATACGCGTCAACACAGCTAAAAGATTTTGAGAAGAGGTATCCAACCCATGATTTGGAGTTAGTAGCATTGTTATTTGCCTTAAAGATATGAAGGCATTACCTGTATAGAGAGAAGTGTGAGATATATACATATCACAAGAGTCTGAAGTATATTTTCACTCAAAATGATTTGAATATGAGGTAGAGAATGTAGTTAGAATTAATTAAAGACTATGATTGTGAGATACTATACCATCCAGGAAAAGCAAATGTTGTGGCTGACGCCTTAAGTAGGAAGGGTCGAGAAAGACTGAGAATGTTAACTCTTTAAGAAGAGTTAATTAGAGAAATGGAAAGGTTGAAACTCGAGATGAAGTATCCGATGGAGTCGGAAGAGAAGTTATATGCTATTGAAGTTCATCCAACATTACTAGATAAAGTCAAGGAAGCTCAAATGCGAGATCAAGAATGTGGTCAAATCAGAAACCATATAACTGATGGACATGTGACAAAGTTCAAGATAGATGACAACAAGTTGTTAAGATTTGTAGGGAGAGCTTGGGTGACAATGATATCCGAGATAAAATATGAGATTTTATAAAAAGCGCATAATTCAAGGTATTCAGTTCATCCAAGAAGTACAAAGATGTACCAAGACCTTCGTCAACATTTTTGGTGACCCAACATAAGGAAGGATGTGACAAAATATGTAAGTAAATGTCTGATGTGTCAAAGAATTAAGGCAAAACATCAGAGGCCTAGTGGACTACTACAACCCTTAGAAATTTCGTAATGGAAGTGGGAACACGTCACAATGGATTTTGTCGTGGGATTCTTAACTACACAGAAAGGCTATGACGCGATATGGGTAATAGTGGATCGACTAACGAAATTTGCACACTTCCTGTCGATCAAAGTTAAGTTTAATTTGGATCAATAGGCAAAGCTATATGTGAAGGAAATCGTGTCGAGGCATGGAGTTCTGGTATCGATTGTTTTAGATCGAGATCCGCGTTTAACGTCTAATTTTTTGAAACATTTTCAGGAACGTATGGGCACATAGTTGAGGTTGAGCACATCGTATCATCCTCAAACAGATGACCAAAGTGAAAAGACAATCCAAACATTGAAAGATATGCTAAGGGCATGTGTAATGGACTTTAAAGGCAATTGGGACGATCATTTGTCATTAGTGAAATTCGCATATAACAACAGTTATCATGTGAGTATTGGTATGCCGCCGTATGAGGCATTATATAGAAGGAAGTTCAGAACACCTATTTGCTGGGATGAGATAGGAGAACGAAAGTTATTGGGACAAGAAATAGTACAACAGACTGCTGAGATTGTCAAAGTCATAAGATCGATGATCATAGTAGCTCAAGACAGGCAAAAGTAATATGCAGACTTGTATCGCCAGAAAAGGAAATTTGAAGTAGGGTCCCATGTGTTTTTGAAAGTATCTCCCTGTAGAGGGAAGATAAAATTTGGAAAGAAAAGAAAGTTGAGTCCAAGATTCATTGGACCTTTTGAAGTGTTGAAAAGGACATGAGAGGTAGCCTATGCAGTGGCATTACCTCTGGAATTAGAACACATTCATAATGTGTTTCATGTATCGGTACTGAGGCCGTATAAGCCGAATTATAAGCATGTGATTGAATATGAGCCGATTCAAATTGAGAAAGACTTGACATATGAAGAAACTCCGGTTCAAATCATAGACAGGAAGGAACAAGTTTTGAGGAACAAGGTGATACCTTCTGTAAAGGTAATGTGGAGGAACCACAATACTAAGGAAGCGACGTGGGAGCTAGAAGACAGAATGAAGAAAGAATATTTGAACCTGTTCACGTAATCTTATAATAGTGATTCTGGGGACAGAATCCTTGTAAGGAGTGAAGAATATAATGATATACAAATTGGCAATTTTGTAAATTATAATTAATCAATGGAAATTAAAATTTTAAATGTGACAAGTGTTATGGGACAAGTCAATTATGGAGTATTAGATTAATGAATAAAATTCAAGTCTAATGAAACAAATTTGGATCAAAAGGACTTGAATTAGATTGAAAATGAGCCAACAATGAATTAATAAGACTTAAATTCTCTAGATTTCTTGACAAAGACCAAAATGCCCTAAACAATTTAAAGAATGACAGTTGTGTCTTGGAATGGTTAAATGACTTATATGTCCTTACTAGTTGAAGGGAAATGTTTTAATGTCCCTAACCAAGCATGAGTTAACTAACCAAGGTGAGTTAAGTGTTAGCAAAATATATATAACTTGTATATGTATACATTTTTCAAGTATCAAGCCAAGCTATGTCCATTTCATTTCTAAGTTAGCTAGGTATTAAGAGCTTATAAGAGAGGAAGAGAGAAAAAGCTAGGGTTTGATAAAACCTTGTGAGATTTGCAAGAGAAGTGATCAAATGAAGAAATAGTAGCCATCAAGGTGGAGAATCAAGTTCTAAGAAGCTTTATATCAAGAAAGAAAGTAGCACATAGAAGGTATGATCATGTTTAAGTTATGAAACTTATTATCTATGTGCTTAAACGCTACAATAAGAGTAACCATGCATGAATGTTTGGCTACATGTGTTGATTATGTGATCTATGTGCTTCCTGTTGGATATATCATGAAACCCTAAGCTCAAAGTTGGTTAGAACAAAGGTGGTGCACTATTTATATATATATAAAGCTAGAAAGCATGATTCATGGTTGATCATGTGTTATATGTTCATGGAAGTGAGGAACATATAGTTGAAGGGTTGAACATGTTGGATTTATGCATATTATTTTGCTAGATAGCAAGCTAAGTGCTTAGATGGTCTAAAGGTATGTATTGTGAAGGAAGAATTGCAATATTAGGCTATATATTGCATGTAAACCAAATCATAATATGTAAAGTGTTTTGGAAGATGCATGTAGAAGTTACACAAGCATATAAGGTTGCTAAATGTGTATATGTTCATGTACATGAAGTGTAGAGTTAATAGCACAAAGGTGGTGCAAGTTTCAAGTTATAGAAATTGGACAAAATGCAAATAATGTGTTGTTTTTGGCCATTTTGTGTAATTTAAGGTCAAATGAGACCAAACATGTAAGTTTCATGTTTATACACGTGTTAGAATCGAATTAAATGTCATTTGGTTCGTATGGCAACAATTTTCCATTTTAAACGTTTTAACACGTTCACCGACGATCTAAACGAAAATATTGGAAAAATAAGGCCATTTTATGATTTTTAAAATATTTTGAAGGCCCACGCAAGTCAAATACATGTTATATGTGCTAGGTGAAGTGTTGGAACGTAAAAAAATCAAATTAGGGCCAAAGATAGAAGAGATTTTGGAAAGAAATTTTTTTTCTGAAAAACCAAAACTGCGCCAGGGCGCTCTATTTTGCACTAGAGACTACGCCGGGGTGCATTGCTGCTATGAAGAGCTCGCCGGAGTGAAATCAGAGCTGGCTGGGGCACAGTCTGGCCGAGCCAATCTCACGGCCAGCGAAGTTGAATGAAGAAAACATTGCGCCAAGGCGCAGTGTTCTTAAAAATTTAGAAAAAAATATTTTTGATCCAAAACGCAATATTTTGATATTAAATGATAGATACATGTAATGTAAGTCATAAATTGATAAAAATAATCAATATGGTAGATGTTAAGGATAAATGAACAATGTGTGATGTGTTAAGGGTTATGTGTAAGTAAATGGTAACTGGTATAACAAGTTATGGCATGCATGTGTTTGTAACTAATGCAAGGACCAATATTATGGTCATGTAGGTTACAAACGGGATAGTATTTTACCGGTTGAGGAAAAAGGAGATTAATTTAAGTTTTCTATCTGAACTCTTATGACAGTTCTTTCACAGCTATTCATGTTACGTTTTCAAGTGATTGGATAGAGTTCATTCATTATTGAACTATTTTGAAAAGGTCGATGCCAATCTTGATTCCGGCTAGACATATATGATAACACATGTTATATTCAATTGGTTATTGTTATGTCTTCCAATCCACATTACTGTGGTGCGAATTCTATGATATACTGTAACAGAACAACCCAAGTAAAAAGGGGAATAAAGGACAAAGGAAAATGTAATTTTTATGACGTGGTTGCATCGCTAGATGTTTATGTTGTTCACAATATAATGGTATGATGGATTGATCACCCAGAGTACACATCTAAATTGAACAGCAATCTTATGACTAATTTGGGCAATATCAGTCTTCATGATTGGTATTGTTCTTAACGAGTTCTAGGTCTTGTGACCGTACAACAAGAAAGTTTCATGTTTCCAGTTAATCATGTTAAGTTTTGCATATTTCTCATGTTCATACATCGAACTGATATTGACTAGCTTATTTTAAATGATTAAGCTTATTGATATTAATTAGTCTATCGAAAATGATCCATTTCATTGTTTATGATTCAACTTATTGTAAATGATTCATGATCATCTTAATTGATTTTAAACTCACAAATTTCGAAATATCATGTCATCGTTTGGTTATGTACTTGTTGAGCTATTTTATGCTTACCCTTGTTGTCAAACATGATATTTCAGCTAATCCTAAGCAGGCTGAGGGATCAGGATTAGACAAGGGAAAAGGAAAAGTTATTCAATAGTGAAGGCTTAGATGGAAGATAGATGTATTGTAAATATTATCTTTTGTAATATGTTAGGTACGAATGTGTGTTTGTATAAAGGTATGTAGAACCTGGGATGAGATATGAATAAATGTAAATTAAGTTTTCTTATTTTATTCATAATGAATGGATGTCACCGAACCCGTGGTTCAAGGGACCCGGTTTTGGGGGCGACACATTTTTCTTTACTATACGTTCTTTAGTCAGCTCTGCTATTGCTAGACTATACGATCTAAACTTCACTATACGTTTTAGAGTGAGCTCTGCGAACTAGTCTTCTACTCTGCGATTGCCTCTACTATACAATCTTGACCGCACTCTGCGAATTACTCTTATTATCTACAATCAGCTTTATAATACGATTTTTAACTGAACCTGCTCTATGATATGATCTATTTTCTCAATGATCTGAACTTAACTCTGTGATTGCTTGACTATACGATCTGAATTTTGTGATTTGACATTCTAACTATATAATCAATTAATTTTATCCTATACTCTATACAACGATTTGTCTCAGAAGATCAACCTAACAAATTTTGATCTTTTCTAATCTAAGTCCTTGCACATCATGAATTCATTAAGGACTTTACAAAACCTACTGGTACAAATATACATTAATCATATCATCATCAAATTTAACATGCAGACTCCAGCAATCTCCCCTATTTATTGATGAAAAAACCAGTAGTTTCATAACAATCATCAATTTAATCATGTAGTTACTTTAAGAAATTAAACATGACTTAAAATACAGTAAGCAACTGTATTGGTAGATTAAAAGCATGAATTTATTAATATATAAAAGTTTGTACAACCTTTAAGACTTCTCAATAAATATTTCAAAAACAAAGATATCTCCTTATAACATTTGACCTATCTTTTTCCTTTTTTGCTTCTTGGAGGATCTTTCCTGTCAACTTATGCTCTTCTCTTATAGATCTCTCTTCGTTCAACTTCTTTTCTTATGATCTCTACTATTTCTTCAATAGTATATCTAGGGCCAAGGTCAGGCATATTGAATCGTTGCTCTCTTTCAATTTGGACACCCT
Organism: Hedera helix; assembly: GCA_947179155.2. Lineage (NCBI taxonomy): Eukaryota > Viridiplantae > Streptophyta > Magnoliopsida > Apiales > Araliaceae > Hedera > Hedera helix. Next base: position 15,439,045 of record OX359270.1, on the reverse strand, counting down.
GAGACATCCCATTTACAAATATTAGATCATCCATTGGTGGTCTCAGGCTAGAGTTAGTCACTATTTGCCATTGCCTTGTTCTTAAAGATGATTGTCATCTTGAAGAGTAACCTTCCAAAGCTATAGCTTGAGGAGGTTGAGAAGATGATGATGACTTTCTTCTTACTCTTCTTTCTCCATGACTTCTCTGCTCCAATGAATTAATGATTTTCTTTTTCTCTCCCCTGTCTTTAGTCAACTCTTTTCTCTCCCTTTTTGTCATCGGGTAGGGCTGAGACTTCCTTGGAGATATATTGGACTCCTTCAATAAGTTCATGCAATTGTTGTCGAGATGAGGCTATGTTATTTCTATTTTCTTTTAATATTGTTTCTGCTTCTTTTTTCTGTTGATGCACAAGTGCCATATCATTGTCTATCTGCTTGAGGACTTTATTAGTCTATTGTATTTGTTTGGTGACTTCTATTTTGAAATCAGTTAGTGATGAATTGAGATCAAAGATTTTGTCGAATAGGAGCTTCACAACATTTTTATGTGTTTGCTTGATTTCCCGAATGGCCTTATTTTTCTCTACGATTTTCTCGAAGAAGAGTTGATCTCTTTTGTGAAGATTGGCCAAAATATCATTAAACATTTTGTGCATTTTCTTGCCGAACTCTTTTCCCATTTCTCTAGGAACATTAGTTGCAAAAGCTGTTATTTTATTTAGGTTGTCTTGGAGTTAACGTTTATTATTTTCAAGATCTTCATTAAATTCCATAGACAGAGCCATCAAACCAGCAATTTGGTTCTTTGAAGGAATCACAAAGACCCATTCGAGGATTTGGTTTAGTTGAAGTTTCAGTTCAACATTGTCAGGTTGAGGGATATTGGTTAGAGCAACAGTCAAATCAAAGTATTCATTATTTTATGAGGACAGTTTATCAAAAGGAAGGCCTGATGAGATGATAGGTTGGACATTATCTTGTGTAGAGATAGGTGAATTAACAAGAGCAGAGAGCATGGTGGAAATATGTATAGGAGATGGAGAATTGGTGGGAATATGGATAGAAGAGTTATAGGTTGAGTTTTTAGTAATTGTAAAGTTTTGGAACTCTACAATCGGAGAGGGTGTCTTGTGTTCAACAATTGTGGGATATTGAGATTCCACGATTGGGGAAGGACTTGTAGGAGAAGGGGCTTGGATGTCAATCGTAGAGTGTTGGAACTCTACGATGGGGGAGTTAATTGAAAAACATGATATATTAGAAGATTGCTTGGAGACCATAGATAATGACTCTATGATTTCGTCATAACAAGAGAGGAATGGAATATCAATAGAAAATAAAGAATTTGGAATACCAGTTACCTTATTGTGCGAATGGCAAAAAGAATCAAAAGATTCATTGCTAAGGAGTTGTGTTGCATAGGAGGTGACCCTTGGGAAGTTTTGAGATACCAGCTTCAGATTTGGGAATTAGGAAAAGCTCCATCTAACGTAGCTTTGGTCTTTCAATGTAACAGCCTTAAGCACTAGCACTAATAGAAGAAAGTAGAGCAGTTGCTCACTTTCAGGATCATAGAGAGTGGTGCTTTTGTCTACGTCTAAGTTGATAAAGCCTTGGAATAGATCACCAACACTTATTACAACAATACGCATCCGCCTAGGTTCAGATCCAATGAATTTTTTAGGTAAGCGAACATCTGGGTTTTCTTCACCTTCAAGTACAATATGAACCCCCATTCTTCCTGATGTTGATTATACATGAAGAGGTTCTTGATGCACTGGATGTTGCTCCCCCTTAGTATCAAGATTCTTAGGCTTTACAATTGTTAGATCAAAATCTCTGTTGATATCTTCAGTGACCTTGGTGATAACCTTGGTAAGTTAGAGAGAATCATCAGATGAATGTGTGGACAGTTGAATAGGATCCTTCTTTCTTTTGCTTTTTATTGCTGTCTTCTCCTTATTCTTTTTCTTTACCATTTTCTTTAGTTTCTTCTGCATCTTATTTGGCTCAGGGTTTAGAACCTTCATACCCATTTCTTCATTCATTTGAGGCCCAGAGGCCTTCTCAGCCATCAATACATCTTAAATTTTCTCAGGTACTATGGCCATCTCAGCTACCACTTCAGTAACTGCATTTGGTTCTATGATATGAGTGATTTCCTTCTCTATGATCGACTCTCCTGCTTGTTCTTCAAATTGAATGGGTTTTACGGAGGTTTTTCTCTATCGTTTGGCTCCCACGCTGAGAGATTGGAGTGTTGGTTTCCCATTTTCTCTCTTAAAAATCTGATGACTTATTTTGAGTTTTCTCGGGTACTTCTTCTTTTCTTTTTTCTTCTAACTTCTTCTTTTTCTTTAGAGGTTGGTCTGCTGTTGAAACTTATTGCTCAAAAGAGTAGCAAACTCTTAAGAAACTTCCTTTTGAATCACAGTCACTTTCCTTTATTTTCCTTTTGACCTGAACCTTACTTGGTTTCTGGGCCTCACTGATCATGCGTTCACTCCCTTTTGAAAGCCTTGAGTGATTCATCTCAATCAGATTCTTTTTCTAATTTTCATTTAATTTGGGAGTAATCTTTTTGTTGACATTAGGGCTTCACAGGCTTCATCTCCAATGAGTTTCTTCATCATTTTCTTCAAAACGTAGCTGAGAATTCGCCCATAGAACATTTTAGGGGTTGGTTTGTTGTTGCCCTTTCTTTTTGCAACATCTTCCACCCACCACCCATTTGGCTACCCAACTCATTAAGATAGAACTAAAATCAATTTCTGTTTCATGACTATTATAGTTATGATCTCTAGTTGAATCTTACTAATATAGTTGTGAGCAGAGTCTTTAGACAAAATACATTTCCCTACGATATCAGTCAGAAATTCATACTCTTAGGGAAACACTTTATTCTTTATCCACTTGAGTTGTGGGTTCTTTTGGTATTTCATCAGCTTCATTCCTTCTTTGACATCGACGCCTTCAAATGACTTGATTCCTTTAGACACGAATCCCGTATAATTGTTTAGTTCTTCTATAGTAATCTTCAGAGTGTGCCCTTTCACCTTCATAGTGAGAATATCATTAGTATAGCAGGCATTGAGATAAAACTCTTATAACTTATTTGTGTAAATCTTTGTGCTGGTATTCAGAATCTCCATGAAAATCCTGTCTTTTGTATAAGATTGAGAACATCCCTGAATTTCTTCTCTACTTCTCCAAACTTATCGAAGCACATCTAGTTTCCAGTGATAACCTGATAACTTGCCATATTCTTTACGATTCAAACTGAGACAAACGAAAAGGTGTTTAAGTTTTCTGGATTTGAACGATAATCTAAAATCTAAGGCTTTTGGGAGTTAGAAGACATATCTATGAGAGTGAAATAAAATAGTAAAAGTCAGATGAAAAAATTAAAAAAGACTTTTAAAATACTTCCCTCTAATTTGCTGAAGTTGAAAGTATTATGCCCTCAAGCCAATCACATTTGATGTGATATGCATAGACTTTGTAATCTTATTCGATTTACTAATAAAAGTATCAAGACATTTTTTTTATTCATGATTAATTAGCTGAATTAATTATATGAATAAATTCATAGTTTTGAGCAATGCTTTTAGAATCATAATATTGATTATGCTAATGAGATCTAAATTCAAGATAGCTCAAAACTAAAATATTCATAATCGTGGGAGCACTAAAATGAGGATTAGTGAATCCAGATAGATTAGTACATAATATGTTTGCTCTTATGAAGAGGATGATTGATTTCATAATCATTTGTGTAGAGACATTAAAGCAAGTATATAGATGCTTATTAGAGAAAAAGTTCATTAAATGTGACTTGCTCAAGGAACACCTAATGGAGTTTTACTTGTCTGTCAATAGGAGTTCCTTTTGTGATAGTAGTACAAGTAATCCTTGGACTTGAGAACATCATAGTACCTTGTGTATGATAAGTTATACTTTGACATATTTCTTAAGACCTTTAGGATATATCAAATAGTATGATCGGATATAATAAGTTGTACATAGAGGTAGGTGAATAGTCAATAAATGATCTACCACTTTCAGTAAAGAAAGAAAATATCCTATGTAATTTGATAAATGACAACTTAGAAATCCTTGGCCAAGGTAGAATAAAAATTAGAACAGAGTTTCTAATTTACATTAGAGTTATACGTTTGTAAATTGAAATGCATATGATCAAATGAAATAAAATTTGACAATAATTACATGTCTTATATTTGATTGAATTATTGAGTGGTAGAAGGATTGAATTATACGGTAAGTATTCACTGAAAGGTTCTTTTACGGTAAAATATTGAAATCTATATTATCTGGAATGTCGATTAATCGCTAAGGGGACTTACCCTTATTGTAAGAATAAATATTATTTATTAATAAATTAAATGGTTTAATTTATTTATATAAATAAGATTATAATGGTTCTAATTAATTTATTCTACAACTGGTATAATATGGAGAACCTAAAGGGTCACGCCACAAAAGAGTAATATTAATTTTAGAAGTAGATGCCATAATCGTAATAATAAATTAAGTATATTTAATTTATACTATGACGATATAATAAATTAAATAGCTTAATATTTATAATTTTTGTTATTTTAGAAATAAGAATTATAAATTAATAAGAGGAGTCTTATTATTATTATTATTATTATTATTATTATTATTATTATTATTATTATTATTATTATTATTATTATTATTATTATTATTATCCCTAGTTAATTAATAAGTAGTAGTATTATTATAAATAATTAAGTTTCTAAATGGTTTAGAAATTATAATTATAATAATTAATTAAGTTAGTAAATGGTTTAGTAATTAATTAATAAGAAGTACTCTCATTATTAAATAATTAAGTTCCTAAATGGTTTAGAAATTATAATTAATTAATTTAGTTACTAATTGAATTGGAAATAAAATTAAAATTCTAATCCTAAATAGTTTAGGAGGGTTGTTTATATTTATAAATAAGAGGAGTCTTATTATGGATTAATGTGACACACTCTTTTACAAGAATTAAGAGAGTACTTCATAATTCTTTACATCTAAGGAGTTAGAGAGAGAGAGAGAGAGAGAGAACTAGGGCTAGTCACCCATGATTTGGAGAAACTAATATCCTACAAATTTACACTTATCAGATGTTGTCTCTAGTTTATCATTCTCAAATCTTTTGATATAAGCTGAATAATCCCAAATCTTAACATGCTTAAGACTTGGTTTTTTCCCCGGCCATATCTCATATGGGGTCTTTGGGACGAATTTTGAAGGTACATTGTTAAGTAGGTATGCAGCTGTTTCTAGGACATAACCCCAAAAAGAAACTGGAAGATCATTAAAACTCATTATAGAACGAACCATGTCCAATAAGGTTCAATTTCTCCTTTCAGAGACACCATTCAATTGTGACGTGCCTGGTGGAGTCCATTATGATATTATACCATTTTCTTTAAGATAATCGAAAAATTCATTACTTAAGTATTCGCCTCCTCGATCCGATCGAAGAATCTGAAAACTCTTGTAATTTTTTTCTCTATTCCACTTGTAAATTCATTGAACTTTTTAAACTATTTAAACATATATTTCATCAAATACACATATCCAAATCTAGAATGATCATCAATGAAAGTAATAAAATATTAATATCCTCCTCATGCATGCGTTGTCATAAGTCTACATACATCTGTGTGTACCAACTCTAACAACTCTGTAACTCTTTCTCCTTTTCCAATAATTGGAGATTTAGTTATTTTTCACATGATACAAGATTTACAAGTTGTATATAATCCGTAATCTGATAGCTCTAAAAGTCCGTCTTTATGTAATTTGTTTAATTTTGTTTCATTAATATAACCGAGTTTACCGTGCCACATAAAGGTATAATTTACATTATCTCATTTTCTTTTCTTAGTTTATTCAATTTGAAAAATATTTTCATGCAAGTCAAGTAAGTAAAGTCCATCACACAATTTGCCAGTACCATACCGAACATTATCATTATAAATAGAATAATTATCGTTCTTTATTATAATATCAAAACCATCTTTGTCTAACATATGAATCAAAATAATGTTTCTAATTAGTACTAGAATATAATAACAATTATTTAAGCTTATGGACTTGCCTGTAGGCAGTGCTAAACAATAAGTTTCTACGGCTAATACAACAACCTTTGTTCTATTCCCCACGCGCGCCCATGACGACTTCTCCTTTGTTCAGTTTTCTACTTCTGCTTAGTTCATTTATAGTATCACATATGTGAGAACCACACCCAGTATCTAACACCCAAGTAGAACTTTAACTTACAGAGAGATTTGTTTTAATCATAAACAAATCTTGATCCGAAGTTGAAGCTTCTCCAAGCTTCTTCTGCTTTGACTCTGCAAAATACTCCTTGTAGTTTCTCTTCCAATGACTCGGTTTATTGCAATAGAGGCATATTACTTTGCTATCATGATCATTTTGCTTATTATCCTTAGCTTTCTTCTTTTTCTTCTTTTCAGAAGAACCCTTGGGCTTCTTTCTCTTCTTGAAAGAATCATCTACCAATAAGACTTTATCCTTTTTAAATGGAAAGTGACCCTTCATAGTTTTCAACATGTTAAGTAGCTCAGGCAAGCTGACGTCCAACTTATTCATGTGAAAATTCACAACAAATTGTGAGAAGGTGTTTTAGAGTGACTGCAAAATTAAATCTTGACTTAACTCCCCGTCATTTACGTATCCTAACTATCTAAGCTGTTCAATCAAATTGATCATCTTGAGGACATGAGTCTCAATGGTAGTGCTTTCGGTTATTTGAGATCAGAAGAGCTCCTTAGATATCTAATATCTAGTAGTCTTACTTTGCTCACCATAAATATCTTTAAAGTGCAACAGTATAGTAGTAGCGTCCATTTTCTCATGTTGATGCTGAAGCTCATTACTCATGGATATGAGCATGATACCTTGAGCTGCGATTGCATCATCTTATCACTTTTAAAAGTAGCAATCTCTTAATTAAAGGCTGTGTCTGCAACATTTTTATGGACAGGAAAATCTAGGACATAGGAAAGTTTTTCAGCAATGAAAACAATGCTCAAATTCCTTAACCAGTCCGTATAATTTGGGCCGATCAATTCAGTAGCATTAAGTGTGATGCCCCCAAAATCTCTTCACCTCCTGTAGCAGATTAGGTGCTCACACTAACTGATTAATTATAAATATTCCATAATACATAACTTCTATCAATCCCAGGTTCACAGTATCTCATAACAGATAGTAGTTCTCGTCAAAATAATTACTGTATTTGGATACCCTCACCTGGATGTGTAGATTCATGTCTCATGGTATCTCTTTTATATCAATAATTCATATCTATCTGAAAATTCACAGTATTAAATGATAACTTTGTTCTTAGGACAGAGGAGTAACTCTCAGTTCTTACAGAACTCCTTAAATCATTTAACACCCTCACCCAGATATATAGTTCATATAGATACTGTACTAAATCAGCGTAACATTCTAATTAATCTAAAAATATAAGTACAACACAATAGATGTATCAAAAGATGTTGATATATTTCATAACTTTGATTTCGGTTATATAGATTTTCAAACAACGTATTGTTATTACATCAAAGTCTTAAAAGACTTAAATAGCATAAGTAAAAGTAATAAACCTAATCTAACAAGGTCTCTTTCCATCGGGCTTTATAATCGAATGATCTGAATTATCTTTCAACACTTCAAATAAAATTATATTTGCAAGGATGAGCTACAAATGCTCAACAAGTTTCAAATAAAATGAATAAACTACTCATACTGTGTTTGAATTCGAAAGAACATTTAGTTCAATGATTTTCCATTATTATACAGAGTTTTGTCCGTCAACCAGTCGAAACCAGATTTTTATCAGTTATCAAGACTTAGAAATCATAAGTTGATCTATTCAACCAAATATTGTAATCATTCCCAAAGGTCATGTATACTTAGAAATCATTAGTTCAGATATTTAATAGGGGATCATCCTATTTATATCCTAGGAGTATGCATATTATCCTACTAGTGTTCTAGACACATTGATGTCAGTACATTAACTGCCTAAACCACGGTCAGCACTATAGAAGTTGGGTTATCACTCTTATATAAAGAGATATCATATCTGTATAGATAACGTACCAATAATTGGTTTTCACTCAATGCTTTATACTTTGATAATTTATCAAGTCAAATTCACGCGAACAATCGTTTATTTCTATAAGTTATGCTTAAACAAGAAACAATAACTTTTCAATAACAGATAACACGAACATGATATTTAAATGAGTTCGTATAAGAACAAAAAGACTTGTTTAAAAATAAACAAGATAAAAAAGAATTGTCATGATAAATATTTCACATTATAATGAATTTCATAAGCCAAATGAAATTCCAAAGTTTGAAAGCACATATTGCATGGAGTGCATGAAAAGAGAAACTTTCAAATGTCTAGTCGAAATAATTGGCTTAGACTACTTCTCAATAGTTTATGGATAAAAGAGCTTCAAACGATTCATAGTTCAATGATAGATCAAGAATGCAAATGCACTATGTGAGAATGTCAAGAATAATTATTGATGTGAAATAATTTACAATAACTAAACCACTTAGAATATACTTGAAATATAACTTGAGTTTGAGTTAAAAAAAACTTGCCTTATAGCTGTACGTGATATTTAGACTTGTATTATCGCCTAAATATATTTATTATATAACAATAATAATTATTAAAACATATAAAAATATATCTTTAATTTAATTAATTAATTACGTTTATAATTCAGTGTCGATTCGTCACTTTAATTATTGTATTAGATGTTATATAGTGCTTATATAGCTTACTCGTCACTAATTACTTTGTTAAATGTTTATATTTTAGCTTTACATAATTTGTCTGTTGCTAAAAGTCAATTTAGAAGCACCCTCGATTGATTTTTAGTTAATTATCACTATATCCGTCGCTAAAAGTATTCTAATCAATTTTATTATTAAAGTTTATTTAAGCTGTGATCTGATGGTATAGCCACGGATCCAATCCGTCGTTATGTGATATTTATAATGAATTTATAAAAATCTGTCGCTAAGTTTGTCGTTAAAGATAATTAAAATTTATTAATCCTTAAGTTTGTCACTAAAGATTACTGTGACAGTTAAGTTTGTCGTAATAGGTAGCTTAAACTAAAGCCTAATTAAATCTGTCACCATAACCGTCACTGTAGGTGCTCTTACCTTATCGGATGGAGATTGTGACTAAAGGCCTATAGTGACAGGCAATCCATCACTATAGCTATGAATATTCTTGAGCTGCCTATACAAGTTAGTCATGGTCTGGGAGCCTACTTTAACCTGCTTTAATTTGTAGCTCATGTACTGTTATGACGTATCAATGGTTCTTAGTAGTATTCATGACAGTATACATTTAGATACTAATATCTAACCTTAACAACATCCTTGTTGCAATATTAGATATAATGAAACGGCATGTCAGGCCTATTCTTGAGTTTCTGGGCAACCCATAAAACAACCGATCAATGTCGGGTTGACACTTTCTGACAAGGCTATAACACAACTCAGACACTGTTTTGCTATATTAATTGGTTCTAGATTGTATTATACATGTAATACTAGACCTAGATACCAACATTAGGCTGTAACAACATCATAGTGGAAAGATTAAAGTCGATCAAACCAACCTGTCAAGTTGTTCTTCATTTTCTAGAAATTCCAAAAAAAAATCGACAGTGTGTTATGATCGAGTAGGCATTTTCTAGCTAGTATAACTTTCTGTATATTGATTTGATTGAGGTGGGGTTTGTTTCTGTGTCTTAACCTCATGACATACTACAACTAAAAACTATAAAATACATTAAAATAATAGTTTAAGACGATCAAAATGTCTAACAAAGTAGCTTGTCAAACCATATTTCTAGGCAGTTTTGGACAGTGAGCATAAATCTAACATTTTTTGTATCTAGATGTTATAGAAAGGTAATTTAACTTCCCAAACCACTAAATAACATCATAGCTGTCATTTATAAATATTAAAACCTAAAATCTACCGAAGGATTAAAGATCTACCATCAAATTAAGATTTTACCTATTTGAAGCAAAATTTCAAATTCTTTTCTTTGATTCTGATCTTGGCTTCCTATAGAGCTGATAAGGAGAAATATATGACTGATTTTTGGTCTAGTATCTGTGGGTTTAATGAATGGGAGAGCTTTCTATATATAGGGGGCCAAGGCTAGGGTTTTATTGTCTTTAAACCACTTTTCTTACAAGTTAAGTTTTATGTAATGATCATGATCAAATCTCCATAAGGAGATCGGTTTGTAGGCTCATTAATGCCATTTAATGAATTTGAATCATCATATAGTGTGACTCATTCATTTCTAATTTCGTGTGGATAAGAATTGATCTCTATTGTAGTTTAAAGGAAGCAAAACCAAATTTTGCTACCTCCTCTTCATGTGGTTGAGTTTGTAGGGGTATTTTAGTTATTTCCCCATGTATTTTAGGGTACAATATTCCTTTTATAACCTAGTTTAATTATATAGGTTTAATTAATCAAATTAGGGTTAAAGTTTTATAAATAGAATTAAGGTTTTCTAATTAAGATGAGGATTTTTTAATTAGGATTAGGGTTTCTTAATTAGGTTTAAGGTTTCATAATTAAGTTTTAATAATTTAATTTTATAATATTTTATTTCATTTGTTAATATATAACAACGCACAATATTAATTACATAATGTAATTACACATAAAATCAAGTACAAACATGTTTACTTGTATTATTAAAAAAAAATTACTTAAAAATTCTTATTAAAAATTTGGATTGTTACATTCACTTCCCCTTATAAGAATTTCGTCCTCGAAATTACAAGGTGATCTACAAAATAAAAGCATGTAATCTTCTCGCATTTTATCCTCGAGCTTCGACGTTGTTTTTTGGATGTTCTAATTTCTCCAGATGACCTTTAACTGATGATAACACCTTATTCCGCACCTTGCTCCTTCCGATCAATGATCCGGACAGGAATTTTCCACATATGACAAATCTTTCTTGATCTGGATATGCTCGTAGTACGGATACGTGAAACATATTGTAAATGTGACATATCTCAAGAGATAGGGCTACCTCATAGGCTACCTCACCAGCTACCTCACCTATTCTCCTCAATATCTGTAATGGTCCAATAAATTTCGGAATAATTTTTTCCTGTATTGCCAAAACGTATCTTGCCCTTGTAAGGAAATACTATTGAGAATAAGTGGCTCCCGTCGTTGAAGTCTTTTGGTCGTTTATGTTGATCCTCATACTTTTTCTGTTAGTTCTGAGATGCTCGCAATCTCTTGTGTACGATTCATATAACTTTCATGCTCTATTGAACTATCTCGAATTCTAGCATTTATCGTTCCACGATTTTATTCCCACAAAGGTGTTCCATATTATTTCTCTATGACACGTGAGACATTTATTTACCTATTTTGCTATTTTTCCTTTTATGTTTGACCACAAATATTTTGACTTAAGTCTTTACATCTTTTAGTACTAGCCTCGTGAATGGCGAACTTAGCTTGTGAGCTTCTTTTAATATTTCATCTTTTAGTGCTTGTACAGAGGAAACCCATATTTTTATCCTCGTAGCTCAGTACCCCATCTTTGTCTATTCTATTCTTGGTATGAGTGATTTTGATTTTTACCTTTTTGACACTCTTTGTCTGTCTTATGTATTTCTTTGACTCTGTATAACAAAGTCGAAACATTCTCTATAACGAAAAATTTCTGGGTAGAGTTAGCTGGAACTCTTACATAAATCTTAAAGTTGTTAAAATATTTTATTAATACCTCATTGTTTTGTTATTACCTTTAATTTCTTTCAACTTAACTTCTCTATAATGACACAAAATTGTGTCTTTTCATTTACTATGTATAGCACCTCACACTGTACTTATTATTTTGTTACCGTCTTTATACGATGTTCCTTACACAGAGTCTAGATTTTCAGGGATGATATAGGATTTCACAGTTATAATCATTTGTCAACTCTAACCACCTCCTACTACTATTGGCTTAGTTTATTATTGAGGTTTTGATTTCCCTTTATATTTTGATTTTAAGGTTTTAGACAAAATTTAACAATGTGCTCTACTGACCCACAATTGAAACATTTGTCATTTCTATTTTATTTTATTTTATTTTTATTATGGTTTGTATTACAAGGACACCGATTGGAGTAATGCCCATGTTGTCCAAAGGTAAAACAAGTGGTTTTTATACGACATATTCATTTGTGCCCCTTTTTACACATAACATAGAGATCAAATCTCTTATTATTTTTATAAGTATTATTATTACTTTCCTTATTGTGATTGTCGTTATAATTATTCCCCCTTATATTAGAGTTATTCAAAGAAGTGACATCTCACTTATTTTTGTTATTTTTGTACTTTTTCCTTGAACTTCCTTTTTCCTCGTTGTTACCTCTCTCCTTTTTGTAAATTTTTATTAACGTACTGGTCTCGCTCGTAGTTATTTTAGATTTGTTGATCTTAATAGGTGGTGGTTTTTCGTGTTTACCCGGTAATGTTCTCAATATAATAACAAGTAGCTGTTATGTGGGGTTTGCCTCTATTGGTTCCATGTTGATTTCTATTTGTGATCCCCTTTGTGGTGCCATTTATCTAATGTAAATGGGTAAACTAGTATAAATACATGTACACGCATACAATTAAGTAACCACTCAGTTTAATAAACATATTTTGTATATACAATGAAAGTTACATATTCGACTAGTGATATACTATCACTAGTTACAAAACGATTTCCCCCATTAAAACTTTCTATTACACACTAGTAGAAGGTAACTCTAGTCCTATAATATACTTAATGTTGACGAGCCTCGTCATAGGAATCTTGGATCATGTGGCATACCACTGATCGATCTATAAGGTAATCTATCACACCTTCCTCCATCGGATATCTAATCACCCAATGTTCTAGTTCATTAAATGAGTTACGATATCCTCGAATAACTTATTCTAACTGAGCCTGAAGAATCTGTTTTTTCCTTTTTGCCTTTAGTAGTAATGTTCTTAAAAGATTAACATCTCTCTTAACCTCTAACAGCTCTTCAATTGCATCAGCTCTTACGTCTACAGCCTGAATTTCTTTTATAGCTTGGTCTGTGATTGCTTGAACTATAACATCATATTCAGCTTTACTTATTACTGGCTCTTCCAACTTGTGTTCTATCTCTTGTGGATCTATTACCTCTGGTAAGTCTTCCCAATCTTAGTCAGCCATCCTATATAAAATTTTATTTATTTAGTATTATGATGAAGCAGTTTTACACAAAAAGTTAATAAGCATTTTAGGTTATTTTATATGTATTTAAATATTTTACGGACTCAAAGACTATATCCTAAGATACATTTACCTTAGAGCTATAGTCGATAGCTCTGAAACCAACTTGTGACACACCCTAAATCTCTACACCTACTGAAGCAGATTAGGTGCTTACGCTAACTGATTAACTATAAATATTCCATAATACATAACTTCTATCAATCTCAGGTTCATAGTATCCCATAACAGATAGTAATTCTCGTCATAACAATTACTATGTTTGGATACCCTCAATTGAATATATAAATTTATGTCTCATGGATATTTCTTTTATATCAATAATTCCTATCTATCTGAAATTCACAGTATTAAATGATAAGTTTATTCTTGGAACAGAGGAGCAACTCTCGGTTCTTATAGAACTCTTTAAATCATTTAACACCCTCACCTAGATGTATAGTTCATATAGATAATGTATTAAATTAGTGCAACATTCTAATTAATCAAAAAATGTAAGTATAACGCGATAGATGTATCAAAATATGTTAATATATTTCATAATTTTGATTTTTGGTTACATAGATTTCTAAACAACGTATTGTTATTATATCAAAGTCTTAAAAAACAAAAATAATACAAGTAAAAGCAATAAACAAAATCTGACAAGGTCTCTTTCCATCGAGCTTCATAATTAAATGATTTGGATTATCTCTTAACACTACAAATGAAATTTTATTCGCAAGGATAAGCTACAAATGCTCAACAAGTTTCAAATAAAATGAATAAACTACTCACACTGTGTTTGAATTCAAAAGAACATTTAGTTCAATGATTTTTCATTATTATACTGAGGTTTGTCCGTCAACCAGCCGAAACCAAATTTTTATAAGTCATCAAGACTTAAAAATCATAAGTTGATCAATTTAACTAAACATTGTAATCATTTCTAGAGGTCATGTAGACTTAGGAATCATTAGTTCAGATATTTAATAGGGGATCAACCAATTTATTTCCTAGGAGTATGCATATCAACCTACCAGTGTTCTAGACACAATGATGCCAGTACATTGACTGTTTAAACCACGGTCATCACTATAGAAGCCGGGTTATCACTCTTATATAAAGAGATATCATATCATTATAGATGACGTACCAATAATTGGTTTCCACCCAACATTTTATACTTTTATAATTTATCAAGTTAAATTCATGCGAATAATCGTTCATTTCTTTGAGTTATGCTTGAACAAGAAGCAATAACTTTCCAATAACAGATAACACGAACATGATACTTAAATGAGTTCGTACAAGAACTAAAAGACTTGTCTAAAAATAAACAAGATCAAAAAGAATTGTCACAATAAATATTTCACATTATAATGAATTTCATAAGTTAAATGAAATTTCACAATTCGAAAGCACATTTTGCATGGAGTGCATGAAAAGAGAAACTTATAAATGTCTAGCTGAAATAATTGGCTTAGACTACTTGTAATATTCTAGAATTTTCACGTCATTATTAATTAAAATATTAAATTAATTTATAACGAATTAGTTTTACGAGATTAATTAAATTTTTTTGTGCGATTAATTAATTACGTGATTAAATGATTATGTGATTAATTGCTAGAATTAATTAAAGGGGGTTCACTAATATCTTATTAAATTAGTGAACAAACCCTAAAGTTTTAATATTAAAATAATTGTTAAGTTTCCTATTAATTAAATATTCAATTAAATTGAATATAATGAGTTAATTAAATTTGATAAATTAATTAATATGATTATTAATTAATGTAAACAATGTGAAATATTAAGAATATTATTTATTAGTCAATTTAGTAATTTAACAATAATGAGATAGAGTATTTAATTAATTAATCAATTCAATTATTATTTAATCATGGATATGATAATTAATGTGTAACAAAATTAAAAACTAATCATTTGGATTATATTAAATAGTCAAATGTTAAATTAAATGGGCTTGATAAATTAATAGTTCAAGACATTTCATATTAGTCCAGTGAGTTTTATTGAGAATTCAATCATAAGTTTATTTAGGAAATTAAAGTGTAACATGTTATTTATTTAATTTAAGAAACATTTAGACTTTAATTTGGGACAACAATTCTATGAGTTGCCGTGTGGGTGTGGAGGAGTGAAGGAATTTCAAATTGTTTGTGTAAATTTAATTGTTTATTTATGTTGTTTGTTTGTGTGGTCCTTTTTGCTTCCTTTCCATTTAATGATTATTAAAGTAATACATTGGACAATCTTTTAGGGACAAAAAAAAATCCCCAAGTCAGCCGCATGGAAGGAAAAGTGCTTAGCATTATGTTTTTAAATTTTTTATTAAATAAAGGGATAGTTTACTTGGGAGCATTGTGTAGTATTTCACCTTTTTCCTCCCTTAGTAATTTTTTAAAAGGAAATTAAATGAGCAACATTGTGGTGGTGTTGATGGACTGCCGAATGGATGGGATAGGAAGCGAATAAGGTTATTTAATTATTTTTGGTTGCTTGTTTTGGTTTAAGGGGTACATATAGACCATACTCCATTTTCAACAACTCTAGTCCTTTTAATTGTTTGTATAAGTATTCCTAGGCTAGAGTTATTATGGCTAAAGTGTAGAAATAATTTATACATCTATAGCTAGTATTAGTTCACTTATTTCTTTTAGAGAAGAAAACTTGCTCATTTGAATACTTGCAATTACAAGTTCTAGAGAGAAACTTTTGAGAGAAAGGTATAGGGAGAACAAAATATTTGAGAGATTAAGGAGGAAGAATGAGAAGCTAGTTTAGTTCATGCCATTCACCACTTATTTTGGAAGAAAAAGGAAAGTAGCCACTAAAACAAGGTAATGGTTATTTTAAATTTAGTTTTGTGTTAAATTTAAATAAACCAACATGTGAATATAAGCATGTTAACATAGTTAATAATGTGTAATAGTTGTATTTATGTCATACTTGAGTTTAATATGCTTGGTTTGTATTTTGGTATATTTTGTATGCCAAAAACATGTGTTTTGATAGTGTGTAAACAAGTCTCAAAATAATGACCACAATTTTTTTTTATAATATTTAGATTTAATGTTCTAATATTATAGAACATTAAATCATAAGAAAAACAAAGTTTGAATCACTCAAAATGGAGTTATACACAAAAAATTATGATTTATATTAGTTTATTTGGTAAAATAATTTTGATGAAAAATATGGAATTAAATCATGGAAAAATTTAATTTTCTTGTTATAAATTGATATTAAGTGATTGGTAATTTTTTTGGATTTTTATTGAATAGTTAAAGCTTACTTGAAGGTATAATTTTTATTAAGTGGTGTATTTCTGAGCACTGTTCACATTCTGCTTAGGAAAAAAAAAGGAAGCTGGCCGCGCATTGCGCGCATCATGTTTCTACCGACCACGGAGCCAAACGACGTTGTTTGGCGAATGGAAAGAAATTTTACTCCGCGCATACGCACGGAAGCCATCTTCTGTTTTTCAAAACGACGTCGTTTTGGGTCGTTCTCTCTGTTAGGCACGCGCAATGCGCAGTAGTAAAATTTTTCTGACGAAATTACTAGATTGCCCCTCCGTCCGATTTTTCGATTTATTTACAGAATTGTCATTCTGGATAAATTTAATTACTTTAAATGTTTAAAAAATAATTTAAAATTATAACAATAATAATAATAATATTACAAAAATGATATTTGGGATGATATTTTTCATTAAGTTTAATATTTAAGTATTTTAAATATTAATCTAGTTAGCTAAATCATGGTTAAGTCAAATAAATAAAAATTTCATTAATTATTTAAAATGTTAATAATAAATAAAGGTGATAAATTAGCAATTATTATTTAATTCCTATTAAATAATAATTAAAGAGAGACAAAAATTTAAAAATTAAATATTATTAAATAATAAATAAGGATAATTAAGTAATTAATTAATATTTAACTAGCATTAAATAATGATTAGTGGAAATTAAGTTATTAAATTAATAATTTATTATTTAATTTAAATAATAAATAAGGATAAATAAATTGATTATTATTTAACCTTAAATAATAATTAAAATTAATTAAAACTCAGCTTAGTCAGATCCATAGTGCTATAAACAACTGACCTCAAGGATCCTTACCAAGTGATACTGACAAGAATCCAAAAGGAGAGGGTAACGCACACTGTAAGGCGATTACATTGAGAAGTGGGGAAGAATTATCTGAAACAGTCAAGGAGAACTCAAAGCAATCACAAGATGTCGAAGCAAATGAGGATGCAGACTTAGCAAAGAAAACGGAGAAACCTGTGGAAAAACCCGAAGGAGTCAAGCTGAATCCCTATGTTCCACCAGTACCATTCCCTCAGCGACTCAAAAAGGCAAAAGCAGACAAACTATTCTCAAAGTTTCTAGAGGAATTCAAGAAACTTCAAATCAACATACCCTTTGCGGAAGCTCTAGAACAAATGCCAAACTATGTGAAATTCATGAAGGATATTTTGTCAAGAAATAGGAAGATGGAAGATTTTGAGACAGTCCCACTGACAGAGGAATGTAGTGCCATTCTACAGAATAAATTGCCGCCCAAACTAAGAGATCCAGGCAGTTTCACAATACCATGCACAATTGGTGACAAGTTCTTTGGGGAAAGCTTTGTGTGATCTGGGGGCCAGTATCAAGCTAATGCCGTTGTCAATATATCAGCAGTTAGGCCTAAAGGAAGTGAAACCAACCAATGTTACGTTACAGCTGGCAGACAGGTCATTGACGCATCCACGAGGAATAGTGGAGGACATATTGGTGAAAGTAGATAAGTTCATCTTTCCGGCAGATTTCATAGTATTGGACTTCGAAGAGGAAAAAGAAATTCCGATCATACTTAGGCGTCCATTTTTGGCTACGGGTAGAACTTTGATAGATGTGCAGAAAGGGGAGCTAACTATGAGGGTGCATGATCAAGAGGTCACTTTTAACGTCTTCAAAGCTATGAAATTCCCAAGAGAAGTAGAAGAGTGTTTCAGAATTGATTGGTTAGAGGTAGCAGTGGACGAAGTTTCTAAGGTTAATTGTAATGTGGATCCACTTGCAACGGCATTAGTTAATCCTATAGCTGCAGATTTTCCAGCCCCACTTGAGTTTGTGCAGCTATTGAATGCATATACACCGCTCTTACAGACTGGCAAGTAATTTGAACCTTTAAGTCATTCTGAGAAAGCAAAGACCCTTGACAAGACTTCTATAGAAGAACCACCCGTTTTGGAGTTGAAACAATTGCCAACCCACTTGAGGTATTCTTATTTAGGGAATTCTTCTACACTACCGGTAATTATTTCCGCTTCACTTAATGAGTTACAAGAGACAAAATTGCTAAGGGTATTGCGAGAATTCAAAACCGCCATTGGATGGACCATAGCAGACATCAAGGGAATTAGCCCATCACTATGTATGCACAAAATCCTGCTTGAGGAGGAGGCCAAATCAGTTGTAGAGCAGCAACGACGACTAAACCCAATCATGAAGGAAGTCGTAAAGAAAGAGATTCTCAAGTGGTTGGATGCGGGTATAATCTACCCCATATCAGATAGTTCTTGGGTTAGTCTGGTGTAATGCGTACCAAAGAAAGGAGGCATGACAGTAGTAGCCAACGAGAATAACGAACTAATTCCAACAAGGACGGTGACGGGTTGGCGAGTCTGTATGGATTATCGGAAATTAAACAAAGTAACTCGCAAAGACCATTTTCCGCTGCCTTTTATCGATCAGATGTTAGATAGATTGGCGGGACATCCATTTTACTGTCTGTTGGATGGCTATTCGGGCTACAATCAAATTGTTATAGCCCCCGAGGATCAAGAAAAAACGACGTTCACGTGCCCGTTTGGAACATTTGCCTTCCGGAGGATGTCTTTTGGGCTCTGCAATGCACCGACGACATTTCAGAGATGTATGATGGCAATCTTCTCTGATATGGAAGAGCATAATTTAGAAATCTTTATGGACGATTTCTCGGTCTTTGGTGATAGTTTTGATCTATGCTTAGCAAATCTGATTGCGGTTCTAAAGAGATGCGTAGAAACAAATTTGGTGCTTAATTGGGAGAAGTGTCACTTCATGGTGCAAGAAGGAATCATCTTGGGATATAAGGTGTCGGCTAGTGGTATAGAAGTGGACAAGGAAAAGATCGAGACGATTGAAAATCTGCCACCACCAAATTCTGTGAAAGGAATTCGAAGTTTCTTGGGACACGCAGGATTTTATCGATGATTTATTAAGGATTTTTCCAATATTACAAAGCCGTTGTGTGCATTACTTGAAAAAGATGTTCCTTTTAAGTTCACTATAGAGTGTCATGAGGCATTTCAGAATTTAAAGACAAAGTTGATAACTGCACCAATAATTGTCACTCCAGATTGGACTTTACCGTTCGAGCTCATGTGTGATGCTAGTGACTACGCAGTTGGGGAAGTCTTGGGCCAGCGTAAGGAAAAGATATTTCATGCAATCTACTACGCTAGCAAAACGCTGACAGATGCACAATTGAATTACACCACAACAGAAAAGGAACTACTTGCAGTGGTATTTGCATTCGACAAATTCCGAGCCTATTTGATTGGGACAAAGGTGATCGTGTTCACAGACCACTCTGCAATAAAATATCCCATCTCTAAGAAGGATGCCAAACCAAGGTTGATTCGTTGGATTCTTCTACTTCAGAAATTTGATCTTGAGATTCGGGATAGGAAGGGGTCCGAGAACCAAGTAGCAGACCATCTCTCTAGACTGGAAAATTCGCAGCAAGACCAAAGAGATCGGGTATTGATAAATGAGTCATTTCCCGACGAGCAATTATTCTTTATAGCAAAGGAAGCCCCTTGGTATGCGGATTACGTCAATTACATCGTCAGTGGTGTACTTCCTTATGACTTGAGTTATCAGCAGAAAAAGAGGTTCCTACATGATGTCAAGCAATACTTTTGGGACGAACCTTTTCTTTTCCGACAATGTGCTGACCAGATGGTAAGACGATGCGTGGCTAGGGAGGAAGTCGAAGGCATTTTACAACATTGTCATTCATCTTTGTATGGAGGTCACTATGGAGGTGATAGGACAGCTGCAAAGATTCTCCAATCAGGATTCTATTGGCCAACAATGTTCAAAGATGCTCACGAATTCGGAAAGAGGTGTGATCGTTGTCAACGGGTTGGAAACATATCAAATCGGTAAGAAATGCCATTGAATTCAATCTTGGAAGTAGAAATATTTGACGTATGGGGGATTGATTTCATGGGACCGTTCCAATCGTCACTCAATAACAAGTATATTTTAGTAGGGGTGGATTACGTCTCCAAATGGGTGGAAGTAGTGGCGTTACCAACTAATGATGCCAAGGTCGTTCTAACTTTCTTGCGCAAGAACATATTTACAAGATTTGGAACACCAAGGGCGATAATCAGTGATGGGGGGTCACATTTTTGCAACAAATATTTTGCCGCTCTTCTCACGAAGTATGGTGTACGGCATAAAGTTGCGACGGCATATCACCCGCAGACGAGTGGACAAGCCGAGATTACAAATAGAGAAGTCAAGCGGATTTTGGAAAAAATAGTCAACCCGACCCGCAAACACTGGTCCAGCAAGCTTGATGAGGCTCTTTGGGCATACCACACTGTGTACAAAACTCCCATAGGCATGTCTCCATATAGGCTCGTCTACGGAAAAGCATGCCATCTCCTAGTAGAATTGGAGCACAACGCATATTGGGCGATTAAGAGGCTCAATTTTGAGTCACAGGCTGTAGGAGAAAGGAGGCTTCTGCAATTAAATGAATTGGATGAATTCCGAATAAACGCCTATGAAAATGCCAAAATGTACAAAGAGAAAGTCAAAAAGTGGCATGACAAGCGTATTGTTGAGCGAACATTCGAACCGGGTCAATCGGTGCTACTATTCAATTCAAAACTCAAGCTTTTCCCGGGCAAGTTAAAATCCAGATGGTCAGGACCGTTTACAATCACGAACGTCTTCTCATACGGTGCAATTGAAGTTATTGACCCTCGTTCTCATGAAACGTTTAAAGTTAATGGGCAAAGACTTAAGCATTATTGGGGCGGCACCGTGGATCGACAATGGACCTCCGTAACCCTTTCCGAGCCAACTTAAGCGAAAGGGCGAAAGTCAGGCTGAAAGACTCTAAATCAAGCGCTTGTTGGGAGGCAACCCAACCGTAGTATCGCTTTAGAATTTGGTTTTCAATTTTTAGCATTTTTAAGTTAATTTAGTCAATTTATAGGATTTATTAAATTTCTAGCTTAGGAAAATTTCTTATGTTTAGCTCCATTAATTCTTGCATATTTTTATATCCTTGCAGCTAAAGACGTTCATTATTGGAGCTTTGAAGTCAAAAAAATGCAACAGTCAACAATTTGGCAGAAATCAGAACAGCGCCCCGGCGGAAATAATAAGCTAAATAATTGCGCCCCGGCGCATGACTGCGCCCCGGCGAGACCAGATGGCGCCCCCAGCGAGAAGCTCTCAACCTGATCGCGCCCAGGCGAAGAAGATCGCGCCCCCAGCGAAAACCCCTCAGTTGAACAGCGCCCCGACGAGATTTCAAGGCCAAATCAAAGCGCCTTGGCGCAACAGTCGAGTTTCAGTTTTTTAAATTACCAATTCCCACGCCCGAAAGGAATTAAAACCTAAACCTATTCGGCTCATTCTTCTCTCTCGCAAGCTCCCAACATTTTTTTTTTCTTCTTCTTCTTCTAAACCCTACATCTACCATCCAAATTCAGTCCACCCTCTTCCGTAACTGACATTCATCGCCTCATCTACGATCCCCCTCGGTTGACACTCCTCCTCCCCACAAACTTCCATCCGGTGTTCACATCTCACGGGTCTACTACAAAGTTTGGGGTTAGTGATTCTTTCGGTTTATCAACAACATTCAATCATCCAATTTGAGGTACCAAATATAGCAATTTATCCTATATATTTTCTTTACATTACAATCTTTCAAGTTTAGTGGTTGTATTTGGTACTTTGATTACTTGTGTTGGGATTACCCAGTGGTTTGTGTTGGCCACTGGAGGAGAATAGGTGGTGTGGTGATAAAAAAAAACGGAGCTAAGAATAGAGTATCAGTTAGTATGGGAACTGTTTGATAATTTGATACAAAGAGGGATTTGAATTGTTTGCTTCCACATTGGTATTGTGCAATTATGCCTCTGAAACGACAAAGGGGAGAAGGCTCTTCAGCTGCACCTCGGCCCTTTAATCGTAAGAAATTTATTAGTGTAGAGGTCGAGGATACGTTTAATAATGTGTTAGCCGATCGAGTGTTGATTGCAGAAAGGGGGTTGCGTCCGGATATTTTAGAGGACGGGGAAATGCGCGCTATGTTAGTTAGACGTGGATGGCAGGTGTTTACAAAACACCCGGATGCGGCGGTAACGGTCGTGGTTAAGGAATTATACGCTAATGCGCTCGATACACCTGAGTGTGAGGTGCTGGTTCGGGGCCAGGTGGTGTCATTCAACAGAGAGAGGATCAATGAATATTATAACTTGCGGGCCCCGGATGTGTGTCAGTATTCTGCAATGGGAACTCCCGATTATGGACGAATTGTCCGCGAACTTTGTCGACCGGGCACGGAATGGAAAACAAACAAGTATACGTGCAAGATATCGACATTTCCGTTCAATGCGTTGAGTCGATATGGCAAGATTTGGTACGCCTTCTTGTGTGCCAAATTGATGCCGTGTATGCATGTGAGCAACGTGACAAGGGAGCGGGCTGTTCTTCTATATGCCATCATAACAGGATTATCTATTGATGTGGGCAGTGTAATTGTCGCGTCAATTAAAAAACAGTTGAAAGGTACAACATCCGGAGGATTACCACACCCGTCCCTAATAACCACATTATGTCAACAATCTGGTGTTAAGTGTGGAGCAGCTGAACCAGTGCAGCCACCCACGACTCTCCTCGGTCATAACCTGATTGCACGTTACAAAGTTTGGGAAGGGGGAGAGTCTCATCCGCGTGGCTTAGGATTTATTATGGCTCCTCACTCGTCACCTCATGTTGCTGCTCCTGATAGCCCTGAAGATGATGCGGCTGAGCAGGGTTCAAATTGAGCCGTCAGACGATTACAGAGGCGGATGGATATCCAATTTGAGGAGGTGTTTCGGCAGCATGAGCGCCTAGCGGAACGTCAGGATGCTATTCACGCGTACACTTATACGTGCACTTCCGCTTTGGCCGCGATGTTATCATAGTTGAATCCAAATGCTCCAGCCTTTTCGATTCCAGCCCCGTCGATGTTACCGGAATATCCGTCGAATGACTCAGACTCGGAGGACGAGGAAGACCACCCCGACCATGATGCCTGATTTACTAGGGGAGTTTTCTTGTTCTTATTCATGTTTACTTTCTTTACTTATTTTACAATGAGGACATTGTTTGTTGCGAGTTTGGGGGTGAATTCTGCATAATTGACTAGTTTGTTCATAGCATGTTTATATTTCTAGTTTCTGTTAGTGTTTTTTTTTTTTTTTTACTTAGCATATAGGGTAGATTTGATCAATTGAAAAAAAAAATTAAAATTTTAAAATAACAAAAATATTTGCATGTAGGATCATATAGTATTGCATATAGGAACACTTGAGCATTGAATTAATGTATGAAATTTAAGGATAGCCAATGATGAAATTGTGAGTCTTCATTTAATAATCTTAGCAAGATGGATTTAGATCGTTAAAGTCGGAGTTTTTCATATTTTACTGATTTTGTTGAGCTTAATACCCTTGGTTCTTAATTGCACGTATTCAATGTAGTAAGTTAGTTGAGTTTTAATTCAAACTTTGTGGATTTAGGTGCTTGAGAAAGATTTAGATAACCTCTATCACTTGTTGGAACACAAATTATATGGAGAAAAATGATCATGTGCTTCGATGTTTGTCTTATAGAAATGAAAAAAAAATGATGAAAAGAAGAATAGACAGATATGAGCAACACTTAGCTAATCCATTTTCGTGGCCTCTATTACTCGAACAAGTAAGCCCTTAGGAGTGTCTCTACACTTAGTGTCCTAAAACTACTTGGTTTGGGAGTCACAGGTGGAAAGTTCGCTACGTGGGTAATTTTGAAAAGCCTAAGGAAAATGGGTATTGCACATGCTAAGTTAGTCATATACGAGATTGAGCGTAAGACGCACTCGTTAATAAAGGATGAATAGAAAAATGTAAAACAAGTGTATAGAGGAGTAATAAAATGTTATAATAGTTATTATCTTTATTTGAGCAATGATATTCATGAGTTGCGTTAGAATGATGGCTGATTTGGTATGTTGAATTCACACACACACGAAAGGGTTGAGGGTGAAATGAAATTGGTGATATATTAGATTTTAGACTAAAACGAGAATTTGAAGTTTGGCAAAGTTATTATTTAAGATATTTGAGGCTTGATATTCATGAATTATGTTGATTTTTGCTCGAGACATTAGTTATGTTGCATTGCATTCATGTAGTTTAGATAGTTAGTAATTTTTTTTTTGTTAGTAGTGTTTTTGCTTGAGGACACACAAAGTCTTGAGTTTGGGGGTATTTGATGAGTGTGTGTTATACCTACGATTTATGTACCTTTAGGCTTAATTACTTGCTATCTTTAAGTACTTTTAGTTCTATTTTACTGGTTTTTTATGTTCAATTTGCAGAAAACGGCTTCGAGAGGTCAAAACGGGAAAACAAGCTGTCAGTGGCAATTTTGTAATTTTGAATAGTGAATGGCGTCGGGGCGCAGTGGCAAGGCATGAAGACTGCGCCGGGGCGCAGGTCGGTGAATCCAGTTGTCCAATACCGCGTCGAGTAAACCGAGTCTGTGTTGGAAGTTGTTTTTTTTTAGTTGAGTAAAAGTAGGATTCTAGGACCTTAATTCAGCGAGGAAGGAGCGTAATAAGGGAGGAAAAAAGAAGCAAGGATAGCATACACGGATTGAGAGCAATTGGAAGGATTTTTGAAAGCAAGAACGTAGCAGTGGAATCAAGAGAATTCAATAGAGTTTTTTCTAATTCCTTTTCTTTTATCTTCTGAACTTTGATGAGTTTTTATATTAATTTGATTATGGTTTTCATGACGATGTGTAACTAAATTCTTCTTTAGGATTGCAATGGAACCGTTGGTTGAACTTTAATTAAATTATCTTAGTTTCAATTATTTGATCAATTGTTGGATTGGTTGTTATATCTCGCATTAATTTATAATTGTCTGATCAACAGTTATTTGATTTCCTAGATGGAATTGACGAAGAAAATCTAGGAATATATCTGGGTATAATAGCGTGTGAATTTGTTTATTTTTCTTTGGAAGAGTATCATGATAGTATATAGGATGCGAATACCTATAGACCACATGTAACATATTGAGAGTTCGATCTTAATGAGTCTGTTTCAATGAATTGTGCATAGAATTATAGCATTATAAGTTGGAGTGGATCTTTTTATTAATTATCAAACGAGATTAGTAAATAGATAAGGGATCTCAGTTAACAATCCATATGATTAAGAAATTGGAATTAAGATAATGACATTATTGTGATCCAACGGGGAAATTGTAATCTTAAAGCTTTTTATTATTTGATAAATCATTCTCATTAGTTAATTAGTTAGTTTAAATTCAATTTCAATTTTAAGTAGTTTATAATCCAAAGTTGCTAAAGTTTAATTAGAATTGAATCAATATAAATTTAATAGTTAGCCTAATTGTTATTACTTGTACTTATTCCTCGTAGGTTCGACATCCTTATTTCTACTATACTACTTATTGACCGTGTATACTTGCACGCATATATTCATATAGAAAATACCCAACATGCACTTTCTAGCTAGCATAACTTTCTATATACTGGTCCAATTGAGGTGGGGTTGTTTTTTGTGTCTTAACCTCATTGTATACTACAACTAAAAACTATAAAACACATTAAACTAACAGTTTAAGACGATCAAAATGTCTAACAAAGTAGCTTGTCATACCATATGTTTGGGCAGTTTTGGACAGTGAGTATAAATCTAGCATTTTTTGTATCTAGATGTTATAGAAACATAATTTAACCGCCCATATCACTAATTAAAATCATAACAATCATTTATAAGCATTAAAACATAAAATCTACTGAAGGATTAAAGATCTACTATAAAATTAGGATTTTACCTATTTGAAGCAAAATTTTAAATTCTTTTCTTTGATTCTGATCTTGGCTGCCTATGGAGCTGATAGGGAGCAATATATGATTGATTTTTGGTCTTGTATTCGTGGGTTTAATGAATGAGAGATCTTGCTATTTATAGTAGGGCCAAGGCTAGGGTTTTATGGTTTTTAAATCACTTTTCTTGCAAGTTAAGTTTGATGTAATGGTCACGATCAAATCTCCATAAGGAAGTACATTTACAAGCTCATTAATGTCATTTATTGACTTTGAATCATCACATAGGGTGACTCATATATATATATATATATATATATATATATATATATATATATATATATATATCATTTAATGGAAAATTTAGGTTGCATGAAATTCAATTTCATGTTTAAAATTAAACTATTAATTTTAATTACTAAATCATCTAAAATAAACCTTTTATTTTATAGCTTCGAAAAATTGCAGGAAAAAACCAAAAAAATAAATTCTGCCATCCAATGCCTTGGTGTTGTTTTGCAGTAAAAAACCAATGCCCCGGTGCTGGAAAACGCCTCGATGCTCTGTTAATGAATAGAAACAGTACCCTGATGCTGGTCTACAGTACCCGTTCCTACAATTGCAATTTTCGCGATTTCAGTCCCTTTTTGATCTAAAACTCAATTTTTGCTTCTTATTTTCAAAGCTTATGATTCTATACAACAAATCATGCCCAATAAATTGTTCTAAACACATACTCATACATATACAAAATCAAAACAATTAATAATTCACATAAATTTGTTGTGATACCATTGTTAATTTGCAAAAATTCATAGACATACAATCAAATTGCATAATACAACGGAAGCATAGAAAAAATTAAATATTAAAATTTTACAAACCATAACCAGGATCGACCTTTATGCGTAATTCTTAATTAAAGAAGAAGAAGTTAGAGATTCATACCCTCATAGATAGTATTCTTTAACAGGTACGAGTTTACCTCCATTTCTTCGCGTTCCTCTTCAAATACCCTGATCAGATTCTTTAGATCAATATTAGCTAACCAAGTGCGTGGCCTCTAGAGGCGATCCGCCAAGAAAAATATAAATTTAAGAAGTAGTTGATTCCACTAGATCTTGGGTGATGACAAACCCTAATTTTCTCTCTTTTCTAATTCCTTAAATGTAGAGAATTGCGTGAGTAATCTTAAATTATAATAAGACTTTTCTTATTTATAGATTTGTCCAAGCATCCTAAACTATTTAGGAATAAGGTTTTAATTTAATATAATAATTACATTTCTTAAACTCTTTAGGAACTTAATCATTTATTATGAGAGTACTCTTATTAATTAATTCCTAAAATATTTAGGAACTAAATAATAATAAGA
Source organism: Hedera helix (assembly GCA_947179155.2). NCBI lineage: Eukaryota > Viridiplantae > Streptophyta > Magnoliopsida > Apiales > Araliaceae > Hedera > Hedera helix. The sequence continues at coordinate 15,411,080 of OX359270.1, read as the reverse complement.
CTGCTCTTATTGATTTATAATTAGTATTTTCAAAATATTAAATTATAAATATTATGTTATTTAATTTATTATATCACCATAGTATAAATTAAATATACTTAATTCATTATTATGATTATACCACTTACTTCTTAAATAAATATTTATCTGTTGCAGTATAACCATTTAGGTTCTCCATATTATACCGGTTGTAGAATAAATAAATTAGAACCATTCTAATTTTATTTATATAAATAAATTAAACTATTTAATTCATTTAAATAAATAATATTTGTTCCACAATAAAGGTAGTCCCCTTTAAAGATCAACAACCTTTCAAATAATATGAATTTCAACATTTAATGACAAAAAAAAACTATTCTACGAATAGTTACCGTAAAATTTAATTCTTCTACCATACAATGTCTCAATCAAATATAAGACATGAAATTACTGTTAAGTCTTATTTTATTTGATCATATGCATTTCGATTCTCAAATGCGCACAACTCTAATTAATGTAAATTAGAAACTCATTTCTAATTTTTATTCTGTCTTGACCAAGGATTACTAAGTTTTCATTTATCGAATCACATAAGACATTTTTTCCTTTTACTAGAAGTGGTAGATCATTTGTTAATCATTCACCTATTTCCATGTACAACTTATTATACCCAAGCATACCCTTTGTTATACCCTAAAGGTCTTAGAGAATATGTCAAAGTATAGCCCATCATACACAAGATACTATAATGATCTCAAGTCTAATGATCACTTGTACTACTATCATAGAAGAAATTTCAATTGGTAGGTAAGTAAAACTCCATTAGGTGTTTCATGAACGAGTCAGGTTCAATGAACTTATTCTCTAATAAGCACATAAGCACCTATATACTTGCTTTAGTGTCTCCACACAAATGATTATGAGATTAATCATTCTCTTCAAAAGAGCAATCATAGTATGTACTAATCTTTCCAGATTCACTAATCACCATTTTAGTGATCACACAATTAGGAACAATTTTAGTTTTGAGTTATCTTGAATTTAGATCTCATTAGCATCATCATAATCATGATTCTAAAAATATTGCTCAAAACTATAGGTTTATCACAATTAATTCAATAATTAAATATGTATAAAGAATTGCCTTTAAATAAAACTTTTAATAATAAATAAATAAGATTACAAAGTATATGTTTATCACATTAAATGTGATTGACTTGAGGGAAAACTACTTTCAAATTTTATCTCCCTTCTAGGTACTTCCCCTTGGCTACTGATCAAGTTTTCTGTTTTATGAAAATAATTTGTAATAGGATTAATTTCAACTATTAGAAGAATTGGAGCAGAAGAGCAAAGAGCATTTAAGACCCATTTGTATTGGAGCCCAGGTTTGAATGTAATAGTAATGTTTATGTATTCTTGAAACCTAGGTTTGAAACTTAGGCTTGACCTTTTGGTTCACTTGGTAGCTCGAGTTAATCAAATTAGAATAAAGTCCATAATCAATCCAAGTAGAATATAGTGTTATATATATATATATATATATATATATATATATATATATATATATATATATATATATATATATATATATATATTATCAAACATGTTTCGCATGTAATAAATAATATGACTTGTATTATATATATATGTGTACATGTGCGCTAAACAAGATGAGACAATTAATAACAAACCTATCAAGATAAGCAATATTAAGTTGTAACGTTCAAAGACATTTAGAATGTCGAACGTGACCTTCTAGCATGATAAAATGATAGACTATCAAATACTTAAAATGAGTTTATTACGCACACGCAATGCTTGTATTAATTATTTGAGATACTATTTTATTACATAGTGAATATTTATAAGAAATTGAAAGATACTGTTTTGTTATGCACGCATAAGGACGATATTTTTCTCTTTACTTATACGAAAAGGTTAAGTCGAACTTAACTTGGATAATTTTGATTCGGATGTGCACACACTTGATCATAATAATCTAAAATACAAAATAATAGGAGTTACATGGTGATATAATTGATAAAAAAAAATCTACTCGTTTAATAAATATAGCTTGTTGTGGGCACACAAGGTTGTATTTATGTCAATAGGATCGTTATCTCATTAGGAAATCTTTGATTATATTTGTCGAACTATATAAAGGAGGGTAATATAGTTTGATAAAAATAGTGGGAGATACCAATTTAAATAAAGATCTAATTTATTTTGATAATTGATAACATAAATGTAGGCAAAATGTTATTAATTTCACATGCAGAATTTTATAAATGTCAAACTCACTATCACTGCGGAGCATTTTAGATGTAAACAAGTTGATTAGACCTAATTACACAAACTAATTAAGGAATCTGATAATTGTTCTCATTGTTGAAAAGCTTTCCAATGTCCTAAATTCGCTTTTCTTGCAATCTTTGCAGAGGAAGCCTATGAGGAAGAGATTGCTACTTTTAAGAAGTGGCAAGATGATGCTACTGTGGCTCAGTGCATCATGCTCGCATCAATGAGTAACGAGCTTTAGTGTCAACATAAGAAAATGGATGTACCTACTATCTTACTGCACCTTCAAGAGTTGTATGGGCTAGATAAGAAATATCAAAGGAGCTCTTCCGATCTCATATGACCGAAGTGAAAGTAGTATGCTCTCACGCCAATCACATTTGATGTGATAAACATATACTTTGAAATCTTATTCAATTTATTAATAAAAGAATTTAATTAAATGCATTACTTATTCATGATTAATTAGTTGAATTGATTAACTAGATAAACCCATAGTTTTGGAGTAATACTTTTAGAATCATAATATTGATTATGCTAATGAGATATAAATTTAAGGTAACTCAAAACTAAAATGTTCCTAATTATGGAATCACTAAAATAGGGATTAGTGAATCCAAATATATTAGTACATATTGTGATTGCTTGTTTAAAGAGGATGGTTGATGTCATAATCATTTATGTAGAGACACTAAAACAAGTATATAGGTGCTTACTGAAAAATAAGTTCACTGAACGTGACTCGCATAAGGAATACCTAATGGAGTTTTACTGTCAATAGAAATTCTGAATGTGATAGTAGTACAAGTGATTATTAGACTTGAGATCTGGGAAGTTGTCATTACGATACCAAAATTAAAACTTTACTTATACTCTATGAACATAAAATTCAGTATAGCGACCAGCAAGGATCGATCTTATAGAGTGGTAAACTGTTTTCAATTTATCTTAGTGTTTCTAGCCATAATTAAAAGAAAATAATAAAGAAGGGGTATTCAATTAATTATAATTAACTAAATAAAAAAAAAATTAATAAGTTTAACTAATGAATTAAAAACTTTAGTTCTTTTGTTTAGTCTCATCCTTACAATTAATAGATCAATCAATCAAAATATATTTCAATCTTTCATGAAACTAATAACCCTAGGCAATAATAAGTTATGCTACCTAAAACTTTCCTTAATTTTACTCTAACAAAACTAGCTCTTCATTAAATTCCAACTATTATACAATCTAGAACAAGGTCTCTAAACTTAATATAATGACATAATTAATAACAATAAAATTAGATGACTCTAAGTAACAATCTCATAAGTTCGCATTATTTAACTTACATCATGATAATTATGACAATAAACAAAAGCTTGACCACAATCATTGTGATAGCCCAAATTTTTCGGGAATTATTTTAATAAAAATTAAATTAGAATTTAATAAATAAAATTCTTATAAAACGTAACAGGTTGAATATATATAAATATGTGTATTATATATCGATATGATTCTGTGGTGATTGAAAGGTGTGTGTGTGTATATATATATATATATATATATATATATATATATATATATATACCTATATTAGAATAACGAGACTTAATAGTTATTTTAACTATTAAATTAATTCGTTTGATTTAACTAATTTAGTGTGTAAATATATTAAATAAATTTAATATATTTAAGATTTAAATTAAATTGTGGATTAATATATTGGTTAATCAAATAAAGAAAGTTATTTTCTTTTATTTTAGTTAATGAGGAGAATTATGCTACTATAATTAAAATTAACATATAATTGTATGATATTTAATATTAGACTAAATGAATGTAAATTAAAAATATAAGATGAGGAACCAATATTTAATAAATAAATATTGGAATTAATGTAATAAATTAAATTCATATTTGAATTACGATGAAATATTTTCAAATAATATATTTAATTTTATAAATTGAATTGTGTGGTAACATTTTATGGAACGAATGAAATAATTAAATTATACATAATTTGTTGTATAAATTAAATAAGTTAATTAAAATAATTAAATAGGTAAATATTAATTATTTTAAATGAGTGATTCGTTACACTAAAAGTGTTAACTTAATTATGTATTTATTTTCATAATTAGTGGAATGAATATAATTAAAATTATGAAGCAATTAATAATATAAATATATGTATTCTACGGATATATATATATATATATATATATATATAGATATGTAATGCTGAAAAGTTGTAATATATCATTACATATACGTGTAATATGTAATAGTATATATATAATGTATCCTTAAGTGCTGAGTGTGGAGTTTATAAATATGAGGTGGCTAAGTTGTGCTGAGAACATGACACCACTTGATCGACAAATTTGAGTGGGGTATATATGCAAAACCAATTCAGCTCATTCTCTATGAAGAGTTCTGAAAAGTTTCCAAGTTCTAAAGTTAAACTAAGGTCCTCCCTAGCCCATCCATAAACTATATCAAATCCTAAGCTATCACCCATAAGTGTTCATGAGTTAGATCAAGCCCCATTCCAGTTCCATCAAATTGAAACAAAACTAGAAGAAAGACCATGACGGTTTGGTGATACAAAACTGTATTTTGAAGCAAGAATTAAATCCAAGCTTCATCAATTAAAATTCAACAAAGAGGTAAAACATTCTTTTATTTCTTACTTTTAGAAATTAGTGGATTATTAGTTAATAAATTGTTGGTATTGATTGCTGTGGGAGTTTGAAATTGGAGAACCATGAAGGGTTCTTTTGATATAAGGTGGATTGGGTTATGGATATGTGGATTTCTATATTTAAATTTCATGAAATTGAGTTTTAGAATACATGCACACCAAGTGTTTGTTTTAATGTCTCAATGAGGATTTTAGTTAAAACATAAGAAAACATGTTGCTCATTGTTAGTGTTTGTTGTGCATGCATGATTTAAAGAAGCATTCAAGTTAATTGGGTATTTCCAAACGAGTCAAAATGATTTTTGGAAGTTTTTATGTAAACTAGTTTAAAGTGAGCAAGACGTCTTGCTAAGCGCATATTTTCAAGCTTTTCAATGAAATCATAATGAGATCTTCAAAGAGCAAACTGAACTGAATTGAAGAATTTAGCCTGACATGATCCGAATAGTAATCTCTATGAATGAATGAATTCCTCCAATTATAGAGCTTTAATATTTATTTATACTAATCTATAAAGTCCTAATCCTACAATTGAAAGGAAACTTGATAACAAAGGAAATTTTAATCAACTATGAAAATAAAGTCCTAATTTGAATAAAAGTTGCTCAAAATCGCGTGGTCAAACCAACGTTAACTTTTCTAGAATTGGCTCACTATGCCGGGGCACAGTCTTTTATATTGAACATCGTGTCAAGGCGCAGTCACTCAGCCGGGGTGTCTTCTGAACTCACCGTCCTCGCATTCTCTCAGTCTAATCTCGCTAGGGCGCAGTCTTCCTTCAGAAACATTGTGCTGAGGCACAATCACTGTTCCCTAGTTGACTTTTGTTGACTTTTTCCCATTTTGCTTATTTCTCCATTTTTCCCTATAAAATCAATTTAGAATAATTAGTAAGTGTAATTAGACACAACGGAATTGTAAAAACTAAGAATTAAGGTATAAAAGTATAATAAAATTCATTTCTATCAAATTCTCACACACTTAGCTTTTGCTCATCCTCGTGCAAAACAAGAATAAAAATTATAACCTTAAAATACTCAAACAACAAATCATCATAAAATACTCAAACAACAAATCATCATAAATTGGATCATCAACCTTAAAGATTACATAACATAATTTAAAAGAAATCTCAAAACATGGTAGTATTAAAATCTCAACATAATCACCAATTTCACAAACATTCAAGATCCTTTAGTGTGTGTATGCCCCCATTGTTTTAACTAGTCAGAATTTAGATAAACTCATATAATCAAATATTTAATGAACGATTCCATTTCAAAAGTAAAGCGTCAATCTGCACATCACTATTGACTAATTAAGACAATCATATAAATAAAGGATCACACGGTTTTAACATGTAAACATTTTTATTTTACTCAAGCGAGTACATATAATTTTCTTTCTTTCACCTCGCTTAATATGCATGTAAATGGATGAATGCATTTTACGCTCTATTTTACCCTTACATATTTCTATTCCTTAGTGAGTGCATTTTATGTTTTATCTCACTTAAACTTGCATACTTGACTTATGCAATGTCTAATTTTATTACTTTTTTCAGAGTTATCCATATAGCAAATTTTCGACCAATGACTCCCAAACCAGTTGGCTTTAGGGCACTAGATGTAGAAATATCCCTAAATGCTTACTTATTTAAGTAACAAATGCCTCAAAATTTTGACCAAGTCAAGTTATTTAAATACCGTATATTTTACTTTAGTTTTCCCAAATTTATATAAAATTTTAAACTTAGCACGAAATGATGTTCAAAATAAGAATTTTAAATTTTCAATGTTAATCCTCACAAATATCTAACATAATAAGTTTTCTAAATAACAACTAATAGCAGTGTATGTGCTCATAAATGCAAAAGAATCTTGAATATTGCCAAACTAACTCAAATGTCAAAATATAAACCCTCATATTCGTGAATTTCTCTTAAATAGTAGTGAATAATCAAAGTCTTATCATCGGTCTTATCATAATTCACAAGATTAATTACTCAAGTAATTACTACTAACACAAAAAACATTATAAAAAAAAACATCATAACTACCCATTTTCGTAGGTATCCCACTTACACTTAGCACGTGCAACAAGCCATTAAACCTCAAAGTTATCCCAAGTGGACGAGTTTTGTCTTGTGAGAGTTTACAATGAATTTACTCACAAAATTCAAAAGTTAATCCTAAAAATACAAAGAATTTCTAAATCCCTTCCCCCACACTTAAAACTTTTATTGTCCCCAATGTAAAGTAAAATGCAAAGAAAAAACGCAAATAAATATATATAAAAAGAAAAAGAAAAATCAAATCAAATCTAGTTTCTTAGGTTGCCTCCCAAGCAGCACATTTGTTTAATGCCATTGGCTCGACGCAGTCCTTCCTTATCAATCCAAGTAAACTGGATTTGTCAACTCTACAATTTTAACATTCTCAACTTGAAAACCTTCATGAAAATGTTTAAGTCGATGCACATTCACCTTGAATACTTTTCCTATTTTTGGGCTTTGAAGCTCAACTACATCATAAAGAAAAAACTTAGTAATAACAAAATGACCAACCCAACAAGAATTTAACTTACTAAGAAATAACTTAATCTATGAGTGATAAAGTAAAAGTTTTTGTCCAACAGCAAAGTTTTTCCTAGAAATCTTGTGACGCCCCCAAATCACTATATTTAATATAGTTGACTTGGTATTCACTATAAATGCTAAATCATTAGGTTTATAGATAATTTCATTTATTCATAAACAAAGTTCTCATCTTAATTCTCAAAGATCTTTCATTATTTCATACCAAGTTCTTGTAATCCATACAAGGGACTTGATACTCAATCATAACATTTTATCCTTAATATTTAGATATTCTATAACTTTACATATTCCAACATCCATGACATTAAATCATTAGGACGACTCTTGGGAATAGAGAATCATGCGGTGACTGTTTGTATCTTCACATGTGATAAATGTTTGCATCTTTATCCATGACAAATGATTGTATCTTTGTCCGGTGCAAAATTCGCTTTTCGTATAGAACATTACCCAACTAGTTAAAACCCTCATTCGAAACATATTTATTTATAGTCATATCTTTTCATATTAATAATCCTACTTATCCGACATTCAGAATAGTAATAACGAGTTATACCTGGGTCCGAGGAACCTTAATGATGGATTTGACCAATCAACATCGTTTAGTCCTGTCTTGGATGTACAACACTTTCAAGTTATTTACCGATCCTCATCCAGATAAATAGATCATTATTAATACTATATTAAGTTTTAACAATTGTAGGTTTAATCAAAGTACAGACGTAACAAGAGAATGTGATAAAACTTGATAATATTTATATAATATTCGGTTACATGTGTGGAACTTGTTCTTATTACAAAATGTCATTATGACTATAGTTAAGAACAGTTAAGAAAAGTAGTAAACTAGTCTACGCATTTTTTCTTTTCTTTCTTCTTTGAGCCGAAGCTCTCGGGTTTGTCTGCAAGTTAGGTTTATTTGCAAGAGTGAGCTAAGATGTTTAGCAAGTCTTAAACAAATAGTATATAAGTGAACTCACACCGATATGGATTGTAAGGATTCATGGCACAACAATTGATATTACAAATGTTTTTAACATAGCAAGACTAAGTGGTGATTAGACCTTGAACTGTTCTTTGTCTTTCGACTTAGAACCATTTACAGTGGATATAGAAAGGGGATCAACCTAACGACATCCCATGTTATGCATAACATACCTACATTGGACAGATCAGGAATAGCGATACATATTTGTTCATCTCAGTTTACTTTACATGTCAGGATCGCCCCAAGACAACTTGGTTTGATATAAGAAAGCATGATTCGAAATATATCACGAATAAGCCTTTCATTTTGCAAGTTATGCCGAACAAGAAGCAATAACTCTCATATCAAAGATTTATAACACGTTGCATATACAAAATGTATAAATCATATAAAAAGCAAGTAAACAAAGGTTAATGATAGAGAAACTTGGCTTAATGCATAATTAGGGTTTTCCGGTAATCGCTTAAAGTGCCTATATAAAGGGTTTCGCGAACCTGAATGTTAGTTCATCAAATTTTCTTGTTTTATAACTGTTTTTATAACTAAACTAGACTATTTTCATTAGCGGAATGTTTAGGCTACTTGGCTAACTCAAAACCTTAAATTTTGGTGCCAAAATTCGAGGGTTCCTTATTTTTTACAACTTTGACGTCCTTTACGGTAACTGCTATAACTTTATCATACGAAAATATTTTGAAGTGATTCTTGAGTCTAAATTGCTTAGAATTTCATGATATAAAAATTTTATTTGTATTCCTAAGGCATATTCGGATTTTAAGTTTTTGAAAAATGCAAAAAACAGATAGTAAGCATGTTTTGACCAATATTCTTAGGGTTAACCATGTGAAACATGATACCGCTTGCTTTAAATCTGTAAGAAATTATGTTATAAGACTCAATAACACTTAATAGCATAAAAATAATAAATCATAAACCTTCACATAGAAAGATTCATGATTTTGGCTCAAGAACACGAAGAACGGAAAAATCGTACATGGTAAGAACTTATGTTCTTGAGCTTTTAATTTTCGTACTTGAAATAATTTGAGCATTATAACTGCTTACATAAGTGATTATGACAGTTTATAATTGACAAAATTTGGTCATTATAACGGCTTGTATAATTGAGTATAACAATTTATATTAATTGCTCAAGAACATACAAATAATGAAAAAACCGTACATGGCTACGACGTACGTTCTTGAGCTTTAAACTACAAAATGAAATTCGACATTATAACTACTACAAAATGAAGAAAGACTCAAGAACACATGAAGAACACGGAGAATGACAATCGTACATGGCTACGACTCGCGTTCTTGAGCTTTTGAAAATTAAAGACAAAAGAAAAATCAAACATAATAACTACTAGAGATTGTTCCTCTTGAATTTGCAAGCTTTAACCATTTCTTTGCAATTTTCTCTCAAGAACTCACTTACTAATCTTTGATTATAACTTTAATGCTTGAATTTAAGCTTTAGAAATTGTGAGAACTAATGAAGAATGAGCTCTTTATTTATAGATTTTCAAGGGTAAGAGGTATTTGCATTTAACCGAGGTATGAACTAACATTTTGTTGGGGTATGAAAGTGTAATTGTGAAATACAAATATCAAAATGATCATTGCATTCCTCCCCACCCCCACCCCCACCCCCCACCCCCCACATTTGGTCGGCCATTGCTCCATTTAATGCTAGTAATAATCATGTTTGGTGACATCATCATCTCCTAAATCAATGGCCAAGATCAAGCCTACTAAAGGAATAGTATTAGGGCTTGTTTGGTTGGTGAATTAACCATTTATTTTAGAGGTAGTCAATGTCTTTTACCAAGCTTGATCAAGGTTAGTTTAGTCATTTTGATAATATAGCTTTGTTCATGCTTAGGTTAATTATGAATAAACCTAGGAACTTGATTGGTTGATTAGGTAATTAATTAACCAATTAGTTTAACTTATAGATTAGGTTAATCTTTAGTTTAATTAACTTTAATCCTAGTTAGGTTTAGTTTAATAACATAATAATTAGGTTATATGGTAATCTAATTACCTTAACCTAGTTTGATTCCAACCGGATTAGTGCTGATCTTCTAATTAAGTTAATTAGTTAGTTAATTCCACTAGTTTGTAACTAGGTTTAGGTCTAGATTAGGTTTCCTAATCCAGTTATCTCTAACCTAGTTCATTTCTAAGCATTCCGGTTGAATTGATCTTTACTGATTTCAAAGTTAGATATTACAGAGTTTTATTTCGAATAAACACTATTCTGTGAAGTGAAAAGTCCAAAAGACGTTGCACATTTTTTGCTGAATAGTATTTTTTACTATCATTTCTCAAAAAATGGTTAGACAATCAAAAAGGTGAAAAAAAAATATTTTTCGTCTTTTTCCTATTTTGTTCTATTCCCAGCGCGCTTTTCGAGAAAAACTTTTATCGGCTATAACGTGTTTTCAAAGCGTGTGAAAGATGAATCTTAAATTAAAATTTCATTTTGATGTATACGTAACTCTTGAGGGCCTAGGTTAGATTTCCTAGGGTTTAGGGTTTAGGTTTTATCCTCTTTTCTAATGTTTGAAAAAAATACTTTTATTCTCCTTTTACGTGCTAAGGTTGGATACTTGAACCGAAACACATAAATAAATAATAACGAAGATCCCATAACACATATAAAATGTAATTCAAGCTTTATTTATTCATATAAAGTCGGATTACAACTCTCTTAAAAGTTCGAAACATTACAAATCCTCTTGTCATGAAAGACCTTTGTCCTTTCCTTGTAAATTTTAGAGCTCGCATATACCTCATTTTTCAATTCTTCTAGCTCTTATAATTTCAACTTCCTATGTCCTCCCACTTCTTCCATGTCCAAGTTATATTGTTTGATTGCCCAAAAAGCCTTGTGCTTCAATTCCACAGGTAAGTGACAAGGTTTACCAAGTACCAGCTTATAAGATGACATACATATAGGAGTCTTGTAAGCAATCCTATAAACCTAAAGTGCATCATCTAGCCTTAAACTTCAATCATTTCTATTAGGTTTGACTACCTCCAAAATGGATTTGATTTCACAGTTGGACACCTCAGCTTGACCATTGCTTTGTGGATGATAGGATGTAGAAACTTTATGTATCACATTATATTTTTTAAGCAATGCTTCTAACATCCTATTGCAAAAATGTGTTCCTCTATCACTGATAATCACCCTTGGAGTGCCGAACCTGGCAAATATGTTAGATTTGACAAATCTGCAACAACTTTAGAATCATCAGTTCAGGTGGCTTTAGCTTCCACCCATTTGGAAACATAATGAACAGCTAAAATAATATAAATATTATCAAAAGAAATAGGAAATGGTCCCATAAAATCAATACTCCAAACATAAAAAAAAAAATGTCAACAATTAGAATAGGCGTTTGTGGCATTTGATTCCTACTTGAGATATTACTTGTTTTTTTTTTATAATTTTTACATGATTTACAAAACAAAATAAAAGTCTTTAAAAATAGTCGGCCAGTAGAAATCACATTCTAAAACCTTATGAGTTGTTCTTTTAGGTCCAAAATGTCATCCACAAGCATAAGAGTGACAGAAAGTTAGGATAGACAAAAAATCATTATTAGGTACACATCGTCTAACTATCTAGTCAGCATAAAATTTTCACAGATGTGGGTCATCCTATACAAAATATTTGTTCTCACTCTTAAGCTTTTCTTTCTAAAATTTAGAAAATCTACTTGGTAGATAAGCACTCACTAAATAATTCACAATATTAGCATACCAGGGTGCAGCTCTATCAATTAAAAATAAATGCTTATACCTAAATCTTCACATTTATGGGGCAACTTTCTTTGGAGAAGTGCCTAGACATTCTCTCCAATAGTCACTTTTTCATTATATTTTAATTTTCTCTTATTAGTGAAAGTAGTATGCACACAAGCTAATCATATTTGATATGATGTAGTATGTACTTTGTAATCTTATTTATTTATTAATAAAAATTTATTTATACAAATGCATTTTCTTTATCCATCTTTAATATATGACATTAATTGTAATAAACCCATAGTTGTTGAGCAATGCTTTTAGAATCATGATGATGATTATGCTAATGAGATCTAAATTCAAAATAATTCAAAACAAAAAAAAATTCATAATCGTGAATCTAGATAGATTAGTACATACTATGCTTGCTCTTATGAAGAAGATGATTGATCTCATAATCATTTAAATAGAGACACCAAAGCAAGTATGTAGGTGCGTATTAGAGAATAGGTTCATTGAACGTGACTCGCTCAAGGAACACCTAATGAAATCTGACTTGCATGTCAATAGGAGTTTCTTTTGTGATAGTAGTACAAGTGATCATTGGACTTTAGATCATCATAGTATCTTATGTAGAATGAATTATATTTTAACATAATCCTTAAAATCTTTAGGGTATATCAAAGGGTATGTTCTGGTATAATACGTTATACATGGAGATAGGTGAATGAATAACAAAGTATCTACCACTTCTAGTAAAAGAAGGGAATGTCCTATGTAATTCGATAAATAACAACTTAGTAGCACTTGGCTAAGGCAAAATGAAAATTAGAAAGTAGTTTCTAATTTACATTAATTAGAGTTTTTCATTTGAGAATCAAAATGCATATAATCAAATAAAATAAGACTTGACAGTAATACCATGTCTTATATTTGATTGGGACATTATGAGGTAGAATGATTGAATTGTACTGTAATTATTCGCTGAATAAGTTCTTTTGTGATTAAATGTTAAAATCTATACTATCTAAAAAGTCGTTGATCGCTAAGGGGACTTACCATTATTATGAAATAAATATCATTTATTTAATAAATTAAATAGTTTAATTTATTTATATAAATAAGATTAAAATAGTTCTAATTAATTTATTCTATAACTGGTTTAATATGGAGAACCTAAAGGGTCACTCCGCAAAAGAAAAATAATTATTTAAGAAGTAATTGACATAATTGTAATAATGAATTAAGTATATTTAATTTATACAGTGGGGATAGACTAAATTAAATAGTTTAATATTTATTATTTCATATTTTTAAAATATTAATTATGAATTAATAAGAGGAGTCTTATTATTATTCTTATTTAGTTCCTAAATGGTTTAGGAATTAATTAATAAGAGTACTCTCATAATTGATATTTAAGTTCCTAAATAGTTTAGGAATTATAATTATTATATTAAATTAGTTAAGTTCCTAATTAGATTAGAAATTTAATTAAAAATCATATTCCTAAAGATGTTAAGAGGGTTGTGATAAGAGTGAATTTTATTATGTTTTTTGTAACGACCCCGAAATTCGACCAACATTATTACCATAATCTCATGTTTATTAAACATTATTTACCTTACGTCCAAATTTCGGTTCGTTAATAAATCTTTAATCCTTTCTTTAATCCAATAATTGATTTTAAAATCAACATTTACCCAATTTTCGATATAATTTTTTTTTCTTTTTCTCAATTCAATCATTGTATTAAAATATTTAGATATTAAAATCCCTATATCTTGATCCTAGTTCCTGGATCGCAAACTTTACTTTTTCTTTCTATCATCATTATCGTGAAACTTAATAAAGCTCAACATTCAAATTCAATGTTGTTTACATTCATACAAATATTCCTTGTTGCATCGTTCATAATCAAACGTATAATAATTTTTAACGTAACAATTAATTTGAACATTCACGGTTCACAATTTAACACTACTCGTCCTATTCGGATCCAAATATATGTACATACAAAATATTCATGTAACCTTGACAAATTATCCACACTGAATGAAAAATATAACAATAACGTTTCCAACCTTCTAGCCAACTCATCTCTAATTTAATCTGATATTCTTGAAATTTATTTCTTTCCCGCAAAAATGTATATTAAGCAAGTAATGAGCACAACGGCTCAGTAAGTTCAACAGTTTATGCTTCACATAACACATACCTTAACATGCTCAGTGTGTGTCATACATCATGTGCTTGTGCTTCTACCATAACAATATATCTCATATATATTCATATCATTGCACAAAGTACACATTATGGTCATATTAATCACGTATCACATAACACATAATTTTTATGCATTTAAAACAAGAATTACATATCATAACAATCCAACATTTAACATAAAAGGGACTGAAGAACTTGCCTGGAAGTCCAACTATTAAATTGGTAATTCATACCCTTTACTCGATCAACCTATGATTATAAAATAATCAAATAATAATTATTTATCTCTTTATGATATTAATTTAATAAATTAATATCATCTTTGGGTCAATCATTAATTTATATGGTTAATTATATTAACCTCGTTCCTTAAATATTAATATAACTTAATCTCAAATATCTTTAATACGGACAACCCGATTCATTGGATAAAATTTAGCATATCTGGTTGTCCAAAAATTTTATTTAACCTTTTTCTATATTGTAACCTTATTAGATTAATATTTAAATAATTAAATATTAATCCCCAATAGTTAATATTTTTACAAAAATATTAAATTTAATGCCCAAACATCATTTCTATATTTTTAGTATTTTTCTATAATTTTCTATAATTTTTAAATATTTATTTTAATTAAAAACTGATTCTGTGGGCATTTTGGTAATTTCCGCGCCCTAGGGGACACGCTGGTCATTTTCCAGAAAGTTCAGGGGCATTCCAGTCATTTTACAAAGCTAGGGACACGTTCGGTATTTTCCGAAAAACTCATGGGCAAAATCGTACTTCGGCGAGGGTTAGGGACACACTCGGTATTATGGAAAAAGACCAGAGGTCAAATCGTAATTTCGCATACAAAGAAAACCACCGCGCAAGGCGCGGCCGTCCCTTCTCCAGCTTCTTAGCAAACGGCGTCGTTTGGGCCACTGTTCATACATCCGCGTATTGTGCGGCTTCCCCTGTCACGCGTCCAAAACGACGCCGTTTAGTACCTGGCTTCCGGAAAAAAAAATGGCCGCCGCGCAATGCGTGGGCGGCCCTTTTCTCTTTCTTCCTCATTTCTGTTAACAGTAGCCGGCCATACACAAAATCTACCATTTTGTTCCTAAATCTCATAACATAAATACCCCAAAAATTATATAATTCAAACATATACATCCCATAATTATTTAAGATAATTATTCTATTTATTTTCTAATTTTTCCATGAAAATATTTTATTACATAATTACCAAATAATTCAAATAATAATAATTTTTTACCTTCCAAGCTTGAGATTTCCTTCCTTGAAGCTTCAAATATTTTCTTCTTCTCCCTCTTGGTGTAGCCATGGTGGTGGTGGGTGGCGGTGGGAGCAATTTAGAGAGAAAATGTGTTTGTTTCCTTTTTGCTTTCTTTTATTTCCTTTCCTTTCTTTTCTTTTCTTTCCTTTATATATATAACCCATTTAACCAATTTGGATTACACAAAAATTCCATCGCCTTTCTTGCTTCTCGAACTTTCCAACCGGATTATCGTAAATAACATGCAAAATTAATTATTTTAAATACATTACGTAATTATATCGTGTAATAAATATTTTATATAACGTATATAAAATATTTATTTTAATTCACTAAAAATCATAAATTGATTTATAAATAATATTAATACCTTTTTTGGGTATTTTACTTGACAAATTTTGTACACGCATAATGACATGCATGTACTTATCTAAGGTAATTTATATCTCCCAAAATCATAAAATAATTCATATAACTTATAAAAATTATTTTCCATAATTTTTCACTTCGTTTCTTAGACAACATGTTACATTAACATGTTCACATCTCTGAAATATTATTCTTCATAAAAGTCACAATAATTCCATTATACCTAAATATAATTTTTAATAAATTAAAACCTTCCTTTTTCCTCATTTACTTTCATTTCTTTACATTTCACATTAATTTCTTTATATATAAATTATATAATTTAATATTATATAAATTATATATTTACATTCTCCTTTCTTGAATAATTTCTTAAATTCCTCCATAACTATCAATTAATCAATAATTTCACATTTATTAACTCTCTCATTATTTAATTCTCTTATATAAATTATATAATTATCCTTATATAATTTATATAATTATAATTTCCTATATACATCACTTTAATTTTCTTATATAAATCATATAATTTATTATTAGATAATTTATTATTATTAGAATGGACCCAAGAATCACTCCAAAATATTTTAAAATGAAGAAGTTATGACTGTCGGAGCGTCAGAGGTTCGAGCAGTCAAAAGGTCGACTTCTGGACAGATTGGTCGGGCGCACATGCGCCTGGTGTGGCACAGCTACGCCTGAACAATTTGCCAATGCAGATTTTTGAGCTCCGAGTTGGGTCGGGTCGGGCCAGTCCGGGTCGAGTTTTCTTTGATAAATTAAGTTAAAATAAGTGTAAAATAAATGTGTTTGGATATTAAACCAATACATGGAGTTTATTAATAACTAATTGGTAGTTAAACGTTTAAAATAAAGACTAAAGTTAACACAATTAAAAAGTTAATTATTGGTCTTGTTTGAAGATTATTAAAATATTATTAAATGATCAATAATATTAGTATATGATTAAAAAGTTAATAAATGATTAATAATATTAGTACACGATGAAAATGTTATTAAATAATTAATGACATTAATAAGTGATTATAATATTATTAAATGGTTAATAATATTAATGAATGGTAAAAATATTATTAAATGGTTAATAATATTAAGAAGTGATTAAAATATTATTAAATGGTTAATAATAGTAATAAGAGATTAAAATATTATCAAATGGTGAATAATATTTGTAAATGATTAAAATATTATCAAATAGTGAATAATATTTGTAAATGATTAAAATATTATTAAATGATTAATAATATTAGTAAGAGATTATAATATTATTAAATGGTTAATAATATTAATAAGTGATTAAAATATTATTAAATGGTTAATATTAAGAAGTGATTAAAATATTATTAAATGGTTAATAATATTAATAAGAGATTAAATGGTGAATAATATTTGTAAATGATTAAAATATTATCAAATAGTGAATAATATTTGTAAATGATTAAAATATTATTAAATGGTTAATAATATTAGTAAGAGAATAAAATATTATTAAATTGTTAATAATATTAATAAGTGATTAATATATTATTAAATGGTTAATAATATTAATATGCGATTAAAATATTATTAAATGGTTAATAATATTAATAAGTGATTAAAATATTATTAAGTGGTTAATAATATCAATATGTGATTAAAATATTATTAAATGGTTAATAATATTAATAAATGATTAAAATATTATTAAATGGTTAATAATATTAATAAGTGAGTAAAATATTATTAAATGATTAATAAAATTAATAAGTGAGTAAAATATTATCAAAGGTAGATAATATTTTGAAATATTTGGTACATTATTAAATGTCTGAATCATTAAGTTATGTAAAAGAAGAAAGTTTTAATTGAATTAAACCAAAGTTAATAGTCCGTTTGTGACTAATCTAGACAACTTGTTAAAAGTGGGTCGTACGAAGAATGTGTAATGAATGCGTAACTTGGTTAAGTGTACCCGACATGTCCAATTAGGTTTAGGCTAGGGTTTTTGTCCAGAACTTAAGGGTTCATTTGTCGGACATCTTAAGAGTTAATAAGTTGAAGTTAAGGTCTTAAGTTAAGACTAATTAATAGTCATTGTAACTAATGATTATGTCAATTTTATATATAAATTGTAGGTTAAACGAATGACGCAAATAAGCGTAAATGGTAGAAGCGAACCAGGCAAGTTTTTTAGAACTTGCTCCTATGTGCATTAATATGTTATAATTTGATATTATATTATTGATATGGAGATATATTGATGATATTTGTATTATGTGAAAAACATGAGATATGATTACATGTGAAAATATGAAGCATGAATTGCTATATGCTAGTTTATTATTATAAGAAATATGAAACATTCATAAAATGAGAAGCATGAAATGCATGATATAAGAACAAAATGCAGAGCATTATAATATGTGAAACATGTAATGTGTTATGTGTAACTGTTAAACTTGTTAAGCCGTCATGCTCACTGTTGCTTAAAACCAACATTTTTAGATAGTGCAAGTTATTCGAAGTTTTTGATAAAGATCAAGAAACAGGAATGCATATTACTTTCACTGAAGGTCTAAATGTCTATTGTAGATATGAGTCCGAATTGGATAGGTAAAATGATTGTGTGGTATAAGACTTAGTTGGTATGTAATATGAGTGTTAAATACTCAAAATGATTGTAATAGAATGTCGTATCATGTATGATATCGAGACATATTAAGTTTGTTTAAAGATTGCGATTCTGGAGTAGAAAGAGATGTTGTAGAATTGTAAATAAATGATTATTTAGTAATTATAATATTGTTGCAATTCATGAACAATAAGGAAAATGTAGTACTAGTGTTGAACCGGATTCGAGGTTCGACGGACCCGGATTCGGTGTCATCACAAGTTGGTATCAAAGCTGATAGGTTAAAAACCTTAGGTAAGAGTGTCGTAGGCTATAACCGTAGTAGAAGATAAGTAAAATGGTAAAGCAATAAACTCAAGTAGAGTTTAAGTAATAAAAGATGAATTTAAAAAATTCATATATTGAGGATTATCCAAAGGTGGATTTGAGAAGATATAAGAGAAATGAAAAGTGTCATTTGTACCTAATTTGAAGAAGTGATAAAAGATATCTTATAATAAGATTTTGAGAAGCAGAAAGAAAATGCTAACAAGATCATGAAATGATCTAGAGATATGAACTCGTAATGAGTCAGATGTGCTAAAATATGAATGGAGAGAATTCTTATTCAGTTAAGAAAATTAGAGGTTTATGGGTTTTTAATTGAGGACTCATATTAGTGTCTGAGTTGTACGATTCCTTGTATAGGCAGGAAATTTGTGCTTGGTTTTAGAGCCACTTAGCTTCCTATATTAATATAGTAGTTGAGTTGAACAGTTCTTTGTATGGGCAGGGGATTTGTTCTTGGTTTAACGACCGCTTAACTTCCTATATTGATTAGTGGATGAGTTGACCAATTTCTCGTATGGGCAGGAGATTGTGTTTGGTTTGACAACCACTTAGCTTCTTATAGTGATAATCAATTTAAACTTGGTGTCGTGTTATTCATTATATGTACGTTGAGAAGGTGATTCTTTTCTCATGTGTATAACGGATAGATAGAGGATGTTAAGGTAGGTGTGTGTTCTTAAAACTCATACTTATGGTAAGTTTGTGACTCATAATCTTATGGTGGAACCCCTCAGCGAATGGACGATTTTGGTCTGACTAGGATAAATTCCTCAACCCATATAATTGTGACAAGTTCCTGAACTCCTAAAGTGTGGTAAGTTTGATGAACAATGGGTATGAGTAGAGTTAAGTAGCAAGATTAAAGCTATACTAGATATAGTTATTAAGCTGGCACTACTACAAAATAGTAAAAAGATAACACTTAAAAAACGTTGTAATTTTCTCCCAGAAACGTCGAGGTTAAGGGTGTCATCTATTTGACCCATTTTATACAACGTTTTTAAAACGTTGTAGTTGGCTCATAATACAACGTTTTTTACTAAAAAACGTTGTACATTGTCTTTAAATAAATACTAAGATGCTTGAAAACGTTGTAGATGGTATCATTCCACAACATTTTCTGGTATAAAACGTTGTAGTTTGATACATCACACAACCTTTAGACTAATTTATACAACGTTTATAAGATGTCATCTATTGTAGTACGTTTAGACAACGTTTTTAACATGTTGTAGTGTAACATAAAAATGTTGTAATATATCTTTGTTAATACATTACACAACGTTTAGGCTCATTTATACAACGTTTTAAAGGTGTCTTCTATTTAGCACATTACACAGTAGTGGTGCACCTGCAATGTTGTACTTGTAGAACTGCTAATATTAATGCAATGATATATAGTTAAAAAAACTCGAAATTCTCATTTAAAGCCAAAATGTATCAACCATTTTCAATTTCAAAATACATCCAATAATATCATTCGTTTATAGTTTCAAATTATTACATCCACAAAATATACCAACTATCCACAAAATATACCAAATTAACTGTGGCGCACTACTACCTAATCATGTGCAAAAAAAAGTCTTCTCCCAAAATACATTAATCTAAATTAACATGTACATCCACTATTAACTCCCAAAATAAATATCTAAACCTCTAAGCAGTTCACTGCGCCGTCATAGTTCAAAAAACCCATGTACCAAAATTCATGGTTATCAACAGATATAACCTGGATGTATTTTTCAGCAGAATTAGTTCTGCTTGATGAAGAATTAACTGCTTTAAGCTGGTGTAACGGAATAACTACCTATATCAGAAAAACAGACGATGTGTCAGTTAATAGTACAGAAAACTAAGGATGATTAAATTCAGAACTAGAAAAAGAGGCACTGAGAGTCAGTAATATTGACCCTGAAAGACAATCATCTTATATCTTAATGTTGAGAGAGTGACAATAGTAGAAAGGCAATCATTACACTGTTTCACATTGAATCTCGTATAGCATGTCAGTATTATTTCACATCACAAAAGCAGGAACATAAGGACCAAATCGGAATTTCTTTAATTATTAGTCATACAAAAAAAATAACTACAAATTGTATAACTTAAAAGGATGGAAGTGATACAGTTCCCAACTGTTCTATATGCTATATATACTCCCTTCAAAGTGAAAAGTAATCTTGCAAAACTGTTGGCGCATAATTCTTCAAAAATCCAGGACGAAGATCTTGTCAATGTGTATATATATATATATATATATATATATATATATATATGATGTTGCATCTCTGCTTTATTCTATTGCTGTGGCAGTGAGTGAATTGAAGCTGATAGCATGCAGTATGAGATAATTATATTAAGCCATCATCTCCACCAATCATGTTACCTTGGGACACATGACAAGTTAAATACCTATGTACTTTCATATATATATATATATATATATATATATATATATATACACACACACACACACACATACACAAACTTACATACACAAACATATACATATTTGCAAAAATAAAGTAAGAGAATGAAGAATCCCTTGAAATTTGCAAACACATACACAAACATATACATATTCGCCGTGAAATTTGTTTGATTCATTCACCGTAAAATCCCCTATACAGTCCATGTACTTCATCCCTTCTCCTTTCTTCTCCAAGAAAAGTGTATGGGATGATATTTTATTCAAATAAAAGTAAATATATGGTGAAAAATGACATGCATACCATTCATTAATTCATAGAACAATTTGCAAATGCTACTGCGGACTGAAAACTGCATCATATATACCCGAATCAATTTCCTTCCACCTTTTTAGGTAAGAAGTTCAAAAAGGGTAAAAGGGATTGGATATCACATTCTCTCCATGCATTCATCAATACAAGGGATAAGGTCGAAGAGCACTAATCCTCAAACAAAAACAAAACTTATAATAATAATATTCATAAACATTAATAGAAGCAGCTGCCCTTAACTGGGGAATGGTTAGGAGAAATGAAGACCTAAAACTTAAAAGATCTCACAAAATACCATATTCATGTTAAAATCGGGAACCCAAACATATCACAAGGAAAACTACTAAAATAGGGTCCCAATTGATGACAGAATCACAACAACAATTTGGGGCTCATAGCCACATACCACTTGTCAATGCAAAGAACCTAGTGAACCTGCATATCTCTCTATAGAAACTTCTTGTCTTTCAATGGTCCTCTAGGAATCTTGCTCAAAACCTTCACATTGAACACAGCATACTGCTTCTTGATCTCGGCCTCTGCTTTCTCAGCAAAAGCATCAACCTTGTCCTCATACTTCTCATAAAGCACAGGCACCGTGTGCAGCAACACAAAAGCTGTTTTTAAAAGCAAAAGGAAGTCAACTATAGAGATTGGAGAGCCCATAATAATTGATGGAGCACCAATATTACCAAAAAGATCAAGTAGTTTTCTTACCTATGTAGAACAAGGTAAGGAAATTCCAGCAACTCCCAAGAATTGAAAATAACCATAAACCAGCAATCACCTGATATGTGAACAACCATAATTATATTAGTGAAACATAAAATACTCATACAAGTTAACAAAAATATGTATTGTGCATGATCTTCACAACATGACCTATGATCTTGAATTATATCCTTTACCAGCCAAATAAGTAAAACAAGCTGCCATTAATTGTTTGTGTGACTGGACCAAACTGACATCATATATATTATGTGTTGCCTTAAACAGGGGGAAAAATGTAAAAGGAGAAATAATAACACATACAGCAATAAATTTCTTCAGATCTTTCCCTGCTGCAATATCGCGGAGGATTGCCAGAGCTCTGTTGATTTCAATTCTAAGGGCGCCTGCTACACCCAAGACAATATACTCAGGAAATATAACTTCCGGAAATTTGGGTGGAGACCTAATAATGTCGCGAAAAATAATTAGATACTTTTATACTAACAACAAGAGTGTGAGGAATGTTGATAGGCTTACTTGTTGATAAAGGTGGATGCATTCGACCAAAGGAAAAGGACCGCCAGAGCCAGTATTAGGATATGGCATACTAAAGTGAGCAAGTGGTATTCAAGCAATTCGAAAAAGACCCATATAGTAGTGGCAAAACCAAGCACGCCAGCTGAAATCTTTTTGTTTCTCCAGAGAAATATATCAGCAGCTGCAACAGGGACAAGTGTAAGACAGAATATACCAATGAACATTGAATATTAAGAGAGACCACCACCTTCACGGCGACCACCTCTTCCGTAGCCGCCACCACCTCCGCCATATCCACCCTCACGACCAGATCTGACCAGATCTACACCAAACAAATTTCCATCAGATCTGACCAGATCTACACCAAATAAACAGTATACACAAACAAATATACATATAAAGATCGAAATTTGAAAATCGATCAATCTTCGCCTCATGAAAAAAGAGGAAGATGAACGTACCGCTTTAGATAAGTAAAAGTAACATTAGTAACGGTTGTAACCATATAAATCTCTAGGGCTCCAGCTTAAATACAAATACAGATAGAGAGAGAGAGATGAATTCACTTGGAAGATTCAACATGCGTAGATTGTTTCTCTCTCTATAATGCTTTTTAATAATCAGACAGTATATATCCTCCGTGTTTTAATTTTAAGTTTTCACTTCCGCGCTATTTTTTTTAAGCTCCGTGTTTTTTAAATAGATAACATTTTCTTAAAAAAATGTTATAAATTTCAAACAAATTATTGCCCCTTATAAATACATAACGTTTTTGCATATGTATCTATAACGTTTTTTGAAAAAACGTTGTAAAAAAAAACACCACAACGTTTTTTACAAAAACGTTGTTGTTTAAGTGTTATCTTTTTACTATTTTGTAGTAGTGTGGAAAAGAATATGGAGGAAAAATTTGAGGTGTTTGAGGTTTTAGGATATTCCAAATCTTTTAGCTATGCTAGCCTTTGAAATCCTTAAAATCGTGCCAAAATTCGCACTTTTGTGCTTTTGAAAATGTCAAAATGTATTTTAGTAATCATTAATGCATTTAGTGTAAAGATGATAAACGATAGAGTCATCAATGAAGAGTAGCCTAGTGTTGCATGTATTTTTTAAGCCCACTATGGTATGATGTAGTATGACAAAGTCATAAAATAATTTTTAGTATTTTAAAACGTTTAAAGAAGAGTCTATGCTAATTGTTTCGGCTAGACAAATTATTTTAAAAATATCAAAATGTATTTATAAAATTATCACACACCATTAAAGCCATGGTGTGGAGATGAAAAGGATGGAATCCTCAACGTAATGTTAAGATATGCGGTATCATGAAGTCATGAAGTAATGACGGAATCCTCAACGCACTGTCAAGATGATGCGATATCATGAAGTCCTATAAATGAATTTTAGTTATGTTAACTAATCTAAAATAATTTTTAGTTCGTAATGTACGAACAGATTAATGATGTGAGTCTATGCCATTTATTTTTGTTTGGAATATGCATGTGAATGATATTTCTCAATTATAAGATTTGATGATGTGTTTTAAAAGATAAATGAATTAATATGCAAATATGTCTGCATTGATGAAAGATGTAAAGTCCTTAATAGTTAATAGACATTATGTTCTAAAGACTTAGATTGACAAGATCAAAACTGTTAAGTTGATCTCATATGAGTTAATAGCATTGTACAGTCCTTCAAAAGATCACTATGTACAAGGACTATATATAGAAAGATCAAACTTGTTAGGCTGATCTTAAAATGTAATAGATAGGCCTGATCGATCAAAAAGAACAGCAATCTGGCAAGAGAGTTAAAGCAAGAATCGTTGACTACACTCGATCGTAGGGTCTGCAAGTAATCAGCATAACCAGTCATACGCTCATATTTCCAAAGCAGAATCATGGAGTGTTTACTTAAAGATCAT
Organism: Hedera helix; assembly: GCA_947179155.2. Taxonomy (NCBI): domain Eukaryota; kingdom Viridiplantae; phylum Streptophyta; class Magnoliopsida; order Apiales; family Araliaceae; genus Hedera; species Hedera helix. Next base: position 15,385,997 of record OX359270.1, on the reverse strand, counting down.
CAGTATGAAGACCCTGAATGACCGGCAAGCAAACAGAAGATCCAAGCACCAACTCCATCAGCAAGACTGATTGAGAAGAGAAGTGTCATTCAGATAGAAGTCTTATGAAATCACTCAAAGGAAGATCGTAGAGTCTCCTAGGAAGATCGTAGAGTCTGCCTGGTAAACGCAGAATAAGGCTCGAAAAATCGTAGAGTCCTCTCGGCAGATCGTAGAGTTGTCTCGGCATCGTAGAGCTGACTCTCGGGATCGTAGAGTCCATATAGACAATCACTCTACGATTCTCCAAATCTTGTCTACAAACCTAGCAGAATCAAAGAGCAACTTTTACATGAGTATTCAAAATCGCGACAGCAATCCTCATAAAGATTATTCAGTAGGCTGTCCTTGGGCTGTTAAACAAACTGAATGAAGATCTCATACATCTACAGCATCTGGTCTGAACTAAGATCGTAGAGCAGTTTAAATCATAACTCTACGATTGCACTACGACTTACACCATAGGCAAGATCGTAAAGTAGCAAAGCTAAGTCGTAGAGTGAAAAAGGCAAACGCAGAAGTACAACGTTCAAGCAATCGTTAAGTTAAGCTGAAGATATTCAAACGTTACCTGCTTTAAACACCCTTTGAATATTCAGCATAGAATGAAGCTGAAGTTCGTAGAGCAGTCCTCTATGTTAAAAGATTTGACAACTGAAGCTCGTAAAGCAGTCATCAATGATAGAAGATCTAGCGCCTAAAGAATCATAGAGCAGTCCTCTATGACATATAAGCCAAGCAGGGCTAGCAACTGGAAATCGTAGAGCTACATAGCAGAACCAGCAGATGACTCAACGATCAGAAGCAAGAAGCTACAACTGGATTAATAGTCGAGTACTTAAGTGCCAACAAGGATTGAAGACATCTAAGCACTTAAGTCAGTAATCTCAAAATGAGTTGTTAATTACTTCAGAAACATCCACGACAACACTTTATGGCATCTACTATAGAAGAAGTCAGAAATGACAGAATACTTACTTTTGCGTGCTGGGTGTCAGAGCAAAGATTTTTTAGTATCATGTATCAGGCTCAAGAAATCAGAAGACTATGTCCCAACGATCATATTCTCTAAAAGACCTGTTCACTCCAAAGACTGGGAAGAACACGAGACTGACATCTCTACAGTGATAAAGAAGACAAGTCAACAAGTCAGAGCCTGCAGAGCAGCTGATTCTTAAAGTCAAGGAAAACATTTATTGATAAATCAGAAGATTAACTAGCAAAGAATATAATAATCTTTGATGAACAACTCTGAGAGAACAACGGCTAAATTCAGAGAAAGCAGAGCTACAGGTTAACATATCCGAACACGTCAGAAAAGCACTGACACACGCGACAAGAAAGTCAACATTAAAGATATTGAGGATCTGCACAAGGCCGAATGAAATCAACGGGATTTCTTTCAAACGGTAAGATTTGCTCAGATATATAAAGGCCTAAAATAAGAAACAGAGAAAAAGTATAGTTGTTGCAGTTGTTAAATATACGAGAGAAATGATGATAGACAACAACCGATCGTAGAGTGAAACAGAAAATGAATATACTGAAGGACTCTACGATCCATCAGAACACTAACACTGAATTGAGAGAAACATAGAGATGTATAACTCTATTACAAGAGAAGTGTTCAGAGCTACTAGGCACATGGAAGAGAAAAGCTTAAACGCAAACTTGATACATACATGGTAGCAACTGAGTACTAAAAAGAAGGAACAACTGAGTATCAAAAAGAAGAAGCATCACAGTCATCTCAGGAGTTCATCTTGAGGAGCTACCAAGTACCAAAGGAGCTGAAGTACAAAAGCCTAGCAACATATTTGGTGATCTTGAGTAGTTGCTGAATATCATAAAGAAGGAGAATATCAACGACAAACATCAGCAGCATTCAATGATGGATCATAAGTAGCTGCTAAGTACCAGAAGATAAAGAAGATCAAAGTTCATCTTAGCAGCACAACCCAATAAGCATCCAACACACAAAAGAGGGTCAAAGAATCCTTGCCCGAATGGCTAAAAAGAAATCAAGTCTGCTGGACTTGTTGAGTACCGAAGGGTACAAGAGATTCTAAGTCTGCTGGACTTAGTCTATAGTCCAAAGCTGCTAGCTTTGATGAGGGCAAGAGTGTCCTAGTCTTAATGTGACTAAAGGAACCAAAGCTGCTAGCTTTGATGAGGGCGAGAGTGTCCTAGTCCAGAGGACTAAATCTTAGTGGATTTCCTACTGTCAAGTAGAAGAGTGGAGTAGGAGTTATTCAGTCTCCGAACCACTATAAATCTCTTGTGTCATTTACTTTATGTCTTTTATATTCTGCACAATAGCTGCTTTCACCCATACTAGATTAACACACTAAAATGAAATGACTCATATTTCTTAAAGGGGTTAATTAAAAGTAAAATCCGTTGTGCTTGAATTGATTCTATCATTAATAACTAATATGCTTTCGTTACAAAAGTAAAAAGTTTTTAAATGATCTATTCAACCCCCCCCCCCCCTTCTAGATCTCTATTGTGTCCACGGGGACTAACAATTGGTATTAGAGCAGGTTCTCACAAATATGTTAAAGCATACGCTTTGAGTTGATCCATGACACAAATTTAAATTAGTGTTAAATCTCGGTATTGGGTATAAAAGACAAAATGAATTTAATCTCACCAGTTGAAAATTGTTTGTACAGGGAATCCAATGAAGAAGCTGCCTAAGGTCATTCGTGCTTAACCATGTGCTTAAAAGAATTATCTTCTTCAGTCAAATTGAGCTAAGGGAAATCAGTAGGGTAATGGAGGAAGAATACAGATGCAGCAAGAGTTATGATTCTTTCCATTTAAAAAGGAATCTATAATCTAAAAGTGATTGAGAAGCTCTACAAATGATGAACTAGGACATTCACTCCTTCATCAACCGTCAACGATTAAATCTATGGACTTCTCAACTATGTGTGTCATTGCCCTTCTCAACAACCATAACCTGAGCTATATGAAGAAATCTATAGTGTCACAAATGAAAACCGGAAGGACTGCAAATCATTGTAATAACAGTTATGCTTCATCAAAATCAGATCCACTGGTTGTCAAGTAATTGACAACAGTGAGGTATTTTATCCTATCTCCTCCAAGTACTGAAGTTATCAATTATTGTATTGCATGACAAGTTATTTTTTTTATCCTCATTTCTCAGAATCTTGTAAAAGAATCATTATCCTTCTAAATACTCTCGTCAAACCATGTCATATCTTTTATTAAATATTACTTGTACTCATGTAAGAGCGTTCTCAACTGATAAAGAAAAATGAGTGTTAAGATTGATTTTAACCTTCTAAATTGAGGAAAACTTGAAAATTTATTTTTAGCTATACTCACTTCCTTACATTAACTCTGTTTCTCTCAAAATCCAAAGAGGTAGCCTTGATTGGTATTTATCCTACCTTAACTTTCTTTAGAGTTACTTTCGATTTGGTTTTAATCTGAGTTCTTGATAAATCGTAGAGTATGATCATATCTATTGTTGCACTCTGAAGGATCATAGAGATTGATCAACTCTACGAGCCATTGAAGCACAACACATAGAACTGATCATCACTCCACTAAAGTTCAAAAATTCAGTACTTCATGAAAAGTGATTTATCAATCTTAAACCTCTCACACACATACTCATTTAGCATAAAATAACTGGCATAATTCATTCACTACTATGCACATTGAGTTTTCAAAATATGACAATGTTAGATACTTAAAATTACTAACCTCTCAGGACCCAAATAAGTGTGGGTACCAAATTAGAAAATTTAACCTGCAGGTGTCTTGACTGATCCAAAGACCACTCAAAAAGGAACTAGATTAAAGAGAAATTCAAGGACAAGGGTCTCATCAAAGTGCGAGTCAACTCTACTATCACCGAAAGCTGAGAATACAAAGCCTACGATCATAGTGTCAGAAAAAGGGATTTTAGCAAAGCCATATCTGAGGAAAACTCTTTATAAATCCATTGATGGAGAATCAAATCATAAGGAGGCAGTATCAAGTATGGAGAAGCAACATTCTGTCAAGCTTAGCAATGCACAGGGCAAAGTCTAACAATGTCAGGCCAACTCTACGATCACAGCACCAGTCAAAGAATCGTAGAATAGACAGTACTAAGGAAAGTACTCTACGAACCTAAGATAAAGAGTCACTGAAAGACAAGTTATCTCAGAGATGGAAGTTGACCGTGGGGGAGCGATAGTCAGCTAAGTTCAACAAAAAGTGAAGAAGTTATCAGAACCTATTAAATCTTCATCTCCAAATCGAATAGTCTCTAAACTCTATGTTTGATAACCTGTTCTGCCATAATTACTCCAAGTCATAGAGTCACTATGATCAACGACTAGATCGTAGAATATAATGTGTCTACAATCACACTCCACATAAATCACCCTTTCATTGAACCTTTCACATCCTCTTACCAGCTCACAGTTCATGTCATATAGTGATTAACATTCCCTCTTTCATATCAAAGTAGTCTTTTCTCAGATAAAGCGCCTCAGAGACAAATCAAGTCCTAAGTTTCAAACTAAGAGGCATGCCCTCTCTGAGCTTCCTGAACTCTGCCAAAAGACTGAGCGTTTTACATCACCTGTATTCCTTCTGAGCTCCAGGTGTAAAGGGAAAAAGAAATTTTCTCCAACCAAAGTCGTTATTCGTAAATGAATGATCCACCTGCTGTTTGTACAAAAGAAGAAAATTGTGCAAAGAAATCTCTAGCATTCTGCATTGGTGACCAAAAGTCTTTTCTAAGGATAATCGTAGAGTGAAGAGCAAGTCACTCTACGAACTGACCAAGGTGTCTGTCAAACAGGGAAGTAATGTTCACGCTCTCCAAACTCAAGTGAGTCAGTTATGCATCAGTTACAATAAATGCAAAAGTGAAGGCCACGTCCTGCAAATGAATACCCTACACGTGTCTTCTACAAAACTTACGAGGGAACTGACATAAGCCAAAATTTTCAAACTGACGATTGTCCTTTCCCATCAGTTATCAGTATCCATTTCTCAAAACCGTGCAAACTCATCCTGTACCAAAACCATTGTTGAAACCCAGCAAATCTTCAAACCCTAAACACAAAAGACCCCTGATATCTATACATCTCGATCACACCCTTGTCATTCTCTGAAATCGTCATTTGACCAAACACTCTTTTTACAAAACCATTGATATGGAAAACTGTCAAGTTGTTTCTGGCATCCAACTCGGCTTTGATAAGTTTAAGTCCTCTGAAAAGAAATTCAAGGATATTCTTACAATAGTGCAGGAAGCTGGTTTCTCAGACTGTTTGGGGGCAAACACCAAGGTCTACTCTGTTCTGGTAAAAGAGTTCTATAGGAACGCAGTTGTAAACAATGATGAGTTAGTTTCAAGAGTTAGAGGAGAAAGACTCAATAGATGATACCGAAATCAACAAGTGTCTGGGAATTACTGTTGGAGATCTATCATCACTTGAAGACATAGATACAGTTGAAGGAATGAGGAGGATGGGTTATGTAAAGAAAACCCAACTAAAGGGTATGAAGAAAAAGGAGTTTCCAGAAGAGTTCGAGTTCCTGGCAGAGTAGTAGGCAAATGTATCCTATGCAAAGACACCGCTCATGACACTGTAAGTGATCCTCAACTAAGAATCATGTCTGCTATTGTCATGAGGAAGAACATAAACTTTGGTGCCATACTATTTGACTTGTTAGTCAAGGAGGTTGAGAAAATAAAGGCTCCTGGGAAGCCAATCTCAAAAGTATTCTATGGACGATTCTTAAGTATCATACTGAAGCGGAAACTGCAAGATAAGATTAGGGATGATGAGGGGGAGGCTTTGAATGTCCACAAAGTTATGTCTCCTAAACTGTTTGACAACTGGAAGAAGAATCCCATGGAAAATAAGAGGTTAAGGATGACTAGCAGCAGCAAGAAAGATTCGAAGGAAAGCAAAGGAAAAAGGAAAGCATGTTCAAGTAAAGATGATTCATCTGATGAGTCTCTATCATTTGGATTCATCTCACCAAAATCATCCATCAAGAAGTTGAAAACTGAAAAGATCAAGCCTGCAAAAAGACAAAGTGCTCGTCTTCAACAAATGATGAAATCTCTGGGGAATAAAAAGGCAGGAGATGGTTCACCTAACTTCATTGATCTCAGTGATGAAAGTAAGGAGGTACCTGTTGAAGAAAATGTGACTCCAAGTGAGTCAAAATCTGGAAGTGAAGAAATGTTTACTGCAGAAACAGTTGATGAAGTAAGAGAAGACGATGTTAGTGGAACATTGAGAAATAAAGAACAGTTAGAAGAAACAACTGCTGAACCTGTCAAAGCTTCAAAGGAATCAATTTCTAAAGCTAAAGACTCTGACAAAGGGAAAGGAAAGGAAACAACATTCGGAGATAAAGATCAAGAAGACTCGAGCTCTGAAAATGCTGAGTCAGAAAGTCTTAATCATCATGTTCCAGCAGCCTCACCATCAAGTATTCGAAGAAGGATTATATTGGAAGCAGTTGAAAAGCCAGGAGCCATGTTGCCAAACAAATGGATTGATCACGGCAATGGTCAAATCAGAGTAGCTTCAATAACCATGGAAGATTTACTGAGCAACTTTGAAGACATCGAGCTCGATCGAACCACAGTTTTATATGATCATAAGGGTCAGGAGTTAAGAAGGTTCTACCCTTGGATGCCCTGGTTAAAAGCTATCTGTTTCAGAGATACGAGCTTCATCAGTTGGTGTTATACTTACTTTCCTAATCTAAAGTTGGTTTCTCAGAACTTCCCAAGAGTTCAATCATTTCCAACTCTGCTGATCAAAAATGTCCAACACTTCAAAACCTACCGTCATGCAGAAAGTATATTCATTCCTTATTCACTGTTGATCAATCAAGATGAAAGTCAGAAGAAAAATAGACTCGTAGAGTCAAGGGCCGTAAAGCATCCTGACTCTATGACTGTAACAAACCAGTCTCAGCCAAATATTCCCAGCAAATCACCCTCTGATATTCCTTCATCATCAAACAATGACTTCTTTGATACAATCACCGCTCTTGAGAACATCTTCAAGAATTCTACCACAGCAGGGGCTATATCTGGAGCAGACGAATTCTACAAAGAAGTGCAAGCATCTTTTTCAAACATATCTTTCAAGCTTCTTCAACAAGATCAGTTAAATCAGAAGTCATCAGAAAATCAGCAGAAAGAAATTCTGAAACTTCGGAAGAACAATGAAGAATCTATTGCATCTCTTTCGGAAAAGATAGAGAATTTAAATCAATCTCTGTCTCAGACCATTGAGCTCACTCAGCAGGATCTAAAGATTGAAATTGGAAACACATCCTACCTGGTCGAGCAGCTCATGGTAAATTTTCAGCAGCTCTCTCAGACTATTGATGACAAAAAGGGGGAGAAAAAGAGAAAGAGGATCAGGATGAAACGAATGAAGCTAAAGGAGAAGAGCAAGAAGAAGCAGAAAAGAAAACAGGCAAAGGAAGCCTTGAAGGCAAGAACTGAGGGGGAGCCAGACGAAGATATGAAGTCATCAGCTGAGGGGGAGCAGAACTAACAGATAAGCAGCAACAACATGTAGATCATTCAGAAGACATACAAATACAAAGGAAGGTACATCTCAAACTGAAATAGTATGATCTGGATCCAGTGGTTAGGATGTTGTGTAATCTGTATTTAAGTATTCAATCAATGACATTCATATTTTCTGCTCTAGTAATACAGTAGCTCACTGTATAGTAAGATTCATTCATCAATTGCATAAGCATCTAGTATTATTGTTTTGTCATCATCAAATAGGGGGAGATTGTTTGGAATATGCATGTGAATGATATTTCTCAATTATAAGATTTGATGATGTGTTTTAAAAGATAAATGAATTAATATGCAAATATGTCTGCATTAATGAAAGATGTAAAGTCCTTAATAGTTAATAGACATTATGTTCTAAGGACTTAGATTGACAAGATCAAAACTGTTAAGTTGATCTCATATGAGTTAATAGCATTGTACAGTCCTTCAAAAGATCACTATGTACAAGGACTATATATAGAAAGATCAAACTTGTTAGGCTGATCTTAAAATGTAATAGATAGGCCTGATCGATCAAAAAGAACAGCAATCTGGCAAGAGAGTTAAAGCAAGAATCGTTGACTACACTCGATCGTAGGGTTTGCAAGTAATCAGCATAACCAGTCATACGCTCATATTTCCAAAGCAGAATCATGGAGTGTTTACTTAAAGATCATCAGTATGAAGACCCTGAATGACCGGCAAGCAAACAGAAGATCCAAGCACCAACTCCATCAGCAAGACTGATTGAGAAGAGAAGTGTCATTCAGATAGAAGTCTTATGAAATCACTCAAAGGAAGATCGTAGAGTCTCCTAGGAAGATCGTAGAGTCTGCCTGGTAAACGCAGAATAAGGCTCGAAAAATCGTAGAGTCCTCTCGGCAGATCGTAGAGTTGTCTCGGCATCGTAGAGCTGACTCTCGGGATCGTAGAGTCCATATAGACAATCACTCTACGATTCTCCAAATCTTGTCTACAAACCTAGCAGAATCAAAGAGCAACTTTTACATGAGTATTCAAAATCGCGACAGCAATCCTCATAAAGATTATTCAGTAGGCTGTCCTTGGGCTGTTAAACAAACTGAATGAAGATCTCATACATCTACAGCATCTGGTCTGAACTAAGATCGTAGAGCAGTTTAAATCATAACTCTACGATTGCACTACGACTTACACCATAGGCAAGATCGTAAAGTAGCAAAGCTAAGTCGTAGAGTGAAAAAGGCAAACGCAGAAGTACAACGTTCAAGCAATCGTTAAGTTAAGCTGAAGATATTCAAACGTTACCTGCTTTAAACACCCTTTGAATATTCAGCATAGAATGAAGCTGAAGTTCATAGAGCAGTCCTCTATGTTAAAAGATTTGACAACTGAAGCTCGTAAAGCAGTCATCAATGATAGAAGATCTAGCGCCTAAAGAATCATAGAGCAGTCCTCTATGACATATAAGCCAAGCAGGGCTAGCAACTGGAAATCGTAGAGCTACATAGCAGAACCAGCAGATGACTCAACGATCAGAAGCAAGAAGCTACAACTGGATTAATAGTCGAGTACTTAAGTGCCAACAAGGATTGAAGACATCTAAGCACTTAAGTCAGTAATCTCAAAATGAGTTGTTAATTACTTCAGAAACATCCACGACAACACTTTATGGCATCTACTATAGAAGAAGTCAGAAATGACAGAATACTGACTTTTGCGTGCTGGGTGTCAGAGCAAAGATTTTTTAGTATCATGTATCAGGCTCAAGAAATCAGAAGACTATGTCCCAACGATCATATTCTCTAAAAGACCTGTTCACTCCAAAGACTGGGAAGAACACGAGACTGACATCTCTACAGTGATAAAGAAGACAAGTCAACAAGTCAGAGCCTGCAGAGCAGCTGATTCTTAAAGTCAAGGAAAACATTTATTGATAAATCAGAAGATTAACTAGCAAAGAATATAATAATCTTTGACGAACAACTCTGAGAGAACAACGGCTAAATTCAGAGAAAGCAGAGCTACAGGTTAACATATCCGAACACGTCAGAAAAGCACTGACACACGCGGCAAGAAAGTCAACATTAAAGATATTGAGGATCTGCACAAGGCCGAATGAAATCAACGGGATTTCTTTCAAACGGTAAGATTTGCTCAGAGATATAAAGGCCTAAAATAAGAAACAGAGAAAAAGTATAGTTGTTGCAGTTGTTAAATATACGAGAGAAATGATGATAGACAACAACCGATCGTAGAGTGAAACAGAAAATGAATATACTGAAGGACTCTACGATCCATCAGAACACTAACACTGAATTGAGAGAAACATAGAGATGTATAACTCTATTACAAGAGAAGTGTTCAGAGCTACTAGGCACATGGAAGAGAGAAGCTTAAACGCAAACTTGATACATACATGGTAGCAACTGAGTACTAAAAAGAAGGAACAACTGAGTATCAAAAAGAAGAAGCATCACAGTCATCTCAGGAGTTCATCTCGAGGAGCTATCAAGTACCAAAGGAGCTGAAGTACAAAAGCCTAGCAACACATTTGGTGATCTTGAGTAGTTGCTGAATATCAGAGAGAAGGAGAATATCAACGACAAACATCAGCAGCATTCAATGATGGATCATAAGTAGCTGCTAAGTACCAGAAGATAAAGAAGATCAAAGTTCATCTTAGCAGCACAACCCAATAAGCATCCAACACACAAAAGAGGGTCAAAGGATCCTTGCCCGAATGGCTAAAAAGAAATCAAGTCTGCTGGACTTGTTGAGTACCGAAGGGTACAAGAGATTCTAAGTCTGCTGGACTTAGTCTACAGTCCAAAGCTGCTAGCTTTGATGAGGGCAATAGTGTCTTAGTCTTAATGTGACTAAAGGAACCAAAGCTGCTAGCTTTGATGAGGGCGAGAGTGTCCTAGTCCAGAGGACTAAATCTTAGTGAATTTCTTACTGTCAAGTAGAAGAGTGGAGTATGAGTTATTCAGTCTCCGTACCACTATAAATCTCTTGTGTCATTTACTTTATGTCTTTTATATTATGCACAATATCTGCTTTCACCCATACTAGATTAACACACTAAAATGAAATGGCTCATATTTCTTAAAGGGGTTAATTAAAAGTAAAATCCGCTGTGCTTGAATTGATTCTATCATTAATAACTAATATGCTTTCGTTACAAAAGTAAAAAGTTTTTAAATGATCTATTCAAAATGGTAAAGGATTAAAATATTATCAAATGGTAAATAATATTTGTAAATGATTAAAATATTATCAAATAGTGAATAGTATTTGTAAATGATTAAAATATTATTAAATGGTTAATAATATTAGTAAGAGATTATAATATTATTAAATGGTTAATAATATTAATAAGTGATTAAAATATTATTAAATGATTAATAATATTAAGAAGTGATTAAATGGTGAATAATATTTGTAAATTATTAAAATATTATCAAATAGTGAATAATAGTTGTAAATGATTAAAATATTATTAAATGGTTAATAATATTAGTAAGAGAATAAAAATATTATTAAATTGTTAATAATATTAATAAGTGATTAAGATATTATTAAATGGTTAATAATATTAATATGCGATTAAAATATTATTAAATGGTTAATAATATTAATAAGTGATTTAAATATTATTAAATGGTTAATAATATCAATATGTGATTAAAATATTATTAAATGATTAATAATATTAATAAATGATTAAAATATTATTAAATGGTTAATAATATTAATAAGTGAGTAAAATATTATTAAATGATTAATAATATTAATAAGTGAGTAAAATATTATCAATGGTAGATAATATTTTGAAATATTTGGTACATTATTAAATGTCCGAATCATTAAGTTATGTAAAAGAAAAAAGTTTTAATTGAATTAAACCAAAGTTAATAGGACGTTTGTGACTAATCTAGACAACTTATTAAAAGTGGGTCGTACGAAGAATGTGTAATGAATGCGTAAGTTGGTTAAGTGTACCCGACATGTCCAATTAGGTTTAGGCTAGGGTTTTTGTCCAAAACTTAAGGGTTTATTTGTCGGACATCTTAAGAGTTAATAAGTTGAAGTTAAGGTCTTAAGTTAAGACTAATTAATAGTCATTGTAACTAATGATTATGTCGATTTTATATATAAATTGTAGGCTGAACGAATAACGCAAATAAGCGTAAATGGTAAAGCGAACCATGCAAGTTTTTCAGAAGTTGCTCCTATGTGCATTAATATGCTACAATTTGATATTATATTATTGATATAGAGATATATTGATGATATTTGGGTTATGTGAAAAGCACGAGGTATGATTACATGTGAAAATATGAAGCATGAATTGCTAGATACTAGTTAATTATTATAAGAAGTATGAAAAATTCATAAAATGAGAAGCATGAAATGCATGATATAAGAATAAAATGCAGAGCATGTATAATATGTGAAGCATGTAATGTGTTATGTGTAACTGTTAAACTTATTAAGCCGTCGTGCTCACTCTTGCTTAAAACCAACATTTTTAGATAGTGCAAGTTATTCGAAATTTTTGATAAAGATCAAGAAACAGGAATGCATATTACTTTCACTGAAGGTCTAAATGTCTATTGTAGATATCAGTCTGAATTAAACAGGTAAAATGACTGTGTGGTATAAGACTTAGTTGGTATGTAATATGAGTGTTAAATACTCAAAATGATTGCAATAGAATGTCGTATCATATATGATATTGAGACATACTAGGTTTGTTTAAAGATTGCAATTCTGGAATAGAAAGAGATGTTGTAGAATTGTAATAAATAATTATTTAGCAATTATAATATTGCTGTAATTCATAAACAATAAGAAAAGTGTAGTACTAGTGTTGAACCGAATTTCGATGTTCGAGGGACCTGGATTCGGGGTCATCACAATGTGTGTATATTTGGAATTTTAAGGAATTGATATTGAATGATTGAATTAAGATAATCGTGATATGATGTATAAAGAGAAAAAGATAATACTCTCAAATGTGAGTATAAGGAATGTAGATTTCATGTACGATTTAAGTTGATATATGTGTGTGAAGTTATCTGTGATACCCCAGGAATTTTAGAATAATTCCAAATAAGGATTATGATGAATCAAGTAAAGGTTAGTATTTAAAACCTAGTGTTGAACGATAAAAGTATTAAGAAATGATTATGGAATGAAAAGAAGATTCACGAATATGAATTAAGAAGATAAGGATGAATGTGCAGAGTATAAATGATGTGCAATAGAGGGTATGAAATAAGTGAATGGAGTAAGGAGATGTGCGATTAAAGAAAGAAAAATTTTAGAGAATGAGAAATTATCTTGTAAGAGTATCAAGAGACAAATTAAAGTGTTATTAATAAAATTTTAGAGAATTGTGAAATGTAATATTACAAAGAAATTATGAATTAAGTTAAGAATTTAAATATTCTGACAGTTATGATCATTATGGGAGTATCCATGTGAGTTATGGGAATTAATGAGGTAAAATATGATTATTATAGATTAAATTGTTATTCATCAAGATAAAGATATAGTAATGTGTTATAAACAAAATACGTATGATTATTACAATAAGTATGATTCCGAGGACGGAATCCTGTTAAGGGGGGAAGAATGTGAGGATCCGAATTTTCAGAAATTCTTTAATAAAAATTAAATAAGAATTAAATTGATAAAATTATCAAGGTTGTTAAATTAATTATTATTTTATGTAGTTTATGGTATGTGATGAGATTTAATTAGTAAATTAAATCTGTGCAGAGATTATGATAAATTGTATTGAATTTAAGTAATTGAAAAGTAAATAAATTGTTTAAAAACAATTTATTAAGAATAAGAGCAATTTCAGATAAATGTACATTAATTTGTACAATTAAATTGTTATGAAAATGTGGAAATTTAGATTTAGAGAAAATTATATGGTAATGTGAGAAGTAAGATTTAAATATGTATATTTATATATGTGAATGTTTAATTGATAATTATAAATTTCATTAATTATGGAAGTAAAAGGATTAATAATTAAATTAATCCAATTTTAAATGAAAAGCGAATGAGGAAGTTAATAAAATTGTAATTATTGATTTAATTAAGAATTATGGTGAAAATTTAGAAATTGATGGAAAAGAAATGTAATTATATAAATTATATAATAATAAATTATATAATTTATATAAGAAAATTAAAGTGATGTTTAAAGGAAATTATAATTATATAAATTATATAAGGATAAATTATATAATTTATATAAGAGAATTAAAATAATGAGAGAGTTAATAAATGTGAAATTATTGATTACTTGATAATTATGGAGGAATTTAAGAAATTATTTAAGAAATGAGAATGTAAATATATAAATTGTATAATATTAAATTATATAATTTATATATAAAGAAATTATTGTAAATATTAAAGAAAATGAATAATAAATAAGAAAAAGCAATGTTTTAAGTTATTAAAAATTATATTTATGTATAATCGAATTATTATGACTTTTATGAAGGATAATATTTCGGAAACGTGAACATGTTAATGTAACATGTTGTCCAAGTAACGAAGCGAAAAATTATGAAAAATAATTTTTATAAGTCATATGAATTATTTTATGATTTTTGGAGGTATAAATTACCTCATTTAATTACATACATATCATTATGCGTGTACAAAATTTGTCAAATAAAATACCGAAAAAGGTATTAATATTACTCATAAATCATGTTATGATTTTTAGTGAATTAAAATAAATATTTTATATATATTATATAAAATATTTATTACACGTAATAATTACGTAATGTATTTAATTAATTAATTTGCATGCAAATTTGGAATTTATCCGAAATTGGAACGTTCGAGAGAGGGGCTAAGTCGGTGGAAAGTTTTTTTAAGCAACTTGGGAGTATTATAAAGCCAACAAAAGAAGCAAAGAAGAAGAAAAGAAAAAAAAACAAAAAGTAACAAAAACACAACTCTCTTTCTCTCTTTGCTCTTCCACCGAAACACCACCACCATGCCATCCGAAACTCCATGGCCACCAAGAGATGAAGAAATATGTGGTGCCATCAAGAGGAAAAAAATTACAAGCCAAGGAAGGTATAAATTATTTTTATGTAATTTATTGTTGTAATTATGATGTTAAATAAATTTTATGGAAAATTAGAAATTATTTAGAATAATTATTCTAAATAATTTTTGAATGCATAGTTATGAATTATATGATTTTTAGAGGTATTATGTTGTGAAATTGAGGAACAAAAATGGTGTTAGGATGTTAAGTTGGTATACTGTTCGGGAGAAAGAAGAAGAAGAAGAAAGCGCGCGGCAGCCAATTTTTTTTAGCCGCAGGGTATTAAACGGCGCCGTTTTGGGCATGCGGAAGGGTCATCCGCGCAATACGTGGGGCTCAGAAAAGGGCCGAGAAATGACGTCGGTTTGATGGCGTCGGCAGAGGCAAGGTCGCGCATGGCCCGACCGACGGCAACGCTGGAAATTACCAACGTGCCCCTGCCATTTTCCGTTAATACCGAATGTGTCCTTTAGCCACGGAAATGACATAATTGTCCCCGAACTTTTTAGAAAATACCGGATGTATCCCTAGGGGCGCGAAAATTACGGATAAGCCCCTGAGCTTTTCTGTTAATGCCGGTCATGTCCCTAAAGCCGCGGAAATTACTAAATTGCCCTCAGAAATTAGTTTTAATTGAAATAAATGTTTAAAAATTGTTTAAAAATCATAGAAAATTATAGGAAAATAGTAAAAATATAGAAATAATGTTTGGGCATTTAATTTAATATTTTTGTAAAAATATTAAATATTGGAGATTAATATTTAAATATTAATCCATTAAGTTTAAAGGGTAGAAAGTGAATAAAGGAAAATTCGGACAACTGAATGTGCTAAAATTTATCTGATAAGCCGGGTTGCCCGTATTGAAGGTGTTAATATTAAGTTAAATTAATATAGTGAAGGAACGAGATTAATATAATTAACTATATTATTTAATAATTAACCCGGTACCCTAAAATAAATCGTTGGGTAGGGTTAATTACGTTATAGATGATATTAATTAATTAAATTAATATCATGAAAGGATAAATAATTATTATTTGATTATTTTATGATCATAGGTTGATCGAGTTAAGGGTTTGAGCTATTCATTTAAATAACTGGACGCCAGGCAAGTTCTTCAGTCCCTTTTATGTTAAATGTTGAACTATTATGATATGCAATTCTTGTTTTAAATGCATACAAATTATGTGTTATGTGATACGTGTTTAATATGACCACAATGTGTTCTTTGTGCAACGATATGAGATATATTGCTATAGTTGAAGCACAAGCACATGATATTTGACACACACCCATCATGTTAAGGTATGTGCTACGTGAAGCATGAACTGTTGAACTTGCTGAGTCGATGTGCTCATTACTTGTTTAATAAACATTTTTGCAGGAAAGAAATGAAATTCAAGAATATTGGATTAAGTTTGAGATGAGTTGCCTAGAAGGTAGAAAACGTGATTGTTATATTGTTAATAATAGAATTCAATGTGAGAAAATTGTTTATTTACTGTGATGAATTGTATGTATATATAAGTTGAATCTGGATATGATAAAAGTTCAATTATGAACTGTGATTGGTCAGGATAATTGTTACGGTAGAAATTATTATATGTTTGATTACGAATGACGCAACAAGGAATATTTATATGAAAATAAATAACAGTAAATTTTAAATGATGAGTTTTATGATACGTGTAAAAGAAAGAAAAAGTTAAGGTTGCGATCCAGGGACTAGGATCCAGATGTAAAGATTTTAAACATCCAAATATTTTAATACAACGATTGAATCAAGAAACAAAAAAATTTATATGAGAATTTTGATAATTGATGATTTTAAAATCAATTATTGGATTAAAGAAGGAGATTAAAGATTTATTAACGGACTGAAATTTGGACGTAAGGAAAATAATGTTTCATAAATATGAAAATTAAGGTAATAAAGTGGATCGAATTTCGGGGACGTTACATTATCAAGCAAAAGGGCGTAAAAGTCATAATAAAAGTGATATGATCGTAAATGGTTAAAGGAATGGATTTTGGTAATCCGAACAGGATTCGCTTTTCGAGAAAGTGATTTATGGAAAAGTGAGCAAACTGAAATTTTGAGATATCGGGAATTGAAATTGATTAAATGGGGGAGCAGAAAGGGTTCGTAGGGATAGGAAAATGTATTTTGTGGTTAATAAAAATTAATTAGTCGGATTATGATTAAATGGCTAATTAAGCTATAGAACAAGACTACGTGAATGTAGTGTACGTGAATGTAGGGTAGTGAAAAATGAATGACCTAGTCGGTCGATTGAAAGAAATACCAAGTTAAATGAGCATGAAATGAATTAATTGGAGAAAAATATAAAAGTTCCTTAAAATGAAAAATTAGTATGAAATGCAAAAATCTAGCAACTTTGGCTTTAGACCAAAATGCCCTCAACAATTTAGTTAATGACCATTGTGTCCTAAATGGTAAAATGACTAAAATACCCTTGACAAATTGAGTAATGACCTATATGTGTCCCAAGTGATGAAATGTTAAAAATGCCCTTGACTTAAAGTGTGAAATGACCAAAATGCCCTTAGATTGATTTAACCAAGGTTAAGCTAAGTTAACTCAAATTGAGTTAACTCTCATATAATTAACAAGCTAGCAAGTCTTCTTCATTTTTTTTTTGCTGGAAAAACAACCCTGAGAGAGAGAAACACCATGGAAGCCATGCAAGTTGAGAAGAAAAGCTTGAAATCTTGATGATCAGATGGTTGGATGGTCATGAAGCAAGAAGAAATGACGAAGCCTTTGTCGTGAGGAAACTTTTTGTGTAAAGAAGTTGGTCATCCAATAAGGTATAAGGATATTCAAGCCATAAAACTTGTCATTTATGCATTTAAATTTAAGACTTAGAGTAGTCATGCTTGTATTTGTGGCTAAGTGTGAGATTTATGTAAGTCATGTGCTATATGTGAGTTATATGATGAAACCCTAGGCTTGAAAGTGGTAGAACAAAGGTGGTGTATTTTTTATGTCTAAATTCAAAGCTAGAAAACATGATTTATGAATGATCATGTGTTATATGTGGCTAGAAGTGATGAAAACCTAGATGGAGAGATTGAACATGAAGAAATCATATGTATTTTTATGCTAGATAGCTTCAAAGAATCATAAATGAATGAGAAGTATAATTTGTGAAGGAAATATACAATATTAGGCTATATTTTTCATGTAGACTAAATGTAACGCCCCGAAAATCCCCGTATTAACTACAGGCGACCTCGTGCGTTATTGTACAACCTTCTTTAACTCATTCATAATTTACAACAGAGTTATTAAAAATTTTAACATAATCCTGTCTCAGAATCGCAGTCTTTAATCATTATATTACAACTTTGAGATCATATATATACTGACTTAATTATCCTATCTATTATCCTTATACATAAGGACAACCTCTGAAAATAATCTATATATGTTCTTTCAACATATTGGGTTTGCTAATCTATAGCACATTTAAGACATAACAATCTTCACAAGTAATACCCACAGAGATAATTTATTATATCGCAGGGTTTTACTATAAAAGCACCTACGCTTCGATCTTGATAACTCGTTAGTAAATCTTCATCTTCGCCTCTACCAGAGTAATCATCTTCCTCAAGCTTTTCTGTAATGTTTTGTTTTAAGCAAGGGTGAGCACGACAGCTGTGAGGATATCTGAATTTCCAGGATTTCTTTAATAATATTAAATGAGAATTTAATTGATAAAATTATCAAAATTATGTAAATTATTTATGATATAAGTAATTTATAGTGTGTGAAGGAATTTAATTGGAAAATTAAATATGTATCAAGATGGTGATGAATTGTGTGGATTTAAAATAAATAAAAAAGTAAACAAATTATTTGGAAACAATTTATGAAGAATAAGAGAAATTCCATGTAAAGGTACAATAAATTGTACAATTAAATTGTTATGAAAATGTAGAAATTACGATTTGATTGAGGTTATGTGGTAATGTGAAATATATGAAATTAGATATGTATATATATACATTTGTATATATATATAAATGTATATATTTAAGTGATAATTATAAATGTTATTAATTATGGAAATTAAAGGATTAATAATTAAATTAATCCAATTTTAAATGAAAAGCGAATGAGGAAGTTAATAAAATTGTAATTATTGATTTTAGATTTAATTAAGAATTATGGTGGAAATTTAGAAATTTATTGAGAAGAAATGTAATTATATAAATTATATAATAATAAATTATATAATTTATATAAGAAAATTAAAGTGATGTATAAAGGAAATTATAATTATATAAATTATATAAGGATAATTATATAATTTATATAAGAGAATTAAAATAATGAGAGAGTTAATAAATGTGAAATTATTGATTAATTGATAATTATGGAGGAATTTAAGAAATTATTTAAAAGGAGAATGTAATTATATAAATTATATAATATTAAATTATATAATTTATATATAAAGAAATTAACGTGAAATGTAAAGAAATGAAACTAAATGAGGAAAAAGGAATGTTTTAATTCATTAAAAATTATGCTTATGTATAATAGAATTATTATGACTTTTATGAAGGATAAAATTTCAGAAACATGAACATGTTAATGTAACATGATGTCCAAATAACGAAAAATAATTTTTATAAGTTATATGGATTATTTTATGAATTTTGGAGTTATAAATTACTTCATATAATTACATGCATGTCATTATGCGTGCAAAATTTGTCAAGTAAAGTACCCAAAAAGGGTCTAAATATTATTCATAAATCATATTATGAATTTTGGTAAATTAAAATAAATATTTTGTATTTATTATATAAAATATTTATTACACGAAACAATTACGAAATGTATTAAATAAATAGTTTACGCATGATTTGTGGAATTTTCGAGAGAGGGAAAGACGGTGGACTTTGTTGAGTTTCCAAACCAATTTATTTCGGTGGCTATTAAAGGAAAAGAAGTAAAAAGAAAAAGGAAAGCACAAAGACAAAAATAAAACAAAACAATAAAAACACAATTTCCTCTCTTTGCTCCACTCGACCACCACCGCCAGAAATCACCATCACCGGGAAGAAAAGAATATATTTGGCACCAACAAAGGTGAACAACAAGCTTCAAGGAAGGAGTTTTAAGGTATAAATTAATTAATTTATCTTATTTTGTGTATTATTGAAAATGAAATAATTTTGTAGAAAATTTGTAAATAATTAATATAATTATTCTAAATAATTTTAGAATGCATATATATGAATTATGTGATTTTTAGAATAATTTTGTGGTGAAAAAGTGGATTAAAAATGGAAATTGTTGGAAGTTGGCGCACTGTTCACGACTGAAGAAGATGAACAGTAAAAGGGTCGACCGCGTATTGCGCGCGGTCAGTTTTTTTTTGTTCCGCCCAGATAAAAACGACGCCGTTTTGGGCGTGTAGGCAGGCCGCGCAACGCGCGAAAGAAATTTTTGGAAGAAGGGATGAAATGACGCCGTTTGGCATCGACTGTGGAGGGGCCGCGCGCCATGCGCGGCTGACACAATGGGCGAAAATGACGAAAATACCCCTGGTCTTTTCAGATTATACGGAACATGTCCTAACGTTGCTGAAATTACGAAAATAACTCTGAACTTTTCGGGAAATTCCGATCTTGTCCCTAAAGCCACAGAAATTACGGAAATGCCCCTGGACTTTCCGGGAAATTCCGGTTATGTCCCTAAGGGCGCGAAAATTACTAAAATGTCCCCAGAAAGTGATTTTTAATGAAATAAATGTTTAAAAATTATTTAAAAATTATAGAAAAATACTAAAAATATAGAAATGATTTGGGCATTAAATTTAATATTTTTGTAAAAATATTAAATATTGAGGATTAATATTTAAATATTAATCCAATAAGGTTAAATTTAGAAAATGGTTAAAATAAAATTTTTGGACAACCAGTTAGGCTAAAATTTATCCGATGAGTCGGGTTGTCCGTATTGAAGGTATTTGATATTAAGTCAAATTAATATATTGAAGAACAAGGTTAATATAATTAACCATATTAATTAATAATTAACCCAATACCTAAAATTAAAGGGTCGGGTAGAGTTAATTACATTATAAATGATATTAATTAATTAAATTAATATCACGAGAAGATAAATAATTATTATTTGATTATTTTATGATCATAGGTTGATCGAGTAAATGGTATGAATTACCAATTTAATAGTTGGATTTCCAGGCAATTTCTTCAGTCCTTAAATGTTAAATGTTGACTGTTATGATATGATAATATTTATTAAATGCATATAAATTATGTGTTATGTGATTTGTGAATAATATGACGACTATGTGTACTTTGTGCAATGATATAAGATATATTGTTATAGTAGAGGCACAACACGTAATGCATGACACACACCAAGCATGATAAGGTATGTGCTACGTGAAGTATAAACTGTTGAACTTGCTGAGCCGTTGTACTCATTACTTGCTTAATAAACATTTTTGCAGGAAAGAAATGAATTTCAAGAATATCAGATTTATAGAGACGGATTTTTCCTAAAAGGTTGTGAAAGTTATTATGAAATGTTTATATTCAATAGTTTGTTAATGTCACATGAATATTTTGTATGTACATATATGTTGGATCCGGATAGGACGAGTAGTGTAAAATTGTGTATCGTAAATGTTCAAATTAATTGTTACGTTAGAAATTATTATACGTTTGATTATGAACGATGCAACAAGGAATATTTGTATGAAAATAAATAACTGTAAATTTTGAATGATGAGCATTACGAAAATGATGTCATAAAGAAAAAGTAAAGGTTGCGATCCAGGGACTAGGATCAAGATATAAGCGTTTTACATATTCAAATGTTTTAATACAATGCTTGAGAAAAAGAAGAAAAATTATACCGAAAAATTTGGTAATTGTTGATTTTAAAATTAATTAAGGGTTTAAATAAGGTATTTAAAGATTATTAACGAACCAAAATTCGGATGTTAAGGAAATAATGTTTAATAAATATGAAATTTAAGGTAATAAAGATGGTCGAATTTCGGGGTCGTTACAGTTGGTATCAAAGCTAGAGGTTATAAACCTTAGGTAAATGATACCTTAGGCTACAACCAAAGTAAGAGTAAAGTTAGTTGCATGTTCTGAAAATTTAAGCGTATAGTAAGCTCGTGACTCATGATTGTGTAGTGGAGCCACTCAGCGAATGGGCGACTAAGGCCTGACTAGGATAAGCTCCGCAAACCATATGATTATGGTAAGTTCCTAAGCCTAAATACGTGATAAGTTTTATGAACATGGGGGGATTAGAATAGAGAGATATAAGTTGAGAAAAATGTTCTCAGATATTGACTACGATTAAGGAAATTTGAAAAATATAAAATTGTGAGGAAAAGATAGAGATGTTAAGGAAGACTTGAATGAAGATAACGAGTTAAAAAAAATAAAATTATAAGTTCAATTAAGAATATAACTGAAAGAATATTTGAAATAATTCAAAGATGAATCTCAAAGATAATCAGGGGACACCTGATTTAAGTAGTAAAGATTACAAGAAAATCCAAAAAGTATAGGAAGAGATCATAATAACATGATCAGAAATGATAAGAGGATCGTACTACGATACGATCATGAGATAAGGGAAACGAGTAAGGAATGGATTGTAAAGTAAGGTCATGATGGGATTAAGTGAGAATATGAAATAATAGAAAGACCTGTTAATGGTCAACAAGGTATAGTTTAATGTTATAAAGAGATATGGTACTATGAAATAGTACAAAAAGAATTCAGAGAATGATGAGACATGAATGACAGAAAGGTTATGATAAGGGGGTAGAAAGCTTGGGTACGAAATTTCAATGGAGAACTCACGTGGTGATTGAGTTGTACAATCCTTTGTATGGGCAGGGGACTTGTGTTTACTTAGTTACTATGTGATAATTATTGAAATGTTAGAGTCGCGTTATCAGTTTTGATAGATAGATAATATTAAGTTTAGCCACGAGTTCTTAAAACTCATGCATATGGTAAGTCCATGACTCATAATTGTACGGTATGTTTGAGCCCCTCAGCATATGGATAGTCTTTGATTTGTTCTCAGACTACATATTGCTAGGACAAGCTTCTAAACTCATATTCTTGTGGTAAGTTCCTGGACTCATAATGTGTGGCAAGTTTGATGAACTATACAAGGGTATAGAAACGTTGGAGTAGATAAAAAATTCTAATATGATAAATAATAATAGTCCTAGCAATAAATACAATAATTAAGTGAAGAAGCAAAAAGTGAATGTTAGGGAATTTAGGATATTCCCACTCTTTTAGCTTTGTTAGACTTCAAAATTTTTGACCTCAAGCTAATGTGACACGAATGTGCTTTTGAAAATGCAAATGAATTTTAAGCGATCTAAAAAGTGTCTATGCTACTTATTTCGGCTAGACAAAAATATTTTTAACATTAAAATGTATTTCAAAAGAATCATCTATGCACCTTTTAGCCCGGTGTAGATGTGATGATTGACGGAATGCTCAACGTATTGTTGAGACGGTGCAGTACTATTTCGTCATAAGATGATTTAACACCATAAAGTATGGTGTAGGAATTATTAACGACGGGATTCTCAACGTACTGTCAAAATGATGCGGTAACATGAAATCATAAATGATTTTTATTTATGAAAGTATGTCAAAACTATAAGTCAGTGCCATTTGACTCGGCTAGACATTTTGAAAAGTTTTGACATAATGAATGTTTTAAAAAAAAAAATATGCGGGTTATAAATTATTGAAAGAAAGTCTATGCTAATTGATCTAGCTAGACAAGCGCTGAAGAAATACAAGTCTAAGCTATTTGATTCAGCTAGACAAATTTTGAAATATATTTATTGAATTCGTATTCTTTGAAGTTATACCAAATGAAATTACTTTTGAAAGAATTCTAAGGCTGAGATGAACAAAAAGATTAAGAATATTACAGGTTGATCGAATGGTCACCTGGCATAGCAAGACACGTGCATTGCAGACTGATCATCAGGCGTGCCAATGTATGGTAAAACATCCATCACTTTAATGACAGATTGATCCACTGTCAGGGTTTGCAGTATGAAGTACTCGGGGAACGAAGTACTGTTAAACCGGGATAAATGTTCATTCAGCATAGCATGAAAGTTTTTCCAAAATAAAATTTTGAATTCCTCTACTCTTATGAAGATTGGATGGTAGGATGGGTTAGTATTATTTGAGTGTGAGCTATAATGAAAGTAATAATTGTGAAGTAAATAAATTATGAAATGTGGTGGATTAAAAAATTGCAATGTACAATAACTACGAGAAGGGAAGGAAATAAAGATATGTGGAATAAATATAAAGAAATTGTGTATGTTACAATGAATGAAGTATGAGTACATAAAAATTTCGAGGACGAAATTTTATAAAGGATGGGTGAATGTGACAACCAGGATTTTTGGAGTAATTCCAAATAAGGATTACAATGGAATTAAGTAAAGGTTAGTATTTAAAGTCTAGTGTTGAATAATAAAGGTATTAAGGAATGATTTATGAAATGTGAAGAATGATAAATATAAAGTTATGGATATTAAAGAGGTAAAATATATTTATTATAGATTAAATTGTTATTCATCAAGATAAACGTATAGTAATGTGCTATAAATAAAATACGTATGATTATTATGGCAATTATGATTCTGAGGACGGAATCCTGTTAAAGGGTGAAGAATGTGAGGATCCGAATTTCCAGGATTTCTTTAATAATATTAAATGAGAATTTAATTGATAAAATTATCAAAATTGTGTAAATTATTTATGATATAAGTAATTTAAAGTGTGTGAAGGAATTTAATTGGTAAATTAAATATGTACCAAGATGGTGATGAATTGTGTGGATTTAAAATAAATGAAAAAGTAAACAAATTGTTTGGAAACAATTTATGAAGAATAAGAGAAATTCCATGTAAATGTATAATAAATTGTACAATTAAATTGTTATGAAAATGTAGAAATTATGATTTGATTGAGGTTATGTGGTAATGTGAAATATATGAAATTAGATATGTATATATATACATTTGTATATATATATATAAATGTATATGTTTAAATGATAATTATAAATGTTATTAATTATGGAAATTAAAGGATTAATAATTAAATTAATCCAATTTTAAATGAAAAACGAATGAGGAAGTTAATAAAATTGTAATTATTGATTTTAGACTTAATTAAGAATTATGGTGGAAATTTAGAAATTTATTGAGAAGAAATGTAATTATATAAATTATATAATAATAAAATATATAATTTATATAAGAAAATTAAAGTGATGTATAATGGAAATTATAATTATATAAATTATATAAGGATAATTATATAATTTATATAAGAGAATTAAAATAATGAGAGAGTTAATAAATGTGAAATTATTGATTAATTAATAATTATGGAGGTATTTAAGAAATTATTTAAAAAAAGAATGTAATTATATAAATTATATAATATTAAATTATATAATTTATATATAAAGAAATTAATGTGCAAGGTAAAGAAATGAAACTAAATGAGGAAAAAGGAATGTTTTAATTCATTAAAAATTATGCTTATGTATAATGGAATTATTATGACTTTTATGAATAATAAAATTTCAGAAACATGAACATGTTAATGTAACATGATGTCCAAATAACGAAAATAATTTTTATAAGTTATATGGATTATTTTATGAATTTTGGAGTTATAAATTACCTCATATAATTACATGCATGTCATTATGCGTGTACAAAATTTGTCAAGTAAAGTACCCAAAAAGGGTCTAAATATTATTCATAAATCATATTATGAATTTTGGTAAATTAAAATAAATATTTTGTATTTATTATATAAAATATTTATTGCACGAAACAATTACGTAATGTATTAAATAAATAGTTTACACATGATTTGTGGAATTTTAGAGAGAGGGAAAGGGAGTGGACTTTGTTAAGTTTCCAAACCTATTAATTTCGGTGGCTATTAAAGGAAAAGAAGTGAAAAGAAAAAGGAAAGCACAAAGACAAAAATAAAACAAAATAATAAAAACACAATTTCCTCTCTTTGCTCCACTCGACCACCACCGCCAGAAATCACCATCGCTGGGAAGAAAAGAAAATATTGGGCACCAACAAAGGTGAACAACAAGCTTCAAGGAAGGAGTTTTAAGGTATAAATTAATTAATTTAGCTTATTTTGTGTATTATTGGAGATGAAATAATTTTGTAGAAAATTTGTAAATAATTAATATAATTATTCTAAATAATTTTAGAATGTATATATATGAATTATGTGATTTTTAGAATAATTTTGTGGTGAAAAAGTGGATTAAAAATGGAAATTGTTGGAAGTTGGCGCACTGTTCACGACTGAAGAAGATGAACAGTAAAAAGGTCGACCGCGCATTGCGCGCGGTCAGTTTTTTTTGTTCCGCCCAGATAAAAACGACGCCGTTTTGGGCGTGTAGGCAGGCCGCGCTATGCGCGAAAGAAATTTTTGGAAGAAGGGATGAAACGACTCCGTTTGGCATCGACTGTGGAGGGGCCGCGCGCCATGCGCTGCCGACACAATGGGCGGAAATGATGAAAATACCCCTGGCCTTTTCAGATTATACCGAACATGTCCTAACGTTGCTGAAATTACAAAAATAGCCCTAGACTTTTCGGGAAATTCCGGTCTTGTCCCTAAAGCCACAGAAATGCCCCTGGACTTTACGTGAAATTCCGGTTATGTCCCTAAGGGTGCAAAAATTACTAAAATGCCCCCAAAAAGTGATTTTTAATGAAATAAATGTTTAAAAATTGTTTAAAAATTATAGAAAAATACTAAAAATATAGAAATGATGTTTGGGCATTAAATTTAATATTTTTGTAAAAGTATTAAATATTGAGGATTAATATTTAAATATTAATCCAATAAGGTTAAGGTTAGAAAATGGTTAAAATAAAATTTTTGGACAACCAGTTAGGCTAAAATTTATCCGGTGAGCCGGGTTGTCCGTATTGAAGGTATTTGATATTAAGTCAAATTAATATATTGAAGAACAAGGTTAATATAATTAACCATATTAATTAATAATTAACCCAATATCTAAAATTAAAGGGTCGGGTAGAGTTAATTACATTATAAATGATATTAATTAATTAAATTAATATCAAGAGAAGATAAATAATTATTATTTGAATATTTTATGATCATAGGTTGATCGAGTAAAGGGTATGAACTACCAATTTAATAGTTGGATTTTCAGGCAAGTTCTTCAATCCTTAAATGTTAAATGTTGACTGTTATGATATGATAATATTTATTAAATGAATATAAATTATGTGTTATGTGATCTGTGAATAATATGACGACTATGTGTACTTTGTGCAATGATATGAGATATATTGTTATAGTAGAGGCACAACACGTAATGCATGACACACACCAAGCATGATAAAGTATGTGCTACGTGAAGTATAAACTGTTGAACTTGCTGAGCCGTTGTACTCATTACTTGCTTAATAAACATTTTTGCAGGAAAGAAATGAATTTCAAGAATATCAGATTTATAGAGACGGATTTTTCCTAAAAGGTTGTGAAAGTTATTATGAAATGTTTATATTCAATAGTTTGTTAATGTCACATGAATATTTTGTATGTACATATATGTTGGATCCGGATAGGACGAGTAGTGTAAAATTGTGTATCGTAAATGTTCAAATTAATTGTTACGTTAGAAATTATTATACATTTGATTATGAACGATGCAACAAGGAATATTTGTATGAAAATAAATAACTGTAAATTTTGAATGATGAACATTACGAAAATGATGTTAGAAAGAAAAAGTAAAGGTTGCGATCCAGGGACTAGGATCAAGATATAAGGGTTTTACATATTCAAATATTTTAATACAATGATTGAGAAAAAGAAAAAAAATTATACCGAAAAATTTGGTAATTGTTGATTTTAAAATTAATTAAGGGTTTAAATAAGGTAATTAAAGATTATTAACGAATTGAAATTCGGACGTTAAGGAAATAATGTTTAATAAATATGAAATTTAAGGTAATAAACATGGTCGAATTTCGGGGTCGTTACAACGGCTCAGGAAGTCTAACAGTTTCACATAACACATAAACATATTTCATCATACTTCATGCATCTCATGCTTTGTAGTGACTACATATCTCATGCATATCATGCTTTGCATTTACTCTATGATTTATGCTTTTCATGCATGTCATTTATAATGTTGTACAGTTCAATATAGAACAATCAACTTAAATCATTTACTGCATATCAACAGTCTATTTCATCTCGTTGCACAAAGTCACATTAACACATTCTTGCACATAATAGCATGAGCACACATAACAGTTTATCAAATTTCTAAATCATACAAATAATGCAACACGTTATGGAAAAAACTTGTCTAGACTTCTATAACCAGCTTACGCTAATCTTTCACGTTCCTTGTACCACCTACACGGTATGTGAGATCAACGGTGCACAATATCAGTCAAAGTTTGACTCAATACAAAATCTTATTTTAAAGATATTTATCTCTTCTTATCGTCCCCTTTATTTAATAGGGTTAATTTCATATTTTAGTCTCTCGTTGACTTGACTCAGTGTTTCATATTCATCACGGTAAATCTTTTGTACCAATTCTGCAATTTTGACATTTATTAATGTCACTGCATTAAAGTCTGAACCTTATTTCTGTTAGGTCGAACAACTAATTAGTCACTAATAGACTATAACATTGGTTTAACTTAATCACATCATTTATCTCGACAACTTATCATAATATTATCCATTTTGAAAAATATATTAAATCTTACTATCAATTAATAATAACTTATATTGTTATTTAATTGTTAAATAACACTTTAAAAATCATTACTATTATTAATTTTTTTAATAATATTTTAATTGACTTCTCATTATTATTAATTATTTTAATAATAATTTAATTATTCATCAATATTATTAATCATTTAATAATATTTGAAATCCTCACGTATCATTAGTAATTATTTAATAATGATTCAACCCTTAACTATTATTATTGAATAGTAAATTACTTGTTAAACAATATTATTAATTATTTGATAATATTTTAAATCTTTATTTATCATTATTATTTAATAATAGTTTAACTCTACACTATTATTATTTAATAGTTCATTAAATGCTAAACAATATTATTAATCCTTTAATAATATTTTAAATTAATTACATATCATTATTAATTATTGAATAATGATTTAATTCTTAACTATTATCATTTAATAGTTAATCATTAATATTATCAATATATTTTAATTACTTAAAAATCTTCTTCCGATTAAGTAATAACTTATTCCACTTAATTACCATTTAATTATTATTTAATGTTAATTAAATAATAATTAATTAATTAATTATCTTTATTTATTATTTATTCTTAACTAAATAATAAATAATTAGTTTAAACACTTTCTCATAATTTAATTACTATTTAATATCAATTAATTAATAATTACCTAGTTACTTCATTTATTTACTATTTAATTATCAATTAAATAATAAATAATTTATTTATTTTCTCTAAACATTTTGATATTATTATTAAATACATAAAGAACATATTTAAGATTTAATAATAATTTATTTATAATTTTCTAGAATTATTAGCTAGGTAGTCACAAATTAGTGTACCTTTACACCATAAATAATATGAAAAATACCAATTTTCAAAAATAATACCATCTCAATACCTATAACACTTCCAATAATCAGTAGGTTATTTGTTCATATTTTTTCAAAATTTAAAAATGTTTTTTTATTATTTTTCATACATTTAGTAAGCTTTTATCATTTAATAATTATGAAAAATACCTACTGACATTATAAAAATACCATTACATTCCAGAAAATAGTACACGAAATTCCAAACAACTTTCTAATTTGGGTCGTTGTCGGAACCGGTCGGGAAATAGGAGAACCGGCCGCCGGAATGCTCCGACCTGTTCACAGAAAAAAACCGGCAGGAACTTTGTAATTTTCCAGAATCTGTACAACTTTGGGGTCTTGGGGGAAAATCTTAATAACTTGAGTTCTATAACTTCGATGGAGCTCTACTTTATGTCGATGGAATCGTGACTTCTCCGACTATAATTTTTCATTATTGGAATAATTTTTCAGACACGATTTGACCTCCGAAAATAGCCTGGAATCGGACTGTTCACGCAAAACTTCCGACAGTGGAGTGTTTTAGTAGAAAATCATATCTCACTCGTTTTAAATCGGATTTTAGTCATTCAAGTTGGAGATTTTTCATAACTTCAAGATCTATCCAACAAAATTGATGGATCAAAAATTAATTTTCCGATTGTGAACAGTAATTCCGGGAGCGGCTGTTCAGATTTAATTTTTTCGATAAAAATGTTTTTGAGCTTTCTTCCAAAAAATTGACATAAACACATACTAATACATAATTTAACCACATGTGAACCTATATAAATATATTTAACATGATTATAGCCATTTAAAACTTGAACTTCATATATCTAACATAAAAATAACAAATAGCATGCAAGTTAGGATTAAAAGTAACTACCTTGTTTTGATAGTTATTCTCCTCTCCTCTTTCCAAAATAGGTGATAGTGTGGGATGGCATTAACAACGAAACTCCTTTTCCTTGCTATGCTCGGCTCCTCCCTCCTTTCTTTCTCTCACAAATATAATAGCTCACAAAGCTTTTCTCTCAAAATGCTCTCCACACTTAGGAAGATCAATAAGAAGAAATGGCTAGCACATGAACTAATAACACTTAAGTCTTCAATCCATAGATATAAAAATATACCCATAGATTCTAGCCATCATGAACCCTACCATGGAGACTTGCACAAGAAAAGTAAAGGACTAGAGTGAGTGAGTAAAATGTGTAAAAAGAATTTCTCAATTTCCCAAACAAGTCATCTTATTCATTTAATCAAACTTTGGAATTCAATTTTCTCTCCCCCCCCCCCCCCCCCTCACTATTGCCGGCTCATAGGGGATTTTAGTTCAAAGGATTGTACTAGCAATTGATTTCAATATTAAAATAATCTACACAATTTCTTTAAGCCCCACAAGCTATCTCCATAAACAATCAAAAAGAAATCAACTCCAATTTCTCTCCTCCTATCTCATATACGACAGCAACATCACCCACACCACTAAATCTAATTTGATTTCCCTTCAGTAATTTATTCAATGAAATTAAAGTTAAAAAGCTACACAAGTGGACCAATAACTATCTATTTATGTAATAACGAAATGGAACCAATTTGACATCCTCTCTCCCTTCCATGCGGCAACATCATGGGTCATTGTTCCAATTTATGTGACACACTTGACTGCTTTAATTAATTTAATATGTTACACAATTTAATTTTCAAATTGGATCAATCATTGGACCACATTAAAATAAACCATTGGGCTTGCTATTTAATGAGTTAGGGCCATTAAATGTCAATTCATTTAATTTAACATTGGACTCATTTATTGAGCCAATGATTATGTATTTACTTGATTACACATTCATTACCAAATCCATGATTAATTAAATAATTTGATTGGGAAAAAAATTAATTACTCTAGCCCATTAATATTAAATTACTAAATAGACTAAAGAAATATTATTATCAATAACATTGTTTACATTAACTAATAATTATATTAATTAATGTACAAAATTTAATTTACTTATTATATTCAATTTAATTAAATATTTAATTAATTGACAACTTATCAATTCTTTTGATATTAAAACTTTAGGGTTTGTTCACTAATTCAATTAAGCTATTAGTGACTCCCTTAATTAATTTAACTACTTTATATAATTTATAATTATATAAATTACATAATTATTCCTCACAAATAACTTATGAATAATTTGCATAAATATTGATTAATGAATATAATCAATATAATAACTAAATTAATTCCACAATAAACCGTTTAATTCAATTCGGATTAATTTAATATTAATCCATTTATTTACCATAATTTAATTAACCATTAAATTATGTCACACACACACACACACACACACACACACACACACACACACACACATATATATATATATATATATATATATATATTCATATAAATACGTATTTAATTTATACGCAACCGCGTCGCATAATTACATAACTCCACTAATTAATTCTTTTAATCTAATTAGACTTGCTATTAGTCAAGCTTATTGAATTATCACTTTACTCGCTAACTTATCAAAAAATTTGATATATATTCATATAAATACGTATTTAATTTATACGCAACCGCGTCGCATAATTACATAACTCCACTAATTAATTCTTTTAATCTAATTAGACTTGCTATTAGTCAAGCTTATTGAATTATCACTTTACTCGCTAACTTATCAAAAAATTTGATATCACCATATCTAAGTTAGTCCATTAAATTTAATTTAGACCTCTATTTATCTACCACTACTAGGTTATCAAACTCAAACCTTTATTAAATATTAGATATTTTATTTTTAATTCATTTAAATATCCGGGATATTACATTCACCCCTCCTTATAAGAATTTCGTCCTCGAAATTTATGCATACTTACCCCTTTACCTATTCAATGTCCAAAACATTGGAACATCTCCTAGGAGTCTTCACAATTAATCAATAACTGTGGACGAATTTGAATAACTAGGAAGTAAAAATAACCCCCTTCAAATAACTCATTTATCCATTCGATGTCCAGAACATTGGAACACCTTACAAAAGGATAAATTAAAAATTAATATCTTACAAAAGAATAAATTAAAAATCAAAATATTCATTAAAACGTTCATACTATGTTGAGGGGTCATAAAGACCGTGAACATCTACGAGAAGGTTTATCAATCACAAAAACTGAAAACATTCCACAATTGTTTTGTACGCTAGGTGATCAGCCTATCGTACGCTAGCGCTGTGCACAACGACTTCACTCAGGGTTGAACTCTCTGGATTTACCAACCCATATTTTGTTTTATCAGCATGCCACCACTCTTGGGTGCCCCTCGTGGGTTCTTTATTCATGACTCTGACATATCCCCCATTATAGGGTTGTTCACCTCAGACTTACTACAAAATTCCGCTCCAAATAATTTGGATTAGATAATAAAACTTGAGTCATTTCTGACCAAAAATGTCCAGTCAAAATAAATGACATAGACTCACATAATTGAACTTCGTATATTACGAACTGAAAATCATTTTAGATTGGTTAAAATAACCGAAATTCATTTTTTTAGGACTTCATACTACTGCACCGTTGCAATAGTGCGTTGAATATTTCGTCTTTTTCATCTCTGCACCATGACTTTAATGGCGTGAGATGATTTTATAAATATATTTTGATATTTTTGAATCAATTTGTCTAGCCAAAACAATTAGATTTTATAAATATATTTTGATATTTTTGAATCAATTTGTCTAGCCAAAACAATTAGCACAGACTCTTCTTTAAACGTTTTAAAATACTGAAAATCATTTTATAACTTTGTCATACTACATCATACCATAGTGGGCTTAAGGCTACATCCAACACTAAGTTACTTTACATTGATGACTCAATCGTTTATCATCTCTGCACTAAGTGCATTAATGGTATTTAAAATACATTTGTCTTTTTCAAAAGCACAAAAGTGCGAATTTGGCACGATTTTAAGAATTTAAAGTTTAGCATAGCTAGAAGATTTGGAATATCCTAAAATCTCAAATAATCACGAATTTTACTTCTTATCTTTTTCAGCTTAATAACTATCTCTATTATAACTTTAATCTTGCTACTTAACTCTACTCACACTCACTGTTTATCAAACTTACCACGTATTTGGGCTCAGGAACTTATTACAATCATATGGTTTAAGGAGCTTGTCTTAGTCAGGCCAAAATTGCCCATTCACTGAGGGGCTCCACCACATAACTATGAGTCACGAACTTACCATACGTGTCGGTTCTCAACACACGAACTTATTTTAACATCCTCTATCTATCCGTTATACACATTAGAAAAGAATCACACGTGTCTAAGTTCTATTACACGTGTCTATGTTGATTTGGTAATCAACAGATGGAAGTTAGAATGAAAATTCGTTTCGAACGCTCGAAATTGATCGTTTCGACCGTAAATAGATTTTTACGGACAAACGCTGCCTCGTGAAAAGATTAATTGTTTTAAAGATGTAGACATGTCTTATATGAGGTATAAGAACTACGTCAAGTTTTGGAATGAAGTTTGGAAGAAAGTTGCCAAAAATCACAAAGTTGATAAAATTGAGTTTTAAAGTTGAAATTTTTTTCAAGTGTTAAAATGTTTTAAAACGCCTTCTTACGGGCTATTGCTTCGATACTTTTAAAAAGCCAAATGAGTCATGTAATATTTTTTTTAAATATTAGGTAGTAAGATATAGTTATGTTTCAAATTTGAGCTTAATTGGATATAAGATGAATGAGTTAAAAATCAGCAAAGGTAATGTAAAAATTAAAAAGTCTGATTTCTGAACATTGCGTCGGGGCCAAATGCTGTGTTCATGGCCGAGAAGATTTTGCGACTAGCGAAGTCTGAAGGTGCTAGGGTGAGATGTTTATTGATCAGAAAAATTTTTAAACTTCCAAAAAGCTATATTTTGACGTGGGATGATGGAAACAAGTTATATAAACCCTAGAATTGATAAAAATGGTCAATGTAAAGGGTATTAAAGTATAATAAAATAAGAAACGATATAATCTAGCATACCCAAAAGCTATATAAAAGCATTGTAATGCTTGTGTACTAGGTCGGAGACAAGCTAGGATGAATTATTAACCTAAATAAGGTATAATATATCAAAAGTGAATTGAATAGAGATAAATGGTTAAGAGATTATGGATAAAGTTTGATAAGTTATATTAAGTCTTATGATCCTATAATGTTATAAAGGTGCAATGTTGGCAAATAAAATTCGGACTAGCAACCCAATGCGAGGTAGGATAGAAAGAACGAACGAGAAGCGTAAATGTTAAGTAAATAAATGAAGATGTGAGGATCCAAATTTTTAGGAATTCTTTAATAATATTAAATGAGAATTTAATTGATAAAATTATCAAAATTGTTTAAATTATTTATGATATAAGTAATTTAAAGTGTGTGAAGAAATTTAATTGTTAAATTAAATATGTATCAAGATGGTGATGAATTGTGTGGATTTAAAATAAATGAAAAAGGTAAATAAATTGTTTGGAAACAATTTATGAAAAATAAGAGAAATTCCATGTAAAGGTACAATAAATTGTACAATTAAATTGTTATGAAAATGTAGAAATTATGATTTGATTGAGGTTATGTGGTAATGTGAAATATATGAAATTAGATATATATATATATATACATTTGTATATATATATATATAAATGTATATGTTTAAGTGATAATTGTAAATGCTATTAATTATGAAAATTAAGGGATTAATAATTAAATTAATCCAATTTTAAATGAAAAGCGAATAGGGAAGTTAATAAAATTGTAATTATTGATTTTAGATTTTATCAAGAATTTTGGAAGAAATTTAGAAATTAATTGAGAAGGAAAGGTAATTATATAAATTATATAATAATAAATTATATAATTTATATAAGGAAATTAAAATAAGGTATGAAGAAAATAATAATTATATAAATTATATAAGAATAATTATGTAATTTATATAAGGTGATTAAATGGAATAAGGAAATTAAGAAATTATTTAAGAAAGGAGAATGTAAATATATAAATTATATAATATTAAGTTATATATATAAAGAAATTATAGTAAATATTAAAGAAATTGAATAATAAATAAGAAAAATGAATGTTTTAATTTATTAAAAATTATATTTATGTATAATGAGATTATTATGACTTTTATGAAAGATAATATTTTAGAAACGTGAACATGTTAGTGTAATATGATGTCTACGTAACGAAGTGAAAAAATTACGAAAAATAATTTTTATATAGTATATGAATTATTTTATGATTTTAGGAGGTATAAATTACCTCATATAATTACATGCATGACGTTATGCGTGTACAAAATTTGTCAAGTAAAGTATCCAAAAGAGGTATTAATATTATTTATAAATCAAATGATGATTTTTAGTGAATTAAAATAAATATTTGATATATATTATATAAAATATTTATTACACGATATAATTACGTAATGTAATAAATTAAAATTTGTATGCTTGATTTCTGAAATTTCGAGAAGGGATGAGTCGGTGGACGTGTGTGGCATAAAACAAAATTTAAGTCTTGCATGTAGGCTTTATAAAAGGAGAGGAAATGAATTAAAAGAAAGAAAAAAATAAAAAGAAAGCAAACAAAAGTCTCCATTTTCCCTCTCCCTTGGTTCCAACCGACACCTCCACTTAACCACCATAGCCACCACCAAGACCACCAAGAAAGAGAAAGTTTTGTGCCATCAAGGAAGGAGTACAAGCTTCAAGAAATGATTTTTAGAAGGTTGATCAAGAGAGGGTTTTGAGCTATCAATTTAAATAATTGGACGACAGACAAGTTCTTCAGTCCTTTAATGTTAATTGTTGTCTGTTATGATATGTAAATACTTGTTTAAATGCATATAAATTATGTGTTATGTGATCTGTAGTTAACATGACAACTATGTGTACTTTGTGCAATGATGTGGGATATACTGCTATAATAGAAGCACAAGCACATGATGTATGACACACACTAAGTATGTTAAGGTACGTGCTACGTGAAATATAAACTGTTTAACTTGCTGAGCCGTTGTGCTCATTACTTGCTCAATATACATTTTTGCAGGAAAGAAATAAATTTCAGGAATATCAGGATATATGAGGGTTATGCTATGACATCAATGAATGGTATAGTCTAATTGTTCAATGTTTTGGTAGAATAAAATATTGCGAATGAAATTGACAAAGTTATAATAGTATTGTGTATGCTATGGATATTATAAATACTGATTGGGTGAATAGAGTTTATTTGTGTGTTATTGATAATCATATATTCTAATTATTACAGAATATATCCGGATGGGTTAAGTAAAGTTAAATGATATATGATAATGATTCAAGATTGTTGTAGTGGGAAAGAGGAAGATATATTTCATTATGGATTACGAAACAGCGAATAATTATATGAATATAAATAATATTAAATTTTAAATGTTGAGTTTTACGATATTTGTAACAGACATGAAGGAATAAGTAAAGGTTGCGATCCAGGGACCAGGATCAAAATGTATGAATTTTTAAATGTTAAATATTTTAATACAATGATCTAGAAAAAAAATAAAATTTTATACCGAAAATTTTGGTAAGTGATGATTGAAGAGTAAAGTAATGGATTAATTAAAGAGATTAAAGATTTATTAACGAACCGAAATTTGGACGTTATGAAGATAATGTATAATAAATACAAAATTTAAGGGAATAAAACTGTTCAAATTTCGGGGTCGTTACAGTTAGTATCAGAGCTAGAGGTTATAACCCTTAGGAAAATGATACCTTAGTCTATAACCTAAAGTAAGAAAGAGTACGGTTAGTTGAGTGTTCTGAAAACTCAAGCGTGTGGTAAACTCGTGACTCATGATTATATGGTAGAGCCCCTTTAGCGAATGAGCGACTATGGCCTGACTAGGATAAGCTCCTCACCATATGATTATGGTAAGTTCCTGAGTCCAAATACGTGATAAGTTTGATGAACATGGGAGAATTAAAAATAGAAAGATATAAGTTAAGAGATATAGTTCACAAATATTTGCTAAAGTGAAAGAAATATAAAAGAGATAAGATTATAAGGAAGAGATAAAGATGTTAAGAAAGATTTGAATGAAGATAAGGAATTGGGAAAAATTCATAAGTTCAAAGTATATTTGAAACGATTCAAAGATGAATCTCAAAGAAAATCAGGGCACACCTGATTCAAGCAGTAAAAGATGACAGAGTAATCTAAAAATCATAGAAAAAGATCATAATGACATGATTAGGAACGGTAAAAGGATCGTATTACGATACGATTACAAGATAAGGGAATCGAATAAGGAAGAGGTTGTAAAGCAAGGTCATGACGAGATCAAGTAAGAATGTAAAATAATAGAGAGACCTGTTAATGGTCCAAAAAGTATAGCTTGATGCTATAAAGAGATATGGTACTATGAAATAGTACAAGAAGAATTCAGAAAATGATGAGACATGAATTATAGAAATGGTATGATAAGGGGGCAGGAAGCTTAGGTACGAAATTTCAATTGAGCACTCACGTGGTGACTGAGTTGCACAATCCTTTGTATGGGCAGGGGACTTGTGTAACGACCCCAAAATTCGACCCATATTCTTAACTTAATTCTTATATTTATTATACATTATCTACCTTACGTCCAAATTTCGATTCGTTAATAAATCTTTACTCCCTTCTTTAATCCAATAATTGATTTTAAAATCAATATTTACCCAATTTTTCTATATAAATTTTTCTTTTTCTTTCTCAATCATTGTCTTAAAATATTTGAATATTTAAAATTCTTACATTTGGATTCTAGTCCCTGGATCGTAACCTTTACTTTTCTTTCTGTAACCAGTATCATAAAGCTTGATATTCAAAACTTAATATTGTTCGTATCCATACAAATTATTCTTGATTTCATAATCCATAATTAAGCCATTTAATAATCTCTATCGTAACATCTATCTAGTACAATCACAGTTCAAAATTTAACTTTACTTATCCTGTCTGGATTCAACATATATGTACATACAAAATAGTAATATAAACTTAACAATAGTATTCACATTAAATTATGTTATTGAAATATAACAATAACGTTCACAACCTTCTGTGATTATCTGTCTTTATATCATCTGATATTTTTGAAATTCATTTCTTTCCTGCAAAATGTTTATTATTCAATTTCTTTAATAATCATATTAATTTCTTTATATATAAATTATATAATTTAATATTATATAATTTATATAATTACATTCTTCTTTTAAATAATTTCTTAATTTCCTCCAACTTTATTCCATTTAATCACTTATACAAATTACATAATTATTCTTATATAATTTATATAATTATTATTTTCTTCATACCTTATTTTAATTTCCTTATATAAATTATATAATTTATTATTATATAATTTATATAATTACCTTTCTTCTCAATTAATTTCTAAACTTCCTCCATAATTCCTAATAAATTTAAAATCAATAATTACAATTTTTACTAACTTCCTCATTAACTTTTCGTAATTTTCGGATTAATTTAATTATTAATCTCTTAATTTTTCATAATTAATGAAATTGATAATTTATTAATTAAACATTCACATATATAAATATACATATCAAATTTAATATATTTCACATTACCACGTAATCTCAATTAAATCATAATTTCTACATTTCCATTTAATTGTACAATTTATTGTACATTTAATCGAAATTTCTCTTATTCTTAATAAATTATTTTTAAACAATTTATTTGCTTTTCAATTTCTTTAATTCCATACCATTTATCATAATCTCTGTACAGATTTAATTTACCATTTAAATCTCATCCCATACATTAAATCACATAAAATAATAAGTAATTTAACAATCTCGATAATTTTATCAATTAAATTCTCATTTAATTTTTTTAAAGAAATCTTGAAATTTTGGGTCCACACAACTTGTGTTTCCTTAGTTATTATATGATAATCATTGAAATGTTAGAGTCGCGTTAGCAGTTTTTGATAGGTAATAATATTAAGTTTAGACACGAGTTCTTAAAACTCATGCATATGGTAAATCCATGACTCATAATTGTATGGTATGTTTGAGCCCCTCAGCATGTGGATAGTCTTTGATTTGTTCTTAGACTACATATTGCTAGGACAAGCTTGAAAACTCATATGCTTGTGGTAAGTTACTAGACTCATAATGTGTGGTAAGTTTGATGAACTATACGGGGGTATAGAAAAGTTGGAGTAGATAGAAAATTTTAATATAATAAATAATAATAGTCATAGCAATAAATTAATAATCAAGTAAAGAAGTGAAAGATGAATGTTAGGGAATTTAGGATATTCCCATTCTTCTAGCTTTGCTAGACTTCGAAATTTTTGGCCTCAAGCTAATTTGGCATGAATGTGTTTCGAAAAATATAAATGAAAATTTTTAAGTGATCTAAAAAGCGTCTATGCTACTTGTTTTGGCTAGACAAAAATATTTTTAACATCAAAATGTATTTTAAAATAATCATCCACGCACCTTTCAGCCCGTGTAGATGTGATGAATGACGGAATGCTCAACGTGTTGTTGAGACAGTGCGGTACTATTTCGTCATAAGATGATTCAACACCATAAAGTATGGTATAGGAATTATTAACGACGGAATTTCAACGTACAGTCAAAATGATGCGGTAACATGAAGTCATAAATGATTTTGATTTATGAAGGTATGTCAAAACTATAAGTCATTGCAATTTGACTCGGCTAGACGTTTTGAAAAGTTTTGACCTAATAAATATAATAAAAATTTCTGCGGATTATAAATTGTTAAAAGAAAGTTTATGCCAATTGATCTGGCTAGACAAACGTTGAAGAAATACAAGTCTAAGCTATTTGATTCAGCTAGACAAATTTTAACATATATTTATTGAATTCGTATTTTTTGAAAGTTATAACCAATCAAATTACTTTTGAATGAATTCTAATGCTGAGATGAACAAAGAGATTAAGAATATTGCAGGTTGATCGAATGGCCAGCATAAGGAAACACTGGCATTACAGATTGTTCTACTGGAGTGCCAAATTACGGATTAAATATACACCATTTTAATGACAGACTGATCCATTGTCAGGGTTTGCAGTATGAAGTACTCGGGGAGCGAAGTACTGTAAACCGGGATAAATGTTCATTCAGCATATCATGAAAGTTTTCCAAAATAAAATTTTTGAATTCTTCTACTCTTATGAAGACTGGATGGTAGGATGGGGTAGTATTTTAATTGTGAGTGATAAGGAAAGTAATAATTGTGAAGTAAAGAAGTTATGAAATATGAAGGATTAGAAAAATTGCAATGGGCAATGATCACGAGAAAGAAAGGAAATAAAGATATGTGGAATAAATGTAAAGAAATTGTGTATATTACAAATTAATGAAGTATGAGTACATAGAAATTTCGAGGACGAAATTTTTGAAGGAGGGGTGAATGTGATACCCCAGGATTTTAGAATAATTCCAAATAAAGATTGTGATGAATTAAGTAAATGATAACATATAAAACCTAGTGTTGAATAATAGAGGTATTAAGGAATGATTTATGAAGAGAAAAAAGAAGATTTATATGAATTAAGAAAATAAGGTTGAATGTGCAAAGTATGCAATAAATGAATGGAGTTAGGAGATGTGCGATTAAAGAAAGGAAATATTTCAGAGAATAAGAAATGAAAGAAATTGTAGAGTAAATTATAAATTGAATATTTTGACAGTAATGACCATTATGAGGTTATTCATGTAAGTTATGGATATTAAAGAGGTAAAATATAATTATTATAGATTAAATTGTTATTCATCAAAATAAAGGTATAGTAATGTGCTTTAAATAAAATACGTATGATTATTACGGCAATTATGATTCCGAGGACGGAATCCTGTTAAGGGGGGAAGAATGTGAGGATCCGAATTTTCATGAATTCTTTAATAATATTAAATGAGAATTTAATTGATAAAATTATCAAAATTGTTTAAATTATTTATGATATAAGTAATTTAAAGTGTGTGAAGAAATTTAATTGTTAAATTAAATATGTATCAAGATGGTGATGAATTGTGTGGATTCAAAATAAATGAAAAAGGTAAATAAATTGTTTGGAAACAATTTATGAAAAATAAGAGAAATTCCATGTAAATGTACAATAAATTGTACAATTAAATTGTTATGAAAATGTAGAAATTATGATTTGATTGAGGTGATGTGGTAATGTGAAATATATGAAATTAGATATGTATATATATACATTTGTATATATATAAAAATGTATATGTTTAAGTGATAATTGTAAATGCTATTAATTATGGAAATTAAGGGATTAATAATTAAATTAATCCAATTTTAAATGAAAAGCGAATGGGAAAGTTAATAAAATTTTAATTATTGATTTTAGATTTTATCAAGAATTTTGGAAGAAATTTAGAAATTAATTGAGAATGAAAGGTAATTATATAAATTATATAATAATAAATTATATAATTTATATAAGGAAATTAAAATAAGGTATGAAGAAAATAATAATTATATAAATTATATAAGAATAATTATGTAATTTATATAAGGTGATTAAATGGAATAAGGAAATTAAGAAATTATTTAAGAAAGGAGAATGTAAATATCTAAATTATATAATATTAAGTTATATATATAAAGAAATTATAGTAAATATTAAAGAAATTGAATAATAAATAAGAAAAATGAATGTTTTAATTTATTAAAAATTATATTTATGTATAATGAGATTATTATGACTTTTATGAAAGATAATATTTTAGAAACGTGAACATGTTAGTGTAATATGATGTCTACGTAACGAAGTGAAAAAATTACGAAAAATAATTTTTATATAGTATATGAATTATTTTATGATTTTAGGAGGTATAAATTACCTCATATAATTACATGCATGACGTTATGCGTGTACAAAATTTGTCAAGTAAAGTATCCAAAAGAGGTATTAATATTATTTATAAATCAAATGATGATTTTTAGTGAATTAAAATAAATATTTGATATATATTATATAAAATATTTATTACACGATATAATTACGTAATGTAATAAATTAAAATTTGTATGCTTGATTTCTGAAATTTCGAGAAGGGATGAGTCGGTGGACGTGTGTGGCATAAAACAAAATTTAAGTCTTGCATGTAGGCTTTATAAAAGGAGAGGAAATGAATTAAAAGAAAGAAAAAAATAAAAAGAAAGCAAACAAAAGTCTCCATTTTCCCTCTCCCTTGGTTCCAACCGACACCTCCACTTAACCACCATAGCCACCACCAAGACCACCAAGAAAGAGAAAGTTTTGTGCCATCAAGGAAGGAGTACAAGCTTCAAGAAATGATTTTTAGAAGGTTGATCAAGAGAGGGTTTTGAGCTATCAATTTAAATAATTGGACGACAGACAAGTTCTTCAGTCCTTTAATGTTAATTGTTGTCTGTTATGATATGTAAATACTTGTTTAAATGCATATAAATTATGTGTTATGTGATCTGTAGTTAACATGACAACTATGTGTACTTTGTGCAATGATGTGGGATATACTGCTATAATAGAAGCACAAGCACATGATGTATGACACACACTAAGTATGTTAAGGTACGTGCTACGTGAAATATAAACTGTTTAACTTGCTGAGCCGTTGTGCTCATTACTTGCTCAATATACATTTTTGCAGGAAAGAAATAAATTTCAGGAATATCAGGATATATGAGGGTTATGCTATGACATCAATGAATGGTATAGTCTAATTGTTCAATGTTTTGGTAGAATAAAATATTGCGAATGAAATTGACAAAGTTATAATAGTATTGTGTATGCTATGGATATTATAAATACTGATTGGGTGAATAGAGTTTATTTGTGTGTTATTGATAATCATATATTCTAATTATTACAGAATATATCCGGATGGGTTAAGTAAAGTTAAATGATATATGATAATGATTCAAGATTGTTGTAGTGGGAAAGAGGAAGATATATTTCATTATGGATTACGAAACAGCGAATAATTATATGAATATAAATAATATTAAATTTTAAATGTTGAGTTTTACGATATTTGTAACAGACATGAAGGAATAAGTAAAGGTTGCGATCCAGGGACCAGG
The DNA here is from genome assembly GCA_947179155.2 of Hedera helix. NCBI lineage: Eukaryota > Viridiplantae > Streptophyta > Magnoliopsida > Apiales > Araliaceae > Hedera > Hedera helix. The sequence goes on along the minus strand of OX359270.1, from coordinate 15,342,314 downwards.
ATCAAAATGTATGAATTTTTAAATGTTAAATATTTTAATACAATGATCTAGAAAAAAAATAAAATTTTATACCGAAAATTTTGGTAAGTGATGATTGAAGAGTAAAGTAATGGATTAATTTGGCTATTGATTATGTTTCCAAATAGGTGGAAGCTAAAACCACGCGAACTGATGATTCTAAAATTATTTCAGATTTTGTGAAGTCTAACATATTTGTCAGGTTCAGCACTTCAAGGGCAATCATCAATGATAAAGGAACACATTTTTGCAATAGGATGTTATAAGCGCTATTCAAGAAATATAATGTGATGCATAAGGTTTCTACATCCTATCATCCATAAAGCAATGGCCAAACTGAGGTGTCCAACCGTGAAATCAAATCAATTTTGGAGAAAGTAGTCAAACCTAATCGAAAGGATTGGAGTTTGATGTTAGATGATGCACTTTGGGCTTATAAGACTGCTTACAAGACTCGTATCAGTATGTTACCTTATAGACTGGTATTTGGTAAACCATGTGACTTACCAGTGGAATTGGAGCACAAGGCTTTTTGGGCAATCAAACAATATAACTTAGACATAGAAGAAGTAGGAGGACATAGAAAGTTGCAATTACAAGAGCTAGAGGAATTGAGAAATGAGGTGTATGAGAGCTCTAAAATATACAAAGAAAGGAAAAAGGCCTTTCATGACAAGAGAATTTCTATGAATAACTTTGCTGTTGGACAAAAAGTTTTACTTTATCACTCACGGCTTACGTTATTTCCTAGTAAGCTACGTTCTTGATGGGTTAGTCCTTTTGTTATTACTATGGTCTTTGCTTATGGTGCAGTTGAGCTTCAAAGCCTAAAAACAGAAAAAGTATTCAAGGTGAATGAGCATCAACTTAAACATTTTCATGAAGGTTTTCAAGTTGAGAATGTTGAAATTGTGGAGTTAACAGATTCAGTTTACTTGGATTGAGAAGGAAGGACTGAGTCAAGCTAATGACATTAATCAAATGCACTGCTTGGGAGGCAACCCAAGAAACCAGATATGATTTTCTTTTCCTTCTTCTTTTTATAATTATTTATTTGTGCATTTTCTTTGCATTTTATTTTACATTAGGGACAATGTAAATTTTAAGCATGGGGAAGACATTTAGGATATATTTTTCTTTTTAGGATATTTAATCTTATTTTTCTTTTTAGGATACTTAATTTTGCATTTTTAGGATTAACTTTTGAATTTTATGGATAAATTCACTGCAAACTCTCACGAGATAAAACTCGTCCACATAAGGTAACTATGGGGTTTAAAGGCTTGTTGCGTGTGCTTAGTGTAACCATGATACTTTCAAAAATGGGTAATTAAGACATTTTCTTTTATTTTACTTGAGCAATTAATCTTGTGAATTAGGATAAGGTCGATGATAAGTCTTTGATTATTCACTGCCATTTATGAGAAATTGACCAATATGTGAGTTTATATTTTGACATTTGACTTAGTTTTGCAATATTCACGATTCTTTTACATTTATGAGCACGTACCCTACTATTTGATTAATTATTATTTAGAGAACTTATTATGTTAAATATTTGTGAGGATTAACACTGAAAATTTAAAATTCTTATTTTGAACATTATTTCGTACTAAAATAGGCTTTTCTACAAATTTGGGGAAACTAAAGTAAGATACATGGTATTTAAAATAACTTGACTTTGTCAAAATTTTGTAGCATTTATTACTCGAATAAGTAAGCCCTTAGGGATGTTTCTACATCTAGTGCCTTAAAGCCAACTGGTTTGGGAGTCATTAGTTAAAAATTCACTATATGGGTAACTCTGAAAAGCCTAATAAAATTAGACATTACACAAGTCAAGTATGCAAGTTTAAGTGAGATGGAACATAAAATGCACTTACTAAGAAATAAACATATGTAAGGGTGAAATGGAGTAAAACGCATTCATCTACATGCATATGAAGCGAGATGAAAGAAAGAAAAAGTATATGCACTCGTTTGAATAAAATGAAATTGCTTACATGTTAAATCCATGTGATCTTTTATTTATATGATTGTCTTACTTAGTCAATAATGATGTGCAGAATGAAGCTTTACCTTTGAAATAGAGTTGTTCGTTAAATATTTAATTGTATAAGTTTATCTAAATTCTGACTAGTTGAAACAGTAGGGGCATATACACACTAAAGAATCTTGAATTTTAATGGGATTGATGATTATGTTGAGACTTTAATACTGTCATGTTTCGAGATTTCTTTTGAATTATGTTATGTAATCTTTAAGGCCGCTAATCTAATTTATGATGATTTGTTGTTTGAGTATTTTATAGATTATAATTTTTATTTTATTTTATTTTTGGTTTGCACGAGGACAAGCAAAATCTAAGTGTGGGGGAGCTTGATATGAATGAATTTTATTATGTTTTTATCCCTTAATTATTAGTTTTTATAATTCCTTTGTGTCTAATTATACTTATTAACTATTCTAAATTGATTTTGTTGGGGGGAAAATAGAAAATAAGCATTAGTAAACAAAAGTAAACTCAAGAACAGTAACTTTGCCCTGGCAAAGTGTTTGTGAATGAACATTGCGCTCCTGCGAGATTAGACCGAGAGGAAATCGCGGACGGCGCCTTGGCCGAGTCACTGCGCCCGGCGCAGTGAGCTGATTTCAAAAAAGTCAATGTGGGGTTTGACCATGCAATTTTGAGAAATTTTGATTCAATATGGGACTTTATTTCCATAGTTGATGAGAATTTCTTTTGTAATCAAGTTTTCTATCAATTGTAGGAGTAGGATTTTATAAATTAGTATAAATAAACATTAGAGCTTTGTAATTAAAAAATTAATTAATTCCATTCATTCATAGAGATTACTATTCAGAGCATGTCAGGCTAAATTCTTCAACTCAGTTCTAAATGATTTCAAACCTAATTGCAGTTACTTGTTAAATGAATTCTGTAATATTATTTATTCTTCCTTTATTGAAATTATTTGTGATCATCTATTTTAATTGTTTAATTGATATTAAATCTGATTAGAGCTCATTAGATTGATCAAATTATTATCAATTGCTAGATTTAGAAATTATATTACGTGTAATTGATATTATTCATAATCATTGGTAGTGAATAGTGATAGATGATTGTGGTCAAGTTTTTGTTTATTGCTATGTTTATCATGATGTAAGTTAAACAGTCCGAGCTTATGAGAGTGTTGTTTAGAATAATCAAATTTCCTTGATATTAATTCTTCCATTATATTAAATTTAAAGAGCTTATTTTAGGTTGTATAATGGTTAAAATCTAATGAAGAGCTTGTTTTGTTAGATTGCAATTAAGGAAAATTTTGGGTAGCAAAACTTGTTGTTTCCTAAGGTTATTAGTTTCATGGAATGATAGAAATATACTCTGATTAATTTATCTATTAATTGTAAGGGTGAGATTGAAATAAAGAACTGAAGTTTTTACATCATTGGTTAATCTTATTAAGTTATTATTGCTTATTTAGTTAATCACAATTACTTGAAAACCCCTATGTATTATTTGCTTTTAATTATTATGAAAAATATTATGATAAATTGGAAACAATAGTGCTCTCTATGGGATCGATCATTGCTTTTCACTATACTGAATTTTGTGTTCATAAAGTATAAGTAAGGTTTTAATTTTGATAACGTAACAACAGCTTCCCAGGTTGACTCAATCTATAAATAAGAGAAATCTTATTATGGATTAAAGTTAGAAATACTTCCATAAGTTTTGGAAGAGTTCTCACAAGTTTTCTAGATCTAAAAAATTATAGAGATAGAAAAGTAGTGTTTGCCATCACCCACTTCTAAAATCCTTATTTTTCCTTGGTGGATTACCTCTAAAGACCAAAAATTTAGGTGGCTAACGTTGATCAAAGGAATCTAATCGATGGAATTCAATGAGAACAAGACGAAATTGAAGTTGAAGACGTGCCTGTGAAAAGCTAGAATTTACAATGGTATAATTCTCTATCTCCTTCTTGTTAATTAATAGTTGTGCATAAAGGTCAATCCTAGATTATGGTTTGTAGTAAAATTTTAAATACTGATTTTACCATGCTGTCGCTACTTATATGTAATTTGATTGCATAATCATGGATTATTACAAACCAACAGTGGCATTAAGAGTCAAACTTTATAAAGATTATTAATTATTTTGATTTTATATATGTATGGGTAGGTGTTTAGAACAATTTAATTGGGCATACATGTTGTATAAAATCTTAGATTTTTGAAAATAATTGCAAAAATTGTGTTTTTGATGAACAAATAATCAAAATCATGACTGCAGAAAAATCGCGAAAAATGGATTCGAAGCAGAACGTCGAGGTGCTCAGAATTCTGTTTTGAGTGCAGGGGCGTTCATTTGAGCATCAGGGCATTCAAAGAAAAAAATATTATGTTTTTTTTTGTGCGCAAATTTTTCAAAAATGTTTAAAAATAAAGTGTTATTATACATGATTTTATAATTAAAATAAAGAGTTATTTTAAACTTGAAATTGGATATCATGTAACTTTAAATTACCCATTAAATGATATTAATGTATATATGGAATGGTTTATTTTCATAAGATGAATATTATTTACTGATAAATATGTTGATATATATAATAATAAATGAGATTGATTATGGACTATTAACCAATGTGTGATTAGATGTTGATTCTTGAATGAATGGGCTTTATAAATAGGGTCTACGTACTTCGTCTTTCTAATGTCTCTTATATATAATTCTATCTTCCTCCTATGTACTTCCCCTTAACTGATAATCAAGGTTTTTATTTATTATAAATAGTTTTGTAATAAGATTAGTTAGAATTATTTTAAAGAATTGGAGCTAAGAAGCAATGAGCGCATGAAGACCCATTTGTAAAGAAGCCCGGGTTATTGAATATAATAGTTATATTCAATGTATTTATTCTTGCACCCTAGGTTTGACCTTTTGGTTCACTTGATGGCTTTAGTGAACTAACCTAGAATAAAATTTCACAATCAATCCAAATAGAATATACTATTCTATATGTGCATGCTAATTATATGTATATATTATATATTATCCAAACATGTTTCGCATGATAAATAATATGATGCGTATTATATATATATATATATATATATATATATATATATATGTGTGTGTGTGTGTGTGTGTGTGTGTGTGTGTGTGTGTGTGTGTGTGCATGCGCGCTAAACAAGATGAGCAATTAATAATAAACTCCTCAAGGTAAATTATATTAAGTTGTAACGTTCAAAGATATTTGGAATATAGAACGTCGCCTTCTAGTATGATGAAATGATAGAGTATCAAATAATCAATATAAGTTTGTTGTGCACACACAAGACTTATATCGATTATTTGAGATGTTGTTTTATCACATTGGATGCTTATAAAGGAATTAAACATTACTGTTTTGTTGTACACACACAATGACAGTATTTTTCTCTTCACTTATATGAAAGTGCTAGGGCGGGCTTAACTTACAATTTTTTGATTTGGATGTGCACACACATGGTCATAATAATCTAAGAGACAAAATACAAGTAGTTACATATTGATGTAATTGACAATGAGTTGTCTACCTATTGAATAAACTATAGTTTGTTGTGCACACACAAGGATATACTTATGTCAATAGGATCATTTTCTCACTAGCAAGTCTTTAATTAGATTTGCCGAACTATACGAAGAGGGTAATATAGTTTGATGAAAAATAGTAGGAGATACCAATTGAAATAAAGACCTAATTTATTTTGGTAATTAATGAAATGAATATATGCTAAGATGTTGTCTACTTTTCACGTGCAGAATTTTAGAAATGTCAAACTCACTATCACTGCATAACATACTTGATACTAACAAACTGACCGGACCGAATTTCAGAGATTGGTTAAGAAATTTGAAAATTATTCTCAATGCTGAAAAGCTTTCCTATGTCCTAAATTCGTCTGTCCCTGCAACTGTTGCAGAAAATGCCTTTGAGAAAAAATTTATTATTTTTAAGATGTGGCAAGATGATACAATTGTGGTTCAATGCATCATGCTCACACCCATAATTAACGAGCTTCAACTCCAGCACGAAAAGATTAATGCTCTTACTATACTTCTACACCTTAAAGAACTTTATGGTGAGCAAAGTATGACTGTTAAATATTAGATATCAAAGGAGCTATTCCGATCTCGGATGACCGAGGGCACTACCGTTGAGACTCATTTCCTAATGATGATCAATCTAATTAAACAACTTGGCTAATTAGGTTTCATGATGGATGGGGAGTTAAGCCAATATTTGATCTTGCAGTCACCCCTTGACACCTTCTCACAATTTGTTGTGAATTTTCACGTGAATAATTTAGATGTCAGCTTGTTTGAATTACTTAACATATTGAAAACTGCAGAGGGTCACTTCACATCTAAGTAGAATTAAGTCCTGTTGGTAGATGATTCTTCCAAGAAAAGGAAGAGGCCCAAGGGAACTTCTCAAAAGAAGAATTCCATGAAGGCTAAGGGCAAGACAAAAGTAAAGGATAATAAAAAGGTAAATCCAGATAGTAAAGGAATATACTTCCATTGCAATAAACTAGGTCACTAAAAAAGAAACTGCAAGGAGTATATTACAAGTTTAAAACAGAAAAAGCTTGGAGAAGCTTCAACAACAGATTAAGATTTGTTCATGATTGAAATAAATTTTTCTGTAAGTCAAAGTTCTACTTGGGTATTAAATACCAGCTGTGGTTCTCACATTTGTAATACTATGCAAGGACTAAGTAAAAGTAAAAAGCTAAACAAAGATTAAGTCATCATGTGCATGGGGAACGGAGCAAAGGTTGCTACATTACTCGTAGGAACTTATTGTTTTGCACAGCTTATGAGTAAGTCCATTTATTTAAAGAATTGTAATTATGTTCCAGCACTCATTAGAAACATTATTTCTATTCCTACATTAGACAATGATGGTATTCACATTATAATTAAGAATAATAGTTGTTCTATTTATAATGATAATATTTTGTATGGTACTAGTAAATTGCACAATGGACTTTACTTACTTGACTTGCATGAAAATATATTACAAATTGAACAAACTAAAAAAAGAAAAAAGAGATAATGTAAATTATACTTTTATGTGGCACTGTAGACTCGGTCATATTAATGAAAATAGATTAAACAAAAGATGGATTTTTAGAGTTATCTGATTATGAATCATATCCAACTTGTGAATCTTATCTTATGGATAAAATGACTAAATCTCCCTTTAGTGAAAAAGAAAAAAGAGTTATAGAGTTGGTATACACAGATGTATGTGGGCCTATGACAATGCATACACGAGGAGGGTATTCATATTTTATTACTTTTACTGGCGATCATTTAAGATTTAGATACGCGTATTTGATGAAATACAAGTCTGAATCATTTAAAAAGTTCAAAGAAATTAGAAGTGAAATAGAGAAACAAACTGATAAGAGTATTAAGATTCATCAATCAAATCGAGGTGGTGAATACTTAAGCAATGAGTTTCTCAATTATCTCAAAGAAAATGGTATAATCTCATAATGGACTCCATCAGGTACATCACAATTGAATGGTGTATCTGAAAGGAGAAATCGAATATTGTTGAACATGGTTCATTCCATGATGAGTTTTACCGATCTTTCAATTTTATTATGGGGTTATGCCCTAGAAATGATTGCATATCTACTTAATAAGATACATTCTATATCCGTCCCAAAGACTCCATATGAGTTATAGACAGGGAGGAAATCAAGTCTTAAGCATGTTAAGATTTGGGGTTGTCCTGCTTATGTTAAAAGGTTTGAAAATAATAAGCTAGAGACACGATCCAACAAGTGCAAATTTGTAAGATATCCTAAAAAAAAGTTTAGGATATTATTTCTATCATCTAACTAATTAAAAGGTGTTTGTTGCAAAACATGTCTTTTTCTTAGAAAATGAGTTTATCCTCGAAGAGGTCAGTCGGAGTAAAATAGACCTTAAAGAAGTTCAAGAACCACAAAACACTATGGGTCAAAGTGAGGTACCTAATCAAGTAACACAACCTACTGTACCATAACCTAGTCGTAAATCTAGAAGAGTACCGAAGATACATGAAATGTATGGATTCATCATAGATGATGATGATGAGGTACACATTATGGATGATGATGATCCATGGACTTACGAAGAGGCGATGAGTAGTAAAGACTTAGAGAAATGGCTAACAGTCATGAAATCTGAGATGGATTCCATGTATGAGAACCAAGTATGGACTTTGGTTACTCCACCTGAGAGCATTAAGCCTATTGGGTGTAAGTGGGTCTTTAAGAGAAAGATGGGAGTAAACGGCAAGGTAGAGACCTATAAGACCCTACCTATTGCAAAAGGTTTCAAACAAAGATAAGGTGTTGACTATGATGAAAACTTATCACAAGTAGCGATGCTCAAGTTCATTCGAATTTTGCTTTCAATTGCAGCTTATCATGACTACGAGATCAAGAAAATGGACTTGAAAATGGCCTTCCTCAATGGGAAACTTAATGAGGATGTATATATGATACAGCCAGAGGGTTTTATTTCAAAGGTTGGAACAAATCAAGTCTATAAGCTACAACAATCCATTTATTGATTGAAGCAAGCTTCTCGAAGATGGAACATCCATTTTCATGAGATAATCAAAGAGTTTGATTTTATCAAAAATGAGAATGAACCATGTGTGTACAAGAAGGTTAGTGGAAGTGCTATTACATTATTAGTATTATATGTTGATGATATATTACTGATAAAGAATGATGTTCCAATCCTACAGTTGATCAAGATTTGGTTATCTAAACACTTCTCCATGAAGGAATTGGGAGAAACATCCTATATTTTGGGAATAAAGATCTATAAAGATAGATCTAAAAGGATGATTGGCTTGTCCCAAGAAACGTACATTGATTTAATACTAAATAAATTTAGCATGGAAGAATCTAAGAAAGGGCTCATATCGATGGGTCTTGGAATACATCTCTCTAAGAAGCAGGCCCCAAAGACACCTGAAAAAAGAGATTGTATGAGTAAGATCCCTTATGCCTCAGTAATAGGATCTATCATGTACGGGATGATATGTACAAGATCTGATGTTACTCACGCACTTAGTGTAACAAGTATATAGCAGTTTAATCCTGGAGAAGAACACTGAAAGGTAGTGAAAAATATCTTAAAGTACTTAAGAAGAATTAAGGATGTATTTCTTATCTACGGTGGGTCTGATTTGAAACTAGAGGGCTATACAGACTCAAGTTTTCAAACTGACTGAGATGACAGTAAATCCGTTTCGATTTATGTGTTTACCTTAAACGGTGGCGCAGTGAGTTGGAAAAGTTCTAAATAACAAACAATTGTTAATTCAGTGATAAAGGCAGAGTACATAACTGCAAGTAAAGTTGCAACGAAAGCTGTTTGGATGAAGAAGTTTATTGCAGAACTTGGAGTGGTTCCTAGCATTCAAGGGTCAATGCCTTTATTTTGTGACAACATAGGAGCTGTTGCACAAGCCAAGGAACTCAAGTCTTATCAAAAATCCAAACACGTGTTACGGTAGTTTCATTTGATTAGAGAAATCATTGAAAGAGGAGATATCATCTTGGAACGTGTAGACTTTCTTGACATCATAGAAGATCCATTTACTAAAGTTTTAACTTAACAACAGTTTGATCGTCACTTAGAGAAGATGGGTATTAGATATCATGGCGATTGACTTTAGTGCAAGTGGAAGATTGAAAGTAGTATGTATACAAGCCAATCATATTTGATATGATGTAGCATGCACTTTATAATATTATTCATTTATTAATAAAATTATATTTATACAAAAGCATTTTTTTAATCAATATTTAATAGATGACACTAAAAGTAGTATGTATACAAGCCAATCATATTTGATATGATGTAGCATATACTTTATAATATTATTCATTTATTAATAAAATTATATTTATACAAAAACATTTTTTTATCCATATTTAATAAATGACACTAATTGTGATAAACTCATAGTTATTGAGCAATGCTTTTATAATCATGATGATAATCATGCTAATGAGATCTAAATTTAAGATAGCTCAAAACTAAAATTATTCATAATCGTGGGATTACTAAAATGGGGATTAGTGAATCTGGATAGATTTGTACATACTATGTTTGTTCTTATGAAGAGGATGATTGATCTCATAATCATTTATGTAGAAATACTAAAGCAAGTATGTAGGTGCTTATTAGATAATATTGACCAAGGAACACCTAATGGAGTTTTACTTGTCGTCAATAGAAGTTCCTTTGTGATAGTAGTACAAGTAATCCATAGACTTGAGATCATCATAGTAACTTCTGTATGATGAATTATATTTTGACATATTCCTTAAAACTTTTAGGGTGTATCAAATGGTATGTTTGGGTATAATAAATTGTACATGGAGATAGGTGAATGATCAACAAAGAATCTACCACTTTTAGTAAAAGAATAGAATATCCTATACAATTCGATAAATGATAACTCAGTAGTCCTTGACCAAGGCAGGATGAAAATTAGAAAGTAGTTTCTAATTTACATTAATTAGAGTTTTTCATTTGAGAATTGAAATGTATATAATCAAATAAAATAAGACTTGACAGTAATACTATATCTTATATTTGATTGAGACATTGTGAGGTAGAATGATTGAATTGTACAGTAACTATTCGTTGAAGAAGTTCGTTTGTGATTAAATATTAAAATCTATATTATCTGAAAAGTTGTTGATCGCTAAGGGGGCTTACCCTTATTATGAAATAAATATTATTTATTTAATAAATTAAATAATTTAATTTATTTATATAAATAAGATTAGAATAGTTCTAATTAATTTATTCTAAAACCAGTTTAATATGGAGAACCTAAAGGGTCATACCGTAAAAGAAAAATAATTATTTAAAAAGTAAATGACATAATCGTAATAATAAATTAAGTATATTTAATTTACACTATGGAGATAGAATAAATTAAATAGCTTAACATTTATTATTTAATATTTTAGAAATACTAATTATGAATTAATAAGACGAGTCTTATTATTATCATTATTTAGTTCCTAAAAGGTTTAGAAATTAATTAATAAGAGTACTATCATAATTAATAATTAAGTTCCTTATTAGATTAGGAGTTTAATTAAAAACCATATTCCTAAAGGTGTTATGAGGGTTGACTCAATCTATAAATAAGAGAAGTCTTATTATAGATTGAGGTTACATACATTTCCATAAATTTTGAAAGAGTACTCACAAGTTCTCTAGATCTAAAAAATTAGAAAAAAGAGAAAACTAAGGTTTGTCATCATCCACTTCTTGAATCATTATTCTTCCTTGGTGGATCACCTCTAGAGGCCAAACACTTGGGTGGATAACGTTGATCAAAGGAATCTAATCGGTGAAATTCAAGGAGAACATGAAGAAATTGGAGTTGAACACATACCTGTGAAAAACTAAAATCTACAATGGTATAATTTTAAATTAAACTCCTAATCTAATTAGCAACCTCCTTCTTGTTAATTAATAGTTGTGCATAAAAGTCGATTCTAGATTATAGTTTGTAGTAAAATTTTAAATTCTAATTTTACCATGCTTCCATTGCTTATCTGTAATTTGATTGCATGTTCATGGATTATTACAAATCAAAAATTAGTGCATAGTTCTTTTAAAAATCTTGCATACCTTGGTACTTACTTGATTGCATCTATCAAATGAATATTTACCTCTACCTTCTTGAAAGTTTCTAGAATCTCTTTCTCTTGCTCATCTTTTTTTGAATATTTGGGATTACTAAGAGGAAAAGGTAAAGGGTTAGTTTTAAGCTAAACAGTAGGGTTAGCTATTACTTTTGATATTTTTGCTTCCTCCTTAGCATTATATGTTAGAGTTCATGCCCTAGAGGCCAATTATTTGATGTAATTGCTTAATATTTTTGATATTATATCTGATTGAATAAATGAATTATTTTATTATGATTTTATTTATTGCGTTATATAAATGTTAGCATAATAAAAGTCCTTAGAATAGTGATACGAATTATATAGCTTCAAGTATGTGACTTGAACACGAGATTATATAATTACAATTAGTATCATTGCTCTTAAATGTCCCTAGTCGAGTATCATTGTTAATGGGACAACAATGATGTATTGAGACTAGTATGTGGATTGAATGATGACCAAATCTCATTGGTCATAAATATATAAGATATTGAGTCAATGCATAGGTACATGTTAGAGAACAATGTACTGGACTGACCCACCATGAGAATTCTACGTGGAGCATTATGCAAAATGTCATAAGAAATTCTCACAGTGAAAATGATGTAATAATCCTCCGACCTGAAATCACTATATTATTACACGAGAATTTATGTACTTTGATATCGTCAAATGTCATCTTTACTAGGGTGGACAATAAAGGTAATTATTGGGTACATCATGAATTGTGTGAGGAATATGAGTGATCTAGATGGAATTTAACCCTCTTATATATTAGGGTGGATATCCATAGGCCTCTTGATTAAGTATGACTATGAAATGCATGACCATGCTCAAATAATGATTTGTTTCATATAGTCTACTCATTGATCAAGAAAACTCAGATTAAATTATGAAGAGTATGACACATTCCATGCCTCGAGTTTAATCTAGGATGTCAGGGTTAAAGGGATTAAATTACATTGAAACATTGGTCACGAAAAGGTTGCAACGGATCATCGATCTTATTATTATTTGGGTAACATTGATGCATTACTAGATGCCGCTCATTGTTTATAATTTTATAATATGATTTTAAAATTATTGCCAACATAATAATAACCTATAGGGTCACACACTTAGAACGTATTTAAAAGGGAATTAATTTAAATTATAAGTATTTAAATATGTCAATATGATTGATAGTATTTAAATTACGAATTTAAATTAATAAGATAATATATATATATATATATATATATATATATATATATATATATATCTGATACCAAAGTAGAGTGAGGGTAAAAAACTAGCACATCTGTCAACGATTTACAGGTATACAGTCTAAATGCAAACCCGCAACACGACCTAACCTAACGCGACTTGAGTGACGTACCACTAGTCATACAATACCATAGCTTAGCACAGCACCAAGAATATTTAAAAGCATAATACAATTATAAAATCTAAATTACAACATATATGGTCTCATGAAATTCTACTGTTGAGGGGGTGGAGGCCTTCCGGCCAGAACAAGTTGGCAAACCTCTTCTCTAATTGCCTGCTCTGTTCTTTCTATTAATTCTTCAGTTTGAATTATTCGATTTAGAAAGTACTGTTGATTGTATTCACCAAAGGTAGGATTCTGACTATAAAAACGGTATAGAACTATTTGTTCACGATGATAATCTAATATCTGATTTAAAAACACATAATAATTAATGGACATAAAACATAAAGACGAAGTGATACTTACAGAACGAAGAAGCTTTATTTATTTCTTCAAAATATTTTTCAGAGAGGGGGATTACAAAGGGAGAATAAAACTAAAGACTTGAAAACTAAGTGTGCCTCAACATTCGGGTGAAGGCTCCCTTAAATAGATAGATAAAGAAACAGGTGGCGTGTCCTTGATGAGGTGGAGTCGTGAATCCTGTCTCTATTAATCATACTGTTAAAGATAGACTGATACTATCATGCGTCTTCTTTAATAAAGCTGATGTAGATCGTTTTGTCTTTGGTGCCGACGATTACTGTTCTTCATTACTTTATTAAAAGTTGCAGATTTGGTGGACTGCTTTTTGGAAATGCTGGACAGCATCATTGATTGCTTTATTAAAGTTGTGGTAGATATCCTGCCGACACTCTAATTCCTGTAGAAGCATCTTCTGGTACGTATTATTTTCTGACATCTCTAACTTTTGCCTTTTCCTTTTTTGTCCTGTTGTATTTTCTCTGAAATCATGCTGGTTAAGGAATCCCAAAAATCGCCAATGGTAGGGTCCCCTCCAATAGGTTCTTCTTCTGGTTCTTCTGGTTCTTGGCTTTCTCCTGCAAGTACGCCGAAAGCATTGTCATCCTGTTCTGAGCTAACACTGCTTGCAGTTTTCATGGATTTGTCATCTTGAGTTAAGGATTCAAGAAACTGTTCTTTCATGAAATCCATGGCTTTGACAATTAGTTCTGTTTCACTCAAATCAGGATATTTCTGTTTTAATTCTGTTTGGACCTTGATAAAAGGGTTTACAGTTGGAGAAGGAAGGATCTTTGGAATAGTATCAAAACAGGCTTGGGTATGGGCTTTGATTGTTTTGACTAATTCGGGTAAAACAGGATTCATCCCTTTCTCCCACCACTTGGTAAAGAAGACTCTTTTGAGTCGTGGGATTTTGTTCTGGTAGTCACACTGTAAATCCCATTTCCATATCCAAGGGATATTAAAACGGATAATAAAATGAATAACTGATTTAGACATAGAAATGCCTTTGTTTACCGGTAAATGAGAATAGGCAACTTGCCAATCCTTGAATTCTGTTTGAACAATTTCTGGTAGGGTATCTAATGTTATCCCAAATTTGTCCCACCAAACGAAGAACCAATTTGGTAATTCGTTAATTAAGACATTCGGACATATACGGATAAACCATGAATGGTTTCGGATTGGATTCTGGTAATAGAAAACATAGGTAAAGGAATCAATATAATCCCAATAGCTATATTTGGTTTCACTGTTAGAGTGATTAAAAGATCTGGTAGAATGAGGATGCATGCCCCATGTGGAAATGGGCATGATATTACGGATAGTAGCTTTACTGTAAGTAATAGGACTAGTTGTCCTAGTAGGATCATGAAGAGTGTGTTTAATCTCCATGGCTGCTGTTTCAATCATTATACCTTCATAGATATATCTATACTGGTCAAAGTGAGGGGGAAATTGTTGGGTAGCAAGATACCTGCGTTTAATTTCCCATGGATCATTCATCCATTTCTCATCATTCTGTTCAATGTAAAGTACTGTTTCTTCACAATTACTGTTAAAGATGTATTTTTCTGGAGTTACCAGAACATCTTTTGATGTTTGGCTAGAAGAAGCCTCAGGAGTACTGTTTTGAGTATTTATACTCGGGAATTCTGTGTAATACTGTTGATTTCTGCCTCGGCCACGGCCTCGGCCTCGTCCACGACTGTTCATTAACCCTACAAATATTCTCTGGTTAGAAAATCTGGTAAAGAATTCTGTTCTCCTTTGATATATTCAATATCAAAGTCAAATACTGATAAAATACTTTGCCAAGAAGCAAATATTTGCTTGGATGCAAGATTTTGAACATCTTTTTTAAAAATCTGTTTAGCTGCAGAACAATCAACACGAATTAGAAAATGCTGATTTAAAAGATCATCCTGAAATTTTAAAACACATTTAACAATAGCTAAGCATTCCTATTTAATGGTAGGATAATTTAGAACTGGTCCTTTCCATGTTCCTGATGCAAATCGTACAAGTTCTTCCTTGTTTTTATTAGGATTGAACTGTTTTAGAATTCCTCCATAGCCTTGATTGGAAGCATCAGTTTCTACAATTTTCTTCCATTCAGGGTTTGGTAGGGATAAACAATGTAACTGTTTTACTTTTGACTTTATGAGCTTTATAGCTTTAGTATGCTGATCTGTCCAGGGTAAAGGATCTTTTTGTAATCTGGTAAAAAGGATAGCAGCATCTTTTGACAATTGTGGATAAAATTCTCTTATATAGTTAAGATTTCCTAAAAATCTTTGCAGTTGAGTTTTATCTTTTATTATATCTGGAAATTTAGAAGCAAATTCTATACTCCTATCAATTGGAATAATAGTTCCATTATTAATGGTGTGACCAAGAAATCTTACAGTTGTTTGAAAAAGTTTCATTTTAGGTGCAGAAATAACTAACCCATTTCTGATGACAACATTTTTGAATATACTTAAATGTTTAAAATGTTGGTCTATAGAGGATGAAAATATAAGAACATCATCTATATAACAAATAGTGAATGTAGTATACGGGTTAAATATATCATTCATAATATGCTGAAATTCTGAAGGGCCATTTTTGACTCCAAATGGTAACACATTCCACTCATAGTGTCCAAAAGGTACTGTAAAAGCTGTTTTGTATCTATCCTGTTCAGCAATTTGAATCTGCCAAAATCCTGATTTAAGATCAAATTTAGAGAAGACTATAGCATCATAGAGTCTGTCTAAAAGGTCTTTTTTATTCGGAATGGGATATCTAATCCATTTTAAAACATTATTAAGAGGTTTATAATTAATAACTAGTCGAGGCATTCCTCTCTCAATTTCTGCATTTTTATTGACATAGAATCCAGTACAACTCCAAGGGGAGTGACTAGGTCTAATAAGCCGTTTTTGTAATAACATTTCAATTTCTGTTTTGCATAATTCTAAATATGCTTTTTTCATTTGGCTCGGTCTAGCTTTAGTAGGTATATTTTTCTCATTAAATTCAGGAATGTAGGGTAAAGAAATAATATGTTTTTTTCTTTCCCAAAAAGCATTAGGTGTAGTACCGCAAATTTCTGTTTGAAATTCTTGAAGGATAATTTTAATCTTATTTTGTAAAGTAGGTTGATGAATTTTCTGTTCATTAGCAAGAAATTAAATTTCTTTTTGAATAAAATTTATCTGTTTTTCTTTAAAATAAACAAGATCTTTCAATTGATCTAATTCTTTAGTATAGGGCCTGGTTATAAATTCAAATATAATTTTCCTGTTATTTATGGTTGTATGAATGCCTAAAGCATCAATCTTGGTTATAGGCATAAGCAAGCATAAAAAAGGAGTTCCTAGTATTATATTTTGGGACATATTTTTAACTAGGACAAAAGATGTTGGTAAGCAAATTCCTTGATTACAGATAAAGGCTTCGGGTATTTTATAATTGATATTCATTGAGTTTCCACTAGCACTAACTAAGGATTGAGTGGTTTTCTGAAAATATTTAGTAGGAATTAAACCTTCTTGAATACAGTTCATATCTGCTCCACTATCTACAAGTGCGATAGCATCTCTGATTATGAAATCTGGTTTAATAATAAATGTTATTCTGATATACCATTTTTGGAAGGTTACCTGATTAAGTAACATTAAATACTGATTTTCATTCGTATTAGAAGACTCTGGTATTTCTTCAGAATGATTCTCTGCTGTTTTAGTCACCTTTTGTTTTATATTATTTAAATCTTGAATAATTATTTGGTCTGTTATTTGATGTTGTTTAACTTCATTTTTTAATATATTTATTTCTGTTTTTAAGTCTTGGATCGACACAGGTCTTTCTTTTACAGGGTTGATCTTCATTCGATCTAAAACTTCTTTTAAGCTATAATTATTGTTAGGAATTGTAAGTTCTTTTTTTTTAGTATGATTTTGATGACATATTTCTAGGAATTTCATCTTCATTTCCGGGTTTTTAATTTGATCAGCAAGATCAAGCATAGTTTTTTGTTCAGTAGTTAGAACATTTATACTTGGTTTTTCTAATTCAAGACCATTCATTTCTATAATGGCTTTTAAATAGTTAACTTCAGATTTGCAACCTCCTGCACAAATATCTTCACTATTATCTGAATTACTAGTTTCAGTTTCTGTTTGAGAATAAATTTCAGCAAGTTCATCGTCAGAAGAACTGGTGTCTGTTTCAATTTCTGTATCAGAAATACAATTAAGTATGTCTTGTTGAATTTTATCTTCAACACTTAACTCATTCATTTTCTGTTTTAACTTTGCTCTACATTTATTAGCATGGTGTCCTGTTGCTCCACATTTGTAACACTTAATTTGTGATTTATCTTTCTTAGGATATTTTCTTCTTTTATGCTTTCGATGTGGTCTAGGGTTTTCAAAAGTTTTGTTATACCTGTTAGATTTCTTTGGGTAATATCTCTTCTTATGTTTTTTAGAAGGATAAGAATTTTTCTGTTTTCTAGAAGGATATTGAAGCTTAGTATCGTAAGCAAATTGGTCACAGAATTCTCCTAATTTTTTTCTCTTAGTTAAATTCTGTTTTTTCATTAACTGTTGTAATTTTATATCATTACATAAAGATAATCCTTCTTCAATAACGATGGCAATTAAATGGCCATAAGAATACTGGTTATAGGGGATAGTCATCCTATTATTCTGATCTCTTAATTTCTTTCTAACCTTTTCAGCAAAAAGATTAGGAAGGCCATCAATAAATTTGGCTTTCCAATGTTCACTGTTAGCATCACTTCTTTGCATGACTCTCATAAGGAAAACATCCTTATACCATCTAAAATGAGACAAAGAAGGACATCTAAGGTTTTGTAAGACCTCTCTATCTCTATCGGCATTAGAAACAGTAGGTCCTATAAAATGGAGTACAATGGCTTGTATTAAAGTATAACAAGCATCCTGTGTCTGGATTTGAACCTGAGTTTCAGGGTTTGTCTCAATTTTTACAGAATTTATTATTTCTTCTCTTTGTACCTGTGTAAGGACATTATCAAACCATCCTTTAAGAATTCCTGTCATTCCATTAATTATAAATCGACAGATTTGTTGATCAGTATTATCATTTTGCTTACAGACTGTTGCATACATTAATATATGATGTATGGTTTCAAATATTTGATATTCAGATTTTCCATCAATATTCCATTCATATATGGTTTTACCATAATAAGATTTTTGTGAATGGAGAAAATCTTCTTCATAGAGAATATCCTGGGGAGTGGGTCTAGGATAGTAATAGCGGCTAGGTCCTGTTAAGGCCATACGATTAGTAGGTCCTTTATCATAAGAAATTTTATTGAAGTTTTTCATATCATTTAATTCATTTTGAATTTCAAATATTTGAGATGTGGAATAATCTTCGGATCCATCATTGTCCTTGTGTGTCATCATGTTTATTTGTTTATCTTTTGATGAAGTTCCTGTTTTCTCCAAAAGAGATTTTATAAACTGATCTTCTTGTATTTGTAAGGCTTCCATTTTATTAGTAAGACTGTTCATAAATTTGTCTTCTTTTTTAGTAGAATATAATTTAAAATTTTTAATTTCAAGAGGTGGTTTTATATTTACAGGCTGGATTTCCAAAGATTTATTCTTAGGAATAACTTGACATTTATCAATCATTTGTTTAGATTGTTCTTCAATTCTGTTAAGAAGTCTAGTATGCTCTTCTATTCTAGTTAATTGTCTTCCTATAGTTTGTAGGAAAAGATTTGTATAATTATTCTGTTTATTGACTTGTAATATGTCTGTCACATGAAGTAATTCCTGATAACGAGGGGTTTTATCAACAACATCAACATACGGATTTATGACTAAAGGGACTTGATTATGATCTTTGTTAGAAGCAAGCTCTAAGGACATAGGTGGAGGATGTATACTTTTTATTATTTGTCCTTTCGTTGTTATCCAATCTTTTTGGATTTCTGTTAAAACATTCAATTGTTTTTCATTATGTATGGTTTTTGCTATATTACTATACCATTCGGGGAATGATATAATACTCTGAATATTTTCTAGATGATCATAATACTGTATTTTAATTTGGTTAAGTTGTTCCGAATTATGATTATTGAAATACCATTTTCTGAAATCTAGGTATTTTTCCTGCATAAAATCCTGATTAAGATTTTTTCTTATTTCACTATTTGGTGTAAAATCCATTAAATATTAAACTTCATATCACTAGCTGTTGGGCTATTAGGTCTTCTGTTATTAGTTTCATAAACACCATGAGGTATTTGATTTTCTGATAAATGAATTCACCTGATATAATCTTCAAGATTAATAGTTTCTTTATTTGATTCATTACTGGATTTTCTCGAAGACAATCCCTGATTAACAGATTCTAAGGGTTCTGCGGTTGATCTTCTAGATGAAGCTTCTGGGAATTCTACATTATAAGGTTTATAACTATTACTAGAAAGACTTCTAGTTAAAGGTTTTTGAAATTGAAGGAATATATTTCCTTCACGGGTTTGTATGACATCTTCTATCGAGTGTCTTATTATTGGTCTGGTTGGTATGGCATTAGGAATTTGCCATTGTTTAGGAAAGGTAATCTCTTCCCAAGGAATCATACGGGGTATGGCAACTTGGCTATTGAAGAGATTAGTGTCAATAAGGACTGTCTGTCCTTGTTCAGTTTGTTTCCTGGTGTAAGGATTTAAAGTTGATAAAACTTATATATATATATATATATATATATATATATATATATATATTTCGTATTTTATTTTTCTATTTATTTTAGGTTTTGGTTAATTCCTATTAACTGCTATATATTAATGATATATCAGTAGTTTTTAGCACGTACGGAAAAACTAAAAATCTTAGCCACTTTCAGAAAGAGGCTACAGAGAAAAATACTTTAGAAATCTTGATCTTGGTGGCTAGTACCGCGGCTCCCTTTTTGCTACAGATCGTGTGACGATTCGCGGAGCGTTCGTGTGGATACCGTAGAGACGCAGTAGTTGGATTGCGTTGAAGATTCAAAGCGTTCCAAAATTCTCAATCGTCTACATCGTCTCCATTCAAGCACGACTAATCGGTAAAACAAATCTAAACATCTGATTAATATGTTTTTGCATGGATCCTATTTTAGGGTTTCAAAATTTTTATTTTTTTTAAATTCCGCTGCGTTTATGTGTCGAAACCCTAACACTATCCACAACAAGTTCCATGGTAGCTTTTGGTAAATCCAACTGCTTCCCATTCCTCAAAGTTATAACACTTGCATTCTCTCTCGGATTGACCACTGTTTAAGAGCGAAACTTCCTTGAACCTTATGAGTTTAAACGTCTAATTGTAATAGTCAATTGGCTTATCTAATTCTCCAAACTATGGATGGAATTCTTTGTCAATTGTTAAAATTGTTGTGTTTGGGTTATGAATGCTTTAAACATACCCTCCGGAGATGTCCCAGAATTTGCAGATGTTGCTTGTCTCGGTGGGGACTACTGCTGAGGTTGTTGGAATCCTTGTTGCCTATTTGGAAAAGTGTTTTGTGGTGGTGGGGGCCAATTTCATCCATAGCTCATGTTAGGATGATCCCTCCATCCTGGATTTTAAGTGTTGGAGTACGGATTGTATCTGCATTGAGGTTGTCCTTGGAAGTTTTCCATTGCATTGACTTGTTGTGTGGTGTCATCGTTATACATTGTGGGGCAAACATCTATAATATGATCTGACGACAAAAAAATCCCACAAGTCCTTGCAACTGGTGTATTTCTAGTAGTCAATTGACGAACCATAACAGTTAAGTCTGAAATATGTCGTTCCATATTGCACGAGCTAACTTCATTCACCATTTTGGGTGTATGGTCCATCCTAGTTCCATATTGTTGTGAATTGGTCATCATGTTCGCAATTAGATTCTTTGTAGCCTTTGGAGTCTTATCTACTAATGCTCCTCCAGTCACAACATCTGTCATACATCCATCGGTAACAATCCTTTATAGAAGTAATGGATTAGGTGTTGATCGTCGATTTGGTGTCGTGGATACCTCAAGCATAGTTTTTTAAATATTTCCCAATACTTTTAAAGAGTTTCTCCACTAAAATGTCTAATAGCGCATATCTCCTTCCTAATGTTAGCGACTCTTGAAGCAGGAAAATACTTCTTCAAGAACAGCCTTTTCATATCATTCCATGACTGAATTGATCCTAAAGGAAGAGAATATAACCAATCCTTTGTTAAATTAGGCAATGAGAAGGGAAAAGCCCTTAGCTTGATTTTCTCTTCTATAACTCCTTATAGCTTTATGGTGGAACATTCTATAATGATACGCAACTTAGATATATTGTAAATATTATAATTAATTAATGAAATTGATATTTGGAAGTGTGATGTGTGTTTTGGGACAAGCCTTTTATGGACTATTTGGTTATAAAATAAAATTCAAGCCTAATGGAATAAATTTGGATAAAAAAGGACTTGAATTGATTAAGAAATGATCATGATATGAATTAATTGGAATAAATTGTCTAGATTTTGTGACAATTGACCAAAGTGTCCTTGTTGATTTAAAGAATGACCTTGGTGTCCTAGAGGTTTATAATGACCTAGTTAGCCTTGTTTAGTAATGGGAATTGACATGTATAACCCTAACCATGCATGAGTTAAACTTAACCAAATGTGGGTTAGTTGCTAGAAAAATACATACAACTTATATATGTATAAATTTTTCAAGTATATGCTTGCATTACTTAGTTTATTTCATTTCATTTCCACAAGTTGGCTAAGTAAAGAGTTTATAAGAGAATAAGAGAAAGAGAGCTAGGGTTTGATCAAGAGGCTTGATAAACTCCAAGAAAAGTGAGCCAAAGACTTGAAGTAAGCCATCAAAGTGGAGAATCATTCATTAACAAGGTTTATAGCAAGGAGAAAGAGAGCACAAAGAAGGTATATAAGTGTTCTAGATTCAAAACTTATCATTTATGTGTTTAAATGCTAGAACAAGTATAGCCAAGCATGTATCTATGATCTAAGCTGTGATTTATGTACTACATGAGTAGTTCATAAGGAAACCCTAAGCTCAAGTGTAGTATTTTAAAGGAGGTGCACAATTCATGTATGTTTTCAAGCTAAAAACCATGATTTATGGGTGATCATGTGTTATATGTTGTTAGACATGATGGAAGCCTAGTTCAAAGGGATGAACATGTTGGATACATGAGAAATTTCATGCTAGATAGCATACTAGATACCTTAAGGGCTTAAAAGAATGATTTATGAAGGAAAATTGCAATATTAAGCTATGATTTGTATGTAGAGCAAATCATATTTTATAAAGTGGTTTAGAAGGTGCATATAGAGGCTACGTGGTTACACAAAGTAGTTAAATATGTATGTGGTAGGATATGTGATGCATGGACTTCAAGGATTGAAGTTTAAGAATGGATTTTAGTAAAGTTAACAAAATGCTATCAAAGAGTATTTTTGGCTATTTTGGATAATTAATGGTAAAAAGAAGTCAAATAACTAAGTTTCATATAAATACATGTATTAGAATCGAATTAGGAGTCGTTTAGCGTCTATGGCGATAAATACGAGTTTTAAACGTTCGCCGATGCCTAAAATGAATTATATGAAAAAATCGAACCATTTGAAAACTTTTAAATGTTTTGAAGTCCCATACATGTCATATATATGTTATATATGCTAAATGATGTGGTGAAACCAAGATATTCAACTTAGGGAAAAAAATAGCATGAATTTTGGAAAGAATTTTTTTTCAAAAACTGCAGGACTGCGCCGGGGCGAGAAGTTTTGTGCTGGAGATGGCGTCGGGGCGCAGTTGGACTGCAAGGATCTCGCTAGGGGAAAGATCAGTCATCGCCAAGGCGCGATGTTGCCGAGCACTTCTCGCAGCCAGCGAAGTCCAAAGGAAGAAACACTATGCCGGAGCACAGTGTGTTGATTTTTAAAAATAATTTATTTTAATTCCAAAATAAAATATTTTAATATTAAGTTATAGAAACATGTATGTAAACCATAATTTAATAAAAATAATCAATATGATAGACGATAAGACATAAATGAACAATGCGTTATGTGTTAAAGGTTATGTAAAGGTAAAGGGTAGCTTGTATAGCAAGTTATTGCATGCATATGTATATAACTAATACATGAACCAATATTATGGTTATGTAGGAAATAAACGGGATAATATTTTATCAGTTGAGGTAAACGAGGATAAAGACAAGTGTTCTATCTGAACTCTTATTTGTGGTTCTTTGAACATATATTCATGTTGTGCATTCATTAATCATTTTAAGGTTTATCTATCATTGAACTGCTTTGAAAAGGTCAATGCTAGTATTGATCCGACTAGACATATGTGATGATTTACATTGAAATTAGATATTTATCGTTATGTCCTCCAATCCACATTGTTGTGGTGCAGACTCTATGAAATGCTATAGTAGAACAACCCTGAAAATGGGGTGTAGACACCCAAATTTTGTACTTTCACAATAACCCTGACAGGAAGGCAAAATCGTCACTTGACCCGACTTACGAAAAGAAAGGTGGACCCCAACACGAAGCCCCCACAATGATTAACGGTCAAAGCTGTCACACCGAACAACAAGCATCAGGTCACTTGAAGCAACGCAAACAACTGATCCAGAAGAACCTGATTTGATCACCAAAGACGACGAATGACCACTACGCTTACGGTAGTCGGGGGTCTCACTCCCCGGTAAGCTGGCGGGGGTGTAAGGGGGCAGCGCCTCTTGGGAGCCAAGCACAAAGAGCAATTTCTATATCAACTCACAGCCTCCCGAAAATATACAGCCCATCTCCCAGCGATTCCGAATTACAAATACGAGCCTTCCAGCGAGAAACGAACGACCGACATCAGTGACACGAGAATCGAGAAATGGAAGCCGGGTGGCCGCAGATGCATCTCTGGCCAACGATAATGTGGCATTTTCGTGGCTCGAGGAAACACACGGCAGCCGAGGCGATGGCGACAACAGGCAGCCGCAGATGGATCATCGACCAGTTGCAGATGCACCTGCGCCTGCCTCCAAAGACCTATACAGCATTCAGTTTTCATCCGAGAAGAAGAAGACGAAAGAAAAATGGCGGACGCAAAAAGGATAGAGAGAGAGTTGCGGGTTTGAGAGGAAAGTGAGAGTTCTCCCTTTTTTGTTCAATCTTTACACCATATATTGTATCCTATGTGATCTCCAAGTGTTAAAGTATTTATTTCATCATTTGAAATGCGAAAATCCGAGTTTATAGCATTTGTGGTTTTAATTTAGTTAGATCTAGTTCTTATTTCATTTTATTGTTTAAGTTGTTATAGATTTAATATTTATGCACTTGTTGGGTGGATCTACTGTAGATCCGAAGCACTTGGTGCATTGCGATTTAAATATCTTGATTTTGTGTATTTTGAAGTTAGATCTGATGTAGTCAATATATGATTTAGATCTATGGATTAGGGACGGTTAGGGAGGATTTATTGCGGATGAAATCTCCTCATAACCTCTCGATGATATCCTTTTAGTTATTTTGTAACCTACTTTTGGATCTAGCGATCGCGATGCGCCTTTATTGTAAATATGTAAATTTTGGGCCTTAAAATGATATCGATACCGAAAATCGGGTTTAAGGCCCCGTAATAGTGAAATATGTGATTGTGGGTGTTCGGGGCTATTTAGACGACTTATACGCCCACAAATAGCTCCAACGTCATTTTAATGCTTGGTTTTCCCTTTCGACACGAGAAAAAATGATTTTGGAGTGAAATGATAAAGCTTTTCAAAAAATTAAGCAAACTAGGATATTAGATCATTCGAAGATAAAATTGGAAGTATCGAATGAGCTCCATCCCTATTTGATGAAGGATTCGAAAACCTTATTTCGCAAATGTCATCATTAAAGATTTTGTTATCAAAAAAATGAAAGCTTAAAAATGAACTTTTCAAAACGAATCAAATCCTTCGTGCATAGGGTTAACGAGATTTCAGAAGTACTTTCGGAAATAAAGCATTCCAACGATTTTCATAGGCACACACGCATACACATGCGTGCATACACACATTTTAGGATCTAAAGGAAAGGAAAGCACTAGGATAGCGGTAATTGTGTTTCACGGAAGTCGGGGGGTGCCTAACACCTTCCCCTCGCTTAAGCAAGCCCCGAACTCTATAAATCTCGGTTCACGAACCAATTAATTAGGAGTCACATATGAGCCATTACGATTACGAAAACTAAAACTCGGATGAGTTGGTACATCCATTGCAAATATACTAATTGGCGACTCTGGTCAATTAGCTCATCATGAATCGATCTTTCAAATTCCGTCGACACTCAAGCCGACCTTTTCCCAATATCACCCTTTTACGAAACGAGATGGAAAGAAAAGGGATTTTAAACTTGGAAAGAGGGACAAAACCGACATATTTTTCTAAAAAAGAACAAACTCGGCGTCAACAGCTGGCGACTTCGCTGGGGACATTAGATGGCTTAAGCCGTGTTCAAATCTTGATGTTTTCCTATCCTTTAAAAATCTAAAAATGTGTGGTTGCGATATATGCCTTGATTTTATTTTTAGGCGCGTGAATGTATATTTTGGCTTTCGATGAATGCTTTATCATTACGAATGCTTTACTTCAATGTCATCATGTGCATGCGGTGAGGTACTATAAATGTATGTTGAGCAATTCCTCCTCCTGAGGCAAACCCATCAGATGTGAATTACTGGACTCAAAGGGGTGCTCCCCAACGAGGCTCAAGAAAAGCATTCACTCAGATCCAATCTAATTGAAAGACCGGATTTATTCTCATCTAGTATGTTGCGAAGATCTGGGAACCTTCATGCCAAAAACCCCGCGAGAGAAACCCTAGGATAGGTCAACCTCAGATAAACGGGAAGTCTCTTAATACCTTATTACATTTTACGTACATGATGTCGTAATTCAATTAATCACCTTTTATTTCTCGTCCTATCAATTAAAATCACTGATCTATGTTTTACAGGGAAGAGTTGATAAGGCACAATGATCCACATTACGATTCAAGTACCTCATTAAAAAAAACTCATAAACATGGAAATATCGCTTTAGCATGCATCCATTTTTTCCATGTTCCACAACTAAACTTCGATTGTTTTGTTTGTAGGTTGCTCCTCGAGCCGCGTACGGTAAAAAAAAATAGTAATAAAAAAATTAAAAAAAAAACCCATTTTCACTGTTCAGAATGGCCGAGAATCCAACTCCGGATCCGGTTCCCATCCTTTAGGAGGAATTTGAAAATTTCAAGAGGTAGATGGTTGAAATGGCCATATTATCGAAGCAACGGGGCAAGCTGAACTAGGGTCCGCAACCCAATGTTCCACCTGAGTTATCGTCACAGGGGAAAACCATATCTCTTCTAGAAAATCCAACTGACCAGAAAAGATCAAAGCAGACTGAAAGGGCATATAAAGCAAAATAGTGAAGTTGCTAGACGAACCAACCAGTGGAGCTTTGAATTCTCTTGGAAAAATGTGAACCCCTGAAAAGGAAAGATCGAGCAACATCCTTAAGAGATCGTGATAGGGTTAAATTATACGATATTTTTATTTCCCAATACTTAGTTTTTATATTTGTTGTATGCTTAAATATTTAATTATTTAGCTTATTTTGGTTTTAATAGGTTTTATAGGATTTTAGTTAATTTATGTTAATTTATGTAATTTTATAGTAATTTTATACTTCTTTTTATTTATGTGTTTGTATTTATTTTTAGTATTTTAAGAGTTTTATTTATTATTATGTGTTTTTAGGATTTTTAGTATTTTTATATTATTTTTATTCATTTTGTAGGAATTTATTAAAGGTTGGGTGGCATAATGGTAATTATCCAAAAAAGCTGCGTTCCGCGCAATGCGCGGGTATAGATGGAAGCGGAAGCTGAAACGGTGTCGTTTGACGTCCGGGGTGAGTATCTTCCGCGCAATGCGCGGGCATTGATTTTTCCCAGGCGCGTGGCTACGATGCGCGGGCGGATTGTGCTGGCGCAAGGCGCGGATGGGCATGATGACGTCATCCAGCTGACGCGGACGCGCAAGAAAGCTGATGAAGCTGCCAGCTGTCAACGCGTGGTCGGCTGGCGGTGCCTGACTTGGTCAAAGGGATGTTTGGCGATGCGGTTTTGGTGAGAAATAGAATTATTTCGGAATTTTGCTACTTTTTGATTCCAAATTGTATTTTAATTTCAACTAGGATTAGGATAATAATTATTTTTCTTTTTCTTTTATTTTTATTTGTATTTTAAATCCTATTAGGGTTTGGAAAGTGTACTTCCTACTAGGGTTAGGAGGATTTTGGAGCCTATAAATAGAGGGCTTGACACACAATGTAACACACAACTCTCATTAGAATAAAAATTCTCTCTTCTATTCTTTAGTGTTCTTTATATTTATGAGTAATTAATTTATTTTTTTTGGTTTAAGTGATTGAAGCCATCAAAGATTTATACACTGTGAGATCTAATTTATTTTAGTTGTTCAATTTATATTTTGATTATTGAATATTCTTCTATGCTTAATTTTATAATTGATTTGTTTAATTGTTAGGAGTACTACTAGTTTATTATTCATATTAATCTACTGCTATTTGTGAAGCAACTAAGTTTAATAATTATTTTGCAGATCAAAAGATTATTTTATCTTAGGAAGAATATTCATCTAAATTAAATGCAAACAAGTGGCTTGTGTTGTTTAGTTCAACGATCTCTCTAATTCTTTATGCTGCTATTAAATTAAATCTTTAACAAGTGCCGGAGGTTGTTTAATTGTAAGGGTATTTAGACCAAGTGGCTCTACTAATCTAAAATTAAGGAGAGAGGAGAAAAATTATTCCACCTGCGAGTAGTTCTTTCTACGGTGAATCTTCAAAATATTAATTGATTTATTTTTGCATCAGTGATCAGTTGTAAATTCTTGATGGTGGATATTAACTTAAACCATGGCTTTTTATTTTTATTTATTTCTTGCATAATTATTTTAATTAGTTTTATTTAAATTATTTCTTTAATTACAAAACCCCCTAACTTTTGTTTGCGAAAACATAAAATTAAATTAATCATTCTCTGTGGGATCGACTCTTACTTGCATTACTACATTAATATTTTTCCAAAGTAAGATTTTATTTTTGGGTGCTTGCGACATCACACCAGATCGAAAGTTCACCCCTTTGAGCAAATTGAAGGCAAAAATACTGCATCTTCTAATCAGCAGAGGAAGGATTACGGAGTTGCTGCCTCCTACAGACCTCAAGTCAAAAAAGATATGATCCTACGCAGATATGCCTGTATCATTTTAACTCACCAGGGCATGATACTGAAGAGTGTTGGGCATTGCGGCACAAAATTCTAGATCTTATCGAAAGAGGAGAAATGGCAAGTGACATTGAGGACACCACGAGGGGGACCTAACCACCGACGAATGGATTGTCAAGCCTTAGCGAATCAGGAAGTGGTAAATTCAAAGGATACAAGTGCGAGCCCAAAAAAAAGAAGAAAACCTTTGATAGTTTTACAATTAACGATCAATGACTCAGCCGACCTGTTCTCCTGTCAACCCATTAGAGTACACTTCCTAACTAATCAGAGGCAAATGATTCTTGGGTTCCCAGCATCTCATCAGCCCACCTGTCAAAGACACCATGAAGTGATGTCCTTGACGACAATCAAGGCTGGGGCAGTTTCGAAATCGATGATGACTCGACATTGGGGCATTCATCAACCATCCATGGAAGGATATTGCACGATTCGACATCTATGGTGCGATCCCATCAGCATACGACAACATCCTTAGAGCTTTGCGATCAATTGGTCTCTTCTAGTCAGAGTTTTTTTTTCCAGAATACGATGAACTGCAAGTAAGGTACAACTCTTTCCATCTCTTTATTTATTTCCCGTCTCTATGTATATATATTAAGACTCTTAGATCATCTAACTATAACATTACCTTCGGAAAGAGAAATTTCATTTGACTTGTTAGGAATCGAATTAATTCTGACAAGCATATGTAGAGCAGACTCATGAGTATGATTAGACAATTAAAACTGTTCAACCTATTGATAAGGCAAAGACCTGATTCAAAGTGTCGTTCGAAGTAGAATCAACCTCATAAGTAAGTCCGCATTTTGCGTTTGCGCCAACTTTTAGATGTGGGGTATAAAGCTATGACGATAATGATGACAGTTGATGCGGAGTTGGGGGGTAAATAAAAGTGAATCAAATGTCTCGAATCGTGGCCTGAGTTATTCGAGTAATTAAGCCTGAGGGGTGTCTTTACACTTGGCGCCCTAAAGTCGTCTGATTTGGAAGTCGTCGGCCCAACACTCGTTACATGGGTAACTCAAAGCCTAAGAAAACGAGCATTACGGATGCAGAGACCTGAGCAGATTCGAATCGTGGCATAGGTCATCTGAGTAATTGAGCCTGAAGGGTGTCTTTACACCTGACGCCCTAAAGTTGTCTGATTTGGGAGTCGTCGGCCCAACGCTCGCTACATGGTAACTCAAGCCTAAGAAAACGAATCTTGCACAAGGTTAGATGCGGAATAAATGCGGTAAACCACCTAACTTGTATCAAAGCGTGGGCTTTGTTACTCGATCAAGTAAACCCGAATGGGTGTCTTTACACCTAATGCCCTAAAGCCGCATGGTTTAGGAGTCATTGGTCCAAAGCTCGTTAAATGGGTGGTAACTCTGAATAGCCTAAGAAAACGAGACAAGTTAAGTGGACGCGAAAATTGAAATACGAAGTCAAAAAAAAAGAAAAAAAGAAGAAAAATGTTCAACCAGAGGAGAAAAAGCTCATCTAAAGTCACGAAAAAGAAGCCCGTAATTGAAGGATGCATCGCACATTGCACTTGCCATATGTCGTTAATTATGTGAATAACGATATCGAGAATGAAGACGAAATACCTTTGATAAAGGAAGGTAGTTTTTAAATTTAATCATACTCATGTATATTGACCATGAATGCTTAAATGTTTTATTACAATTTCATAACTCGTCAAATGAAAGAAAAAAAATATTAAGTGAAATTGAGAATGACTTAGTACATTCACAATTCATTCAAATGTCAAGTTAACACACTCACGATTCACGAAAAAAGAGGAGGTCCATCTTGATGTTAAGTTTCTTTAACGATCAAACGAAAACACCACGACACGAGCTAAATTCCAGAATGAACATTCCATTTTTATATGCTTTATTGTAAAGATTTTAGCAATTCTTATATCGGAGTTAACCCCGCCGACCTGAATCGTCGAGCTTTTTAGCGTTTTGTTACTTATGCAGGATATGACTCGCTGTGGGTAACTCAGCATGACCAACGAAACGACTCTCCAATACGAATCATTGACAAGAGCATGAGTAAAGGCTGGGGCAAGTTGAAAATCATGGAAATGAAAGGATCACAGGTTTGAATCAGACTCCTCATCCACGAACTTTTCCCCATGTCCATTGATGACCCTCAGCAATCTCAGCAGATGCACACTAACATTACATTGATACCCAGTCGGGCATATGCAAAAGCGATATAATTCACAACATCAAAGCTGATCGATAAAAAAGGTGAGGAGAGGCAACATGGTCGTCGGTCATTGCAAAAAGCCAAATGGACCGCCTCAATCCATAAAATGTACTCCCGGATAAGGCATGACACAATTGAGTAGTCAAAAAGAACGACACGTGAAAAATTGTATCATTTGACTAAACAGGGGTCATTTCCTTCCAAGCATATCTATTGATCCATGCATAACATCTGAGCATCCATGTATATATCAAAATAAAATGTACATGAAAGGAAATTCACAGGTACGAGATTGTCGGCGTCATGAATACCGGTGCCATTTATCGGAAGGACATGACAGCGGGCAACTTCGACGATCCTATGCGCCCAAAATCTATGGAACATCATGTAATTGCAAAACGACTGTCTGAAGCACCTTCAGCTAATCGACAAGGAGGATAGGTCAAAAGCAAGGTCTACCAAAAGCGATCTACGAGGACGAACCCCAAGAATGACAAGTCAAACCAAAGAAGTGGCTGGCAAAAGCGATTTACGAGGACGAATCCCAAGGAGGCCCCACAAACTATTCAGGTATGCTTTCCCTTTCAATTTGTTCAAGAGATTATTGCATTTTTTATGATGTACAATACGATACGAGTCCATTTGGGACAATACACAGCGATTTCGGAGACGAGACCCGGTAATTACAAGACAACCATTAGAGAAAGATTCGACGATGACTGTAAGACCCCAAATTTTATGAAATAAAAAATTTAATTTCTCTTCTTATATATATTTTTTCTGAAACAGTAAGTGGTTAAATTGATAAAGTTGAAAGTTAAGGATGTTATGTGCAAATTTTATTATGTCGAATAATATTCCTTTGGTCGGGGAATATTCGTTTTGTCGGGAAATATTCGGGCCGTACAACGGCGCCGAAATAACTAATTATTTGTAGACCCCACAACGAAATATTTGTCGGATATAGAAAATGACAGAAGTAACCTTTTTAAATAAAAATAGTCAACGGTGTTAACTGTTAAAATACCGGTGATAAAAGAATAGTAGCATACAGTAATTTATGGTATTTTACTGTAGCACACGGTATTCTACAGTAGCACATGGTATTGCACAGTATCTCATATTATTGATCTGATAACGTGGCCTTTGCACAGTATTCATTAATAATTGTGGTTGCACAGTATTCTACATTATTGATTCAATAATTGTCATAACACTGTATTTTATATCATTGAGTCAATAATTGTTGGTGCGCTGTATTTTAAAATTATTGAACCAAATAATTGTCACAGTAGCAAATACACAGTAATTTATATTATTAAATTAATAATAATCTGTAACGTGTTTATTACATTATTGATTTATTGTTGTAGCATTATTTTATTATATATGTTGGACCCACAGGATGAATAAATTAATAAATAAAAATAAATTATTTTGAATAGTAACATGTGGACCCTATGTGGGGGCCACATGTGAATTTGGTGGAGTTTGGCAGCCGACTACGCTGCCAATTTAGAAAGAAAGAAATTAGGCAGGTGTGCATCATGCCTGCTGCCACCTACCACGCATAGTATCTTATTTTCTCCTATAAATAACTTGCTCATCTGAATAGAAAAATCACACCTAAAACATAAAAATTTTCTAAAAGAATTTTATGAGTTTTCTCTGAGAATAGTAAGGTTATCTTGAGTGTTTGAAAGCCAAAAGGAGTGTAGGAATTTTTTAAGTAAGTCTTTTATTAAAAAGTAGTAATTTCATAAATTCCTATTTTTCACGGTATTCACAAATCTTCCTTTAGAAGACTCTTCTTTAAGAAGATTCGTTTTTAAAAGCTTTCTTTGGAAGATTTATTTTGGAAAATTATTTTTAAAAGTAGTTATATTATACTACAAATTTTATGTTAAATATATATAATTTTGATAGTTCATATTATACGAGTTATCATACACTTTGAAATTTATATGTGGTAATTACTAATTTTATTATAAATATATAGGTTGATCAACCTTATTTAAATCAATATCCAGTCACGTGTTAAGGTAAGGGGTATCATTCTTTTCATCATCATAAATAGATATTATTTTCTTTCTTACTGGAAGGGATTATCATTCTTTGATTGTCGAAAATAATATCGTTTCTTTCTTACTCATAAGAGGTGTCATTTATTTCCATGTATTAAATTGTGGGAATAACCTTACGGCGCGGATTACCGCCTGTTGGTGAATAACCTATTGTATTCATTCCTTATTAATCTCTGAGAATAACCTTACGGCGCAAATTACCTCTTGTTTGGTGAATAACTTTTCGTATTCAAATTTATTAAATTGTGGGAATAACCTTACTGAGCGGACTACCGCCTGTTGGTGAATAACCCTTTGTAAATTTCTTATTTGTCTCTTGTAAAAATAATTTGTCTACACGAATTATCATATGACACTTTTATTCCATATTCATTTGTAATATCATTTTCTTTCATATTCGTAAGTGACATTATTTTCCTTTATACTTACAAGGGATACCATCCTTTTCATCTTCCATTATTCAAACTTATTATGGTAAGGGATATTAATTTCCTTCACCTTTTGTTAATCAAACCTACTACGGTAAGGGATATTATTTTCTTTCATACACCTAAATCGAAACTTATTATGGAACTATTGTTTCTATAATTCCTGAAAATATTATATGTTCCATAATAGTTGCACTTCATCATTTCAATTGAACCTTTCTATTGAGCTGTAACCGTTATTCTAAACTGTGGATCTTGAATATCATTTTTGAAATTCACTCCACATCATGTTGACAATTTGGACATTATTTGAATCTACATAAAGTAAACTTCTGATACTTATTGTTTATCCTCTTTCTTCTGTTCATCATTTATCTCATTATAATCATCCAAAATCAAGTTGTTGTGAATATATGTGGCCGGGGGCACAGATGCGATATAATTGTTGAACAGATGATAGGTTAAAGGCGATATAATAGGTTAAAGGCGATACATCTGTTCAGTGTCTTTTATGGCACGTGGTGAATGTTCTCTTTGGCCCGTAATGCAAAGATGAACTGTTGTTGGTATGATTATGACCAAAGGCTGAATCTGGTATAATCATGACCGTTTGTGTTATATTGAATATCTTGGCCCGTAGTGCAAAGATGAACTGTTGTTTAATATGATTATGACCAAAGGCTGATCTAGTGTAATCATGATCGTTGGTGTTATATTGAATATCTTTGGCCCGTAGTGCAAAAATGAACTGTTGATTTGCATGATTATGACCAGGAACTATGAATTTGTATTATCATGACTAATGGTATTTCAGATGACAAAAGTTGATGATGTTTTTGCTAAAAAGAGAAACGAGTAGACATTATAGTCTGCATTATTCTTCTAATAGATTGCTCATTCCGCTGCTATTATTGATCTGAACATTGTTCAAGAATTTAATTGCAGTTTTTGATATAAACCCTATAATCTATTGTATTCTATCAAGAACTCAACTGTTGAAGGCTAATGATAATTTATTTTTCATTATCTTAGTCATGATATTTCTTACTGGACTATTTGAGCTCACCCTTTCTTTTTGTTCCATTGTTTTTCAACAGGAGATGAGAACGTAGCAGGGTCTACTGGGGAATAGAGTGAGAGTCCGAGGGATAACTATCATAGTCTTCACGTGTTATAAAATAGTGTGACAATAATAGTGAAGACTTAGTTGTGTATTATTATTTCCTGTATTGTTAAACGTTGTAATAATTTTGTTGTAGTCTTTTGACAGCTCAAGTTTGGACTGTGTGGGCCCAGATTTGGGAGTGTTACAATGACGAGATACCCATTGGAGAAAGATCCAACGATGACCGTTGGAGAAAGATCCGACGATGACGAGACGACCCATGCGAGACAGATCCGATGATGACAATACGAGACAACTACGATGCGATCCATCGAAAAGAGATCCGGCGATGACAAAACGATCCGCCGGAGACGAGACCCGACAATGACAAGACGACTACGAGGCGATCCATCGGAGATAGATCCAATGATGATGAGACGATCCATCAGAGAATGTTTGACAACTACGAGACGACCAGTCGGAGATGAAGCCTGTCCATACGAGACGCCAAATGATAACGAGATAACACGATAATTACAAGACGATCTGTCATAGACGAAACCCGATAGCTACGAGAGACGACCTATTGGAGACGAAACCCGACAACTATGACACGACCTAATGACTACGCGATAAGCTCATTGGAGACAAGATCCGACAGCGACTGGTCGGAGATGAAACCCGACGAGTACGAGACCAAATCGTTGGAGACGAGACCTAACAACGCCACAGAGATGAAATCAGGCGATTATGAGACGAACCCATTGGAGACGAGACCCATCGACACCATCAAAGCGATACCTGATAGCACACAATGCGATTCTGTTAAGGAGCGATATTCATTCATAATTTTACGATTCCATTAACATTGGTAGCCTTTTTGAATGTTGTGCATTTTTACATATTGCGTTGTATCATTAATATATATTATCACTATCATGCATCGAGTATCTTTTCTTTATCATGTTCATTATATACTACCAGTCGGAGATGAAGCCCGACAACTACGAGACGACGAGAATTACAAAACGACGACGATTACGAGACAATCAGTCTAAGACGAAACGACGACGACCGCGAGATGACTTGTCGGAGACGAAACCCGACAAAGACGAAACGACAACGATTACGAGACAATCAATCGGAGATGAAATCCAACAAAGATGAGATAACAACGATTATGAGATGACCCGACAAAGGCGAAGCCTGACAGATACAAGACGACCTACCAGGAGTCGAGATCCGACAGATGCAAAGACAACTTCGAGACGAATTGTCGGGGACGAAACCCGACAAACACGAGATGATTAGTTAGAGACGAGACCCGACCTTAGGAGACGCCGATGATTACGAGACGACCAGTCAGAGACGAAACCTGACATTCACGAGACGACCAGTCAAAGACGAAACCTGACATTCACGATAAGACGACCAGTCAGAGACGAAACCTGACATTCACGAGATGACCAGTCAGAGACGAAACCTGACATTCAGGAGACGACGACCAGTTAGAGACGAAACCTGACATTCACGAGAACCGACTTTAGGAGAAGCCGATGATTACGAAATGACCATTCAAAGACGAAACCTGATATTCACGAGACGAACAGTCAGAGACGAAACCTGACATTCACGAGACGACCAGTCAAAGATGAAACCCGACATATATGAGACGACCAGTCAGAGAGGAAACCTAACATTCACGAGATGACTCATCGGAGATAAGACCCGACACCTATAAGACGATTAGTCGGAGACGAGACCCGACAGCCCCATGACGACCAATAGGATATGACACCCGACTACCCCCATACGACATATCGGAGACTAAATTCGACAGGCTCAAGTCAATCAATCGAAGACGAAACCATATGATTACGAGATGATCTGTCGGAGACGAGACCTGACAGCGACGAAACGACCAATCGGAGACGAAACCCGAGCGACATTCATTCATAACTTTTAACTGACTTCTGCATGAATGTGTTGCATATGGCATTGCATCATCTCATATATCTTGTGCATCATTAAAATATGTACTGTCATGCATTGGGTGCCTACTTCTTTATCATGTTTATTTCATATCGCATTGCATAAACATGATAAAGAGGGGCAGCTGTAGACACCTAAATTTTGCACTTTCACACTAACCTTGACAGGAGGGCAAAATCATCACTTGACCCGACATACGAAAAGGAAGGTGGACCCCAACACGAAGCCCCCACAATGACTTACGGTCAAAGCTGTCACAACAAACAATGAGCATCAGGTCACTTGAGGCAAGGCAAATAGTTGATCCATAAGAACCTAATTTAATCACCAAAGACGACGAAAGGCCACTACGTTTATGGTAGTCGGGGGTCTCGCTCCCCGGTAAGCTGGCGGGGGTGTAAGGGGGCAACGCCTCTTGGGAGCCAAGCACAAAGAGCAATTTCTATATCAAGTCACAGCCTCCCGAAAATATACAACACGTCTCCCAGCGATTCTCGAATTACAAAATACGAGCTTTCTAGCGAGAAACGAAGGACGACATCAGTGACACAAGAATCGAGAAATAGAAGCCGGGAGGCCGTAGATGCATTTGTGGCCAATGACAATGTGGCATTTTCGTGGCTCGAGGAAACACACGGCAGTCGAGGCGACGGCGACAGTAGGCAGCCGCAGATGGATCTGCGACCAGCCGTAGATGCACCTGCGGCTGCCTCCAAAGACCTATACAGCGTTCAGTTTTCATCCGAGAAGAAGAAAAAGAGAGAAAAATGGCGGACGCGAAAAGGATAGAGAGAGAGTTGTGGGTTTGAGAGGAAAGTGAGAGTTCTCCCTTTTTTTGTTCAATCTTTACACCATATATTGTATCTTATGTGATCTCCAAGTGTTAAAGTATTTATTTCATCATTTGAAATGCGAAAATTCGAGTTTATAGCATTTGTGATTTTAATCTAGTTAAATCTAGTTCTTATTTCATTTTATTATTTAAGTTGTTATAAATCTAATATTTGTGCATTTGTTGGATGGATCTACTATAGATCTGAAGCACTTAGTGCATTGCAATTTAAATATCTTGATTTTTTTGTATTTTGAAGTTAGATCTGATGTAGTCGATATATGATTTAGATCTATGGATTAGGGACGGTTAGGGAGGATTCATCCCTATTTGACGAAGGATTCGAAAACCTTATTTCACAAATGTCATCATTAAAGATTTTGTTATCAAAAAACGAAAGCTTAAAAATGAACTTTTCAAAACGAATCGAATCCTTCGTGCATAGGGTTAACGAGATTTCAGAAGTATTTTCGAAAATAAAGCATTCCAACGATTTTCATAGGCAGACACGCACACACACACACGCGCACACACACATTTTAGGATCTAAAGGAGAGGAAAGCACTAGGATAGCGGTAATCGTGTTTCACGAAAGTCGGGAGTGTCTAACACCTTTCATTCACTTAAGCAAGCCCCAAACTCTATGAATCTCGGTTCACGAATCAATTAATTAGGAGTCACATATGAGCCATTACGATTACGAAATCTAAAACTCGGATGAATTGGTACATCCATTGCAAATATACTAACTGGCGACTTTGGTCAATTGGCTCATCATAAAATCGATCTTTCAAATCCCGTCGACACTCAAGACAACCTTTTCCTAAAATCACCATTTTACGAAATGAGACGGAAAGAAAAGGGATTTCAAACTTGGAAAGAGGGACAAAAGCGACATATTTTTCTAAAAAAGAAAAAATCCAGCGTCGACAGGGGGAATAAAGGATAAAGGAAATGAAAAATTATAGCATAGTTACATTGCTAGATGTTTATGTTATGCACAACATAAATGTACGATAGGTTGATCACCTAAAGTACACGTCTAAAATGAAATGCAGTCTTATGACTGAACCCCAGGAAGTATCAGTCTTTATCATTGGTATTGTTCTTAATGAATTCTTGGTCTTGTGATCGTACAACAAGCAAGTTTTCATGTTTTAAGTCAATCATGCAAAATTTCACGATATATTTTTATCTTCATTCATTGAACTGTTATTGGATCAGCCTTATTGTAAATTATTTTCTTTCAATATTCATAAATATCATGTCATTACTTGTTCACGTACTTACTGAGCTATTTTATGTTCACCCTTACTTTAATATGATATTTTAGTTAAACCTGAACATGCCGAGGGTTTGGGTATGGATAAAGGAAAGGGAAAGGCCAACAAGTAGTGATTGATTAGTTATATTGTCTGTATATGTAATATTTTGTAATAGGCAGAATGTGTTGTAATTAAAAGTATTTAGAACCTGAGATAGTTATGTATTAAATGTAAATTAAGTTTTATTACTCAATAATGAATGGATGGGATTGAATGGTAGAATAGTAATGTGAGCACTGAATATGTGGTTCAAGGGATCCGGATTTGGGGCATCACGCATTCTACATGGAACTCCTTTAAATGTTTGTAGGGATCTTCACTTATAAGACGAGGAAAAGTAAGCTAAATATAAATTAGTCCAAATTTAAGCTCAAAAGCAACATCTAAAGTAGGATAATCACTACACAATGGCTATTGATGCAAATTTGGAGTAGGCAACTCCTTTAAAGTCCTGTTAGCCATCTTTTCTTCGTCCGAATTCCTGAATGAATTAGTTAGTAGTTAAAGTACTATGTTAAGGCCTGGTGATGGAACAAAAGTGTCTTCTAAATCTACAGTTGTGCTTCTTGCTCGACGAGTCTCTTTCCTTAACCATTTTGCAGTTTTCTCAATTTATGGATCAAAATTTAACTTACCTGATTAAGAGGATCGAGTCATAAACTAAAAATAAACAAAGAATAAATAAAAACAAAATTAGTACTCCCTGACAACGGCACCAAAATTTGGGAAGCTAACGTTACACTACCGAAATTAAAACCTTACTTATACTTTATGAACACAAAATTCTATATAGTGACAAGCAAGGGTCAATCCCACAGAGAGTAATACTGTTTTCAATTTATCCTAATGTTTCTAGCAATAATTAAAAGCAAATAATAAAGAGGGTGTGTTCAATTAATTATAATGAACTAAATAAACCAAAATAAATTAATAATTTTAACCACTGAATTAAAAACTTCAGTTCTTTGGTTTAATTTCACCCTTATAATTAATAGATCAATTAATCAGAATATATTTCTATCTTTCATGAAACTAATAATCCAAGGCAACAATAAGCTCTGCTACCTGAAACTTTTCTTAATTTTACTCTAACAAAACAAGTTATTCATTAGATTCTAATTATTGTACAACTTAGAACAAGCTCTCTAAATTTAATATAATGACAACATTATTAATAATGAACTTAGATTATTCTAACCAACAATCTCATAAGCTCGGACTGTTTAATTTACATTATGATAACCATAACAATAAACAAAAGTTTGACCACAATCATCTATCACTATTCACTACAAACGATTATGAACAATATCAATTACACGTAATATAACTCCTAAATCTAGTAATTGATAATAATTTGATCAATTTAATGAACTCTAATCAAACCAATCAAACTAAATATCAATAAAATAATTAAAACATATTATCATGAATAATTTCATATAAGGAAATAGAAATAAATTATCGAATTGATTTAACCATTAATTGTAATTGGGTTTGAAATTTTCTAGAACTAAATTAAAGAATTTAGCCAGATATACTATGAATAGTAATCTCTATGAATGAATGAATTCCCTAATTACATAGCTTTAATGTTTATTTATACTAATCTATAAAATCCTTCTCCTACAATTGAAAGGAAACTTGATTATATAGGAAATTTTAATCAACTATGAAAATAAAGTCTTAATTTAAATCAAAGTTGCTCAAAATCGCGTGCTCAAACCAGCGTTAACTTTTATGGAATCGATTCATTGCGTCGGGGCTTAGTCTTTTATATTGAACATCACGTTAGGGAACAATCACTCGACCGGGGCGCATTCTGAACTCACTTTCTGCGCATTTTTCTCAATCCAATCTCCCCGGGGTGCAGTCTTCCTTCATAAACTCTGCGCCAGGGTGCAGTCAATGTTCCCTAGTTGACTTTTGTTGACGTTTTCCCATTTTGCTTATTTCTCCATTTTTCCTACAAAATCAATTTAGAATAGTTAATAAGTGTAATTAGACACAAAGGATTTGTAAAAACTAAGATTTAAGGGATAAAAACATAATAAAATTTGGGTATAACAAATGACATATTTTGGTATCATAAGTTATGCATGGAGAGAGGTGAATGATTAACAAAAGATCTACCACTTCTACTAAAGAAAGAGAATGTTCTATGTAATTTAATAAATGACAGCTCAAAAATCATTGGTCAATATGGAATGAAAATTAAAAATGAGTTTCTAATTTACATTAGAGTTGTTCATTTGAGAATTGAAATGCATATGATTAAATTAAATAACACTTGAAAGTAATTTCATGTATTATATTTGATTGAGACATTGTGTGGTAAAATGATTGAATTGTATAGTAACTATTCGCGGAATAGGTTCTTTTTAATCAAATGTTAAAATTCATATTATCTGAAAAGTTGTATATTACTAATGAGACTTACCTTTATTGTGGAATAAATAAGAATTTATTTATAAATTAACTAAAGGAGTTTAATTTATTATAATAAATAATATTAAAATAGTTCTAATTTATTTATTCTATAACCAGTTTAATATTGAACCTAAATGGTCACACCACAAAAGAGTCATATTTATTTTAGAAGTAATTGGCATAATGGTAATAATAAATTAAGTATATTTAATTTATACTATGATGATAGAATAAATTAAATAACTTAATATTTATGATTATGTATTTTAGAAATACTGATTATAAATTAATAAGAAGAGTCTTATTATTATTATTATTATTATTATTATTATTATTATTATTATTATTATTATTATTTAGTTCCTAAATGGTTTAAGAATTAATTAATAAGAAGTACTCT
Organism: Hedera helix; assembly: GCA_947179155.2. NCBI lineage: Eukaryota > Viridiplantae > Streptophyta > Magnoliopsida > Apiales > Araliaceae > Hedera > Hedera helix. The sequence continues at coordinate 15,300,589 of OX359270.1, read as the reverse complement.
CATTATTAAATAATTAAGTTCCTAAAGGGTTTAAGAATTATAATTATAATAATAAATTAATTTAGTTCCTAATTAGACTAGGAGTTAAAATAAAATTCTACTACTAAAGAGTTTAAGATGGTGGAACAAATCTATAAATAAGATGAATCTTATTATAGATTGGGGTTACTCACACTTTTTAAGTATTGAGAGAATACTTCTACTTCTAGTAATTCTCTACATCTAAGAGTTTGAGAGAGAAAGAGAGAACTAGGGTTAGTTACCCCAAGCTCTTGTTGAATCTAAATTACTTCTTTAATCTATATTATCTCTTGGTGGATCACCTTTAGAGGCTACATGCTTGGGTAGCTAACGTTGATCCGTAAATTATAATCGGTGGATTTGAAGAAGAACACGAATGATTAAAGGGAGGTAAACTCGTAGCTATTCAAGAGTTAAATCTACAAATGTATAATCTTTTATCCTTCCTTAATTAATAAGTACCGCATAAAAAATATCCTAGTTTTGGTTTGTAAAAAAAAATTAAATATGATTCATGTCTGCTTTCGTTGCGTTATACAATTTGATTGTATGTGTGCCTTATTTTGGCAAACCAATAGTGACATCAAGAACCAAACTTATGCGAATTATTAATTATTTTGATTCCATATATGTATGTGTATGTGTTTAAAATATTTTTTTTGGCATAACTGTTAGTATAAAATCATGTTTTATCAAAAGAACACAAAAAATCGGGAACTGAAAAATCTGCATAATCAAAACAACGTGTCCCAGTGCAGTGCAGTTGTGATTGCTTATAGCTATGCTTGAGTGTAGCTGCACCCTACCTCACTGTTTTGAATCCTTTTCCTATTTTGTGCAGTTTTTGATAAATTAAAATAAATAGTTATTTTATAATTAAAATAAGTGTTTATTAAAATTTGAAATTGAATTTTATGCTATTAGATTGCCCATTAAATGATATTGATACACACACACACACACACACACACACACACACACACACACACATGATGATAGGTATGATATAATTCTGTATTGATAAATCTGATGATATGTATGATAATATAATGGATTGATTATTGACTATTCACCAATGTGATTGGAATTATTTTAGTTGGATGCTTGAATGAATGAGTTTTAATAAATGGGGTCCGCGTACCTCGTCTTTCGAAATTTTTCTGTTGTAAATTTTATCTCCCTCCTATATATTTTCCCTAACTGTTGATCAACATTTTTGTTTTATGAAAATAGATTGTAATAGGATTAGATAGAATTATTTGAAGAATTGGAACCGAAGAGAAAGGAACGTTTGAAGAGACGTATTGGAGCCCGAGTTTTGAATGTAATAGTTATATTCAATGTATTTGTTCTTGTAACCTATGTTTGACTTTTTGCTTTATTTGGTGGCTCGAATAAACCATACTCAAATAAAGTCCATAATCAATTCAAGTAGAATATAGTATTGTATATGTGCATGCTATTTATATATATTATATATTATCAAACATGTTTCGCATGTTAAATAATATAATGTGTGTGTGTGTATATATATATATGTGTGTGTGTGTGTGTGTGTGTGTGTGTGTGTGTGTGTTTATGTGTGTATGTGTGCGTGCATACGCACTTAACAAGATGAGACCATTAATAACAAACTCCTCAATGAAAATCTATTAAGTTGAAACGTTCAAAGATATTAAGAATATTGAACGTCGCCTTCTCGCATAATAAAGCAATAAAGTGTTAAATATTTAATATGAATTTGTTGTGAACACACAAGACTTTTATTAAATATTTAAGATGTTAACTTTATTATATTGGATGCTTATAAGGAATTGTACAATATTGCTTTGTTGTGCACACACAAGGACATTATTTTTCTCTTCACTTATATAGAATGCTAGGTCAGACTTAACTTAAATAATTTTGATTTAGATGTGCACGCACTTGAACATAATAATCTAAGATGCAAAAGTAAAAAGGAGTTACATGGTGATATAACTAACAAGGAGTTATCTACCTATTGAATAAACTATAGGTTGTTGTACACACACAAAGCTATATTTATGTCAATATGATCCTTATCTCACTAGCGGATCTTTAACTAGATTTATCGAACTATATAAGAAAGGTAATATAGTTTGATGAAAATAGTAGGAGACGCCATTTTAAATAAAGACCTAATTAACTTGGTTATTGATAAAATGAATGCATTTTAATGTTGTTATTACAAATTCACTTAAAGAATTTTGCTATGCCTAATTCATTAATACTACATAGGATATTGGATGCTAATAAATTAATTGAAGTGAATTGTTTGGATTAATTAAAGAAATTTAAGAATAACTCTCAATGCTGAAAAACTAGCAAATGTCCTTAATTTATCTCTTTATGCAAATGTTGTGACGCCCCAAAATTCAGGTACCAATACCTTGAATTCAGTACTCACGCAAAATACATCTAATATATGTTAAACAACATTTAATGCTAGTGCGAAAAATATAAATAAACATATGTTTTTTATTACAAAAGCTTTCTAGTCCCAAGGTCTACAACCTTTACTAAAAACATCACAAATTGCCAAAAGGTTACAAAAAGGTTTGTGTTACATCACATCATATATGTACAAACAAAATATAAAACAGGCAAACTACTATCTCGCTTAATTAAGACTTCATCTTTCCTTTCCCTTTATCTTTACTCGAACCTTCAGGTTTAACTGCAAATGTTTTCATGATATAGCAAAGTGAGCAACTAGCTTGCTCAGCAAGTTTTAAGTGAACAATATAATATGTCATGAATGAATCGAAGTAATAATCGAGTTGATTTAATAATGTAGGCTCAATGATAAAACTGAATAACATAATCAGTACTCAAATTGTAACGCCCCTAAATCCGGGTTCCTTGAACCTTGGACTTGGTACGTCACGATACATCATCTTCATAAATGTTCTATAACTAATGCAGAATATATAGACATAAATTGTTTATTTCAGAGTATTCTACAACATGTCCCAAGGATTTTAACCTTAACTTACATATATACCTTTAGATTCACAAAAAGGTTTACACAGTTAACTTACATCAAATAACAAATTAGTTAACATGCATAACACAATAATCTTGTCCTTTGCTTTTGTCTCCGTCTTTCCTCGAATAAGCGTATTAATTTGAAATTTGTTATCATGATATAGCAAGGGTGAGCAACGGATTTGCTCAGCAAATTTAAATACAATAAAGATATATCATGATTGAAAGAAAGAATAAGCTTTTGGATTTTCAACAACATAATAATTGTGAAAGAGTACGAATCATAATTTCAATAATTGAATGACTGAATCAATTAACGTTGAGTGTCAATAATGACCATGAACAAATTTAACTGAACCTTATGGTAATGAAGGTGATCAACCTTTCATACCCGATGAACATATGCAACGTGCACTATATGCGAATCAATAATTTAAAGGGGTGGAATAATTATAAAGAATTAAACCACTAGCATGCTTGAAACATAGCAACTCAAGTTTGAGTTAAGAGGAACTTGCTCAATATAACTTTGAGTAAGGTTAGGAAAACATGCTCAATAAAATAATACATCCTGCTCGAATATAAATTGAGTAGGGTTTAGGGAACTTGCCTTACCCGTCGATTACTGCTACATAATCTAATTTAACCTCTTATGAAAGACCTATCAGTTATAAGATTGATCTTTCAATTAGCATATCTTATTATACCTCATAACACTACTTCTAATATTTAAGCATATAATCAAATATTAGATAGTACCTTAACACCATACGTATCCATAATTCTAAGACTAGCACACATCAAGTTTTTAACAGTGTTCAACATAGTATGCTGAGTGGTTTCCCACAAATAACCAACAAACTAGTTTCCGTCTCGTCTACACTGTTTTCAAAATCCAACAAATTAAACTGGATTCAAACTGTACTCTCCTTTTTAACGTATTGAATTTCCAATTTATTATACAATTCAATATAGCCTATTGAATGACCAATTAATAACTTTGAGTAAGTTAGAGAACTTGCCTCAGTCGCAAATTACGCTACGCGAATTAAAATATTTCTCTCTCAAAAACCTAATCATTAATAGGTTAACTAGTAATTAGTGCTAACTCCAATTAATTTAATTAGCACATAATTGTCACATATTACACGTATGTATCACATAACACAGCCAATATGCTATTTTGATACCTCTAGGTCGAATAAATCATGTTTCACAATTTATTCGGATTTAACTTAATTACTCATTTAATTATTCAAGATACAAACATATTTTCCAAAAATATGAAATTAACTTATTGTTTTTACATCTTCTGGGAATCAGTAGCATATTTCTCCTCATACACAGGAAAATTTCCTTTTAATTTTTCAACGTTGTTTACTATTTTTAATTATGTCATTTCTGTCCAAAACGGTAATAATTATTAAAAATCAAATTATTATCATGAAATTCTGAAACTTTACGGACAGATTTATTATACCATACTTAACACCGTGTAAAATTTTCAGAATATTTAGAGTGTTAAAACCCAACTTATGGCAGTTTCCGTTTTTAAAACCGAAAACTTCACTCGGTCGCTGTGACCTCATCCGAAGTTGGAATGACTTCATTTTTGGACAGGAGCTTCATTTTAACATATATTATCATAATCCAGAAGTTAGGAATTTTTAAAGTCGGTTTAATGGTCCAAAACAGTCCCAGAAATTTCTGGAAAGTAGCTTTTCAATAGTTTTCGTGTCTGGACAGTTTTACGGGAAAAATTATTAAAAATCGCTCATAACTCGGAATTTAGTCAGTAAAGTTGGGTTTGTTCCGGAACTCGAAAATCTAGGTCCTATTGCGAACAGATTTTTAAAATGAGCTACGGTTTGAAACAGTTACATGTCCAAAGTGGCTGTCCAAATTAGGGTTTTTACACAACCTTGTAACTTGATAGATCTAGGGTTTTCTAAACATTTAAGGTCATGGATACATGTTTAAACCATGTTTAGACATCAACAAGGTATTACAACATATATTAACCATCAACATGTTTTAAAAATCATTTTTGACATGAAAGAGTTAATAAAACATCACAAAACCCATTAAAAACACAAAAACCTAATTCCAAAATTTAAATCTTATATCAACACATAGATCAAATTTTTCTCCATACAAATCACCACCTTATATCTTCGGATCCTTCATGATCCCCACACATAAACATCTTCCACAACCAACCATGGCTTAAAACTTAAAAATAAAATCAAAACCTAGTAGATCTAAGAGCAAAAAAACTTATACCTTCTTGATTGGTTGCTAGCTTGCTTCCTTGCTTTGATCTATTTAGGAAATAACTTCCTTTGATCTTGACTCGGTGACTCACTACTAGACTCACTCTTTTCTTACTCACTCAATGAGTCAACTCGCTCCAACTCACTACACTAATTTGAGAGCAATCCTTGTAACTTTCCAAAAGCTTTAAAACAAATGAGCTTGATGGCTATTTATAGCCTCCAAATCCTATACATACACATGTTGTATATATATATATATATATTCCAACTAGCTAGTCACTCATTTTCCAAGTCTAGTTTCTTTTAGTTAGGACTTAGTTAGTCCTTATGTAAATGCCAATAAGTTAGCCAAAACTTGTACTCCACCTCAATGCAACAAATCAAGCAACAAGCATGAAATTTCAACCCTTGTGGGTCCCCCTAGCATGGTCGGCCACTCCCTCCTTTTCCATACATTTTTGATTTATTTTTAATGCCTAAATTGGCAAATTAAAGACTTTCTAGAAGCTTGCCAATTGGGTTATCATTTGGGCTTCTATTTAATTAATTTGGGCCATCAAAACACACTTGGATCACCAACATGTTGGGCTACCTTTTATTTCTCTTGGATTACCAATCCACCAAAAATATTAATCCCACCAATGGGCTCATTAAATAATCCAACTTGTTTGGGCTACTAATAATTCCAACTAGTCTTCAAAATAACTATAACATTGGATTAATTATAAATTCAATCCATCTTTTGATCTAATAACTTAATTAAATTTATCTTGGGCTCTAAAAATAGCCACCATTTGATTAATAATTAATTTAACCCAATCTAATAATCCAATTAGACTTGCTCCCTTATGGACTATAGATTAATTATTTATTGGGCTCTAATTAAATACCCACAAGCATCCAATATAATTATGCATGAAATATTTTAATTTCTCTTCTAACTTTGATTTATTAAATTAATTAAATCATACTCCTTCAACCATTCTTATTGTCATATATGACAATCCTACAAGCTTTGATAATTAATTATCATAAGTTTAAGCCCTTTCTTGCTCACTTGATTTACATCAATTAATTCCCTTGTCCTAGATTCACTTAGTTAATATTAAAATAAATTAACTAATACGTCTTACACATATAATTTTCATGAAAATTTATTTACTTAATATACGCTATTTAATAACACATAAAAATCTCAATCATTACAGTGTTTCATCCATCAAGGGTATTTTAGTCATTAGCCACCCTCTTATAGGGGAAAATAATCATCTCACAATTTTTCATTATTCATTGGTTATTATTCATTACCAATTGGTTATTACACCTTAGCTATTAACCATTCTTGGTTTATACATTAAATATTGCCAATCATCTACAACGCTTAACTCAAACATGGTTATTTCTTAACCACGGTCATACACAATTCTTCTAAGAAAAATTTTAAAGGACATTTCTTGTCCACCTTCTCATTTTGCATTTCTTATGCTTCAAATTTTTCGAAGAAAATTCTACACGTATTCTCACATATTAAACCATATAGGTTTTTCTCAAATCGTTACTTTGATAAAAATACATAATCATTTCTCCACACGTTTCTTCTCATTTCTAGGTTTTATACCTTAACCTTATATTATTCCCAATATCTATGCTTAATCACCAATCATAATCAACGGATTAATTATTTAATATTTCACATTTATTATTTTCGCAAATATTTGAGATATTACACAAATGGATGAATGAAGAGTTGATTAATAACTGAATAATATAATCAAGACTTATATAAAACAATGAAGACTTGATTACTAAATGCTGAGTGGTCCAATAGACCACGAACGCCAAGGCAACATCAGTCATTCGACTGACATTTCACAATTTCTATCTCCCCTAATTTTAGGGTTTGTTTTTTCAGTACAAGAAATCCTTAACAACTATTGGTTTGGATAACTTTTATATTAATATTCAACATCTAACTGAATCAATTAGCATAGACTATTTCTTAAACAGTTCGTGAATGTAAGAACTTTTAAATACATGACAGTTTGATAATAACACTTGAATCCAACATGCACTATGTGCGAATGTCAAAGATAATATCGATGTGAAAGAATCTTGCAATAATTAAACCACCTGGACTATAATTTGAAAATATAACTCGAGTTTGAGTTAAGGAACTTGCAATAAATATAATTCGAAAACTTGCACAACATAGAGTTGTGTAAGGTTAAGGAACTTGCCTGGTGCGCGAATTACGTCTAATTTGCTTAATTTAAACTTCTCTTAAAGACCTAACATTGAAAATGTTGGCCTAACAATTAAAACAGCACATAATCACTTCACTTAAGTATTTAAGTTTACTAACACATAATCACCTTGGATTATCATATAATTCCACATTATATAACCTCAATAAAATATTCACCGAACTAAGGTTAATGATTTAATTATCTCATACTATTTAAACCCCTAAACAATTTATCATAATTGTTTAGTTATTCTAAATATTAATTTAATTAGCAAACAATTTCCTTAATTCTCTTATTATCATTTAATAATAAATAATTACATGATAACCTTGACTATTCAATTATTATTAATTACCTTATTTACTATTTAATAAAATAATAACTAATTAATTTCAATTTCCTTTAATTAATTATTATTTAATATTAGTTAAATAATAATTAATTCGTTACCTCTACATCTCTTTAATTATTATTAATTAAATAATAACTAATTACTTATCTCTACCTCCCTCTAATCATTATTTAATTAAATAACAATTAGTTAATTATCCTTAACTATTATAAGTTAAATAATAGGTAATTACTTTATTTTATCTTATCGTTCTTTCATTATTATTTAATCAAATAATAATTAATTAATCACTTTTATTACTCTTTAATCATTATTTAATGTTGAATAATGATTAATTACTTTTACTTATTATTTAATCTAAAATTAAATAATATGTAATTACTTTATTAACTTTAATCATTCTTTAATTATTATTTAATGTTAGTTAATTATTCATCTTTACTTATTATAATAAGTAATTAAGTTTTTACAAACTTTATTCTTCCTTAATTATCATCTAATATTCATTAAACAATAATTAATTACATAACTCTTCTTATTTATTATTTAATGGCCATTAAATAATAAATTTATTATCTTTATTTAATATATTTAAATATCAAATAATTAATAAATTATCATTTATTGATAATTAATTAACTATTTCTAGTTACTTTAACTATTATTTAATACCAATTAAATAATAATTAATTATCTCAAATATTTTTATTTATCTTATTTATTAATCAAATTTATTTGATTAATAAATAATTATTTTATTTAGGTCCCATGTTAATTATATTATTTTTTACAATTTTTACAATACCCGTTTCTATAATAAACTATCCGTGTCCCGAACCATGAAATGACCCAACCCGAAATTGTTCACGGGAAGCTACAGTGGAGGGAAGGTGCTTAGGCACTCCACCAGGCATAGAAACAGGCGCCTAGGCGCCTGGGCTTCTGAATAGATACAAAATACTTTCCAAGTTTTCTGGTGTTGTGTAATCCGGGAGGTACCATGCTTCAAACATTTTTAAATTGAGCTACACACCGTCAAATGATGCAAGGTCGGAGCCTATGGATTCATAACTTGATCCTCAACAACATAGTATTTTTCAAATAATTTTTTAGAAAGAATAAATACCAAATTTATCAAGCTACTCTCAACAGTGCCGACAAGTGGACTGCTATGGTAGAAAAATCATAACTAAATGTATACACCATAACTTTTGGTGATTCAAATAGGGTTTTCTTCTAAACTCATAGGTCTATCAAGGAAAAATAATAACCATCCCAAAAAAGTTGAATAACTTAGAGATATAAGGCCGTAAATCACACTAACTAATATAGTTTTTCCGAAATGGGTGGTATAATGCATTCTTTCAATTTTAATCACATAGATGTGCATAACAACGCATGATAAGCTTATTGAAACATACATTTACTACTCTATCATGAGTGTGATTACTTAGAGCTCTTAATCTAGCTTCCTACCATATAAAATACAAAGCATGGCCATGGAAGCATTAAACTAAAGTTTTGAGATGTTTACTACCTTTGAGATCTTATGGATGGCTTCCTCTTCTTCCCAAAGTAGGTAACAAAGGTATTGGACATCCAAGAGCCTTCCTTGAGCTTCCTAGATCAATTACTCAAGACACTCTTGGTTATTTCTCTCTTGTTGCTCTCTGTTTATCTCTCTTTGCTCTCAGTTTCTCTCTCTAGAAATGGTTGGGAAGGAGAAAGGATTGGCTGGTGTTAGACATATATTATCCCAAGCTTTAGACAAAACTCTAAGGCGTTGGCTCTACAGCCCCCCTACGTCTGTCATGTCCCTACTTTTTCAGCAACTGAAATCCTTAAGCCGAGAACTCCTGCGCATGTTCTACTTTCTTTCTGTTTCTATCCCAAAATGGGTGACACCCTTACTTCTACCGAGTTGAGGAAAATGAGCTTGGGCTGGGCTGCTTTTGTTTTGTTAATTAAACAATTCCTGGCCCAATTGTTACTTATATTTCAACTAAGCTTTGGGTTGCCCAAATTAAATTCCTTTGAATTTAATTAGGCCACTTAAATTTTAAAATACCCAATAACCTTAATTAATAATTTTATTAATTAATTTACCTAATTCAATTAGATTTGTTATATTCAATTTAATTGAATATGTAATTAACCCGCAAATCTTATCAATTTATTGATATTAATATTATTAGGTTGGTCCACTAATTTAATTATCCCATTAGTTGGACTCCCTTTAATTTTATTCCCATCATATAACAATTTACTAATTAGTTACGCCAAAATTTAAATTCATTCATAAAATATTCATTTCATTAATAAATAAATTCACAATTTATTTATAATGAAATTCAAAATTTTGCGGACATTACAAATGTTGCGTACAATGCCTCTGAGGAAGAGATTGCTACTTTTAAAAAATAGCAAGATGATGCATTGTTGGCTCATTGCATCATACTCGCATCCATAAGTACCGAGTTACAGCGTCAACATGAGAAAATGGATGCCCCTACTATATTGCTTCACCTTCACTAGTTGTATAGTGAGCAAAATAGGTCAACTAGATATAAAATATCTATTGAGCTCTTCCGATCTAAAATAACCGATGACATTACAGTATAGACTCATGTTCTAAAAATAATCAATTGGGACAACTAAATTTTGTCAAGGATGGAGAATTAGGTCAATATTTTATATTGCAGTCACTCATTAACTCCTTTTCACAATTTGTTGTGAACGTCAATGTTAATAAATTTGATGTTAGTTTACCTATTTTGCTTAACATGTTGGAGATTACAGAGATTCATTTTCCTTCCAAGAAGGACCAAGTCTTACTCGTAGATGAATTTTCCAAGTAGAAGAAGATGGTCAAAGGTGTTTCTGAGTAATCAGAAAAGATAAAAGGCAAAATAAAGGCACTAAACAAAAGACATAAATAAAAGTGATCCTGAAGGCAAAGGATTTTGCTTTTATTGCGATAAGCCAGGAAACTAGAAGAGTAACCGTGAGTATCTTGCAGTAGTTAAGCACAAGAAGCTTGGTGAAGCTTCTACAGCAGATATAGATTTGTTTATAATGAAATAAAACTTTCTATAAGTCAAAGTTTTATCTGGGTATTAGATATCGGCCGGTGGTCTCATATATGCAAGTTGCTGCAGATACTAAGAAGAAGTAGAAGGCTAAACAAAGGACAAGTTATCTTGTGTGTGAGGAATTGAGCAAAGGTTGTTGCATTAGCCATATGAACTTACAATTTAGCATTGCCTATGGGCAAGTCTATTAAGTTAATAAGTTATTACTATGTTCTAGTTCTTAAAAATATTGTTTATGTTCCATGTATTGACAATGAAGGTTTTGACATTATAATAAAGAACAATCGTTGTTCTACTTATAATGATAATGTTTTATTTAGAATTGGTTGATTACTTGATGAACTTTACATACTTGATTTATAAGAAAAATATTTTCAAGTTAAACAAACTAAACAAAAAGCGATGATGTGAATCATACCTTCATATGGCATAGTAAAATCGATCATATTAATGAAACAAGACTAGATAAGTTACACAAAGATAAGCTTTTAAAGTTATCCAATTATGAATCATGTACAACTTGTGAATCTTGTATAATGAAAAAATGACTAAATCTCCATTTAGTTGACATGAAAAAAGAGTTGTAGAGTTGTTAACATTGATACACACAACTGTGTGTGGGACCTCTAATAACACATACAATAAGAGGGTATTCATTCTTTACTTTTACTGATGATTATAGATATGGATATATGTATTTGATGAAATACAAATTTAAATCGTTTGAAAAGTTTAAAAAATTCAGAATTAAAGTATAGAAACAAATTGGCAAAAGTATTAAAGTTCTTCAATTAGATTGAGAATCGAATGCTTAAGCAATAGGTTTCTAAATCATCTCAAAGAAAATGGTATTCTATCACAATAGATATGGTGATGATCTGGGATGAGTATTACCGATCTTTTAGTATCCTTTTGGGGTTATGTCTAAGAAATGACAACATATCTACCAAATATAGTACCTTTAAAAATCCATCCCTAAGACTCCATGACTTATGGACAGGGAAGAAACCAAGCCATAAACATGTTAAGATTTGGGTTGTCCAGCTTATGTCAAAAGGTTTGAAAATGATAAGCATGGGAAATGATCTGACAAGTGCAAATTTGTGTGATATCCTAAAGGAAAGTTAGGATATTACTTCTATAATCCTATTGATTAAAAGGTGTTTGTTGAAACACGTTGCCTTCTTGAAAAAAATAGTTTATCCTTAAAAGTGTCCATGGGAGTAAGATAAATCTCAAAAAAGTTCAATAACCACAAAACACTATAGATAAAGTGAAGGAATTTGCTCAAATAGATAAACATATTGTCCCACAACCGAGTCATAAATTTGGAATAGTACCGAAGATACTTGATAGGTATGGATTTATCATAGTTATCGTACAATTCAATTCTTCTACCACACAATGTACAAATCAAATATAAGACATGAAATTACTATTAAGTCTTATTTAATTTGATTATATGCATTTCGCTTCTAAAATGCACAACGCAAATTAATGTAAATTAGAAATTCCCTTCTAATTTCCATTATGCCTTAGTCAATGACTACTGAGTTCTCATTTATTGAATCACTTAGGGCATTCTCTCCTTTTACTAGAAGTGGTAGATCCTTTGTTGATTATTCACCTATCTTCATGTATAACTAATTATACCTAAACATATCCTTTGTTATACCCGAATAGTCTTAAATAATATGAAAAAGTATAATTCATCATACACAAGATAATATAATGATCTCAAGTCCAAAAATCACTTGTCTATTATCACATTAGGAACTCTTATTGATAGACAAGTAAAAATCCATTAGGTATTCCTTAAGCGAGTCACGTTCAATGAACTTATTCTCTAATAAGCATCTACGTACATTCTTTAGTGTCTCCACACAAATAATTATGAGATTAATCATCGTCTTCAAAAGAGCAAGCATAGTATGTACTAATCTATCCAGATTCACTAATCATTATTTTAGTGATCCCATGATTAGGAATATTTTAATTTTGAGCTATCTTGAATTTAGATCTTATTAAAATATTCAACATTATGATTATAAGAGCATTGTTCCAAAACAATGGGTTTATCCATTTAATTAATTCAACCAATCAATTATGAATAAAGAAATATCTTTAAATAAAACTTTTATTAATAAATGAATAAGATTTCAAAGTATATATTTTATCACATCAAATGTGATTGGTGTGAAGGCATACTACTTTCAATCTCTCATTTGTAATAAAGGCAATCGCTTTGGTATCTAATACACATCTCCTCTAAGTGGTGATTGAACTTCTGCTGAGATAATACTTTTGTAAATGGATCTATAATGTTGTTCTGAGAGTCCATTCATTCTACGGTGACATGTCCTCTTTCAATAATTTCTCTAATCAAATGAAACTCTCGCAACACATGTTTGAATTTTTGATGAGACCTAATATTTTTTATGAGACCTGGGTTCCTTGGCTTGTGCAACAGCTCCTATGTTGTCACTTTTGGTTTGCAAAAACTATACATACATACAATCAAATTAATGTAACGCAAAGGAAACAGGCATAAATTATATTTAAATTTTTTCTACAAACTAAATTCTAGGATCTTTCTTATGCAATACTTATTAATTGAGGAAAGATAAGAGATTATACATTTGTAGATTCAACTCTTGAATAGCTACAAGCTCACCCCCCTTTAATCCTCCGCGATCTACTTCAAATCCACCGATTAGAATCTACAGATCAACGTTAGCTACCCAAACGTGCAGTGTAAGACCCCAACTTTTGTTAAATAAAATTTAATTTTTCTTCATATATTATTCTGAAATACTAAGATGTTAATTTAGTAAAAATTAAAGATGTTTCATCCAAATTATAGTTTGTCGGGGAATATTCATTTTGTCGAAAAATATTCGATTTGTACGTCGATGCCGAAATAATCAGTTATGAGTGGACTCCAGAAGAAAATATTGTCAGATATAAAAAACGACAGCAGTAACCTTTTTAAATAAAAATGATCAATAGTACTATCACTTCTAACTGTTAAAATACTGGTGATAAAAGAATAGTAGTATATGGTATTTTATGGTAGTATATCACACAATATTTTACAGTAGCACACGATATTACAAAATATTTTATATTATTGAACTGATAAAGTGACCATGCATATTATTGAATCAATAATTGTCGCTACATTGTATTTCATATTATTGAATCAATAATTGTCATGAAACAATATTGAATTAATAATTAACTTTAGACAATATTTTTCATTATTAATTGCACAACATTCTATATTATTGAATAAATAATTATCATAATGCACAACATCTTGTATTATTGGACCAATAATTATCACAGTAGTAGTCACGGGTATTAAATAGTTAGAAAGATTCATTATTTAAATAACAGTGAATATTTAAATAATTGGGATATTAAGTTAATAATATAGAAAAATAGATAAAATAATATGAAAGTGTGTAACGCATGTAAATGTGTAACGTACACGTGTGTAAGTGTAAAATGTGTGTTAGTCAACGAACGGTGTAGATTAAAGTGTGAAACGTATGTTTGTTAATGAATGGTATGGATTAAAAGATGAGATTAAAATGTGTAACGTGTGTGTGAAAAATATTAATTAGGCTCTGGCTATAAATAGGAGGCTTAGCATAAGGAGTTTTCATACTTTCTTGCTTATTCTTCCTTTCACGCTTTAATATTTCTTAGTGTGATGTTTCTCTGAATGAGTTTAGGACTATCTTAATTGTTGGTGAAGATTAATAAAAATACAGGTATTATTCAAGTAAGTTTTTATAAAAGTTATATAAACACTCACACACATATCAGTTTATAACTCTTCATTTAGAAGACTTTTCTATTAGAAGATTTATTTTGAAAAACTTCATTTGGAAGATTTTACTTTAAAATATTATTTTTCTTCAAAAAGTATTTTGAAGTTTATTATACTTTATTTTGTATACTACACAAATCTATACTATTTAGTCACTTTTGATGATTTTATAATACATACCATACACATGAAATTGGTATCTGTTAATTACTAATTAAATTATAAATATACATATAGGTTGATCAACTTCATAGAAAGCAATATCTAGTCCCGTATTAAAGTAGGTGATATCTTTTTCTTTCATATTCTTAAACTTACAACGATAAGGGATATCATTTCCTTTCATACTCTTAAACTTACTATGGTAAGTATTATTCGATAAATTTTTTAACATGATTAATAGTTTCTATTTCATCTAATATCCTTTGACATGAACATTTCTATTAAATTTTCATCGTTATATTTAAACAGTGAACTTTTTGACCTTGAACTTTAGACCTATGAACATTGTGATGATCCCAAATCCGGGTTTTATAACCTCGAGTTTAGTTCTCATAATCCAAAACATATTATAACTAAATACAATCTTCATATAAACTTCGCAAAATAATACATAAGTGTTCCTCACCAAAAAGACTACAATCCCAAAGTCTTCGAACTTTAATATAAACAATACATATCTTAAGGGATTACAAAATATTTACAAATTGAATTACATATTAAACAGTTAATTAACATGCATTAATCTGATCTAAGCTTTGGCTTTTTCATTGCCCTTGTCCTTCTTGGAGCATTCAGACTTAGCTGAAAAATGGTTCATGATATAGCTAGGGTGAACAACTAGCTTGCTCAATAAGTTTAAGAATAATAAATATATAAGATTTGATATATCATGAGTGAATGAGAATTACTTATAAGTTTTCAATAATATATAACAATTGTGAAAGAACATGAATTAAATTTCAATGAAAGAAATTATTGAGTCTTTACTGTTGAGTGGTCACCAAGAACCCTGAACTAATTAGAGCAAAACAAATTTTTCTCTGACCCTTTCACTAATTTCGTTTTCAAGGGAATCAACCTCTTCAACCTGCTATATATACATAACATTTAGACATCCCATTATTTAGGGTTGTTCATTCTCAGACTTACTATAAAAATTCGCACCAACCAATGGTTTGGATAAGCTTTTAAAAATATTTAAGTTATTGAATTTATACATGCAGTGTTTAGCCAAACAATTAGCTTAGACATTCTTAAACAGTTCATAAATCAAAGAACTATAAAACTCAAATGCACAATGTGCGAATTCAAAAACAATGTGGATGTCGATCAATTTTCAATAATTAAACCACTTTAGTTCTTGCAAAATAAATATATGATCAGGTATATGAAACTTGCTCAATATAAATTTGAGTAGGGTTATGTAAACTTGCCTCGTTTGTTGATTACAGCTAACCAATACAATTTACTATCATTTGATTAGACCTAATAATTTATCAAGTTGATCTTTCAATTAGAATCATATCTAGGTTTATATAATAACATTTCTACGTCTTAATTTGCTAATGCTTAATCACATAATTAAATAATTAAGGTATATTAATCATTTAATATAGTTTAAACTTCTATATAATATTATTAACTATTTTATAATATTTATTAACATCATAATATTATTAATCATTAAATAATATTTTATTAATCTTATAATATTATTAATCATTTAATAATATTTTATTCACTTAATAATATTATTAATCATTTAATAATAGTTTAGTCATCTTATAATATTATTAATTATTTAATAATATTTTATTCATCTTATAACATTATTAATTATTTTAATAGTATTTTATTCATTTAAAATTTGATAATTATAAAAGTAAATTTTCTGACCCATTTTATTTTTCAAAAGATCTGACTCGACCCGTTTTATTTGACTCGACCCGACTCAGTTAGTAAAATATAATTTTTCAAATAGACTGGTTCATTGCAGCGGTAGTGACTCGTAGAGTGTTTCATCTCTACGACAGTAGCTTTGATTTTAAATTCCAGAGTGTTTCACCGCTGCGATGGTGAGACCTACCGCTGCGGCAGTAGTTCTGGTTTTCAAACCCTACTTTTTCCAACTTTGATTTTTTTTGTTCAATCTTTTATAAAATGAGATATACTTGCCCAAAATACACCAAATCAGTTTTATTATTTTTCTAACTTCTTGTTTTCTAATATTTCATGGTTCAATCTCATTTTCAAAAATATTTTTGACATAATATTCGAGATCAATCACTATAGGGTTTCAAAATGACCTAATTTGCGATAAAAGCCATAACTTTCTCTCTTTTTTTTCTCATATTTTTGAGAGATTCAAATTGGGTTATCTTTATAACTCATAAATATAACTTTCTAGCCATCAAAATCAAATAACTAACTTTTAGATTTCAAACTTCCAAAATATATGGAACATAATTAGTTAAGATTTTACCAATAAAGTTTTATATGCACATTTCATATATGCAAGATCTAGCATTATAGAACATCAAAATATGTTTTGAACTGTTAAAAATATATTTTGACTATTTAAAATATATATAGACCATAGAAATGTACTAAGAAGAGTATAAAACACTTTTAAACCTTCTAGACTTGGATGCTCTTCTTTTTCTTGAAATGAATCTAGCTAGAGACTTCACATTGATTAATCTTAGCAACCTTCTTGGTGATTTCTCTAACTCACAAGAGTTTTCTCTAGAAAGCTCTCTTTTTCTCTCTTGGTGTTTCTAGTAAATGATTAGCCAACACAATTAATTGGTGAAGCATTCTATTTATAAGACTATAAGATTACACCATTAGCACACTAATCATCAAACACTTAGTCAATTAAGCTCTTAATTAAGATTACTATTGGATTGATGGACACTTGGATTAACTTGTTGATTGACTAGGGTTACTGAGCACCTAAAGTAAAGTGTGTAAAGAAAGCAATGTTAAGCAACACTTCACCCCAAGTGGGGGGGGGGGCTATGTGTCGGTTCCCTCTCTCTCTATATCCTTGATTTTTAATTTATTTTTATCATTCATATTATATATATATATATATATATATATATATATATATATATATAGAGAGAGAGAGAGAGAGAGAGAGAGAGAGAGAAAGAGAGAGACCAATTTTGACCTCCATTTAGGCTCCACACTGGACTCTAAAATTTAATCTATTGGGTTCATCCATTAAATTTTTTGTGCTCAATTAATTCATTCAATTAGGCTACCAATTACTAACATATGTTACATTTAATTAAAGTAAGCATTGCGCTAGCTTAATTATAACATGAACCAATAAATTAAATATGTTCATAAACTACTTGGTTTATATTATTGAACCTAGTTTAATAATTCATTTGAACTTAAAATATAATTCAATTAGATTTGCTTTAATTAATTCTTCTATCTTGCTACATTATTAGATTAATTAAATACACACACACACACACACACACACACACACACACACACATATATATATATATATATATATATATATATATATATATATATATATATATATATTCATTCAATCATTCAATGGACAATTAATTCGTACAAAAATTTTAATTCATTGATAATTATCTAGTAATCATAATTACAATGGACTTAGAACTCGTGGTTATTACATTCTTCTCCCTTATAAGAATTTCGTCCCCCGAATTACAAATTTAAAGCTACTCAAAAAGATTCGAATAATTATTCCTCATCTTTTCTTCAAGTTCCTACGTAGCTTCCTCACCATTGTGGTTCTTTCAAAGTACTTTGATAGAATGTATAACCTTATTTTGTAAAGTCTGTTCTTTCCTATCTAATATTTGGACAGAAATTTCTTTATATGATAAGTATTTTTTCACTTGAATTGGCTCATAGAAGATGACGTGCTTGTAATAAGGCTTGTATGACCGCAATACTGAGACATAAAACAGATTATGAATATGTTCCAGTTCACGAGGTAGAGCTACCTCGTACGCCACTTCACACACTCTCTTCAATATTTCGAACGGTCCTATGAACCTCAGATTCAGTTTTTCTTTCTTTCCAAATCTGATATTTCCTTTCCAGTGAGACACTTTCATAAACACAAAACTTCTTACTTCAAAATCTCGCATTTGTCAATATAGATTTGCATATTTTTTCTGGCGGTCCTAAGCTACTACTAGTCGAGCTCTTATTACTCTGATAATTTCTACAGTCTGTTGAACAAATTCCGACCCTAACAGTCGACTTTCTCCTACTTCATTCCAACATAGAGGTGTTCTACATTTCTTCCCATACAATGCTTCATAAGGCGGCATGCCTATGCTCGCATGATAACTGTTATTGTATACAAATTCTACTAAAGATAGATGACCCTCCCAACTGCCCTTAAAATCCAGCACACAGGCTCTGAGCATGTCTTCCAATGTCTAAATTATTCTACGGGGATGATATGTTGCACTCATTAGTAACTGTGTCCCCATTCTTTTCTGAAGACTCCTCCAAAATTTTGACGTAAAACGCGGATCTCTGTCTGACATAAGTGATACCGGCACTCCATGTCTTGAAACTAGCTCTTTTATGTATAACTTGGCCAACTGATCCAAACTGAACCTAATCTTGATCGGTAAAAAGTGCGCTGACTTTGTTAGTCAATCTATAATCACCCATTTCGCGTCGAATCCTTTATGTGTTGCTAGATGTCCTACCACAAAATCCATCGCGATATGCTCTCATTTCCATTCAGGAAACTCTAACAGCTGTAATAACCTGCTAGGTCTCTAATTTTCTGCCTTTACCCTTTGACAAGTTAAGCATCAGCTAACACATTCTGCAACCCCCCATTTTATATTCAGCCACCAAAAATGCTGACGCATATCTTGATACATCTTCATACTCCTCGGATGTATCAAGTATCTCATACTGTGGGCCTCTTGCAAAATCTCCTCTCGTAATTCATGTACTAATTATACCCAAACACGATTTTCAAATCTTAGCAATCATTTGCTATCCATTTTGAACT
This sequence comes from Hedera helix, assembly GCA_947179155.2. Taxonomy (NCBI): domain Eukaryota; kingdom Viridiplantae; phylum Streptophyta; class Magnoliopsida; order Apiales; family Araliaceae; genus Hedera; species Hedera helix. The sequence continues at coordinate 15,280,708 of OX359270.1, read as the reverse complement.
TGACCTCTTCTCCATCGGTCATTCTCTTTCTTATTTTATCACGTTCTTCATCTGTGTCTTAAGCCTCTTTCACCTTATCTAACAAGGTTGGGCTTGCTTCCATCTCTGTCAACTCCGTTGGATTTTTCACCTCCAACTCTATTCGAGCCATTTATTTTATCAGTTCTTCCTTGTCTGTCAATATAAATAACTTCTCTCTACTCTTCCTGCTTAGAGCATCTGATACCACATTGGCGTTATTGAGATGATATAAAATCTCATAATCATAATCTTTGATTAATTCTAACCATCTCCTCTGCCTCATGTTCAACTCCTTTTGTGTGAATATATATTTTAAACTTTTTATGATCTGTGAATATCTCACATTTTTCTCCATATAAATAATGCCTCCAGATTTTAAGGCAAACACCACCACTGCTAACATAAAATCATGGGTAGGGTATCCTTTCTCATAATCTTTCAATTGTCTTAATCTATACACAATGACCTTACCGTTCTGCATAAGCACACAACCTAGTCACTTATGCGATACATCACTATAGACCGTAAAACCTTTTGTGTCATCTGGTAAAGTCAACAGAGGTGCTTCACTAAGTCTCCTCTTTAACTCCTAAAAACTCTCCTTGCACTTCACTGTCCATACATATTTCACTATCTTCCTTGTCAAATTTCTTAACGGCGTTGATATCTTCAAAAAGTCCTTGATAAATCTCCAATAATACCCCGTTAACCCTAAGAAACTCCTAATCTTCGTCTGCGTCCTTGGTTGTTCCCAAATAATCACTACTTCCACTTTTACTAGATCTATTGAAACTCCCTCCTTATCAATAACATGACCTAGAAATTGAACTCTTTCCAACCAGAATTCACACTTTAAAATTTTGGCATATAACTGTTCCTTCCTTAATATCTCCAACACCAAAATTAAATATTCGGCGTGCTCCTCTTTCGTTTTAGAATAAACCAAAATATTGTCAATGAACACAACTACAAAGTTATCCAAGTACTGTTTGAATATTCTATTATCTTGTTATTCTAATCGTCAAGAATAAAGTTGTTGTGAATATCTATGGCCTGGGGCACAGATGAAAGGTTAAAGGTGATATCTATGGCCTGAGGCATGTGATGAATGTTCTCTTTGACCTGAGGCAAAGAATAACTGTTTTATAGCATGATCATGACCAATGGTGTTTTAAATAATAAAGGTTGATGATGATTTTTCTGAAAAAGAGAAGCTAGTATATACATCATGATCTACATGATTCTCATAATAGTTGTTATTCTGCTGCAGTTGTTGATCTAAACTTTGTTCAAGAACTTAACTGCAGTTGTTGATTTAAAACTTGTTATTTATATTATTCTATCAAGAACTCAACTGTTGAAGGTTAACGACAATTTATTCGTCATTGTCTTAATCATAATATTCTTTACTTGGCTATTTGAGCTCACCCTTTCCTTTTTGTTCAATTATTCAGAAAATGAGAGTGTAACTAGGACTAACGGGGAGAAAAAGGGAATGCAGTGATGGTACAAGATAATTGTTATAGTAGTCTTCACCATATTGTAAAATAGTGTGACAATAATAATGAAGACTTAATTGTATATTACTGGGTAATGTATTATTATATTTTGTACTGTATTGTAATAATTTTACTGTAGTCTTTTGACAACTCAAATTGGGTGATGTGGGCCCGATTTGGGAGAGTCACATGTAGCCTCTAAAGGTGATTCACCAAGTAATAATATAGATTGAAGAAGTAGGTTTAGGTTTTTCCAAACCATGGGAGACTAACCCTAATTTTCTCTTTCTTCTAGTTCTTTAGATTTAAGAGAAAATATGAAATATTCACGAATACTTCGACCAATTGAGCAACCTTAATCTATAATAAGACCACTCTTATTTATAGACTTGTTCAACCCTCCTAAACTCTTTCAGAGTAAATTAATTTATTATAATAATTACCATTCCTAAACCATTTTAGGAACTAAATAATAATAATAATAATAATAATAATAATAATAATAATAATAATAATAATAATAATAATAATAATAATAATAATAATAATAATAATAATAATAATAATAATAATAATAATAATAATTAAATAATAAATATTTCTCTTTTATAGTGTGACCCTTCACGCTCTTCATATTAAATCGGTTCAAATATAAGACATGTAATTATTGTCAAGACTTTTTTAATTTGATCATAGTACTTCGATCCTAAAATGCACAACTCAAATTAATATAAATTAGAAATTTTTTTCTAATTTTTATTCTGCCTTGACCAAAGACTGCTGAGTTATCATTTATTGAATCATATAAGACATTATCACATTTTACTAGAAGTGATAGATCATTTGTTGATCATTCACCTATCTCCATGTACAATTAATTATACCCAAATATATCCTTTATTATACCTGAATAGTCTTAAGGAATATAATACAGTATAACTCATCATACACAAGATACTATGATGATCTTAAGTTCAAGGATAACATGTACTACTATCACATTAGGAACTCCTATTAACAGACAAGTAAAACTCCATTAGGTGTTCCTTAAGCGAGTCACGTTCAATAAACTTATTCTCCGATAAGCACCTACATACTTGCTTTAGTGACTCCACACAAATGATTATAAGATCAATCATCGTTTTCAAAAGAGCAAGCATAGTATGTACTAATCCATCCAAATTCACTAATCCTTATTTTAGTGATCCCACGATTAGAAACATTTTAATTTTGAGTTATCTTGAATTTAGATCTCATTAGCATAATCAACATTATGATTCTAAAAGCATTGCTCCAAAATAGTAGGTTTATCCATTTAATTAATTCCACAAATCAATTATGAATAAAGAAACGTCTTTAAATAAAATTTAATTAATAAATGAATAAGATTACAAAGTATATTCTTTATCACATCAAATGTAATTAGCATGAGAGCATACTACTTTCAATATCCCGCTTGCACCAAAGTCAATGGCTTTGGTATCTAATACACATCTTCTCTAAGTGGTGATTGAACTACTGCTGAGATAATGCTTTAGTAAATGGATTTGTAATATTGTTCTGAGAGTCCACTCGCTCTACAGTGACATCTCCTCTTTCAATAATTTCTCTAATTAAATGAAACTGTCGTAACACATGTTCGGATTTTTGATGAGACCTGGGTTCCTTGGCTTGTGCAACAGCTCCCGTGTTGTCACTGTTGGTTTGTAAAAACTATACATACATACAATCAAATTGATGTAACGCAACGGACGCAAGCATAAATTATATTTAAAAAAATTATACAAACCAAATTCTAGGATATACGATACTTATTAATTGAGGAATAATAAGAGATTATACCTTTGTAGATTCAACTCTTGAACAGCTACGAGTTCACCTCCCTTTAATCTTTCACGTTCTTCTTCAAATCTACTGATTAGAATCTATGGATCAACGTTAGCTACCCAAACATGCATCATTTAAAGGTAATTCACCAAGAAATAATATAAATTAAAGAAGTAGATTTAGATTTATCTAAATATTGGGTGTCTAACACTAATTTTCTCTCTCCTCTAGTTATTTAGATTGTAGAGAAAATATGAAATAATCACTAATTTTTCAACAAATTGACTAACCCTAATCTATAATAAGGCCCCTCTTATTTATAGACTTGTTCAACCTTGCTAAACTCTCTAGGAGTATGATTTTCATTTAACTCATAATATAATTAGAAACTAAATTAATTTATTATAATAATTACAAGTCATAAACCATTTAGGAACTTAATTATTTATAATAATACTAGTACTTATTAATTAATTCCTAAGGCATTTAGGAACTAAATAATAATAATAATAATAATAATAATAATAATAATAATAATAATAATAATAATAATAATAATAATAATAATAATAATAATAATAATAATAATCTTCTTATTAATTTATAATTACTATTTCAAAAAAACTTAATTATAAATATTAAGCTATTTATTTTATTCTATCACCATAGTATAAATTAAATATATTTAATTTATTATTACCATTATGTCATCCAATTCTAAAATAAATATTTTTCTTTTATGGTGTGACTTTTTAGGTTCTTCATATTAAACCAGTTGAATAATTAATAAATTAGAATCATTCTAATTTATTATGAATTAAACTCCTTTAATTCAGAATAAATAAATATATTTATTCTACAATAAGGGTAAACCCTCCTTAGTAATTCACGACTTTTCAGATAATATGAATTTTCACATTTGATCATAAAGAACATATTTCGCGAATAGTTATAATACAATTCAATTTCTCTACTACACAATGTTTGTAACGACCCCAAAATTCGACCCATTTTATTACCTTAACATTCCATATTTATTATTCGTTATTTTCCTTTCGTCCAAATTTCGGTTCGTTAATAAATCTTTGCTCACCTTCTTTAATCAATTAACTGATCCATTATCTGATTTTAAAATCATCAATTTCGAATTTTTCGATATAATTTTTTTTTATTTCAATCATTGTATAAAAAAATAATTGGATATTTAAAATCCTTACATCTGGATCCTAATCCCTGGATCGCAACATTTACTTTTTCTTTTTGTAACCAATATCATAATGCTCGTCATTCAAAATTTATTGTCATTTATTTTCATACAAATATTCCTTGTTGCATCGTTCATAATCAAACGTATAATGATTTCTAACGTAACAATTAATTTGAACATGCACGGCTCATAATTTAACACTACTCGTCCTATCCGAATCCAACATATATATACATACAAAATATTCATGTAACCTTGACCAATTATCCACATTGAATCATAATATAAACATATAATAATAACGTTCACAACCTTTTAGGAAAATCCGTCTCTATATAATCCGATATTCTTGAAATTCATTTCTTTCCTGCAAAAATGTTTATTAAGCAAGTAATGAGCACAACGGCTCAGCAAGTTCAACAGTTTATACTTCACATAGCACATAGTTTAACATGCTCGGTGTGTATCATACATCATGTGCTTGTGCTTTTACTATAGCAATATATCTCATATCATTGCACAAAGTACACATAGTTGTCATATTATCCACGTATCACATAACACATAATTTCTATGCATTTAATAAATATTATCATATCATAAAAGTTAACATTTAACATTTAAGGACTGAAGAACTTGCCTGACGTCCAGTTATTTAAATTGTTAGCTCAAACTCTTAACTCGATCAACCTATGATCATAAAATAATCAAATAATAATTATTTATCTCTTTATGATATTAATTTACTTAATTAATATCATTTCTGGGCCAATTATTAATTTATATGGTTAATTATATTAACCTTGTCCTTTAAAACATTAACATAATTTAATATTTAATGCCTTCATTACGGGCAACCCGGCTCATCGGATAAAATTTAACATATTTGGTTGTCCGAAAATTTTATTTAACCTTTTTCTAACTTTTAAACTTAATAGATTAATATTTAAAATATTAAATATTAATCTCCAATATTTAATATTTTTACAAAAATATTAAATTTAATGCTCAAACATCATTTCTGTATTTTTAGTATTTTTCTATAATTTTCTATGATTTTTAAACAATTTTTAAACATTTATTTCAATTAAAATCACTTATGGGGGCAATTTAGTAATTTTCGCAGCTTTGGGATATAACCGGAATTTTCCGAAAAGTCCAGGGGCATTTCTATAATTTTTGCGCGACTAGGGACACGCTGGTCATTTTCCGGAAAGTTCAGGGGAAAAATCGTACTTTACCGAGGGTCAAGGACACTCTTGGCATTTCAGGAAAAGCCCGGGGGCACAATCGTAATTTAATCGTATTTCGTCGGTCGCGCATTGCGCGGACCGACCCCCAGTCGTCCAAAACGACGTCGTTTGCCCCTGATTCCGGAAACTTCCGCCTTTGCCTTCACCAAACGACGTCGTTTGGTACCTATTTCCGGAATTTTCTACCGCGCATGACGCGGTCCCCCCTTAGCCCCAGAAACGACGTCGTTTCTGGTCCCTGTTCACACACACAGCGCCGCGCAATGCGCGGCTTTCCCAGAAAAAATTTTCTCTCTCTCTCTCTCTCTCGCGAAACAGTATATCAACTTCTCCATAATTTCTTCATTTTGTACATTAATTTTCCAACAAAACCAATCCAAAAATTATATAACTCATACATATACATCAAATAATTATTTAGAATAATTTTCCTAATTAATTAATAATTTTCCATAAAATTATTTTATCATCAAAAATATCAAAATAAATTAAACAATTAAATTTTATACCTTCTTCAAGCAAAAGCTTCATTTGTAGCTTGTTCTTTTCTCATCCCTTGGTGGTGAGGAAGCTCTCGGTTGGTGGTGACTATGGTGGTGGCGTCGGGAGGAGGAAGAAGAGAGGGAGAGTTTATGTGTTTTTATTTTATTTGCTTTCATTTCTTTTCTTTCTTTTGTTCTTCTTCTCACCATATATAAATCATAAGTGTATTAATTAGTTTTAAAACTTGTTCCCAGTCCACCGACTTTCCCTTTCTCGAAAATTCTCAAAAACCAAGCATGCAATTTTAATTTATTACATTACGTAATTATATCGTGTAATAAATATTTTATATAACATAAATAAAATATTTATTTTAATTCACTAAAAATCATCATTTGATTTATAAATAATATTGATACCACTTTTGGGTACTTTTCTTGACAAATTTTGTACACGCATAATGACATGCATGTAATTATATGAGGTAATTTATACCTCCAAAAATCATAAAATAATTCATAGTACATATAAAAATTATTTTTCATAATTTTTCACTCCGTTACTTGGACAACATGTTACATTAACATGTTTACATTTCTGAAATATTATCTTTCATAAAAGTCATAATAATTTCATTATACATAAATATAGTTTTTAATAACTTAGAACATTCTTTTTTCTTATTTATTATTTAATTTCTTTAATATTTACAATAATTTCTTTATATATAAATTATATAATTTAATATTATATAATTTATATATTTACATTCTCATTTTTTAAATAATTCCTTAAATTCCTCAACCTTATTCCATTTAATCACCTTATATAAATTACATAATTATTTTTATATAATTTATATAATTATTATTTTCTTCATACCTTATTTTAATTTCCTTATATAAATTATATAATTTATTATTATATAATTTATATAATTACTTTTCCTTCTCAATAATTTCTAAATTTCCACCATAATTCTTAATTAAATCTAAGATCAATAATTACAATTTTATTAACTTCCCCATTCGCTTTTTATTTAAAATTGGATTAATTTAATTATTAATCCCTTAATTTCCATAATTAATAACATTTATAAATATAACAATTAAGCATAAACACATATATATACATATTTAATTCATATTTCTTACATTTCCATATAACCTCATTTAAAACATAATTTCTGCACTTTCATAATAATTTAATTGTACAATTTATTGTACCTTTATCTGAAATTCTTTCATTCCTCATAAATTGTTTTTTTTAAACAATTTATTTACTTTCCAATTATTTTAAATTAACACAATTCGTCATGATTTCTGTACAGATTTAATTTACTAATTAAATCTCATCACATACCTTAAATCACATAAATAATAATCAATTTAAATAACCTTGATAATTTTATCAATTAAATTCTTATTTAATTTTATTAAAGAAATTCTGAAAATTCGGATCCTCACAATGTCCCAATCAAATATAAGACATGTAATTACTGTCTAGACTTATTTAATTTGATCATATGTATTTCGATTCTTAAATTCACAACTCAAATTAATGTAAATTAGAAACTTCTTTCTAATTTTCATTCTTTCTTGGTCAAAGACTACTGAGTTATCATTTATTGAATCACATAAGACATTCTCTCCTTTTACTAGAAGTGGTAGATCATTTGTTGATCATTCATCTATCTCCATGTACAATTAATTATACCCGAACATATCATTTGTTATACCCGAATAGTATTAAGGAATATAACAAAGTATAACTCGCCATACACAAGATACTATGATGATTTCAAGTTCAAAGATCACTTATATTACTATTATATTAAGAACTCTTATTAACAGACAAGTAAAACTCCATTAGGTATTCCTTAAGGGAGTCACGTTCAGTGAACTTATTCTCCAATAAGCACCTACATACCTTCTTTAGTGTCTCCACACAAATGATTATGAGATCAATTATCGTTTTCAGATGGGCAAGCATAGTATGTACTAATCTATCCAAATTCACTAATCCCCATTTTAGTGATCCCACGATTAGGAATATTTTAATTTAGAGCTATCTTGAATTTAGATCTCATTAGCATAATCAACATTATAATTCTAAAAGCGTTGCTCCAAAATAATGAATTTATCTATTTAATTAATTCAACCAATCAATCATGAATAAAAAAAAATGTCTTTAAATAAAACTTTTATTAATAAATGAATAAGATTACAAAGTATTTGCTTTATCACATCAAATGTGATTAGCTTAAGGACATATTACTTTCAATCTCTCACTTGCACAAAAGTGAATCACCCTTGGTATCCAATACTCATCTTCTCTAAGTGGCGATCCTACGAATTGCTAAGAAAATACCTTAGTTAATGAATCTATAATGTTGTTCTGATAATCTATCATCTTTATGGTGTCATCTCCTTTTTTAATTATTCCACTAATCAAACGAAATTAATGCAACACATATTTGAATTTCAGATGAGACCTAGGTTCCTTGGCGAATTAAACTCCTTTAATGCTAAGAGTCATACCAAGTTCTATAATGAACATGTTTATCCAAACAATCTCCTTTACAACTTCACTTATAGCTATATACTATGTGTTTGTCACTAAATTAGCAACTTTTTGTTACTTGGAACTTTTTCAACTCACTACACCATCGTTCAATGTAATCATATAACCTGAAATGGAATTGCTGTTGTCTTGGTCAGTCAGAAAACTAGAGCCGTATAGCCCTCTAGTTTTAAATTAGACCCACCATTAGAAACTCCTTTCTAATATTCTTCTTTATGATTGAACTGATATTTACTTATCACATATAAGCAACATCAGGTCTACTACATATTACCCATATATGATAGATCCTAATGCCAAAGCATAAAGCATCTTATTCATGCAATCTCTCTTTTCTTTGTCTTTGGGGACAATTTCTAGGAGAGATTTAATCCATGACTCATTAACACGAGACCTCTTAGATTTTTACCATGCTAAATAACTTTAGTATCGAATTAATGTACGTTCCTTAGGTCAAGTCGACTATATTTTACGATCTATCTATATAGACCTTTATCCCCAATAATAATATACTTCTCCCAAATCCTTTATAGAGAAGTGTTTAGACAACCATTTTTTTACTGATTGTAGCATTAGTATATCATTTTCTATCAGTGCTATTTTATCATATAGTACTAGGAATGTCACAGCACTCTGACTAACCTTTTGTACACACTTTGTTCATCCATGTTTTGATAAAATCAAACTCTTTTGATTATCTCATCAAAACGGATGTTCCATCTTTATAAGCTTACTTCAATCCATGATTGGATCGTTGTAACTTACGTATTTGATTTACTCCATCTTTGGAGACAAATCCCTCTGGTTGTATCATATATACATCCTCTATTGAGGAAGGGCATCTCCACATCTATTTGTCAAATCATGTATAATAAACTACAACTGCAAGTAAAATTTGAAATGACTTAAGCATTTCAACCAATGAAAAGTTTCATCATAGTCAACTCATTGAGTTTGTTTGAAATCTTTTTGCCACTAGTCAGGTCTTATAGGTCTCCACCTTACCAACTATTTTAGTCTTTCTAAAAGACTCATTTACATCTTCTAGGCACAATGCCTTATGGTGAAGTAACCTAAGTCTACACTTGGTTCTTGTACACAGAGTCCATTTCGAATATCATGGTCATCACTCATTTCTCTTGAGTCTCTACTACTCATACCTCATCGTATATAACATTAACGACCCCAAAATTCGACAAACCTTATTACCTTACATTTCATATTTATTAAACATTATTTCCTTAACGTCCAAATTTTGGTTCATTATTTAACCCATTAATTGACATGACAGTTATCAATTATCAAATTTTTCGGTATAAATTTTTCTCTTTTCTCAATCATTGTATTAAAATATTTGTATATTTAAAATCTTAATATCTCGATCTTAGTCCCTGGATCATAACCTTTACTTTTTCTTTCTGTTACAAGTGTCGTAAAGCTCAACCTTTGAAATTTAATATTATTTATATCCATAAAATATTCTTTGTTTCATAATTCATAATTAGAAACTCTATATCATAACAACTATCTGGAATAATCACAGTACACAATTTTATCTTTATTCGTCATATCTGGATCCAATTTATATGTACATACAGTACATCAACATAAACATAGCAAATATACCTACATTGAATTATAATATTGAAAATATAATAATAACATTCATAACCTTTTAGGGTAATTCGTCTCTACATAATCTGATATTCTTGAAATTTATTTCTTTACCTGCAAAAATGTATATTATGCATGTGACGCCCCCAAATCTAGGCCCACACAGCCCAAACTTGAGTTGTCAAAAGACTACAACAGAATTATTACAAAGTAGTACAACGTTCAACAATACAGTGTATAATAATACACAACTAAGTCTTCACTATTATTGTCACACTATTTTACAACACGTGAAGACTACGACAGCTATTCCTCGGACTCTCACTCCATCCCCCGGCTAGACCCTGTTACGTTTTCATCTCCTATTGAAAAACAATGGAACAAAAGAAAGGGTGAGCTCAAATAGCCCAGTAAGAAATATCATGACTAAGATAATGACGAATAAATTATCATTAGTCTTCAACAGTTGAGTTCTTGATAGAATACAATAGACTACAAGGTTTATATCAAAAACTGTAGTTAAATTCTTAAACAATGTTCAGATCAATAATAGCAGCGGAATGAGCAATCTATTAGAAGAATAATGCAGACCATAATGTCCGCTCGCTTCTCTTTTTAGTAAAAACATCATAAACTTTTATCATCTGAAATACCATTAGTCATGATAATAAAAATTCACAGTTCCTGGTCATAATCATGCAAATCAACAGTTCATCTTTGCACTATGGGCCAAAGATATTCAATAAAGCACCAGCGGTCATGATTATACCAGATTCAGCCTTTGGTCATAATCATACCAAACAACAGTTCATCTATGCACTACGGGCCAAAGAGAACTTTCAATATAATACCAACGGTCATGATTATACCAGATTCAGCCTTTGGTCATAATCATACCAATCAACAATTCATCTTTGCACTACGGGCCAAAGAGAACTTTCACCACGTGCCATTAAAGACACCGAACAGATGTATCGCCTTTAACCTAGTATATTGCCTTTAACCTATCATCTGTTCAACAATTATATCACATCTGTGCCCCCGGCCACAGATATTCACAACAGCTTGATTCTTGATGATTAAAACAAATAACAGTGATAGAAATGATGAACAGAAGAAACAGGATAAACAATAAGTATCGGAAGTTTACTTTGTGCAGATTCAAATAATGTCCAAATTGTCAACATGATGTGGAGTGAAATTCAAAAATGATATTCAAGATCCACAGTTCAGAATAACGGTTACAGTTCAATAGAAATGTTTAGAAAAATAGGAAGGTTCAGTTGAAAAAATGAAGTTCAACTATTATGGAACATATAATATTTTCAGGAATTATAGAAGCAATAGTTCCATAATAAGTTTCGATTTAGGAGTATGAAAGAAAATAATATCCCTTACTGTAGCAGGTTTGATTAACAAAAGGTGAAGGAAATTAATACAAAGGGTTATTCACCAACAGGCGATAATCCGCGCCGTAAGGTTATTCCCATCAATTTGAATACGAAGAGTTATTCACCAAACAGGCGGTAATCCGCGCCGTAAGGTTATTCTCAGAGATTAATAAGGAATGAATAGAAAAGGTTATTCACCAACAGACGGTAATCCGCGCCGTAAGGTTATTCCCATCAATTTAAATACGAAAAGTTATTCACCAAACAGACGGTAATCCGCGTCGTAAGGTTATTCTCAGAGATTAATAAGGAATGAATAGAAAATGTTATTCACCAACAGGCGGTAATCCGCGCCGTAAGGTTATTCCCACAAATTAATACATGGAAATAAATGGCACAAGAAAGAAACGTTATTATTTTCGAGAATCAAAGAATGATAATCCCTTACCGTGGTAAGTTTAAATAATAGAATATGAAAGAAGATGATATAAAAAAAAATGACATTCATTACCACAGTAAATTTAAGAGTTTGAAATGAATGGTATTCCTTACCAGTAAGAAAAAAATGACATTTCTTACCGCAATAAATTTAAGAGTGTGAAAAGAATAATATTCCTTACCGTAACACGTGACTGGATATTGATTTAAATGAGGTTGATCAACCTATATATTTTTAATAAAATTAGTAATTACCACATATAAATTTCAAAGTGTATAATAACTCGTATAATATGAACTATCAAAATTATATATATTTAACATAATTTTTGTAGTATAACATTAAGATAGTTTTTAAAATAATATTCCAAAATAAATCTTCTAAAGAAAGCTTTTAAAAATGAATCTTCTCAAAGAAGAGTCTTCTAAAGGAAGATTTGTGAATACCGTGAAAAATAGGAATTTATGAAATTACTACTCTTTAATAAAAGACTTACTTGAAAAATTTCTGCACTCCTTTTGGCTTTCAAACACTCAAAATAGCCTTACTATTCTCAAAGAAAACTCATAAAATTCTTATAGAAAAATTTTATATTTTAGGTGTGATTTTTCTATTCAGCTGAGCAAGCTATTTATAGGAGAAAATAAGACATTATGCATGGTAGGTGGCTGGCGTGCTGCACGCCAGCCTAATTTTCTCAATTGGCAGCGCCGCCTGGCTGCCTACTTCTTCAGCAAATTCAGAATTCATTCCTCATGTGGCCCCCACAGAGGGCCCACATGTTTACTATTCCAAATAGTAAAATTAAATTATTTTTTTTTTTTTTTATAAAATTTATTTATTTATTTATTCTTCTTGTGGGTCCAACATATAAAATAAAATAATGCTACAACAATAATTTAACAATAATAAACACGTTACATATTATTATTAATTTAATAATATAAATTATAGTGTATTTGCTACTGTGACAATTATTAGGTTCAATAATTTTAAACTACAATGCACCAACAATTATTGACTCAATAATATGAAATACAGTGTAATGACAATTATTGAATCAATAATGCAAAATACTATGTAACAACAATTATTGAATTGATAACATAAAATATTATGCAGTGACAATTATTGATGAAATGATGCGCAACAGTTACGGTGTTAATTATCAGACCAATAATATGAGACACTGTGCAATACCGTGTGCTACTGTAGAGTACCGTGTGCTACCGAAAATACCATAATTTACCGTATGCTACTATTCTTTTATCACCGGTATTTTAACAGTTCCGTTGACTATTTTTATTTAAAAAGGTTATTTTTGTCGTTTTTTATATCCGACAAATATTCCGTTGTGGGGTCCACCAATAATTAGTTATTTCGGCGCCGTTGTACGGCACGAATATTCCCCGACCAAACTAATATTCCCCGACAAAGCGAATATTGTCCGACAAAATAAAATTTGCACATAACATCCTTAACTTTCAATTTCGTCAATTTAACCACTTACTATTTCATGAAAAAATATATATGAAGAAAAATTAAATTTTATATTTCATAAAATTCGGGGTCTTACAATGCAAGTAATGAGCACAACGGCTCAGCAAGTTCAACAGTTTACACCTTTAATGCTTCACATAGCACATAGCATAACATACTTTGTATGTGTCATACATCACGTGTTGTGCTTTTACTAAAACGATATATCTAACATGTCTCATATCTAATTCAGATTAGCATTTATGTAAAGTAAACATTAATTAAATTCACATATGGTCACATTATTGCACCAAGTACACATAATGGTCATATTATCCACAGATCACATAACACATAATTTTATACTCATTTGATCAAGAATTGACATATCATGACAGATAAACATTGAGCATCAAAGTACTGAAGAACTTGTCTTATCGTCCAATTATTGAATTGGTAACTCAAAACCCTTTCTCGAACAACCTTCTTTAAGCTTGAAAACTTCCTTATAAACTTGAACTTCCTTTGTTGGTAGAAAAAAAATGCTTTTGCTTTTTTTTTTGTTTCTTTGTTTCTTTTTTACTTGCTTTTCTTTTCTTTTTTATAACTAAAAGCACTTGACCATTTTGGATAACAATAATAAGTCCATCGACTTACCTCCAATCAACTTTGTTTCAGATAAAACAACATGCATAATTAATAATTTAATACATTACGTAATTATTTCGTGTAATAAATATTTTATATAATATATATAAAATATTTATTTTAATTAACTAAAAATCCTAAATTAATTTATAATTAATACTTATACCCCTTTCAGGTACTTTATTTGACAAATTTTGTACACGCATAATGACATGCATGTAATTATATGAGTTAATTTATATCTCCAAAATTCAAAAAATAATTCATATAACATATAAAAATTATTTTTCATACTTTTTCACTTTGTTACTTGGACAACATGTTACATCAACATGGTCACGTTTCTGAAATATTATCCTTCATAAAAATCATAAAAATTCCATTATACATAAACATAATTTTTAATTAATTAAAACCTTCCTTCTTCTCATTTATTTTTCATGTCTTTACTATTTACTTTAACTTTCTTATATAAATTATATAATTTATTATTATATAATTTATATAATTATATTCTCCTATTTAATAATTTCCAACATTCCTCCATAATTATACCTTTATTTATTCTCTCATTAATTTCATCCTCTTATATAAATTATATAATCATTCTTATATAATTTATATAATTATCCTTTCATTAATATTTTACTTTAATTTCCTTATATAAATTATATACTTTTATTAGTATATAATTTATAAAATTACTTCCTCCTCTTAAACAATTTCTAAACCTTCACCATAATTATTGATTAATTATATAATCAACATTTTAAATTTTACTAACTTCCTCATTCGCTTTTTATTTAACTTTGGATTAATTTAATTATTAATCCCTTTATTTTCATAATTAATGGAATTTATAATTATCAATTAAACATACACATTTCTATATATATATATATATATATATATATATATATATATATATAATTTCTATATCTCGCAATACCACGTCACACTATTTAAATAATAATTTTTGCACCTCTATAATCATTTAATTGTACAATTTTATTTTACCATGATTTTTTTTTTATTCTTAATAAATTGTTTTTTTTAACAATTTATTTATTTTTCAATTATTCTAAATCAACACAATTCATCACCACCTCTGTACAGATTTAATTTACCAATTAAATCCATTCACATACTTTAAATCGCATAAAATAATATAGAGTTTAAACAACTTTGATAATTTTGTTAATTAAATTCTTATTTAATTTTCTTAAGTAAATTCCTAAAATTCGGGTCCTCACAATAATTGTACCATCATTCATAATGATGTGTACTTCATCATCATCCTCTATGATGAATCCATACCTTTCAGGCATCTTCGATACTATTCCATATTTACGACTCGATTGTGGTACAATAGGTTTATCTACTTGAATAGATTATGTTATTTGATCTGTAGTATTTTGTGGTTCTTGAACTTCATCAAGATCTATTTTACTCCCACCAACCCCTTTAAGGATAAACTCCTTTTTTCAAGAAGGCATCATGTTTTAACAAACACCTTTTAATCAGTAGGATTATAGAAATAATACCCTAAACTTTCTTTAGGATATCCCACAAATTTACACTTGTCAGATCTTGTCCCTAGCTTATTATTCCCAATCCTTTTGACATTAAGTTGGACAACCCTAAATCTTAACATGCTTAAGAATTATTTTTTTCCCTGTCTATAACTCATATGGAGTTTTAGGGATAAATTTTGAAGGTACCTTATTTAGTAGATACGTGGTCATTTCTAGGGCATAACCCTAGAAGGATACTGGAATATTGATAAAAACTCATCATAGATCATCACAATGTCCATTGTAAGAAAATAACAATTCTCTAAGATGATTTAGAAACTCACTGCTTAAGTATTTCCTCTCAAACAAATTGAAAAACTTTAATACATTTGCCAGTTTATTTTCCTACTTCACTTCTGAATTTTTTGAATCTTTCAAATGATTTGGATTTGTATTTCATCAGATACATATATCAAAATCTAGAATCATCAGTGAAAGTAATGAATGAATACTCTTCTCTTACATGTGTTGTCATAAGTCCTACACACATCTGTGTGCACCAACTCTAACAACTCTTCAACTCTCTCTCCATGTGTACTAAATGGAGATTTAGTCATGTTACCCATGATACAAGCTTGATAAGTTGTATATGATTCATAATTAAAAAGCTCTAAAAGTCCATTTTTATACAACTTGTTTGATCTTATTTCATTAATAGGACCGAGTCTACAGTGCTATATGAAGATATGATTCACATAATCTCTTTTCCTTCAGTTTGTTTAATTTGAAAAATATTTTTATGTAAGTCAAGTATGCAAATTCCATCAAGTAATCAACCAGTTCTAAATAAAATATTATCATTATAAATCGAACAATGATTTTTCTTTAGTATAATGTCAAAACCTTCCTTTGTCAACACAAAATAATATTTCTTTCAAGAACTATAACATAGTAACAACTTACTAACTTAATAACATTGCCCGTATAGAATGCTAAACTATAAGTTCATGTGACTAATGCAGCAACATTAGTTATATTCCCTATACACAGTATTACTTATCATTTGTTTAGTTTTCTACTTCTGCTTAGTCTCTTCAACGATTAACATATGTGAGACTACCAACCGGTATCTAATACCCAAGTAGAACTATAACGTCCCCAAAACCCCATCATTTTCTAATGGTGATCTCGTGCGTTAAAAAATAACATTTATCCTTAAAACCACATCATTCAATTATAATACAGTTCATAAACTTGTTTATTTAATTCACTGTCATTACCTATCTCAGAATCACAACCTTCACATTCTATACATTAGAACTTAGATCATAAATACATATATCATGACCTAGTCTATTACATTTCAAAATCATATATCTTATGATTTACCTTAACTTAACCTGTGGATACTGTCACCATGCATAACTATCCATACATAACCCTGGTTACTTATATTTGTCTCATAAATGCGAGTTTATTACATATAAGACTCGACTTACAATAATACATTAATCCTACATCATTCTAACATTTCTCTGAATAAAACTTACATACATCTCATCCCCAGCGGATTTTTCAAATCATACATGTCATTATTAACGAAAAAGTTTAATATTCTAAAATTATGACGTCAATTAACTTATACCTTTATAGATTTGCATTTATCTGACTAGCTTGTTACATTACTCAATTACATATAACAAATCCTTTATACTTTTTCTAAACACCTAGCATTCCTTACCCTTTAGCTTTACCGAAACTTTCGGCCTTCTCATACCTTGCCTGAAAATGTCAGTTTATAGCAAGAGTGAGCACAAGGGCTCAGTAAGTCTAACATATAACATTTCATGCTTACGGTTCATATACATGGGTCATACATTCTTTACTTTACCATGATATACATTTGCAAGAGATAAATGTCACATATTACATTTAACAGTTAAAACACATGGTTGCACGAAGTACATATTTCAAAACATTTAATGTCAAATAGTCTGTCAAATAGTTCACATAGAACAATTATTACATTTGAACAGCTTCTAAAAAAACTTGTTTGTTTATATATATCCATGTTAACCTTTTATGTTCCTCGAAAGTCTTTCATATCCGTCTTGTCGATTTGTCAATCTGATCTCTATCTATCAACATTGAACCTATATATCATTATAAGGTTATATCACATTTCGTATCTTCGTCAAACCTAAACCATAATCACTTGACCATTAGTCTCTATTCATTATATTTTTGATGTATTACACCTTACATAGATTAATAATACATCATAACTCGTTACTGACCTTTTATACAAGCATTATCATGTTTTTACTTGGCTTTTGGGTATGTTAAATTATACCGTTCACTACTTCTTTATACATTAACACTCTTTACATTAATCATTTTTATCTATTGAAGGTTTACATAACCTATTTCTATCATCCCACATCAAAACATAGCTTTTTAGACACTACAAAAAATTCGGGAATAGTAACTGCGCCCCGGTGCAGTGTTTAGTACAAAACACTGCGCCTAGGCACATTGTTCAGAAATCAGGAAATTAATTTTTTCATCAACTTTGCTTATTTTTAACTCCTTCATCTTACATTCAATTAAGCTCAAATTTTTACCATAGTTAGGTCTTACTACCTAGTATTTAAAAACAAAATACTACTTAGCTCATTTGGCTTCTTAAAAGTATTGAAGCAATAGCCCATAAGAGGACATTTCAACTTGTTTTCACACTTAGACACATTTTAACATTTTTCGTCATCTTTGTGATTTTTGGCTATTCACTTTTAAAGTTCATTTCAACACTTAATATAGTCTCTATACATCATATAAGACATGTCTAAACCTTTAAAACAACTTATCTTTGTACGAGGCATGATTTGTCCGTAAAAACCCGTTTTGGGTCAAAACGATCGATTTCGATCGCTCCAAACGCATTTTCATTCTAATTTTCATTCGTTGACTACCAAATCAGCGTAGTCACGTTTAATAACATAAAATTAACTCATTTAACTTCATTTCACCATTAATTACTCATAATTGTCAAAAATCACCTTTTTGTTAGATTTTCATCCATTTTACAAACTTTTTGTAAAATTCATTTTCTAACTCTTAGTCTTCACTTTTCATATACTCATTAAAGAGTCTATTTTCAACCTTTGTAGTATTATAATACATATATATAAATTGTTCAAAATTTATTAACTTTGAAAATATGATTACAAGAACATATAACTACCATAGCCAATTTTAGACTTCATATTCACACTTTCTTTACTTTAAGGTCTCTAACATACTCTAAAACATGAAAAACACACAAGACCTTCATGTTCAACCTTATAGCTTAAGGTTTCACCAAAATTTTCAACTCTAGACACATATTCTTCCATAAATCATACTATTAACTAGAGTTGCACAAAAGGCCTGAGGCCTGGCCTTGGCCCGACCTAGATTTAGCCTGAAAAAGCCCAGCCTGAAGGCCTTAAACAAACCTCATTTTTTAGTAAATAACCTGGCCTGATCTGAAAAAAGGCCTGACCTGACCCAGCCCGTTACCTAAAAAAGCCTGGCCTGCAGGCCTGCTTATTAACCCAAACTTTTGAAGTCCTCCCTTTGTCTTTTTTTTTAAAAAAAAATAAATCGGTTGTATCCCCAAAATGATGATAATGCAGCACATATATCCATGTTTTCCTTTTAAAGCCCACATAGGCATTTTTCTTTTATTAGACATAGTCCAAGCTTTTTGACTTTAGCAAATAGACATGGCCTGATGTTGATTGCTGAGTAATAGTGTAATAATATTAGTTTTTTTGTTGCTATTGGGCGATGGAATCCATGAGTATGAGCGGTGGAAAGAGAAAAATAAACAGTACCACACACATCTCTTTTTTCTCTCAAAACATATGTTCAGAGATCCATAACCTCTAACGGATCAATTAGTGACGATAACCGTTGATCTTTATTGGCAGCAGTTGCAAATGTTTTCAGTGAGTTTTTTTCTTAATATTATTAATGCCTTTTGTAGTTACAATTTTGTTGGGATTGTGGTCTTTCGATAATTAAGAATATATTGCCTCCTCCTATCGGTCTTTTTCATTTCTTCATTTTTAGTGTTTTGAAATTTTTCGTCAATTTTTTATTAGAAAGATGTGTTTTTCTCCCTAAATTAAGGACTATTTAGGGCCATTTATCATAAGTTAAACAGGGCTTTGTCTTTTTTCTATGCTTATATATAAATATTTATGAGTTAGACAAAGAAATTTGATTCCTTGTCTTGCTGAGATTTCAATCATACTGTATATGAGCTAAATGAAGATGTGTAAATTGGTTGGCCTGGCCTGGCCCGGCCGACAGGCTAACCCAGATCAATGTTTCAGTTAATAAGTCTGGCATGGTCTGGACTAGTCGATGGTAAAAGCCTGGTAGGCCTGGACCGGACCAGGTTAAGCAGCCTATTTGTGCACGCCTACTATTAACCATACATTCAAGCTTAAACATACTTAAATCAAGGTTTTAAGTTAAGAAAACTTTTAAACCTTATTAAATGCTCAACTTCCTTACATAGGAAGTTTCACCATGACGAGACCTTCATCTTTTCTTCTTACTCTATGATCATTCAAGTCTTTTAGCTTTAAAAACTCAAGCTTCTTGCTTCTTCTTCCATGACTTCTTCTTTCTCTCACCTAAGGCTGCCAATTTTCAGGAAAAGAAATGAAGAAGAAGACCCACTTAGATTCCTTTTGTAGAGAATGAACCCAAATTTGGTTAATTCCACTTAATCATAGTTAATTCAACCTAAGGGCATTTTGGTTATTTCACACATTTAGTCAAGGACATTTTTGTCATTTCATTTCTTAGGTCACAACGGTCATTACTTAATTTGTCAAGGATATTTTGGACATTTTGCCCCTTAGGACACAGATGTCATTAAATAAATTATCAAGGGTGTTTTGGTCAAAAGCTAACTTTGCTAGATTTTTCCTTATTATGGAATTTCCTTTTAAGTAAACTTTTATACATTTCAATCATTAATTCATTTCATACTCATTTAAATTGATTCTTCTTTCAATCAACCGACTAAGTCATTCATTTTTCAATGTGCTACATTCACGTAGTCTCATTTTATAGCTTAATTAGTCATTTAATCGTCAATCGATTAAATAACTTTTACATAACTACAATTACGTTTTTAATTTCTTACGAACCTTCTCGGTTCCACATTTAATAAATTTATATTCTTGTCACTTCAAATAATTGAAATGCTCACTTTTCCATTAAATCGCTTTCTCAAAAAGCGAACCCTGGCCGGATTATCAAAAATACATCCTATTTTATTCTTTTACACTCATATTACCATTTAACAACTTTTAGGTCTATTAATCATTTACTTAGTACATATATGACAATTTGAATCATACATGCATACTACATTCCTTCTACTTATTTTCAGGAGTATTACCTTCTGTATTTATACAAATACTCGGTTCAATTCAATCAATTAATATTGATTTATTAATCCATTCAAAACATTAAATTTTATAATCCTTATTATTCAATTAATTCCTAATATATAGATTAGGTTAAGCTATTTCATTATTTATGCACATTTTGACATACATTAGCTTGCCATTCTTGTAATCTAGCCTCTCACGGCCTATTAATTAAGTTAGTTATTAATGATCATAACTAAAGCTTAATTTACACTTTCTTTAATTATTCCCTATTATTTTCTAAGTCTTAACTTTACATTCATTCTTAGATCAAATATATACATATTCATACATTTAATCTACCACATTCTGACACAACACAGTGTCTTATAATAATTTCTTTCTAATTACATAATCGTAGGTATTACATCCTGTTCTCTTTAACCCGTTCTACTACCATTCAATCATTATAAATTATATTTATTATAATTTTTTTATCTGTCAAGCCATTAATGTACCTTATATTAATGACTGATCCTTATAACCTCTATAAAGCCCTCGCTACCTCAGGAGTTTCTCTTTATAAATTAACCACATAGGTCATTCTTAGCACATTGATGAAATAATAAATTAAATTTAATCACTTATTTACACTTTTTGTTCTTCCAAACTAGGTTTTAACTTTTAACCTTTATTTAATTAGCCAAGATCCTTATATAGAAATCTTGTTAAAAAATCTAGAATGTCACAAGAACTTTGGCTTATAGAAAGATTTATTTCAATTATGATTAAACCTTTATTAGTATTAGAATCTTCACCAAGCTTCTTCTACTTAACCACTGCAAGATACTCCTTGTAGTTCCTTTTCCAATTTCTCGACTTATCGCAATGAAAGCAAACTCATGTTCCTTCAGGATCACTTTTATTTATGTCCTTTTTTTAGTGTCTTTCTTTTGCCTTCCAACTTTTTTTGACTCCTCAAAAATACATTTTGCCCTCTTCCCGCTTAGAAGATTTACTTGATCTTTCTAAAAGGAAAGTGACTCTCAACAATATTCAACATGTTAACAACCTAATGTCTAGCTTATTAATGTTGAAGTTCACAACAAATTATGAAAAGGAGTCAATGAGTGACCGCAAGATCAAATCTTGACTCAATTCTCTATCCATGACAAAACCCAGTTATCGCAATTGGTCATTTTTAGAACATAAATCTACTAGTGTCATCAGTTATTTTAGATCGGAAAAACTTCCTAGATATCTTATATCTAGCTAACATACTTTTTGTACCATACAACTCATGAAGGTGAAGCAATATAGTATGCACATCTATTTTCTTGTGTTAACAGTATAACTCGATACTCATGGATGCAAGCATGATAGAATGAGCCACCTGTGCATCATCTTGCTATTACTAAAAGTAGCAATCTTCTCCTCAAAGGCATTATGTGCAACATTTACAAGGACAGACAAATTAAGGACATTTGCAAGCTTTTCGGCATTGAAAACTATTCTTAAATCTCTTTAACCTATCCAAACAATTCGATTCGATTAATTTGTTAGTATCCAATATGCTATGTAGTGTTAGTGAATTAGGCATAGTAAAATTCTTTAAGTGAATATTAATAACAACATTAACATGTATTTATTTTATTAATCACCAAGTTAATTAGGTCTTTATTTAAAATGGTGTCTCCCACTATTTTTATCAAGATATATTACCCTCCTATTATAGTTCGGCAAATCTAGTTAAAGATCCATTAGTGAGATAACGATCCTATTGACATAAGTATAGTATTGTGTGTACACAACAAATTATAGTTTATTCAATAGGTAGACAACTCCTTGTCAATTACATCAACATGTAACTCCTTTTAATTTTGCCTCTTAGATTATAATAATCAAGTGTGTGCACATCCGAATTAAAATAATCCAAATTAAGTACGACCTAGCATTTCATATAAGTGAACAAAAAAATACAGTCTTTTGTGTGCACAAAAAAAACGGTATTGTTCAATTCCTTATAAACATCCATTATGTAATAAAATAACATCTCAAATAATTAATACAAGCCTTATTGTGCACAATAAACTCATATTAAGTATTTGATGCTCTATCGTTTTATCATGCTAGAAGGACACATTCGATATTCTAAATGTCTTTGAACGTTACAACTTAATATATTTATCTTGATGGGTTTTGTTATTAATTGTCCCATCTTGTTTAGCGCGCATGCACATATATATATATATAACATACGCGTCATATTATTTAGCATGCGAAACATGTTTGATAATATATATATATATATATATATAATAAGCATGCATATATAGAATACTATATTATACTTTGATTGATTATGGACTTTATTCTAGTTTGGTTCACTCGTGCCACCAAATAAACCAAAAGGTCAAATTTAGGGTGTAAAAATAAAATATGAAAAAATCTTGATCAGCAGTCAAAGAGAAGTACATAGGAATGGGATAGAATTTACATAAGAAAAATTAGATAAGTGTGGTACGTAAATCCCATTTATTTAAAACTCATTCATTCAAGCATACAACTAAAATAAATCCAATCATACATTAGTCAATAGTCCGTATTCAATCTCTTGTATTATCATACATATCATCATATGTATCAATACATTATTTATATCATACATATCATCATATGTATCATTCATCTCATGAATAAAAACTATTCTGCATATATATCGATATCATTTTATGGGCAATTTAGGTTGCATGAAATCCAAGTTATTTTATAATAAATGTTTTCAGCTAAGCCGAAGGTGTTCGAGAGTTATAAAAAAGACAAAGGCAAAGAAAGAGCTAAAGAGTAGCTTTGTAATGCATTTAATTTAATATGAAAAATTATGTTTTGTAAAGGTTAGACACTTGAGATAATATGTAAGGATTATAAGGTAATTATTGTATTTACTATATGTCGATAAGTTATATTTATATAGTTAGATGTGTTGGATGAGCAGTACCGTGAGTAGCATATCTGGTATTTAAGGATCTAGATTTTGGGGGCGTCATAGGTTGGTATCAAAGTTGTAAATTATAAACCTTAGGAATATAGCCTTAAAGAAATAGAGAAGATAATGAATAAATGACTTGTATAGTGTTTTAACAGGTGAATTGTGAAAATTCATCGAAAGAAATAATAATAATAAGGTAAATATATTGTTATAATATATTTTATAGCGAGATACTAATTAATGTGACACCCAGAATTTTTAGAATAATTCTAAATAAGAATTATGATGAATTAAGTAAATGTTAGTGTTTAAAACCTAGTGTTGAATGATAGAAGTATTAAGGAATGATTTATGGAATGTGAAGAAGATTTATATGAATAAAAAGGAGAAGGATGGAGGTGCAAAGTATGCAATAAGTGGATTGAGTAAGGTTACGTGTGATTAAAGAAAGGAAATTTTTAGAGAATGAGAAATCAAAGAAATTATGAATTGAGTTAAGAGTTGAATACTTGGATAGTTATGATCAGTATGAGCTAATCCATGTGAGTTATGGATTTAAATTGTTATTCACCAAGATAAAGGTATTGCAAGGTGCTATAATTAAAATACATATGATTATTATGGCAATTATGATTCCGATGACGGAATCCTGTTAAGGGGGGAAGAATGTGAGAATCCGAATTTCTAGGATTTCTTTAATAATATTAAATGAGAATTTAATTGATAAAATTATCAAGATTGTTTAAATTAATTATTATATTATGTGATTTAAGGTATGTGAAGGGATTTAATTGATAAAATTAAATCAGTATAGAGATGGTGATAATTGTTGTTGATTTAAATTAATTGAAAAGTAAATAAATTGTTTAAAAACAATTTATGAGGAATAAAAGAAATTCATGTAGATGTACAATAAATTTTACAATTAAATTATTATGGAAATACGAAAATTATATTTAAATGGTATTATGTGGTAATGTGAAATATATGATTTAGATATATATATATATATATATAAATGTGCATGTTTAATTGATAATTGTAAATTTCCTTAATTATGAGAATTAATGGATTAATAATTAAATTAATCCAATTTTAAATAGAAAGGTAATGAGAAAGTTAGTGACATTGTAATTATTATTTTTAGATTTAATTAAGAATTTTGGTAGAAATTTAGAAATTTATTGAGAAGAAATGTAATTATATAAGTTATATAATATTAAATTATATAATTTATATAAGAAAATTAAAGTGATGTATAAAGGAAATTATAATTATATAAATTATATAAGGACAATTATATAATTTATATAAGAATATTAAAATAATGAGAGAGTTAATGAATGTACGATTATTGATTATATAATTAATTAATAATTATGGAGGAATTTAAGAAATTATTTAATAGGATAATGTAATTATATAAATTATATAATATTAAATTATATAATTTATATATAAGGAAATTAATGTGAAATGTAAGGAAATAAAATTAAATGAGAAAAAAGGAATGTTTTAATTCATTAAAAATTATGTTTATGCATAATTGAATTGTTATGACTTTTATGAAAAATAATATTTTAAAAACGTGGACATGTTAGTGTCACATGTTGTCCAAGTAACGAAGTGAAAAATTACGAAAAATAATTTTTATATGTTATATGAATTATTTTATGAATTTTGGAGGCATTAATTACATCAAATAACTACATGCATGTCATTATGCGTATACAAAATTTGTCAAGAAAAATATCCAAAAGAGGTTTGAATATTATTTATAAATCATGTTATGATTTTTAGTAAACTAAAATAAATATTATATATATATTATATAAAATATTTATTACACGAAATAGTTACGTAATGCATTAAAATAATTAATTTTCATGCTTTATTCGGCTGGAACGTTCGAGAGACAGAGAGCAAAGTCGGTGGAATTGAGTTTATTGCCAATTTTGATTAAATGTTTTTGGTTATAAAAGTAAAAGAAATAAAGAATAAAGAAACAAAAAGGAAAACAAGTAAAAAGAAACAAAGAAACTAACAAGCAAATATAAACTCTCTCTCTTTCTTCTCCTTCCACCACCATCACCGCCACCCGAACCACCATCACCATCAAGGGAGAAATTTTTGGTGCTTTCAAGAGGAATAACAAGCTTCATGCGAAATTTTTCAAAGCTTTGAAGGTATAAATCATTTTATTAATTTATTTTGTGTAATTATAGTGATAAAATAATTTTGTAAAAAAAATTAGTAAATAATTAGAATAATTATTCCAAATAATTTTTGGATGTATATATGTTGATTTTATCATGTTTAGAATAATTTTGTGGTGGAAAATTGGAGCAAAATTAAATAATTTTGCATGTTGGATCACTGTTGCCGGAAGAAGGCTGGGAAATTTTTTTTGGGTAGGTCGCGCATTGCGCGCGCTGTGTTTTTTCCGAATGCCGCGAACAAAACGGGGTCGTTTTGGGGGGAAAGATGGAAGGCTGCGCCTTGCGCGGAAGAAGTTTGCGGAACAGGCCAGAGAACGACATCATTTTGGATCGACCGAGGAGGGTCCGCGCGATGCGCGGCTGCGTTTTGGTGCGGAAATTACGAAATTGCCCCCCCGCTTTTCCTGAAATGCCGAGCGTGTCCCTGACCCTCGGTAAAGTACGATTTTGCCCCTGAACTTTCCGGAAAATGACCAGCGTGTCCCCAAGGCCGCGAAAATTACGAAAATGCCCCTGCACTTTCCAGAAAATTCCGGTTATGTCCCTAAGGGCGCGGAAATTACCAAAATGCCCTCAGAAAGTGTTTTTAATTGAAATAAATGTAAAAAAAATGTTTTAAAATTCTAGAAAATTATGGAAAAATACTAAAAATATAGAAATGATATTTGGGCATTAAATTTAATATTTTTGTAAAAATATTAAATATTGGGGATCAATATTTAAATATTTTAAATATTAATCAAATGAGTTTAAATGTTAGAAAATGAATAAATAAAAATTCGGACAACCGAATATACTTAGATTTAACCAATGAGATGGGTTGTCCGTAGTGAAGATATTTGAGATTAAGTTAAATTAATATATTAAGGAACAAGGTTAATATAATTAACCATATTATTAAATAATTGGCCCAGAAATGATATTAATTAAGTAAATTAATATCATAAAGAGATAAATAATTATTATTTAATTATTTTATGATCATAGGTTGATCGAGTTAAGGGTTTTAGATATCAATTTAAAAAAAAACTGGACGCTGTAATGACCACGAATTTCATTAGTCATTGTAAATATAATTAATAAATATTTAGCAATGAATTTAAACTTTTTTGCATTAATTAATCGTGCATTAGATAATTAAATAAATGTACTTATGTGCTTGTATATTTATTTAAAGGATTAAAGCGAGATGTATAATTAATTAAAGCAAATCTAATTGGATTATATTTTAAATCCAAATAAGTTGATAAACTAGGTTAAAGATATTAACCTAGTAGCCCATTTAATTAATTTGATTACTAGTCCATGTAATTAATTAAACAAGCCCAATACTTGATTTAATTAAATGTAACCTAGAAATTTAATGTGAGCCCAATGTGTTATTTAAATTGAGCCCAAACAATTTAATTGAATGAGCCCAATATATTTAATCCTAGAGTCCAAAGTGGAGCCCAATAGGAAGTCAAAATTATATAAATATACATATATATATATATATATATATATACATATATATATATAACTAAAGTACAAAAATTAAATGAAAAATGGCTTGGAAAATCCCATTTTGCTGAATTTTTGAGGGTCCCACTTGGATTGCTTGATTTCCTAGATTGCTTCTAAATCACTCCATGTCATAAGTTGCTCAACCACTCTAGTCAATCACCTAGTCATTCAATGCAATAGTAATTATAATTAAACACTAATTTCACCAACATGGGTGAATTAGCAAGCTAATGAGGAGTTAGTTGATGGATATAAATAGAATGCTCCACACTTGGTTCAAGTTTGTTAGTCATTTGCTAGACATTTCCTAGAGAAAAGAGAGAGAGCCTTTGTGAGCTAAAAGAGAGAATACACATAAGTGTTGGGTGAAAAAGCTAGAGGAAACCTTGGTGGATGTCCAATAGTTACACAACATACTTCGGTAGTAGGAGAAGAAGAGCAACCAAAATCCAAAGGTTTAAAAGTGCTCTCAACTTCTTCTTATTTCATTTTTTGTAGTCTAGAAAGCTTTTAATCGGTTAAAATCTGTTTTTAACCGATCAAAACTCGTTTTGATGGTCTAGATGTATTTAACTATGTAATATATGTATATTCATAGCTCTATGTGTTTATAACATGTTTTGGTATGTGAAAAATGCATAAAAGTTGTAGAAATATTCATAACACGTTTTACCGGTAAAACCCTAACGATACATGTTATGTTTAGTGTTGTATTTTGAAATGTACAAATCAGAAATTGGATTTATATGGCTAGAAAGCTATATCTATGAGTTTTAAAGAAAAACCATTTTTGAACCTTTCACAAATATTGAATAACAAAGAAGTTATAGCTTTAACCACAAAAGATGTTGTTTTTAAACCCTAAGTGGTTCGATCCGTAAATTTTGTGTAAAACGTTTTAAAAATATAATTGAACCATGGAATATTGTAAAACAAGAAGTTACAAGGTTAACAAAACTGAGTTTGTGTCATTTGGACATATAGATCACATTTTATTCAAGTTTAAACTAATAAAACCAAGGATTTGTGAAGTTAGTTTTCACCTTATCCTTGTGAGCAGTTTTTAGTCTAGTTACGTTTGGAATTTGGATTTGTGTTCTAAAGAGAAATTGTAGAGGGGGAAATTCGGATGAGAATGGACTCAAGAATCACCTCAAAATGTTTTAAAATGAAGAAGTTATGGCTGTCGGAGCGTCGGAGGGTCGGGCAGTCCTCAAATTAGGGTTTCAGAAAATTTGTACCACCGCCGCAACGGTCAAACATTCTGCTAAAAACCTGTTTTAGCCTTCCGGGTCGGTCCGGGTCGGGTCGGGCCGGTCCGGGTTGAGTTTTTATTGAAAATTTAAGTTGAACTAAGTGTAAAATGAATATATTTGTGTATTGAACCAATATATGGACTATATTTGGAAATAATGGGTAGCAAAATGTTTAAAATAAAGGTTAAGGTAAACCCAATTAAAAGGTTAACTATTGATATTGTTTAAAAATTATTACTAAAAGATTATTAAATGATTAATAATATTAGTATATGATTAAAAAGATATTAAATTATGAATAACATTGTAATTGTGTAAAATATTATCAAATGAGTAATAATATTAGATGATTAATAAAATATTATTAAATGATTAATAATATTAGAAGTCTAATAAAATATTATTAAATGATTAATAATATTAGATGATTAATAAAATATTATTAAATGATTAATAATATTAGATAATGAATAAAATATTATTAAATGATTAATAATATTAGATACTTAATAAAATATTATTAAATAATTAATAATATTAGATAATTAATAAAATATTATTAAATGTTTAATAATGTTAGATACTTAATAAAATATTATTAAATTATTAATAATATTAGATAATGATTAAAATATTATTAAACGATTAATAATATTAAATACTTAATAAGATATTATTAAATAGTTAATAATATTAGATAATGAATAAAATATTATTAAATGATTAATAATATTAGTTAATCTTAGAAGATTTATAAGGTATTATTAAATGATGAATAATACTACAATGCTAATAAAATATTATTAAATTGTTAATAATATTAAATAACTGTTTGAACTATATTAAATAGTTAATACAGGTTCTTTGTGTATAAAATATTATCAAGTAGTGATAATATTTTCTAAGTGTTTAAATACCCATAATTATTCAATTATGTGGTTCGTAAGAGTTATAAAGGTCATCATACTTACAAGTATATGATACTAATTTAAGATCAAACTGAATTAATTGTTAGGTCCGTTCAAGGATTGTTAAATTAAGTTGGTTAGCCGTAGACGACGCACGAGGCAAGTTTTCTACCCCTTAACTTGTATTTATTGTTCCAATTATTATTCAACCTTAATCACATTGAGCAATTCATTTATTGTTGAGCAAGTATCTACACTCGTAGATATTTGACAGACCCTTGAGTGAATTAATTATCGAAAATTACTTCACATCGTTATTGGTTATTGTATTCGCACATAGTGCTTTTGCAACTGTTTAAGACGTCTAAGCTAATTGCTTCGGCTAGACAAATGTATGTTAATTCATTGAATTGAATTTTATAAAAGCTTATCCAAATCATTGGCTGGTGCGGATTCTTACAGTAAGACTAAGAAAGAACAACCCTAGTTAAAGGGGATTTTTATTTGTCGGAAAACCGACAGCGCGCAAGAAATCTAAATGTGATGCATATACGTAGGACATGAGAGGACTGATCCCCTCAAGTGTTCCGTTATTTTTAACAAGGTGTCAGTCATTGTATGTCTGTTCTACCTTAGTAGCAGTTCACGGTCATTAAAGACCACTCAGTAGTAAAGAGTCAATCCATTCTTTTATTGAACATTGATTCTTGATATCTTTCACAATTGCTATTGTTGAAAACCTTGAAGTTATTTTCCTTCATCATGATATATCGTATGATTGTTGTTTATAAACTTGTTGATCTATTTAGTTGCTCATTCTTGCTATATCATGACTATATTCCAGCCAATCCCGAAAGCTCTAAATCGGACAAAGGCAAGGGGAAAGCGAATGCTTAATTTTAGTAGTTGCATGCTAGTTTAAATTACTGTTATGTAATTACTGTTGTAAATCTTTTGTATTTTCCCTTAAGATATGTAATGTTAAGATTAAGGTAATAGACCTTGGGAAGTGTAGCCTTTTGTTAAGGAACCTTTTGTATTATTCCGCGAAGTTTGAATACAATTTATGTATTTCATTGTTGTTAAGTATTGTATAGTGAGAACCAAACCCGATGTTTAAGAACCCGAATTTGGGGTCGTCACAGACGCCAGGCAAGTTCTTCAGTCCCTTTTATGTCAAATGTTGAACTATTATGATATGTAATTCTTGTTTTAAATGCATACAAATTATGTGCAATGTGATACGTGTTTAATATGACCATAATGTGTATTTTGTGCAACGATATGAATATATATGAAATATATTGCTATAGTAGAAGCACAAGCACATGATGTATGACACACACCAAGCATGATAAGGTATGTGCTACGTGAAGTATAACTGTTGAACTTGCTGAGCCGTTGTGCTCATTACTTGCTTAATGAAAATTTTTGAAGGCAAAGAAATGAATTTCCAGAATATTGGATTAAATTAGAGATGAATTGTCTAGAAGGTGGGGAAATGTATTGTTATATTTTCCATTCAATATGGATACATGTGTTAAGTTTATCATGATAGTTCGTATGTACGTATATGTCGAATCCAGACAGAATATGTAAAGTTAAATTTTGAACTGTGATGGTACTAGATAGATATTACGATAGAGACTATTCAATGGTTAATTATGAATTATGAAATAAAGGAATAATTATGGATTTATAATCAACATTAAATTTGAAATGTCGAGAAATATGATACTGGTAGAAGAAAGAAAAAGTAAAGGTTGCGATCCAGGGACTAGGATAGAAATGTAAGGATTTTAATTATTCAACTATTTTAATACAACGTTTGAATTGAGACAGAGAAGGAGAAAAATTTATACCGAAAAATTAGGTAAATCATAATTATGAAATCAGCTAATGGATCAAAGAAGGTGATCAAAGATTTATTAACGAACCGAAATTCGGACGTAAGGTAAATAATGTATGATAAATACAAAAATTAAGGTAATAAAATGGGTCGAATATCGTGGTCGTTTCAATTAAGTTGTCAAAATTGTGATTGTAGGATAACAGAGATTGGAGAGCCTAGTGAACCAGTTCACGAGCCTAGTGAGCCGGTGTAATAACCAAGACGATCATGCACTAATGTTATCAATGAAATGAGGATCAACTGCAAAAAAATTCTCATTCGAGTAAATTGAATGAATGTGTATGTTCATATATATATATATATATATATATATATATATATATATAAGATGAAGAAGGAATATGATTAATCAATGAATTAATGAGCTTAAATAGGTAACCTAGCTATGGAACAAAGAGAAAAGTTAAGATGAGTTAAATTACTCAAGATGATTATAAGTAAAATGAATTAAAGCTTGAGTTAATAATTAACCAGATTGAATGTTGACCTTGAATGACAATAATAAAAATCAAGGGTAATAAAGTGATTAAATTATGTATTATGCTATAAAAGAAAGTCTAATTAAGGTAGCCCAAGATAATGATTTGATGAGAATTAGGTTAAACCCAATATGTTAGATACTTGCTAGTAAGGTGAGTAGGTATAATATGGCCCAAATGAATTAAGTAACAAGCCTAAATTATGATGTGTCTTATGTGTTTTATGTTTAATTGATCATATCCATTAATAACTTGTAAGGACATTAATTTGGACCAAAGAAAGGAGCATAAATAGGAATTAAGAAGTTAGGAGGGAGGTCCAAGAAGTGAGTCTAATTTCAATTACATAAGTCTAAGACTAGCCTAAATAATTGGCCCAAAGTAGGATCCAATTTCTAGAACATGGGGTATATATATATATATATATATATATATATATATATATATATGAAAGTAGTATGCCCTCAAGTCAATCACGTGTTGATGGGATAAGCATATACTTTGTAATCTTGTTCATTTATTAATAAAAGTTTTATTTAAAGGCATTTTCTTATTCATGATTAATTGGTCGAATTAATTAAATGGATAAACCCATAATTTTGTAGCAATAATTTTAAAATCATAATGTTGATTATGCTAATGATGTAATGACTAAGGAATCTATAAAATTATTATTAATAAAAATGAAGAGTTATTGAAAAACTTTATATGTGCACTTATGTATGTACGTGTGTTCATGTGATAAGGAAGATAATAAGTTAATTAATTAATTCAATGAACTTGAATTAGGTATGGATTAAAAGAAGAAGTTAAGATGAATTAATAAATTATGAGATTAATGTGATAAGCTTATGTTATGAATTAACTAAGCATGGGAGTTAAGCCTTGTGTGTCAATAAGAAATTTCAAGATGATTATTGAATATGTAATTATGATTAATTTAAGTGTTTGATTAATTCATGAAAGAGGGGTAATATAAATCCAAGATGAGAATTAAGTAAATTATGAATTAAACTTATGATGAAGAATAATTGAGCCCAAATGTTATGTGATTAAGTCTAGTGAGGAATAATTATTGGTGAGACCAATATATATGTGTGATGTGAAAAATATTTTTGGCCCAACCTTTGTGTGTGTGTGTGTTGTTTAGTTGGATGGCAAGATTATAAATATTGGTGGCACGATGTCGTTGTGGAAAGACAGAATGGACCGTGTGACATGCGTGGTCGGACTTATAAAGAATTTTGTTTAGCGCAATGACGGACCAGGGAATTAAAAGAGGCAACTAGAGCATGAATGTTAGCACTCCAGCTTAATTCTTGACTTGTTTTTCACGTGGGCCCGCCACTCACCTTTGTTAATTCCTTTTTCTTCAGTAAAGTTATTCATGCTTTAGTTTTCAAATTTTCTTGTGGGTCAAAACATGTATTAAATGATGGGAATTAATAAATCTTCATTAGTTTTGGAGAAGGAAAAATAAATGGATTTTTTTATATTTTATGTTGTAGTTTATTTTAATTCCTATTAGGACTTAAAATAATTATGTAGTCTATAAATAGAGAATTTGAGATATAATTATGGATATATCTCCTATCACTTATAACTCTTTTATATAAAATTCTTCTTCTATTATGAATAGCTAAATTATTATTCTTGGTTTAAATTAGCAGAAGCCATCAAAATTTATGCACTGTGAGATCTAATTTATTTTAATTGTTCGATTTATATTTTAAGTATTGGATATTCTTATGTGCTTAATTTTTATGATTGATTCGTTTGATTGCTAGGGTGCACACTAGTTTATTATTCGTTGAAATCTACTGCTAAATTAAATATCAATTCCGTAATTATTTGGTCACTTTAATTTGTGAAGTAATTAAGATTAATAATTGATTGTTGATACAAAATATTATTATATCTTATAAAAAATATTCATCTAAATTAAATTCAACCGCTTGTGTTTGTGTTGTTTAGTTCAATAATCTCTCTAATGCTTAAAATTGTTATTAGGTTAAATACTTAGTACTTGTCTGATGTTATTTAGTAGTAATGATTATTTAAATCTCTTGTTTCTACTTAACGAAAATTAAAGAGAGATATAAAAGTTATTTTAATGAGAGTAATTATTCCACAGCGAATATTAATAATATTTATTGATTTATATTTGAGTCAATGATCAGTGTCAATTTCCGACGGTGGATGTTAATTTAGCCCAAGGTTTATTATTCTCATTTATTTTAGATTATTCCGTATTAATTGTGTATTATTTTTATTTTAGTTAATTTTACTTAAATAGTTTCTGTTAATTTAAAAACCCTTAATTTTGGCTTACACTACATAAAATTAAATTAGTCATTCTATGTGGGATCGACTCTTACTTACACTACTACATAAATATTTTTCAAAATAAGATTTTATTTTTGGGTGCCTGCGACAACACACCAAATTTTGGCGCCGTTGTCGGAGACTGATTCTAATTTATTTTTATGCTTTTGTAAACTTTATTTTTATTTAGTAATTTATAAAAAAAAAATTATTTTATTTTTCATAGTTTAATTGAATTTTGCAGGTTAGACGAGGACATCATGGCTGAAAATCGGACTTCAAAAGAGCTTGGGGCACCTGATTTGAATCAGCAACTCTTCTGCATAACCTTTCCTATTTTGGATGTTAACACTTCTTTTAAGTTAAAATTTGGTCTAATACAACTATTGCCCACTTTTCATGACCTTGCAGGTGAAGATCCTCATAAATATTTGAAGGAATTTCATATGGTGTGCACAAGTCTGAAACATTCTGGAGTGACTGAAGAGCAAATTAATTTAAGACCTTTTTCATTTTCTTTGAAAGATTTGGCTTTACTATCTACCCTCCAGAAGTATCACTACATGGGAAGAGATGAAGCGATAATTTTTTGAGAAATATTTTTCAGTTTCAAGGGCAGCCAACATAAGAGAAGAAATTTGTTGTGTCAGGCAGAACTATGGACAATCCCTATCCGAGTATTAGGAACGTTTCAAGAAGTTATGTGCAAGTTGTTTCCACCATCAAATTAGTGAGTAGCTCCTCATTCAATATTTCTACGAAGGACTTCTATCTATCGATATAAGTATGATTGATGCTGCTAGTGGAGGAGCTTTGATGGATAAAACTCCCGAAACTGTGAGAAATTTAATTGCAAATATGACAGCCAATTCCTAATAATTTGGCACGAGGTTAGATTTTTCATCCAATAATGTTAATGAGGTACAAATTTCTTCTCTTGTACAATAAGTTGCAAACCTAACTTCTTTTGTTCGTCAAATGGTTGTAGATAATATGCAACAAATGAAAACTTGTGGGATTTATGCAAAAATAGGATATCCAACTGATATGTGCACAATATTTTAAGAGAAGTTATATGAACAAGTAAATGCATCATGTGGTTTTCCTGGTCAACCGCAAAGGAGATATAATTCCTATTCAAACACGTATAACTCAGGATGGAGGGATCATCCTAATTTCAGCTATTGGAATCCACAAATGAATTTGCCCACAAATTATAACTTTCCAAGTTATCAACAATGCATGCACCCATATCCCCAACAGCAACAGGGTTAATCATCTAATTCTGATATGTCTTTAAAAGAAATTATTAAAGCTATTGAAACTAACACTTTGTAATTTCAACAGGAAAGGAGGGCAAGTATTCAGTATTTGGATACACATATGGGCTAAATGGCTACCGCAATCAGTCAATTCAAGGCGTAAGGTTCTGAAAAATTACCCTCTCAAACGGTAGTGAATCCAAAGGAAAATGTAAGTGTGATCGTGTTAAGAAGCGGTAAAGAGGTCAATTTCAAACCATACTTTCTAGCCATGAATATATGCATGCATACCCCTATCACCTTTATAATACTATCCTAACACTTAGGGTTTTCTCATGAATCACTCACATAGCACATAAACTCACACAACTCACACTTTTAACCATAAATACATGCATGGCTACACATGTTCTCAAATCTAAACACATAAAGGAAGAGTTTTAAGGTAAGATCATTTTTAAACCTTCTTTGAGCTCTTCTTCTTCTTACTATAAAGCTTCTTAAAGTAGGATGGTCCACTTTTATTGCTAGCTTTGATCTCTAACACACTCTATCAATCTTTCAAGCTCTTTCAAGACTCTTTCTCTCTTTGTCTTTTCAAGCTCTCCCAACACTTAGCATGCAAAATGAAATAAATGAAATAAAGAACTAATAACCTAATACTTGTAAATCTATACATACACAACTTGTATGCATTCCTCCAACAACTAACCAACATTAAGTTAGCTTAACTAAGCATAGTTAAGGGCATGTAAGACAATTTTCACTAACATTTAATGGTTTTAAAGACATTACACACCAAATAGGATACTAATGTTATAATTTAATTTGTCAATGCTACTATAGACATCTCCCTTTTTCTCTAGACATTTTATATATTCCATAAATGATATTTGCTTCAAATTTGCTTATTCAAGTCCTCTTGGATCCTAATTTGTTTCATTAGGATTGAATTATATTCTAAAATCAAATAATGCAATAATTTTATATCGTAACACATTTAACAGATTTAAACAATCTATTTTCCTTATTTATTTATTTAATATATACAACATTTTATGAAAACACATATCATTACAGGTACTGTGATTCAATTAGCTGATAGAACAAATGTTTATCCTAGAGGTGTAGTTGAGGATGTTCTTGTGCAAGGTAATGATTTTATTTTTTCTATTGATTTTTATTTTCTTGATATGAAAAATGGTGATCAAAATGCTCCTACTTTGTTAGGAAGACTATTTTTAAAGGCATCCATGACTAAGATAAATATTCATACTGGTACACTTACTATGTGAAATTTGATGACAAAATTGTTGAGTTTAATATTTATGATGCCATGAAAGATTCTAGTGATGATAATCATGTTTCTTCTATTGATGTGAATGATTCTTTAGTACAGGAAATTTTTAAATCTAATGACAGGGATGAATTTGAGGTTTCCTATAGTTAGAATCTTAAGAAAGAGAATGACACGTTAGCTTTCAAGATTGATTTACAAAAAAGTGGTTGTAGAGTTGAATGATTCACCAAAATCAAGTAAAGATTCATATAGGGAGTTTCCAGTTTCTAACAAGAGGTCTTTAAATTCTATTTTGCAGGCTCACATTCCAGATTTGAAATCTCTCCCGAATCATCTCAAAGACTTATTTCTTGAAGAGTGAGTTAAACTTTCATGTCAACCACGAAGAAGATTAAATTTACTTATGATGAATGGAGTAAAAATGGATGAACTTCTTAAAATTCATGAAATTTGAGTGACGTGGTGATTTAAAATTCATGAAATTAGAGTGACGTGGTGATTTAGCATGTTGTCAAGCCAATGACAATAAACAAAGACGTTGTTTGGGAGACAACCCAATGGAAGTATAATTTTTTTTCTTTTTATTTTTGCATTTATATTTGGTTATTTTTGTCTTTTTCTTTGCATTTTATTTTACATTGGGGACAATGTAACTTTTAAGTGTGGGAGAAGGAATTTAGAATTTTTGTTATTTTTAGGTCCAATTTTGAAAATTTAGAAATATTTAAATTTTATGGGTATATTCACTACAAATCCTCACGAGACAAAAACTCATCAACTTGGAGTTTAAAGGTTTATCGCACATGCTATGTGTAACTGTGTTTCCTACGAAAATGGGGTGATTTTTTTTTTAGGATGAGTCACTTGAGCAATGACTTAATTGAATTAAATGTTCAACCAACAATAATAGAATTTTTATTTTTATTTAATACTTGTGGAAAAGGAATAAATTTTTTGCTTAATCTAAAATTTGATTATTTGTTGGTTCTTACTTTATTTGAGATCCTTTATTTTATGCACTTATATCCATTTGTTTGAGCTAATTTTAATTAAGTAAAGTTTATATGGTTAAATGCTTATGGAAGATATTTTTGAGCTCTATATCTTATTTGATCGTAATTTGAAGTGAAATATAAGGTAAAATATAATTTGGAGTAAATGATTTAGGTAATTTTTTTTATAATTATTAAATTGAAAAAGAAAATCTTGTTTTGGGTTGAGATAGAGTGTAAAATGCACCAACTCATTAATTCATGAAAAAGTGAGAGGGAGCGTAAAACGCAATCACTAGTGAGATGGAGCATAAAATACACTTACCGAGAACGAAGGAAAAAAAGAGAAAAAAATGGGATGAAGTATAAAATGCACTCATTTAAAAGAAAGGAAAAGAGAAAAAAAATGGAAAAATACTTGAAAATTTGATATCAATAATCCTACTGTATTTAGTTGTTAAAAGTCTTTTGATCTTCTAGTTTATATTTATTTATATTAGCTTTGAGTTATGTGAAAAATTAGTGTATAGAGTTTTACCAACTATTTTTGATATTGTGAGGATCCGAATTTTTAGAATTTCTTTAATAATATTAAATGAGAATTTAATTGATAAAATTATCAAGATTGTTTAAATTAATTATTATTTTATGTGATTTAAGGTATGTGATAAGATTTAATTAGTAAATTAAATCTGTACAGAGATCGTGACGAATTGTGTTAATTTAAAATAATTGGAAAGTAAATAAATTGTTTTTAGAATAAGAGAAATTTCTTGTAAAGGCAATAAAATTATTATGGAAAATGCAGAAATTTAGATTTAAAGGAGATTATATGGTAATGTGAGAAGTAAGATTTAAATATGTATATTTATATATATGAATGTTTAATTGTGATAATTATAAATTTCATTAATTATGAGAATTAAGGGATTAATAATTAAATTAATCCAAAGTAAAATAAATTTAATGAGGAAATTAAGTAAAATTAAAATTATTGAATTTAGATTTAATTAAGAATTTGGAGGAAGTTAGAAGAAATGTAATTATATAAATTATATAATAATAAATTATATAATTTATATAAGAAAATTAAAGTGATGTATGAAGGAAATTATAATTATATAAATTATATAAGAATAATTATATAATTTATATAAGAGGATTAAATTAATAAATGTATAATTATTGATTATGCAATTAAGGGATAATTAAGGAGGAATTTAAGAAATTGTTAATAAAGGATAATTTAAATATATAAATTATATAATTTATATATAAAGAAATTCATGTGAAATGTAAAGAAATAAAATTAAATGAGGAAAAAGGAAGGTTTTAAATTATAAAAAAAAATTATATTTAGGTATAATGGAATTATTATGACTTTTATGAAGAATAATATTTCAGAAACGTGAACATGTTAATGTAACATGTTGTCCAAGTAATGAAGTGAAAAATTATGAAAAATAATTTTTATATGTTATATGATTTATTTTATGAATTTTAGAGGTAAAAATTACCTCATATAATTACATGCATGGCATTATGCATGTACAAAATTTGTCAAGAAAAGTACCCGAAAGAGGTATTAAAATTATTTATAAATTATATTATGATTTTTAGTGAATTAAAATAAATATTTTATATATATTATATAAAATATTTATTACATGAAATAATTACGTAATGTATAAAAATACCTCATTTACGCAAGCTTTACGCGGTTTGAAAATCTGGAACCTTCAAAGTCGGTGGAATGGCTTGGGTTTAAAATTTGGTTAAGTTGCATGTGGCTATAAAAAGCAAACAAAAAGAAAACAAAAGGAATAAGAAAGAAAAGAAATAAAAGAATACAAAATTTTCTTTTCTCTCATTCTTGCAACCGAGCACCATCACCATGCCACCACCGTGAACCACCTGGCCACCAAGAGAGGAAGGATTGGATGTCATCAAGGAAGAATATTAAGCTTGGAAGGTATAAAAAAATCTTTTATTTAAGTTAATTTGTGAAATTATGATGTTAAAATAATTGTGTGGAAAAATTATAAATAATTAGAATAATTATTCCAAATAATTTTTGGATGTATATCTATGAGTTATATAATTTTTGGAAGGGTTTTGTTGTGGAAATTTGGATCAAAATAGTGTATTTTGTGTGTTGGCTGGTTACTGTTCTCGCAGGAAAGGAAGAAGAAAAGAAAAGGCTGCCGCGCATAGCGTGGCAGCCATTTTTTTTTCCCGGAACGGCTTGAAACGACTCCGTTTTGGGGGGGCGCAGAAGAAACAGTCGCGCCATGCGCGGAGGTTTCTTGAAAACGGCAGGAAACGACGCCGTTTTGGCGTCGGAAGTGGGGGGCCGCGCGCAATGCGCGACCGACGACACGCTAGAAATTACCAGCGTGCCCCTGCTCTTTTCGGTTAATACCTGTGAGGATCCGAATTTCCAAGAATTCTTTAATAATATTAAATGAGAATTTAATTGATAAAATTATCAAGGTTGTTAAAGAAATTATTATTTTATGTGAATTAAGGTATGTGATATGATTTAATTGATAAATTAAATTTGTACAGAGATGGTGATGATTTGTGTTGGTTTAGAAAAATTGAAAAGTAAATAAGTTGTTTAAAAATAATTTATGAAGGATAAGAAAAATATCAGATAAATGTACAATAAATGGTACAATTAAATTGTTATGAAAGTACAGAAATTATGATTTTAAATGAGGTTATATGATAATGTAAAATGTATGAATTAAATATGTATATATTTATATATATACATTTGTATATTATATATGTGAATGTTTAATTGATAATTTTAAATTTCATTAATTATGGAAATAAAGCGATTAATAATTAAATTAATCCAAATTTAAATAAAAAGTGAATGAAGGAGTTGGTAAAATTGTATGTGTTGATTTTAGATTTATCAAGAATTTTGGAAGAAATTTAGAAATTAATTGAGAAGGAAAGGTAATTATATAAATTATATAATAATAATTATATAATTTATATAAGGAAATTAAAATAAGGTATGAAGAAAATAATAATTATATAAATTATATAAGAATAATTAGGTAATTTATATAAGGTGATTAAATGGAATAAAGTTGGAGGAAATTAAGAAATTATTTAAAAAAGGAATAATGTAATTATATAAATTATATAATATTAAATTATATAATTTATATAAAGAAAGTTAATGTGAATATTAAAGAAATTGAATAATAAATAAGGGAAAATGAATGTTTTAAGTTATTAAAAAATTATATTTATGCATAATGGAATTATTATGACTTTTATGAAAGATAATATTTCGGAAACGTGAACATGTTAATGTAACATGTTGTCCAAGTAACGACGTGAAAAATTACGAAAAATAGCTTTTATAAGTTATATGAATTATTTTATGATTTTTGGAGGTATAAATTACCTCATATAATTACATGCATGTGGTTATGCGTGTACAAAATTTGTCAAGAAAAGTACCAGAAGAGGTATTAATATTAACTATAAATCATGTTATGATTTTTGATGAATTAAAATAAATATTTTATATACATTATATAAAATATTTAT
Organism: Hedera helix; assembly: GCA_947179155.2. Taxonomy (NCBI): domain Eukaryota; kingdom Viridiplantae; phylum Streptophyta; class Magnoliopsida; order Apiales; family Araliaceae; genus Hedera; species Hedera helix. The sequence continues at coordinate 15,238,591 of OX359270.1, read as the reverse complement.
TACACGTAATAATTACGTAATGTATTAAATTAATTAAATTGCAAATTATTTTGGAACTTTCGAGAGATTTGGCTAAGCATGCAGCACGTTAAGTCGGTGGAAAATATTTTATTACAAATGGCTAAGTTGGTGATTGTTATATAAAGAAAAAGAAGTGGAAAAAAAAAATAAACTAAGGCAAGCAATAAAAGAAAGAAAGAGAAAACTCTTCTCTCTTTTCACCACCACCCGTAGCCGACACCAACTCCACCGGAAAATACCGAACCACCATAGCTATAAGAGGTAGAAGATGAAGTCTTGGGACCATCAAAGGAAGAATAAGCAAGCTTAGAAGGTAAAAATCAATTTATTTTGATTTAGTTTGGTATTTATGGTATTAAATTATTATTGTGAAAAAAAAATAGAAAATAATTAGAATAATTGTTCTAAATAATTTTAGAAGGTATATCTATGGTTTACATGAATTTTGGAGTAGTTTTGGTTGTGAATTTTGAGCAAAAAATGATGAATGTTTGGAAAGTTGGTACACTGTTGTCGGAAACTGGGAAAGAAAAAAAAATGGCCGCCTGCGCAATTTTTTTCTAAGGCGCGCTTATAAACGACGCCGTTTTGGGCGCAACTGGGGAGGTCCGCGCAATGCGCGCAGGGAGACAAACGACGTCGTTTCGTAGGCGGAGCCGGGGAGGAGGAGGCAGCGCAATGCGCGGCCGAGTTTATGGTCCGAAATTACTATTTTGCCCCCAGACTTTTTCGGAAAGGACGAGCGTGTGCTTGACCATCGTTAAAGTATGGAAATGCCCTTGGACTTTTACGAAAATACCGAACGTGTCCCTAAAGCCGCGAAAATGACAGAAATGCCCCTGGACTTTTCAAAAAATTCCGGTTATGTCCCCAGAGTTGCAGAAATGACGAAAATGCCCCCAGAAAGTGATTTTAATGAAATAAAAGTTTTAAAATTGTTTAAAAATTATGGAAAAATTATAGAACAATACTAAAAGCATAAAAATGATGTTTGGGCATTAAATTTAATATTTTTGTAAAAATATTAAATATTGGGGATTAATATTTAAAGATTTTAAATATTAATCTAATGAGTTTAAAGGTTAGAAAATGAATAAATGAAAATCCGGACAACTGATTATGCTCAAATTTATCCAATGAGTCGGATTGTCCGTAACGAAGGTATTGGATATTAAGTTAAATTAGTATTTCATGAGACGAGGTTAATAAATTTGGCCATATAAATTAATAATTGGCCTAGAGATGATATTAATTAATTAAATTAATACCATAAAGAGATAAATAATTATTATTTGATTATTTTATAATCATAGGTTGATCGAGTTAAGGTTTTGAGCTATTAATTGGACGCCAAGCAAGTTCTTCAGTACCTTTTTATGTTAAATGTTGGACTGTATGATATATAATTCTTGTTTTAAATGCATACAAATTATGTGTTACGTGATACGTGATTAATATGACCACGATGTGTATTTTGTGCAACAATATAAATATATATGAGATATATTGCTATAGTAGAAGCACAAGCACATGATGTATGACACACACCAAGTATGATAAGGTATGTGCTACGTGAAGTATAACTATTGAACTTTCTGAGTCGTTGTGCTCATTACTTGCTTAATATACATTTTTATAGGAAATAAATAAATTTCAAGACTATCGGATTAAATTAGAGATGAATTGCCTAGAAGGTGGGAAACATAAATGTTATATTTGTAATATTATAATTCAATGTGAGAGATTTGTTAATTTACTGTGATGAATTGTATGTATATATATATATAAGTTGAATCTGGATATGATAAAAGTTCAATTATGAACTGTGATTGGTCAGGATAATTGTTATAGTAGAAATTATTATATGTTTGAATACGAATGACGCAACAAGAAATATTTGTATGAAAACAAAATACTGTAAATTTTGAATAATGATCATTATGATACGTGTAACAGTAAGAAAAAGTAAAGGTTGCGATTCATGGGACTAGGATCCAGATGTAAGGATTTTAAATATCCAAATGTTTTAATACAATGAGTCAGTTGAGAAAAAGAAAAATTTATACCGAAATTTTGATAATTGTTGATTTTAAAATCAATTATTGGATTAAAGAAGAGATTAAAGATTTATTAACGAACCGAAATTTGGACGTAAGGCAAATGATGTTTAATAAATATCATATTTAAGGTAATAAAGAGGGTCGAATTTCGGGGTCGTTACAATACCGACCGTGTCCCCTGGCCCTGTAAATTACAACCGTGCCCTTTAGCTTTTCTAGAAATACCGTCCGTGTCCTGGAAGCAGTTAAAATTACAGATATGCCCCTGAGCTTTTCTGTTAATGACGGTTGTGTCCCTAACGTTGTTGAATTTACATAAATGTCCCTGGGCTTTCCGAAAAATTCCGGATGTGTCCCTAATGCAGCAAAAATTACCAAAATGCCCTCAGGAATTAGTTTTTAATGAAATAAATGTTTAAAAATTATAGAAAAATACTAAAAATATAGAAATGATGTTTGGGCATTAAATTTAATATTTTTGTAAAAATATTAAATATTGGGGATTAATATTTAAATGTTTAAATATTAATCTAATGAGGTTATAATTTAAAAAATGGTTAAATAAAATTTTCGGACAACCAAAAATGTTAAATTTTATCCGATGAGTCGGGTTGTCCGTATTGAAGGTGTTGGATATTAAGTTAAATTAATTTATTAAGGAACGAGGTTAATATAATTAACCATATTATTAAATAATTGGCCCAGAAATGGTATTAATTAATTAAATTAATATCATAAGAGGCTAAATAATTATTATTTGATTATTTTATGATCATAGGTTGATCAAGTTAAGGGTTTAAACTAACAATTTAAATAACTGGACGCCAGGCAAGTTCTTCAGTCCCTTTTATGTTAAATGTTGGACTGTTATGATATGTAATTCTTGTTTTAACTGCATACAAATTATGTGTTACGTGATACGTGATTAATATGACCACAATGTGTATTTTGTGCAACGATATGAATATATATGAGATATATTGCTATAGTAGAAGCACAAGCACATGATGTATGACACACACCAAGCATGATAAGGTATGTGCTACGTGAAGCATTTGAACTTGCTGAGCCGCTGTGCTCATTACTTGCTTAATAATCGTTTTTGCAGGAAAGAAATAAATTTCAAGAATTTCAGGTTATATAGAGATGGATAATCACAGAAGGTTGTGAATGTTATTGTTATATTTCAATAACAAAATTTGACGTGAATACAGTTGTTAAGTTATATTGATATTTTGTATGTTCATATATGTTGAATCCATACAGGATAAGTATAGTTTAAATTTTGAACGGTGATTATACTAGATAGATGTTACAATAGAGATTTTTAAATGATTTAATTATGATTTATGAAACGAAAGATGTTGTATGGATATATATATACAATATTAAAATTTAAATATTGGTAACAGAAAGAAAAGAAAAAGTGAAGGTTGCGATCTAGGGACTAGGATCGAAATGTAAGGATTTTAAATATCTAATCATTTTAATACAATGATTGAATTAAGAAAACTGAAAAATTTATACCGTAAATTTGGGTAATTGATGATTTTGAAATCAATTAAGGAATTAATTAAGGTGATTAAAGATTTATTAACGAACCGAAATTTGGACGTAAGGCAAAAGATGTTTAATAAACGTGAGATTTAAGGTAATAAAATGGGTCAAATTTTGGGGTCATTACAGTTGGAATCAGAGCCAGAGGTTATAAACCTTAGGTAAATGATAACTTAGGCTATAACCTAGATAAGAGTACGGTTAGTTGAGTGTTCTGAAAACTCAAGCGTATAGTAAACTAAAGGTGAATGTTAGGAAATTTAGGATATTCCCATTCTTCTAGCCTTGCTAGACTTCGAAATTTTTTGGCCTCAAGCTAAATTGACATGAATATGTTTTGAAAAATATAAATGAAATTTTTCTAAGCGATCTAAAAAGTGTCTATGCTACTTGTTTCGGCTAGACAAAAATATTTTTTACATCAAAATCTATTTTAAAATAATCATCCATGCACTTTTTAGCCCTGTGTAGATGTGATGAATGACGAAATGCTCAACGTGTTGTTGAGACGGTGCGGTACTATTTCGTCATAAGATGACTCAACACCATAGAGTATGGTGTAGGAATTATTAACGACGAAATTCTCAACGTACTGTCAAGATGATGCGGTAACATGAAGTCATAAATGATTTTGATTTATGAAGGTATGTCAGAACTATAAGTCATTGCCATTTGACTCGGCTACACGTTTTGAAAAGTTTTGACATGATGAATGTTTTAAAAATTTCTGCGGATTATAAAGTGTTAAAAGAAAGTCTATGCTAACTGACCTAGCTAGACAAGCGTTGAAAAATTACAAGTCTAAGCTATTGATTCAGCTAGACAAATTTTAAATTATATTTATTGAATTTGTATTCTTTGAAAGTTATACCAAATCAAATTACTTTTGAATGAGTTCTAAGGCTGAGATGAACAAAAAGATTAAGAATATTGCAGGTTGATCGAATGGTCACCTGGCATAACAAGACACAAGCATTGCAGACTGATCATCTGGCGTGCCAATGTATGGTGAAACATCCATCACTTTAATGACAGATTGATCCACTGTCAGGGTTTGCAGTATGAAGTACTCGGGGAGCGAAGTACTGTAAACCGGGATAAATGTTCATTCAGCATATCATGAAAGTTTTCCAAAATAAAATTTTTGAATTCCTCTACTCTTATGAAAATTGGATGGTAGGATGGGGTAGTGAGCGATAATGAAAGTAATAATTGTGAAGTAAAGAAATTATGAAATATAATGGATTAGAAAATTGCAATGAGCAATGACCATGAGAAAGGAAGGAAATAAAGATAGGTGGAATAAATGTAAAGAAATTGTGAAGTATGAGTACATAGAAATTTCGAGGACGAAATTTTATGAAGAAGGGGTGAATGTGACACCCAGGATTTCTAAAATAATTTTAAATAAGGATTATGATAAATTAAGCAAATGTTAGTGTTTAAAACCTAGTGTTGAATAATAGAGGTATTAAGGAATGATTTATAAAGTGAAAACGAAGATTTATATGAATTAAGAAAAGAAAGATGAATGTGTAGAATGTAAATGATGTGTAATAAAGAGTAAGCAATAAATTGATTGAATAAAGGTAAGTGCATGATTAAAGAAAATAAATTTTCCGAGAATGAGAAATTATCTTGATAAGTGCATCAAGAAATATTATAAAGAAATTATAAATTGAGTTAGGAATTTAATATTCTAACAGTTATGACCATTATGGGATTATCCATGTAAGTTATGGAAGTTAATGAGGTAAAATATGATTATTATGGATTTAGTTGTTAATTATCAAGATAAAGGTATAACAAGTTGCTAAAAATAAAATATGTATGAATATTATGGCAATTATGATTCCGAGGACGGAATCCTGTTAAGGGGGGAAGAATGTGAGGATCCGAATTTTTAAAATTTCTTTAATAATATTAAATGAGAATTTAATTGATAAAATTATCAAGATTGTTTAAATTAATTATTATTTTATGTGATTTAAGGTATGTGATAAGATTTAATTAGTAAATTAAATCTGTACAGAGATCATGACGAATTGTGTTAATTTAAAATAATTGGAAAGTAAATAAATTGTTTAAAAACAATTTATGAAGAATAAGAGAAATTTCTTGTAAAGGCAATAAAATTATTATGGAAAATGCAGAAATTTAGATTTAAAGGAGATTATATGGTAATGTGAGAAGTAAGATTTAAATATGTATATTTATATATATGAATGTTTAATTGTGATAATTATAAATTTCATTAATTATGAGAATTAAGGGATTAATAATTAAATTAATCCAAAGTAAAATAAAAGTTAATAAGGAAATTAAGTAAAACTAAAATTATTGAATTTAGATTTAATTAAGAATTTGGAGGAAGTTAGAAAATAGGTCGAATTTCGGGGTCGTTACAGATATCTTATATGAGGCATTTAATTATGTGAGCGGATCTAAGTATTTATGGTTAGTTTGATACATTTGGATTTACAGACATAAAAGGTATTTTAAGTAAAGAATGATTAATAAATATGTTGAAATTTTGGATGATGCATTGTTTTGAATTTTTCTTTGAGTTATCTTTTAAAAAATCTTTGAGGCCAATTTTAAATTTCATATTGATTTGTTACTCAAGTTAGGTAAGTTGTTTGGTTATTAGTTTAATTTTATAGTTGTTATTCTTGTTTTACTTGAGGATAAGCAAAGATTTAAGTGTAGGGGTATTTGATAAATAGATTTTGATATCTATTTATTAGGTATGTTATACTTAATCGTTTATGAGTTTTTAAGTATTATAGGTAATTTATTTAATTTTATGTATTTTTATTATTTTTAGTAATTTTATATTATTTTTATTTAATTTTTGCAGGTAAATTGAGTTGGTTGGCAAGATTATAATTATTGCAGCTTGGCTGGCGCACATGGCGCGAAACACTTAGAACTGGCTAACATCTAGTAGCACGACGTCGTTGTGGAATGACAAAATGGACCACGAGCCATGTGCGGTCAACCTTATAGAGAATTTTTTTTAGCGCAATACGCGGACCAAGAAATTGAAAGAAGCAGCAAACGCGTGAATGTTAGCACTCCAGCTTAATTCTTGCCTTGGTTTTTACGTGGGCACACCGCTCATCTTAGTTAAATTCCTTTTTCTTCAGCAAAGTTAGTCATGCTTTAGTTTTCAAATTTTCGTGTGGGTCAAAGCATGCATTAAAGGATGGGAATTAATATATCCTTATTAGTTTTGGAAAAGAAAAAATAAATAGAAATTTTTATATTTTATTTTGTAGTTTATTTTAATTCCTATTAGGTTTTGGACAAATTATGTAGTCTATAATTAGAGGGCTTGAGACACAATTAAGGATATATCTCCTACATCTTATAACTCTTTTAAATAAAATTTTCTTCTATTATGAGTAGCTAAATTATTGTTCATAGTTTAAATTTATGGAAGCCATTAGAATTTATGCACTGTGAGATCTAATTTATTTTAATTGTTCAATTTATATTTTGAGTATTGAATATTTTTTTGTACTTAATTTTTATGATTAATTAGTTGAATTGCTAGGGTGCACACTAGTTTATTATTCGTTGAAATCTACTGCTAAATTAAATATCAAATTCTTAATTATTTGGTCACTTTAATTTGTAAGGTAACTAAGATTAATAATTGTCTGTTTATTTAAAAGATTATTATATATCTTAAAAAGAATATTTATCTAAATTAAATGCAACCACTTGTGCTTGTGTTTTTTAGTTCAACGATCTCTCTAATTCTTAAAGCTGTTACTATATTAAATATTTAGCGCTTATCTGAGATTATTTAGTAATAAAGGTTATTTAGATCGCTTGTTTCTACTTAACTAAAACTAAAGAAAGACGGAAAAATTATTCGAATATGAATAATTATTCCACAGTAAATATTCAAAATATTTTTTTATTTATATTTGAGTCAATGATCAGTGCCAATTTATAGTGGTGGATATTAATTTAATCCAAGTTTTATTATTCTCATTTATTTTAGTTTATTCCGTATTAATTGTGTATTATTTTTATTTTAGTTAATTTTCTTTAAATAGTTTTTGTTACTTTAAAGTCCCCCCAATTTTGGTTTATATTGCATAAAATTAAATTAATCATTCTCTTTAGGATCAACTCTTACTTACATTACTGCATAAATTATTTTTTAATGTAAGATTTTATTTTTTTGTGTCTGCGACAGCACACCACCGGTTCTAGTCCATGTTGAAATTATAACAAGCCCAACAAGTAGCCCAAATAAAGGCCCAAACATGTGACCCAAGTTTGGAGCCAAATTCTAGAATGTTGGAAAATGAAAAAAAAAAAAAATGCTGAAAAATTTGACCCCCTAGGTACTCCCCCATCCTTGAGCATTGTGTGAATTTTGAGCTTTGCAAAAGCTCCTCATTTTACTCCTAGAAAATCACTTTTTCCCTAATTTAAAGAAGCATGTTGGGAGATTAAGTAAAGTAAGCTTAATTAGCAAAGGTTGGATGATTACTGAAGGACTAAGCAAGATTAGTATTCCTCTATAAATAGAGGCTTCCACCAACACTTTATATGTAATATTCAAGAAATTGTAAATGGTTATATTAATGAAACTAATTAATTGAAAATTTATTTGTGTGCTCATACAAATATTTAAGCATTTGTAATTCAATTAAATATGTGATAGATAATACGTAAGTGATGATGATGATGAACTTAATTAATTAAAGCTTATGTAATATGTCTTATGTGGCATAATGATTAAGATGGATCAATCAATCAATTAATTAATCAATTGTTAAATAATGCAATAGATTAATGAGGGCAATTAAATTAAACCCAATGTGAATATTAGGAGGTCACGTGAATTAATGTGACATAACCCAACATGTTAAAAGTCCATTGTGTAGAATTGCTAGATTTAAATTAATTGACCCACATAAAGAATCCATTTTCTATATATATGATATAGATATACAAGATTGCTAGAAAGTTGTTTGTATTTTATGCTTGGAGCCATGTGGGAATTATAATTAAAAGGCATGGTGTTTAGCCTTAATTTAGGGAAATTGTGACAACACTTCACCAACTCTTTCTTAACCAATGGGTAATGCATGCTTGGAGGATATTAACACTCCTATAAATAGGAGTTCTCAAATTTCATTTTAAGGTTTGCTAGCTTTTGTCTAAGTTGATATATAGAGAAAGTAAAAGAGAAATTGAGAGAAAAATAAGAAAAACCTAGTGGAACTATTGCAAATTGGAGTTCTAGAAATCTTAGAATTAAGCAAAATGAAGTAGAGGCCCTAGCAAGGTTCATCTCTAGAATGAAAATAGCTTCAAAGAAGTATAAATAATTTTTAACCCTAAATATTTTCCTTAGTAGCACGTTATAGTTGTGTAAATATTTATGTTTGGTTGTGGGAGGATTATGTGTTGTGAGATCATGAAGGGTCCGAAGGTACAAGGATGGCTTTGTGAAGGAGTGTATATGTTTTCATAAGTATTTTATATCTAAATGAACAAAAGAAATACATATGAACATGAAAATCCTAAGTGTACTAGTGAAGATATATGATTTGGGTAAAAATGGAATAAAATATGTAACTCATTTCCATAATCTAAAAATTGTAAGTTGTAGTTCTATGAAATACGAAGATATTCCAAGTGGAACGAACAAAAACGGAGCTAAAATGAATTTATGGTAAATTTTCTTGTAAAGGATGTCAAAATGAAACTCTAGATTGAAAAACCAATAATTTTTGTTAAATAAATATTTTTAAAAATAATGTAAAAATTGGAATGTTGAAGAGTTATGAGTTTATGAAATAACAAAATTGATTTGAACTCATTTGGACCTAAAATGAGCAAGTTATGAAGGATTGAACCAAAAAGGGTTGGAAAACAAAAATTGATAAAAAATTATTTTACTTTCTGCCAAGGGGGCGCTGCATCGCCTCCCCCAGTGTTATTTGGGAGAGCTGGAGCGCCGGTCAAAATTGACTGTTGACCCGGGCGGTCAAAGGATTTTCCAACCGTTCTCGGGGTATATCCTTGAACGATTATTCGAAACCTAGTTGCGAACATTGAACGTATCAATTGTTTCTAATGGTGTTGAGAAATACATCTATGCCATTTGTATCGGCTAGACCAATGATAAGATTGATTATTAATCAATTATATTTTCTTGAGAAAGCTATCCAAACCTATTGCGTTGTTGAGGACTCTTATAATATGCTGAGATGAACAACTACTTTACGTCGGGGAACCGACACGCGCAAATAACATGTCTGAGTATTATGCATAACATAGGATACTTTAGGCTGATCACCTATTGTACTTGTTTATTATTGTGAATTTTCGGTAAAATACTGTTAATTCAAGCATGTGTTCACGGTCCATAGTGACCACTCAGTTCAATTATTTGTTTATATGAAAATATTGAAATTCTTGATTTCATATATATCCTTTAGTCCATAGTGACTTGTCAGTAGTAGAAATGATTAGAATTGGAACTTTTGACACTTACATTGTTCGCAATTGGTTTATTCAATACTTGAGCTTTTAATTATTGTTACATACATTGTTATATGAATCCCTACACATGAACACTTGCTTTTATATACTTGTTGAGCAAACTCGTTGCTCATCCTTGCTTCTCTCAAATATTACAGTTAAGTCTGAGCAAGGCACTGGTTTAGGAAAGGATAAGGGGAAAGGCAAAGTTGTTGAGTAGCCTTAGGGAGACGTTGTAGTAAATTTTATTTGGTATTGTATTAAGACTTATATTATAACTTATGATTTAAGTGATGTTGTACTAGTAACAGTTGCGAGACTTAGGACGCAAATATTTATGTTATCTCAATGTAAATATTTCTTATTATACCGCATTTAGATGATATTAGATGTTGTATGAGTTGGATCGTGATGCACCAGATTCGAGGTACAGGTATCTGAATTTGGGGTGTTACGTTATAAAGGTTGGCAAAAATTTTGAGTGTTGGGATGATAAGGTAAGAGAGAAATGAGAGAAAAAAGAAAGAGAAGGGGGAGAGAAAATAGAGAGAAAGAGGTCTTTATCATCTGTTTTGTAGGCTCGTATTCCAGATTTGAAATCTCTCCCTAATCATCTTAAAGACTTATTTCTTGAAGAGAAAGCTAATGTGATGCCCCCAAATCCCTGTACGCGCTATAACTGATCTAGTGGTCACGATAAATGCTAAATAGTTAAGTTTATGGATGATTTAGTTATTCATAAACCTTATCTAACTGAAATTCAGAATATCAACAATAACATGATTGGTCTATATTATCAATACCCTCATTCAGTCCAATAGTTTTATAAATAAAGTTTTCATCTTAATTCTCAAAGATCTTTCATCATTTTATACTAAATCCTTATAATCGATACAAGGGACTTAATATTCACTTCTACTATTTTAACCTTAAGATTTAAATATTCTATAATTGTACATATGCAAGATTAACAATATTAATAATAAAGATTGTTCTTGGCAGCAAAGGGGCCCATTCCGGTAATGGTGGCATCTTATTAGCGCTTATTAGTGCAACCTCAGTGCTTACAAAATTCTCAATATCATTCAATACCCTTACTTAGACACATAATTTTATAAAGATATCTCTTCGTGCTGATATTTTCTGTCTATCTATAGTTCACAATATTAATAACAAGCTTGTTATTGGAATAGAGGAACCTTGCGATAAAGATGACTCTTTATCGGTGCTAAATTTTTGTGGTTACGGAGCTCACAATATTATTCAAAATCTTCATTCAGATATATAGTTCTTTATCAATACTATATTAATATTTAACAATTCTAAATTCAATCAAAGTAAAGACATAACATCAAGATGTGATCAAACATGATGATATTGATATAAGATTCGGTTACATGGTTTGATTGTTCGAGTATTTCTTCCTTTAACTGTAATTAAGAATTTCATTTGCAAAATTGAGCACAAATTGCTCAGCAAGTCTAAACATATAATAATATAAGGAAAACTCAAGAAAATAACTCCAACACAATTGTCAACAATTGTTACTCTAAGAATACAGAGTGGTTACAGAAAACCATAAACTATTTTATTCGTTAGTCATTATTAACTTAGAACGCTCCAAAGATATTTATAGGAGACCAACTTATTCATATCCTAATATTATATATAACACTGCTCCAGATGCATATAGCGTTATATCAGTGTACCTGACGCTCCAATTCCTCCATATAAAATAGAGTTGTTAATCTCAATTATTAACATATAGATATCACACCAAAACAATTTGGTTTGACAAAATAAACTCCTATTAATAATATTATAATAATTCAACAATAATTTGTTCCATAAGGAATAGTTTAATCTTTGAGTTTAAGCCAAATCAAATGGCTTAACTCCATTCAATAATGATTTCATTATTTCAAAGAAAGAATGAATGAAACTTTAAACAATAAACATATTGTTGCACAAAGTGCACAAATAGCATACAAGAACTTGAAATTGAAAGTTTAAGGTAGAAAACTTGCATTAAATATCTTATACAATTAATAGTATGGATTAAACATTCGTCTTAAATACTATACAATTATAAGTTTATATAACTAGTTAAGCTTTAACTTACAAGAGTTAATCTTTTAAGTTTTATTTTAGGCATGATAACCTTTTATAACATCTAATTATAAGATCATAATCCTACGTATGTAAGATTTTAAGACTTTTACTCAAGAACATGAAGAACATTTTTTTATACATAATTTGAACATGTTGACCACTTAGTTTTTGACCTTTTATACTTTATAATTGAAATAAATTGGACATTATAACTATGTGTAAAAGTAATTTATTACATTATATATAAAATAATTTAAGCATTATAACTGCTTATAAAAGTGATGTGACACCTAGGATTTTAAAAATAATTCCAAATAAAGATTATGATAAAATAAAGTAAAGGTTACGATCCATGGGACTAGGATCGAAATGTAAGGATTTTAAATATCCAAATGTTTTAATACAAGGATTGAATCAAGAAAGAAAAAAAAATTATATCGAAAATTTGGGAATTTATGATTTTGAAATTAAATAATGGATCAATTTAGGTGATGAAAGATTTATTAACGGGCCGAAATTTGAACATAAAGAAAATAATGTTTATTAAATATAAGATTTAAGGGAATAAAGTGGGTCGAATTTCGGGGTCGTTACAGTTGGTATCAGAGCTAGAGGTTATAAACCTTAGGTAAATGATACCTTAGGCTATAACCTAAGTAAGGAAGAGTATAGTTAGTTGCGTGTTCTGAAAATTCAAGCGTATAGTAAGCTCGTGACTCATGATTATATGGTGGAGCCCCTTTAGCGAATGGGCGACTATGGCCTGACTAGGACAAGCTCCTCAACCATATGATTATGGTAAGTTCCTGAGTCCAAATACGTGATAAGTTTGATGAACATGGAGGGGATTAGAATGGAAAGACATAAGTTGAGAAAGATGTTCTCAGATATTGGTTAAAGTAAAGGAAATATGAAATGTATAAGATTATAAGAAAGAGATAAAGATGTTAAGAAAATATTTGAATAAAGATAAGGAATTGAGAGAATTCAGAAGTTTAATTAAGAATAAATCTGAAAGAATATTTGAAATGATTCAAAGATGAATCTCAAAGATAATCAGGGGACACCTGATTTAACCAATAAAGATGACAAGGTAATTCAAAACATATAGGAAGATATCATGATCAGGAATAGTGAGAGGATCGTACTACGATACGATCATGAGATAAGGGAAACGAGTAAGGAATGGATTGTAAAGCAAGGTCATAATGGGATCAAGTGAGAATGTGAAATAATCGAAAGACCTATTAATGGTCATCAAGGTATAGCTTGATGCTATAAAAAGAGATGGTACTATGAAATAGTACAAGAAGAATTCAGAAAATGATAAGGCATGAATTACAGAAATGTTATGTTAAGGGGGCAAAAAACTTGGGTACGAAATTTCATTTGAGGACTCATGTGGTGACTGAGTTGCACAATCCTTTGTATGGGCGGGGGATTTGTGTTTACCTAGTTACTATGTGATAATCATTGAAATGTTAGAGTCGCGTTAGCAGTGTAATAGATATATAATATTAAGTTTAGGCACGAGTTCTTAAAACTCATGCATGTGGTAAGTCCATGACTCATAATCGTATGGTATGTTTTGAGCCCCTTAGCATATGGATAGTCTTTGATTTGTTCTTAGACTACATATTGCTAGGACAAGCTTTAAAACTCATATTCTTGTGGTAAGTTCCTGGACTCACAGTGTGTGGCAAGTTTGATGAACTATACGGGGGTATAGAAATGTTGGAGTAGATAGAAATTTTAATATGATAATAGTCCTAGCAATAAAGTTAATAATTAAGTAAAGAAACAGAGGTGAATGTTAGGGAATTTAGGATATTCCCACTCTTCTAGCTTTGCTAGATTTCGAAAATTTTGGCCTCAAGTTGATTTGGCACGAGTGTGCTTTGAAAAATATAAATGAAATTTTTAAGCGATTCAAAAAGTGTCTATGCTACTTGTCTCGGCTAGACAAAAATGTTTTTTACATCAAAATGTATTTCAAAAGAATCATCCACGCACCTTTTAGCCGGTGCAGATGTGATGAATGACGGAATGCTCAACGTGTTGTTGAGACGGTGCGGTACTATTTCGTTATAAGATGATTCAACACCATAAAGTATGGTTTATGGTGTAGGAATTATTAACGACGGAATTCTCAACGGGCTGTCAAAATGACGCGGTAACATGAAGTCATAAATGATTTTGATTTATGAAGGTATGTCAGAACTATAAGTCAATGCCATTTGACTCGGCTTGATATTTTGAAAAGTTTTGACATGATGAATGTTTTAAAATTTTATGCGGATTATAAAGTGTTAAAAGAAAGTCCATGCTAATTGATCTAGCTAGACAAGCATTGAAGAAATATAAGTCTAAGCTATTGATTCAGCTAGACAAATTTTGAAATATATTGAATTCTTATTCTTTGAAAATTATACCCAATCAAATTACTTTTGAATGAATTCTATGGCTGAGATGAACAAAAAGATTAAGACTATTGCAGGTTGATCGAATGGTCACCTGGCATAGCAAGACACAGGCATTGCAGATTGATCATCTGGTGTGCCAATGTATGGTGAAACATCCATCACTTTAATGACAGATTGATCCACTGTCAGGGTTTGCAGTATGAAGTACTCGGGGAGCGAAGTACTGTTAAACCGGGATAAATGTTCATTCAGCATATCATGAAAGTTTTTCCTAAATAAAATTTTGAATTCCTCTACTCTTATGAAGATTGGATGGTAGGATGGGATAGTATTATTTAAGTGTGAATGATAATGGAAGTAACAATTGCGAAATAAAGAAATTATGAGATGTGATGGATTAGAAAGTTTGTAGTGTGCAATGACTATGAGAAATGAAGGGAAGAAAGATATGTGAAATGAATGTAAAGTAATTGTGTAAGTTGTAAATGAATGAGATATTTGTACATAGAAATTTCGAGGACGAAATTTTATGAAGGAGGGGTGAATGTGACACCCAGGATTTTAAAAATAATTCCAAATAAAGATTATGATAAAATAAAGTAAAGGTTACGATCCATGGAACTAGGATCGAAATGTAAGGATTTTAAATATCCAAATGTTTTAATACAACGATTGAATCAAGAAAGAAAAAAAAATTATATCGAAAATTTGGGAATTTATGATTTTGAAATTAAATAATGGATCAATTTAGGTGATGAAAGATTTATTAACGGGCCGAAATTTGAACATAAAGAAAATAATGTTTATTAAATATAAGATTTAAGGGAATAAAGTGGGTCAAATTTCGGGGTCGTTACAAGTGATGTAATTATTACATTATATAAAAAATAATTTGAGCAATTATAATTGTTTGTAAAAGTTAATTATTACATTATATATAAAATAATTTGAGTATTATAACTGCTTGTAAAAGTGATTTATTACATTATATATAAAATAATTTGAGCATTATAACTGCTAGTTAAAGTATTTTTTATACTAAATATTTGAAGAAATTTAAACATTATAACTACTAGAGTATACCTCTTGAAGTACTTGCTTTAGCAAAAAATGCACATGGCTTTTGTAATGACCATGAATTCTAGTTTATATTGTAATTACAATTATTAAATAATTATCGACGAATTAAAATTTTCATACGAATTAATTGTGCATTTATATAATTGAATAAATATACGTATGTATGTGTATATTTATCCAATAATGTAGCAAGGTGGTAGAATTAATTAAAGTAAGTCTAATTGGATTTTTTTTTTTTAAAATCCAAATGAATTATTAAATTAGTTCCAATAAAATTAACCTAGTAGTCCACAAACATAGTTAATTTATTGGTCCATATTATATTTGAACGAGCCTAATACTTATTTTAATTGAATGTAGCATGTGTTAGTTAATAAGAGTCCAATGAAATGAATAAATTATGTCCAAACAAATTAAATGAATGAGTCCAATATAATTAATTACCAAATCCAAAATGGAGCCCAAACTAGGTCAATGTATATATATTATTTTGTTCAATTATTTTTTTATCATCATTAGTACCATCTGGAATTTTAAAAGGACTTTCAACAACAGATGTATTTTTAACTGGTAAAATAACTGTTTCCAAAAGTGGATGACTAGAAGAAATTTTTGACGTGTCTTCTTTTACCCATTAGCTTATAGTAATTACATTACATTTACCATAATATTTTTCATACCAGGTATAAACACTAATATTCACATTTTCTTTTAAAACATTTTTTTTTCATTTTTTAACTATTTTTTCTTTATCAATTTCACTATGGTTTTCATGAAATTGATGTCTTTTATTTTTATTTTCTTTTGAATTAAAATCATTAGTTAATTTTTTTCCATTTAATTTTAAAGTCTTTTTGTATAACTCTAAGTTGGTGATGAACTGGTTTTGTTTCGAAATCTGACCGAGTATGAGATAACTGTAGTTCATCATCTTCATCTTGACTAACAAATTCACTATTATAATAGGGTTGACTGGCTTATCCTTCATTAATAATTCATTTGAACTTAATTATTTTAAAGTGTAGTTTTGCTTAATAACTCTGAATCTTTTCTAGAAGATGTTATAGTGCTAGAAATGTCTTCAATTATTAAAGGTCTTCTAAGCCTTAAATCATGAAAGCTTATTCTGATAGTTCCATCTAAGTATTGTTTAACATTTTCTAAATTCATTATATTACTATTAACTAATTTCTGTGGTATTTTATTTTCTAATATCCGTTGTCTAAGGAGATTTATATCTCTACAAAGAATAGTCTTTGGGACATGGAAATTAGCATCACTAGTACTACTTCGTATTAAAACGGTTTTGTCTTTAGGACTTTTACTTAAAACTTTTACATTAGTTATTTAACTACTTTCCATTATTTAGGACAGCCTGAGATTGTTGAACTATTGGCTAGTGGATTTACTGATATTCTTATATCTTGGTGGGGAAAACACTTTACTGAAGAATCCATATATTGTTTTATTAATGAAGTTCAATGTGATAATGAAGGTAACCCTATACTTGTATAATAATAAAATATTTTATTAGAACTCCTAGTAATATAAACTGATAGGATCCATGATTAGCTAAGTAATCTCACGTACCCTACTTTAAGTGACTTTAGATGGTATAAAAATATTTTTACTTCTAGAGTTATAATGTGTGATGATAGTAATAAACCTTTCTGGAAAGAAAAATTTGTAAATGGATTACATAATTTATTTGCACATAAAACTCGAGAAGAATTAAGTAAAAATCTAGGATTTATTGATTACAATCATTTAACCTATGGTGATATTATTAGTCAAATTCAAAAAACAAATCTTAAAATGTGTATTGACTTTAAGATTAGTAAACAAGCTCAAAAAGATAAACACAAAGCCAAATACGAGTTAGGATCTTTTTGTGAACAATATGATTTACCCCCTATTGCTCCTTCTAGAAAAAGAAGTCACTTTAGAAATGATAAAAAAACATAAATTCAAGAAACATAAAAAATATAGTAATAAAGAAAGTTATTATAAAAGGTCACCCGAAAATACTAGTTATAAAAAACCTTATAAAAAGAAAAGTTATAAAAAAAAATTGATAAGAGCAAAGTGATTTGTAAAAATTGTGGTAAACCAAGTCATTATAAAAACGAATGTAAAGTTAAAGAAAAATTAAAACAATTAAAAATATCTAAAGAATATAGTAATTAAATAATTGAATTAATAAAAATATAGAATGATTCTAGTAGTAATGAATATGAAAATATTTATTCTCAGTCTCTAGTAACTTAGATAACACTTCCACTTTAGATAGCAAATTTAGTCAGAAACCTAAAATAAACTTAGGATGTACTAATACTTGTTGTATCAAAACTCTAAATATTTTAAGTAAACATGAAGAAGAAAAAATTCTATTAATTGATTTAATTAGTAAAATATTTGATCCTTAGTTAAAACTAAAATATACTAAACAATTAAAAGATCTTTTTAATAAAGATACTCCAACTAACAAAGTAAATAAATTAAAAGAAAAACCTATTTTTAGTATTAATAAAACTTTAGAAAGATTTAAAAATCCGATAAAAGAGATAACTTTACCTGAATTAAATCAAAAAGTTAATAACTTAAAACGAGAAATTTATAAATTAAAATCAGAAATCCCTGAATTAAAAAAAGAAATTAATAAGCTTAAAGAAAAAAGATATATTGTTAGTTAATAGCTCCTCATATAGTAATGATATAGAAGAAGCTGAAACTTCTAAAGTTAATAACTCAGATAGTGATAATGAAACCCTTAGTCAACAAGGATTATCTTTAAAGATATTAAAATCTCTTACCATTCACAAATTGTATATTAAAGTCACCATAATTATTAACAAATCATTCACTTTAGAAATCAAAGCCTTAGTTGATACTGGTGCTAACTTAAATTGTATTCAAGAATGTATAATCCCAACTAGGTATTATGTTAAAACTGCTAAAAGAATGACTTCAGCTAATGGAAGTAAAATGGATATAAATTATAAATTACCTAAAGTTCATATCTGCCAAAATAATGTTTGTTTTGAAACGTCTTTTATTTTAATAAGAAACATGACATATAAGATTATTTTAGGATTACCATTTATATATTTATTATACCCTTCTACTATTAATACAAATGGTTTAACTAGTAAACACTTAGGTCAAGAGGTAACATTTTCATTTTTTAATAAACCTAAAAGTAAAGATTTGACGCTTATTCAAGATGAGTCGATTTCCAAAAATTTAAATATCTTAAATAAAAAGGCAAATCATTTAAAATGCCTAAAAGATAAAATTAGGTATAAAATGATTGAAAAACAGTTACAAAATAATAATCTTCAAAAGAAAATAAAAGATTTTCATGACTTATTAAATAAGAATGTTTGTTCTGCTTTATCACATGTCTTCTGGCGTAGAAAGAGACATATTGTTAAGCTTCCTTATGCGAAGCAATTTAATTAACCCAATCCCTTCTGTGGATTTAGTTAATATGTACCAAGTCTTGGGCCAAATCCTTAGGCCATTCAATTCAGTCCTAGCCAGTAAACCCAAACAAATTAACCATTTTGGGCCTTTTGACATTTGTAAACCAGAACCCCAAAATCCCAAATTTCAAAAGTCAAAAACAAAGTACACACCCAATTTTGAGCCAAATCTATTTTTTGTTAACCCCTTTATGAGCCCAAAAAATGACCCAGTAAAACTTGTTTCCCAGTTCTTTCCCCTGGGTTGGCACTTCATCCCACTTGCTCCATACAAGTCATTAACTTATTATAAATATATTTTACTCCAAACCGAGTAAATAGTAATCAAACCCATTTATGATAGGAATGATAAGTCCAAAGTCCTCTATCACTCCCTATACATAAAACAGTTACAATCCATGACAGATAGGGAAAAACACCCTTCTGATATTAGGTTGCTCAATAATCATAATAATAATTTTTGTTATTTTGATTATATGGAAGCTTGGAATAAAATTTTCTTGTACAAAAATAAGTTGTTTAGTCATTCGTAGTTTATTCAGTTTGACCACAAATTCAAAAGTCAGATCCCGTTATGGTTCACAATTTGGTGGTCTAAAAATGGACCAACATTTGCTATTCTTCCTGAACCACTCCAAGACCAAGTAAACCATTTCAGTACTAAGGCCCTATTTAATCCAAAATTTGATAGAATCCCAATTATGCTACAATTTTGTGGTAAATATAAAATTCCTTGAATTTTAAAATGGCAGTATAACTTGAAATCTCCAGCTCAGTCAACTGTTCACACTTTTGGACAGTCCCAAGCTACAATTACTCATCATAGTCAAATCAATTATGTTTCTCGAATTTTTTTCATTAATTGGTGGGATAAATTTGATGTCAATAGAATTGTGGGCCAAATTCCAAAATAATTCCCTCCAATTCCAGTTGTCCCAGTCAAAATTCCCAAAGTCATTCAATCAAAAGATAAAGAGCTCAGTTCTAGCCCTTCATCTTCCTTCAATATTAATTCAATAAAAGAATATTCTGAGTCAAAGCTAAAATTATTAATCTGAACCATTAATAATAGAGTCAATGAACTTCACAAGGAAATTTCTGATGAAAAGTCCTCAGTCTCTAGTCACAATTCAGTTACCAACGACCCTTATGAAAGTCAGTCACTCCAAGATGCTCAGGACCCAAGCGCATTATGAGCCCTTATCTGCCAAACAACTTTCCACCGAAAGCAAAGATGTTGTCAGCTTTCCAGCCCAAAGTTCCCACTCAGTAAACTAAAAGTAGATGATGTCCCCCCCCAGACATTCAGCTAGCCGAACGCAGCCAAAAGTAAAAGCAGATCCTCTCAGTCACTCGGTCAACAAAAGCAAGAGCCACTATCCATAAAAATGATGTTGTCTCCTGCCTAGTCAACGCGTGATTTTACAGTAAATATGCCTAGACAACTTTTACTGTTTACTAAAAAAAAGAGTTTTTATTTATTTTGTATGCGTGGTTTACTTTTCTTTTCTATATAAGTTATGGTGTTATATGAGTTCAAGGGATGTCTTGTTCTTAGTTCAATTTTCTCTCTGTCCTTGTTTTCTCTACATTTTCTCTAAAACTTTCAGTTCTTTTATCTTGAATTAGGACAGTTATGATTCAAGATTGCTGAGCTATCTTGTAAGTAAACCTTGTAATCTATTTTCAGTTAATATAATTTATATTTTATTAATAAATTGTCTCTATAAATATAAGAGTTATCTTCAGCGCAATACGTAAAGATTATCTCTCTACTTTCGGTAAGCACTGTATCTTCAGCGCTATATTCCTCTGCCATATATATATATATATATATATATATATATATATATATATATATATATATATATATATAATTGTAATAAAAAAAATAATGCAAAATTGGAGCCAAAATAGGCCATTTGGCCTGCACATGGGGGGGAGGGGGCACTAAGGGGTAACTTGTGGCTCATTTGTTGGTTGATTTTGTGTTAAAATGGTGCAATAATTGGTGGACCACTCCTACCAACCCTAATCCTCTCATGTAAGAAAATCCCTAAATTCTAGCTAGTTTAAATTGTGAAGATAAGATAAGATTGGTGATTTTGTATAGATATATGTGGTATATGTATATATTTTGGATGATAGCCTTGGACTATAAATAAGTCCATAACCAAGCTTTGCTAGGTTGGATAGTTATTTGCTAGATTTAATAGAGAGAAAAATAGAGAGAAGCTCTAGAGCTTTAAAAGAAAAACTAGAGAGCCTTGTGAGTTTGTGAGCTAGATCAATAAGAAAGTTGCTAGAGAGGTTCAAAGTGGAGTCATCAAGCTTCATTTCTTACTTTGGAAGAAGAAGGACAAGAGCATCTGTAATGACTGAGAAAATTATGAACCCAATTTTTTTTTATTATTATTAATTATATCCATAAGAAAATATAATGTATGATGTATATGTGTATGTGTTAAGTTGTATGATGAGAAGTAGTAAATTAGTTAATTAAATTAATTAACTAAAGAAGGAAAAAGATTGCAAGAGAAGCTTATGTAATGAAATCACAAAGTTTGAATGTTGGTGTTGTATAGCAATTAAGAAGATTTATAATGAACAAGTTAATTACTTGTATGAATAATGAGAAAAAAGAAGCAAGTGAATTATTTAAGATAACCCAATGTGGGAATAATTATATGTTTATAAGTAATGATATTATAAACCCAATTTGATAACAAGGGTTAGTCAAGGGAATAATTTAATCAAGTTAAAGTATTTGTATTAATATGTGTTAAGATTTTATTAAAACAAACCCAAGAATTTATAAGTGATAATGTGTTGTAAGCTAAGTTAGTAACCAATTTACTTTTAAATAGTAAGTCTAATTGGATTATGTAAAAGACCCAATGGATTATATTATAAGTCCAAATGATGTATTAAACTAGGTCCAATAAATTAACCTAGTAGTCCATGTAATTAATTAAACCTTAGTCCATGTAATTAATTAAACAAGCCCAATGCTTGATTTAATTAAATGAAACATATGTTATTTAAATGTTAGCCCAATGGGATAATTAAATTGAGCCCAACCAAATTAAATGGATGAGCCCAATATATTATATCTTAGAGTTCAAAGGGGAGCCCAATAAGAAGTCAAAATGTTGGTCAAACATTATATATATGTATATATATAAATAGGTGTATATATGTATAATAAATGTAAAAAAAATAAAGCAAAAATGGGGGATTAAATCCCATTTTGTTGAGATTGAAGGGTGATGAGTGTAGTTTATACTTACGAATCGAATGTTCTTGGGCTTAATAAATTGTTATCATTGAGTATGTTTAGGGGCATTTTACTTGTTTTTATGTTTCTATTGCAGAAAATGGCTTTGGAGGGTCAAAACGGTAAAAACAAAGCTTAATGGCAATTTTGTAAATTATGAATAGTAGCCGTGGCCGGGGCCAGATTTTGCAGTGCAATCCGCGGCTGGGGCCGTGGTCGACAGATTTAAATTAAAGGATCCGTGCGTTTCCAGAAGTTGAGCTAAAGAAGGATTGTAATGTTGCTGCGAGTTAGGAGAGTTATTAGAGATATAAATAGATGAGATTAGGATGGTTTTAACACAACTTTGAGAGGAAGATTTTCATTGAAGGTTAATTAGCGTTTTTGACTACTTCAGGCTAAGTTCTTTATTTTCAGTTCTAAGGGATGTTGAATCTTATTTATTATTTATGAATTAATTGAGTTATTAGTATTTCTTCCTTCATCTGTGGAGTTTGTTCTTGATGATCTATTATAATTGCTTAATGATAATTGGTTTGATTAATTTGATAAGGGCCCATTGAATTGATTTGATTATTATCATATGCTAGATTAAAGTATAATATTAAGCAAACGATGTTATATCTGATTATAAGTAGCGAATAGTGACATTTGATTGTGGTCAAGCTTTTGAATAGTGCTATGATATCAAGAAGACAGGTTAAATAATCTGCGATTATACGATTATTGCTTGGAATAACTTAATTCCCTAATTCTTAATGCTATTGTCATATTAAATCTAGACTGATAGTTCTAGGTTGTATGATAATTAGGGTGTAGTGGGGGCGATCGTCACATTAGATTTAAAACTTAAGGGGAATTTCGGGTAACGCGGACCGTGGTTACCTAGGGTTATTAATTTCATTGAAGGAAAGATATTGATTGACTTAGTTATATCATATTTATGAAAAGATGATACTGG
The DNA here is from genome assembly GCA_947179155.2 of Hedera helix. Taxonomy (NCBI): domain Eukaryota; kingdom Viridiplantae; phylum Streptophyta; class Magnoliopsida; order Apiales; family Araliaceae; genus Hedera; species Hedera helix. Next base: position 15,215,099 of record OX359270.1, on the reverse strand, counting down.
ACTGAAGAACTGAAGTCTGCAAATCATTGGATAATTTTAATTAATATTTCTTGTTTCCTATTAGAATCATAGTTTCAAAACTCCCCTTTTTATTATTACTTGTTTTTTACTGTTAGAAGCAATCAGATAAATCATAAATAATACACTTCCCGTGGGTTCGACTCTTGCTTGCCATTATACCAATTTTATGTTGATAGAGTGAAAGTAAGGAATAATTTTAGAGTGATAACGACAGCTTCCAAATTTTGGCGCCGTTGCCGAGGAAGTGATTGTTTTTATAAATTTTCTTTGTTTTCTTTCAATTTATGACTCGATCCTCTAACTCTCCTGATTTAAAATTTGATCCAGAGATAGAGAAAACTGTAAAAAAGAATAAGGAAGGAGACTCGTCGAGCACGAAACACAACTTCGGAGTTCGAAGACGGTTTTACTACATCACCAGGCTTAAACGTAGCGCTTGCATTACTGACTTCTTCCAGCGATTCAGAAGAAGAAATGGATGCACCAAATAATAGAACTATGAGGGAGTTGGCTACTCCTAATTTACGCCAACAACCATTATGCATAGAATATCCTGCTTTAGATGCTGCTTTTGAATTGAAATCTGGCTTAATTCATCTTTTGCCTACTTTTCGTGGTCTTACAGGTGAAGATCCATATAAGCATTTGAAGGAATTCCACGTGGTTTGTTCCACCATGAAGCCACATGGAGTGTCGAAAGAACACATAAAGCTTAGGGCATTTCCATTCTCCTTAGCAGATTTGGCAAAAGATTGGTTGTACTATCTTCCCTCCGGTTCGATATAATCATGGGATGATATGAAGAGGCTATTCGTGGAGAAGTATTTTCCTCCTTCACGGGTTGCCAACATAAGGAAGGAGATATGCACCATCAGACAATTTAGTGGCGAAACTCTTCACGAGTATTGGGAAAGGTTCAAGAAGCTATGTTCGTATTGTCCACATCAAATTGACGATCAACACCAAATTCAGTACTTCTCCGAGGGGTTGCTACCAATGGATATGAGTATGATCAATGCTGCAAGTGGAGGAGCATTGGTTGATAAGACTCCAGATGCCGCACGAAACATAATTGCTAACATGGTGGCTAACTCACAGCAGTATGGAACTCGGATGGACCATGCACCGAAAAGGGTGAATGAGGTTGGCTCGAGCAATATTGAACAACAGATTTTAGAGTTAACTGCTATGGTTCATCAAATTTCTGTGGGGAACGGGCAAGTTAGAAGAACTTGTGGAATCTGTTTATCGTCGGATCATTCGACAGATATTTGTTCTACACTGCAAGAGGATGGCACCATTGAGCAAGCCAATGCAGCGAGGAATTTTCAAGGACAACCTCAAAGAAGATATGATCCTTACTCTAATACTTACAATCCAGGATGGAGGGATCATCCTAATCTGAGCTACGAAGGAAACAGGCCACCAATGCCGAATGCTTTTCCAAATCGACAACAAGGTTTTCAACAAGCTCAACAGCAGTACCCACCTCGACAAGCAGCACCTACAAAGTCTGATGCATCTTTGGAGGATATGTTTAAGGCTCTCATGAACTAGACCCAACAGTTCCAACAAGATACAAAGGCTTTCCTGAACTAGTTCCAGCAAGAGACAAGGACTTCCATTCATAGCTTGGAAAATCAAAACGAGCCAATTAGCAACCATAGTTGGACGATTGGATTCTCAAGGCTCGGGGAAGTTGCCCTCTCAAACGATGATCAATCCGAGAGAAAATGCAAGTGCCATTACATTAAGGAGTGGAAAACAAATGGACACACCAAGGGCTACGGTTGAATTTGATGAGGTTAAGGCGAAGGAAGAGGCAGAAATTTCAAAGGTACTCCCTAAATCTCCTATTCAGCTTAAGTCTAACCCTTTACCTTTTCCTCCTAGGAATCTTAGAACTTCTAAGAAGGACGAGCAAGAGAAAGAGATTCTGGAAACCTTTAGAAAGGTAGAGGTGAACATTCCTTTATTAGACGCAATCAAGCAAGTGCCAAGGTATGCAAAATTTTTCATGGAATTATGCACTAATAAAAGGAAATTACAAGACAATGAAAAGGTAACAATTGGACATAATGTATCTGTGGTTCTGCAAAGAAAAATGCCCCCAAAATGTAAAGATCCGGGTATGTTTACCATTCCCTGCAAGATAGGTAATACCAGGTTTGAGAGAGCTATGATAGATCTAGGAGCATCAATTAATGTTATGCCACTCTCTATTTATGCTTCTTTGCATCTAGGTCCTTTGAAAAACACTGGTGTCATTATCCAATTAGCTGATCATACTAACACGTACCCTGAAGGGGTAATTGAGGATGTATTGGTGCAGGTGAATGAACTAATATTTTCCATAGATTTTTATATTGTGGACATAGAGGACGATACATCTCCAAATTCGGCTCATATCTTGTTAGGGAGGCCATTCTTGAAAACAGCAAGAACGATGATTGATGTGCACAATGGGACCTTGACCATGGAATTTGACGGCGAAAAGATTCAATTCAACATTTACGAGGCCATGAGGTACCCTAGTGATGTCAATTTCATTTTTTCTATTAATGTACTTGATTCCTTGGTGCAGAAATCTTTCAACCACATACACATGGAAACCTTGGAGGATGCTATCACGAATAGTTTGGAGCTGGAAGCGGAAGACGAGATTGAACAAAATCCGGACTTAAAGGATACTATAGCTGCATTACAATCTTTACGGAAAATTTTAGATAAGTATGCCGTTTCATCCATTCAACTACCGGTGACTCATGAAAAGTTGTTACTGTCTGTTGTACAGGCTCCGAGGTTGGAATTAAAGCCCCTACCAATCCATTTGAAATATGCATATCTAGGGCAAGAGGAAACACTGCCAGTGATAATTGCAAATAATCTAACCAAAGTCCAAGAGGAAAAGTTGCTTAGAGTCTTAAGGGACCACGTACAAGTCTTTCGTTGGACAATTGCAGACATCAAAGGTATTAGCCCAGCTGTGTGTATGCATCGCATTCTTCTGGAAGAGGGAGCCACCCTAAAGCGAGATGCATAACGCAGACTGAATCCACCCATGATGGAGGTTGTGAAAAAAGAGATTCTGAAATTACTCGATGTAGGTATTATCTACCCTATTTCAGATAGTCCATGGGTCAGTCCACTTCAGGTAGTTCCTAAGAAAGCTGGCATAACTGTCGTTAAAAATGATAATAATGAGTTAGTGCCTACTCGTCTGCAAACAGAATGGAGAGTGTGTATTGATTATAGGAAGTTGAATGCCGTAACTAGAAAAGATCATTTCCCTCTCCCTTTTATTGACCAAATGTTAGAGAGATTAGCAGGCCACATTTATTATTGCTTCCTAGATGGTTTTTCGGGTTATAACCAAATTGTGATTGCACCTGAAGATCAAGAAAAGACCACTCTCACATGCCTATTCGGTACATTTGCATACCGTAGGATGTCCTTCGGACTTTGTAATGCATCCAGTACATTTCAACGATGCATGATGAGTATATTTTCCGATCTTCTTGAACATTGCATTGAAGTATTTATAGATGATTTCACAATTTATGATGATTCGTTAGATGCATGCTTAGGTAATTTAACTCGTGTGTTGGATAGATGCTTAGAGACTAATCTTGTTCTTAATTGGGAAAAATGTCATTTTATGGTAGAATAGGGTATCGTCCTAGGTCATATAGTTTCAGCTAAGGAAATAGAAGTGGATAAAGCTAAGATAGAAATTGTTGCTGCTTTACCTTACCTCGCAAGCGTGCGGGAGATTCGTTCTTTTCTTGGTCATGCAGGTTTCTATCGAAGATTTATCAAGGACTTCTCCAAAATAGCTATGCCGTTGTGTAAGTTGCTGCAAAAAGAGGTAGAATTCCAGTTTGACGATGAGTGCAAAGGGGCGTTTAATAAATTAAAGACGTTATTGACCTCCACACCGGTGATACAACCACCAAATTGGACTTTACCCTTCAAAAGCATGTGTGACGCCAGCAACTATGCAGTAGGGGCTATTTTGGGCCAACGAATTGACAAAGCTGCACATGCCATCTATTATGCTTCTCGGACATTGAATGCTGCTCAGATTAACTATTCCACAACAGAAAAAGAATTATTATCTGTTGTTTTTCCTTTAGACAAATTTAGATCTTATCTTCTAGGTACTAAAGTCATAGTTTATTCTGATCATGCTGCTCTCAGGTATCTGCTTACAAAGAAGGACTCCAAACCAAGGATCATACGATGGATCCTGTTGCTCCAAGAATTTGACTTGCAAATAAAGGACAAGAAAGGAGCAGATAATTTAGTGGCAGATCACTTAAGCAGGTTGCTGAAAAGATGAAGAAGCACTTTCACTGCAAGATTCCTTTCCAGATGAACATTTATTCTCCGTTGATAAGGCTGCACCCTGGTACGCAAACATTGTTAATTATTTAGTCAGCGCTTATATTCCTAGTGAGTTCTCTAAAATGTAGAAAGAGAAGCTTAAGAGTGATGTGAAATGGTACATATGGGATGATCCATACTTGTGGAAATTATGTGCTGACCAGGTAGTTAGACGATGTATCCCTAACTCTGAGTTTTCATCCATTTTAACTTTCTGTCATTCTTACGCTTGTGGGGGTCATTTTGGACCAAAACGAACAGCTCGTAAAATTTTAGAATGTGGTTTCTTTTGGCCTAGTATTTTTAAAGACTCCTATCTATTTTGTAAATCATGTACTAATTGTCAAAAGACCGGAAACATATCCAGTAGAAATCAAATGCCACAAACCCCTATTTTGGTTGTTGAAATTTTTGATGTTTGGGGCATTGATTTTATGGGGTCATTTCCTGTCTCTTATGGTAATGTTTACATTCTTCTGGCTGTTGACTATGTTTCCAAATGGGTGGAGGCTAAAGCCACAAAGACTGACGATTCTAAAGTTAAATTTTGTCAAATCTAACATATTTGTCAGGTTTGGAACTCCAAAGGCTATCATTAGCGATAAAGGAACGCACTTTTGCAATAGGACATTAACAGCACTTTTCAAGAAATACAATGTCATGCACAAAGTTTCAACGGCTTACCATCCGCAGAGCAATGGCCAAGCAGAGGTCTCAAACCGTGAGGTCAAGTCCGTTTTGGAGAAAGTCGTTCAGCCTAACAGAAAAGATTGGAGTCTGAAACTAGAAGATGCATTATGGGCCTATCGCACTGCATAAAAAACTCCTATCGGAATGTCACCGTATCGGATCGTCTTCGGAAAGTCATGTCATCTACCAGTCGAGCTAGAACATAAGGCTTTTTGGGCCATTAAAGAATGCAACTGGAGCATGACTGAAGCTGGCGAGCATAAAAAGTTGCAATTACAAGAGTTAGAAGAACTACGCAATGAGGCTTATGAAAGCTCCAAATCAAGGAAAAGACAAAAGCATTTCACGATAAATAGATTTTGAGAAAAACGTTTGTACTTGGTCAGAAAGTCCTTTTGTACAATTCCCGCTTGAAACTGTTTCTAGGAAAGCTGCGTTCTCGGTGGGAAGGGCCCTTTGTGATTGTTCACATTTCCTCTCATGGTGCGATTGAGATTAACGACCCACGCACGGGAAGATTATTTAAAGTGAACGGTCATCGGCTTAAACCGTTCTATGAAGGATATCAAGTGGAGGACGTCGACCTCGTGGAATTGTTGGACCCCGTTTATCAGACTTGAGTAGCAACATGTCGAGCGAACGACATTAAACAAACGCACTTTTCGGGAGGCAAGCCGACTTTAAATTAGTCATTTCATGCGTCTTTCAAATTTTACGTCTTTTAGTTAAACTTGAGTTAATTTAGGATTTCAAAGTTGTTGATTTTATTTAGCTTAGGATATATTACGCCATGTTAGCCATTCTAATCCTTGGGAATTTTTATTTCATTCTAGGTAATGGTGAAATACATTGCACAGACTAGCAGCGAAAATATAAAAGAAAAGAAGCAAATTTTCAGCAAAATAGTGCACGGCCCCGGCCAGACTTTTGCCTAGCCATTCACGGCCCGGGCCAAAAGCTTGCTGCCTTACCTGGCCCCAGCCAGATTTTTACCTAAGAATGAATGGCCCCGGCCAAAACCTTGCAGCCACAGATGGCCCCGGCCGGATTTAAGCCTAGGAATTCTCGGCCCCAGCCGGCTACTCGCAGACAAACTTGGCCCCAGCCAAAACCTTACAGCCATACACGGCCCCGACCGGCTTTATGCTTAAAAAAACACGACACCAGCCGTAAGGTTGCAGCCAAACTTGGCCCCGGCCAGAATTCTTGCACAAAAACCGCGGCCCCGGCCGTGAACGACAACTCAGTTTTTTTTTTAAAATCCACGGTTCGGTCGCGATTGGGTCCAACATATTAAACTTCCCAGCCTAGCCAAACCCCCAAATACAAACTCTTACTATCAACCCTTGTGTGTGTGTGAATTCAACATATCAACTTAGTCAAAATTCTGATACAACTCATGAACCAATATGACAAATAAAAGATATCACCTCAGAATTTTAATCCCCTCTATACTTGTCTTCACATTTTTTCCATTTTTTTTCTTCATTTTACGAGTGCGTTTTACGCTCCATCTCGTGTAATATTAACTTAGCATGTGCAATGTCCATTTTTCTTAGGCTTTTCAAAATTACCCATTTAGCGAACTTTCCACCAGTGACTCCCAAACCAGTTGGCTTTAGGGCACTGAGTGTAGAGACACTCCTAAGAACTTACTTGTTCAAGCAATAGAGGCCAGAAAAATAGACTAGCTAAGGTTCTGCTCATATCTGTCTACTTTTCTTTTATTATTATTTTTTTCACAATTAAGACAAACATCGAAGCAATTATGTATTTAGCCCTTTATATCGTACGATCCAACATAGTATAGAGGTCACCACTATCTTTAATTAGCATCTAATCCATTACATTGAACCAAAACTCAACTGACTTAATATATCGAATGTGCAATGAAAAATTAAGGGTCTCAAGTTCAATAAAACTAGCAAATAGTTAGAATTTCCAACTTAGCAGTCCTTATCCATTTTACTTAAAATCATTACAAAATTCATGCATAATCAAAAATCCAACATATCACCAATTTCTCTTACTATCAACCCTTGTGTGTGTGTGAATTCAATATATCAACTTAATCAAAATTCTGATACAACTCATGAACCAATATGACAAATAAAAGATATCACCTCAGAATTTTAATCCCCTCTATACTTTTCTTCACATTTTTTCCATTTTTTTTCTTCATTTTACGAGTGCGTTTTACGCTCCATCTCGTGTAATATTAACTTAGCATGTGAAATGTCCATGTTTCTTAGGCTTTCCAAAATTATCCATTTAGCGAACTTTCCACCACTAACTCCCAAACCAGTTGGCTTTAGGGCACTGAGTGTAGAGACACTCCTAAGGGCTTACTTGTTCGACCAATAAAGGCCACAAAAATAGACTAGCTAAGGTTCTGCTTATATCTGTCTACTTTTCTTTTATTATTATTTTTTTCACAATTAAGACAGACAACGAAGCAACTATGTATTTCACCCTTTATATCGTACGATCCAACATAGTATAGAGGTCACCACTATCTTTAATTAGCATCTAATCCATTAAATTGAAACAAAACTCAACTGACTTAATATATCGAATGTGCAATGAAAAATTAAGGGTCTCAAGTTTAATAAAACTAGCAAATAGTTAGAATTTCCAACTTAGCAGTCCTTATCCATTTTACTTAAAATCATTACAAAATTCATTAGATTTTTATCATCGGCCATCATTAAATTTCATGCATCAATTACCGCTCAAGTTATGCGAGGAAATATGATCCTACATGCATGCAACAAACTAATTAACACTAAATATAAAAAGAAAAATATTTTTGTGAATTTTTAAATTTAAATTTTTTTTTTTAATTTTTGTTTTTAAATAGTTGTGTTTAAACTGAGATATGCTAAAACAACTAAACAATGTCCTAAAATATACAAAAACAATCCTAAACGACTATATATATATGCAACATAATGTTCCTAAACTACTATATATATATATGCAGACTAGAGTATTTTCCACCCCAAACTCGAATCAAACAATGTCCTCATTGTTAAAGAAATAAAGAACTAAAGAAATAAGAACAAGAGGACTCCCCTGATAGGTCAATCGTCATGCTCGACCTCCTCGTCATGGTCATCAGGAGGTGGGTACACCGGCAATGGCTGTGGCTCAGGGAAAGGAACTAGATCGGCCGTCGGATTCATCCTCACGAACATCTCAGTCAAAGCCATGTTAAAATTAGTCTGAGAAGCAAACATATGAGCTTGTCTTTCAGCGAGTCGTGTAGTCTGTCTTTCTAAGCGGCCCATCCGATTATCGACCCACAACTGTAAATTTCGGAGCTGAGAGCTGAATTTTGCCTTGCGTTGAACGCCAGAAGTAGACGGTTCACCAGTTTCAGCAACAGGGTCGTTGTGGATAATAAAACCTAACCCACGGGGATGCGATTCACCTTCGTCCCATACTTTATAGCGCACAATCAAGCCATGATCCAACAAAATTAACGGCTGCTACAAGGACTCATCCGTCCCCCATTTAACGCCTGCTCGCCTACATAAACCACAAATGAGCGAGGGATGTGGCAAACCAGTCTGAGTAGGACCGCGCAGATTCTTCCTAATTGACGCCTCAATCACATCGCCCACATTAATCTGTTTGCCCGTCACAATAGCATACAACAGTACTATCCGTTCTTTCGTTACATCAATGACGTGCGTAGACAGCATAAACTTGGCACAGATAAAGGCATACCAGATTTTTCCATAACGGCTTAAATAGTTAAAGGGGAATATCCTAGAACCCTGAGTGCCTCTAGTTGTCCAAACTGTCCCAGGCTTGCACAATTCGCGTACGATCGTGTCGTAATTCGAATTCTCGAGAACAAACTTCGCATATTGGCAAAAGACAGGCGGCCACAAGTTAAAAAACTTATTAATCGTGGCGCCACTAAAAGAGACCAACTTGCCCCGAATCATAGCGGTACAACGCGATGTATCCTCAGCATTCACATAAAATTCCTTTACAATGGATATCACCGCGGGATCCGGTTGATCTGTGAACGAGTCCCAACCACGCTCCATTATCATACGAGCCATATCGCCATCTACTAGCTCCTCGGGACGAAGACCGCGCTCAGGAGTTAGAGCTTTACCCATTAAATAAAAATCAAATTTGTCCGCCGCCTCGGCACTAACAAACTTTTTCTTATCAAAAGCACGAGAGGGCGGTGTGGAACTTTCACCCCGTTGTCGTTTTGGTGGCATACTGAACACAAATGCAAGTCCCCAACTCTCAATATCCCACCAAGAATATGGAGCACAAGCCTAACAATCGAAATATCATAAAACGGACAAGTGGTGTCTTTGAGGCAATAAAACAAACACTTGGTGGGCACTCTTTTTTCTCCCCCAAACTCAAAGCATACCCGCGAGGTCTAACAATGGCACCACAGCAGGCTTTCCTGTGACACACCACACGAACACCCGAAACCCCCAAACCCCTCCAGTTGACCAACACAAACCAACTGGGTATTCAAAAGACACACGAAAAGGAAGCAAAAAGCGAATGGGAAACCAACGGAACGTAGTACCTGAATTAGTAGGGGACGAACTCACGCGTCCCAAATTGGAGCCCTGCTATGGGAGAGTGGAACCCCTCGTGGCAGATGGAAAAAACTACCATATGTGGCATAATCGAGCCCTCGTCGTGGAAGAGGAGAAAACCTCTCGGTCAGAATGGATGGAGGTGGCTGAGGGAATGTATGGCGTGAAGGAATGTGGACGGAAGTAGGACGGAATCCAGATGGGAGATGGATTTGGAGTGGAGGAAGAGAGATGGTCTTGGTTGGGTGGGTTATGTTATATTTAGTGTTAATTAGTTTGTTGCATGCATGTAGGATCATATTTCCTTACATAACTTGAGCGGTAATTGATGCATGAAATTTAATGATGGCCGATGATAAAAATCAGATGAATTTTGTAATGATTTTAAGTAAAATGGATAAGGACTGCTAAGTTGGAAATTCTAACTATTTGCTAGTTTTATTGAACTTGAGACCCTTAATTTTTCATTGCACATTCGATATATTAAGTCAGTTGAGTTTTGGTTCAATGTAATGGATTAGATGCTAATTAAAGATAGTGGTGACCTCTATACTATATTGGATCGTACGATATAAAGGGTGAAATACATAATTGCTTCGATGTTTGTCTTAACTGTGAAAAAAAATAATAATAAAAGAAAAGTAGACAGATATGAGCAGAACCTTAGCTAGTCTATTTTTGTGGCCTCTATTGGTCGAACAAGTAAGCCCTTAGGAGTGTCTCTACACTCAGTGCCCTAAAGCCAACTGGTTTGGGAGTCACTGGTGAAAAGTTCGCTAAATGGGTAATTTTGAAAAGCCTAAGAAAAATGGACTTTGCACATGCTAAGTGAATATTACACGAGATGGAGCGTAAAACGCACTCGTAAAATGAAGAAAAAAAATGGAAAAAATGTGAAGACAAGTATAGAGGGGATTAAAATTCTGAGGTGATATCTTTTATTTGTCATATTGGTTCATGAGTTGTATCAGAATTTTGATTAAGTTGATATATTGAATTCACACACACACAAGGGTTGATAGTAAGAGAAATTGGTTATATGTTGGATTTTTGATTATGCATGAATTTGAAATTTTGCTGAATTATTACTTAAGGATCTTTAAGGCTGGATTTTCATGAATTATGTTGATTTATTGCTCAACACATTAGTTGGACATGCCTAGGCATTCTTGTAGTTGTTTTTTCTTGTTCTTGTTTTTGCTTGAGGACAAGCAAAGTCTTAAGTTTGGGGGTATTTGATGAGTGTAGTTTATACTTACGAATCGAATGTTCTTGGTCTTAATAAATTGCTATCATTGAGTATGTTTAGGGGCATTTTACTTGTTTTTATGTTTCTATTGCAGAAAATGGCTTTGGAGGGTCAAAACTGTAAAAACAGAGCTTAATGGCAATTTTGTAAATTATGAACAGTAGCCGTGGTCGGGGCCAGATTTTGCAGTGCAATCCGCGGCTGGGGCCGTGGTCGGCAGATTTAAATTAAAAGATCCGTGTGTTTCCAGAAGTTGAGCTAAAGAAGGATTGTAATGTTGCTGGGAGTTAGGAGCTTTTAGGAGAGGTATTAGAGATATAAATAGATGAGATTAGGATGGTTTTAACACAACTTTGAGAGGAAGATTTTCATTGAAGGTTAATTGGCGTTTTTGACTATGTCAGGCTAAGTTCTTTATTTTCAGTTCTAAGGGATGTTGAAGCTTATTTATTATTTATGAATTAATTGAGTTATTAGTATTTCTTCCTTCATCTGTGGAGTTTATTCTTGATAATCTATTAGAATTGCTTAATGATAATTGGTTTGATTAATTTGATAAGGGCCCATTGAATTGATTTGATTATTATCGTATGCTAGATTAAGGTATAATATTAAGCAAATGATGTTATATCTGATCATAAGTAGCGAATAGTGACATTTGATTGTGGTCAAGCTTTTGAATAGTGCTATGATATCAAGAAGACAGGTTAAATAATCTGCGATTGTACGATTATTGCTTGGAATAACCTAATTCCCTAATTTTTAATGCTATTGTCATATTAAATCTAGACTGATAGTTCTAGGTTGTATGATAATTAGGGTGTAGTGGGGGCGATCGTCACATTAGATTTAAAACTTAAGGGGAATTTCGGGTAACGCGGACCGTGGTTACCTAGGGTTATTAATTTCATTGAAGGAAAGATATTGATTGACTTATGTAACGACCCCGAAATTCGACCAACTTTATTCCCTTAAATGTTTGTATTTATTATACATTATCTTTCTTTACGTCCAAATTTCGGTCCGTTAATAAATCTTTAAACACCATAATTAATCCATTAATTGGTTTTAAAATCAACAATTACCAAATTTCCGTATAATTTTTTTTCCCTCTTTTTCAATTCAATCCTTGTATTAAAATATTTGGATATTTAAAATCCTTACATTTTGATCCTAGTCCCTAGATCGCAACCTTAACTTTTTCTTTCTATTACCCGTGTCATAATGCTCACATTCAAATAAAATAGTTTTTATTTTCATACAAATATTCCTCTTTGCATCGTTCATAATCAAACGTATAATAATTTTCTAACGTAACAATTAATTTTAACATTCACGGTTCACAATTTAACACTACTCGTCCTATCCGGATCCAACATAGATGTACATACAAAATATTCATGTAACCTTGACAAACTATCCACATTGAATCATAATATAAACATATAATAATAACGTTCACAACCTTTTAGGAAAATTCGTCCCTACATAATCTGATATTCTTGAAATTCATTTCTTAACCTGCAAAAGTTTATTTTAAGCAAGTAATGAGCACCACGGCTCAGCAAGTTCAACAGTTTATACTTCACGTAGCACATACCTTATCATGCTTGGTGTGTGTCATGCATTACGTGTTGTGCCTCTACTATAACAATATATCTCATATCATTGTACAAAGTTCACATAGTCGTCATATTATCCACAGATCACATAACACATAATTTATATGCATTTAAATATCATCATATCATAACAGTCAACATTTAACATTTAAGGACTGAAGAACTTGCCTGTATGGTAGAATTAATAAATTGATAGCTCAAACATTTTACTCGATCAACCTTCCTTGAAGTTAATCCTTCCTCTTGATGGCACCTTTCTCTCTCTTAGTAGCCATGGTGGTTTTCTGGCAAGGGTGGTGGGGTTTCGGTGGAAGAGCAGAGAGAGAGAGTTTTGTTTGTTGGTTTTTCTTCTTTTTTTTTCCTTGTTTTCTTTTTCTCTTTTTATAAGGCTTGCGTGTTAATTAATTTTTAACCACTCTTCATGTCCACTGACTTTGGCCAATTCTCTCGAACGTTCCACAAAATCATTCATGCAAAAAATTTAATTATTTTTATACATTACGCAATTATATCGTGTAATAAATATTTTATATAATAAATATAAAATATTTATTTTAATTCACTAAAATTCATATTATGATTTATAAATAATATTAACACCTCTTTTAGGTACTTTTCTTGACAAATTTTGTACACGCATAATGACATGCATGTAATTATGTGAGATAATTTATACCTCCAAAAATCATAAAATAATTCATAAAACATATAAAAATTATTTTTAATAATTTTTCACTTCATTACTTGGACAACATGTTACATTAACATGTTCACATTTCTGAAATATTATCCTTCATAAAAGTCATAACGATTCAATTATGCGTAAACATAATTTTTAATGAATTAAAACATTCCTTTTTCCTCATTTAATTTCATTTCTTTACATTTCACATTAATTATATAATTTAATATTATATAATTTATGTAATTATATTCTCCTATTAAATAATTTCTTAAATTCCTCCATAATTATTAATTAACTATATAATCAATAATTATATATTCATTAACTCTCTCATTATTTTAATATTCTTATATAAATTATATAATTATCCTTATATAATTAGAATTTCCTTTATACATCACTTTTATATAAATTATATAATTTATATAATTACATTTCTTCTCAATCCATTTCTAAATTTCCACCATAATTCTTAATTAAATCTAAAATCAATAATTGCAATTTTATTAACTTCCCCATTCGCTTTTCATTTAAAATTGGATTAATTCAATTATTAATCCCTTAATTTTAATAATTAATGGAATTTATAATTATCAACATATATATATATATATATATATATATATATATATATATATATATATATATATATATATATACACACACACACACACACACACACACACACAAATGTATATATATACATATCTAATTTCATATATTTCACATTACCACATAACCTCAATTAAATTATAATTTATGCATTTCCATAATAATTTTATTGCCTTTTACAAGAAATTTCTCTTATTCTTCATAAATTATTTTTAAACAATTTATTTACTTTTCAATTATTTTAAATTAACACAATTCGTCATAATCGTTGTACAGATTTAATTTACTAATTAAATCTTATCACATACCTTAAATCACATAAAATAATAATTAATTTAAACAACCTTGATAATTTTATCAATTAAATTCTCATTTAATATTATTAAAGAAATCCTGGAAATTCGGATCCTCACAACTTAGTTATATCATATTTATGAAAAGATGATACTGAACTGAAGAACTGAAGTCTGCAAATCATTGGATAATTTTAATTAATATTTCTTGTTTCATATTAGAATCATAGTTTCAAAACTCCCCTTTTTATTATTACTTGTTATTTACTGTTAGAAGCAATCGGATAAATCATAAATAATACACTTCCCGTGGGTTCGACTCTTGCTTGCCATGATACCAATTTTATGTTGATAGAGTGAAAGTAAGGAATAATTTTGGAGTGATAACGACAGCTTCCAAAGGGGGCCCCACATGGGGTGGCTTGATTTTGTAATGTTGCTTCTTACACACTTCTTTCCATAATTGGCCAACCACCCTAGTCATTCCAATTGGTCATTCATGCAATAGTAACCTCACTTACACTCCTAATTTCACCAACACAAGATAATTAGTAGATTAATGAGGGATTAGTAATGTGCTATATATAGAGTGCTACTCTTAGTTGTTATGTTGGTTAGTTCATTGTAGCATTTCCTAGAGAGAAAATAAAGAGCATTTTCAAGATAGCAAGAAAGAATACACCTGCGAGTGTGAGAAATTTCTACAATAAGGGCTTGGTGAATGTCAAGTAGCATCATCACATACTTTGGTAGGAGAAGAAGAAGAGCACACAAATCTCAAAGGTTTAAAAGTGCTCTAACCTTCCTATATTTCATTTTTGTAGCCTAGATCAATTTTGAATGGTTAAAATCTATTTTTAACCGATTAAAACTTGTTTTGATGGTCTAGAAGTCTTAAACTATGTTATATATGTATATTCATAGTTTGATGTGTTTAAATCATGTTATGATATATGTGGTATGCAAATAAATGGAAGAAAATTCCATATTGTGTTACCGATAAAACCCTAGATGGTTTGATCTTAAATTTCTTGTCAAAACGTTTTCAAAAATCTGATCGAAACATGAAATATTGTAAAACAAGAAATTAGGAAGACAACAACACTAAGTTGGTGTCATTTGGATGTGTAGAGTTTATTTTATTCAAGTTTGAACCATTAAAACCAAGGATTTGTGAAGTTAGTTTTCACTTTGTCCATGTGAGCAGTTTTTAGTCCAGTTCCGTTTGGAATTTGGATTTGTCATCTAAATAGAAGTTGTAGAGGAGAAAATTCTAATGAGAATGAACTTAAGAATCACCCCAAGATGTTTTAAAATGAAAAATTTATGGCTATCGGAGCGTCGGAGGGTCTGACAGCCCAAACAGTGAAAAGTTACTGCATGGCTGGGGCGGCCGCGCCACCTTGCTGGGCGGCCTCGCCACTCCCGCAATTTTTTTTTAGTGATGTTTTTTTGTCCGGGTCGGGTTGGTTCGGTCCAGGTCGATCCGAGTCGGATTTTTATAAAAAATTAAGTTCATATAAGTGTAAAATGAGTGTATTTGTATAATAAACTAATATATGGAGTTTATTAATAAGTGATTAGAATATTATTAAAAAAGTAATAATATTATATAATAAATAAAATATTATTAAATAATTAATAATAGTAGATAATGAATGAAATATTATTAAATGGTTAATAATATTAATATGTGATTAAAATATTATTAAATGAATAATAATATTAGAAAGTTAATAAAAATATTAGTAAAAGATTAATAATATTAGTAGAGGATTAAAATATTATTAATAATAATATTAGAAAGTTATTAAAATATTATTATATTATTAATAATATTAATAGAGGATTAAAATATTATTAAATGAATAATAATATTAGAAAGTTATTAAAATATTATTAAATTATTAATAATATTAATAGAGGATTAAAATATTATTAAAAGGATAATAATATTAGAAAGTTAATAAAATATTATTAAATTATTAATAATCTTAATAGAGGATTGAAATATTATTAAATGGTTAATAATATTAATAAGAGAATAAAATATTATTAAATGATTAATAATATTAACAAATGATTAAAATATTATTAAAGGATTAATAATATTATTTGAAGTGTAAAATATTATTAAATGATTAATAATATTTATAAGTGATTGAAGATATTATTTAATAAATAATATTATTAAGGGTAAGACATTATTAAATTATTAATAATGTTAATATGTGATTGAAATGTTGCTAAATAATTGTAATATTGATGAGGGAATAAAATATTATTAAAATGATTAATGGTATTCATAAACAATGAAAATATTACTAAATGATTAATAATATTTAATTGAAGATTATATATTATCAAAGGTGATAATATTATGATGTAATTAGGTGATAGTTATGTGATTAAAAATATTATCAAATGATTGATAATATTATTAAGAGTTTTAAGGTTATGATTAAGAGTTAGATGATTTAAGACATATATGGTAAGGTTATTAATGTTAAATAAATCTGTATGTGTTATGCTAATTGGAGGATTAATGTTGTTGAATGTTAGGTCATCCAAATGAAGTTAATTTAAGTTGAATAGCGGTAGTCAGTGAAACAGACAAGTTTCTCTGAACCTTAACTTGTATTTATTTAACAAGTTATTTATGTAGAAGTTGGAATTTATTTCAAAATGCATGATGAAATAATTATTAAGAATTATTTTATATCTATATTATTATTGACAATCGCACTTATGTGCATTTGCATGATTGTTCACGATATGAACTATTTAAAGAGAAATATCTATGTCATTTGTTTCAGCTAGATATTGCATGTGTTATTATGTCTATTCTTATTATGAAATATTTTAAGTGAGGGTTCTATGCCAATTGTTTCGGTTAGACCATATACGTTTTAAATTCATAAATCTGAATATTATTAAAGTTAGTCCAAACCATATTGTGGTGGTGCGGAATCTGATGGGATAAGCTGAAATGAACAGAGCATTATAAGCGAATAAGCTTACAGTCGGATGAAACATTCCCGATCAAAACGAACTAGATGGTTATAGTGTGCACTCTATAAACGTACGATAGGCTGATCACCTAGAGTACCCATCACCAGATATTACAATTGAAATGATTGTTAATATTCAAAACGAACTGACAGCCTTCTGTCTACAGGGTATTGTAAATACTCAAAACGTATGTTCATGGTCTTGTGACCCTTTCAGCATGATGAAGTAGTATGTTAAATCAATTGAATTTGTTATTCAAAGTTGCATGTCTTCACACTTAGTGTATATTATTGAAGTTTCCAGAGCTAAATCTTTTTCATTCATAATATATCTTTTACAAAGTAGTTGTTCACCCTTGCTATATCATGAAATATTTTCAGTTAAGCCGAGTGATCTAAGGAGTACCACGGCAAAGGAAAGATGAACGAGTAGAAGTAATTAGTTCGTACTATATGTGTAAACCTTTTGTATTATAAGATAATGATGATGTATTAAGATTAGTGGAACCTGGGGTTGAAGGTACGTTTTGTAATAAAATTATGTATGTTTTCCGTGAGTTATTGAAGTTTTTGTTTATGAATGTTTGTTAAGTGATGAATAGTGAGCACCAAACCCGAGCTTCAAGCGACCCGGATTTGGGGGCATCACAGCATCCAAGCTTAGAAGGTTTAAAAGTGCTCTCTTCTTTATATCTCTTCATTTCTATGGTTAATATTCACTGTAGAAATATTTTTCATGGTTGGTTGTGGGAGAAATTTATTTTTGATGGAGCTATGGTGAGCTCGAAGGTATAAGGATGGAGATTTATTGGTGAATAGGTGTAAGTAGGTTTCCATTTATGCTTAATGTAGTTTATATGGTCAAAATATATTTTTAACGGTTCAAAACCTAATTTGATGCTCTATAATGTTAGGTCTTGGATATATAAGAAGATTCATGGTTTAGTATGTATAATATGTGTATAAATGTATTTAGTATGTAAATAAATTGAAGATAAGTGCATACAGAGCTTTACCGGTAAAATCCTAACTAGTTATGTGCTATAAATAAAAGTAGTTTGAAATGTACAAGTTGGTTATTTGATTTTTAAGGCTAAAAAGTTATATTTATGAGTTATAAAGATAAACTAACTTGAATCTCTCAAAAATATAAGAAAATGAGGAAGTTATGGAGTTTACCGCAAAATATGTCGTTTTGAAAACACTAGATGGATCGATCTTAAATTTCATGTCAAAACATTTTCGAAAATGTGATTGATCCATGAAATATTATGTAACAAGAAGTTAGGAAGAAAACAAAACTGATTTGGTGTCATTTGGATGTGTAGATTTCATTTTATGTAAGTTTGAATCAAAAGTGTCAAAATTGAAAAATCTGAAAAATTAGAAAATGTATTTTGCAGACGACGCCAAGACGTCGACTTTAGTACAAAACCCAGTGCCGGGGCGTCGTTCCATTTCCAAAAAAATAATTATTTTTCGGATTGGGTCATGTCGATTTTTGCCAGGTTGGTTCCGATCAGAAATTTTCAAAATATTTTAAAATTAATGATATTATTATTGGACCCAATTAATATAAATTAAATATGGTAGAGGGTTAATTTAATGAGTTAAAGGGAATAAATATTATTAAAATAATAAAATTATTAGAAAATAAATAAAATATTATTAAATGAATAAATAATATTAGAAAATAAATAAAATATTATTAAATGATTAGTAATATTAAGAAATTAATAAAATATTATTAAATGACTAATAATATTAGAAAATAAATAAAATATTATTAAATAAATAATAATATCAGAAAATAAATAAAATATTATTAAATAAATAATAATATTAAGAATTGAACAAAATATTATTAAATAATTAATAATATTAAGAACTTAATAAAATATTATTAAATGATTAATAATATTAAAAAATTATTAAATAAATTATAATATTAAGAAATGACTAAAATATTATTAAATGATTTATAATATTAAGAAATGAATAAAATATTATTAAAGAATTAATAATATTATAAGGTTAATAAAATATTATTAACTAATTAATAATATTAGATAGAATTTTGAACTATATTAAATTATTAATATAGGTTGTATGTGATTAAAATATTATCAAATGATAATAATATTTCTTAAGTGTTTAATATACCCTTTATTATTTAATTATGTGATTAAGTGTTAATAAATTAAGATGTACAAAGATTATCATATGAATTTGGATATGATACTAATTGAAAGATCAACTTGATTAATTGTTAAGTCTGTTCAAATGATATTAGATTGTATTGGTTAGCTGTAATCAACAATCGAGGTAAGTTTCCTACTCCTAAACTTGTATTTATTTTGCAAGAGATTTAAGTGGTTTAATTATT
The DNA here is from genome assembly GCA_947179155.2 of Hedera helix. Classification (NCBI taxonomy): domain Eukaryota; kingdom Viridiplantae; phylum Streptophyta; class Magnoliopsida; order Apiales; family Araliaceae; genus Hedera; species Hedera helix. Next base: position 15,195,561 of record OX359270.1, on the reverse strand, counting down.
TAAAAATTAATCCACATCTATATTGTTTATGTATTCACACATAGTGCATTTGAAGCTTTATAGTTCATTTGATTCAATAACTGTTTAAGAATGTCTAATCTAATTATTTCAGTTAGACACTACATGAATAAATTCATTAACTTGAATATTGTTAAAAAAACTTATCCAAACCATTAGTTGGTGCAAATTCTTATAGTAAGACTGAGAACGAACAACCTTAAATAAGGGGATTATATTCGAAAAACCGACCTTTGCGTAAGATGTCTAAATGTTATGCATATATATGGGGTACAAGAGGTTGATCCTCTCGAATACCAAAACACTGAAAATGTCAGATACATATCTGATTTACCTTAAGTATTTATTCATAGTACTTAGAGGCCACTCAGCAGTAAATATTCAATCATTTCTTTTAAACTGAAATTTAACTCTTGTTCTTTCATAATTATTATATATTGTTGAAATCTTTGAAGTTAATATCCATTCAATCATGATATATCTGGTATTAATTGTTGTTAAACTTGTTGAGCAAGCTAGTTGTTCACCCTTGCTATATCATGACCTATTTTTTCGTTAAGCCCGAATACTGCAGGAAGGACAAGGGCAAGGGAAAGGTCAAAGCGTAGAATTATCATGTTATTAGTATAATAGTTTAATGTTATTTAAATATTGTAATTTTTTTGTGAATTCCTTAAGATATGTATAATGTATGTTAAGGTTAAAAGATATTGGGATTGTATTTTCTTTTATAAAAAATAGTGATGTATTATTCCGTTAAGATTAATGAAGACTATGTTGTTAGTTGTTATTATGTATTGGATTGTAAGCAGGCAATGGAACCCGAATTTGGGGGCATCACTAGTTGCTATCAAAGCTGTAGGTAGGGGTGTAAACGGATATAAACGGATACGGATATAGTAGTATTCATATCTGTATCCGAAAAATTAATTCGCTATCCGTATCCGTATCCGGTATCCAACGAATTTTAAAAATCATATCCGTATCCGGTATTCGAAAAAATATCCGAATACGGATAATATCCGTAATAATAATAATAATAATAATAATAATAGTAATAATAATAATAGTAATAATAGTAATAATAGTAATAATAATAATAATAATAATAATGATGATAATGATGATGATGATAATAATAATAATAATAATAATAATAATAATAATATGATAATAATAATAATAATAATAATAATAATAATAATAATATTATTATTATTATTATTATTATTATTATTATTATTATTATTATTATCATCATCATTATTATCATTTTATTATTATTATTATTACTATTATTACTATTATTATTATTATCATCATTACTATTATTATTATTATTATTATTATTATTATTATTATTATTATTATTATTGTTATTGTTATTATTATTATTATTATTGTTGTTGTGGTGGTATGGTGAATTATGGTAATTGTTATTGATAATTGTAAGTTTTGTAAACATGTTTAATTTTTTCTGTATATCTATTTTTAAAAGAAAATTATTTATTATGGTGGTGTGGTGAATTATAATAATTGTTATGTATGATTGTAAGTTATTTAGGTTGTAAAGTGTTCTTAAATATTGAGGTATTTTTTGAATTTTAATCTAATTTTTCGTTGCGTCGTGCCTTCAGGTAAGTGCAATTACTAGTACATATTAATAAATGAATGTTAATTTATTTATTTTTAATAAATGCAATAATCAATAATCTAAATTACAATTCAAATAAGTTTTCATTATTTTTAAAATTCAAAATGAATACTCTACTTATTAATGTTTAGACGTCCATTAATAAATAGATACATATTTTATATATTAATTTGAAATAATACTGTAGTGTGTATGAATATTTATAATATATAATTATAACATTTAAATGATATTTATAACACTTATTAAATGATGTATTTTAGATATATTGTAACACTATATATAACTAGAATAAAGGGGAAAAAATAATAAGTTTTAAAGTATAGTTCATTAATTAATGAATGTTAATTTATTTATTTTTAATAAATACAATAATCAATACTCTAAATTACAATTCAAATAAATTTTTATTATTTTTAAAATCCTAAATTTTACAATAAATGCTCTACTTATTAAAGTTTGATGTCCATTAATAAGATGATGTCCGTTTTATATGTTTAGAGCAATACTGTAGTGTGTATGAATATTTATAATCTATAATTATAACATTTAAATGATATTTATAATATTTATAACACTTGTTAAATGATATTTATAACACTTGTTAAATGATACATTTGAGATATTTTAACTTTATGATAGTAAAAACTCATTAACTATACTTAAATCAATTTATTAATATTATAATAAAAGTGTTATTTTTTACTTTTTAGAAGTGAAATGACATATTTTAAAAATAATTTTCATATGATAGTGAAAACTAATTATTATATTAGGAAGACCACTTAAAACTTAAAAGAAATTATTTTGCTTATTATTATTATTATTATTATATATATATATATATATATATATATATATATATATATATATATATATATATATATAAGTTATTCGGATACGAATTCCGGATACGGATCCGAATTCGGATATCGGATTCCAGATATCCACTATCCGCCGGATATATTTACGGACGAATGTTAAACGAATACGAATACGCCTATATCCGTATTCGTATCCGTTTATTTACGGATACCTTTAAACCGAATACGGATATATCCGTTTTTTTCCGAATGCGAATAATATCCGTTTTTTTCCGAATACGAATGCGAACGAATACGAATTTTTCGGTTACCATTTACAGCCCTAGCTGTAGGTTATAGGAGATGAATTGAGAAAATTCATCATGTCGAAGGGTAACATAATTAAATATATTTTCATGTCATCAATGAATATATTTTATTGCGCTACTAATATAGTTTTGTTTGTGTGATTGTAGGATGCTTGAGATCGGATAGTCTAGTCACACAGCTGAGGAGGATTTCATTGATATCCATATGGTTACTGCACAGTCGCTGGTGGCTGAACCGAGGGAAGATCCTGAGTCTGATCTAGAGATGGAGCATAGAGAGGAATCACTCAGAGCTTGAGTGATGAGGCCTTATAGTGAGGATGAGGCCAAGTCTGAGGAAGAGGAGGGTGAGTCAGCCGAGGATACTGATGGTATGGGCACTACTACCAATGACATCATCGAGGAGCAAACTACCAGGAATGATGAGCTAGAGGGTAAAATCCAGCACTTGGAGGATGAGAATATGACCCACCAGCATATGGAGGATCAGTACAAGGCAGTTGCTTACCAGTTCTCTGGCAAGAACATGGAACTGAAGGAGTAGATAACAGATCTGGAGGAGCAGGTGCAGGGTTATGAGGACTCCGTAGAGCATATTGGGTTGTTAGCCCATCAAATGGTCAATCAGGATGCCGAGCTACAGGCTAAATTAGCAACGACTGAGGCTAGATTAGTAGAGGCTGAGCTGAAGGTTCAGCAGGTAAAGAAAGAGCAAGAGGCCAGTAAGGCCCACTGGCAGGAGGCAATAGAGAATAGGATTGAGATGGAGATTTAGAGGGATGTTACACATGGGCAGATAATGGAGCTGGAGGACGAGATCCGTGAAAAGAGGGTGAAGATCGATATGATCAGTTATGTCTATCACTCTTCATTCGACAGATTTCAGAGCAGGGTGCACCATTACCTAGCTGAGGAGGGTTAGTCCAAGTAGACTATCAGTAAGAGCTTGGTGATGGCCATATAGGATGAGGAGTATGATGATGCAGTTCGTCGGGGGATGCGTAGTCATTAGTATTAATTATTTTATGACATTGTATGTATATAGATACAATAGAACCCAGCTTTTGTTTTGACAGAGGGTTAGTATGTTGTAAATCCCAACTTTAGGAAGTCTGTGGGATATGTTTATGTTAGATCCCATCTTTTGTAGTCTTTCAAAGATAGAGGCATTTATAGTAGTATGCTTGTGATGTAAGGTGCTATGTACTATTATTTTAGCATATGAATATAAATACAGTTATGTTTATATGTGTTGATATGATTATTTGTACCTTAGTTTTAATTGCTTAAGTGATAAAATGAAAGTAAAAATAAAAGACAAGAATAATAACTTAAATTTTCTTTTAAACAGAAAATGTCGCCTCGAAGAAGAAATCAACCGCCACAATCACCACCACCCGCGGAATCAGTAAATGCAGAAGGGGGACCGCCGAACCCAATTCAAGAGTTTATGAAAATGCTAATGGGAGTATTCTACGGCAGAAACGCTAACGCCACAGGAGCACCAAACCTTGCTGCTCCACTAGCTATCTTCAAAGACTTCAAATTAATAGGACCACCCGAGTTTCGAGGAACGACGGATCTGATAGAAGCACAGACCTAGATAGAGGAAATGAAAAAGGTCTTTGAGGTAGCACATGTAGCGGAGGATTAGATGACAACGTTTGCCACTTTTATGATGAAATGGGAGGCAAACTACTTGTGGAAAGCTAACAAAAACATAGCAGAAAAGGGAACTATCACTTGGGCGCGATTTAAGGAACTGTTCTTCGAGAACTACTTTTCGGAGAGCACACAAGCCAGAATGGAAGTTAAATTCTTGGAACTCAAGCAGGGGAACGTGTCAGTAAAAGATTACGCAGCCAAATTCAATGAATTGGCAAGATTCACTCCACATCAGGTAGACACTGAGGTAAGGAGGTTTATGTAATATCCAGGATATTATGACGTGTAAAAAGTTTAAATAAATAAAATGTGTGTATGTTAATTATTTAAACTAGACAATTAATGTGAATTTTGTAAATTAATTATGGATATATATATAGTTGATTGTTATGGTTAATAATTTAATGATATATGTTAATGAAAAGAGGATTAATATTGAAAATTAATCCTAAATTAAATTAAAAGTTAACGAGGTAATTAACGAAGTTAAAAATAATTGATCATGGATTAATTAATAATTATGAGGAATATTTGGAAATTATTAAGAGGGAAATTAATTATATAAAATATATATAGAAATAAATAATATATTTTATATAAGGAAATATAATTAAAGATAGAGGAATTTTGATAAATATATATAATTTATATAAGAAAATAAATTTATGAAGGAAAAGGTTAACAATTATATAAATTATCCGAAATTATATTGTATAGTTTATATAAAATATATGAAATAGTAAAAAGGAATAATTAATCAATATGGATAATTCATATTTTAATAAAATAATGTATGTTTATGCAAAATAGAATTATTTCTATTTTTATGAGATTTAATATTTTTGCGGATTAAATATGTAAAAAGAAATTGTTATAATACATAATATATGTGAGGATCCAAATTTTCAGAATTATTTAATAAAATTAAATAAGAATTTAATTGATAAAATTACCAAGGTTGTGTAAATAAATTATTATTTTATGTGATGTGATGAGATTTAATTAGTAAATTAAATCTGTACAGTGATCATGACGAATTGTGTTAATTTAAAATAATTGAAAAGTAAATAAATTGTTTAAAAATAATTTATGAAGAATAAGAGAAATTTCTTGTAAAGGCAATAAAAATTATTATGGAAATACGAAAATTATAAGGTTATGTGATAATGTGAAAGGAATGAATTAAATATGTATATATTTATATATATACATTTTTTATATATAAATGTATATATTTAAGTGATAAATATAAATGTTATTAATTATGAAAATTAAGGGATTAATAATTAAATTAATCCAATTTTAAATGAAAAACGAATGAGGAAGTTAATAAAATTGTAATTATTATTTTTAGATTTAATTAAGAATTATGGTGGAAATTTAGAATTTGATTGAGAAAAAAAATGTAATTATATAAATTATATAATAATAAATTATATAATTTATATAAGAAAATTAATGTGATGTGTAAAGGAAATTATAATTATATAAATTATATAAGGATATATTATATAATTTATATAAGAGAATTAAAATAATGAGAGAGTTAATAAATGTGAAATTATTGATTAATTGATAATTATGGAGGAAATTAAGAAATTATTTAAAAGGAGAATGTAATTATATAAATTATATAATATTAAATTATATAATTTATATATAAAGAAATTAATATGAATATTAAAGAAATTGAATAATAAATAAGAAAAAGGAATGTTTTAAGTTATTAAAATTTTTATTTATGTATCATTGAATTATTATGACTTTTATGAAGGATAATATTTCGAAAACGTGAACATGTTAGTGTAACATGTTGTCCAAGTAACGAAGTGAAAAATTACGAAAAATAATTTTTATATGTTATATGAATTATTTTATGATTTTTGGAGGTATAAATTACCTCATATAATTACATGCATGACGTTATGCGTGTACAAAATTTGTCAAGTAAAGTACCCAAAAAGGGTTTAAATATTATTTATAAATCATATTATGATTTTTGGAGAATTAAAATAAATATTTTATATACATTATATAAAATATTTATTACACAAAATAATTACGTAATGTATTAAAAAGTTTAGTTTTTGCATGGAATTATCCGGAATTTTCTGAAGTTGGCTGCGTGAAAGAGAGAGAGGCGGTGGAATTGTGGAAATTGTTAAAATTGGTTAAGTGTGTTATATTATAAAGGAAAGAAAAGAAAAGAAGGAAAAGAAAAGGAAAAGAAAAGGAAACAAAAACTCTCTACATCTCCTTCTTCCATCCGAGCATCACCATCTCCGCCCAAGATCACCATGGCTGCTAAGGAGGGAAAGATATTTGAGGCCATCCATGAGGGAAACAAGCTTTAAGGAAGGTATAAATCAAATTTATTTGATTTATTTGGCTATTTTTGTTGATAAAAGAATTGTGTAGAAAAATTGTAAATAATTAGAATATTTATTCTAAATAATTTATGGAGGTATATCTACAAATTATATGATTTTTTAGAAGTATTTTGTTGGGAAGTATGTGAAAAAAATGGAGAAAATTGAAGGAAAGGTGGTGTATTGTTACGGGGAAGCGGGAAAAAGAAAAGGAAAGAAATCCGCGCATTGCGCGGATGAATTTTCGTCAGAAGCGCGGCCCGAAACGACGCCGTTTCAGGGCGTGTGGGAGAAGAGTCTGCGCATTGCGCTGGGCACGAAAACAGCTGGGGAAACGACGTCGTTTTGGCGTCGGCAGAAACAGTCGCCGCGCATTGCGCGGGCGACCGGCACGGCTGGAAATTACCAGCGTGCCCTTGGTTTTTTACGATAATACCCGTTGTGTCCTTGGACCATCGAAACTACGAAAATGCCCCTGGACTTTCCGGTAAATCCCGGTTATGTCCTTAACGCTGCTAAAGTTACGGAAATGCCCCCGGCCTTTCCAGAAAATACCGAATGGGTCCCTTAGGACGCGAAAATTACGGATAAGCCCCTGAGCTTTTCTGTTAATGCCGGTTATGTCCCAAAGGCGCAGAAATTACTAAATTGCCCTCAGAAATTAGTTTTAATTGAAATAAATGTTTAAAAATTGTTTAAAAATCATAGAAAATTATAGAAAAATACTAAAAATATAGAAATGAGGTTTGGGCATTAAATTTAATATTTTTGTAAAATATTAAATATTGGGGATTAATATTTAAATATTTTAAATATTAATCTAATGAGTTTAAAGGATTAGAAAATGAATAAATGTAAATTCGGACACCCGAATACGCTAAAATTTGTCCAATGAGTCGGGTTGTCTGTATTGAAGATATATGATATGAAGTTAAATTAATTTATTAAGAAATGAGGTTAATATAATTAACCATATTATTAAATGATTGGCCCAGAAATAATATTAATTAATTAAATTAATATCATAAGAGGATAAATAATTATTATTTAACTATTTTATGGTCATAGGTTGTTCGAGAAAGAATGTTGAGCTATCAATTAATTAATTTGACATTCAGGCAAGTTCTTCAGTCCCTTTTATGTTAAATGTTGGAATGCTATGATATGTAATTCTTGTTTTAACTGTATACAAATTATGTGTTACGTGATACGTGATTAATATGACCAAAATGTGTATTTTGTGCAACGATATGAATATATATGAGTTATATTGCTATAGTAGAAGCACAAGCACATGATGTATGACACACGCCAAGCATGATAATGTATGTGCTACTTGAAGTATAACTGTTGAACTTGCTGAGCCATTGTGCTCATTACTTGCTTAATAAACATTTTTGCAGGTAAATATATAAATTTCAAAAATATCAAATGATATAGAGATGGATAATCACAGAATGTAGTGATTGTTATTGTTCTATTTTGCTAATGTTATATTGATCTTTCGAATGTACACATATGTGGGATTCGGATAAGATGAACAGAGTTGAAATGTGAACTATAATTGCTCAAGATAGTGGTTGCGCTAGAAATTATTATATGTTTAATCTATGAATGATGATACAAGGAATATTTGTATGGATATGAATGGTATTAAAATTTGAATGCCGAGCTTTATGATACAAGTGAGAGAAAGAAAAAGTAAAGGTTGCGATCCATGGGACTAGGATCAAAATGTAAGGATTTTAAATATCCAAATGTTTTAAATACAACGATTGAATCGAGAAAAAGAAAAAAATTTATACCAAAAAATTTGGTAATTGATGATTTTTGAAATTAAATAATGGATCAATTTAGATGATGAAAGGATTGAAGATTTATTAACGGACCGAAATTTGGACATAAGGAAAATAATGTTTTCATAAATATGAAAATTAAGGTAATAACGTGGGTCGAATTTCGGGGTCGCTACAGTTGGTATCAAAGCTAGAGGTTATAAACCTTAGGTAAATGATACCTTAGGCTATAACCTAAAGAGTAAAAAGTTGCGTGTTCTGAAAACCCAGGCGTATAGTAAGCTCGTGACTCATGATTTTATGGTGGAGCCCCTTTAGCGAATGGGCGACTAAGGCCTGACTAGGACAAGCTCCTTAACCATAAGATTATGGTAAGTTCCTGAGCCCAAATACGTGATAAGTTTGATGAACATGGGGGAATTAGAATGGAAAAGATGTAAGTTGAGAAAGATAGTTCTCAAATATTGGCTAAAGTAAAGGAAATATGAAAGATTGCAAGGAAGAGATAAGATTATAAGGAAGAGATAAAGATGTTAAGAAAGATTTGAATGAAACGAATTAAGAAAATTTATAAGTTCAATTAAGAACATATCTGAAAGAATATTTAAAATGATTCAAAGATGAATCTCAAAGATAATCAGGGGACACCTGATTTAAGCAATAAAGATAAAAGGAAGTCTAAAGAGCATAGAAAGAGATCATAATAACATGATCAGGAATGGTAAGAAGATCGTACTACGATACGATCACGAGATAAGAGAAGCAAGTAAGAAGTAGGTTGTGAAGCAAGATCATGATGGGATCAAGTGAAAATGTGAAATAACAGAGATACCTGTTAATGGTCGAAAAGGCATATTTTAATGTTATAAAGAGATATGGTACTATGAAATAGTACAAGAAGAATTTAGAGAATGATGAGACATGAATGACAGAAAGGTTATGATAAGGGGTAGAAAGCTTGGGTACGAAATTTCAATTGAGGACTCATGTGGTGACTGCGTTGCACAATCCTTTGAATGGGCGGGGGATTTGTCTTTACTTAGTTACTATGTGATAATCATTGAAATGTTAGAGTCGCGTTAGCAGTTTAATAGATATGTAATATTAAGTTTAGGCACGAGTTCTTAAAACTCATGCATGTGGTAAGTCCATGACTCATAATTGTATGGTATGTTTTGAGCCCCTCAGCATATGGATAGTCTTTGACTTGTTCTTAGACTACGTATTGCTAGGACAAGCTTCTAAACTCATATTTTTGTGGTAAGTTCCTGGACTCATAATGTGTGGTAAGTTTGATGAACTATACAGGGGTATAGAAATGTTGTAGTAGTTAGAAAATTTTTGTATAATGGTAATAATAATCCTAGCAATAAATTTATTAATTAAGTAAAGGAATTGAAGGTGAATGTTAGGGAATTTAGGATATTCCCATTCTTCTAGCTTTGCTAGATTTCGAAAATTTTGGCCTCAAGTTGATTTGGCACGTGTGTGCTTTGAAAAATATAACTAAAATTTTTAAGCGATTTAAAAAGTGTCTATGCTACTTGTCTCGGCTAGACAAAAATGTTTTTACATCAAAATGTATTTTAAAAAGAATCATCCACGCACCTTTTAGCCCGGTGCAGATGTGATGAATGACGGAATGCTCAACGTGTTGTTGAGACGGTGCGGTACTATTTCGTTATAAGATGATTCAACACCATAAAGTATGGTTTATGGTGTAGGAATTATTAACGACGGAATCCTCAACATACTGTCAAGATGACACGGTAACATGAAGTCATAAATGATTTTGATTTATAAAAGTATGTCAAAGCTATAAGTCAATGCCATTTGACTCGGCTAGACGTTTTGAAAAGTTTTGACATGATGAATGTTTTAAAAATTTCTGCAAGTTGTAATTGTTAAAAGTAAGTCTATGCTAATTGATCTAGCTAGACAAACGTTGAAGAAATATAAGTCTGAGCTATTGATTCAGCTAGACAAATTTTGTGAAATATTGAATTCATATTCTTTGAAAGTTATAACCAATCAAATTACTTTTGAATGAATCCTAACGCTGAGATGAACAAAGAGATTAAGAATATTGCAGGTTGATTAAATGGTCACCTGGCATAAGGAAACACTGGCATTACAGATTGTTCTACTGACGTGCCAAATTACGGATTAAATATACACCACTTTAATGGCAGACTGATCCACTGTCAGGGTTTGCAGTATGAAGTACTCGGGGAGCGAAGTACTGTAAACCGGGATAAATGTTCATTCAACATATCATGAAAGTTTTCTAAAATAAAAATTTTGAATTCTTCTACTCTTATGAAGATTGGATGGTAGGATGGGGTAGTATTTTAAATTGTGAGTGATAAGAAAAGTAATATTGTAAAGGAAAGAAATTATGAAATGTGATGGATTAGAAAATTGCAATGGGCAATGATTACGAGAAATGAAGGGAAGAAAGATTTGTGGTATAAATGCAAAGGAATTATGTATGTTACAAATAAGTGAGATATTAGTACATAGAAATTTCGAGGACGAAATTTTATGAAGGAGGGGTGAATGTGACACCCAGAATTTTAGAATAATTTTAAATAAAGATTATGATGAATTAAGTAAGGGTTAACATATAGAACCTAGTGTTAAATGATAAAGGTATTAAGGAATGAATTATGAAATGTGAAGAAGATTTATATGAATTAAAGAAGGATGAATGTGTACAGTGTATAAATGATGTGCAATAGAGAGTATGAAATAAGTTGATTAAGTAAGGGTAAGTATGATTAAGGAAATAAAAATTTTCAGAGAATAAGAAACTAAAGAAACTGTGAATTGAATTAAGAATTGAATATTCTGACAGTTATGATTTTTTTTATTGGAGTTATCCGTGTAAGTTATGGATATTAAGGAGGTAAAATATGATTATTATGGATTTAGTGATTATACATCAAAGATAAAGGTATAGCAATGTGCTATAAATAAAATACGTATAATTATTACGGTAATTATGATTCCGATGACGAAATCCTGTTAAGGGGGGAAGAATGTGAGGATCCAAATTTTCAGAATTATTTAATAAATTTAAATAAGAATTTAATTGATAAAATTACCAAGGTTGTGTAAATAAATTATTATTTTATGTGATGTGATGAGATTTAATTAGTAAATTAAATCTGTACAGAGATCATGACGAATTGTGTTAATTTAAAATAATTAAAAAGTAAATAAATTGTTTAAAAACAATTTATGAAGAATAAGAGAAATTTCTTGTAAACGCAATAAAAATTATTATGGAAATACGAAAATTATAAGGTTATGTGATAATGTGAAAGGAATGAATTAAATATGTATATATTTATATATATACATTTTTTATATATAAATGTATATATTTAAGTGATGAATATAAATGTTATTAATTATGAAAATTAAGGGATTAATAATTAAATTAATCCAATTTTAAATGAAAAACGAATGAGGAAGTTAATAAAATTGTAATTATTATTTTTAGATTTAATTAAGAATTATGGTGGAAATTTAGAATTTGATTGAGAAAAAAAATGTAATTATATAAATTATATAATAATAAATTATATAATTTATATAAGAAAATTAATGTGATGTGTAAAGGAAATTATAATTATATAAATTATATAAGGATATATTATATAATTTATATAAGAGAATTAAAATAATGAGAGAGTTAATAAATGTGAAATTATTGATTAATTTATAATTATGGAGGAAATTAAGAAATTATTTAAAAGGAGAATGTAATTATATAAATTATATAATATTAAATTATATAATTTATATATAAAGAAATTAATATGAATATTAAAGAAATTGAATAATAAATAAGAAAAAGGAATGTTTTAAGTTATTAAAATTTTTATTTATGTATCATTGAATTATTATGACTTTTATGAAGGATAATATTTCGGAAACGTGAACATGTTAGTGTAACATGTTGTCCAAGTAACGAAGTGAAAAATTACGAAAAATAATTTTTATATGTTATATGAATTATTTTATGATTTTTGGAGGTATAAATTACCTCATATAATTACATGCATGACGTTATGCGTGTACAAAATTTGTCAAGTAAAGTACCCAAAAAGGGTTTAAATATTATTTATAAATCATATTATGATTTTTGGAGAATTAAAATAAATATTTTATATACATTATATAAAATATTTATTACACAAAATAATTACGTAATGTATTAAAAAGTTTAGTTTTTGCATGGAATTATCCGGAATTTTCTGAAGTTGGCTGCGTGAAAGAGAGAGAGGCGGTGGAATTGTGGAAATTGTTAAAATTGGTTAAGTGTGTTATATTATAAAGGAAAGAAAAGAAAAGAAGGAAAAGAAAAGGAAAAGAAAAGGAAACAAAAACTCTCTACATCTCCTTCTTCCATCCGAGCATCACCATCTCCGCCCAAGATCACCATGGCTGCTAAGGAGGGAAAGATATTTGAGGCCATCCATGAGGGAAACAAGCTTTAAGGAAGGTATAAATCAAATTTATTTGATTTATTTGGCTATTTTTGTTGATAAAAGAATTGTGTAGAAAAATTGTAAATAATTAGAATATTTATTCTAAATAATTTATGGAGGTATATCTACAAATTATATGATTTTTTAGAAGTATTTTGTTGGGAAGTATGTGAAAAAAATGGAGAAAATTGAAGGAAAGGTGGTGTATTGTTACGGGGAAGCGGGAAAAAGAAAAGGAAAGAAATCCGCGCATTGCGCGGATGAATTTTCGTCAGAAGCGCGGCCCGAAACGACGCCGTTTCAGGGCGTATGGGAGAAGAGTCCGCGCATTGCGCTGGGCACGAAAACAGCTGGGGAAACGACGTCGTTTTGGTGTCGGCAGAAACAGTCGCCGCGCATTGCGCGGGCGACCGGCACGGCTGGAAATTACCAGCGTGCCCTTGGTCTTTTACAATAATACCCGTTGTGTCCTTGGACCATCGAAACTACGAAAATGCCCCTGGACTTTCCGGTAAATCCCGGTTATGTCCTTAACGCTGCTAAAGTTACGGAAATGCCCCCAGCCTTTCTAGAAAATACCGAATGGGTCCCTTAGGGCGCGAAAATTACGGATAAGCCCCTGAGCTTTTCTGTTAATGCCGGTTATGTCCCAAAGGCCCAGAAATTACTAAATTGCCCTCAGAAATTAGTTTTAATTGAAATAAATGTTTAAAAATTGTTTAAAAATCATAGAAAATTATAGAAAAATACTAAAAATATAGAAATGAGGTTTGGGCATTAAATTTAATATTTTTGTAAAATATTAAATATTGGGGATTAATATTTAAATATTCTAAATATTAATCTAATGAGTTTAAAGGATTAGAAAATGAATAAATGTAAATCCGGACACCCGAATACGCTAAAATTTGTCCAATGAGTCGGGTTGTCTATATTGAAGATATATGATATGAAGTTAAATTAATTTATTAAGAAATGAGGTTAATATAATTAACCATATTATTAAATGATTGGCCCAGAAATGATATTAATTAATTAAATTAATATCATAAGAGGATAAATAATTATTATTTGACTATTTTATGGTCATAGATTGTTCGAGAAAGAATGTTGAGCTATCAATTAATTAATTTGACATTCAGGCAAGTTCTTCAGTCCCTTTTATGTTAAATGTTGGAATGCTATGATATGTAATTCTTGTTTAAACTGTATACAAATTATGTGTTACGTGATACGTGATTAATATGACCAAAATGTGTATTTTGTGCAACGATATGAATATATATGAGTTATATTGCTATAGTAGAAGCACAAGCACATGATGTATGACACACGCCAAGCATGATAATGTATGTGCTACTTGAAGTATAACTGTTGAACTTGCTGAGCCATTGTGCTCATTACTTGCTTAATAAACATTTTTGCAGGTAAATATATAAATTTCAAAAATATCAAATGATATAGAGATGGATAATCACAGAAGGTAGTGATTGTTATTGTTCTATTTTGCTAATGTTATATTGATCTTTCGAATGTACACATATGTGGGATTCGGATAAGATGAACAGAGTTAAAATGTGAACTATAATTGCTCAAGATAGTGGTTGCGCTAGAAATTATTATATGTTTAATCTATGAATGATGATACAAAGAATATTTGTATGGATATGAATGGTATTAAAATTTGAATGCCGAACTTTATGATACAAGTGAGAGAAAGAAAAAGTCAAGGTTGTGATCCATGGGACTAGGATCAAAATGTAAGGATTTTAAATATCCAAATGTTTTAAATACAACGATTGAATCGAGAAAAAGAAAAAAATTTATACCAAAAAATTTGGTAATTGATGATTTTTGAAATTAAATAATTGATCAATTTAGATGATGAAAGGATTGAAGATTTATTAACGGACCGAAATTTGGACATAAGGAAAATAATGTTTTCATAAATATGAAAATTAAGGTAATAACGTGGGTCGAATTTCGGGGTCGCTACAATATATATAATAATTAATTTATGTATATATTATGTAGTAATAGAAAATACATGTATGTTTACGTAATGTATATGTAATAAAGTTGAAATGTAGAAAATTTTAATTTATTAAGTTATGCCAATTATTTTATTGATTTTGGAAGTATAAAATACTTCATATAGTTACATGCATGTCCTTATGCGTGTACAAAATTTATCAAGCAATGTATATTAAAAATATGTGAATATTATTTATAAATCATTTTATAAATTTTGGTGAATTAAAATAAATATTTTATATACATTATATAAAATATTTATTACCCGAATTAATTGCGTAATGTATTAAAATGTACGCATGCATGGAAAAATTTTTCTCACCGACTTAAGTTAAGTCGGTGGAATCAAGTGAGGAATTTCAACATAATTCAATGTTGGCAGGATATGTATATGTATGTATATATATATATATATATATATATATATATAATAAACGATAATAATACTATTATAGCTATACAATAACCAAACCAAACAAATACTCCTCTTCCTTTATCACCATCGTCCGCCACCACCGACCACCAACGCCACCACTAACAGGAGAGAGAAAGTAATTCTCAGCCATCCGAGTGCTCACAAATCTTCAAAGGAATGTATAAAACAAATTATTTGAATTATTAGTGTAATTTTTGGTGATAAATTAATTGTATGAAAAATTGGTAAATAATTATATAATTGTTCTATATAATTTTTAGATGTGTATCCATGAATTTTATGATGTTTGAGATAATTTTGTGGTGGAAATAATGATCAAAAATGGAAAAATTTTCTTCCGGCTGGCTACTGTTAACGCCAAGAAGAAGAAAAAAAAAATTAAGGCCGACCGCGCATGGCGCGGCGGTCATAATTTTTTCTGTAGCTGGCATTAAACGGCGTCGTTTTGGGACGCCAGACGGGGGCCGCGCCATGCGCTGCTGTTGATATTCCGGGGTAGGGCCAAACGACGTCGTTTGGTGCCGCGGAAGGCTGGGCGCGTGCCATGCGCGGCCGACAAGTTTTTCGCAAAATTATCGTTTTGCCCCCGGTTCCGATTTTTAAAGTATTTACAAAAATGCCATTGGAATTGAATTTAATTGAAATAAATGTTTAAAAATTAATAAAAATTATATAAAATCAGAAAAATATATAAAAATGTTTTATAAATTAAATTTAACAATTTTCCAATTTTGAGGAATAATTCCAATTAATTATTAAATGTTTAATAATGAGAATTAAAAGAACATAACTAGAATTAATAACCAAATTAGGTTATAATTAATTATAAATACCCATATACAGCCGATGGGTAGAATAATTAGGTTGAGAGTGATATTAATTATATAAATTAATATCGTGGGTTACTAAATTATTATTATTTGATTATGATATTATTATAGGTTGCTCAAGAAAGGATAGTTAGCAGTTAAATTAATAATCGGATATCGAGGCAAGTTCCTAAACCCTAACTTTGAATCATTAATCATATGTTAAGATATAAAAATCTTTATTGAGCTCTATTTCTCAAGTTTTATCATTATTCCACTTCCTTGAATGTTGAATTCGATTGATGTTGTGAATTGTTCAATGAAAAATTAAAAATCTTTGTTGTTACTCACATTCATTCTTAAACGTCATCCATAACGAATCATAATTGTGATTAGTGAGTTGATGGTTGTAAGTATATGCCACTTGTCCGGCTAGACTGTTGATACAATTGAATTTCAAATTACTCTATATTGTTTAGTGCTGAGCCAAACCAAATTATTTTGCTGCGGACTCCTAGAAACTGATATGAACAACCCTATTCCAGGGGATATAACTTGTCGGATGCTTTAAATTCCGATCCCCGGCGATATGCGGTAATATGATGTGCACAGTCATAGGTACGAGAGGCTGATCACCTCGAGTACGGGTTTAAGGTTTTATGGTCTTTATGACATAAACGGGTTATCAATATTAAAATTGATTAACCTATGTTCAATGGTCTTGTGACCCTCAGTATAATTCATTTATATCATGTTTTAGAAGATAATTCTTGCAATTATTTTCCTTCGTTTTAATTGAATTAATGTTACATTGTTGGTATAAATTCTGATCCTCATACTACATTGTTATTTATTTCATTTTACTTGCTGAACACTCTAGTTGCTCACTTTTACTTGTTTAAAATGTCGCAGACAAAGATGTAAAACTCGAGAGTCTAGACAAGAAAGATAAAGGCAAAGGAAATGTATCAGAATGAAGAAATTAGTGAATTATTCCCAGCCGGTAGTCTTAAATCTATGTTATGACTTTAGATAGGAAATGTTATCCTAGTAATGCTATATGTATGTAAAGGTTAATGACCCTAGGAGTGTGAGAGATGTATTTTGTATTATGTTGGAGATTAGCATATGTAATGTATATTAATGATAATTTTGGGTAGTGATTAATGTATGCGATATTATGAATAGTGAACACCAAATTCGAGGTTCCAGAAGCCTGAATTTGGGGGTGTCACAGTTTGAGTAGGGATTGAAATCCCAGTAGAGTCGTTGTTCTTCAAATTAGCAAATTTTCAACCTTGTTAGAGAAATCCATCATAGCAAAGGGTGGAAATGAAGCCCTAACCAAGTACAACTAAGAGCGAAACAAGAAGGAAGGTGAAGGAGGAAGTAAAGAAGCAAGCAGCGGGGGCAGTAACTCGAATAAGAAAAAATGGAACAACAACAGTTTGGGAACACCCCAGTGAAGTGACCAAAAGAATGGGAACAAATGCAGCAAGTGCAAAAAAAATCATTTAGGGGAGAATGCATGAAGGGCAATAATGTATGCTACAATTGTGGAAAAGAAGGGCATATCGCTCTTAATAGTCCTAAACCAAAGAAGGGATATTGTTTCTCATGTGGAGCTGTGGACCATCAGATCAAAGATTGTCCGAAGAGGAAGAATGACGACGGAAGTGGAAATAAGGGAAACAACAGCAAGCTTACCATTGGAGGGCCGGTGCAACCAAATAAGCCGACAACACTGACTTTCAACATGACGGTGCAAGACGCTGTGGAATCTAAAGACGTGGTGTCAGGTATTATTTCAATTAATAATATAAATGCTTATGTATTTCTTGATTCAGGTGCTACCTGTTCATTTATATCTAATGATTTCTCTAGATGGTTAGAATTGCCTAAAGAAAAACTAGAAAACCCAATGAACATAAAAGTTGCAAATAAAGAAGTGATTCCTATAGAGTATATACATAGAAATTGTTGTGTGAAAATCAGGGGTCAGAAGTTGAGTGTGAACTTGATTCCGATACGTATAGGAGAGTTCGAAGTTATACTTAGAAGAGATTGGTTATTTAACCACGAAGTGGTAATTGATTATCAGAAGAAGTGTATACACCTTAAGACACCAAATAAATCTAAAGTCGTATTTTATGGCAACAAGTAGTTAAGACAATCTTGTTGTCTAACTGATGCAAGCTAAGAAACTGTTGAAGAAAGGATGTGTAGGATATCTGGCACATGTAGTGGATACACGAATAGTGAATCCTGAGATGGAACAAATACTAGTAGTTAAAGAGTTCATGGATGTTTTTCCAGATAAACTGTCAAGTCTTCTGCCAGATAGGGAGATAGAATTTGTGATTGATTTAGTACTAGGGACAGTACCAATATCAAAAGCACCATATAGGATGGCTCTAGTAGAGATAAAGGGAATTTATGGTTCAGTTACAAGAGTTATTAGATAGGAAGTACATTCAGCCTAATATTCTCCATGGGGAGCACATGTGTTATTTGTAAAGAAGAAAAATGGATCGATGAGACTTTGTATGGACTATAGAGAGTTGAACAAAGTAACGATTAAGAACAAGTACCCGTTGACAAGAATTGACGATCTTTTTGATCAACTAAAAGGGGCGAAGTACTTTTCAAGGATTGACGTAAAGACTGGTTATCATCAATTAAAAGTAAGAAAGGAAGATGTACCCAAGACAGCATTCAGAACTCGTCACTGACAAATGCATCAGCCGCATTTATGGACATGATGAACAGAATATTCAAGCAGTACTTAGATAAATTTTTAGTTGTGTTCATTGATGATATTTTAGTTTATTCCAAAACGGAAGATGAGCATGCTGAACATTTAAGATTGATGTTGGAGATATTAAGGAATGAGTAGTTGTATGCAAAATTTTCAAAGTATGAATTTTGGTTGGAGAGAGTTCAATTTTTAGGTCATGTTATTGATAATGAGGGAGTTTCAATGGATCATGCAAAAGTGGAAGCGGTGATTAATTGGGAACAACCAAGGACGCCGACAGAGATTAGTAGTTTCTTAGGGTTAGCGAGTTATTATCGAAGATTTCTCAAGGATTATTCGAAGATAGCAATGCCATTAACAAATTTGACAAAGAAGATAATGAAATATGTATGGACAGAGAAGTACGAGGAGAGTTTTCAAGAGTTGAAGAAAAAACTTAGTGAAGCACCTATGTTAACTTTACCAGATGATACAGGAGGTTTTAGGTCTATAGTGATGCATCACACAAGCGACTAGGTTGTGTGCTTATGCAAAACGGCAAGGTCATTGCATATGCGTTAAGAAAATTAAAGGATTGTGATAAGGGATACCCTACCCATAACTTGGAGTTGGCAGCGTTAGTGTTTGCCCTTAAAATTTAGAGGAATTATTTATATGGGAAAAAGTGCGAGATATTCACAGACCATAAAAGTCTGAAGTATATCTTCACACAAAAAAAATTGAACATGAGGCAGATGAGATGGTTGGAATTGATCAAATATTACTATTGTAAAATTCTATATCATCCCAACAAAGCCAATGTAGTAGCAGATGCTCTAAGCAGAATGAGTAGAGAGAAGTTATTTATATTGGTAGACCAGGAAGAACTGATAAAAGAAATGACTCAAATGGAGTTGGAGGTGAAAAATCTGAAAGAATCGAAAGAAAAGTTGATGAAAATGGAAGCAAGCCCAACCTTATTAGATAAGATAAAAGAGGCTCAAGATAAAGATGAAGAATGTGATAGAATAAGGAAGAGAATGACCGATGAGCAAGAGGTTAAGTTCAAAGTGCATAGTAAAGGATAGTTAAGGTTTGAAAATAGGGTTTGGGTACCTTTGTGCCTGAATTGGGAGAGGAGATTTTGCAAGAGGCCCGCAGTATAAGATACTGGATACATCCAGGTAGTACGAAGATGTATCAAGATCTACGTTAACATTTAGGTTGCTGAATGTGTCAGCCAATGCCTAACTTGTCAGAGGGTAAAGGTAGAACATCAAAGACCAAGCGAGTTATTACAGCCATTAGAGATTCCAGAATGAAAATAGGAGCATATCACGATGAATTTTGTGGTAGGACTTCCAGCAACACAGAAGGAATACGACGCTATTTGGGTGATTGTAGATCGACTAACAAAGTCAGCGCACTTTTTACCGATCAAGATTAAATTCAATTTAGATTAGTTGGCCAAGTTGTACATTAAGGAGATAGTATCAAGACATGGAGTGACGGTGTCAATTATGTCAAAAAGAGATTTGCGCTTCACGTCAAAATTTTGGAGATGTCTTCAAGAAAAAATGGGGATTCAGTTAAGAATGAGTACAGCGTATCATCCGCAGACTGATGGGCAAAGCGAGAGAACAATTCAGACATTGGAAGATATGATTAGAGCTTATGTGATGGATTTCAATGGCAGTTGGGATGACCATTTACCTTAAAATGAGTTTGCATATAATAACAGTTATCATGCGAGTATAGGCATACCACCTTATGAAGTTTTGTATGGAATGAAATGTAGAACACCTCTATGCGGGGATGAAGTAAGAGAACGTCGACTATTGGAGCCAGAATTGGTTCAACAGATTATAGAAATTATCAAAGTAATAAGAGCTCGGTTAGTAGCAGCTCAGGATCGACAAAAGAAGTATACAGATCTACATCGACAGAAGCGAGATTTTAAAGTGGAAAGTTTGGTATTTATGAAAGTGTCTCCCTAGAAAAGGAAAAATCAAATTTGGGAAGAAAAAGAAACTGAGTCTGAGGTTCATATACGACCGTTCAAAAATATTGAAGAGAGTGGGTAAAGTGGCGTACGAGGTAGCTCTACCTCTTAAACTAGAGCATGTTCATAATGTATTTCATGTCTTAGTGTTGCGACCATACAAGCCGGAGTACAAGCACGTCATATCCTATAAGCCAATTCAAGTTGAGAATGACTTATCATATGAAGAAATTCCTGTCCAAATATTAGATAGGAAAGAACAAACTTTACGAAATAAAGTTATACATTCTGTCAAAATGCTTTGTAGGAATCACAACGCTGAGGAAACTACGTGGAAACTTGAAGAAAAGATGAGGAATAATTATCCGAATCTTTTTTAGTAGCTTTAAATTTGTAATTTTGGGGACAAAATTCTTATAAGGGGAGAGAATGTAATAACCATGAATTCTAGTTTATATTGTAATTATAATTATTAAATAATTATCGACGAATTAAATTTTTTGTATGAATTAATTATGCATTTATATAATTGAATGAATATAGATATGTATGTATATATTTATCTAATAATGTAGCAAGGTGCAAGAATTAATTAAAGTAAGTCTAATTAAAAAAAAAAAAATTTAAGTCCAGATGAATTATTAAATTAGGTCCAATAAAATTAACCTAGTAATCCATGAACATAGTTAATTTATGGGTCCATGTTATATTTGAACGAGCCCAGTGCTTATTTTAATTGAATGTAGCACGTGTTAGTTAATAAGAGTCCAATAGAATGAATAAATTGAGCTCAATATAATTAATTACTAAGCCCAAAGTGGAGTCCAAACTAGGTCAAAGTGTTGGTCAATGTATATATATATAATCGCAATAAAAAATAAAGCAAAATTAGAGCCAAAATAAGCCATTTGGCCAGTGCATGGGGGGGCCCACCAAGGGGTAGCTTGTGGCTCATTTGTTGTTTGATTTTCTGTAGAAATGGTACAATAGTTGATGAACTACTCGTACCAACCCTAGTCCTCTCATGTAAGGAAATCCCTAAATTCTAGCTAGTTTGAATTGTGAAGATAAGATGAGATTGGTGATTTTTGTATAGATATATGTGGTATATGTATACATTTTGAATGATAGCCTTGGACTATAAATAAGTCCCTCACCAAGATTTGCTAAGTTGGATAGTCATTTGCTAGATTTACTAGAGAGAGAAATAGAGAAAATCTCTAGAGCTCTAAAAGAAAAGCTAGAGAGCCTTGTGAGTTTATAACCTAGATCAATAAGAAAGTTGCTAGAGAGGTTCAAAGTGGAGTCATCAAACTTCATTTCTTACTTTGGAAGAAGAATGAGAAGAGCATCCAAGCCTAGAAGGTTTAAAAGTGTTATCTTCTTTATATCTCTTCATTTCTATGGTTAATATTCATTGTAGAAATGCTTGTCATGGTTGGTTGTGGGAGAAATTTATGTTTGATGGAGCTATGGTGAGCTCAAAGGTATAAGGATGGAGATTTATAGGTGAATATGTGTAAGTAGGTGTCCATATATGCTTAATGTAGTTTATATTGTCAAAATATATTTTTAACTGTTCAAAACCTAATTTGATGCTCTATAATGTTAGATCTTAGATATATAAGAAGAATCATTATTTAGTATGTATAATATGTGTATAAATATATTTGGTATGTAAATAAATTAAACATAAGTGCATATAGAGCTTTACCGATAAAATCCTAACTAGTTATGTGCTATAAATAAACGTAGTTTGAAATGTTCAAGTTGGTTATTTAATTTTGATGGCTAGAAAGTTATATTTATGAGTTATAAAGATAACCCAACTTAAATCTCTCAAAAATATGAGAAAATGAGGAAGTTATAGAATTTACTGCAAAACATGACATTTTGAAAACCCTAGATGGATCAATCTTAAATTTCATATCAAAACTTTTTTCAAAAATGTGGTTGATCCATGAAATGTTGAGTAACAAGAAGTTAGGAAGATAACAAAACGGATTTAGTGTCATTTAGATGCGTAGATTTTATTTTGTTCAAGCTTGAATCAAAAGTGTCAAAGTTGAAAAATCTGAAAAATTGAAAATGGTATTCTGCGGGCGACGCCGGAGCACCGAGTTTAGTACAAAACCCAGCGCCAGGGCGTCATGCCATTTCCAGGAAAATAATTATTTTTCGGATCGGGTCTGGTCGGTTTTTTCTTGTTCGGTTCAAGTCAGAAAGTTTCAAAATATTTTTAAATTAATGATATTAATATTGGACCCAATGACTGTACATTAAATATGATAAAGGGTAAATTTAATGAGTTAAAGGGAATAAATATTATTAAAAGAATAATAATATTAGAAAATAAATAAAATATTATTAAATGAATAAATAATATTAGAAAATGAATAAAATATTATTAAATAATTAATTATATTAATAAATCAATAAAATATTATTAAATGGATAATAATATTAGAAAATGAATAAAATATTATTAAATAAATAATAATATTAAAAAATTAAAAATATATTATTAAAGGATTAATAATATTAAGAATTGAATAAAATATTATTAAATAATTAATAATATTAAGAAATTAATAAAATGTTATTAAATGATAATATTAATAATTGAATAAAATATTATTAAATGAATAAAAATATTAAGAAATGAATAAAATATTATTAAATAATTAATAATATTATAATGTTAATAAAATATTATTAAATGATTAATAATATTAGATAGAATTTTGAACTATATTAAATTATTAATATAGGTTGTATGTGATTAAAATATTATCAAATGATAATAATATTTTCTAAGTGTTTAATATACCCTTATTTATTTAATTATGTGATTAAGTGTTAGTAAATTAAGATGTACAAAGATTATCATATGAATTTGGATATGATACTAATTGAAAGATCAACTTAATTAATTGTTAGGTTTGTTCAAATGATATTAGATTGTATTAGTTAGTTGTAATCAATAATCGAGACAAGTTTCCTACATCCAAACTTGTATTTATTTTGCAAGAGATTTAAGTGATTTAATTGTTTAAAAATTAATCCACATCTATATTGTTTATGTATTCACACGTAGTGCATTTGAAGTTCGTTTGATTCAATAACTGTTTAAGAATATCTAAGCTAATTGTTTAAGTTAGACACTACATGAATAAATTCATTAACTTGAATATTGTTAAAAAACTTATCCAAACCATTAGTTGGTGTGAATTCTTATAGTAAGACTGAGAACGAACAACCTTAAATAAGGGGATTATATTTGAAAAACCGACCTTTGTGTAAGATGTCTAAATGTTATGCATATATATGGGGTACAAGAGGCTGATCATCTCGAATACCAAAACACTGAAAGGGTCAGATACATATCTGATTTACCTTACGTATTTATTCATAGTACTTAGAGGTCACTCAGCAATAAATATTCAATCATTTCTTTTAAATTGAAATTTAACTCTTATTCTTTCATAATTATTATATATTGTTGAAATCTTTGAAGTTAATATCCATTCAATCATGATATATCTGGAATTAATTGTTTTTAAACTTGCTGAGAAAGCTAGTTGCTCACCCTTGCTATATCATGACCTATTTTTAGTTAAGCCCTCTAAGAAGGACAGGGGCAAAGAAAGGCCAAAGCGTAAAATTACCATGCTATTAGTATAATAGTTTAATTCTATTTAAATATTGTAAATCTTTTATGAATTCCTTAAGATATGTATAATGTATGTGAATGTTAAAAGACCTTGGGATTGTATTTTCTTTTGTAAGGAACAGTGATGTATTATTTTGCTAAGATTAATGAAAAATATGTTGTTAGTTGTTATTATGTATTGGATTGTGAATACTAAACACGAGGCTATGGAACCCGAATTTGGGGGCTTCACCACGAGGCTATGGAACCCGGATTTGGAGGTTTCACAGCTTTAATACTTGAAATATAATTTTATCTCACAATAACTCTCAAAATATGACTATAGAGTACTTTTGCTCTTGAAAGTGCTTGAAAATGATGAGAGAAATGTAAAGGAATGGCTTAGTATTTATAGGAAAACATAGTTTCGTTAATTGCACATTAGGGGCTTGGCTTATTACACTTTAATACCTAAAATAATTGCAATTTAGTCATAAAGGACCTAGCCATATTTTGTGATGATGTCACCTATATGACATCATGCCTGGATCATCCTTTCGTGTGATTGGTTGAAAAATATTCGCATGGATTATCAGTTTGGCTTTCTTGATTTTGATTAGTCCATTCTGATTTAGTTAGCTTTCTAGTTTCTGTAATCGTGCTAGTTTTCCCTAGTTTGATTACTCAAACTTGATTTTATCTAGCTTGACTCTAATTGGTCAATAATTAATCATACTTAAATGTAATTGGTTGATTTCTTTTTAGTTAAATTACTAGTTACATGCTAGTTTAATTTTAACTAATTAGTTAAATAGTATAATACATAAGTATTTATACGTATTTTCTTTATATAATAAAGCGTGTAATATTCATATTCTACTTGTATTATACCTCGTATTAATATCATATAATTCTTATATTATACTTTGTATAGGACTTAGGTTTTCTTTCTTTATTTTTATTTCCACTAATTAATTAGATTTTAATCATTTTTGAATTTTTAACATTTCTGAATAGATATTACTTATTAATATTTCATATAAACGCTATTCCGTAAAGCGAAAAGTTGTAAAGATGAAACTTGTTTTCCTGTGAATAGTGTTTTTCGTGACGATTTCTCAAAAAATGGATAAATGACCAAAAAAGTCAAAAAAATGAAAAGCGTTTTCTGCGTGAATGG
This sequence comes from Hedera helix, assembly GCA_947179155.2. NCBI lineage: Eukaryota > Viridiplantae > Streptophyta > Magnoliopsida > Apiales > Araliaceae > Hedera > Hedera helix. Next base: position 15,169,578 of record OX359270.1, on the reverse strand, counting down.
TGTTTTTTGCATTTTTTAGGGAAAATTTTTATTGACTCACAGGTATCCATACCCCATATAAACGTTATTCCCACTAATTTTTTGGGAAAAAGTTTTTATTGGCTAATATGCATTTATACCTTGTATAAACACTATTTCATTAAATGCGAAAAGTCAAAACGGCATAAGACGGTTAATGATTTTTGCTAGGTTATAATCCTTAGGGTTTAAAGTTTTGACCCTAGCTAGGTTTTGACCCTTAGATTTAAACCCTAAAATAACTTCTTAAGATTTTATCAAGCGTTTAAGGTTGGATACTTAAACCAAAACACATAATCATACACATAGAAAATCATATAACACATTAATCTTGAAGCATAATATAATCTTTATTATTTATATAAAGTTGGATTACAAAATTCTTCGATGTTCGGAATATTACATTCACTCCTTTTTAAAAGAATTGCGTTCCCGAAATTACAGTACATAATCAAAAGAACAACTATAGGTAATTTTCTTCTATTTTATCTTCTCAGATTCCTTTAAACTGCAGGCTCGTAATGTGTCCTTCCATCATTTTCATTGTTCGCTTGCTTATGTCCTACGAACTAAACTTGGTCCGACTATAGATAACGTGGTATTATCACTCGCCTTGTTACTTTCTTCTACTCCTTTCCTTAAGCAATTGTTGGCCTGATGATCCGTTACTCCACAAGTAAAACAACCATTTCTTTTAGGATTTGGACAATTGTTAGAATAATGTTCCTCTTGTCCACAATTAAAACATACATTCTTCCCCTTTAAATATGTCCCCAAATATCCCTTTTTCCATAGATTTTACATGCTTTCGTTTTCTTTTTATCTTCTCCTTCACTAGTATTATTGCTTTTATTATTATTATTCCACTTTCTTTTATTATGATTTCCTCCATTACTATTTTCTCCCTTACATTTTATTTCTTGTATTTTGTCTTTATTTTTATTATAATTAGCTAATGTTTTAATTCCTCCTTCTGCTATAATAGCTTTCTCCGAGACCTATGTGAAAGTCCCTAACTGCAATACTTTGCTACTCAACCAGGGTTTCAAACCTTCTTCAAATCTCATTGCTTTCCTTTCCTCTGTATCAACCTGACACAGTGCGAAACGTGCGAGTTCATTAAATTTAGACGCATATTGGGGAACAGTCATGTCCCTTTGTGATAATTTCAGAAATCAGACTTCCATCTGATTTTGCTTACTTCTTGGAACCTGTCACAAGCAATTATGCCCTCTCCTGCCCTAGTTTTGTTAGCTCCCCACCAAAAGTTCGCTTCGCCCTTCATCATATAAGTGGCGAATTTCGTTTTCTAGTCTTCCCCAACATTGACAATGTCAAAAGCCTTCTCTATTTCATTAACCCAATTCTAGGCATCTATTGGTTCAATAATCCCTTGAAATTCATGAGGTCCCACATTTTTAAAGTCCTTAAAGGTTACTAGGTGTGTTTGGAGTGCATTATTTATTAGTCGATTTTCTAGAGCACCTAGTAACATATCTATAAATTGTTGCATTGGGTTTGCTTTACAATAAGCTTCTTCACCGTTTAATTGAGATCTTCTTCCTAAGGCCATTTGATTTCTCTACAAAAAGAAACTAACGTATAAATATAACTACGCACATATTTCGCAACATAATTTATATGAATATTCGTTGAGTCACATTTTTTTCATTTAAAGTGATTTATAAAAACATCACTTATCATTCATACATCTCTTAACTATAACAAAAGTTGAAATGCATACATATTTACACAAGTAAATACAAACTATTACTAATATATGGCTAGTATCCTCTAATTGCTTCATATGCTTCACCACTCATTTAAAGCCCTCCCGCTTGATTTCTTCTAATTCTTTCACTTCCTTCTTTAGGCACATCTTGACTTGATTGTCTTGAGCTACGCACTTGAAGCATCCACCTTTCTTTGGATTTTGGCAGTTGTTTGCAAAATGCCTTTCTTGTCCACAATTAAAGCAGACATTCTTCCTTTTTAGGCATTCCCCTATGTGGCCCTTGCCACATGTCTTACAGGATTTTATTTTCTTTTTATTGTTATGTTCTCTACTACTCTCTTCTCCTTTGTTAGTTCCTCCCTCATTATTATTGTTACACTTCCTCTTTTTATTTAAAGTTTCATTCGTTATTCTGCGTCCTTCAATCTCTTCAACTAGTTGTGCTTTCAGTTTATTATGTTACTCCTCCACTTTACTCGATGTAGTTTCCAATTGGTTGTTTAAACATCTCTCCATATGCCACATTCCTTCCAAAAGAGCTATTATGCTAGCTTGCACTTCATCTGATGCTTGGTCTCCCAGGCTACTATTACTTTTACTTCTTCGTTGAGTTCCATATCGAGGTACTCTTCTTAATTTCTTTCTAGATCCATCATGGGTTCATTCTTTAAATTTCATTGACGTCCCTCATTTTTAGTCATTCTAACATTCTACAAAAGAGTTTTAATTTTATTTAGTACATTTATTTCACATAATATTTTATGTTTAAGATTTTATTTTTTAAGATTTATTGATATTTATATCTTTAATTGTCTAGGGACTTTTCACGAGTCCATTTATTCATATCTCCTTCCGATTATATGTTAAGGCACTATAATTATTATAGTGCTATAATTTATTACTCTGATACCAACCTGTGACGCCCCTCAAATCCTTATACTAGCTATAGTTGATATGGCGATCATGATAAATGCTAAATCGTTAAGTTTATAGATGATTTTGTTATTCATAAACCTTTTCTAACTGAAATTTAGAGTATCAACAATAACATGATCGGTCCATATTATCAATACCCTCATTCAGTCTCCTGAAATCAGATTTTGCAGAAATTCAATCCAATTTGTTATTTAATATAAATTCAATTAAACCATATAAGTCTACATGAGTTAGAAACTATAACCCACAAGTTCTATAATCAAAACCATACCTATTTTCATGTTTTGGAAAAGCATTTTCATTAAAGAATTTTTATAAACATCTTACATGCATGATTTAAAAACTTGTTTTTTCTTGAATTCCATATCCATAAATCTCCTCCAAACTCAATCCGTCCTTATTCTCCTGAACCCTTCATGGTTCTACCAATTCCAAACACTCACAACAAATCTAGCAACTAATTATTATAATTTAACTAGAATTTACAACAAAACTAAGTTAAAAGTAAAGGAATTTTTACCCTTTTGGTTGATGAAACTTGACTTGGTTTAGTCTTTGATTGTAGATGATTCTAAACTTGATGTAACTTACTCAGAATCTTCTTCCCAATTAAACTTGTATACCATCTTCTATATATATCTACTAGTGATTGTTTTAGCTTTGGGTAGAATTTATTTATTTATTTATTTTTATATATGAAGTTTAAGAGTTCTTAAACTCTTACTTTGAACGTAAGAACTTAGAGATGAAATAGACTGCTATCTTTAGGATATGAACAGCTGAACTAAATGTAACCTTGCTAGGACAATGCACTAATTAAGATAGCAGCTAGGTGGTTTCCACTATTAACAAATTCAGGGCTAAGTGTCAAGCAAAGGTTAATAACCCACACCTCCTGCTTAAAACTCAGCATATATGCTCCTTTTAAAAACAAGCTAGCACATATATTACATCTATACATGCCAGCAAATACTTTATATAAATATATCCTAATATATATATATATATATATCAATTAACAATATGTATTATTAACACGTTCATAATTTGGAAATTTATGTATAAAATTATTTCACTAATTATGGAATTAATCTATAATTAATTTAACATTTTTTGTATAACGAACCAACTAATTAAATAATCAATATTTAATTTATTAACTATTTAATTTACTAATTTAATTTATACAACTAATTTTGTATAACCAAAATCCATTTCATTAATTCATAGATCTCTTGGTGGATCACATATAGAGGGTTCACAATTGGGAAGCTAATATTAATCCGTGGAATCTAATTGGTGAATTTGAAGAAAAAACGTGAAGTATTAAATGGAGTTTAACTTGTACCTGTGGAGGTTTGGTTCTATAAAGTTATAAATCATTTATCCTTCATCAATTAATAATTATCGCATAAGAAATATCATAGTTATTGGTTTGTAAAATTTTTAAAATCTGATTTTATTTCCTTCAGTTGTGCTATTACAATTAGATTGTATGTATGCCATGTTTTTTGTAAACCAACAGTGGCATCAAGGGTCAAACTTATGCAAATTGTTAATTATTTTGATTCCATATACGTATGGGTATGTGTTTAGAATAATTTATTGGGCATAATTTGTTGTATAGAATCATGGGTCTTGAAAATCAATTCCAAAAATCGTATTTTGGAACAAGAAAAAAAAAATCAAAAATCGTTAAATTTCGTACTGCTACAATAACCGACGCTAGGGTTATTTACAAAGTTTAAAACTTCAGGGGCCTGTTTGTAAATTTTTGAAACTTCAAGGGCCTGTTTATAAAATTTTTAAACTTCAAGGGACTGTTTGCAAATTTTGAATTTTCATGGGCAATTTTATAATTTTGAGCTTATTTTTAAAATTAAAAATAAATAGTTTATTTTTGGGTGATTTTAAAAATCCAAAAATAAAAAAATATAATAAAAATAAATAGTTTATTTTTAAATAATTTTATAGTTAAAATAAAATATTTATTTTAAACATGAAATTGAATTTCATGCAACATTAAATGATACTAGTATATATATAGAATGATTCATTTAATTCATGAAATCAATATTATTTATTTATATATATGTTGATATATATATATGATAATAAATTGGATTGATTATGGACTATTGACCAATATGATTGGATTTATTTTATGTAGTTGCATTGAATGAATGAGTTTTAATAAATGGGGTCTGTGTACTTTGTCTTTCTCTAATTTTCTATTGTAAATTCTATCTCTCTCCTATGTACTTCCCCTTGACTGCTGATCAAGCTTTATATTTAATGTAAATAGTTTGTAATATGATTAGTTAGAATTATTTTGAAGAATTGGAGTCAATGAGCAAAGAGCACTTGAATACCTGTTTGTATTAGAGCCCAGGTTAAATGTAAGAATTACATTTATGTATTTATTCTTGCATTCTAGATTTGACTATTTGGTTTATTTGGTGGCTCAAATAAACCAAACTAGAATAAAGCTCATAATCAATCCAAGTAGAATATAGTATTCTATATGTGCATGCTCATTTATATATATATATACCATAATACATGCTTCGCATATGTCATGACACATATTTTATATATATATGTGTACATATACGATAAACAAGATGAGTCAAATAATATTAACAAATCTCTCATGATATAGAATAAATATTATTTATAAAATGAATTAAAATGTTTAATTTATGAATTAAATGAGTTTAATTCAATTAAATAAAATTAGAATTGTTCTAATTTATTTATTCTACTACTCATAATATTAAGTTGGAACGTTCAAATATATTTATTAAAAATATCGAATGTCACCTTCTAACATAGTAAAACAATAGATTATCAAATAATCATTATGAGTTTGTTGTGTCGCACAAGACTTGTATTAATTTTTTGAGATGTTGTTTTATTACATAATTGATGTTTATAAAGGAATTGAACATTACTGTTTTGTTGTGTCGCACAAGGACAGTCTTTTTCTCTTCACTTATATAGAAATACTAGGTCGGACTTAACTTAGATAATTTTGATTTTGATGTGTCACACATAATCATAATAATCCAAGAGACAAAATAAAAAGAGTTACATGTTGATGTAATTGATAAGATGTTGTCTACTTATTTATTTATATATAGTTTGTTGTGTTACACAAGGTTATATACATTTGAAATAGAATCTTTATTCTCACTAGCAAATCTTTAATTAGATTTGTCGAACTATATATAGAGAGAGTAATATAGTTTGATAAAAATAGTGGAAGATACCAATTTAAATAAGACCTAATTTATTTTGATAATTAATAAAATGAATGCATGCTAATGTTGTTATTAATTCACTTAAAGAATATTGTTATGTTTAATTCACTAATACTGCATAGCATATTAGATGTTAACAATTAATTGAACTAAATTATTCAGATTGATTAAACAAATTTGAGAATAGTTCTCAATGCTGAAAAAACTAGCAAATGTGACATCCCAGATTTGAATAAGATTTCTAAATAAGAATTTTGGTTAATTAAGTAAAAGTTAGCAGTTAAAACCTAATTTTGAGTGATAGAAAGTAGTAAAAGTGATTAAATAATAATTTTTATTTTATTTAATCAGTGTGTTAGAAATTACCTATGTGGTTGATTTAGTAAAGAGAGACTCTTGATGTAAATGAGGGTCCATGGAGCTTATAAGGATCAATTATCAATTTAAAGTGTATTAGTGACTTGGTATATGAAAGAACTATAATAAATATAAATTTCAATGGCTAAATGGTGATATAACACATTAAAGGTGAAAGATAAATAGTAATACCTACGGTTAGGTAATTAAAAAGAAATCTGTAAGACACTGTGTTGTGTCAGCATGGGATAGATTGAATATATGTATATGTATATATTTAATCTAATAATGAAAGAAAAGTTAAAACTTAGAGAATAAATGAAATGAGGAAAGACTATGTGAATTAAGCTTTAGTTACAAATATTAATAACTAGCTTAATGAATAGGCCTGGAGAGACTAGGGTATACAAGAATGACAAGGTATTGTGTGGTAGTATGTGCAAAAAAGAAGGGACCGTTTGACCTAATTAACATATTAGGAATTAACGGAATAATAAAGATAATGATTTTTGAACGTTTGGAATTTGTTAAGAAATTGATTTTAATTGATTAATATGAGGTAAGTATTTATACGACGTACAAATACAGAAGGTAATGCTCCCGAATATGAGTAGAAGAAATGTAGATTGCATGTATGCTGAAAATTTGCATGTGTGTGTTAAGTAAACGAACGAAATGACATACAAGTCATAAGACGTTAATATGGGCGTAAAAGGATAAAAGTGGATGGATTTTGGTAATCTAATCAGGGTTCGCTTTTCGAGAAAATAATTTATGGAAAAGGTGAGCATTTTAACTATTTGAGATGTCAGGAATTGAAATTGATTGAATGTGAAACCAAGAAGGTTCATAGAAAATTAAAAATGTAATAATAGTTATGAGAAAGTTATTTAGTCGGTTTACAATTAAATGACTAATTAAGCTATAGAGTGAGACTAGGTTAGCGTAGCATAGTGGAAAATGGATGACCTAGTTGGTTGGTTGGAAGAAAAACCAACTTAAATGAGCATGAAATGAATTAATAAAAGGAAATTAGAAAAGTTTCCTTAAATGGAAATTTCAATTAAATTGAAAATCTAGCAAAGTTGGGTAATGACCAAAATGCCCTTTAACAATTTAGTTAATGACCATTGCGTCCTAAATGGAAAAATGACCAAAATACCCTTGACAAATTAGGTAATGACCGCTGTGTCCCAAGAAGGGAAGTGACAAAAATACCATTCAGTAAATATGTGAAAAGACTAAAATGCCCTTAGTGGGTTAACTATGGTTATATGTGATTAACCATATATGAGTTTAATCTCATAACTTAAGCAAAGAAAGAGAGCTTCTTCCTCATTTTAACTTTGCTGAAATTGAAGCCCTAAGAGAGAGAAATGAGAAGCCATGAAAGCTTAGGCAAGAAAGCTTGGATTTTTGAAGTTAGGAAGCTTGGATGATCATGGAGCAAGTAAAAAGATGAAGCCCTCGTCATGAGGAAGCTTTCTATGCAAAGAAATTGAGCATCCATGAAGGATTAAAAGTTTTCTTAACTTAAAACTTTAGTTTGAGTATGTTTAAGCTTGTATGTATGGTTCATGGTATGATTTATGGAAGAAAATATGACTAGGGTTGGATGAGTTTGGTTCAACCTTAAACCTTAAGTTATAAGGTTGAACATAGGTATATGAGGTGTATTTGCATGGGAGATAGCATGACAAATGCTTAAAGGTATAGAAAATGTGAAATTGATGGCCAAAATTAGTTATTTTGGTAATATGTTAATAAAAACATATTTTGAAAGTAAAGAACTTTGGAACAAGTCATATATGTGTAGTATAAGGCCACAAAGTTGATAAATGAACTAATTATGAGTGTATGAAAAATGGAGCCTAAGAATTGAGAAATGAAATTTTAAGTAAAGTTGATGAAAATCCAACTTAAAGGTGATTTTTGGCAATTTTGAATAATTAAAGGTGAAATAAATTCAAATGACTTAGTTTTATGTTATTACACGTGTCTACATTGATTTGGTAGTCAACGGATGAAAGTTAGAACGAAAATGTGTTTCGAGCAATCAAAATCAATAGTTTCGACTCAAAAGGAATTTTTACAGACAAATTATGTCTCGTGTAAAGTTAAGTTGTTTGAAAGGCCTAGATATATCTTATATGATGTATGTAAGCTATGTCAAGTGTTGGAATGAAGTTTGGAAGCAAATGGCCAAAAATCACAAAGTTGGTAAATCTTGGTTTTTAGGTTGAAAATGAGTTTGAAACACCCTTTTACGGGCTAGTGTTGTAATGATTTTTAGAAGCCAAATGAGGTAAGTAAAAATTTTATAAAATACTATATAGTAAGAACTAGTTCTATTCCAAATTTGGACTTAATTGGATGCATCATAAATGAGTTAACAATCAGCAAAGTAACAGCAAAAATCAAAAGTTTCTGATGTAGTAGCACTGCACCGGGACGCAGTGTTTTGTACTGAACACTGCGTCGGGGCGCAGTGTTACTGTTTATGGCTGAAAGCTTTTCACGGCCAGTGAGGTCAGAACTCACCGGGGTGCGGTGTGGCCGAGAACATATCTTCCCCAACGAGATGTTCTGCGTCGGGGGGCAGTGAACAACGCCTAGAAAAATTTTAAAGTGTCTGAAATGTGACGTTTTAACAGGGAATGATAAAGATAAGCTATGTAAAACCCTAGATAGATAAAAAAAAAAAATGGCCAATGTAAAGGGTGATAAGATTTAATGAACTAATGAATGGCATAAATAACATGTTTAAAGCTAAATAAAAGCATGTTATGATTTATGAAAAAAGGTTGAGAACGAGTTAGGATATATTATTAACTTATGTAAGGTATAATACATCAAAAGTGAAATGAATAGAAACTAATGGTCTAATATTTATGGTTTAAGTAAAAGGAATTATGTAAAATTTTATGATCCTATAATGATATATAGGTTGTATGTTTACAGATAAAGCTTAGACTAGCAAACCGACAAGACGGTTATGATAGTCGATTAAATAAGCGTAAAGGTTAAGTAAATAAATACAGATCAGACAAATTTTTCAGACTTGTTGAAATATGATAATTGTTCTATGTGAACTATTTGACAGTAAAAGATTTGAAATATGCACTTCGTGCAACCATATGTTTTAACTGTTAAATGCAATATGTGGCATTTTGCATAGCATAGTAAGGCAAAGAAAGCATGACGCGTGTTATAAACTGCAAGTATGAAAGATGTTATATGTTAAACTTGCTGAGATTTTGTGCTCACCCTTGCTATGACAAATAATTTAAGGTAAAGTACGAGAAGGCTGAAGGTTCCAGTGAAGCTAAATGTAAAAGAGTGTGAATGTATGGATAAGCATGAATAAAATGTATTATATCCTTAAGTGCGATATAGAAATTCAATGGATGAATGTGAAATTTGTATAGATGCAAGTTATGTAACAGTTTGGTTCTAAATGTTGAATCTTGACGGTAATAAAGAATGAATGACTTGTAAATTCATAGAGATAAATGTACATGTATGTATAAATTATCCAGAGAGGGGATGTAAATGATAAGATTAATGTATTATTGTTAGCGGAGTTTTATATGTAATAAACTCGTATGTATGGTATAGATGTATATAAATAGGATCAAGTATGGAACAGGTATAAGCAAGCAGGTGTATGCATAATACACATGATGGGTGACTTTATTCACCGAATAAGTTAAGTTAAATCAGTTATATATATGATTTTGAAATTGTAATATACTAGATCATAACTTATTTGTATATAATCTGAGTTCTAGCGCAAGGAAATTAAAGGTTATAATTCTGAGGCTGGTAAAGAATGTAAGTTAAATAAATTGATTTATAAACTTTATTATGTTCTAATAAATGATTTTAAAGGATAAATGTATGTTTTAGCACAAGAAATTGTCATTAGTAAAGGATGAGGTTTCGGGGTCGCTACAAAATGTCATTAATTTGTCTATCCCTGCAAACTTTACAGACTAGGCCTTTGAGGAAGATATTATTACTTAAAAAATGTTAAAATGATGCAACTATGGCTCAATGCATCATGCTCGCATCCATAAGTATCGAGTTACAACGTCAACATGAGAAAATGGATGCACTAACTATATTGCTGCACATTCAATAATTATATGGTGAGCAAAGTATGTCTACTAGATATAAGATATCTAAGGAGCTCTTCCTATCTATAATAAATAATGGCACTACAGTACATACACATGTCTCAAAGACGATCAATTGGGACAACTGGATTTTGTCAAGGATGAAAAGTTGAGTCAAGATTCGATCTTGCAGTCCCTCACTAACTCCTATTCATAATTAGTTGTGAACTTCAACATTAATAAGCTAGACATCAGTTTAACTTATTTGCTTAATATGTTGAAGACTATTGAGAGTCACTTTCCTTATAAAAAAAAACTAATTCTTACTTGTAGATGAATCTTCTAAGAGAAAGAAGATGGTCAAAGGTGTTTTTGAGGAATAAAAAAAGATAAAAGGCAAACGAAATGCACTAATTAAATAACATAAATAAAACTTATCCCAATGGCAAATGAGTTTACTTTCATTGCAATAAGATAGGACACTAGAAGAAAAACTGTAAGAAAGTTGCAGTACCTAAGGAGAAGAATCTTGGAGAAGCTTCTATTGTAGAGATAGATTTGTTCGCAATGAAATAGAACTTTTAAAAGTCAAGTTCTACTTGGTTATTAGATACCGGCTGGTGGTCTCACATATGCATGCCTTTACAGAGACTAGGCAAAAGTAGAAGACTGAACTAAAGATAAGTAATCATATGTGTGGGGAATGGAGCAAAAAGTTTTTGCATTAACCATAGGAACTTACAGTTTAGCATTACCTACGGGCAAGTCTATTAAGTTAGTAAGTTGTTACTATGTTGATTACTTGATGGACATTGTATACTTGACTTACATGAAAAATATTTCAAATTGAACAAACTAAAGGCAGAGAGATGATATGAATCATACATTTATATTGTATTATAAACTCAGTCATATTAATGAAATAAGAAATAACAAGTTGTATAAGACAAATGGGCTTTTAGAGCCTTTTTATTATGAATCAAATACAATTTATAAATCTTGTATCGTGGATAATATGACTAAATTTTCATTTAGAAGACATGAAGAGAAGGTTGTAGAGTTGTTAGAGTTGGTACACACAGTTGTGTGTGGGACCTATAACAACAAATACAAGATGAGGGTATTCATTCATTACTTCCACTAAGGATTCTAGATTTTGATATATATATATATATTTGATGAAATCCAAATCATTTGAAATGTTCAAATAATTCAAAAGTGAAGTACAGAAACAAACAGTCAAAAGTATTAAAGTTATTCGATTAGATTAAGAAATAATACTTAAGCAGTAAGTTTCTAGATCATCTCAAGCGAAATGGTACTCATTCACAATGGACATGGTGATGATCCACAATGAGCTTTACAACTCGTCTAGTTTCTTTCTAGAGTTAGGCCCTAGAAACGGTCGCATATCTACTAAACAAGATACCTTCAAATTCCGTCCCTAAGACTCCATATGAGTTATGGATAGGGAGGAAAACAAGTCTTACGTATGTTAAGATTTGGATTGTCTAGCTTATGTCAAATGGTTTGATAGTAATAAGCTTAGGACAAGATCTAACAAGTGTAAACTTGTGGGATATCCTAAAGAAAATTTAGGATATTACTTTTATAATCCGACTAATTAAAAGGTGTTTGTCGAAACACACTACCTTCTAGAAAAAATGAGTTTATCCTTGAAGGGGTTAGCAGGAGTAAGATAGATATTGAAGAAATTCAAGAACTACAAAACACTACAGATCAAATGAAGGAATCTATTCAAGTAAATAAATCTATTGTACCATAATCAAATCGTAAATCTGGTTTAGTACCGAAGATACCTAAAAGGTATGGATTCATCATAAACCAATTACATACGATGAGGCATAAGTAGAGACTTATGAAAAATGGTTGTTGACCATGAAATCTGAAATGGGTCTTTTAGAAAGACTAAAGCAGATGGCAAAGTGGAGACCTATAAGACCTGACTACTAGCAAAAATGTTTTATACAAGGTTAAGTAGTTGACTATGGTGAAACTTTTCACTAGTAAAAATACATATATCCATTCAGATTCTACTTATAGTTGCAGCTTACTATATACAAAGGATGTATGTTTGATACAACCAAGGGAATTTGTCCCCATAAAGATGGAGTAAATCAAGTATGTAAGCTACAACGATCCAATTATAGATTGAAGCAAGTTTCTCAAAGATAGAACATCCGTTTTGATTAGACAATCAACAGAGTTTGATTTTATCAAAGACGAGAATGAACCAAGTGTGTACAAAGGTTAGTAGGAGTACTGTGATATTCCTAGTATTATATGATAATACACTACCGATAAGAAATGACATATCGATACTACAATCAGTAAAGATGTAATTGTCTAAACATTTCTCCATCAAGGACTTAGAAGAAGCATTCTATAAAGGTATATAGAGATGGATAAGATAGGATGCTCGGCCTAACCCAAGGAACATACATCAATTTGATGCTAAAGAAGTTTAGCATGTCAAACTCTAAGAGGACTCATATTAATGAGTCAGGAAGTAAATCTCTCCTAATAATTGTCTCAAAGACACTAGAATAGAGAGATTGCATGAATAAGATACCATATGCTTCGATAATAGGATCTATCATATATGGATGACATGTACTAGACCTGATGTTACTTATATATGATAAGCAGATATCAGTTTAATCCTATAGAAGAATATTAGAAACGTGTTTCTAATGGTATATCTGATTTAAAACTAGAGGGATTTATAGACTCAAGTTTTTCAGACTAACCAAGATAACAACAAATCCGTTTCAGGTTATATAATTGCCTTGAATGGTGATGCAGTGAGTTGAAAAGGTTTCAAGCAGCAAAGAATTGTTGATTTAGTGATAAAATCATACTATATAACTATAAGTGAAGCTGCAAAGGAGATTATTTGGTTGGATAAGTTCATTATAGAACTTGAATTGGTTCCTATCATTAAAGGAGTTTAATCGCCAAGGAACTTAGGTCTCATCTGAATTTCAAACATGTGTTACAGTACTTTCATATAATTAGATAAATCATTAACAAGGAGATGACACCACAGAGATGACACTCTTAGTACAGCATTACAGATCCATTAACTAAAGCATTTACTAAACAATTTATATGCCACTAAGAGAATAATGGTATGGGGATACCAACGAGCGATTAGCTTTAGTGTAAGTAGGAGATTGAAAGTAGTATGCTCTTAAGCCAATCACATTTGATGTGATATACATATACTTTATAATCTTATTCGATTTATTAATAAAAGTATCAAGGCATTTCTTTATTCATGATTAATTGGCTGAATTAATTTTATGAATAAACCCATAATTTTTTAGCAATGCTTTTAAAACCATGATGAGGATCATGCTAATGAGATCTAAATTCGAGATAGCTTAAAACTAAAATGTTCTTAATCGTTTATCACTAAAATAGGGATTAGTGAATTCGGATAGATTAGTACATACTATACTTACTCTTATGAAGAGGATGATTGATCTCATAATCACATGTGTAGAGACACTAAAGCAAATATGTAGGTGCTTATTAGAGTATAAGTTCATTGAACGTGACTCGCTCAAGGAACACCTAATGGAGTCTTACTTGCCTGTCAATAGGAGTTCCTTTTATGATAGTAGTACAAGTGATCATTTGACTTGAGATCATCATAGTATCTTGTGTATGATGAATTATATTTTGACATATTCCTTAAAACCTTAAAGGTGCATCAAATGGTATGTTCGGGTATAATAAGTTGTACATGGAGATAGGTGAATGATCAACAAAGAATCTATCACTTCTAGTAAAGAAAGAGAATGTCATATGAGATTCAATAAATCACAACTCAAAAATTCTTGGCCAATAAGGAATGAAAATTTGAAAGTCATTTCTAATTTACATTAGAGTTGTACATTTGAGAATTGAAATACATATTATTAAATAAGACTTGACAAAAATTTCATATCTTATATTTGATCAGGACATTGTGTGGTAGAATGATTGAATTGTACGGTAACTATTCGCTGAAAGGTTCTTTTACAATCAAATATTGAAATCTATATTATCTGGAATATCGATTAATCGCTAAGGGGGCTGTAGACACCCAAATTTTGCACTTCTCTACTAACCCTGTCAGGAGGGCAAAATCGTCACTTGACCCGACACGCAAAAAGGAAGGTGGACCCCAACACGAAGCCACCCCAACAACTTACGGTCAAAGCCGCCACAGCAAACGACGAGCATCAGGCAAGGCAAACGACTGATCCAGAAGAACCTGGTTGGATCACCAAAGACGACTAATGGCCACTACGCTTACGATGTTCGGGGGTCTCGCTCCCCGATGAGCGAGCGGCTGCCCAGCTCGCCGGTGAGCTGGCGGGGGTGGTAGGGGGCAGCGCCCCCTGGAAGCCAAGCACAAAGAGCGATTTATACATCAGGTAACAGCCTTCCGAAATAATACAGCAAAAAATGACGATTTAAGACCGCGTGGCACAGAAATCGAGAAAAGGAAGCCAGACAGCCGCGGATGCATCTGCGGCCAACGACTTTCGGGGTTTCGCACGGCTCGAGGAGACGGCACACGACAGCCGAGGAAACGGCGCAGGCGGCTTACAGCCCAGCCGCAGATGCATCTGCGACCAGCCGCAGATGCACCTGCGGCTGCCTGGAAATGCCTATAGAGCGGCCATTTCCACCCGAGAGCGAGAGAGAGGGGAAATTTTTGAAGGTTTTTTGAGAGAGAAAAATGGCGGAATAGAGAGAGAAACCTTCGGGTTTGGTAAAAAGTGTGAGATTTCTTCTCATTTTGTTCAATCTTCATGCTATACAGTGTATCCTACATTGGATTTGAGTGCTAGTGCGTGATTTCTATCAATATCAAGGCAAAAAATTCAATATCTCTTTGTATTGGTGCTTGTTTTATAGATCTATTAGATTTAATATCTTATCTTGTTTTGGTAGTTTAATCGGTAAATATTTGTTTATTTGTGCTTTTGTTGGGTGGATCTTCTGTGGATCCGAAAATATTTGGTGCATTGCTATTTAAATAGTTTGATTTAGTGTATGTGGAAGTTAGATCCAATGTAGTCGATATTTGTTTTGGGATCTATGGATTAGGGACGGTTAGAGAGGATTTATTGGGGATGGAATCTCCTCCTAACCTCCCGATGATATCCCTTTAGTTTATTTTATAGTTTTTACATATGTAACGATGGCGATGCACTTGTATTGTAAATATGTAATTTATGGGCCTTAAAACGATATCGATACCGAAAATCGGGTTTAAGGCCCCGTAATAGTGAAACATGTGATTGTGGGCGTTTGTGGTTATTTGGATGGCTTACATGCCCGTGAATAGCCGCAACGCCATTTTAATGCTTGGTTTTCCCTTTTGACGCAAGGAAATGATTTTGGAATGAAGTTATAAAGATTTTCATAAAAGTAATCAAATTAGGATATTAGATCGTTCGTAGGCTAAATAAAATTGTAAGTGTCGGATGAGCTCTATTCCTATTTGACGAAGGGTTTGAAAATATGTTTTACAAAATATCATCGGTTTTATTATCGAAACAAAAAAGCAAAAAAAATGAACTTTTCGGTTAAGTCAAATCCTTCGTGCATAGGGTTAACGAGATTCTGAAGCACTTTCAAAGTAAAGCATTTCAACGACATTCATTTAGGCACACACACACACACACACATATTTTTTACGATTTAAAAGGATAGAAAAACATCAAGATAGCGGTAACCGTGTTTCACGGAAGTCGGGGGGTGCCTAACACTTTCCCCTCGCTTAAGCAAGCCCCCGAACTCTATGAATCTCGGTTTGCGGACCAATTAATTCGGAGTCACATATGAGCCAGCGATTGCAAAAACAAAATTCGGATGAGTTGGTACATCCATTTCAAATATACCAACTGGCGACTCTGGTCAATTGGCTCATAAAAATTCGACATTTCAAAACTCCGTCGACACTAAGCCGACCCTTTTCAAAAGTCACATCTTAATCTAAAGGCTAAAATTGGAAAGGGCTTTTTTTAAATAATAAAAAACGAAACGACCGAAAATCCCGGCGTCGACAGGGGCTAAGCCTTATTGTGGAATAAATATTATTTATAAAATAAATTAAATAGATTAATTCATTAACATATATATAAGATTATAATTGTTCTAATTAATTTATTCAACAATCAGTTTAATATGGAGAACCTAAAGAGTCATACCGTAAAAGAGTAATATTTATTTTAGAAGTGGATGGCATAATCGTAATAATAAATTAAGAATATTTAATTTATACTATGATGATAGAATAAATAAAATAGCTTAGTATTTATAATTTAGTATTTTACAAATACTAATTATAAATTAATAAAAGGAGTCTTATTATTATTACTACTACTATTATTATTATTATTATTATTACTATTATTTTATTATTATTATTATTTAGTTCCTAAATGATTTAGAAATTAATTAATAAATAGTAGTAGTAGTATTCAATAATTAAGTTCCTAAATGATTTAGGAATTATAATTATAATTATAATAATTAAATAAGTTACTAACTGATTTAGTAATTAATTAATAAGAAGTACTCTCATTATTAAATAATTAAATCCCTAAATGGTTTAGGAATTATAATTAATTAATTTAGTTTCTAATTAGATTGAGAATTAAATTAAAACACTACTCATAAATAGTTTAGGAGATTTTTATATATCTGTAAATAAGAGGATTATTATTATAGATTAAGGTTACACACTCTTTTACAAGAATTGAGAGAGTACTTCATAATTCTCTACATTTAAGGAGTTAGAGAAAAAGAGAGAATTAGGGCTAGCCACCCATGGTTTGGAAAAATCAAAATCCACTTCTTTAATTCATAGATCTTTTAGCGGATCATCTCTAGAGGATTCACACTTGGGAAGCTAACATTGATCCGTGGAATCTAATCGGTGAATTTAAAGTAGAACGCGAAAGATTAAAGGGAGTTGAACTTGTACGTGTGGAAGTTTGGTTCTACAAAGGTATAAATCTTTTATCCTTCCTCAATTAATTATTATCGCATAAGAAAGACCCTGGTTATTAGTTTATAAAAATTTTAAAATCTAATTTTGTTTGCTTCTGTTATGCTATTACAATTAGACTATATGTATGTCATATTTTTTACAAACCAACAACATAACCTAGAATTCACGATTCGTGTTACAAGACATAAATTAATCACATCTGAGTTTAATTTTTCATAAATTAGATTGTAAATCTTTATTTGTTTAACATGTTCGGTAATATAGCTTATGTAAGCTAATTACCACACTTGAATTAATTTAATTCATTTAACTTAAAACTTGATATAAGTTTCAAATCTAATTTTCAAATCTTTAGTTTCAACACCTAAAATCATCCCATGATGCAAAAAAATTACTTGGAATGCTTAACTATTAAAAGTAAAAATTAAAATTGTTTTCTAGAGCACAGCTCCCCGGCGCAGTACAGCTCCTCTACGCGACCTTCCTGCTTTAAGACTGCGCCCCGACACAGTCTCCTGAAATCAGATTCTGCAGAAATTCAAACCAATTTGTTATCTAATATAAATTCAATTAAACCATATAAGTCTATAGGAGTTAGAAACTATAACCCACAAGTTCTATAGTCAAAACCATACCTGTTTTCATGTTTTGGAAAAGCATTTCCATTGAAGAATTTTTACAAACATCTTACATACATGATTTAAAAACTTGTTTAGAATTTTTACAAACATTTTACCCTTTTGAATCTTTTGGTTGATGAAACTTAACTTGGTTTAGTATTTGATTGTAGATGATTCTAAACCTCCACTTGATGTAACTTACTCAGAATATTCTTCCCAATTAAACTTGTATACCATCTTTTGTATATATCTACTAGTGATTGTGTTAGCTTCGGATAGAATTTATTTATTTTTATTTTTTTTATATAAAGTTTAAAAGTTCTTGAACTCTTGTTTTGAACATAAGAACTTAGAGATGAAATAGATTGCTATCTTTAGGATATGAACAGCTAAACTGAATGTAACCTTGCTAGGACAATGCACTAATTAAGCTAGCAGCTAGGTGGTTTATGTAATATCCTAGATATTTGACAAGACTTTTAAATAAGATCTTGATGATAAAATGAAAGTTGAAGTTTAAAACCTAGATTTGGAGAAGTAAAAGGTATAGAAATTTAGTAAATATTTTACTCTAATCTTTGTATTAGGATTTAAATGTGAGTAAATGTAGGTTTTTAAAATTTAAAATCTAGAATTTAATTATTATGTATACTTGGAGGTATATTAATAATAAGATAATATAATATCTTTAAGGTTCGATAAATGTATTTGACTTAAAGAGATATTGTAAGAAATTTTTATATGAGATATGTAGAAATTTATTAGGGAAATAAATTTTAATTTGAGAGATATTAAGTTAACGTGAAGGTATATATGTATAGATACGTATATACTTGAAGGTGTGCTAATTATATTTTAGCCGAACGTGATAAATGATTAACTGAACTAATCATCAAGAATACTATAAAGCTTAATCTATTAATTAAACAAGCCTATGAAAGTTAAACCTTAAATGGTAAATTAAGATAGCCCAAATTAGTAAATTGGCAAGAAATAAGCTAGGTATTGTGGATGAAATTAAAATTAAACTCAACCTAGTAGCCAAGTGTTAGAAATTAAATAATAGTATAAAATGGTTTAAGATTATGGCAAGTCAAATTAATATATATGGCCAGCCATATGAATATAATGAACAAGCCTAAACAATTAATAATTGTAGGACTTGTATGTATGGCTAAATTATTAATGTGGCAGTCTCAAATTAAGAATGAACCCTGTGTGGTTGTGATTACGTGAAATAGTGGTGTGAAGAGAATGAGGTAAAAGTATACCTGATAACACGAGTATACTTATATGTATGAAGGTAAATTAATAAATCGAAATGTCAATATATGACAAAGTGGTCAACTGGTAAAAGTTTGACTAAAGGAAATGAAGGAGAGTCAAGGAAACTCAATTTGGAGTTTAGGAAAGAAATTGGAAACGTGGACTGTACCGTTGAGTTCACAACATCGAATTAAATAAGAGAGATAGTAAACATAATTTGGTGTCGGGGTTGACTTTTGGTCAAAGTCAGTCATTTGACTTGTAAAGGTGAAAAGTCAAAGTTTGAGTTTGGAGAAAAATATTGAGAAATGGACTTCACCATTACGAAGGGAACGCCGAATTTAGTAAGTATGGACTACAAATACGATAGGTATTCTGATTGACTTTTTGGTCAAAGTTGATCGTTTGACTTTCTATTAAAAAAAATCAAACTTGAAGTTAGGAAGTGCATTTGAAGAAACGGATATTACCACAATCATGGGAACGTCAAAATTGTAATGTCCTAGAATTTTCACGTCATTATTAATTAAATTATTAATTAAATTTCTAACGAGTTAGTTTTACGAGATTATTTAAATATTTTTATGTGATTAATTAATTACGTGATTAAATGATTATGTGATTAATTACTAGAATTAATTAAAGGAGTCACTAATATGTTATTAAATTAGTGAACAAACCCTAAAGTTGTAATATCAAAATAATTGATAAGTTTTCTATTAATTAAATATTAAATTAAATTAAATATAATGAGTTAATTAAATATAATAAATTAATTAATATGATTATTAATTAATGTAAATAATGTGAAATATTAATAATAATATTTATTAGTCCATTTAGTAATTTAATATTAATGGGTTAGAGTATTTAATCATTTATTCAATCTAATTATTTATTTAATCATTGATTGAATAATTAATGTATAAATTATTAAATTAGTCCAACATGGATCAATTAGTAGCCCAAGTGAAGAATAATAAATTTTGACAAACTAGTAGCCCAAACAATTTAATAGGAGCCCAATTGGTATTTTAAATAAAGCCCAATACTTGACCCACTTGAAAAACAATTATGTAACTTATTAATTATTAAAAAGTGAGCTTGTGACAATCATTGTAGGACAACAATTTAACCCATCAGCCGAGCATGCTTGGGAAAGAGAGAGAAAAATGATTTTTTTTGTTTTATTTTGGTTTATTTTTCATTTATTTAATAAATGGATTGCTTGTATTGATTTTTAAGGTACATGGACCATTCCTTTTTTCACCTAATGTGTCATTTAGTCATTTCTTGTGTAAGCTTCCATCTAGGGGCATGGTCTAGATTATTAGATTAATTATGTGTATCTATTAATTTTATAAGTATACTTGCATTGGTAAATATTGCACTTTATTATTTTTTTTCAAGTTCCAAAAGAGAGAGTTTGAGAGCAAAGTATTTTGAGAGAGAGCAAAAGAAGGAGAAGGAGTTCTAAGCTAGTTCATGTCATCTTCTTATACTACCTATTTTGGAAGAAAAAGGAAAATAGCCATTAAATCAAGGTAATGGTTATTTTAAATATAGTTTTGCTTTAAAATTAAATAACTTATCATGTTAGTATAAATATGTTAATATAGTTAATAATGTATGGTAGTAATATTTATGTCATACTTGAGTTTAATATGCTTGGTTTGTATTTTGGTATATTTTATATGCTAAAATATGTCTTTAGTAGTATGTAAACAAGTCTTGAAATTTGTGACCAAAAATATTTTTATAAAACTTAGGTTTGATGTTCTAATATTATAGAACATTAAATCATGAGAAAAATAAAGTTTGGATCACTCAAAATGGAGTTATACACAAAAAGTTATGATTTGTGGTAGTTTATGTGATGTAAATAATTTTATAAGAAAAAATGATATTAAATCATGAAAAATTAAATTTTCATGTTATAAATTGATATTAAGTGATTGATAAATTTTTTGGATTTTTATTGAGGATTTAAAGCTTATTTGATGGTATAATTTTTATTAAAGTGTGTATTGCCGGACACTGTTCACATTCTGCTAAAGAAAAAAAAGAAAAAAAAATGTCCGCGCAATGCGCGCAAGCTTGTTGGCTAGCAGACGCGGAGCCAAACGACGTCGTTTGGCTCAGAAAATTTTTACTCCACGCGTTATGCGCGGAAGCCAACAGCGGTTCCTCAAAACGGCACCGTTTTGGGCCGCTGTTTTACTATGCATGCTCAATGCGCGATAGCAGCTTCCGGTAAAATTACCATACTGCCCCTCCATTCATTTTTCGACAAAATTATTATTTTGCCCTCGGATCAGTTTTCAACTTATTTACAGAAATGTCATTCGGGTAAATTTTAATTAATTTAAATATTTGAAAATTAATTTAAAATTATAACAAAAATAATAATAATATAAAAATGATATTGGGGAGGATATTTTTCATTAAGTTTAATATTTAAATATTTTAAATATTAATCTAGTTAGCTAAATCATGGTTAAGTTAAATAAATTTATTATTTATTTATTATTTACAATGTTAATAATAAATAATGGTGATAAAGTAGCAATTGTTATTTAATTCCTATTAAATAATAATTAAAGAGAGATAAAAATTTATAAATTAATTATTTATTATTCAAATATTATTAAATCATAAATAAGGATAATTAAGTAATTAATTATTATTTAACTAGCATTAAATAATGATTAATGGAAATTAAGTTATTAGATTAATAATTTATTATTTAATTTAAATAATAAATAAGGATGAATAAATTGATTATTATTTAACCTTAACTAATAATTAAAATTAATTAAATAATTAATTATTAGTTAATTGACATTAAATAATAATTAAAGAGGATTAAAATTAATAAACTATTATTTAATTTTCTTAAATTAAATAATAAGTAAGGTTAATTACTTAGTTAATTATTAGTTGATTAATATTAAATTATAGAAGGTTAAAATTAAATCAATAATTATTTATTATTTAATTATTATTAAATAATAAGTAAGTACAATTAGTTATTATTTATTTTAAATAATAACTAGAGTTAATTAATTAATTTCTATTTAACCAAGATTAAATAGTAATTAAATAGAGATTGAGTTAATAAAATAAATTGAATTTAATTATGCTTTAATTAAAAAATTGTAATAAGTTGTTTAAGGGTTTAATAAGCGTCCAACACTTAAGAAAAATATTTTCTAACTTATTAAATTATTAACCTAATTTGATTGAGGGTCTATAAGGTTAATAATATTATTTCGACTGATGTAAATTATGTGTTAATATTTATGTGTGGTAAATAAGTTCCCTAGTGAGCGTATAATTATGCAAATACGCCGTACTAATTATTAGACTAACTTTATTAATGTTAGGTCTTTCAAAGCCAATTAGTTAAAGCTAGACATTAATTGTAGCTAAGCAGACAGGCAAGTTCCTTATCTCTAAACTCATTTCATTGAGCAAATTATTTATTTAAGCTTGAACTGTAATTCCAAACATGCTTTGAGTGGTTTAATTACTTTACAATTATTCCACATCGATATTGTTGTTATTCGCACTTATTGCACTTGATATTGTACAGTCCTTGACTTGTACTTAATTATTGTTCTACTGTTTAAAGAATTGTTCAAAGTAGGTCTAAGTCATTGTTCGGCTAGACATTTATGTTAAAGATTTTAAAAGCTATCCAAATCATTGAAGATGCGGATTCTTAGACTATTATGAACACCCCTTTATTATAGGGGAGTACCCTGTATCTAATATCAGGTACAAAATACGGAAATTAAATGTTATGCATACACATATTGTACTGAGGCTGATCTCCTCGGGTACATATTTCTGGTAGTAACCATTGGATCAACCTGTTATTGACTCCAGTGGATATTTATAGTTCATAGTCTATTTGACTATCTTAATTTTAAAAGCAAATCATTATTCCTGCTTATGTTATTCATATTATTAAATTGTTCAGTTATTCCCTTTCATTCATGATATATTGTTTCTTGTTGATATTTAAACTTGTTGAGCAAACTAGTTGATCACCCTTGCTATATCATGAAACCTTATTGCAGTGTAACCCGAGACTTCGAGGAAAAACAAGAGTAAGGGAAAGATGAAGTGATAAACTTTAGGATACAACCTTGT
This sequence comes from Hedera helix, assembly GCA_947179155.2. Taxonomy (NCBI): domain Eukaryota; kingdom Viridiplantae; phylum Streptophyta; class Magnoliopsida; order Apiales; family Araliaceae; genus Hedera; species Hedera helix. The sequence goes on along the minus strand of OX359270.1, from coordinate 15,146,068 downwards.
AGTTAATTAAATTACTTGTTATGTAATATAAACCCTAAGTACTTTATTAAGGGTATTTATGTACTTTTGTGTAAGGTTATCGTATCTTGAGACTAGTAACACCTTTTGAATGAACAACAAATGTTTATTATTCCGCATTTAGTTATTGTATGTTATTTAGAGGTGAATGTTTGTATTGGATCGTGATGACCGGATCCGGGTATTTGGAATCCGAATTTGGGGGCGTCACAAAAATTAGTAGGAAACGACTGTAATATTAAAAATTTAATTTTCAGGTCAAAAAGTCAAAGAGCGAGTCAGATAATTAAAAGTGGGACCAAAAAGATAATTAAATCCACAAATTTTAAGTGGGCCAACTGGATTCTCAGATTTTCAAGAGTAGAGATTTAATTAGAGCCAGTCATTTCTTATCTTATCCAATGAAATCATATTTCAACCAATCAAAACTCACATCTTATCTCCATCTTGGTTATATCATTTAAATGACCAACACCCACTTCATTTTAGCAATAGAAATCAGCAACATAGAGATAGAAGAGATAGTGCCCACGGATTAGAGGAAGAAGAGAATAGGAAGGAAGAAATGGAATAAAAAGAAAACTATGAAGGTATATCACTAAACCCTTGTATAATCTTTGAATTTGCTTGGGTAGATGTTAGCTTTTATTGAAATTAATGGTTGAAGATCATGATTAAACTTGTGTGTAATGGTCTAACCATATATAGTCATGAATCTAGTAGATGATTCACGTATTTAATTAAAATGAAAGAAAAAGATGAAGAACAAACTTCGCAGAATTTGGTATGATGTTACTGTGCTTGTAAAAATCATATAAATTTGAGTTTTTGGCGTTAGAAGGTGGCCTATATATCAAATTAAAGATATGGAAGTAAACTTTAGACATAAATTTTCAAAACACAAAAATTCCTTGTGATTTGTTTGTAGTGACCGTTTGTAGCAAGCTGGGACGAAACCGAAAATAATCTGCCCAGAATCTGCAACGATTTTTGTCATTGTAAAAATTGTATAAAATCATGTGCTTCGAATTTGATGTTGGTGTAAACTATATAGTTATAGATATGGAAGTTTCCTAGAAGTACTAGCGAGATTGAGCCATTTTATATAGTAAAACATCTTTGAAAAAATTGATTTAGTAAGACTGTCCAGAAAATGAAATTCTTTGGACAGGTTATGTAAACATTTAAGGTCTGTTTTGTTTGGTGAATGGGTTGAAATCAAGGTCTAGATAAGATTAAATTAGACTTAATAAGCTTTAATTTGATATAAGGATGAACAAAAACAGACTTGTAATGAAGAAGTTTTGATGCAATAACGATATCGATATATTTTTAAATCAAATATAATAATATTGGAACAAATATATCAGTATAATGCAATAACGATAAATTGATATATTTTGATATATTGTCAAACCAAATATATCAATATTAGATCAAATGTATCAATAGGATGCGACAAAGATAATTAATTAATTAACATTAAATAATAATTAAAGAAGATTAAAATTAATAAACTAAGTATTTATTATTTAATTAAGATTAGATAATAAATAAGGATGTTTTCTGTTCTGAATTTGAGTGATCTAGAACAACTGAGACATGTCTTAACTCTTAAGGAGAATCTAAAATAAGGCATTTTTCATGCTCAGACTTTCAAAAATATACCTTTGTGGACAGGATTTTCATCCCCATAGACTCCATTTGTGTAGAATTCCCTGATCAATTTTGAATATACCCAAGTATTGGTGTCTAGGGCTTCGTAGAGTCATAAATAAGGACCATTAATTAATTAATTATTATTTAGATTGACATTAAATAATAATTAAAGGGAATTAAAGTTAATAAACTAGTTAATCATTATATCATTAATGTGTAATGATAAATAACAAGTAACGTTAATTAAATTAATTATTTATTTAATTAAAATTAAATAAATAAAGTAAAGGAATTAAGGAAATGATAAAGTAATTAGACAATTTATATTTAATTATTTAAGTCTTTAAATATTACTAAAGGAGTAAATTATTATTAAATATTTAATGATAATAGCAAGTGATGAAATATTATTAAATGATTAATAATATTGGTAATTGGGTAAATATTATTAAGGACTTAATAATATTAGTAACCAAATAAGATGTTGTTCAATACTTAATAACGTTTGCAATTAAATGGGGTATTATTAATAATATTGGTCGATAATTAAAATATTATCCAAGGGTGATAATATTGTTCTATAATTTATGAGTTAGTAAATAGGGAACTATGTGTTGTCAAGTCAATTTATTTGAAAATGATAAATGAATATCTATACGCATTACTAATTGAAAGATAATCATATTAAGTCTTTCAAATGAGGTAAATTGAATTGTGTAAGCGTAAGCGAGGAAACAAATCAAGCAAATTTTTCAGTACTATGTGATGTTCTTATAAACTTGTTATATGTATAACTGTTATGTGTGCACTTATTATATGTGTGGATTGATTTTTAATATGTCTTTGTATAGTCTTATGATGTGAATAGCTGATATACAATTGATGCTATAAGTTAAAATGTGTTATATGAATTATGTAACTTAAAAATATTAAGATGCATTGTAAGCATGGAGTAATTGGATAAATGCAAAGCATGAGAAGCATGATGCATATATAAATGCGAAGCATGGAACATGAAGCATGATTTAAACGTAAACTATGTATTATGTGATAACTGTTAAACATGTTGAGTCATCGTGCTCACTCTTGTTATAAACAAACATTTTCAGCCAAGTGCGAGGAATCTGAAGATTCCAGTTGTGATGCCTCCAAATTCGGGTCCCTTGAACCTCAGGTTCGGTGCTCACTATTCATTACTAAACAAACATTCATAAACTAAATCTTCAATAACTCGTGGAAAATATACATAATTTCATTAGAAAACGTACATTCAATCTCAGGTTTCACTAACCTTAATACATCATTATTACCTTATAATACAAAAGGTTTACACATAAAGTAAGAACTAAATTACTTCTACTCGTTCACCTTTCCTTTGTCGTTGCACTCCTTAAATCACTCGGCTTAACTGAAAAATAGTTCATGATATAGCAAGGGTGAACAACTACTTTGTTCAGCAAGTTTAAATAATAATAAAGGATATATCATGAATGAAAAAGAATTAGCTCTTGGAACTTCAACAATAGACAACAATTGTGAAGACATGCAACTTTGAGTAAACATTCTCAATTGATTTAACATACTGTTTCTCATGCTGAAAGGTCACAAGACCATGAACATACGTTTTGAGTATTTACAATACCCTATAGACAAAAGACTGTCATTTCGTTTTGAATATTAACAATCATTTCAATGTTAATATCCGGTGATGGGTATTCTAGGTAATCAGCCTATTGTACGTTTATATTGTGCACGCTATAACCATCAAATATCATTTTGACCGGAATTATTTCATCCGACCCAAGTTTCATCTTTTCATAATAATTTGTTCATTTCAGCTTTTCCCATCAGATTCCGTACCACAACAATATGGTTTGGACTAGCTTCAAAAATATTCAGATTAATGAATTTAAAACATACATGGTCTAGCCGAAACAATTGGGCATAGATCTTTCTCTTTAAACAGTTTATAATAAGAACAGTCATAAGAACATATGCTATATCTAGCCGAAACAAATAACATAGATATTTCACTTTAAATATTTCATAACGTGAACAGTCATGCAATTGCACATAAGTGCGAATATCAATAATATTATCGATGTGGAATAATGTTAGATAATTAAACCACTTAAACCTCTGGCAATAGAATACAAGTTTAGAAAACTTGCTCAACAATAATTGAATAGGGTTAAAGGACTTGCAAAATAAATACAAGTTAGGGTTCAGTAAACTTGCCTCGTGCGTAGTCCACTGCTAAAAAATCAATTTACTATCCTTCGAACCGATGTAACAATTAATCAGTTCGATCTTAAATTAGTATCATATAAACAATCTTATGATAACCTTTATAACTTTTACATAACTACATAATTAAATAATTATGGGTATTTAAACACTTAGAAAATATTATCATTACTTGATAATATTTCCATCATATAAAACTTATATTATTATTTAATATAGCTCATACACTTATCTAATATTATTAATAATTTAATAATATTTTATTAGTCTTCTAATATTATTAATCATTTAATAATATTTTATTATCATTCTAATATTATTAATTCCTTAATAATATTTTATTAAACTTCTAATATTATTAATCATTTAATAATATTTTATTCATTATCTAATATTATTAATTATTTAATAATATTTTATTATCATTCTAATATTATTAATCCCTTAATAATATTTTGTTAAACTTCTAATATTATTAATCATTTAATAATATTTTATTCATTATCTAATATTATTAATTATTTAATAATATTTTATTAGTCTTCTAATATTATTAATTATTTAATAATATTTTATTATCATTCTAATATTATTAATCCTTTAATAATATTTTATTAAACTTCTAATATTATTAATCGTTTAATAATATTTTATTCATTATCTAATATTATTAGTTATTTAATAATATTTTATTACTTTATTAATATTATTAATCATTTAATAATATTTTATTCATTATCTAATATTATTAATCATTTAATAATATTTTATTACTTTACTAATATTATTAATCATTTAATAATATTTTATTCATTATCTAATATTATTAATCATTTAATAATATTTTATTCATTATCTAATATTATTAATCATTTAATAATATTTTATTACTTTACTAATATTATTAATCATTTAATAATATTTTATGCATTTTCTAATATTATTAATCATTTAATAATAATTTATTACTTTATTAATATTATTTAACATTTAATAATATTTTAATCTCTTATCAATATTATTAATCATTTTAATCAATTACTAATGTTATTCATCTTTTAATAACTTTTTAATCATATAATAATATTATTAATCATTTAATAATATTTTAATAACCTTGAAACAATACCTATAGTTAACTTTTGAATTGTGTTAACCTTGGTCTTTATTTTAAACATTTAGTTGCCAATTAGTTATTAATAACTCCATATATTGGTTTATTATACAAAGTCATTCATTTTATACTTAGTTCAACTTAAATTTCTTTAAAAAACTCGACCCGACCTGACTCGACCCGGATCGAACCAACCCGATCCGAATAACAAAAACAATCTGATGGAGTGGCGCGGGCTCCCCGTAAAGTGGAGCGGCCCCATACATGCAGAAATTTCTATAGTTTGGACTGTCCAACCTCCAGTCACTCCGACACTCATAACTTCTTTATTTCAAAATATTTTGGGGCAATTCTTGAGTCCATTCTCATCAGAATTTCTCCCTCTATAATTGCTCTTTAGATCACAAATCCAAATTCCTAACGAAAATAGCTGTAAAATCGCTTACAAGGAAAGATTGAAAACTTTAAGGTTTCAAAACACCATGTTTTGAGGTAAAAGTCATAACTTCTTTGTTTTTCATTTTTTTGGAAGCTTCAAGTTGGGTTTTCTTTAAAACTCATGTATGTAACTTTCTAGCCATAAAAATCCATTTTTCAACTTGTACATTTCAAATTACAACATAAAACATCACATGTTTGACTAGGGTTTTACCGGTAAAGTCTATTATGAACATTTCTTCCATTTTTATCCAATACACACATACCAAAACATGATATAACCACATCAAATCATGAATATACATATATAACATAGTTTAGGACTTCTAGACCATCGAAACAAGTTTTGATCGATTAAAAATATATTTTAACCGATTAGAACACATATAGGCTATAAAAATGAAATAAGAAATGGTTGGAGTACTTTTAAACCTTAATGACTTGTGTGCTCTTCTTCTTCTCCTACTAAAGTATGTTGTGAAGCTAGTGGACATTCACCAAGCTCTACTCTAGCAATTTCTCACACTTACAAGTGTTTATCTCTTTCTCTCTAGGAAATGCTCTCTATTTTTCTCTCTAGTATTCTCTAAGAAATGCTACAAATGAACTAACAAACCTATACAAATGTATGGAGTACTCTATTTATAGTACTTCATTAATCCATCATCAACTCTCTTAATCAACCAATGTTGGTGAAATTAAGAGTTAATTGAGCTTACTATAGATGGAATGACTACATGATAGACATATGGAATGACTAGAGTTGTTCAACTACTATGACATGGTGTGAAAATGAAGCAACAAGGAAATCAAGCAACTCCCAAGTGGGGCCCCCTAAATTGCTGGAAAATGGGATTTAATCACCTATTTTTGCTTTAATTTTAATACTTTAATTCTACATATATATATATATATATATATATATATATATATATATATATATATATATATATATATATATATATTGTTTGACCAATTTTGACTTTCTATTGGGCTCTATATTGGACTCTAGAATTTAATATATTAGGCTCATCCATTTAATTTGGTTGGGCTCAATTTATTTATTACATTGGACTAACATTAACTAACACCTGCTACATTTAATTAAATTAAGCATTGAGCTAGTTTTAAATATAACTTGAATCATCACTAAATTAAATATATGGACTACTAGGTTAATTTGTTTAACTTAGTTTAATACATCAATTGGACTTATAATATAATCCAATTAGATTTGTTATTTATAAGTCCATTAGACTCCTTAATTAAGTTAGCTTACATCACAATATCACTTACAAATTCTTGAATTTGTTTTAATAAAATCCAAAAACATATTAATAAAAGTACATCGACTTGATTAAATTAATTCATTGACTAACTCCTATCATCAAATTGGGTTTATAATATCGCTATCCATACATATACAATTATTTTCACATTGTGTTGTCTTTAATAATTCACTTGCTTGTTCTTTATCATTATTCATACAAGTAATTAACTTGTTCATTATAAATCTTCTTATTTACCATTCAAGGCCAACATTCAAGCTTTGTGATCTCGTCTCAAAAGTTTTTTTTGCATTCTTTTTCCTTTTTTAGTTAATTCAAATAAATTAACTAACTTACTACCTTCCATTATACAACCTAAACACATACACACATACATTATGCATTGTCTTTTCTCATGAGTATAAATACTATAAAAAAAAATTAGGTTCGTAATTTTCTCGGTCATTACACCAGTAGTCTTAAAGGAAATGATTGAAGTTATGTTTGGTTATAAAACCTTATTGCTGGAATTATTTAAATCTCTTAATGTAACATTTCGGGATAATCACTACTTTGTATTACTCTTGTTTAAATACCTTGTAACAGTAGCGACAGGCAATTATATATAAAGACGAGTGCTAATATTTGTGAACTCGATTAGTCAAAAGCAGTTGATAGATAGTCATAGCGACTTATGGTTGAAGTGTGAGCTTTTGTATACGCACAATAATTGTAATACACTAGGTCATGATTTATAAATAATCTGAGTTGGTAAGATCAATGTAAAGATTGCGATTCTGAGACAAAGTTTAAGGGAATATTATAAAAGTTTAAATTATTTGAGTTTTTAGCAGCATTGTATTATATTATGTTGTAATTGTTAAGGATAAGGTTGTACTATTAACGCACGAGGTTGCTTGTAGCAAATACAGGAATTTTCGGGGCGTTACAGTTTATATAAAGTTTAAGAGTTCTTAAACTCTTGTTTTGAACGTAAGAACTTAGAGATGAAATAGACTGCTATATTTAGGATATGAACAGCTGAACTGAATGTAACCTTGCTAGGACAATGCACTAATTAAGCTAGCAGCTAGGTAGTTTCCACTATTAACAAATTCAAGGTTAGGTGTCAAGCAAATGTTAATAACCCACACCACCTGCTTAAAACTCAACATATATGCTCCTTCTAAAAACAAGTTAGCACATATATTACATCCATACAAGCCAACAAATACTTTATATACATATATCGTAATATATATATATATATATATATATATATATATATATATATATATATATATATATATCAACAATATGTATTATTAACACATACCCAATTTGGAAATTTATGTATAAAATTATTTCACTAATTATGGAATTAATCCATAATTAATTTAACATTTTTTGTGTAACGAATCAACTAATTAAATAATCAATATTTAATTTATGAACTATTTAATTTACTAATTTAATATATAAAACTAATTTTGTATAGCTAAATTTAATTTCCTTCCTTCGTTCCATAAATTATTTCAAACGATTTATTTAAAATATTAAATATATTATTTTAATATATTTCATCATAATTCAAATATGAATTTAATTTATTACATTAATTCCAATTTATTAAATATTGGTTCCTCATTTTATATTTTTAATTCACATCCGTTTAGTATAATATTAAATATTACACTATTATATGGTACATTTAGTTATAGTAACATTGTAATATCCCAGATATTTTTAAGATTTTAGATAATATCTTAATTGATTTAATTAAATGTTAAGGTTTAAAACCTAGAATTAGAAAAGTAAAATGTGTAGAAAATGGGTAAATATTTTTTTAACATAATTTTATTGTTAGAAATTAAATGTGAAAATATTTTAATGATGCATGTAGAGAATTTATTAAGTAAATAAATTCATTTGGGAAGTGAATGTGGTTATATATATATATATATACCTAAAGCGTGCTTGTTAGCCAAATAAGAGGATGAGTAAGTTAGTACTCAATTAAACTAATAAATTAATTAGTTTAAATATGAAGTAAGAAGGAAAGTCGTGAAATATAATTAATTATGTTAATTATATTAGTTATGAGTTAAAGTTATAGAGAAACTAGAATGATCGTCTAGAATGTCATTATTAAGAAGTTAATTAATTAAGTAATTAACTTAATTATTAAATTATTGTATAGAATTCAGAAGTGAATTAAAAACAAGCGCAATATTCTAATTGTTGTAAGTCTTGTTGGTAATTATAAAAAGGTTCAAATAATTAAAGGATTTAATTCCATGTAAAGTCCAAGTAATTTATTTACTACTAGTGGACTAGCCCAAAAGGATTATAGATGTTAGCCCAATATGGGAATATTTGCATGAAGTGAGTAATTAAATAAGAGAGCCCAATAAAAAGTAAACTATGTAGCCCAAACCATTAAAAGTCAAAGGATGGTCAATGTGTTGGGAGAAGCATTTCAAGTATTGATTGAGTATAAAGAATTAACTAGTATAGGGTTAATTGAATAACCCTAGTTGGTAGACAAGAAAGAACATTAACCAATTATTGGTTAATTGTTAGGTAAATAAAGGTGGGGTTGAGAATTAACTATGGATGAGTTAATTATGTAGCCCAATGTGGTAGAATAATTTAATGCAAGTCTAATTAGATTATATTATAAGTCCAAATGAGGTGCTAAGTTAAGTTAAATAAATTAACCTATTAGTTCATATAATTAATTAAATCTTAATCCAAGTAATAATTAAACTAGCTCAATGCTTGTTTTAATTAAATGGAACATAGTTTATTTAATGTTAGCCCAATGTAATAATTAAGTGAGCTCAAACCAATTAATTGAATGAGCCAAATATATTAAATCCTAGAGTCCAATGTGGAGCCCAAATGGTAGTCAAAGTTGTGGTCAATATATATATATTAGTGTATATATATATGGATACCTATATAATGATATAGGATATAAAAATAAAGCTAAATTGGTGTATTAAATAGCAAATTCCAAATTTTGGGGTCCACATGGTCATAAAGCTTGCTTGTTGGTTATTTTCGAGTGTAAAGTGGTTTAGCAACTCCCCACCAACCCTAGTCATTCATATGGTCAATCAAAATGTCCATCAACTAGTCATTCACTCCATTAGTAATCACAATTAGCTCATAAATTGACCAATGCTAGTTGATTATGAAGGTTAATGTGAGATTAGCAAAGTGTTATATATAGAGTGCTACACCACTGCTTCATGTTGGTTAGTCATTTGTCTAGCATTGCTAGAGAGAAAAGAGAGCTTCTTTAAGAGAAAAGCAAGCAAATTCTTGTGAGTTGAAGATCCACCAAGGAGATTGCTAGAGGATAGTTAATGAGGAGTCACAAGCTAAGATCATGTCAAGAGGAAGGAGAACATCCATGTATAAAAGGTTAAAACGTATTCTAAACCCTCTTTAGTTCATTTTTATAGTTTAGATATGATTTGAACGGTTAAAATATATTTTTAACAGATCAAAAGTTAATTTGATGCTCTAAAAGTCTAAATCTATGATATATAGGTAGATTCATGGTTTAGTATGTTTAATACAAGTATTGATATGTGTGGTATGCAAATAAATGGAAGAAAATTCCATATTATGTTACCGGTAAAGCCCTAGATGGTTCGATCTTAAATTTATTGTCAAAACATTTTCAAAAATGTGATTGAATCATGAAATGTTATAAAACAAGAAATTAGGAAGACAACAACACTAAGTTGGTGTCATTCGAATGTGTAGAGTTCATTTTATTCAAGTTTGAACCATTAAAACCAATGTTTTGTGAAGTTAGTTTTCACTTTGTCTTTCCAAGCAATTTTCAGTCTAGTTCCGTTCGGAATTTGGATTTGTGATCTAAAGAGAAGTTGTAGAGGGGGAAATTCCGATAAGAATGGACTCAAGAATCACCTCAAAATATTTTAAAATGAAAAAGTTATGGCAGTTTTAGTAAAAGAGGTGCGGGCAGTCAAAACGAGCGCCGCCAGCACTCGGACTTTCGGCTTTGAGCGCCGTCGGGGCTAGAATAAGTCTACGACCAGCGCCGCTAACGCTGGTACAGTGTTAAAAAGTCAAAATTTTAATATTTTAAAGTTTAATCGAGTCAGAACTCCGGTTTAACTTATCGGTTAATGAAAAGTCTAAGCGAAACACCGTTAGGACTTAAAACCAAAGATAAACTTGTAAAATGAATGTGTTTAAATATTAAACCTATATATATATATATAGTCTATTAGTGACTAATTGGTAGTTAAAGGTATAAAATAAAGACTAAGGTTAACGCTATTAAAAAGTTAACTATTTGTATGGTTTAAAGATTATTAAAATATTATTATGAGATTAAAAGGTTACTAAATGAATAATAACATTGTTATTTAATGAAAATTTTAATAAATAATTAATGACATTAGTAAATGATTAAAATATTATTAAATGGTTAATAATATTAATAAGTGATTAAAATCTTATTAAATGGTTAATAATATTAATAAATGATTAAAATATTATTAAATAATTAATAATATTAATAAGGGATTAAAATATTATTAAATGGTTAATAATATTTGAATATAGTTGTATATTATCAAAGGTAGATAATATTTTGAAGTATTTGGTACATTATTAAATGTCCGAATCATTAAGTTATGTAAAAGAAGAATATTTAATTAAATTAAACCGATGTAAATAATCAATTTGTGACTAAATGTTAGACAACTTATTAAAAGTAAGTCATACGAAGAACGTGTAGTGAAGGTGTAAGTTGGTTAAGTTTACCGACATGTCTAATTAGGTTTATTGGGCTAGGATTTTTGTCCGGAACGTAAAGGTTCATTTGTCGGACAACTAAAGAGTTAATTAATAATTTGAAGTTAAGGTCTTAAGTTAAGACTAATTAATAGTCATTGTAACTAATGATTATGTTGATTTTATATATAAATTGTAGGTTGAACGAAAGACGCAAATAATCGTAAATGGTAGACGCGAACCAGACAAGTTTTTCAGAACTTGCTCCTATATGCATTAATATGCTATAATGTGATTTAAATTGATAATATGAAGATATATTGATGATGTTTGTGGTAGATGAGCAGCATGTGGTATGACTACATGAAAACTATGTACAAGAATGAAGCATGATTTGCTAAGTGGTAGTTGATTATTATATGTGATGCATAAGAGCTATGATGTATTATTAATATGAAAAGCCTGATGTAAGAATAAGATGCAAAGCATGTATATTATATAAAGCATGTAATGTGTTATGTGTAACTGTTAAACTTGCTGAGCTGTCGTGCTCACTCTTGTCTAAACCAACATTTTCAGATAGTGAAAGTTATTCAAAATTTTCGATAAAGATCAAGGAACAGGAAAATATATTACTTTCACTGAAGATCTAAATGTCTATTGTGGATATTAGTCCGAATTGGACAGGTAATTGATAGTGTAGTATAAGACTTAGTTGGTATATTATGTGAGTGTTAAATACTCAAATTGATTGTAATAGAATGTCGTATCGTGTATGATATTGAGACATACTAGGATTGTATAAAGATTGCGATTCTGGAATAGAAAGAGATGTTGTAAAATTATAAATAAATGATTATTTAACAATTATAATATTGTTGTTATTCATGAACAATAAGGAAAATGTAGTACTAATGTTGAATCGGATCCGAGGTTAAAGTAACCCGGATTTTGGGTCGTCACAAGTTGGTATTTAGCACCTCCCCACCAACCCTAGTCATTAATATGGTCAATCAAAATGTCCATCAACTAGTCATTCACTCCAATAGTAATCATAATTAGCTCATAAATTGACCAATGCTTGTTGATTAGGAAGGTTAATGTGAGATTAGCAAAGCGCTATATATAGAGTACTACACCAATACTTCATGTTGGTTAGTCATTTCTCTAGCATTGCTAGAGAGAAAAGAGAGCTTCTTTGAGAGAAAAGCAAACAAACTCTTGTGAGTTGAAGTTCCACCAAGGAGATTGCTAGAAGATAGTTAATGAGGAGTCACAAGCCAAGATCATGTCAAGAAGAATGAGAGCATCCATGTATAAAAGGTTAAAAAGTGTTTTAAACCCTCTTTAGTTCATTTTTATAGTTTAGATATGATTTGAACGATTAAAATGTATTTTTAACCGATCAAAAGTTATTTTGATACTCTAAAAGTCTAAATCTATGATATATAGATAGATTCATGGTTTAGTATGTTTAATACAAGTATTGGTATGTGTGGTATGCAAATAAATGGAAGAAAATTTCATATTGTGTTACCGGTAAAGCCCTAGATGGTTCGATCTTAAATTTATCGTCAAAACATTTTCAAAAATGTGATTGAACCATGAAATCTTATAAAACAAGAAGTTAGGAAGACAACAACACTAAGTTGGTGTCATTTGGATGTGTAGAGTTCATTTTATTCAAGTTTGAACCATTAAAACCAAGGATTTGTGAAGTTAGTTTTCACTTTGTCCTAGCGAGCCATTTTTAGTTCAGTTTTGTTCGGAATTTGGATTTGTGATCTAAAGAGAAGTTGTAGAGGGGGAAATTCTGATGAGAATAGACTCATGAATCACCCCAAAATGTTTTGAAATGAAGAAGTTATGGCAGTTTTAGTATAAGAGATCCGGGAAGTCAAAACGAGCGTCGCCAGCGCTCGGACTTTCTGCTTTGAGCGCCGTCAGCGCTAGAATAAGCTTATGACCAGCACCGCCAGCGCTGGTACTATGTTAGAAAGTCAAAATTTTGATATTTTAACATTTTATCAAGTCAGAACTCCAATTTAACTTATCGGTTAATGAAAAGTCTAAGCGAAACACCGTTAGGAATTAAAACCTAAGATAAACTTGTAAAATGAATGTGTTTAAATATTAAACCAATATATATATATATATATATATATAAAGTCTACTAGTGACTAATTGGTAGTTAAAGGTATAAAATAAAGACTAAGGTTACGCTATTAAAAAGTTAACTATTTGTATGGTTTAAAGATTATTAAAATATTATTATGAGATTAAAAGGTTACTAAATGAATAATAACATTGGTATTTAATGAAAATGTTATTAAATAATTAATGACATTAGTAAATGATTAAAATATTATTAAATGGTTAATAATATTAATAAGTGATTAAAATATTATTAAATGATTAATAATATTAATAAGTGATTAAAATATTATTAAATGGTTAATAATATTAATATGTGATTAAAATATTATTAAATGGTTAATAATATTAATATGTGATTAAAATATTATTAAATGGTTAATAATATTAATAAGTGATTAAAATATTATTAAATAATTAATAATATTAATAAGTGATTAAAATATTATTAAATGATTAATAATATTAATAAGTTATTACAATATTATTAAATGGTTAATAATATTATTATGTGAGTAAAATATTATTAAATGGTTAATAATATTAATAAGTGATTAAAATATTATTAAATAGTTAAAAATATTAATAAGGGATTAAAATATTATTAAATAATTAATAATATTAATAAGTGATTAAAATATTATTAAATGGTTAATAATATTTGAATGTAGTTTTATATTATCAAAGGTAGATAATATTTTGAAGTATTTGGTACATTATTAATGTCCGAATTATTAAGTTATGTAAAAGCAGAATGTTTAATTAAATTAAACCGATGTAAATAGTCAATTTGTGACTAAATTTTAGACAACTTATTAAAAGTAAGTCATACGAAGAACTTGTAGTGAATGTGTAAGTTGGTTAAGTTTACCGATATGTCCAACTAGGTTTGTTAGGCTAGGGTTTTTGTGCAGAACGTAAAGGTTCATTTGTCGGACAACTAAAGAGTTAATTAATAATTTGAAGTTAAGGTCTTAAGTTAAGACTAATTAATAGTCATTGTAACTAATGATTATGTCAATTTTATATATAAATTATATGTTGAATGAAAGACGCTAATAAGCGTAAATGGTAGAAGCGAACCAGACAAGTTTTTCAGAACTTACTCCTATGTGCATTAATATGCTATATTGTGATTTAAATTGATAATATGAAGATATATTGATGATGTTTGTGGTAGATGAGCAGCATGTGGTATGACTACATGAAAACTATATACAAGAATGAAGCATGATTTGCTAAGTGCTAGGTGATTATTATATATGATGCATAAAAGGTATGAAGTATTATTAATATGAAAAGCCTGATGTAAGAATAAGATGCATATTTCCACAAAAATCATTAGAGCATTTTTCCACAAAAATCTCTTACATATTAAATAATATACGTTCTTTCTAACACATAATTTTGATTTAAAAAAAAATTAATCATTTCTCTACACATTTTATTTCCTAATGTAGGTTTTACATATTTAACCTTTAATCATATTTAATTACGTTCTGAGCCTTATTCTTTCTATAATAGCTACCATTCAACTTCTTCATACAAGGATCATCATACATTATTATCTCATTATTCATATTTTCTGGTCTCATAATTACTCGGGATATCACAAATAGTTTATATGAAGTTAACGAATGAATTATATATTTAGATCTAAATATTTTTATGTTAAATATTTATGTGTGTTAATGTGTTAATTAATTAATTGGGATATTTTATATGAACTTGACATATGGATTATAAATTTAGATTTGGGTATGATAACATATGTTCGTGTTATTCTACTTGTGATGGAATGCATGATTCGTATATATGATAGACATATACCTAGATGCCTTATGTAACCTTAAAGAGAATATGCTCTTAAAATCCTTGTTAATGTTAAATCTCATAGACATATAGTAATTTATTTAGCTTAAATGTTCCTTTCAATTATGTTGCCCTTATGACGGATGAGGAAGGATTTGTTTATATGGCATTGATCAGATGCGTATAAATACTATAAAGAATTCTCTGTTAATAATTCCATGTAATTAATTAATTAAAAAGGGATTGAAGAGATTTAAATAAAGCATTGAGAAAAATTATAATCTTAAGTTTTTAACATCTGATTTTTACTCTTGTCTTTAAATTAATAGTTGTTAATTTTAATTAGTTTTATTTTATAATTTTTGCAATTATTTAAATAAAGTTAATTTGATATAAAAATTAATAATTGATAATAATTATTTTTAATTCTCTATGGGAACGATACTCTTTTTTGCCATTATATTACTAATCGATCGCATATACATGCGTGTATTTGTTGGTTTACAAAAATATGGCATACATACAATCTAATTGTAATAGCGCAATGGAAGCAAACAAAATCAGATTTTAAATTTTTTCTACAAACCAATAACCAGGATCTTTCTTATGCGAGTATTATTAATTGAGGAATGATAAAAAAAATTATACCTTTGTAGAACTAAGCTTCCACAGGTACAAGTTCAACTCCCTTTAATCATTCGCGTTATTCTTCAAATTCACCGATTAAATTCCACGAATCAATGTTAGCTTCCCAAGTGTGAAACCTCTAGAGGTGATCCACCAAAAGATCTATGAATTAAAAAAGTAGATTTTGATTTCTTCAAACTATGGATGACTAGCCTTAATTCTCTCTCTCTCTAACTCCTTATATGTAGAGAATTATGAAGTACTCTCTCAATTCTTGTGAAAGAGTATGTAACTTTTATCCATAATAAGACCCCTCTTATTCATAGATATAAACAACCCTCCTAAACTATTTAGGATTAAGGTTTTAATTTAATTCTCAATCTAATTAGGAACTAAATTAATTAATTACAATTCCTAAACCATTAGGAACTTAATTATTTAATTATGAGAGTACTTCTTATTAATTAATTACTAAACCATTTACTAACTTAATTAATTATTATAATTACAATTCCTAAATCATTAGGAACTTAATTATTTATAATAATATTACTATTTATTAATTAATTTCCAAATAATTTAGGAACTAAATAATAATAATAATAATAATAATAATAATAATAATAATAATAATAATAATAAGACTCCTCTTATTAATTTATAATTAATATTTTCAAAATACTAAATTATAAATATTAAGTTATTTAATTTATTATATCACCATAGTATAAATTAAATATTCTTAATTTATTATTACGATTATTCAATCCACTTCTAAAATAAATATTACTATTTTGCAGTATGACCCCTTAGGTTATTCATATTAAACTGGTTATAGAATAAATTCATTAGAACACACTAATCTTACATATGTAAATGACTTAAGCTATTTAATTTATTTAATAAATAATATTTATTCCACAATAAGGGTAGGCCCCCTTAGCAATTAATCGATATTCCAGATAATATAGATTTTAACATTTGATCATAAAAGAACCTTTCAGCGAATAGTTACTGTACAATTCAATCATTCTATCATTTAATGTCCCAATTAAATATAAGACATGAAATTACTGTCTAGTCTTATTTCATTTGATCATATGTATTTTAATACATAAATGCACAACTCTAATGTAAATTAGAAACTCATTTCTAATTTTTATTTCACATTGGCTAAGAATTTCTGAGTTGTCATTTATCAATTTACATAGGACATTATTTTCATTTACTGAAAATGATAGATCATTTGTTGACTATTACCTACCTCTATGTACAACTTATTATACCCGACCATATCATTTGATAAACCCTAAAGGTTTTAAGGAATATGTCAAATTATAACTCACCATACACAAGGTACTATGATGATCTCAAGTCCAATGATCACTTGTACTACTATCACAAAAAGAACTCCTATTAATAGACAAGTAAAATTTAATTTTGTTTTCTTTAAGCGAGTCACGTTTAATGAACTTATTCTCTAATAAGTACTTACATACTTACTTTAGTGTCTCTATATAAATGATTATGAGATCAATCATCAACTTTATAAGTGGTGTGATGTCGCAAGCACCTAAAAATAAAATCTTACTTTGGAAAAATAAATATGTCGTAGTGCAAGTAAGAGTCGATCCCACAGAGAATAATTAATTTAATTTTACGTTTTCGAAAAACAAAAATTGGGGGGGGGGGTTGAATCAAAGAAATAATTTAAATAAAACTAACTAAAATAAATATGCAAGTAATTTATTAAAATAAATGAGAAGAAAAAACTTTGGTTTAAGTCAACATCCACCATCAAGAATTTACAGTTGATCACTGATGCAAGAATAACTCAATTCATATTTTAAATATTCAACGTGGAATAATTACTCTCATTTGAATAATTTTTCTATCTCTCCTTAATTTTAGTTAAGCAGAAACAAGCGAACTAAATAACCCTTACTACTAAATAATCTCAGACAAGCGCTAAAGATTTAACCTAGTAGCAACATAAAGAAATAGAAAGATCGTTGAACTAAACAATACAATCCAAGCGTCTGCATTTAATTTAGATGAATATTTTTTCTAAGATATAACAATCTTTTGATATGCAAAATAATTATTAACCTTAGTTGCTTCGCAAATTAAAGTGACCAAACAATTACTGATTTGATATTTAATTTAGCAGTAAATTTAAACGAATAATAAACTAGTATGCATCCTAGCAATTAAACGAATTAATCATAAAATTAAACACAGAAAAATATTCAATACTTAAAATATAAATTGAACAATTAAAATAAATTAGATCTCACAGTATATAAATCCTGATGGCTTCAATCACTTAAACCAAGAAAAATAATTTAGTTACTCATAGTTGTAGAAAACACTAAAGAATAGAAGAGAGAATTTTTCTAATAGAAAAGTTGTATCTTACATTGTACCTCAAACCCTCTATTTATAGGCTACAAAATTCTCCTAACCCTAGTAGGAAGTACACTTTTCAAACAAAATTCTCCTAACCCTAGTAGGAAGTACACTTTTCAAACCCTAATAGGATTTAAAATACAAATAAAAATAAAAGAAAAATAAAATAAAATAATTATTATCCTAACTCTAATTGGAATTAAAATTCAATTTGGAATCAAATTAATGTAAAATTCGCGAAAAATTTTGTTTCTGCAGCAATAACGTTAAGCCAAACAGCCCCTAACGCTGATAGCTAGCCGGTCAACGCGCGTCCACCCAGATGACGTCAGCATCGCCTTTTCGCGCATTGCGCGGATTTTTCCCTCAACTGCTTGGCCGCGTATGGCGCGGCAATTCTTCCTTCCTTCTTGGCCAAACGACGTCATCCCGGATCCGTGCATCTTCCATGCGCGCGCATTGCTCTGATGTCCATGTCCGGAATTTATGATTCTGCCACCGATCTTTGCAGAATTTACAGATTTGCCCCCAAGATTCTTTTTTTCCTACAAAATAAAATTTAAAATAATTAAAAATAAATAAAAATAATAAAAATGCATAAAATTAAATAAATTACCTAAAACACTCAAAAATACTTTAAAACTCACAAATAATTAAGTATAAAATACATAATAAATTGATATAAAATTGATTTATCAAATACCCCCACACTTAACTCTTTGCTTGTCCTCAAGCAAAACAAGAATAAAAATTAAAAATAATAACCGAACAACTTACTCGAGCAACAAATCAATACAAATTTTAACATCAGCCTCAAAAAAAATTTAATGATAACTCAAAGAAAATTTCAAAACCATACAAAATCTAGAATTTCAACATATTTATCAATTTTACTTTACTCAAGACCTTTTGTGTGCGTGTGAATCCATATGTATCAAACTAATCAAAACTCAGATAAACTTCGGTCATTAATTACATTATAAAAGACATACAACAAAATTCAATATACTTATTTTTCACATTACTTTTTCAGCTAATACAGACAAATATATAGCAGAAGATTAAAAAGCTTTTAATTAATGAAACATACTAGGATTATTAATATCAATTTTTTTCAAATATTTTTCTAATTTTTTTTGTTTTTTAATGGGTGCATTTTATGCTCCATCCCATTTTCTTTCTTTCTCTTTTTTTTTCTTTTCTTTTTTCTTTTCTCTTTCAGTAAATGCATTTTATGTTCCATATCACTTTTTCATGTGTTTATGAGCGAGTACGTTTTACGCTCCATCTCAACCCACCACAAGATTTTTCTTTCAATAATAATCCTAGAAAAATTACCTAAATCATTTCCTCCAAATTATATTTGTTGCTTTATATTTCACTTCAAATAATAATCAAATAAGATATAGAGCTCAAAAAATATCTTCCATAAGCATTTACCATTTACTTTGTCTAAATTAAAACTAGCTCAAACAAATAGATATAAGTGCATAAAATTTAAAAGGATCTCAAACAAAGTAAATATCAACAATAAGTCAAAAATTCAAACTAAGCAAAAATTTATTATTTTTCTAAGAGTTATTAAATAAAAATTAAGATTTTATCATTGGCTAAAATTTAAACTTCAATTAATTCATTGCTCAAGTGACTCATCCTAAAAATAAAATAAATAAATAAACTATCCCATTTTCGTAGGAAACACGGTTACACTTAGCATGTGCAACAAGCCTTTAAACTCTAAGGTTATCTCAAGTGGACGAGTTGTGTCTCATGAGGTTTTGCAGTGAATATATCTACAAAATTCAAAATTTTAAATTTTTTTAAAATTTCCTAAAATTTTCAAAAGATGACCTAAAAATAACAAAAATCCTAAATCCTTTCCCCCACACTTAAAATTTACATTGTCCCCAATGTAAAGAAAAAAGCAAAGAAGTAGGCGTAGATAACTAAACTATAAATACGAAAATTAAAACGAAAGAAAATTATACTCCCCTTGGGTTGCCTCCCAAGCAGCACCTTTGTTTACTGTCCTTGGCTTGACAGCATGCCTAAACACTACGTCACTCATTCCTCTTGAATTTTGACAATCTCATCCATCTTTACTCCATTAATCATTGACTTGTTCAAACTCTCTTGCAATGGATATGAAGGTTCTACTCCCTCTTCAATGAACATACATTCGAGACGATGAGGGAGAGGCCTCAAATCTGGAATGTAATCCTGCAAAACAAAAGGTAAAGATTTCTTGTTAGGAATTGGTAAGTCAAACTATGGATCATTACCTGTTTTCGGAGAACCGTTCACAGCCACAATAGTTTTCTTCAAATCAGCACTCAAGACTAACTCCTCTTTCTTCATCCCAAAACTCTGATTGCATGTCGTTTTCAATTCACCCTTTCCATCAGTTTTAGAAACTTTTTCTGCTAAAGAATCAATCACATCAATAGAGTAAATAGGATTATGACATTTCATGGCATCAAAAATATTAAACTTAAAAATTTTTCCATCAAACTCCATTGTCAGTGTACCACTATGAACATTGATCTTAGTCTTGGAAGTCTTTAAGAAAGGTCTTCCTAACAAAATAGGAGCATTTTGATTACCGTTCTCCATATCAAGCACATAAAAATTAGCAGGAAAAATCAAATTATCTACTTGCACAAGAACATCCTCTACTATACCCTTAGGATAAGTGTTAGACTTATCAGCCAACTGAATCACAGTACCAGTTCTATTCAAAGGTTCAAGTTTCAAAGAAGCATATATAGAATATGGCATAACATTAATAGATGTTCCTAAGTCTAACATGACTTGTTCAAATCTAGTGTCACTTGTCTTACAAGGTATAGTAAACATTCCTGAATCTTGACACTTTGTATGAAGTTTTCTTTGAATCACGGCAGACACATTTTTTCCTACTTTTACCTTTTCATACCTTTTGAGTGCTTGTTTTCTCTTATGTGTACACAATTCTTTTAGAAATCTAGCAAAGCGAGGTACTTGTTTAATTGCATCTAACAATGGAATTTTTACCTCGCATTGATGAAAAGTTTCATATAAATTTGAATCTTTCTCATATTTTTTTTTTTTTTAAAGCTAGAGGAAAAGGGGGTACCGGTTTATAATCAGAGAGAGGTGAAAATTTATACTTAGGGATACCATTGTTGCCTAGAACATTGGCCTCTGCTTTACTATCGCCTTCGTCCGTGTGGTCTGCTTCTGTTTTGCCTTGCTCTGGTGGCGCAGACTCTGTCGTTTCCGGAGTTTGTATCTCTTTACCACTTCTCAAAGTGATTGCACTTGCGTTCTCTTTTGGATTCACCACCGTTTGAAATGGTAATTTTCCACAACCTTGAGCCTCTAATCGACTGATTGCAGTCGCCATTTGTCCCATTTGCATTTCCAAATTCTGCATATTTGCCTTCGTGTCCTGCTGAAATTGCAAAGTGTTAGTGGTAAGTTTTTTAACCAAATCCTCTAAAGACATTAGAATTAGATGATTGGCCCTGTTGTTTGTTTGGATATGGCTGCTTGTATTGTTGGTAGCTTGCAAAGTTTGGATTTGTGGGCTGATTCCCTTGTGAATTTTCCTAGCTGAAATTAGGATGATCTTTCCAACCTGAGTTGTATGTGTTCGAGTAGGGATCATATCTCCTTTGTGGTTGACCAGAAAAACCACCTGCTGCATTTACTTGTTCATAGGACTCCTCTTGAAGAGTGAGGCACATATTTGTTGGATGTCCTACTACTACACAAATCTTACTACTGCACAAATCCCACAAACTTTTACTTGTTGTGTATTACCTACAGCCACTTAACGAACAACGGAGGTTGGACTATCAATTCATTGCTCAAGTGAAGAAATATTTACCTCATTAACATTCTTGGATGAAAAATCAAGCCTAGTGCCAAATTGTTGGGAATTAGCCGGCATGTTTGCAATCAAGTTCCTTGCAGCTTCGGGTGTTTTGTCCACTAAAGCTCCTCCACTGGCAGCATCGATCATGCTCCTATCAGTAGACATGAGTCCTTCATAAAAGTATTGGATGAGGAGTTGCTCGCTGATTTGATGGTGGGGGCAGCTTGCACATAGTTTCTTGAAACGTTCCAGTACTCGTACAGGGATTCTCCATGGTTTTGTCTCACACCACAAATGTCTTTTCTGATATTGGCTACCCGTAAAGCGGGAAAATATTTTTTCAAGAATAGTCTTTTCATCTCTTCCCATGTGGTGATACTTTCGGAGGGTAGATAGTTGAGCCAATCCTTAGCCAAGTGTGAGGATCCGAATTTCAGGATTCCTTTAATAATATCAAATAAGAATTAATTGATAAAAATATCAAGGTTGTTTAAGTTAATTATTATTTAAAGTGTTTGAAGGGATTTAATTAGTAAATTAAATTTGTACAAAGATGGTGATGAATTATGTGAATTTAAAATAATTGAAAAGTAAATAAATTGTGTAAATACAATTTATGAAGAATAAAAGAAATTTCAGGTAATTGTACAATAAATGGTACAATTTAATTATTGTGGAAGTACAGAAATTATGTTTTAAATAAGGTTATGTGATAATGTAAATGTATGAATTAAATATGTATATATTTATATATATACATTTGTATATTATATATGTGAACGTTTAATTGATAATCTTAAATTTCATTAATTATGGAAATAAAGGGATTAATAATTAAATTAATCCAAATTTAAATAAAAAGTGAATGAGGAAGTTGGTAAAATTGTATGTGTTGATTTTAGAATTTATCAAGAATTTTGGAGGAGGTTTAGAAATTAATTGAGAAAGAAAGGTAATTATATAAATTATATAATAATAATTATATAATTTATATAAGGAAATTAGAATAAGGTATGAAGAAATAATAATTATATAAATTATATAAGAATAATTATGTAATTTATATAAGGTGATTAAATGGAATAAAGTTGGAGGAAAGTAAGAAATTATTTAAGAAAGGAGAATGTAAATATATAAATTATATAATATTAAGTTATATATAATTTATATATATATATAAAGAAATTAATATGAATATTAAAGAAATTGAATAATAAATAAGAAAAAGGAATGTTTTAAGTTATTAAAAATTATATTTATGAATAATGGAATTATTATGACTTTTACGAAGGATAATATTTCGGAAACGTGAACATGTTAATGTAACATGTTGTCCAGGTAACGAAGTGAAAAATTATGAAAAATAATTTTTATAGGCTATACGAATTATGTTATGATTTTTGGATGTATTAATTACCTCATATAATTACATACATGGCGTTATGCGTGTACAAAATTTGTCAAGAAAAATACCGAAAAAGGTGTTAATATTATTCATAAATCATGTTATGATTTTTAGTAAATTAAAATAAATATTTTATATACATTATATAAACTATTTATTACACGAGATAATTACGTAATGCTTTAAAAAGGAAATTTGCATGCGTTTTTATTTGGAAAATTTAGGAAGCTTAAAAGTTGGCTGGGCATGAGGCGGTGGAATTTATTTGTTTGTCAAATTGGATTAAGTGTTTGGGAGTTATAAAAGAAAAAGAATGAAAGAAAAGGAAACAAAAAAAAAAGGAACAAAAACAAACCTTTGCTCCTTCATGCTCTTCCACCCGAGACACCAACAAACCACCACCACCTCCACTCGGAAACTCCATAACCACCACCATGAAGGGAGATTTTTGGGTCATCAAAGAAAGGAGGTTAAGCTCCAAGAAAGGTATAAATCATTTATATGATTTATTTTAGTAATTATGATGTTAATTAAATTTGATGAATTTTTTTTTTTAAATAAATAGAATAATTATTCTATATAATTTTTAGATATATATCTATGAATTATATGATTTATGGAATAATTATATTGTGAAGTTTTGGTATAAAAAAATGAATTATTTGTGGGAAATCTGCTGCTGTTCGGAATAATTTTTAAAGAAGAAATCTGGGCCGCCCGCGCAATGCGCGAGGCGGCCAAATTCTGTCAAGAAAGGGGTCAAAACGACGTCGTTTCTTGGCACCGAACGGGAGAAGCCGCGCATTGCGCGGAATCCAGAAACCGGTAAGTTAAAACGACGCCGTTTTGTGTCGTCAGCAGTAAGCCACGCGCATTGCGTGGACGAGATTTTAGCGGAAATTACGAAACTGCCCCTGGTCTTTTTCGATAATACCGAACGTGCCCTGACCCTCGGTTAATTACGGAAATGCCCCTGGGCTTTCCAGAAAATGCCGGATGTGTCCCTAAGGGCGTGAAAATTACCAAAATGCCCTCAGAAAGTGTTTTTAATTAAAATAAATGTTTAAAAATTGTTTAAAAATTATAGAAAAATACTAAAAATATAGAAATGATGTTTAAACATTAAATTTAATATTTTTGTAAAAATATTAAATATTAGGGATTAATATTTAAATATTCTAAATGTTAATCTAATGAGTTTAAAGGTTAGAAAATGATTAAATGAAAATCCGGACAACCAAATATGCTAGAAATTATCCGATGAGCCGGGTCGTCCGTAGTGAAGGTATTAAATATTAAGTTATGCTAATATTTTAAGGAACGAGGTTATTATAGTTGGCCATATAAATTAATAATTGGCCCAGAGATGATATTAATTAAGTAAATTAATAGCATAAAGAGATAAATAATTATGATTTGATTATTTTATGATCATAGGTTGATCGAGTTAAGAGTTTGAGCTATCAATTAAATAATTGGACGCCAAGCAAGTTCTTCAGTCCCTTTTATGTTAAATGTTGGAATGTTATGATATGTAATTCTTGTTTTAACTGCATACAAATTATGTGTTACGTGATACGTGATTAATATGACCACAATGTGTATTTTGTGCAACGATATGAATATATATGAGATATATTGCTATAGTAGATGCACAAGCACATGATCTATGACACACACCAAGCATGATAAGGTATGTGTTACGTGAATCATAACTGTTGAACTTGCTGAGCCGTTGTGCTCATTACTTGCGTAATAAACCTTTTTGCAGGAAAGAAATGAAATTCAAGAATATTGGATTAATCTAAAGATGAATTATCTAGAAGGTTGGATACGTAACTGTTATAATTTCGATGTCATGATTCAATGTGAGTGAACTGTATTCAATGTGAGTGAATTGGTAAAAATTTATGTGAATGTGTTGTATCTATTTACAAATTGGTCCGGATAGGACGAATAGAGTTGCATGGCGAACTAGGGTTATTTAAGATGATTGTTACGATAAAGATTTGTTAAATGGTCTAATTGTGAATTACGATTGAAAAGAACAAATGTGAAGATATAATTATTACAAAATTTTAAATGTTGAACGTTATGATATTTGTAAAGAAGGAAAAAGTTAAGGTTGCGATCCAGGGACTAGGATCCAAATGTAAGGATTTTACATAATCAAATATTTTAATGCAATGATTAAGAAAAAAAGAAAAATTTATACCGAAATTTTGGTAATTGATGATTTATCAAATCAATCAAAGGATTAAAGAAGGTGATGAAAGATTTATTAACGGACCGAAATTTGGGACATAAGGCAATCGATGTTTAATAAATACAAGATTTAAGAGAATAAAGTGGGTCGAATTTCGGGGTCGTTACAGTTGGTATCAGAGCTAGAGGTTATAAACCTTAGGTAAATGATACCTTAGGCTATAATCTAGGTAAAAAAGAGTACAGTTAGTTGGGTGTTCTGAAAACTCAAGCGTATAGTAAGCTCGTGACTCATGATTGTATGGTGGAGCCCCTTTAGCGAATGGGCGACTATGGCCTGACTAGGACAAGCTCCTCAACCATATGATTATGGTAAGTTCCTGAGTCCAAATACGTGATAAGTTTGATGAACATAGGGGAAATTAAAATAGAAAGATGTAAGTTAAGAAATACAGATCTCAGATATTGGCTAAAGTAAAGGAAATATGAAAGATATAAGATTATAAGGAAGAGATAAAGATATTAAGAAAGATTTGAATGAAACGAATTAAGAAAATTTATAAGTTCAATTAAGAATATATCTGAAAGAATATTGAAATGATTCAAAGATGAATCTCAAAGAAAATCAGGGGACACCTGATTTAAACAATAAGGATGACAAGGTAATCCGAAATGTATAAGAAGAGATCATAATAACATGATCAGGAACGGTAAGAGGATCGTACTACGATACGATCATAAGATCAGGAAAGAAAGTAAGGAATAGAATGCAAAGCAAGATCTTGATGGGATCAAGTGAGAATATGAAATAATAGAAAGACCTGTTAATGGTCAACAAGGTATAGCTTGATGCTATAAAGAGATATGGTACTATGAAATAGTACAAGAAGAATTCAGAGAATGATGAGACATGAATGACAGAAAGGTTATGATAAGGGGGTAGAAAGTTTGGGTACGAAATTTCATTTGAGGACTCATGTGGTGACTGAGTTGCACAATCCTTTGTATGGGCGGGGGATTTGTGTTTACTTAGTTACTATGTGATAATCATTGAAATGTTAGAGTCGCGCTAAGAGTTTCTGATCGATAGATAATAATAAGTTTAGGCACGAGTTCTTAAAACTCATGCATATGGTAAGTCCATGACTCATAATCATATGGTATGTTTTGAGCCCCTCAGCATATGGATAGTCTCTGATTTGTTCTCAGACTACATATTGCTAGGACAAGCTTCTAAACTCATATTCTTGTGGTAAGTTCCTGGACTCATAATGTGTGGCAAGTTTGATGAACTATACGAGGGTATAGAAAAGCTGGAGTAGATAGAAATTTTAATGTGATAAATGAAAATAGTCCTAGCAATAAATTAAATATTTAAGTGAAAGAACCAAAGGTGGTAGATGTGTTAAAATGTTAGGGAATTTAGGATATTCCCATTCTTCTAGCTTTGCTCGACTTCAAAATTTTTGGCCTCAAGCTATTTTGGTACGTGTGTGCTTTGAAAAATATAAATGAAATTTTTAAACGATTTAAGAAGGGTCTATGCTACTTGTCTCGGCTAGACAAAAACATTTTTACGTCAAAATGTATTTCAAAAAAAAAAAGAATCATCCACACATCTTTTAGCCCGGTGCAGATGTGATGAATGACGGAATGCTCAACGTGTTGTTGAGACGGTGCGGTACTATTTCGTCATAAGATGATTCAACACCATAAAGTATGGTTTATGGTGTAGGAATTATTAACGATGAAATTCTCAACGGACTGTCAAGATGATGCGGTAACATGAAGTCATAAATAATTTTGATTTATGAAGTATGTCAAAGCTATAAGTCAATGTCAGTTAACTCGGCTGGACGTTTTGAAAAGTTTTGACGTGATGAATGTTTTAAAAATTTCTGCGGATTATAAATAGTTAAAAGAAGGTCTATGCTAATTGATCTAGCTAGACAAGCGTTGAAGAAATACAAGTCTAAGCTATTTGATTCAGCTAGACAAATTTTGAAATATATTTATTGAATTCATATTCTTTGAAAGTTATAACTAAACAAATTATTTTTGAATGAGTTCTAAGGCTGAGATGAATAAAAAGATTAAGACTATTGCAGGTTGATCGAATGGTCACCTGGCATAACAAGACACAGGCATTGCAGATTGATCATCTGGCGTGCCAATGTATGGTGAAACATCCATTACTTTAATGACAGACTGATCCACTGTCAGGGTTTGCAGTATGAAGTACTCGGGGAGCGAAGTACTGTAAATCGGGATAAATGTTCATTCAGCAAAGCATGAAAGTTTCCAAAATAAATTTTTGAATTCTTCTACTCTTATGAAGATTGGATGGTAGGATGGGGTAGTGAACGATAATGAAAGTAATAATTGTGAAGTAAAGAAAGTATGAAATGTGATGGATTAGAAAAGTGTAATGTGCAATGACTACGAGAATGAAATAAAGATATGTGGAATAAATGCAAAGAAATTGTGAAGTATGAGTACATAGAAATTTCGAGGACGAAATTTTATGAAGGAGGGGTGAATGTGACACCCAGGATTTTAAAAATAATTCCAAATAAAGATTATGATAAAATTAAGTAAAGGTTAGCAATTAAAACCTAGTGTTGAATGATAGAAGGTATTAAGAAATGAATTATGAAATGTGAAGAAAATTTATATGAATTAAGAAAAGAAGGACGAATGTATAGAGTATAAATGATGTGCGATAGATGGTATGAAATAAGCTAATAGAGTAAGGAGATGAATGATTAAAAGGAAGGAAATTTTTCATAAAGTAAGAAAGTATCTTGATAAGTATATCAAGAAACGAGTTAAAGTTTTATTAAGAAATTTTTAGAGAAATATGAAATGTGGTATTACAAAGAAATTGTGAATTAAGTTAAGAATTTAATATTCCGACTGTTACGATCAGTATGATGTCATTTGTTAAAAAATGTGAATTATGGATATTAAGAGGTAGGTTATGATTATTATGGATTGGGTTTATTCAGCAATATAAAGGTATAACAAGGCGCTATAAATAATATATGTATGATTATTACGGTAATTATGATTCCGAGGACGGAATCCTGTTAAGGGGGGAAGAATGTGAGGATCCGAATTTCAGGATTCCTTTAATAATATCAAATAAGAATTAATTGATAAAAATATCAAGGTTGTTTAAGTTAATTATTATTTAAAGTGTTTGAATGGATTTAATTAGTAAATTAAATTTGTACAAAGATGGTGATGAATTATGTGAATTTAAAATAATTGAAAAGTAAATAAATTGTGTAAATACAATTTATGAAGAATAAAAGAAATTTCAGGTAATTGTACAATAAATGGTACAATTTAATTATTGTGGAAGTACAGAAATTATGTTTTAAATAAGGTTATGTGATAATGTAAATGTATGAATTAAATATGTATATATTTATATATATACATTTGTATATTATATATGTGAACGTTTAATTGATAATCTTAAATTTCATTAATTATGGAAATAAAGGGATTAATAATTAAATTAATCCAAATTTAAATAAAAAGTGAATGAGGGAGTTGGTAAAATTGTATGTGTTGATTTTAGAATTTATCAAGAATTTTGGAGGAGGTTTAGAAATTAATTGAGAAAGAAAGGTAATTATATAAATTATATAATAATAATTATATAATTTATATAAGGAAATTAGAATAAGGTATGAAGAAATAATAATTATATAAATTATATAAGAATAATTATGTAATTTATATAAGGTGATTAAATGGA
Source organism: Hedera helix (assembly GCA_947179155.2). Classification (NCBI taxonomy): domain Eukaryota; kingdom Viridiplantae; phylum Streptophyta; class Magnoliopsida; order Apiales; family Araliaceae; genus Hedera; species Hedera helix. The sequence continues at coordinate 15,116,302 of OX359270.1, read as the reverse complement.
ATAAAGTTGGAGGAAATTAAGAAATTATTTAAGAAAGGAGAATGTAAATATATAAATTATATAATATTAAGTTATATATAATTTATATATATATATAAAGAAATTAATATGAATATTAAAGAAATTGAATAATAAATAAGAAAAAGGAATGTTTTAAGTTATTAAAAATTATATTTATGAATAATGGAATTATTATGACTTTTACGAAGGATAATATTTCGGAAACGTGAACATGTTAATGTAACATGTTGTCCAGGTAACGAAGTGAAAAATTATGAAAAATAATTTTTATAGGCTATACGAATTATGTTATGATTTTTGGAGGTATTAATTACCTCATATAATTACATACATGGCGTTATGCGTGTACAAAATTTGTCAAGAAAAATACCGAAAAAGGTGTTAATATTATTCATAAATCATGTTATGATTTTTAGTAAATTAAAATAAATATTTTATATACATTATATAAACTATTTATTACACGAGATAATTACGTAATGCTTTAAAAAGGAAATTTGCATGCGTTTTTATTTGGAAAATTCCGGAAGCTTAAAAGTTGGTTGGGCATGAGGCGGTGGAATTTATTTGTTTGTCAAATTGGATTAAGTGCTTGGGAGTTATAAAAGAAAAAGAATGAAAGAAAAGGAAACAAAAAAAAAAGGAACAAAAACAAACCTTTGCTCCTTCATGCTCTTCCACCCGAGACACCAACAAACCACCACCACCTCCACTCGGAAACTCCATAACCACCACCATGAAGGGAGATTTTTGGGTCATCAAAGAAAGGAGGTTAAGCTCCAAGAAAGGTATAAATCATTTATATGATTTATTTTAGTAATTATGATGTTAATTAAATTTGATGAATTTTTTTTTTTAAATAAATAGAATAATTATTCTATATAATTTTTAGATATATATCTATGAATTATATGATTTATGGAATAATTATATTGTGAAGTTTTGGTATAAAAAAATGAATTATTTGTGGGAAATCTGCTGCTGTTCGGAATAATTTTTAAAGAAGAAATCTGGGCCGCCCGCGCAATGCGCGGGGCGGCCAAATTCTGTCAAGAAAGGGGTCAAAACGACGTCGTTTCTTGGCACCGAACGGGAGAAGCCGCGCATTGCGCGAAATCCAGAAACCGGTAAGTTAAAACGACGCCGTTTTGTGTCGTCAGCAGTAAGCCACGCGCATTGCGTGGACGAGATTTTAGCGGAAATTACGAAACTGCCCCTGGTCTTTTTCGATAATACCGAACGTGCCCTGACCCTCGGTTAATTACGGAAATGCCCCTGGGCTTTCCAGAAAATGCCGGATGTGTCCCTAAGGGCGCGGAAATTACCAAAATGCCCTCAGAAAGTGTTTTTAATTAAAATAAATGTTTAAAAATCGTTTAAAAATCATAGAAAATTATAGAAAAATACTAAAAATATAGAAATGATGTTTAAACATTAAATTTAATATTTTTGTAAAAATATTAAATATTAGGGATTAATATTTAAATATTCTAAATGTTAATCTAATGAGTTTAAAGGTTAGAAAATGATTAAATGAAAATCCGGACAACCAAATATGCTAGAAATTATCCGATGAGCCGGGTCGTCCGTAGTGAAGGTATTAAATATTAAGTTATGCTAATATTTTAAGGAACGAGGTTATTATAGTTGGCCATATAAATTAATAATTGGCCCAGAGATGATATTAATTAAGTAAATTAATATCATAAAGAGATAAATAATTATGATTTGATTATTTTATGATCATAGGTTGATCGAGTTAAGAGTTTGAGCTATCAATTAAATAACTGGACGCCAGGCAAGTTCTTCAGTCCCTTTTATGTTAAATGTTGGAATGTTATGATATGTAATTCTTGTTTTAACTGCATATAAATTATGTGTTACGTGATACGTGATTAATATGACCACAATGTGTATTTTGTGCAACGATATGAATATATATGAGATATATTGCTATAGTAGATGCACAAGCACATGATCTATGACACACACCAAGCATGATAAGGTATGTGTTACGTGAATCATAACTGTTGAACTTGTTGAGCCGTTGTGCTCATTACTTGCGTAATAAACCTTTTTGCAGGAAAGAAATGAAATTCAAGAATATTGGATTAAACTAAAGATGAATTATCTAGAAGGTTGGATACGTAACTGTTATAATTTCGATGTCATGATTCAATGTGAGTGAACTGTATTCAATGTGAGTGAATTGGTAAAAATTTATGTGAATGTGTTGTATCTATTTACAAATTGGTCCGGATAGGACGAATAGAGTTGCATGGCGAACTAGGGTTATTTAAGATGATTGTTACGATAAAGATTTGTTAAATGGTCTAATTGTGAATTACGATTGAAAAGAACAAATGTGAAGATATAATTATTACAAAATTTTAAATGTTGAACGTTATGATATTTGTAAAGAAGGAAAAAGTTAAGGTTGTAATCCAGGGACTAGGATCCAAATGTAAGGATTTTACATAATCAAATATTTTAATGCAATGATTAAGAAAAAAAGAAAAATTTATACCGAAATTTTGGTAATTGATGATTTATCAAATCAATCAAAGGATTAAAGAAGGTGATGAAAGATTTATTAACGGACCGAAATTTGGGACATAAGGCAATCGATGTTTAATAAATACAAGATTTAAGAGAATAAAGTGGGTCGAATTTCGGGGTCGTTACACCAAGTCTTTCAAAGAAAATGGAAAAGTTCTTAGATTGATTTATTCTTCAGTCACCCCAGAAGGTTTCAGACTTATGCACACCATATGAAATTCTTTTAAATGTTTGTGAGGATCTTCACATGCAAGGCCATGAAAATTTGGTAATAAATGTATTAAGCCAGATTTTAATTCAAAGGAAGTGTTAGCATCTAAATTTGGAAAAGTTATGCTTAAAGGTTGTTGATTCAAATCAGGGGCTGCAAGCTCTTTCAAAGTCCGATTTCTAGCCATGATTTTCATCTTTAACCTGCACAACTCAAATAAAATATGAAAACTAGAAAAATAAAAAAAATTAAGAATAATTACTAAATTAAATAAATATTTACAAAAGCACAAAATTAAATTAAAATCATTCCCCGGCAACGGCGCCAAAATTTGGTGTGATGTCGCAAGCACCCAAAAATAAAATCTTACTTTGGAAAAATAAATATGTAGTAGTGCAAGTAAGAGTCGATCCCACAGAGAATGATTAATTTAATTTTATGTTTTCGCAAACAAAAATTGGGGGGTTTTTGAATCAAAGAAATAATTTTAAAAAAACTAACTAAAATAAATATGCAAGTAATTTATTGAAATAAATGAGAAGAAAAAGCTTTGGTTTAAGTCAACACCCACCATCAAGAATTTACAACTGATCACTGATGCAAGAATAACTCAATTCATATTTTAAATATTCAACGTGGAATAATTACTCACATTCGAATAATTTTTCTATCTCTCCTTAATTTTAGTTAAGCAGAAACAAGCGATCTAAATAACTCTTACTACTAAATAATCTCAGACAATCGCTTAAGATTTAACCTAGTAACAGCATAAAGAAATAGAGAGATCGTTGAACTAAACAACACAATCCAAGCGTCTGCATTTAATTTAGAAAAATATTTTTTCTAAGATATAACAATCTTTTGATATGAAAATAATTATTAACCTTAGTTGCTTCACAAATTAAAGTGACCAAATAATTACGGATTTGATATTCAATTTAGCAGTAGACTTAAACGAATAATAAACTAGTATGCATCCTAGCAATTAAACGAATTAATCATAAAATTAAATACAGAAAAATATTTAATACTCAAAATATAAATTGAACAATTAAAATAAATTAGATCTCACAGTGTATAAATCTTGATGGTTTCAATCACTTAAATCAAGAAAAATAATTTAGCTACTCATAGTTGTAAAAAACACTAAAGAATAAAAGAGAGAATTTTTCTAATAGAAAAGTTGTATCTTACATTGTACCTCAAGCCCTCTATTTATAGGCTACAAAACCCTCATAACGCTAGTAGGAATTACACTTTCCAAACCCTAATAGGATTTAAAATACAAATAAAAATAAAAGAAAAATAAAATAATTATTATTCTAACCCTAATTGGAATTAAAATCCAATTTGGAATCAAATTAATGTAAAATTCGCGAATAATCCCGTTTCTGCAGCAATAACGCTCAGCCAAACAACCCCTAACACTGACAGCTGGCCGGTCAACACGCGTCCACCCAAATGACGTCAGCATCGCCTTTCCGTGCATTGCGCGGATTTTTCCCTCAGTTGCTCGGCTGCGCATGGCGCGGCAATTCTTCCTTCCTTCTTGGGCAAACGATGTCGTCCCGGATCCGCGCATCTTCCATGCGCGCGCATTGCGCGGATGTCCATGTCTAGAATTTACGATTCTGCCACCGATCTTTACAGAATTTACAAATTTGCCCCCAAGCTTATTTTTTCCTACAAAATAAAATATAAAATAAATAAAAATAATATAAAAATAATAAAAATGCATAAAATTAAATAAATTACCTAAAACACTCAAAAATACTTTAAAACTCACAAATAATTAACTATAAAATACATAATAAATTGATATAAAATCGATTTATCAATAAGAACAAGCATAGTATGTATTAATTTATCTGGATATATTTAATCCCCATTTTAGTAATCCCACGATTATGAACATTTTATTTTTGAGTTATCTTGAATTTAGATCTCATTAGCATAATCCTTATCATGGTTCTAAAAGTATTGCTCAAAAACTTTGAGTTTATCCATTTAATTAATTCAACCAATTAATTATGAATAAAAAAATGTCTTGATACTTTATTAATAAACAAATAAGATTACAAATGATATACATATCACATCAAATGTGATTGGCTTAAGGGCATACTACTTTCAATCTCCCACTTACACTAAATTTAATCGTCCTTTGGTATCCCCATACCATTCTTCCCTAAGTGGCGTACGAATTACTTAGTAAATACTTTAGTTAGTGGATCTGTAATGCTGTACTGAGAGTCTGTCATCTCTATGATGTCGTCTTATTTTCAATTATTCATCTAATTATAAAAAAATGTTGCAACACATGTTTAAAATTTAGATGTGACCCAAGTTTCTTGGCAAACTAAACTTCTTTAATGCTAAGAATCATTCCAAGTTCTTTAATGAACTTGTTGAACCAAACAATCTCCTTGTAGCTTCACTTATAGTTATTTACTATGTCTTTATCATTAAATCTGCAACTATTTGCTGTTTGGAACCTTTTCAACTCACTGCGCCACCATTCAAGGTAATCATATAACCTAAAATGGATTTGTTATTGTCTTAGTTGGTCTAAAAAATAGAGTCTATTAAGCCCTCTTAGTTTTAATTAGACTAATCATTGGAAACTCTTTTCTAATCTTTTTCTCCAAGATTGAACTGATATTTGATTATCATACATAAGCAATATCAGGTCTTGTACATATCATTGAATCAATGTATGTTCCTTAGGTCAAGCCGAGCATCCTTTACAATCTATCTTTATAGATATTTATCCCCGATATTAGGATGCTTCTCCCAAGTCATTGATAGAGAAGTGTTTAGACAACCACATCTTTACTTATTGTAGCATTAGTATGTCATTTACTGTCAGTAGTATATTAAAATATAGTACTAGAAATATCATAGTGCTCCCATTAACCTTCGTACACATTTGGTTTATCCTCGTCTTTAATAAAATCAAACTCATTTGATTGTCTTATCAAAACGGATATTCCATCTTTGAGAAACTTGATTTAATCCATAATTGGATTGTTGCAACTTATATACTTGATTTACTTCATCTCTATGGGGATAAATCCCCTTGGTTGTATCATACATACATCCTTTCTATATAGTAAATTGCAACTACAAGTAGAATCTGAATGGATAGTTACATTTTTACTAGTGAAAAGTTTCATTATAATTAACTATAACAAATAACCAAGATCTTTCTTATGCGAGTATTATTATTTGAGGAATGATAAAAAATTTATATTTTTGTAGAACCAAGCTTCTAGAGGTAAAAGTTCAACTCCCTTTAATCCTTCGCGTTCTTCTTCAAATTCACCGATTAGATTCCACGAATCAATGTTAGCTCCCCAAGTGTGAAACCTCTAGAGGTAATCCATTAAGAGATCTATGAATTAAAAAAGTAGATTTTGATTTCTCCAAACTATGGATGGCTAGCCTTAATTCTCTCTCTCTCTAACTCCGTATATGTAGAGAATTATGAAGTACTCTCTCAATTCTTGTAAAAGAGTATATAACCTTGATCCATAATAAGACCCATCTTATTTATAAATATAGACAACCCTCCTAAACTATTTAGGATTAGGGTTTTAATTTAATTCTCAATCTAATTGGGAACTAAATTAACTAATTATAATTCCTAAACCATTTAGGAACTTAATTATTTAATTATGAGAGTACTTCTTATTAATTAATTATTAAACTATTTAAAAACTTAATTAATTATTATAATTACAATTCCTAAACCGTTAGGAACTTAACTATTTTTAATAATATTACTATTTATTAATTAATTCCTAAATAATAATAATAATAAGGCTCCTCTTATTAATTAATATTTTCAAAATACTAAATTATAAATATTAAGCAATTTAATTTATTCTATCACCATAGTATAAATTAAATATTCTTAATTTATTATTACGATTATTCTATCCACTTCTAAAATAAATATTACTATTTTGTGGTATCACCCCTTAGGTTATTCATATTAAGCTGGTTGTAGAATAAATTCATTAGAACAAATCTAATCTTTTATATGTAAATAAATTAAACTATTTAATTTATTTAATAAATAATATTTATTCCACAATAAGGGTAGGCCCCTTAGCGATTAATCGATATTCCAGATAATATAAATTTCAACATTTAATCATAAAAGAACCTTTCAGCAAATAGTTACTGTATAATTCAATCCTTCTATTATTCAACGTCTCAATTAAATATAAGACATGAAATTAGTGTCTAGTCTTATTTTATTTGATCATATGCATTTCAATTCACAAATGCACAACTCTAATGTAAATTAGAAACTGACCAAAGATTTTTGAGTTATCATTTATCAAATTACATAGGACATTATCCCCCTTTACTGAAAGTGATAGATCATTTGTTGACTATTACCTACCTCCATGTACAACTTATTATACCTGACAATACCATTTGATATACCATAAAAGTTTTAAGAAATATGTCAAAGTATAACTCATCATACACAAGGTACTATGATGATCTCAAGTTCAATGATCACTTGTACTACTATCACAAAAGGAACTCTTATTGATAAACAAGTAAAATTCCATTTGGTATTATTTAAGCGAGTCACGTTCAATAAACTTATTCTCTAATAAGCACTTACATACTTGTTTTAATATCTCTACACAAATCATTATGAGATCAGTCATCATCTTTATAAGAGCAAACATAGTATGTATTAATTTATCCGAATACACTTAATTCCCCATTTTAGTGATCCCACGATTAAGAATATTTTATTTTTGAGCTATCTTGAATTTAGATCTCATTAGCATAATCATCATCATGATTCTAAAAGTATTGATCAAAAACTATGAGTTTATCCATTTAATTAATTCAGTCAATTAATCATGACTAAAGAAATGTTTTGATACTTTTATTAATAAACGAATATAATTACAAAGTATATACATATCACATTAAATGTGATTGGTTTGAGGGCATACTACTTTCAATCTCTCACTTGCACTAAAGTTAATCGCCCTTTGGTATCCCTATACCATTCTTCCCTAAGTAGCGCATAAATTGCTTAGTAAATACTTTAGTTAATGGATCTGTAATGCTATACTGAGAGTCTGCCATCTCTATGATGTCGTCTTATTTTCAATGATTCATATAATTATATGAAAGTGTTGCAACACATGTTTAGAATTTAGATGGGACCCAAGTTTCTTGGTGAATTAAACTCTTTTAATGCTATAAACCATTCCAAGTTCTTTAATGAACTTGTTGAACCAAACAATCTCTTTGTAACTTCACTTATAGTTATTTACTATGTCTTTGTCACTAAATCTGCAACTATTTGCTGTTTAGAACCTTTTTAACTCACTGTGCCACCGTTCAAGGTAATCATATAACCTAAAACGGATTTGTTGTTGTCTTAGTTAGTCTAAAAAATGGAGTCTATTAAGCCCTCTTAGTTTTAATTAGACCAACCATTAGAAACTTTTTTCTAATCTTTTTCTCCAAGATTGAACTAATATTTGCTTATCATACATAAATAACATCAGGTCTTGTACATATCATCAAATCAATGTACGGTCCTTAGGTCAAGCTGAGCATACTTTACAATCTATCTCTATAGATATTTATTCCTAATATTAGGATACTTCTCCCAAGTCCTTGATGGAGAAATGTTTAGACAACCACATCTTTACTTATTGTAACATCGGTAAGTCATTCCTTATTAGTAGTATATTAACATATAATACTAGAAATGTCATAGTGCTCCCATTAACCTTTATACGCACTTGGTTGATCCTCGTCTTTGATAAAATCAAACTCATTTGATTGTCTTATTAAAACGGATATTCCATCTTTGAGAAACTTGATTCAATCCATAATTGGATTGTTGTCACTTATATACTTGATTTACTCTATCTCTATGGGGATAAATCCCTTTGGTTGTATCATACATACATCCTTTCTATATAGTAAGTTGCAACTACAAGTAGAATATGAATGGACAGTTGCATTTTTACTAGTGAAAAATTTCATCATAGTCAACTCTTTGACCTTGTAGAAAACCTTTTTTGTCACTAGTCAAATCTTATAGGTCTCCACCTTACCATGTACTTTAGTTTTTCTAAAAGACCCATATCGATTTTCATGGTCATCAGTCATTTCTCTTGAGTCTCTACTCATGCCTCATCGTATATAACTAGATCATCATCCATTATGGTGCGTACCTCATCATCATTATTGATGATGAATCCATATATTCGGTACTAAATCAGATTTATGACTTGATTGTGGTACAATATATTTATTTACTTGAACAAATTCCTTCATTTGATCTATAGTATTTTGTGGTTCTCGAATTTATTCAAATTCTATCTTACTCCCACTAACCCCTTCAAGAATAAACTCATTTTTTTCCTAGAAGGTAACGTGTTTCGACAAACACATTTTAATTAGTCGGATTATAGAAGTAATACCCTAAAGTTTCTTTAGGATATCCCACAAGTTTGAACTTGTCAGATCTTGTCTCAAGCTTATCACTGTCAAACCTTTTAACATAAGCTGGACAATCCAAATATTAACATACTTAAGACTTAGTTTTCTCCCTATCCATAACTAATATGTAGTCTTTGGGACAGAATTTGAAGGTACCTTGTTAGTAGGTATGCAGTCGTTTCTAGGGTATTACCCTAGAAGGATACTGGAAGATTGGTAAAACTCATCATAGATCATCACCATGTCTATTGTGAGTGAATACCATTTCGCTTGAGATGATCTATAAACTTACTGCTTAAGTATTCCCTTCTCGATCTAATCGAATAACTTTAATACTTTTGGCTGTTTGTTTTCCTACTTTACTTTTGATTCTTTGAATATTTCAAACTATTTGGATTTATATTTCATCAAATACATATATCGAAATCTAGAATCATCAGTGAAAGTAATGAATGAATACCTTCATCTTGCATTTTTGTCATAGGTCCCACACACAACTATGTGTACCACATCTAACAACTTTGTAACTCTCTCTCCATGTCTTCTAAATAGAGATTTTGTCATATTACCCTTGATACAAGATTCACAAGTTGTATCAAAAGGCTCTAAAAGTCTATCTTTATACAACTTGTTACTTCTTGTTTTATTAATATGATTGGGTCTACAGTGTTATATGAAGGTATGATTCATATCATCTTATTGCCTTTAGTTTGTTCAAGTTGAAATATTTTTCATGTAAGTCAAGTATTCAATGTCCATCAAGTAATCAACATAGTAACAACTTACTAACTTAATAGACTTGCCCGTAGGCAATCCTAAACTGTAAGTTCCTATAGCTAATGTAACAACATTTGCTACATTCCCACGCACATGATTACTTATCATTTGTTTAGCCTTCTACTTTTGTCTAGTCTCTGCAACGACTTGCATATGTGAGACCGTCAGTCGGTTTCTAATACCCTAGTAGAACTTGACTTATAGAAAGTTCTATTTTATTATGAACAAATATATATCTGTAGTAAAAGCTTCTCCAAGCTCCTTCTGCTTAGGTACTGTAACTCTATTACAGTTGTTCTTTCAGTGATCCAGCTTATCGCAATAAAAGCAAACTCATTTGCCCTCAGGATCACCTTTATTTATATCCTTTAATTAGTGTCTTTCGTTTGCCTTTTATCCTTTCTGACTCCTCAGAAACACCTTTGGTCATCTTCTTCCGCTTAGAAGATTCATCTACGAGTAAGACTTGGTTTTTCTTGGAAGGAAAGTAACTCTCAATAGTCTTCAACATATTAAGCAAATCAATTAAACTGATATCTATCTTATTAATGTTGAAGTTCACAACAAGTTGTGAATAAAAGTCAATGAGTGACTGCAAGATCAAATCTTGACTCAACTTTTCAACCTTGACAAAACTCAGTTGTCTCAATTAATCATCTTTTGGACATGCGTCTATATTGTAGTGTCATTGGTTATTATAGATCGAAAGAGCTCATTAGATATCTTATATATAGTTGACCTAATTTCCTCACCATACTACTCATGAAGGTGTAGCAGTATGATAGGTGCATCCATTTTTCTCGTATCGACGGTATAACTCGATAATTATGGATGAGAGTATGATGCATTTGAGGCATAGTTACATCATTTTGTCACTTCATAAATAGTAATATCTTCCTTAGAGTCATTGTCTACAACATTTGCAATGATAGTAAATTAAGGACTTTTGTTAGCTTTTCAGCATTGAGAACTATTCTCAAATTTGTTTAATCAATCCGAACAATTGGGTTTAATTAATTGTTAGCATCCAAAATGCTATGTAGTGTTAGTGAATTAAACATAGCAATATTCTTTAAGTGAATTAATAACAATATTAACATGCATTCATTTTATTAATTACCAAAATAAATTAGGTTTTTATTTAAATTGGTATATACCACTATTTTTATTAAACTATATTACCCTCCTTATATAGTTCGGCAAATTTAATTAAAATTTGCTAATGAGAATAAGGATCCTATTTCAAATGTATATAGCCTTGTATGACACAAAATTTTTTATATAAATTATAAATATTAAGCTATTTAATTTATTCTATCATCATAGTATAAATTAAATATTTTTAATTTATTATTACGATTATACTGTCCACTTCTAAAATAAATATTACTCTTTTGCGGTATGACCTTTTAAGTTCTTCATATTAATCTGGTTATAAAATAAATTAATTAGAACCATTCTAATTTTATATATGTAAATGAATTAAACTATTTAATTCATTTAATAAATAATATTTATTCCACGATAAGGGTAAGTCCCCTTAGCGATTTATCGATATTCCAGATGATATAGATTTTAACATTTGATCTAAAAGAACCTTTCAGCGAATAATTATCATACAATTCAATCCTTCTATCATTTAATGTCTCAATCAAATTTAAGACATGAAATTACTGTCTAGTCTTATTTTATTTGATCAAATGCATTTCAATTCACAAATGCACATAAATGCACAACTCTAATGTAAATTAAAAACTCTTTTCTAATTTTCATTCCACCTTGGCCAAGGATTTGTGAGTTGTGATTTATCAAATTACATAGGACATTCTCTTTATTTATTGGAAGTGATAGATCATTTGTTGACCATTCACATACCTCCACGTATAACTTATTATACCCGATCATACCATTTGATATACTCTAAAGGTTTTAAGGAATATGCCAAAGTATAACTCATCATACACAAGGTACTATGATGATCTCAAGTCCAATGATCACTTGTACTACTATCACAAAAGGAACTCCTATTGACAAGAAAGTAAAACTTCATTAGGTTTTCCTTGAGCGAGTCATGTTCAGTGAACTTATTCTCTAATAAGCACCTACATACTTGCTTTATTGTCTTTAAGCAAATGATTATGAGATTAATAATTCTCTTCATTAGAGCAAGCATAGTATGTACTAATCTATCCGAATACACTTAATCCCCATTTTAGTGATCTCCCGATTTGGAACATTTTAGTTTTAAACTATCTTGAATTTAGATCTCATTAGGATGATCCTCATCAAAGTTCTAAAAACATTGCTCAAAAACTATAGGTTTATCCATTTAATTAATTCAGCTAATTAATCATGAATAAAGAAATGTCTTGATACATTTATTAATAAACGAATAAAATTATAAAGTATATGCATATCAAATCAAACATGATTGGCTTGAGGGCATACTACTTTTAGTATTTCCTAAGTAATTAAAAATAGGCAAACAAGATACGAGATGCAACAGAGGTAAAACACGTGTTGCAACACCTTACTTTTGTCATCATATAAACTACATTTTAAATGTATTGTTATCGTATTTGTTTTTCCTATTTTTTTTATGGAACAATCTAGGAGTCAAAATGTGTGGTAATGGATGTTATTCTTTGCATAGAAACTGAATACAGTTGGTTCTACAATTCCCTCAAAAAATGTCCAAAAAAAGTTAAATCTGATAGTGAAAAATATTAGTGTGATAAATGTTGTGACTTTGTCAAGTTTGTTGTACCAAGGTATTGTAATATAGTCTTTTCTTATGGGGTATATTACACAACTGAATTGACACTATAACCAATTATCTAGCTTGGTAAATCTAACTTTTAGTTACAGGTTCAAAGTTCAAATTAAATTAATGAATGATACGTCTAGTGCATCTTTTGTTCTTTTTGATTGTGAAGCCCAACAAGTACTAGGAAAATCAGTTTATGAACTAAGGAATAATTTGTTAAAGGTAAAATTAAAATTTATATATTATTAAATATTTTTTGTAAACATCCTTTAACTTATGTTCATAACTGCTTTAAATTATTATTATTATTATTTTCTGTGTTAAAGGGTGAAGACTCTAACTGCTTTCCAGATGAACTCAATAATTCATTGTTGCATAAGAGGTTTCTTTTCAAAATACATAAATCAGCTTAGAATTTGAAGGCAAATTATAAGACATTCACAGTTACTAGAATAAGTGATGATGAAAACTTGATTGAATCTTACACAACCTTATGTGATGCATCTCAGGTCTTATTATTAAATGTACTTATTATCACATATATTATAATCATTTCCAATTTCATACATATAATTTGTAAAAAAAAAAATTACAAAGATTTTCAACAAATTCTTATGTCTTTTTTTTTTCTATTTCTAAAGTTTGTGCAAGGGGAGTCATTATCTGATACATTTAAGGTTGATAATGTCAATTACGTCACACTTATAAGCAAAAGGTATAAACCATCAATCATCGACAATGATGTACAAGGATCTCAGTCAATTGATGTCAAAATATCAACCAACAAGTTGCATAAGAAGGTTAAAGTCGAGAAGAATGACAAATTGATTGGTTCAAGCGAATTTGATAGCATCAATCATTCTATATATATATGGTTTTAAAATTTAGCAATTTATGATGATTTTTAGCACAAACATGTTTTGTATGTTAATTTGAATGATTTGGATTAGACTTTGTACTTTTAATGTTGATTATGGGATATTATAGAATCTAATTTGTTGATTTGCATATTTTTACTCTTTATGTTTCTAATAAAATATTGGACTTGATTTGACAGCCTATATTTTATACACCAACAACTAAAACCTTTGTGATTGTCGTTTAAAAATAAAATGCCCTCTTTGTCTTGCAAAGAATCATTTAGTAAGTTTTAAAATTAAAATAATACTCTCTTTAAGAACTGAATATATATATATATACCATTCACACACCAAAACAAACTGAATCATTAATTATATTGAAATTATTATTTTAATTCATTTGGATAATTTTTATTTAGTTATCTTGATTGAGTACTACCTTAATTTTATAATTTTTTTTAATAAATTAGTTTCTCTCATGTGAAACATACATATAACAATTACGTTGTAATTAAACAATTAATTAAATAATATTTAATTATTTATAGGTACTATAATCAATTAATTTTAAAATTTTAAAAATACCAACTGTGACAAAAAAAGAAGAAGACAGTTTGACATTGTCAATCAAGAAACAAGCCTACTAAGGGTAATTTGGTAAAACAAAATGTGCTGTAAATCAAGGCTACTGATTTTCTTTTGACACAAGATTAAAATGTGTACTAATTTTCCATTAGCTTGCTACTATGTAATCAAATTTATGGTTTCACTTTGTTTTCTTAGAGAACTGAAAAAATTGTCCATGTTTAACCTAGCAAGTGTTGTTTATCTGATTTTTTTGATGTCTATCAAGTATTTTTTTTGACAATACGGAATGACTACGTAATTATATACAATAGAGCAAAATTATATGAGTTGCTTTTGTTATACATTTGTCTGATAAAATTTTAATTTACATATATACCATATTTTTATTATAATTTAATTTATTAATTGCGTATATAAAATTATAATCAACAAAATGATTAATCCTAGCGCAACTCGCGGGTGTGTATTTAAATTTGAAACAATTAGATACTATCTAAATTTATAAATAACAGATAAGTCAATTTTATATCTATTTATTGGGTATTTTTAGGCTTAATCATTTGTGAGTTTTTAAGTATTTTTAGTATTTTAGATAATTTCTTTAATTTTTTACATTATTATTTTTTTAGTATTTTTATTCAATTTATATTTATTTTTGTAGGAAAATTGAAGTTGATGGCAAAATCGTAGTTAACTTGAAATAAGGCTGGTCGGGCAACGCGCGGAGGGATAAGAATCATTAGTAAGGAAGCCAGACGACGCCGTATATATGGAGAGCTAAGGAAATTCGCTCATGTAACTGCGCCATGCGCGGAAAGAATGAAATAGTAGTAGGAGCATCGCGCCATGCATGAGACCAGGAAAGGAAGAAAAGACCGCGCGCAATGCACGATCGGCTGTGAGTGTGGCACGTCCGGATTAACTGGCGTCAGACTAAATATTTGGTTCCTCAATGCTTTTTGGTTAATGCGCGTGGATAAAACTGGAAGTAAAATTGGAAAAGGAAAAACAAATAGGAATTTTTATATTTTATATTTTGTATTTGAAATCCTATTAGGGTTTGGAAATTATAATTCCTATTAGGGTTAGGATAAATTATCTAGCCTATAAATAGATGGCTTGAAATACAATTAAGACACAACTTTTACTATAAATATTTTCTCAATTATTCTTTTGTACTTTTTATAGCTATGTGTGACTAAACTGTTTTTCTTGGTTTAAGTGATTGAAGCCATCAAGATTTATACACTGTGAGATCTAATTTATTTTAATTGTTCAATTTATATTTTGAATATTGAATATTCTTTTGTGCTTAATTTTCTGATTGATTTGTTTAATTGCCAAGGAGGCCTACTAGTTTATTATTCGTGTTAATCTATTGCTATTAGTGAAACAACTAAGTTTAATAATTATTTTACAGATCAAAATATTATTATATCTTAGGAAAAATATTCATCTAAATTAAATGCAAACAAATGACTTGTATTGTTTAGTTCAACGATCTCTCTAATTCTTAAAGCTGCTATTAAATTAAATCTTTAGCAAGTACCGGAGGTTGTTTAATAGTAATGGTATTTAGACCAAGTGACTTTACTTATCTAAAAATTAAGGAGAGGTGAGGAAAATTATTCCACTTGCGAGTAGTTATTCCTACGGTAAATGTTCAAAATATAAATTGAGTTATTCTTGCATTAATGATCAGTAAATTCCTGATGGTGGATGTTAACTTAAACCAAGACCTTTTCTTCTGATTTAATTTATTAAATTACTTGCATATTTATTTATTTTAATTAATTTCATTGTTTCTTAAATTAAAACCCCCCCAATTTTGGTTTACAAAACATAAAATTAAATTAATTATTCTCTGTGGGATCGACTCTTATTTGCACTGCTACATTAATATTTTTTCAAAGTAAGATTTTATTTTTTATTTTTTTGGGTGCCTGCAACACCACCACCAATTATTCAAAAGAAAACCTAACCTGTTAGAAATAAAAGAAAAATATCGTTTATTTTTATATCTCTAATAGAAAGAAAAAAAAAAGTCTAAAAGAATTTTTATTTTTTTATTTACCAATTTTATTATAAGTTTTTCTATTGCAATTTTATGCAAGATAGTATATTTTAACAAATTTTAAGTAGTATAATTTTATTAAGATATTGAAAAAATCTCTTAACAAATCATGTTATTTATTTATATTAATATTAGTAGTAAATTTTATTTTTAAATTAATGTTCTAACTAAATTAAATTTATTAAAATTTAAAAATTTATCAAATCACATGATTAATATTATTAATAATAAATTTGAATTTTAATAACAACTGTAACTTAGTTTTAAAAAATTATTATTAATTTATTACTAACTAATTATCACAATTAAATAAAAATTTATTTAAGTTTAAGTTTTATAATTCTATTCAAATTAGAATTTCAAGCAAATTATGTCAATATAAACGCTAATATAGAATTTCATTAAAAATTTAAATAAAATTAAAATAATTATTTTTTTATAATCATAATTAAATAAATTTATATTCTATTCAAATATTTAACTTAATAATTAATCAAGGATCTTATAATATATAATTAAACAATTTATTATTTAATAAATATTTAATAATTTATTTACTATAATTACCTTTTCAAAAGTTTGGTTAATTATTTATCTTATATTTAATTAATTATTTTAATAAATATAATAAATCATTATTCACGCTCTTCGTACTTCATTACGGATTGGTGAGCTTGTCAGGATAATTATTTGCAAAAAGGGAAAATCCATAATATTAATAAATAAAGGGGCGGAAAGACAATTATAAAATTTTCCAAATTTCCTCAACTGTCGTCCAGTTTCAGAGTACACATTTCTTCCTCTTCTCCCTCCTCTTCTATCCAAACCTCCATTTCTCTTTAGCTCTATCTTTTTGTCAGCAGCGCACGTTAAGCATTGCCGTACTCTATCATACGCTATCAGAGGTAAGCTCCTTATTCTACACTCACTTCCCATGTCAACCCAATCTGCTAATCTCTTGCTCTACCTTTATTTTTATTTTTATTTTTAACTAATTACATAAATCAAATCAACCCCACTATTAATATGTAATTTATGTTACATTTATTAGCTCTACTTGTCAAATTTGTGATCAATCATAGTATTTTGTTATTTTTTTCCTTGTTATTTTTTTTTCAGGAACCAAGTGAGTTTTTAGGGTTTTGATTATCTTGATCATTTTTACAACGAGATCTGGTTGAATAGCCAGTTAATATCAATTTATTGTGGAGGGAGAAAACTGGGGTTTACGGTTTTGATGCTTTGCTGTCGTTTGGAATCCGTTCGGAGATGGGCAGTCATGGCGGTGTTGGGAATAAATTTGCGTCTGTGAATCTGAATAAGTCATTTGGACAGTCTGCTTATAATCATAATAATTCACCACATTATAATGGGTCTTATGGACAAGCTGCTGCCAGTCGTGTCCGGCCCGGTAGTCACGGAGGAGGTGATGGAATGGTGGTACTGTCGAGGCCTCGGAGTTCACAAAAGGCTGCACCGAAGCTATCTGTTCCACCCCCCCTGAATTTGCCGTCATTGAGGAAAGAACATGAGAAATTTGATTTGTCTGGACCAGGAGGTGGGTCGGCTGGTGCTGCTAGTTCAGGAAGTGGGTCGAGACCGAATGTATCTGCTATTGGCTGGACAAAGCCGGGTGCTATTGCTTTGCAAGAGAATAATGGGAATGGTGACGCTCTGGTAGCTGATGGTCTGGATCAAAGTGTTCATGCTACAGATGGTATTGTTAAGGGGAGTAGCAGTTATGTGCCACCTTCAGCCCGGTTGGCTGGGGCTGGACTTTCGGTTACTGCTACAAGTCAGTCTCAGATGCCACCATCTGAAAAAGCTATGGTATTGAGGGGCGAGGATTTTCCTTCTCTGAAAGCTGCCTTGCCTACCGCATCTGGGCCTGTGCAGAAACCAAGAGACAATTCACAACAAAAGCTGAAGCAGGGAGTGAGTGAGGAATCATCCAACGAGCAGAAGGACAATTACCATTTGAATTTAACACATCACATGCATCCACAGGGTCAACATACCTATTCTACCAATTCAAATGTTAACCAGGGTCGTAGGTTTGGCAGTTCTCATATGGCCGATCAAGCCAGAAAGCAGGAGGATTATCCACTGCCACTAGTTCGTTTGAATCCAAGATCTGATTGGGCAGATGATGAGAGAGATACAGGTCATGGATTCGCAGACCGGGCCAGAGATCATGGGTTTACAAAAAGTGAGGCTTATTGGGACAGAGATTTTGACTTGCCTAGGACCACTACTGTACCACAAAAGCCCCTTAATAATACATTTGAAAGACGGGGTCAGAGTGGCAATGAAACTGGAAAAGGTCCTTCCAGTGAAGTCCTTAAAGTGGATCCTTATTCCACAGATGTAAGAATACCTAGTCGGGAAGGTAACAATTGGAGAACTTACCCTCTCCAAAGAGATGGATTCAACGGGCAAGAAGTTGTGAATGACCGAAATGCTATTGTTCAGTCAATTGGCATTAATAGAGACACTGGAAGAGGGAATAAATATATCCCACCACGTTTTGGAGACGGTCATCGGGATGGTGGTGTTATAGGAAATGGGGAATCTGCACTTGGAAGGATAGATACGGGGAATGGACAGGAAGGGAGGCAACACTGGAATCACGTGGTGGAATTTAGCAATCCAGTGTCTGAACGAAGAGACAGATTTGGGGCTGAACAATCCAGTCGATACAGGCGTGACAATTTACAAAATAGAACAATATCCAAATTGTCTTTTTCTTCAAGTGGTAAAGGTTTTCCAGTGAATGATCAGAATTTTAATCGGGAGAAGCTTCCTTTGCCAAAGAGTGATAGACCTTATTTAGAAGATCCTCTTCTTAAAGACTTTGGCTCTACAGGTTATGATGAAAGGGATCCCTTTTCTGGTGGTCTTGTGGGAGTAATTAAGAGGAAAAAAGATGTGGTTAAACAAGCTGATTTCCATGATCCTGTTAGGGAATCTTTTGAGGCTGAGCTTGAGAGAGTTCAGAAGTTGCAAGAGATGGAACGGCAGCGGATCATTGAAGAACAAGAAAGAGTGTTGGAGCAAGTTCGGAGAGAAGAAGAGGAGAGGCTACGACTGATAAGGGAAGAGGAAGAACGCCAGAGAAGGCTGGAAGAGGAAGCCCGAGAGGCTGCTTGGAGGGCAGAGCAGGAGCGGTTAGAGGTCATTCGAAGGGCTGAAGAGCAGAAAATAGCTAGAGAAGAGGAGAAGAGAAGGATTCTTATTGAGGAGGAGAGGAGGAAACAAGCAGCTAAACAAAAGCTTCTGGATTTGGAGGCTAAAATTTCCCAGCGGCTGGCTGAAGCAGAAAAGGGTGATAGCTCTGTTGCTGCTGTTGCAAATGAGAAAGATGTGCTTGGGGCAGAAGATTTGGATGACTGGGAAGATAGCGAGAGAATGGTGGAGAGAATAACAACTTCGGCATATTCTGATTCATCTGTTCCGAACAGACCATTTGTGACGAGTTCTAGGTTTCCTCATTCTGAAAAATCTACTTCTGGCTATTTGGAAAGGGGAAAAGCTGTTGATTCTTGGAGGGATGAATATGAGAATGAGAATAACTCCTCTTTTGCTCTACAGGACCAGGACAATGGTCACCAGAGTTACAGGCGAGATGCATCTGTTGGTGGCAGAGCATTCCCTAGGAAAGAATTTTACGGAGGAGCTGGACACATCGCTTCTAGCACTTATCCCAAGGGAGGTCTACAAGAATCTCACATTGGTGAATATGCTCATCCAAAAGAGCATAGGTGGAGCCCATCTGTGGGTGTAGATCCTTTCAATAAAAACAGGGGAATTGGATTAGAGTCGCATGAGAATATATCTGAAAGGTATAGTGATGCTGAATGGGGGCAGAGCCATACACGTGGTAATCCTCACACTTCTTATCTAGAACGGCTGTATCCTAACTCTGAGGCAGGTGAGCTTTATTCGTATGGGAGGTCACGATATTCCATGAGACAGCCTCGCGTACTTCCCCCTCCATCAATAGCCTCTTTGCACAAAACTTCCTTCGGAGGTGAGACCGAACCCCCTGGTCCTTCGACTTCCCTAGGAAATGATAATCATTATAATTATGTTGCAATAAGTGAATCTGCTATGCAGACAGAGTGCTATGATGAGTCGGATGAATCTGCAGATTCCGTAGCTATGCTTGCTTCCGCAGAAGAAAAGTATATTTCTTTGTCTGGAAATGATTCTATTATCTTTAACAAATCTGGGAAAGACACCGTGATGACAGTATCAAGTTCTATCTCAGCCAGTGAGGATGAGGAATGGACTCTTGAGAAAAATGACGAGATGCAGGAACAAGAAGAGTACGATGAAGATGGTTATCAGGAAGATGAAGTGCATGAAGTAGATGATGAAAACATTGATCTGAGCCATGAATTTGAAGATATGCATCTAGAGGAGCAAGGCTCATTCCACATGACGGACAATTTGGTCTTAGGCTTTGATGAGGGTGTTGAAGTTGGACTACCAAGTGATGAATCTGAAAGAAATCCAAAGAGTGAAGGAAATAATCTTGAGATACCAGAAGTTTCTGTTGGTATTGTAGAAGATCAGGTATTTCTTGATAGGGCAATAGGTGATCAAGAAAGCCTTCATCCTATGGATTGTTTACCTCAAACAAACTCCGAAAGTGCATCATGGAGGATCGATGAAACTGAAAAGAGTATACAAGAGTCAGTAATTCAGCCTATAAATGCTCCTTCTACCTCAATGGCATCTGATCTTTTGAATGATAGTATTGCTTCTACTGGTTCTGGACTGTCTGCTCCACACAAAGTCCCATCGTCAGTTGACATGGCATTATCATATTCCTCTTCTGGTCAGCCTATCAATTCTGCTGCATCTTCTGCCCCAAATCAAGCTGATTTACCAGTTAAGCTTCAATTTGGGCTGTTTACTGGTCCTTCTCTGATACCATCTCCAGTTCCAACCATACAAATTGGCTCAATACAAATGCCTCTCCATCTGCATCTCCCAGTTGATCCATCTATTACCCATTTACAGTCATCACAACCTCCTCTCTTTCAGTTTGGTCAGCTAAGGTATACATCTCCGATTTCACAGGGGATTTTGCCAATGGCTCCTCAGTCAATGTCTTTTGTGCAGCCTAGCATTCAGCATCATTATAGTTTGAGTCAGAACTCAGGAGGTTCCCAGCCTATTCAACCCAGTGAAGATACACATACCCATAATCTTATGAAAGATGATGTGTCCTCCCTTTCGATAAATAACCAGCCTTCTGGTGTTTCAAGAGCATTGAATCTATCTGATGAGAATAGCTCGAGGGTGTTAAATTCATTTTCTGTGAGTGGAATGGCAGATACCAGTGCTCTAGTACAAAAGACTGGAACGGACTTTCCACATGCTGTTGATGACCAGCATATGTTAGAATCTGTCTTACAAGCTGAAGATAAAGAACACCATGATTCAGTCGCCAATTTTGGGCAATCAGATGAGAAAGGACCTAAAGTCCAGTTGCGATCTGCAGCTGCAGCACCCCAGTTTATTTCTCGCGAAAAAGATTTCAATGTCTCAAAGGGTCAGGGTTCACTATCTGGTAACAAGGCAAAAAAATTGCCCTATTCAGTCAGAAATTATGGCTTGAGATCGTCTTATACTTCTCCTGCGGCTCCCCGCTCAGATTCCAGTGGATTTCAGAGGAGACCTCGCCATACTATCCAACGAACTGAGTTTCAAATTGGGCAATCATCAGGCTTGGTCCCTTCTAACAACTCACGGTTTGATGATAACTCAAATGTAAATGGTACCAACAGTGGATTTAAGCGAGGTAGCATGACCACTAAACCATTGAAGCAGGTTGTTGAATCTGAAAGTTTGAGCTATAGTCCAGTTAATTCTCAGGAGTTTGATTCTGAAAGCAAGGTTGCAAAGGGATTTGCGAAAGAAGGATTACCCAGCAGTCGAGGAATCCCACTCTCTAGGGAAGGAAACATGAAAAGGAATACCTCTGAAGAGGATGTTGATGCTCCCTCACAAAGTGGGGTTGTACATGTTTTTAAACAATCTGGAATTGAATCCCCGAGTGATGAA
The DNA here is from genome assembly GCA_947179155.2 of Hedera helix. Lineage (NCBI taxonomy): Eukaryota > Viridiplantae > Streptophyta > Magnoliopsida > Apiales > Araliaceae > Hedera > Hedera helix. Next base: position 15,093,872 of record OX359270.1, on the reverse strand, counting down.
GATGACTTTATTGAGGTGAGGTCAAAAAGGCAAATGCTGAATGATCGTCGTGAACAGAGAGAAAAAGAAATCAAGGCGAGGTCCAGAATCACAAAGGTTTGGAAGCACATTGAATTTTGATTTTGATTTATGCTTTTTGTTAAAGTGTTTTTTGCCTTGCTGTATTTCTTTGTCTAATGCCAGGCATCACGGAAACCTCATTTGTCTGCTCAAAGTACTGTGGTCTCAACCAGCTCAAATAAGATTTCTACGTCATTGGGTAGAGAAGCATCAAACTATACTTGCAGCAGTTTTCTGGTCTCTGACAGGAAAGGCATAGTGAACAAGGAAGTAACCACGGGGTTTACCTCTAAGGCTTCTCAACAATTGGCTCCAATTGGCACTCCTGCTGTCACTGCTGATTTTCAGGCTGAAATAAGATCCCATACCAAGTATGTACACTTTGATAGAAACTGAATTGGTAGAACATATCTATCTTGATGTAATAATAGTCATATATTTCTTAATAGGTCCCTCCAAACAGGCTCTGTTCCTGGTGTATCTGGTGCTGGAAAAGAAATTGGGCCAGGTCTAATATTTGAGCCCAAGGATAAGGTTCTGGATGCTGTTCAAACACCTTTGGGCCCTTGGGGTAATGCGCGGATTAGTCAACAGGTAAGCAAAACTGCTGTTCTTTGATTGTTTATGGGAAGTTACTTTGTTTTTAGGTTGTTTTAGTTCATGCTAGTCTAAGGATGTCCCAAGTCCCATGGTGGAGTCTCACATTATTTTTTTTAAGAAACATATAAGCTCGTATCTGTTTGTGTGTTAGAGTTACTTGTGACGAAACTTACCGAAAAAGAAGTGATTTGTGACAAAGTATTTTATATAGAGTAGTGATTCTATTCAGTTCTTGTGATTTGATTTAACTTGGAAATGGTAGGTCAAAGTCACATTTCACTCTATAGAAATCTCAAGCAAATCCATACGAGTTAAATGCATAATTTTGGTCCCTGAACTTTCCCAAGATTTTTTATTTTGTTTTAGGTTGTTCTAGTTCATGCTAGTCTAAGGATGTCCCTAGTCCCAAGGTGGAGTCTCACATAATTTTTTTTAAGAAACATATAAGCTCGTATCTGTTTGTATGTTAAGAGTTAGTTGTGATGAAACTTACTGAAAAAGAAGTGATTTGTGACAAAGTATTTTATATAGAGTAGTGATTCTATTCGGTTCTGGTGATTTGATTGAACTTGGAAATGGTACAAAGCAAGGTTTTAAAAGGCGCTAGGCGGGAGGCGGGCGGCCGGGGGGGGCCTAGCGCCTAGGGGGCCTAGGCGGGGCCTGGGCGGGGCCTAGGCAGGATTTTTTATTTTATGTTAATTTTAATATTTTATCTTACATTTATCCTAACAAAATAATAATATAAAGGAAAACAATCTATAATAAAGATAATAAAGGCATTTGCTTAAAGTTCAAACACATATCTATGTTACTAATGTCAAAGTTCAAACAAAAAAACGCAATTGTTTAAAGTTCAAACACAAACAAATAATAAAAAATACAAACTAATAGTCCTCATCTCCATATACCTCTATATCTCTCTCTAACTCTTTTTTTCTATATTCTTCCAAGATAATGTCCCCATCGGGCTCACACTCATACTCCTCATTTCCCTCTTCCGTATCATTTTCAGACAAAAAAATAAAATCATGGAGTTTTCTTACTCTAACATTTCTATTATTTCTCTTCGGTTCTAGCACGCTATCCGCTTCGGATGCTTCACCAATCGCTTCCCAAGTAAGGCCCGAACAGCCCTCAACTTCTTCATCTATTCTTATGACGTCGTTTTGTAGCTTAGTTATTAAAATTAAAAAAAAATAATTGCAACCCTAAATTTTTCGCTTATGCATTGCCTAATTTCTCTGTCTTGCTCGCTCAGTCCCGTATAATTCTCTGGAGGGAATTTTTTTTCTCCTTGGGCATAGGCTAGGCGCTAGGCGGCCTAGGCGTGGCGGCAGGGGGGGGCCTAGCGCCTAGGCGGGGATTAATCGGACCTAGGCGGGGATTTTTAGAACAGTGGTACAAAGTCACATTTCACTCTATAGAAATCTCAAGCAAATCTATACGAGTTAAATGCATAATTTTGGTCCATAAACTTTCCCAATATTTTTATTTCATTCTTGAACTGCAGAACATATTGATTGCGTCCTTACTCAAAATATAATAGTCACGAGTCCAGTTGTTGACAGATTTTATTACCTGCTAACAACCATATTAAATGATCCTTTACCCTCTTTTATTTCCACAAATACTGAATTAGTATATTTAACCCACAGAAATAAAACAAACAAAGAAGAAACTCCAATTTGTATTTTTGTTTTTACCCCAAATTAGATGTGAACATAATTAACCCACACTTTCCTTACTTGTTATCCAAATCACCTAGCACCTCCACCACCACCCACCACCCACCTTCACCTCACACTTTCTCTTCCTTGAACCATTACCAGCCATCACCTTCCCATCTGCCGAACACCACCTCTAAGCAACATTCTAGTTTTTCAATGCTGGTCCCTTTACCTGAACGCACAATTTTTGGCACCGATTTTTTTCAATTTCATCATTTGTATCTCAGCATAGTCATCATTCTGTTGCACTTTCTCTGTTTCCATTTCCTTGCTATCATTCACAAAAGTCCCCATTTTTCTCTCAAACCTATTCTTCGAATGATTAATTTCATCAGATTTTTCAATGGCCACACCATTCTTATTCACCCTGACCAATGGCAAAAATGGGGTTCCACTAAGAAACCTCTTTTCTCTCACCTCCGTCAAAAACTCGTGTGGAAAGCCCCATACACCAGTACTGACCTTTCTCCACAACCTCCAATGTTGGCACATTGTCACTGAATTAACCATTGCCTGAAACCCTCTTCCATATCTAAGAGAATAATATTCATAAACCCTAGCATAGTCATGTCACTTGAGATATAGAAAGACGTTCAAAACACAATAATTTTATATTTAAACATATAGAGAACTCATTTTACTAGACAACATAGTTGTTAGAATCTTACGATACGCGATACGTATATTACGATATGTTATGGTACAGAGACAATTCGATATGTATCACAAGATGAATCTAAAATGATACCGTATCTTACGATTTAATACGATTGATAGAATGTAAGATACTTTTTAAAAAAAGCAATCAACTTGAAAAAGTTTTCATGTAAATTCAAAATATTAAAAACAAAATTTTTAAGTATTTTAACATTTCAATTGAATAGATTTTCTAGCACAAATATATTCTATATCGCGTTATGAGCCTTTAATCACTTTTTAGAGTATTATATCTAATTTAAAATGTAGTTTATTTTTTCCACGTCACTTTCTATAAGCCACTTTCTATAAGCGGATATATAAATCTCCACTTGTTAATTTGAATTATTCTCTTTTGTTTTATAGGTTAAAGGTGAATCTGAATTTTCGTTTTCTCTTATTACTCTATGAAAATTACTGAAATAATATCTAATAAATCAATTTAGAGTATTTTGGCCATTGTTTAATTTAAAATTTTATTTTTAGTCTATAATGATATTTACTTGACTACTTTTATATATAGTCAAGTTTGTGTTTTATATGTTTAAATATATAATACTACTACATTTTTTATTTGGTTTTTCGTATTTTTCGATACGATTCACGATACGATACATGAAACACGACACGGGAATTTTCGATACACGATATAATTCACGATTTGACAATTATTTTGGACAATAAAATATATTAGCTATTGTAATGTTAAAGTAATCAAATGAGCCTATTAATAAAATTTAAATACTAAAATTAGAGCTTGAGGAGTTTAATCTTGAGGCTTAATCAATAATCAATATTGTTTTAAGTACTATTTATTAAGGAACAAGAGAGGAAAAAAAAAGTTTATTTAACTTGTAAGTTGTAAGTATGAACTTAATTTGAAATTAAGTCCTAAACTGGAAAGGGTGGAGCAAAAGACAACTCCAATACTACGTATTATTTCTCCATGTAACGAGAAAAAAAGAAGTGTAAACAAAGTATTTTGAAAAAGATAAGAAATCCTACAAAACCTTTTAAGAATTATTTTATAAAATATAGATCTCGAGTGAACACCTCTTCTAATGAAAAAAAGAGAGGCTTTAATGTGTTTGAACTCATATCAAGTTCACCTATAACTTAAAATGTATCGATCGTAAATGGTAAATGGTATCGTTTGTAGGATATGTGGGGCGTATGGTAAGACATGACTCAATTTCTGAGTGGCTAGCGATTCTGTATTGAATTGCTCCAGTATCGTATTTATCGTATCGTACGATACATATCGTGTATCGCAAGATTCTGACAACTAAGAATGAAAGTAGAGCCCGTGATTTAAGCTTGCGTCATATTTATTTATTTTTTATGGGTTGATCATTTTCATTTATCTTTGTGTAAATAAAAGACGGTAAAAGGGTTGGTTGTTATTTTTATGTTATTAGTTTAGGGAAACTATTAGAGGTTGGAGATCATTACAATATTTTTGAATTTAAGGATTCAATCAAAAAGTTTAGTAGCGCGAGTACAATTTAATTTTTTTTTGTCAAAAGTTTAGGGACCAAATTATGCATTTAGCCCTATCTCTCCATGAATTTGTAGAGAATCGCGTAATTCATGATTCAGATGATTAATGCAAATTTGGTATCTTGTCAAGCTTGTGAACCAACCTCAACAGTTTAAAGTGGTTTGCTGTTTATGATTGTTGTGGATGTCCAGATTTCTCAGTAACCCTTCCAATGGATTCTGAATTAGTTTACCTATATACTGTAGGTTATGGCCTTAACACAGACCCAACTTGATGAAGCTATGAGTCCTGCCCGTTTCGAAACACATGTTTCTCCTATTGGAGGTCATAATACTACCTTAGTAAGTGAGCCCATGCCGTCCTCGTCAATTCTATCGAAGGACAAACCAATGTCGTCCTCAGCAAGCCCAATCAATTCCTTGCTTGCTGGTGAGAGAATTCAATTTGGTAAGGATATGTATTCAAGCAAACTAAGTGTTTATTTTATTTTATTTTTTTGTCTTATTTTCTTTTCAAAGTTGCAATTTCCATAATTCTGATGGAACTTTTTCCTCCATTCAGGTGCGGTTACATCTCCAGCAGTCCTCCCTCCTAGCAGTGGCCATGTTGTTTCACTTGGAATTGGGGCTCTAGGGTTGTTTCGGCCCGACATTCAGAAGTTGCACAATATCTCTAACCCTGAGAGCAATCTATTTTCTGGAAAAGATAAGTGCCCTGAAGAGTCTTGTAGTTATTTACAAGATTGCGAAGATGAAGCAGAAGCAGAAGCAGCTGCTTCAGTTGTTGCAGTTGCAGCCATTAGTAGTGACAAGATTGTTGGGAACGGGCTGAGTTCTGTCTCTATTTCAGATGCCGAAAATTTTCGAGGTCCAGATGTTCATGGGATTGCAGGTGATTTATTTTCTCTGTTGCATTCACATCTAGTATAGGTTGCTCATGCCTCGTTCAATTGTTAAATCTTTTATTACAGTTCCTCATTGTGTTCATTCAGGTGTGGCTGGTGATCACCAATCTGGAACTCAATCAAGGGCCGAAGAGTCTCTAAGTGTATCTCTTCCCGCAGATCTTTCTGTTGAAACTCCGCTGATTTCCTTGTGGCCACCTTTACCAAGTCCACATAATCCATCAAGTCAGATGCTTTCTCATTTCCCTGGTGCCACGTCTCATTTTCCTTTTTGTGAGATGAATCCCATGCTTGGGGGTCCAATCTTTGCTTTTAGTCCGCATGAAGAATCTGGTGGCACCCAATCACAGTCCCAGAAGAGTACAGTGTCAGGTCCAGGGCATCTCGGGACCTGGCAACAGTGCCACCACATGATGGACTCATTCTATGGTCATTCAGCAGGATTTTCTGGTCCTTTTATCAGCCCACCTGGAGGTATTCCAGGGGTTCAAGGCCCCCCACACATGGTGGTCTATAATCGTTATGCACGGGTAGGACAATTTGGACAGGTTGGTTTAAGTTTTATGGGTACAACTTATATCCCATCTGGAAAGCAACCTGATTGGAAGCACAATCCCACATCTTCTGACCTGGGAATTAGTGAGGGAGAGATGACTGACATGAATATGGTCTCAGCGCAGCACAATCCTCCTAACATGCCTGCTCAAATGCAGCATCTCAGCCCAGGGTCACCACTCCTTCCCATGGCTTCCCCTTTTGGGATGTTTGATGTGTCCCCATTTCAGGTATGCATTGGATGTCCTATTATTTGACGCTGCTGTCACAATGCTGTCATTTTCTATCAGTATACCAAATAAGACATACAGACTAGTTTTTATACACGGTACTCCCTGCATCCCATAAATATTGCAACACATTCCTTTTCAGGAATTCCCACAAAAATTGCAACATTTCTTTCTTGGGTTACTTTTGGGAAGATATAAGACTAATTTCCCCATACTCATCTCACTTTTATCATTTGAATATATAGTGGGTCCCTCCACTAACTAAAATTTGTGCGGTTTAAATTCTTGGAGCATTCTCAACTTCTCCTTTCACAAGGGTCAATTAGGAAATCAAATAAGAGTTCAATATTTTCTTACAAGTTGTGTTGCAATATTTATGGCACAGAGGGAGTATATTTTAATTTTGCCATCCGACATTAACTAACAGTTAATTTGGCTCTACTCAGTCTGCACCACCTGACATGTCAGTCCAAGGTCACTGGCCTCATGTTCCTGCGTCGCATTTCCTCTCTGTTCCTCTTTCACTGCCATTGCAGCAACAAGCAGAAGGCGTTCTGCCTTCCCAATTCAGACATCAGCTTCCTGTCGAGCAATCATTAATTGGGAATAGGTTCTCCGAGTCTCAATCGACTGCTCCAGCCAACAGTGACCGGATTTGTCCCGTCGTGACAGATACAAGGCTTATGCAATTTTCCGACAAACTCGTATTGGTAGACTCGTCGAGATGCACTACTGCTGGCCCATCAACACAGAGTGCTGTCAATCTGAGCTCCAGTGAAAGTGCCGTTGCAAATGCCAGAAAAGGCGATGCTGCTCAAAACGGCGTTAGCAACACCAATAATGGCCCGAGCATGAATTCTTTCAGGCCTTGGCATTCGCAGCAAATTTTTTTATCTTCCCAGCAGTTCAACCACTCAACCAGCTACAACCATCAGAGGGGCGGTGCGTCTGAAAAGGGAAGTTCAGCAGGTGAATGGTCCCGCCACAGAACAGGGTTCCACGGAAGGAAGCACTCCAATTCCACTGGTGCAGAAAAGAACTTTCCCAATTCTAAAGTGAGGCAAATATATGTGGCTAAACAGACAAGCGGTAGCAATTCAACAGTGCCATGAGTGAAGAAATTTTTTGCAAGTGTATTTTACTTCCTTTCGGGCATAAAATCTTATAATCTGATTGCTTCCTTTGGGGCATAAAATCTTATAATCTGATCACATGAAAATCAGATTATGAGTGAAGAAAATTCTTTGGAAGTGATAAAAATGCTAGCAGAAAATAGCTGGGTTATTTGTAGTCAGCTATTTGGTGTGCTTTTTATATACTATACAGTATTGTTATTCAATTATTGGTCTAGGGTTTTTATCCATCTGAACTAGTGATGATTACTGAATGGAAGTTTTTGATTTTGCTGAAAGAATGTAACCCTTAAATGCGTGTATAATATGTATTCAAAAATCAGAATTATATATTGTTGGGATACTTGTTCCTACTTACCGTTTCATATACCAAAAAATATAAAGCTATACATTGCCTTCTTTTTGTTGCAAATGAACCAAATTGTTTGCAAACGATTCGGTTCATAGAGCATTTATTGAGTTTGTTATTGATTGGAGTTTGCACAAGGGTTTCTATTTGGTGCCTCTAGCATGAACAAAAAGCCTGGTGCCTGACTTGGTTTGGCATGGACCTCGCTTGAAAAGGTTTGCTTTGATCAAGTCTGTCTGGAAAGCCTTCAATAGACCACAAATATTTCCTCCTAGTCTGGGTTGGCCTGCAAAAGGTTGGGACTGGCCTGACCTGAGGTCTTGGATCGGCTTGTCTTGTAGGCCTGGTCAACCAAGCCCCAACCCCAGCCCAACTTAAAACAAAAAATGCAACCACGCCCAAGTACCCTACTTAAGTCATACTTTTAGGTATTCAAGTTACACATGTATAATAATATTAATGTATGGGTTAGTGGCACTTCTGTTCACATCTTACTTCTTAATCATAAATAAATCTCAACTAGAAACAGGGGCGGATCTACATACAGCACAACAGAGGCAGTTGCCTTCGTTGACTTTTTTTGTTGGATTATTTCGGTAGTAGTAAAATGTGGATAGTGATTGGGCAACGGAGCTAGCTACATGTATGAGTGCTAAAATGTGGATAGCTTTTTGATGGATTATTTTGGTAGTAGTAAAACTTTGCTTTTGATGAAAGTGGGTGGATATGTACAACAAAAATAAATAAATTCTTTTGTCCTTGGGTAGTGTACTACAAAAAAAAAAAAAATAGTAAACTTTGCTTTTGCTTTTGTAGAAGTGATATGTACAACAAAAAAAAAGCTTGATGTGGCAAAAGTATTTTGTTTGTATGCTTTTGTCTAATACTGTTTGTTAGTCGAAATTGAAATTGTTTATTAGTTAAATTCCGATCTCAAAGTCATTTGAATGAATAGCGTACAAATATACACGGTCAACAAGTAATAAAGTGAAAATAAAATATTGATATCATGAGAAATAAGTTCTAACGATTTCCATGTACTAATTTGATCAAGCCAATCTTAATTAAACGATTCATTGACTGAAAGGAAGTGAAATGGAAATAACACAAATTAACATTTAAACTACTAAAAGATAGATGAAAATATGATTACATTTTCTTTCAACACATCATTTAAATCTCCTAATTCTCCTTATTTGATCCTACAGTCACGATGACTTGTTAACCAATAATATAATAGTATTTACACACCTCTTTTGAAGGACATATAAACATACCAAATCCAAACTCATCTCATTCGACAAAATTCAGACAAGAACACCCAAGCTAAGCATTTCACTATATGTCTATAAGAAATAGCAAAGCAAGGATTTGAAACACATAGTCTTACATTGGTTGCACGTGCACATAGGTATATGTTTATCCTATATACAAATTATGAATTCATTCCTAATAACAAATAACATAACACACGTTATCACATTCGGGTCATAACACTATAATTCATTTGACAATTTTATATAGATTACCAAATTAACTATTTGGCCAAGCAATTAAACATGAAAAACTAAATGTGATAATCCAATTCATATGGTGTCATCCAAGAGACCAAAAACTATAGCCAACAAAGCACAAAGATATGCAAAATACAAGAACAACTTCATTGGGACAATTTATCGAACACTTGGTGTGCAACGTAAAATCCTTCTCTCAAAAAACTCACAAATGCAACGCAATCATAAATTTCATGCTCAAACCATAACAATTGAGTAAAATCACATTCAACAAGCATACAACGTACACATAGTTAAATGAGATCAAAACACAATTCACCACAGCTAAAATATGTTATAGATTCAGTACCCAACATAGATACAAGATCAATGGATAGATATTAATCCATTTATTGGATTTATAATCCAACTTTGTTCCAAAATAAATCAACATCAATAGAATACATAACTAGAGAAAGTGAAAAGAGAAGAAAACCCAAAATTCCCATAAATCCATAGCTTCCAATTGATGTTAAATCTCATTATTAGCAACCATGGAAGGTGCATTTCATCTTCTCTTGGCTTCCAAAATCACCTCTAACAATCTTCTAAAGAAGAAGAAAAATAAAATTATAAAGTTAGGGCTGCTATTTTCCTCTTTAAAACTAATTATTGCGGGTAGGAACAGTGAACCACCACGGCGGTCAAATGCAGTGCTGCGGCTGTCAAACATGCTGCTTACTACCGTTGCAACGTGGAAAGCACCACTGCGACGCTCATATGTTCTGCCCAGATCTGCTCCCTTTTTGGATTGTTGCAACCTCTTTCAGTGTTTTGGGCATAACTCTCTCATCCGACCTCCGATTGAGATGATTCAAGATATTTTGAAAATCTGAGAAGTAGATCTACAACTTTCATGTTGGACAAATTGAGAGATTCGGGCCCACATAGCCTAAACTTGAGTTTTCAAAATATACAATAACTATTACAATACAGTACAACGTATAACAATACAATACTCAAATAATACACAACTATGTCTTCATTATTATTGTCACACTATTTTACAACATATGAAGACTATTACAATTGATCAAATATGTCATCAATCCAAGGTAAAATGTACCTATTTTTTTGGTGACATGATTCAACTCTCGATAGTCAATGCATAGTCTCACACTCTCATCTTTCTTAACAAAAAGCATAGAAGCACCCTAAGGCGATGCATTCAGACGTATGAAACCAGTATCCAACAATTTATGTAGTTGAACTTTTAACTCTTGAAGTTTAATGGGAGCCATTCAGTATAGGGCTTTGGAAATGGGCTTAGTACCTAGTTCAAGATTAATACATAAATCAATTTCACTGTTTGGGGGTAATTCAGGAAGTTCATCGGGAAAAATGTTAGAAAACTCATTAACAATGAGAATATCATTCAAGTTTGACGTGTTTTTGTTCAAATCAATGACATAAGCTAAAAAGGCTTAACATTCGTTTTTCAATAAACGAATGACTTTATTGTTAGAAATAACAGTTATAGATTTCAATGGTTTAGCTGCTTGAATTTGCATGACAGATTGATTAGGAATATGAAAATTAATGATCTTATGAAAATAATCAATTTTAGCATGATAGATAGTTAACTAATCAATTCCTAAAATTCCATTAAATTCATGCATTTTCAAAGAAATAAGGTCAACGGGTAATGTGAGGTTGTTGATTTAGACTAAGCAATATTTATATACAGTAGATGTAATATCTATTTCTGTTAATGGGGTTTCAACTGATAAGTCAAAGTCTAGGTTTTTAGAAGTCAAGTTTAAATGGTGAGCACATATAGGTGAGATAAAAGAGTGGGTAGAGCCAGTATTTAACAGAGCATAAACTTCACAAGAATTTATGAGTAGTTTATCGGTTATCACCTCATTCGAGTTCTGTGCCCTTTGTGATGTCACAACAAAAGCTCTCATTTGAACCACATATTTTCCTTGTTCGTGCTACTTTTGGGGTCATCATTGCAGCTGGACTTGATTTTGTAACAGAAAAAAAGTGCGCAATATGCCCTTCATTCTCACAACTGTAGTACAACTTGGACTGCTGAGTACAATTTGGGCTGATATGACCCTCCCGACCACACTTGTAGTATCTTACTGGTGGTCGATCTCCTCCCCTTGAAATTGGTGCCGGTGCCCTTTCGTAGTCATTGTGGGATCCTCTTGAAGTTGTTCCCACTTGATTCCCCTATGTTGTTATTTGAGCTGGAATTACCACCAAAGTGGTTATCATTTCTGAAATGGTGATTGCCTTATCTATATTTATCGTTCTGGTGATTGTTGTCGTTATTTATCTCTTTTTACTGGTCATTGACTCTTGGCTGTAATATTTCATTTTCTTGCTCCACCTTTTGAACCCTATCCACAATATCTGAATATAAATAAAATTTATGAGAGATGATATGTTGAGGAATTTTGAGTCTCAAACCTCGCAAGAACATACAACTCATTCATGCTTCGTCATTCACCAGATGGGGCGCAAATTAAGATAACTGGACAAACTTGACCTTATACTATAAAATAATCATGTTCCTCTACTCCGGCTTAATAAACTCCACCTCTTTCATATGACAGATACTTTTTGGAAAGTACTTCTCGTTCGTCGCTATAGGTCTATAGCGACAGTTTACATATAAAATATCAAAAAACCCAGTGAAAATATCAATTCCCAATATTTAAACTTATTATATTATATTAAATTTACATAATAAAAATTATATGTAGCTAGATTATTTATTTATTTTTATTATAGGAGTTAAATTACTATATATGACAAGGGGTATAATATAACAATCATTTGCACTAATTTTGGAAGGAAAATACCTATAATACCCTTAAATAACGATTTTGCCATGTCCAATCTTATTATAGTTAACTTGCATCACTTACTCGTTGTCGGAAGGTTTGATTTCTTAAAATTTAGATACATTAAGGTTTAATGTCTTAAAAAAAACTTTAAGGTCAAAAGTGTATCTAAGCCTTGAAATCTAAACTTAATTAGTTTTATTTATTTATTGTGACAAATTTGAAATATTGTGCTATTTTGTTAAAATGAGATCCACATATTATATTTTATAAACATGCTCTGTTTATGTTTTAATTATGTTCATAAACACGTTCATGTTTGTGATTACTATGTATATTATGAAATATTTTGTGATTCAAATGTATTCACAAACATGATGATCGATGTTTGTCTACTTGATTGTTTTTGAATAGCGTTCACGTGTTGCTTGCATACTCGAGTATACTGGTAAGTTGTTCACAAACATATAACGAACATATTAGTTTTTGTTAAAACATGTTTGAGTTCGACAACTAGTACACGAGTTTGGTCTAAGTTTATCAAAGTTTGGTTCAATTTGGTTTGTTGTAGCCCTTCTCGTGTCAATAGTAGCATAAGTGATTAAAAAGGTAAAATAAGTTACAATTTTCTCAAATTTCTCCTCCTTTGCCATTTCAATCATAGTCGATTTAGTCAGTATTGAATCTCATCTAAAACGAGTAGACGTTTCAACAGCTAAGACTTAAGTGCCAATTTTGCCCTTGTTTCTATTAATTTCTTAGCATCAAACTTAACGAAGAAAAAATTTACACAACTAATTATACTATAAGTCATAAGGTTGTAGGATGCTATTTAAAAAACTTGGGTACCATATTTTCACAAACTAATAAACTCAGGATAAAAACATGCATTTTAGTCATTTTTTTAACAAAGACTAGCCTGGGTTCTTTTTTGCGCAACTTATACATATTGGAGGGAGACTTTTGGCAAATAAATAAATTGAGGAGCGCATTTGCAAATAAAATATAAATTAGAGGATCACTTTTGTATTTCGATCAAAATATTCACGCCTTTTATAGTGGAATATAACCAATCAACGTATGCAACGTGTCCATGAGCGTAGCCGCCTCGGGCATGCCACACGTTATTTCCTCCTGCTAGAAAAGTCTCAACAAAACTATATTTTTCCTCCTGCTAGAAAAGTCTCAACAAAAATATATTCATTCCTACATTGTACATATTCTAAACCCTAGAAAAGCCAAGCCAAGTTTTCTCTCACTAGATTTTATCTCCAAATAAAACCAAAATAAAATAAAATGGCGTCGTTTGAGGAGGCACCGCCGGGAAACCCTAAAGCTGGCGAGAAGATCTTCAAGACAAAGTGCGCTCAGTGCCATACCGTCGAAAAAGGTCAAGGTCACAAGCAAGGTAATCCATTCATTCATCCCTATTACTTTCTCTCTCTCTCTGTAAATATATATGTATATATATGTATGTGTATATATAACATGTGTTGAAGTTGATATTTTTGGATCTGCTATGCACAAACCCGATTTATTGTTGTTTTGCTTAGATCTGAAGGGTTTAAACTGGTGTATTTTGGATCTACCATTTGTTTGCATTTTCTACGGATTTTTCTAGTTGTTTTTCGCTAGGTTTATTTAGATGTCTAGTTTTTCATTTGGTATAACCTGTGACGGAAATTGTATAATGGGTAAAATAAGTAAATCTAATTGGAATTGAAGTGTTAAACGTCATTTTTTAGTTATTTTTCTGTTATATTAAGATTTCTAGTTTTCAATATTTATTTGTTAAACAGGTGTTTTATAGCTCAGAACTGTTTGTAGAAAAACAAAGGGGGTAGAAATATGAGGTAATCTAGAATATTTTAATTTTAAAACTCTAATTAGGTTAGAAGTTTTTGATTTATCCAAAAATAGTATTAGAAGTTTTAGTTTCATTTGTTTATATGGTATAACCTGATTATTACAAGAAAAAAGAAGAAGAAAATATTAGTCCAAAAACCACTTAAGAGAGAAAAGATAAAATTAGTTTGTCAATTGATTAGTAACTGTATTAGATTCCTAGTACCCAGGAAACCAAAGTGTGTTTTTTATAAATTTGTCATTCAGAGCATCTCCATAGAGTTTACAAATATAACAGAATTAAATGAAATCAGTAAATTGAATCAGTGAATTATGGAGAAGTTTGCCTTGTATTCAATAATTTGTGAATTACTCTCCAATGTGTGTATTGATTGGTGAATTGTGTATCCTGGTGGTACTCGATGTTTTTTCCCTGTAAAATGTTGGCCATTTACTTTAGTTTCTGTATGCTCATTTGTAAATGTTTTTGTGAAGTTTTTATGTTTATATACGATTTTGGTTGATTAATTTCTTTTTGTCTACTACTTGATTTCTATTTAGTAATGCATTTGTTAAGCTTTGATTTGTTGAAGATATATACATGTCTGCGTATCGATAATTGAGTTTATAGCTTTTGGTTAAATGTGTTGGTACTATAGTTAGTAGAAGTTTTGGTTGTATTTGAGATTTCTGTTTCGACCTTCTGGATCTAATGTACCTGAAAAGTTGCTTGTTTAATATGTAGTATTGGATAGTGGTCAACTTGAAAGCATTATATGTACATGTCTATGCAACATGCGTTCATGTTGTTGAATCAATATATTTGGAACAAAACTTGTTGATATAGGTCAAGTCATATGCTCTGAATTTTGGAGAACAGAGTACCTGGTACTTTGTCTAATACAAAGCAGAAGCTCATATTGCTGCGTAGATTAGTTTTTAGGTTCTGCTTTTGCCAAAAAGCCAAACAGGATTTCCAACAACTTCTATAGACACTAAAGTTTGCGTAAGTGCTTTCAGTAGGAATTGAAAGAAGTTGGGCAACTTAGTCCATATTAAGGGAAGAACTTAAACAAGTACTAAAGCTGTTGGGACTTGAAATGGGGAGAAGTTAATAATAAGGTAGTGTGAGGTGAGGGAAATATGAGGCATCATAATGGCACCCTTTCAGTAATTATATGCTTTCGCAGCATAGCAAGAGGGAAGCTAGAATTGGCTACTTATCTTGTTATTTTCTTGATTTGGTCTTAATCTATTTGAAACTGGTGGTATTTGCAGGACCCAATCTGAATGGCCTTTTTGGAAGGCAGTCTGGAACAACTGCTGGATACTCGTATTCTGCTGCTAACAAGACCAGGGCTGTAATCTGGGAGGAAAAGACTTTGTATGATTACTTGTTGAACCCCAAGAAGGTAGTAGTATAATTTGTTAAGTGACGCTATTTGATAAGACAATGGGTGCTTGCAAAGTTATAGATATTCTGTACTTCCATTTATCTTCTTTTTATTATAAGAACATGAGAAGATGGTGGATGCTGAGTCATTATGCTTACTGTGTATAATATTTAGTAGTTATTGATAAAATCTAGAAGTATTCATGTCAGACTCTTCAAAGTACCAGTGTTCAACTAGACTGTCTTTCTTAGTCCATGTAAATTAGATATTAGTTTAACTTACTCCATATTTCATTAAATCATTTAGGAAAGACTCGTCTTTTAATATAGAGATAACTGGCTGACCATAGATGGTTAATGCCATGACATGAGTACTCTAGTTGCCCTAGAATTTCATCATTTGCGCTCGGTGATGATGGGGATTATAGTTCTGTTTATTTATTTATAGACTTGTTGTATTTGTTTATTTATGTAATTGTTGTAATTTTAGGAGATAGATAGTATTTTATTAGTAAGGGTATTTTTATCTTTTAATATTTTAGGAGATAGTTGGTATTTTATTTCAATTAATTAGGGTAATTTTGTCTTTTAATATTTTTAGGGAATTTATGGTTTGTGTCCTAATTGAATTAGGATTTGTTTTCTATTTAAAGACTGATGTACTTTCAGATTATATAGATTATTGATATTGAGAATTGCTTTGGCATAATTTTATTCTTTCTAAGATTGATAGACGTGGAGTTGAAATGCTAATTCTAGTGGTGGGGAACCGTCTCACGAATAGATGGACGTCTTACGAAGAAATATTCTCACACAGAGAATTACACAACTCAAATAATTCAATCTATATAAAATAATACATTACAACCCTATTTATAATATCCTTAACAACTCTCCTAAACCAATTTGGACTCTAAAAAATGGTTATAACTTAAATAAGGTAACTACAATTAATTAAAATAACTCCCAACTAAAATACAATTCTAATTTATGGGCTTCATCCATGGGCTTCCAAAATCTGTTATAATATTCCAACCAAGCTCTTCGTCGTCTTCTTTGTCCTGCATCATCTAGGGTTAATAGACGTAGAGTTGAAACTCTAAACCCCCTATTGGTTGATTGATGCGCAGAGCTTTCTATCTTATTATTTCCTACCAATTCATCATTTTCATAATTGTCCTATGTTTAAGTGGTTGGGTTAATTAAATCGGGACAACCTGATTTTTCGTCCTTTAATTTGCTTCAAATAGTTACAAATACACGTGTACTAATTCATACCTATTAAACAATTATTTTTGTCCCTGTACATTGATTTTTAGACAATTTATTATTCATTGCTGCTTGTTGTGCTAAAGTCTTTTCTTTTTCTATGCAGTACATTCCTGGAACAAAGATGGTTTTTCCTGGACTGAAGAAGCCGCAGGAGCGAGCAGACCTCATTGCATATCTGAAAGAATCTACAGCATAATGATTTTTTCCTTCAAATTACATTTGCAGTTGCTAGATCTACAATTCATGTTGGACAGAGCAGATAAACAACTGTTTTTTCGGAATAAAAATATCTTGATCTACTGTGCATTTTGTTTCTTTTGAGCACTGGTTAATCTTTTGGGATGAGGTCATATTTGACAACAAAAATCTTGATTCAATCAACTACAGTTAACTGTATCATGGATATTTGGTTAAAAACATCAATTCATGTTATGGTCTGTAATTTCTTGAAACTCTTTATGCAGAGTCACATAATTAGCATGCTAACTATCATTTTGGTTATACTTTTAGTTGATTTGAGCTAGAGGGTCATATGATAGCCAATTGACAACTATATTTGAAGCACCAAATCAGGTCTGGTAGCTTACAATCTTACTATAGTTTTATACCAATCTAACTTTAACTTTTTATGAGATTATAGAATAAAACTGGAATATCATAGAATCGGCACCTTATTTGTCTGGGTATTGAACTTCAAGTATGGCATTGTTTACTTAATTGGTTTGAAAGTGATGCATGTTGCGACTTTTGTTGCGAGTACGCATTTTCATTTTACGCTTGCTACTTGTGTATTTGCACTTGATGACAGTGTGTCATTAGATTCATTTTACCCTTGCTACTTGTGTATTTGCACTTGATGACAGTGTGTCATTGCATCTAGTCGCAACAAAAGTAGCAATGTAGCAACTAATTGGATTCATTTGATTGTTCAATTCTGTGTGGGAACTGAGTTCTACAGATATCATTGATCTTTATGAACTTGGTTTCATTAGATTGTTCCATTATGGATACCCAGTTCTACACTTTTGTAAAGCTTTAGCCGTAGTCGCTTGCATGTTCCTTGAGAGGTAATACTTTCTTAATCGAATTTATAGTGCAACCATTTTTGTGCTTTGTCAGTACCCTAAAGTGCCTATTGACTTGTATAGATAAAGCATATATTTTTTTCTCCTTAATAATATTAAGAAGTTGAAGCAAAATTAATAATGTTCAGTTTTAGCCTTCCTTGGCAAGTTTGCAATCCAAGGAACAGATTATGTCAAAGTTCAAATTGTTCGACCTCCTTGTATAGCTTGTATCTGGTAATATTAGGCTCTATGATAATTCTGTTTTTCCAAGTAGTCGCGCAATTGGCAAAGTTGGAAAGTTCCTCTGATTATCAATTTTAGTCAACTGAGTCCTGTCCTTGTGTTGATTTTCCCTCTAGTTTCTTCAAATTTGCTTCACGTTGATGGCATTTTTTTTTCTAACAAGGGCAAGAATGTCAAAACACGTGTGTGTGTTTGGATATATATATATATATATTTGAAATGAATAAATAGAGATAAAATACTAAATTACACTTTAGACCCTAAACTTTACACTATTGTTGAAGTGTGCATTCCAAATTGAAAAGTGTGTCCAAGTACACTCCAAATTATATTTTCGCTAAACAAAACACACTTTTTAGACTTAATCTGTCAAAAGTGACTAGTTAAGCCTGTAACGCTTATTCTAGAGGGGTGAATTGGGTAAATCACATCTGAAATCCTTAAAAGGTGTTATTCAACTAACGTTTCACTAGTGTGCCCTAATTAAACAAAATCCCCTAACCAATTATGACCTAGGGTTTGCGATTTGAAGTTCAATTGATGCGAATATGAGTGACAACAGCAGATTTTTGAGGGATTCGGCTAACAACGATGTTTATGGAGTGAATGGTGTCTCAAAATATAGTAAGTACTTTTGCGATAACTTTTGGTTGTATTCTAGCTTTTAAATTTCTTCTTTGTATTATAGCTTTTAAATTTCTTGATATTTGTAGCTAAGAAGGTTAAAAAGATTGGGACTGGTCAAAGACTGGTGCAGAGAGAGGTCAAATAAGGATTGTAATAGAGGAAGGTCAATGTAAGAATGTTGTAGATAAAGGACAAAACAGGGGGTTCTAGAATGTTGCAAGGTGGTATCCATTTTGAGGATAGTCGAACAAATTACTCAGCTGATATATTACAAGCTAAATACTACACATGAAAAGAAAAACAATGTACAACACTAAGATAACTACAGGCTGCAACACGATCTAAAAGAGAGAAGCTTCAGTTTAGAAAATCAACAAATGAAGGGCCTACAATAGATAAATAAGGTTGGGGACTTAGTTTAGGAACCTTTTTTGGGTAGAAAATTGCATACTAAGCTTTGATAATATACTTGTTATGGCAAGGTGCTTATTGCCTAATACTATGAATTGGTTGTTTCTGTTTTGAATTGCCATTGAGATTCATCTTTTGTACTGTTAATTATATTACCTTTGTTGAAATGACAACATTTATTTATGGAAAATTATAGTAATTTGGTTTGGTATGCATTTGTATTTATGGCCTAGTATATATGTTGGGTGTATTAATGTTGTTTGGTGTGCATTTAAATTTGGTTGAAATTTAAACAGGTTGGTGTGCATTTATAGCAGGCTGTTTTTCATTTATTTATTTTATTTTTTACAGTTGTTATGTGTTATTTTGTTACTTTTAGTTTGTGTTATTACTGGTGGATAGTTGATAAACATTGTTGTTAATGGATTTAACTGAACCTACTGTGTTTGGTTATTGTTTATGATTGTTGTTGTTGAGCATTTTGTTAGTATATTTATGTTAAACCCCACTTAGGGCCTTAGGCGGTCTACGGAGTTCCTCCTTTCCATCGTACTCTAAACTCTTTCTCCATCTATACGGGTAAGAAAAAAGAATATAAAGTAAATTATTAGAAAACAACAAGGTTGAACTTAAATTAAATTACTTTCTAAAAAATGATCTGAATATTATTAATACTTATGATTGGGACCGAGGAAGACGTGATGTCCTCCATAAGAGATTTTATTCCTCAACCTAGTCGAGCGTGTATCTACATTGCAGGTTGGACAAGCCATGTAGCCTTTGGTACTCCATCCAGAAAGATTTGCCAGTGCAAGAAAATCGTTAATGGTCCACAGAATAGAAGAATGCATGTTGAAATTGCACCCACTATAAAAGTCAAACGTTTGAATTCCTTGTTCCCATAAATCAACAAGATCATCTATTAAAGGACGTAAATAAACATCGATTTCATTACCTGGTGCTTTTAGTCCAGGAATCAAAAGTGACATTATAAAAAAGGGCTCCTTCATGCACATCCATGGGGGCAAATTATAAAGAATATTACTGGCCACATGCTGTATAAACAACCCATATTTCCAAATGGATTGAATCCATCTGTTGCTAGTCTGAGACGAATATTTCTTGGATCATTAGAAAACCATCTGTGCTTTCTATCAAACTCCTTCCACGATATAGAATTTGTTGGATGTCTTAGTTCACCTTTAATTGAAACATGTTTTACTTTGTGCTAACACATGTCTTTTGCAATTTTTTTTTGACATAAACAGTCTTTGCAGTTGTGATTTTATAGGAAAATATCTTAAAATTTTGTGTAGGATTTTCTTCCCCTTCCCATCATTAACTTTCCATCTTGATTCTCGACATATTGGACATTCATCTAAATCCTTATTTTCTTGCCAAAAAAGGACACAATCATACCTTCAACAAAAAGAAAAAAGATTAACTATTTATATTAAAAATTTATGGTAAGGAATTATTGATATGTGATGGAGTTTACTTGCATGCGTCAATTTAAAGGTATCCAAGACCAACTTCACGTAGCATTATTTTTGCCTCGTACTATGATTTCGGCAAGGCATTACAATCAGGAAGAACATCTTTAATCAGCTCAAACATCATGTTTAAGGACTTATTTGCCCAATGGTTGAAAACCTTTAAATGCAGCAATTTAATAACAAATGACAAAATTGAGTACTTCTTGCATCCCAGATATAACTCTTTGTTTAACACATGAACCATTTTTTCAAATCTGGTATAGTTTCGATTTTGGAAGGTATCTTCTTCATTCCTATCAACAGTAAAGGTTCCTCGGTTAATATCTTTCATTAGTGTTTCAAATTCATCCTCATAACCATATGAATCATAGTCTATAAACTCCTCATTTTGAGAGTCAATATACTGATAATGTTCATTAGTTTTATGTGGAATGGCTTTGCCGTGGTAAATCCACATATCATAAGTAGGCATTATCCCATTTATGCACAAATGTGCAGACACCTCTTCTTGGGGTATAGTGTACAGGTTCATACATTTAATACAAGGACATTTAATGTCAACTGCTGGGCCAATTGTTTCACGTACATGAGCAATGAAGCTTTTGACCCCACTGCGATAAGTCGCAGATATACACTCATGATGAGTCCAACTCTTATCCATGAAATTAAGTTCAAACTGCATACCCAATTCAGGTAGAGAAAAATAATAAGTTTAACGTTATAAATGAGAATCGAATATAAAACATATTAAGAACAAGAATGACATGAACCAATATGTAAACACACACACACATGCACACACACAAGTTGTATTTACATAATAATTAATTTCCCCTTTAGATCATCCTGCAAAGTCTGGCCAACTTAAAAAGAACAGGAATGACATGAACCAATATGCAAACACACACACACAAGAAAAAAAAATTGTCTAAAAACAACACCAACACAAGAAAGGTTATTATAAACAGCAAAGTGGCCTTTTAGCACTAATGTAAAGCTGGAGATGAAAGCACTCGTCTGAAGAGTTGCTTGGCATGTACATTTTTTAGCAAGCGGATAGCCATAATAGAGTGAACTGATATTATTTTGGAGCATTGGTAAGTAATTTACTTGTTGTTGCTGATTAAAATAAAGAAATAAGCTTTAGTTGTGGAATGGAAATATTAGGATACTTTTATTAGTGTATAAAGCCAACATGCCCAGACATGTAAGTTTAATTGCTAATGGTGCAACATAAAATGTGTTCATTTAAGGTAGTAATGTCATAATATGGTTGCGTTGACAAACAAACAAATAGAAAGAAAGTTACAGATATGTATGTATCTGAAAGTAATAAAGTATCATGTAATTGGGCATATACTAACAATTAGTCACTAATTAAAAAAAAAGAGCAAGTAAAAAAATATGAAAAATGCAGTTTACTGAATTTAATTACTTTTAGATCAGTAAATTTTTTCACCAATCTCACAAATTGTTTTAATGAAATTAACTTTAGTTGTGCATATATCTTAAATCCCAGGCAATTATAAAATTCAGAATCAACATAGTTTACAAAACAGATAGAATTGACCAATTTAATGACTGGATTTACCAAGTCATACCACCAACACCCAATATCAGTTTATAGAGAAAGTAAAGCACAAAAATTTCAATTTATAGAGAAAGTAGAGTACCTTACTTCTAAACTGATTTAACGATTTAGGAGGATTTTTGGTACTGATCCCTTTAAGGGCTTCTAGGTTTCCATCGCTTTCTCAGATTCTCCATCATATTCGTCGAATATCGATTGTTAGGATGGATATTTCGCTAAGCCTGGTCCGGCAAATCTATGATGGGCTAGGCCCAACGGACCATCAGCTTGGCGAATTCTTATGAGGACTCCTAAGTCCAATAGGCTTGGGATAGGTCCCTAATCTATCTGGACTGTGGCTATTTACTATATCTAATCCGAATTAGAATAGGAGTCAGGTTCTTAGATGGTTTAGGAGATTACCTTCCTATTCAAACTATACCACTTGATGGACAATCCCAGGGGGAATCGGTAAGAGTCAGGTATGCACTATAAATACCCAGTCAATGATGGAGGAAAGGGTTACACACATATGCACCTTACTACTATACTAAATACTTGGACCTCCATTGTTGACCTTTCTTAAAACCTTCACTAACTCTCACACCGGAGGAGTCTATCAACGGCCCAAGCCGTTGGGACTTTTGTGCAGGTATCCTATCCGGACGGCCAACAGGACAGCCGGACAAAACCAGGCGTCAACATTGGCGCTAGAAGGAGGGCTCCAAGTAAAATTTCCATCAATCATCATTGATATGGAAACTTCACACTCGCAAAGTTATTCACGGCGACCAACACCCTCCCAGTCTCGCCGGGAGACGGCGGCTGAGAAAGAACGTCGCCTCCAGATAATCCTCGACAAGAAAAGGGCTCTAGATATCCAGCAGAAAGAGCTTGACAAGCAGTACGAGGAATTAACCGAAACAGGGGACAATCTCTCGAGCCAGAGAGGCTCGGCCTCCCGCTCAGACCACCGTGGCAGACGGGAAGACAGATACACGGAACGCCGTAGAGGTGGCCCCCAACACCGAGAAAAAGAACCGACCCGCTCCAAGTCGATTTGGACGGCGGATTTGAGGAAGCGAGCCAGATCACCCTCTAAAAGGGATAGGGAGGACAGACGCAGCCACGGGAGCCATACTGGAGAATCCTCACCCAAGAAGGCTTCGGACAAGTACTATGGGTCTAAGAAGGCCCGATTTTCCCCGTTCTCAAAGGATTTGGAGGAAGCCAAAATCGATCGAAGTCGAAAAGTACCCACTTTGGAGATGTATGACGGAACGGGAGACCCGCATGATCACACCTACTCATTTGAGCAAGCCATGCACTTCCATGGTCATGATGCAGTGGCGATGTGTCACCTGTTTTTATCTACTCTAAAGAAGACAGCTAGAGAATGGGTCACCTCCCTCCCGAACGGGTCTATTAAGTCATGGGAAGAGTTACAGGAACAATTTCATACCCGCTTTGGGAGCAATAAAAGACGGGCCAGAATGATGACCTCTCTACTACAAGTAAAACAGAAGCCGAATGAGACTCTTCGGCAGTATGTCAAAAGATTTCGGGAGGCTGTGTCTGAAATCAACGGAATCGATCCAAAGCAGGTAATCCAATTTTTAACTATGGGATTAAACGTTGACAAATCCAGCAGGTTGATCGAGGAACTCATCTCAAAAGCTCCAGAAACCCTATCAGAAACTTACGAGAAAGTAGACAAGTTTGTAGAATTGGAAGAGGCTCTCGCCAATCTTCGGGGCTCTTTGAAAAACACAGGTGAGTTTCACCAGAGAAACCCCGAAGACGAAAGCACCGAGAAGAAATCCAATGGTTCCGGCAAAAAGGGGAATGACCGAAGAGATTCTAGCCGAGATCGACAGCAAAAGAACCATCCCCCAAGGGATAGAGGAGGTGCCGACAAGGATTACACGCCCCTGAATACAAACAAAAGTAATATCATGAAAGCGATAAAAAATGAACCCTTCTACGAAAACCCCCCGAAGATTCGGGTTTTCGCAAGGCAAAAGAACGGGGATAGATATTGCACCTACCATGAAGCAAAAGGACATGATACCGAGGAGTGTTACCAGCTCAAAGATTTTCTAGAAAAACAGATACGAAAGGGTAACCTCGACTGTTACGTCACCGATTCTCGTCGACAATCGGCCTTCGATCGCCTGGAACCACCTCCACCCGCTTCCGAGGTAAGAGGAGTGGTCGATGTCATCTCCGGAGGATCGATCACCGTTCTGTCTAACCGAAAGAGGAAAGCCTTCGGAAGAGAAGTCCATCAAGTGTCCGGTAAACCCCAGGATATTAAGACCGACCCCATCACTTTCTCCGACGATGATTACCCGTCAGGAATGGTTATTCTGCATCAGGACGCACTGGTCGTCACAGCTCAGGTCGGCACGATGGATATGAAGAGGATGCTTGTCGATAATGGGAGTTCAGTCGATGTACTCTATAGCCGAGCATACAATCGGCTGGACTTGGGGGGAAGGAAGCTGGAAATCTGCAATGAGTCCCCCTTATATGGCTTCGGGAATAAAGATCTTTCCCGAAGATGCTATCTGCAGACCATTCAGACGTCCCCCATCATCGACAACAAACAGAAAGCCACCATGAAGATTGAGCTCGAACCTTTCACTGAGGGATGCACCGAACCAATAGCAACACCTGCTGAAGATACGGTCCAGGTTCCGTTATTTCAAGAAAATGACGAGAGAACAGTACAGATTGGGACAGGCCTTCAGGAGAAAACCAGAGCACGGTTGGTGGCCCTTTTACAACAATACTCGGATATATTTGCTTGGGTCCCAACCGATATGCCAGGCATTGATAAGACCGTGGCCGTGCACCAGCTGAGTGTAAAGCCGAACTCAAAACCTGTTAAGCAAAAGCGAAGGAACATAGCTCCCGAAAGACAACAAGTGATTGATGATGAAATCGATAAACTTTTGGCTGCTGACTTCATCTTTGAAATCAATTATCCAGAATGACTCGCGAATGTGGTACTAGTTAAAAAGCATAATGGGAAGTGGAGGATGTGCGTGGATTATACAGATCTGAATAAAGCGTGCCCGAAAGATTATTACCCTCTCCCGAATATCGATCAACTGATTGATTCCACATCGGGTCACACTGTAATGAGCTTCCTGGATGCTTTCTCGGGATACAATCAAATTGCTATGCATGAAAGCGATATCCCTAAGACATCCTTTATCACTCACCGAGCCATCTACGCGTACAAAGTAATGTCCTTCGGATTAATTAATGCGGGGGCTACTTATCAGAGAATGATGAACAAAGTGTTCAGCAGCCAGATCGGGAGAAATATGGAAGTCTATGTCGATGACATGATTGTTCGAAGCATGAAGGAAGAAGACCATCTAGCCGACCTGAAGGAATGCTTCGAGAACGTTAGGTCAAACAACATGAGACTAAACCCGACTAAATGCACGTTTGGCCTCGGGTCAGGCAAATTTTTGGGATATATGGTTAGCCGAAGAAGGGATAGAGGCAAATCCCGAAAAAATATTGGCTATCCTTGAAATGCAATCGCCGAAAAATTTTAAAGAGGTTCAACGGTTAACGGGGAGGTTGGCAACTCTTCGACGGTTTGTGGCACGCTTAGCCGATAAGTATCTACCTTTCTTCGGTACTCTGAAGGGGGCCCAGAATCAGAAGACATTTTTATGGACCGAAGACTGCCAAGAGGCCTTTGAGCAAATTAAAAGATATATCTCTTCTCCTCCAATACTGAGTAAAGCGCTCCCCGAAGAGAATCTACAGTTATACTTATCTGCCACTTCTTGGGCGATCGGGTCGGCTCTGATAAGAGAGGACTCACAGGGATAAAAACCTGTCTACTACGTAAGCCACGCTTTTCGAGATGCTGAAACAAGATACCCAAATCTAGAAAAATATCTCTAGTCGGAAACTCCGACATTACTTCCAAGGACGAACTATCCTCGTCTTCACAGACCAGCCACTTCGGAAAATCCTTTATAGGCCCGAGTCGTCGGGAAGGCTTGCAGCATGGGCCATCGAGCTGAGCCAGTTTAATATAGAATTTCGCCCTCGGATAGCAATCAAAGCACAAGCACTCATTGACTTTATCATGGAGTGCTCATTCCGTGATGATCTAGAGGACAAGGAACCCGACTGTGATAAATTGACATCAACACACGAAGAAACTGTATGGACTCTGTTCGTAGACGGATCCGCTACTGGGACGAAGAGTGGGGCCGGCATCATCCTCACTTCTCCCGAAGGTTTCAAAATACAACAATCTATACGATTTGGGTTCATAGCCACTAATAACATTGCCGAATATGAAGCACTGGTGGCAGGACTAAAGCTAGCCTGAAGCCTGGAGGTAAAGAACTTGGCAGTATACAGCGACTCCCAACTGGTGGTGAAACAAGTGTTGGGAGAATATGAGGCAAAAGAAGTTCATTTACAGGCCTATCTCCAATTAGTTCGGTCATTGTTGACATTCTTCCCGAAATACCAGATCATAGGAGTAGTCAGATCGGAAAATACAATGGCCGATGCCCTTTCCAAGTTGGCAACCACCGATCAAGGGGAACTAGACGGAGCAGTATATTTAGAAAATCTTCAGCATCCGAGCACCTTGGTTCAAACAGTAATGGATATTGAACAGGCGGATTCTTGGATGACCCCGATCATTCAATTCCTTCTGACCGGTAAATTGCCCGAAGACAAATCTATGGCCCGAAGGATAAGGTACAGATCCACCAAGTACTGTATCATGAATGATCAGCTATACCGAAGATCCTATTCATCCCCACTGCTTCGGTGCCTCGGCCCAAAGGAATCTAATTACACTCTCCGAGAAGTCCATGAAGGTATATGCGGGGACCATGTGGGAGCAAAGGCACTTGCCCATAAAATTTTACGACAAGGATATTTTTGGCCGACCATGCTCGAGGATGCCAAAGACTTCGTCAAAAAATGTCACAAGTGTCAAATCTTTGCATCTGTCCCACATCAACCTCCCGAAGATCTTTCTCCGATACTTTCTCCAATACCTTTTGCGGTCTGGGGAATAGATATCTTAGGCCCGCTCCCACAGGGTAAGGGACAGGTCAAATTTGTGGTTGTTGCTATTGATTACTTCACTAAATGGGTAGAAGCTAAGCCGCTCGCCAAAATCACCGAACACACATGTCTCCAATTCTTTAAAGAGCAGGTAGTCTACCGGTTCGGGATTTCGATGATTCTGGTCTCGGATAACGGCCTTTAGTTTGTCGGCAAAATATTCGAAGGATTCTTACTCGAGCTTGGTATCCAACATCGTCGAACTTCGGTAGCCCACCCACAGGCAAATGGCCAGGTAGAAGTTACCAACAGGACACTTCTCCACGGCATAAAGAGAAGATTGGAGGATGCGAAAGGATCATGGCCCGAAGAACTATTACATGTTCTCTGGGCCTACAGAACCACTCCTCGAACTACCATGGGGGAAACACCCTTTAAGCTAGCTTATGGCTCCGAAGCCCTGATAACTATTGAGATCGGGATACCTTCATCCCGAGTCCTTAACTTCGACGAAATTCTCAATAGCGAAGGACTTCGACAGAACCTCGACTTATTAGAAGAAGAATGCGACGTGGTGGTCCTTAGGCTTGCTACATATCAGCAGCGAACTGCCCGACACTTCAACAAAAATGTGAAGAACAGAACATTCCAAGTAGGCGACCTAGTCCTTCGGCAAGCCGAGGCGTCTACACCTCGAGAAACTGGGAAATTGATGCCTACATGGGAAGGTCCGTACCTGGTAATTGAAGTCTTACGAGCCGGGACTTACAAGCTCCGGAGCATGAATGGAAAGAATGTTCCAAATACTTGGCATGCCGTTCGGCTTCGTAGGTATTATCAGTAGTTGGGTTACTTTGGATTTGTACTTAGTCAAATTTTGAGGCTGCATTTTAGCCGATAGGATTATCTTTTTCGATATTAATGAGAATATTTTTTACATCGTATTTCTGTATTTCTGTTTTGATACACACTTTCAAATTTATCTTCTAGCCTCATCGGGTCTTCACCCGATCAGGCTAGAGGGGGGTAAAGCAGTATAAGTAAACAGTTATACATGCAGACGATAAAATATAACTCATGAGAAAAGGGTAATAAAATAAACGATGAAGGTAAGTCATTCAATTACAAGCAAAGTCCCAAAGCACAAGTTGGAACTAACAAAGTCTTAAAAAAAATAAAAAAAAATGATGATGACAAGTCTTTCACAGAAGAAATCAGTCTTCGGGAAATACAATCCCTAGTTGATCGGGATCGTGACCCTTTCCCCTGACAAGCTCCCGAGCATACTCAAATCCATCGCTGAACTCGTTCACGATGGAGGCATAGATGTCCGTTTGAAAATCATCCGAAGCTTTATATTCCTCTATTACTTTTTGACGAAGCTCCGGAGTCAGGACACTCGGGGAGGCGGCAGCTATCGGCCCTTTCAACCAATCATCCTCTTTCGATGCCCAACCTTCGACGATCTGCTCAATATTGTCCTTCAGATTTTTCATCCGATCTGTTTGAAGGTTGAGGAGGTCTCTTGATTGCTCAAGTTGCTCTTGTTGGGATCGGACCTGGAACTCGAGCTCTTGACGGATCTTCTCGAATTGGGTCTTATTCGTCTCGGCTTGCTCAAGGACTTGCCTCATATGCTTCTCAGCATCCAATATTTGAGATTCAAGTCGACTGATTTCCTTTTCTTTTTCGATCCTAGTCTTCCGAGCTCCCTCATAATCATTCTTAATGCGGAAGGCGTCGTGTTGGTGAATCAGTTGCTCTCGAATCTTTTGGTGATTTCTCACCGCTTCAGCACGCTCCCTCTCGAGCACTTTCTGCTCATCAGACACCTTCAGGAGAATTGCGTTTCCCTAATAAAGTGGTGGTTAACCGATGATGAATAAGTGGGAGTTTTAGTCAATATTCAACAAGTAAAAACACCAGCAGATCTTTACCTTTGCATGAAAGGAGAACAACATCTCCATTAGTGTGTTTAGATCTGCTCCCTCGGTATCAGCGGCAGCGAATGGAATCATCGAGGATCCCAAGGCGTTGGTGTTCGGTACCTCCTCGGTCCTTGTACCCTCGGTACTTACAGGGGGGTCAGTAGGACCGTCTCTTTTGTTCGACGGCTCTGCACCTTCGGCAGTTTCTTTTTCCTTAGCTTGGGGAGGAGGAACGGTTGACTCCTCCGGCTGTTTGAGGACGTCCAGCTCGGCGGAGAGATCGGTTGGGGCCTTGGGAGGGAGTGGAACCTGTTCGGTTCTTGCCTCCAGGGAGGATTTCAGTACTAGTCTTCTCCTCTTAATCTTCGGTCTGCTAGACCCTGAATCCTCAGCAGCAGCCGCTTCCCCGCCCGTTGACTTGGCGATATCATCCCTTCCGGGAGCTCCCGGGGCAGCTTCTGGAGTGGCAGCAACTTGGGTCGGGTCTTTCGGTTTTGTGACCCTCAAACTGCAGCTTGCCTTCAGCTTTTCAGCAGCACTTAGTTTACCTCTTGGATCCCCGGCCGCTTCGAGTACGGCCTCATTATCGGGATGCTTTCCTTGATCGGCCACTGCAACATAGTCAGGACAGAGAAATGAGTATCTTGAACATAATCGGAATAAAAGAAACAAGTTAGACGGAAGACTTACGACCGAATGAATACAACCAATCTTGATCATTGAGGAGATCCCGGTTCCACTTCATGGATGGTCTCTTGGAATACAAGACCTCGAACTCCTCCGACCGTTTTCGGGTGATCCTCTTCGGATTCAGCTGGTCTTTGTTCGGGTCAGCCCAAGGTCCGACCATCTCAGTGTCCGGTCCCTTAATGAAGAACCAGTCCCCGTGCCATCCCTTATTACTGGAGGGGGTGTCCATTAGGGTATCTCGTCCAGGGTTCTTTATTACTTGATAGAAGCCCTTTTCCTTATTATTGGTGATGGAAAAGAACTGAAAGAAGAAGTCTAAGGCGGGGAGGGTTGACTCGGAAGCACAGAAGGCAATAAAGCTGTTTATATGAATGTAAGAATTGGGGGATAACTGGTTTAAGCTGAGCCCCGTCGTGTGTAATAATTCAAGAACGAATGGGCGAAGTGGGAATCAGACCCCGTATATCATAATCTGGCGATGAATCGGAATCCATCCCCCCTCTAACTGATAATACATCCTCTCACCAGCCCTGGGTCTCTTGATTTCATACGTTTCAGGAATATAAAATTCTGTATGGGCTAAATCGAAGTGGTGGTTACGGATGGACGAGGGGGTGTTCGCCACTCTGTATAGGAGAGTGAAGTATTTACTCCTATTGTATTCTTCTACACCCCTCATCCTCTCAATAATTACTGGCTTCCACGGTTGACCCTCTGGGATCCCTATTTCGGCGACCGTGACCTCGTCTTCAACTCGGGAAGACGAAGCCTGTGCTCTCGTGTCTTGTGTACTTTTAACCATTGTGAAAATATGGGAATAGAGTATGAAGAACTTACTTGATGCAGGAATGAGGTTGATGGGGTGGTGGGCAGGTAGGAGCAGAGCTGGAATAAAGCAATCGAAATGATAGATGAGAGTCTTTTTCTCTCAGACGTCTTTTCTTTAGAGTTAACTGCTTCCAGTAGAGACGGCGATTGTTCGACTTCCCTTATCTTATATGCCGTGTTTAACGGTCTGGATGCCATTGATCTAACGGATGGGGTGTCTTATCAGGGTTTTACAGTGGTGTAATAAATGCCCATTCCCGCGTGCACGAGTCCAGCTATCTTGGCACTATTTCGAAATTCAAACGGACGGAAACTGAAACGGTAGGGTAGATTATTGGGCTGAGCACGGTGGGCTTAGCAAAGATTTGGGCCTGGTTATTGCGTTTGACCCAACATTTGAAATGTCGTTCTTAAGGGCCCAGGGTCGCTTCGCAAAAACCTTTCCCATCGGTCTGATGCCTCCGGGCTCCCGATGGAGCTTTCCCATCGGTCCGAGGCCTCTGGTCTCCCGATGACGCTTTATCATCGGTCTGAGGCCTCTGGTCTCCCGATGACGCTTTCTCATTGGTTTGAGGTCTCCGGTCTCCCGATGGCGTTTTCCCATCGGTTTTGATGCCTCTGGGATCCCGATGGAGCTTTCCTCCTCTGTTACGTTGCCCCAGAATTTTTGTGAAGTTCAAGGAGGGTTTGCCTTCGGTCTGATATCTTCTGTGTTCCTACACTTGGATTCCCGAAGAGTTAATTTCCTTCTGGATCTGATCGTTTATATATACTTTTGGAGTGATTTATTCTACTCCCCCAGCACATTTATGTACTAAGGGAGTGGGGGGCAATGTTAGGATGGATATTTCGCTAAGCCTGGTCCGGCAAATCTATGATGGGCTAGGCCCAACGGACCATCAGCTTGGCGAATTCTTATGAGGACTCCTAAGTCCAATAGGCTTGGGATAGGTCCCTAATCTATCTGGACTGTGGCTATTTACTATATCTAATCCGAATTAGAATAGGAGTCAGGTTCTTAGATGGTTTAGGAGATTACCTTCCTATTCAAACTATACCACTTGATGGACAATCCCAGGGGGAATCGGTAAGAGTCAGGTATGCACTATAAATACCCAGTCAATGATGGAGGAAAGGGTTACGCACACATGCACCTTACTACTATACTAAATACTTGGACCTTCATTGTTGACCTTTCTTAAAACCTTCACTAACTCTCACACCGGAGGAGTCTATCAACGGCCCAAGCCGTTGGGACTTTTGTGCAGGTATCCTATCCGGACGGCCAACAGGACAGCCGGACAAAACCAGGCGTCAACATCGATCACTTTCTAAGTTTTCCCCGCCATATTCGTTATTGATCATTTAAGGGTTTCTGATAAAGATGTGTCACTATTCAATTGATTTAGTATTTTTTTGTACTAGATGAATGTTTTTTGTTTTCTTTTATATTTTAATCATTTACTTTTCTTTTTTAATTCATAATGTATTTCATATTTATAAAGAAAAATAAAAATAAATTTATTATTTAAGTAAACATATAAAATTGTATTTATAATTTAGTATATCATAAACTTACAATGAACAAACCCAAAAAAAATATTTTGTAAAATTGATGAGTTTTTCACAATTTTTATAAGAAATTTATAACTACGTAATCATTGATTTTATTTCTTTTAATTATTTCGCCGGTCTTACATTCTTATTCTTGTAATATTCGTAATTGTATGATGATGCAAAACATGGTAAGGAATTACTGATAATGTGCTATATTTAAAGTTAAGTATAGGTTAAGTGTAACGCCCCGAGAATCCACGTACTGGCCACGGGCAACCCCCAGTCGTTAACGAATAACCTTCTCCTTATTATACACAATCATTAAATAAAATCATGTTATTGAAAACTCAGTAAATTTAAATTTTTATAACATTTACTTAAACTTTGCCTCAGAATCGCAATCTTTGCATAAATCTTACAACTCGGATTATTTATATTTCATGACCTAGTGTATTACAACTATTGTGAGCAAACAAAAGCTCGCAATCTAACAATAAATATTTAGTCTATTTACAGACTTATCTAATCTAATATAATCGAGTTCATAAGTATTAACACTCGCTTTAATATACAACTGCCTTTCACTACAATTATAAGGCCTTAACTCAAGAATAATACCAATTTATAATTATTCCAACATGTTAAATCAAAAGATTTAAACAACTCTAACAATAAGGTTTTATAGCAATTATAACTTCAATCATTTCCTTTGCGTTTACCGAGATCTTTAAATTTCTCGCACTTTGTTGAAAATGTTTAATTATAGCAAGAGTGAGCACGACGGCTCAGTAAGTCTAACAGTTTCTCACATAACACGTATGTCACATTTAATTCATGCTTTATGCTCTTTGCATTTATACAGGCATCATGCTTATCATGCTTTGGATTTATACAATTAACTCATGCTTACCATGCATGTCAATATTTCAAGGTTATATAACTCATATAACACATTTCAACTCATAACATTAATTATATATCAGGTATTAACATCATATGACTATACAGAGGCACATTTAGAAATCAGTTAGCACATACAATAAGTGCACACATAATAGTTTATGCATATAGCAACAGTTTTGCAAAAATAGCACATAGTACTAAAAAACTTGCTTGAATTGCTTCATCGCTTATGCCTACACAATTTAATTTACCTCATTTGAAAGACCTAATATGATTATCTTTCAATTAGTAACGCACATAGGGATTCATTTATCATTCTCAAATAAATTGACTCGACAACACATAGTTCCCTATTTACTAACTCGTAAATTATATGATAATATTATCATCATTGGAGAATATTTTAATTATCGATCAGTATTATTATACATTAATAATACCTCACTCAATTACAAACGTTATTAAGTATTAAACAACAACCTAATTTGTTACTAAAATTATTAAGCCCTTAATAATATTCACCAAATTACCAATATTATTAATCATTTAATAATAGTTCATCACTTGCTATTATCATTAAATATTTATTAATAATTTACTCCTTTAGAAATATTTAAAGACTTAACAATTAAATGTAAATTGTCTAATCACTTTATCATTTCTTTAATTCATTCACTTTATTTATTTAATATTAAATAAATAATTAATTTGATTAACTTTACTTGTTATTTAACATTACATAAGCAATTATTCTTTTAACCATATTTTTCTTTAATTATTATTTAATATCATTTAAATAATAATTAATTAATTAATTAATTATCCTCATTTCCTCTAATGATTATTGAACATCATTAAATAATAACTTCTTAATTAATTAACCCAATTTATTATTTAATATTAATTAAATAACAAATGATCAATTTATTCACTTCATCTCTCTTTAATTATTATTTAATATCTTTTAAATAATAATTAAATAATGAATTATCCTTATTTATTAAATAATAAATAATTACCTTATTATATTTATCTTCCTTTAATTATTATTTAATATCCTTTAAATAATAATTAGATAACTAATCACCATTATTTATTATTGAATATTAATTAAATAATAAATAATTATTTTAGTAACATCATATACTCCTTTACTTTATTTATTATTTAGTATCTAAATAATAAATAATAAATTAAATTATTTTTATTTACTTTAATTATTATTTAATATTATTTAAATAATAAATAGTAACCTTTATGTATTATTTACTTAGAATTGAATAATACGTAATTATTTTATTCTTTTATCCTTATTTTTCTTAAGTCCTTCGTATTTATTAAAAATACATAATTGGCTTATTATTTTTATAACTCTTGGATATCTTTAGCACATTTTATTCCATACACAAAATAATTTTCGTTTAATTTTCAAACTTTATTTGCCATTTTTAAATAGTCCATTTCTGTCCGAAAATGGCAGTAATTATTAAAAATAGAGTTTTTATTAGAAAATTATGAAATTTATATGGTAGCTTCCTCTTAGAATAGAGTATGTCTAGTAAACATTTCATAAGTTTTGGAGTTACATGCTTCAAGTTATAGGAGTCATACCATTTTAAAACTTCAAAAAATCGTTGGGTCATAACTCACTCATCCGAAATCAGGTGGAGCTCAATTTTGGGCAGTGTCTGATTTTTAATATATAATATCATGTGTAAAAATTTTGGAATTTTTAGACGAATATAAGTGGCCAAAACAGGCCGTTCAATTTTCTTAGTAGTTGGTTTCCAGATTTTTTTCGGCAGGACTATTTTACGAGAAAAAACACCACAGATAGCTCGTTTAATATTTTTCAGTCGTTCCAGTTGGAAACTCTTCTTATCTCGTAGTCCTACCACCTAAAATTGGCGGATCATGAATACGACTTACGGAACGTAAACAGTAAATCCGGGAACGCATTATTACGTTTTAAGGTTTTTCGATAAAGTCATTTTCAAGTTTTTTGTCAAACTTACCAACATAGATGCATATCAATACAAATGTTAAACCCATTACACCCTATATATACTAGTCTAGTATGGATTTAAGCATCAAGAGATTTGAAAATGGTTCTTTACCGTAAAAATTACATATAGATAAAAGAAAAACACAAACTAGGGTTTTTAAAACACTTTTGAACCTTTGGTTGATGATCCTCTTTGCTAGAAACTTGAGGAGACTTGGATGATTTAATTTCATAGATAGGAAGCTTCACCATCAAGAGGCCTCCAACTTTAATCACTGCTTCAAGATCATCTAAATATTCCATCTTACAAGATCTAGCATTCTCTCTTTGATTTTCTCTTTTTTCTCTTTAACTTTTTTTTTCTTACACTTGAAAATAGAAGAATGACTAACACTCTCTGATATTCCTTACTTAGCTAGTAAATATACATACACAGTGTATATCTATCTAACTTCTCCCAACACAAGCAACTAGATAGCCTTTTCTAGCTATCAACAAGCCTTACACAAGCCACCAACTAGTCCCATCTTGGTTTTGCTTCTACCCAAGCAATGTAGCTTCCAAGGGAAGCTAAATAACCTTCCCCAATGCTCCTTGATATTGCTAAATTTTGGGTTCCCAAGGCTCCAAAATTAATTAAATTTTCTTTTTATTTTAATGCTACAATGTGGTAATATATATATACATTGATACATATATACATATTCACCAACACACATATATTTGGGCTAGGTTTTTGGCCTAGTTAAATTAATTTATTGGGCTACACCTTGCATTTCCTTTGGGCCTCATTTAATTAAATATTTGGGCTAGAAAATTCCTCCAACATTGGGCTAGGCTTTTAACTTGATTTGGTTATCAATTAAATCACATGATGTTAATTACTAACATGAATTAATTCTATCACATTAGGGTTAACATTTATTAATTCATGGATCACTAATTTAATAATTTCTTTTTGGACTACAATGTTACATTTGTCAAGCTACTAATTTAAATTACATTGAAGCTTAATTAAATGCAATATTAACAAAACACTTAATCCAATTAGACTCGCTAGACACAAAATCAATTGGATCATTAATTTGGGTTTCCAATTAATTCCCACATTGATTGCTATTGGGCTTTTATTTAAATTCCTACCAAACTTTGGCCCTAACCTTAATTAGGTTTATGATTGGGCCTAATTAAGCTCTACAATCCATATCACCCAATTAATTGGTGTTTGCATCTTAATTAGGATTTATTAACAAATAGGGTACCCCTAATTTAATTTCTTAACCTAATCGGTTCAATTAGGGTTTTTGCATTCTAGCCACATCCTTTTTTCGTCTTATTAGGATTTAATAACTTTTCAATTATCGAAAATTAAAATAGTAATTTCGGTCTTAACTAGCAAATAACCACCAATTGTGGAGTCGATCTTTATTGATCTCTACAGTTACTTTACAAGTATTGCTAAATATCGGATCCTTTCCTTCTTTCGTATTGTGTTCATTTTTATGAACGGTTCTTTTTATCTTCGTATTCTTCCCGTATTTCAACTACCTTTGTGAATTAGGTTATCTATATCTATACTTCGTATAAATACCTAACTTATTGTATACATCAACTAGTTCTAGGTTTTCACTTCTAACTCATTTTTTTAATTTAACCCTAATACTCGAATTCGGTTAAATACTTAATCATTCATTTCATTAATCGTCTATCGATTTACTAGTGCTAGGTTTTTATAACTTAACTTTTAACCGTGTTCGATTATATTTTCGATCCTCATAAAAATTCGAGATATTACATTCACCCCTACTTATAAGAATTTCGTCCTCGAAATTACAGCACATCAAAACTAGGTTTTACCTTAACCTTTAATTAATCATATTTGATTTTTTTTATAAATCTCATAAATATCCGGGTTATTACATTTACCCATTCTTCTAAGAATTTCGTACTCGAAATTACAGCATACTTATTTCTGCTCATTCTATTCATTAGGTTCTCGATCTAACCTATCAAATTTCCCATTCTCTGAGGATTCTTCATTGATCATTTAATTCTATAACCAATCTCCTCTAAAATTTACACCTCTACTCGTTCAATTTCCAGAATATTGAGATATTTCCCAGAAGTCTAACAATTGTTCAATAATTGTGAAGGAGCTTGAATAACTAGGAAGTAGAAAGAATTCCTTTAAAATAATTTCATATCTGATTGAGGGATTATAAAGACCATGAACAGATGCCAAGGAATCAATCATTGTACTGACCCTTTCAGGTTAAAAAATGATTCAATAATATGAGTTCGATATAATCAATGCACAATTTAATAAGTGGCAATTGATTATTTAAATGCTGAGTGGTCAGATAGACCATGAACGCCTGCCGAGGTATCAATCTCTTGATTGACCCTCTTAGGTTACATTTACATACTGTACTTGAGGGGATTAGCCTCTTAGGTTATTCTTTATATCATTTATCCGATACTTAGGTTACTCCCCATTATGGGTTATTCTCTCAACCTCAGAATCCGTACCAACAACAGGTTTGGATAGCTTTTAAATGTCTAACATGCAAACGTCTAGCCGAAACAATTGGCATAGACTTACAATAATAGTTTGGATATCAATTGGAACTTTAAAACTTTTCAAGAGCACACATGTGCAATAAATTTTTTGAAGTTCATCACTTCAGGTTAAAATAAACAATGTCTAGCCGATACAAATGACATTGACACATATTTTTCTGTATAGTTTAAAATAACTAAAAAATATATATATTTTTTGATGACTTCATGATACCGCATCATCTTGACAGTGCGTTGAAGATTCCGTCATTACTTTATGACTTCATGATACCGCATAATCTTGATAGTATATTGAGGATTCAGTCATTGTCATATCCACACCACATAGTGTGTTGACGTTTTAGAAATACATTTTGATATTTTCAAATCAAATTTGTCTAGTCGAAATAAATGTCATAGACTACTATTTATATAGCTCAAAATATTTGAGAAATCACTTTATATCTTATCACTCCGCAATGGATAGCTGCATTATTGTGTAGTGATGATAACAACAAAAATTATTTGCGTATTTCAAAAGCACTTACATACGAATCCAGCTTGATTTAAAATTTTTGAGATCTAGCATAGCTAGAAGATTCGAAATATTCTAAAACCTTAAATAATCATCAATTTTACTCATCATCTTTTTCTAGCCTAATAACTATATCTAGTATAACTCTAGTCATTCTACTAAACTCTACCCACACTCATTGTTCATTAAACTTACCATACAGTATGAGTTTAGGAACTTACCACAATCATATGGGTTGAAGAACTTATCCTAGTCAGACCAAAATCGTCAATTCGCTGAGGGGCTTCACCATACGATTATGAGTCACGAACTTACCATACGTATGAGTTTTAAGAACACGCACCTAACCTCAACATTCTTTACCTATCCGATATATTATGAGAAAATAATCACCTTCTCACCATATATACATCGAATAGCGTGACACCAAGTTTAAATTGATTATTACTATAGGAAGCTAAGTGGTTGTCAAACCAAACACAATCTCCTACCCACACAAGAAATTGGTCAACTCGGCTACTAATCAATATAGAAAGTTAAGCGGTGGTTAAACTAAGGACAAATTTCCTGCCCATACAAGGAAATATTCAACTTAACCACTATATCGATGTAGGAAGCTAAGCGAGTTCTTAAACCAAGCATAAATTCTCTGCCCATACAAAGAATTGTACAACTCAACCACTAACATGTCCTCAATTAAAAACCAACAATATCTAACTTTATCTTAACTCGATATGAATTATCCTAACTCATATCTTACCACATACCACTCTTCATGAGTTTACTCATTTACTATTTCTTAGTATCTTCCATTTTTTATAGTGTCAAGCTATTTACACATTCTCTTAATCATTTAACAGATCATCTGTTATTCCATGATTTTATTCTGATCACTTTGTGATATTCCCTTATGAATTTGCTATTTTCATCTCTTATTACTTAAACTCCATCTGAGTTTATTCCTTTGACATTTTTCTTAACTCATTCTATGGTTGTAGCTTAAGGTACTCATACCTAAGGTTTATAACTTATCAGCTCTGATACCAACTGTAATGCCCCGAGAATCCCCGCACTGGCCACGGGCGACCCCCGGTCGTTAACGAACAACCTTCTCCTTATTATACACAATCATTAAATAAAATCATGTTATTGAAAACTCAGTAAATTTAAATTTTTATAACATTTACTTAAACTTTGCCTCAGAATCGTAATCTTTGCATAAATCTTACAACTCGGATTATTTATATTTCATGACCTAGTGTATTACAACTATTGTGAGCAAACAAAAGCTCGCAATCTAACAATAAATATTTAGTCTATTTACAGACTTATCTAATCTAATCGAGTTCATAAGTATTAACACTCGCTTTAATATACAATTGCCTATCACTACTATTATAAGGCCTTAACTCAAGAATAATACCAACTTATAATTATTCCAACATGATAAATCAAAAGATTTAAACAGCTCTAACAATAAGGTTTATAACAATTATAACTTCAATCATTTCCTTTGCGTTTACCGGGATCTTCAAATTCCTCCCACTTTGCTGAAAATGTTTAATTATAGCAAGAGTGAGCACAACAGCTCAATAAGTCTAACAGTTTCTCACATAACACGTAGGTCACATTTAATTCATGCTTTATGCTCTTTGCATTTATACAGGCATAATGCTTATCATGCTTTGGATTTATACAATTAACTCATGCTTACCATGCATGTCAATATTTTCAGGTTATATAACTCATATAACACATTTCAACTCATAACATTAATTATATATCAGGTATTAACATCATATGACTATATAGAGGCACATTTAGAAATCAGTTAGTACATACAATAAGTGCACACATAATAGTTTATGCATATAGCAACAGTTTTGCAAGAATAACACATAGTACTAAAAAACTTGCTTGAATTGCTTCATCGCTTATGCCTACACAATTTAATTTACCTCATTTGAAAGACCTAATATGATTATCTTTTAATTAGTAGCGCACATAGGGATTCATTTATCATTCTCAAATAAATTGACTCGACAACACATAATTCCCTATTTACTAACTCATAAATTATATGATAATATTATCATCATTGGAGAATATTTTAATTATCGATCAATATTATTATACATTAATAATACCTCACTCAATTACAAACGTTATTAAGTATTAAACAACATCCTAATTGGTTACTAATATTATTAAGCCCTTAATAATATTCACCAAATTATCAATATTATTAATCATTTAATAATATTTCATCACTTGCTATTATCATTAAATATTTATTAATAATTTACTCCTTTAGAAATATTTAAAGTCTTAACAATTAAATGTAAATTGTCTATTCACCTCATCATTTCATTAATTCATTCACTTTATTTATTTAATATTAAATAAATAATTAATTTGATTAACTTTACCTGTTATTTAACGTTACATAAGCAATTACTCTTTTAACCATATTTTCCTTTAATTATTATTTAATATCATTTAAGTAATAATTAATTAATTAATTATCCTCATTTCCTTTAATGATTATTGAACATCATTAAATAATAACTTCTTAATTAATTAACCCAATTTATTATTTAATATTAATTAAATAACAAATGATCAATTTATTCACTTCATCTCTCTTTAATTATTATTTAATATCCTTTA
Organism: Hedera helix; assembly: GCA_947179155.2. NCBI lineage: Eukaryota > Viridiplantae > Streptophyta > Magnoliopsida > Apiales > Araliaceae > Hedera > Hedera helix. Next base: position 15,053,103 of record OX359270.1, on the reverse strand, counting down.
AATAATAACTAAATAATGAATTATCCTTATTTATTAAATAATAAATAATTACCTTATTATATTTATCTTCCTTTAATTATTATTTAATATCCTTTAAATAATAATTAGATAACTAATCACCATTATTTATTATTGAATATTAATTAAATAATAAATAATTATTTTAGTAACATCATATACTCCTTTACTTTATTTATTATTTAGTATCTAAATAATAAATAATAAATTAAATTATTTTTATTTACTTTAATTATTATTTAATATTATCTAAATAATGAATAGTAACCTTTATGTATTATTTACTTAGAATTGAATAATACATAATTATTTTATTCTTTTATCCTTATTTTTCTTAAGTCCTTCGTATTTATTAAAAATACATAATTGGCTTATTATTTTTATAACTCTTGGATATCTTTAGTACATTTCATTCCATAGACAAAATAATTTTCGTTTAATTTTCAAACTTTATTTGCCATTTTTAAATAGTCCATTTCTGTCCGGAAATGGCAGTAGTTATTAAAAATAGAGTTTTTATTAGAAAATTATGAAATTTATATGGTAGCTTCCTGTTAGAATAGAGTATGTGTAGTAAACATTTCATAAGTGTTGGAGTTACACGCTTCAAGTTATAGGAGTCATACCATTTTAAATCCTCAAAAAATTGTTGGGTCATAACTCACTCATCTGAAGTCGGATGGAGCTCAATTTTGGGCAGTGTCTGATTTATAATATATAATATCATGTGTAAAAATTTTGGAATTGTTAGACCAATATAAGTGGCCAAAAAAGGCCGTTCAATTTTCTGGGCAGTAGGTTTTCAGATTGTTTTTCGGCAGTACTATTTTATGAGAAAAATCACCACAGATAGCTCGTTTAATATTTTTCAGTCGTTCCACTTGGAATCTCTTTTTATCTCATAGTACTACAACCCAAAATTGACGGATCATGAATATGACTTACGGAACGTGAACAGTAAATCCGGGAACGCATTATTACGTTTTAAGGTTTTTCGATAAAGTCATTTTCAAGTTTTTTGTCAAACTTACCAACATAGATGCATATCAATACAAGTGTTAAACCCATTACACCCTTGATATACTAGTCTAGCAATGATTTAAGCATCAAGATATTTGAAAATGGTTTTTTACCATAAAAATTACATATAGATTAAAGAAAAGCACAAACTAGGGTTTTTAAAACACTTTTGAACCTTTGGTGGATGATCCTCTTTGCTAAAACTTGAGGAGACTTGGATGATCTACTTTCATAGCTAGGAAGCTTCACCATCAAGAGGCCTCCAACTTTAATCACTGCTTCAAGATCATCTAAACATTCCATCTTACAAGATCTAGCATTCTCTCTTTGATTTTCTCTTTTTTCTCTTTAACTTTTTTTTTTCTTACACTTGAAAATAGAAGAATGACTAACACTCTTTCATATTCCTTACTTAACCAGTAAATATACATACACATTGTATATCTATCTAACTTCTCCCAACACAAGCAACTAGATAGTCTTTTCTAGCCATCTACAAGCCTTACACAAGCCACCAACTAGTCTCATCTTGGTTTTGCTTCTACCCAAGCAATGTAGCTTCCAACGGAAGCTAAATAACCTCCCCCAATGCTCCTTGATATTGCTAAATTTTGGGTTCCCAAGGCTCCAAAATTAATTAAATTTTCTTTTTATTTTAATGCTACAATGTGGTAATATATATATACATTGATACATATATACATATTCACCAACACACATATATTTGGGCTAGGTTTTTGGCCTAGTTAAATTAATTTAGGATAAATTACATATTATAATACTTTTTAGAAAGTAATTACAGAAAACATACATCTTAAAATTATTTACAAAAAGAGTACTTTTTTAAAATATATTTATAAAATTAGTGCATTCTTATCCCTTAAATTTAGTTAGATGATTTTAAAATTCAAATTTTAAAAAATCAATTACATAAATCAATACATTTCATCTCTCATTCCCCTCTTTTTAGCAGATGATGGTCTTTCTCTCTCCTCCCTCATCCCGCTACCGTTTTCTCTCTCCTCCTTCCCTCTCCGTCGCCTGCCTCCCCCGCCTGCTCCTCCGCGCTGCCCTAACTGCCTCCCCCTTCCCCCGCCTATTGCCTCCCCCGCCTGCCCCCGCCTTCCCTCTCCGCTGCCTACCTCCCCCGCCAGCCTCCGCGCTGCCCTGCCTGTCTCCCCCTTCCCCCGCCTGCTGCCTCCCCCGCCTTCCCTCTCCGCCGCCTGCCTCCGCGCTGCCCTGTTTGCCTCCCCCTTCCTCCGCCTGCTGCCTCCCCCGTCTGCCCCTTCCCCCGCCTGCCCCGCCCCCCTCCCCCGCCTGCCTCCCCCTCCAGCTTTCTCTCTCATCCCCCCTCCCCCGCCTCCCTCCTCAAGCTTTCTCTCTCTTCCCTCCTCCCTTTCGGTTATAATTTTTTTTTTTAATACAGTAACTAATTTTTTTTATATTCCAGTTGGTAACCAAACCTTCATACGAAGGTAACCATTTTAGTGTTTGTGTGTAATCAAAATATTATAAAAAAAATTCAATTCAATAAATGTTTTTTTTATATTCCAGTTGGTATCCAAATCTTCATACAAAGGTAACCATTTTAGTTTTTGTGTGTAACCAAATAGTCATAAAAAAAAAATTCAATACAGTAACCATTTTTTTTATATTCCAGTTGGTAACTAAACCTTCATACAAAGGTAAATCTAGGTAACCAAACAATGTTATGGAGGTAACCAAACACTAGTATGAAGGTAACCAATTCCTGAATATGTAGTAACTAGGTTTGGTTACCTTTGTATTAAAGGTTGGTTACCTCTGTACTAAAGTTTGATTATCTTTGTATTAAAGTTTGGTTACCTTTGTATTAAAGTTTGGTTACCTCTGTATTAAAGTTTGGTTGCCTATGTATTAAGATTTGATTACCTTTTCCTATTTCTATTAGAGATATAAAAACAAAAAATATCTTCTTTTTTTATAATAGTTTGAGATTCGTTTTAAATACTTATAAATTTGGATAATATTTAATTATTATAAATTACAGCTGCTTATTAGAATGATAGTTTTTTATTTTTATTTTGTATTGTGGATTTTGTTTTGGTAACTGCTGCATATATGGCAGTTAACTATCCTTGATTTAAGGAATTCCTTATTTGTAGGAAACTGAATGATTTAATAAATCTATCTTATTGTAGTCTTTTTGTAATTATTTTGTATGTGTTTTATTTTTGTAATTACTTTCTAATTGTTGTATATTAATGTTAAGGACCCATTAATTTATTAGGCTACACCTTGCATTTCCTTTGGGCCTCATTTAATTAAATGTTTGGGCTAGGAAATTCCTCCAACATTGGGCTAGGCTTTTAACTTGATTTGGTTATCAATTAAATCACATGATGTTAATTACTAACATGAATTAATTCTATCACATTAGGGTTAGCATTTATTAATTCATGGATCACTAATTTAATAATTTCTTTTTGGACTACCATGTTACATTTGTCAAGCTACTAATTTAAATTACATTGAAGCTTAATTAAATGCAATATTAACAAAACACTTAATCCAATTAGACTCACTAGACACAAAATCAATTGGATCATTAATTTGGGTTTCTAATTAATTTTCACATTGATTGCTACTGGGCTTTTACTTAAATTCCTACCAAACTTTGGCCCTAACCTTTATTAGGTTTATGATTGGGACTAATTAAGCTCTACAATCCATATCACCCAATTAATTGGTGTTTGCATCTTAATTAGGATTTATTAACAAATAGGGTAGCCCTAATTTAATTTCTTAACCTAATCGGTTCGATTAGGGTTTTCGCATTCTAGCCACATCCTTTTTTCGTCTTATTAGGATTTAATAACTTTTCAATTATCGAAAATTAAAATAGGAATGTCATTCTTAACTAGCAAATAACCACCAATCGTGGAGTCAATCTTTATTGATCTCTACGGTTACTTTACAAGTATTAATAAATATCGGACCCTTTCCTTCTTTCGTATTGTGTTCATTTTTATGAACGGTTCTTTTTATCTTCGTATTCTTCCCGTATTTCAACTACCTTTGTGAATCGGGTTATCTATATCTATACATCATATAAATACTTGACTTAGTATATACCTCAACCAGTTCTAGGTTTTAACTTTTAACATATATTTAACCCTAATACTCGAATTAGGTTAAATACTTAGTCATTCATTTCATTAATCGTCTATCGATTTATTAGTGCTAGGATTTTATAACTTAACTTTTAATCGCGTTCGATTATATTTTCGAATCTCATAAAAATTTGGGATATTACATTAAGCATTGAACCCCTTATTGGTTCTGGCAAAATAGGTCCCAGTCAAACTGCTTTAGAAAGTATCGATCACGTTCTGATGCAATGTGCGCGTGTGAACAAGAATTGCAAATCAAAAACTCATTAATTATAACCAAAGAATACTGAGCAATTAAAACCAAAATAAAGATTTTATTTCATCAAAAATTGTCCAGCTGTAAAAGGCTTTGTAAACTATTTATAACAAAACCGTACATGTAGCAAAATTTATTAAAATTTCTGAAATATCCTTAACTTGTTGAAAAAGTACAAAAACGCTACTGAAAAATGAATAAAATGCCTTTTTGACCCTCGAAACGATGGAATTTGGCTAAAATCACGTGGGCGCAAGGCTTGCGTTTTGGTCAGAAGGTCGTTTCCACCCAAAAAGTTGTATGCTTTTGTCAAAAATGGATATAATTGATTTTTTGGTCAAACTTGGCCTTTTTTGGCCTTTTGGTGCTCTCGTCGGGCCTAGAAATCCCATTTTCGTTGCATTGCGTCACATTCCATGCTAACGGAACCCTGGTTTGCAAACAATACATATAAAAAAAAAGGATAGGGAAAAAAAGTGAATTTAAAGTTGATGAATTTAATCTGCATGATCGACTAATAAATGCTATCGGTGCATTCTTATATTTGCGTCTGAACCGTAGGTGCACCACACTTAAGGGTGCAAACAAATTGATTCGAGTCGAATATTAAGTTGTTTAGATTTGGAACATAAAATTTATCGAGTATGAAATAAAGTTTGATTGAGACTCAAGTAATTTATCAAATTTTAAACTTTGCTCATATTTGACTTGTTTATATTTCGAATGGAGCTCAAATCGACCTTTTAGTCAAACGGGTACGAATTGAGCTCAATTTGTTTGGTTCATTTTTGTAGCCTTAACCACACTTATTGAAGTGGATTGTAGGGAGCAAGATTTGATATATTGATCTTTTATAATATTTTAACTTGTTTTACAACAAATTACCATTAAGCCATAATAACTATTTATGTAAAAAATTAATAGTATAATTTATTAAAATTATAATAATTTCTGTAATTAATTATTTTACTACCTAACAATTATTCTACTCTGAAACTACGACGTTTAGTAAAACATAAAGAAAAAAAGCAAAAAACAATAAGAAGATGATTTTTTTTATTTTGTTATTTTTAAATTTTTAAATGTTAGAAAAAATAAAATGAAGGCAAATAATATAGATTTATTATGCGTTGCCTTAAAATATTATCATAATATTATAATAATAATAATAATATTTTACTATCCCAAATTAAAAAAAATACCTTTAATTTGTGACGCCCCCAAATCTAGGCCTACATAGCCCAATTTGAGACGCTATAAAATACACGATTTCTAATACAAACGGTACATAGAACAAAAATACAGAACTCAATAATATACGACTAAGTCTTCACTATTATTATCATACTATATACAACATGTGAAGACTATAATAGCTATCTCTCGGACCATCACTCCATTCCCCTGTTAGACCCAGCTATTTTCTCGTTTTCTGAAAAACAATGGAACAAAAAAAAAAGGTGAGCTCAAATAGCTCAGTAAGAAAATACCATAATTAAGATAATGACAATTAAATTATCATTAGCTTTCAACAGTTGAGTTCTTAATTGAATATAATAGACAATAAGCTTTATATCAAGAACTGCAGTTAAATTCTTGAATAAAGTTCAGATCAATGATAGCAGCGAAATGAGTAATCCATTAGAAAAATAATTTAGATTATGATGTCCACTCTCTTCTTTTTTTAAGAAAAATATCATCAATTTTTATCATCTGAAACACCACTGGTTATGATGATACAAATTCATAGTTCCTGGTCATAATCATGCAAGTCAACAGTTCATCTTTGCACTACGGGCCAAAGATATTCAATATATCACCAACGGTCATGATTATACCAGTTTTCAGCCTTTGGTCATAATCATACCAAAAAATAGTTCTTCTTTGCCCCCGGCCAAAGAGAACATTTACCACGTGCCCTAAAAGACACAACAATTATATCGCCTTTATCCTATCATCTGTGCCCCAGGCCACAGATATTCACAATAACATGGTTCTTGATGATTAGAATAACAATAGTGATATAGATGATGAATCAGAAGAAATAGTATGATCAATAAATATCGAAAGTTTATGATTTTTTTTATGCAAATTCAAATAATGTCCAAATTGTCAACATGATGTGGACTCAAATTCAAGAATGATATTCAAGATCCACAGTTCAGAATAACGGTTAAGGATCAATAAAAAGATTTAGAAAAATAGGAAAGCTCAATTGAAATGATATTAGATGAAGCGCAAACTATTAAAGAATATATAATCGTTTCAGGAAACTTTACCAACAAGAGACAAATAAGAAATGAATATGAAGAGTAATTCACCAAACATGCAGTAGTCCGCGTAGTCAGGTTATTCTCAGAGATTAATAAGGAATGATTACGAAAGGTTATTCACCAAACATGCGGTAGTCCGCGTAGTCAGGTTATTCCCACAAATTAATAAGAAATTAATACGAAAGGTTATTCACCAAACATGCGGTAGTCCGCGTAGTCAGGTTATTTTCACAACTTAATACATGGAAATAAATGACACATCTTACGAGTAAAGAAGAAACGATATAATTTTCGAGAATCAAAGAATAATAATCTCTTACCATAGTAAGTTTGAATAATGAAAGATGAAAAAGATGGTATCCCTTACCTTAACACGTGACTGGATATGAAGTTGATCAACCTATATTTTTATAATTTAATTAGTAACTACCATATATAATTTCATGGTGTATACCAATTCGTATGAAATCATCAAAAGTGATTTAATAGAATAAAGTAGAATAATTTCAATATAGTTTTTGAAGAAGATAATAGTTCAAAATAAATCTTCCAAAGGAAGCTTTTCAAAATGAATCTTCTAAAGGAAGAGTCTTCCAAAGAAAGATTTATAAACACCGTGTGATGTGTGTGGTTACTTATATAACTTTTATAAAATGACTTACTTGGTCAGTACTCGTACACTTACAGATTTTCACAAATACTCAAGATGACTTTAGCACACTCAAAGATAACTTATACAAAGAAATATTTGGAGAGTGAAAGAAACAATAATCAAGGAAGTTTTTATGAAAAATTCTTAGGTTAAGGCCTCTATTTATAGCTAAAAATCTTATCATAAACCAAGATTTCCTAATTTAATCCAAACCGTATATTTCAAGATAATGTTTAATCTATACCACTCATTTCATCTTTTAAGATTTTCTTAATCTAAACCATTCATTTAAAGATCATCTTTAATCTATACCATTCAATTTACTTTATATATAAAACAACTAACTTTATGTAAATCAATTAACTTTATATATAAAAACAAATAACTTTATATAACAAATCAATTCAATTATTCAACAATAATTCACAATTATTCATTATTATAACTAATTGTTATAATTGCAGTGTAGTTGGCTTTCTGAGTTAGATAAGTAGAGAAATTAACTAATAATAGAATACAACAGTTTAATCAATATCATAAAAGAGATAACAATAATGCTGAAAATGAATAAGAAAATAGCATGTTACTGTGTAATGATAATTATTGATTCAGTAATGTGAATTACTGTGCATATGCTACTGTGATAATTATCAGCTCAATAATATAAATTATTATGTATGTGACAATTATTGGTTCAATAAAGTCAATATAGTACAATAGCCACTTTATCAGTTCAATAATATGAAATACTGTGCAATACCGTGCGTTACTGTGCAATACCATATGCTACTATTCTTTTACCACCTGTTATTTTAACAGTTAAAAGTGATAGTACCGTTGACTATATTTATTTAGAAATGTTACGTATGTCGCTTTCTATATCCAACAATAATTCGTTGTGGGGTCTACCAATATTTGGTTATTTTGGCACCGTCGTACGAATCGAATATTCCCCGACAAAAGGAAAATTCTCCGACAAGATAAAATTTGTACAAACATTTCTTAATTTTTACTTTTATCAATTTATTCATTTACCGTTTTCAGAAGAAAATATATAAAGAAAAATTTAATTTGTATTTCATAAAAATCGGGATTTTACATAATTTGTTTTACTGTGAGATAACAAGATTACATAACACAAGATTATAAAAGTAAAGAGAACATTATTTCAATTTTTAATATTTCAATTTATTTAGGAAAACAAAAAAATGGCCAAAATACATTTGATGCTACGTCGTTTGGTATTAGGATTCTGAAGTCCAACACATAAATAATAACAAAACCATCCAAAACTTTCCAACTCTTCTGTTGATTCTCATCTAATTTTTCTTTTGCTATAATTTTTGCTCCATTAATTTTTTCAGTATTACAATCAAATTTGTCCCGCCACTTGAATAACGGAGGGGATTTCACTCCTAAAACTAAAACCACCAATTTCATAAATCCAGTAGTATGTGCATCAAGCTTTATGACTTCTTAGGGTTTGAAGTATTCGAGTTTCCAACCGCTCGTTGTGAAGGCTAAGCTCGTGTCGAAGATTAAAGAAGTAGGTAGCCATTCTTCTTACTTCTTACGGTTTGAAGTTTGATTATACTAGCTACATGCAAATAATTTGTTTAAAATATTTACGTATTTGCATATTTGTCTATATGTAAGTGTCAGACTGGATCTAAAGAAAAATTCTCTTCTTAATTTATAAAAAAAAGTTTGTGTTGTTGTGCATGTTACGATGTCAGAGTGTTTTGGTTGAAATCAAGAGTGCATACTCAACTTGCTAATGTAAAGCTATTGAGAACAGGAGCAGAAGTTGTTTTGATTTTGGGGTTGTTATTTAGAAGTGGATCAATTAGTTAAAGTTGGTTTTGTTGTATAAAATTTAGACTATACTTAGTTTGGCTTGTGATAAATTGGATGAACTTTTAAGATATCTGTTTGATTGCGTTGTTGTTTGGTTTTTGATTTTTTGTAAAAATTGTATACATATGACAACATCTCATGATATTTACTATATTTAGACCTGTTAATAAGGACTGAAGTATTCACCCAGGTCTTAACAAGAGCCCCTACTTATGTCTTCAAACCCAGGTCTTAACAACAACTCATAATTAAGTCTTGGTCGATGTAATAGTACTTCAGATATGATGGTTTTTTGGAATTGTGGGTGAGATGAGGCGAATTTGGGAGTTGCAATTGTCACACCAAAATATGCTATTTTTTTTCATTTTTCGCAAGGCTTTCTATATAAATAGTAAATTTGTTTTATCACACTACATTTGAGGAAGAACTTTGTGGATTTTGCAAATTTATTAGCAATTTTTTAATATTAATGTTCGTTTTTGCTTGCTGCCATCTAATTGAATATTAGTACTTCAAATATGATGGTAGTATAACCAACCATCAACTGATATTTGTGTTTGGAATCCTCCCCTATGTCCAGCAAATTTTAAAAGCATAGTTGAAACTAAAAAGTAGAGCATACGCAAGTATACTTGCAAAATCTAAATGATGTGACAGTTTCTGGTTCTTTGAGTCTCTTGAAATAGCATCACTTTTGTCTTATCGAACTTATATGTATGTCTGTCCAATAACATGATTAGATCTTTTTTTATAAAGTATAACAACAACTTCCCCTTTATGAATGGACATTAAATTAGATTTACACCTCATGGATTTGCATTGACTATAAGCTTTGCTATCTGCCTTTATCTGGCACACTAGCGTCACTTACTAACAATTTATCTTTTTTAACTTTTTGCAAGGTGAAAATGAATGGCCCTAGAATGAAAAAAAAGAGGAACATCCCAAACAAGAGGATACGTAGCTTCACAAAATACTGAGGTCCTTGTCGATAACTCAACTGAAAGGTCACAACCTAATGTACGAAGAAGAATAGTGATGTTGTCAACTCCTCCAAGGAGCCCTATGACTAGATCATAATCTAGATGTCCTTAAGGTTCACCTGTGCGCTTAATGCAAAAAATATGTGAGATGATTGCACGTTCATCGAATGCGCGTCAAATGAAAACTCCCGATGCTACCTCGACACAACGTAGTCATGAAACTATAGTTGGAGAAAACTTGACCCAAAATAAACAAGGGTCTTCACAAGAAACTAGACCATGTGAGTTTGGTATTTGCTATTTTTAATATATATGATGTACAAATTTGTATACATAATATACATGTTTTTTATAAGTATTAAGTTTATACAATCTTAAATTTATCTACAAGCTAGAATCTTTATAACTTTTATGTGTAGATGCTCGAGAGAAATATAAGTTTCTATAACTTCCATTTACAAATTATCTACATGTATTAAACTTCCTTCATTCATATTTTAAATGGTACTTGATCATATGTAATTTTTGTAGTCTTCTTTGTTTCTCCCTTTACTTTTTCACATCTAATTTTTTAACATTTAATTTGTTGAATAAGTTCATCTTCTGCAAATAAAATTCATGGACCAACTTGTGGTATTGGCCTTGAGAAGCTCACCAAGGCCAAAGGAAAGAAGTTGGTTATCAACGTGTCACTGAGTAAAAGGAGGCCCACTGATCCTATAGAATCTGCAAAGTTATCCTCAGAGATAGGATTGATGGTCTGCCACCACCTCCCAAAGAATACCAAATTCAAGGATATTACAGAGGGAGTAGTGGAAGAATCATTGTCAAGGGTGGAACTAAGTTGTAGAAAAATAAAATATATAATATTTGTTTTTATGTCAAAAATAATACACTAATTATTTATTTATTTCTTTATGCTCGCTTTGATATAGACCTTTGTCAGCCACATGTTAAGCGTGTTGCGCTTGGAATAATAAAGGATGGAAATAAAAGTCAAAGGTGCAAGCTCAACAAGTACTTTAAATTTTTTCCAACACTCGAAGAAGCTAGGAAAAACCCTTCATAGGGTAGTGATATTATCAAATGGAATGAGATGTGTGATTATTGGACAACTCCTGAATTTGTTGTAGGTTAATTCTAATCTTTAATCAGTTAACGTATATGCATATTATTAGATTTTCAATATTTCTTCACTAATTTGTTTATTTTTTAAAATATTTTTCCAGCATCGCTCAGAAGTGAACAAGAAAAATCGAGGGAATAAAGCCATTCATATTGGAGGGTCAAAACCCTTTGTTGTTCACATGCAGAGAAGGTATGTATGTATTAGTAGTTTTGTAGAGTAATTGGTAGCTGTTGATTTATTTGTTTGATAAGCTATTTATTTTGTTGAACAATAGTGAAAGTGATGGTTTATAAGTATATGGTTAGATGTTCTTTAGTTAAAAGGTTTTTGGTTTTTCACTAATGTAACTCATATTAGTTTTGAATAAATGTTCATGGCTGATTGACTGATTATGAAATTCATAGCTGCTTTCAATTAGTGTTGATTATTTTACTCTGAATATCATAATCTGCTGCATAATAAGGACAACATGACATCCTTAAAGTGACTAAACCTTCCAGTTTAATGACATTAGGATGATCCAGTCGTTGCAAAATGATAATCTCTCTTTGCATAAACTTCATGCTCTCACTTTTAGAATTATCAAACCTTACCTTCTTTAGTGCCACAATTTTACTTGTTATATTATCTCTAGCTTTGTACACATTGCTATAGATTCCTTGTCTAATCTATAAACACAAAATAGAAATGCATGAATCTATAAAGTAGCCTGCATTATTATCAAAATAAAAATCAACAAATGATTAAAAAAGCATCATATTCCCACCTTTTTTATTTTCTTAAAACTCTCAGCATGCCGAGGTAGCCAACTATCGAGTGCTTCCCCAACAATATCTAATAGTCAATGCGGCCATCTGGCTACCCAAAACACACCCCATATCTTAAACCTACACATATCTGTTTGGTTATATAAAATATGTGACAATATATGATTTTCTAGTTCTACATGTAGTTTTTCTTTTAAATTGGTTAATCTGTCCTCTCAATTGTTATGCCTTGGAATAATATGGAATATAATTAATATGAATTCTGAAGTTTTGGTTAATCAATTGCACTTTGATTTAAGCTTTTACCAAATTTAGAGTTTTCTTAGGGCATCACTTGGTTATCATTGTGGTAATTTGGTTTTTGTTAGATGTAAATATATCCTGTAATATGTGACCAAACTTGGTGTATTAGGATACAGTAAAGGTTTAGATTGACATGTTGGTAAACTTTGATTCAATGAGTTGATTATAAGTAGTAACATAAACTGCCAATGAATTACTAATCAATTTTAGTTGCAATTTAGTTATAACAGATAAAACTGACTCTGCATTTTAGTACCAAACTGATGATAAGTGTTACTATAATATCCCAGATATTTCCAAGATTTTAAATGATATCTTAATTGATTTTATTAAAGGTTAAGGTTTAAAACCTAGAATTTGAGAAGTAAGATGTGTAGAAAATGGGTAAATATTTTTTTTTAACATAATTTATTTGTTAGAAATTAAATGTGGGAATATTTTAATAATGCATGTAAAGAATTTATTAAGGAAATAAATTCAATTGAGAAGTGAAGGTGATTATATTAATATCTATATATATACCAAGAGTTGAGTTTGTTAGTCAAACAAGATGAGGTGTGAAGTAAATTAAATACTCAATAAAACTAATAAATTAAATAGTTTTAGTATGGATTAAAAAGGAAAGTCATGTAATATAATTAATCGAATTAATTATATAAGTTATGAATTAAGGTTATGAGTAACAAGTAGGGAAGTGAAATATTGCCTAGAAGGACAATATTAATAAGTTAATTAATTAAGTAAATTACTTAATTAATAAGTTATTATAGATGTTAGCCCAATATGGAGATAATTTCATGAAGTGGGTAATTAAATAAGGGAGCCCAATAAAAAGTAAGTTATGTAGCCCAAACCATTAAAAGTCAAATGATGGTCAATGGTTGGGAGAAGCATTTCAAGTATAGATTGAGTGTAGAGAATTAACTAGTGTAGGGTTAATTGAATAACCCTAGTTGGTAGACAAGAGAGAGCATTAAACAATCATTGGTTAGTTGCTAGGTATATAAAGGCGGTGTTAAGAATTAACTATGAATGAGTTAATTAAGTAAACCAATGTGGTAGAATTAATTATAGCAAGTCTAATTGAATTATATTATAAGTTCAATTGATGTATTAAACTAGGTCAAATTAATTAACTTAGTAGTCTATGTGATTTATTAAACATTTTTGTATTCTTGTTGCTCTTCGGTATTAAAGATTGTCACTAATAGTACTTAAATTAGTGAACAAACCTGAAGTGTGAAATAGCAAGAAATGTGCTATAATTAATTATGGTGTTAATTCAAAATATAGAATATAAATAATTTGAATGAGTATTATATTTAAATTATTAAATTAAATAATTTAAATATGTATTATATTATAAAAATGGGAATTTAAATAATTAAATAATTAAATTAATTATTTAATTATAGTACAATAATTATTTATTGGACCAATATGATTTGGGTCCATTTCTTTCAATTTAGGCCGTATATATTGGGCTTGTAATTGGTTATCCGTTAACCAAAATAGGAAGAGAGACTCGGTTAGTGAATGAGCCGGTCACTCAAATTGGGACACTGTTATACGTAACGTGTCTGAGGTTGGGAGCAGCAAGCCATGCTTGGCAGAGGGAGTTGGTGGGCAAGGTAAGGTCACTGATGGAACAGGAGAAAGAGTGGAGTGTCCTTAATAAGCCGTGCTCTCCTTTTCTTTTCATTTTCTGCTCCATTTCATTTCCCATTCCATCTAATTAGAGAAAGATAGCTCACGACTGTAAAGAAAAAGAGAAGAAGGAGAAAGCCAAGAAGAGAAATGAAGAAGTTGTGAAGGTATATTGTTATACACTTGTTTAATGTTTGATTTGATTGGGTAAATGTTAGTTTTAATGAGATTAATGGTATTAGATCATGAATATTTTGTAGGTAATGGTCTAACCATAGATTTAAATGAATCTAGTAGGTGATTCACGGATTAAATTAAATGAAAGGAAGTTGAAGAACACAAATTCGCAGGAAAGCGGTGTTGTGTTACTGACGGTTGATGATTTTTATAAAATTGAATATCTGGAGTTAGAGAGTGGGTAAGGTACCAAATTAAAGCTACGGGAGTAAGCTACATGTAGAAATTTTAAGATCTCAGAAATTCTTTGTGGTTTGTTCGTAGTGACTATTTGAATCAATTTGGGTCAGACCGAAATGCTGCTGCCCAGAAACTGTAGCGATTTTTGTTCATTGTAAAAATCATATAAAATCATGTGTTTGGAATTTGAAGTTGGTATAAACTACGAAGTTGTAGATATGGAAGTTATCTAAAAGTACCCAAAATATTTAACGATTTTATGGTGTAGAGCATTTTTGAATGAATTAATGTTGTGTGACTGTCCTGGAGATTTCATTCTCTGGACAGGTTGTGTAAAACGTAGAGTGAAAAATCGTAGAGTGAAAAGTGCAAATCGTAGAGTGAAAGGTGCAAAACGTAGAGTGAAAATCGTAGAGTGAAAAGTGCAAAACGTAGAGTGAAAATCGTAGAGTGAAAAGTGCAAAACGTAGAGTGAAAGCGAAAATCGTAGAGTCTGGACAGCTTCAGCGTCAGTTAGTAATATGAGCATAACTTTCTCATACGAACTCGGATTGAGGTGATTCAAGATGCTTTGGAAAGCTAATAGATAGACCTACAACTTTCATTCTTTACAAATTTCGATTTGATGTCTGTATCAAGGTCGAAATTGACCATTTTTGGGACTGTTTTGACCTCTTATAGTAAAATGAGTATAACTTTTGTATACGGATTCGGATTAATATGATTCAAGATGTTTTGGAAATCTAAGAGATATACCTATAACTTTTATTCTTTAACTTTTTCGATTTGAGGTCTGTAACAAAGTCTAAATTGACCATCTTGAGGTATGATGGGTAATTAGAGGCAATCGGAGGGCGTCGGGCATGCAGGTGTGCAACGTGCAATGTTTTCGACGCTAAGTTATACTATTCTTTGCGTAAAGCCTGAATATTATGATTTATAATGATGCCTATCATTAATCAACGATTAATTAGATAAGTGTATGAGCATGCTAAACGTGTGCATATGAGGCGGGTAATATTATAACAACTTGATGAGGTAATTGTAGAATTAAACCTAGTAAAGTCCAGTAGTGACTAATTGGTAGATTGACCTAAATAATTATGAGGACCAAATGATAAGGTTATGGCATTAAGGAATGTCGGATATACAAAGTTAAGTATAGAAGGTTTACAGTGTTTATGTGAAACATCGTGATGAATCCACAATGGACTAAACTAATGAATCAACCCTAGTGAATAAATGGGACGATAAAAGGAAGTAGACATCCTAAGAATAGGATTAAATATTGAGTCAAACTTTGACTAATATAATGCACCGTTGATCTCTCATGTTGTATAGGTGGTGCAAGGAACGCGAAAGGTTAGCGTAAACTGGTGTTGCAATCCAGGCAAGTCTTTCAGTGATATTTGTTATACCTGCAAGTTTTTCAGAACGTGTTGCATTATGTGCATGATTTATAAGTTGTTATTAAACTGTGATGTGCTCATACGTGGTTATGTGCAAACAGGTTTTAATGTGCCTTTGTGAAATAAGTTGATTTGAACTGTTGATATGCGGTAATTGATTTAAGACAATTGTTCTGTATTGAACTATATGTCATGATAGAGGCTAGACATGAGGTTATAGATTAAATGCGAGGCATGATATGCATGAGAAATGTATGTACTGCAAAGCATAAGATGCATGAAGCATGATTGAACTGTTTTTACGTTATGTGAAACTGTTAGACTTGCTGAGCCGTCGTGCTCACCCTTGCTTAAAACAAAACATTACAGAGTAGCTTGAGGAAGCCGATTACTCCGGTAGAGGCAAAGATGAAGATTGACTAACGAGTCATCAAGATTGAAGCATAGGTGCTTTTGTAGTAAAACCTTGCGGTAGATTAATTCATTCATTTGTGTAAGTGGATATGAAGAGTTTTATGTTTTGTTGTGCTATAGATTAGCAAACTTAAATTGTTAAGAGAACATTTACAGATTATTTGAATATCATTTTTAGACGTTGTCCTTTATGAATAAGAATAATAGGATGGTGTGATTGAGTCATTATACATATGATCTCAAATTGATTGTAATAGAATGTCGTATCATGTATGATATGAAGACATACTAGGAATGTATAAAGATTGCGATTCTGGAATAGAAAGAGATGTTGTAAAATTGTAAATAAATGGTTATTTATCAATTATAATATTGTTGTAATTCATGAACAATAAGGAAAAGGTTGTACTCGTGCTGAACCGGATCCGAGGTTCAAGGAACCCGGATTTGGGGTCGTCACAGTTACTGCGATGAAGTCTAGTTATTACCTATTGCATTTAGAAAGAGGTACTTCGTTATTACAAGCTAAGAATAACAACTTTTGATTTGAAATGACATTTAGGCAAATTTGCTTAAATACTGTACTTTTTATACCATAATTCATTTATACCTGCAATTAGATGGAAATGTTTGAACACCAATCATTAGAAAGAAAAGAGGGAGAGAGAGAGAGAGAGATTGTTTTAAGATTATTATCAACCAAGTTAGTTATTTTGACATTATGCTTGTATACATAAAACTTTCATAGAAGAAATAAGTTATGATGACATCATTTTGTATTCAATGTAATTCGTGGATACTGGTTGACTTATTAAAATTAATCTATATTCAGTAGACTGAAGTATTTGACATACCTCATTTAAGATTAAAGGCAAGTTTTCTGATTGTGGTTATTATTTCATTTTTAGGGAGATCCAATTGAAGGTTGCAAAAGCACACATTAGAAAAAAAAAACACAAACGAGTGGATCCAACCTGAAAATGAATCTACATACATAAGGCAAAACTATTATTTTTTTTATCTGTTCTTAATACATTACCTGCTTTTGTTCTTAATCTTGCATTCTGGTTTTACTTATGGATGTTGTTACGTTAAATCAACAGTTTTGTTTATGAGATTATCTTTTAATTATTTTTATTTGTTGTCAATTTTGCATAACGAAATGAAAACACTCGAGAATGAACGCATCTCTGAGATGGAAGCAAAATCTGAAAATTTTGACAATAATGACAAAAGGGAAATTATGACTCGAGTTTTAGACATGGAGGTAAGTAGATTACTTGGTTTTGGAATCTATTACATATTTACATCCTGCATGTATATACATGAGGTAGAGAATACTTAGTTCGGTTACTTTTGTTTGATCTTATTCATTTACTCTTTTAAGTAGTAATAGTATGGATCTATAATTATACGGGTATGCATGCCTTTGTTGGTTGGTTTATTAGTTCGATTCAATTTTAGTTAATTTGACTGTTAATTAAATTGGAGAGTATTGTGTTTGTACTGATCCTTTACTTCGGTTATGAATTGAGGATAATTGAAAACATTAATCTCAGTGGTACATATATGTGAGAATTGAAGTTAAATAGTGGATATTGAAAATTTTATGCAGTTGTGATTACGCACAGAGAGATTTAACATTTATTACTTTTCCATTTGAAAATAAATAATGATGAGTAAGTTTTAATGGGTTGGGTCATTACTGGTGAACAGTAAATGGAACGTGTTTACAGAAATTGATTGAAGTCACGAGATTCACTTTATAGCATTTCAATTTCTTTTATGGCATTGTCTGGACATTTATGTGTTTCTTATGTTTTTGTTCCTTAATAATCGGAAAGATCGTGTCTTGCAGTATAATGGTATGCAAAATTGCTTTCCATTTAATTCTTGATGAAATTCTGTCCGTATTAAACTTGCTTCTGGATGACCTTACAGTTTGTTCCAAATAATTCAGTGCAAGATGGCCATCCTTTTGAAGCCTAGTAGAGCATATATAATGCTACAGCTAGACTAGCAATATTTAAGTATTGCAAGGATAACTAGACATGTATTCTTATCTGTTTGGTAAATGGTAGAAGTGTAGTTTTCGCAGCAATTGTCAAATGCTTTTGTAAGTTATAAATGCAATATATTTGGTTCAGATTTATTTTAGTTGGGAGGAAAAAAAAAAGAAATTCATGATATAGCCACAAAGTTTTATGACATTAACTTAATATAGAATAAGAATACCTTAATTTTCATTCCCAAAAACAGCTATTTATTTCCATTCAATCAGTATCTACAGAGTTAGATTGAGTATTCAAGTCAATTTACACTTCAAAAAGTAGATGTTTTCTCAATTTTGAATCACAATCTGTCAATGAATTGCAATTGCTAACATTTATTAATTTATTACCAAAATATGTACTCCAGTCAAAGTCTAAGTCCAGTCATAAAATTCGTTACTAAAAACTAACACCATTTACAATCTGTAATGAATAACAAATTTCGTTGCTAAACATTTATTTTTGGCAACGACTTTATATGACGTTGCCAAAAAAATCGTTATCGAATATACATTAACGAATTGGCAACAAAAAAAGTAAATAGACGAGGATTTTGTAACGACCTATAACATTTATTACTGAAAATTAAAACCTTTCACAAACTTTATTGTATGTTTCATTTCGTTGCTAAACATTCATTTTTGTCAACGACTTTATCAGTCATTGCCAAAAAAACGTTGTCAAATGCCTATCAACCAATTGACAACAAAAAAAGTAAAAAGGCGGGGAATTCCCCCCCCCCCCCCCCAACGATTTGGCAACGAAAATTCGCAATAACTTATGAAATTCGTTACGAAAAATTAAAGCCTTTCACAAACAGTAACGAATTATAAATTTCATTGCTAAACATGCATTTTTGACAACGATTTTATAAATCGTTGCCCGAAAATTCATTGTCAAATGTCCATTTTTTTGTAGTGTGTAGGAGGTAGCAAACTAATGATCGATGGACTAACACAGTCCAGCCGGCCGACCGCAAAAACCTTCAACATGATTGTCCATGATGCTATGGCCTCCAAAGACGTGGTATCAAGTATTATCTTGATCAACAACATTAATGCTTATGTGCTTTTCAATTCGGGTTCCACTTGTTCTTTCATATCTGAATAATTTGCTAGAAAACTGAATTTACCCTAAGAAAACGTAGAATGTCTTTGGACATAGAAGTGGCAAATAAAGAAGTAATCCCTGTAGAACATATATATCGAAACTGTTGCGTAGACATTAGGGGACACCAGTTAAATGTGGATTTAATTCCGATCAAGTTAGTGGAATTCGACGTAATCCTAGGGATGGATTGGTTATATAAGCATGGGGCGGTTATCGACTGCTAGAAGAAATGTGTCAACCTTTAGACCTCGAATTGGTATAAGGTAGTATTTTACGGTAGCACATCGTCAAGACAGTCTTGTTGTCTAACAATGATGCAAGTCAATATATAAGCTATTAAGAAAATGATGTGTAGACTACTTAACCCATGTGGTCGACACCCAGAGAGTGGGAGCAAAAATGAATAAAATACTTGTAGTAAAAGAATTCTAGGATGTATTCGTAGACAATTTACTAGGTCTTCCATTAGATAGGGAAATTGAGTTTAGGATAGATCTAGTGCCAAGCACAACACCGATTTCTGAGACCCCGTATCGTATGACGACAATAGAAATGAAAGAAATCATGATACAACTACAAGAACTGTTAGACAAATGTTATATTCAACCAAGTGTGTCGCCATGGGGAGTACCAATTTTGTTCGTAAAGAAAAAGATGGGTCGTTATGACTTTGTATAGATTACAGAAAGTTGAATAAGGTCATGATTACGAACAAGTATCTTTTACCCCGAATCGACGACTTGTTTGATTTACTTAAGGGAGTAAGGTATTTCTCGAAGATAGACCTGAGGACCAAGTACCATCAGTTGAAGGTAAGGAAGGAAGATGTGCCTAAGACAACTTTTAGGATGCGATATGGGCATTACGAATTTTTTGTAAAGTCATTTGGATTGTCGAACGCACCCGCAACTTTCATGGACTTAATGAATAGAGTGTTTAAGCCGTACTTGGATAAGTTTGTGGTGGTCTTCGTTAACGATATTCTTATTTATTCCAAGACCTAGGAGGAATATGCATAACACTTGAGGATGGTGTTAGAGACATTGAGAAGGCAGAAGCTATATGCAAAAAGTTTAAAGTGTGAGTTCTGGATAGAGAAGGTGTAATAATTAGAAAAATTATGAACCTAATTTTTTTTTTTATATTCATAAGAAAATATGTTGTGTGAAGTTATGTTATGTATATATGTTATGTGATGAGATGTAGTAAGTTAGTTAGTTTAATTTATTCAAATTAACTAAAGAATAAAAAGTAATGCAAAAGGAGCTTATGTGAAGAGATTATAAAATTTGAATGTTGGCCTTGAATGACAAATAAGAGAATTAATAATCACCAAGTAAATTACTTGTATGATTAATGAAGAAGAAGAAATAAATGAATTATTTATGTCAACCCAAGGTGGGAATAATTGATTGTAATGGGGGTAATTTAATTAGAAGCCCAAATGATATGTGTTAGTCAAGAGAGACTTAATTATAGTCTAACAAGATGATAAATTAATAAAGTACTAGCATAATGGATGATATGTGTTGGGGTTTTAATTAACCAACCCAATTAGGTAGCCTTAATTCTTTTAATAAGGCAAGTCTGGTTAGATTATGTAATTAACTCAATATGATTTTATGCATAGCCCAAGTGTTAATTAAATGGCGAGTCCAAGTAAATTTAATACTAGCCCAACACTTTTTATAAATCCAAGTCTTGTAAGTTAGTATAGTTAACCCAATTGATTTAAATGTTGGAAGTCCAATGTTGGTAAATCAAATGAATGAACTAGTAGCCCAATGAGAATTAAATTGTTGAGCCCAAACAAAGTGAAATAAAAATTCAAATGGAAGTAATTATAAAGTCCAATGTGCAGCCCAAATTAAAGCAAGTATTAGTCATGTGTGTGTGTGTGTGTTTATTTGTGCGAAAATATATATTAGCATAATTGGAATAAAAATAAACCAAAAATGGAAAGAAAAGGGGGGGGGGGGGGTTGGCCAGTGGTGATGTTCTGAGACCTCTTAGGGTGGCTTGCAAGGTTGTGGTGGAGTGATTTACATTCAAGATGGTTGCTTGTTTTGATTTTTGAACGAGGTCAATCACCTTATAACTCATATCTATAGTAATTGTGAATTAAACCTTTAATTGACTGACATTAGATGATTAAGGAAGTTAAGTAAACTTACCTAAGTTCTATAAATAGAAGAATAGCAATACTTGTTAAAGTTTGTTGTTCATTTCTTTCTCTCCACTAAGTTAAAAGAGAGAGCACTTATAGAGAGAAACGAGTAAGAGTTCTTAAGAGCTTGTGAAAGTTAAACGCTTAGAGTGAGTAACCATGGGGGGCCATTTCGAGTGGAACATCAAGGTGGAGGAGTGGAGAGCCTAGCCATTTTCATTCCTAAGAAGAGCAAGAAGAACTTCAAGGTTAAAAAGTATTCTTATTTTGAAACCTTTAGCTTTTGTTGTAGTTAAAGTTTATTGTATGTTATTTACCATGTTTGGTTATGGTAGTTTTCTTTATGAAGGGGATCTATGGTGAGATCCGAGAATATAAGGGTGGTCCATGATGGAGTATATGCGTATATATGGGACTTATGTGATATATATATATATGTATGTATGTTATTCTTTTGGTTAAAAGTTATTTTGCAGTATAAAATGTAGTTTATATTTTCAAAAAGCTAATTTTAAACTCTATGTTGATCGATCTAGTCTATATATAAAGATCTATGGTCAAAGATGTATGATATGTGTATTAACATGGTTAACATGTAAAAATATGGAAGAAAAATGAAGATAAACATGTTTCAAGTAAAAATCCTAGTTAAATGTCTAGGTTGTTGATTTATAATTTGAGATGTGTAAGTTATTCTTATGATCTATATATTTTATATAGTAGATCTATGTGTTATGAAGATAACCTAGCTTGAAAGATTAAAAAAGATGTTAAAACGAATTTATAATGGATTTTCTAGTAAACTGTGATGTTTTGAAAACCCTAATGATCGTTGTATGTTCAATCATGATATTAATGTGTAAAACATTTTCAAAAAGTGTTATAGATCATGAATATGTTATGTTTGAGAATATAATAAGTTATTGTCTAAATTTGGAGTTAATACAATGTAAAATGAACAAGATATAGAAGTTTGAATTAAGAAAACAAAGTTAAAAATTTTAGGGTTTTAAAATCAAGCTGACCGCTGCAACTCTAGAGTTCACCGTTGCCACCGCCATAGAGGTGAACCATTCTGTCTGGGACCGCCGAGGCGGTTCGTTATACCGCTACAACGGTGGTCTGAATTTTTTGAAAATTAATTTTATTAAATAGGTTGGGTCGGGCCATGTTTAAATGGGTTGGGTTGGATCTTTTGATAATAAATGGGTCAAAAAATGTATAAATTAATATTATTATTATTGAACTTAAATTAAATAATTAAAATATTATTAAATAATTAATAAAATTAGAAAATAAATAAAATATTATTAAATGATTAATAATATTTAAAAATAAATAAAATATTATTAAATAATTAATAATATTAGTATGAGATTAAAATATTATTAAAGGGATAATAATATTAGCAAGCGATTAAATATTATTAAATGATTAATACTATTGATAAGTATTTGAAATATTATAAAATGATTAATAATATTAGAAAAAGAGTAAAATATTATTAAATAATTAATAATGTTAATGAGTGTTTAAAATAACTAAGATATTATTGATAATTGATTAAGATATTATTAAATAGTTAATAATATTCGTAAATAATTAAAATATTATTAAATGATTAATAATATTTATTTGTGATTAATATATTATCAAATGTGATAATATTATGAAGTGATTGATATGTTCTTACATGATAATTATGTGATTAAAATATTATTAAAGGTTGATAATATTATTAAGTGATTAAATGTTTTGATTAAGTGTTGGATGATTTAAGTGATGTATAGTAAGGTTATTAATGTAAAATAAACATGTATGTGATATACTGATTGGTAGATCAACGTTGTTAAATGTTAGGTCATCCAAAACAAGTTAAGTTAAGTTTATTAGAAGTAGTCAGCGGAATAGGCAAGTTCTTCTGAAATCCAAACTCGTTTCATTATGTAAGTTTCATATACCCGGACTTGTTTTTATTATGCTAAGTATCTTGAAGTTAAAATTAGTTTCATAATATATGATGGAATAATTATTAAGAATTATTTCATATCTAAATTGTTATTAATATTCGCACTAATGTGCATTCGCATAATTTGTTCTCAATATGAACTATTTAAAGAAGTATATCTATGCCAATTATTTCGGCTAGATAGTGCATGTGTTAATCTGACTGTCCTTATTATGAACTATTTAAAGAATAGATCTATGCTAATTGTTTCGGCTAGACCATATATGTATCAATTCATTAAACATGAATATTATTGAAGCTAGTCCAAACCATATTATTGTGGTGCGGAATCGAATGTAAGAGCTGTAATGAACAACCCTAGTAGGGGAAACTTATGGTAGGATGTTATAATTTCAGTCAAAATAAAATATAAAATTGGATGGTTATAATGTGCACAATATATAGATATGATATGTTAATCACCTAGAGTACCCATCTTTGGATATTGCAATTGATATGATTGTTAATATTCAAAATGAAATGACAGTCTTATGACTTATGGGTATTGTAAATCCTCAAAATGTATGTTCACGGTCTTGTGACATTTCAACATGAAAAAATAGCATATTAAATCAATTAAAAGTTGCTATTCAAAGTTGCATGTCTTCACAATTATTGAATATTGTTGAAGTTTCAAAAGTTAATTCTTTTTTTTTATTCATAATATATTCTTTATTGTTTATTTAAACTTGTTGAGCAAAGTAGTTGCTCACCCTTGCTATATCATGAAATATTTTTCAACTAAACCTGAGTGATCTAAAAAGGACAAAGGTAAAGGAAAGGCGAACGAGTAGAAGCAATTAGTATTATATATATATATATATATATATATATATATATATATATATATATATATATATAGATATTATAAACCTTTTGTGTTATAAAGTAGTTGTGATGTATTTAAGGTTTGTGGAACCTGTGATTGATGGTATGTTTTCTAATGAATCTATTTATATTTTTTGCTAATTATTGAAAATTATGTTTATGAATGATGTTTAAGTGTTCAAGTGAGCACCAAACCCGAGGTTCAAAGGACCTGAATTTGGGGGGGGGGGGGGGATCTCAGGTTGGTATCAGAGCTGAAGATTATAAACCTTAAGTAAGAGGAAAAAAAACCTTAGGATTAGGATCTTAGAGAAGATAAGAAAACTTATATTGAGTTTAGAAAATAGATTATGAAAATTCATTTTAGATAAGATAATAAAGTGAATTATATGGTTATTTAAAAACATTAGACATATGGATTGTATGATGAACTAATTTAGTCATTTATATAGTTTTGTTGGATGCTTGAGATTGGTAAATTGAGTCAGATAAAAGAAGTTGAGCCAGAGCTAGATTCTGATTTGAATCTTATGGTTAGGAAAGAAGAAATGAAGGATGAAAGGGAAGAGGTCTCCTTGATCGAAACCTAGAATTGGAGAGGGAGGTGCGTGATCTAAAGACGCAGAAGCAGAAATTGCAGATAGAAAAGGAGACTATAAAAGCTTACTGGGAAGCAAAATTGGATGAACGAATGCAGGTAGAGGAGCAATGTGTTGTCAGATTTATGTATAGACAAATTCACGCAAGTATACGTGACCAACAAGTAATATAATAGTAAGTAAAGTATCGATCCCACGAGGAAATAATAATAATAATATTCAAGTACTAATTTTATATCAACTCAATTTTATTTAAACAACCGATTCAAATTTTATGGAATTAAATTAACTAATTAAAATAAGCAAATTATTAAGCAAAGATGAATATCAGATTTAAAAGTTAAGACTACAATTTCCCCCAATGTTTCGTAAAAATATTTTCACTCTCTTGACAACTATTTAATCGATACAATTCATTAAGTGAAAATTCATAAATATTTATTAAACATTTTCCAAGAGTTTGACAAAAATATCTATTCCAATTAATCTACTATATTCCTATGTAAAATAATTAAGAATAGATTCATTAAGTTTAAATTCCAAAAATACTTACATGCAACATATAAATATATTCCTATTTTATACGTAATGCATGTTATCATATTTAGATCAAAACCTAGATTTTATCTTCCAATGCCATCTAGGAAATCAAATAATTGTATGGCCAAACATTTATAACATGTAAGCATAAAATATGATAAATGAATTATAAAGATTAATAATTGTAACAAGAGAGAATTAATTTATACTAAACATTGGGTTCCATTATAATCTTAAAATAAAATTAGTTCATAAGTAAATAAAAAGAACTCCACAAATTAAACAACATCGTAGCAAAAATTAAAGATAAAAGAATAAAGGATAAAATATTTCGTAGTGCTTCTTCAATCTCCAATCCTTGATCCCTTGATGTTGCCTCATTTGCTTCAATGCTTCAATGTATCTCTAGGTTATTGTGTGTATGTGCTCTCCCTTTGTCATGTATTTATAGGCCTTAAATATATCCAAACCCTAATAGATTTTATTTTTCCAAACCCTAATAGAAATTAAAATCCAATTTGGAATAAAAAAATCTCAAAATTCACGAAATCTGGAATTACCGCATCAACCAAACGCGGCGTTGACTTGGTCAACGCGCGTTATATTTTTTTTTTATTTCCGCTGAACAGCCGCGCATTGCGCGCGTCCTGATTTTTGCCTCCCAAATGAAACTGTAACGACCCAAAATTCGACCCACTTTATTACCTTAATTTTCATATTTATGAAACATTATTTTTCTTACGTCCAAATTTCGGTTCATTAATAAATCTTTAATCTCCTTAATTGATCCATTAGCTGATTTCAAAATCATCAAGTACAAATTTTCGGTATAAATTTTTTTTTTCTCAATTTAATCATTGTATTAAAATATTTGGATATTTAAAATCTTTATAACTGGATCCTAGTCCCTGGATCGCAACCTTTACTTATTCTTTTCTTTCTGTGCCAATATCATAAAACTTAACATTTAAATTTTAATATTGTTCATATCCATAAAATCTTTCTTTGCTTCATAATTCACAAATAAACATATAATAATCTTTATCCTTACCATCATCTTGAACAATCACAGTTCATAATTTAACATTATTCGTCCTATCCAGATCCAACATATATGTACATACAAAATATCAATATAACTATGACAAATTATCCACATTGGATCATAATATAAACGTTTAATAATAACGTTCACAACCTTTTAGGAAAAATCCGTCATAATCCGATATTTCTTGAAATTTATATCTTTACCTGCAAAAATATTTATTAAGCAAGTAATGAGCACAATGGCTCAGCAAGTTCAACAGTTATACTTCACGTAGCACATACCTTATCATGCTTGATGTGTGTCATACATCATGCGCTTGTGCTTCTACTATAGCAATATTTCTCATATATATTCATATTATAGCACAAAGTACACATTGTGGTCATATTAATCACGTATCACATAACACATAATTTTTAGGCATTCAAAACAAGAATTACGTATCATAACATTCAACATTTAACATTTAAGGACTAAAGAACTTACCTGGCGTCCAGTTATTTAAATTGATAGCTCAACCCCTAACTCGATTAGCCTATGATCATAAAATAATCAAATAATAATTATTTATCTTTTTATGATATTAATTTAATTAATTAATATCATCTCTAAAGTAATTAACCCTATCCGACAATTTATTTTAGGGTATCGGGTTAATTATTAACTAATAAGGTTAATTATATAAACCCCGTCCTTTAAAATATTAACATAACTTAATATTTAATGCCTTCACTACGGACAACCCGGCTCATCGGATAAAATTAAACATATTTGGTTGCCCGAAAATTTTACTTAAACATTTTCTAAATTATAACCTTATTAGATTAATATTTAAACATTTAAATATTCATCCCCAATATTTAATATTTTTACAAAAACATTAAATTTAATGCTCAATCATCATTTCTACATTTTTAGTATTTTTCTATGATTTTTAAACAATTTTTACACATTTATTTCAATTAAAACTAATTTCTGAGGGCAATTTAGTAATTTCCGCGGCTTTGGGACATAACCGGCATTAACAGAAAAGCTCAGGGGCTTATCCGTAATTTTTGCGCCCCTCGGGATACATCCGATATTTTCTGAAAAGTCCGGGGGCAATTCTGTTATTTCCGTGGCTAAAGGACATATTCGGTATTAACGGAAAAGGGCAGGGGCACGCTGGTAATTTCTAAAGTTGCTGACCGCGCATTGCGCGCGGCCCCTTCGCTGCCGACGCCAAAACGACGTCATTTCCTGTCGCTGTTCGTGACAGCCGCGCATTGCGCGGACGACCGAACTTTCGCGCACTAAAACGACATCGTTTTGAGCTCGCGTGTCTGAAAAACCAGTAGTCGCGCATTGCGCGGCCTTGCCCAGAAATTTTCTCTTCCTTTCGTGAAACAGTGCGCCAACTTACAAAATTTCTCCATTATTTAGAATAATTATTCTAATTATTTTCTAATTTTTCACACAATTAATTTTTATCCCCATAATTGCTAAATAAATCACAATAAATATAATTTATACCTTCCATGAATCCTTAAGGCTTGATTCTTCCTTGTATGGCACCAACTATTTCCTCTCTCATGGTGGTGCACGGTGGCTACGGTGGTGGTGTCGGGTGGAGGTGCACGGTGGAAGAGAAGGAGTAGAGAGTGTTGTGTTTTTTTTTTCTTTCTTTTCTTCTTCTTTCTCTTCCTTTCTTTTCTTCTTTTCTCTTATATATATATAATAATTATATGAATAAATTTTAATTTCCTCTCCCACGTCCACCGACTTGCCTTTTCTAGAAAATTCCAACCGGTTATCACAATTAATATGTAAATTTAATTATTTTAAATACATTACGTAATTATATCGTGTAATAAATATTTTATATAATAAATATAAAATATTTATTTTAATTCACTAAAATTCATATTATGATTTATAAATAATATTAACACCTCTTTTGGGTACTTTTCTTGACAAATTTTGTACACGCATAACGTCATGCATGTAATTATATGAGGTAATTTATACCTCCAAAAATCATAAAATAATTCATAGGACATATAAAAATTATTTTTCATAATTTTTCACTCCGTTACCTGGACAACATGTTACATTAACATGTTCACGTTTCCGAAATATTATTTTTCATAAAGGTCATAATAATTCTATTATACATAAATATAATTTTTAATAACTTAAAACATTCATTTTTCTTATTTATTATTCAATTTCTTTAATATTCACATTAACTTTCCTTATATAAATTATATAATTTATATAATTACATTATTCCTTTTTAAATAATTTTCATTTTCCACAAATACAATTTATAAAATTTTCTTCCACCCTTAATTATATTTAATTCTCTTATATAAATTATATAATTATTCTTATATAATTTATATAATTATTATTTCCTTCATACAATATTTTAATTTCCTTATATAAATTATATAATTATTATTATATAATTTATATAATTACATTTCTTCTCAATTAATTTCTAAACTTCCTCCATAATTCTTACTTAAATCAAAAATCAATAATTATAATTTTATTAACTTCCTCATTCGCTTTTCATTTAAAATTGGGTTAATTTAATTATTAATCCCTTAATTTTCATAATTAATAACATTTATAATTATAACAATTAAGCATAAACACACACACACACACACACACACACACACACACACACACACACACACACATATATATATAATTCATATTTCTTACATTTCCATATATCCTCATTTAAAACATAATTTCTGCACTTCCATAATAATTTAATTGAACAATTTATTGTACATTTACATGAAATTTCTCTTATTCTTAATAAATTATTTTTAAACAATTTATTTGCTTTTCAATTTCTTTCATTCAATATCATTAACCGTAATCTCTACACAGATTTAATTTACTAATTAAATCTCATTCTATACCTTAATTCACATAAAATAATAATTTCTTTAACAACCTTGATAATTTTATCAATTAAATTCTCATTTGATAATTTTAAAGGAATCCTGAAAATTCGGATCTTCACAGAAACAACGCCGTTTCTTCTGTGTAACTGTAATTCCGTGCGCGTGCATGGCGTGCGGTTCTTTTTTTGGCCCAAACGACGTCGTGTGGTTCCCGGCTGCTGCTTATATATCGCGCGCATGGCGCGCCTATCAACTGTTATGCGTATTTACGGAAATGCCATCAATGTTGCTTTAATTACACTTTTGCCCTCAGCTTGTGCAGATTATTACAGAATTGCCATTAGCTTCTTTAATTTCTACAAAATAAAATATAAATTAATTAAAAATAAATAAAAATAATATAAAAATAATAAAAACACATAAAATTAAATAAATGATCTAAAATTAATTAAAATACTTAAAAACTAATAAATAATTAATCTTAAAAATATATAATAAATAGGTATAAAAGCCCATTATCAAATACCCCCAAACTTAACTCTTTGCTTGCCCTCAAGCAAAACAAAAATAGAACTAAGACTCTACTAACTCAACAACTCAAGCAATGAATCAATATGAATTTCAACTTTAACCTTAAGAATTTTTAAATGATAACTTAAAGAAAATTTTATAATTATGCAAAGTCATAAAATTTTATCATATTTGTTAATCTTACTCTACCAGGACCATTCGTGTGTGTGTGAATTCAAATGTATCAAATTAGCGAAAAAACTTAGATCCGTTCACATAATTAAATGCCACGTAAAAGATATCAAAATATATACAACAAAACTCTATATTTTTATTTTTCACATCACTCAAAGCTAATATATGCAAATATAACTTAGAAGATCAAAAAGTATTTAATCTTTTAAGCACTACTAGGATTATTAATTTTCTTTTAAGCTTTTTCCTTCAATTAAATGGGTGCATTTTATACTCCGTCCCATTTTTTCTCTTTTTTTTTTCTTTTTTTTTCCTCTCGGTGAGTGCATTTTATGCTCCATCTCACCAGCGAGTGCGTTTTACGCTCCATCTCGCTTATCTTCACATATTTATGAGTGAGTGCGTTTTACGCTCTATCTCAACTCATCACATAATTCTCTTAACTATTTTTTTCATAAGATTAAATAATTTTAATAATCCCAGAAAATTCACTTAAATCATATCTCCTAAATCATATTTTAGCACAATTTCACTTGAAGTTACGATCAAATAAAAATATAGAATTCAAAAATATCTATCATGAGCATTTAACCAAATAAACTTCACTTAAGTTAAAACTAGCTCAAACAATTGGACATGTGCATAAAAATTTAAAGGATCTCAAATAAAATAATAACCAATAAATAGTCAAAATTCAAACTATGCAAAAATTTATTCATTTTTCAAAAGTTATTAAATAAAAACCAATTTTATCATCGACCAAAATTTAATTCAACTAATTCATTGCCCTAGAGACTCTACCTAAAAACTAAGTTACCCCATTTTCGTAGGAAACACAATTGCACTTAGCATGTGCAATAAGCCTTTAAACCCCATGGTTACCCCAAGTGGACGAGTTGTGTCTCGTGAGGGTTTGCAGTGAATTTACCCACAAAATTCTAATATTTTAAACTAAAATAAAACCTAATTTTTTTTTTTTAAAAAAATTCTTTCAAATTTACTCGCACCCCCAAACTTAAAACAGACATTGTCCTCAATGTATAAAATAATAATAAAAAATTAAGAACAAGGGACTCCTCTGAATATATAGCATTTTTCCTCCTCATCTGCTAAGTCTGAGCTGCATAAATAACCTGAAACAAAACAAAAAATTATAATAAAATAAAATATTAAAATAAACTAAAATTTACTACTAAAATAAAAACTATTAAAAATTAAAAACTAAAACTTGGGTTACCTCCCAAGAAGCGCTTGTTTTTAAGTCTCAGTCTGACTACTCCATTTTTTCTAGTCTGGATCGAATTTATGCTTGATAAATTGTTTTGGAAGCCATGCCTTGAACACCCGCGTAACTTTTCCTTGAGACTTGAGACCCCCAAACTTGCGTTCATCCTTCTTCCTCCAATAACACTGACCTTTCAAACCCCCAACATTAATCTGAAAGCATTCTTCTTGACCACTTGGAGATTCCATTGCATTAAACACCTTGAAGGTCACCTCTTCATCTTGAACTCTCATAGTTAATTCGCCTTTTTGCACATCAATTAGTGTTCTCCCTGTGGCCAAGAATGGGCGCCCAAGAATAATCGGTATATCCCGATTTTCCTCAAAGTCTAAGACTATGAAATCAGCTGGAAAAATAAATTTGTCCACCTTGACTAACACATCTTCAACTATGCCCCGTGGATAAGTGAGTGATCTGTCCGCAAGCTGCAGTGTGATATTCGTAGGTTTTGCTTCTTTTAATCCCAACTGCTGCTAAATTGAGAGCGGCATCAAGTTGATACTGGCTCCCAAATCACATAACGCTCTCCCAAAGAATTTTCTGCCAATCGTGCATGGAATTGTGAAGCTACCCGGGTCTTTGAGCTTTGGTGGTAACTTCTTTTGAAGTATTGCGCTGCACTCCTCAGTTAACGCCACTGTTTCAAATTCGCCTAACTTTCTCTTCTTGGATAAGATATTTTTCATGAACTTTACATAGCTCGGCATCTGCTCCAGTTCGTCGGCAAATGGAATGTTGATCTGCAACTTCTTGAACACTTCCAAAAATTTTGAGAATTGTTTTTCCAACTTTGATTTCTGCAGTCGTTGGGGGAAAGGCACATGTGGTACAATCGAGCTCTGTTTGCCTGCATCTTTCTTTGACCTTTGGGGTCTCATGCTCTCCATTATTTTCATCTTGTTTGTCACCCTCACTATCATCTTTCTGTGTCTGATTAGGAGTGTTCTCAACAACTTCGGGTAACTTCTTACCGCTACGAAGTGTTATTGCCTTGCACTGTTCTTTACCATCTCATCTAGGATTGACCTCCGTGTTGCTTGGTAATGTGCCTTGGGGGCGGTTGTTGATGGCGTTAGCAAGCTGCCCCATCTGATTTTCTAGATTTCGGATTGACACTTCTTGACTGTTTATCCTTGTCTCATTATGTGCAATGTACCTAGAAAGTAACTCCTCTAAATTTGTCTTCCTCTCCTGCTGCGGTGGGACTTGATTCTGAAATCCGGGTGGGTATGGTTGTTTTGGAGTAGGTTGTTGTGCTTGATTGTTTCTCCATGAGAAATTGGGATGATTCATCCACCCTGGATTGTAATTGTTGCTATTTTGCTGCCTGTGGTAATTTCCAACGAACTGAACTGATTCTGCCTTGATTGCACATTGTTCACTTGGATGGCTTCCTGCGCATAAATCACAAATAACTGCTATATTCTGTATCGGTTTTCCTCCTAAAGCATCGATCTTTTTTGTTAATGTAGCAACCTATGCTGCCAATGCCGTCACCGCATCTACCTCATAAATTCCAGCCACCTTTGGTTGATTCATCCTTCCAGATGGCCATTGATAATTATTTGTTGCCATTGTCTCCAGCAACTCGTAGGCATCATCAAAATTCTTGGCCATCAATGCTCCTCATGCCGCTGCATCGATATTCGTCCTTGTATTACTAAATAAACCGTTGTAAAACATCTGGACTTGTAGCCATTTGGGAATGCCATGGTGAGGACATCGTCGCAGCAAGTCCTTAAATCCTTCCCACGCTTCATAGAGTGATTCTGCATCATGCTAAATGAAATAAGTGATATCGTTCCTCATCTTAGCTGTTTTGGTTGGCAGGAAAAATTTTGCGAGAAACTTCTGCGCCAAATCATTCCATGTAGTGATGGAACCTGACGGTAGTGAATGAAGCCAGCTCTTTGCTTTATCACGGAGTGTGAAAGGAAATAGTCTGAGTCGAATTACATCCTCTGTAACACCATTGTACTTGAAGGTGTCACAAATCTCCAAGAAGCTAACTAAGTGATCGTTTGGGTTATCATTCGGTAAACCCCCAAACTACACAGAGTTTTGAATCATTTGAATTGTACCAGGCTTGATCTCAAATCTATTAGCCTGAATTGCGGGCCTTTGAATGCTTGATTGGATCTCCGTGACTCGTGGCATTGCGTAACCCCTCAATGATTTCTGCTCTTCAGCCTCCATGTTGCCTTGTTCCTGTTCAGTTTCTTGGCAAACTCTTTTCAAGGCTCGGCACCTTCTCTCGATCTCGTCTACGTATGGAGTTGGCTCTTGTCCCTTCGATCCCGTGTTCATACACAAATTCCGTATCCCCAAACCTTAAAATTTCGGGAAAACGTAATGTTACGTTAGCGGAATTTTAAGCTATGATCGATGACTTGCAACTGCTAACACTTCTCGATGAAAACCTACAAAAGCAAATAATACAGAAAATTAAAAACGTTTAAATTAAAATCGAATTGATTGTAACTAATATTGAACTAATTATTAAAAATATTTTCCCAGCAACGACGCCAAAAACTTGTTGTCAGATTTATGTATAGACAAATTCACGCAAGTATACGTGACCAACAAGTAATATAATAGTAAGTAAAGTATCGATCCCACGAGGAAATAATAATAATAATATTTAAGTACTAATTTTATATCAACTCAATTTTATTTAAACAACCGATTCAAATTTTAATGAAATTAAATTAACTAACTAAAATAAGCAAATTATTAAGCAAAGATGAATATCAGATTTAAAAGTTAAGACTACAATTTCTCCCAATGTTTCGTAAAAATATTTTCACTCTCTTGACAACTATTTAATCGATACAAGTCATTAAGTGGAAATTCATAAATATTTATTAAACCTTTTCCAAGAGTTTGACAAAAATATCTATTCCAATTAATCTACTATATTCCTATGTAAAATAATTAAGAATAGATTCATTAAGTTTAAATTCCCAAAATACTTACATGCAACATATAAATATATTCCTATTTTATACGTAATGCATGTTATCATATTTAGATCAAAACCTAGATTTTATCTTCCAATGCCATCTAGGAAATCAAATAATTGTATGGCCAAACAATTATAACATGTAAGCATAAAATATGATAAATGAATTATAAAGATTAATAATTGAAACAAGAGAGAATTAATTTATACTAAACATTGGGTTCCATTATAATCTTAAAATAAAATTAATTCATAAGTAAATAAAAAGAACACCACAAATTAAATAACATCGTAGCAAAAATTAAAGATAAAAGAATAAAGGATAAAATATTTTATAGTGCTTCTTCAATCTCCAATCCTTGATCCCTTGATGTTGCTTCCTTTGTTTCAATGCTTCAATGTATCTCTAGGTTATTGTGTGTATGTGCTCTCCCTTTGTCATGTATTTATAGGCCTCAAATATATCCAAACCCTAATAGGATTTATTTTTCCAAACCCTAATAGAAATTAAAATCCAATTTGGAATTAAAAAGTCTCAAAATACGCAGAATCCGGAATTACCGCGCCAGCCAAACGCGGCGTTGACTTGGTCAACGCGTGTTATATATATTTTTTATTTCCGCTGAACAGACGCGCATTGCGCGCGTCCTGATTTTTGCCGCCCAAATGAAATGACGTCGTTTCTTTTGTGTAATTGCAATTCCGTGCGCCCGCATGGCGCGCGACTCTTTTTCAGGCCCAAACGACGTCGTGTGGTTCTCGGCTGCTGCTTATATATCGCGCGCATGATGCGCCTGTCAACTATTCTGCGTATTTACGAAAAGCCATCAATGTTGCTTTAATTACACTTTTGCCCTCAGCTTGTGCAGATTATGACAGAATTGCCATTAGCTTCTTTAATTCCTACAAAATAAAATATAAATTAATTAAAAATAAATAAAAATAATATAAAATTACTAAAAATAATAAAAACACATAAAATTAAATAAATGATCTAAAATTAATTAAAATACTTAAAAACTGACAAATAATTAAGCCTAAAAATATATAATAAATAGGTATAAAAGTCCATTATCACAATGTAATAACGCTATAAGGCAAGAAAATGGTTTAGAGATAGAAGTCCAAAAAGAAAAAGTGAAAAGAGATCGGATGAGTTATACTTTCAGGTTGGCTTTGAGACGAATTCAGTCAAGAGTGCATAATTATCCGAAAGAATATGGCCGAACACAACGCACTGTTAGCTGTAGACGGGTAAAGATGATTAGGGATCAAGAATACGAAGAAGCGATTAGGTAAGGATTGTAGGGATAACATATTAGATATATATTTAATATGTCTATTAATGGACTAGAATCCCAATGTTTGTATAAGTAGATAGATCTTTTACAGTCTAAACGAGGGTAAGGAGAGTTTACCAAGAAGTGAGACAATCAATACGAAAATCGTCCTAACTAAAGAAGAAAAAGTCAACTATTCAATCAAGATGAAAGGAAGACAACTAGGAAAATATAACAGTGGGAACCGTAAGAACTTTAAAAGAAAGTGGAATAAAGGTAAATCTAAATAAGAAGAGAGTCAATCAAAGAAGAAGAACTGAGAGGCCTGTAATGGTTGTGAAAAGAAGCATGTGGGGTTATGTTTGAAAGGGAAAGGTATCTATTATAATTGTTTGTGAGAGGGACATATTTCTCCCAATTGCCCTAAACTAAGCATAGGCTGTGTTTCAAATATGGGGGAATAGGTCACCAAATCAAGAACTGCCCTAAGAAGAAAAACATAGCTAGATAAGAGTATAAACTAGAGCAGCAGAAGTCACTGGTAATGATGGGGAAGGAGGAGTATAGCGGTGCCAGGAAGCGTGGCATACTCCACTAGTAATTGTATGAATATATTTAATGCGATATGTACTCAACTTTTGTATTAATCAAGGGATAAGACATGGTAAATCTCAGCTCTAGCAGTATATGGGATATGTTGTTACCTAAATCCTTACTTTTGTGGTCTTTATAGGATAGAATTGTGTATTAACGTATGTTTCGAAATGTAATGTGCTAAGACACTACTGTTTTGCATATGAATATAAATGCGTTATGTTTATATTCTTTGAAAAGATTAATATGTGGATTAAATATTAAATGCTATAAGAAGTGATATGGTAATAAAATAAATAAAAGATGAGATAATAACGTAAGTTTTATTTTAAAATAGATAATACCGCTACGTAGACAACCATGAAACCTGAGAGCAGAAGAATCAATTAATAATGAAAGAGGTTAAGTAGACCCGATGCAAACTTTTGTTGATATGTTAGCTGAAATAATGTAAAACCAAAACCCCAACAGTAAAAAATCTGTCGAAGAATCGATTGAAAAACCTTAAAGACTTTAAAATAGTAGGACCACCAGAGTAACGAGGAATGATAGATCTGATCGAAGCTCAGACCTGGATAGAAGAGATGGAGAAAATGTTTGAAGTTATACGTATTGCGGAGGAACGGAAGACAACATTTGTCACCTTCAAAATGAAGGAAGAGGATAATTATTAGTAGAAGGATAACAAAAATTGAGTATGAGAAGGAATTATTACTTGGACTCATTTCAAGGAATTTTTCTTTGAAAACTATTTTTCGGACAGTATGCAAGTAGCAATGAAAGTGAAATTTTTGAAACTTAAATAGGGGAACATGTCAATAGTAGAATATGCCGCCAAGTTCAATGAACAAACAAGATTTGCCCAACATCAAGTTGACATGGAAGCACATAAGGTAAGGAGGTTTGAGCAGGGATTAAATCCAAGGATCTACAGTAAAGTTTTGGTTCTTCAGATTAACACGTTATTAACAATGTTGGAGAAGGCAATAATAGTAGAAGGCGGGAGTGAATCTTTGTCAAAATACAATCAAGAGAGAAAATGTAAGAAGAGTGAATGAGGAAATAGAAAAGGTAGCGACGGATGTAGTAAAACATAGAAACGAAATTGGAACAATAGCAATAGTTAGAATGGTCAGGGAGAAGTCAAGCGAAAGACAGAAAGTTATGAAAGTTGTGGAAAGAACCATTTGGGAGTGTCTCTAAAAAGAACAAATAGTTGTTATAGGTGTGGGGCTGACGTTTCTTCAAACTATCCTAATCCGAAGAAAAGTAGAAAGTGTTTCATTTGTGGTGAAATGGGTCATCAATTTAAGGACTGACTAAAGAAGGAAAGTAATGGTGGAAGTGGAATAAAGGGAAGTAATATCAATAAGTTGACCTTAATTGGACCAGTACAACCAAGTCGTCCAGTAGCTAGGACTTTTAATATGACTGTGCAAGATGTAATTGAGTCAAGAAACATGGTGACAGATATTATTCCAATCAATAATATAATAATTTTTTAGGTATTATTTGATTTGGGTACTATCTGTTCTATTATATCTGTCGATTTCGCTAAACGATTAGAATTATCTAGAGAAAAGTTAGAGTAACTTATTAATATAGAGGTCGCGAAGAATTTAGTAACACCTATCGTGTATGAACATCGAAAGCTTGTGCAAGAATAGTGGAGCGTAAATTGTTAGTAAAAAAAATTAAATCAAATATTCAAGGAAAAGATATATATATAAAAGAGATTATAATTTTTTTTTAAATGACCTTGTAGTGGTGATTCTGGGGACAAAATCCTTATAAGGGATGGTGAATATAATAATCAGAAAAATTACAAACAATTTTTTTTTTATATTCATGAGAAAATATGATGTGTGAAGTTACATTATGTATATCTGTTATGTGATGAGATGTAATAAGTTTGTTAGTTTAATATATTCGAATTAATTAAAAAATAAAAAGTAATGCAAAAGGAGCTTATGTAAAGAGATCGCAAAATTTGAATGTTGGCCTTGAATGGCAAATAAGAGAATTAATAATCACAAAGTAAATTACTTATATAATTAATGAAGAAGAAGAAGAAGAAGAAGAAGAAATAAATGAGTTATTTATGTCAACCCAATGTGAGATTAATTGATTGTAATGTGGGTAATTTTATTAGAAGCACAAATGATATGTTTTAGTCAAGAAAGACTTAATTATAGTCTAACACGATGACAGATTAATAAAGTATTAGTCTAATAGATGATATGTAATGGGTTTTAATTAACCAACCCAATTAGGTAGCCTTAATGCTTTTAATAAGATAAGTCTAATTGGATTATGTAATGAACCCAATATGATTTTATGTGTAGCCCAAGTGTTAATTAAATGGTGAGTCCAAGTAAATTTAATATTACCCCAACACTTGTTATAAATCTAAGTCTTGTAAGTTAGTATAATTAACCTAATTGATTTAAATGTTGGAAGCCCAATGTCAGTAAATCAAATGAATGACCTAGTTGCCCAATAGGAATTAAATTGTGGAGCCCAAACAAAGTGAAATAAAAGTCCAATGTGGTATCCAAATAAAAGCATGTATTGGTCATATATATATATGTGTGTGTGTGTGTGTGTGTGTGTGTGTGTGAGAGAGAGAGAGAGAGAGAGAGAGCATAATTTGAATAAAAATAAACCAAAATGGAAATAAAAAGGGGGGTTGGCCTATGGTGATGATGTGGGACCCCTTGGATGGCTTACAAGTTTATGGTGGAGTGATTTACACTCAAGATGGTTGCTTGTTTTTTATTTTTGATAGAGGTCAATCCACCTGTCACTTACATGTATAGTAATTATAAATTAATCCTTTAATTTACTAACATTTGATGATTAAGAAAGTTAAGTAAGCTTAACTAATTTTTATAAATAGAAGGGTAACAAGTCTTGTTAAAGTTTGTTGTTCATTTTTTTCTCTCCACCAAGTTAAAAGAGAGAGCACTTGTAGAGAGAAAAAAGTAAAAGTTCTTGAGAGCTTGTGAAAATTAAACACTTAGAGTGACCATAGAGAGCCATTTCGAGTGGAACATCAAGGAGGAGTAAAGAGCCTAGCCATTTTCATTCCTAAGAAGAGCAAGAAGAACTTCAAGGTTGAAAAGTATTCTTACTTTGAAACCTTTAGTTTTTGTTGTAGTTAAAGTTTATTGTATGTTGTTTACCATGCTTGGTTGTAGTAGTTTTCTTTGTGAAAGGGATCTATGGTGAGATCCAAGGATATAAGGGTAGTTAATGATGGAGTACATGTATATAAATGCGATCTATGTGATCTATATATGTGTGTGTGTGTGTGTGTGTGTGTGTGTGTGTGTGTGTGTGTGTGTGTGTGTGTGTGTGTGTGATTCTTATGGTTAAAAAGTTATTTTGAATTATAAAATGTAGTCTATGTTTTAAAAAAGCTATTTTTAAACTTTATGTTGATAGATCTAGTCTATATATTAAGATCTATGGTCAAAGATGTATGATGTGTATTAATATGGTTAGTATGTGAAAATATGAAAGAAAGGTGAAGATAAACATGTTTAAAGTAAAAATCCTAATTTAATGTCTAAGTTGATGATTTATAATTTGAGATCTATAAGTTATTTTTATGATCTATGTATTTTTTTATAGTAGATCTATGTGTTACGAAGATAACCTAGCTTGAAAGATTGAAAAAGATGTTAAAACGAATTTATAATGGATTTTCTAGTAAACTATGATGTTTTAAAAACCCTAACTATTGTTGTATGTTCGATAATGATATTTATGTGTAAAACATTTTCGAAAAGTGTTATAGATCATGAATATGTAACGTTTGAGAATATAACAAGTTATTGTCTAAATTTGGAGTCGATACAATGTAAAATGAACAAGATATAGAAGTTTGAATCAAGAAAACAAAGTTAAAAAATTTAGGGTTTTAAAATTAAGCTGATCGCCGCAGCTCTAAAGTTCATCTCTGCAGCGGTGAACCATCTTGTTCAGGACCATCAAGGCAGTGGGTTCTACCGTTGCAGCGGTGGTCCAAAATTTTTGAAATTTAATTTTATTAAATTCGTCGGGTCGCGCCATGTTTAAATGGGTCGAATTGGATCTTTTGAGTATGAAATGGGTCAGAAAATGTATAAATTAATATTATTATTATTGGACCTAAATTAAATGATTAAAATATTAATAAATAATTAATTATATTAAAAAATAAATAAAATATTATTAAATGAATAATAATATTAGAAAATTAATAAAATATTATTAAATAGTTAATAATATTAAAAAATGAATTAAATGTTATTAAATGATTAATAATATTTGTAAGGGATTAAAATATTATTAAAGGGATAATAATATTAGTAAGCGATTAAATATTATTAAATGATTAATAATATTAATAAGTGTTTTAAATATTATAAAATAATTAATAATATTAGGAAAAGAGTAAATCATTATTAAATGATTAATAATATTAATGACTGTTTTAAATAATTAAGCTATTATTGATAATTGATTAAGATATTATTAAATAGTTAATAATATTCATAAATAATTAAAATATTATTAAATGGCTAATAATATTTATTTGTGATTAATATATTATCAAATGTGATAATATTATGAAGTGATTGATATGTTCTTACATGATAATTATGTGATTAAAATATTATTAAAGGTTGATAATATTATTAAGTGATTAAATATTTTGATTAAGTGTTGGATGATTTAATTGATGTATAGTAAGGTTATTAATGTAAAATAAACATGTATGTGATATACTGATTGGTAGATCAATGTTATTAAATGTTAGGTCATCCAAAGCAAGTTAAGTTAAGTTTATTAGAAGTAGTCAGCGGATATAGGCAAGTTCTTTTGAAATCCAAACTCGTTTCATTATTTAAAGTCCCCAAAAATTCTCGCACTCACAACGACAGACCTTGTGCGTTAAACTCTATACATTTACTAACTTAACCAATGATCCTATAATCATATTTGTTAAATTCGTCTATTTTAGACTATACATTGAAAATTTCTTTTAGTTAGTCTCTAGATCTTAACTTGATCTCATTATTTATACAAGTATCAACTTGTAGTTCATCTGTATAAATGGATAACACCATATATAATGATCCAATTTGAACCTTAAGATTTAAATATTTTATAACTTTAAATATCTAAGATTCACGGCATTGAATCATTATGACGGTTCTTGGGAACAGAGAATCTAGCGATGAATGTTTATATCTTCATCTGTGATATTTGTTTGCATCTTTATCCGTGATAAATGTTTGTATCTTTGTCAGGTGCAAAATTCTCTTTTTATACAGAACATACCCAACTAGTTAAAACCCTCACTCGAAATACATAAGGTTATAATGATATCTCTTTATAACAATATTCTTACTTATCTGGCATTCAGAATAGTAATAACAAACTTATACTTGGGTTCGAGGAACCTAACGATGAATTTGGTCATTTTACATTAATTAGTCTTGTCTCAAATGCTACAGTACTCACAAATGTTATTTATCATCCTCATTCTGATAATTAGTTCATTATCAATACTGTATTAACATTTTACTATTTATCGAAAGTTCAGAGTTTTGGCATAACATGATTAGCCCATATTACCAATACCCTCACTCAGATTTATAGTTCTTTAACAAGTCTAAGTTATATCAAAGTAAAAACAAAACAATATTTTCATGATAATAATTAATATCATTTATATAAGATTCGGTTACATGATTTTCTTGTTCGTATTATAACAATCATTATGACTTTATACAGATACAAGTAAATAAAATTTGAAACCTAATCTATGCTTCTTCTTTACGTTCATGAACTCTTTATCATTCTTCTTTACCTGCAAATAAAGTTTTATTCGTAAGAATGAACACGATGGCTCAACAAGTCTAACTAATAACACATAAACAGTTTATTCTTTCATATAAACTTTAACATGTTTTGACTTGACATATCTCTCAATTCAATATCACAAATAAATTTTATTTCAACAATTTATATCACATTATCACATAAAGAGTATAAAACATGTATATAACTTGTAAACATAATGCTTAAGAGTTAGAAAACTTGTAAACATCAGTTGAAGGCTTCATACACATAACAAATAAGAGATAGAATACTTATACAAAATAATTTGGACAAGGTTTAGAAGACTTGCAGCAAACGACAAAAATTGTCAGGGTTATAAGGGCCAGATTAGTGGCAGCTCAAGATAGGCAAAAGAAGTACGCTGACCTACACCGACAGAACAGAGACTTCGAGGTTGACAGTTTTGTATTCCTGAAGGTATCTCCCTAGAAGGGAAAAATAAGATTCGGCAAAAAAGAAAAACTTAGTCTAAGGTTCATAGGACCCTTTAAGATTTTAAAGAGAGTCAGTGAGGTAGCATATGAGATAGCATTACCTCTTGAGCTGAAGCATATTCACAACGTGTTTTATGTTTCATTATTACGACCATACAATCCCGACTATAAGCATGTAATATCCTACGAACCGATACAATTGGAAAAGGGCCTGACTTATGAAGAGATCCATGTGCAGATCATCGATAAGAAATAACAAACACTACTAAATAAGGTCATACCTTTTATTAAGGTAGTGTAGAGGAATCACAACGCCGAAGAGACTACATGAGAACTAGAGGATTGAATGAGGAAGGATTACCCCCACCTTTTTGTGTAGCCTTGTATCGATTTCGGGGATGAAATCTTTATAAGGGGTGAGAATGTAATGACCAAGACTTATGTAAGGAATGGTATATTAATAAAATGAGGAATTATTTGAAATTTATGTGCACTTATGTGTGCATGTGTAATTAAGTGATAGAAAGAGTATAAGGTTAGTTAATTCAATGAATTTTAATTAATTATGAATTAAAGGAAGAGGTAAAGAATGAATAATCCAATTACGAAATTATGCGACAAGCTTAAGTCATAAATTAACTAAGTTTGGAATGATTAAGCTTTGTGTAGTAAGATGAAATGATAAGATGATTAATCATGATAATGAATTAATTTTGTATTGAATTAATTCGAGAAATGAGGATTGATATAGATCCAAAATGAGAATTTAATGATTTATGATGTAGGTTATGGGTTTGAAATAATGGGGCCCATGTATGTTATGTATGAGTCCAAGTGAGAAATTAAATTAGATTAGCCCAATATGCACATATATGTGTATAATTATGTGAGGATTATTTTGGCCCAAACCTTTAATTAATGTAAGACTTGTAGAGAATTTGTAAGTGGCCCAATTTGTAGCCCAAGCAATAGTTCAAATGATGGCCCAAAGTGGGAAAATGAAAGTCCAAGGATTGAGCCAATTTTTAAGTATAATTCTAGAATGCTATATATATATATATATATATATATATATATATATATAACCCCCCCCCCCCCCCCCCCCATTGGACCTTGTGTTGGTCAATTTTTTGGAGTTTTATGAATTGAAGTCTTGTGTGGTCAAATTTTAGATTAATGTGTAATATTTTTAATTCCTTAAGCTTTGCATTTTTGGACATTGTAAAAGTAGCCCACATTTCTCCTAATTTTAGGATCAATCTTGACTTTGATTAATTAGCTTAACAGACCAATGTTGGATGATGTGAGGAGCTAAGCATAATTAAGAATGCTCTATAAATAGGGGACCTCACTAACATTTTAGAAAGGTTGAAATTTTTTCTAAGTGTTGGTGACATCTAAGGAAGATAGGAAAGAAATAGAGAGAAAAAGATAAAGTGAGGGGAGGCTCTTGCCAAGTAGAAGTAGCAAGGAAGAAGGAGTCATAGTAGAGGCTCTCTCAAGGTGAAGGCATCAAGAAGGTATATCCCTCTCTAACCTAATCCTTTACCTTTTGTTAGTATATTTAGTTATATGATGGATATACCATGCTTAGTTGTGGGAGTTGATGTTGTGTTTGAGAACTGTGGTAGGTTCCGGAGGTACAAGCGTGGATTTGAATGGAAGTTATGTGCTTAAAATATGTTTTGATATGTAAAACAATATGCTAAGATTTTTGAAAACCCTAAGTATTAGACATGACCTTGGTGACGATGCTTTATGTAAAACATGTAGATCTTGAAGATCTAGGACTTGACTATAATAGATCTATGAGTTACAAAATCGACCTAAGAGGAATTAACAAAATCAGAGCTAAAATAAATTCATAGTGATTTTTCTTGTAAAACATGTTAAAATGAAACCCTAGCTTGATTGAGCCAAAATTTTAGCTAATAAATATTTTTGAAAAAATAATTAAAATTTTGAATATTATAAATATATGAGTTTACTAAGCAATGAACTTGGTTTGTGTGACACCCTCAAATCCGAGTATTGGCAACCTCAAGTTCGGTACTCATGATCCATCATAAACATAACATCTAATTACCCATTCATACGCGAAATTATAGCTATTACATTAACTTAACCATTCTTACATGATCTTAGGTTTGTCTAACCTTAATATAAAACATAATTTTTA
Organism: Hedera helix; assembly: GCA_947179155.2. Classification (NCBI taxonomy): domain Eukaryota; kingdom Viridiplantae; phylum Streptophyta; class Magnoliopsida; order Apiales; family Araliaceae; genus Hedera; species Hedera helix. The sequence goes on along the minus strand of OX359270.1, from coordinate 15,008,215 downwards.
AAAGATTACAATATAAAGTAATTAATGGACATAAATATAATCTACCCTTGAGCTTTGTCATTTCCTTTATCTTTCTTACTTCCTTATGAAGCCTCAAGCTTAGCTACAATTATAAATATAAGAAAAGATGAGCAACTAATTTACTCAGCAAGTTTAAAACATACATTAACAATTTGTTATCAATAAATAAAAGATAAGTTTCTCAACGCCTTTAACAGTTGAACAATAATTAAAAAGTAAATGAATAATAATATTCTAATCAACAACGATAGATCACTAGCCACGAAATCATGCAAAACAGGTCACACGCCCAGGCGGTTTCCTTCCTGCCCAACACAGCCACGAGTTCTCTAGTTTTTTTGAAAATTCAACATTTCATGATTTTCAAGCCATCTTTGAAAAATCGCAACTTAATTACTATGACTCTGATTGACAACAAATTTGGACAGGTTATAGGACTTACATCCGAGTATTTATTCAAAAATCAAACGGTTATAAACATTTCATTTACACATGTAAACAAGGAAATGAACTAGCATGTTCAACACCGAAATTCACAGTTGGTTAGTTTGGTTCAAAATCATTTTAAACATCCATTGTGTTTCTTTTTGTTATGATCCTCTTGGAAACTTCATAAACTCTTTAGGGTATATGTTTTATAACTAATAGATAACCAAAAAACATAACACATCTCAACATGTTTCATTTAAAATCATGAAGGGAATTTGGATTATTTTTTTAGTTTAACAAAGCTTGGTTCTCTTTAGGATAGTATGCAAGAACTATTATTAGATCACATTGACCACACTACCGCATTAAAATTGTAACGACCCCGAAATTCGACCCACTTTATTACCTTAGATTTCATATTTATTAAACGTTATTTCCTTAACGTTCGAATTTTGGTTCGTTAATAATCTTTAATTACCTTATATAAACCCTTAATTGATCCATTATCTGATTTTAAAATCATCAATTACCAAATTTTTGGTATAAATTTTTCTTTTTCTCCATTCAATCCATTCATTGTATTAAAATATTTGGATATTTAAAATCCTTACATTTTGGATCCTAGTCCCTGGATCGTAACCTTTACTTTTTCTTTCTATCATCATTATCGTAAAACTTAATAAAACTCAACAATCAAATTCAATGTTGTTTATATCCATTCGATATTCTTTGTTTTATAATTCATAACTAGCTATATAATAGTTTGTATCATTATAATCATCTCGAATAATTATGGTACACAACTTTAACTTTTATCATATCCAAATTCAACATATATGTGCATACAACACATCACAGTAAAATTTACAAATTTCTCACATTTAATCATAATGTTGAAAATATAGCAATTACATTTCCAACCTTCTAAGTAATTCATTTCTATCGTATTTGATATTCTTGAAAGTTATTTCTTTCCTGCAAAATATTTATTAAGCAAGTAATGAGCACATCGGCTCAGCAAGTTCAACAGTTTATACTTCACGTAGCACATACCTTATCATGCTTGGTGTGTGTGTCATACATTACGTGTTGTGCTTCTACTATAGTAATATATCTCATATCATTACACAAAGTACACATAATTGTCACATTATTTACAAATCACATAACACATAATTTATATGCAGTTAACAAATATTATCATATCATAACAGTCAACATTCAACATTTAAGGACTGAATAACTTGTCTGTCGTCCAAATATTTAAATTGATAGCTCAAACCCTTAACTCGGTCAACCTATGATCATAAAATAATCAAATAATAATTATTTATCCTTTCATGATATTAATTTAATTAATTAATATCATCTATAACGTAATTAACCTTATCCAACGTAATCTCGTTCCTTCCCTATATTAATTTAACTTAATATTAACACCTTCAATACGGGCAACCCGGCTTATCGGATAAATTTTAGCACATTCAGTTGTCCGGATTTTCATTTATTCACTTTCTACCCTTTAAACTTAATGGATTAATATTTAAATATTAATCCCCAATATTTAATATTTTTACAAAAATATTAAATTAAATTCCCAAACATCATTTCTGTATTTCTAGTATTTTTTTATAATTTTTAAACAATTTTTAAATATTTATTTCAATTAAAAATCATTTTTGGGGGCATTTTGGTAATTTTCGCGCCCTTAGAGACATAACCGGAATTTCCCTGAAAGTCCAGGGGCATTTTCGTCATTACCGCACTTCTAAGACTCATTCGGTATTTCTGTTAAAGGTCAGGGGCATATCCGTAAATTCCATGCGTCAAGGGACACGGTCGGTATTTTTCGGAAAGGCCAGGGGCATAACGGTAACTTCCGGCGTTGCCGTCGGCCGCGCATGGCGCGCGGCCCCCTGCCGAAGCCAAACGACGTCGTTTAGCTTCTGCTTCTGGAAAATTCTTCCGCGCATGGCGTGGCCCGTCCCTCCCGGCTCCAAAACAACGTCGTTTTGGTCCAATTCCGAAAGATTTCGTCCGCGCAATGCGCGGATCTCTCTTTTTTTTCTCCTTCCAGATTTTCTTCCGGCAGTAAATAATTAGCACAAAATACATCATTTTTTAACAGAATTTCCACCACAAAATTGCTCCAAACATTATATAATTCATAGATATGCATCCTAAAATTATTTAGAATAATTATTCTAATTATTTACAATTTTTCATAAAAGTATTTTATTACATAATTTCCAAATAATTCAAATGATAATAACTTTTTACCTTCCAAGCTTGAGATTTCTTCCTCTTGATGACACCAAAATATCCTTCTTAGTAGTTATGATAGTTTCCGGTTGGCATGGTGGTGGACTTCTCAGTTAGTGGTGAAGGTGGCGGGTGAAGAAGGAAAATAGAGTGTTTGTTTGCTCTCTTTCTTTTTCTTTTTATTCCTTTCCCTCTTTTACATGCATATATATAATACATATGTGTATAAATTATTTTTAACATTAACACCAAGTCCACCACCTCTCTATCTTCCGGAAAATTCTAAAAAGCCACAACGCATGCAAAAAAATTAAATATTTACTACATTACGTAATTATTTCGTGTAATAAATATTTTATGTAATATACATAAAATATTTATTTTAATTCACTAAAAATCATAACATGATTTATGAGTAATATTAACACCTTTTTCGGTATTTTACCTTACAAATTTTGTACACGCATAAGGACATGCATGTAATTATATGAGGTAATTTATAACTCCAAAATTCATAAAATAATTCATATGACATATAAAAATTATTTTTCATAATTTTTCACTCCGTTACTTGGACAACATGTTACATTAACATGTTCACGTTTCTAAAATATTATTTTTCATAAAAGTCATAATAATTCCATTATACATAAATATAATTTTTAATAACTTAAAACATTCCTTTTTCTTATTTATTATTCAATTTCTTTAATATTAACATTAACTTTCCTTATATAAATTATATAATTTAATATTATATAATTACATTATTCATTTTTAAATAATTTCCATTTTAGACAAAATACAACTTATAAAATTTTCTTCCATGCTTAATTAATTTAATTCTCTTATATAAATTATATAATTTTCCTTATATAATTTATATAATTATAATTTCCTTTATACATCACATTAATTTTCTTATATAAATTATATAATTTATTATTATATAATTACATTTCTTCTCAATCAAATTCTAAATTTCCACCATAATTCTTAATTAAATCTAAAAATCAATAATTATAATTTTATTAACTTCCTCATTCGTTTTTCATTTAAAATTGGATTAATTTTATTATTAATCCCTTAATTTTCATAATTAATAACATTTATAATTATCACTTAAACATAACACCCATATATATAAAAATGTATATATATAAATATATACATATTTAATTAATGTCTTTCACATTATCACATAACCTTATTTAAAATCATAATTTCTGCATTTCCATAATAATTTTATTGCCTTTACAAGAAATTTCTCTTATTCTTCATAAATTGTTTTTAAACAATTTATTTACTTTTCAATTATTTTAAATTAACACAATTCGTCATGATCTCTGTACAGATTTAATTTACTAATTAAATCTTATCACATACCTAAAAAATAATAATTAATTTAATAACCTTGATAATTTTATCAATTAAATTCTCATTTAATATTATTAATAAAATCCTGAAAATTCGAATCCTCACAAAAATGACAAACATAAATAATGAACATCTACTAGGATATGCACATAAGGAACTATGAACTTGAAGGAATAAGTTCTTTTATACCTTTGTTAGCCTAAATTAATTTGTTGATGCTTTCAGAAATTCCTCTTTTTCTTCCCTGCTCTGTCGATGCACACTCTCTCCTCTCTATATGGGACTTTATCAAAAGTAAGGTGAATGTTTGGTTCAATAATAAAGCTGAGTATTATAGTTGTATTTCCCTTGTTCCATTGGTTAAAGACTTTCGGTCTGCCCCTTATATCGCCTCCTAGAGCTGCCTATTTGACTCCCATCATAACCCCTAGAAAGTCACCAGTACTAACACCACACCGTTTCTTACAATCTGGTTCCTGGTTTTCTATTAACCAGTCGCCCACTTGAGTTCCATAATGACAGTCACAGTTGCTCTACTGAACCACCCCTTGGAATCTTTGATTTGGGTTAATTAACTCAAGAATTGGGCTACTACAAGACATACGTGAAGTATCGCAATTGAAGTAATCTAAATTCCACTTTGGGCCTCCAAATTTTGGAATAAGGTTAAGCAATTCAGTAAGGGTTTGGGCTAAGAAATAATACATATAGTTGCCTTTTATTTCATATAACCAAACCAGTATTGGGCTTAATTTTTCTATTAATAGTACACCCAACTTGCCTATTAAATTTAATTATCTCTTAATCCATAACCCAAAGTGTTAATTATTTCTCTTGGGTCTATTATTGAACATTATCCCCACATTAATTAAATTTATTATATTTAATTAATAAATACAATACATTAATTAAACTTATTATTTAATTAAATAATGTATGATCCTTGCCTTTAAAAAAATCCATAGTTAAGTTATTAATTAAATAACTCAAATTTAATTAGTCACTCATGTAATTAAATAATTTAATTACAAATTATTTTCAATTAATTGCATGTTGGCTTTCCTTTTCATTCGAAAAAAAAATGTATATTCCTATCTCATCACATAAAAATTAAACTCACATAATTTCATTTAATTAAAATAAAATATTACATAAATTTATTGGTCATTACATTCCCCCCCCCCCCCCCCCCTAAAAGGATTTTTTCTCCGGAATCACAAATACAAGGTCATTCGAAAAGTTAGGAAAAATTCTTCTTCATCTTTTCCTCAAGTTCTCACGTAGCTTTTTCAACGTTATTTTACTCTAAACTACATTTATAGAATGTATTACTTTATTTCTTAAAATTTGTTCTCTACTATCAATGATCTGGACATGTACTTCTTCATAAGTCAAATCCTTCTTTACTTGTATCGGCTTGTACGCGATCACATGCTTATAATCTGGTTTGTATGGCCGTAAAACTGACATATAAAACACGTTGCAAATATGTTTCAGTTCAAAAGGTAAAGCCCCCTCGTACACCACTTCACTGACTCTTTTCTAAACCTCGAAACGTTTTATAAACCTAGGGCTCAATTTTTCACTCTTCCCAAATATTATCTTCCCTTTTCAGGGAGACACTTTCAAAAATACAAAACTTCCTACTTCAAAGTCTTTGCGCTGACAATGCAAATATGCATACATCTTATGTCTATCTTACGCTGCTACAAGTCTGGTCCTTATTATTTTAAACACCTCTGCTGTTTGTTGTACTAGTTTTGGTCCTAACAATTGACGCTCTCTCACCTCATCCCAACATAGAGGTGTCATGCACTTCCTTTCGTACAAAACTTCATAAGGTGGCATACCTATACTTGCATGGTAACTGTTATTATATGAAAACTCAACCAAAGGCAAATGGTCGTCCCAATTTCTCTTGAAGTCCATCATGTATGCACGCAACATATCCTCCAATGTTTGAATAGTCCTTTCGCTTGAGGATGGTATGTTGTACTCAATCCCAATTGTGTTCCCATTCGTTCTTGAAAACTTCCCCAAAAAATTGAGGTAAATCTAAGGCCTCAATCTCACACAATTGACACTGGAACTCCATATCTTGACACAATTTTCTTGACATATAGTTTGTCCAATTGGTCTGAATTATATCTGATCTTGATCGAAAACAAAGTGCATTGACTTAGTTAAACGATCTACTATCACTCATATCGCATCAAATCCTTTCAGAGTAACTGGAAGTTCAATCATAAAATCCATCATGATGTGCTCATATTTCCATTCGGGTATTTCTAAGGGTTATAATAGACCACTCGGTCTATGATGTTTTGTCTTAACTTTCTGACAAGTTAGGCATCTGCTCACACATTTTGCCACTTCTCGTTTCATATTTGGCCACCAAAAATGATGTCGTAGGTCTTGGTACATCTTCAAACTATGCGCTTCTTGCAAACTTTTCTCCTTCAATTTAGGTACTGACGGTACGGTACCCACACTCTTTCTTCAAATCTAAGGATTTCATCCTTATCCATCTAGTATTTAAGTTCCTCTCCTCCAGCTATTCTCTTCCGTATTTTCTCACATTCGTTGTCTTTTTCTTGTACTTATTTTATTCTGTCCAATAGCATCGGTCGAACCTCCATTGCAAATATCATCTCTTTCGATTCTTTCGTAACTTTGATCCCCAATTCTAACCTTGCCATCTCTTAGACTAATTCATCTTGAACCGTCAACATCAATAACTTTTCTCTACCTTTTTTGCTCAATGCATTAGCCACTATGTTGGCCTTTCCCGGATGACACGGAATCTCGCAATCGTAATATTTAATTAATTTCAACCATCTTCTTTGCCTCATGTTAAACTCCTTCTGTGTGAAAATATATTTCAGACTTTTATGATCTATATATATCTCACACTTCTCTTCATAGAGGTAATGTCTCTAAAATTTTAATATAAAAACCAACCCCGCTAATTCTAAATCATGCATCAAGTAGTTCTTCTCTTAATCTTTCAGTCGAGGTGATGCATACGCAATGACCTTGTTGTTCTGCATAAGCACACAACCTAGTCCTTTATGTGATTCATCACTAAATACTACAAATCCTCCTTTACTATCTGGCAAGGATAGCAAAGGTGCTTGGCTCAACCTCTTTTTTCAACTCCCTGAAGCTCTCCTTGCATTTATTTGTCCAAAGGAACTTTATATTCTTCATGGTTAAATTGGTCAACGAAGTTGCGATCTTCGAAAAATCCTTAATAAATCTCCAATAGTAACCCGCTAATCCTAAGAAACTCCTTACCTCCATTGGCATCTTCAGTTGTTCCTAATTAATCACCACTTCTACCTTTGTTGGATCCATAAATATTACATCTTTATTGATAACACGTCCTAGAAACTAAACTCTTTACAACCAGAATTCACATTTTAAAAAAATTGCGAATAATTTCTCATTTCTTAGTGTTTCCAATACTATTCTCAGATGTTCTGTAAGCTTTTCCTTAGTCTTAGAGTAAATAAAAATATTGTCAATGAAAATCACTACAAACTTGTCCAAATACTATTTGAATACCCGATTCATCATATCCATAAACGCGGCTGGTGCGTTTGTCAACCCAAACGGCATCACTAGAAATTCGTAATGATCGTAACGAGTCCTAAATGTTGTCTTTGGCACATCCTCTTTTCTCACCTTCAACTGATGATAACCAGTTCTTAAGTCTATCTTGGAGAAATACCTTGCTCCCTTCAACTGATTAAACAAATCATCTATTCTTGGGAACGGATACTTATTCTTGATGGTAACTTTGTTCAGCTCTCTATAGTTGATACAAAGCCTCATCGATCCATCCTTGTTCCTAACAAATAGCATTGGTGCCCCCCATAAAGACTCGTTTGGCTGAATGTATTTTTTATCTAACAATTCTTGTAATTGAACCATTAACTCCTTCATCTCTACAGGCGCCATACGATAAGGATCCTTCGATATCGGTGTCATTCCCGATACTAGATCTATAACAAACTCAATCTCCCGGTCTTGCAGTAGACCTGATAGTTCTTCCGAAAAAACATATTTACTATAGGTATCTGCCTATTTCTTTCACCTCACAACCTTTTCTCAACAACTTCTTAGTTTGCATCATCGTCATACTACATGATTGTCTCAACGATTTGCTACCATAAAACACTACTTTTGACTTCTTTGGAGTTAATAGGTTTACACACTTCTTCTGACAGCCTATAACTGCACCATGGTCTAATGGCCAATCTATTCCTAAGATCACATCAAATTCTCATAGCCTTATAAGAATTAAATCCACTGACATTTTGTGCCCTTTTATATCCACACAACAGTTTCTATGCACAAACTTAATAGGAATTACTTCCTTGTTCGCTATTTCTATATTCAATGGATATTCAAGTTTCTCTTGGGGTAATTCTAATCTTTGCACAAATTCAGTAAATATGAAAGAACAAGTAACACCCAAATCGAACAATACATATGCATTAATATCGTTGACTGAGATGATACCTAACATCACCTCTTTGGACGTCATCGTATCCTGAATCGTCATGTTGAATGTCCTCGTTGTTGGTCGGTTAAGCTGTGTTGGTCCTCCAATGGTCAGTTTACTATTGCTTCACTTTCCATCTCCTCCTCTAGATCCTTTCTTCGGATAATTCTTGACTAGGTGATCCGTAGTAATGAATATGAAACATCATTGGCTCTTCCTCGACTTGGGACAGTTCTCTTCTTGCCCACAATTATAACAGACGTTCTTCCCCTTCATGTAAACACCTTGATGGCACTTGTCGCAATTTCCACATGTTGTACTCTTCTTCTTTCCATCCTTTTGACTATTTCCATGAGCTAACTTCATTCACCCTTTTTGGTGTATGGTCCATCCTAGTTCTATATTGTTGTGAATTGGCCGCCATGTTCGGAATTAAATTCTTTGCAGCCTCTGGAGTCTGATCTACTAACGTTCCTCCACTCGCAGCATCGATCATACTCTTATCCATCAATAATAATCCTTCATAAAAATACTGGATTAGGCGTTGATCGTCAATTTGGTGTGGTGAACAACTCAAGCACAACTTTTTGAATCTTTTTCAATACTCGTAAAGAGTTTCTACACTGAACTGTCTGATGATGCATATCTAATTTCTAATGTTAGCGACTCTTAAAGTAGGAAAATACTTCTTCAATAATAGTATTTTCATGTCATTCCACAATTGTATTGAACCGGAAAAAAAATACTATAACTAATCATTTGCTAAGTTTGTTAAAGAGAATGGGAACGCTCGAAGCTTGATGTGTTCTTCGGTTACTCCTTGTAACTTCATAGGGGAACACACCACATGAAACTTCTTTATATGCTTGTATGAATCTTCACTTGTGAGACCATGAAAATTAGGCAAAAGATGAATTAATCCAGATTTAAGATCAAAAGCAACATCTAAAGTAGGATAATCGATACACAGTTGTTGTTGATGCAAATTAGGAGTAGCCAACTCCTTTAAGATCTTATTATTTTGAGTCGCCATCTGTTCTTCTGAATCACTAGACGAACTATTTGACAGCAATTTAAGTGATATGTTAAGGCCCGGTGATGGAACAAAAGTGTCTTCTAAATTCATAATTGGTCCTTCTGCCTTGACGAGTCTCTTTCTGTAACCGTTTTACAGTTTTCTCAATCTCTAAATCAAAAGTTAACTTACCTGATTGAGAGGATCGAGTCATAAACTAAAAAGAAACGAAGAATAAATAAAAACAAATAAGTAGTCCCCGACAACGACGTCAAAATTTGGAAGGCTGTCGTTAACACTCCAAAATTAATCCTTACTTTAACTCTATGAACATAAAATTCAGTATAGTGATAAGCAATGGTCGATCTCACAGAGAGCGAAATTATTTTCATTCTATTCTATTATTTATAGCAATAATTAAAAGCAAGTAATAAAGAATGGGGGTTTAAATTAATTATCATTAAATAATAACAGAAGTAAATTAATAAGATTAACTAATGAATTAAAAGATTCAGTTCTTCAGTTTAATCTTACCCTTACAATTAATAATTTAATCAATCATAATATATTTATATCACATTCCATGAAACTAATAACCCTAAGCAACAATAAGTGTTGCTACTTGAAATTTTTCTTAATTTTAATTTAACAAAACAAGCTCTTCATAAGATTTTATCCATTATACAACTTAGAATAAGCTCTCTAAATTTAATATAACGGAAGCATTAATCACAAGAAAATTAGATTATTTTAAGCAATAATCTCATAAGTTTGGAATGTTTAACTTACATCGTGATAACCATAGCAATGAACAAAAGCTTGACCGCAATCATCTATCATTATTCACTACCAACGATTAGAAACAATATTAATTACACATAATATAATTCTTAAATCTAGCAATTGATAATAATTCAATCAATTTAACGAGCTATAATCAAACCAATCAAATTGAATATCAAATAAGCAATTAAAACATATTATCACGAATAATTTCATATAAGGAAGAATAAATAATATTATTGAATTGATTAATCATTAACTGCAATCCGGTTTAAAATCCCCAATAATTGAATTGAAGAATCTAGCCTAACATGTTATGAATAGTAATCTCTATGAATGAATGAATTTAAAGTATCCTCTAATTATATCTAACATCCTCTATTTATAGTTACATAAACAAACCCTAGCTTAGAAGAAATTAGAATACAATTAGGAATCAAAATAACTCCAAAACTCTTCTCACATCTGGCTTTTTTCATGCTTCCTGAAAAAGTTAACGCGCTTTTGACCAACTATCCTGCGCACGCAACTGCTTCGTCGAACCACACAGCTGCGCCACAACACACTGATTTTCATTCCAGGTACCCGCGCAACTGCACCAACTCCCCACACAGATGCCTCAGATGTCGAGCAGCTGCGCCACTTACCCACGCAGATGCACCATCAGCTATTGTTTTTAGCCATAATCGTTTAACACACCAACGCAGCTGCTTCATTTCCTCACGCAGCTATGCCACTTCCTTTCCGCGTATGGCGCGACTGACCTGCTATCCTACCTTAATAATAAATCTGCCATCAAGAGTTATTTAATTACTGTTTTGCCATTTTCGTTCTTTTTCCTATAAAATTAAATTAAAACAAATAATTAGTTTAATTAGGCACAACATAATTAACAGCTAAGCATTAAGGGATAAAAATATAATAAAATGCATTCCCATCAAGAGTTTTGAGGCAGATACCAGACAAAGCAATAGTAACTTTCAATGAATATATTTCAAGAGAAAAATCTATAAATAGATTTTGTCTTCAAACTTCAAAGCCAATGATTGAATCAAGCAGTCACATGAGATAAAGAAAAGCTTACAAGTCAAAGAGCTCAAAGCATACCCTACAATCCAAATGTCACTCTATGCTTTTTGAAAAGCCAATTTACGCGTTTGAGAAAATCGATAATCGCTACTAAGTCATTTGAAGAATAGTTTAACGCAACTTAGAAGCACCCCTGTAATATCCAAGATATTATGACATGTAAAAAATTAAAATAAATAAAATGTGTGTATTTTAGTTATTTAAATTAAGCAATTAATGTGAATTATGTAAATTAATTATGGATGTATATTTTTATTACGGTTATTAATTTAATGGTGTATGTTAATGAAAAGAGGATTAATATTGGAAATTAATCCTGAATTAAATTAAAAGTTAATGAGGTAATTAACGAAGTCAAAAATTATTGATCATGGATTAATTAATAATTATGAGGAATATTTGGAAATTATTAAGAGGGAAATTAATATAGAAATAAATAATATATTATATATATAAGGAAATAAAATTAAAGATGGAGGAAATTTGATAAATATATAATTTATATAAGAAAATTTATGAAGGAAAAGGTTAACAATTATATAAATTATACGAAATTATATTGTATAGTTTATATAAAATATATGAAATAGTAAAAAGGAATAATTAATCAATATGGATAATTCTTATTTTAATAAAATAATGTATGCGAAATAGAATTATTTCTATTTTTGTGGATTAAATAGGTAAAAAAAAAAAAAATTGTTATAATACATAATATATATATATATAATAATTAATTTATGTATATATTATGTAGTAATAGAAAATACATGTATATTTACGTAATGTATATGTATTAAAGTTGAAACATAGGAAAATTGATTTTATTAAGTTATGCAAATTATTTTATTAATTTTGGAAGTATAAAATACTTCATATAGTTACATGCATGTCCTTATGCGTGTACAAAATTTATCAAGTAATGTATATTAAAAATATGTGAATATTATTTATAAATTATTTTATGAATTTTGGTAAATTAAAATAAATATTTTATATATATTATATAAAATATTTATTACCCGAATTAATTGCGTAATGTATTAAAATGTACGCATGCATGGAAAATTTATCTCACCGACTTAACTTAACTTGGTGGAATCAAGAGGAAAGTTCTAATATAATTAAAGGATTGCAAGAAGTATCCATATATATATATATATATATACTAACATGATAGATAAACACAAAAATATACTTCCTTATCACCTTCCTTGTTCCGCCACCACCGTTCACCACCACCAACCACTAACGCCACCACTAACAGGAGAGAGAAAGAAATTCTCAGTCATCCGAGTGTCCGTAAAGCTTCAAAGGAAGGTATAAAATAAATTATTGAAATTATTTATGTGATTGTGTTGATAAATTAATTGTATAAAAAATTGGTAAATAATTATATAATTGTTCTATATAATTTTTAGAGGTGTATCTATGAATTTTGTGATGTTTGGGATAATTTTTTGGAGAAAATAATGATCAAAAATGGTAGAAAAACTGGTTTGGTTGGCTACTGTTAACGCAGGAGAGAGAAAAAAAAATTGGCCGTCCACGCATTGCGCGCGGCCAAATTTTTTTTTTCCGGAACCGGCCCATAAACGACGCCGTTTTGGGTAGAAAAGGCAGGTCACGCATTGCGCGGCGACCAGTTTTCCGGAGACGGGAAAAACAACGTCGTTTTGGCTGGACAGGGCTGAGGCGCGCAGCATGCGCGGCCGACCGTTTTTGCCAAATTACCATTTTGCCCCTGGTTCCGGGTTTCAGATTATTTACGAAAATGCCATTGGAAGTAAAATTAATTAAAATAAATGTTTAAAAATTAATAAAAATTATATAAAATTAGAAAAATGTATAAAAATGTTTTATAAATTAAATTTAACAATTTTCCAATTTTGAGGAATAATTCCAATTAATTATTAAATGTTTAATAATGGGAATTAAAAGAACATAATTAGAATTAATAATCAAATTAGGTTATAATTAATTATAAATACCCATATAGAACTGATGGGTAGAATAATTAGGTTTTGAGTGATATTAATTACATAAATTAATATTATGAGTTACTTAATTATTATTATTTGATTATGTTGTTAGTATTATAGGGTGTTCAAGAAAGGAAAATTTAGCTGTTAACTTAGTAAACGGATATCGAGGCAAGTTCCCAAACCCTAACTTTGAACCATTAATCATGTGTTAGATATTAAAATATTTATTGAGCTCTATTTTCTAAAGTTTCATCATTATTCCATTTTCTCGAATATTGATTTCAGTTGATGTTGTGGATTATTCAATTGAAAATCTCTTTTGTTACACACATTTATTCGTAAATGTTATACATCACAAAACATAATTGTTGGTCAGTGAATCAATAATTATGGGTCTAGACCATTTGTTCGGCTAGACTTTTGGTACAATTAAATTTTAAATTACTCTTTATTGATAAGTGTTGAGCCAACCCAAATTGTTTTGGTGCGGACTCTTAGAAACTGAGGTGAACAATCATGTTTCAAGGAATAAAGTTGTTGAATGTCTAAAATTTGAAATTCCGTTATATGCGGTAATATGATGTGCACAATCATAGGTACGAGAGGCTGATCACCTCGAGTACGGTCTTAAGGTCTTTATGACACATACAGGTTATCAATATTATTATTGACTAACCTATGTTCAATGATATTGTGACCCTCAGTATGATGTTCAATTATCATGTTTCAAAAGACAAATTCCTCAGTTACTTTCATTCATTTGAAATGGGTTCATGTTACGTTATTATTATAAATTCTCTTTCTCATATTGTTTGTTATGAAATTTATTATACTTGCTTAGCACTTCTGTTGCTCATTCTTGCTTAACTAATGTGACGCAGACAGAGATGTAAAACCTGAAAGTATAAATAAAAAGGACAAGCGCAAAGAAAAGATGGCGGATTGAAGAAATGATGAATGTCCCTCGCTAATAGTTTTAAATCTATTTTGTGGCGTTAGATGTGAAATATGTATTATAGTAATGTTGTATGTGTATAAAGGTTGATGACCCTGGGAATTAATTAGACATCTCTTGTATTATGTTGAACCTTAATGGGTGTAATATATAATGCTTTTGAATAGTGGTAAATGAAGTTAGAATATATGAATCGTGAGCACCAAATTCGGGGTTCAAGGAGCCTGAATTTGGGGGCGTCACAACCCCAAACTCAAACAACAGATAGATCTTAGTGATCTAAGAAAAGACGAGTTTAGGTGACTCACCTGATTCCGAAAGAATCAATTCTCTATATGAGGTTAAGATGAGTTTAGGTTTCTCGCCTGATTCTAAGGGAATCAATTCTCTGTGTGATGTTAAGACGAATTTAGATGTCTCGTCTGATTCCAAGGGAATCAGCTCTTTGTGTGAGATTAAGTCTAACTGACTTGTTGTAATTGATTTTGAGAGAATCGTGGTCTTAGTGACCTTATCCTATAGTAGATGATCCATGCTCAGAGAAGTGAAAGGGAGGATTATAAGTAGTTTAGACTCTGAACCTCTTAAAATTATTGTCTCTTTTATTACTTTATTTAACTGTTATATCAACAACAATAAACTATCATATCAAGTGTGATATCATCTGAGACTTTATTCCACATTCATTATCACTAAAGTCAAACCTGAGATCTATAATCAATCTTTAAGTGGTTTTATAAAACACAATATTCTGTTGTGCTTAACTGAATCAGATTAACTAATAATTATCGAGTAAATAATTTTAATATGAATTTTTAAAAAGATTTATTCAATTCCCCTTCTAGATATTTGTGCCATTTCAGAATAACACATTTAATTTGAACACAACCAATTCATCTTACCCATATATCATTAAAGAAGCCCATAAACTACATTCATCACAAGAAATATTTCAACAATTACATCATCTTCATTAACAAAAATTGCCCAAATATTACATTATCTCTAATCACAAAAGATGCCCACAAATCTAATTTCTACTATTACATAAATAGCCTAGAAAAATATAATTAAGGAATTTAATCATCTGTTGAGATGAACATGTAGTTAAAAATTAAAATACAAATTATAACCAAAAGACTTCATGCACACATTGTCCTAATTTTTCACTCTTTCAATTCATCTTTCAAATATTTGATTTCAACATCAACATTCTCTAATCTTCTAATTAACCCGGGTATTACCACCTTTAAGCACTCGCACATTGGAGGATCAACCTAAATGAAGAAATTATAACAAACATGCCCATCTTCACACCCACCTTAGATAACCAAAAAATCTTCTTCCGACTTTGTTTGAGCTTCTCCAAGCCATCTTCGTCATTGAATTCTTTATACAAAAGCATTTTTGATCCATGACACAAGTTTTCCCTCTTTCTCTTGGGCAAATTTGGTGGATTTATCTCCCAACCGAGCTGCATTATTTCTATTCCCAAATTAGGACTTTAATTAGTTGTTTAAGACGCATGAAGGAGAAGATGCGATAAAAATGACAAAAATACCTCCATAAAATTCTCACATGTGCGAGTCCCGATCTCTTTTGATTGGTCAACTCCAAATAGTGAGTTTGGTTCAGCGAAAATGAAGTTTGGGTATACTTAGATACGTTTTCTAGTTTGGGGAGCAAACCTCAACAATAGTGTAAAGTTTGGGATCAAAAG
Organism: Hedera helix; assembly: GCA_947179155.2. NCBI lineage: Eukaryota > Viridiplantae > Streptophyta > Magnoliopsida > Apiales > Araliaceae > Hedera > Hedera helix. The sequence goes on along the minus strand of OX359270.1, from coordinate 14,992,069 downwards.
TATTTTAATCTAGATAAAGGAAATTATATTCTAACCTGGTGATCTTTCCTCATCATCCAGCAAATACAAAGTACACACACTAACACATCAGTAACACGTGCACCAAGAAATTCTTCTATAATCACATTTTCACAAATTTATCTACAACTAAAAAAATTCAAATCTGATTGTGCATAATCAGATTTGAACCCAAACACATCGGATTTGACATAAAAAAAATTAATTTTAATTAATATAATGATAAATATTATAAACTGTATAAAAAGTAATACTTATTATAATTATTTCATAATTTTTAATAAGTCATTTTAATTTTGAATTTGACAAATATCTTAAATTAATTTTGAAAAGTCAATAATGACTATATATTTGGAAGGAAGGAAATAATTAACATAAGTTATGAGTATTATTTCAATTAGTGTATCTAATCAGCATAATATGATGAAAATTACACCTTTCGAGTCTTAGACCCCCGGAAGGCATCCATTGAGTTCAAACATTTTTCTATAACCTACTCAGCACTCATCCATCGAGTTCAAACATTGTTCCGCGACTAGTTATTAACGAGAGATCATTCCATGTCGGCTTGTTGAAGTCCAAATCCGGGGTCTCAAGTTGGCTTGCCGCTTGCGCGCTCAATTAGTAAAGTTCTTTTTATGTACAAAAGGGCTGCCTAGTACTGCTGCTTAATGAATTTGTATGATCAATCCTAATACCGCTACTTTTAGTACTGTCGCCGCTACTACAATAAATGATGATCGGTGGTCCATTGATTATATTACTTGACATTAATACATCAAATTAAATAAAATTATACGATCAATTCATCATATTATATATTTACCACATAGTTAAGCAAGTACATAGCAATCAAAAAGGCATAAAGAAATAAAAATATCAAGACCCTCATAGCTTAATAGTAAAATAACTACTCATAAAACTTTAGGTGCATAAAATTTTAGGATCCAATCTTGGCAAAGTCAATATTGTTAAAATTCTGCTCAAATTACCACACCAAAAAAAAAAAAAAAAAAAAAGACAAATAAAATTGTAAGATATATTATTTCCCTTAAATTTGTTCATAAGCAATTCTAAACTTTTAACTGGTGGTGTTTATCAACTTAATTTTTTTTAAATCAAGTACAGTCACCAATCAACTTATATATTTTTTCCCTTGTAACTAAAAACAAAACAAAAAAACACAAGCTTTGAAAAACCACTCAAATGAATTTTTCCCTTCCTATTATTAATCTCCATTTAAACTATCACCAATATATAGGTAGGCCAAAGCATAGCAACTATGAAATATCAGCCATTAGCGTTTTGAGGAAACAAATTCCCATCTGTAATTGCCAAAAAAGTTTCTACTTAAAAGCCTTGGAATACTTCTTCCCATGAATAACAACGTAATCTCTCAATATATCAACTAGGGGTGCACATAAAATAAAATTAAAAATTAAAAAATCAACCGAACCAAACTATTACTACTTCAAACCGAAAAATATAAAATCAAAAAAATCGAATATTATAAAACTGAAAAACCGAGATTAGTTCGGCCGATTTGGTTTGGCTTCTCAAAAAATCGAAACCGACCGAACAATTTAAAATTATAATATAATTTATATATTTTTCTAATAAATATTTATTTTATATAATTATATATTTATTATATGCTTTTATTGTGACGAATTTGTAAAACTTCTCGTCCTATTTTTCCAAATTTAGAAAAGTTCCATCTTAATTAATAGTTATTGAATTAGTAATTTATTAATTATTATAAAAAATTGACAATTTAATGAATATCAAATTATCAATTACGGAACCAAATAAACCGACCTATTTAACCGATAACCGATTACGATGTAAAAATTTAAACAGTTTTGATTTTTAATTTTTTATAACCAAATTAAATGATTTGATTTTTTTTTCTTTCTAAAAAACCGACCAAACCGACCGTGTACACCCCTAATATTAACCGGTGAATAACAACGTAATCTCTCAATATATGAAGGAAGAATGGTAGAAACAGATCCCATTCCACCACCTTCGCCCTTCGAATGAAATTCAAGGGAATGGAATTCCATCAAAATGGTTTATTCCTGCAGAACGATCAACCAAACACTGTTTTTTCCATTCCATTGAATAGACCATTTCATTCCAGCCCTCAATCTTTCAATCTAAACGCAGCGTTAAAGACTTTAATTTCCATTGAACCATGCAGATGACCTAAAATTTCCAAGTAAGAGATTCATAAAAGTTCTTCACAATGTGCATACAGCCACCTGGAATAGTAAAAATCAAATAATAGTAATCTCAAAGACAGAAGACAACATCTAAGATCACCAGATACAATCAGAACAAACAAACATTAAAATCTAATGTTCTATCAGTCTCGACTAATAAGAACATTATCAAAAATCTCAACGTTGAGCACCATACATCTGACTGGCATCGTACGGAGGATAACCAGGCTGGGGTGATAAACTTTTCCCATAACCCGCTGGCACAGTTGCATAACCACCTGATTGTGGGATTGTTTGATCATAGCCTTGCTGGGTTGGAGCAACTTGAGAATAAGCAGGCTGCCCAGTGGTTGGTGCACCATAAGCCGCACCAGGACCGGCATAATAAGCGGGATCAGCAGTCCCTTGATACCCATAAGCTGCATTGTTTGGGGCTGCCTGTTCGGTATAAACTGGTTGTGAAGCTGGATACTGAGCATAACCAGGAGCCTGCTGTCCACCAGGCTGTCCATATCCAGACACAGGCTGGCCACCTTGCTGAGGATAACCAGGTGCAGATGCCGTGGCGGGTGCTGGATGATTGTATCCATCAGCAAAAGGTGCAGAACCATATGGAGGATAATTTTGCTGCGTTTGTCCACTAGAGCTGTAAGGGTATGGTTGAGCTAATGTAGGCTGACCAAAAGATTGTGTTGATGAAATAGGAGCTTGATATGGCATATCTCCAGATTGAGTAGCCCTAGGCTGGCCATAAGGTTGGGCAGGAGGCCCTTGAGGTGGCATGCCATATGATGGTGGCTTTCCATAATGCTCTGGCAGACCATAGCCTGGTTGTGTAGTACCTTGAGGGTAAGCAGACTGCTGCATACCATTCCCGCCATATGGATGCTGTATGGCAACTTGGTTTTCATATTTTGTTTCATTGTACCCCTGACCCTGGCTCTGTGCAGGTGGAGCAGTCTGGGAATAAGGAGCTGGATGTCCATAATCAGGACCTTGTGGCTGCCCATAACTATAATTTGCCTGCGAAGGTGGACCCATTGCAGGTGAAGGACCTGGAGCATGAGTATGATTAGAGGCATTGGCTGCATGGCCACCTTGCTTACCATAGTAATCATAACCACCATGTGGAGGAGGCCCCTGCGTTGCTGTCAGAGGCCTTTGCTCCCAACCGAAATTGCTTCTTGGAGCCAGTTGTTGTGGAGGATAATTACCGTATGCCTGTGGTGCATATTGTGGATTCTGAGATTGGTAGGATCCTCGTTGTTGATAGTCATAGCCAGTTTGATGTGCAGGGTGAGGACCTCGGGAGCCCCATTGAGAAGCAGCATTCCCACGAGGCTGAAAAGCTTTCTGATTATAACCACTAGAAATAGGCGACGACCTTACAGGCTAACCAAATCAAAACATGAAAGAAGACTTAAGTTCGCAACATTTTAATCAAATTCATTCACGAGGAAGATAGTTAATATCAATTTAAAGTACAAGGAAAAAAAGGGCAGTTCCAGGTAACTAAATCTTCTGATCAAACAAATGACAGGTGCACGGATGTCATCTTTGCTATGAAACAGCAGTAAAATAACAATGGGAAGTCAAACTGGCTAGATAAACCAAACACAATCAAATGAAAGAGGAGGAATAAGCAAAGGGATGAAATCAATCAATATATAACTATTAAACATTGCAGAAATACTCAAATGATATGATATCATGCAGCTACATGGCAATATGTCCATGACTTCAAAAAGAAGAGGGAAAAACTACCATAAAAGGTGTTGTCTTTCTTTAGAACATTAATCACAACAACATAATTAAAAACTAGACTACATATATCACTCTCTCCATTCCACAATAAATAATGCAGGCTCACATTACAATGCTACATCTCACTTTCCCAGCCACACCCGGAAAGAGGGGAAGAAAATATATGATTCCACAACGTGAGCAGAGATCTAAAAATTTCAGGCCAGGCATGAGCAAGCCCTCTCACTTTCCATCAGCTTTTACATAAAATTCTAAATCACCCAAATTTCCGGTTCAAGAACAAGGCTTATGCTTCCCTTGGGCACACACCAATAACTGGGCCATTTCTGGATAACATTATCAAATTTGCTTTGATTTTCTCAAAATTGCATTTTCTATTATCACAAAATGTTTCTGAAAAGCACCAGATTTTCTGTGGTTTACTAGACTGAGATAAGCCTTAAATTATTAGAAAATATACTAAAGTTTACCGTAATATATATTATTCTGCAGTACAGATATAAATAAATTACTTTATCCTTTTTATCCATAAATCCTTTTTGCATTAAATTATTTGTAAAAATGATATCCAGGCATTAACACAACTGAATATGGAAACTTGAGACAGAAAAGGTAACCTAACAGGCCCATGGTCCCCTGCTCTATGACAAAAGGCAGAAAATTCCTGCAGTTCCATGTACTTCATCCATGTCGTCATCAAGGTTCACCAATAATTTAAAACTGTAGCAATACTATAACTGTCAGAAAACTAATATTAATTCATAACTGAAAAAGACTCCAAGTGTGCTACCACAAAGTTTGAGTGGTATCTGTGTAATGTGCAGTCATCATCATGTGTTCAGGCGTAATAAGGTATGAATGTGTAGTATCCCTAAACAATTTTACCAGTGTAATACATGTATCCCTAATCCATTGTTCCATCTGCTCTGAAGATGTATCCAGTATGGAACCAAACACAATGTTCAAGGAAAAATTGAACTAAGGAAAGACAGGAGCATTACTCAAAACTACTTCCCAGTAGGACTCATTAGGTTTAAATCGACTATAAAGTTGATTTTGATTTATTTTTTTTTTTGATGAGTTAAGAGTTGAGTGGATTATGATCTTCAAAACAATTATCACCGCAAAAATTCCGGTTCAGAAAGTGATTGATTTTGACAAAATCATATACATGTGTATAATAAATTCAGGAACAGCTGAAATCAGTTATCCCCAACATGGGGAGATCAATTGATCGATGCAAGCTTCCACATTCTTATGAGTAGGATAAAAAATGCCAATCCCTAGGCCACGGAGAGGAGCTAAATGCTTCAACATAGAAAACAATCCAGGGAATTCATTGTATAAAAATGTTGACATCAAAACATTTAAGTTATTAACACATGTCCCCTACGCAACCTATATAAAGAGCAAGTACTATTTGTTCAAGATACCATCACATCAGATATGGGAAACAAGGACCTTAGCATAAGGTTCAAAGAAAATTACTTCACCATGCATGACTTTTGTCAAACATGTCTTATGCATAAAAATAAGGGGACGCCATAGAGCACTAGGGTTAACATAATAGATTCTAACTGGTACTATTATTTTTAGTCTTGAAGCAATCTTACCAACTATTTACATCCTGCAACCATGAGGGTTAACGCGTGATACCTCTCGTCAGTGGATGAGAGTGAGAATAGAGGTTGTCTATTGCTACACCAAGAAAGTAATGCCGACCCCATGTGAAATGAAAAGGCCAAATCTGCATTTTTAAAGCCAACCAACTCGAAATCGGCAACTTCAACAAAAATAAATCATGGCATCTATATCTTATTTGAATATAAGAGCTGCCTAACTGCATTCAAGTGACCTTGGCATGGTTCAAACATGAAATCCAAAACTCTTACGAATGATACCAAGTAAACAAACTCTCACTCCATTGTATATCAATAGCATATACTTCTTTCTAACGATAGAAAGTTGTCTTCAAGAAGCAGGATATGGAATGCAATCATCTACAGGAGTAATATCATAGGTGTTAAATTTATTTATTGCTATGGCAGAATGGCACGTAGAAGAGATGTTCGATGAACTAAACTGCATCAACTTCAGGAAAATAACAATAGCACTTTGGTATAATTATCAAAAAAGGGAACCTGGAATAAAACAAAATTTGACTTTCCCTACATGTCAACGTATTTCAAGTAAAAAGATTGTAAAAAGATTTATTGGATAAATAAATATTCATAGGTCATTGTATATGCAAGTATCACCAGTATCAATAGCTCTGATCATGAGAACTTGTAAGCCTAGAAAAAAAAGCTGTAGGATATTATTGTTACGAATGACAATATAGAATTTGTCGATCACCTTAATTAGTACTCTACAGCTAAAATAATTGTCTATCTAATCACCAGAAGAATTAGAACAACTAAACTTTAAAAGAAGGCAATATCCTGACAATGGAACAAATCTGAACAAGGAAACATACAAGACCATGCATGCTAGAAAACTGGTTTAGGAAGCCAGTTAAATACTTAAATCAGATAAAATCCATCACTTACTTACCAGACATGCAATGACAGTTCACATAACATAAACAACTAATTACAAATGACTAATTCTGGAGAATAATGATAAAGAACCTAATAAAAAAAACTGTGGTAAAAAGACCTATCCACGGTTTCCTTTGTTTAAAATTAAATATATGCATTGCATGGCATCCTGGCATCTGTCATCTTTCATCCAAACAAAGATTCTCAATTACTGTAAATAGAATCTTAGGGCACTAAAAAATTAGCCCATAAGAGCACAGAAAGCAGTATGGAGCATAGAGTAATTTTGAGAAACCATAATTGAGACAACAGGTTAAAAACATCCTCCTACAGAAATTAAGCAGGTCAAGCATAAAAGCTAGACACTTGATACATAAAAAGATAACACAGATACCTTCACAGTCATTTAATGAAAAGTCAACAAATCAGAATAATTACAGTACCAATTGACACCTATTACTGTTAATTGAAACCAAGAGGTGAAAGGTGAAAACGAACCTGATCCATGACTTCCTTTATCATTTCCCTTGCCATCTCAATCTGTTTATTATCTCCAGTCACTCGCACTGTCCTTTCTTTTGACTGGTCTCCTTCAGGAAGATGTTGTGGTATCAACTAAATAACAAGCAAATGTCAATACTTATAGGGATAGCTATTGCCCTACTGAAAATCTGTTAGCTCATATGCACTCTTCACCTAGATCTGAGAAGAGAGCTATACAATATCAACTACCTGAATGCGTGCCCCTGATCTCGTTTGAAGATTTTTAATTGTCTCTCCACCTTTACCAATGATTAGGCCAACCTACAATAGAAAAAAAATTAATAATAACTGTAGGCGAAAAGACAGGGATGGAGCAGAGTAGAGAGAGAGAATAGCACAAAGAAAAAGAGAAAAATGTCACCTTCTCGTTTGGAACCTGTATCTGAATTTGTTCTCCAGCTCCAGCAGCTTGAACTGTACTGAAGCCCCTAGCCACAAGAGAAGGGGAACCCCCAGCATCAGCCTGTGCAAAATAAAATTTAGCCTAGCCGCAATTACAGGGCCTCAAAAAAGGCAAACAGACATAATTTGACAAAAATGGAAAATAGGGTTATGAGGGCAGGAGATTGGTAGCAATAGAAAGATATAGAGACCCAAAAAATACCTCAGCTATTACATCTTTGATCAGTTTCTCAGCCTTGTTTATATTTTCCAAAGTGCCTATCAATTCAACAGGCCTGGTGCTAGCGTGAGGATCAGCCTCAGCATCCCTTGTGATTTGAATCCTTGCACCTGAATTGAATTGGAGGTATCTAATTGTATCCCCAGCCTTGCCAATGAGAACCCCAACCTGCACCATAATTCCCAAAACAATATTAAGACAAAATCCTTTTGAGAAAACATTAAGAGAGTAGTTGTTCAATTTGATCAAACGTGATAGACGTGATAATAAACTGACTTATTAGGATTTGCATAAGAAGCTCATGTTGCACTTAAGGAGTATCACGTGTTGTACTCACCTTGATTTTGATAATTAATGAAACCATGCATGTCTAACAAGTTTACTTAGTGTGCAGATTAAATGAAAGTCATATCGAAAAATATAGTCACAGGTTCCAGATGAGTCACACAACTATTCAGAGTCAAGTTACTCCAGTATAATTGAAGTAACACCAAGTGTACCCAACAGTCATTGGAGTGGGAAAGCCAATCAAAATGTGCCACCTTGAATGTTAGATGACAGGATTTTTCAAAAAGAATCTAGGAGGAATGAAGTTGACTCTGAAAAAAACAAGCAAGAGCCGCAAGACAAACACTAAAAAGACAAAATGTCATTATCACCCAGCGAGAGCAGCGGAAGCTGTCTAACTCAAAATGGCAAAGTCATCAGGCAGAATGAAAGGAAACAAAATTGATGGTCAAAGTTATTCCAAACAGATGAAACCCAACACCGAGGCTTCTCAAATATTCACAATGTGCAGAAGATATTCAGATAATTCAAAGATTAAAATAAGTTTGATCTTAGCCATTGAACATGTCCAAATGTTATCCAGGTTCTCACATATTCTCTCAAACAAATAGATTCTAATATCTGAATATAAATAAGACACTTCAGATATCAGACGAAGAATAAGTGACGATGAACAAGCTTGAAGAACACAAGTTCAAAAAGAGAATCACAAAAGAGAGTGACCATATACTAGTTCATTACCTTTGAATACTATTATAATATGCTGATTTGAGGTTGAATGTCTAGTTGTGCTTAGTATTGGCATATCAGATCTAGCTAGAGAACATAAGTTTGATGATTGTTAACCCAAACAACTTTTAGCAATAGCATATCCGGAGTCAAAAATTGTGGATAACGTTTTTATAATCATTACCAAGGCCTGATAAGAAACAAATAAAAAAAGTTGAACTTAACACAAATAATAGTTAGTAACTTCACCTTAGTATTCGGGACCTCCATTTTAAGCGTCACAGTTTTACCATCGGATGTGTCTTGCTGCTCGGTGGAGGAGACATCCCCTTGCTGAGGAAAGTTTGCAGGGGGGTCCTGAAGTTCTTCGGGCAGTCCCACAAGTTCCCCTTTAAAAGGTTCTTCTTGAGCATGCATGCCCTCATCCTGGTGGTCACCGGCAACCAATTCTTCATCATTTGCCTTCTTTGGAGCTTCTTCAGCTGGTTGTGGAGCATCCTCTAAAGGGGTATAATTTTCAACAGATGGTTGTGCATCAACCTCAGTTTCATCTGCCTTCTCCTCTTGGTATCCATTCTCTGTAGCTGTTACCAACCAAATAAAGCAAAAATATTACTACAATATGCATGTACATGTTGGTGTTATGTTCATATTGTACAGAGTTAAGTACAATATATAATATACACAAAAAATGTCAATCTTCATATGCAGAAAATCTTATATGCATATGTTCTTTTTCAATTCCATTTGGTTGAGCTCTTGGAGTAAGAGACGTACTTTTATGCAAAAATATATAAAAAATATATACTGCAAAATGCATAATATATATATATATATATATAAAAGCACATTCATTTACTCTTTCAGTTTCCCTTTTAATAAGCTTTGGGAGAAGAAAGTCATATGTTTATGCAAAGATATAAATAAATATGTGATTTTAAGAACAAACTATTTATTAGTAATTAGGTAAAATTAAGCTGATAAAATAAATACTACCCCACACCCAATTCAGAAACTAAATTTCTGTACAACCCAAAATGGGATTCCATTTCAAAATAAATGTACCAAAGGTAATCATATTCAAGTAAATTTTAAGATTCAATATAGAATATACAAACTAAAGTTTAAAAAAAATGATTATTAAATGTAATTTTTTGGGAGGGAGTTGGATTACCTAATTGTCCGCATATCTATAGCAACAAAATTTACCCAAAAACTGACCTAACTATATATAACTATAAGAAGAGATACTCATACAATTAACCAATGAATTTCGACACCATTTTCATACAAAACATAAATCTCTAGGCCTATGTTTGTTCACAAATGGATGGGATATAATTATTATAACTAATTTAATACTATTAGGACTATTTTAATATTATAGACTATGTTCGTTTTCCTTTCTAATACCATTTGCTTTTTGATTATGGTACTATAAAATCCCTTTTGAGGTATCAAATCACTCAGAAATTATAACAAAAATTCCATGAGATTAAATAAAATACGATAAAATAAATCCTAATGTATCAAATAGTACAAACAGTCACACCCATCAATAATTTTTCCAAACAAAACACAAATAATAAAGCCATACCTTGAACATCAAGTTTGTCCTCCAAACGTGGTCGTTTGGCCTCGGAATCGTCTTCCTCAACATCCTCTGCTTTCTTCAGCAATTCCGAACCCGAATTGCCGTTCAAACCGGAGACGATTTGCTGTGGCTCAGGCGCATCGGGTTCCAAATCCTCGTGTTTGCGCTTGTGTTCGGAAGGGGCGGGACTTGCTGCACCCATAAGCTCCTCATCCTGCTCCGCCATTTAGATCCGACCCGTTTAAATGCTTCAAGAAAATGTACAGTATATATTTCCTCTACTTCTTTCTCGTTTGTAGATCGGAGGTTAAGATTTTGCAGAAAAGGGATAGATATACACATATATATTACTGCTACATTATATACAGCTGATATTTTCTTTTCATCTAGGGTTAGTAGGTGTGACCCGTTTGTTTAGGTTGGTTTTTATGAAAAGCCCTCCAAGGTCCAAACATATTGGGCTTGATATTCTTACCAAATTATTACATTGAAGAAAAATTAAAAGTAAAAAGCAAAAATTTCACACCCCAACTAAAAGTTAGTTATATGTTTTTAAATTTAAAATTTTATTTAAATTTAGATTATACAATTATAAGAGTCATTAACTATCTAAAAAGTTCTATTAATTATGAATTATTATATGTATAGTATATGCTCAAGAAAATAAAAATAAATAAATGTATACACCAAAGTTTTTGATTACTATATAAATATATATATATATATATATATATATGAATATTTAAATACACAGTTACTTGATTGATTCCGAGAGAAAAATATACATTTACTAAGAAAAGATTTAAAATATTTAGATTTTGTTAGAATTCTTGTAATGTCTAAACTTTATATTATTATTTAATTAGGTTGGGATATGATTCTTGAATCACACATGGGAGAAAAAAAAAGAATTTTTTAGTGAGTATATTATATTAGAGTGTTTGATTATTAGAAGATTTTTTTTTATAATACTTTTAGGCTTAAAGGGAGATGATATAACACCTCAAAACCGTTATAAGTCCAAAGAGTTGCATATTGCAAGCATAGAGATTCACAAGACAACAATATCAAAAGTGAAGTTCAAACAAATAAAAAAAACCCATACAAAGAAACCAAAATAAAACCCAACTTATAATTCTTAAAGCAAAATCAAACAAATAATATTAAATACTGAAAATATAAAATGGAGACGTAGCTCCCCGAAATCAATAATCTTAGCAAAATTCTAATAAAAAATAAAGTTGAAATCTTAAAGTAATGGTCTCTAGCCATCCATAATATGCAAATCAAATCAGCTATCAGCAATGTAATCTGTAATGACTAAAAAGATTATGTAACATTATTGTTAATGAAAAGAAGATTGATTGAAAATTTATTTGAGTAATGAATTAATTGAATGGGTATGTGCATATAAATATATATGTGACATGTATGAGATGAAGGAAGAAGATGATTAGTAAGACAAACTAATAAATTAAGTTAGTTAACCTAACTATGGAATAAAAAGGAAAGTCAAGATTAATTAATTAACCAAGTTAATTATGAAAGAATGGAATTAAAAACTTAACTTAATAATTAACTAGCTTGATTGATATGTTAATATGTAAATAAGTTCAACTTGTAAGAATACTTGTATGTATGGTAAAAAAAATTGTAAGTTAACCCAAGGGTATGAGAAGGGAAAATTAATGCAAGCTCAATCCTTTGATACTTGTAAGTATTGCAGATATGGGTAGTGTAGCCCAATAGAATTAAATGAGAAGCCCAATGAGAGTAAGTTGATTAATGATAACGAGTTTGTATACTTATTTATTTAATATTTTTATGCTTAATTAATTGTTAGTTTTTTTAGTATTTTAATTGATTTTAAGTAATTTATTTAATTTTATGTGTTTTATTATTTTTATATTATTTTTATTTATTTTTAATTAATTTATATTTTATTTTGTATGAAAATAAAAGTCTAGTGGCAAAATTGTAAATTCAGCAGCTTGGATGGTAATATCGTAATTAAGCTGAAGTTGGTTGACCGGTGATATGTTCGTAATTTCGGTAGAAGGATTTCAGGCAGGCATGGCGCGTGGGTCATCTGCAGCGTTCATTGGAGACAACGTCGTTTGGCGTTGGAAACAAAAGGAGCTGGTCACGCAATGCGCGAACCAGCAGAATCAGTAACAGGAATTGAACGACGACGTTTTGGCTCTTGAAGGGATAACAGGCACGCCATGCGCGTTGGTTTGCCACGTTGACCCGGTTAAAAGGAGTGAATGGGCTGTTTGGCAAGCGCATTAATTGCCTATAACGGAATTATTCACGATTTTTAGCAGAATTTGACTTTTAATTTGATTTATTTTTCACTTTTGCTTAGGATTATTATTGTACTCCTATAAATACATAATGAGACTCTTATTTAACATACTTTAACATATATTAACATAATTTTAGAGCAAAAAATTATATTATAGTAGTTTCGGAGTAGAATTAGAAGCAAGTATTTAACGTGGAGGATTAGAGAATTAAAGACGGAGCTTGGGAATTGGAGACTGTAATCCGAATGACAAACAGATATCAACACAGATTTGATTTTTTTTCTTTTCCTTTTATTTTTTTAATTTTGAGATATTGAATTATTTGTGGATAACTTATTATTTAATTATGAACTAATTTTTATTTAAGATTGCAATTGAACCCAATGTGTAGTTTAAATTAACTTATTTTTTTATAATTAAATTGATTATAATTGAATTGTTTATCATATTTTGTGTGGTAATCTATATGAAGTTATGGTAATATAATTTTAGATTAAGTACTTAATTATTTGCATCAATTAATGTGGTAATCTATATAAAATTGACGAATGGATTATAGTGTTTATACCTAATTAATTATTTTGCGCATTATGTATTAATTAATTGTGATTAATTATTGAGATAATTTATATGAAATTGAGAGATGGATTATAAATTTAGATATGAATATGATGACATATGTGACGCATCCAAATTCGGGTCTCAAATACCCGGATTTGGTCATCACGATCCAATACCAACATCCACCTCTAAACAACATACAATAACTAAAATGAGGAATAATAAACACATGTTGTTCATTCAAAAGGTGTTATTAGTCCCAAGATACGGTAACCTTACACAAAATACACAAATACCCTTAATAAATTACTTAGGGTTTATATTACAAAACAAGAAATTTTAGCTAGACGAATTGTAAGACCCCAAATTTTATGAAATACAAAATTTAATTTTTCTTCATATATATGTTTTCATAAAACAGTAATAGGTTAAATTGATAAAGTTAAGAGTTAAGGATGTTATGTGCAAATTTTATTATGTCGGACAATATTCGTTTTGTCGGGGAATATTCGGTCGTACGACGGCGTCGAAATAACTAATCATTGGTAGACCCCACAACGGAATATTTGTCGGATATAGAAAATGACATAAGTAACCTTTTTAAATAAAAATAGTCAACGGTGTTATCACTTTTAACTGTTAAAATATCGGTGATAAAAGAATAATAGCTTACGGTAATTTATGGTATTTTACTGTAGCACGCGATATTCTATAGTAGCACAAGGTATTGTGTGGCATTTATATTATTGAACTGATAAATTGGTTATTACACGGTATTTGCATTATTGATCTGATAATTGACACCGTAACTGTTGCATATCATTTCATCAATAATTGTCACTGCATAATATTTTATGTAATCAATTCAATAGTTGTTGTTACACAGTATTTTGCATTATTAATTCAATAATTGTCATTTCACTGTATTTCATATCATTGAGTCAATAATTGTTGGTGCACTGTATTTTAAAATTATTGAACCAAATAATTGTCACAGTAGCAAATACACAGTAATTTATATTATTAAATTAATAATAATCTGTAATGTATTTATTACATTATTGTTGAATTATTGTTGTAGCATTATTTTATTTTATATGCAGGACCCACATGAAGAAAAATAATAATAAAAAAAATAATTATTATTATTTTACGTGAATAATAACGTGAATAGTACGTGGACCCACTGTGGGGCCCACATGAAATGTGAGATTTGTGATTTTGGGTCGGTGAGCACGCTGAAAAAAAATTTCAGCACTGGCGTGCAGCACGCCAGTGCTCACCTACCGCGCATAGTACCCTTTTTTCTCCTATAAATAACTTGCTCAGCTGAATAGAAAAATCACACCTAAAATATAAAAAAAATTTATAAGAATTTTATGAGTTTTCTCTGAGAATAGTAAGGTTATCTTGAGTATTTGAAAGCCAAAATGAGTGCATGAATTTTTCAAGTAAGTCTTTTATTAAAAAGTAGTAATTTCATAAATTTTTATTTTCACGGTATTCACAAATCTTCATTTAGAAGACTCTTCTTTGAGAAGATTCATTTTTAAAAGTTTTATTTGGAAGATTTTTTTTGGAATATTATTTTAAAAACTATTTTAAAGTTGTTATATTATACTACAAAAATTATGTTAAATATATATAATTTTAATAGTTCATATTATACGAGTTATCATACATTTTGAAATTTATGTGGTAATTACTAATTCTATTATAAATATATAGGTTGATCAATCTCATTTTTATCAATATCCAGATACGTGATAAGGTAATAAATATCATCTTCTTTCATATTCTATTATTTAAACTTACTACGGTAAGGGATATCATTCTTTTCATCATCATAAATGGTATTATTTTCTTACTTGTAAGAGATGTCATTTTCTTTTATACTCTTAAACTTACTACTGTAAGGGATTATCATTCTTTGATTCTCGAAAATAATATCGTTTATTTGTCATTTATTTCTATGTATTAAATTGTGGCAATAACCTTATGGCGCGGATTACCGCATGTTGGTGAATAGCCTTTCGTATTCATTCCTTATTAATCTCTGAGAATAACTTTACTGCGCAGATTACCACCTGTTTGGTGAATAACTATTCGTATTCAAATTTTATTAAATTGTGGGAATAACCTTATTGCGCGGATTACCGTCTGTTGGTGAATAACCCTTTGTATTTATTTCTTATTTGTCTCTTTGTGGAAATAATTGGTCTACACGAATTATCACATGACACTTTATTCCATATTCATTTGTAATATCATTTTCTTTCATATTCGTAAGTGATATTATTTTCCTTTATACTCATAAGGGATACCATCTTTTTCATCTTTCATTATTCAAACTTACTATAGTAAGGGATATTATTTCTTTTATACTCTTAACTTACAATGGTAAGTACTATTTGGTAAAGTTTCCTGAAATGATTATATGTTCTTTAATAGTTTGTGCTTCATCTAATATCATTTCAATTGAACCTTCCTATTTTTCTAAACATTTCTATTGAACTGTAACCGTTATTCTGAACTGTGGATCTTGAATATCATTTTTGAATTTCACTCCACATCATGTTGACAATTTGGACATTATTTGAATCTGCACAAAGTAAACTTCTGATACACATTGTTTATCCTGTTTTTTTTGTTCATCAATTGTGTCACTGTTATTTGTACTACTTATGACCATAGTGCAAAGACGAACCATTGTTTGGTATAATTATGACCAAAGGCTGAATATTGGTATAATCATGACCGTTAGTGTTATATTAAATATCTTTGGCCCGTAGTACAAAGATGAACTGTTGTTTGGTATGATTATGATCAAAGGCTGAATACTGGTATAATCATGACCGTTGGTGTTATATTGAATATCTTTGGCCCGTAATGCAAAGATGAACTGTTGATTTGTATGATTATGACCAGGAACTGTGAATTTGTATTATCATGACTAATGATATTTCATATGATAAAAGTTAATGATGTTTTTCCTAAAAAGAGAAGCGAGTGGACATTATAATCTGCATTATTCTTCTAATAGATTGCTCATTCTGCTGCTATTATTGATCTAAACGTTGTTCAAGAATTTAACTGCAGTTTTTGATATAAACCTTGTAGTGTATTATACTCTATCAAGAACTCAATTATTAAAGGCTAACAATAATTTATTCGTCATTATCTTAGTCATGATATTGTTTACTGGGCTATTTGAGCTCACCCTTTCTTTTTGTTCCATTGTTTTTCAACAGGAGATGAGAATGTAGCTGGGTCTAGCCGGGGGATGGAG
The DNA here is from genome assembly GCA_947179155.2 of Hedera helix. Classification (NCBI taxonomy): domain Eukaryota; kingdom Viridiplantae; phylum Streptophyta; class Magnoliopsida; order Apiales; family Araliaceae; genus Hedera; species Hedera helix. Next base: position 14,975,587 of record OX359270.1, on the reverse strand, counting down.
TGAGAGTCCGAGGGATAGCTATCGTAGTCTTCACGTGTTGTAAAATAGTGTGACAATAATAGTGAAGACTTAGTTGTATATTATTATGCACTGTATTGTTAAACGTTGTTCTATCTTGTAATAATTTTGTTGTAGTCTTTTGACAACTCAAGTTTGGGCTGTGTGGGCCCATATTTGGGGGTGTCACACGAATAAACTAAAGACTGTCTCTTGAAGTTTATCACTTCATCTTTCCCTTACCCTTGTTCTTTCTAGAAGTCTCGGGTTCCACTGCAATAAGGTTCATGATATAGCAAGGGTGAGTAACTAGTTTGCTCAACAAGTTTAAATAACAATAAGGGACAATATATACCATGAATGAAAGGGAATAGCTTAAACAATTCAACAATATGAATAACATAAGCAGGAATAATAATTTTCTTTTAGATTCAAGATAGTCAAGTAGACTATGAACTATAAACATCCACTGGAGTCAATAGCAGGTTGACCCAATGGTTACTACCAGAAATATGTATCCGAGGGGATCAGTCTCAGTACAATATGTGTATCATAACATTTAATTTCCGTGTTTTGTACCTGATAATAGATACAGGGTACTCCCCTATAATAAAGGGGTGTTCATAATAGTCTAAGAATTCGCATCTTCAATGATTTGGATAGTTTTTAAAATTTTTAACATAAATGTCTAGCCGAACAATGGCATAGACCTACTTTGAATAGTTTTTTAAACAGTAGAATATTAAATAAGGTACAAGTCAAAGACTGTACAAGATCAAGTGCACTAAGTACGAATAACAATAATATCGATGTGAAATAATTGTAAAGTAATTTAAACCACTGAAAGCATGCTTGGAATTATAATTCAAGCTTAAATAAATAACTTGCTCAATAAAATGAGTTTAGAGATAAGGAACTTGCCCGTCTGCTCAGCTACAATTAATGTCTAGCTTTAACTAACTGGCTTTGAAAGACCTAACATTAATAAAGTTGGTCTAATAACTAGTACAACGTATTTGCACAACTATACGTTCACTAAGGAACTTATATACCACATAAGTACTAACACATAATTTACATTAGTCAAAATAATATTATTAACCTTATAAACCCTTAATCGTATTAGGTTAATAATTTAATAAGTTAGAAAATATTTTTCTTAAGTGTTGGACACTTATTAAACCCTTTACACAATTTATTACAATTAATTGCAATATTAACTTCAAATTATCTTATTAGCTTAAACTCTATTCAATTACTATTTAATCTTGATTAAATAGAAATTAATTAATTATCTTTAGTTATTATTTAAAATAAATAATAACTAATTGTACTTACTTATTATTTAATAATAATTAAATAATAAATAATAAATAATTATTAATTTAATTTTAACCTTCTTTAGTTTAATATTAATCAACTAATAATTAACTAAGTAATTAACCTCACTTATTATTTAATTTAGGGAAATTAAATAATAGCTTACTAATTTTAATCATCTTTAATTATTATTTAATGTTAATTAAATAATAATTAATTATTTAATTAGTTTTAATTATTATTTAAGGTTAATTAATCAATTTATATATCCTAATTATTATTTAAATTAAATAATAAATTAATAATCTAATAACTTAATTTCCCTTAATCATTATTTAATGCTAATTAAATAATAATTAATTACTTAATTATCCTTATTTATTATTTAATAATATTTAAATAATAAATAGTTAATTTATAAATTTTTATCTCTCTTTAATTATTATTTAATAGGAATTAAATAAAAATTGCTAATTTATCACCTTTATTTATTATTAACATTTTAAATAATAAATAATTAATGAGATTTTTATTTATTTAACTTAACCATAATTTAGCTAACTAGATTAATATTTAAAATATTTAAATATTAAACTTAATGAAAAATATCATCCTAAATATCATTTTTGTACTATTATTATTTTTGTTATAATTTTAAATTAATTTTCAAATATTTAAATTAATTAAAATTTATCCAGAATGACAATTCTGTAAATAAATCGAAAAACTAGACGGAGGTGCAATCTAGTAATTTCACCGGAATTTTTTTTTTCTTTCGCGCATTGCGCGGGCTTATAACATGAAAATTTAATTTCTCATGATTTAATACCATTTTTTTTTCATAAAAATTATTGCACCAAATAAACAACTATAAATCATAACTTTTTGTGTATAACTCAATTTTGAGTGATTCAAACTTTATTTTTCTCATGATTTAATGTTCTATAATATTAGAACATTAAATCTAAATTTTATAAAAAATATATTTGGTCATTATTTTGAGACTTGTTTACACACTACCAAACACATGTTTTTAGCATACAAGATATACCAAAATACAAATCAAACATTTTAAACTCAAGCATGACATAAATATTACTAATACACATTACTAACTATATTAACATGTTTATACTAACATGATGGTTTATTTAATTTAAAAACAAAGCTAGATTTAAAATAAAAATTACCTTATTTTATTGACTATCTTCCTTTTTTCTTCGAAAATAGGTTATGAAACTTGAAGACGTGAACAATACTAGCTTATCCTTTTTCCTCCTTAATCTCTCAAGTATTTTGCTCTCACTTTAGTTTTCTCCCAAACTCTCTCTTGGACTTGGAAAGAATGAAATGCAAATGTTCCACAAATACAAGTATACTTCTAAAAATATTAGATTCACAAATTATATCTAATACTCTAGACTATCATGAAGCTATCTTGGATACTTACATAAGAGATGTACTAAGGACTAGAGTTGGTGAAAAGAGGAATTGTGTCCATGTACTACAAAAATAATGCAAGCAACCATTAATAAAATAAATAAAAATAAAACAAAACAAAAAATCATTTTGTTCTCATACACACCATGCACGGCTGATGGGGGACTTTTGTCCCAAAAAAATGTCACTTTTGCTCACTTTATTAATAATTAATAGTTATAAAATAAATTCCAAGTGGTTTCATGCTTTGGGCTTTATTTAAAATATCAATTGAGCTCCTATTAAATGACTTGGACTATTATTTAGTCAAGCCCATTTAATTTATCATTAGACTAATTAATATAACCCAAATGATTAGTTATAAATTTTGTTACACAATAATTATCCAATCCATGATTAAATAATAATTGAATTGATTAATTAATTAAATACTTTATCCCATTAATGTTAAATTACTAAATGGACTAATAAATAATATTTCACATTGTTTACATGAATTAATAATCATATTAATTAATTTATAAAATTTAATTAACTCATTATATTCAATTTAATTGAATATTTAATTAATAGGAAACTTATCAATTATTTTGATATTAAAACTTTAGGGTTTGTTCACTAATTTAATTAGCATATTAGTGACTCCTTTTAATTAACTCTAGCAATTAATCACATAATCATTTAATCAAGTAATTAATTAATCACATAAAAAGATTTAAATAACCTCGTAAAATCAACTTGTTAGAATTTAAATTAATAATTTAATTAATAATGACGTGAAAATTCTAGGACATTACAGCATATGTTTGTGTTTTCTGCGTTGATGGAATTAATGATTCATGTATAGGATAGAGATATACCTATATGCCATATGTAACCTTAAGAGAATCTGTGTTTTAAATCCTTTTTAATTGTAATTCACATAGAGATATAGTGAGTTAGTTAATTAGGGTGCTCTCTTTAATTCTCTTGCCTTTGTGTCAGATTTAAAGAAAATTATTTATGTGATCATTGAAAGGTGCATATAAATATTATAAAAAATTATCGGTTAATAATTTAATATAATTAATTAATTAAAAAGGGAGTGAAAAGATTTAAATGAAACATTAGAGAAAGTTGTGATCTTAAGTATTTTTATTCTGATTTAATTATTTTTATTAATTTAATTTAGTTGTTAATTTTAATTAGTTTTATTTTGTTAATTAAATTGCGATTGTTTAAATAAAATTAGTTGATATAAAATTAGTATTTGGTAATTATTACTATTTAGTTCTCTGTGGGAACGATACTCTACTTACTAGTATATTACTTGTTGATCGTGTATACTTGCACGCATATATTCATATATAAAATAACCCAACAAATTTTTGGCACCGTTGCCAGGGAATTAATTTAATAATTATTTGCCAATATTAATTTCAGTCAAATTAGTTTTAATTTAAATATTTTTATTTATTTATTTTTAATTTTATTTTCAAGAATAAATGAAGGACGATAATCGAAAATTACTGCGAGACTATGCGATGCCACAAGTCACTGAAATCCAATCGAGCATCCATATGCCTGCAATTAATGCCACAAGTTTTGAGATCAAGTCGAGCACGTTACAGATGATCTAAAATTTAGTGCAGTTTGTGAGTTTGCCCAATTACGATCCGAATGATCATCTCATGAGCTTTTTAGAGATATGTGATACTTTCAATTATGATGGAGTCTCGGATGACGTTATAAGACTTTGCTTATTCTCTTTCACACTTAGGGACAAGGTGAAGAGTTAGTTGCATTCACTTCCACCGGGGTCTATCATTACTTGGAACGACTTGGCTCAAAAGTTCTTAGTGAAGTTCTTTACACCAGTGAAGACTGCAAAAATGAGGAATGACATCACTTCATTTATGCAGCATAATTCAGAATCGTTGTACGAGGTGTGGGAGCTCTTCAAAGATTTATTGCGGAGATGTCCACACCATGGAATACCCAAGTGGCTTCAAGTTCAAACATTCTATAATAGGTTATTCAGTACAACGAGGATTATTATTGATGCAGCTGCGGGTGGTGCTTTGATGGCGAAGAATTTGGATGAGGCCTGGAAACTATGGCAGCGAATGATTACCAATAGCCTTCTGCAAGGGTTAATCAACCAAAGGCGACAGGAAGAATTGATAGTAATACATTTTTCGCTTTGACTACTCAAATAGCGAAACTTACGAAGATGGTAGAAACACTTGTGAAGACTGGGCAACCTAATAAACCTGTGGCAATAACTTGTGATCTATGTGCTGAGAACCATTCAGTTAATCAATGCCCAATCAATGCAGAATCGGTCCAGTATATGGCAAACTACAATCAGCAACAATAAGGAAATAATGCCAACTACTATCATCAGGGGGTGAGAAATCAACCAAGTTATTCATGGAGCAATAACAATCAAGCACAATCTTTTGCTCTAAGACCATCATATCAATTGGGTTTTCAAAATCAACCTCCACCACAGCCAGAAAAGACATCCATTTTTGAGGAATTTATCATGAAATACATATCGCAGAATGATGTTAGAATGAACAGTCTATAATCATCAGTGCGAAACATTGAGAACTAAGTGGGATAACTTGCTAGTGCCATACATAGTCGACCTCAAGGTGCATTGTCGAGTGATATAGTGATAAATTCAAGAAGGGAGGGAAATGAATAATGTAATATAGTCACACTTAGGAGTGAGGAATTACATGACGATGATAGAGAAAATTTGAAAAGGGCAAATCAAAATGTGGATGATGATATTGAATTTGAAAGAAGAATAGTCAAAATGAGCCGCATGACCATAAAGATGAAAAACAAGTTGTGAATCCACAACAGAATCAGATTGTGCCATCAGTACCTTTCCCGCAAAGACTTCAAAAGAACAAGTTCGACAAATAATGTTTAAAGTTTTTTTTGAGGTATTCAAGAAATTACACATTAATATCCCGTTTGCAGACGCATTAGAGCAGATGCCTAGCTACTTAAAGTTCATGAAGGAGATTTTGTCAAAGAAAAAGAAGCTAGGGGACTATGAGACAGTGGCTCTAATGGATGAGTGCAGCGCCATATTGCAAAAGAAGCTACCACCAAAGTTGAAAGATCCGAGTAGTTTCACCATTCCATGTGTAACAACCTCGAAATCCCATCCTTTACTAATGGCAATTTCGTATGCTAAAACTTACATTTATCCTTTAAAACCATTTATTAGAACATAATAAAGTTCATAAATTCATTTTTTTGACTTACATTCCCTACATGTCTTTGTGATGACCCCGAAACCCCATCAGTTGCTAATGACGATCTCGTGCATTAAACCATAACCTTTAACCTTAAAACCATATCATACAAACATATTACAATTCATAAATCTGTTTATTAAAGCTTACATTCATTATCTGCCTCAGAATCTTAACCTTCACATTCTTAATCTTAGAACTCAGATCATAATTACATATATCATGACCTAGTCTATTACAATTTCAAAATCAAATAGTTTATGATTTTTCCTTAACTTAACCCGTGAGTACCAATCATCATTCATAAATGTTTATACATACATTCGTTTATCCATATCTGTTCCATAGATGCGAGTTTATTTCATATAAGACTCGACTTACAATAATACATTAATCATGTCTTATTTCAAGCTTTTCTGAATAAAACTTACATACATCTTATCCCTCAATGGATTTACAAATCATACACTTCTTTATTAACGATAAGTTTAATATTCTAAAACTATAACATTAATTAATTATACCTTTATAGGTTTACGCTTATCTGATTTGCTTGTACATTACACAAATATATATAACAAATTCCTTCACGCTCTTTTATGCATTTACCACACTTTACCTTTTTAGCTTTATCAGAATCTCCGGTCTTCTTGTATTGATATGAAAATATCAGTTAAAGCAAGAATGAGTACAAAGGCTCAACAAGTCTAACAGATAACACATTTCATGCTTGCAGTTCATAACATACGTCATGCTTTCTCTACTTTACCATGCTGTGCATTTTCAAAAAATATAAATGTCACATATTTCTTCTAACAATTAAAACACATAGTAGCACGGAGTGCACTTTTCGAAACTTTTGATATCACATAGTCTATCAAATAGTTCACATAAAACAATCATCACATTTTAACAAGTCTGAAAAACTTGTCTGACACTTATAATTATTATAACAATTTACGCTTCTTTGAGCATCTTTCGTAATTGTCTCGTTGGTTTGCTAATCCGAGCATTGTCTGTCAACATTGAACATACATGTCATTATAGGATCATAATACATTCTATAACTTTTCAAACTTAAATCATAATCATTAGACCACTCGTCTCTTTTCATTTCACATTTGATATATTATACCTTACATAGGTTACTAATACATTTTAACTCATTATCGACCCTTTTACATAAGCATTATATTGATTTTACTTTACTTTAGGTATGTTATATTATACCATTCATTGTTTTATTATACCTTAACACCCTTTATATTTACCATTTTTATCAATTTAGGGTTTATATAATCTATCTCTATCATTCCACATTAAAACGTCGCTTTTCTTTTAATAACACGAGCAACCAATCGATGAACATTGGTTTAACATGCTTAAGTATTTAGTTTATACAACATTGACTCTTAATCTTTAGAAAAACATGGCCCGAATTCAACCCGACTCAAAAAATCGAAAATCGAAAATCGAAAACAGAAGGCTTGGGCGCAGCTGCGCTCGAACCCACCGCAGCTGCGGTAACCAGCGCAGGTGCGCTCCCCTACGTCCGCAGGTGCACTGTAGTTCATTTTCCCTGACAGAAACATTGGGCGCAGCTGCGTTTGAAAACATATTTTTTTTGCACATACTTTATTGATTTTTAATTCCTTAATCTTATATCTAATTAAGCTAAAATTTGAACTATAGCTAGGTCTTACTACCTAGTATTTTATAAAAATATTACTTGGCTCATTTGGTTTCTTAAAATTATCGAAGCACTAGCCGGTAGAAAGGCGTTTCAAGTCATTTTTACACTTAGAATCATTTTCGTCTACTTTGTGATTTTTGGCCATTCATTTCTAGCATTTATTCCGATACTTGATATAGTCTCTATACATCATATAACACATGTCTAGACCTTTAAAACAACTTAGGTCTTTAAGAGGTGGGATTTGTCCGTAAAAATCCGTTTTAGGTCGAAAAGATCGATTTCGATTGTTCAAAACGCATTTTCATTCTAACTTTCATCCGTTGATTACCAAATCAATGTAGACACGTGTAATAACATAAAACTAAGTTATTTGACTTCATTTCATCATTAACTATTTAAAATTGCCAAAAATCACATTTAAGTTGCATTTTCTTCCATTTTACAAACTTTTCTTAAAATTTTATTTTCAATTCCTTAGACTTCATTTCTCACATACTCATTAAAGAGTTTATTATCAACCTTTGTAGTATTATACTACATACATATGAATTACTCCAAATTTTCTTACTTTCAAATATGTTTATAAGAACACATTACTACCAAAGCCAATTTTTGATTTTAAGATCATACTTTCTTTACTTCAAGGTTTCTAACATACTCTAAAACATGAGAATACACACAAGACCTTCATGTTCCACCTTATATCTTAAGGTTTAACCATGAACCTTCAACTCTATACACATATTCTTCCATGATTCTTCCTTTTAACCAAAAATACATACTTAAACATACTTAGATCAAGGTTTTAAGTTAAGAAAACTTTTAAACCTTTATAGATGCTCAACTTCTTCACATAGGAAGCTTTTCCATGATGAGAGCTTCATATTTTCTTCTTGCTCCATGACCATCCAAGCTTCATAGCTCAAGAACTTCAAGTTTTTGCCTTAAGCTTCCATGGCTTCTATCTCTCTCTCCTAGGGCTTCAAAATTCAGCAAAGTGAAAATGAAAAAGGAGACCCACTTTCTTTGCTTTTGATGAGAGTTAACTCAAGCTAGTTAATTTAACTTAACCATAGTTAACCCATGCAAAGACATTTTGGTCATTTCACATAATTAATGAAGGGCGTTTTTGACTTTTTACCACTTGAGACTTAACGGTCATTACTTAATTTGTCAAGGGTATTTTGGTCATTTCACTCCTTTAGGACACAAAGGTTATTAATTAAATTGTTGAGGGAAATTTGGTCATTAGCCTAATTTGCTAGATTTTCAATTTCATGCCAATTTCCTTTTTAAAGAAACTTTTATACATTTCACCCATTAATTCATTTAATGCTCATTTAAATTAATTTTTCTTCCAATTGACCGACTAGGTCATTCATTATTCACTGTGCTATGTTCACGTAGTCTCATTTCATAGCTTAATTAGCCATTTAATCGTAAACCGACTAAATAACTTTCTCATAACTATAATTGCATTTTTAATTTCCTACGAACCTTCTCGATTCTACATTCAATCAATTCTAATTCTCGACATCTCAAATAGTCAAAATGCTAACTTCTTCCATAAATTGCTTTCTCAAAAAGCGAACCTTGTCTGGATTACCAAAATCCATTATCATTTAACATTTTAAGCTCATAATACTTCTATTACGACTTTAAATATTTGCTTAACACACATAATGTCAATTCTCAACATATATGCAATCTACGTTCCTTCTACTCATTTCCTTACATTCCGTATCTACACATCGTATAAACGATTAACTTCTTTCAATTCATAATTATTAATTTCATAACTTCAAAATATTCAAAGATCATTAACTTTATTATTCCTTTAACCCCTAATATACCAAATAGGTCAAACTGTTCCTTCTTTTCTGCGCAAACTCTGTCATGCCTTACCTTGCTATTCTCATATCCTCGCCTCTCCAGGCCTATTCATTAAACTCACTGTTAATATTTGTAACTAAAACATTAATTTAATTATGCTTTTCTCATTTTCTTCATTTTTTTTTTCTTTATCACATCAAATACATACATATACACATATTCATACATTCAAGCTATTACTTGTGGACATATCATAGCGTCTTACACTGATTCCTTTCAAATTACCTTATTGTAGATATTAGAGTCTATCATTCGTCTTTAATTCATTCTATCACTTTTCAATCTTTAAAATTTAAATATGTTATATTTTCATCATCTGCTACATCACTAAAGCACTTCAAATTGATAACTGGTCCTTTTACGTTCTATAGACCCTTGTTTACATCAAGAGTCATTCATTACCAATTCAACCACATAGGTCATCTTTAACACATTGATTAAATAATAAATATATTTAATCACTCTTACTGCTTTTATGTCCTTCATAACTAGGTTTTAACTGCTAACCTTTACTTAATTATCCAAGATTCTTATTTAAAAATCTTGTCATAATATGGGATGTCACACCATGCACCATTGGGAACTAGTTCTTTAATCTATACTTGTGTGATTTGGGGGCGAGCATAAATTTGATGCCTCTATCAGTCTATAAGAAGCTTGGTTTGAAGGAAGCAAAACCTACACATGTCACCTTATAGTTGACGGATTGGTCATTTACTTATCCAAAAGGGATTGTTGAAGATGTGCAAGATTTTGAGGAGGATAAAAATATACTGATTATTCCTGGGGGTCTAATTTTAGCTACAGGGGGAGTGTTGATTGATGTGCAAAAGGCTAGTTAACTATGAGAGTTCAAGATGAAGAAGGGACCTTCAAGGTGTTTAATGCAATAGAATTTCCAAGTGGTCAAGAAGAATGCTTTTGGGTTGATGTTGTGGGATTGAAATGTCAGTTTTATTGGAGGAAGAAGGATGAGCACAAGTTTTGGGGTCTTAAGTCTCAAGAAAAAGTTAAGCGAATGATCAAGGTATGGCTTCCAAGGCGATTCATCAAGCATAAATTCGATCCAGGTTAAAGAAAATGGAGTAGTCAAACTGAGACTTTAAAACAAGCGATTATTGAGAGGCAACCCAAGTTTAGGAATTGTAATTAATTAATTTAGTTTCTAATTAGATTAGGAGGTTAAATTAAAACCCCATTCCTAAATAGTTTATGAGGGTTGTCTACATCTATAAATAAGAGGAGTCTTATCATAGATTAGGTTACACACTATTTCACAAGAATTGAGAGAGTACTTCATATTTTCTCTAGAACTAGAAGAGAGAGAAAATTAGGGCTAGCCACCCATAGTTTGGAAAAACCAAAATTCACTTCTTGATACTTATTAATCCTTGGTGGATCACCTCTAGAGGCTTCATACTTAGGGAGCTGACATTGATCTAAGGAATCTAATCGGTGGATTTTAAGAAGAATGCGAATGATTAAAATGAAATGAACTCGTACCTATGGAAGCTTGGTTTTACAAAGGTATAGATCTTTTATCTTTCCTTAATTAATAATAGTCGCATAAGAATGATCCTAGGTTATTGGTTTGTAAAAAAATTTAAAATCTAGTTTTTGTTTGTTTTCGTTGCGCTTATATAATTTGATTATATATATGCCATGTTTTTACAAACCAACAGTGGCATCAAGAGCTAAACTTATGTGAATTATTAATTGTTTAGATTCCGTATATGTATGAGTGTGTATTTAGAATAATTTAATTGGGCATACATGTATAAAATCCTGAGTTTTGAAAATAATTACTAAAAATCGTGTTTTGGATGCAAAAAGATCAAAAATCACGAAACTGGTAACAGCTTCTGGCGCAACTGCGTCGCTCGGTCGCGCAACTGCATGAGGCCTCTAGCGTAGCTGCATTGAGACCTAGCGCAACTGCGTGGTGAGGCGCTGATTTGGTCCAATTTTTTGATTTTATGCTGTTTTCAAAAATTAAAATAAAGGGTTATTTTATATGATTTTATAATTAAAATAAAGAGTTATTTTAAATATAAAATTAGATTTCATGCAATTTTAAATTATCCATTAAATGATATCGATATATATATAGAATGGTTTATTTAATTCATGAGATGAATATTATTTATTGATATATATGATAATTAAAAGAAATTGATTATGGACTATTGACCAATATGATTGTATTTATTTTATGTGGATGCATGAATGAATGAGTATTTATAAATGGGGTTTGCGTACCTCGTCTTTCTAATTTTTCTTGTGTATAAATTCTATCTCACTCCTATGTACTTTTCCTTGACTGTTGATCAAGGTTTCTATTTTATTGAAAATAGTTTGTAATAGGTTAGTTAGAATTTTGAAGAATTGGAGCCAAGCAGCAAGAAGCATTTGAATACCCGTTTGTAATGGAGCCCGTGATTAAATGTAATAGTTATATTTAATTTTGTTCTTGTACCCTAAGTTTGTCCTTTTGGTTCACTTGATGACTCTAGTGAACCAAACTATAATAAATGTATATAATCAATCTAAATAGAATATAATATTCTATATGTGAATGCTTATTTATATATAATATATATTATTAAACATGTTTCGTATGTTAATTAATATGACACGTATTTTATATATATGTGTGTATGCGTGTTAAACAAGATGAGATAATTAATATTAACAAATCCCTCATGATGTAGAATAAATATTAATTATAAAATGTTTTAAAATGTTTAATTCATGCATTAAATGAGTTTAATTCAATTAAATAAAATTAGAATGGTTCTAATTTATTTATTCTACTACTCATAATATTAAGTTATAATGTTCAAAGATTTTTGGAATATCAAACGTTACCTTCTAACATGGTAAAATGATAGAGTATCAAATAATCATAAGTGAGTACATTTTATGCTTCATCTCACTCTTTATCTTCTTTTTTATGCTCACGAGTGCGTTTTACGCTCTATCTCGTTTTCTTTACATGTCTATGAGTGAGTGCGTTTTACGCTCCATCTCAACTTACCATATGACTATTAATTCAACTCGAAAATGATCAATTTTTCAAACAATCTTAGAACAATTTACCAAAATTATTTTTCCAAATTATATTATACCTCATATTTTACTTCAAATTATGATCAAAAAAGTTATAGAATTCACAAATATCTATTATAAGCAATTAACTATATAAACTTTCTCTAATTTAAAACTAACTTTCTCTAATTTAAAACTAACTCAACACAAATGGATATTAGTGCATAAAATAAAGTATCTCAAATAAAATAATAACCAACAAAAATCCAAAATTTAGACTAAATTTTTTTTAACCCCTTTTTAAAAGTTATTAAATAAAAATCAAAATTGATATCATTGACCAAAAATTGAATTCACATAATTTATTGCCCAAAAGACTCAACCTAAAAACTAAGTTACACTATTTTTATAGGAAATATGATTGTATTTAGCATGTGCAACAAACCTTTAAACCCTAAGGTTATCCCAAGTGAACGGTTGTCTCGTGAGGGTTTACAGCGAATTTACCTACAAAATTTTAAAATTTAAACTAAAAAAAACCTTAAAATTTTAAAATTATTTCAAAATTTACCCATACTCCCAAACTTAAAACAAACATTATTCTCAATGTATAAAAGAAAAGAAAATTAAGAGCAAAGTACTCCCCTGAATATGTAGCATTTTTATCTTCATCTACTAAGTTTAGACTGCATTGAATAAACCTGAAATAAAATAAAGATAAAATATTAAAATAAATAAATAAAATTAAATTTTACTACTAAGAAATCTACTAAAACCTCAATTGAATAAACATAAAAATATAATAAGAGCTTTTGTATGCATAAATTAGTTAACTCTTATGAATTCTTATAAGCTTCCATGTCATATAACAAATGAAGTGTGTTTGTTAATTTGCTAGAATATATATTAATGCATAAAATTTAATATTATGACCTTACTTATAGGCTTGTGACATTATTTTATGTGAAGAATAATGCGTGTATATGTTATAAAATATAAACAAAAAGGGGACTAAATATTATTGTTGATAAACTGTTAGTTAACATTTGCCCCCACTAATATAATTACATTCATAAAATTCTTATTTGACATATATAGCGCAATACTGGATAATTCATATGTCATTTTCTTTATTAATAAGAGTATTCAAATCGGTGTTATTAGGTATTTACTAATCTGGGTGAGCACATGAATTCAGTGCTCACAATAGCATATTTTTCCTTGGTCGAGTAACAGAATTATATATATAAATGTTACTTCTGTAAAATTAAATCATAAATAAACTTTATGGTGCATATGGCAAATTAACGAGTTGAATAATGTTGAGCTAAGAATAATTCTAACTACTTTATTGCATGTTTAATGTTAGATCAATTTCAAGTGATTAATTTTTTTAAAGTTTTGAAAAGTGGGTTGATGTGGAATTTTTTTAAATTAGTTGAAATGTGGGGATATTTTAATACTCTTCGTAATTGAAAATTTTATATATGTTCATAAGTTTAATTTAAATTGTGCTATTGAAATAATGTGTCAAATATTATGATGATGTTGAGTATTTCGGTATCACTTTCATGTTTTTCAATTGGGAGTTGACAAGGTGTATATGTCTATCTAAATTTTGAATATTATGAGAAAATATGTCGTATACATGTTTACACAACACATGTTGAAATTGATTTTATTCTTTAAATTAGGTATGTTTAAGAAAAAAAGAAAATATTTGAAGGACTTCTATAAATCTATTCATTTGTGTCAAATGCAAATTTTATTCAACAGATTTATTGTTGTGTCTGATAAAAAAAATTAAAAAGAAAAATGTTAAATGAGACATGATAATGTTATTTGAATATTTGTAATTGGCTAGTATAAATGGTGAATTATTTGGATAAATATTGACATTTAAATGTTAAATGAGACATAATAATGTTATTTGAATATTTGTAATTGGCTAGTATAAATGGTGAATTATTTGGATAAATATTGACATTTTATATCCTTAGACAAGGCAGGTTCTAAAGTATAGAGGCTCAAAATTTGTTAAGCACTATTCCTTATGGATAAAATCAAATTCATCTATGTTTATAATTTTTGATTGTAATATGATGTTATAAGCATACTTATAATGACAAAAATATACATATTTGCAATTATAAATCCCTTGATTTTATGAGGCTGGGTTAATTATGTAGACTCTCTAACAAAATCACTTCGCAGGATGCTAGTGAGCTATACATCGAGGATGACAGATTTTCTACCTACTAATAAGACCAACAGTGATGGTAACTTAACTTGTATGATTGGTGATCATGAGGTGGTCTGGAGGCATTATCCATTTTTATTTTAAGTCATCCCTATGGTGTCAGATAGTGCATTACTACAGTTATGAGATCCACTCATTTATTAACTCTTAATGCATTTTCATAGCCTATGATTGTGCAATTGTTAATGCTGTAGGACATATTTGATGAAAAACATTTATATGAGTTGTCGGTTTGCAAAAATAAGGCATATATACAATCAAACTGTAATAGCACAACGGAAGTAGGAATAAATCATATTTACAAAAATTTACAAACTAAAAACTAGTATATTTCTTATGCGACTATTATTAATTAAGGGAGGATAAAAATGTTATACTTTTGTAAACACAATTATTCAACAGGTACGAGTTCACTTTCCTTTAATCATTCGCGTTCTTCTTCAAATTCACCAATTAGAATCTTTAGATCAATGTTAGTTACCTAAGTATGTAGCCTCTAGAGGTGATCGACCAAGAGATATATGAATTCAAGAAGTAAATTTTGATTTATCTAAATCATGGGTGGCTAGCCCTAATTCTCTCTTTCTCTCTCTAACTCTTAGAAGTAATGCATCTTCATAGCCCATGATTGTGCAATTGTTAATGCTAAAGGACATACTTGATGAAAAACATTTATATGAGTTGTTGATTTGCAAAAATAAGGCATACATACAATCAAATTATAATAGCACAACGGAAGCAGGAATAAATCATATTTTAAAAAAATTACAAACCAAAAACTAATATCTTTCTTATGCGACTATTATTAATTGAGGGAGGATAAAAGTGTTATACTTTGGTAGACACAATTCTTCAAGCCTCCCTTTAATCATTCGTGTTCTTCTTCAAATCCATCGATTAAAATCTTTAGATCAACATAAGCTACCCAAGTGTGTAGCCTCTAAAGGTGATCCACCAAGAGATATATGAATTCAAGAAGTAAATTTTGATTTATCCAAACCATGGGTGACTAGCCCTAATTCTCTCTCTCTCTCTCTTTAACTCTTAGATGTAGAGAATTATGAAATACTCTCCACATTCTTGTGAAATAGTGTGTAACCTTAATACACAACAAGACTACTCTTATTTATAGATACGATTAACCTACCTAAACTCTTTAGGATTAGAATTTTAATTTAACTCCTAATCTAATTAAGAACTAAATTAATTAAATATAATAATTACAATTTCTAAACCATTTAGGAATTAAATAATAATAAGACACCTCATATTAATTTATAATTAGTATTTTCAAAATACTAAATTATAGATATTAAGCTATTTAATTTATTCTATTTCATCACCATAGTATAAATTAAATACACTTAATTTATTATTACCATTATGTTATTCACTTCTAAAATAAATATTATATTTTTGTGGTTTGACCTTTTAGGTTCTCTATATTAACACGGTTGTAGAATAAATAAATTAGAATCATTCTAATCTTATTTATATAAATGAATTAAACTAATTAATCCACTTAATAAATAATATTTATTCCACAATAAGGGTAAGCCCCCTTAGCGATCAACGACTTTTCAGATAATATAAATTTCAACATTTGATCACAAAGAATCTATTCTACGAATATTTACCGCATAATTCAATCATTCTACCACACAATGTCACAATTAAATATAAGACATGGAATTACTGTCAAGTCTTATTTTATTTGATCATATGCATTTCAAGTCTCAAATGCACAACTCTAATGTAAATTAGAAACTTCTTTTTAATTTTCATTCCACCTTGGCCAATGATTTCTGAGTTGTCATTTATCGAATTACATAGGACATTCTCTCCTTTAATTTGAAGTGGTAGATCATTTGTTGACTATTCACATACCTCCATGTATAGCTTATTATACCCAAACTTATCCTTTGTTAGACCCATAAATATAGTCTTAAGTAATATGGCAAAGTATAATTCATCATACACAAGGTACTATAATGATCTCAAGTCCAATGATTACTTGTACTACTATCACATTAGGAACCTATTGACAGGCAAGTAAAACTCCATTAGGTGTTCCTTAAGCGAGTCACGTTTAGTGAACTTATTCTCTAATAAGCACCTACATACTTGCTTTATTGTCTCCATACAAATGATTATGAGATCAATCATCTTCTTAATAAGAGCAATGATAGTATATACTAATCTATCCGGATTACTAATCCCCATTATAGTGATCCAATGATTAGAAATATTTTAGTTTTGAGCTATCTAGAATTTAGTAGCATAATCAACATTATGATTCTAAAAGTATTACTCAAAATTATGGATTTTATTCATTTAATTAATTCAACCAATTAATCATTAATAAATAAATGCATTTTAATAAAAAAATTATTAATAAACAAATAAGATTGCAAAGTATATGCTTATCACATCAAATATGATTAGGTTAAGGGTATATTACTTTCAATTTCCTACTTGCACTAAAGTTAATCACCCTTTGGTATCTCATACCCTCTTCTCTAAGTAGTGATTGTTCGAATTACTTAGTAAATATTTTAGTTAATGGATCTGCAATGTTGTTCTAAGAGTCTACCATCTCTATAGTGTCATATCATCTTTTAATGATTTCTCTAATCATTTGAAAGTACTGCAACACATGTTTAGAATTCTAATGAGACCTAGTTTCCTTGGCGAATTAAACTCCTTTAATGCTAGGAACCATTCTAAGTTCTATAATGAACTCGTTCATCCAAACAATATTCTTTGCAACTTCACTTATAGTTATTTACTATGCCTTTATCACTAAATCAATAACTCTTTGCTGTTTGGAACCTTTTCAACTCACTACATCACAGTTCATGGTAATCATATAACGTGGAACGGATTTGTTGTTATCTTGGTTAGTCTAAAAAACTTAGTCTATTAAGCCCTCTAGTTTTAATTAGACCAACAATTAGAAATTCTTTTATAATATTCTTCTCCAATATTGAGTTGATAATTACTTATCATACATAAGCAACATTAGGTTTAATACTTATCATCGAATCAATGCATGTTTCTTGAGTCAAGCCAAGCATCCATTATGATCTATCTTTATAGACCTTTATCCCTAATAGTAGGATGTTTCTTCTAAGTTCTAGATGGAGAAGTGTTTAGACAACCACATTTTTACTGATTGTAGCATCGATATGGCATTCCTTATCAATAGTATATCAACATATAGTACTAGGAATGTCACAGTGCTCCCACTAATCTTTTGTGCACACTTGGTTCATCCTTATTTTTGATAAAACTAAACTCCTTTGATTGTCTCATCAAAAAAGATGTTCCATCTTCGAGAAGCTTGTTTCAATCCATAATTTGATCGTTGTACCTTACATACTTGATTTACTCCATCTTTGAAGACAAATCCATCTGGTTGTATCATATATACATCTTCTATTAAAGAATGACATCTACACGTCCATTTGCCAGGTCTTGTATAATAAGTTGCACCTACAAAGAAAATTCAAATAGACTTAAGCATTACTAGTAGTAAAAAGTTTCGTCATCGTCAACTTCTTGGCTTTGTTTGAAATATTTTGTCACTACTCAGGTCTTATATGTCTCCACCTTTCCATCTACTTTAGTCTTTCTAAAAGACCCATTTCGGATTTCATGGTCAACAACCATTTCTCTTGAGTCTTCACTATTCATGTCTCATCATATGTAATTGGATCATCAACCATTATGATGCGTATCTCATTATTATCATTTATGATGAATCAATACCTCTCAGGTATCTTCGGTCCTAAATCAGATTTACGAATCGGTTGCAGTATAATAGGTTTATCTACTTGAATAGATTCCTTCATATAATCTGTAGTGTTTTTGTGGTTTTTGAACTTTTTAAATATCTATCTTACTCCCACTGACCCTTCAAGGATAAACTCATTTTTTCTAGAAGGCAACGTGTTTCGACAAACACCTTTTAATCAATAAGATTATAGACTTAATACCCTAAACTTTTTTTTTAAGATATACCATAAATTTACACTTGTCAGGTCTTGTCCCATACTTATCCTTTCAAACCATTTGAAATAAGTTAGACAACCCAAAATTTTAACATACTTAAGACTTAGTTTTCTCCCTATCCATAACTCATATGGAGTCTTAGGAAAGAATTTTAAAAGTATCTTATTTAGTAGATCTATTATTGTTTCAATGGCATAACCCCAAATGGATATTGGAAGATCTGTAAAGCTTATTATGGATCATCACTAGGGGTGCACAATGGTCGGTTTAGTCGGTTTTGTATATAAAAAAAAATCAAACCATTTAAGTCGATTATATAAAATTAAAAACCAAAATTACCCAAACTTATACTCCGTAATCGGTTATCGACCTATTCGGTTATCGGTTAAATTGGTCAATTTAATTAGTTTGGTCGGTTATAAAACTTAAGCACAAGGAATAGAGTTGGTATGTACCTTTGCAATTAATTAGTGTTTGGTTCATAATTAATTAGTGTTTGGTTCATAAACTCAATAGAAACAAGAGAATTATACACGCCAAGGAACATTCAGATTCTGAGGTAAGCTGATTCTGTAGACTGTTATTGCTATTACAAGGTAGTATTAAAGTAATTTATTTATATTTTATTATATATAAATATGTAATTACATAAAATAAATAATTATTAGAAAAGTATATAAATTATATAATTGTATTATAATTTTAAGTAGTTTGATCAGTTTCGATTTTTGTGAAAATCAAACCAAAACCGACCAACCGAGCTTCGCTTTTTTTTTGTTGTAAGTTTCGATTTTTTTGGTTTTGTAAGTTTCTTTGGTTTGTTAACGGTTTGGTTCCGTCCGATTGGTTTTTTGATTTTTTCCAGTTTTGTGTGCACTTCTAATCATCACTATGTCAATTTGCAAGAAAATACCAATTGTATGTGATGATCTAGAAACTCACTACTTAAGTATTCACTTCTTGATCTAATCGAATAACTTTAATACTTTTGCCAGTTTGTTTCCTTACTTCACTTGTGAATTCTTTGAACTTTTCAGACGATTTGGATTTGTATTTCATCAAATACATATATCAAAATCTAGAATCATCAGTAAAAGTAATGAATAAATACCCTCATCTTGCAAGTGTAGTCATAGGTCCCACACACAATTGTGTGTACCAACTCTAATAACTCTGCATCTCTCTGTCTCCATGTCTATTAAATAGAGATTTAGTCATGTTAACCATGATACAAAATCACAAGTTGTACTTGATTCATAATCAAATAGTTCTCAAAACTATCTTTATAAAACTTATTTAGTCTTATTTTAGTAATATGATCGAGTAAAGAGTGTCACATGAAGGTATAATTTATATCATCTCTTTCCATTTAGTTTGTTCAATTTAAAATATTTTTCATATAAGTCAAGTATGCAAAGTCCATCAAATAATCAACCAGTTCTAAATAAAATATTATCATTATAAATAGAACAATAATTGTTCTTTGTTATAATGCCACAACCTTCCTTGTCTGCACATGGAACGGACATAATGTTTCTTTCATGAACTGGAACATAGTAACAACTTACTATCTTAATAGACTTGCATGTAGACAATGTTAAACTATAAGTTCATATGGCTAATGCAGCAACTTTTGCTCCATTCCTCATGCAGATGATTACTTGTCATTTGTTTAGCCTTTTACTTCTGCATAATCTCTATAATGACTTGAATATGTGAGACCACAAGCCAGTATCTAATACCCAAGTAAAACATGACTTATATAAAGTTCTATTTTATTATGAACAAATATTTGTAGTAGAAGCTTCATAAGTTTATTCCACTTGACCACTATAAGATACTCCTTGCAGTTTCTCTTCTAGTGTCTCAGCTTATCACGATGAAAACAAACTCCTTTTTACCTCGAGATCACTTTTATTTTTGTCCTTTATTTAGTGCCTTTCTTTTATAATTTCTGACTCCTCATAAACACCTTTGACCCTCTTCCTCCGCTTAGAAGATTCATCTGCCAGTAAGACTTGGTCTTTCTTGAAAAGAAAGTGACTATCAAAAGTCTTCAACATGTTAAGCAAATCAGGTAAACTAACGTCTAGCTTATTAAATAGAACAATAATTATTTTTTATTATAATGCCATAACCTTCCCTATCTACACATGGAACGGACATAATGTTTCTTTCATGAACTGGAACATAGTAACAACTTACTATATTAATAGACTTGCCCATAGGCAATGCTAAACTATAAGTTCCTATAGCTAATGCAGCAACCTTTGCTCCATTCCCCACACAGATGATTGCTTGTCCTTTGTTTAGCCTTTTACTTCTGCATAATCTCTACAATGACTTGTATATGTGAGACCACAAGCCGATATCTAATACCTAAATAAAACTTGACTTATATAAAGTTCTATTTAATTATGAACAAATCTATATCTGTAGTAAAAGCTTCACCAAACTTATTCCGCTTGATCACTATAAGATACTCTTTGCAGTTTCTCTTCTAATGTCTCAACTTATCGCGATGAAAACAACCTCTTTTTTACCTTGGGATCATTTTTATTTTTGTCATTTGTTTAGTGCTTTTCTTTTAACTTCTACCTTTTTGACTCCTCATAAACACCTTTGACCCTCTTCCTTCGCGTAGAATATTTATCTACTAGTAAGACTTGGTCTTTCTTAAAAGGAAAGTGACTTTCAATAGTCTTCAACATGTTAAGCAAATCAGGTAAGCTGATGTCTAGCTTATTAATGTTGAAGTTCACAATAAATTATGAAAAGGCGTCAGTGAGTGATTGTAAGATCAAATATTGACTTAACTCTCCATCCTTGACAAAACCCAATTGTCCAAATTGATTAATCCAATTGATTATTTTTAGAACATGAGTCTGTACTATAGTGTCATTGGTTATTTTAGATCGGAAGAGCTCCTTAGATATCATATATCTAACTGACCTACTTTGCTCATTAAATAACTCATGAAGGTGTAGCAGTATAGTAAGTGGATATATTTTCTCGTGTTAACACTGTAACTCGGTATTCATGGATACGAGTATGATGCATTGAGCGATAGTTGTACATCTTGCCACTTCATAAGTAGTAATCTCTTCCTCAGAGGCTGTAATGTTTTGAACTTCTAAGAATCTTGTAATCTGTCTTTATGTGAATAATAAAGGTTATGTTATACTTCAACAATGTGACATGTGATTGAATTATGTTCCAATCTATGTGTGTATAAAATTCTATGCATAGAATTATGTACTTTAAAGAAAGATATGTATTAAAACCTAAACCATAAGGGTTAAAACCTAAAAATCAGTTATGCCTCTGAAATTTATCTTACATCATTTTGGGACTTTTCACATTTCACGAAATAGTGTTTATATGAGTCATAGAACCCAGGGCACAAATAATTTTTTTTTGAGAAAAAGACGAAAAATGAGTTTCCCGAGAAAACTCTTTTTCGTCTTTTTGGCAGTTCTATTCATCGTTTTGACTTTTTGCATTTCACGATATAGTATTTATACGCTGTATAGATGCCAAATATCTAATAATATTTTCCCAGTAAATAAGACGAAAAAACTATTCATTCAAATACAGTTATCCGAATTTAAAAAATTCACATTCCTGAATAACGTTTATTCAGACAATAAATGCATTTTCACTAATAAAATTTTCACCCAAAATAATTATTGAACATTACTATTACCAAATACAAGACGAATACAGAATGAATATGAAAAGAATACGAATGATAATGTGTTGTATAAAAGGAGAATTATACGGAACATTATACAAGATTAATACGAAGTGTAATACGAGTTGAATACGAGTATAATACAATGTATTATACGATATAAATACGTATAAATACTTCAGTATTATACTAATTAATCAAATTAGTTGAAATAAAACTAAATACTAACTAGTAATCCAACTAAAACATTTTCGACCAATCGCGTGCGAGAATTGCAAACCATGTGAACTTAAATGGACCAATCATGGTTAAGAAAATAAAAACAAGTTAGATTAACTAAACTAGGTAAAGAAACACTAGTTACACTAACTAATTATCAACTAAATCCATGTAAAATTGAGTTAACCAATCAAAATCCAAGTTAGCTATCCATGTGATTATTTTTCGACCAATGAGAACAAAGTAAAGCAAGATGAAATCTAGGCCATTGGATCAAAATGGGCAGCCATTTTTGTGTTTTTGATGAGGTGTCCTAAGTTCTTAAATATGTGTCCAAGTCCCTATGTAAACTAATTATAACTTCAAGGACTAAAAGTGCAATTAAAGAAACTTGATTTTTCCTATAAATACCCACCTCCACCATTCATTTTTCTAGCATTTCCTAGAGCATTTAATAAGCTATACACTTTATAGTTATAATCTGAGAGAGGTATACTCTAGTGGTATTTTATTTATTTTTCTTCTTATATTTAGTTAAAATATACTTTTACAAGCAGTTATAATGCTCAAATTATTTTGAATATATAGTACAAACGTTCATTTTACAAGCAGTTATAATGTCTGATTTATTTCAATTATAAAGTAGAAAACATACTTTTATAAGCAGTTACTATGGTCAATTTTATTTAAGTATTTAATGAAAATATTCATTTTATAAGCAATTACTATGACCAATTTTCTTAAAGTATTTATTTAAATACTCATTATATAAGCAGTTATAATGCTCAAATTTATTTTATATAAAGTAAAAAAGAATTCTTAATTACAAACAGTTATAATGTTCGACTTAAAACATAAAATGATTGAATTTGCATTTCACTAGTTTATATAAAATATTAATGTGTAGGATTTACGAAGAATAATTAATCGTAAAACTTATCAAAAAGGCAAGTTTTCTATCCTTAATCTTTGTTTACTTGTTTTTTTTAGTAATTTATATATTTTGTACAAGCAACGTGTTATAAATCTTTGATATGAGAGTTATTGCTTCTTGTTTCGGCATAACTTGTAAAATGAAATGCTTATTCATGATATATTTTGATTCATGCTTTATTATATCAAACCAAGTTGTCTTGGGGCGATCTTGACATGTGAAGTAAACTGAGATGAACGAATATGTCGCTCTGTTCATTATTAGTCTAGTATCATATATGTTATGCATAACAGAAGATGTCGTTAGGTTGATCCCCTTTCTATATCCACTGTAAATAGTTCTAAGTCGAAAGACAAAGAACAGTTCAAGGTATAATCACCACTCAGTCTTGCTATGTTAAAATATTTTGTAATATCATTTGTTGTGCCATAAATCCTTACAATCCATATCGGTGTGAGTTCACTTATATGCTATGTGTTTAAGACTTGTTGAGTATCTTAGTTCATCCTTGCAAATAAACCTAATTTGCAGACAAACCCGAGAGCTCCGGTTCAAAGAAGAAAAGAAAGAAGAAATGCGTAGACTAGTTTACTGTTTTCCTTAATTGTTCTTAATTGTAGTCATAATGACATTTTGTAATAAAAATAAGTTCCACACATGTAATCAAATATTATATTAATATTATCAAGTTTTATCATATTCTCTTGTTATGTTTTTACTTTGATTAAATCTAGAATTGTTCCAACTTAAAATAGTGTTGATAATGATATATTTATCTGGATGAGGATCGATAAATAACTTGTGATTGATGTACATCCGAGACATAACTATGCGATATTGACTGGTCAAATCCATCGTTAAGGTTCCTCGAACCTAGGTATAACTCATTATTACTATTCTGAATGTAAGATAAGTAGGATTATTGATATGAAGAGATATCACTATAACTAAATATGTTTCGAGTGAGGGTTTTAACTAGTTGGGTAATGTTCTATACGGAAAGAGAATTTTATACCGGACAAATATACAACCATTTATCATGGATAAAGATGCAAACATTTATCACGGGTGAAGATACAAACATTCACTGCGAGATTCTCTGTTCCCAAGAGCTGTCCTAATGATTTAATGACGTGGATATTGAAACATGTAAAGTTATAGAATATCTAAATCTTAAGGATAAAATGTTATGATTGAGTATTAAGTCACTTGCATCGATTACAAAGACTTGGTATGAAATAATGAAAGATCTTTGGGAATTAAGATGAGAACTTTGTTTATGTATAAAAAAAATCATCTATAAACCTAATGATTTAGCATTTATAGTGAGCACCAAGTTAGCTATAGTAAGTATAGTGATTTGGGGGCGTCACATGTTGGTATCAAAGCTGTAGATTATAGCTCTAATGTAACAAGTACTTTAGGATCTAATCTGATGGATTAAGTTAAATGGACTTGTGAAGAGTCTAATAGATAATTAAAAGATGTTAATAAATTTTAAATCTTAATTACATAAAAGACATTATGTGAAAGAAATATACTGATTAAAGTCAACCTTGATTTGTAGAAATGGTAGATATAAATGAACTAGACATCATGGGAGTTAACGCACAAGCCTTGGGCAATAAAAGTGATCCTAGCGAGCACTTCAGTGATGATTTAGAAATTGAAGAGCCTAACTACAACGTGGAACTACACGATGCTGGTGAAGTAAATAAAGTTTTCCCAGCAGAGGAGGATGATGATGAAGATGTTATCGACTTGCCAACTTACGATGAAATCATCACTGAGTTGGAAGAAGATGCGGCAGAAATGTTGGCATATGGAGAAGCTCAAGAAGAGCGTAACAAACAACTCCTAACAGAGAACCAGACCAACATGAATCGGGCCAATGATATAATGGAAGTGCTTGAAAGACGGTGGTTGGATGAAGCTGAAAGAAACTACCAACTACAGATTTAGTTGGAGGCTTCCCAAGAGGAAGTATCTCGCCTATAAGCAGATCGTGGGCTAATCAAAAGAGCTTACGGTGCTACTTACTCCAAACTAGAGGGAAAAATAATTAAATTTCCTTCACCAGCCTCAGATTTGGGGTTTCAAATTAATAGGTCTGTGGTGATTAGTATGATCCACAAGATCAATAAGAAGGCTAGAAAGCTCTAGTTGGATAATGTGTAAAGTAGTAGTATGTAGTAAATATTTTAAATTAGCATTCCCATTTTTATAAGGGATGTTAATAGTTGTTTAATGATTTAAATCACTTGGATAATGTAATGTACAAATTATGATAATATAAAAAGTTTGTTTAAGAAATATATCTTTTAATTTTAAATGCTTTCATATTTACAAGTTTTTTTTTATTATTTAGAAAATGGCACCACCAAGACCTCGAACAAGGGCGAAATTAACAACAAGTGTGAGTAGTGAGAGTAATGTTTAGACTCCCGATCCTATGCAATAATTCCTTGATAGATTAATAGGAGTCTTAGATAATCGTGCAACAAATAATGTGCCACCCCCACCCGACCCCAACAACCACAACCACAACCACAAATACCACCACCACCTCAGCCAGAACCTCAACCACAGAAAGTATCATTTAAAGACTTTACAAATGTAAGTCTTCCTGATTTTAAGGGAACCACTAAGCCTATAGAGGCTCAGTGCTGGATAAAAGAAATAGAGAAAGCCTTTGACTTAGCAGCGGTTACTGAGGACAAAAAGACTAAGTTTGCCACTTACCTTATGAAGGGAGAGGCAAACTTCTGGTGGGAAACCAACCAAGCCCGTGCCGGGGAAGGTGTGGTTGCGTGGGAAGCATTCAAAGAGATATTCTTTGAAAACTACTTTCCACGAAGCATGAAGAATAGAATGGAGGTACAATTTTTAAATTTAAAACAAGGGGACATGACTGTTCCCCAGTATGCCTCCAAATTCAATGAACTTGCTCATTTCGCTCCAAATCAAGTATCTACGGAGGAATGGAAAACAAGAAGGTTTGAGGATGGTTTAAAACCCTGGATATATGATAAAGTAGTTGTCTTGCAAATAGAGAGTTACGCCCACCTTTTAGAAAATGCTATCATTGCTGAAGGCGGCAACGAAGCCATAGTTAAATTTAGCAAAGATAGGAATAATAAAAAGGGGAATGATAAAAATAATAATAAATGAGGGAATGAAGGAGAAAATAATAATAATAAAAGAAGGTTCAATGGCGGAAACTCCCAGCAAGGGGGGAGAGTAAAAAGAAAACCATGGAACAGTGTAAAACATGTGGGAAACATCATTTAGGAATATGTCTGAAGGGGAAAAATATTTTTTACAATTGCAAACAAGAGGGACATTTAGCAAACGCATGCCCTAACCCTAAGAAAGATTCTTGCTTTAACTGTGGAGCCACGAGGCATCGAGCTAAGATATACCCCAAGGAGGGAGGAAATGCCGGAGGGGACAATAGCAACAAATCTACCACAACAACTAACTCAGGTTATCCAACAACAAGGACATTCAACATGACCATGGGAGATGCTGTAGCATCACAAGATGTAGTGTTAGGTATCATTCCGATCAACACCATAAGTGCTTACGTGCTATTTGATTCGGGTGCTACTTGCTCTTTTATTTCTTATGAATTTGCTAAGAAACTAAACATGCCTAGTGAATTGTTAGAAAGTCCTTTAATGATAGAAATTGCTAATAAAAAACTAATTCCTGTGAATAATGTAATAAAAGGTTATTGCATAGTGATCAAGGGTCATGGATTGAGAGTCGATGTTATTTCAATCCAATTAGGGGAATTTGATGTAATTCTATGCATGAATTGGTTGACTAATCACCAAGTGATGATCAATTGTCAACAAAAGTGCGTTAAATTTCTTACAACGTCCAAGTCAACGGTAGTCTTCAAAGGAAGTCAGTCACCAAGAAAATCTTGATGTCTAACTGCAAATCAAGTAAATGGATTACTTCAGAAGGGATGCTGGGGTTATTTGGCATATATCGTAGACACCCAACAAAAAATGTTAGATATAAACCAAATACCAGTGGTTAGAGAGTTTCAGGATGTCTTTCCCAATGATCTACCTGGTATTCCACCTGATAGGGAGATTGAGTTCGTTATTGATTTAGCTCCTGGAACTGCACTTGTTTCGAAGGCTCTATATAGAATGGCGCCTGTGGAATTGAAGGAGTTGATGGTATAGTTACAAGAACTGTTGGATAAAAAATACATTCAACCAAGTGTTTCTCCATGTGGAGCACCAGTGTTATTTGTCAAGAAAAAGGATGAAATTTTAAGATTATGTGTTGATTATCGTGAACTTAATAAATTGACCATAAAGAATAAATATCCATTACTTAGGATTGATGACTTGTTTGATCAACTCAAAGGAGCGGAGTATTTTTTCTAAGATTAATCTACTGTTAGGTTACCATCAACTAAAGCTGAGAAAGGAAGATGTGCCGAAGATAGCGTTTAAAACACGTTATGGACATTACGAATTTCTAGTGATATCCTTTGGATTAACAAATGCACCGGCAGCATTCATGGACTTGATGAATAGGGTTTTTAGGTCTTTCTTAGACAAGTATGTTGTAGTGTTCATCGACGATATTCTCATATACTCAAAAATACTGGAAGAACATGCTATACACTTGAGAAGTGTACTAGACACCTTACGAAAGGAACAATTCTATGCCAAAATTTTAAAATGTGAGTTCTGGCTAGAGAAAGTTTAGTTCTTAGGTCATGTGATTGACAATAGTGGAATTTCAGTGGATCTATCAAAGATAGAAGAAGTTATGAACTGGGAACAACCAAAGACCCAAACCGAAGTAAGAAGTTTCTTAGGTTTAACAGGGTACTATAGACGTTTCATTAAAGATTTTTCAAAGATAGCAACCCCATTAACCAACTTAACCAGGAAAACCGTAAAATATGCTTGGACTGACAAATGTAAAAAGAGCTTTCAATTGTTAAAGAAAAGGCTAAGTGAGGCACCAGTATTATCACTACCTGATAATAGTGGAGGTCTTGTAGTCTACAGTGATGCCTCACATAAAAGATTAGGTTGTGTTTTAATGCAACATGACATAGTAATAACTTATGCTTCGCGACAACTAAAGGATTATGAGTTAAGGTATCCTACTGACGATCCAGAATTAGCGGCAGTAGTATTTGCTTTGAAGATATGGAGGCATTACTTGTATGGGGAGATGTGTGAAATTTATATAGATCACAAGAGTTTAAAGTATATTTTTACACAACGAGAGTTGAATATGAGGAAAAGACGATTGTTAGAATTGATTAAGGATTATAATTGTGAAATCTTATATCATCTAGAAAAAGCTAACGTAGTTGCAGATGCTTTGAGTAGAAAAAACCAAGAGAAGTTAAATGTGTTAACAACTTAGGATGAGTTGATTAAAGAGTTCGCTAGACTTGACATAGAGATAAGAGTTCCTTTAATCTCGACAAGGAAATTGTTCGTAATGGAGGATCACTCAACCTTGTTGGGTACCATTAAGGAAATTCAAGAGGATGATGGAAGCTATAAGAAGTTGAAGAAGTCAATAGAGATTGTAGATGGCAAATACAAGATGGACAAGAAGAGAATCATTATATTTGAATCTAGAATTTTGATTCCTTCAGTTCAAGAACTCAAGGAAGAGATTATGCCAGGAGCACATGGTACTAAGTTTTCAGTCTACCCAGGTCGTACCAAAATGTACAAAGACATAAGTCAACATTTTTAGGAGTCAAACATGAAAAGGGAGGTGACTGAATTCGTTAGTAGGTGTTTGACATGTCAGTAAATTAAAGCTGAGCATCAAAGACCCAGCGGATTGTTGCAACCATCGGAGATTCCATAGTAAAAATGAGAGCATATTACAATGGATTTTGTAGTAGGCCTACCAACCACACAGAAGGGTCATGATGTCATATGGGTAATAGTGGATAGACTAACCAATTCAGCTCATTTTTTTCTCAATCAAGGTTAAATTCACTTTGGATCGATTAACAAAGCTATACATTAAGGAGGTTATCTCTAGACACAACATACTAGTTTCAATTGTGTCTGATCAAGACCTAAGGTTTACATCGAACTTATGGAAAATTCTTCAAGAACATCTAGGTACATAATTGAGAATGAGTATTGCTTACCACCGACAAACAGATGGTCAAAGTGAAAGGACTATCCAAACTTTGGAGGATATGCTGAGAGCTTGTATGATAGATTTTGAGGGAAGTTGGGAAGATCACTTATCTCTGGTGGAATTCGCTTACAACAATAGTTATCATGCTAGTATATGACTGCCACCATATGAGGCTCTGTATGGAAAAAAGTGTAGAACACCGATGTGTTGGGACGAAGTCGGTGAACGAAAGATTCTTGGGCCAGAATTGGTTCAACAAACAGCAGAGGTAGTTCGAACAATTCAACTGAGGTTACGAGCTTCTCAAGAAAGACAAAAAAGCTATGCCGATCTACATCTACAAAAGAGAGACTTTGAAGTCGGTAGTCATGTTTTCTTAAAAGTATCTCCCTGAAAAGGAAAGATTCGTTTTGGAAAGAACGAAAAAATGAGTCCAAGGTTTATAGGACCATTCAAGGTATTGCGAAGAAAAGGTGAAGTAGCTTATGAAGTAGCCTTATCTCCAGAGCTGGAACATATACATAATGTATTTCATATTTCAGTATTGCGTCCTTATAAACCCGATTACAAACACATCATCAGCTACGAACCCATCCAAATTGAGAAGGATCTAAGCTATGAGGAGATTCTTGTTAAAATTGTTGATAGGAAGGAACAAGTCTTGCGAAATAAAGTGATACCTTCAGTTAAAGTAATATGGATGAATCAATATGTAGAGAGGCTACATGGGAGTTAGAAGATAAGATGAAGAGAGAATATCCCCACTTATTTTCTTGATTTTGTACTGTAATTTCGAGGACAAAATTCTTATAATTTGGGGTGAATGTAATGTTCCAAACTTCTGAGAATCTTGTAATCCGACTTTATGTGAATAATAAAGGTTATGCTATACTTCAAGAATGTGTCATGTGATTGAATTATGTTCCAATCTATTTGTATATAAAATTCTGTGTATATAATTATGTACTTTAAAAAAAGATATGTATTAAAACCTAAATCCTAAGGGTTAAAACCTAGAAATCAGCTATGCCAATGAAATTCGCCTTACATCATTTTGGGACATTTCACATTTCACAAAACAGTGTTTATATGAGTCATAGAACTCAAGGAACCATGATGAGTGGGTTTCATACCTACGAATTAGGTACTTTTACGTTTAATTATTTGTTATCTTTAAGTGTTTTTAGTTTTATTTTACTTGTTTATATGTTTATTTTGTAGAAAATGGCTTCGGGAGGTCAAAACAGGAAAAAAACTATTTAGTGGCAATTTTGTAAATTTGACTTTAGTTGGCCCAGTTTGCTATGATAAGGAATTCGAGCCCAGCTAGGATTAGGAGGGTGTGTGATTTTAAGAGGGATTTCTAGGGTTGTTAAGAGACTACACAAAGATAGAGAAGGAGAAATATAGAGAGCAAGAATTGGTGCTAACTTGTGAAAACTTGAAGATTGATCAAGAAAACATAAAAGCTGAAATTGAAGGCTAAGGAGACGGATTGAATTCGACAGAGTTTATTCTATTTCCTTTACTCTACCTTTTTGAACTTTGACTGTTTTCTTATATTCATATGATGTTAGTTTTCATTATGATGTGTAACTAAATTCTTATTTTAGATTACAATGGAACCGTTGTTTGAACTTTAATTAATTCATCTTGATTTTAATTATTTGATCAGTTGTTGGATTGGTTGTTGTATCTTGTGTGTGAATTATAATTGTCTGATCAACAGTTATTTGATTTCATAGATGGAATTGAAAAAAGAAATCTAGGAATAGATCTGGGTATAATAACATGTAACTTTGTTTATTTTTTCTAGGAAGAGTATCATGATAGTGTATAGGATAAAGATACCTATGCCACACGTAACATATTGAGAGTTTAATCTTAATGAGTATGTTTCAAGGTATTTTGCATAGAATTATAGCATTATAAATTAGAGTAAATCTTTTTATTAATTATCGAAAGAAATTAGTAAATAGATGAGAAATCTGAGTTAACAATCCATATGATTAAGTAATTGGAATTAAGATAATGATATTACTGTGATGTAATTGGGAAAATTATAATCTTGAAGCCTTTTATTATCTGAAAATTTATTCATGTTATTTAGTTTAGTTTTAGTTTTAATTTCAAGAATTCCATAATCCAAGTTTGCTACAGTTTAAATAGAATTGAATTAATATAAAAGTTACTAGTTAATTTAGTAATTATTACATGTTCCTTGTCGGTTCGACATCCTTCTTATTACTATATTACTTGATTGACTGCGTATACTTGCGTGTGAGATGAACAAAAGATAAAGAATAGTTCAAGGTCTAACCACCACTCAGTCTTGCTATGTTAAAATATTTTGTAATATCAATTGTTGTGCCATGAATTCTTACAATCCATATCAGTGTGAGTTCACTTATATGCTATGTGTTTAAGACTTACTAGCATCTTAGCTCATCCTTGCAAATAAACCTAATTTGCAGACAAACCCGAGAGCTCCGGCTCAAAGAAGAAATGAAAGAAAAAATGCGTAGACTAGTTTACTGCTTTTCTTAATTGTTCTTAAGTGTAGTCATAATGACATTTTGTAATATGAACAAGTTTCACACATGTAATTGAATATTATATTAATATTATCAAGTTTTATCACATTATCTTGTTACGTCTTTACTTTGATTAAACCTAGAATTGTTAAAACTTAAAATAGTATTGATAATGATCTATTTATCTGGATGAGGATCG
This sequence comes from Hedera helix, assembly GCA_947179155.2. Taxonomy (NCBI): domain Eukaryota; kingdom Viridiplantae; phylum Streptophyta; class Magnoliopsida; order Apiales; family Araliaceae; genus Hedera; species Hedera helix. The sequence continues at coordinate 14,942,926 of OX359270.1, read as the reverse complement.
ATAAATAACTTGTGAGTGTTGTACATCCGAGACATGTCTAAGCAATGTTGACTGGTCAATTCCATCGTTAAGGTTTCTCGGACCTAAGTATAAGTCGTTATTACTATTCTGAATGTCAGATAAGTAGGATTATTAATATGAAGAGATATCACTATAACCAAATATGTTTCGAGTGAGGGTTTTAACTAGTTAGGTAATGTTCTGTACAGAAAGAGAATTTTGCACCGGATAAAGATATAACTTTTTATCACGGATAAAGATGCAAACATTTATCACAGGTGAAGATATAAACATTCATCGCGAGATTCTCTGTTCCCAAGAGCTGTTCTAATGATTTAATGCCATGGATATTAGAGCATGTAAAGTTATAGAATATCTAAATCTTAAGGATAAAATGTTATGATTGAGTATTAAGTCCCTTGCATCGCTTACAAGGATTTGGTGTGAAATAATGAAAGATCTTTGGGAATTAAGATGTGAACTTTGTTTATGAATAAAATAGTGAGTGCCAAGTCAGCTATACTAAGTATAATGATTTAGGGGTATCACAGAGGCATTGTCTGCAACATTTGCAGTGACAGAAAAATTAAGGACATTTGTTAACATTTCAGCATTGAGAACTATTCTCAAATTTCTTTAACCAATTCGAACAATTCGGCTTGATTAATTCGTTAACATCCAATATGCTATGCAGTGTTAATGAATTAGGCATAGCAAAAAAAATTAAGTGAATTTTAATAACAACATTAACATGCATTCATTTTATTAATCACCAAGTTAATTAGGTCTTTATTTAAAATGGTGTCTCTCACTATTTTTATCAAACTATATTACCCTCCTTGTATAGTTCAACAAATCTTGTTAAAGATTCAATTCGCTAGTAAGATAAGAATCCTATCTGTGACATCCCGAATTTTTACAGGATTTCCAAATAAGGATTTTGATAAGGATTTTGATTAATTTAGTAAAGATTAGTAGATAAAACCTAGTTTGAATGACAGAATGTATTAAGGGTGATTAAATATGAATTATTATGTGATCAATGTGATAGCAGTGACCGTGTGGTAGAAATGGTAAAGAGGGACTCCTTGTATAAATAAGGGTCTATCGAACGTATAAAGACTAGTTATTTATGTAAAGTGTATAAGTGACATAGCAAATTTTGAAATAAAAATGAATATAAATTCTGATGGTTGAATGGCAATGTGATGGATTAAAGAGAAGGATAAATTGTAATACCCACAATATGATACTTTAAATAGAATTAAGGTAGGACACTGTGTTGTGTCAGTATGTAATAAGTTGAATATGTGAATATGTGAATATGTATGTATTTGATCTGATAAAGAAGGAATGAATTAAAGCTGAGAATAGAGGAAATGAGAAGAAAATATGTGATGAAAGCTTTTGTTATAGATAATAATAGCGAGCATAATGATTTGGCCTCGAGAGGCTAGGTTACGAAAAGGTACAGTAATGTGTGGTTGAGTGTGCAGAGAAGAAGAAACAGTTTGACCTAATTGGTATATGAGGAATTCATTGAATAATAATGGTTATGAAGTTCAATATTTGAAATGAATTAATAAATCCGTATTAATTGATGAAATGAATTATAGTTATACAATGTGTATGTACAGAATGTAATAACCCCAAGAATGAGTAAAAAGAACGTGGTATGCTAGAATGGTGCAAATTAAGACATGTGTGTTACGCAAATAAGAAAACGGACGTAAAAGCCATAGAAATGGTTATATGGGCGAATAAGGATTTAAGGGATGAGTTTTGATAATTCGACTGAGGTTTGCTTTTTGAGAAAGCGGTTAATGGAAAAAGATGAGCAATTCGACTATGTTGAGATGTCGAAAATTTGAATTGATTGAATGTGAAACCGAAAATGGTTCGTAGATAATTGAGAATGAATATTATGCAAATTGACAATTTATTATGAATTGTTATAAATTATTAATGAAATTCAATTTTTGAAGTGTGACAAGTGTTTTGGGACAAGCTAATTGTGGAGTATTTGATGCTAGAATGAAATTCAAGCCTAGTGAAACAAATCTGAATCAAAAAGGACTTAAATTAGATTAAAAATAAGCAAAAAATAATTTTTAAGAAAATTACATGGAAATTAAATTGTCTAGAGAAATTGGTAAAAGTCTAAAATGCCCTTTACAATATAAAGAATGAATATGGTATCCTTTTTTTTTTTTCTTAGTATTGTCCAAGCTATCCTTAGTTTGTTATGAAAAAATGACATGATTGCCCCCTAACCATGCAAAAGTTAAACTAACCACGGTAAGTTAGTTGCTTGAGATTATATACAACTTTTATATAGTAAGCATCAAGTTAACTTAGCTCATTTTCATTCATCATCTGAAATTTGCAAGTGAGAGAGAAAAGAGAAGAGAAAGTCTAGGGTTTGCCAAAGTGTAGAAGAAAAGCATATTTAGACATCAAAGTGGAGAATTTATCTGTAGCAAGCTTTGTAGCAAGGAGAAGAAGAGCCATAAGAAGGTATGTTTATGTTCAAGCCATGAAATGTGATATTTATGAGTTTAAATGTTAGTTTAAGACTAGTCATTCATGAATTAATGGCTAGATATAAGTTTGTATATGAGTTTAAGTGCTAAATGGTTGTGAAGTCATGAAACCATAAGCTCAAGTTTGATTTTGTAAAGGTGATGTACTATTATGCATGTATTCAAGTTAAAAATCATGAATTAAGGAAAGTTATATGTTTAATGTTGTTGGTTTTGATAAAAACCTAGATGAAGAGGATGAACATATTTAAAGTATATGAAATTTCAAGTTAAATTGCATTGAAGGTCCAAGAGAATGATTTGTTAAGGAAAGTTATAATATTAGGCTATACTTTGTGTATAGACCAAATTATAATCTGTAAAGTGCATTAGAATGTCCATATAGAAGTGATATAGACTTACAAAGTCGTTAAATATATATGTGATAGCCTATGTGGTGTATGGAGTTTAAGAGGTCAAGTGAAGTATAAGAGTTGAAATGAAGTTTTCATGAAAAAGTTTGTAAAGTTAGTAAAAATCCAACTCATAGATGATTTTTGGCAATTTTGAGAAATTAAAAGTGCAGTGAAGTTAAACGACCTAGTTTTATGTTATTACACGTGTTTAGGTTAATTTGATAATCAACGGATTGAAATTCAAATGAAATGGCGATTCGAACGATCGAAATCGATCGTTTCAACTTGAAATGGATTTTTACGGACAAAACTCATCTCGTGCGAAGTTTTATGGTTTTAAAAGTTTGGATATGTCATATATAAGTTATATGAACTTTTTCAAGTATTAGAATGAAGTTTTAAAGCAAATGGCCAAAAATTACAAAGTTGGTAAATTTTGGTTTTAAGGTTGAAAACGAGTTTAAATGCCTTCCTACGGGCTAGTGTTTCACTGATTTTGAGAAGCCAAATGAGGCAAGTAAAATTTTTGTAAAATACTAGGTAGTAAGAACTATTACAGTTCTAAATTTGGACTTAATTGGATGTATATTGAAGGAGTTAAAAATTAGCAAAGCAACAACAAAAATCAGGATTTCTGAAACTGTAGAACTGCGCCGAGGCGCAGTGTTTTGTGCTGAACATTGCGCCGGGGCACAGTGTACTGTTCATGGGCCAAGAGGACTTCGCGGCTAACGAAATCTGAAGTGGCCGGGGCACAATGTACTGTTCACAAAATTTTTTTAAAGTGTCCAAAATGCGACGTTTTAATACAGAATGATAAAAATAAGCTATGTAAACCCTAGATAGATAAAGAATGTGTAACACCCTGGAATTCCCCCCGTGCTGGCCACAACGGATCCCGTGCGTTAGTGTACAACCTTATACTTAAACCCACAATATGCCTCAATAATATAATTGATAAAATATTTTTAAAACTATTACAACTTCATTCATAACCTACAACCATATTATCGTTGTTTAAAACAGAGTTATTTAAAACTTTAACATAATCCCGTCTCATAATCGCAATCTTTAAAATCCTATTACAACTTCGAGATCATATGTATAATAACCTCAACGTATCATCCTATCATTCTTATATATATAGGACAATATCTGAAAATGATATAAAATAATCTATACATGATCTTTCAACATTTATGTTTGCTAATCTATAGCACAACAAAACATAAACTCTTCACAAGTATTACACGAAAAGTAAATTATTCTATCGTAGGGTTTTACTAAAAAAGCACCCATGCTTCGATCTGTTGACTCGTTAGTCAATCTTCATCTTTGCCTCTACTAGAACAATCGGCTTCCTTAAGCTTCCCTGTAATGATTTATTTTAAGCAAGGGTGAGCACGACGGCTCAGCAAATCTAACAGTTATCACATAACACATATGACACATTTAATTCATGCTTTATGCTCCATGCTTTGCATTATATAGGTATTATGCTTATTATGCTTTACATTTATACAATTAACGCATGCTTACCATGCATTTTAATATTTTCAGGTTATATAACTCATATAACACATTTAAACTCATATCATTACTCATATATCAGTTATTAATATCATATGACTGTACACAGGCACATTAAAAAATCAGTTAGTACATACAATAAGTGTACACATAATAGTTTATGCATATAGCAACAGGTTTGCAAGAATAACACATAGTACTGAAAAACTTGCCTGATATACGCATTGACTTACGCTACCAGTCTGAAATCTGCGTTCCATCACTAATGCTCATACAAATTAAATTACCGCCTCTGAAAGACCTAATATGCTTATCTGTCAATCAGTAAAGCGCATAGGGATTCATTTGCCATTCACAAAGGAATTGACTCTACAACATGAAAATCCCTATTTATTAACTCATAATTTATAAGACAATATTATCCTCATTAGATAATATTTTAAATACTGATCAGTATTATTATTTATTAATAATACATCACTAAATTACCAGCGCTACCCAATTACTGGACAACACCTTAATTGGTTACTAATATTATTAAGCCCTTAATAATATTCACCCAATTACCAATATTATTAATCCTTTAATAATATTTCATCACTTGCTATTATCATTTACTCCTTTTATAATCTTTAAAGACTTAAACAATTTAAATGTACATTGTTTAATCACCTCCTCATTCCGTTAATTTTTTCACATTATTTAATTAATATTAAATAAATAATTAACTCATTTAATTTTACTTGTTATTCAGCATTACATAACAATTATTTTATTCACTTTAATTATTATTTAATATCATTTAATTAATTAATTAATTAATTAATTATCATCATTTTCTTTAATGATTATTGAATATCATTAACTAATAACTTCTTAACTAATTAACCTCATTTATTATTAAATAACAAATGATCATTTTATTCACTCCATCTCTCTAATTATTATTTTATATCCTTTAAATAATAATTAAATAATGAATCATTATTGTTTATTTAATATGTAATTAAATAATAATTAATTAACTGATTGATTAACTTTACTCATTATAAATCAAATAATGAATAATTACTTCATTTAACCTTACTATACTTTAATCATTATTTAATATTAATTAAATAATAATTAATAAATTGATTAAGTTTACTTATTATTTAATATTTATTAAATAATAAATAATTAGATTATTAACTTTAATATCCTTTAATTATTATTTAATATTAATTAAATAATAATTAATTAATTATTTAACCTTACTTATTATTTAATATTAATTAAATAATAAATACTTAGTTAACTAACTTTAATATCCTTTACTTATTATTTAATATTAATTAAATAATAAATAATTAGTTTATTAACTCTAATATCCTTTAATTATTATTTAAATATTAATTAAATAATAATTAATCACTTACTTTACTTTAATTAGTATAATAAATACTTAATTTATTAACTTTAATGTCCTTTAATTATTATTTATTATTGAATAAATAATAATTAATTCTTTAACTTTACTTATTATTTAATATTAATTAAATAATAAATAATTACTTTATTAACTTAAATACATACTAATAAATAGCTAAATGATAATGAATTACCCAATTTTCTCCACATATTATTTTATATCACTTAAATAATATGTCAAGAGTTCAAATATCATTTTTTGTAATTAATAATAATCTTTCCATAATTATCATTAATTTAGTAAGCTTTAATCCACCGTTAATTCTAATAAATGCCAAAAGACATAAAATTTCAGATTTTAAATTTTAATAATATTCTTTATAAAATTACAAGCATTTTCTTTTTTGGAACCAACCCAAGAACCAGCCTAAAAAGGGCCGAACCGGTCCCACCTAGAAAATCACAAAACCGAAAAATTCGTGAACCGGTTGATTTATTTTCCAAAATAGGTAAATTGTTTTTCTGATTTTCCAGCCTTGGGGTCTTCTGCTAAAACTTGAATAAAATAAAATCTACAAGTCCGATTGAAGTCTATTTGGTATCGATGAATTTGTAACTTCCTGTACTACATTATTCTATTATTAAACATCAAGTTTGGATTTGTTTTGGGTACTGAAATTGGCTCCAAACCGGACTGTTGTGCACAGCCCTAAAAACAGTAGGGTGTTTTGGCATGACTAAAATTTGATGTTTCTCCATGTTGGACTGTTGTACTGAAATTTGATGTTTCTCTAAGTTGAATGAATAAAATCCGATTTAAAATGAACTACATTATTCTATTATTAAACATCAAAATGAGGTTTATTTGCTCATTTTAAATCGGATTTTAGTCATTCAACTTGGAGAATCTTCGTATTTTATGGATCTAACACCCAAAATTGATGGATCACGAATCCGAGTTACGGATAGTGAACAATAATTCCAGTAAGGGGCTGCTATGTATTAGGTGAAATCTTTTTCGTCGGTAAAAATTATTATGAAGACTTTGGCCAAATTTTTTGTCATAGATGCATATAAATACTTGATCTAACCACATGAAACCCTATATACACATGTCTGGCATATATCTATACATTAAGATCTCCAAAATTTGGTTTCCTCCAAAAAATTTCATAAAGTACAAAAGGAGTTCCAAAACTAGGGTTTTAGGACGTTTTATACCTCTTGCTCTTGGATGTTAGTTTCCTTTGCTTTCCAAAGTGATTTATGAAGCTAGATGGCATCCACACCTTACCTTGATGCTGTTGTGAGCCTCTAGTATGGGGTTCTTGGTTTGTTTTGGTTGGTAGCTCTCAAGCTCACAAACTTTCTGTTCTTCTTTTTTATTCTCTAGAGTTTTTCTCTAGAGCTTTCTCTCTCTTTCTCCAACACTTAGGAAATGATACAATGAATTAACACTCTCATTCTTTCCCTTATTTGCTAGTAGAATACATACATATGGTATATCTATCATATATTACCGATACATGTACAAACAAGATCCACTAATTGGGGAACTAGGTTTGCATTGGGGAAAGGGTTTTCTAGACTAGGGTTTGTGGGAGTAAAACATGGAAAACATTGAGCTTTGCACCCTCCATTGGTACTCCCCCCTTTTTGTCTCCATTTTGATTTTTCTTTTATTCCAAAAGTGATTATATAAACACCAATATATATATATATATATATATATATATATATATAGCCATTACATACATTCTATAGGGTTATATAATGGACTATGTATTAACTTTCATTAGGCTACATAATTAATTATGTTTGGGCTCTCAATTTACATCCATTTGAGCTACTAGATTAAATCCTTTTGGGCTCCCAATAATTTAATTAATTGTGCTTGCTTAATAATTAAATAGGACTAGTCCACTATTAATAAATTCTTAGCGGAACTATAAAATAGTATTATTAATATTTTACGTATTATCATTAACTAATACCCACATTAATTAATTTACACATCCAATTTAACTCGTTATTTATCAAGTTAATTAAATCGTTACATAGCTCATTAACTTTATCAAATTTTGATATTATACAACCTAGGTTGGTCCATTAATTTAATCAACTCATTAACTGAACCTTCCTATAACTCCTTTAATTATATAAACACATAATTAAATAAATCAAACCATCATATACTGATTTAAATTAATCACACGAAAATTTACAATCACTGTTTAATAAATTCATTTATTTATATTAAAATATTCTCTTTTAACCCTAATATTCGCATTAGGTTAACTGCTTAGTCATTTTTACGCATTCATCTCTTCCTCAAATTTAATTTTAGACTTACTAAAAATGAGTTCATCCTTGGAATTACCACTACCACCATTTGGTTAAAGTTTGGTCCATTTTCAAACCCTTACAATATTTGCCCCTCCGAACAATCTCATCGATTTTCTTAACATAGGCATTGTTTTACAAACATTGTCATAGCCCTTTCGTGACAGGACCCAAATTCTTTTCCAGTGATTGTCTATTACTTTACCAGAGTTAGTTTTATATCTTAACCTCAAATTTCCGCTCGAACTCCTCAAAAACTTAAAATTTTTCCAAATCGACTTCCACTACTTCCTCATCTGAGGTTTAGCGTAGCATTAACTCATCTTAATTACCTAAGACCAAAATCATCAGTCTTATGAATTTTCGGGTCATTACAGAATGGACTCTATAAAGAGTGTTAAGGTATAATGAAATAATAAATGACATAATGTAATATGCCTAAAGTTAAGTTATATCATGATATGAGTTATGAAAAATGTCGGTAACGAGTTATGATGTATTATTAACCTACATAAGGTATAATACATCAAATGTAAAATTATTAGAGACGAATGGTCGTGTAATTATGAGATAAGTTTGACAAGTTATAGAAAGTTTATGATCCTATATTGATGCATATAGTGCAATGTTTACAGATAGCGCTCAAAGTAGCAGACCGACAAGACGGTTATGAAAGGATAGGAAGGCCATGCGAGGTAGTAAATGTTAAGTGTAAGATAAATGCAGATCAGACAAGTTTTTCAGACTTAAGTGTACTAATTGTTTTACGTGAACTATGTGATAATTGAAAAGTGCACTCCGTGCAACTATGTGTATTAACTATTAAGTGGAATTTGTGCCATTAAGCATAGCATGGTAAAGTAGAGGATGCATGACGCATAAATATAAACTGTAAACATGAAAGGTGATATCTGATTGACTTGCTGAGCCTATGTGCTCACTCTTGCTATGAACTAACATTTCAGGTAAAATGTATAAGAAGACAGGATATTCTGGTTAAGCTAAGGCAAAGGAATGTAAATGTACAGATAAACGAGAAATAAATTTGTTATATATAATTTGAGCAATATGCAAGCAAGCCAGTTATATGTAAAGTTATACAGATGCAAGTGATGAAACGTTTTGGTTTTAAATATTAAACCATGATTATAATAGGAATGAATGAATGGTTTGTAAATTCATAGTGATAGCTGTAAATGTATTTATTTTTGAGAAATGTTGTAAGAGAATAAGACGAAGGTATTATTTGGTAATCGAGTTTTATATATGCAATAAACTCCTATATATGGTACAGATATGTATAAACAGATACATGTATAAATATAGATACGATGGATAATGTAAGAATATAATAGGTATAAGTAAACAGAGCCATGTATGTATAATTAATTGATGAAAATTTATTCACAGGTTGTGTTATACAAATCATAATATATACGATTCTGATAATTGTAATAGACTAGGTCAGATTTATAAATGTTTGACCTAAGTTCTAATTAATAGAATGTGAAGGTTGTGATTCTGAGGCAGTTAATGATTGTAAGCTAAATAAACAAAATTTATGGACCGTATTATGGTTAAATGAATGATTTTAAAGGTTAAAGGTTATGTATTAACGCACGAAATCGCCGTTATGATGCTTAATGAATATATAATATGATTTTAAGATGGATGGTTATGTTATCCAGAAGTGAATATATATAATTAAGGAATGTTGGGATTTCGGGTGCGTTATACTATCGACATAAGTATAGTCTTGTGTGTACACATTCGAATCAAAATTATCTAAGTTAAGTCCGACCTAGCATTTCATATAAGTAAAGAGAAAAATACAGTCCATGTATGTACACATCAAAATAGTGTTGTTCAATTCCTTATAAACATCTAATGCAATAAAACAACATCTCAAATAATTGATATAAGCCTTGTATGTGCACACCAAATTTATATTAAATATTTGATTCTCTATCGTTTTATTGTGCTAGAAGGCGATGTTCGATATTTCAAATATATTTAAACGTTTTAACTTAATATATATTCCTTGATGGGTTTATTATTAATTTTCTCATCTTGTTTAGAGCGCATGCACACACATATATATATATATAAAATATGCGTCATATTATTTAACATGCGAATCATTTTTGTTAGTATATATATATAATTAACATTCACATATAAAATATTATATTCTACTTGGATTAATTATGAACTTTATTTTAATTTGATTTATTTGAGCCACCAAATAAACTAAAAGGTTAAACCTAGGGTGCAAGAATAAAATATTAAATTTAACTATTACATTTAAACCCGGGCTCCATTACAAAACGGGCATTCATGCGCTCCTTACTCTTAGACTCTAATTCTTCAAATAATTCTATTTAATCCTATTACAATCTATTTACATAAAATAGAAATCTTGATCAATAGTCAAGGGGAAGTACATAAGAGGGAGATGTAATTTACGATAGAAAATTTTAGAAAGACGAGATACGCAAACCCCATTTATTAAAACACATTCATTCACGCATTCAACTAAAATAAATTCAATCACATTGGTAAATAGTCCATAATCAATCTCTTGTATTATCATACATATCATCATATGTATCATATATCTCATGAATTAAAAATATGCTATATATATATATATATATATATATATATATATATATATATATATTTTGATATTATCTAATAGGCAATTAAAGTTGCATTTCAAGTTTAAAATAAACTTTATTTTAATTATAAAATCATGTAAAATAACAATTTATTTTAAATTTTTGAAAATCTGCTCAAAAATAAAATTCAGACAAATTTGCACTTGAGCACCCTGGCGCTTAGTTGAACGCCTTGGCATCCAAAGCAGAAGTGCTGAGCGCTCCGACGCTCAGCCCAGAAAACAGTTTTGCGATTTTTCAAAAAAAAAATTGAGTTGACCTTTTTATTTATTTATCCAAAACACGATATTTTGCAATTATTTTCAAAACGCATGATTTTATACAATAAATTATTCTAAACACATACTCATACATATATGGGATAAAAATAATTAATAATTCACATAAGTTTGGCTCTTGATGCCACTGTTGGTTTATAAAAATAAAGCATACATACAATCAAATTGTAATAGCACAACGGAAGCAGGAATAAATCATACTTAAAAAAAAATTCAAACCAAAAATAACGATCTTTCTTATGTAACTATTATTAATTGAGGAATGATAAAAGCGTTGTACTTTTGTAGACACAATTCTTCAACTGGTATATGTTCATCTCCCTTTAATCCTTCGCGTTCTTCTTCAAATCCACCGATTAGAAATTTTAGATCAACGTTAGCTACCTAAGTGTGTAACCTCTAGAGGTGATCCACCAAGAGATCTATGAATTCAATAAGTAAATTTTAGTTTCTCCAAACCATGGGTGACTAGTCCTAATTCTCTCTCTTTCTAAATCTTAAATGTAGAGAATTATGAAATACTCTCATCTTTCTTGTGAAAAAGTATGTAACCTTAATCTATAACAAGACTACTCTTATTTATAGATATGGCCAACCCCCCTAAACTCTTTAGAATTAAAGTTTTAATTTAACTCCTAATCTAATTAGGAACTAAATTAATTAAATATAATAATTATAATTCTTACGCGATTTAGGAACTTAATTATTTATTTATGAGAGTATTTCTTATTAATTAATTCTTAAACCATTTAGGAACTAAATTAATTATTATAATAATTACAATTCTAAACCATTTAGGAATTTAATTATTTATAATCATACTACTATTTATTAATTAACTCCTAAATCATTTAGGAACTAAATAATAATAATAAGACTCATCTTATTAATTTATAAAAAGTATTTTTAAAATACTAAATTACAAATATTAAGTTATTTAATTTATCTATCACCATAGTATAAATTAAATACACTTAATTTATTATTACCATTATGTCATTCACTTCTAAAATAAATATTACTCTTTTGCGGCGTGACCCTTTAGGTCCTCCATATTAACCCGATTACAGAATGAATAAATTAGAACTATTCTAATCTTATTTATATAAATAAATTAAACTATTTAATCCACTTAATAAATAATATTTATTCCACAATAAGGGTAAGTCCCCTTAGCAATCAACGACTTTTTCAAATAATATGAATTTTAACATTTGATCACAAAAAATTTATTCGGCGAATATTTACTATATAATTCAATTCTTCTACCACACAATGTCCAAATTAAATATAAGGCATGAAATTATTGTCAAGTCTTATTTTATTTGATCATATGCATTTCAATTCTCAAATGCACAACACTAATGTAAATTAGAAACTTTTTTCTAATTTTCATTCCACATTGGCCAACGATTTCTAAATTGTCATTTATCGAATTACATAGGACATTATCTCCTTTTATTGAAAGTGGTAGATTATTTGTTGATTATTCACCTACCTCCAAGTATAACTTATTATACCCGAACATATCCTTTGTTATACCCATATAGGCTTAAGGAATATGAGAAAATATAATTCATCATATACAAGGTACTATGATGATCTCAACTCCAAGGATCACTTGTACTACTATTATATTAGAAACTCCTATTGACAGACAAGTAAAACTCTATTAGGTGTACTTAAGCGAGTCATATTCCGTAAACTTATTATCTAACAAGCACCTACATACTTGTTTTAGTGTCTTCACACAAATAATTATGAAATCAATCATCCTCTTCATAAGAGCAAACATAGTATGTACTAATCTATCTGGATTCACTAATCTCTATTTTAGTGATTCCACGATTAGGAACATTTTAGTTTTTAACTATCTAGAATTTATATCTCATTAGCATAATCAACATTATGATTCTAAAAGCATTGTTCAAGACTATGGATTTTATTCCTTTAATTAATTCAACCAATTAATCATGAATAAATAAATGTCTTTTAATAAAAATTTTATTAATAAACAAATAAGATTACAAATTATATACTTATCACATCAAATGTAATTGGCTTTAGGGCATACTACTTTGATGAGTGTGAGGGTGGGGCTGCCCCTATGAGAATTAGGTAAGCATCTCCAGAGTACTTATGAAATTTAGTTATGGCACAAGGCCAAAATGTGCCAAATTGCGGTGAAAAATTTCACCTAGGGACTGTAATGTGATTGATATGGCTCTGTTTCATAACAAGGGAGGAGGTTTAAGAAATTTAATTTAACCAAATTCCTGTGGTTTACCTAAATTTGCTTTATGCAATGGTTAAAGTCCAAAAGATACCAATGCTTATGCACTTCATTCTCGTTTTTCTTACTCGACTCTTATCCTATACCATCTCTTTCATTTGCCTTTGAAATTGTGGAGCAGTGTTAGATTTTTTATGTTAAATCCAATTTATTTCAAAGGCAAAAATATATTATTTTCTTTATCAGATTAAAAAATTATTTTTACAAAATATCATGTATCCAAGTTAGAGGTGCACAAATGGCCTGCGGCCTGGTCAAAGACCGACCTGATCAAGGCCTGGACCGGGCTACAAGGCTACAAACAGACCATCTTTTTTTAGCACAAATCTGGCCTGATCTGGTCTGTTAAAAAGCCCAGCCTAGCCCGAGGCCTGGTCTGAGGCCTGGCCAGGACTGATCAGGCCTGAAGGCCTTGCTTGGTTGCGAAAAAATATAAGCTAATATCGGTAATAGCCTAAAACCAGAAGAATAAGTGAGTAGGTGGGTCACTCCGTCACTATCCTCACAGGTTGCACTTTCCAAGAAAGTGATTGGCACTATCCTAATTACACATCTACACGTCTATCATCAGTACCATGTCAATTGTCATGATGCTTAACAATTAAAATTAATATATCAATAGTGACCCGTCCCATCCATAATCCAAGTTCCAACCATCCTTTTATACTCACAGACATGCTAATTTAATTTATCCAACTATCATCCAACCATCCTTATATACTCAATTATGTTGATAATATTAATTGACTAAAAGGAAAAAGAAAAGAGTACTCAGTAACTCAGAAGACGTGTTTTATTCGGATAAAAATTTCAAGTAATTTTTTTCAATGTATACATTAATACAAAATTTTATAATAAACAAAAATAAAATTAACATGATTTATTTTCATATTCATTGCTAAATAAATTTACACAATATTTAAATATGTAGTTTGATAATTGATTGAAGTAGCGTACAATACATGATTCAATAATTTATTATTTAAATAAATATTTAATAATTTAATAACTACAATTATCTTTTTTAAATTATAATTATATTTTTATATTTATTTAATTATCTTAATAATTAACATAATAGATATACATATATATATATATATATATATATATATGTATATATTCCTAAATCATAACCAATTATTATCATAGTCTCTTTCTAACTGGAAAAAAAAAACTAAATTCATGCATATGAATTATGATTACATGCTGGCATGCTGCCAAAAAAAAAAAAATCAAAGAACAACATGTGAATGCTACAAAAAAAAAAAGAGCAAGAGAACGGTAAAAAAAAAAAAGCAACTGAACGTATTGTGCAACGGTAAAAAAATAAAAAATGTAGAACGGTAAAAAAAAAGAAGAAGTTCCATGCTGCCAAAAAGCTGTCGCCTGCGAAAAAAACTGTCGCTTGACAGTCTGCAACCTGCAAAAAAAAAAAAGTGAGCAAAAAAAATCGTGTTAACACAGATAACACTTAACAGCTATATTTGAAACGGCTATATTTTACCTCTATAAAAATCATTTAATGCAGTACAAACCATTTACAAATTCTCATAATCTCACATATCTGTTAACTCTCATATATTTGCATTATTTTCTCTTCACAACTCCAATAATCAGTATTCTTTGTAGTTATTATTTTCACATCTCTCTATTTAGTATTATTATTATATTTTATTATAATATAATGGATTCTTCCACCGAAGGACAACAAATACAACAATTTATTCAAAAAGATCCAAATATCATTATATCGGAAAGTGGAACGAGTTCGAATCCAATATTTCCACGTCCGACCGGTGATAAAAGCAAACGTACAGCGCCAGGTTGGCAACATTTTATCGAAGTGTGGGTTGCCGAAGGTGTTAAAAAAGCTCAATGCAAAATTTGCAACGCCTTATTTGGTACTAAAGGCAATAACACATTATTGCGACACTACCACTCGTGTTTACAAAGATATAAACTAACCGATGAAAGCTCTTAAGCACAAATTGATCGTTCCGGTCACAGTTGGAGTTATGATCAAATATTACAAAAAGAGTTGCAAGCCAAACTAGTGATCGAGAAAGAGCTCCCGTTCAATTTTTTTGACGATCAACGCTGTACCGATTATATTCAATCCGGATTGCAACCGAAATATATACAAGTAAGTAGAATGACTACTAAACGTGATGCAATTAAATTATATAATAAAGCTAAAAAAGAACTAATTGAATATTTTGACAATTTTGACGGTAAAATTAGTTTAAGTAGTGATATTTGGTCTGCTAATCATCAACCTGGGATTAGCTATATTTGCATTACTGCTCATTGGATAGATTCTGAAATAGTTATGCAAAAAAGAATTATAGGATTTGAATTTTTTGAATTACCTCATAGCGGTCAAATAATATATGTTCAAATTATGTCTATTATTCGTACTTTTAAAATTAAAGATAAAATAATGAGTATTAGTTTAGATAATGCAAGCAATAACACTAGTGCAGTTAACATGTTAAAAAATGATTTAATGCCTGTAGTCAATGGTACATTTTTCCATATTAGATGCATATGTCATATAATAAATTTAATTGTTCAATCCGGATTCAGTTATTTAGAAATGACAATATATAAAATTCGTGTTATGATTAGTTATGTTTATGGTTCAAATAGAAAAATTCAAAATTTTAGAAATTTTTGTCATACAAGAGGAGAAAAATTTAAAAGAGGAGAAAAATTTAAAAGAGTCAAATTTGATAATAACACTAGGTGGAATAGTACATATGATTTGCTTAAAGATGTCTACAAACGTAAAAATATACTTATGGAGTTTTATAATACACAAATTGATCATGACTTACTAAACGAAAATTGGGATCAACTTGGTCAACTTTTAACTATTCTTAAAGTTTTTAAAAAACACAAAAATATTAAGTGGTGTTTATTATCCTACAATTCATCATGTTCTTTTTGCTTGTTTAGAAATAACAAATATGTTCCAAGATTTTAAAAATGATCCTGTTTGGTCTAACCTTATTTTGTCGATGGAAGAAAAATTTTAAAAATATTTTGAAGACATGCCAACTGTTATTACTTGTGCAGCTGCTTTAAACCCAATTATAAAATTAGAAGGTGTAGAAAGTATTTTGGAAGATATAATACAAAATCTAGGTAGTAGTAATATTGATAACACTAAATTAAATTTGAATAATACATTTACTAAATTTTATAAACAATATGAATCTGTATATTCTACATCTATACATGCACCGCCCCCTGCCCCTTCATCTTCTAAATATGCATTATTATTAAAATCACTATCCAAGAAACCTAAAACTTCAACACATACGAGTAGTGTAAACGAACTTGGTTTATATTGTAATACTGATTTTAGGAGTTTTATGACGGACGAAGAATTTGAAAATTTTAATATACTCGCTTTTTGGGAGAAACATAAACGACAATTTCCTATTTTGGCCGCGATGGCACGCGATCTACTAACTATCCAAGCTAGTACCGTAGCTTCGGAATCTTGTTTTTCTTTATTTGGCAGGGTATTAGATGAAAAAAGAAGCAAACTTAGTCCGGAATCGTTGGAAATATGCATTTGCTATAGAGATTATCTTGCCGCGCAAAGAAGAGTATAAGATGTAATAGATGATCAAGATAGCTCGGAAGATCTCGAAGTCGAAGCAGAAACTGCCGAAAGTGCAAATCCATAAAGATTGAAGATATATTTTTTGAAGATTTGAAGATGTATTTTATGAAGATTTAAAGACAAATATTTTTTTGATGATATATTTTAAAAAAAAATTGAAGACAAATATTTGTACCCGACTCAATCTTGATTATTGTTTAAGTTATACTTTAAAGTTATAAACTTATAATTTATTCATCAAAGTATTGATTCAATAAATTATTACTTATTCATTATTGTAATTTGTAAGTTGTAAATTTGTAATACATTATTTTTAATTAATACATCAATCAAGTTTAAAGTTTTAATTATTCAATATTAATAAATTAGTTGATTAAATTTTAATATTAAATATACTAGTTAGTTTATTAATATTAATAAGTTAGTTGATTAAATTTTCATATTAATATACTACTTAGTTTATTTAATATTCATAAGTTAATTAATTAAAATTTAATATTAATAGTTAGTTTATTAAAATATTATTGATATTAGTAATCTTTGCATGGAATATGGAAAATAGATTGGACGGTTTGGACATTGGACTTTGGAGCCTTGAAATTTGGATGGATGTGATTTTATTGGATCAAAAGGGCAAGAAAAAAATAAAATAGTACAAGCTACGGAATAATGCCAAAGCAAATTGTTAACAGCCAAAGCCTAAGGCGCCAGCCGCCAGGCGGCCACCCCCACTTGACCCCCCCCCCCCCCCTCTCAGCCAGCCACACAAACAATTATTAAAATAAATAAATAAATAAAATGTGCAGGACATGTTTGGGCCTCGCCAAGGCCTGGCCTGGCCCGACCTCCAGGCCTTATCAGACCAGAGTTTTATGGGATAGGCCTGGCCGGCCTGGCCTTGAAGGCCTAAAGTCAAGGCCTGGCCTGGCCTGGTCAACAGCCAAAGCCTGACAGGCCAGACCAGGCCAGTCTAGCCTGTTGTGCAACACTAATCCAACTTCATTAAACTATATGTAGAGAAGGTAAAACTGTATTGATTAAGTTAAATCCTATTTTTGTTGGAGATATTTTAGTGCTAATTTTTTTTCCATCAGTTGGGTAAATTTAGTTTGCTTTTCTACTATATATTTATGAGATTTTTTCCCTCGTATGGTGGTTGATACATAATTCTCTATTTCTCTCAATCTTCCTCTTTATACTTTTTTTTCCACATATATACGCTAATGTGTCCTTTACACACACACACACACACACACACACACACACACACACATATATATCAATTGTTCATTCATTCAATTGAGTAAGGAAAATGATAGAAGTTATTCATAATTTCTTGATTATTATAGTGTTTGTTAATTTAGAAATTGAAATTTTGAATGCTTAAGGGATTACTGCATTTAGCACTGAAAAATCTTCTTTGAGAGGTAGAAATAATATCTTAAGTATTGTGTTTTGCACGCCTCAACTCTCACAATTCATTAATAAGTATTTTTGTTCCTTATTTTTAGATTAAAATCTAACATATTTTTCCAACAATATAACACCTTGCATGCATTGAAATCTAATAGACTGCTGCAATATATTTCATACTAATAACTATAAAACCAAAATTATAATGATCATTAACAAGGCATAAACTTTAGTCATAGAAGCAGTACCATAATTATATAATAATATATTTTTTCAACAATTATATAGAGAGATTTATAGACATCGAATCTTGCAGTAGCTAGTTGCTCGGTCTTAGTCTTGGGTTGATCTTATACTTTTACCAACCCCTTCGTACTTCGATCCAATCAGTCGATTAATCAAGAGACTAATCTCTTTTGTTTGGGAATGACATAGCATTCCTGATAAAAAAAATGACGGCTCTTTAAGAAAAACAAAAGTTTTTCAAGTTCTTTTTCCAACAGCCCGACAAGTCATCTACTTAAAAGGTCCCTCCTCCCTGTATTGCGCCCATGGATCATGAATTGATCCTATAGTTTCCCTAACATTGGCACACAGTGGCTTTTGTAAACTTCAATTATGCCAATGTTCCTTAGAAAAAGAGCTAAGCAAGACGAAAGGAGATCTATTTTAGAAAGAGATTAACTGATTGCCTTATTCGCCTTATAACACTCAGCCTCGTCTCAGAAGTCTAGGATTCCTTACTTTCATCTTTTTGTACAAATAGCATATGAGAGTCCTTTTGCACAAATTTCCTGCCATGAGAAAGTTAGAATGAAGTACTTCATCTTAAATGCAAGGAAAACAAAACAAAAACAAAAACAAATAAAAACCATCTTCTTTGGGATTCCAGTGACTGGTCTATAATATATAAAAAAGGAGAATGTTTTTCTTATATTGTTTTGTTCATTCATTCAATTGAGTAAGGAAAATGATATAAGTTACTACTAGTTCTCTGATTATTCTATTATTGGTTAATCATAAAAAAAGTTGTGAAGGCTAGAGGGATTATTGCCAGTGACTTATAGCACTGAGAAATCTTATTTGAGAAGCAAAGTAAATATTTTAAGTATAGTGTTATGCATGCCTAAACTCCCATCACTCATAGATAAGTATTTTTGCTCCATGTTACTAAAGTAGAATCTAACATATTTTTCTAACAATACAACACCTTGCATGTAACACCCTATTTTTGAATAAGAAATGGAGGTAACTTTCAAAGCACAACAAAACTTAAAATAAGTAAATAGAACACTAATAGCTTTAAATATTTTTAATAATCAAAATTAATCAAAACCAAAAATTAAATCAACCTAGATGGTTAAAGGTAAGCTTTCTTCAGACAACCTTGAATCACCTTTGCAAACCTACAGGAAGAAAAATACAGCATGACCCAAATGTCTAGTACATATAAAGATATACAAAAGAAGTTAAAATTTAGAACTAACTGAACATAATACATAGGATAACCTCAAATATAAATATCAACGGTAATTGAAATCTCAAAAGTTTGAACAAGAGTATAATTGAATCAACAAAATTAACGAAACCAAATAGAAGGATGAATCAAAGTGGTTAAGTTGTGATTTCATACTGAGCTTAGAACAAAACAAATATATCTTTCCACTAAGGTAAGTCAAAATGTTGTTGCACAGGCAAATCACACATCGGGTCGTGAATCCAAATGCATGAAAAATCAGAAGGTGTGTTTGGCAACATCACCAAAATGCAGAACATAAAAGATATCTAGGGTCTACTCATACACATCCTGAACAAATATATCAAATGCCGAAACTCACACCAAAAGCAACATACAAAAGGATACGTCGTGGACTAATCACATCGCCATGAAAGGTGTCATGCCTCGGTATTAAAGATATAGTGTCACAACACATGCAATATAATATTAACAAAAGGGTTCTAAAAGTACATGTTGAACCAAATCAAATCATAAACACAATGTCTTCAAACAAAGGTAACAACACCACTCAAAAAAGATCAAAATAAAGTTCTATATATGAAGAACAAATTTAAAAGAGTACAAAATACGAAGTTCAGAACATCTAGACCAAAATAAAGAAAAATAAGAATTTGTCTTACAAATCAATCTAACGAGTATGAAAGTCTAAATAATTAGCAAAACAAACAGATCAACATAATGAGAGTATCGCTGAAGAAGTACGGAGTCTTTCCGAATTCTACTAGAAGAAAAAAGGTTCAAATTACAAACTAAAATTTCAAGAATTCCAATAGAAATATATGAAAACGATTACAAATGATGATAAATTAGGAGATATAAAGAATACGACAATAATCAAAGAAGCAGAGTACGAAATTCGTACCTAACAGTTAAATTCACTTATAACACATGTGACGCCCCCAAATACGGGTTCCAAATACTCGGATCCGGTCATCACGATCCAATACAAACATTCACCTTTAAACAACATACAATAACTAAATGCGGAATAATAAACATATGTTGTTCATTCAAAAGGTGTTACTAGTCCCAATATACGATAACCTTACACAAAAGTACACAAATACCCTTAATAAAGTACTTAGGGTTTATATTACATAACAATTAATTTAATTAACTACAAGGCTGCATCTCGAAGTCTATTACTTCATCTTTCCTTTACCCTTGTTCTTTCCCAAAGTCTCGGGTTGCACTGCAATAAGGTTTCATGATATAGCAAGAGTGAGCAACTAGTTTGCTCAACAAGTTTAAATAACAACAAGAAACAATATATCATGAATGAAAGGGAATAGCTGAACAATTCAATAATGTGAATAACATAAGCAGCAATAATAATTTGCTTTTAAAATTAGGATAGTCAAATAGACTATGAACTATAAATATCCACTGGAGTTAATAGCATGTTGACCCAATGGTTACTATCAGAAATATGTACTCGAGCGGATCAGCCTCAGTACAATATGTGTATGCATAACATTTAATTTTCGTATTTTTGTACCTGATATTAGATACAGGGTACTCCCCTATAATAAAATGGTGTTCATAATAGTCTAAGAATACGCATTTTCAATGATTTGGATAGCTTTTAAAATCTTTAACATAAATGTCTAGCCGAACAATGGCTTAGACCTACTTTGAACAGTTCTTTAAACAGTAGAACAGTAATTAAGTACAAGTCAATGACTGTACAATCTCAAGTGCAACAAGTGCGAATAACAATAATATCGATGTGGAATAATTGTAAAGTAATTAAACCACTCAAAGCATGCTTGGAAATAACAGTTCAAGCTTAAATAAATAATTTGCTCAATGAAATGAGTTTAGAGATAAAGAACTTGCCTGTACGCTCAGCTACAAATAAATGTCTAGCTTTAACTAACTGGCTTTGGAAAGACCTAACATTAATAAAGTTGGTCTAATAATTAGTACGGCGTATTTGCACAACTATACGCTCACTAAGGAACTTATCTATCACATAAGTACTAACACATAAATTACATTAGTCAAAACAATATTATTAACCTTATAGACCTTCAATCATATTTGGTTAATAATTTAATAAGTTAGAAATATTTTTCTTAAGTGTTGGACACTTATTATTAAGCCCTTAAACAACTTATTACAATTGTTTAATTAAAGTATAATTAATTTTAATTTATTTTATTAACTCGATCTCTATTTAATTACTATTTAATCTTGGTTAAATAGAAATTAATTAATTAATTAACTCTAGTTATTATTTAAAATAAATAATAACTAATTGTACTTACTTATTATTTAATAATAATTAAATAATAATTAATTATTGATTTAATTTTAACCTTCTTTAATTTAATATTAATCAACTAATAGTTAACTAAGTAATTAACCTTACTTATTATTTAATAATAGTTTACTAAGTAATTAACCTTACTTATTATTTAATTTAAGGAAATTAAATAATAGTTTACTCATTTTAATCCTCTTTAATTATTATTTAATGTCAATTAAATAATAATTAATTATTTAATTAATTTTAATTATTGTTTAAGATTAAATAAAATTTAATTTATTTATCCTTATTTATTATTTAAATTAAATAACTTAATTTCCCTTAATCATTATTTAATGCTAATTAAATAATAATTAATTACTTAATTATTCTTATTTATTATTTAATAATATTTAAATAATAAAAAGATAATTTATAAATTTTTATCTCTCTTTAATTATTATTTAATAGGAATTAAATAATAATTGTTAATTTATCGCCTTTATTTATTATTAACATTTAAATAATAAATAACTAATAAATTTATTTAACTTAACCATGATTTAGCTAACTAGATTAATATTTAAAATATTTAAATATTAAACTTAATAAAAAATATCCTCCCCAATATCCTTTTGTATTATTATTATTTTTGTTTTAATTTTAAATTAGTTTTTAAATATTTAAATTAATTAAATTTAACCCGAATGGCATTTTCGTAAATAAGTTGAAAACTGATTCGAGGGCAGAATAATAATTTCGCCCAGAAAAACACGGAGGGGCAGAATTATAATTTCCGCCAAAATCTTTTACCGCGCATTGCGCGTGCATCACTGATACGGCTCAAAACGGTGCCGTTTTGAGAAGCCGAAAACGGCTTCCGCACGTACGCGCGCGGAGTAACTTTACCGGCACCAAACGACGTCGTTTGGCTCCGCGTTTTTCAGTGAACAGTGGTCTGCGCATTGCGTGGCCAGTGCTTTTTTTTTTTTCTCCAGCAGAATGTGAACAGTGCATTTTTTAACTAAAATTATACCTTCAATAAATCTTTAACTCCTCAAAAAAAATCCAAAAAAATTACCAATCACCTTATATTAATTTATAACATGAAAAAATAATTTTTCATGATTTAATATCATTATTTTTTTATAAAAATTTTTACATCACATAAACGACCACAAATCATAACTTTTTGTGTATAACTACATTTTGAGTGATTCAAACTTTGTTTTTCTCATGATTTGATGTTCTATAATATTAGAACATCAAACATAAGTTTTATAAAAATATTTTTGGTCATAAATTTCAAGACTTGATTATACACTACTAAACACATATTTTAGCATACAAAATATACCAAAATACAAACCAAGCATATTAAGCTCAAGCATGACATAAATATTACCATTACACTTATAAAAAATTTTACATCACATAAACGACCACAAATCATAACTTTTTGTGTATAACTACATTTTGAGTGATTCAAACTTTGTTTTTCTCATGATTTGATGTTCTATAATATTAGAACATCAAACATAAGTTTTATAAAAATATTTTTGGTCATAAATTTCAAGACTTGATTATACACTACTAAACACATATTTTAGCATACAAAATATACCAAAATACAAACCAAGCATATTAAGCTCAAGCATGACATAAATATTACCATTACACATTATTAACTATATTAACATATTTGTACTAACATGATAATTTATTTAATTTAAAAATAAAAATTAGATTTAGAATAACCATTACCTTGATTTAATGGCTATTCTCCTTTTTCTTCCAAAATAAGTGGTGAATCTTGAAGACATAAACCAAGAACTCCTTCTCATTTCTTAGTATTTTGCTCTCAATATTTTCTCACACTCTCAAATGCTCTCTAGCTCTCTCTTTTGGACTTGGAGAAAATAATGAAATAAAATCTACTAATTTCAAGTATACTTGCAAAATTATTAGATACACATAATATATCTAATAATTTAGACCATGCCCCTAGATGACAACTTACACAAGGAATGGGTTAAATGACACATTAGGTGAAAAGAGGAATGGTCCATGTACTTGAAAAATCAAACAAGCAATCCATTAATTAAATAAATGAAAAATAAACTAAAATAAAAACAAAATATTAATTTTCTCTCTCCTCCACCCACATGGTCGGCTGATAGCCTTTTTCTTGTCCCAAAATTATTGTCATATTCATTTTACTTTAATAATTATTAGTTAATTTAAGTATTTTCCAAGTGGGCCAATTATTGGGCTTTATTTAAAATACCAATTGGGCTTCTATTAAATTGTTTGGGCTACTAATTTGTCAAATTTTATTATTCTCCACTTGGGCTACTAATTGACCCATGTTGGGCTAATTTAATAATTTACACATTAATTATTCAATCCATGATTAAATAAATAATTAGATTGAATAAATAATTAAATATTCTAACCCATAAGTATTAAATTACTAAATGGACTAATAAATATTATTATTAATATTTCACATTATTTACATTAATTAATAATCATATTAATTAATTTATTATATTTAATTCACTCATTATATTCAATTTAATTGAATATTTAATTAATAGAAAACTTATCAATTATTTTGATATTAAAACTTTAGGGTTTGTTCACTAATTTAATAACATATTAATGACCTCCTTCAATTAATTCTAGTAATTAATCACATAATTATTTAATTACGTAATTAATTAATCACATAAAAAGATTTAAATAATCTCGTAAAACTAACTCGTTGGAAATTAAATTAATAATTTAATTAATAATGACGTGAAAATTCTAGGATATTACATTCTCCCCCCTTATAAAAATTCCGTCCTCGGAATTGTAAAATAAAGTTACTCAAATAAAGACGGATAATTCGCCCTCATTTCCTCCTCTAATTCCCACGTAATTTCTTCAATTGCGTGATTCCTCCAAAGTACTTTGACAGAATGAATTATCTTATTCCTCAGTTTCTGTTCCTTCCTATCGAGTATCTGAACAGGAACTTCTTCATATGATAAGTCCTTCTCGACTTGAATTGGTTCATAGGAGATAACGTGCTTGTAGTCCGGTTTATACGGCCGTAACACTGACACATGAAACACGTTGTGAATGTGTTCCAGTTCAGGAGGTAATGCTACCTCGTACGCCATTTCACCGACTCGTCTCAAGATTTGAAACGGTCCTATGAACCTAGGGCTCAGCTTGCCTTTCTTACCAAAACGGATCTTCCCCTTCCAGGGAGATACCTTCAGAAATACGAAACTGCCCACGTTGAAGTCCCGCTTTTGGCGATGCAAATCCGCGTACTTCTTTTGACGATCTTGAGCTGCTACCAGACGATTCCTGATAAGTTGTACTGTGTCTGCAGTCTGCTGCACCATTTCAGGTCCCAGCAATCTTCGTTCACCGACCTCGTCCCAACACAACGGTGTTCGACATTTTCTTCCATAAAGCGCTTCATATGGTGGCATACCGATACTAGCGTGGTAGCTGTTGTTGTAAGCGAACTCCACCAGTGGCAAATGGTCATCCCAACTGCCCTTTAGGTCCATCACGACCGCTTGGAGCATATCCTCCAAGGTCTGAATCGTTCGCTCGCTCTGACCGTCAGTTTGAGGATGGTACGCTGTGCTTAACCTCAACTGTGTACCCATCCTTGCTTGCAGACTTTTCCAACAATTTGACGTGAAGCGCGGATCTCTGTCGGACACAATCGATACCGGCACTCCATGTCGTGACACTATCTCCTTCACATAGAGTTTCGCTAACTGCTCCAGATTGTACCGTATTCTGATAGGTAGAAAATGAGCTGACTTGGTCAGACGATCCACTATTACCCAGATGACGTCTAAACCTTTATGTGTCGGTGGCAAACCCACCACAAAATCCATCGTGATGTGCTTCCACTTCCACTCCAGAATCTCTAGTGGTTGAAGCAGTCCGTTCGGCCGTTGATGCTCTGCTTTAACCCGCTGGCATGTCAGACATCGGCTGACACATTCTGCCACTTCCCTCTTCATATTTGGCCACCAAAAGTATTGCCTTAAATCCTGATACATCTTCGTACTTCCGGGATGTACTGAGTACCTCGTACTGTGAGCTTCCTGAAGAATCTCTTCCCGAAGCTCCGGATCTAACGGTACCCAGACTCTCCCTTCAAACCTTAGCAACCCTGTGCTATCAATCTTATACTTAAGCTCCTCGCCTTCAGCAAGTCGCTTCTTAATACAATCACAATCTTCATCCTTTTCCTGAGCCTCTTTGATCTTGTCTAATAAGGTCGGGCTTGCTGATACTGTAAATAACTTCTCGTCTGTCTCTATCAGATATTTAATCTCCAACTCCAAACGTTCAAAATCTCTCACCAACTCTTCCTGATTTGTTAGCTTCAACAACTTCTCCCTGCCTTTTCTGCTCAAGACATCTGCTACTACATTGGCCTTGCCCGGATGGTACAGAATCTCACAGTCGTAGTTTTTGATCAATTCTAACCATCGGCGCTGCCTCATATTCAACTCCTTCTGAGTAAAGATATATTTCAGACTTTTGTGGTCTGTATATATCTCACACTTCTCACCATACAGGTAGTGCCTCCAAATCTTTAAGGCGAAAACTACCGCTGCTAACTCCAGGTAATGAGTCGGGTAACCCTTCTCATAATCCTTTAACTGTCGTGATGCATACGCAATGACCTTGCCGTGTTACATTAGCACACAACCAAGACCCTTGTGTGACGCATCACTGTACACTACGAAACCTCCCGTGTCGTCCGGTAAAGCCAACACTGGTGCCTGGCTCAACCTTTTCTTCAACTCCATAAAACTTTCCTCGCACTTCTCCGACCAAACAAACTTCACAGTCTTTCGGGTAAGATTGGTCAACGGTGATGCTATTTTCGAAAAATCCTGAATGAATCTCCGATAATACCCCGCTAACCCTAAGAAACTCCTGATCTCAGTCGGCGTCTTCGGTTGTTCCCAATTGATAACTGCCTCCACCTTCACTGGATCCACCGAAACACCGTCTTTGTCGATAACATGACCTAGAAACTTCACCCTCTGCAACCAAAATTCACACTTCGAAAACTTGGCGTACAACTTTTCCCTTCTCAAAGCCTCCAATGCGATCCGTAAGTGTTCTGCATGTTCTTCCTCTGTCTTCGAATACACCAATATGTCATCAATGAATACGACCACGAACTTGTCCAAGTACTGCTTGAACACTCTGTTCATCATATCCATGAATGCCGCTGGTGCATTCGTCAGTCCAAATGACATCACTAGAAACTCGAAATGACCATAACGATATCTGAATGCCGTTTTCGGGATATCCTCCTCCCTCACCTTCAGTTGATGATAACCCGTCCTCAAATCTATCTTCGAAAAGTATTTCGCCCCCTTAAGTTGATCAAACAGATCATCAATTCTAGGTAGCGGATACCTGTTCTTAATGGTGACCTTGTTCAACTCCCGGTAATCAATACAAAGCCTCATTGAACCATCCTTCTTCTTTACAAACAGAACTGTTGCTCCCTATGGTGACACGCTTGGTCTGATGTAACCCTTATCTAACAGTTCCTGCAGCTGAACCATCAATTCTTTCATTTCTACTGGTGCTATACGATACGGCGCCTTCGATATCGGTGCGGTCTCCGGTACCAAATCAATAACAAACTCCACTTCTCTGTCCGGCGGTAACCCCGGAATCTCTTATGGGAAAACATCAACGAATTCCCGTACAACAGGTATCTGACTCAGTTCGCCCTCAACACGTCGAGTATCGACCACATGAGCCAAATAACCTACCCACCCTTTCCTGAGCAACTTTCGTGCTTGCATCATCGTCAGACAACTTGATTATCTCGGCGATTTACTACCGTAAAATATAACTTTGGACTTATTCGGAGTCTTTAAGTGCACACACTTCTTCTTACAGTCAATAACCGCCCCGTGACTCGATAGCCAATCCATCCCTAGGATTATATCAAACTCCCCCAGACGAATCGGTATCAAAACTACGTTAAGTCTAAACCCTCGTAATTCAGCACAACAGTTCCTATGAATATAGTCTACGGGAATAATTTCTTTATTTGCTACTTCTACGTTCATAGGGTGTTCTAGCTTTTCTTGAGGTAAATCTAATCTCTTAGCAAAATCTTCAGAAACAAATGAGCAGGTAGCACCCGAATCAAACAATACATATGCATTAATATCATTGATCGGGATGATAACTGAGACCACGTCCTTGGAGTCGACTGCATCCTGCACAGTCATGTTGAAGGTGCGCGCTATGGGACGGTTGGCCTGGCTGGATGGCCCTCCAATGCTCAGCCTGTTGTTGTTGTTGTTGTTGTTGTTGTTGTTGCCTCTGTTGCCACTCCCAGTGTCTCCCTTCCTCTTTGGGCAGTCCTTGGCATGATGATCGGTTGCTCCACAGGAAAAACATACTCCCTTCATCTTTTTCGGGCATTGTGGAGCCATGTGTCCCGGCTGCCCGCAGCTATAGCAAACACTTTTTCCTTTCAAGCATTCGCCCGTGTGGTTCTTACCACAATTATTGCATCTGGCAACCTTCTTAGCCTCTCCTCCGGATTTGTTACCTTCGGACGATTGACTCTCATTCCACTTTCGTTTATTGGGGTTGCTGCCTCCACTGCTCCCCGTCTTCTGTCCTTCATGACCCTTCTTCCTCTCCTGGTTGAATTTAGTCAGGGCTTCACTACCACCCTCTGCAATGATTGCCCTTTCCAATAGCTTTGCAAAGCTCTTGATTTTTAATACCGCCACAGAACGGTACACCCACGGCTTAAGTCCCAGCTCAAACATCCGAGCCTTCCTAGCCTCCGTATCAACTTGATGAGTTGCAAACCTTGCCAACTCATTAAACTTGGCTGTATATTCAGCCACAGACAGGCTTCCTTGTTTTAACTCGAGGAATTTCACCTCCATTTCTTGCTGCATGCTTTCTGGAAAGTAGTTTTCCAGAAACATTTCCTTAAAGCGTTCCCAGGTGATGACGCCTTCTCCTGCACGGCCCTTGTTGGCCTTCCACCAGTAGTTCGCCTCCCTCTTCATCATGAAGGTAGCGAAACTAGTCTTCTGTGCTTCGGCCACCCTAGCGACCTCGAACACCTTCTCCATTTCCTCGATCCAAGTCTGTGCTTCGATCGGGTTTAGAGTTCCCTGAAACTTCGGTGGTCCAACCAGTTTGAAGTCCTTAAAATTTGCCAAGTGCGGAGCTGGCTGCGGTGCTGGTTGTACTACTACTGGTGGGGGTCTAATTTGCATGGCTTCCACCAGCATTTCTGCAAACATCCTCATAGGATTGGGTTGATCCCCAACCTCACTCTCTGACTCTGGGATACGTTGATTGCGTGGTCTACCTCTCGGCATGATCTGCTAAAGAGCAAATCTTAGACTTGTGCTTATAGTTCTACGCATTATGTTAGCCAAATTAACATTTAAATTCAAAACTATATATCAAACATATTTGATTTAAACAAGAAAATAACTGCATTTATATTCATATACCAATGTTTTAGTACAGACTCAACAAGTGGCATACTTCTATAAACGCTCAAGGCACAAGTTGCCTAATAACGACTATCCTCTGACGAACAAAAGTGAGGATTCACTACCATCAACCCCTCTAACAGAACAAAAGTTGGGGTCTAACTGACATACTATGCATACATCAAAACATAATGGCCTACAACAGTTGAAACATCCCTAATAGAACAAGAGGTGGGACTCACTACTACCTATCAATACAACTAAAGATACTAACTGACAACAATCAACGCCTGCTGCGACGAACTGCCCGACAGTAAGCCTGCCGAACCAACTCATCAACTACACAACGCCTTATCACGCGGCGACTACTGCCCGTCTCCCGAGGATACCTCATAACCCGGTCCCTCAAACGATCAAAGGAAACGTCCAAAGCATACTCCAGAGTGTCAATCCTGGTGGATCTAACTCGAGTCTCTCTCTCTAAGTTGCCTACCCTCATGGTAGCCCTGCGCCAAGCCTCATGAATCTGAATCCGATCTATTCGCTCCCGGTCGAGCTCAGCTCTGGTGGCATAAAGAACTGTCTGACTATGTATTTCTCTGGCGTTTAGCTGATCTACAGTCTGCCTAAGTTGCTGGTTTTGCAATGCTAGGTGTTGTACCGTTAGACTCGGTTGAGATGCAGCCTGCTCCAATTGCTGTATTTTGGCCTGCAATTCAGCCATCTTCTCCTTTAGCTCCATGTTCTCACCAGAGAACATGTAAGCTGCGTCCCTATATTGCTCCTCAGTCTGCTGATGTATCTGGTTCTGCGCCTCTAGGTGCTAAACCCTCTCCTCTAACTTATCATTAGCCGTAGTCAGAGTATCAATGATGTCACTGGCGGTAGTGCCCATGCCATCAACATACTCAGCTGGCTCCTCATCCTCAGTATCGGCCTCCTCCTCGCTGTACGGTCGCATCACTCCGCCCCAGACAGCGTCCTCTCGATCTCCCTCCTCGGGATCTGACTCTGGCTCCTCAACCAGGGATACAGGTGCAATGGGTGCATAGCCTACATCCTACTGCGTATCCATATGGATATCAGTATAAATCACCTCATCCACTGCAGTACTCGACTGTCCTATCTCCGTCATCCTACAATCACACAAGTAACACATGTTAGTACCGCAATAAAATATATTCATTGATGAAATGAAATGATATTTTATCATGTACATCTCGGTTCGATGGATTTTCTCAATCCATCTGCAAAAATACACCACATGATGAATCTCCCCGATTCATCTCCTAACGCACTCGATAAGAGTTTAATACTAAGGTTATAACCTAGGTTTCGCAATCCTAACGTTTCTAACCTACAGCTCTAATACTAACCTGTGACACCCCCAAATACGGGTTCCAAATACCCGGATCCGGTCATCACGATCCAATACAAACATTCACCTCTAAACAACATACAATAACTAAATGCGGAATAATAAACATATGTTGTTCATTCAAAAGGTGTTACTAGTCCCAAGATACGATAACCTTACACAAAAGTACACAAATACCCTTAATAAAGTACTTAGGGTTTATATTACATAACAATTAATTTAATTAACTACAAGGCTGCATCTCGAAGTCTATTACTTCATCTTTCCTTTACCCTTGTTCTTTCCCGAAGTCTCGGGTTGCACTGCAATAAGGTTTCATGATATAGCAAGAGTGAGCAATTAGTTTGCTCAACAAGTTTAAATAACAACAAGAAACAATATATCATGAATGAAAGGGAATAGCTAAACAATTCAATAATGTGAATAACATAAGCAGGAATAATAATTTGTTTTTAAAATTAGGATAGTCAAATAGACTATGAACTATAAATATCCACTGGAGTCAATAACATGTTGACCCAATGGTTACTACCAGAAATATGTACCCGAGGGGATCAGCCTCAGTACAATATGTGTATGCATAACATTTAATTTTCGTATTTTTGTACCTGATATTAGATACAGGGTACTCCCCTATAATAAAGGGGTGTTCATAATAGTCTAAGAATCCGCATTTTCAATGATTTGGATAGCTTTTAAAATCTTTAACATAAATGTCTAGCCGAACAATGACTTAGACCTACTTTGAACAGTTCTTTAAATAGTAGAACAGTAATTAAGTACAAGTCAATGACTGTACAAGTCAATGACTGTACAATCTCAAGTGCAACAAGTGCGAATAACAATAATATCGATGTGGAATAATTGTAAAGTAATTAAACCACTCAAAGCATGCTTGGAAATAACAGTTCAAGCTTAAATAAATAATTTGCTCAATGAAATGAGTTTAGAGATAAAGAACTTGCCTGTACGCTCAGCTACAAATAAATGTCTAGCTTTAACTAACTGGCTTTGGAAAGACCTAACATTAATAAAGTTGGTCTAATAATTAGTACGGCGTATTTGCACAACTATACGCTCACTAAGGAACTTATCTATCACATAAGTACTAACACATAAATTACATTAGTCAAAACAATATTATTAACCTTATAGACCTTCAATCATATTAGGTTAATAATTTAATAAGTTAGAAATATTTTTCTTAAGTGTTGGACACTTATTATTAAACCCTTAAACAACTTATTACAATTGTTTAATTAAAGTATAATTAATTTTAATTTATTTTATTAGCTCGATCTCTATTTAATTACTATTTAATCTTGGTTAAATAGAAATTAATTAATTAACTCTAGTTATTATTTAAAATAAATAATAACTAATTGTACTTACTTATTATTAAATAATAATTAATTATTGATTTAATTTTAACCTTCTTTAATTTAATATTAATCAACTAATAGTTAACTAAGTAATTAACCTTACTTATTATTTAATTTAAGGAAATTAAATAATAGTTTACTCATTTTAATCCTCTTTAATTATTATTTAATGACAATTAAATACTAATTAATTATTTAATTAATTTTAATTATTGTTTAAGATTAAATAAAATTTAATTTATTTATCCTTATTTATTATTTAAATTAAATAACTTAATTTCCCTTAATCATTATTTAATGCTAATTAAATAATAATTAATTATTTAATTATCCTTATTTATTATTTAATAATATTTAAATAATAAAAAGTTAATTTATAAATTTTTATCTCTCTTTAATTATTATTTAATAGGAATTAAATAATAATTGCTAATTTATCACCTTTATTTCTTATTAACATTCAAATAATAAATAACTAATAAATTTATTTAACTTAACCATGATTTAGCTAACTAGATTAATATTTAAAATATTTAAATATTAAACTTAATGAAAAATATCCTCCCCAATATCATTTTGTATTATTATTATTTTTTAAATATTTAAATTAATTAAATTTAACCCGAATGACATTTTCGTAAATAAGTTGAAAACTGATTCGAGGGCAGAAGAGTAATTTCACCCAGAAAAACACGGAGTGGCAGAATTGTAATTTTTGTCAAAATCCTTTACCGCGCATTGCGCGTGCATCCCTGATACGGCTTAAAACGGTGCCGTTTTGAGAAGCCGAAGACGGCTTCCGCGCGTACGCGCGCGGAGTAACTTTACTGGCACCAAACGATGTCGTTTGGCTCCGCATTTTTCAGTGAACAGTGGTCCGCGCATTGCGCGGCCAGTGTTTTTTTTTTTTTTTTTTTTCTCCAGCAGAATGTGAACAGTGCATTTTTTAACTAAAATTATACCTTCAATAAATCTTTAACTCCTCAAAAAAAATCCAAAAAAATTACCAATCACCTTATATTAATTTATAACATGAAAAAATAATTTTTCATGATTTAATATCATTATTTTTTTATAAAAAATTTTACATCACATAAACTACTACAAATCATAACTTTTTGTGTATAACTCCATTTTGAGTGATTCAAACTTTATTTTTCTCATGATTTAATGTTCTATAATATTAGAACATCAAACCTAAGTTTTATAAAAATATTTTTGGTCATAAATTTCAAGACTTGATTATACAATACTAAACACATATTTTAGCATACAAAATATATCAAAATACAAACCAAGCATATTAAGCTCAAGCATGGCATAAATATTACCACTACACATTATTAACTATATTAACATATTTGTACTAACATGATAATTTATTTAATTTAAAAACAAAAATTAGATTTAGAATAACCATTACCTTGATTTAATGGCTATTCTCTTTTTTCTTCCAAAATAGGTGGTGAATCTTGAAGACATAAACCAAGAACTCTTTCTCCTCTCTTAGTATTTTGCTCTCAATATTTTCTCACACTCTCAAATGCTCTCTAGCTCTCTCTTTTGGACTTGGAGAAAATAATGAAATAAAATCTACCAATTTTAAGTATACTTGCAAAATTATTAGATACACATAATATATCTAATAATTTAGACCATGCCCCTAGATGACAACTTACACAAGGAATGGGTTAAATGACACATTAGGTGAAAAGAGGAATGGTCCATGTACTTGAAAAATCAAACAAGCAATCCATTAATTAAATAAATGAAAAATAAACTAAAATAAAAACAAAATATTAATTTTCTCTCTCCTCCACCCACATGGTCGGCTGATAGCCTTTTTCTTGTCCCAAAATTATTGTCATATTCATTTTACTTTAATAATTATTAGTTAATTTAAGTATTTTCCAAGTGGGCCAATTATTGGGCTTTATTTAAAATACCAATTGGGCTTCTATTAAATTGTTTGGGCTACTAATTTGTCAAATTTTATTATTCTCCACTTGGGCTACTAATTGACCCATGTTGGGCTAATTTAATAATTTACACATTAATTATTCAATCCATGATTAAATAAATAATTAGATTGAATAAATAATTAAATATTCTAACCCATAAGTATTAAATTACTAAATGGACTAATAAATATTATTATTAATATTTTACATTATTTACATTAATTAATAATCATATTAATTAATTTATTATATTTAATTCACTCATTATATTCAATTTAATTGAATATTTAATTAATAGGAAACTTATCAATTATTTTGATATTAAAACTTTAGGGTTTGTTCACTAATTTAATAACATATTAATGACCTCCTTCAATTAATTCTAGTAATTAATCACATAATTATTTAATTACGTAATTAATTAATCACATAAAAAGATTTAAATAATCTCGTAAAACTAACTCGTTGGAAATTAAATTAATAATTTAATTAATAATGACGTGAAAATTCTAGGATATTACATTCTCCCCCCCTTATAAAAATTCCGTCCTCGGAATTGTAAAATAAAGTTACTCAAATAAAGACGGATAATTCGCCCTCATTTCCTGCTCTAATTCCCACGTAATTTCTTCAATTGCGTGATTCCTCCAAAGTACTTTGACAGAATGAATTATCTTATTCCTCAGTTTCTGTTCCTTCCTATCGAGTATCTGAACAGGAACTTCTTCATATGATAAGTCCTTCTCGACTAAGTATATAATTCCACCTGCTAATTCTAAAACACTTTTTAAACTATTCAAGGTGTCTTTAAATATTCTTCTTAAATCATTATTAATACCTCAAAAGAATAAAAAATTAATAGCAAACGTTAAGAAATCTAAAAACCAATACGGTAAATTATTCGTAAGACCTTAGTCCACTGTATTGCTTATATCAATCTAATTTTATAAATATTTTCAAATTAAATATTTTTATATAGAAATTAGACTTCAAATTCTCAAATTTAGCATTAAAAATCACATAAATGAGATTTTAAACCATTAAGTTATACATTTTTAATTATTAGAACTTGTTGTTGAAAGGTCTGCTACAAAAATTCCAAATCAACCATTTCTTAAAATTCATAATAATTAAAATACTTTATTTTAATAGTTTAAAATTGGTAAAAATATTCTTAGCTTATATAAGTCTAACATATCCAAAATTTATAACGATCCAATGGTTGGATTAGGAGATATAGCCTACGTAATAAACCTTAAATATATGAAGACATATTTTCAGATTTTAACTTTTACATTCAATCAAATTATATTCCATTATATATCTTCATATTCTCTTTTCGATTATCATGTTATCTAATTCTATGTCTATATTTTGTTTAAAAATAATATATAATTTAAAACCCGCATAGCTAAACTTAAAATCAAAATACAAAATAATATTTATCTTCCTTATTTTTCTTTCTATAAATTGCAGTAGCAAAGTATCTAAATTTAGAGTCTTTTATAGTCTTCAAAATCTCTTCATGTCTTCAAGAAAATCGTACCTCTCGGAAAGATACACAAAATAGGCTCAAGAATCACTCGATTCGGAATTAACATGACTGAGATACAAATTTTCAAGATTAAGGCTGAAAACCATAATGAGAATCAGGATATGTTGCGGTTTCTATCAATTTAATATAGAAAAACAGTATCAAATAACTTTTCTTTCTCTCTAACATTAAAGAGAATGAAAATTTGAAGAAATTGGTTTTAGATTCACTCAATTTTGACATCAGATAAATTAATTATCATTTTTTTAATGAGTTGTAGTGCACAATAATATTCTACTCGGGAATTCAACTAATCAAATTATAATAGAATTAGGGTGAAATCTAACACTCTTTAAGTACAACTAGAAAATAATATATGAGGTATCAAAACCCCAACATACTCTTTAATTTCAATCAAATCAATTATCTATTAAAAACATTAACTTTACAAATGAAACTAAAAAAAATAGTAACTTGTCATTTTAATTCGATTGCACTTCAAAAAAAATCAAATTAATATTTAATTATTAAAAAAAATTAGGATTATTACATTGCATACATGCATTTAAATCTAATAAACTACTGCAACACAATGCATACCAATAACTATAAAGCCAAAATTACAGTGATCACTTAACAAGGAATAACCTTTACTCATAGAAGAACCTTAATTGTAGAAGAAGAAAAAAAGAGCAAAAAAACATAGATGAAACCAAAATCGTTGTGCAAAAATGGTATTAAGAAAAATGACAGTTGATATAACCTTTCAATTAAAAGCTTAATTCTTTTAGTGTTGAGATAGGGTAGCATCACCGCCCACTTACAAAAGACACTCTGAGTTATTTGTTGCTTGAGGTGAAAATAACACAAAAATTAAAGAATAAATAATTCTAATTCCTTAAATTATATTAAGGAAATTTATTTATGAAGGAAAGCTTAAGGCAAAAAAGAAAGCTAATGTTTATACCTAAATGAAAACGATAAAAATTGTACATGAGCTCTTTGTGGAAACTCGGTCAAGTCTCCACCATAATTAATTGATATGGACATGGCTATCTACCATATAATCTTTTATAGATTTAATATTTATAAAAACAATTATGGGCTAGATCCATTTTTGCGCATTGAACTGAATCTCAATTTACATTTACATTATTGAACTTATTTTTTTTATCATTCGACTCCCTAAGTTAAAAAATAGTTTCAAAACGCTACAAAATTCGTTAAATAATTTGACTCTTAACAGAATATTAAATGTGACTTAGACATGAAAGGCAAAAAGTTGACATGTTAATTTTTGGTCTATGTGAACTACTAGGTGGAAAAATTTATAATCTTGATATTAAAAATATTTAACATATGATTAAAAAATAATTATATTTATATAATTAATTAACAATGTTAGAGAATTATTATCTATTTCCTCTATCTGCAATTTCTCTTCTATCGCAAAATAACTTGTAAATTTATATCAAAGTTAGACCATCACCTAGACACCTGCCATAACCATCATCTAAGCCCGTTAAATCAACCACCCAGGTTTGTTGGAGTTCGAAGAAGTTTCAAGCATAGATCTAAATGTAGCGGAATTGATCAATACATCCCACATCAATTTATCATCAATGTAGTGTACATCTGTGTAGACTGGCCTAATAAACATGTTGTATCAGCTCCGTACCCAAAAGGTTAACCTCACCATACTTATTAACCACAATATACACTATTGAATTTATCTAATATAAGATTTATGTAAAATATCCCAACAATCACTACCTTTCACTTGAATACACATCAAAAGTAGCATTACTATAGTAGTCACCATTGAACACACTTTCTT
This sequence comes from Hedera helix, assembly GCA_947179155.2. Classification (NCBI taxonomy): domain Eukaryota; kingdom Viridiplantae; phylum Streptophyta; class Magnoliopsida; order Apiales; family Araliaceae; genus Hedera; species Hedera helix. The sequence goes on along the minus strand of OX359270.1, from coordinate 14,905,009 downwards.
TAAGTTATTCAAGAGCCCTACTCGAGTTTAATACAACTCCACCATGCCAGTACCAAATGTGGGAGTACAACCTTACTCCTTGTAAACCCTTCACACTGAGCAGCTTTTTCAAAGTTATCATGAGCTCACTTTATTCGACTCAAATCATACTTCACTGCATAGTGACAAATGCGGGAGTGATTCCTTGTGCTCCACCTAACTCAACTTTATTTGTTCCACTACGTGGAGAGAGTAACACATAGCCTGCAAATGCTCTACCATGGAGTGTCAACCTGATACTTAGGCCCATAAAATATGGGCTCTAATACCACTTATAGCATAATTAAATGATCCATCTCACATTAATTTGTCACTAATGCAGTGCACACCTATATAGACTAGCTTAACAAGAATGTTGAATCACCTAATTACCCAAAAGACTAACCTATTAGGTTGAGACTCTACCATACTTATCAACTCATTTACACTTTTGAATTTATGTAATGTAGGATTCATGTGAAATATCCAATTAATCTCCATCTTGCACTTGAATACTCATCACAAGTATCATATTAGAGTAGTCACCATTGAGCACACCTTCTTTGAGTCATCCCTTCAAGAGCCATGCTCAACTCTAATAATACTCTATCATGCCAAAGGCAAGTGTAAGAGTACAACCTTACTCTTTATGAACCCTTCACCTTGAGCAACTTCCCAAAGGCATCCATTCGACTCAAATCATACTTGACTACATAATGGCAAACGTTAGAGTGATCCCTTTTTGCTCTACCAGGCTCAACTTTATTTACTCCATCCAGAGAGAGTAACATACGACTTATAGATGCTGTATAATAGTTTTTGTTTGGCATATTTATGTTCAAGCCCTGTTAGATTTAATGATGATTATTTTTAAGTGATGAAATTAATGTATATGTGTTCAAGAAAAGAAAACAAGTAATTTTGTGCAGTCCTTCAGAGATAATCATTGTAAAAGGACTTAGGGATCAAATTATTAAGGTTGATCCAAAGATAAATTATGCATAGTCCTTATGATAAAAAAAAATGTTGTAATATATTATAAAAGGACTTAGGGATTAAAGAATATTAGGTCGATCCATTGTATAGAAGATAGAACTTGTAACAGACTAGAATGTTCAGGTTCGCAAAGTTGTAACTAGTTACTCTGAGATCGCAGAGTAAACTAGGTTAGCTGGCAAGGTCATGGAGTTGAATGCAAAAGACTGAAAGTTCGTCGAGTGACTGAAGGTCAAGACAGTTCATAGAACGACTCCAACAAATTGTAGAACGATGCCAGACAACCAAAATTGTAGAGTGAGATTTTGTATGTTACCATTGGGATCTGAAGCTTATCCAACACACCTTCACCTAGAATATTTTTTGAAGTGTGTTGGAAGGAAGAGAAATGTCCAATCAACCGAAACTCTAGCAACTATAAAGTTAGACTGCCACATCACACAGATAAGTCTATCACAGTTAACACTCAAGCGACTATAGCAGGAATAACTGAAGACTTTTTTAGGCTGATCTACAGAACTCTCCAATAGGCAAATTGTCAGAAAAGATCTATAAATAAGAGTTCAAGTTGTAGATTTCATAGTGTTTAAAAAATTGAAAAGGAAAGTGATCAAGCCAAAAAGAATATATAAGCATGTGATCCTCAAAGCCAACTTTATGATTATACTTCAACTCTATGATCTAGAAATCACATTACAATGTTTGTGACTACGATCACTATTGCTGCTAAGTCATTTAGAAGATGAGCTTAAATGCAACTTAGCAGCAACCCAAACTCAACTATAGAAACACAAAAAAGTCAAGACAAAGATCTCGCCTGGTCCAGAGTGGGTCAGCTCCAGTGGGAGATTGAAAAGTTGAGACAAAGATCTCGCCTGATCTTAAGTGGGTCAACTCTAGTGGGAGATTGAAGTTGGTTTAGTGGAACTTTATCCTATAGTGGAGTAAAAGAGATGACTAGGAGTAGTTTAGACTCCGAACCTCTCTAAAGTCTCTATGTCATTTACTGTTTTTCATGTACTAAACTATCATATTTGTAATACTAACCGAGATTTTAACTGAAATTTACATCCACACAATACATTAAACTCAGAGCTGTAAACTTCAACAATCTTTGAAGAGGTTTTATAAAATAAAATAAAAAGACTAACATTCCGCTGTACATAACAAATAAGTTGTTTAATTGAATTATTTGGTAAATAATTTTAAAGTTAAAGGTTATAAAAGAATCTATTCAACCCCTCATCTAAATCTTTTTTTGTTCCATCTGGGAATAGCAATTGGTATCAAAGCAGCGTTCTCATTGAACAAAGCTTTATTGCTTGAGTAGATCCATATGCCACATAACAACAAAACCAGTTCTGAACTTAATGATGGAAGAAAACCACCATTATGTAATAAAAATAAGTTTGCTAATTAAAAAGTGCGTATGCAGGTGTACATGGATACTATAGATGATGTGCTCCTTGACGTTGTGCTAAATGTTCCATACATTTCGACGAAGATAGCATCAACTCCTAATGATCCAAACAAGGTTGTTGTCAAACTAAGGTTAGAATGAACTGATAATGAAAATAAACTAGTTACTCTGGAAAAGAAAGCAAAGAACATTATGTTCATGACTCTAGAGGATGAGCTGTTTAAAAATGTAGTAAACTGCACAACTGCAAAGGAGGTATGGGAAGCTCTCCTGATCATGCACGAAGGAACAAAAGAAGTAAGCAAAAACAAACAATCTCTTCTCACACAACAATATGAAATGTTCTCACACATTCCAAGTTAGACCATTGCATCCACTTATGGGAGATTCAATGTTCTTCTCAATAGATTAAAAGCTTTTAAAAAGATCTATCCAAGAAAAGATGTGAACATCAAGTTCATGCGATCTCATCTAAGTAAATGGGATGCTAAGATAACTATAATCAGAGAATCTAAGAATCTTCATGAAATAACTATGCAACAGTTGTATGGGAACTTACTCACTTATGAGCTTGAGCTTAACCAAAGAGCTAAGACAATATCTGCATCAAAAGCAAAAAGAAAAGACAAAGGTGTTGCTTTAAAAGTTGCTAAAAATTTATCAAAGACTCCCATAGAAGAAGAGAGTAAGTTTAAAGAAGATGATGAATACATTTCTCTCTTGGCTAAGAGATTAAGAAAGTTCATGAAGAAAGGCTAGAGCAGCAACAGAAAGAGATTCAACAACTACATTAGCATCAAGAAAGAATTTACCAAAGTAGTGTGTTTCAACTGCAAGAAACCAGGACACTTCATTGCTGATTGTGATAAACTCATCTGGGAAGAACAAAGGAAAGATAAAAAAGAAATAATTTATAAGAAAAAACAGAAAGGAATATCCAATAAAATTTTAGAAGAAGGACAGAGGTCTAGTAGTTGAGGTATCCTGTAACGAAACTGAAATTGACTCTGATTTATAGTCAAGTGAAGATGAAGGACCTCACAAGGCCTACCTCTGCCTCATGACTGCTAAAACCACAACCATTGATATTCAAAATTTTGATGCCAGTGAGGTATTTGACTTCAACTCTTCTGATATTGATATACATGATCTTAGAAATTGCATTAAGTGATATTACTTTAATTTGCATGAATATATATCGGGGTACTTTCAAAAGACTATTCTCTACTTCAAGCAGAGAAGGACCAAGTACAACTTAAGCTATAAATAATTCAAGGAAACACTTATTCCCTGTCAAAGCTTAAAGCAAAAAATAATTTTTTGAAATCTACAATTGAGCATTTTGCACAGAGAAAGTTAACTTTAACTTCAAGATTAAAGAGCTAAAGAAAATAATCTCGCAATGGAATAGGTCTTCAATTTCCATGGACTCCTTAATCATCAGTCAGATATCTATTTCTGACAGATCAGGCTTAGGATTTAAGGAATCCTGCTCAAGTTAGAATGTGAGCACATGCATTGAGACTAACAACAACCTTGCTTTTACTTCTTATGGAAGCATTATGTTTGTAAAATCAAAGTAGGTTACTGAGCCAATTATTTAAAGCTCCACTCTTTCTGCTGAAAATAATAAATCTGGTATTGGTCTAGCTTTTGAAAAATCACAGAATAAAAGCAACACTATGATTAAACCAAGAAAAATCGTAGAGTCCGTGATAACTCACTCTATAAACCATCTCGGTAATAATCGTAGAGCGACCTTTCACTCTATAAACTATCAAAATCATAGAACATTATGGAAGAAGAAAAAGTATAAGCCTAGAAGAAGGGATAAAAATCAAATTGCCCCACACATGTCTAGGATTACAAGATTTCCAAACATACACATAAGAATCAAATATAAACAATGTTATAATTGTCATGAATATGGACACATTGGTGCTTTGTGTAGTTTTAATAACTTTTCAGTGACACCAAGACCCAAAATTAGACATATCCGGGTTCCAAAGAACACTAAACTTCAAGGACCCAAATAAATATGGGTACTAAAAGTGAAGCCTAATTCTTAAATGCAGGACAACTCCACTGAGCAAACATTATTTCTAGATAGTGGATTCTCAAGACACATGACAGAAAACCAAGCTCTTCTGTTAAGCTTTAAAGAAAAAGATAATCCAACAGTTATCTTTGGATATAACAACTTTGGTAAGACCAGAGGTTATGGAATTATAGGAAATGGTGTCATCACATTAAAAAAGATAGTCTTTGTTGAAGGATTGAAAGATAACTTAATAAGCATTAGTCAACTATGTGACAATGGACACCAAGTGGATTTCCTCAACAACAAGTGTGATGTCAAAGATACAAACTAATCAATGTTGATTGTGATAAGAGAAGGAAATGCCTATGTGGTAGATCTAGCAAAGCTAAGTTCAACCGCTATAACTTGTTTTTTTGCTAAAGCTTCAAAAGATGTAAGTTGGTTATGGCACCGAAGGCTATCTCCCCTCAACTTTAAGAACATGTCCAAATTAGTTACTAAGGATCTAGTCTCTGGAATACCCAAGATGACATACATAAGAGATAAACCTTGCAAAGCCTATCAGCTAAAAAAGTAAACAAGAGTCTTCATATGGATCTTTTTGGGCCTATTCTAACTGTTAGTCTTAGAGGGAAAAAACACTTTGGTCATAGTAGATGATCACAATAGATTTACATGGGTATTCTTTCTAACCTTCAAAGATGAAACCATCTTAAATTCAATCAAATTCTTCAAGTTGGTTGAGAATGAGAAGGGTGAGAAGATCAAGGTAATAAGGAGTGATCATGGCAGAGAATTTGACTTTTCTGAAGTAAACAAGTTCTGTGAAGATAATGGAATCAATCACAACTTCTCTGCTTCAAGAACTCCTCAATAAAATGGTGTAGTTGAAAGGAAGAATTGTAACACACCGAAATCCCTACGTTCCATAATTCTATCCATTCAATTTTGGATTTCATAATCATTAATCTTCAAATCAAATTATATTATCCTCAATCATCTTAACGGCGATTTCGTGCATTAAAACATAACTTTAAACCTTTAAAATCATTATTTGACCATAATACGGTCCATAATCTGTTTATTTATTTTACATTCCTTACCTGTCTCAGGATCGTAACGTTCACTGACCCTTCATTAGAACTTAGGTCAACCATTTACCAATTGTGACCCGATCTATTGCAATTTAAAACCATATATAATTATGATATAACACATCATATCCTGTGACTAAATTTTGCCATTAATCTAACCATACATGGCCCTGCTTAATTATACCTGTTCTGTACCTGATCTTGATCACGTAGCCCTGTACCATACATAATCTTGTTTCATACATCTGTACCATACATGCGAATTCTATTATATATCAGACTCGACTTACAATACTGCATAACCTTATCTTTTTACAATTTTTCTCTAGATAACACATAAATGCACATTTCATTCTATGGATTTACAAATCATATATCCCTTATTACCATTGTAGGTTTACATTTAACTATCTGAATAACCACATTACATTGATACACATAACAAATTTCTTTCATGGTTATCTATGCCTTCATCAATCTTTACCTTTAACCGCATCGGAACCTCTGGCCTTTTTGTACTTTTACCTGAAATATTAGTTCATGGCAAGAGTGAGCACATAGGCTAAGCAAGTCAATTAGATAACACATGTTATGCTTACAGTTTATATTTATGTGTCATGCATCCTTTACTTTACCATGCTATGCTTAATGCCACATATTTCACTTAACAATTACACACATAATTGCACGGAGTGCACATTTCAACTATCACATAGTTCACGTATAACAATTAGTACATTTAAGTCTGAACAACTTGCCTGTTCTGCATTTATTTACTTAACCTTTACTGCCTCGCTTGGCTTTCCTATCATTTCCTTGCCTCGGGTTGTTAATCCGAACCTTATCTATCAACATTGCACTTATATGTCATTATAAGATCATAAGATTTAATATAACTTATCAAACTTTATTCATAATTGCTTAACCAATAATCTCTATTCATTTCACTTTTGTTGTATTACACCTTATGTATGTTAGTAATACATCCTAACTCGTTACCGACATTTTCAAAACTTATGTCATGATTTGCCTTAGCTTTAGGTGTATTACATTATGCCATTTATCATTTCATTATACCTTGACACCCTCTATATTGACCATTCTTTAACTATCTAGGGTTTACATAACTCATCTTTATTTTTTGTATCAAAATGTCACATTTTAGACACTTAAAAAATTTCTGCTACAGTAACATTTCGCCTCAGCCGCTTCAAACTTCACTGGTCGTGAAATCCTCTCTGCCTATGAACAGTACACTGCGCCCCGGCGTAGTGTTCAGCACAAAATACTGTGCCCCGACGCAGTCCTGCAGTTCTAGAAATTTTAATTTTTGCTGCTGCTTTGCTGTTTTTTAACTCCTTCAATATACATCCAATTAAGTCCAAATTTGAAACAGTACTAGGTCTTACTACCTAGTATTTTACAAAAAAATTACTTGTCTCATTTGGCTTCTCAAAATCATTAATACACTAGCCCGTAAGAGGGCGTTTCAAAATATATGTCCCTTCATTTTTCTAGGAAATTGGTCCAGTGCCCCGGTGCTACTGATTAGAATGCTCAGCCACTATTTTCTAACTTTATGATTTTTACCTCTTTTGATTTCAATTTTCATATCTTGTTCATTTTACATCCAAATGAACTCAAACTTGGTTCATTGGTTAGTAAACTCATATTTTTACAATAATCAAGGTTTTGAAAATTTTTGAAAAATGTTTATTACATAAAATATTAATCCAACATGCTAGGGTTTATAATATGACATATTTTATAAAAACTTCCACCATAAATCCATTCTAGCTCCGATTTTGCTCTTTCCACTTAGGTTAGCTTTATAACTTATTGATCTATCATATTCAAGTTTTAGATCTTAAGATTCATGTGTTCAATATAATTTATTTTCTTAAACTTCAAGCTCATCACTTAGGGTTTATACACAAGTTTATCAAACATGTATTTTTACACATCAAAGCATATCTATATCACACAAACTCCTTCTTAACCACCTTATATGTGAGATCCTGAAATTTAATTAAAATTATTATTACGATATTAAAAAATTAAAGAATTTAAAACCTAAACTAGGGAACCCTAAAGATATAATATAGGCTTCTAAGAGAAACATCTACGTCTTTTTAACATTCCATTTCAAGATATCGCGTTCCTACAAAGTAAAAACATGTAATAATGAATAAAAGTTTTTCCCAAAAAATGAACGGTAATGACTATTCACGAGAAAAATGCTCTGTGTCTTTTTAACTTTTTGTTTCATAGAATATCGTTAATATGAAGAATAGATGCCAGGGAACCAATAAAAAAAAATTCCAAAGAAAAATGCTAAAAAATACTATTCACGCAAAAACCGTCTTTCATTTTTTTGAAATTTCACGTTACTGAATAGCATTTTTACAGACAATAATTACATTTTTTACCAAAAAAAATTTAACCGAAAATAATTTCTAGAGATTACTCTTCACGAATACTGGACGAATACGGAAAGAATATGAAAAATAATACAAGTATACTGTAATGTATAATATGATAATTATACGAAAGATTATACGAGATTAATACGAAATATAATATCAGCAGAATACGAATATTATACGATGTATTATACGGAATAAATACGTATAAATACTTATATATTAATATTATTTATCTAATTAGTTGAAATCAAACTAATTAGTAATGAGAATCCAAGTAAAATGATTTGGACTAATCACGTGCAAGTATGGCAATCCATGTGAACTTGTCTAGACCAATCAGAGCAAAGATAAAGAAACACAAGTTAAAGTAACCAAACTAGAAAAACTAGCACGATTACAGAAACAATAAATTGAAATGGACCAATCAAAATCAAGGAAATCAAACTGACAATCCAGGTGAACTTGAATCGACCAATCAGAGAAGAGATGATGCAAGCATGACATAAGGCTCAAAGATGATGTCATGATGATGTCGCTTGGTGGAGAAAAAGTAATGAAAGTTTAGGGATTAAAGTGCAATTACTTTAGATACTAAAGTGTAATAAGTTAGGCCCCTAATGTGCAATTAGCGAAACTATATTTTTCTATAAGTAGGTAGCTCCACCATTCATTATTTCATTCCATTCAAGAAGAAGTTCAAGAGAAAAAATACTCTATAGTTACAATCTGAGAGCTATTGTGAGCGAAAAATATATTTTAAGTATCAAAGTCCTATGCAAAAGATGTTAAAGCAAGCACTACAAGAGGTATACTCTAGTGGTTATTATGTTTATTTTTCTTCTTATATTTAGTATAAATATACTTTCATATATAATTATAATGCCCAAATTATTTTAGATATATAGTACAAAAGTTACTTTTACAAGTAGTTTTAATGCCCGAGTTATTTCAAGTATAAAGTAGTAAACGTTCATTTTACAAGCCGTTATTCTATCCAATTTTCTTAAAGTATTTATTCAAATACTCATTTTATAAGCAATTATAATGCTAAATTTTTTTTAAAGTATTCATTTAAATACTCATGTTATAAGCAGTTATAATGCCTAAAATAAAACTTAAAAGATTTAATTATTAAAGCTTCACTAGAGTATGAAATTGTATTAGGACTAATGGTTATGTCAAACTGACATACTTTGTAGGCTATACGAAGGACGCAATATTAGCATAATCGATTGAAGCGATAAAAGGCAAGATCTAACTTACTTGTTATGCACTCTGCGCAAGTTTTCTTTTCTCTTGCACTCCGTGCAAGTTCTAAATGTTATATGTACAGGTCAACTGACTTGCGAATATGCACTCCGTTCAATAACGTATTTTATATTTTGAAGTGGTTTATTATGCAAGTGTTTTTTTCTTTGCACCCCGTGCATTAACATGCTTGTTATCTGTTATGTGCCAACGTGTTAATCATTGTTGTATTTCAATTGAAAACTCATGTTAGTATCTGAGATCAAACAACTCCCTTGTATGGGCAAGAGTTTAAGATGTGTTAGGAAACCGATCTAACTACACTGAAGGTACAAATGGGACTCAACGCATATGTAAGACTGCGGTAAATCTCAGGCAAAAAAAAATATGGTTGGATATTTGTAGAAGTATAGATGAGACAAGGAACTAATTCATTAGTTCATGGGTGGGGAACCACTCAGTTTACTATATTGATAATCGTTGAAATCTTGTTTCGAGCTATTCTTTATATATATCTTAGAAATGTTATTCTTTTCTCATATATATGTCTCTGTTAGACTTGTTGGCATTCGTATGCTCATTCTTGCAAATATCTTTCTAAATTTCAGCAAATGAAGTATAATGGAAATATTTGGCAGTAACGAGATTGATGAAGAGATAGTTTATTATCGTCTTCATATTGTATAGTGAAATTTTAAGTCCATACGACTTTTCTAATTCAAATTTGAGAAACTGAGATCTTGAAAATTGTAACACTATTCAAATCATTAATATTGCGAGTTTTATAGAAACTTATTATGTAGTTTACCTTTAAGTTAATAAATGTTATGAATGAGGTTGTAGAAAAATACTATTCACGCGAAAATCGTCTTTCATTTTTTTGAAATTTCACATTCCTGAATAGCATTTTTACGGACAATAATTATATTTTTGACCAACAAAATTTTTATCGAAAATAATTTTCAGAGATTACTATTCGCGAATATTGGACAAATACGGAAAGAATACGAAAAATAATACAAGTATACTGTAATATATAATATGAGAATTATAAGAAAGATTATACGAGATTAATATGAGAATAATACGAGGTATAATACCAGTAGAATACGAATATTATACGGAAGAAATACGTATAAATACTTATGTATTAATATTATTTATCTAATTAGTTGAAATCAAACTAATTAGTAACTGTAAATCCAAGTAAAATGATTTAGACCAATCACGTGCGAGTATGGAAATCCATGTGAACTTGTTTAGACCAATCAGAGCAAAGATAAAGAAACACAAGTTAAAGTAACCAAACTAGAAAAACTAGCACGATTACAAAAACCAGAAATTGAAATTGACCAATCAAAACCAAAGAAACCAAACTGACAATCCAATTGAACTTGAATCGACCAATCTGAAAAGAGATGATGCAAGCATGACATAAGGCTCAAAGAAGCACAAAGATGATGTCATGATGATGTCGCTTGGTCGAGAAAAAGTAAGGAAAGTTTAGGGATTAAAGTATAATTACTTTAGGTACTGAAGTGTAATAAGTCAAGCCCCTAGCGTGCAATTAGCGAAACTATGTTTTTCTATAAATAGGAAGCTCCACCATTCATTATTTCCTATCATTCAAGAAGCATTTCAAGAGCAAAATTACTATACATATATATTTTAAATAGTTATAATTCAAGTGATCTAAAGTTGTAAAGAAATAGTTAAATGTTGCAACTTCAAGAGGTAAAACCCTAGTCATTACTATGTTCGTTTAAGTTTTAGTTTAAAAGCTCAAGAACGCGAGTCGTAGTCATGTACGATTGTCGTTATCTATGTTCTTCACGTGTTCTTGAGCATTTCTTCATTTTATAGTAGTTATAATGTCCAATTTCATTTCATAGTTTATAACTAAGGATCAATAAACACAAGTCGTAGCCATGTACGATTGTCGTTCTCCGTGTTCTTCATGTATTCTTAAGCAATAGTTATAAAATGTTATAATCAAATATACAAGCCGTTATATTAACAAAAGTATTTCAGTTATAAAGAAGAAAGTATACTTTTATAAGCAATTACTATGCTCATTTTTCTTCAAGTATTTAGCGAAAATATTCATTTTACAAGCAGTTATAATGATCAATTTTTTTTAAAGTATTTAGTTAAATACTCATTTTATAAGCAGTTATAATGCTGAAATAAAACTTAAAAGATTTAATTATTAAGGCTTCACCAAAGTATGAAATCGTATTATGACTAATGATGTCAAACTGACATACTTTGTAGAGGTCATACAAATAAACGCAAAACTTATCGTAAATGTTAAACTGAATAAGGCAAGTTTTCTATCTCTTGTAACCTTTATGTGCAAGTTTCCTTTCTCTTGCACTCCTTGCAACAATGTGCTATAAATTATTGTGAAGTTATTGCTTCTTGATTCAACATAATTTAAGAAAATGTAATGTCATTCAAATATGAAATATTGAACTGTTTTCTTTAGTAAATAAAGAACATTGTGTTAGGGTTTCGACACAGAGAAAACAGCGGAATTTAAAAATTTTCCGAAACCCTAAGCCAGGATCCATGCAAAACCATATTAATTCAGAAGTTTAGATTATTTATCGATTAATCGAGATGGACAAGAGACGATGGAATTTTGAAACGGCTTCGAATCTTCAACACAATCCAGCGACTGCGTCTCTACAGTATCCACACGAACGCTCCGCGAACCGTCACACGATCTGCAGCAAAAGGGATCTGCGGTACTAGCCACCAAGATCAGGATTTCTAACCTATTTTTCTCTCTAGCCTCTTTCTGAAAGCGGCTATGGTTTTAGTTTTTCCTTACGTGACTTTTAGACTACTGATATATCATATATATAGTAGTTAATAGGAATTAACTAAAACCTAAAATAAATAGAAAAATAAAATCCGAATTTATATATATTATATTTTAATTAAGTCTTACTTAATTAATATACATATATACAAATTATCCTATTAATTTAAATTCGTAATTTTTAAATACTATCAATCATATTGACATATTTAAAATACTTACAATTTAAATTAATTCCCTTTTAATTACGTTCTAAGTGTGTGACCCTATAGGTTATTATTATGTTGGCAATAATTTTAAAATCATATTATAAAATTATAAACAGTGAGCGGCATCTAGTAATGCATCACTGCTACCCAAATAATAATAAGATTGGTGATTCGATACAACATTTTCGTGACCAATGTTTCAATGTAATTTAATCCTTTTAACCTTATATCCTAGATTAAACTCGAGGCATGGAATGTGTCATACTCTTCATAATTTAATCTGAGTTTTCTTGATCAATGAGTAGACTATATGAAACAAATCAATATTTGAGCATGGCCATGCATTTCATAGTCCTACTCAATCAAGAGGCCTATGGATATCACCCCTAATATATAGGAGGGTTAAATTCCATCTAGATCACTCATATTCCTCACACGATTCATGATGTACCCAATAATCACCTTTATTGTCCACCCTATTAAAGGTGACATTTGATGATATCAAAGTACACAAATTCTCGTGTAATAATATAGTGACTTCAGGTCGGAGGATCATTACATCATTGTCACTATAAGAATTTCTTATGACACTTTGCATAATGCTCCATGTAGAATTCTCATGGTGGGTCAGTTCAGTACATTGTTCTCTAACATGTACCTATGCATTGACTCAAATATCTCATATATTTATGACCAATGAGATTTGGCCATCAGTCAATCCACATACTAGTCTCAATGCATCATTGTTGTCCCATTAACAATGATACTCGACTAGGGACATTTAAGAGCAATGATACTAATTATAATTATATAATCTCATGTTCAAGTCACATACTTAAAACTATATAATTCGTATCATTATTCTAAGGGTTTTTATTATGTTAACATTTATATAACGCAGTAAATGAAATCATAATAAAATAATCCATTTATTCAATCAAATATAATATCAAAAAATGTTAAGCAATTACATCAAATAATTAGCCTCTAGGGCATAAACTCTAACAATCTCCCACTTGCACTAGAGCCAATCACTCATGTATCTAATACCCATGGAACTAGTGTGACCTTCGTGCTTCTGCTGCGACAAAGCCTTGGTCAGTGGATCTGCAACATTATTATATGTTGGCACTTTGCATATATGTACATCTCCTCTATTAATGATTTCACGGATCCGATGGTACCGCCTAAGTATATGCTTGGATCGTTGGTGAGATCTGGGTTCATTAGCCTGTGCAATGGCTCCATCATTATCACAGTATAACTCAACTGGATCAACAATGGTTGGAACAACACCAAGTTCAGTGACGAACTTTTTAATCCTTTCATAACCGTCTTGTCGGTCTACTACTTCGAGCGTTAGCTATAAACATTGCACTATATGCATCAATATAGGATCATAAACTTTCTATAACTTGTCAAACTAAACCCATAAATATTAGACCCTTGGTCTCTATTCATTTCACATGTGTTGTATTATTGTGAGGATCCGAATTTTCAGAATTATTTAATAAAATTAAATAAGAATTTAATCAATAAAATTATCAAGATTGTTTAAATTAATTATTAATTTATGTGATTTGATGTATGTAAAGGGATTTATGTGGTAAATTAAAGATGGTGATGAATTGTGTGAATTTAAAAGAATTGAAAAAGTAAATAAATTGTTTGGAAACAATTTATGAAGAATAAGAGAAATTTCAGGTAAATGTACAATAAATTATACAATTAAATTGTTATAAAAATGCAGAAATTATGATTTAAATAGTGTTATGTGGTAATGTGAAATATGTGATTTAGATACGAATATATATGTACATTTGTATGTATATAAATGTGCATGTTTAATTGATAATTAAAAATTTCATTGATTATGAAAATAAAGGGATTAATAATTAAATTAATCCGAAAATTTATGAAAAGTTAATGAGGGAATTAGTAAAATGGTAATTAAATATTTTAGATTTTATCAAGAATTATGGAGGAAGTTTAGAAATTTAATTGAGAATAAATGTAATTATATAAATTATATAATAATAAATTATATAATTTATATAAGAAAATTAAAGTAAGGTATGAAGGAAATAATAATTATATAAATTATATATAAATAATTATATAATTTATATAAGAGGATGAAATTGAATAAGGATGGAAGAAATTTTTTATAAATTATATTTGTGTAAAATGAAAATTATTTAAAAAGGAATAATGTAATTATATAATATTAAATTATATAATTTATATAAGGAAAGTTAATGTGAAAATTAAAGAAATGGAAAACAAATGAGAAAATGAATGTTTTAAATTAATAAAAATTATGGTTATGTATAATGAAATTATTATGATTTTTATGAGGAATAATATTTCGAAAATGTGAACATGTTAGTGTAACATGTTGTCTAAGTAATGAAGTGAAAAATTATGAAAAATAATTTTTATAAGCTATATGAATTATTTTATGAATTTTGGAGGTATAAATTACCCCATATAATCACATGCATGGTATTATGCGTGTACAAAATTTGTCAAGTAAAGTACCCAAAAGAGGAATTAAAATTATTTATAAATCATATTATGATTCTTAGTGAATTTAAATAAATATTTTATATTTATTTTTTAAAATATTTATCACACGTTGTAATTACGTAATATATTAAATTAAATAAATTGCATGCAATTTTGGAATATTCGAGAGAAGGGAAAAGTGATTGGCTTGCGTGGCTTATCAGAAATTTGCATGGGCGGTGGAATTGTTTTGTCCCTAAAATTTAGTTAAGTATTTGGTTATAAAAGGGAGAGAAATAAAGAAAAAGAAATGAAAGAATAAGGCAACAAAAACACATCTCTCTCTACCATCTCACCATTCGAACGCCACCACCTCCAACCACTCGGAAACTCCATAGCCATCATCAAGAAAGGAATGTTTTGGGTGCTATCTAGAGGAAGAATTTCAAGCAAAAGAAGGTATAAATTAATTTATTTTGAAATTTTTTAGGTATTTATGGTGGTAAAATATTTTGTGGAAAATTTATAAATAACTAAAGTAATTATTCCAAATAAATTTTGGATGTATAGTTATGGATTATATGATTTTTAGAGGTATTTTGTTGGAAAAATTATGTGTAAAAATGGTGTATTTTTCTTTAAGTTGGTTACTGTTTGGCTGAAAAAATGGAGAAGGAAAAAGGGCCGCCCGCACAATGCCCGGCGGCCATTTTTTTTCCAAACGCCGGGTATAAAACGGCGTCATTTTGGAGCGTTGGTGTGAGGATCCGAATTTCCAGGATTTCTTTAATAATATTAAATGAGAATTTAATTGATAAAATTTTCAAAAATTTTTAAATTATTTATGATATAAGTAATTTAAAGTGTGTGAAGAAATTTAATTGTTAAATTAAATATGTATCAAGATGGTGATGAATTGTGTGGATTTAAAATAAATGAAAAGGTAAATAAATTGTTTGGAAACAATTTATGAAAAATAAGAGAAATTTCAGGTAAAGGTACAATAAATTGTACAATTAAATTGTTATGAAAATGTAGAAATTATGATTTGATTGAGGTTATGTGGTAATGTGAAATATATAAAATTAGATATGTATATATATACATTTGTATATATATATATATATATACATATAAATGTATATGTTTAAGTGAAAATTGTAAATGCTATTAATTATGGAAATTAAGGGATTAATAATTAAATTAATCCAATTTTAAATGAAAAGTGAATGAGGAAGTTAATAAAATTGTAATTATTGATTTTAGATTTTATCAAGAATTTTGGAAGAAGTTTAGAAATTAATTGAGAAGGAAAGGTAATTATATAAATTATATAATAATAAATTATATAATTTATATAAGGAAATTAAAATAAGGTATGAAGAAAATAATAATTATATAAATTATATAAGAATAATTATGTAATTTATATAAGGTGATTAAATGGAATAAGGAAATTAAGAAATTATTTAAGAAAGGAGAATGTAAATATATAAATTATATAATATTAAGTTATATATAATTTATATATATAAAGAAATTATTGTAAATATTAAATAAATTGAATAATAAATAAGAAAAATGAATGTTTTAAGTTATTAAAAATTATATTTATGTATAATGGAATTATTATGACTTTTATGAAGGATAATATTTTAGAAACGGGAACATGTTAGTGTAACATATTGTCCAAGTAACTGAGTGAAAAATTATGAAAAATAATTTTTATAAGTCATGAATTATTTTATGATTTTTGGAGGTATTAATTACTTCATTTAATTACATGCATGTCATTATGCGTGTACAAAATTTGTCAAATAAAATACCGAAAAAGGTATTAATATTACTCATAAATCATGTTATGATTTTTAGTGAATTAACATAAATATTTTATGTATATTACATAAAATATTTATTACACGTAATAATTACGTAATGTATTTAATTAATTGATTTGCATACTTGATTCTTGTTTGGAACGTCCGAGAGACTTAAGTCGGTGGAATTGAATAGTTTTTCAAAATTTGTTAACTTGTGTGATTATAAAAGGAAACCAAAAAGCAAGAAAACAAACTATTTCTCTCATTCTTTCTTCCTCCTACTCGACACCACCATCACCGCCACCTTCCACCATCCACCATCATGCCAACCGTGAACCACCATGGCTACTAAGAGAGAGGAAGGAGCCATCAAAATAAGCTTTGGAGAAGGTATAATTATTTTATGTAATTTATTTTAATATTATGGTGATAATTAAATTGTGTAGAAAATTAGTAATTAATTAAGAAAATTATTCAAAATAATTTTAGGATGTGTATATATGAATTATATAATTTTTGGAATATGTATATTGTGGAATTTTGGTACAAAAATGGAATAATTTTTGCAAAAGCTGGTTACTGTTTGCGGCTAGAAAGAAGAAGGAGAAAAAGGGTTGTCGCGCATTGCGAGATAGCCATTTTTTTGGCAGAGAAGGGATAAAAACGACGCCGTTTCTTGGCGCCGAAGGGGGGAAGCCGCGCATTGCGCGGAACCCAGAAACCAATAAGGTAAAACGACGCCGTTTGGCGTCGTCAGCAGTAAGCCGCGCGCCATGCGCGGCCGAGATTTTAGCGAAAATTACAGAAATGCCCCTAGACTTTTCGAAAATTTCCGGTTATGTCCCTAAGGGCGCGAAAATGACAAAAATGCCCCAGAAGTGATTTTAATTAAAATAAATGTTTAAAAATTGTTTAAAAATTCTAGAAAATTATAGAAAAATACTAAAAATATAGAAATGATGTTTGGGCATTAAATTTAATATTTTTGTAAAAATATTAAATATTGGGGATTAATATTTAAATATTTTAAATAATAATCTATTAAGTTTAAAAGTTAAAAAATGATGAAATAAAATTTTTGGGACAACCAGATATGTTAGATTTTATCCGATGAGCCGGGTTGTCCGTATGGAGGATATTTATATTAACTTAAATAAATATATTAAGGGACGAGGTTAATATAATTAACCATATTAATTAATAATTAACCCGGTACCCTAAAATAAATTCTCGGGTAAGGCTAATTACAGTATAGATGATATTAATTAACTAAATTAATATCATAAGGAGATAAATAATTATTATTTGATTAATTTATGATCATAGGTTGATCGAGTAAAATGTTTGAGCTATCAATTAAATAATTGGACAACAGGCAAGTTCTTCAGTCCTTTAATGTTAAATATTGTCTGTTATGATATGTTAATACTTGTTATGTGTTATGTGATATGTGGCTAATATAACAACTATGTGTATTTTGTGCAATAATGTGAGATATATTGTTATAGTAGAAGCACAAGTACATGATGTATGACACACAGACTGAGCATGTTAAGGTATGTGCTATGTGAAGCATAAACTGTTGAACTTGCTGAGCCGTTGTGCTCATTACTTGCTTAATATACATTTTTGCAGAAAAGAAATAAACTTCAAAATATTAGATTAAATTAGAGATGAGTTGGCTAGAACGTTGGAAACGTTATTATTATATTTTTCATTCAATGTGGATACATGTATTACGTTTAATTGATGTTTCAGATGTACATATATGTTAAATCCAGACAGGATAAGTAAAGTTAAATTTTGAACTGTGATTGTACTAGATCGATGTATGATAGAGATTATTAAATGGTTTAATTATGACTTATGAGACCAAGAATAATTGTGGAGATACAATCAACATTAAATTTTAAATGTTGAGCATTATGATACTTGTAAGAGAAAGAAAAAGTAAAAGTTGCGATCCAGGGACTATGATCGAGATATAAGGATTTTAAATGTCAAATATTTTAATACAATGAAAGAAAAAAAGAAAAATTTATATCGAAAATTGGGTAATTGATGATTTTAAAATCAATTAATGGATTAAATAAGGGATTAATCAATTAATGGATTTACTCTCTGATTTAACTTTTCTTCTTTCTTTATTTGCTCAAATATACATCTACACATATTAAATCTACTACCTGCTAACACAGCATAGTGTCTTACCATAATTCTTTTCAAATTACCCTATTATGGGCATTACAAGCAATCATTCATCTTAAATCTATTATATTAACATTTAACCATCAAAATTCGTATTTGTTTCGATTTTAAAATTTGTTACGTCACTTATACACTTTATATAAATAATTGGTCTTTATACGTTCTATAGGCCCTTATTTATACAAGGAGTCCCTCTTTACCATTTCAACCACACAGGTCATTTATAACACATTGATCACATAATAATTCATATTTAATCGTCATTAATACATTCTATCATTCAAGCTAGGTTTTATCTACTAACCTTTACTAAATTAATCAAAATTCTCATTTGAAAATTCTGTAAAAATTCAGGATGTCACAAATTCTCTCCCTCTTTCTCTCTCTCCCTCCCTCTACCTCTTAGATGTAGAAAATTATTAGAAGTATTCTCCAAAACTTAAAAGTGTAAGCAAGTCTAATCTAGAATAAGATTTCTCTTATTTATATATTTGATCAACTCTCCTAAACTCTTTAGGAATAGGGTTTTAATTTAACACCTAATTTAATTAGGAACAAAATTAACTTAATATAATAATTACAATTGCTACACTCCTTAGGAACTTAATTATTTAATATGAGAGTACTTCTTATTAATTAATTCATAAACCATTTAGGAACTAAATAATAATAATAATAATAATAATAATAATAATAATAATAATAATAATAATAATAATAATAATAATAATAATAATAATAATAATAATAATAATAATAATAATAATAATAAGACTCGTCTTATTAATTTATAATTAGTATTTTTAAAATACTAAATTATAAATATTAAGCTATTTAATTTATTTTATTATCATAGCATAAACTAAATACACTTAATTTATTATTACTATTACGCCACTTACTTCAAAAATAAATATTACTCTTTTGTGATGTGACCCTTTAGGTTCAATATTAAACCGGTTGTAGAATAAATAAATTATAACCATTCTATTATTATTTATAATAATAAATTAAGCACATTTAATTTATTTATAAATAAATACTTATTTATTCCACAATAAGGGTAAACCTCCTTAGCAATTCATGACTTTTAGGATAATATAAATTTCAACATTTGATCATAAAGAACCTATTTTGCGAATAGTTATCGTACAATTCAATCATTCTACCACACAATGCCCTAATCAAATATAAGATATGGAATTACTATCAACTCTTAATTTATTTGATCATATGCATTTTAATTTTTAAATGCACGACTCTAATTTAAATTAAAAACTCCTTTTTATTCCACATTGGCCAAGAATTTCTGAGTTGTCATTTATCGAATTACATAGAATATTCTCTCTCTCTCTTTACTTGAAGTGGTAGATTCTTTGTTGACCATTTACCTACCTCTATGTATAACTTATTATACCCGATCATACTTTTTGATATACCCTAAAGGTCTGAAGGAATATGACAAAGTATAACTCATCATACACAAGGTACTATAATGATCTCAAGTCCAATGATCACTTGTACTACTATCACATTACGAATTCCTATTGACATGTAAGTAAAACTACATTAGAATTTCCTTAAGCGAGTCACGTTTAGTGAACTTGTGACGCCCCCAAATTCGGGTCCCTTGAACCTCGAGTTCAGTACTCACAATTCAATACTTATACAACATTCATCAACTTAACCTCCAATAACTCGCCAAAAAATATAAATAAATTCATTATAAAACGCACCATTATCCCAGATTCCACTAACCTTAAATACATACATCATCTCAAATACACAAAAGAGTTACATAAGACATATAATAACAATAAACTTGCTTCTACACAATCTACTCGGTTACTTTTCCTTTGTCATTGTCCTTCTTAGAACATTCGGGCTTCTCTGTAAAATAGTTCATGATATAGCAAGGGTGAGCAACTACTTTGTTCAGCAAGTTTAAATCAGCAATAAAGATATATCATAAATAAATAAAAATTACTCTTTTAGATCTTCAACAATATACAAAATTGTGAAGGCATGCAACATACATACTATATTCAATAAAAGAATTTATAGAATATTTACTGCTAAGTTGGTCAAAAAGAACCAAGAACATACATGAGAACTTTCCAGCTCAGAACTGAATATCTCAGAAGTAAGGAGGGTTTGTGTAATAACCAGGAAAATTACGAACTTAAAATTATTTATTTATTTAGTTATATTCATGAGAAAATATGATGTATGAAATATGTGTTTATGTGTTTATGTTGTATGATGAGATGTACTAAGTTAGTAAATTAAATTTATTTGAATTAACTAAAGAAGGAAAATGAATGCAAGAGAAACTTATGTGATGAAAACACAAAGCTTGAATGTTGGTCTTGAATGACAAATAAGAAGATTAATAATGAACAAGTGAATTACTTGTATGAATAATGACAAAGAAGAAATAAGTGAATTATTAAAGATAACCCAATGTAGGAATAACTGTTTGTGTATGGGTAACTATATTATAAACCCAAGTTGATGAAAGAGGTAGCTAATTAATTAAAGTTAATTGATAGGGTTAAATTATACGATATTTTTATTCCCTAATACTTAGTTTTTATATTTATTGTGTGCTTAAATGTTTAATTATTTAGTTTATTTTGGTTTTAATAGGGTTTATAGGGTTTTAGTTAATTTATGTTAATTTAAGTAATTTTATAGTAATTTTATATTTCTTTTTATTTATGTGTTTTTAGGATTTTTAGTATTTTTATATTATTTTTAATTATTTTATATTTATTTTTGTAGGAAAAATAAAGCTGGGGGGCAATTCTGTAAAATCTGTAAAGTTTAGTGGCATATGGTAATTTCCGACGGCAAACCGCGCAATGCGCGCGTGTAGGAAATTAGCACCGGAATTGAAACGACGCCGTTTGGACTATCAGTTAACGGCTTCCGCGCATTGTGCTGTGGGCTTCGGCGCGCAGGATAAGAAACGACGTCGTTTAATGGAAGGTTACGAAAAAAAAATAATAAAAGCCGCGCATTGCGCGAGAGGGGCGCTGACGTCACCTGACGCGTGAACCGCGTTGACCAAGTTAACTAAGGCGCGTTTGGCTGCACAGAAATGCTGGAAAACGAAATTATTTCGGATTTTTGCTACTTTTTGATTCCAAATTGGATTTTAATTCCAACTAGGGTTAGGATAATAATTTTTTTTCTTTTTCTTTTATTTTTATTTGTATTTTAAATCCTATTAGGGCTTGGAGAGTTTAATTCCTACTAGGGTTAGGAGGTTTATGGAGCCTATAAATAGAGGGCTTGAGACACATTGTAACACACAACTTTTCTTAGAATAAAAATTCTCTCTTTTATTGTTTAGTGTTCTCTACTATTATGAGTAGTTAATTTATTTTTCTTGGTTTAAGTGATTGAAGCCATCAAGATTTATACATTGTGAGATCTAATTTATTTTAATTGTTCAATTTATATTTTGAGTATTGAATATTTTTCTGTGTTTAATTTTATGATTAATTCGTTTAATTGCTAGGATGCATACTAGTTTATTATTCGTTGAAATCTACTACTAAATTAAATATCAAATCCGTAATTGTTTGGTCACTTTAATTTGCGAAGCAACTAAAATTAATTATTATTTTGCTTATCAAAATATTATTTTATCTTAGGAAGAATATTCATCTAGATTAAATGTAGACGCTTGGATTGTGTTGTTTAGTTCAACGATCTCTCTATTTCTTTATGCTGCTACTAGGTTAAATCTTTAGCGCTTGTCTGAGATTATTTAGTAGTAAGGGTTATTTAGATCGCTTGTTTCTGCTTAACTAAAATTAAGGAGAGATAGGAAAATTATTCGAATGGGAGTAATTATTCCACGTTGAATATTTAAAATATGAATTGATTTATTCTTGCATCAGTGATCAGTTGTAAATTCTTGATGGTGGATATTGACTTAAACCAAGGCTTTTTATTTTTATTTATTTCTTGCATATTTATTATAATTAATTTTATTTAAATAATTTTTTTTAATTCAAAAACCCCTCTACTTTTATTTGCAAAAATATAAAATTAAATTAATCATTCTCTGTGGGATCGACTCTTACTTGCACTACTACATATTTATTTTTTCAAAGTAAGATTTTATTTTTGGGTGCTTGCGACATTATACCAAATTTTGGCGCCGTTGCCGGGGAATGAGTTTAATTTAATTTTGTGATTTTGTAAATATTAATTTAATTTAGTAATTATTCTTAGTTTTTTTTTATTTTTCTAGTTTTCATATTTTATTTGAGTTGTACAGGTTGAAGATGGAAATCATGGCTAGGAATCGAACTTTGAAAGAGCTTGCGGCCCCTGAGTTGAATCAACAACCTTTAAGCATAACTTTTCCAAATTTAGATGCTAACACCTCCTTTGAATTAAAATCTGGTCTAATCCATCTATTGCCCAATTTCCATGGCCTTGCAGGTGAAGATCCTCACAAACATTTAAAGGAATTCCATATGGTGTGCACAAGTTTGAAACCTTCTGGAGTGACTGAAGAGCAAATCAATCTAAGAGCTTTTCCATTTTCTTTGAAAGATTTGGCTAAGGATTGGCTCTACTACCTACCCTCTGGAAGTATCACCACATGGGAAGAGATGAAAAGACTATTCTTGGAGAAATATTTTCCAGCTTCAAGGGCAGCCAATATCAGAAAAGACATTTGTGGTGTGAGACAGAATCATGGAGAATCCTTGTACGAGTATTGGGAACGTTTCAAGAAACTATGTGCAAGCTGCCCCCACCATCAAATCAGCGAGCAACTCCTCATCCAATACTTCTATGAAGGACTCATGTCTACTGATAGGAGCATGATTGATGCTGCCAGTGGAGGAGATTTGGTGGACAAAACGCCAGAAACTGCAAGGAACTTAATTGCAAACATGGCTGCTAACTCCCAACAATTTGGCACTAGGCTTGATTTTTCATCCAAGAATGTTAATGAGGTAAATATTTCTTCACTTGAGCAACGAATTGACAGTCTAACCTCCGTTGTTCGTCAAATGGCTGTAGGTAATACGCAACAAGTAAAAGCTTGCGGAATTTGCGCGGTCGTGGGACATCCGACGGATATGTGCCCCACTCTTCAAGAGGAGTCCTACGAATAAGTGCATGCAGTAGGTGATTTTCCTGGTCAACCACAAAGGAGATATGATCCTTACGCAAACACGTACAACTCAGGTTGGAGAGATCATCCGAATTTCGGCTATGGAAATCCGCAAGGGAATCCGTCTGCGACTCAAAATTTCTCAAGCTACCAACAAAACAAGCAGCCATATCCTAACAAACAACAGGGCCAAACATCTGATTCTCATATGTCTTTGGAGGATATAATTACACAACTTAGCACTAACACTTTGCAATTTCAACAGGAAACGAAGGCAAATATACAGAATTTAACTACACAGATGGGACAAATGACAAGTGCCATCAGTAGATTGGAGGCACAAAATTCTGAAAAAGTACCCTCGCAAACAATGGCGAATCCAAAAGCAAATGTTAGTGCAATCACGTTGAGAAGCAGTAAAGAGATCGAAACTCCAACAAAGACAGAGTTTGCGCCAAAAGAGCAAAGCAAAACAGGAATGGACAACAAAGAGGTAGACAACAGTCAAGAGGACGACAATGTTCTAGTCGACAATGGTACTCCTAAGCATAAATTTCCACCTCTCTCTGAGTATAAACCGGTACCCCCTTTCCCTCATGCTTTAACAGACAAAAGGACATACGAGAAAGACTCAGACTTATATGAAACTTTTCATCAATGCGAGGTGAAAATTCCATTGTTAGATGCAATTAAACAAGTACCTCGTTTTGCTAGATTTCTAAAAGAATTGTGTACACATAGGAGGAAACAAACACTTAAAAAATATGCAAAGGTACAAGTAGGAAAGAATGTGTCTACCGTAATTCAAAGAAAACTTCCTACAAAATGCCAAGATCCAGGAATGTTTACTATCCCTTGCAAGATAGGTGACACTAGATTTGAACAAGCCATGTTAGACTTAGGAGCATCTATTAATGTTATGCCATTAGATATGAAAATGCAGAAACTATGATTTAATTGAGGTTATGTGGTAATGTATATATATATATATGTATATATATATATATATATATATATATATATATATATACAAATGTATATGTTTAAGTGATAATTATAAATGTTGTTAATTATGGAAATTAAGGGATTAATAATTAAATTAATCCAAAGTTAAATAAAAGCGAATGAGGAAGTTAATAAAATTGTAATTATTGATTTTAGATTAATTAAGAATTATGGTGGAAATTAAGAAATTGATTGAGAAGAAATGCAATTATATAAATTATATAATAATAAATTATATAATTTATATAAGAAAATTAAAGTGATGTTTAAAGGAAATTATAATCATATAAATTATATAAGGACAAATTATATAATTTATATAAGAGAATTAAAATAATGAGAGAGTTAATAAATGTGAAATTTTTGATTAATTGACGATAACTATGGAGGAATTTAAGAAATTATTTAAGAAAGGAGAATGTAAATATATAAATTATATAATATTAAATTATATAATTTATATATAAAGAAATTATTGTAAATATTAAAGAAATTGAATAATAAATAAGAAAAAAGGAATGTTTTAAGTTATTAAAAATTATATTTATGTATAATGGAATTATTATGACTTTTATGAAAAATAATATTTCAGAAATGTGAACATGTTAATGTAACATGTTGTCCAAGTAACGAAGTGAAAAATTGTGAAAAATAATTTTTATATGTTATATGAATTATTTTATGATTTTTGGAGGTATAAATTACCTCATATAATTGCATTCATGGCGTTATGCGTGTACAAAATTTGTCAAGTAAAGTACCCAAAAAGGGTCTAAATATTATTCATAAATCATATTATGAATTTTGATAAATTAAGATAAATATTTTATATTTATTATATAAAATATTTATTACACGATATAATTACGTAATGTATAAAAATTAAATTTTTGCATGACTTTTGGCTTAACCGACTTTGGAGTGGGCGTTGGAATTGTTAGAAAATTTAAAAAGGATTAAATGTTAAGTTATAAAAAGGAATGAGAAAATAAAAGAAGGAAAATAAAAAGGAATAAAAGAAGGAAAATAAAACAAAACTTTGCTCCACCATTACCGCCACCCTCCACCACCCGTAGCCACCATGGCCACCACAAAAGAAAGAAGTTTGGAGCCATCCAAGAAAGAATCAAGCTTCAAGGACTTATGGAAGGTTGATCGAGTTAAGGGTTTTGTAACGACCCCGAAATTCAACTCACTTTATTACCTTAAATTTTATATTTATTAAACATTATCTTCCTTACGTCCAAATTTCGGTTCGTTAATAAATCTTTAATCTCCTTAATTGATCCATTAGCTGATTTCAAAATCATCAAGTACAAATTTTTCGGTATAAATTTTTCTTTTTCTCAATTCAATCATTGTATTAAAATATTTGGATATTTAAAATCTTTATATCCGGATCCTAGTCCTGGATCGCAACCTTCACTTTTTCTTTCATTCCTGTTACCAATATCTTAAATCTCATCATTCAAAATTTAACATCCTTTCATATCTGTATAACTATTCATTGATTTAAAATTTACAGTCATTTATTTTCATACAAATATTTCTTGTTGCATCGTTCATAATCAAACGTATAATAATTTCTAACGTAACAATTAATTTGAACATTCACGGTTCACAATTTAACACTACTCGTCCTATTCGGATCCAAACATATATGTACATACAAAATATTCATGTAACCTTGACAAATTATCCACACTGAATGAAAAATATAGCAATAACGTTTCCAACCTTCTAGCCAACTCATCTCTAATTTAATCTGATATTCTTAAAATTTATTTATTTCCTGCAAAAATATATATTAAGCAAGTAATGAGCACAACGGCTCAGCAAGTTCAACAGTTTATGCTTCACATAGCACATACCTTAACATGCTCGGTGTGTGTCATACATCATGTGCTTGTGCTTCTACCATAATAATATATCTCATATATATTCATATTATTGCACAAAGTACACATTGTGGTCATATTAATCACGTATCACATAGCACATAATTTTTTTATGCATTTAAAACAAGAATTACATATCATAACAGTCCAACATTTAACATAAAAGGGATTGAAAACTTGCCTGGCGTCCAATTATTTAATTGATAGCTTAAAACCCTCTCTTGATCAACCTATGAACATAAAATAATCAAATGATAATTATTTATCCTCTTATGATATCAATTTAATTAATTAATACCATTTCTGGGTTAATTATTTAATAATATGGTTAATTATATTAACCTCATTCCTTAAATATTAATATAACTTAATATCAACTCCTTCACTTTGGACAACCCGGCTCATCGGACAAATTTTAACATATTTGGTTGTCCGAAAAATTTATTTAATCATTTTCTAGCTTGTAACCTTATTAGATTAATATTTAAACATTTAAATATTAATCCCCAATATTTAATATTTAATATTTAATCAAAAATATTAAATTTAATGCCCAAATATCATTTCTATATTTTTAGTATTTTTCTATAATTTTTAAACAATTTTTAAATATTTATTTCATTAAAAACTAATTCTGGGGGCATTTTGGTAATTTCCGCGCCCTTAGGGACATAACCGGAATTTCCCGGAAAGTCCAGGGGTATTTTCGTCATTTTCGCGACTTTAGGACTCATTCGGTATTTTCTGCAAAGATAAGAGGTATATCCGTAATTTCATATGACCCAAAGGTCACGCTGGTCCTTTCTGAAAAAGACTGGGGGCAATACGGTAATTTCTGCATCGGCCGCCGCTCATTGCGCGCGGCCTTCTTCCCCTGCGCCAGCCAAACGACGTCGTTTGGCTGCGCTTTATTGAGGTCTGCGCATTGCGCGACCCTTTCTTCCGCGCGGCCCCCCAAAACGACGTCGTTTCAAGCCTTCTTCCGGATAAATTTCGCACCGCGCCATGCGCGGTAAGCCCAGAAATTTTATTTTTTTTGCTTCCTTACGCGGACAGTAGATCCACTTAGGCAAAAATAATCCAATTTTCTTCACAATTTCCACAACATAATTATTCCATAAATCACATAATCAACACATCTTTACCCAAAAATTATTTAGAATAATAATTCTAATTATTTACTAATTTTTCTCTAAATTATTTTATTACATAATCACTAAAGTAATTCAAAGAAAATAGTATTATACCTTTCAAAGCTTACTTATCCTTCCTTGTAAGCACCAACTTCCTCTTTTCTTCCCTTAGCAGCTATGGTGGTTGCCGGCAAAGGTGGTGGTGTTCGGTTGGTGGAGAAGAGAGAGAGTTAGTATGTGTTGTTTTTTTTTTCTTTTCTTCTTCTTTGCTTCTTTTGTTGGCTTTTATAATACTCTCATGTTGCTTAAAAATTTTCCACCGACTTAGCCCCTCTCTCGAACGTTCCAATTTCGGATAAATTCCAAATTTGCATGCAATTTAATTAATTAAATACATTACGTAATTATTACGTGTAATAAATATTTTATATAATATATATAAAATATTTATTTTAATTCACTAAAAATCATAACATGATTTATGAGTAATATTAATACATTTTTCGGTATTTTATTTGACAAATTTTGTACACGCATAATGACATGCATGTAATTAAATGAGGTAATTTATACCTCCAAAATCATAAAATAATTCATATGACTTATAAAAATTATTTTTCATAATTTTTCGCTTCGTTACTTGGACAACATGTTACATTAACATGTTCACGTTTCCGAAATATTATCCTTCATAAAAGTCATACAATTCCATTATACATAAATATAATTTTTAATAACTTAAAATATTCCTTTTTCTTATTTATTATTCAATTTCTTTAATATTTACAATAATTTCTTTATATATAAATTATATAATTTAATATTATATAATTTATATATTTACATTCTCCTTTCTTAAATAATTTCTTAAATTCCTCCATAATTATCAATTAATCAATAATTTCACATTTATTAACTCTCTCATTATTTTAATTCTCTTATATAAATTATATAATTTATCCTTATATAATTTATATAATTATAATTTCCTTTAAACATCACTTTAATTTTCTTATATAAATTATATAATTTATTATTATATAATTTATATAATTACATTTCTTCTCAATCAATTTCTAAATTTCCACCATAATTCTTAATTAAATCTAAAATCAATAATTATAATTTTATTAACTTACTCATCCGCTTTTATTTAACTTTGGATTAATTTAATTATTAATCCCTTAATTTCCATAATTAACAACATTTATAATTATCACTTAAACATATACATTTGTATATATATATATATATATATATATATATATATATATATATATATATATATATATATATATATATATATATATATATATACACACACATATACAAATATATATATATATACATATCTAATTTCATATATTTTACATTACCACATAACCTCAATTAAATCATAATTTCTGCATTTTCATAACAATTTAATTGTACAATTTATTGTAAATTTACCTGAAATTTCTTTTAATCCTCATAAATTATTTTTAAACAATTTATTTATTTTTCAATTATTTTAATACAACACAAATCATCACCATATTTGTACAGATTTAACTTACTAATTAAATCTCTTCAAATACCTTAAATCACTTAAAATAATGATTAATTTAAACAACATCGATATTTTTATCAATTAAATTCTCATTTAATATTATTAAGGAAATTCGAAAATTCGGGTCCTCACATTCTTCCCCTCTTAACCGGATTCCGTCCTCGGAATCATAATTACCGTAATAATCATACGTATTTTATTTATAACACCTTGCAATACCTTTATCATGGTGAATAACAATTTAAATTCATAATAATCATATTTTATCTATTTAATATCCATAACTCACATGGATAACACCATAATGGTCAGAATATTTAAATTCTTAACTTAATTCATAATTCCTTTATAATATTACATTTCACAATTCTCTAGAATTTTATTAATAATACTTTAATTCATTTCTTGATATACTTATCAAGATTGTTTTTCATTCTCAGAAAAGTTTCATTTCTTTAATCATACTTACCCTTACTCAATCCGCTTATTTCATATTCTCTATTCCACCTTATTGATACTTTACACATTCATCCTTCTTTTCTTAATTCATATAAATCTTCTTCACATTCCATAAATTATTCCTTAATACTTCTATCATTCCACACTAGGTTTTAAATGTTATCCTTTACTTAATTTATCATAATCTTTATTTGAAATTATTCTAAAATCCTAGGGTATCACACTCACCCCTCCTTCATAAAATTTCGTCCTCGAAATTTCTATGTACTCGTATTTCACAATTTCTTTACATTTATTCCACATATCTTTATTTCCTTCCTTTCTCGTAGTTATTGCACGTTGCAATTTTCTAATCCAACACATTTCATAATTTATTTACTTCACAATTATTACTTTCATTATCGCTCACTACCCTATCCTACCATCCAATCTTCATAAGAGTAGAGGAATTCAAAATTTTTATTTTGGAAAACTTTCATGATATGCTGAATGAACATTTATCCGGTTTACAGTACTTCGATCCCCGAGTACTTCATACTGCAAACCCTGACAGTGGATCAATCTGTCATTAAAGTGATGGATGTTTCACCATACATTGGCATGCCAGATGATCAGTCTGCAATGCCTGTATCTTGCTATGTCAGGTGACCATTCGATCAACCTGCAATATTCTTAATCTTTTTGTTCATCTCAGCCTTAGAATTCATTTGAAGATAATTTAATTAATTATAGTTTTCAAAGAATACGAATTCAATAAACATATTTTAAAATTTGTCTAGCTGAATCAAATAGCTTAGACTTGTATTTCTTCAACGCTTGTCTAACCAGATCAATTAGTATAGACTTTATTTTAACACTTTATAACCCGTAGAAAAAAATAGAAGGAAGAAGAAGGAAAAAATAGAAAGAGAACGCGGGAGTTTAGTGAGAGAAAGCTACGGGTTAACCACCAATGGCTTGATTTTGTCTTTCTTTTTATTTCAATCTATCCCACATCTTGTGTATTACATTGTTATTGAAATATCCAAGAGTTCTTGAGAGTTTTGCAAGATTAAAATCCCATTTTATAGTATTTTATTGTGTTTTTCTAATATTGATTTTGTTGCTATTAGATGGATTAAATGTAGTTTTCTTAGCATGTTTACATAGATCCTTGGATTAGGGTGATTAGCGAGGGTTCCTAATGAACGATGTTCCCTCCTAATCACCCGAGGATGTCCATTTTGCGTTATTTGGGATCTATTGTTAGTTTAGATTTCCATCATCGTTTATTATCATTTTGGGTGCTAAACTAGTTTATTATGTTTCCCCGTTAGATTTATTGTTATTGCTTGCCTTGTGACATTGTTGGGTTGTGAGCCTAGGAGAGAGATCATTTCAATCAAATTCCGAAGATGGACGATTTTGAGCTTATGTAGTCATGACGATGCATTTGTATTATAAATATGTAATTTTTGGGCCTTAAAGCGATGTCGGATCGAAAATCGGGTTTAAGGCCCCGTGATAGTGAAATATGTGATTGGGGGTGTTTGGGGCTATTTAGACGGCTTACATGCCCACAAATAGCTCCAACATCATTTTAATGCTTGGTTTTCCCTTCCAACATGGAAAACGGATTTTGGAATGAAAATATGGAGATTTTCATAAAATCAATCAAAGTAGGATATTAGATCACGCGTAGGCTAAAATAAAATCGAAAGTATCGGATGAGCTCCATTCCTATTTGACGAAGGATTCGAAAACCTTATTCTATAAATGTCATCATTAAAGATTTTGTTATCAAAACGAAAGCTTAAAAATGAACTTTTCAAAACAAATCGAATCCTTCGTGCATAAGGTCAACAAGTTTTCAGAAGTACTATCGAGAAATAAAGCATTCCAATGACATTCATTTAGGCACACATGCACACACATGCGCACACACACATTGTAGGATTTAAAAGGATAGGAAAACCTCAAGATTGCGGTAACCGTGTTTTCACGGAAGTCGGGGGGTGCCTAACACCTTCCCCTCGCTTAAGCAAGCCCCCGAACTCTATGAATCTCGGTTTGCGGACCAATTAATTCGGAGTCACATATGAGCCACTGCGATTACGAAAACAAAATTCGGATGAGTTGGTACATCCATTTCAAATATACCAACTGGCGACTCTAGTCAATTGGCTCATCATAAAATCGATCTTTCAAACCCCGTCGACACTCAAGCCGACCCCTTTCAAAAAACTACATCTTAAATCCAAAGACTAAAATTGGAAAGGGTAAATTATTAAAAAAATGAAACGATTTTCCTGGCATCTAGTAATGCATCACTGCTACCCAAATAATAATAAGATCGGTGATTCGATGCAACCTTTTCATGACCAATGTTTCAATGTAATTTAATCCTTTTAACTTTGACATCTTAGATTAGACTCGAGGCATGGAATATGTCATACTCTTCATAATTTAATCTGAGTTTTCTTGATCAATGAGTGGACTATATGAAACAAATCACTATTTGAGCATGACCATGCATTTCATAGTCCTACTCAATCAAGAAGCCTATGGAAGTCACCCATAATATATAGGAGGGTTAAGTTCCATCTAGATCACTCATATTCCTCACAAGATTCATGATGTACTCAATAATCACCTTTATTGTCCACCCTATTAAAGGTGACTTTTGATGATATCAAAGTACATAAATTCTCGTGTAATAATATAGTGATTTTAGGTCGAAGGATCATTACATCATTGTCACTATGAGAATTTCTTATGACACTTTGCATAATGCTCCACGTAGAATTCTCATGGTGGGTCTGTCCAGTACATTGTTTTCTAACATGTACATATGCGTTGACTCAATATCTCATATATATGTGACCAATGAGATTTGACCATCAGTCAATCCACATACTAGTCTCAATGCATCATTGTTGTCCTATTAACAATAATACTCGACTAGGGACATTTAAGAACAATTATACTAATTGTAATTATATAATCTCATGTTCAAGTCACATACTTGAAGCTATATAATTCGTATCACTATTCTAAGGACTTTTATTATGCTAATATTTATATAACGCAGTAAATAAAATCATAATAAAATAATTCATTTATTCAATCAAATATAATATCAAATTGTTAAGCAATTACATCAAATAATTGGCCTCTAGGGCATGAACTCTAACAATATACTGATTAGTAGATCAACGTGTTAAATGTTAGGTTATCCAAAGGAAGTTAATTAAGTTGTGTAGCAGTAGTTAGAGGAACAGACAAGTTCTTTGAACCTAAACTTGTATTTATATTTGCAAGTTCTTCTAAACCATAACTTTATTCTTATTGTGCAAGTTATTTTGAAACCCAAATTCGTTTAAGTAAGCAAGTGATTTTAAACTTATGATGTTTAAAATAATGTTTTGTTATGATCGAAACTAACCCATCTAGCATACAAGACATAAAAATCACATAAACAACTTCCATATCATAAAACACATCTAACCAACCTAGACATCCAACTAGGGTTTTAAAATCAAACATGCTCATACTATCTTTTCTTCTATCATTTTTCATACCAAACATGTTAGAACACCTATCTAGCATATTTATCCATAAATTTTCATGCATCATCTAAATCTACTACAATAGAGTTTTAAAATAGGTTTTGAACCATCATAAATATATTTTGACCATATAAACTATATATTGACTATAGAAAATACCATTTGATCATGGAATATTCATTCAACATGCATAGACACCTATATACATATATTCACCATTAAATCTCCATCATTATACCTTCGAGCACACCATAGCTTCATCACACAAGTATTTCTCCATCAATCAACCATGGTAAACAACATACAAAACTAAATAAATAACAAGTTAATGTTTAAATAAACTTTTAAACCTTTAATGGTGATCTTATTCTTACTATAGCTAGAGTTCCTCCTTTTCTTCTTCTCTACCCGAAAATGAGCAACACACTTAGTGATTTAGCTCTCAACTCTCAAATATTCTCTCACAAAAGCTTTAACTTCTCTCAAGAACTTCTCTTTCTATAAGTTAGTAAAAATAAACAAATGAGCAAACACTCTATAATGAGGTAATGGCTCTTATTTATAGGGCTCTAGGACACTCCCCATTAAGCTCCTAATCAACTAACATTGATAAAATTAGACATTAAACTAGGCTTACTATTTGATGGATTGACCACTTGAATGACACCTTTGATTTGATCTTTGCTTGGATTTCATTTTAACAAAAGAGTGAAGCAATACATGGAGTGTATATTACACTGCCTAAAAGCTAGCACAACTACCCAATTGGGGCCCACCTTGATCGGCCATTTGGCCTTAAAATCCCTCTAATATTGCTTTATTTTAATTACTTATATATACATATATACATCAATACATATATTTAAAACACCAATTCAAGAATTCTTTTGGGCTCCACAATGGATCAGTAAATTAAATTCATTTGGACTTTGAATTACTATTGTTTGGGCTCAACAATTTAATTCATTTGGGCTACTAGTTCAAGCATTTCATTTACTAACAATGAGCTCCCAATATTTAAATTAATTGGGTTGACTATATTAACTTAAATTAAAAATAAGTATTGGGCAAATATAAATTAATTTGGACTCACCATATATTTTCTATATGATTTACTAATTAAATCATATAATGCTACTACATTGGGCTCATTAAATAAACACATTAGTTTAATTACATAATTCAATTAAACTTGCTATTTATAAGTCAATTGGACTACTTAATTGAGTTAGTTTACAAAATATTAACGCTTAGCATATCTTGGGCTTGTTTGTTAAACCTTAACACACATACATACAAGTGCTACAACTTGATTCAATAAACTACCACATAATCTTACATTGGGCTTGTGATATAACTAATCACATCACCTACACATATTACCACATTGGGTTAACTTTAATAATTCATTTATTTCTTCTTCCTCATTAATCATATAAGTAATCCACTTTGTTGATTATTAACTTCATATTTGTCATTCAAGACCAGTATCCAAACTTTGTGATCTCATCACATAAGCTCCTCTTTTATTTCTTTGCCTTCTTTAGTTAATTAGAATAAATTAAATTAACTAACTTATTAACTCTCATCGCATAACATATACACATACATAACATATCATTACACCTCATATTTTCTCATGAATATAATATATATCTATAAAAAAAATATAGGTTCGTAATTTTCTCGGTCATTACAAAACTTATTCTCTAATAAGCACTTACATACTTGCTTTAATGTCTCCACACAAATGATTATGAGATCAATCATCCTCTTCAAAAGAGCAAGCATATTATGTATTAATCTATCCGGATTCACTAATCCCCATTTCCCTACAATTAGGAATATTTTAGTTTTGAGCTATCTAAAATTTAGATCTCATTAGCATGATCGACATCATGATTCTAAAAGCACTGCTCAAAACTATGGGTTTATCTATTTAATTAATTCAACCAATTAATCATGAATAAAAAAATACATTTAAACAAAACTTTTATTAATAAACAACGAAGATTACAAAGTATATGCTTTATCACATCAAATATGATTGGCTTGAGGGCAAACTACTTTCAAAAGGATCACAACTGAGTAGGGGTGCTCAAAAAATTCGATTTTTTCGGTTTTTTATCGAACCGGTCGGTACCCATTTTTTCGGTATCGATTTTTTCAGTATCAGTTTTTTCTGTTTTTATACTTTTCGATACCGGTAGCAATATGGACATTTTTGAATTTCGGTAAAAATCGGTATACCGAAAAAACCGAAATAAATAATATAATATTAAATTTATATTAATTATTATAATAATTATATATATTATTATATATATAATAATAATATATAATTCTATATATTATTATAATCTATAAATAAATTAATATATAATTATTATTTATAAATTATAATTATATATATTACTAATCGGTATAAACCGAAAATCGAACCAAAAAAACTGAACCGAATTTGTACCAAACCGGTATCGAAACCGATAATTCGATACTGGTATCGATTCTTGTTTTAGCGGTATTTTCGGTTCGGTACCGGTTCGATTTTTTTGGTACCGGTTCGGTTTTTTACCGATGGACACCCCTACCACTGAGGGGTAGCCTCAAATTGAGGGGGAGCCTAAAAGTCAAGGGGAGGATAATGTTCCAATAGTCGAATGCATTGAAGATGACTCTCAAGATGAAGAATTATTCAATTTCTTCCATTCCAATCCTCTCAAAATAACCTATGGAAGTGAAGCCGATCTATCTGCGGGCACTTTCCAAAGGCATTGTCTACATTGACCCATCGCTTCTTAATAGAACCTCCTTGTACATTTTTAAAATTTTCCAAACAACGGTCGGTGAGTCCTAAAACTCTTCGATCGAGCCAGATGAACACTATAGCCCTTCACTATTTAACTCACCGATCGAAGAACAACAAAATTCGCCAATCGTCGAGTGCCTTAACCCAGAACCAGATGCTTGTACAAATTTACCTTTAACCACTCAAACATATACAAATATACCCTCCACCTCAAATACTATCCCAAATACCTATACACAGCTCATAATTCCCGACCTTGATCAATTTTTTTAAGAAATCAATGTCAGTAATAATAAACAATTACAAGACACTCTAGACAGACTCCACCAAAAAAATAACCCTTGTTCCCCCCAAAGCCCAAATTGATATGATGCTCTGGGATGTGGTCAAGGAATGCATTCGAGGCTTTGAAGCCATAACAGAGGGGGGTAAATAGCTGAGTGAAAAAGTAAAGAATATAATAGACTCAGTTATATAACATTTAGATAAAAGAAATGATTTTTACATCGAACAAATTGCCAAGCATTAAGGAGCGGTGAAGATGCTACATTATATGAATGAAAAATCAGTAGATGCTCTCCAAACTAAAGTTAGTTTTGACATGAGCAAGGCTTCAAATGACCTACAATAATCGATCAACTTATCCATTCAAAGAATCAACAAAGCCTTAACTTTGATGCAACTCCATAAAGAGAACACAAATAAGTAGATTGCTAAATTAGACACCAAAGCCACATTGTTAGAACAACAACTGGTGGCACTAGTAGACACTGTTAACGGAGCTAACTACAACAGTAGCCCAACTTTGGCAGGAAGGTGCCAAAAAGGGGGAGACAAGCCAAAATAGTCAACAACATCATCAAACTCCTCCTCCAGTTGCAGTTGCAATCACAACACGATCCTCTAACTAGCTAGGAATATCAAGTTAAGTCACTCACACTGGTAGAAGGGTCCCAACACATGACCCAGTGTACGTAAACAGACAATCTCAAGGGGTTTATATTGTAAGGGGAGAACAACTTCCTTTTCTTCACTCTATAGGGCCAATTGAATCGTTAGATGAAATAAGGCAGAGAAAAGAAGAAAGATGCATGTTATATCATCAAAGGGTTGAGTAAGAACGAAGAAATTTGCCACCCTATCACCGACGAATAGGATCGTCGAGTGCCCAACCAAGAAGATAAGGTATAATTTATTTATTTTAAATCAAAGCATACATTCAAACATCATTTTAGACAATACAGACTCTCACTGTATAAGATCATATTTACGCATTGGTCAGCATTATAGTATTTGATGATTATTGAAAATTACTTATTTTTGTTATCATCAAATAGAGGGAAATTGTTAGTCATATTTATGTACAAGCCTTATCGGATTTAATGATGATTATTTTAAAATGATGAAATTAATGTAAATGTTCTCAAGAAAAGAAAACAAGTAATTTTATATAGTCCTTCAAAGATAATCATTGTAAAATGACTTAGGGATCAAATTTGTTAAGTTGATCCAAAGATAAATTCTGTACAATCCTTATGATCAAAAAATATTATAATCTATTATAAAATGACTTAGGAATCAAATAATTTTAGGTTAATCCATTGTATAGAAGATAGAACTTTTAATAGACAAGAATGTTCAAGTTCGCAAAGCTGTAACTAATTACTCTGAAATCGTAGAGTAAACTAGGCCAACTGGCAAGGTCATAGAGCTGAATGTAAAAGACTGAGAGTTCGTCGAGTGACTGAAGGTCAAGATAGTTCATAGAACGACTTCAACAAATCGTAGAACGACGCCAGATAGCCAAAATCGTAGAATGAGATTCTGAATGTTACTGTTGGGATTTGAAACTTCTCCAACACACCTTCACCTTAAATATCTTTTGAAGTGTGTTGGAAGAAAGAGAAATGTCCAATTGGTCAAAACTCCAACAGCTATAAAGTCAGACTGCCACATCACATAGGCAAGTCTGTCACAGTTGACATTCAGGCAGCTTCAGTAGGACTGACTGAAGACTTTTTTAGGCCGATCCACATAACTGTCTAATGGGCAAATTGTTAAAAGAAGATCTATAAATAAGAGTTCAAGCTATAGATTTCAAAGTGGTCGAAAAACTGAAAAGGAGAGTGATCAAGCCAAAAGAATATACAAGCATCTGATCCTCAAAGCCAACTCTACAATCATACTGCAACTTTATGATCCAGAAATCACATTACGATTTCTATGACTACGATCACTGTTGTTGCTAAGTCATTCAGAAGACGAGCTTAAACGCAACTTAGCAGTAACCCAAACTCAACTATATAAACACAAAAAAGTCTAGACAAAGACCTCGTTTGATCTTAAGTTGGTCAACTCCAGTGGGAAATTGAGAAGTCGATACAGAGATCTCGGGCGATTCTAAGTGGGTCAGCTATAGTTGGAGATTGAAAAGTCGAGACAGAGATCTCGCATAATCTTAAGTGGGTCAGCTCCGGTGGGAGATTGAAGTTGGCTCAGTGGAACCTTATCCTATAATGGATTTCTTGTTTAGTGGAGTAGAAGATAGGACTAGGAGTAATTTAGACTCTAAACCTCTTTAAAATATCTGTGTTATTTACTATTTTTTCATATATTATGATAAACTGTCATATCTGCAATACTAAGATATTAACTAAAATTTACTTCCACACAATACACTAAACTCAGAGCTGTAAACTTTAACAATCATTGAAGGGGTTTTATAAACAAATTAACATTATGTTGTGCATAACAAATAAGTTGTTTAATTGAATTATCTAGTAAATAATTTAAAAGTCAAAGTTTATAAAAGAATCTATTCAAACTCCCCTTTTAGATTTTTTTTTTTTTTTTTGCCATTTGGGAATAACAAAGTTTCAAACTGATACTTGAGCC
Source organism: Hedera helix (assembly GCA_947179155.2). NCBI lineage: Eukaryota > Viridiplantae > Streptophyta > Magnoliopsida > Apiales > Araliaceae > Hedera > Hedera helix. The sequence goes on along the minus strand of OX359270.1, from coordinate 14,865,755 downwards.
CATCAAACCATGGGCTCTGATATCACTTATAGCGGAATTGAACAATCCATCTCACATCAATTCATCATCAATATAGCGCACACTTATGTTGATCGTTCAATAAGTATGTTGTATCACCTCCTTACTTAAAAGATTAACCTTTTAGGTCAATGTTTTACCATACCTATTAACTTATCTATATTATTAAATTTATCTAATATGAAATTTATGTGAAATATCAAACACTGAACAATATAAAAGTGCATATATGAAGTTTTTCACATCGAAAACTAATGACCGGAAATAATGGTTGACAAAAGAAGATAATGGTGAGTATGTGGTAAAATTTCTTCTTCTCCCAAGGAGTGTGAATTTCTTCCATGAAATTTTAGGGGATAATGTAGATGAAGTGGTGGTCTGTGGGCGAGGAATGAACCACCGTCATTCCACCATCATCTTTGAACTGCGTAAATGATTGGAGGCCCCAAATTACAAATTAAAAATGGGACAAGATTCAAGGCATATTTTAGGATGGGAGAAGTTGAGATCCATTTAGAATGAGAGAGTCAAATTTTAAAATATTTTTATCTTAATAATTTCTAAAATTTTTAGATTTTTAATTTTTAAATATCTTAATTTTTAGCATATATTTTTAAATATTTTTTTTCTCATTAGCATGCCAAGTCAGCTTTCTCTTTCCTTTTTAACTTGCCAACTCGTTTTTCTGTAATCAATCAAATTTGACGAATTTAATTTTTTAACATTTTTAGAAAAATAAATTAAATTTGGTAAATTAACTGGTAAATAATTCAGTTTAATAATATAAATATAAATTAACATTCAATTTAGTTAGAAAAAATGCATTTAACCCAAAATTTCATAGATGAAATATTAAATTTCTCTAGTATCACCGCACTTTTCGTAAGCACAAAATTTGTGCTTATCCTAAATGCGCCTTTCCGCCAAATTTGTAGTGACAAGTGTTTTTGAAAGGTTATAAAATGCTGAAATAATTTAAAATTTATTTTGAATGAGCTTATTATTGCTCCACTAAACGGATTGTAGCGGCTATTTGCCAGAGTAATGCGGTACGAAAATATATAATAGGGAGTTGATATTTTTACACATTTTTTTTTTATATATTGTTATATGGTAAGACTCATACTTAAAGTTATAACGACGATAAATTATCGTTATACATTTATAATTGTCTCTATAGTTCTAAAGTATATGTTTTACAGTGTAAAAATATTAAAAAATAGTGTAGAAATATCAATTTCCTATATAATATTTTTAAAAACTTGATATTATTACAAGGAAGATTGATATTTTTATAAGGTTCTATTCGTACGTGAAGTCCATTTTTATGTGAGTAGAGTTTTGTGAAAGAATAAAAGTATCTTCAATAGTCTCTTCAACATTTTGAGATATTCAAATAGGTGAATCACATCAAAAAAATTATTTCTAACAGCCTCTCTAACCTTAGTTATCAAATTTCCAACCTCATTCTCTCTCTTCAGAACTAGTAAGTTGACCTTGCCTCTTCAAAATATTTATTTTGTCTTGAAAAAATCAAAATAAAATAAAAATGGCTAAAAATATTTATTTTGCTTGATGAGTTTGATGTACAATTCATTTTGAAATTTAATATCATTCTTTTTTATTTATTTTGTCTTAATTAAATTAAAAAGACTGATAAAATACAAAATATTAAAGTAACAAATAATACTCTTCAAATTGTCACGTAGGTCAACAAACTTCAATTTAAAATTTTTTTTTTGCTACTACTGTTGGATATACTCTAAGTATACACATACAACAACTAAACACTACATTCATTTATATTATTAAAAAGTAAGGCATAACATTGAATTCTGCCTTTTAATGATATATATGGATGTAATATTTGATATAGTGTTTGGTTATTATATGTATAATTTTATTTTATCTTGTGAAATTAATATTTTAATAAAGTAAAAGATAAAATTTTACACTGATGTATGATGTGGATTTTTGAATTATTTTTATAAAAGTTGAAGACAAATTTGTATATTCTGCTTCGGCCAAATGCTAAAAAAATAAATTTTTATTTTTCCAAAATAACTTTTAGACAAAATATTTCCTGACTATAAACATGTTTGAAGTATCACTAAACACTAAAATATTTTAAAAATTAATTCAAATAAACCTTTACTGCAATTCTAAAACATATACACCTAATATCACTAACAAACATTCACAAATTAAATTCAACCACTATATTCTGTCAACCATTATAAGAAACCTTGATCCCTAATTTCCATATATTAGATTATTTACCAATCCTCTTATGATTGAAAGAAATTAAGGAAAAAGATTCTCAAACCAAACCAGTGAACTGAAGATTCTTGATTTACATTTACCATAATTATACAATTTTGTATTAATTTTTAGTAAGATGTATTTATTTGATTACCATTTTTCACAAATATCCAAAAAAATAAATAAATAAAATTAATTACACAACCCACTTTTTCCCAATTTCTTTTGAAATTAACCCACTTTCGCATCCCTGTAATCTCAAAACCCCCCATCTCTGTCTCCCCCACTACCCCCTGATCGTTACTTTCATTCCCCCTTTCTCTCTCCACCCTCTCTACCCAGTTGGCGCCAAGAGATTGCTGGTTAAGTATACTGATTTGCTGAATTTTGGTTATTTAATCACATTTTAGAGGTATAAACCTAATATATTTATATTTAGGGTGGCTTCAAAGCACTCTAAAGTTGACATTTTTTACTGTGATCTTTCAAATCCCATAGTATAGATGATGAATACATGTAAAAATAAAGGGGTTTATTCATTTTTTATTCTATAATATGCTAGTTTACTTTTTCCCCACACACAGACACATATATATAATGCACTTTACTTTTCACCGTTTTCATTTCACTCTTAAATGATTTCAACTGTTACAATGGCGGCCATTAGGTAAATTTTGAAGTGCATGTAAAATTTCCCCTTATTTTATTCACCTTTATATTTTATATCTGGGAGCGGGAAAAGTTGTTGCCTACTGTAATTTTGTGAATATTGAAGTACGATTTTAATATTTAGTTTCCTTTTCTCTAACTTTTTTCTTTTACGAAAGCCCATTCTCCAAGTCTTCCATTCAGACCCAGCAGCACTGTAATGAACAAAAAGAAGCTTCTTCTCAACGAAAAAGTTGAGGTTTGAGTTCTTTTTCTGTTTTTCTTTTAATGTCACTAACATTATGTAATATTGTAATTTATACTGTACATGAATTCCTGCTTTGGTTTTTAAGAAATGATCGTTATATTGCACCATTGTTCTAGATATGTACATCTTTATTTGTTTATTGTTTTTATTATTGTTAGGTCATTATATCAAAAACTATGTCTTATCATTTGGCTTTTTGTTATTCCACCAATAAAGATAGGGGAACCAGAAGATTATTCCAGAAAAAGCACAGATACAACTTTTTCGTATTTCATATACAAAAAAGTTGCATCCTGGAGACAAAAAATATTTTTTTGTACAATACCCATGTGTAGAAAAAAGTTGTATTAAGTGTTTTTTTGTGCTTTTCTTCCGTTGCCCATAGTTTTATCCTATTTCCATTAGTAAATTGGTAGTCCTCATTTCATTAATAGTAAATGCGTTTCAAATTCATGTGAAAGACCTTGTGGAGCTTTTAATTTACATCTTTATGAGTCCTTGGGAACGACAGAGGTACAGATAATAAAAAATCAGCATAGGTCCAGACCAGTCCAAGGGAGACACTAATAGGAAATGCTATTTGTTTCGTAAGAATTATAATTCACTTCTAGGAAATGAAAGAGTTTAAAGGGAATTGGATTGATCGTTTTTGCTTGTGAAAATAGCAGTTCTCTTTTTTCTTCATAATGTTTTCCAAATAACTAATTTTAGTTTTGAAAATTAATATTGAGATTATTTGGAAAAAATTATGTCCTGTTTATGCCAAAACTTAAGTATGAAATAAAAATAAGTTGGTCAAATCTCAAATGAGACTTTCATTTCTGGGAATAGGATGGAGTAATTTCTTTTGAAACGACGGAGTTTAGTTGGTTCACCAAAAAAAATAAAGTGGGTGTTTAGTTGGAAACATTTCTTCCTGGGATTTTTTTTTGTGGGCTGCTAGTTTACTAGACGTGTTACGCTCGTCAAAGTTACTAATCTGGTTAGGTTCTTTTGTATATCCTAATAATGAAACTAAGGAGTCGTGATGAAAACAAGAAAATGAGTACAGATGCAACTTTTTTTTATACATCTTGTATAGAAAACAGTTGCATTTGGGGTATTATACAAAAAATGAATCCTGTCCCCCAAATGAAACTTTTTTCTATTCGAGATGTATAGAAAGAAATTGCATCTGTGTTTTTCTTTCCGTGTTTTCCATCTGGTGCCCCTATTTTTATTGATATTCTAAAGGACAAAACCGTGGCCACCGCCAAAAAATCGCGGAAAAAACCATGAATATAACTTTTTCCTAAATATTTTACAAAATAATTGGCCTACCAGAGCAGTGCAACTTTTTCTATATTAATTATATAGAAAATAGTTGCATCCATGGTGTTCCTCCTCAATTTTGTCAGGTGCCCCTAATCTCTTTTGTATCTTAAAATGCCTTTGGCTTTATCATGCTTTTTCAATTTCTTTTGCTCCAGGGGTCTGTCCCATACAGCTTCCTAGGAATGTCCATCATTTCTTTGTACATTCTTCTTGTGTTTATATGTATTGATCCCACTTTAGGCTTTATTATGTTTTGGAATTCTTTAGTTTTGCTAGGATGAATGTTTATTTTCTTTTCTTCTTTTTGTTGCTAAATTCTCAATATTAGCAGAGGTTTTATTTATTTGAATGTTGATTTTCTGAAGTTTGTTAAGCTTCTCGAATATGATTGAGTGTGTGCCAGTGTGCTTTGATGTTTATATGTAATTCTAAGATGATGGAAATATTAGCAATTGTATTAAGAATGTTTAGGGATGAGCCGTGTTGTCTGTTTGCGTACTCAGAATGGTTTTCTATCCTCTGTCACGAATGTGATGGGCCAAGGGATAACATTGTACCACAAACTTTTGTACATTAAATACCTTTGCCTGTGTCACTCAAATTACCCTTTCCATGTTAAATAATGTTGTAACTTGTAAATATATATATATATAGAAAATTGTACTGAAAAGCTAGGTGATGTTGATTCATTACTCATTAGATTTGGATAGAAGCTTAGTGGAATTCAATGAAATTTGGTTTATTAGACATGGCATGAATCTATTTTTGTTTTATCTGCTTTCAAGTTTTCAAAATTCATAGTGACCTATTTATCACTTAAACGTAGTTAAGTTATATAATTTATCATTTTCATTGTTTTGTTTGCCATATGTGTCACTTTGCCGAGGCTATGACTTGATATTTGTACTAGTATGGTGACGGCTTTTATAGATAAAACTGGTGCTTTTGATGGACAAATGAGAATTTATTACTCCTTATATGGAAAGATAGACACTACTGGGCAAGTATTATTTTATAGCTTAGTTGTGGGCTATATACTTAAAAGGATTAAATTGCATCACAAGCAAGGGATTGCTGGATGTGATAGTAATTCAATCTGATTTTGTTGCTGCTGTTGAGATATTCAAAGAATGTCGAGAACTGTCCTGCATGAAGCCATTATTATTACTGCTACATCAAAAGCTAGATACGTCTTTATTGAGATATCCTGCTCTGAATGAGCTAAAATATACTACAGTTAATACAGAATTTTTGTGGAAATAATCAAAAGATACATGGGGCACAATGCTATCTTGGGGGAGGATAATTTTATAATTATGGATAAAAACGCAACCCAAGGTTTATACACACATTCTTATATCTTACATTTGCACTGTTCAAGTGAAAAGTAGCCGAGCTGCAAGAATAGATGTTGATCTGGTCTTCATGTGGTCCCTTGGTTTCTTTCTTCTCCTTTAGGGCTTGTACTTTGTTAGAGTTCAAAGAGATTGTTAATATGTTCAAATCGTTTACCACAATTGTGTTACATGCTCTTCCAGTTGTATTTTAATTTTGTAGCTTTGTAGTTTGTTCTAAATTTCGGTATGCCTGTGGTCAGTTGTAAGCTTTGTTTAGTGCCTTCAATTGTTTACCTGGGGTATGACCTTAAGAAATGTTTTATTCTTTTGTTTATATATAACATATGCATTAAAAAAGATATGAATGGAAAGAAGCTGAGCTGAAATGATAGTGAATTATTGCAACGTGCAGAAATGGTTCTATGTCAGAACTTCCAGTTGTATTTTAATTTTGTAGCTTTGTAGTTTCTTTATACTTTGTAGTTTGTTCTAAATTTTGGTATGCCTGTGGTCAGTTGTAAGCTTTGTTTAGCGCCTTCAATTGTTTACCTGGGGTATGCCCTTCAGAAATGTTTTGTTCTTTTGTTTATATATAACATATGCATTAAAAAAGAGATGAATGGAAAGAAGCTGAGCTGAAATGATAGTGAGTTATTGCAACGTGCAGAAATGATTCTATGTCAGAACTTCCAATTTTCTTTTTCCGCGTATTAGATTAACTGTTTAGCATAATCTGTATGATTTCTGAAATGAATATTTATATATATATATATATATGCTCTGATAGCTATATAAAATGATAATGTGATTGATTTAAGGTACGGCAATCTGAGGATGGTCTGCGAGGCTCATGGCATCCAGGGGTGGTGGTTAATGTTGCAGATTTATGCCGTTCGATAACATATGATGAACTCTTGGAGGTTGATGGTCGTACAAAGCTCATTGAATCAGTACATGTCACCAATGCAATCGATGGTAACCTCCAGCGTCACCATGTCCGGAGAAACTACCGTGGTCAGATTCGCCCATGTCCTCAGTCTCAACCTAATTCTTCTGAACTTAATTTGACCTTTGGCACTTGTGTTGATGCCTTCTTCCAAGATGCATGGTGGGAAGGTGTGGTGCTCGATCCTGGTGATGGCTCAATGGCGTGCTCAGTGTATTTTCCAGATGAAGGTGACGAACGCAAGTTCAAAGTGAGTGATTTGCGTCTCAGTCTTGAGTGGGATGAGTTCCTGGACTGTTGGAAGGAGCGGGGTTTATGGGTCTTAGTGAGCCTGGCAAAGGAACATTCTGGTGATGCTCATTTTGTAAAGGCGGTTTGGCAGCGTCTGCGGTTAAAAGATGGCTTTCTGAAAATGATTACAGAGTGGACATGTGGTGCTTTTAATTCATGGCATGAACACTTTATGAATGTTCTTATGGAAATTGCAGTTGATTCGAGTCTACAAGACCATGGTATTCTAAAGACTCCGACGTATGCAGGAAGAAAGAGAGCAAGGGAACCCACAAATTTTCAGGGTTCTAGTTTGGTTTCCTTCTTAGATAACTCTGGTGTTCAGGCAAGAATATCCAATGGCTTCAAAAATCTCCGATTAAGGCCAAAAAGAAAAGAAGCACCATCTCTTCCTGAACCCATAGGAAAGAAGAATTCAAGGAAGAAGAAATTGAAGTTTAAGAAGCCAAAACCCTCTGTCTCCAACACCGGCTGTCATCACAAATTTCAGACTGAAAATTCACTTGGCGAAAAACAATTGACAACTGACTTCTCCAATATTCAGAGTGAACTTACAATGGAAGATCATGATGATCAAGTCCTCAACGCCTGCTCTAATAGAATAGCAGAAGAGAAAAATTCTGTTCTTCTGCCGTCAGGAGGGGTTCGATCACTAAAAATTGGAGGAAAGCCAAACTCAGTTGCTGTTTGTCAAGATGAGGAGAATTGGTCCTCAGCCGATGGTCAGACTAGGGTAGGGAAACCCCAGAGTGATCTAGCTCATCTGAGAAAAAAGAAACTTTTGCGAAACAATTGCAACAGAAGTAAAAATTACTGCTTGAGACAGCGACGGAAAAGGAAATCTTTAAGTGTTCTTTATACAAGAAAGCAGGGGTTGGTCCGGCAAAGCTCAACTGTAATTAATTTGAAGTCCATCAATGATAAGTTGCAGGCACGTGATAGCTCAGGAATGGACAAGGATTCTTGTCGTGTTGTCTCTCATGTGCAAGATAAGCATTTAGTCATCAAAAGAAGGAAACTAACACCAGCTGAGCAACTTCAGAGAAATCATGCTACCAAATTTTCCATTTGTAGCCAGAGGCTGAGAAGGAAAGGGGTTTTTAATGATCTAACAAATCAACAAGATTTTCCACTGATGAGAAAAGGTGTTGCAAAGATAGCCGATCTGTCCACTAGTAAGATTAATCCCTTTCGTGCGGTAGATGATAAAGACTTGTACTCTCTGCGAACAGATGACAATATAAGAGTTGCTTACCACCATCAGGGTCGGCCTTTTTCAAATTCTGGTGATGAGGTTACTCTTAAAGAGAAAGTGTCTCAGACTCAGATGCAGAGGTTGAAGGTTGCCTACTTTACTTCTGATCTATATGACACAGTATGCATGGCTTGTCACAATGGAGGGGAGCTTATTCTTTGTGATCACTGCACATCTTCATATCATTTGACATGCATTGACTTAAAGGTTCATTCTCTTTTCCGCAATCGATGACATTGATTTGTGTTAATAATTTGATTAACAGTGTTAAATTGTACTTTAGATCATGTTTTGAAAAAGAAAAAGGCCTTTAATATGACAGTTTATATGTGCTACTGGACGTCACAATCATACTGGCTGATTGCCTATAATCACATCACATGTATTCCAAATTTAACAGTAACACTAGACATTCTTGGTGGCTGCTTACGTCTATTACTCGAAAACAATATCTTTACTCTAAATTCGATTTTCTTGATAAGAAAAGGAGTTATACTATAAGATAGGAAGACTAATACGAGCTAGGATGACAAGGAGTTGATGGAGTTTGCAACCGTTCATGTCATCTCACCCCAGAGGAATACCTTTGTGGAGAGAATGGATTCTCTCTCTCTCTCTCTCTCTTAATTTGATTATCTTGCAGATTAGTTGTATGAGATAATGAGTAGTGTTAATTGCTTGTAAAATTTTCTTGTGGTTATATAATACTACCACCATCCCACAAGAAGAGTCTCATTTTTTGACTTTCTAAAGTACAATTGTGACATTTTGTATCACATTGATTTGATTTTACTCGATAAAACCATGAACTTTATGAACAACATAAAAATACTAGTAATTACAAAATTTATGGTTTTCAAAACTTGAATGAATGAACTTATTCACGTAATTTTCAAATTTTAGGATTTTGTGAATTGGCATATCTTTTGTGGAACAGAGGGACTATTAATTAAAATCTTGATGACAAAAACACTTAAGCGAAAGGTGGTGTAGATGCCTAATCGACTTCACAGTATTTGGTAACAAACTGTACAGTTTCCTTTTCCCAATGAGCTGAATAATCCTTTGGTATTGGGTCAAAATCAAGAATCTCTTTCCTTTCGACGCATAAAACCAACTATTACCTAGAAACCTCTTGGATTTACTCACTGGTAATTACAGTCAAACAACAATAAGCTCACATTCAATTCATTCAAAATTTGTAATTGGTTACGAAGTGCGAGGTAACAAAAGAGGTGAGAAGCTAGTAAGTGGACAAACCGGTGACAGCAACAAAGTTTCATCAAGGTTCAATGGTGCCTGGTTTAAGAAAACTAAAATTACCAAAGACACCTCTTATATATTAAAAAAAGCCTAAATTATACATATACTAAAGGCAACCCCAATGCCTGTATTGGAGAATTGTCATTTGACTTCGAATCTTTCTTGGGGCTCAACACAAAACTTGGTTGCTCAAGTTGCATAGATGTCTTGTAGAGGTCTAAATTCAAGTCTACTCAGGAGCAGAGCAACATTACCTTCTTAATAATCATTGTCTGGAAATTATGTTTATTCTTCTTGTATGCCTCTGTTAAGAAATTTATAATATAATTGTAATCGTAGGGCTCAAAAGCCTTTAACTTTTTCCCCCTGATTCATCTCCGTCTATGAATATTATCTCTATACTATTTTAGAAAAGTACTCTCGTCTTTAATTTGAATTTTAAAGTGAAGCAGTAATTAGTTTTTCATAAATGGTTGCTTGTTTTATGGTCAATTCAGGATGTTCCAGAAGGAAAGTGGTTTTGTCCAACTTGTCAATGTGGATTATGTGGTGTGAGAGATTCCAGGGATAATCGTTTATTCACTGATGTTTGTCACCAATGCAGCCGTCAATGTATGTTCACTCTAGAGAGCTATTTAGATTTATCGTATATACTTCTGTAACTCATATTTTATTTTTGGTCTTTCTAGATCACGTGGAGTGCCTTAATGAAGCAGGATTTTTATTTCCTAGAAATCATCCATCAGAGACATTTTGCAGCCAAAATTGTTTCGAGGTATTAATTCCTTTGTAATATAGAATTACTAATATTAATTTATCTTCAAGTCTTTTTTTCCACCTTTATATGTAGGTTTAAGTATCAGTTTAGAGATGGCGTAAGTTGGAACTATTAAGGGGGAAAAAAAACAGCACAGCAAAACAGCAAACAATGGCCTATTAATTGTGTGATGCAAATTTGAAGTTTGAACTTAACTGGTTAAATGGTTGGTGCTCTGGTAGATATCCTGAGTGTGTTATGCTGACCATCATACTTTTCCTTTCTAGATCAGAGTTACATGTCTGATACTTAAATTTTGCCCAAATTACATTGCTGTGTATATATATTGGTCATCCATGAGGACCATGACTAGAAAAGTTAATATTAACAGAAGTAATTTTGAATGGATTACAGTTACACAGAGCTGTTTCGATGCATTCAAACGTTGGCGTGTAAATTTTGATTTTATGATGCCTATCTGTTTTGGCATTGATGAACTCTTGACACAGAATGAGTTTCTTAAGAGCACATGCAAAATATAAAATCACATACAACACAAGGACTTATCTACAAAATCAACTAGACTTGCCTGATTGGTGTTTTAGCTTGAGCATGTTTCATACTAAAGACCAAGTAGACCAGGTTTGGAATTTGGTTTACTTGGCATATTAAGCCGTGATTTGTTGCAAGGTATTAGATTTAAATTTGGTTAAAATGTCAGAGTAGCAATGAGTATCTTTTTGTATTTTAGAATGCACGATGAGCTTGCATTTTTGTTTCAGATCAATGAACATTCTGTGACCCCTGACATTTTCGTTGTGGCTTCTCTTTCCGTGAAACAAAACATTAGAAATTGAAAATATCAAACAAAGATTCTGCCCTCTTGAAAGTTGAACTTTATGAACTCATTTTTATCCAAACAATCCACTTAGGTAATGCTTCTGCATGAATAAGTGTGATGTTAAAAAATTGCAGTTCGTAAGTAGATAGAATAATATAATTTCCAGTCATTTATTTGTAACTCGCTAATAATCTTCACTGTACCAGTTTCTGCATATCCAGTGGTTGCCTTTTTCATATGTTAGAATAATTAATGCAGGATAATATCTGTTACACATGACCCAAAGAACTAACTTCACATGAAAAAGTAGCACCAATCTGCAACTTGTAGTTTAATCATGTAGTTTATCCATATATTCTATTTGCAGGTTTTTTCAGTTTTTTTTTTCCCTTACAATATGAAAACATCTTTGGAATCCTTATTCTTTGTATATATTGTGCATCTTATTCTGTACGTGGGCTAGAAATTGGTTTTAAACAATCAACTTTCTCATAATTTATTTATTTCTAATAGGTTTCTAAGGTTTTCATGTCTTATGGTTTATTTTTCAGTTATGTGCATGTCTTCATGGTATGCTTGGATTTTCTAATCCAACAAATGTGGAAGGCTTGACCTGGACCTTGATAAGATCTGGAGAAAATGATTGTCATATGCATGAAACAAAGGCTAATACCAACGGTTGTCTCTCTCATGCCAGTGGACTTATGAAGGAGTGTTTTCTACCGGCTATTGAGCCTCACTATAAAAGGGATCTGGTGAATGATGTTATCCTCAATTCAGTGTAAGCTTCTCTTATCTTTCATACAACATATTAATTTAATATTTATGGAGACTTAAAGATTGTAGATGTAATTGAACATGTAGATTATCCTTGAGTGAAATGATTTGAATAATTAAGTTTGAAGAAATAATCACTAAAATTTCTTGTTCCAGTACACATCACAGGTTTTACTTTTATATAGTCCTTGCCATAATTTGAATACCATGCTCTTAGGAGAAGGTGGGGATATAAGAGTTTTGGATTCAGCAGTAATGATAGACACTTTAAGTTGTCTTATGATCCACAGAGGTTGGATAGGGTGTTTCTTAAAGAGCACAAAATTTCTGAATTGAACTTGCAACAGAGTATTAACAAGTGGATTAGTTCATGTCCCTTGAATGAGTGCACAGTGAGGGGATTTTCTGTGTCTGATCTTTGTAGAAATTAGACGATTGCACTTGCTGACAGTTGCACTTATGCTAGGGTTGGTGGGTTCCTTGTACCTCCTTTGTTGTATTCCCTTTTCCATTAATTAATATGCTTTTTGTATCTAAAAAGATGAAGGATGTTTGGTTGTATAGTTTGCAGAAGCCTTTTGTAGTCAAATTATGTCTTGCCTTACAACATTGTTATAAATATTGCGTACTCTCTCTCCAGGTCAATATTTAAAAGGCTGGATTTTCGCGGGTTTTATATCATGGTTTTACAGAATCAGGATGAACTTATCTCTGCAGCCACAGTGAGGTAAATATTCTTAATTTGAACTAGTTTTTATTTAAACTATCGTTTCCCGTATTTCAGATTTAATGGCTCTATGACTCAGGGTTCATGGACAGAAATTAGCAGAAATGCCTCTTGCTGGTACCCGATTCAAATATCGTAGGCAGGGCATGTTTCGACTTCTTTTGCTTGAACTACAGAAGGTAGCATGTTATTCTTATCCTTTCCTGTGTATAGAACTTCGCCTCACAAGATATGAGACTTCCTGCCCTGTCACAAATGCAGAATTACTCCCTCCGTCCTTAAAAGGACGTCCAAGGTACATATTTCACACAAATTAAAAAAACTAAAGTAGAGGAAAGATAATAAAATAAGTACCCCTTTTACCCATAATGGACCCCATGTAACCATTACTAACGAATCTCAAGTCTTTTCTAAACCTAGTTGACCCCATTTAAGTATACTTTAGAGGGTAAACTGGTTTCTATGCATATTTTATATTTGACTCGTGTATTTTTAGGCGTTCTTTTGTGAACAAAATTTTTTCTACTTGAAGACATGCTTTTAGGGTCGGAGGGAGTAACTTGCAACAACACCATCTTTATAGCAATATGTTATTTCTCTCTTTTTCTGTTGCTTGAATTGCAGATGCTTACACAACTGGGAATTGAAAGATTGGTTTTGCCTGCCATTCCTGCACTTCAAAACACGTGGACAAAATTTGGGTTTACACAGCCGTCACTACTGGAGAGGCTAGAACTCCTAAGTTATCCTTTGTTGATCTTCCGAAAGACCATGATGTTTCAGAAAGTTCTTAACAAATCTACTAGAACACATGAAACAACGGGTACATTCTTTAAAACTAAAACTGAATACTAAACATTAGTTTTGATTGTCTTTTTATAAATCTACAGTTTCAATAATATATATTCACCATCTTAATGTACTTTGGCATAGGTTATGCACAAGAATTGCAAGAGAAAGGAGGGGACACTGTTGGAATCGAATTGGTAACTTCTTGCTACTCCCTCCGCTATACAAAAAGTGTCCCATTTGATTTATTTTCTAGTCAATTTGTGAAATCCTTGAATTCAAATTGATGTGAATGTCTCTGATGTTGATTAATGCAATAATTAATATTGTAAACTTCTTAAAAAGTAATATCACCAAGTACAAAGTTGTTATTTCAAAAATTAAAATAAATTCACACCACAATTTGAATTCTAGGATTTTGCAAATTAACTAGGATCAAAGCCAAATGGGACTCTTTTTGTTAAATCTTTACTACAATCTTCAGTGTGTTACACTTGATATGGCGCACTGAATTTAATTTGTTCATATTTGCAAGCATTATACTTTTTTTTAGCTTTATTGAAGTTTTAAATCAGTCATGAATGTGGTAGTACACATGGCCGGTTGAACAGATATGTGAAAAGATGGGTTTCCTTGCTCACATATTTTTTATTAAAAAGAAAATACTAAAAACTTCAAAGCATCATGTGTATGTATAGCATATCCAAAGCCTGTGTCGTCTTCTTTGGTTCAATAACATTACATAATAATTTTAGTTAAGATTTAGTCGATACTTCCTGCTATCCAAGAAAAGAGTCCGCATTTAAAAGTTATAACTTTTAAAGAAAAAAATTTCTGTTTATATTTACCATCATCAATTTAGAGCATTAGAAGCCACCACAAGTACATGTTAGTGACAATTCAAATTAGATACTCACTCCTTCCATTAAAAGAGCCTCATTTGACTTGATCCTAGCTAAGTTGCGAAATCCTAAAATTCAAATTGTGATGTAAATTTATTTTTGATTTTCGAAGTAACAATTTTGTATTTCAGAATACTTTTTAAGTAGTTTACAATATTAAATATTGCGTAAATCAAAATTTAATATATTCCCAACAATTTCATAAAATAACTAGGACAAAAAAATCAAATGGAACTCTCTTTGTGAAACAAGGGAGTAATACATTTGGAGTTATAATATATGATATCTTATTTTCCAAAGGAGACATATTGGGTCATACAAAAACGCGTAGTTTTCTTCTACTGGGACAATTGGAATAACTTTCTGACCATTTGCTAAGCTATGCAAAAATTTACGATGATTTGTATCCCAGGTTTCCAGTTTCTTGTATCTTGCCCTAAATGGTTTGGATTACTGCTTAGGAATTAACATAATTTGTCCAATTTAATCTTTGGTGCTTTGTACTACAGGATAATCAAGTTGAGTTTGATGAGGATGAAAGGTTATGCAATTTCATATTATTGTGCAAGTTGCAGTCAAAGATTACCAAGAAAAAAGAAGGATAAGAAAGTGAACAAACAAGTGAAGATATAGTGATAGTCAAGTAAGATATATACATACAGAGCAAGCGTACATTTTGTCCATGGAATATTTGTCACCTTTCAAAATCTTTTGTTCTGAATTGTACAGAAAAGCCGTTTAATTTCTGGGGTAGATGCGTTTTTTGCTTATCGACACATTTTAGTCAAGCATTTTTGGAGTTGAATATGTTAGGGCTTTTGAATATGAGGTTATTCGTTGCTCATGTTGTATGTGA
Source organism: Hedera helix (assembly GCA_947179155.2). NCBI lineage: Eukaryota > Viridiplantae > Streptophyta > Magnoliopsida > Apiales > Araliaceae > Hedera > Hedera helix. The sequence continues at coordinate 14,850,504 of OX359270.1, read as the reverse complement.
ATTGTAGATGTTTTTGGGGCTTAATGAATGAATGAAATTTTTGCATGCAGATTGAATGAAAAGTCACTCTGTTTCACTTGCAGCTTGGTTGAATAATTTACACAACTGCTATAAATGCAGCTAGCAATTTTATAAATTATCTTATTTGATTTGGAGTGTTTTGATCATTTGGCAGTCTCAAGCTGGAAAATCAAACTCTTTCTGAAAGCTTAATACAGGCTTAGGTCAAGTTGGTCAAATTCAGGTGGGTTGGATTGCAGAAAACCTCTATAAAATGCAGAGCAATGCTATTGTTAACCAGAACGCTTTTTGGGTTGCAAAACCAATACGAGGACGCGATACGTTGTAGACTAAAACGTTAGGGTAGTTTTGTATGATTGCTTAAAGTTAGGAATTTAAAATCAAAATTTAATGAAACTAAATTTCATAATAGATTTTTATTTGCAACAAAAAATTGATATATACTCCCTCCGTCTCTTAATAGGATGATTTAGAGTTTTTTTATTTGTCTCTAATTATATGACGTTTGTTATATTCTAAAAGAATTGATCACAATTTTTTCAAAATTACCTTCCATTATTCTGCCACTTTTTTCTCTCCTTATCCCAACAAAACTCCTTCACTTTTTTTCTTCCCTCTCTCTCTCTTCTTATCCCAATAGAACTCTTCCATTTTAATATCAACATTCAAATCAAAATTATTTCTCAAAAATTCTTGATTTTCATTCAACTCATTTATTTAACTTTCTTCATCACTTAGAATAATATTCAAATATATAATTTTATTTGTTGCCATGTTGAAGTTGGTTATATTTTTTTCCTTCTAAAAATTCATGTGGCCTACATAGTTTTTTTATAAACAAAAATAGTGGGAAAGTTAAAAAAATAAAAATTGAACAACAAATTTTTAAAGTGCATAGCGCCATTTTTTATTGTGTTTAAAATGAAAAATATGAAAATGAAGTTTTCAAGCACGGGAAATTGTGAGGGAGAGAGAGTGAAGAGGATTTCTAAATTAAAGAATTGTACTTTATCCGGGGAGGGAGAGAGAGACCAATGAGAAATAGAATACTAAGAGACTAATGAGTTTTTTTAGGAGAGAATTTTGGAAAAATGTGAGAGAATATGAGATAACTATGATAAAGTGAGGATTTAAGGGCGTTATAGACAATTGATATTATATTTAATATTATACAATTATTATCTTAATTCTTGTGTACAGCTCTAAAACATCTTATATTAAGGGACGGAAGGAGTATAATTTAGTACAAATGATTATTTGAACATATAATACTGAAAAGGAAGATTAATATTTGTACAATTATAGATAAAATATAAATAAATATTTGGTAAACGTAATTTAGGTATGTAAGAATATATAAGAGCACTGTGTTTGGGGATGCAAGTATCGATATGTGGTTGATTAGGTCAATAAGAATAGATGCCTATTTTCAATTTTTATAGGTTGATCATTTCATGGCATTATTTATACTATAAGACCATATTTGTTTGCAAGGATTATAATCTCAAGGTATGGATTATAATTCCAACGGTTATGTTTGTTTGCAAAAATTACACTTTGGATAAAACTATTACTCCCAAGTGTCTTATTTGTTTTTAAATTTGAACTATGGACTATTAGTTCAGAGATTATAAAATGACTTAATATGGTGGACTATTTAATACCATGTTAATGAAAGATTATAATCCCAAGACTATTAAGTCATTTTATAAACCTTGGACTAATAGTTCAAAGTCTAAATTTAAAAACAAACAAGACACTTTGGATTAATAGTTTTATCTTAAGTATAATTCTTGCAAATAAACATAACATTGGAATTATAATCCATGTATTGGTATAATAATTTTTGCAAACAAACATGACCTAAGAGTATAAATGCATTTAATTACAATTTTGTACTTGATCTAGTGAATTTTTTCTTTTTACTTTTAGAGACTTTTATTGCTCTTATGTTATAAATAATGCTCTAATGTTTTGAGTAAATATGTATTTAGTGACAATCTTGCTTGCACTCGGAATTTTTTTTCACTTTCAACGACATTTATTACTCTAATATTTTCAACAACCTTTTTATCATGTAAATGTAAGTATTACTAAATATAAGGCCCTATACCGTGATTTGTTCTTAATTTGTCATTAAGAATAATTTTGTTCCAACTTTACTTCAAAATAATTATTCTCCCAGTCATTTAGGCCTTTTAATAGGTCTTTTTTTTTTTTTCATATGTTCAAATAAATAAATTTCCTGTTAAACTTCTTTTCAAAAAATGCTCATTAACCTGTGATTCTGATATTGTTAAAATAGCTGAACCTGAATCTGCACATTTTGCAACCCTAGTACTAGATCTGCTCATCTTCTATATAAACTAGAGATGAAGAATACAGTGGATATGCATATTACTTGTAAAAGATTTAAATGCAAGGCGTAATTCAGATGAAAACCAAAAAAAGAAAAAAAAAACTTCCTTTTTGATTTCAAATAATGTGTAAATTTTATATCAATTAATTGCTTAATAATATTTGAGCGACTTGTCACGAAATCAACACACACACACACACACACACAAAGGTAGTATTTGATAGGCTCTTATTTATTTATTTTATCACACAGAGCCTAAGTTGTTTGATAAAAATTTTGCCAACCTCCTTTTGCTTATTTAAAAAAGACATTGAGCCAACTTATTTTAGAAAAAGAGACTACCTTTACTATTCTAATTTTATTTATTTAATCATTCATTTCACTTATGTCACTACATCATCCACCCTCACGACTGTCGCAGTCGCCGTAGCCATAGCCGTCATCGTTATCGTCACAACCACAACCATAACCACGATCACTCCTGTCACACCACCCACATCACCACCACCACCAACCACTAACCACCACCACCAACCACTAACCACCACCATCATCCACCACCATATTTTTTTATTAATTATATAAAATTGTCATAATTATTATTAAATTTAAAATATTTTACTAGTTATATATTGTTAGTGATTTTACTTGAATTAAGGATAAATTAATAAAATATTGTATTTAGACATATAATAAAGATTGGTTATCAAAAAACTTTTTTGTATTTAAACTTTATTTTAAAAAGAGTCTCTATTTTATACAAAATTTCTATTTTAATAAATTTTTATTACACAATTTTATCAAATAATACCCAAGACAAATAACGAACACAAATGTATAAAGTACAAAATAAAGAGAGGTGAGTTTTATGTGAAAATTTCAATTGAGAAAAATCGCGAAAAGAGATTTTAGACATTAATATTGAAGAATACAAGCAACTATCTAGAACCTAAACTCTATACTTACTGTATCTCTCTTAACTTTGAGTAGTTTCTCAAGATGGCTTCAAGTATGTTCAGTTTTCTGAATTGTCTCTTTTTTTGTTCAATGTTTTTGATTTAGTTCTCAGGCTAATTCAAGTGGCATTAAGCTATAAGATTAAAACTAAACTCCACTTCAAGTGGCGTTGGTATTGTTCATTAATTTAGCCCAACTTAACTTATCTTAACTAAATTAATTAAACAATTTTTTTTTATAATTTTTTTTTTTAAAAACGAATTTATTTTTTAAAAAAAGTACATTCAACGCTAATGTGAATGGTGTTTTATTTTTTTAACAATGAAAAGAAATGTTTTTAACCCTGTAATTAACGTCCGGTTTAATCACTTTAATTTAACTTAACAAAATAAAAAATCCAATGTTAATTCAATTGACGTCCAAATTGAAATTTAGAAGAAAGGAAAAAAAAATGTACCAACAACTAAACTGCAATTCAAAAAAAAAAAATTGTACAACAAAAAAAAAAAACAAAAAAAAAAATTACTCCAAACCCAATCGAATTGACAACCTAACAAAAAAATAGCCCAATTCCACCGTGAATTCAATTGACGTCCAAGTCTCCTCGCAAAAAAACAAAAAACCAATTCTTTACTTGATGGTGTGACCCACAATAGATAAACACACAGCTTCTATGCTGAAAAAATCACAATGGAAAAATTCACAATTATAATAATAATATATATGCTAGTTGAGAAAAAGTAAGGCAAATATTATGATGATTTTAGAGAGAGAGAAACGACGAGAATGGTAACACTTGGAGAAAATATTATTTTGTTTTTTTAAAATAAATTTAATTTTTTAAACAAATTTTAAAAAATCAAAAATAGATCCAACGCCATCAATGCCAATGTGAACTGGCGTTGTAAGTTTTTCTAATTTTTTTAAAAAAAATTTATAAAAAAAAAATTGAAAAAGTCAGTGGGAGATTTGATAGATTCTTTTGGAAGAAGCTATCAATCTCTATTTCAAAAGAATATATCAAACCTCCCACTGACTTTCTTAATTTTTTTAGATACAGATTGTACTTTAAAGTTATAAAATTTATAAGGTTTGTATTTTAATATTTAAAACGTATCTAAATACATTATACAATTCTTTTTCGCTTAAAAAAATACAGTTTACACCCAAAATTGAGGATGCATTTTGTTTAGTGTAATTTTTTTTTTTTTTTTTTTGAATTACAATTTGGTTGTTGGTAAAAAAAATTTCTTTTCTAAATTTCAGTTTGGAGGCGTTGGGTTTTTTATTTTTTTATTTTGTTAAGTTAAATTAAAGTGATTAAATCGGATGTTAATTGAAGGGTTAAAAAATATTTCTTTTCATTTAAAAAAAATTTAAAAAAAATAAAAAAACTTAAACACCATTCACATTAGTGTTGAATGTACTTTTTCTATTTTTTAAAAATTTATTTAAAAAATAAATTCGTTTTTTAAGAAAAAAATTAAATTTTTTTTTTTAAAAAATTGTTTAATTAATTTAGTTAAGATAATGTAAGCTGGGTTAAATTAATGAACAATACCAATGCCACTTGAAGTGGCATTTAGTTTTAATCTTACAACTCATTGCCTAAAATAAAAAAACATTGAACAAAAAAGAGATAATTTAAAAATGTGAGTTTTACGTGAAAAATTCAATTGAAAAAAACGGCAAAAAGAGATTTTGGACATTAATATTGAAGAATACAAGCAACAATCTAGAACATAAACTCTCTCCTTAATGTATCTCTCTCAACTCTCTTGTTTACTCACTGAGATTTCCTTGGTATACCTTTCCTAACACCCTTCTATTGACAAGAGCTTCCTATAGTAAGCCGTAGGAGGGACACAAATTTCTGAAGGAGCTGAAAGAATCTGAAGATAACTTTTGCAATAGCCGTAATTCAGCTAAATATATGTGATATAGACCAGGTGAGAGCGACTGCGATAAGGATTTTGTAAGGCAAGTTGTCTGACGATGGCAAGACAACATTTAATTCATGTGAACCTATAAAGGAAATTAAGACAATTTTCAACAACACTAATGTGACAATATTATCAAACGAAGGAATAAAATGACATGAAAACCATTGTTGTCCACGAGTCGCCCAAGGCGTCGACGACTTGATTTGCTAGGCGGGCGCCTTATGTGCTGCTAGCAAGGCGAGTGCACGCCTTGATACCTGCTGACCGATTGGATACAAAGGCTTCGCCTGACAACTATGATGAAAATAGAAACAGTTATCAAACAAATCCAAACATTCTGCCATAATTCTCCACTATGGCACTTGCTATAATGGCATAAACCACATTTCACTGTTTGGTTGCTATAGTGATGATAGAATAGTAAAATCAAAGGAACTCAAAACTTGTAACCTCACCACCGAAGACATTGGCTTCATGGTAGCACCATCCCTTCGCATAGGGGTGGGGGATCAAATCCTCTCCCAACAAATGTTATAATGAATGTTAATGGTGCCCAAAAAAAACAAAAGGAACTTGTGATCTCCAACTCAAATATAGTTGAATGCAAGTACACACAAAACCAAACCAGTTATTTAGACTTCCCAGTTGTCAAAATACCTTCAACAAAAGCCAACTGCAAGGCAACCTACAGTTATACTTATGAATGTTAATGACGCTTCACAACTTTTCTTACTAGCTCCCAAAGTAAAACATTTGTGAGTTATATGTACTATTAGTTGTTGGGCTTAGTAACGTGAATGGAATATGGGGTGGCCTTACGCCCACTTAATTAAGGTGAGGCAAAACGTGAGTTGGGCCAAGCCTGATTTTCGAATTTCAACCATTATTCTCATTATTCTGTTGTGGAGAGGAATTCACCTTTTAGGACATAACACTACCAAAAATTATTCCTTTTCCACTCTATTGTGGGGCAAAATTATGTTTTAGTTTCATTCTGTTTGCCCCCATGTATACTTTTGTGGAGGCAGTACACCTTTTACTAGGACTGTATATGATGATAAAAAATTAGGACAATTTTAGATCCGACCGTCGTGATTAAAATGACTACAAAGTTTGTCCGCTAGAAAGTCTAGCGGACCTTGTAGTAAGAATAACTGGACAACATTACCCCTAAATAGGATTGCACGTCTGCTAGACTTACTAGCGGACAAGGAATTAACAAGAGAAACAGAACATACGACGTCGTCTTATTATGAAACCCACTTGGGCAGCATTCTGTTCAATGAATATACTCCATCCGCCAGAATTTCTAGCGGACGAATCAAGTACTCTACAATAGCAAGTAACTGATTTCCGCAGTTTAATTGCTTGAACAATATGACATGTAATACTGAACAGGGCAGTAAAGGTCTTCTAGTTTTATTAGTATAATGCTTGCATCCTTATGCTGGTTTTTGTAGATGAATGGGTTCTTCCTGCAAAGGAATTTGATGGCATGTGGGAAAGGTTGATTTGCAATCTTTTTCTATGCGAAATGACATTAGGCATGTACAAACTTTTACAAATTCTGAGGTCTTATTCAGTGAGGTGACAACCTCATATTTTTAAAAGGAAATATGTTTTATCTTCTATTGTCAGTTTTGGTGGCTGTTGATAATTTGTCTTTAAAGCCAATGTTTTTAGATCCGGACAAGTCATTGAACTGAAAAAAGTACTTGGTGGATGAGTTACTAGTTCAACTAGTGATCGAACCGTTATTGAACCTGTGATATCATAAATACATTAAAAAAATATATTATTAATAATTAATAAAAAATTTAAAACATCTAATTTTTTGTAAGTTAAAATATAGTGAAATAACGTTATAATATTAGTAAAAATATCTAATTTTAAAAATAAAAATATTTTTGTACAAAAAAAATTAAAAACACTTTAAAACCGGTTCAATCGGGTCAACTAACCGTTTTTATCTGTTGGACCACCGGTCCAATTTTTGATCACATCAATTGAACTGGTTCAAACTAGACTAGACATTGAACCGGGTCCCGGTTCAATTGGTTCGACCGGCCGGTCCGAGTTTCATAACATTGTTTGAAGCAGTTAATATCATTATTAAGGATACTAATAGTACTGATATGAGTTCAAAACAGATGGCTGCAGCAGCAACAGTCACAAAACAACAACACACTGAAGCACAACACCAGCAGCAGCAGTTCAAGATTAAAGGGACTAAATTGTCTATGCTAAAATGCTTGAGTATAGCCAATATATCAACAAGAAGTGCATACAATGGCGATAGATTAGTTGATACTGCTGGACCTTATGATGGTGCTGAGAAACACAGGAACATTCCTATTTGCTGTTAATTAAATTAATCAGAGTTAGTTAGTTATTAGATTAGCTTTATTTGTAAGCAATAGAGTTACTATAAATAGTAAGGATATAGCAGAGTTTTATATTCATTCAGTGATTTCTAGTTATTAGCTTCTGTAATAAGCAACTTGGCGATGTAATGAAAAGAGGGTTTTCCTCAGCTCTTCCTCCATTAAATTTGCTTGAATTCTCATTTGTTTACATGGTATCAGAGCTTATGCTCGTCTAGAGTGTGATTCGATCATTCTATAACAAGTCAATTTTGACTTCAATTGGTTCAATTTTTTCTCTCTCCCCAAATTGACGAATCTGAACATGGCTTCTACATCGAGTACACATGAAGATTCAACACGACATACTGAAGATGTTCGTGCATTTGAATCCAATTCACATCCACTATTCTTACATAATAATGATCATCCAGGTATGATTTTGACTTCAAAGAAACTTACTGGTGCTGAGATTTTTGCTACTTGGAAGAGATCAATGAAAATTGCTTTATCTGCTAAAAATAAGATGATAATCACTGATGGAACATATCCTATACCTACTAAGAAATCGCCTATGTATAATCAATGGATGCGTGTGAATGATATGGTGATAAGTTGGATAATGAACACAGTGAATGATGAAATCAGTGATAGCATGAAATTTGTTGAAACTGCATATTCTGTATGGACTGAATTAACTGAACGTTTTTCAAGTATAGATGGCCATAGAATTTATGAACTTCAGAAGGATATAAGCACTCTGGGACAAGAAAACATGTCAGTTGACATGTATTATCACAAATTAAAAGGATTGTGGGATGAACTGGCTGCACTTGAGGTAGTACCTAGGTTCACATGTGGTGTTCAATGTATGTGTGGTGCATATAAGGCACAAAATGAACAAGAACAGAGGAGAAGATTAATGCAATTTTTGATGGGACTACATGACAGTTTTGCAACTGCAAGAGGTCAAATTCTTATGATGAATCCTCTACCTACAGTGACTCATGCATACTCATTGATCAAACAGGATGAAAAGCAAAGGCAGGGGTATCAAACTGGAAATTCTAATTCTAATGTCATGGCTTTTAACTCTAATTCTGGTTTTCAAAACAGAAAGAAATTTCCTCATGCACAGTTTAAGTCATTTGTTTCTAAGGAAGGCCTGGAATGCAGTTATTGTCATGGAAAAAATCATATTAAAGAGAACTGTTTTAAGCTTAATGGTTATCCTAAGGGACATCCATTGTATAAACCCAAAAATCAATTTTCTGCAACTGGGAACATTCCTGCCATGACTAAGAGAGGAAATTTTTCTCAAGCAAATTCTGTTCATGCTGATGGCTTTACTCCTGGGACTTCTGCTTTTACTAGTTCAAACTCAAAGCAAGTTCATGCTGAGATGAATAGTTTTGAGGATCATAACAGATTTGAACAGTTGGAAGCCAAATTTGACAACAAATTTGATCATCTGCTTAGTATCCTTGACAAAGGAAAATATAAGGAATTTTCAACTCCTGATGAACATCTAGCAGGTATTGCTCTTTCATTACATATACATTCTGTTAAAGCAGTCAATCAATGGATTCTTGACAGTGGAGCAACAGATCATATGTGTTGTGATATTAATCTTTTCTCTTCTCTCATGGCCATTAATCCTCCTATTCAAGTTATGCTTCCTACTGGATTAAGTATTTCAGTTACAAAATCTGGTTCTATTCTGATTAATCCTAAGTTGATCTTACAGAATGTGTTGTATATTCCAGCTTTCCACTATAATCTTCTGTCCATTAGTAAGCTAACACAAGATACTAATTGTTGTGTCAAATTCTCCCTACATGGTTGTGAGTTTCAGGACCAGTACCAGATGAGCACACTGGCAACTGGTGACTGCAGGGATGGGTTATATTACCTGAAAATTCCTTTCAATAAAAGCAAAGCTACTTGCAATGATGTTTCTACATCTAGTTCTGTTTGGCATAAGAGATTAGGCCATACTTCTACCACTGTTTTAGCTAAAATACCTGATGTATCAAACAAGTTGACTACTACCTGTAATACTCCTTGTTTGATTTGTCCTTTAGCCAAACAAACTAAAGTACCATTTTCTATTAGTGTTTCTATGGCTCATAATCCATTTGAACTAGTACATTGTGATCTATGGGGGCCTTATAAAATTTCTACTATTAATGGTTGCAAATATTTCCTAACACTTGTTGATGATTATTCTAGAGCAACTTGGACTTTCCTTTTGACAACTAAGCAACATGTATGCTCTACTCTTAAAGATTTCATACTGTATTTTACCAATCATTTTGACACAATGATTAAAATACTAAGAACTGATAATGGTACAGAGTTTATGTGGAGAGAAGTTCACTTGTTGTTGTCCTCCTTTGGTATTGTTCACCAAAGTTCTTGTGTTTATACTCCTCAACAAAATGGGAGAGTAGAAAGAAAACACAGACAATTACTTGAAATTTCTAGGGCATTACGATTTCAAAGTTCCATTCCTAAACATTTTTGGGGGCATTGTTTGCTAACTGCAACTTATATTCTTAATCGATTGCCAACATCTGTTCTACACTTTCGAACACCTTATGAGCTATTGTTTAATAAGCATCCTGATTATCAACATTTAAAAGTGTTTGGATGTTTATGTTTTGCATCAATACATTCTGCTGATAAATTAGCTCCTAGAGCTATTCCTGCTATTTTCATAGGATATCCTCATAATCAAAAAGGATACAAACTGTATTCATTGCAAGATAAAACCATCTTTGTTAGCAGACATGTTTTGTTTCATGAACATATATTTCCTTTTCAATCATCTGAAATCAATTCATCATTCATCCCACATTCAACTGTTTCAAATGATCCTTATTGGTCTTCAACAGTTAATCCTTATAATAATCCATCCTTGTCTGACATGACTTCTTTCAATAATTCACATATTTCATCTGATCAATCTCCTAATGCCTCATCCTTTTTCACACCATAATTCTCTTCTTCCATTACGCAAATCTGTCAGACAGAAAACTGCTCCTATTTGGATGAAAGATTATGATGTTACTGGTGCTCCAATTGTGCATGCCAATAATGTCTCAGACCAGTCTAACAAGTATGCACTATCTCACTATTTTACATGTGATAGTTTGCCATTTCAACAGAAACATTTTTTGGCTTCTATTTCTGCTCAAACTGAACCATCATTTTATCATCAAGCTAAATATGATCCTAAATGGATTGAAGCTATGCATAAGGAGTTAGCAGCACTTGAGGCTAATCATACCTGGGTGGTCCAGGCTTTGCCTCTTCATAAAAAACCCATTGGTTGCAAATGGGTATACAAAATTAAACATCATGCCGATGGAACAGTTGAAAGATATAAAGCCCGGTTAGTTGCTAAAGGCTTTACTCAATCTGAAGGGATTGATTATCATGAGACTTTTGCTCCAGTCGCAAAGATGGTCACTGTCAGAACACTTTTGGCATTAGCCACAGCTAGACATTGGAATGTGCATCAACTTGATGTTAACAATGCATTTTTACATGGTGATCTAGATGAAGAGGTATATATGGATTTGCCACAGGGTTATACACATACTTTTGTTTCTTCTTCTAATTCCAGACCTGTTTGCAAGTTACTTAAATCTTTGTATGGACTAAAGCAAGCCTCTAGGAAGTGGTTTGAAAAATTAACTTCTGCTATTTTACATTTGGGATACACACAATCTCATGCAGACTATTCTTTGTTTACCATTACTAATTCAGGTTCTTTTACAGCAGTATTAGTCTATGTTGATGATATCTTGGTTAGTGGTACCAATGAATCTCACATTTCAGAATTAAAGTCTTTCCTGGATCAGCAATTCAGTATTAAAAATCTTGGCTTGATATCTTATTATCTGGGCATTGAAGTCTTCAGAGACACTAATAGTATGTTTCTTAGTCAAAAGAAATATGCTTTGGATTTAATCACAGACGCTGACTTGTTAGATGCTAAACCTTTAAGTGTTCCTATGGATACAAATCAAAGATTACAAGCCGATGAAGGTCTCTTGTTATCGGATGATGCTGCTTCTTTATACAGGAAATTAATAGGCAAACTAATGTACTTGACTATTACTCGACCTGATCTTTCCTTTGTAGCTCATTCCAGAGCATTGTTCAGAGTTCTTAGATATGTTAAATTTACTATTGGACAAGGATTGCAATTTAATGCAGCAAATACTTTACAGTTGGTTGGCTACAGTGATAGTGATTGGGGTACTTGCAAACAGTCTAGAAGATCCATTACTGGTTATTGTTTTATGCTTGGTGATTCTCTTATTTCTTGGCAAGCAAAAAAGCAGACTGTAGTCTCTCGTTCATCTGCTGAAGCAGAATATAGGGCTTTAGCTATGACCACTTGTGAACTGTTATGGCTTCATGGTTTGCTGGCTGATTTACAGGTTATTGTTTCCAAGCCAACAATTATTCATGTTGACAATAGTGCAGCGATCCACATTGCTTCTAATCCAGTTCAACATGCTCGTACCAAGCATATTGAACTTGATTGTCACTTTGTCTGAGATAAGGTTCTTGAAGGTATTATTCAACCAGTTTTTGTTCCTACTGCTAATCAGCTTGCTCATATCTTCACTAAACCTTTGGCTCGCTATCCTTATTGGACTATTATTTCCAAGTTGCATTTATGCAATCCTTGCACACCTTCAACTTGTGGGGGGGGGGGGGGGGGGATATTAAGGATACTAATAGTACTGATATGAGTTCAAAACAGATGGCTGCAGCAGCAACAGTCACAGAACAACAACATACTGAAGCACAACACCAGCAGCAGTAGTTCAAGATTAAAGGGACTAAATTGTCTATGCTAAAATGCTTGAGTATAGCCAATACATCAACAAGAAGTGCATACAATGGCGATAGATTAGTTGATACTGCTGGACCTTATGATGGTGCTGAGAAGCACAGGAACATTCCTATTTGCTGTTAATTAAATTAATCAGAGTTAGTTAGTTATTAGATTAGCTTTATTTGTAAGCAATAGAGTTACTATAAATAGTAAGGATATAACTGAGTTTTATATTCATTCGGTGATTTCTAGTTATTAGCTTCTGTAATAAGCAACTTGGCGATGTAATGAAAAGAGGGTTTTCCTCAGCTCTTCCTCCATTAAATTTGCTTGAATTCTCATTTGTTTACAATCATGCATAATTAGCTCATTGAATAAAATTGTGATTTTTAATTTTATGATTGTGTCCTTTTTCTTTCTTGGGCTGTCAATAAAAGAAATGTATGGTGCTATTGGAATTTCTCCCTTTAATAAAGCAGTAGGTAAATTTTAAATGTCTCTCATCAATGGAATTTCTGCCTTTGGATGCTGCATTCAGTCTTATCCATGTAAAATTGTCATGTTTTATGCAAAGAACTTTCTATTAATTGTCAAGGATATGCAATTAAATTTTTTGTTATAGTGAAGGGGCTAGACGTAAAGTGCATTGCTTTTTAATTTGTCCTATTGTAGTATGATAGTTAATATCCAAGCAATTTGTATAGCATTTGTTGATTGAATTCTTTTGCTCATCTACAAAGTATTGTTATACTCTGCCTCTTTTATTAAACTGTAGATACAAATGGACTTAACTATTATTGGTGCATATGGCCTTGTACAAATGAACTTAACTGTTGGCCTGTGTCTCAAAGGTGGTATACAGCTCGTTTAGTCTTCAATTTTTTTCCTTACGGCTCATTTCCATTTTATGGTTGTTGCATGAGGGATTCATACTATACTTGTTTTCTAAGTTAAATTTTTGCTTTTGCAGGTGAAAACAACTATCAAGAGTGCAACAAAAGTCGAAGAAACGTCAAAAAGTGGTTATTCATTATCGAATACGCGCTGTTCTTAAAGACCTTAGTCCTCATTTCATCGAGGTATTACTATGTATTATTGGTTGACCTTTTATTATGATGTATGCATTTACTTTTTTTTTTTTGATAATTGTTCCAACTAGGTTTGACTGCATTTTTGCATAAATCTTGGTTTACTAGTAATCATGCATCAGGGGATTTGATTGTTTTTTATTTGCATGTACAGAGGACCAGCTGATAAAGACGAATCAAATGAATATACTCGAGTGCATAATTTATGCTCTGTATTTAAAACAATTATTACTTATTTTTATTATCTCTCGAGTATGTCTTGGGTTTTGATCTTGTGTGCAGAGGGAACTAAATTATGTGCACCTGACAAGAATTTTCAGAGTTTGACAGTAGAGAGACTCTGTGCACTTTTGAACCAGTTTGTGGTCTATGGTCTATTCTTACAATCCTTTTCTAAATACTAACAATGCATAGTCTATGCTCTGTATTGCATGCCATATTGTTCAAGCAATTAAACTGCAGAAATCAACTACTTGCTATTGTAGATTACTAGATTCGTCCGCTAGAAATTCTAGCTGATGGAGTATATTCAGAATGCTGCCCAATTCATTCAAGCTGAGTGGCCTACATAATAAGACAACGTCGTAGGCTATGTTTCTCTTGTTAATTCCTTGTCCGCTAGACTTTCTAGCGAACGTGCAATCCCGTGCGTTAATTTAGGGGTAATGTTGTCCAATTATTATTACTAAAAGTTCTGCTAGAAAGTCTAGCGGACAAGCTTTGCTGCCTTTTTAACCACGATAGTCGGATCTAAAATTGTATGGATATGATGCCATATATATGTGCTTAATGTTTAAAACATAATAATTATACATATGCTTAATGTTTACAAACGTGATTCATTTTTAACCTATCGTAATTAATATTACTTGTGATTGCTAAAATGACTAATTGAATTAAGTTTGGCATTGCTATAAATAAATTCATAATGCAGTGCATAAAAAGGGTCTTATAATAAAGTTATTATATATTTTTTAATAAAGATATTTTGTTAGATAGGGTCTTATATTTTTTTTAATATTTTATAAAAAGGGTCTTATAATAAAGTTATTAACAGGCAAGTTAGTCTAATAATTGCAATGCTGGCAATCCAAGCCTCACGGTAACCAATAGATAATTGGGTACTTGCTGCAAAACCCGATTGAGATAAATTCTAGTGCATGCAATTCGTGGTCACCTATGAGAGAGAATCCATGGTTGATCAACTCGAGGTCAGTTAAATTGAGAATGGACAATAGGGTTGGAGGGATTTGGTTTATTCACGTTTGGAATGGGGTTAGGATATAAAAAGGTTGAGAGATTTTGAGTTAGATTGATATTAGGAGAATGAAATAAGTGGGAAGAATTCGATTAGGTGTTTGCCTCATATTTTTTTTAAAAAAAACTGCAATTGGCACGGCTACGCCTTATACCCTTTTGCTGTGGTGCGCCCCGCGCTATCTTCCCAGAGTTTATTTACATCGAGTGGTGCCGACTGGAGCAGCTGCGCCATCCTATCAGTACTTTGTGGTGCACTCGCGCCACAATTAAATTCCCCTTTTTCTGTATTTTGGCTGCTACTTTTCTCATGTATGGTACCTCAGAACCTGAAACAAAAATTCAGAGCATAAATGCAAGCATATAAGAATCCCTAAGCTATTACTTTAGAAAATAACCTAAGCTAGTATGTAATTATGAAAAAGAATAAAAATAAACGATGGGTTGCCTCCCAACAAGCGCATTTGTTTATTGTCGTTTGCCCGACATCTTTCTTTGCTCAAACTTGATAAATTAGATCCCTCAATTCTAGGATCTCAACGTCCTCCACTTGATGTCCTTCATAGAACGGTTTAAGCCGATGACCATTCACTTTGAAAATTCTTCCTGTGTCTGGTTTGTGAATTTCTACTGCACCATGCAGGAAAATATTAACAACTACAAATGGTCCTTCCCACCGAGAACGAAGCTTCCCTGTAAACAATTTCAAATCAGGAGTTGTACAATAGAACTTTTTAATCAAGCACAAATATTTTCCTTCAAATTTGCTTATCGTGAAATGCTTTTGTCTTTTCCTTGTACAATTTTGAGCTCTCATAAGCCTCATTTTGTAGTTCCTCCAGCTCTTGTAACTGCAGCTTTCTATGCCCTCTAGCTTCATTCATGCTTATGTTGCATTGTTTTATTGCTCAAAAAGCCTTATGTTCTAGCTCTACAAGCATGTGACATGGTTTCTCGAATACGATCCGATATGATGATATGCCTATAGGAGTTTTATACGTTGTACAATAAGCCCACAATGTATCTTTTAATTTCAGACTCCAATCTTTCCTATTAGGCTTAACTACTTTTTCCAAAATGGATTTGACCATACAGTTGGATACCTCTGCTTGACCATTGCTCTGCGGATGGTACGCTGTAGAAATTCTGTGTATAACATAATATTTCTTGAACAGAGCTGCTAGTGTCTTATTGTAAAAATGTGTTCCCTTATCACTGATGATAGTCCTTGGAGTCTCAAACCTGACAAATATGTTAGATTTGACAAAATCTGCAACAACTTTAGAATCGTCAGTCTTTGTGGCTTTATCCTCCACCCATTTCGAAACATAGTCAATAGCTTGAAGAATGTAAACATTACCGTAAGAAGCAGGAAATGGTCCCATAAAATGAATATCCCAAACATTGAAAATATCAACAATCAAAATAGGGTTTTATGGCATTTGATTCCTATTTGATATATTTCCTATCTTTTGAAAATTGGCACACGACTTACAAAATAGGTAAGAGTCTTTAAAAATACTAGGCCAAAAGAAACCACTCTCTAAAATCTTATGAGCTGTTCTTTTAGGTTCAAAATGACTTCCACAAGCATAAGAATGACAAAAAGTTAGAATAGACAAAAACTCAGAATTAGGCACACATCTTCTAACTACCTAGTTAGCATAAAATTTTCATAAATATGGGTCATCCCATATATACCATTTTGCGTCACTCTTAAGCTTCTCTTTCTGAATGTTTGAGAATTCACTAGGAATGTAAGCACTTACTAAATAATTAATAATGTTCGCATACCAAGGTGCATATCAATTGAAAATAAATGCTTATCTGAGGAATCTTGCAATGGGAGTACTTCTTCATCTTTAAGTAACATGCTAAAATGATCCGCCACTAAATTGTTTACTCCTTTCTTATCCTTAATTTCCAAGTCAAATTCTTGGAGCAGTAAGATCCATCTTATGATCCTAGGTTTTGAATCCTTCTTGGTCAGCAGATATCTGAGAGTAGCATGGTCAGAATAAACTATAACTTTAGTACCGTAGAGATAAGATCTAAATTTGTCTAAAGCAAAAACAACAAATAATAATTCTTTTTCTGTTATAAAATAGTTAATATAAGCAGCATTCAATGTCTGAGAAGCATAGTAGATGACATGCGTAGCTGTGTCAATTCGTTGGCCCAAGACAGCCCCTACTGCATCGTTGTTGGCATCACACATGATCTCGAAAGGTAAATTCCAATTTGGTGGTTGTATCACCGGTGCTAAGGTTAATAACTTCTTCAACTTGTCAAACACCTCATTGCATTCTTGGTCAAACTGGAATTCTACATCTTTTTGTAGCAATTTACACAACGACAAAGCTATTTTAAAGAATTCCTTAATGAATTTGCTATAGAAACCTGCATGACCAAGAAAATAACGAATCTCCCGCACACTTGCAGGATAAGGCAAAGCAGCAACAATATCTATCTTAGCTTTATCCACTTCTAATCCTCTAGCTGAAACTCATGTCTAAGTATTATACCTTGTTCTACCATAAAATGACACTTTTCCCAATTAAGAACAAGATTAGTTTCTAAGCATCTATCAAGCACGCGAGTCAAATTATCTAAGTATGCATCTAAAGAATCACCATAAATTGTGAAATCATCCATAAATACTTTGATGCAATTTTCAAGGTCAGAAAATATACTTACCATGCATCTCTGAAAAGTTCCGAGCGCATTGCAAAGTCCGAAGGACATCCTATGATATGCAAATGTCAAATGGATATATGAAAATGGTCTTTTCTTGATCTTCCGGCGCAATCACAATTTGGTTATAACCTGAAAAATTGTCTGGGAAGTAATAATAAGTATGATCTGCTAATCTTTCTAATACAGAAGAGGGAAATGATATTTTCTAGTTACAACATTCAACTTCCTATAATCAATACACACTTTCCAGCCTGTTTGCATGCGAGTAGGCACTAACTCATTATCATCATTCTTAATGACGGTTATACCAGATTTTTTTGGAACTACTTGTACTGGACTCACCCATTGACTGTCTAAAATATGATAAATTATACCTGCATTAAGTAATTTCAAAACCTCTTTTCTCACTACCTCCATCATGGGTGGATTCAGTCTTCGTTGAGCATCTCTCTTTGGTTTGGCTCCTTTCTCCAAGAGAATTCGATGCATACACACAGCTGGGCTTATACATTTGATGTCTGCAATTGTCCAACTAAAGACTTGTATGTGGTCCCTTAGGACTTTGAGCAACTTTTCTTCTTGTACTTTGGTCAGATCATTTGCAATAATCACTGGTAGTGTGTCCTCCTTCCTTAGATATACATACTTCAAGTGGGTTGGTAAGGGCTTTAATTCCAATGTCGGAGTCTGCACTATAGAAGGTAGCAATTTTTCATGAGTTATAGGTAGTTGAATGAAAGAAACTGCATACTTATCTGAAATTTTCTAGAAAGACTATAGTGTAACTATTGTATCCTTCAATTTTGCAGTCTGCTCAATCTCTTCTTCTTTTTCTAGCTCAAAACTATTTGCGATTGCAACCTCCAAATTTTCCTTATGCATATAGTCGAAGGATTTCTACACCAACGAGTCAATGACATTAATAGCAAAAACAGTATTAACATTACTAGGGTACCTCATGGCCTCGTAAATCTTGAACTGAATCTTTTCACCGTCAAACTCCATGGTTAAGGTCCCATTGTGCACATCAATTTGTTCCAGTTGTTTTCAAGAATGATCTTTCTAACAAAATATGAGTATGATTTAGAGATGTATCGTCGTCCATGTCCACAATATAAAAATCTGTAGGAAATATTAACTCATTCACCTGCACTAACACATCCTCAATTACCCCTTCAGGGTAAGTGTTAGTACAATCAACTAATAAGATAATGACACCAATATTTTTCAAATGACCTAGATACAAAGAAGCATAAATAGATAGTGACATAACATTAATTGATGCTCCTAAATTTAGCATAGCTCTCTCAAACCTGGTATTACCTATCTTGCAGGGAATGGTAAACATACCTGAATCTTTACACTTCGGGGGCATTTTTCTTTGAAGAACAGCAGATACATTTTCTCCAACAGTGACTCTTTCATCATCTTTTAACGTTCTTTTATTAGTGAATAATTCTTTTAGAAATCTTGCATACTTTGGCACTTACTTGATTACATCTAGTAAAGGGATGTTCACTTTTACCTTCCTGAAAGTTTTCAAAATCTTTTTTTTTCTCATCCTTCTTTTCAGTTCGGTGATTCCTGGGAGGAAAAGGTAAATGATTAGTCTTTAGCTAATTAGGAGGGCTAGGGATTACCTTCAAATTTTTTGCGTCTTCCTTAGCCTTATCCTCGTCACATTCAATAGTAGCCCTTGGTGTATCCATCTATTTTCCACTTCTCAAGGTTATGACACTTGCATTCTCTCTCGGATTGATCACTATTTGAGAGGGCAACTTTCCCGAGCCTTGAGAGTCCAATCGTCCAACTATGGTAACTAATTGGCTCATCTGATTCTCCAAACTATGGATGGATGGCCTTGTCTCTTGTTGAAATTGTTATAATTGATTAATGAATGATGTTGTTTGATTCATAAATGCTTTAAACATATCCTCAAGAGATGTTCCAGAGTTACCAGACGTTGTCTGTCTAGGTTGGTACTGTTTTGGGCTAGTTGAAAACCTTGTTGTTGATTTCGAAAAATATTTTGTATTGGTGGTCTGTTTCCTCCATAACTCAGATTAGGATGATCCATCCATCCTGGATTGTAAGTATTAGAGTACGGATCATATCGTCTTTGAGGTTGTCTTTGAAAATTCCCCGCTGCATTAGCTTGTTCAATGGTATCATCTTCTTGCAATATGGGACAGGTATCTGTCGAATGATTCGACGATAAATAGATTCCACAAGTTTTTGCAACTAACACATTCCCCACAGATATCTGACGAACCATAGCAGTTAAGTCCGAAATCTGTCGTTCAATATTACACGAGCTACCCTCATTCACCCTTTTTGGCGCATGGTCCATCCTCGTTCCGTATTGTTGTGAGTTAGCCGCCATGTTCGCAATCAAGTTCCTTACGGCCTCTAGAGTCTTATCAACCAGTGCTCCTTCACTTGCAGCATCGATCATATTCCTATTCATTGGTAACAATCCCTCATAGAAGTACTGAATTTGGTGTTGATCGTCAATTTGATGTGGTGGACAGCATGAGCACATCTTCTTGAATCTTTCTCAATACTCGTAATAAGTTTCTCCACTAAATTGTCTGATGGCGCATATCTCCTTCCTTATGTTAGCGACTCTTGAAGCAGGAAAATAATTCTCCAAAAATAGCATTTTCATATCATCCCATGATTGTATCAAACTGGGGGAAAGATAGTACAACCAATCTTTTGTTAAATTTGCTAAGGAGAATGGAAAAACTCTAAGCTTTATGTGTTCTGGCTTCATAGTGGAACAAACCACATAGAACTCCTTCAAATGCTTATATGGATCTTCACTCGTAAGTCCACAGAAAGTAGGTAAAAGATGAATTAGTCCTGATTTCAATTCAAAAGCGGCATCTAAAGCAGGGTACTTTATGCATAATGGTTGTTGGCGTAAATTAGGAGTAGCCAACTCCCTTACAGTTTTATTATTAGGTGCAACCATTTCTTCTTCCGAATCGCCGAATGAATCGTTGGACAGCAACTCTAGTGCAACGTTTAGGCTGGGTGATGGAACAAAAGCTTATTCTAAATCTGCAGTTGTGTTTTCGAATTGACGAGTATATTTTCTTAGCCTACATGTAGTTTTTTATATTTTTGGATCAAATTTTAAATCAAGAGAGTGAGAGGATCGAGTCCTAAACTAAAAGAAAACAAATAAATAAATAAAAACAAATATTAATTCCCCAGCAAGGGCACCAAAATTTAAAAGTTGTCGTTAACACTCCAAAATTAATCATTACATTCACTTTATTAACACAAATTTTGTATAATAGCAAGTAAGGGTTGAACCCATATGAAGTAATATTGTTTTCAATTTATCCTAATATTTCTTGCAATAGTTAAAAACAAATAATAAGGAGGGGTTTTTCAATTAATTATCATTAACTAAATAAACAAAAATAAATTAATAAGATTAGCCAATGAATTAAAAACTTCAATTCAGTATCACCTTTTCACAATGCTGATATAATCAAGTTAATCAATATTATTCCTTCTATGAAATCAATAATCCTAGATAATCACAATCCGTGTTACTCGAAATTCCACTTAAGTTTTAATTTTAATGCGACAATCGCCCCCACTAGATCTTAACTATCATACAACCTAGAACTATCAGTCTAGATTTAATATAACAATAGCATTAAGAATTAGGAAATTAGGTTATTCCAAGCAACAATCATACAATCACAGATTATTTAACTCGTCTTCTTGATAATCTTAGCAATACTCAAAAGCTTGACCACAATTATATAATGCTAATTGCTATTGATGATTAGATATAATATCGTTTGCTTAATACTATACCTTAACCTAGCAGATGATAATAATCGAATCAATTCAATGGGGCCTTATCAAATTAATCAAACCAATTATCATTAATAAATTATAATAGATCATCAAGAATAAATTTCACAAACGAAGGAATAAATATTGATAGCTCAATTAAATCATAAATTATAAATAAAGTTCAACATCCCTTAGATCTGAATAAAGGTACTTAGCCTGACATGCCTTCAATTTCCTTCAAGTCTGAATTTAGTAATCTTGATCGGCAAAAAGTGCGCTGACTTTGTTAGTCGATCCACAATCACCCAAATTGCGTCATATCCCTTCTGTGTTGCTGGAAGTCCTACCACAAAATCCATTGTGATATGCTCCCATTTCCACTCAGGAATTTCTAACGGCTGTAACAATCCACTTGGTCTCTGATGTTCGGCCTTTACCCTTTGACAAGTTAGGCATCGGCTGACACATTCTGCAACCTCCCTTTTTAAATTCGGCCACCAAAAATGCTGACGTAGATCTTGATACATCTTCGTACTCCCCGGATGTATCGAGTATCTCGTACTGTGGGCCTCTTGCAAAATTTCCTCTCGTAATTCAGGCACTAGCGGTACCCAAACACGATTTTCAAATCTCAGCAATCCCATGCTATCAATTTTAAACTTGACCTCTTCTCCATCGGTCATCCTCTTCCGGATTCTGTCACATTCCTCATCTTTGTCTTGAGCCCCTTTCACCCTATCTAACAAGGTTGGGCTCACCTCGACTTCTATTGACTCGTTTGGACTTCTCACTTCCAACTCCATTCGAGCCATCTCTTGAACCAATTGTTCTTGATCTGTCAATATGAACAATTTCTCCCTGCTCTTTCTACTCAGAGCATCCGCTACTACGTTGGCCTTGCCGGGATGATATAGAATTTCACAATCATAATCTTTGATCAATTCCAACCATCTCCGTTGCCTCATATTCAACTCCTTCTGTGTGAAGATATACTTTAGACTCTTATGGTCTGTGAATATCTCACATTTCTCTCCATACAAATAATGCCTCCAAATTTTAAGGGCAAACACTACCGCTGCCAATTCCAAGTCGTGGGTAGGATATCCCTTCTCATAAGCTTTTAATTGTCTGGACGCATACGCAATGACTTTGCCGTTTTGCATAAGCACACAGCCAAGCCCCTTGTGCGATGCATCACTGTAGACCGTAAAACCTCCTGTATCGTCTGGTAAGGTCAATACAGGTGCTTCACTAAGTCTTTTCTTTAACTCCTGAAAACTTTCCTCACACTTCTCCGTCCACACGTATTTTACCGTCTTTCTTGTTAAGTTGGTCAACGGTGTTGCTATCTTTGAGAAGTCTTGAATGAATCTCCAATAGTAACCCGCTAGCCCTAAGAAACTTCTTACTTCTGTCGGCGTCCTTGGTTGTTCCCAATTCATTACCGATTCAACCTTCGCCGGATCAACCGAAACTCCCTCCTTGTCAATAACATGACCTAAAAATTGAACTCTCTCCAACCAGAATTCACACTTTGAAAACTTAGCGTACAACCGCTCCTTCCGTAAAATCTCCAACACCAATCTTAGGTGTTCAGCATGCTCTTCCTCCGTTTTGGAATACACCAAAATATCGTCAATGAACACGACTACAAATTTATCCAAGTATTGCTTGAATATTCTGTTCATCATGTCCATAAATGCGGCTGGCGCATTCGTTAGTCCAAACGACATCACCAGAAACTCATAATGCCCATATCGAGTTCTGAATGCCGTCTTGGGTATATCCTCCTTCCTGACTTTCAACTGATGATAACCAGTCCTTAAGTCAATCTTTGAAAAGTACTTCGCCCCTTTCAATTGATCGAAAAGATCGTCAATTCGTGGTAACGGATACTTGTTCTTAATTATTACTTTATTCAGCTCCCTATAATCCATACACAGTCTCATCGATCCATCCTTCTTCTTTACAAACAGCACCGGTGCTCCCCATGGAGAAACACTTGGCTGAATGTACTTATTATCTAACAACTCCTGCAATTGCACCATCAATTCCTTTAGTTCTACCGGAGCCATCCTATATGGTGCTTTCGATATCGGTGCTGTCCCCAGTACTAAATCAATCACAAATTCTATCTCCCTGTCCGGCGGTAAACCCGGCAGTACATCTGGAAAAACATCCATAAATTCCCTAACTACTGGTATTTGCTCCATCCCGGGGCTCACCACTTGTGTGTCAACCACATGAGCCAAATACCCTACACAACCTTTCTTCAATAATTTCTTGGCTTGCATCATCGTCAGACAAGAAGACTGTCTTGAAGACTTGCTGCCATAAAATACAACCTTAGACTTATTTGGTGTCTTAAGGTGTATGCACTTCTTCTGACAATCAACTATCGCCCCGTGGTTAAACAACCAATCCATCCCAAGTATTACATCAAATTCCCCCAGACGTATTGGAATTAGATTCACATTTAATTTCTGACCTCTGATTTCAGCACAACAATTTCTATGTATGTACTCTACCGGAATCACCTCTTTATTAGCAACTTCTATGTTCATTGAGTTTTCTAGTTTGTCCCTAGGCAACTCTAATCGTCTAGCGAAATCATCAAACACAAATGAACAGGTAGCACCCGAATCAAACAATACATAGGCATTTATATTATTGATCGGAATAATACCTGACACCACGTCTTTTGACCCCACGGCATCCTGTACCGTCATATTGAAAGTCCAGGCTGTCGGCTTGTTCTGTGGTACCGGTCCCCCGATAGCCAATTTGCTGTTATTGCCCTTGTAGCCGCTACCCCCGTCATTCTTCTTCTTAGGGCAATCCTTTATCAGGTGGTCAGATGCTCCGCAAGAAAAACATCTCACTTTCTTTGGGAGGGGACAATTTGGAAAAATATGTCCCACCTGACCGCAATTATAGCATGTATTCTTCCCTTTCCTGCACTCTCCGAAGTGGTTCTTCCCACATATATTGCATGCTGGCTTTTTCTGAACACTTCCTTGTTGATTCCCCGAGCTCTTGTCGTTGTTGCTGTTGTCCCATTTACGCTTGTTGCTGTTATTATTGCCTCCACTGTTGCTGTTCTTGCTTCCCCCTTCATTTTTCTTCTTGTTTCTGTCCTAGTTGTACTTCGTTAACGCGTCGCTTCCTCCTTCAGCAATGATTGACTTTTCTAGCAAAGTTGCGAACGAGTCAATCTGCAGTACTGCTACCTTGTTGAATATCCAAGGTCTCAATCCATTTTCGAACCTCCTGGCCTTGCGTTCCTCCGTGTCTACCTGATGTGGAGCGAACCTGGCCAGCTCATTAAATTTTGCCGCGTACTCCGGTACCGACATGTTCTCCTGTTTCAGTTCTAGAAACCTTACCTCCATCCTACTTTTCATACTTTTCGGGAAATAATTCTCGTCGAATATTTCCTTAAATTTTGTCCAGGGCACCACACCATCCCCAGCCCTATTCTGATTGGCTTCCCACCGGAAATTGGCTTCGCCCTTCATCATGTAGGTAGCAAAGACTGTCTTTTGCTCCTCAACTACTCTTGCGATAACGAACGCTTTCTCTATCTCCTTTATCCAAGACTGGGCCTCTATCGGGTCCGACGTTCCCCTAAACTCTGGCGGTCCCACCGCTTTAAAATCTTTGAAATTTGCCAACTGAGTTGGTGGTGGTGGTGGTGGATTTGCTACAACAGGGTGTCTGTGTTGCATTGCCTCAGCTAGCATGTCGACGAAGTTTTGCATAGGGTCTACGTTGTGTCCCCCCTGGTCATTGTTAACTGACTCTTCTACCCCTTGGTTCCTTGGTGGTTGTCTACGTGGCGGCATTTTTTGTTATAAACAAAAATTTACATTATTATACTGGTTTCATCTTTTTCATTTCATTATTTTGTATCTTAGACAATGTTTAGCTAAAATACAAGTAATTATTTCAACATGCATATAAACATAAATTCAACTACATTTATACTCATATGCTAAAACAGGAGTGCGTAGCACTATACATCGACAGCATACTGCTATA
This sequence comes from Hedera helix, assembly GCA_947179155.2. Classification (NCBI taxonomy): domain Eukaryota; kingdom Viridiplantae; phylum Streptophyta; class Magnoliopsida; order Apiales; family Araliaceae; genus Hedera; species Hedera helix. Next base: position 14,825,098 of record OX359270.1, on the reverse strand, counting down.
AATGCTTCTATCCCTGAGAAGCTACAAAAGATGGGATCTGACATATCCTACAACTTCCTAGAGTTGGGATTTAGTGACATATTAACCCTCTAATAAAACAAAAGTTGGGTTTTACTGCATCTATTTACATACGAAATTAGAAAACAACTACTACTACTGAATGCGCATCCCCCTACGGATCGCGTCGTCATACTCCTCATCCCCGATGGCCATCACCACACTCCTGCTGATGGTGTGCATAGACTGGCCCTCCTCAGCTGGGTAGTAGTGCACCCTGCTCTGAAGCCTACCATATGAAGATCGGTAGACATAGCTAAGTCTATCCGTCCTCACCCGCTTCTCGCGGACCTCCTCCTCTAGCTCAATCATCTGACCATAAGCGGCATCCCGCAGTCTCTCCATCTCTATACGGTCCTCTATCGCCTCCTGCCAGTGTGCACGGATGGCGGCCTTCTCTGCCTGAACCTGCTGAACCTTCAGCTCAGCCTCGGCTAACCTAGTCTCAGCTACTGCTAACTTAGCCTGCAGCTCCACATCCTGATCTACCAGCTGATGTGTCAGCACTGCAAAGTGCTCCACCGAATCCTCGTACTCCTGTATCTGATCCTCAAGTCCTACAATCCTCTCCTTCAGCTCTGTGTTCTCGCCAGAGAACTGATAAGCCGCATCCCTATACTGATCCTCCATGTGCTGGTGGGTCAGATTCTGCTCCTCTAGATGCTGGACCCTTGCCTCCAGCCCCTCGTTCCTATCGGTCAGTCCCTCTATGATGTCAGCGGCAGTGGTGCCCATGCCATCAGCTGACTCCTCCTCCTCAGACTCCTCTGACTCTGCCTCATCCTCACTATAAGGCCTCATGACTCCACCCCAGACGGGCTCCACACGATCCCCCTCCTCAGGATCTGACTCTGGCTCCTCTACGGGTGCAGCCACCAGCGGCTGTGCAGTATCCATATGGATATCAATATAGTCCTCCTCAGCAGTGCGACTCGACTGTCCGATCTCTGCCATCCTATATCATAAAACAATAACACACGTTAGTACAGCAATAAAATATATTCATTGATGAAATGAAATGATATTTTATCATGTACATCTCGGCTCGATGGATTTTCTCAATCCATCTCCAAAAATACACAACATGATGAATCTCCCCGATTCATCCCCTAACGCACTCGATGTGACGACCCCAAATCCGGGTTCCTTTAACCCTAGACTTGGTACGTCACGATACATCATCTTCATACACGTTCTATAACTAATGCGGAATATATAAACATAAATTGTTTATTCTACAACATTTCCCAAGGTTTCTAACCTTAACTTACATATATACCTTTAGATTCATAAAAAGGTTTACAAAATTACTTACATCATATAACAATTTAGTTATAATGCATAACACTATAATCTTGTATGTTGCTTCTGTCTCCGTCTCTCCTTGGACATTCGTATTATTCTGAAATTTGTTATCATGATATAGCAAGAGTGAGCAACGACTTTGCTCAGCAAGTTTAAATACGATAACGATATATCATGATTGAAAGAAAGAATAAGCTTTTGAATTTTCAACAATATAATAATTGTGAAAGAGTACAAGTAATAATTTCAATAATTGAATGACTAAATTAATTAATGTTGAGTGTCAATAATGACCATGAACAAATTTAACTGAACCTTATGGTAATGAAGGTGATCAGCCTTTCATACCTGATGAACACATGCAACAAGCACTATGTGCGAATCAACAATTTAAAGAGGTGGAATAATTATACAGAATTAAACCATAGCATGCTTGAAACGTAACAACTTGAGTTTGAGTTAGGAGCTTGAACAATAAAATAATGTATCCTGCTCGAATATAAATTGAGTAGGGTTTAGGAAACTTGTCTGTCTGCTCAGCTACAATAAATGTCTAGCTTTAACTAACTGGCTTTGAAAGACCTAATATCAATAAAGTTGGTCTAATAATTAATACGGCGTATTTGCACAACTATACGCTTACTAAGGAACTTATCTAGCACATAAGTACTAACACATGATATACATCAGTTAAAACAATATTATTAACCTTATAGTCCCTCAATCATATTAGGTTAATAATTTAATAAGTTAGAAAATAATTTTCTCAAGTGTTAAACACTTATTAAACTATTAAACAATTTATTATAATTGTTTAAACAAAAGAGTTAAAAGACGTATTCTTTATTCCATTAAATCTAATTTCATTTAATTACTATTTATCATTAATTAAATAGTAAGTAATTAACTACCTTTAGTTATTATTTAATAATAAATAATAACTTACTAGATTTATTTATTATTTAAAATTAATCAAATAATAAATAATTATATTACATTAAAAATAATCAAATATATTTAGTTATTATTTAATAATAAATAACAACTAATTAACTAGATTCATTTATTATTTAAAGTTAATTAAATAATAAATAATAAAATTATATAGTAAATACCCAAATATCATTAGTTATTATTTAATAATAAATAATAACTAACTGAATTTATTTATTATTTAAAGTTAATCAAATAATAAATAATTAAATAATCAATCTTAGTTGTCTTTAATTATTATTTAATAGTAATTAAATAATAATTAATTAATTTATCATCCTTGTTTATTATTTAATATTAACTAGATTAATATTTACAACATTTAAATATTAATCCTAAATACTTATTATATTTGAAAAATATAATATTAAACTAACTAGATTAATATTTACAACATTTAAATATTAATCCTAAATACTTATTATATTTGAAAAATATAATATTAAACTAACTAGATTAATATTTACAACATTTAAATATTAATCCTAAATACATATTATATTTGGAAACTATAATATTCAATACCTAAATATCATTTTTGTATTATTAATATTTTTGTTATAATTTTAAATTAATTTGTAAACCTTTAAATTAATTTAAATTATCCAGAATGGCAAAATCGTAAATAAACTGAAAAACCGAACGGAGGGGCAAACCCGTAATTTCGCCAAAATCTGTATCCCGCGCATTGCGCGCCGACAAATTCTAATGTTCCAAAACGGTGCCGTTTTAAGGCACCGTAGCTGGCTTCCGCGCATTGCGCGCGGATGAAATTTTTATTCGGCAAAACGACGCCGTTTTGGCTCCGTGTCCGACAGTAATAATTCCTTGCGCGCATTGTGCGGCAACTTTTTTTTTTTTTTTTTTTTCTCTTTCAGCAGATCATGAACAGTGGCTATTTTAATACACAACTTAATAAAATTTATACCTTCAAGAAATCTTTAAGTCCTCAATAAAAATCCAAAAAAATTACCCAACACTTAATATCAATTTATAACATGAAAATATAATTTTTCATGATTTAATATTAAAAAATTTTATAAAAATTTTTACATCACATAAACTACCACAAATCATAACTTTTTGTGTATAACTCCATTTTGAGTGATTCAAATTTTATTTTTCTCATGATTTAATGTTCTATAATATTATAACATTAAATCTAAATTTTATAAAAAATAATTTCTTGTCATTACTTTGAGACTTGATTTAACACCACCAATCACATGTTTTTAGCATATAAATTATACCAAAACACAAACCAAGTATATTAAACTCAATCATGGCATAAATATTACTACTACATATTATTAACTACATTAATATATTTATACACACATGTTGGTTTATTTAATTAAATAAAAATAAACTACATTTAAAATAACCATTACCTCATTCTAATGACTATCTTCATTTTTCTTCCAAAGTGGGTTGTGCAACTTGAAGATATGCACCAAGATCTCATTCTCTACCTTCTCCATGCTCTCTCTCAAAATTCTTACTCTCCCAAACTATTTCTCTCAAACTCTCTCTTTTGGAACTTAGAAAATAAATAAAGTATCATGTCTACCATTTCAAGTATACATGCAAAATTCTTAGATACAAAATTATATCTATAAGTCATGATGCTCCTCACTTGGATACTTGCACAAGAAAGTTAGCCCATGACTTAGTTGGTGGAAGAGGGATGGTGTCATGTACTTAAAAAAAAATAAACAAGCAATCCTTTATTTAATTAAAAGAAAAATAAAATAAAATAACAATCCATTTCATCCTCTCTCTCCTACACCATACGGCTGATGGACTTTTTGTCCCAAAAAGTTTGTCATTTGCTCATTTTTTTTTTTAAATAAATAATAGTTTAATTAAGTATTTTTCAAGTGGGCCAATCATTGGGCTTTAATTTAAAATACCAATTGGGCTTCTATTAAATTGTTTGGGCTACTAAATTGTCAAATTTTATTATTCTCCACTTGGGCTACTAATTGACCCATGTTGGGCTAATTTAATAATTTACACGTTAATTATTCAATTCATGATTAAATAAATAATTAGATTGAATAAATAATTAAATATTCTAACCCATAAGTATTAAATTACTAAATGGACTAATAATATTATTAATAATATTTTACATTATCTACATTAATTAATTATTATATTAATTAATTTATAAAATTTAATTCACTCATTATATTCAATTTAATTGAATATTTAATTAATGACAACTTGTCAATTATTTTGATATTAAAACTTTAGAGTGTGTTCGCTAATAATAATATATATAAACTATATATATTATTTATACACATTACTTTACATCAAAACAATTTCACAATAAATTATGAAATTAAAATAAATACAATATATAATTTAATATATATTATTTAGGCCATAAATTAAATTATTTAATACATTTACATTAAATAATTCATTTCTCATCAATTATGGAAATAATTCCATTTACCTGAAAATACATTAAAATAATAATATATTTACTCAATTTCTTATTAAAATAATTTATTAAATTATTTAATTAATATTACACAAATAATTGTATAATAAAATTTCTCACTCCCATAAATCATTTACAATGATTTATTTAATCATAGAATATATTCATTTAATATATTCAATTACTATTTAAAATTACTCAATTAATTTAATCCCTTTATATTTATATATATATGAAATTAAATATTGTACATATATACAATTACTAATTTCTCTTCATTAATTCAACTACTTTATATAATTTATAATTATATAATTTACATAATTATTCATCACAAATAATTTATCAACAATTTGCATAATTGTTGATTAATGAATATAATTAATTCCACAATAAACCTTTTTAATTCAATTCGGATTAATTTAATATTATTCTATCTATTTATCACAATTTAAGTAACCATTAAATTATGTTACTAAATATGCACGCATATATATATATATATTCATATAAATACATATTTAATTTACACGCAACCACGTCGCATAATTACATAACTCCACTAATTAATTCTCTTAATTTAATTAGATTTGCTGTTAGTCAAGTTTATTAAATTATCACTTTACTTGCTAACTTATCAAAAATTTTGATATCACCATATCTAAGTTAGTCCGTTAAATTTAATTTGAACCTCTATTTATCTATCACTACTAGGTTATCAAACTCCAACCTTTATTAAATATTAAATATTTTATTTCTAATTCATTTAAATATCTGGGATATTACACTCGATATGAGTTTAATACTAAGGTTATAACTTAGGTTTCGCAAATCCTAACGTTTCTAACCTACAGCTCTGATACCAACCTGTGACGACCCCAAATCCGGGTTCCATAATCTCGAGTTTGGTTCTCACTATTCAACACATTACTAACAATTAAATACATACATTGCATTTAAACATCGCGGAATAATACATATTGGTTCCCTTCAAAAGGTTACAATACCAGGGTCTATCAACCTTAACATAAACAGTTCCTATCATAAGGAATTACAAAAGGTTTAACAACAGTAAACACAAATTTAAGCTTCTAACTAGCATGCATAAACTAACTTAAGCTCTGGCCTTTCCTTTTCCCTTATCCTTCTTTGAGCAATCAGGATTATCTGAAAAATAGTTCATGATATAGCAAGAATGAACAACTAGTTTGCTCAGCAAGTTTAGAACAATCATATAGATTTAATATATCATGAATGAATGGGAAATATCATCAATGATTCAACAATAGATATAACAATTATGAATGAAACAGGATTCAAATTTTAATAAACAGAATATTTGAATCTTAAAATGCTGAGTGGTCACTAAGGACCCTGAACTAACGAGGGTATAATAGAGTTTCCTCTGACCCTTTGAGTTGTTTGGTTTTCAAGGGGATCAACCTATTCAACCCGCTGTATATGCATTACATTTAGTCACTGGCGCCCAAAGTCGGTTTCCCGACACAAAATCCCCTAATTTAGGGTTGTTCAATTCTCAGACTTAATATAAGAAATCCGCACCCAACAATGGTTTGGATAAGCTTTTAAAAGTATTCAAGTATTGAATTTATAAACGAAATGTCTAGCTGAACTATTAGCTTTTGACATTTTTAATACAGTTCATGAATTAAGAACTAATAAGCTTCAAGTGCACTAAGTGCGATTTTATAAACAGTATGGATGTGGGATAATTTTAAATAATTAAACCACTTCAAGCTTTGACAATAAATACAAGTATAGAAACTTGTTCAACAATAAATGAGTAGGGTTAGAGAACTTGCCTGTTTGCTCAGCTACAATAATTGTCTAGCTTTAACTAACTTGCTTTGAAAGACCTAACATTAATAAAGTCGGTCTAATAATTAGTACGGCGTATTTGCATAACTATACGCTTAATAATGAACTTATTTACCACGCATAAGTACTAACACATAATTTACATTAGTCAAAACAATATTATCAACCTTATAGACACTTAATCATTTTAGGTTAATAATTTAATAAGTTAGAAAATATTTTTCTTAAGTGTTGGACACTTATTAAACCCTTAAACAACTTATTATAATTGTTTAATTAAATCATAATTAAATTTATTTTATTTTATTAACTCAATCTCTATTTAATTACTATTTAATATTGATTAAATAGAAATTAATTAATTAACTCTAGTTATTATTTAAAATAAATAATAACTAATTGTACTTACTTATTATTTAATTATAATTAAATAATAAATAATTATTAACTTAGTTTTAACCTTCTTTAATTTAATGATAATCAACCAATAATTAACTAAGTAATTAACCTTACTTATTATTTAATTAAGGAAATTAAATAATAGTCTACTAATCTTAATCCTCTTTAATTATTATTTAATGTCAATTAAATAATAATTAATTATTTAATTAATTTTAATTATTATTTAAGGTTAAATAATAATCAAATCATTCTTATTTATTATTTTAATTAAATAATAAATTATTACCCTAATAACTTAATTTCCATTAATCGTTATTTAATGCTAATTAAATAATAATTAATTACTTAATTATCCTTATTTATTATTTAATAATATTTAAATAATAAATAATTCATTTATAAATTTTATCTCTCTTTAAGTATTATTTAATAGGCATTAAATAATAATTGCTAATTTATCATCTTTATTTATTATTAACATTTAAAAAAATAAATAATAAATTTATTTAACTTAACCATGATTAGCCAACTAGATTAATATTTAAAATATTTAAATATTAAATTTAATGAAAAATATCCTCCCCAATATTATTTTTGTATTATTATTATTTTTGTTATAATTTTAAATTAATTTTTAAATATTTAAATTAATTAAAATTAACCCGAATGACATTTTCGTAATTAAGTTGAAAAACCGGACCGATGGCAGTTTCGTAAATAATCAGAAAACTGATCCGAGGGCAAAATGGTAATTTCGCCGAAAAAACACGGAGGGGCATAAATGTAATTTCCCCGGAAACAGTTGCTCGCGCATTGCGCGCGGTACGCTGAAGCAGGACCAAAACGGTGCCGTTTTGGAGTCACTGCTGTTGGCTTCCGCGCGTACGCGCGGCGTAATATTTCTTGGAGGCTAAACGACGCCGTTTTGGTCTCCGCGTCCGACTGTGCACAGTGGTCCGCGCATTGCGCGGAAACCTTTAATTTTTTTTGTTCTTTCACAGAATGTGAACAGTTCCGGCTATACACACTTTAATTAAAATTATACCTTCAATAAATCTTTAACTCTTCAATAAAAATCCAAAAAAATTACCAATCACCTTATATTAATTTATAACATGAAAAATTAATTTTTCATGATTTAATATCATTATTTTTTTATAAAAAATTTTACATCACATAAACTACCGTAAATCATAACTTTTTGTATATAACTCCAATTTGAGTGATTCAAATTTTGTTTTTCTCATGATTTAATGTTCTATAATATTAGAACATCAAACCTAGGTTTTATAAAAATATTTTTGGACATAAATTCCAAAACTTGTTTACACACTATTAAACACATATTTTAGCATATAAAATATACTAAAATACAAACCAAACATATTAAACTCAAGCATGTCATAAATATTACCACTACACATTAATGACTATATTAACATATTTATACTAACATGATGATTTATTTAATTTAAAAACAAAACTTCATTTAAAATAACCATTACCTTGATTTAATGGTTATTCTTCTTTTTCTTCCAAAATAAGTTGTGAAGGAAGATGACATGAACCAAGACTCCTTCTCTTCTCTTAGTATTTTGCTCTCAAATTTTCTCACCCTCTCAAATGCTCTCTAGCTCTCTCTTTAGTTTGAAAAATAATGAAATGTACAAGTCTTACAAATGCAAGTATACTCCTACAAAATATTAGATACACATATTGTATCTATTAATCTAGACCATCATGCACCTATATTGGATACTTACACAAGAAAATTTGTCCATACTTAGTTGGTGAGAATTTTGTGGGAAAAGACTTTCCTAAATATCAAAACAAGCAACCTTTAATTAAATAAATAAATAATAAACTAAAATAACAAAACAATCAATTATTTTCTCTCTCCTCTCCATGTATGCTCGGCTGATCTCTTCCTTCTTGTCCCAAAAATCAAGTCACTTTGCTTATTTTAATTAATTAATAAGTTATTTAATTGTTTTTCCAAGTGGGCCTATCATTGGGCTTTAATTTAAAATACCAATTGGGCTTCTATTAAATTGTTTGGGCTACTAAATTATCAAATTTTATTATTCTCCACTTGGGCTACTAATTGACCCATGTTGGGCTAATTTAATAATTTACACATTAATTATTCAATCCATGATTAAATAAATAATTAGATTAAATATTTTAATCCATTAGTATTAAATTACTAAATGGACTAATAAATATTATTATTAATATTTCACATTATTTACATTAATTAATAATCATATTAATTAATTTATTATATTTAATTCACTCATTATATTCAATTTAATTGAATATTTAATTAATAGGAAACTTATCAATTATTTTTATATTAAAACTTTAGGGTTTGTTTACTAATTTAATAACATATTAGTAACCCCCTTTAATTAATTCTAGTAATTAATTACATAATTATTTAATCACATAATTAATCAATCACATAAAAGGATTTAAATAATCTCGTAAAACTAACTCGTTGCAAATTAAATTAATATTTTAATTAATAAAGATGTGGAAATTGTAGGACATTACAATTTCATTCCCCCTCTCCCATAAAGATTCCGTCCTTGAAATCAGTACAAGGTTACATAAACAAATTGGGGTAATATCTCTTTATCTTATATTCAAACTCCCACATAGCCTCCTCGACATTGTGGTTTCACCATATTATTTTTACAGAAGGTATAACCTTATTTTTTAATATTTGCTCTTTTCTATCTACTATTTGTACAGGGATTTCCTCATACGTCAAATCCTTCTCAATTTGAATAGGCTCATATAATATCACCTGCTTATAATCTAGCTTGTATGGTCGTAGTACTAAAACATAGAACACATCGTGGATATGCTCCAGTTCAAGAGGTAAAGCTACCTCGTATGTCACTTCGTCTATTCTCTTTAGCGAATGGTCATATGAACCTTAAATTTAAATTTTTTTTTCTTCCCAAACCTTATCTTCCCTTTCTAAGGAGATACTTTCAAAAATACAAAACTACTAAATTCAAAATCTCGGCTCTGACAATATAGATTTGCATATTTCTTCTGTCGATCTTGGGCTGTATTTGATAATAAGTTTTATACCTATTTATTAGATATTTTTAGGCTTAATTATTTGTGAGTTTTTAAGTATTTTAATTAATTTTAGGTAATTCATTTAATTTTCTGCATTATTATTATTTTTATATTATTTTTAATTAGTTTATATGATTTTGTAGGAAAAATAAATGCTAATGGCAATTTGGTAATATTGCAGTAGAAGGATGGCAAATCTGTAAATAACTTACTGTCAATGGCAATCTCATAATAATTGGATCAAGGTAGGAGCGTGCCTGGCACGCTAGGACATTAATATGGGAGTGAAACGGCGTCGTGAAAAAAGGTATACGGCAAGAAGCAGGGATAACCCACGAAATGCGCGACAGAGAGAATTTTAATCTGTGCGACGTCGTTTTGCAAGTCAGCTGGAAAGGAATTGGGGTGCCATGCGCGCGATATAAAGGAGCAATAGTTGACCGGTCAACCAACGCGTCAGGGCCTTGTTTGGCTTACGGGTTATTGCTGAAAATCAGATTATTCGCGATTTAAGGCTATTATTTGATTTCGAATTGTATTTTTTTTTTCACTTTTGCTTAGGTGTAATATTTTACTCCTATAAATATATTATGTAGCTCTTATTTTCAGAAGATTAATATACATTAATAGAATAGTAACATAGATTAGAATAGTAAAATAAATTGAAGACTGTAATTTAAGTGATAGACATATATCAAAACACAGATTTGACTATTTTCTTTCTCTTTTAGTTTTGTACTTTTAAGATGTTGAATTATTTGTAGTTAATTAATTATTTAGTTATGAGTTAATTTATTGTTGAGATTGCAATTGAACCAAATGTGTAATTTAATTTAATTTTTTTTTAATTATTAATGATTATATATGAGTTGTTTATCATATTTTATGTGCTCATGTATAATTATTTGCACAATAATTAAAAGGATAATCTATATGAAATTAAAAGTGGATTATAGGTTTAGATTCATATATGATAATATGTAAATTTGTTTCTTCTTTGTAGGAAGAATTGCATAATAATGTATAGGATGGATATATCTATATGTCGCATGTAACATATTTAGAGTTTGTTCTTAATGAGTCTATTTTAAGTGGTTTGCATGAACATAAAAGAACTAACTGAAATTGGTCTTTTTATTAACTTTTGATAAAAGGTTAATAAATAGTTAGGCATTCTCAGTTAACAATTTTACATAAATAATTAATTAAAAAGAGAGTAAAGAGACTTAAATGAAGTATTGAGAGAAATTTTAAACTTAACTATTTTTAATTTGATTTAATTATTTTCATTAGTTTAATTTAGTTGTTAATTTTAATTAGTTTATTTTATAATTAAATTGCGTTTGTTTAAATATAATTAATTTGATATTAATTTAGTGTTTGGTAATAATTATTTTTAATTCTTTGTGGGTTGGACACTCGACTTAATCATTTTATTACTTATGGACCGCGTATACTTGTGTGTAAATTTCTATTTAAATTTAGGTAAACAAGTTTTTGGGAATTAATTTTATAATTTTTGCTAATATTAATTTTAGTCAAATTAGTTTTAATTTAAACTTGTATATTTTTATTTATTTTTATTTTATTTTATTTTTCAGGTACGATGACTGCATTTAATTATCAATGGTCTTATGAGGGTATGCGACAACTAAGTGTGGCAGGAATATTTGACCAATTGACTACATAGTTGGCATAATTTGTAAGAAAAGTTAATATTTTTGGGAATCAATTCATTCAGAATGCTTACAATCAGCAGCCTAGTTACACCTCAAATTGTTATCATTCGAATTGACAGGATTATCTAAATTATTCATGGAATAATAACAATAAAGATCAATACTTTGCCCCAAGTTATTACCAATCAGAATTTTCGTATCAACCTTAGTCATATGAAATCTTGTATCAGCAACCTCCATCGCAGCAAGAGAAAAAATCAAGTTTGGAGAATTTTTTTACAAAGTTTATGGATTCTTCCAAGAGGAGTACTAAAAGCATTGAAGAATCAATACGAGATTGGAAAATTCGAAGAGGTGAGATGGAGATTCAAATGAAAGAGAATGAAATTCAAAGGAAACAACTTGCCAATTTAGTCAACAGTTGCCTTCGCAATATGTTACGTAGTAATACAGAGATAAATCTCGAGGAGAAAGGTAAAGAGCTATGCGAGGCAGATACATTAGAAAATAGCAAAGAGTTACACGTGGCTGAAAAAATAAATCTTAAAAGGTCTCGTTCGGATGAGAAAGATAATGATGAGGTTAAAAATAAGAGGAGCAAGGTTTGGGAAGAGGAAGAGAAGAATGAGGATAATAAAACTATGAGCTTAAATAGTATTAAGAAAAATCCGATGGTGCATTCCGTGTGACAAATTCAGAATTTTGAGGAGTACTATTGGGTTGACTTTGTTAAAGAATATAGCTTAGATGAATTCAAGTTTGGGGGTGGTTCGTAATTTTGGAAGAATGTCGTGGAGATCAAAGAAAAGACTACAAGGAGGCATGAAAAGATAATTTTTACGATTGAACCTGATTGAAGAGAAATGGAGTAGCCAGATGGAGATTTTAAAACAAGTGCTTATTGGGTGGCAACCCAAATTTTATTTTAGTAGTAAATTTAGTATTTAGTTCTCAGTTTTAATATTTTGTTTTTGTTTTGTTTTAGGTTTTTGCTATACACTCAAGCTTAGCAAATGATGAGAAAATACTACATATTCAGTGGAGTCCTTCGTTTTTAATTTCCTTTATTTTATACATTGAGGACAATGTATGTTTTAAGTTTAGGGGTGTAGGTAAATTTTGAAATAAATTTTTTTCAATTTTTTTTTAGGTTTTATTTTAGTTAAGTTTTTAGAATTTTGTAGGTAAATCTATTGTAAACCCTCACGAGACACAACTCGTCCGCTTGAGGTAACCTTGGGGTTTAAAGACTTGTTGCACATGCTAAGTGCAATCGTATTTTTTACGAAAATGGGGTAGTGCATTAATTAACATATTTTATTTTTATTTTTAGGATGAGTCATTGGGGCAATGGAAAATTTTGAATTTAATTTTTGGTCAATGATAAAAATTTTAATTTTAATTTAATAACTTTTGAAAAAGGGATAAATTTTTGTTAGTCTAAATTTTGGCATATTGTTGGTTATTATTTTGTTTGAGATCCTTAATTTTTATGCACTCATATCCATTTGCGTTGAATTAGTTTTAATTTAAAGAAGGTTTATATGGTTAATTACTTATGATAGATATTTGTGAATTTTATAACTTATTTGATCATAACTTGAAGTGAAATATTATGTGGAATATAATTTGAGGGAGATGATTTAGGTAAATTGTTCTAAGATTGTTAGAAGAATTGATTCTTTTCGAGTTGAATTAATAGTCATATGATGAGTTGAGATGGAGTGTAAAACACACTCGTAAAAATAAAAATAAAATAAAAGTGAGATGGAACATAAAATGCACTCACCTATGATGAATAAAGAAAAATATAATAATATAGTTGGAAAGAATTGTGGTGAACTTAAAAAAAAATGACTCTAATGTATGTAATGTGAGAAAAAAAAACTTTTGACCTTTTAATTTATATTTACCTTTATTAGCAAATAGTAATGTGAAAAGTGAGTTATAGAGTCTTAATTTATAATTCTTTTATTGTGTAATATATTTTATGAGGCATTTAATTACATAAATTTATTTGATTTTTAATTGGTTTGATACATTTGGATTCACACACTCACACGAAAGATCTTGAGGAGAGTAAGATTAATGAGTATGTTAAATTTTTCGGGCTTTGCATAATTTTAAAATTTTTCTTTGAGTTATTATTTGTAAAATCTTTGAGGCTAAAGTTGAAATTCATATTAATTGATTGCTTGAGTTGTTGAGTTAGTAGTCTTAGCTCTAATTTTAGTTTTGCTTGAGGGCAAACAAAGAGTTAAGTGTAGAGGTATTTGATAATAAGTTTTTATACCTATTTATTATATATTTTTAGGCTTAATTATTTGTGATTTTTTAAGTATTTTAATTAATTTTAGGTAATTTATTGAATTTTATGCATTATTATTATTTGTATATTATTTTTAATTAGTTTATATGATTTTGTAGGAAAAATAAATGTTAATGACAGTTTGGTAATATTGTAGTAAAAGGATGGCAAATCTGTAAATAACTTGCCACTAATGACAATCTCGTAATAATTGGATTAAGGTAGGAGCGTGCCTAACACGCTAGGACATTTATATGGGTGTGTAACGACGTCGTAAATGTAATATCCCGGATATTTAAATGAATTAGAAATAAAATATCTAATATTTAATAAAGGTTGGAGTTTGATAACCTAGTAGTGGTAGATAAATAGAGGTCCAAATTAAATTTAATGGACTAACTTAGATTTGGTGATATCAAATTTTTGATAAGTTAACGAGTAAAGTGATAATTCAATAAGCTTGATTAATAGCAGGTCTAATTAGATTAAGAGAATCAGTTAGTGGAGTTATATAATTATGCGATGTGGTTGCGTGTTAATTAAATGTGTATATACGTACATATTTTACAACATAATTTAATGGTTAATTAAATTATGGTAAATAAAGGGACTAATATTAAATAAATCCTAATTGAATTAAAAGATTTATTGTGGAATTAATTGAGTTATTATATTGGTTATATTAATTAATCAATATTTATGCAAATTATTGATAAATTATTTATGAAGAATAATTATGTAATTTATATAATTATAAATTATATAAGGTAGTTAAATTAATTAAGGGAGAATAGTAATTATATATATATATATATATATATATATATATATATATATATATATATATATATAAAGGGATCAAATTAATTGAGTAATTTTAAATAGTAATTGAATATATTAAATGAATATATTCTATAATTAAATAAATCATTGTAAATGAATTATAATTGAGTAATTTAATTATACAATTACTTGTGTAATATTAATTAAATAATTTAATAAATTATTTAAATAAGAAATTGGGTAAATATATTATTATGTATTTTTGGGTAAATGGATTTATTTCCATAATTGAGGAGAAATGAATTATTTAATGTAAATGTATTAAATAATTTAATTTATGGCTTAAATAATATATATTAAATAATATATTGTATTTATTTTAATTTCACAATTTATTGTGAAATTGGTTTTGAAGTAAGGTAATGTGTATAAATAATACATACATACATATATATATATATATATATATATATATATATAAATTATATATATTATGTAATTATTTAAATTAGGGAACAAACCCTAAAGTTTTAAATCAAAATAATGGTTAAGTTTCCT
This sequence comes from Hedera helix, assembly GCA_947179155.2. Lineage (NCBI taxonomy): Eukaryota > Viridiplantae > Streptophyta > Magnoliopsida > Apiales > Araliaceae > Hedera > Hedera helix. Next base: position 14,809,623 of record OX359270.1, on the reverse strand, counting down.
ATTAATTAAATATTTAATTAAATTGAATATTATGAGTTAATTAAATTTGGTAAATTAATTAATATGATTATTAATTAATGTAAATAATGTGAAATATTAAAAATAATATTTATTAGTCCATTTAGTAATTTAATACTAATGGATTAGAGTATTTAATTATTTAATTAATCTAATTATTTATTTAATCATGGATTGGATAATTAATGTGTGAACTATTAAATTAGCCCAACATGGATCAATTAGTAGCCCAAGTAAAGAATAATAAAAACTTGGCAAACTAGTAGCCCAAACAATTTAAATGAAGCCCAAAAGAAATTAAAACAAAGTCCAATACTTGACCCACTTGGAAAATACATTGTATAACTTATTATTTATTAAAAGTAATACATGTGACAAACATTTTGGGACACTAAAAGTGTATGTTGCCGGCAAGGAAGGAGAAAGAGAGTGAAATATTTGATTTTTATTCTATTTCTCATTTATTTAATTAGGTTGCTTGTTTTGATTTTTGGTGAGTCTTTTCCAACAAAATCCTCACTAACTAAGTCATTGGCTAGCTATCTTGTGTAAGTATCCAAGTAGGAGCATCATGAATTATAGATATAATTTTTTGTGACGCCCCCAAATCTAGGCCTACATAGCCCAATTTGAGACGCCATAAAATACATAATTTCTAATACAAATAGTACATAGAACAGAAATACAAACTCAATAATACACAACTAAGTTTTCACTATTATTGCCACACTATATACAACATGTGAAGACTACAATAGCTATCACTCGGACCGTCACTCCATTCCCCTGCTAGACCCGGCTACTCTCTCATTTTCTTAAAAATAATGGAACAAAAGAAAGAGTGAGCTCAAATAGCCCAGTAAGAAATATCATGACTAAGATAATGACAAATAAATTATCATTAGCCTTCAACAGATGAGTTCTTAATTGAATATAATAGACAATAAGCTTTGTATCAATAATAGCAGTGGAAAGAGCAATCTATTAGAAGAATAATGCAGACTATAATGTCCACTCGCTTCTATTTTTAGGAAAAACATCATCAACTTTTATCATCTTAAACATCACTGGTCATGATAATATAAATTTTCAGTTCCTGATTATAGTCATGCCAGTCAATAGTTCATCTTTGCATTACGAGCCAAATATATTCAAATATAACACCAACGGTAATGATTATACCAGTTTTCACCCTTTGGTCATAATCATACCAACAACAGTTCATCTTTGCCCCAGGCCAAAGAGAATATTCACCACGTGCCCTAAAAGACACAATAATTATATCGCCTTTATCCTATCAACTGTGCCCCAGGCCACAGATATTCACAACAACATGGTTCTTGATGATTAGAATAACAACCGTGATATAGATGATGAATTAGAAGAAACAGTATGATCAATAAATATCAAAAGTTTATGATTTTTCTTTGTGCAGATTCAAATAATGTCCAAATTGCCAACATGATGTGGACTAAAATTCAAGAATGATATTTAAGATCCACAGTTCAGAATAACAGTTAAGGTTCAATAGAAAGATTTAGAAAAATAGGAAGGTTCAGTTGAAATGATATTAGATGAAGTGCTAACTATTAAAGAATATATATTCATTTCAGGAAACTTTACCAACAAGAGACAAGTAAGAAATGAATACGAAGAGTAATTCACCAAATATGCGGTAATCCGCGTAGTCAGGTTATTCTCAGAGATTAATTAGGAATGAATACGAAATGTTATTCACCAACAGGCGGTAATCCGCGCCGTAAGGTTATTCCCACAATTTAATAAAAATTGAATACGAAGAGTTATTCACCAAACAGGCGGTAATCCGTGCAGTAAGGTTATTCTCAGAGATTAATAAGGAATGAATACGAAAGGTTATTCACTAACATGCGGTAATCTGCGCCGTAAGGTTATTCCCACAAATTAATACATGGAAATAAAAGACACATCTTATGAGTAAGGAATAAACAATATTATCTTTTCAACTTTTTACAAATACTTAAGATGACTTTAGCACACTCAAGGAGAACTTATACAAAGAAATATTTGGAGAGTGAAAGAAAGAATAAGCAAGGAAGTTTTTTATGAAAAATCCTTAAGTTAAGGCCTCTATTTATAGCAAAAAATCTTATCATCGCCAAGATTTCCTAATTTAATCTAAACCGTATATTTCAAGATAATGTTTAATCCATACCACTCATATCATCTTTTAAGATTTCCTTAATCTAAACCATTCATTTAAATATTATCTTTTAATCTATACTATTCAATTTACTTTATATATAACTTTATATATAAAAACAAACAACTTTATATAATTTATCATAATAAAAACAAATAACTTTATCAATTCAATTATTCAACAATAATTCACAATTATTTATTACTATGGCTAATTGTTGTAAATGCAGTGTAGTTGGCTTTTCGAGTTAGATAAACAGGAAAATCAACTAATAATAGAATATAACAGTTTAATCAATATCATAAAAGAGATAACAATAATGCTGAAAATAATTAAGAAAATAACACGTTACTGTGTAATGAAAATTATTGATTCAGTAATGTGAATTATTGTGCATATGCTACTGTGACAATTATCAGCTCAATAATATGAATTATTATGCATGTGACAATTATTGGTTCAATAAAGTCAATATAGTACAATAACCACTTTATCAGTTTAATAATATGAAACACTGTGCAATACCATGTGCTACTGTGCAATACCGTGTGCTACTATGTAATACCGTATGTTACTATTCCTTTACCACCGGGTATTTTAACAGTTCAAGATGATAATACCGTTGACTATATTTATATAAAAAGGTTACGTATGTCGCTTTCTATATCCGACAATAAGTCGTTGTGGGGGTCCACCATTATTTTGTTATTTCGGCGCCGTCGTACGAATCGAATATTTCCTGACAAAACGAATATTCTCCGACCAAACGAATATTGTCCGACATAATAAAATTTGCACATAACATCCTTAACTTTTAACCTTATCAATTTAACCACCTACTGTCTCAGGAAAAAATATATATGAAAAAAAATTAAATTTTGTATTTCATAAAATTCGAGGTCTTACAATTTTAATTAATTTAAATGTTTAAAATTTAATTTAAAATTATAACAAAAATAATAATAATACAAAAATGATACTTGAGATGATATTTTTCATTAAGTTTAATATTTAAATATTTGAAATATTAATCTAGTTAGCTAAATTTATGTTTAAGTTAAATAAATAAAGATTTCATTAATTATTTATTATTTAAAATGTTAATAATAAATAAAGGTGATAAATTAGCAATTATTATTTAATTCCTATTAAATAATAAATAAAGAGAGATATAAATTTATAGATTAATTATTTATTATTTTAAATATTATTAAATAATAAATAAGGATAATTAAGTAATTAATTATTATTTAATTAGCATTAAATAATAATTAATGAAATTTAAGTTATTAGATTAATAATTTATTATTTATTTTAAATAATAAATAAGGATAAATAAATTGATTATTATTTAACCTTAAATAATAATAAAAATTAATTAAATAATTAATTATTATTTAACTGACATTAAATAATAATTAAAGAGGATTAAAATTAGTAAACTATTATTTAATTCCCTTAAATTAAATAATAAATGAGGTTAATTATTGGTTGATTAATATTAAATTAAACAAGGTTAAAATAAAATCAATAATTATTTATTATTTAATTATTATCAAATAATAAGTAAGTACAATTAGTTATTATTTATTTTAAGTAATAGTAAAGATAATTAATTAATTTCTATTTAATCAAGATTAAATAGTAATTAAATAGAGATTGAATTAATAAAATAATTTAAATTTAATTATGCTTTAATTAAACAAGTGTAATAAGTTGTTTAAGGGTTTAATAAGTGTCCAACACTTAAGAAAAATATTTTTTAATTTATTAAATTGTTAACCTAATTTATTTGAGGGTCTATAAGGTTAATAATATTGTTTTGATTGATGTAAATTATGTGTTAGTACTTATGCGTGGTAGATAAGTTCCTTAATGAGCGTATAGTTGTCCAAATACGTTGTACTAATTATTAGACCAACTTTATTAATGTTAGGTCTTTCAAAGCCAGTTAGTTAAAGCTAGACATTAATTGTAGCTGAGCAGACAGACAAGTTTCCAAAACCCTACTCAATTTATATTCGAGCAGGATATATTATTTTATTGTTCAAGTTCCTAACTCAAACTCAAGTTATTATGTTTTAAGCATGCTATTGTTTAATTCTGTATAATTATTCCACCTCTTTAAATTGTTGATTCACACATAGTGCTTGTTGCATGTGTTCATCAGGTATGAAAGGCTGATCACCTTCATTACCATAAGGTTCAGTTAAATTTATTCATGGTCATTATTGACACACAACATTAATTGATTCAGTTATTCAATTATTGAAATTATGATTCGTATTCTTTCACAATTATTATATTGTTGAAAATCCAAAAGCTTATTCTTTTTTTCAATCATGATATATCGTTATTATATTTAAACTTGCTGAGCAAAGTCGTTGCTCACTCTTGCTATATCATGATAACAAATTTCAGAATAATACGAATGTCCGAGGAGAGACGGAGACAGAAGCAAAAGACAAGATTATAGTGTTATGCATGATAACTAAATTGTTATATGATGTAAGTAATTTTGTAAACCTTTTTATGAATCTAAAGGTATATATGTAAGTTAAGGTTAGAAACCTTGGGAAATGTTGTAGAATAAACAATTTATGTTTATATATTCCGCATTAGTTATAGAACATGTATGAAGATGATGTATCGTGACGTACCAAGTCTAAGGTTCAAGGTACCCAGATTTGGGGATGTTATAGTAAAAGATGGCATGTGGCAGGAAGCAGGGACCGCTCGCGCAATGTGCGGCAACAAGAATTTTAATCTGTGCAGCATTGTTTTGCAAATATTCAATACAAATGATTCGATAATTAAAGACGGAGCTTGAAATTTGAAGATTGTGATCCGAGTGATAGACGAATATCAAAACACAGATTTAATTATTTTCTTTCTTTTTTAGTTTTGTAATTTTGAGATGTTGAATTATTTGTGGTTAATTAATTATTTAGTTATGAGTTAATTTATTATTGAGATTACAATTGAACCCAATATGTGATTTAATTTAATTTTTTTTCTTTTTAATTATTAATGATTATATATGAGTTGTTTATCATATTTTGTGCGCTCATGTATAATTATTTACGCAATAATTAATGGGATAATCTATATGAAATTAAAAGTTGATTTTAGGTTTAGATTTGGATATGATAAAATTTGAATTTGTTTATTATTTGTAGGAAGAATTGCATGATAGTGTATATGATGGATATATCTATATGCTGCATGTAACATATTGAGAGTTTGTTCTTAATGAGTCTATTTTAAGTGGTTTGCATGAATATAAAAGAACTAACTAAAATATCTTTTTATTAACTTTTGATAAAGGTTAATAAATAGTTAGGCATTCTCAGTAAACAATTATGCATAATTAATTAATTAAAAAGAGAGTAAAGAGATTTAAATGAAGTATTGGGAGAAATTATAATCTTAACTATTTTTAATTTGATTTAATTCTTTTCATTAGTTTAATTTAGTTGTTAATTTTAATTAGTTTATTTTATAATTAAATTGCGTTTGTTTACATAAAATTAATTTGATATTAAATTAATATTTGGTAATAATTATTTTTAATTCCTTGTAGGTTCGACACTTGACTTAGTCACTTTATTACTTGTGGATCGCGTATATTTGCGTGTAAATTCCTATTTAAAATTAGGCAAATAACAATTAGTCAAGCTCTGATTGTCTTCACAACTTTAGTTGTCTATTGAACCAATTCTGGCCCCCAAAAGTCGATGTTCTCCTACCTCGTCCTAACATAAAGGCATTCTACACTTTCTTCCATAGAGAGCTTCATATGGCAACATGCCAATACTCGCATGATAACTGTTATTTTAAGCAAATTCGACAAGAGGTAGCTGGTCGTCCCAGCTTCCATTAAAATCCACCATAGAGGCTTTGAGTGTATCCTCCAAAGTTTGAATAGTTCTTTCACTTTGTCCATCTATCTACGGGTGGTATGTAGTACTTAACCTCAGTTGTGTTTCCATTCGCTCTTATAAGCTTCTCCAAAAGTTTAACGTGAAGCGCGTATCTTGGTCTGAAATAATTGATACCGGCACTCCATGTAGTGAAAAAATCTCCTTTATATGCAATTTCGCTAGCTGATTTAGATTAAATAGGACCTTTATTGGTAGAAAGTGCGTTGACTTTGTCAATTTGTCCACAATGACCTATATCGCATCATAACCCTTCTGAGTGACTGAAATTCTCACCACGAAGTCCATCGTAATGTGCTCATATTTCCATTCCCTCTCCAACGGTTGAACTAGACCACTCGGCCTCTGATGCTCTGCCTTTACTCTTTGACAGGTTAGACATTTACTAGCATACTCCGTGACTTCTCGCTTCATATTAGGCCACCAAAAGTGTTGGTGAAGATCTCGGTATATTTTCGTACTCCTGGGTGAATTGAAAATGTCAAATTGTGGGCTTCTTACAAAATCTACTCTTTTACTTCGGCCTCTGCTGGCACCCACACTCTTCCTTCAAACCTTAAAAACCCATCTTTGTTCAATTAAAATTTCTCTTCCTCATTTTCAACAATTTTTCTCCATATTCGTTCGCACTCCCCATTTCTCCCTTAGGCTTCCTTTATTTTGTTCAATAACGTTGAGCGAGTTTCGATCACAAATAATTTTTCTTTTAACTTTCTTGGTTCCTTCACCTCTATTTTTAGTCTTTCCATTTCTCTTACTAACTCTTCCCGAGCTGTTATTAAGAATAATTTCTCCTTTCTTTTTCTACTTAGCGCATCTGTTACTACATTCGTTTTCCTTGGATAATAAAGTATCTTGCAGTCATAGTCCTTTATCAACTCCAACTATCTCCTTTGACACATGTTGAACTCCTTTTGTGTGAAGATATATTTCAAACTTTTATGGTTCGTATATATCTCATATTTCTCCCCATAAAGATAATGCCTCTAAATTTTTAATGCAAAAGCCATCGCCGCTAGCTCCAGGTCGTGAGTAGGGTATCTCTTCTCGTAATCCTTCAGTTGATACGCAATTACCTTGTCATGTTGCATTAACACATAGCTAAGACCTTTCTGTGACACATCACTAAACACCATAAAACCTCTCGAACTATTCAGCAATGATAATATAAGCGCCTCGCTCAACCTCCTCTTCAACTCCCTAAAGTTTTCTTCACACTTCTCCGTTCATACAATTTTTTTTATCTTTCTTATTAATTTGGTCAACTGTGTCACAATCTTCAAGAAATCTTATATGAATATTCAATAATAAACCGTCAGTCTTAAGAAACTACACACTTCTGTCGGCATCTTCACCTGCTCCCAGTTAATCACCGCCTTCATCTTTGTAAGATCCACAGATACTCCGTCTTTATCAATTACATGTTTCGAAAACTGTACTCTCTCCAACCAAAACTCATATTTTAATAACTTTGAATATAACTTCTCTCCCTTTAACATTTCCAACACTACCTTCAGATGCTCCACATGCTCCTCCTTGGTCTTCGAATAAATCAAAATATCATCTATGAAAACTACTATAAAATTATCCAAATATGGCTTAAAAACTTGGTTCATCAAGTCCATAAATGTTGCTGGTGCGTTCGTTAAATCGAATGACATCACCAAAAACTTATAATGTCCATATCAGGTCCTGAACGCCGTTTTTGGTACATCTTCTGTTTGCACTTTCAACTGATGGTATCCCGTTCTCAAATTTATCTTTGATAAACATCTCGCTCCCTTTAACTACTCAAAAAGATCGCCGATTCTTGGAAATAGATATTTATTCTTGATCGTTACTTTGTTCAACTCTCGATAATTAATACAAAGTCATAACGATCTGTCCTTCTTTTTGACAAACAAAACTGGTGCTCCCCATGGAGACACAATTAGCAGAATATAACCCTTATCTAGCAACTCTTGTAGTTATATCAACAATTTTTTCATCTCAACTAGTGCCACACGATATGAAGCCTTCAAAATCGGTGCCATTCCTGGCACTAAGTCTATATCACGAACTCAATTTCTTTGTCTAGAGGTAGATCGGGCAAATCATCTAGAAATACATCCGAAAATTCTTTCACTACATGTATACTACTTATTTCTACACCCACTTTATGAGTATTTACAATATGAGCTAAGGTACCCAACGCATCCTTTCCTTTTGTAACTTCTTGGCCTGCATCATCATCAAATAACATGATTTCCTAGGCGATGTGCTACAATAAAACACTACCTTAGACCGATTCAGGGTCTAAAGGTCCATGCTTTTATTTTTATAGTCGATCACTGCTCAGTGGTTATATAATCAGTCCATCGCAAATATCACATCAAACTCTTCCAATCTTATTAGGTTTAGATTTATTGGCAACTTATGTCCCTTAATTTCGGCGTAACAATTTCTATGTATAACTTCTACGAAGATCACTTCTTTGTTTGGGACTTCTATGTTTAGAGGATTCTCTAGTCGTTCTTGGGGTAAATTTAAATGTCAAGCAAATTCATTAGATACAAACAAATAGGTATCACTCGAATCAAATAATACATAATCATTTTTATTATTGATTAGGATAATACCTGACACCACTTCCTTGGATGTTACCGTGTCCTAGACCGTCATGTTGAAAATTATGACAGTTGGTCAATTTTGTTGAGTAGGTCCTCCAATCATAAACTTTTTGTCCCGTCTAGAGTTTTCAACCCCTCTAGTCTTTTCCTTTTTCGGGCAATCTTTTATTTGATAGTCAGTTTCCCCATTAGCAAAACATCCTCGAATTTTCTTCAGGTTTGGGCAGTTTGGTGAAATGTGCCACTCTTGACTGCAATTATAACAAACATTTTGTCCCTTCCATCATTCTCCTTAGCGACTCTTTTCGCACTTCAGACATGCATCCGCTCTTTTCTTGAATCCTCCTTGCTTCCCTCTTGATTGGTTATTGTTGTTGTTGGTGTTGTTACTGTTACTATCCCACTTTCTCTTTCCAAGATTACTTCCACCGCTGCTACTTCCTCCTCGTTTATCGCCACCGCTCTTCGTACTTTTCTTCTCTTTGTTGTACTAACTTAAGGCCTCACTTCCTCCTCTCACTATAATGACTTTCTCCAACAAACTTCCAAATGAGTCGATCTGAAAAACGGATACTTTACTGTTCAACCATGGCTTTAACCCTTGCTCAAAATGTCTAGCCTTTCTCTCTTCCATATCTACTTAGTCTGGTGCAAAACGTGTAAGTTCATTAAATTTGACAGCATACTGTGCCACCGATATTTCTCATTGCTTCAACTCTAAAAACATAGCCTCCATTAGGTTCTACATGCTTTTAGGAAAGTAGTTCTCAAAAAATAATTCTTTAAATTGGTTCCACAGTATAGCTCCTTCTCTAACCTTTTGTTGATTTGCCTCCCACCAGAAATTCACTTCCCCCTTCATCATGTTCGCGACAAACGCAGTTTTCTGATCATCTCTCATTCGAGCAATAGTGAATGCTTTCTCCATTTTCTTAACCTAAAACTGGGTCTCGATTGAGTCAGTCGTGCCCTTAAACTTTGGGGGTCCTACGTCTTTAAAATCTTTAAAGCTAGTTATCGAAGCTGTTGGGGATTTGGGTTTGGATTTATTGGTTCAGGGTTTCTCCCTTGAAAAACACCTTCTAACAATTATACCAATTTATGTACTGAGTCCCTCTGACCTCCCTCATTATTTACAAATTCTTCTTTAGTAGCTTGAACATGTTTTCTACATCTTGATAGAATTTTCTGTATATTAAAGAAAACTTAATATTATTATCTCATTATATTCTTTTAAATATTTATCTTTTAATGCACAATGTTAATAACACATAACACTTTTAATAAAAATATTTATACTCGTATGCCAACGATTAGTACATCATACACAAAAATCCTCTAGCATACTGCTATAAACGTCATCATTTATCCTCTAATATGGTAAAAGGTTGGGATCCACTAACATACTACCCCGCTATCAAGTACAAAAGTTGGGGTTTACACATGCTATCCCATATAGGAGTTTGAGATTTATAATACATAGTACATAAAGTTAAGACCATCATACTATATGTACATACAGACACAAAATATGAAATACATCTCATAAATAGCCTATCAGCGTAAACCACACACCAAAGCACTCTCGTACGCTAACTGACCCATCTGGATCACAAGATCCCTACTCATCGTGTGGTGAGTCTGCCCCACCTCTAAAAGATAGTGACGTATGTCGTCAATCCATCTCCCAAATGCTGTGCCAAAAGCTTAGCTCAGCCTATTAATCCTCCTCCCCTTAACTTTCATCTCTTCCCCAAGGTCATTTGCTCGGTCACGTGCATCCTCCCACATCTCATAGAGCTGAATCCCATCAACTACCTCCCTCTCCAGCTGATCTCTAATAGCCTCTTTCTCAACCTAAAGACTCTGTTCCTATAGCTCTGACTGCTTTAACTTCCCCCACTAACTTAACATTTCAGGCCAATAAGTGATGTACCGTGGCCCCCAACTGAATAACGGCCTCTCGACGTCCATGCAGCTCGACCTCCAACTCCTGGATCCGCTCTTGATGCTCCTAGGCCTCCTGCTCTAACTCCTTAATCCTATGCCCTTGCTCTATGATACGATCAGTGTAATCTCCCACAAATCATCCTTAAATGTATGAAACACTGGGGATCCTCCATCAAACTCCTCAGCGGCGTCACCCTCTGCAGATTGCTCCTCTTCAGGCTCTTACTCTACCGCGACTATAGGCTCAACTATTGGTAATAACTCTGGATCTATATGGATGTCCTTTGGCTCATCCTATATAATCTTACTAGGCTCACCTGGCTCCTGCATCCTACAACCACAAACACGAAACAAACAAACTCTATCAGTATCTCGAAATAAAATATAAATTCATTGTATGGAATGAAAATTTATTTTATGACATTACTGACTCTCTATGACAAGTCTAATAACGCGTAAACTCTACATGAATTTTATCTCATTCTATTATAACTCTATTTTCTAAGGTTTATAACCTACAGCTCTGATACCAACCTATGACGCCCCTAAATTCAGATAATTGTACCTCGAATCTGGTGTTTCACGATCCAACTCATACATCACATCTATAACAACTCATAGCGAAATAATATAAATATTTACAATGATTTAAAATAAATATTTGTGTCTCAAGTCTCGAAACCATCACCAATACAAACATAACTTAACTAATAAGTTCTACTATAAGTATGAACACAATCATCAAATTACTCAACAACTTTGTCTTTGCCTTTATCCTTTTCTGAACTGGTGTCTTGCTCAGTCTTAACTGTAATGTTTAAGGGAAACATGAGTGAGCAACAAGTTTGCTCAATAAATATATAGCAATAAAGTGAACGTTCATGTATAAAGTTTCATAATCATAAGGAATATAATAACAATTAATGGTTCAAGAATTAAATATTTGAGTTGTGAACAAAGTAAGTCTCAGTAGTTCCAAAACTGATCGTTTCTAGTACTAAAGAGTCACTATGGACCAAAGAATTTTTAATTAGAATCAAAGATTCAATAATTCCAAGTTAATGAATATTTTGTACTGAGTGGTCACTATGGACCATGAACACATAGGAGAATTGACAGTATTTCATTGACAATCCACAATATAAATGAAGTATAATAGGTGATCAGCCTAAAGTACCATATGTTATGCATAACACTCAGACATGTTGTTCGTGCGCATATCGGTTCCCCGACGTAAAGTAGTTGTTTGTCTTAGCATAGAAGTCTGCACCAAGGCAATTGGTTTGGATAGCTTTTCTCAAAGAAATATGATTGATTAACAATCAGTCTTATCACTAGTCTAGCCGATACAAATGGCATAGACGTACTTCCCAACACAACTAGAAATAATTGATACGTTCAATGTTTGCAACTAAAGTTCAAATAATTGTTCAAGAATATAATGACGATTTTAAAAAAAATCAAAGTATATAATTTAATCTTCATAATATAGGTAAACATAAACTATTCTATCAATTAATTTTACTTGCACGAATTTATAAAAGTCCAAGTTAAAGTACTTATCTAGATCGTTGACACTATCCGACCTTGACTTATTATCCTTTAAACAACCTATGTTCAACATATTCATTTAACTGTCAATCTTTATTAACCTTCACATAATGATCTAATCAATCTGACTCACTATTTCTATGCAACTAAGACTCCCAAATTATTTTTATTATTCGATTATCACACATAAAATTATTTACTTAAACATCATTGTCCCTCACTTCCTTTCATTAATCATTAGAAATAAAATAATATTTAGTATTATTATCATTAATCATCATTTAATTATTCATACTTTGGGTTTATTGACTCACAAATAAAGTGTTCTCACTCTATTTGTCTATAATTTATTATTATTCAATTATTATTTTCTTAAATCACACTTTATTAATCCACAAATAAAATAACTTAAGTTATTGTTTTATTTATTTAATTCCCAATTAGAGTAACATTTACTCTTATTTTAATTTAATTATGTTTCGTTAATACAAAATTAAAATGACCCTTAATATTATTTTAATTGCTCATCATTTATTAATTCACAATTAAAATAATTATTTTATATTATTTTAATTGTTTAAGTCTATTTAATATTAATTTAATTATTCTTACATTATTAATCCATAATTAAAATAATCTTTAATATTATTTTAATTAACTCACAAATAAAATAATTTTTAATTATTATTTTATTTGTTTAATATTATTTTATTTATTATTATTTTTATTATATATATTTTTTGAGATCGGACTGGGTCAACCCTGGTTTGACTAACCCTGTCAACTGACTAAATGGCGCAGTGCCTTGGTGCTACATAATGCACTACTACCAGCGCCTCGACGCTGATAGGCAGAATGTTCTGTCTATTTTTTTCAGCTTTTGATTTTCTACCCTTTTTAATTCAACCTTCCATAACTTGTTCATTTTACATCAAATGAGCTCAAATCAGTTTTGTTATTTCACAAACTCATAATTCTAGAATATTCTAATTTTTTAAATTATTTTTAAAAATATTTATTTAACCAAAATTATCGATTCTTCAAGCTATGGTTTCATTTTGACATACTTTATAAGAAAATTCACCATAAATTTATTTTAACTCTGTTTTTGTTCGTTCCACTAGGAATATCTTCTTATTTTATAGATATATAGCATACAATTTTTAGATCAATAAAATAGCTTAAACATTTTGTTTCATTTATTTCTCAATCTCATGTTTTCACTAGTACACTTAGGCTATGTTTGTTTGTAAAAAATATACTTGGGATTAGACTATTAATGTTAATTTAATACTACTTTACACTATTTAATCATTTGATGAGGGATTATTAATCATTTAATGTTGGACTAATAGTCCCATAAAACCATTTAATAGCTTAAAATAAAAGGGACTATTAATCTCAAATTTTTTATGGGATTATATAATCCCACATAAATAGCCTTAGGAATGATAAAAAAAAAAAATAGTCTATAAGACTATTTAATCCCCCATCATGGGATAAAATAGTCCGAAATAGTATTAAATTAATACAAATGGTCTAATTCCAAGTATGTTTTTTGTAAACAAACATAGCCTTAGGATTTTTATGTTCTCATACATTCCTTTGATTCATTTGAACATAAAACACTTATAAATGTATTCTAAGTACATAATCTCCTTCTCAATTCATTCCTTATACCTTCGGAATCCATCATGATTCTCACATATAATTTCTCCCACAACCAAGCATGCATTTCTACACTACTAACCATAATATGCTAACCAAAGAAAACACTTGGAGTTAAAAATTATTATACCTCCTTGAAGCTCTTCTTCTCCTAGAGATGAACATTAGATAAGTCTTCACTTCTTCCTTTTTTGCTAGACCACACTTGAACCAACAATTTGCAAGAGTTCCTCTAGGTTTTCTTATTTTTCTCTTACTATCTCTATGCTAGCACATAGCTAATTTTAAGCAAACTTTCAGGTATGATCTAGGAACTTCTATTTATAAGAGAATTCCTATACTCTCTACATTTTTACATACATGTACAAATACATGTATTTATACATTACCCACAAGTCATTAACCCATGGTAGAAGGTAATTAGGTGAAAAGTTGTCCTTAATTCCCCATTTTAAGGTATTAGTCATGCCTCTCTAAATCATTACACATCACATGACTCCAAAGTGAACAATTTTTCAGCATTTTTGATATATAGGGGATACGGTTGGGGTATATATATATATATATATATATATATATATATATATCAACTAACATCATCTTTACACATTGGACTTGTTCAAAATTAATGTATATTGGGCTACTAGTTAAATTTAATTTGGGCCATTCACAATTTTCATATGGGCTAATTTATAATTCTAGCAACATTAATCATTTGGACCTTAATTCTTTAACTTATTGAACGATGTCACATTAATTATTTGACATTCATATTGGACTCAAATATTAAATCTCATTAATCCATTCTTTAATTATTTCACAATTAATTTACCCATTTCAATCATTATGCCACACAAGACATGTTACATAAGTTTAATTTAATTATAATTAAGCTCACCGTCATCGTCAATTCAATTCTTACTTGTCACATAATTAATTTAATTTATTTGAATTATTAATTTCATAACACATGTAGACACATAAGAGCACACAATTATTTTTAAATAATTTCTTATTTTAATTAATATAAGTATTTACAAATTTCTTGGTTATTATAGATAAATCATAAATATGCGTATGCATTATTAATAAAATAGAATTTGGTTAATTTATACATTTACAAATATGTATAAAATTCTTCCATAATAAATAGAATTAACCAATTAAAAAATAATATTAACCAATTCATCAACTTTCAAAATGAAATACTAACCTACATAATATATTACAAGGTTAGGTTTAATTAATTTTTTAGATCATAATATACGTATATATATATATATATATATATATATATATATATATATATATATATATATATATCATATAACACAATTCAATGTATCATCATTGACTTAATTTATTAAATCATTAAAAATACATTACATCCAAAATATGTAACATATTAAAATAATGAGTTTAATTAACTTCATCATTATTATTTAAATAAAATACATATATTTATTCACTAACTCAAATAAGCAAATTAATTACATCATTCTTGAATTTTAATTCATCATTAACTTATTGTCACATAAGGCTCATCCTTCAAGCTATATTAATAGATAATATTAGCTTAACTTAAATTAATTAATATAAATTAATTAATTCATTTAACTTTTTTTCATCCATTTCTCAGTTAATTCAAACCAATTAACTTAATATTAAATTTTATTTTTCAAACATATATATATATATATATATATATATATATATATATATATATATATATATATATATATATATATATATATTACACACACACACACACATGTTTAATTGCAACTCATCCACATAATACATTTCAAATAAAATTCATTCATTAAAGATAAAATTTTTAAAATGCTTCGTAATACTCTTGGATATTAACACTAACTCTACAATTTGGATCAACTTAACAGATTTTGTAATAGCCACGAATTCTAAGTTCATTATAATGATGATTATTAAATAATTATCAACGAATTAAAATTTTTATACGAATTAATTGTGCATTTACATAATTGAATGAATATACGTATGCATGTGTATATTTATGAATCTAATAATGAAATAAGGTAGTAGAATTAATTAAAGCAAGTCTAACTGAATTATATTTTAAGTCCAAATAAATTATTAAACTAGGTGTAATAAAATTAACTTCGTAGTCCATGAATATAGTTAATTTGTTACTCCATGTAATTATGTAATGGATAGTCCAAATAAAATTAACTTCGTAGTCCAAATATATGTATTAACTGGGAGCCTAATTAGGTTAATTAAATAAGCCCAAACGAAGTAAAGGAATGAGCCCAATAGAATAAACCAAATTGACCTAAAGTGGAGTCCAACTTAAAGTCAAAATTGCTCTCTCTCTCTCTCTCTCTATATATATATATATATATATATATATATATATATATATATATGTAGACACCCAAATTTTGCACTTGTGTACTAACCCTGATAGGAGGGCAAGATAGTCACTTGACCCGACATGCGAAAAGGAAGGTGGACCCCAACACGAAGTCACCCCAACAACTTACGGCCAAAGCCGCCACAACGAACAACGAGGATCAGGTTACTTGCGGCAAAACGGACAGTTGATCCAGAAGAACCTGATTTGATCATAACTAATGGCCACTACGCTTACGATGTTCGGGAGCAATTTATACATGAGGTAACAGTCTTCCGAAATAATACCGCAGAAATTGGCGAATTAAGACCGCACGACACGGAAATCGAGAAAAGCAAGCCGGACAGCCGCGGATGCACCTGCGGCCACCGACAAACGGGACAGTGCGCGGCTCGAGGACGGCACACGACAGCCGAGGATTCGGCGCGGACGGCTGGCGAGCCCAGCCGCAGATGCACCTGCGGCCAGCCGCAGTTGCACCTGCGGCTGCCTGCGGAAGGCTATAGATTGCCATTTCCACCCGAGAGTTCAAGGGAGAGAAAAAAAAGAAAATAGATTTAGAGAGAGAGAGAGCGCGAGGAAGAGAGAGAGAGGCTCGGGTTTTGCTTAAATCAAGTGAAACTTCATGTTCTTTTGCTAGATAGTCGAATACTCTTGTGGTAAAGCTTGATTCGTGAAATATAAAGCTTCGTTTGGTCTATTACAAGGTGAAAAAGGGTGTTTCTTTTGATTTTTCTTGTTTATATTAATGTGATAATTTTGTGTTTTGGGGTTTGTTTTAGCATAGAATGTTGTTGTATTAATGATGATCCATGGATTAGGGATCGTTAGCGAGGGTTCCTCTGGAACATAATCTCCTCCTAACGCCCCGAGGACATCCGTATGGTGATATATCGTTCGTTGTAGTAATGAGTAGTTTGTAGTGATTGAGTTGTGATATTTGAACTATGTAGTATAATAACAATGTTTAATATTGTTAGATTTGTATTAGTGTTGGTGGTGCAACGATTTGGGTGAATGTGAGCCTAGGGAGGAGATCCTCGTGGTCAAATCCCGAAGATGGACATTTTTGGATATATGTAATCATTAGATAGGATTTATGATTGTGTAAATGTAATATTGGGCCTTAAAGCGATACCAAGTCGTGTTCGGGTTAAGGCCCCGTAATAATAATAAAATATGTGATTGTGGGTGTTTGGGGTTGCCTGGATGGCTTACATGCCCATGGATAGCCCCGACACGTTTTGAATGTGTATTTTGAGTTACAACGCAAAAAATGATTTTCCAAAAATAAAGCAAATAACAAAGATCTTCTAAAAAGAATCAAATTAGGATATTAGACACACGAGGTTTAAAATCAAGGGTTTCTGACAAACTTTAATCCATGGTTGATGAAAAGGCTTTAGTTGGTTTTAAAATGTCACAAAAAATGATTTCGTAAAATAAATAAACGTTTTCATTAAACTTTGTGCATAGGGTTAAAGAGTTCTAGAAGTTGCCTTCATTTTATTTCTATTAACTGTTAGAAGGCAGTGTATAGTCTCGATTCCTATTTGACAAAAGTTTAAAACTATTATTTTCTAAAATGACATCTAATAAAACCCTCATCGTTTTCAAAATTAAAATCAATCTTTCTTATAAAAAGCAAAGCCTCGTCATTTGGGTCAACAGACGTCTAAAACGCTTTCCCGACAAAACACATTTTGACATATAAAATCCAAGCAACTTTATGCAAAAGGACACCACAAATCTCCATTTAGGCACACACGCACGCGTGCACGCACACATTTTAAGATTTAAAAGGATAGGAAATCATCAAGATTGCGGTAACCGTGTTTCACGGAAGTCGGGGGGTGCCTAACACCTTCCCCTCGCTTAAGCAAGCCCCCGAACTCTATGAATCTCGGTTTGCGGACCAATTAACTCGGAGTCACATATGAGCCAGCGATTACGAATACAAAATTCGGATGAGTTGGTACATCCATTTCAAATATACCAACTGGCGACTCTGGTCAATTGGCTCATAAAGAAATCGATCTTTTAAACCCCGTCGGCATTAAGCCGACCCTTTTCAAAATCACATTTGATTCAAAAGGCTAAAATTGGAAAGAGACTTTTAATTATTAAAAAACGAAACGACGAAAATCCCGGCGTCGACAATATATATATATATGATAAAAATAAATCAAAAATCATGCATATAGTGAGAGAGGGAACTGACCATTTAAAGGGGGGGGACCCACTTGTGGTGAAGTGTTGCTCAAGGTTGCTTACAATACACACTTTGCTTTAGTTGCTTAACAACCCTAATCAATCAACTAGTCAATCCAAGTGTCCATCAATCCAATAATAAACCTAGATTTGCTTAATTTGACCAATGTTGGTTATTTAGTAAATGTTAATGAGGATTAAGGGAGTACTATAAATAGAATGCTTCACCAATGTGATATGTTGTTAGTCATTTTGCTAGAAATACCAAGAGAGAAAAAGAGAGATAACTTTCTAGAGAAAACTCATGTGAGCTTGAAAGAATTCACCAAGGAGATTGCTAAAAATTATTCAAGATGGAGTCTTTAGCAAAGTTAATCTCAAAAAGAAGAAGAGCATCCAATTCTAGGATGTTGAAAAGTGTTTTATACCTTCATCATTTCATTTCTATGGTCAATATATATTTTAAATGGTCAAAATTTATTTTTAACGATTCAAAAATCTATTTTGATGCTCTATAATGTTAGAACTATGATAAAAAGGTAGATTCATGGTTTTGTATGTTTAATATGTGTACTTATATATTTGGTATATAAATATGTAGAAGAAATGTGCATATAGAACTTTATCGATAAACCCTAACTAGTTATTTCCAAAAGATGAGGAAGTTGTGAAGTTTATCACAAAACATGTCGTTTTGAAACCCTAGATTGATCGATCTTGAATTTTATGTCAAAAATATTTTCGAAAACGAGATCGATCCATGAAATATTGGAAAAAAGAAGTTAGGAAGATAATAAAACTGATTTGGTGTATTTTGGACGTGTATGTTTCATTTTATAAAAGATTGAACCAAAGAAATCAAAGTTGAAAAAATTAGCATTTGAAAAACAGAACTACTGCTGCGACGGTGCGGCGCTGTAGCGGTAGGTCTCACCGCCGCAGTGATGGTCCTCACTGCTGCAACGGTGGTCTAGAATGTTTGAAAATTTATTTTATTAACCGGGTCGGGTTGAGCTATAGAAAATGGGTCGAGTCAGATCTTTTGAAAATAAAATGGGTCAGAAAATGTGATTTTATATAACATTAATATTTAATATTAAATTTTTTTATTATTAAATGAATAATAATATTGAAAAATAAACAAAATATTATTAAATGAATAATAACATTAGAAAAGAATATAAAATATTATTAAATGAACAATAATATCAAGAAATCAATAAAATATTATTAAATGAATAATAATATTAGAAGATGAATAAAATATTATTAAATGATTAATAATATTAAGAAATGAATAAAATATTATTAAATGGATAATAATACTAGAAAATGAATAAAGTATTATTAAATGAATAATAATATTAGAAAATAAATAAAATATTATTAAATGATTAATAATATAAAGAAATCAATAAAATATTATTAAATGAATAATAATATTAGAAAATAAATAAAATATTATTAAATAATTAATAATATTAAAAAATCCATAAAATATTATTAAATAAATAATAATATTAAAAATAAATAGAGTATTATTAAATGAATAATAATATTAAAAAAATAAATAAAATATTATTAAATAATTAATAATATTATAAAGTTAATAAAATATTATTAAATGGTTAATAATATTAGATAAAAATTTAAACTATATTAAATGATTAATATAGGTTTTATGTGAGTAAATATTATCAAATGATGATAATATTTTTAAAGTGTTTAATATACCCTTAATTATTTAATTATGTGATTAAATGTTAGTAAATTAAGATGTACAAAAGTTATTATATGAACCTAGATATGATACTAATTGAAAGATCAATTTGATTATTTTTTAGGTCTGTTCAAATGATATTAAATTGTATTGGTTAGTTGTAATCAACAATCGAGGCAAATTTTCTTTACCTAAACTTGCATTTATGTTACAAGAACTTTAAGTGGTTTAATTATTTAAAATTAATCGACATCCATATTGTTTATGTATTCGCACATAGTGCCTTTGAAGCTTTATAGTTTATTTGATTCAAGAACTGTTTAAGAATGTCTAAGCTAATTGTTTCGGCTAGACACTGCATGTATAAATTTATTTAATTTGAATATTTTTAAAAGTTTATTCAAATCATTGGTTGGTGCAGATTCTTATAGTAAGACTGAGAACGAACAACCCTAAATAAGGGGATTATATTGGAAAAATTGATCTTTGCGCAAGATGTTTGAATGTTATGTATATACATAGGGTACAAGAGGCTGATCCGCTCGATTATTGCATGTTAGATAGATCTTTGCGTTAGATTATTGCATGTTAGATAGATTATTTGTTTAATATGTAATTACAGTTTGTAAATCTTTTGTTATCCCTTAAGATATGTACTGTTTATGTTAAGGTTAGAAGACCTTGGGATTGTAGTCCTTTTTATAAGGAACATTTATGTATTATTCCGCTAAGTTTAATGAAGATTATGTATTTAGTTGTTATTATGTATTGGATTATGAGCACTAAACAGGAGGTTATGGAACCCGGATTTGGAGGTGTCACAGGTTGATATTAGAGTTGTAGGCTATAGAATTTTAGGTTGCGAAACTTTAAGATATAACCTTAGAAGAGTCAACTCATTTATAGTTATGGGAGATGAATTGTGGAAATTCATCGAGTCGAGTGGTAACACAATTAAATATACTTTCATTACATCAATGAATATATTTTATTGCGATACTAATGCCATTTTGTTTATGTGATTATAGGATGTCTGAGATCGGATAGTCTAGTCACACAGTTGAGGAGGATTTCATTAATATCCATATGGATACCGCACAACCGCTGGAGGCTGAGTCGAGGGAGGATCCTGAGTCTGATCCAGAGATAGAGGATAGAGAGGAGCCAGTCAGAGCTCGAGTGATGAGACTTTACAACAAGGATGAGGCCGAGTCTGAGGAGGATGAGTCAACTGAGTATGCTGATGGCATGGGCACTACTACAAGTAACATCATTGAGGAGCTGATTACTAGGAATGATGAGCTGGATGATAGAGTCTAGCATTTAGAGGAGGAAAATCTAACCCACCAGCGTATGGAGGATCAGTACAAGGCAGTAGCTTACCAATTCTCTGGTGAGAATACTGAGTTGAAGGACTAGATAACAGATCTGGAGGAGCGAGTGCAGGAGTAGCGGGTGCAATAGTATGAGGACTACGTTGAGCAGATTGGGTTGTTGTCCCATCAGTTAATTGATCAGGATGCCGAGTTGTAGGCTAAGTTAGCAGAATCAAAGGCTGAGCTAAAAGTTCAGGAGGTACAGGTAGAGAAAGAGACCATTAAGGCCCACTAGCAGGAGGCAATAGAGGAGAGGATCGAGATGGAGATACAAAGAGATGTTGTACATGAGAAGATGCTTGAGCTAGAGGATGAGGTCCGATAGAAGAGGGTGAAGATCGATAGAACTAGTTATGTCGATCGCAATTCATTCGGCAGATTTCAGAGCAGGGTGCATTATTACCCTACTGAGGAGGGCCAGTCCATGCATACTATTAGTAAGATCTTGGTGATGGCCATAGAGGAGTATGATGATGCGGTTCGTCGAGGGATGCGCAGACATTAGTTGTAGTGATTTTATGCCATTGTATATATATATATATATATATATATATATATATATATATATATATATATATATATAGATGCAGTGAAACTCAACTTTTGTTTTGACAGAGGGTTAATATGTTATCAATCCCAACTCTAGAAAGTATTTGGCACATGTTTATGTTAGATCCCATCTTTTGTAGCCTTTCAGTGATAGAGGCATTTATAGTAGTATGCTTGTTATGTAAAGTGCTATGCACTATTGTTTTAGCATATAAATATAAATGCAATTATATTTATGATTATATGTGTTGATGTGAGGACTTGTATCTTAGTTTTAATTGCTTAAGCGATAAAATTAAAATAAAAGTAAAAGACAAGAACAATAACTTAATTTTCTTTTAAACAGAAAATGCCGCCATGTAGAAGAAATCAACCACCACCACCACCATCACCGGAAGAGTCGGTTAATGCAGAAGGGGTACCGCTAAACCCAGTTCAAGAGTTTATGGAAATGCTAATGGGAGCATTCCATGGACGTAACACTAATGCCACGAGAGCACCAAACCCTATCACTCTACTGGCTAACTTCAAAGACTTTAAACTAATAGGACCACTTGAGTTTCGAGGAACGACAGATCCGATAGAAGAAATGGAAAAGGCCTTTGAGGTTACACGTGTAGCAGATGAGTAAATGACAACATTTGCCACTTTTATGATGAAGGGATAAGCGAACTACTGATGGAAAGCTAATAAAAACAAAGCGGGAGAGAAAACTATCGTTTGGGCGTGATTTAAGGAACTGTTCTTCCAGAACTACTTTTGGGCGCGATTTAAGGAATTTAAATTCTTAGAGCTGAAGCAAGAGAATATGACAGTAGCCGATTATGCAACCAAGTTCAACGAATTGGCACGATTTGCTCCACATCAGGTAGGCACCGAGGCAAGAAGGGCAAGGAGGTTCGATTAGGGACTGAAACCCTGGATTTTCAGTAGAGTCGTTGTTCTTCAAATTAGCAACTTTTTAACCTTGTTAAAGAAAGATATCATAGCAGAGGGTGGAAGTAAAGCCCTAACTAAGTATAACCAGGAACGTAATAAGACGAGGGGCGGACGAGGAAGTAAATAATGAAGCAGCAGGGACAGCAACTCGAACAAAAGCAAGTGGAACAACAACAGTTCGGGGACACCCCAGGAAAGCGAACAAAAAAAGAGGAATAAATGCAGCAAGTGAGGGAAGAATCATTTAAGGGAATACATGAAGGGCAAGAACGTCTGCTATAATTGTGGGCTAAAAGGACATATATAATGATATGAAAATTATAAATATTGTACATATTATAATTAATTAATGAAATCAAAATTTTGAAGTGTGACAAGTGTTTTGGGACAAGCAAGTTATGTATTATTTGATTGTAAAATAAAATTCAAGCCTAGTGAAATAAATTTGGATAAAAAATAACTTGAATTGGATAAAAAAATAAGCAAGTTATGATTTATTGGAAATTAAATTGTCTAGGAATTTTGGATATTGACCAAAATGCCCTTGACAACTTAAGAAATGACCATGGTGTCCTAGATTGGTGTAATTTCTATTACATCCTTACTTGGTCATGTGAAAAGTCTTGCATAACCCTAACCAAGCATGGTTTAGCCTAACTAGACATGGTTAAGTGTTGGATTATTAGATATAATATATGTATGTATATATTTTGTAAGCATCAAATAGACTAAGTTCATCTTATTTCATTTCAAAAGTTGCTAAGTGAGAGTGAAGAGAGAAAGAGCAAGAAAGCTAGGGTTTGTCCAAAAACCTTGAAAGATTTTATAGAAAATGTTCAAGAGAAGCATATCAAGTCATCAAAGTGGAGCATACAACCCTTAGAAGCTTTGTAGCTAGGAGAAAAAGAGCACAAAGAAGGTATAACAATGTTGTAGCCATAAAACTTACCGTTTATGAGTTTAAATGCAAGAATAGGTGTAGCCATGCATGTATCTATGGATATAGGTGTTGATTATGTGATTTATGTGCAACAAGAGTAGTTCATGATGAAACCCTAAGCTCAAGTATGGTATTACAAAGGTGGTCAACTATGCATGCTTGTATTCAAGGCTAGGAAGTTTGCTTTGTGAAAGATCATGTGTTATTTGTTGAAAGTTTTGGTGAAAACCTAGTTGGAAGTGTTGAACATGTTTGACACATGTAAAATTTCTTGCCAAATAGCATACTATATGCCTTAATGGTTGAAAAGCACAACTTACGTAAGAAAAATAGAATATTAGGCTATGATTTGCATATAAACCAAATAATAATCTGTAAAGTACTTTAGAAGATGCATGTAAAAGTTATACCAGCATCCAAAGTTGCTAAATATGTATATGTTAATATATATGTGTATTGAGATCAAGAAATCAAATGGTGTTTAAGAGTAAAGTTTTATAAGTTGGCAAAAATCCAGTCAAAAGGTGATTTTTGGCCATTTTGTATAATTAAAGGTTAAATAAAGCTAAATAGTTAAGTTTTATATAAATACACATGTTAGTATCGATTTGGAAGTCATTTGATGCTTATGGTGATAAAAGAGGATTTTAAACATTTAAAAACATTCATCGGCACCTAAAATTGAATTTATGAAAAAATAGGGTCGTTTAAAGATTTTTAATATTTTTGACGGCCCATGCAAGTCATATATATGTTATATGTGCTAAAATATATTTTAGAATCAAGATTTGTAAAAAGGGATTAAAAATAACATGAAATTTGGAAAGAATTTTTTTTCAAATTCTTCAGCACTGCGCCAAGGCGAGATGTTTTGAACTAAACACTGCGTCGGGGTGCAGTGCAACTGCACAGAGTTTGCTGACAGCGAGACTAGAGCGCGCCGGGGCGAGGTGTGGCCGAGAGCTTTTCGCGGCCAGCGAGGTTCATAAAGTAAAACATTGCGCCAGGGCGCAATGTTCTGATTTTTGAAAAATAAATTATTTTAATCCAAAATAAAATATTTTAATATTAAATGATAGAGATATGTGTTATGAGACATAAATTGATAAAAATGATCAATATGGTAGGCATTGAGGTATAAATGAACAATGTGTTATATGGTAAGGGTTATGTAAAGGTAAATGATAGCTTGTATAGTAAGGTAAAGTATGCAAATGTATATAACTAATGCATGGACCAATGTTATGGTTATGTAAGATATAAACGGGATAAAATTTTAATAGTAGATGTAAACGAGGTTGAAGGCAAGTATTCTTTTCGAACTCTCTTTTGTAGTTCCTTGAACAGTAAATTATGTTATGCATTCTTATGATCGTTTTGAAGTTCGTTCATCATTGAACTGTTTTTGAGAAAGGTCGATGTCAATCTTGATTCGGCTAGACATATGTAATAATTCATGTTGAATTCAGATATTTATTGTTATGTACTCCAATCCATATTGTTGTGGGGCGGAGTCTATAAAATGCTGTAACAGAACAACCCTGATAAAAGGGGAATAAAAGTAAAGAAATGAATATATATTTATAGCGTGGTTGCGTCGCTAAATGATGTTATGCATAATGTAAAGGTACGATAGGTTGATCACCTAGAGTACACATCTGAAAGGAAATGCAGTCTTATGACTGACCTGGACAGTATTAGTCTTTATGATTGTTATTGTTCTTAACGAGTTCTTGGTCTTGTGACTATACAACTAGCAAGTTTCATGTTTCAAGCTAATCATGCAAAGATTTATGTTATATTTTCATGTTCATTCACAAAACTGTTAATGATTCAGCTTCATTGTGAATGATTCTCTTTCATTATTTCAGAAATATCATGTCATTATTTATTTATGTACTTGCTGAGCTATTTTATGTTCACCCTTGCTTTAACGTGATATTTCAGCTAAACGTGAACAGGCCAAAGGATCAGGAGTAGATAAAGGAAAAGGAAAGGCTAACAAGCAGTACATGTATAGTTTGAGAACTATTGTAAATGTAATAATTTTTGTGTTATGTCAGGCTTGTGTGTGTTTTGTAATGTTTGAAGGTCTATAAACCTGGGAATAGTTATGTATTAATGTAAATTAAGTTTTATTATTCAGAAATAAATGGTTGGGATTGAACGGTAGAGTAGTATCGTGAGGACTGAATCTGTGGTTCAAGGGACCCGGATTTGGGGGCGTCACAGCATATCACTCCTAATTATCCTAAACCAAAAAAGGGAAGATGTTTCTCGTGTGGAGCTGCGGACCATCAAATCAAGGATTGTCCCGAGAGGAAGAATGACGGAGGAAGTGGAAATAAGGGCAATAACAACAGACTCACAGTTGGAGGGCCGGTGCAACAAAACAAGCCGACAGCACAGACTTTTAACATGATAGTGCAAGACGCCGTGGAATCTAAAGACGTGGTGTTAAGTATTATTCCGATCAATAATATAAATGCTTACATATTATTTGATACGGGTGCTACCTGTTCATTTGTGACTGATGATTCCGCACAAACTAGAAAATCCAATGAATATAGAAGTTGCAAATAAAGAAGTCATTCCTGTAAAGTATATACATAGAAACTGTTGTGTAGAAATTAGGGGTCAAAAAGTTGGTTGTGAACTTGATTCCAATACGTTTGGGAGAGTTCGATGTTATACTCGGAATGGATTGTTTATTTAACCACAGAGCGGTAATTGATTTTCAGAAAAAGTGTATACACCTTAAGATACCAAATAAGTTTAAGGTCGTATTTTATGGCAGCAAGTCGTCAAGACAACTTATTGTTTGACGATAATGCAGGCTAAGAAAATGTTGAAGAAATGATGTGTAGGATATCTGGCACATGTAGTGGATACACGAATAATAAATCTTGAGATGGAACAAATACTAGTAGTTAAGAAATTCATGAATATTTTCCCAGATGAATTGCCAGGTTTTTCACCAGATAGGGAGATAAAATTCGTGATTGATTTAGTACCGGGGACAGTACCGGTATCAAAAGCACCATATAGGATGACTCCAGTAGAAATGAGGGAGTTGATGGTTCAGTTACAAGAGTTGTTGGATAGGAAGTATATCCAGCCTAGTGTTTCTTCATGGGAAACACCTGTGTTGTTTGTAAAGAAGTAGGATGGATCGATGAGACTTTGTATGGACTATAGAGAGTTAAACAAAGTAACGATTAAGAATAAGTACCCGTTACGAAGAATTGACGATCTATTTGATCAATTAAAATGGAAGAAGTACTTTTCAAAGATTAACTTAAGGACTGGTTACCATCAGTTAAAAGTAAGAAAGGAGAATGTACCTAAGACAACATTTAGAACTCATTACGACCATTATGAGTTTCTGGTAATGTCATTTGGACTGTCAAATGTGCTAGCAGCATTTATGAACATGATGAACAAAATATTCTAGCAATACTTGGATAAATTTGTAGTTGTGTTCATTGACGATATTTTGGTTTATTCCAAAGGAACAGGAGCACGCCGAACATTTAAGATTGGTGTTGGAGATATTAAGAAATGAGCAATTGTATCCAAATTTTTAAAATGTGAATTCTAGTTAGAAAGAGTTCAATTTCTAGGTCTTATTATTGACAATTAAGGAGTTTCAATGGATCCTGAAAAAGTGGAAGCGGTGATTAATTGGGAACAACCAAGGACGCCAATGGAGGTTAGGAGTTTCTTAGGATTTACGGGTTATTATCAGAGATTTATCAAGGACTTTTCGAATATAACAACGCCGTTAACAAATTTGATGAGGAAGTTAGTAAAATATGTATGGACGAAGAAGTAAGAAGAGAGTTTTCAGGAGATAAAGAAGAGACTTAGTGAAGCACATGTGTTGACTTTACCAGACAATACGGGAGGTTTTACAGTCTATAGTGATACGTTGCACAAGGGTTGGGCTGTGTGCTTATGCAAAATGGTAAGGTCATTGCGTATACATCAAGATAATTAAAGAATTATGAGAAGGGATACCATACCCATGACTTGGACTTGGCAGCGGTAGTGTTTGCCTCTAAAATTTAGAGGCATTACTTATATGGGGAAAAGTGCGAGATATTCACAAACCATAAAAGTCTAAAGTATATCTTCACACAAAAAGAGTTGAACATGAGGCATAGGAGATGGTTGGAATTGATCAAAGATTATGGTTGTGAAATTCTATATCATTCCGGTAAAGCCAATGTAGTAGCAAATGCATTAAGTAAAGAACAGAGAGAGCCATAGCCAAATTTAATAAAGAAGAACAATAAAAAGGGGAATGAGGGAAATAATAATAATAATAAATGAGGGAATAGGGGAGGAAATAACAATAAAAGAAAGTTCAATAGCAGAAACTCCCAGCAAGGAGGGGAGAATAAAAAGAAAACAATGGAATAGTGCAAAACATGCAGGAAACATCACTTAAGAGTGTGTCTAAAAGGGAAAAATGTTTGCTACAATTGCAAACAAGAGAGACATTTAGCAAATGCATGCCCTAACCCTAAGAAAGACTCTTTCTTTAATTGTGGAGCCACAGGGCATTAAGCTAAGATGTGCCCCAAGAGAGGAGGAAATGCCGGAGGGGACAAAATCAACAAATCTACCCTAACATCTAACCCGGGTCATCCAACAGCAAGGACATTCAACATGATCGTGGGAGATGTCGTAGCATCGCAGGATGTAGTGTCAGGTATCATTCCAATCAACACCATAAGTTCTTACTTGCTATTTGATTTAGGTGCTAATTGCTCTTTTATTTTCCATGAATTTGCTAAGAAACTAAACGTGCCTAGTAAATTATCATAAAATCCTTTAATGATAGAGATTGCTAGTAAAGAACTAATTTCTATTAATAACATAATAAAAGGTTGTTGCACAGTGATCAAGGGTCATGAGTTGAGAGTCAATCTTATTCCAATCCAATTAGGAGAATTTGATGTAATTCTAGGCATGGATTGGTTGACCAATCACCAAGCAATGATCGATTGTCAACAAAAGTGTGTTAAACTTCTTATAACGTCTAAGTCAAAAGTAGCCTTCAATGGAAGTCAGTCATCAAGAAAATCCTGATGCCTAACTGCAAATCCAACAAAGGGATTACTTCAGAAGGGATGTCAAGGTTATTTGGTATATATTATAGACACCCAACAGAGAGGGGATAGATATAGACCAAATACAGTGGTTAGAGAGTTTCAGGATATCTTTCCCGAGGATCTACTGATGAGTGTAGTTTATACTTACGAATCGAATGCTTTTGGGCTTAATGAATTGCTAGCTTTGAGTATTTTTAGATGCATTTTACTTATTTTTATGTTTTTAGTGCAGAAAATGGCTTTGGAGGGTCAAAACGGTAAAATTAGAACTTAATGGCAATTTTATAATTTCTGAACATGGACCGTGGCCGGGGCCAGATTTCTAGTGCAATTCTGTAGCCAAGGCCGTGGTCAACAAACTTAGATTTGATGATTCACGCGCTTCATAAAAGTTGAGCCCAAGAAAAATTATAATGTCGCTGCGAGTTAGGAGATTTTAGGAGAGTTAGGAGATATATAAATAGATGAGATTATTATGATTGTAACTGAATTTTTGGAGAGATATTTTCACGAGTGCAAGGATTGAAGGTTAATATGTGATTTTGACTATGTCAGGCTAAGTTCTTTATTTTCAGTTCTAAAGGGATGTTAAACCTTATTAGCAAATTATGGTTTGATTAAGTTTATATTATCTTATCCTTCTTATATGAGATTTATTTTTGATGATCTATTTTAATTGATGAATGATATTTAATTTGATTGATTTAATGGCCAATTAAATTGATTGAGTTTTTATTATCTGCTAGATTAAGATATAGTATTAAGCAAACGATATTGTATCTGATCATAAGTAGCGATTAATAATATTTGATCGTGGTCAAGCTTTTGAATATTTTTATGGTTATCAAGAAGGCAAGTTAAATAATCTGCGATTGTGTGATTGTTGCTTGAAATAATCTAATTCTCTAATTATTAGTTCTACTATTATATTAAATCTAGACTGATAGTTCTAGGTTGTATGATAGTACGGATTTATTGGATGTGATTGCTACAATAGATTAAAACCCAAGGAGAATTTCGGGTAATTGAACAATTGTAGTTACCTAGGGTTATTAGTCTCATTATAGGAAAGGAAAAGATTAATATTAAACTTGATTGTTCTGTTAAGGGTGACAAGGTGATACTAAACTGAAGAACTAAAGTTTCTTTTTATTGATTTCTCTCATTAATATCTAATTTTGATTATTTGCAATTTAGTTAGTTAAAGTTATAACTCAAAACCCCCTTTATCTATTTATTGTTATTTAGAAATAGAAAATACTGAAATTTATTGAAGCAATATCACTCTCTGTGGGATCGACTCTTACTTACTATTATACTTTGTGATTGAAAATAAGAATTAATTTTGGAGTGTTAACGACAGCTTCCATCTACCCGGTCTTCCACCTGATAGGGAGATTGAGTTCATCATTAATTTAGCTCCTAGAACCGCACCTATTTCTAAGGCTCTATATAGAATGGCGCCTATGGAATTGAAGGAGTTAATGGTACAGTTGTTAGAGTTCATGCCCTAAAGGCCAATTATTTGATGTAATTGCTTAACAATTTGATATTATATTTGATTGAATAAATGAATTATTTTATTATGATTTTATTTACTTCGTTATATAAATATTAGCATAATAAAAGTCCTTAGAATAGTGATACAACTTATATAGCTTCAAGTATGTGACTTGAATATAAGATTATATAATTACAATTAGTATCATTGTTCTTAAATGTCCCTAGTCGAGTATCATTGTTAATGGGATAACAATGATACATTGAGACTAGTATTTGGATTGATTAATGGTCAAATCTCATTGGTCATGAATATATGAGATATTGAGTCAATGCATATGTACATGTTAGAGAACAATGTACTGGACATACCCACCATGAGAATTCTACGTGGAGCATTATGCAAAGTGTCATAAAAAATTCTTATAGTGACAATGATGTAATGATCATTAGACTTGAAATCACTATATTATTACACGAGAATTTATGTACTTTGATATCATCAAAAGTCACCTTTAATAGGGTGGACAATAAAGGTGATTATTGGGTACATTATGAATCGTGTGATGAATATGAGTGATTTAGATGGAATTTAACTCTCCTATATATTAGGGGTGATATCCATAGGCCTCTTGATTGAGTAAGACTATGAAATGCATGGCCATGCTCAAATAATGATTTGTTTCATATAGTCTACTCATTGATCAAGAAAACTAAGATTAAATTATGAAGAGTATAACATATTCCATGTCTCGAGTTTAATCTAGGATGTCAAGGTTAAAAGGATTAAATTACATTGAAACATTAATCACGAAAAGGTTGCATCGAATCACCGATCTTATTATTATTTTGGTAACAGTGATGCATTACTAGATGTCGCTCACAGTTTTTAAATTTAAATTATTAGGATTTAAATATGTCAATATGATTGATAGTATTTAAATTACAAATTTAAATTAATAGGATAATTTGTATATATGTATATTAATTAAGTAAGACTTAATTAAAATATAATATGTATAAATTCGGATTTTATTCTTCTAATTAGGTTTTGGTTAATTCTTTTAACTTCTATATATACACGATATATCGGCTATTTTAAGTACGTGAAAATCAAAACCTAAACCCTAGCCGCTTTCAGAAAGAGACTAGAGAGAAAAACTAAGTAAATCCAGATCCAGATCCAGATCTTGGTGGCTAGTACCGCGACTCTCTTTGCTGCAGATCGTGGGACGATTCGCGAGGCGTTTGTGTGGATAACGTAGAGACGCAGTTCCGTTGGATTGCTTTGAAGATTCGAAGCCATTCCAGAATTTTATCATCTCCATTCAAGCTCGGATAATCGTTAAAAATATATCTAAACCTCTGAATTAATATATTTTTGCATGGATCCTGTTTTAGGGTTTCGAAATTTTTTTGAAATTTCGCTGCGTTTATGTGTCGAAACCCTACAACAGTTACAAGAACTGTTGGATAAAAAGTTCATTTAATCAAGTTTTTCTCCATGGAGAGCACCAGTGTTGTTTGTAAAGAAAAAGGATGGAACTTTAAGATTATGTGTCGATTATCGTGAACTAAATACACTGACCATAAAGAATAAGTATCCATTACCTTGGATTGATAACTTGTTTGATCAACTAAAAGTAGCGGAGTATTTCTCTAAGATTGATCTACGGCCAGGTTACCATCAACTGAAGGTTATAAAGGAATAAGTGCCGAAGACAGTGTTTAGAACACGTTATGGACATTACAAGTTTCTAGTGATGTCATTTGGATTAACGAAAGCATCGGCAACATTCATGGACTTGATGAATAGGATTTTTAGGTCTTGTTTAGACAAGTGTGTTGTAGTGTTCATCAACGATATTCTCATATACTCGAAAACACTAGAAGAACATGTTGTACACGTGAGAAGTAACCTGAAATCTTATGAAAGGAACAACTCTATGCCAAAATTTCAAAATGGGAGTTCTAGTTAGAGAAACTTTTGTTCTTAGGTCATGTGATCAACAATAATGGAATTTCAGTGGATCCATCAAAGATAGAAGTAGTTATGCACTGGGAACAACCAAAGGCCATAACCGAAGTGAGAAGTTTCTTAGGTTTAGCAGGATACTATAGACGTTTCATTAAAGATTTTTCAAAGATAGCAACCCCGTTAACCAACTTAACCAGGAAGACCGTAAAGTATGCCTGGACAGACAAATGTGAAAAGAGCTTTCAATAGCTAAAGAAAAGGTTAAGTGATGAGTCAATATTATCTTTACTTGATAATAGTGGAGGTCTTATAGTTTAAAGTGATGCTTTAAATAAAGGATTAGGTTGTGTTTTAATACAACATGACAAAGTTATAGCTTATGCTTCACGACAGCTAAAAGATTATGAGTTAAGGTATCCTACTCATGATCTAGAATTAGCGATGGTAGTATTTTCTTTAAAGATATAAAGGCATTACTTGTATGGGGAGAAGTGTGAAATTTATATTGATCACAAGAGTTTAAAGTATATTTTTACATAACGAGAGTTGAATATGAGGTAAAGACGATGGTTGGAATTGATAAAGGATTATGATTGTGAGATTCTATATCATACTGAAAAAGTCAACGTTGTTGCAGATGCTTTGAGTGGAAAGAATCAAGAAAAAATAAATGTGTTAATAACTCAAGACGAATTGATCAAAGAGTTCGCTAGACTTAACATAGAGATAAGAGTTCATTCAATCTCGACAAGAAAATTGTTTGTAATAGAGGATCACTCAACCTTGTTGGGTAAAATTAAGGAAATCCAAAAGAAAGAAGGAGATTATAAAAAGTTGAAGAAGTCAACAAAGATTGTATACAGCAAATACAAGAGGGACAAGGACGGAATCATTAGATTTGAATCTATAATTTGGATACCTTTAGTTCAAGAACTCTCAAAGAAGAGATCATGTCAGGAGCACATAGTACTAAGTTTTTTCAGTACACCCAGGCAGTACCAAATTGTACAAAGACATAAGTCAATATTTCTGATGGCCAAACATGAAAAGAGAGGTGGCTGAATTCGTTAGTAGGTATTTGACATGTCTACAAGTTAAAACTGAGCATCAAAGATCAAGTGGGTTATTACAACCGTTAGAGATTTTAGAATGAAAATGAGAGCATATTACAATGGATTTTGTAGCAGGCCTACCAACCACACAAAAGGGTCATGATGCCACATGGGTAATAGTGGATAGAATAACTAAGTCAGCTCACTTTTTACCAATCAAAGTTAAGTTCACTTTGGATCGATTAACAAATTTATACATTAAGGAGGTTATCTCTAGATACGGCGTACCAGTTTAATTGTGTCTAATCGAGATCCAAGGTTCACATCAAACTTCTGAAAGAGTCTTCAAGAACATTTAGGTACACAATTGAGAATGAGTACTGTATCACCCACAAACTGATGATCAAAGGGAAAGGACTATCCAAACTTTGGAAGATATGTTGAGGGCTTGTATGATGAATTTTGAGGAAAGTTGGGAAGATCATTTACCTCTAGTAGCATTCGCTTATAACAATAGTTATCACACTAGTATAGGAATGCCACCATATGAAACTTTGTATAGAAGGAAGTGTAAAACACCGATATATTGGGACGAAGTGTTAGGGTTTCAACACAGTGAAAGCAGCGGAATTTAAAATCATTTTTTCTGAAACCCTAAAACAGGATCCATGCAAAACCATATCAATTAAGAGGTTTAGATTATTTTACCGATTATCCGAGATGGACAGAAGACGATGGAATTCTGGAATGGCTACGAATCTTCAACGCAATCCAGTGATTGCGTCTCTATGGTATCCACACGAACGCTCCACGAATCGTCACACAATCTACAGCAAAAGGGATCTGTGGTACTAGCCACCAAGATCAGAATTTCTGAACTATTTTTCTCTCTAGCCTCTTTCTGAAAGCGGCTAGGGTTTTTAGTTTTTTCCTTACGTGATTTAGACTACTGATATATCATATATATAGTAGTTAATAGGAATTAACCAAAACCTAATTTAATTAGAAAAATAAAATTCAAATTTATATATATTATATTTTAATTAAGTCTTACTTAATTAATAAACATATATACAAATTATCCTATTAATTTAAATTCGTAATTTTAAATACTATCAATCATATTGACATATTTAAAATACTTACAATTTAAATTAAATCCCTTTTAAATATGTTCTAAGTGTGTGACCCAATAGGTTATTATTATGTTCACAATAATTTTAAAATCATATTATAAATTATAAACAGCGAGCGGCATCTAGTAATGCATCACTGCTACTCAAATAATAATAAGATCGGTGATTCGATACAACCTTTTCGTGACCAATGTTTCAATGTAATTTAATCCTTTTAACCTTATATCCTAGATTAAACACGAGGCATGGAATGTGTCATACTCTTCATAATTTAATCTGAATTTTCTTGATCAATGAGTAGACTATATGAAACAAATCACTATTTGAGCATGGCCATGCATTTCATAGTCCTACTCAATCAAGAGGCCTATGGATATCACCCCTAATATATAGGAGGGTTAAATTCCATCTAGATCACTCATAATCCTCACACGATTCATGATGTACCCAATAATCACCTTTATTGTCCACCCTATTAAAGGTGACCTTTGATGATATCAAAGTACACAAATTCTCGTGTAATAATATAGTGACTTCAGGTCGGACGATCATTACATTATTGTCACTATGAGAATTTCTTATGACACTTTGCATAATGCTCCATGTAGAATTCTCATGGTGGGTCTGTCCAGTACATTGTTCTCTAACATATACCTATGAATTGACTCAAATATCTCATATATTTATGACCAATGAGATTTGGCCATAAGTCAATCCACATACTAGTCTCAATGCATCATTGTTGTCCCATTAACAATGATACCCGACTAGGGACATTTAAGAGCAATGATACTAATTGTAATTATATAATCTCATGTTCAAGTCACATACTTGAAGCTATATAATTCGTATCACTATTCTAAGGACTTTTATTATGCTAACATTTATATAACGCAGTAAATGAAATCATAATAAAATAATCCATTTATGCAATCAAATATAATATCAAAAAATGTTAAGCAATTACAACAAATAATTAGCCTCTAGGGCATCAACTCTAACACGAAGTCGGTGAACAAAAGATGTTTGGGCTAGAATTAGTTCAACAAACAGCAGAGGTAGTTCGAACAATTCAACTGAGGTTACGAGCTGTTCAAGAAAGACAAAAGAAATATGTTGATCTACATCGACAAAAAATAGACTTTGAAGTCGGTAGTCATGTTTTCCTAAAATTATCTTCCTGGAAAGGGAAGATTTGTTTTGGAAAGAAATGAAAACTGAGTCCAAGATTTATAGGACCATTCGAGATATTACAAAGAATAGGTAAGGTAGCTTATGAAGTAGCCTTACCTCCAGAGCTGTAACATATACATAATGTATTTCATGTTTTAGTAATGCGTTCTTATAAACTCGATTACAAACACGTCATTAGCTACAAACCCATCCCAATCGAGAAGGATCTAAGCTAGGAGGCAATTCCTGTTAAAATTATTGATAGGAAGGAACAACTCTTGCGAAACAAGGTCATACCTTCAGTTAAGGTCATATGGAGAAATCAATCCATGGAAGAAGCAACGTGAGAATTAGAAGATAAAATAAAGATAGAATATCCACATTTATTTTCTTAATTGTATAAGTTAATTTCGGGGACAAAATTCTTTTAAGGAGCGGTGAATATAATAATCCGAACTTCTGAGATTGTTGTAATCCAATTTTATATGAATAAATAAAGATTGACTTACATCTTATATGTGTTATAGAATCTTCATTGATGTTTATTTTTGTGTTTCGATTCGAGTATCAAACCTTAATACGTAAAAGGAGAATAAAAGTTTTTTTAAAAAAAACTAAAAAGAAGCTAAAACCTAAACCCTATGGTCTAAACATTAGAAAAATAACCTAGGCCCTCAAGTGAAATGTGTACATCAAATTGACATTCTGTTTCAAGATTCATCATTCCCACGCTTTGAAAATGCATTATAGCCGATAAAATTTTTTCTTAAAAAACACATCGGGAATAGGATGAAATAGGAAAAAGATGAAAAATAATTTTTTATTATTGTTCTATCGTTTAACTATTTTTTGAGAAATGGTAGTCAAAAACTTCATTCACTAAAAAACGTACAATATCTTTTGGACTTTTCACTTCATGGAATAGTATTTATACGAAACAAAACTCTGTAATATCTGATTTTAAATCAATGAAGTTCAATTCAACCGGAATACTTAGAAATTAACTAAGTTAGATGTAAGTGGGATAGAAAACCTAACTAGGACTAAACCTAGTTACAAACTAACTAAACTAGTTACTTAATTAACCTAACTAAATGATTTAACTAATCTAGTTAGAATGAAACTAGGTTAGATATCATCTGGTTGGAATTGAACTAAGTTAGGGTAACTAAGTTATCATCTAACCTAACTATGACCTAACTAAACCAAACCCTAACTAAATCTAAGTAAATATAGTTAGAATTAAGGCTAATCAAACTTACGATTAACCTAAGATATAAGTTAAACTAATTGGTGAATCATTAACCTAATTGACCAATCAAGTTCCTAGCTTTATTTTTAATTAATCTAAGCATGAATTAAGCTTAATTAAGGCCTCCTAACCTCATCAAAACCGTTCACCACTCAAGGAAGCAAAGACCAAATTGTTCACTTCTTACTTTAGCAAAATGTAGGCTTGATTTTGGCCTTTGAAATGGTAACTGATGATGTCACAAAAACATGATGATTATATGAAATTAATGGCATTTAAAGCCCTTAATGCTATGATCATTTTGATATTTTGATTGCACAATTACAAGTTCATACCTCGACAAAATGATAGTTCATACCCCGGTTAAATGCAAGTACCTCCTACCCTTGAAAATCTATAAATAGAGAGCTAGTTCTTCATTCGTTCTCACCATTTTTGAAAGCTTAAATTCAAGCATTAAAGTTATAATCAAAGATTAGTAAGTGAGTTCTTGAGAGAAAATTGCAAAGAAATAGTTAAAGCTTACAAATTCAAAAAGGTACAATCTCTAGTAGTTATAATGTTTAATTTTTTCTTTCGTCTTTAGTTTTAAAAAGCTCAAGAACGCGAGTCGTAGCTATGTACGATTGTCGTTCTCCGTGTTCTTTACATGTTCTTGAACCTTTCTTTATTTTATAGTAGTTATAATATCGAATTTTATTTCATAGTTTAAAGCTTAAGAACGTACATCGTAGTCATGTACGATTGTCGTTCTCCGTGTTCTTTGTGTGTTCTTGAGCAATAATTATAAATTATTATAATCAATTATACAAGCCGTTATAATGACCAAATTATTTCAAATTCAAATGTCATAATCACTTATGTAAGCAGTTATAATACTCAAATTGTTTCAAGTATGAAATCCAAAAGCTTAAGAAAATAAGTAATAGTTATGTACGATTTTTCATTCTCCTTGTTCTTCGTATCTTCTTAAGCAAAAATCATGAATCTTTCTATGAGAAGGTTTGTGATTTATTATTTTTATGTTATAAAGTGTTATTGAGTCTTATAACATGATATCTTAAGGAATTAAAGCAAGTGGTGCTATATTTCACATGATTAACCCTAACAATGTTGAGCAAAGCTTACATACTGTCTGTTTTTTCCATTTTCGAAAACTTAAAATCCAAATCTGCCTTAGGAATATCAAGTAAAGTTGTAGATAATGAAATTATAAGCAATTTAGATTCAATAATCACTTCAAAATATTTCTGTATGAAAAAAGTATGACAGTTAACGAAAAAGAGGTCAAGGCTGAAAATTTAAGGGACCCGTCGGGTTCAAAGGCTTAAAAAAATAATTTTGAGCTAGATGTTTAACCAAATGATTCCACTAATGAAAATAGTCTAGTTAAAATATCCTAAGACTTATTAAAAAATAAAAGTGGGTAAACAAACGTTCGGGTAAACGTAACCCTCTTTGTTGGCTTATAACTACTTCACCGGAAAACCCTAATTATGCTTTAAGGCAAGTTTTTTATCCTTAACTTTTGTTTACTTGTTTTTTTATGTGATTTATACATCTTATAAAAACAATGTGTTATAAATCTTTGATATAAGAGTTATTGTTTCTTGTTTTGGCATAACTTGAAAAATGAAGTGCTTATTCGTGATACATTTTGAACCATGCTTTATTTTATCAAACCAAGTTGTCTTAGGGTGATCCTGACATGTGAAGTAAACTGAGATGAATGAATATGTAGCATTGTTCATGATTAATCCAATGTAGTGTATATTATGCATAACATAGGATGTCATTAGGTTGATCCCCTTTCTATATCCACTGTAAATGGTTCTTAGTCAAAAGACAAAGAACAGTTCAAGGTTTAACCACCACTCAGTCTTGCTATGTTAAAACATTTGTAATATCAATTGTTGTGCCATGAATCCTTACAATCCATAGCGGTGTGAGTTTACTTATGTGTTATGTGTTTAAGACTTGCTGAGCATCTTAGCTCACCCTTGTAAATAAACCTAATTTACAGACAAACCCGAGAGCTCCGGGTTAAAGAAGAAATGAAAGAAGAAATGCGTAGACTAGTTTACAGCTTTCTTACTTGTTCTTAATTGTAATCATAATGACATTTTGTAATAAAAACAAGTTTCACACATGTAATCAAATATTATATTAATATTATTAAGTTTTATCACATTCTCTTGTTACATCTTTACTTTGATTAAATTTAGAATTGTTAAAACTTAACATAGTATTGATAATGATCTATTTATCTAGATGATGATCGATAAATAACTTGTGAGTACTGTAAGCATCTGAGACAAGACTAATTGATGTTAAATGGTCAAATTCATTGTTAGGTTCCTCAGACCCAGGTACAAACTTCTTATTACTATTCTGAATGTCAGATAAGTAAGATTATTGATATGAATAAATATCACTATAACCAAATGTGTTTTGAGTAAGAGTTTTAACTAGTTGGGTATGTTCTGTACAGTCAAATAGAATTTTGCATCGGACAAAGATACAAACATTTGTCACAAATAAAGATGTAAACATTTATCATGGGTGAAGACACAAATATTCACCGCGATATTATTTGTTCCCAAGAACCGTCCTAATGATTTAATATCATGAATCTTGGAATATGTAAAGTTATAGAATATCTAAATCCAAAGGTTAAAATGTTATGAATGAGTATTAAATCCCTTACATCGATTACAAGGACTTGGTATGAAATAATGAAAGATCTTTGGATATTAAGATGAGAACTTTGTTTATGAATAAAGAAAATCATCTATAAACCTAATAATTTAGCATTTGTAGTGAACATCAAGTCAGTTATAGTAAGTATAGAGATTTGGGGGTGTCACATTAAGCATCTTCCCATGTGGCATCCTCAAGAGCACTGTTAGCCCAATGCACCAAATATTCTACCTTAGCCCTATTCTTATATTTGACCATCTGGTGTTGTAATACATTAATCAGTACTAGTTTGGGCCTCCCATATGCATTTACTAGCAGTAAGGATGGGGAAACCATAACATGAGCTTCAAGTTTTTCTTTTATAAAGATACATGAAAGACATCATGTATTCATGCTTAAGCTGGTAATTTGAGCTTATAAGCAACTGATCTAATTTTGGCTAGAACATTATGAAAGTAGTATGCCCTCAAGTCAATCACATTTGATGTGATAAGCATATACTTTGTAATCTTGTTCATTTATTAATAAAAGTATCAAGGCATTTCTTTATTCATGATTAATTACTTGAATTAATCAAATGGATAAACTCATAGTTTTCGAGCAATGCTTTTAGAATCATGATGAGGATCATGCTAATGAGATCTAAATTCAAGATAACTCAAAACTAAAATTGTTCCTAATCGTTGGATCACTAAAAAGGGGATTAGTAGATCTGGATAGATTGGTACATACTATGCTTGCTCTTATGAAGAGGATGATTGATCTCATAATCATTTGTGTAGAGACACTAAAGCAAGTATGTAGGTGCTTATTAGAGAATAAGTTCACTAAACGTGACTCGCTCAAGGAACACCTAATGGAGTTTTACTTGTCTGTCAATAGGAGTTCCTTATGTGATAGTCGTACAAGTGATCCTTAGACTTGAGATCATCTTAGTATCTTGTGTGTACTAAGTTATACTTTGACATATTCCTTAAGACCTATTGGTATATCAAATGATATGATTGGGTATAATAAGGTACACATGGAGATAGATGAATGATCAAC
Source organism: Hedera helix (assembly GCA_947179155.2). Taxonomy (NCBI): domain Eukaryota; kingdom Viridiplantae; phylum Streptophyta; class Magnoliopsida; order Apiales; family Araliaceae; genus Hedera; species Hedera helix. The sequence goes on along the minus strand of OX359270.1, from coordinate 14,768,616 downwards.
AAAGGATCTACCACTTCCAGTAAAGGGAGAGAATGTCCTATGCGATTCAATAAGTGACAGCTCAGAAATCCCTGACCAGGGTTGCATGGAATTAGAAAGGAGTTTCTAATTTACATTAACTAGAGTTGTGTATTTGTGAATTGAAATGCATATAATCAAATAAATAAGACTTGACAGAAATTTCGTGTCTTATATTTGATTGGGACATTGTATAGTAGAAAGATTGAATTGTACGGTAACTATTTGCTGAAAGGTTCTTTTACGATTAAATGTTGAAATCTATATTATCTGGAAAGTCGACTAATCGCTAAGGGGGCTTACCCTTATTGTGGAATAATTATTTATTCTGAATTAAAGAGTTAATTCGTAATAAATGAATTAGAATTGTTCTAATTTATTTATTATACAACCGGTTTAATATGGAGAACCTAAAGGGTCACACCGCAAAAGAGTAATATTTATTTTAGAAGTGGATGGCATAATTGTAATAATAAATTAAGTATATTTAATTTATACTATGGTGATAGAATAAATTAAATAGCTTAATATTTATAATTTAGTATTTTAGAAATACTAATTATAAATTAATAAGAGGAGTCTTATTATTATTATTATTATTACTATTATTATTACTACTAGTATTATTATTTAGTTCCTAAATGGTTTAGAAATTAATTAATAAGTAGTAATATTATTATTAAATAATTAAGTTCCTAAATAGTTTAGGAATTATAATTATAATAATTAATTAAGTTACTAAATGGTTTAGTAATTAATTAATAAATAGTAATATTATTATTAAATAATTAAGTTCCTAAATATTTTAGGAATTATAATTATAATAATTAATTAAGTTACTAAATGGTTTAGTAATTAATTAATAAGAAGTACTCTCATTATTAAATAATTAAGTTCCTAAATGGTTTAGGAATTGTAATTAATTAATTTAGTTCCTAATTAAATTAGGAATTAGATTAAAACCCTAATCCTAAATAGTTTAGGAGGGTTGACTAGATCTATAAATAAAATATGACATACATATAATCAAATTATATAAGCGCAACGGAAGCAAGAAAATAAGATTTTAAAAATTTTGTACAAACCAATACATTATACGGTCCATAATATATAGGAGCAAGATTGAAATTGGAACTGTGAGCCAAAGTTGACTACTTGTAAGGCTGTAGCTTGAGATACACAAATTCAACCTACTTAAAAACTTCTTTAAGATCTTCTTTAATCAAAATATATTTTCGTCACCCGTATCAAGTTTTCTCTTAAAGTAGACAAAACATTTGTCCTTTCCTTAATAAATTCATCCACTTTTGGTAATCTCTATCTAGTGAAAATTTTGGTGAGGTGGGGCAAACCCAAATATGGCTTGAAATGGGTTGCACTTGATAGAAGTGTGATATGTGGTATTATACCACCACTATACAAGAGGTAACCAAGTTGCCACTTTTTAGGATGTTTACTGTATATGCACTTTAAATAACACTTCAAATATTTGTTAAGTTTCTCAGTCTGTCCATCAAACTGAGGATGATATGACTAGCTCATACAAAGATGTACTTCTAGATTCTTGAATAGATGTTACCAAAAGTTGCTTAAATTTTTTTTATGTCTGTCACTTACAATGGATTGAGGTAATCCATGTATCTTATAAATGAGTTCAATGAAAACCTTTACAATTGTGCTAACAGTGAATGTGTGATGTAGCCCTATGAAATAGCCAAACTTAAAGTACCAGTCAACTATAACCAATATCACATTATGACCTTTAAAAATTGGCAACCCATTTATAAAATCTAGAGAAATATTGGTCCAAGGTTTATGAGGAATTAGTGGAGGCTGCAATAATCCTGGAAAATGTACACTCCCAATCTTGTGCCTTTGATACACATTATATTCTTTGATCCAGCCTTTAATAGCCTCAAAGAGTTTAGGCCATATGAAATATCCACTTATCTTTTAATTGTGGCCTGAATACCTAAATGGCCACCTAAAGAGCTCTTGAAACACTTGAAAGATTTTCTTCCTTAAATCATTGCAAGTTTCCAAGTAATATGCCTTAGTGCCAAATAAATGAATTACAAGAATTTGTAGATATACTTAGTTGTTGAATAATTTTTTAAGTTTTATTATCTGAAATATAAGAATTTGAAATTTCTCGTAGCCAAAAAGGAACGGATACACTAATGGCCATAAAACTTGAGTCAACTGAATCACATCCCTATCTGGAAAGAGCATTTGCCACTATATTCTTTGTACCTTTCTTGTATGTTATTTCATAATCATATCACATCATTCTACTTAACCAATTTTACTGTAATAATGTGGACAACCTTTATTTCATAAAAAAAATTTAAGCTATGATGAACAGTTTTAATCACAAAATGTGATCCTAATAAGTATGCTCTTCATTTATAAATAGCTTGTAAAATGACCAATAACTCATTTTCATACACAGATAACCCCAAATACTTAAGAGCTAGAGCCTTGCTAAGAAAGGCTAATGAGCTGCCTCCTTATATCAACATAACTCGAATGCCCTTGGAACTAGCATAAGTTTCCGCTATGAATGGTTGTGAAAAATCTGGTCGCGCAAGCATAAGAATATATGCCATGGTCTGTTTGAGATTTTGGAAGGCTTGTGCAACTTATGGTCCCCAACTAAACTGATCCTTTTGTAATAGTTTGGTTAATGGTTAGAAATTTCCTCAAAGTGCCTTACAAACCTTCTATAGTAACTAGTGAGATCAAGAAAATCTATTAATGCCTTAATTACTGTGGCCAATTCAGCATTACAGATATTTTAGTAGGATCAACTAAGACTCATTGTTCACTAATAATATGGCCCCATGTATTCTACCTTGGGTTGTGAAGATGGACATTTGGATCTTTTGGCAAATAATGTGTTAGCCCTTAACAATTCCAAAGTATAAGAAAGATGCTTAACATAAGAGTCTTTGGTGGGCCTATATACCATTATATCATCCAAAAACACCAAGATATAATTTCTTTTAAAGGAAGCAAATACCTTGCTCACTAAACTTTTAAAAGTAGTTGGGGCATTAGTGAGCCCAAAGGGCATCAATAAGGAATCATAGTGACTCATATATGTCCTAAATGCAGTTTTAGGCATATCTGTAGGAAACATTATGATCTTGTGATAACCAAATGTTCAATCTAGTTTATTGTGCACCTTGGCCCATTTTAGTTCATCTAATAGCTCTTCAATAATGGTGATAAAGAATTTATCTTTGATGGTAATATTGTTAAGCTCCTTGTAATTTACACAAAATCTCCAAGATTCATCTTTCTTCTTAACCAACAAGATTAGAGAGGCAAATGGACTTTGATCGGGCTAAATGATACTATGATCCAATATTTCTTTCACAATATTCTCAATTTCAGTCATATGTGTACTCGGGGATATCTATAAGGTCTAATTGTAAAATGATCAGACCCTGTCTTAAGTGGGATATGATGATCTAGGCCTCCGCGTGGGGGTAATGACTTAGGTTCTATAAATACATCCTCAAAATCTTATAAGACTTGATAAATACAATGGGGAAGATTAACCCCCTACAATGTAGAATTAACCTGCAATAAACATGCCATCAAAATAATTTGCTCCTTTCGATAAGCTTCTTACAAATCACAAGCCTTGATCATGGAAATAGAAGGTTAATAATCATCTCTAGTACCCTTTAAAGTTACCTTCTTACCTTATTGTGTTAAAGACAAGGTCAGTTGATCAAAATTAAAGATACAATCACCAAGTTTTTTAAGTCATTGTACACCAAACATAGCATCACACCCCCTTAGTCGAAACAATCTCATATATATTTTAAACTTGTAACCCTACACATACCACTCAAAATATTTACAAATTTTAGAACACTCCATTTTATATCCATCAACTATATTAACTTGCATAGGCCTGTCAATTATTTTTGGATATTGTAGCAATTTTATAGTTATGGTATTTAAGAAGTAGTGAGTTTTCCCAATGTCAATGAGAATCACAATCTATTTACCACCTACTACAACTTTAATTATCAAAGTTGTGTCTAATGTATTGCCATTTAAAGCATGTAAAGATATCTCAACTGATTCCTTATTATCAATAATATTAACTTCCAAATCATTTTCAGGATTATATAGTCAACTCCCTCTAATTCATCATCTGTAATAATCATGTAAATATATTTATGTTAACATATATGCCCAAGTTTATAGGTTTTGTCATAATTAAAGTAATGACCATTCTCTCTTCTTACCTGCATTTCATTATAGGTCAATCTTTTAACCTGTTATGGATTAGATTTTCTAGTTCGCACATTAGAATTCCCAATAAAACCAAGACTAGTATTAAGAGTAGAATATGAAGCACTTCCTTGAGTACCCCCAAAAGATAGCTTGAAGCCAAAGTTGATGGTGTACCATAGTACCCTAATTAGTTCTTAATTTCCCAGATAAACCCTAGGGTTTAGATTTTCTTTTAATGGCATCAATAGTGCGTTCTTGCACTCTTGCATCATCTATAGCCTCAAATAATTTTTGGGGTTTAAGTAACTTAACAAACCTCCCAATTTCCTCCTTTAAGCCTCCAATAAAACACTTAAGAAAAAAATCCTAAGTTAGGGCAAGGTTTTTAGTTTCCACTTAAGATCTTAAGAACTCAATTCTTTCTGGTAGTGTAATATTGTAGAGGTTTGTTGTAACCTATTGAAATTAGCCAAAGCATTATTAAATGAGGTTTCTCCAAACTTAATTTAAAATCCTGCATAAACTGAACCCAAGAAACTCTATAATTTGACTTAAATAGGCCAAGAAGGCAAGATCCAAGAATCTACTTCCCCCTCTAAATTGAGCGTTACACTCTTTAATTTTTATTCATCACCCATGTGATAAAGCTGGAAGTAATCACATTTCATGATCTAGTTTTTAATTTCTAGGCCATTAAACACAGGAAAGTCATATCTAGGTGTTCTTAGAAATAAATTCCCATTAAAATTGACATGACTGAATTAAGCCCTAGGAGAATCAAAAACAGTATCCACATGAATTTCAGAAGATGATGTAGGAGCCTTGAAATATAAGTAGACACACTTAGAAGGGGGTTGAATAAGTGTGTGTGCAAACGATGTCCAATTTTTGCAATTTAACAAAAAAGTTAGTAATGTGGTTATTAAATTATGAAAATAGTTAATTGAAACGAAGATATAGCCTGCTGGATATAATAACAGTTTACTATATTGAGATTTTAGTCTGCTAAATATAAAAACACTTTACTATTTTAAAGATTTATTTCACTGGTGACCAAAGTAGTAAGTTGGATATCAACCTGTTTTGAATCTGAAAATACTTTTATGTATTAGAAAACTTAGAACATGCAATAGGATAGAGATACTAAGCAATCACAAGAACACCAAAAAAAAATTACGTGGTTCGGTCCCTAATCTCTATTCTAGTGGTCTACTCCACGTCCAATACCAATTGGTATTAGAGACTCCTTTTATTTATTTTCTTTAACAAAACACATTTTTTTAAATTCAAATTTTCAACGTTGAGGATCTATCCCCCTAAGCACATATGCTCCTTTGTGCAAACCAATGCACCATTTGAGTACACTTACTCACCGAGCTACTATGCTTCCTTGAAATTTAATTGTAACACCACCTAACCCAAACTGGATTAGACACCAAATAAATAAACAATGAATATAAACGATTTACACAATAACTGTGATCAAATCAAGGGAAATAAATCAATTCAATGCTCAAAACCTATATGCAATGATCAAGTATGAAAGTAAAAGATATCACCAACTGAGATTCCAGGTCAAGTCAGTTATAAGCAAATTACGATTCTATTAACTCTGATTTTAACTCCAGAATTTAATTACCATGATTAATCATAAACAGATTCAGCCCCTTTAATTATGTAAAGTACCAATCAATTTATTCAATTGATTATGCGGTTTAGCTTATATGGAAAGATTGATTATAACCAATTATGTGGTTTATATACAAAAATGATAATATAAACAATCAATCAATTAGAATCTTTGTAAACTGATTTTTACTTAGAAGAAAACCATGATTTTCTTTAACAAATATGTTTTATGTCTTTAATTTCAAAACCGTGATTTAATATTTCTTTTTAGAAAAGGTTTTGAAAATTTAAGAAAAGTTTTCATGTATGCAATGCAATCTAAGAGCATTGATTGGATTAAAACTCAAGCTAAGATCTTACACTTGATCCTAGAGGACTCAAACTGATTTCTACCCAGCTCTTGAGATTCTGTCGATAGGATCTAACTTGGTTATATAGCCTGCTGTATGACAGTTCCTTGGCTAACTTGATTAAGTCTGGTTTGCAGCTTACTATATTGATACCGCTTTGTTTTGCATAATCCAATTCAGTTCACAACTTGCTTCTTTGATGCATGTAAACCAGGATGTTGTATAGGCCTGCTGCATGGTTAGGATAAATCCACATGAACTTAACAAATGTAGAGAGTCGTCATCAAAACCCAAGGATGGAGTGTGACCAAGTCAACAAGCCTTACATTTCACATTGCATTGAAACTCGGCCATCATTAATTCCATAGTGCTTCGCAATTGCTTGAACTTTTCCCCATGTCCTCAACTAATTTCTACAAAGTATGATGGTTGTTCACAAGTTCTGAAACACGAGATTTAGTATTCCTCATACCCTCCTCCAAATTTTCCCTATAACGAGTTCCAGCTGCCATAGAAACGAGTGGCAAAGGAGTAGTGGCTTTTGTAATATTCTAAATTTTTTTAAATTTTTAAATAATGTAATGTAAATTATAAATATAATTTAAGAAATGTAATTTAAAATTTTAATGAGAAATATAAGTAGGATTTCAATTAGAATTATAAATTAGTATGTAATTAATAATGTGAATAGAAATATAATTTATAAGGGAGATAATTTATGATTTTATAAATTTGTATACAGATTTTATACATGTATAGATGATAAGTTTCTGGAATGGTATAAACTATGTATAGGAGTATGTATATATATGTGTGTGTGTGTGTGTGTGTGTGTGTGTGTGTGTGTGTGTGTGTGTGTGTGTGTGTGTGTACTAACCCAAGAAAGTCAAATTACACTTAGAAGGATAAAATCAAGAAAGTCAAATTACTTCTAGAAGGATAGGGGGGGGGGGGGGGGGTTAAAATCCTACCATGTGAAGGATTGCCCAACTCTCCACAAAACCATCACTTGTCTCACTTGCACACTTTTGACTTGTCAAGATGTGTATGTGGAAATGTGGTAAACTTCTTCGCTAATAGTTCAAAAGTGAAGTTTTAATCACTTGATTAACCATTAAATCTAGGATTACTTTCAACTAGTTGAGATTTCACCTGATTAACTACTTGGGCAACAACTTTGAATTTCAAGAATGAGAGGTGCTTTTAACCAAAAAAAGGTCTTTTAAAGGGCCAAACTTATAAACTTTGAAAATTTACCTCTATAAATACTTGCTTATTACTTAGTTATTCCATTTTTGCCAACAAAAATTCAACCAAAGTAAAAAAGAAAAAAGAAAAAAAGAGATACGAGTAGATCAGCTACAAATAAGAGTGGAAGAGAGGGGTCAGTTATCGAGAATTCAAGAAAGAGAAGAGAAAAAGGAAGAAACAAGCAAAACTTGGAAGGTGTACCTCCAAACCCTACTTTAATCTTTAGGTATTCTTGTAAACTTTTAGTTTTTATGGAGCTTATAAAGTTAGAGCATAATTTAACTTAAAATTTAATGTGTTAGACTAGTATTATCATGGATCAAACAAGAGAACTCAAAAGATTAAAGGAAGTGAAAATAAAACATAAAATCATGCACATGAAAAATCCTAGAATCTGACCTATTTTTGTAGAATACGTAAGCAATAATATATAATGAGTTGGGATCTAAATTTTGAGGGTAAATACCTCTGTAAGTATTCTAAGTACTAAATAAATTTTAGATTTTAACTCTTTGTGGATTATTTATGGTGAATTTTTGACATGGACTAGTTAGTACTAAATCCCCTGACTATGGGGCTATTTTGGGTGTTAGAGATTTCTAAAAATTCTAAATTTTTTTATGGTAGATACCTCATATGGAGGAGAGGTTTGTTAGTACAAATGCGTGTTTTGATTTGATGATGATTTGATTTGATTGTTAATGTATATTTGTAACCAGTAGGTTTTGTAAAGTTCTTAAAATATGAAATTGATGTACAATGACTTAGAGTAGAAGATCAAACTTGTTAGGTTAATCTATGAAATGAATTGAATGTATAGATCATAGGAAGTCAATGGGTCTTAATGTTGAATAATCGATCGTAGAGTTGTTTAAGATATTCAGATCACATAATTACTTAAAAATTGTAAAGCAAGATAATTTGTAGAGTCAACTCAGCAGATCGTAGAGCTAAAGAATTGTAGAGCTAAAGGATCGTAGAGCTGAAGGACCGTAGAATTGAAAATCGTAGAGCAAAACGTATAGCTTACAAATCGTAGAGTATGATAAGCTCTGACAATGAACTGATAAAGGGATGATTTGAAGGGTGAAGTTTTCAAGAGTTTACTGATCATCCTAAGTTCAAAATGAAGGCCAGAACGAGGTGTGTCTAATAGTTAATTTGGTGATGTGACAACACCCACATGGTTGGTTCTGCAACAGACTGATGTGACATCCTAGCTGAAGTGAAGCTAAAATAGTCCCTAAAATATTAATATCAGAGATCTTCTAGTATTAGAGCATTAAATGAACAAACGATTACATTTCAACGGGTAGATCTCAAGACTCTCTATAAAAAAACATGAAGATCCAAACCATGAGATAACGTTAAACGAATAAAAAGTCGAACTGCTGTAAAAGTCTTAAAAGACCTACTCCACAATCAAGAACAACTTGTTCTGGTGCTAAGTCATTCTACATCAGACTTAAAGCCACTTACTAGCACATCTGAAATCACTCGTTCTTTATGAACAGGTCTTAGTGACCATTGTGGTTCCGAGTCTAAGTGACTTGAAGAGTTCTTTGTGAACTAGTGGTTCCGAGTCTAAGTGACTTGAAGAGTTCTATGTGAACTAGTCTTAGTGATCAGTGTGGTACTGAGTCTTAGTTATTTGAAGGAACCTTTGTGATTTAGCTGATTGTAATAGTTCTATATGAACTGATCTTTATGATCCTCTTATTCTTAGTGGATTCCCTACTCGAGTAGTAGAAGAATGGACTAGGAGATCTTTGTACCCCAAACCACTTAAAATTTTTGTCTCGTTTTCTTTCAGTACTTTACTTTCTACATTATTTTTATATTTATTGTAACTGACTTCCACAAGTTAACCAAAATTTAGAATTGAGATTTCCATAAATATTTAAGGGGTTTTCAAACTAATATTCCGCTGTGTTTAAATAAATTAACTTGTTTAATTTATAATCTGATAATTATTATTGAAAAAGAAAAGAATTTTCAAATAATCTATTCAACCCCAATTTTAGATCTATTAGTGCCTCTGGGAAACAACAAGGTTTAGGCCCAAAGATGAGCCCACTTGAAGTTATGGTAAATGAGTTATGGATAAAACGATTTTGGTTTTTAGAAGCTCTAAAATGGGTATAACTAGAGTTCTAGACATGATTTGGGGCTAAAATTTTAGATGAAAGCTCTCTATAATGGTACTGAGATTTTGTATAAAGTTCATGATATTTGGAGTTAAACTCAATTTATAAGAAATATTACAATTTTTGACATAATTGACTATAAAATAAATATTAAACGTGTTTAAAAAAAACCAAAAATCTAATATGTTTGCAAGAACATCTTGAGAGAATTTTTTTTAATAAAATATGTAAGTGTTTTTTATGTGAAAAAAAATATTATAAAATATTGTAGAAAACCTAATTAAAAGGAGACAAAAATGTGAAATACAATTTTACCGAAAAATGAAAGTTAAATATTATCTATAAACTTAAGTTAAGCATAAAAATGTTAAAAGTTAACTTATGATGATAATGTAAAATGATTTTTAGAATTTAGTTACAATACCCGAAACATACGAATTAGGGTTATAGTAGTTATCGACAATAATAAGTGATAATAACTCTTAAAGTAATTTACCGAAGTAATTGATGTGAAAGACAGTCGACCAATTAAAACAAGGAAGTTTCAAATTTTGTATATCCGAATATATTTAATTGTTCACATTAAATCTTGTCAAACTCTAAATTTATTATTACTCATATATTATTGAAAGTAAAGAGTTGATGCTAATTGTTTTCGACTAACTCTATTGATGAGATTTATTTCTTGAATGATAAATTGTTTTAAAAATATAGAATTATTATGATGGTTAATATTCAAACCAAATTATTTTGAGGTTAATTCCTGATAGTTAAAGACTGAGAATAAACAACCCTAGCATATGGAGATATCATTATGATATTGTCGGATTATCGACTTAACGCTATAAATATGGCGTGGAAATGATGTTACGCGTAACATATATCAAGGACTAATTACTTAATTTAGTATATTATTTTTTATTATTAAATATTAATTTATTTCTTTTCATTTTTTGTTTGAAGTTTTAACTGTAATATCCCAGATATTTTCAAGATTTTAAATAATATCTTAATTGATTTAATTAAATGTTAAGGTTTAAAACCTAGAATTTGAGAAGTAAGATGTGTAGAAAATGGGTAAACATTTTTTTAACATAATTTATTTGTTAGAAATTAAATGTGGGAATATTGTAATGATGCATGTAGAGAATTTATTAAGGAAATAAATTCAAACGAGAAGTGAAGGTTGATATACATATATACCAAAAGTGTGCTTGTTAGCCAAACAAGAAAATGAGTAAATTAATACTCAATTAAACTAATAAATTAATTAGTTTAAATATGAAGTCATGAAATATAATTAATAAGGTTCATTATATTAATATGAGTTAAAGTTGTGGAAAATTTAGGATGATTGTCTGGAATGACAATATCAAGAAGTTAATTAATTAAGCAATTAACTTAAGTATTAAGTTGTGGTATAGAGCCCAATATTGATTTAATTGACTAGCTCAATAAAATGGTGTAGCAAGCCCAATGGAGATGTAGAGAAGCTCAATGGTGGGATTTAATTTCCAAGCCAATGATCTAATTAAATTGTGTCAAACCCAAGCTCAATAAATTAATTACGGTAGCCCAACTTAGAGTTTAATTATTTTAAGTGTTGGGAGTCCTAAAGGAATTAATCTAGTAGATTAAATTTAAGGAAATTAATGTATGAATTGGATTATATAATTTGTCCGAGGAAGTTATTGAATTAAGTTTAATAAAGGAAGTTCGATTAATAGATTTATTAACGGACTAACTTAAGATTATTTTGTGAGGAACCTTAATTCAATATTCGATTAATATTGAATATGACAAGTGTAAGTTGATTATGTAAATTAAATTAAATTTGATTATTATATTATTCCTTAATTATTTAAACAAGTCATTTAATTAAATTAAGTTATGGACTTGTATAAATTTTTGTATGATTGAGTATTTTAATAGTCTAGCCCAATGTTTTAATTAATTGGGAGCCTAGCAAAATAATTTAGTAGCCCAACATTTTTAATGGATCAAATGAGTATAGTTGGCCCAAATGATTAAATTCCAAAGCCCAAATATTGACCCATTGATAAATTAGCTTCTAGAAGGTTATTTTCTCCAATTAGGCAATAAAAATAAAGGAAAATTTGGTCATTTTAAGGAGTATGGCTGGTGGAAATGATGGAGTGTGGACTCCAAAAATGTATTCATTTTGATTGCTTGAACTAGAGTATGGAACACTCAACACTTTTGGCTAGCATTTTTGAAAATATGTTGAAATCCATTGTGTAGATATATAGGTTGTATGTATATACTTCTTCCACTATAAATAGAAGACTTGGGTGATGTGTTTGAGGGTTCCAAAAATATTGCTAGAGAGTCTTTTATTATGTGTTAGTAAATTCTAGTGAGTTAAAGAAAAATGGTAGTGAGTTAGTGAGTTCTTTAGTGAGTTACTACCGAGTCAAGTGAGCCAAGTCTATTTCTTCAAGAGGAGTGTTCTTCGATGTCATTCTAACTCCATCATCTATTTTGGAAAGGAGAGAAAAGTAACTCACAAGTCTAGAAGGTATAACACTACCCCTAAACCCTAGTTTTGAAGTTCATTATGTTTTATATTGAATATTTATGGTAGAAAAGTTATTCTCAAGTTCTAAATGTTTATATCCATGCTAGATTGGTAGATCTAGGGCTTAACATGAATATTTATGGGTGTTGGTGTCGAAAAGTTTAGCAAAATGTATGAGAACGATTTTTACCGACGAAACCTTAAACGAACGTGTGATTTGGAGCTTTATATTTTGAAACCTAAAAGTTAGGTATGAGATTTTCTTCTTTGATATGGTAAATATATAAGTTAAGAACAAAACCTAGTTGGTATAATGTTCATATGAGTTGTTATGGTTAAGATATGATTTTTAAAACCAAGGATTGTGAAGTTAGTTTTCACTTTTCCCTTGTGAGAGATTTTAAGCATAGACCCATTTGGAATTTGGATTTGTGATATAAAGAGAAGTTGTAGAGGGGGAAATTCTAATGAGAATGGACTCAAGAATAACCCCAAAATGTTTTAAAATGAAGAAGTTATGCAAGTTTTAATCAAAGGAGCAAAAGTTAAAAATTCAGGAAATGGCAATTCTGCAGATTCTGCAAGAGGAGGGTCGGGGCCCTTGTTTCCTTTGTAAAAGGAGGGCCGGGGCCCTTGACACTGTTCACGGCCAGTGAGTTTTCCGTTTCGGGTCGGGTCGGGCCATTCGGGTCCGGTCGGTTTGGGTCTTTTAAGTCCAAAATTGATAAAATTGCTTAAAAATTAATATAATTAATTTGGGACCCAACTTTAATAATTATTTATTATTTATAATAAATAATAAATAAAGTAAATAAAAGTTATTATTATAGTTAATTATTATTTAAAGGATATTAAATGGTAATTAAAGAAAGATGAAGTTAATAAGGTAATTATTTATTATTTTAATAAATAAGGATAATTAGTTAATTGTTATTTAAATGATATTAAATAATAATTAAAGGGAGATAAAGTGAATAAAATGATCATTTGTTATTTAATGAATATTAAATAATAAATGAGATTAATTAACTAAGAGATTATTATTTAAATAATCATTAAAGGATTTGAGGATTGTTAAAATATTATTAAATGGTTAATAATATTAATAATTGATTAAAATATTATTAAATGGTTAATAATATTAATAAGTTATTAAAATATTATTAAATGATTAATAATATTAATAAGTGATTAAAATATTATTAAATGATTAATAATATTAATAAGTGATTAAAATATTATTAAAAGGTTAATAATATTAATAAGTGTTTAAAATATTATTAAATGGTTAATAATATTAGTAAGTGATTAAAATATTATTAAATGATTAATAATATTAATAAGTGAGTAAAGTATTATTAAATGGTTAATAATATTAATAAGTGATTAAAATATTATTAAATGATTAATAATATTAATAAGTAATTAAAATATTATTAAAGGGTTAATAATATTTGATTGTAGTTATATATTATCAAAGATAGATAATATTTTGGGATATTTGGTACATTATTAAATGTCCAAATCATTAAGTTGCGTAAAGAAGAAAGTTTAATTGAATTAAACCAATGTAAGAGTCCATTGGTGATTAAATATTCGACAACTTATAAAATATAGGTTGTATGAAGAACGCAAGGTATTGGTGAAAGATGGTTAAGCGTACCCGATATGTCCAACTAGATTTGGGCTAGGGGTTTTGTCCGGAACTTAATGGTTCGTTTGTCGGACATCTTAAGAGTTAATAATTTAAAGTTAGAGTCTTATATAAAGGCTAAGTAATAGTCATTATATCTAATGATTATTTCAATTTGTTTCCTATATAAATTGTAGGTTGAACGCAAGACGCAAATAAGCGTAACTGGTAGAAGCGAACCAGGCAAGTTTTTCAGAATGTGTTGCATTATGTGCATGATTTATAAGTTTATTATTAAACTGTGAGGTGCTCATACGTAGTTATGTGCAAAGATGTTTTAATGTGCCTTTGTGAAACAAGTTGACTTGAACTGTTAATATGTGGTAGTTAATTTAAGACAATTGTTCTCATTGCACTGTATGTCATGATAGGTACTAGACATGAAGCGTAGATTAAATGCGAGGCATGTTATGCATGAAATATGTATGTACTGCAAAGCATAGTATGCATGAAGCATGAAGCGTGATTGAACTGTTTTACGTGTTATGTGAAACTGTTAGACTTGCTGAGCCGTCGTGCTCACCCTTGCTTAAAATAAAACATTACAGAGTAGCTGGAAGAAGCCGATTACTTCGGTAGAGGCAAAGATGAAGATTGACTAACGAGTCATCAAGATTGAAACGTAGGTGCTTTCGTAGTAAAACCTTGGGGTAGATTAATTCATTTACTTGTGTAAGTATATATGAAGAGTTTATGTTTTGTTGTGCTATAGATTAGCAAACTTAAAATGTTAAGAGAACATTTACATATTATTTTTAATATCATTTTCAGACGTTGTCCTTTATGTATAAGGATAATAGGATGGTGTGATTGAGTCATTATGCATATGATCTCAAAGTGGTAATAGGATTTTAAAGATTTCGATTCTGGAATTGAAAGAGATGATATAAAATTGTAAAATTGTAAATAAATGGTTATTTATCAATTATAATATTGTTGTAATTCATGAACAATAAGGAAAATGTTGTACTCGTGTTGAACCGGATCTGAGGTTCAAGGAACCCGGATTTGGGGTCGTCACATTAACCCATACAAATAACACAAATAATTCGAGAGTGAAGAGTTTGTACTGTGATATACGCATTTAGAGATAAATTAATATGTTTGTAATGTTTTACATTTTTACTCTTAGATTTTTTTTGTAAAAGACAAAATCTTAACGACTATTAGACATATTTTTTTAGAATAGAGGGAATATTTTTTTTCATCCCAATTCAATTAATTATTTTAATACTTTATCATTTTTTTCTTACACGAATAACTTGAGCTTCGCACAAAGATGGTTAACTAATTTTTCAGAAGTCCAAATTTTCATGCATCATTTGTTCAAATTTAAGACATAACTCTAAATATAGGTGAATACAAAAAAAATAAATCATTTCTAACGTTCCAAAATTAGAGATGCAATTTAATTTTTTAAAATTAATTTATAAAAAATTAAAAGTTAATATACGATTTAATTTTTATTATATACAAATATAATTATTATATATTAGTGAAAAAAGTACTAGAAATTATAATATTTATCACTTGCATAATGTAAATGGAATTTTATCAATTTTTAATTTTAAAATTTTGTAAATCAAAAATTAAAATATATTTTTAATTTTAAAATAGTGTAGTAAAATAATTGTAAATATATATTTTTTAATGTATTCAAATCATATATAAGCACATTAAATTTGTAACAACTTTCTATGTTTCAAAAAAGAAACTTATAATGTCTATTTTTCTTAAATGAGCATAACATATAGCAAATGTATATGTCGGATATGTAGTTGGCGCGGGTCCTTCAAATATGTAAAAAAAATATAAATTTATAAAAAAATAATAATAAAATAAATAATAAAATATATTTTAATCATTAAAAAATTATGCCATTAATTTTTGTACATGTAATATTGTCTGCATGTAAAAAGAGCAACCTATGAGGCGAGAATTAGTTGGGGACAAATTTGGAATATACCGTTATCCTAAGTTACTATAATAATAATTGGTTAGGTTAACAACTGGCCCACATGCGGAAATTGCAGAAACGGCTGCGGAAATAACAGTTCCTATATCGTTCTTTGAAATTTAGGAGCGCAGGTCGATAGGGACACCCACCGCCTTAGCTCCTGCTTGAAAAAAAATAACAAATAAAAAAGAAGGTGGCCTCGGAAAATACAGAAGCAGGCAGGAGGAGGAGGAAAAAAAGCAGCTTAGCAGGCAGGAGGAGGAGGAGAAGGAAACAGGTAGCTGGCAGGTGGAGGAGACAATGGCATAAGGGTAATAAAAAAGAAATAATGGGTCAATTAATTGATCGACCAGCGATGTTTGCCCCGTCGGTTTGTTTAGCAACAAATCTTTGGAAGCTTTGTTTTTCTTAATCCTACCAAATTGAGTTTCTGGGTTTTTCTAATTTGGCTTCCAATCAAATTACTTCTTTTCTTTTTCTATTCAATTCAACTGCATCCATCTTTTCTTTTCATTTGAGCTTTTACCAAATTCCCTTGAGTTCCTCCTCTGTGGTTCTCTTTTTTCCAACTGGAAACTTCACCCTGACAACGAAATCTTGGTGCTTGTGTTGAAATTAGTGTTGTTCTTTTGTGTATTCTTTGCCGCAATCTTCAATTTCAACTGCAAATCTGCGGTTTATTAAACGAGAATCCCTTGATTATTTGCTCAAACAACAATACCCATATGATGTGTTGAGATAAGAATACCCAACTTATGATTTGCCCGTTTTGTCAATCTGAAACTATAGTTCAGTTCATTTCTCTTAGATTGATAATACCCATTTGATAATTTGATTCACCCAATTCAGTATCTGCTTTGAATTAACATATTTAATGGCGGTTGAGAGTGAAGAAACTTCTGCTGAGATGTTGAAGAATACTCCATCGAATATAAGAAGGTTAGCATATGAGATTGAGCAGTGTGAGGGCAGGCAGAAGTATCTTGCGCAAACTAGAAGTCCATCTGATGGAGGAGATGTGAGATGGTATTTCTGCAAAGCCCCTTTGGCTGAAAATGGTCAGTTTTTATTTATTTAGTTATTATCTGTTTATTTCAGAGTATTTGTATATTTCACTTGCTTATTTATATTATTTCTATTTTTTTTTGTATTTGTTAATTGTTTTTAAGCTCATCCATGTAGTTGTGGGATATCATATTTTTATAGGTAAAAAAAAAGTAGTCTGGGAATTTTAGTTTTAGTGAAGTTCTTTAGCTTTGATGTTGGGAAATTAATGTTGAAGCGCTGGAAGTAATCAAGTCTAAATGGGTAGAAATCTAATCAGCAGACCAAGTTCTGCACTTCTATAAACATCTTAAATCTTACTCCAAAGTCCAAACTGTTAACTGAATTTGGACCATTACTTATAAAGTTTTGTATAATCTTTTGAGTGACTCACTTCTTTAAGAGCTTTCCATCACGGGTATAAATGCGAGTTATCAGACTGAAGTCACTATCATATCTACTGCATACCAGTTCAAAAAGTTATGCTTGTGCTATGAGTTCCTATTTTATGAGGTGCTTGCATGAGGTACCTGATGTTCGCACATAATATTGGATTATCTACTGGATGTTTGATCCTCTGCCACATTTATTCTTTTGTAATCCTTTCAGTAAAAAATATATAATCATCATATAAGGGCCTGTGACTTTGATTTTTCATGTAATTTTATAGATCAAGAAACTTTATTCATGCCACTTTAGGTGCTATCATTTTAGACCTACTTGTCTTGTTCTTCATAACTCAGGTTTGATGTAATCCTTTACTTTCAATTTCTTTGATTTTTAAATATAATTTGGCTTTTTAATGCAGGGGCACACTTCTACTCATAGAATTAGTGGTTCCCTGGTTGAAAATTTGGTATCAAAATTTGGCTTCCATTTACCCTAATTTAGGAACTTTAGATTTTCTTAAATGACATCATGACTCTAGACAATTGTAGTTGAATTCAAAAAAGAAATATTCTAGTTCTATTCTTTTTTAAATAAATATTGACAGTCTTATATCAAGTTATATTAAGAAATGCTTGTTCTCGTATCTTAGCTGTCTAGGTTTTACTTCAATAATAGCTTTTAATTTCCAAGAATTTGTAGCTCTATTTCTGTGTCAAGTGGAACAAAATTAACCGTCACATCCAGAGATCCTTGAAACATAATTAGCAAGTTAAAGAAGTTGTACCGTCAAAGATTACTTATCGAAAAAATAAGAATAAGAAATAGTAGTACCTTCAAAGATTGTATATCCCCATCCTAAATTCTGTTGTTTCGAGAATGATTACTTTGTAAAAGTAATTTATTATTGTTGGACCATTTCATCTTCTTCTTGGAATTATAAATTTCTAATTGATGGTCATAGTGTTCATTTGTTTATACATCTTCATGACATTTTATTACCTTTGGTTTTCAATAGAGCTGGCTGCCTCGGCCCCTCGCACGGAAATAGTAGGAAAGAGTGAATATTTTCGATTTGGTATGAGAGATTCTCTTGCGATAGAGGCATCCTTCTTGCAGGTCATCTTATCTGACTCACAATAGCTAATTTTAATATTGTTTGATTACCTCAAGAACTTATATGGTGTTTTATTTCATTTCATTGAACAATAGTTTATACCTTTTTGAGTTTATGTACAAAAGTACGGACTTTTTTTTTTTGGCCGGGGGGGGGGGGGGGGGGGAGTTTAACTATTTGGTACTAAGAGAACATGCTCAGAAAATCAATGCTTGGTTATGTTATGTGTGACATTAAGCATTTCATGTCCACTATTATATTCAGTTACTTTTTGTCTCACAAAAATAGTTTTAAGGAGGAACACACACGAGGAGCAAAAGTTAGTTGTAGACCAAAAGTGTGCCATAAGCACTGAGGGATTAACTGTATATGCATCTGCAGAAAGAGGAAGAGTTGCTCTCCAATTGGTGGAAAGAGTATGCAGAATGCAGTGATGGTCCAAGAGGGCGGCCCATTTCCAATTCTAAGTTAGATCTGCAGCTAAAATCATCTGCATTAGAAAGTAGTGGATCTGCCAAACTATTCACAACTGAAGAAGAGAGAGTTGGAGTTCCTGTTAAGGGAGGGCTATATGAGGTAACCTTCTTTCTATGTTTGTTTTTGGTCAATGATCATGTGAAGAAATTCTTATGAACACTAGCACAAGATTCCGTTAGTTTTTGATGTGTTTCATGTGGATCCAAATATCTCGAATTCAGTTACTCATGTAATCTATCAAATTTTGTTTTGTTTTTTATTTAGGTTTCCTGTAGAACGTATTTTGCTACATCAGTATAGATCTCTATATATGAAACATATCAAAATGTACTAAAATTATACTGAATTATATATATATATATATATATATATATATATATATATATATATATATAAGTACAAATTGTGCAAATAAACAATATGCAATGATTCAGAGTCTGTTGTTATTGATTTATATCAGCTTATCAATTTTATTTTTATTTTATTGATTTATGTCAAGATTGAGGCTTGGGTGTGGCCATTGTTAGCGGAGAGCTTGCTTTAGATAAGGTTATGGGGGTTTGACTGCAGATTTTTATTATTTTGTGTCAGCGTTCTTGTTTTGCTATGTTTTTGAACAGAAAGGAATGTCAATGTATTTGATGGTTGTTATCTTCAGCTTCCTGTACATTGGGATAGGGTTGTTGTTTGGGCTTCGTTTGTGGAGAGGCTTTTAGAATACTAGCTGTTGAATGTTCATGGAGGTGGATGGGTAGTGTGATTTGTTAGGATTTCTAGTCCACTTTATATGAAATTGCAGTACACTTATCCTCCCTTAATGTACTTTTTTCTTTCAAATAATTTTTTTTTGTCTTTTATCTTATAAACCTTGATAATTGGGGTATATGTTTTATTGGAATATTACCTTCTTTCTTATTTTAATACTTCTGAAGTGAAGAAGAGTTTCTACGTAATAAGAGTTTTGAATTCTTGGGTCCTAAATATATATTAGATCAATGTCTTTCATCTAGTGTTGCCTAAAAATTATGTTCATTGAAATTCCTAATAATTCTGTGCTGCGTCATTCGAGTCTCATTGATAACTACTGCCGTGTGACTTTGATCATTGTGGCTAGGGAGAAAATATAGTTCGATAGCTTTACTAAGGAAATTCTTTAGATTGATATGGTAGCATGATATGTATAAGGCATGCAATGTGTTTAATCATGCACCGCAGTTAAACTATACTATACAATCAAATTGCAATGTTTAACAGAAAATGACCCATATTATCAAGTCAATAGAACTTCTTCAACTAACTCATGACAAGCCTTTACTGATGAAATATTTGTTTCTTTCATCCCACTGATAGAAAAGATTAATCTAGCTGACCCCAACTAGTTTGGGATTAAGGCCTAGTTGAGTGAGTTGCATAGCCGTTAGTTTGGCTACTGAATAGGAGTATACATTTTTGCCATAATGTGTAGAAAATGGCCATTTGTACAAGTACAGGGTTGATATTACCACGCACTTTGCAAAATCATAGTGTCAACTGGTGAAATTGTGATTTATTCCAGTCCCTTTAATATTAAACTTGATTTTTTTTATATTTATTCATTTTCATTTTACTTCCTCTCCTTTTCTTACTTCTAACTGGTTTCTTAACTACTCAGTACGAGAGAGAGGTAAAAAAATGGATGTTTGCTAAGGGAGAATGATGTCATGGTTATATTTAGTTTCATTTTTCTATCTAGGTTCTATATTAAATTCCACAGGTCTCTTGCTATTCTGATTTAAGGGTATGTTGCAACATTTCTCTCCATATTTTCTAAACCTGTGACGTCCCCACATCCATGTTTGTATGTCCCCACATCCATGTTCGTGCTATAGACGATTCGGTGGTCACTATCATAATACTACAAGCCAAAAACCATCTTACAATATCATATAATACATTACATTGTACAGCCCGGCTCTGCTTTTATTACAAAAGTTTACCACTGCTAATCCAAAAGCTACACTATTACAACATTTATAACTACTACTCTACCTTGAGGACTCTCTTACCCTTATATTGGCTACCTGAAGCGTATGCTCCTTCTTACCTGGTTGGAATAATTAAAAGATGTAATAGTGAGTAACAAATTGCCCAACAAGTTCTAAAAAAAACTGAAATGAACGGTTTTTAACGTTTACTGTATAATGAACAAGATATCATCAAAAGATCTCAAAGGCTCGGATTCAAAGAGTTATAGAGTTTTAAATCACAATGCTTTCAACAACATCATTATTATCAAAGTAAACTGAGTGGTCGCAGAGACCAAAAACTCTTCTCAAGTACTATAGGTGATTAGCTTAATAGTCTCATTACATGTAACATCATCATCACACCGTAATTCAACAGTGTAGCTTTAGCATGCCAACATTCTCATATAATTCCCTTATAATTTAGGGTTGTTCATCCCAGTTATAAGGTCTCAACGAATCCGCACCAAGTTAGCTTGGTTTAGAACAATCAACGATCTTAGCAAATGTATTTTTATTTTGAAACCAAACGAAAACGGTTACAGTTCGAAACCTCAAGAATGAAATTAGTGCATATAGTGCGGAAAACTTACCTGTTTACTTTGTTATTTCACCTACCCTCTTCCTTGGATTACCTACATCTTTATTGAGAGTTAGGATATTGACTTCCTTGTAAACTTTTATTCGTTTTTTGTTACTAACTTCATGTAGTTTACTTCCTTTATTATTCGATCTTTCTAAACTTATTTTTGAATGAATCTTTAATCACTTTTAATCTTTACTTTCTAAACGTTGTCTCAACATAATTTTAACCTTTTAAGCTCTCAATTTTAACTTAAAATAACTTGTAACTTTCTTTTAAACAGTTTTGACTTAACTTAAACAATTTTAATAATTCCATCAGCCTAACTCCATGCACCAGACTACTTTAATGATTTTATTTTGTTAAATCCTTTTAACTACATGTACTTACATATATATAATAAAGATCAAATAAAAGAAGAAAAATGAAACTTAGTAAAAACTCAAGATTTCTCTGAGTGCTAACCTACCTAACCATTATAAATGCAGGTTGATTTATTAAAGAGGCATTGTTTTCCTGTTTACTGGAATGGAGAAAATCGACGAGTTTTAAGAGGTCACTGGTTCGCTTGTAATGGGGGTCTTGATTGGCTTCCAATTCGTGAAGATGTTGCTGAACAATTGGAGTTTGCATATCGAGGCCAGGTAAGAATACTGAAAAGAAGCTTGCTGTTCAATTAAAGGGGTCTTGATTAAGTGATCACAAATTTATTCTGATATTAGGACTTGTTGGTATTAGTAATATGTATACAAAGTGTTATAAGTAACTTGTTACCTGGGAAGCTATCATGCAACTTTATTTTCTTCATAGATTCTAAATACGCAATGTCTTTCTTTTCATTTGGTGTTGATGGTTTGAGTTTTTAATATTTTGAATTCCAGTCGACATATTTATTTCTTGCTCTATCTTACTTTTAATTTTTCTGGATGTAATGTTAAACTTGTTGATTTCTTTCGCTCTTGCGAAGTTTAGAGGATAACATAAAGTTGGACTAATTGCTTTCAGGTATGGCACCGAAGAACGTTTCAGCTATCGGGACTTTTTGCAGCTCGAGTTGATTTGCAAGGCTCCACCTTGGTATGCTGTTTTTCACTAATAATGCTAAATTTTACTTCCTTATTATCAATTTATAGCCTGTAAAAATTATATCATAGATTTTCGGTTGTAGGGACTACATGCCCTTTTCACTGGAGAAGATGATACATGGGAGGCTTGGCTAAGAGCTGATGCTTCTGGTTTTTCTAGTGTCATTAGTTTGGGAGGGAGTGGCATTAAGTTAAGACGTGGATATGCTCCATCACAGTCTCCAAAGCCAACACAGGTATCTTCCTTTGTTTTCTAAACTATTTCCTGTATGGCAGAATTTTGGTTGTCTAACTGGCCCTCCTATTATTCCATAAGTAGATTAGGTTCCAGTTAAGCAAAATGTGTCCGTAGTCTCTCTCTCTCTTTCTATTTTTATGTTAAAGTGGATTGTTTTGGCCATTTGTCATGTTACTTGATCTTATTTTTATGTATGGAGATCAGCCCTTGAAATATTGAATCGAAAGTTACAGGAAAACCTCCACCCCCATTATCTTTCATCTTTAAGCTGTTTCATCATTTTCCTTCTCTCTCTCTCATCATTTTTTTGGTAGATGTATTAAATAATGTCAAACATGGTTGACCATCCCATACTTTCACCAAGCTTTCATGAAAGTTAGGTTACATCACACAAGTATTTTGTGTAGGAACGATAACAAAATCCAATTGCATTGTAATTAGGAAAAGGCTCATGGCAAGATAATGTATTAGCAAGAATCTCTAGTTCATGCGATACTGAAACATTCTAGTTGATGTATCAAACTAAGAAAGTGACAAGTAGAGGGAGGGATTTTTGTTTTACATTTTGCTTGCATTAATTGATTTCTCTTTGTTGTAAGCTAGTCCTTCTATGAGTGTCCCTCATCTGGCCTCCTTGTATTTTTTCTTCTTTTTTTGGGTAACAAAAGTTTTATTAGATAAAAGAGAGAGCACAGAAAGGGAGGACAAAGAGTTCTCCAAATACAAGTGGGACAAAAAAAACAACTAATGAAGCATTGTACGCTAAAGCGTATTCTTTGGCCATTGGTGGTATGTTGATTCCTTAAATTAACACACAAGCTTATTCTTAGGCCAGTGTAGGGGTTTATTGAAAGGAAAGTTCAGAGCCCACTTTTTTTTTTTGGGTGTTCCCAGGGTCTTTCGGTTACTCCAAGTTGTAGGGGCTGTGCTGCTCTTGAGCTTTGGAGGTTTATGTCTTTCTCCTAATCCTGTTGTATACACGCTGTGTACATGGGTTTTGTCTCCTATTGACAGTTTATTCGGATATTTACTTATCAAGAAAAAAGTTCAGGGTTCACTTTTTCTACTCCTTGAGGGTGGGCTTAGGGCTCTTTTCTGTTATTGATTTGTTCGGGTTGTGCTTTCCAATTTATTTTTTTTGTTGCCTCATGCTTCGGTTGATCTCGTGATTAATGTAGTTTTGATATTTTGTTTTGCATCAAGAAAAAAAATCCAAGTCCACATAAACATCATAAAAATTGTCATTAACAAAATTAGTTGGAAAGACTCAAAAATTCAATTGAAAACTTACTGAAAACCTCTAACAATTATAAATGAAGTACTAATATTGATTAAGTTACTTAGTTTGGAACCAGCGTAATGCTTGGATTTTAGAGACAACTATTCGTCTTTGGCTTTGATGTGAGATGTATCATATTTCTTGCTTCTCTATGGGCTTGTACCATTGGTGCCAGACTGCCTGTAGGGGTATTTCTTCTTCTAATTTAGTTTCCACTACTTGTTTATTCTTTTTCTGTTTCTTTTCTTTTTCTTTGATTTATAATGGCTATGATTAGATTGGCTCTCTTTAGTTTTTAAAAAATTTAGACATTGTGATTCTCTGTCTGGCCACTTTTATAATCTCGGGTGTTAAATCTTCATCTATGTGGAACTTTGCTATGATATGTATAATAGAACATCAAAGCCACTAATACTATAATATACTTCTTGTTTAATTAAACTGAAATACATAATCAACTTCTTGGTAACTCAATTTGTTACTTTTTTTTACTTTAGGAAGAATTACGCCAGCAGAAGGAAGAGGAAATGGACGATTACTGTTCAGAGGTATTGTTATTGGCATTCTATTTGTAAATTGTAATCATATCTGCTATATATGCCATATTCACATTAAAGTACTAGTCAACTAATAATTTACCATAAATCTATAAGCTTATGTATCCTTAATTTGCTTTAATGTAAACTTTCATCATCTTTAATTTTATAGTAATGCCACCACAAGGGAGATATATAGCCATGTGCATTTAATATTTCTTGAGTTTTTCTTTTTCTTCATCATTGTATCCTCATCGTTCTTCTTAATTTTTTTTCTTCTTATATTTAAACTTATTGAAGAAATATTTTTCATTTGATTGATACTTTGTCTTAAATAATAATTCTTCCAAGATGAATATATTACAATCATCGTTGTTCCAATCCTTCATCCTTAGTGTTTAGCAGAATTTTGGAGGTTCTACGTTAGACGAACCGGTACTAGGGTTGTGGTTTTCACATCTATTTTGAGGAGGCTTTGATGACCTGAATTGAAGACTTTGTAGATTATTATTTTTTGGATTGGAAAGATTTTGGGGTTTATTGGAAAAAGTGGATGATGTTTTATTTTAATTTTTCTTTATATATAAAGATGTTTTATCATATAGAAGAGAGATACCGAAAGGGAAGACAAGGAGTCCTCCAAACATTTACATGTGGGAAATCAAATAAAAACTATAGCACTGCCCACCAATCGCTATGAACATCCGAAATAGAAACTCCTCTATAAAAGGCTCCCATGGCCAAAGCCCACAACGATGATTTCCTCTTCTTCTGTGATGGTTTTTTGGTAATCATCATTCCATTCCATTCCTCTTCTTCTGTGATGGTTAATTGTAAGCCCAATGTTACCATAAATCACTGAATCCCTACTATTTGAAAATCTGGATCGTTTGATTCCAATTGCAAATAATTTCATTCCGGATCTGGTTGTGTCCCTCTTCAGCCGAGCATATTATACTACTTGAAAGATTCTGCGCATTTGGTAGGGGAAGGAGAATATCTGGTTTTGAAATGTGTGGTACCTTCCGTCTTTTTATTAGATAGAGTTGTGTTCTCATCGTCTCTTGGATTATGTCTATGGGTACTTTCAGAGGCATGCCTTTTAGTCTTGAGGGCTTTTCTCCGTATACTTGGAGTATATTTTTATTTTTTTCTGTTTTCTCTGTTGGAGGAATCTGCTGAATCCTATGTTGTAAATTTTATACTATCACATACTCTCTAAAAATTATTAGTCTATGCATACGTTGAAAAAACTTTTTTGATAAATTTTGCGGTGGTTTCTTAGTTTTTGATCTGTTGTTAAATCTATAGTTATTGCTAGCTGAAGCTTTCCTAAATGTATCAATGCATCCTTCTCATACATTATCTTCTTTTTTGCCCCCATATTTTGACATTAATCACGAGATTTATATTTCATATGGCTCTTTAAATTTTAATATATATAACTTAAATAAAATTTGACCTAATAAATATGATTTGTACTTCAATATTTTTTATTTTTTCCACAGGTTCCAGTTCGGCACTTAGTATTCATGGTCCATGGAATTGGTCAAAGGTTGGAGAAATCTAACCTAGTAGATGATGTTGCCACTTTTCGCCAAATTACAGCAAGCCTGGCTGAAAGGCACCTAACTTCATACCAACGTGGCTTTCAACGAGTCCTTCTCATCCCATGTCAGGTAGGCATTACAATTAAATTTTGGCTATGCTTGTAGACATGTATTTACTGGTGCATAGTGAGCACATGTAATGTGCTTACATTGTTGTTGAATCTGATGTGAGTTCTTATACGTTAAGAAGATTCCGTGTAACATGCCTTTCCTCTCACACATTAAACACCGATAGTTTGTGTTGCTCGTCTTCTGCAAGTTATCTACTTATTGAATCGCCTCTGGTGCAGTTGTCTAAACAAAAGATACCACCTTCAGAAAACTCTCATGCACAATAACTTTCTATATAAATCCCTTTTGGAAAACACCCTGAATGTTGAGTGGAATGATCTTGATGTGACTATGCTACTCCAGTTATTGTTCCACAATATTGTATCCTCCTCTCCACCTAACGTCACTACTCACAAGTACATTGATGTCAATACTGGATCTGTGGCTCCAATTGGCTCCTCAACCTCTGCATGGATTCACGGCAGCTGGTTAGGCACAAGCGTATCTCCAAAGGCTGATCTGCATTCCAGACTCCAACAAACTTGGAAAAGTTATTTCGCTAAACATTACCACCACAATCATGGATAACTCCTATATCTTTATAATGCTCCCCCCGTAGATCCACTTCATGCTTATATCTTAAATCCTTGGAAGTTCAATTAAAACGCTCTAGTATTACTACCATACTTCCCATTAATCACTTCCCGTCACAAGGTTTGTTTCCCATGCTTACCGTCATATCTACTTATCCAGTAGAGCTTGTTTAAAGACCTGCATGTTTTTTCCCCCTATATCACCTTCTTGAACTTGAGAGTTCTATCAAATGATATTCTCTTCTTTGGTTTCTAGATAAGGTCACTATTGAGCTTCTCTACCCATCTCTTCATGAAGGTTGAAGTCGTCGCTCGTCAATAGGGACTGAAGATAGTTTGGCAAGTTAGCAAGTGTACTTATAGTAAGTAATAATCTCCCACCTTTAGATATCGTCTTTTCCAGCCTACTAAGCTTGGTTGAAAATGCTCCCAAACAAATTTAAACTTAATTTGAGAACCCAAGGGGCCCAGATATGTGGAACCTGGAGTGCATAACTGTTCTGCAATTATATTATGACTCTGATATTGCTTCGAAGTACACAGAAAGAATATACTCCACCCCTGCTGAATATCAAACAAAAAATTCAGCCTCCTTTACTTCTTAAATTCTTGTTAATGAGTTTCTTCGTTGCAATTTCCAGCCTTTGGTAATATCCTGTTCAAAGATACCTAAAATTATTGAATTGTGGGAATATGATATGGTATGTTGCTTGTTCCAAAACATCATGCTCATAGGTGAAATCAACACCTTGTAGGTTAAAATATCTTGGCATCTATTTGACTTTTGGTTTTACAAAGGCTGAATACTAATGATCTTATCAAGAGTGCAGACCCCATAACGCTCTATATCCAGACTTTGTGTTATTTTAAGTAGAAGGTTGAGACACTCATTTAATTTTTGAATAATCTTGTTGCTTGGGATTTGTGGAACTCTACTTTCGGTGTGTTGAGGAAGGATTGAGCATTGTAAAGATGAATTATGTGTTGGGGAATTGTACTTTTGTTGTGGTGGGGAAGGAGTGGGCTTTGTGAAACTCTAGTTTTGAAAGTAAACTTTTGGAAAATATTTTCAGTTTAAAGTATTTTTATTTTTGAGGGATGTAAAGATAAAATTATTATTTTTGTGGGCATTTTTATCTTTTGAGCTTACTCATTTGATAGAACCTTTTCCCACCAATCTTGTTGAACTTTCTACGAATTTCCAACCCATTAATCCCTCCTATTTTTTCCATGCACCTTCCACCTATCCATTAATTTCCTATTTTCCCACGACTTCTTGAACCTTCCACCCCAAAAGTTTACGCTAACTCCAACTTGAAAATACACCAACATCTACTATTGCAAGCTTGTTCTTACTTCTCTTTGGTAAGCTTTTGGTTGTAAGCTTGTAACTCAAATTTCTCTATAATACTAGTTGCATTTCTTCTCTCATTTTTGGAGCTATATTTCTTTGTTCTTTGTTCTTCTACTTCAACTTTTGATTGTGAGTCTTAGGCTTGAAAATATAATTTCTTTAATTTAAGAAAGAAATGTCCAATATTTTGGAATGTGTCTTTCTTCATAGGTATGTCCCGCTTTGGTAGAAGTTTTGTTGCTTACTGGTGTAGTGCCTCCACATTGCATTTCTCTCACCTGTCGACATTTATCTGGTGATTGTTAGAGAACTGTTTAACCGATTATTTATAAGTGACATGATTTTGTGAATCACCAGTGGAGGAAGGACTTGAAGCTCGGTGGTGAAACTGCTGTGGAAAATATTACTTTGGATGGTGTACGGGGGTTGCGTGTGATGTTGAGTGCAACTGCTCATGATATATTATACTACATGAGCCCAATCTACTGCCAGGCTATCATTGACTCGGTACTTTATTTCTCTTTTCTTTCATTTTTTCCCTTTACGTTTCTGATAATGTTATATTTTTCTTATTTGGAGTATCTTGGTACTCTTTAGACTTTTTACTTTGATATTAATGATGGCTTCTTTTTACATGTGTGGCAGTTAATTATCTATTTATTAATCAACTTACAGTGACCTTTAGATTTCACCATCTTAAAGTTGAACTAAGAGAATCAAGACTGAAATCTAGTGCTTCTGGATTCAAGATTATCCTCTCTACATTAATGTTAATCTCAGTAATGCAGGCAATCTATAACAATAAGATTTAAAAATTAATAAGGTTTTATGCTAGACATCCAAATTATTGGTTTTTTTATACTAGATGTTTCTCTTATTTAAAACTTAAAAGATAAGATAAGATTTACTCATAACAATGCAACAAAGGCTAAAGTGAGTATTTTCATGGGCATATGGTGAGGTTTATATCGTCATACCCAAGGCTGTAGCCAGATACAAGACCAGATAGGCTAGACAACTTAAACTGATAGGATAAGATGAACTTGAAATGCATTTTCCTCAATATATGGAGATGGGCCTTGGTTGGATCCTCAAATTTGATCATTAGATATATGGAAATTATAGATGGATTGAATTAGTGAAATTTTATTTCCTAGAAATATCATTTTAAGAAATGTATGTAACAAATTCAAAAAAGGTTTTGTTCTGTGGGATAGTGTTGTTTTCTTTACTTAATTTTGGTGTTTAGTGTGGGTGGGTAAAGTAGTAGCACCACCAGGTATTAAGTGTGATTGGAGGACTTCAAGACTGAATTTTTACCTCAAGACTTTAAAAGCTCATGAGTTCAAGTCCTAGCTATTATGTCTAGTAACATCTTTAAACTGATTCAAATTATTTTTTCTCCAGGTCTCCAACCAATTAAACCGTTTATATTTGAGGTTCCTTAAAAGAAATCCTGGTTATGATGGAAAGGTATGTGATGGGTGAAACATTTGGTATGTACTTTGTTAAGTTCTGAACAATTTAAGTTCACGAATCATTCTGCAATATATTCTAACTCTGATTAGCATGCAGGTTTCATTGTATGGTCATTCTCTGGGAAGTGTCCTCTCTTATGATATCCTTTGTCATCAAGAGAATTTGACCTCTCCATTTCCAGTGGATTGGGTGTACAAGGAACAAGTTAGCGAAGAAAAAACTTTCCCTGATTTTGGCAAGCAATCTTTTGAGAGTTCCTTTGCTTCCGATTTGCCGGGCAAGAACATCATTGTAAATAATGAAAGTAAGGGCATAGAAGATCTCATTGATAAAGATGATATAAGCGTTCAATCAAAGGTTTCCCTCGTGGAAGAACATTCTACAGACTCTTCTGTTCCCACTGCACTTTCGGTATCATCAGATTCAGATGAACACTCTCCGCTACTAAATAGTACCTCATTATCAGATGAAGATGTTGGTCAACTT
Source organism: Hedera helix (assembly GCA_947179155.2). Classification (NCBI taxonomy): domain Eukaryota; kingdom Viridiplantae; phylum Streptophyta; class Magnoliopsida; order Apiales; family Araliaceae; genus Hedera; species Hedera helix. The sequence continues at coordinate 14,738,453 of OX359270.1, read as the reverse complement.
AATTTCGATAAGAGTAGCATTCTATCATATGAAAGGGATGACTTGAATAAAACCAACACCATGAACAGTGGGAATTTAATAGGGGAGTCGAATAGCATCACTGAAGAAGTGTCTGGGGAAAATGAAGTCAAGTCAATCGACGCACTGAAAGAAGAGGTTATATGATCTGTAATTCTGTTGCATGGCTTTCTCTACATATTAATCTCCTACATTACAGAATTGTAAAAATAAAATAAAAAAATAAAAAAAATCATATTCATGATTGGAGATTTCGTTACTTGGTTTTCTCTAGCCTTTTTATCTTACCTTGTTGTGTAATTAAACTTTTACTGTTTCAGATTCGTTTCCTAAGAGCCAGACTCAAAGAATTAGAATCTCATTCTGGAACTAAAGGTACACAATGAGGGTTGGTACTAGATATATGAAGCACCCCTCCCCAACAAAAGAAATAATAATAACTAAATTTCATGATTTATGTTGGTTTTGGGTGTTATAGTGAGTTGTAAAGAGTTCATTTGACTGCATACTTGTCGAAAAACTGAATTAGTTGGTTTGATTGTGTTTGGTGTGTGTGATATAAACAGGAAATGGGAAGGAAACAACTGTCACAAGTCAACCTGTTTCTGAGAGGCCTTCTCCTGGGAAAAATAATACTCTGAAGAGTTACACCCCTTACATAAACTATAAAAAGTTGGAATTTAAGGTAAATTCTTCTGATATATGGTGCTATCTTTACTCTTTAGAGCTCTTTGTTGGTGTAATCTCGTTCAAAGTGTCAATACCTGTGAATTGTCCACCAGATTTCATTTGTATGCGTTTTTGTAGCACATACACAGGACACAAGACACCAGAACAATATTATCAAACTGCAAAGCTGTATTAATGTAAAACTGTCTGTTATACATTTCAAAGCGATATCCCGTCCATCTCATTTTGGTGGTTCTCTTTTGAGTGCATAACGCAAATTAAGAACTCTCGAAATCACAAATTTGAGTTTGTGAATATATAATTCTTGTATTTACTGCTATGGTCATGCAAAGAAATGTATTATTTATGAACTGCCTTACATCATGTAGATGCATCTCCAAATAAATACACATCCATCCAATTTATGTGGCCATTTTTTTTTGGTGTTGGCATGAATTTTCAGGATTGTGCCAAAACCACATTTATACATTACAATTTTCCATATTTTTTCAAATGTATTAAATATATCTCAAGTATGTAAGACATACTTGTGTTTTCTAAATGTCTTTAAATCTGCGTCGAACACACCCAAAAGTACTGGTCACATAAAATTTACGAAGGGAGTATATGTTGTCCACATCATTATATGCCAATGTGCTCCGTTTTTTGTGAAATGGTTTATCCAATTATCTATATTATTAATAAGTTTCCCTTCTATCACTTGTTTCAGCCACATCATGATTTCAGATTTGCCTTATAAAGGAAAAAGAAAAGAAAGAAACAAATATGAACATATTTAACAGGTCCAACAAGTTCCCAAAGTAATTATTCATAGCTCTTATTGCACCAAGTGTCTAAACTAGTAAGTTATTTCCAATTATGAACATATCTAGGAGGGTCTGACAGTCGAGTTCAGACTTGGTGCTAGACGTGTATTTGATACAGGGATAGTTCTTTCATGGAAGTATCACTGCTACCTAGCCTATTGTCTTATTGTCCTAAGCTAACGACAGTACGACACTAACGATGAGTAATGTAATTTTTATTGTAACATTAGCTTTCTGTTACTAGTAGTTCTTTCCTTTATGACTGATATATTTGTAACGGACTACCGGATACATTTTCATTTATTTATGTCCCGTTCCACCCTTCTTCTCCTCCACCTCTTAACCAGCCACAAAGGATAAGAAGTTTTAGCTTTCTCATGTTTACATTTAAGTGGTGTATATGTAAATTCATAATATATTGCTTACATTACCTTACTTTGTTTGTTTCAGGTTGATACATTCTTTGCTGTTGGGTCTCCTCTTGGTGTATTTCTTGCTCTCCGCAATGTTCGTATAGGGATTGGTAATGGTTAATGCTTGTGTATATTTATTTATACTGTAAGATTGGTTGTGCATATGCTTTTGGGATGGGTTTCGGAATATTCCATCTCTGAAGAAGTCTTTCAATTTAAATTCTTATATTTTACTCAACTATTCAAAGTTTCTAAGCAAATCATGACGGATTTTTATGACTGGGGCACCCATCATTCGTTAATATTTGTCACTTTTACATAATAAATAAATAAATAAATAAGAATATGCATATTATGTCACTGTTCTTATTGTTTGTGTATAGTGCATTCAAATTGCTTTGTATAGGGAGCAATTACTTCAACTTTCAAGCATGCACATCACATCAAATTTATCTGTGTTTCCCCTTTACATAGTTGTCAAAATTGTACGATACGCGATACATATCGTACAATTCAACACGATACAAGCAACAATCGATACATAATCATATGGGTATCGAAAATTGTACAAGAATCATACGTATCGAAGGGGAATTGCAGCAGAAACGCATGTATCGTGCGATACATCAATACTTTAATGATTCGGGAAGAAGACAGAGACATGGAAAAAAAAAATCTGAAAATTTACCTGTCGCTTTGATTCTTGCAATCTGCCCTCAATAACGATTTTAAATGGGTTTCAAACCCAATTTTCAGATCATTCATCTCCAAACACAATAACTTAAACCCCAAAAAAAGTCCTCTTGATTGGTTCGATTATCTCCATCATCGTCGATTGATGTGTTTTATTTTCCTTTCGTCATCTCGAGACAACGGGTAAATATTATAGTATGTATAATACTATTATATTATATTGACATTAAAGCTTCTCTATGTTTTCAAACTCTCCACCCACGTAAAGTACTTATTTACTTTGTTTCCTTTTTATATCATTATATACAATTTTTATATTACAATTTGTTTGTAATTTATAATCAACTAATAATTAATTTATACACTTAAATACTTAATATATTTTTAATTAAAATATGTTTTGTAATTTTCAGCTTTATACTTCAAATGGCGCCAAAGAAAAAAGAATTTGATTTCATGGAAATGATGAATTTATTGATATTAGTATTGATGATGATTAATGATGATCATATTTGATAAACTTTAGTTACTAATTTTCTATGTTTGTGCCTTTTGACAACTTAAAACATCAAGGACTTGGCTTTTTGTTGGACTATATGCTTAATTGTTATGAAATTTAAGTCAGAAATTGTGTTCTCAATATAAATAAATATCATTATTATTATTTTATCTATTTTTACTGTATCTTACGATACGATTCGTGATACGATACATGAAACACTATACGGGGTTTAGATTCACGATACGATTCTCGATTTGACAGCTATGACCATTTAACAATTGCCCCACTCCAATCTACTTATGATCTCTATTTTTGTTTTTTGGGGTTCTCTTTCTAGGGGAAGGGCAGGAATATTGGGAAGAGGAAAATATAATTGAGGAGATGCCAGCTTGTCAACAAATGTTCAACATTTTTCATCCTTTTGATCCTGTGGCATATAGGTCTTTATCAGTCTCTCTATTGCTATGAATTCATGCTTCTATATCTATATATTGTTTTATATGCATATATAATAATGTCTAAGTTTCAGTTGAACTGCTTAATATTATACTCCTGGCAATGTCTTCAAATTTCAGTGTTGCTGAAAATGGCAATGGGATAAGTAGTGGTCATTATGGTTCGGGTTGGCCAATTTCCGGATACAAATCCAACTGACCGATGACATTTTTTTTATGTAATAAACTAATGCAGTTCTAACCAACAACTTGATGAATCCAAGCAACTCCCCTTTGTAAAATAGTCTTTATATACCTTTTTGAATTTGAATTGTGTAGTTTAGACATCTTGTGGGAGACAAAATCTTTAATGGTTGTTTGTCTTAAAGATAACATTTAACCTTGTAAACTGCCACTCTGATTATTCCCTATTTCTGCATTAACCTAACTAGCTTAAAAGTTTTCACTTGTTCATGCATAAGTTTGAACAATATAACTATTAACCTTAAATGATACATATTTTGCATGCAATATTTGTCCAATCAAATACTCCCTATCCCATAAAAGACATATCAAGTACAACATCTTTCACATAAATTAAGAAAAATCAAAGTAGAGGAGAGAGTAATAAGTTCCAATTTTATCCGTCGTTACCCCATGTAAGTAAAAAAAGATTCTTTCTTTTTCCTAAAATGAGTGGACCTTACTCAAGTACTTCGAGGATAAAATAGTTTTTATATAACATTTTGAATTTAAATTGTGTACTTTAGACAGCTTTTGGGGGACAATTTTTTTTTTTTTTGGGGTACTCTTGACATCTTTTGTGGAACGGAAGGTGTACATGTATAATTGTATACCTTCAGGACACATCCCCTGTTAACAACCATGTTTACATATCCAAAAGTTGGTGAATGGACATTTGACTAATAGATACCTACCCATTCTATTCCCATGCCTAGTCCATGTGACATAATATATCACAACATTTAGGGAGAGTTGCCAGTTCAAAAGAAAAAGCTATTCAATTTTCACTCCCGCATCACTATCCTGCTGACTTATTGTCATATATTGAAAATGATCATGTCCATTTTCTTCCCCACTCTCGCATCACTTCTGCATCAGATGATGAGCCCATGCTCAAATTTTTTGTTTGATTGGCATCCAATAGGTAGGCTAGTAGATTGAGTCGATAAGTTTGCACATGGGCTCATCATCTGATGCAGAACCGATGCGAGAGGGGTGAAGAAGCGGGGATTGATAGCTTTGGCAAACAATCTAGAAGCACTCACTTCACACCCTTGAATTCTTATTTACAAATGAATTGGGAAAGCCAACAGAAAGATTTGATTCTGAAATGGGTCTGGTCCTCCATGTAAAAGCAGAAAACACAATATCAATGGCTAGATCTATTATTTTCCCACAATTCATTAAATTCGTGATCATCTTGTCCGAGTCTAACATCTCACATGCAGCTATTTTGATTTCGTTATGCAGAATAGAACCGCTAATCTGTAAAGATTATGTTAACAAACGCCCTATTATTATCCCATACCACAGAGGAGGAAAGAGGTTGCATATAGGACTTCAGGTAAGGTCTTTTAATGGTAATAAGTGTGGTCGAGCTTCTCCTCCCTTTTGTGTGCTCAAACTATTGTGTGCAGGAATTTGCAGAAGACTTATCTGCGCGTTCTCAGGCAGTAATTGATCGTATAAATTCCATAAAGGTGCACACTGCTGAAAACCCGTATTACCATTCTCTTTTATAATCTTTTTCCATTGAGTGAGAGTTTACATTGCTCCATTAGCTAACAAATTTTATAAAAAAAGACGATCTTCTAAACTGAATGCTCAATTTAGGGGTTTTAAAGTGTGTTCTTAGATCCCGAAGTGCGCCAAAGTGGACATTATGGAGACTTCCCCCTTAGTTCTGGTCCTTAACCTATTCTATTTTTTACTTTTTTCATATTAAGCGTAATTATCATTCTCACATAATTCTGTATATAGTATCTGATATCAATCAACTCAAATTGACTGCAGTTGTAAGTGAATTAAAGGGTACTTCTGTTTTCTGTTTTCAAGAAGGCATAATCAAATTCAAACCTTGTTTTCTTCTTACATTTTCCATTTCACATCTTGGCTGATTTGTGGTTTTTCACTTTCTATTTCCAACATTTAAATGTCACCGTTATCACCGTCTGCTTGGTGCTTCACAGGTTCAGCCTTTTGGTTTCATTTTCTCCTTTATACTATTTTTTTCTTTGGATATTAAATATCCTTTCATGTAACATTCATCACTGATCTAGTATGCATTCCTTATAAACTGAGAGAATTTTTAACCAACTACAACAGAACATGTGTAGCTAGACCTGTAAGACAAACAGTTATGCCTCAATCAAAATAGTTAAATAACCATACATATTTTTGTTATAAGAGGAATAGAATACATGAAAAACTCGTATAATGTAGTGGAACATAATGAAACTTTCCTCTTCTTGAAATCTAAAACTCACTGCTTGACAACTCTTTGCGGTGCTGCCACAAATTGAACAGAAAATGCAGAAATAATAGAGGAAAGGAAATTTGCAGAGAAAGAAAATCAACTTGAAAAAGAAACTATTTCATTCAATCGATGCCCCTTCTTACAGATTGTTGCAACATATATAGCTGCATTCTAACAATTCTGTTTGGCTATCTAACTGATCCACTAATCCTCTAACACGTGGCACTCCCAGCTCAATGACTAAAATGCTGCTTTTAACCATTTGGACTAAACGACTTCATTTAACCTTAGAAGCTAAACGACTGCGTTTTGTTATTATTATTACTCCTTAACTATTTAACGGCTAACTCCTCTTTCCAGCTGCAGAATACTTCCTCTGATCTTCAGTCATGACATTCCCCTTCCCTTGAAAATATCCTTGTCCCCAAGGATTATTTATTTCATACTGTTTAATAATTGCTCGAAATTTCTTATTTACTTCCTTGGCTATAACAATTACATTAAGAGAGTTTCCATTCTCAATTGCCAAGTTGAAATAAGCTTCATCATTACTCATAAAATGGTTATATTTCTTCTTTGCAAAATGGGCAGTAGCATGTTATATAACACGCAGGTGATTGATAACCAATTGCAATAACAAAGTTCTTCAATGCAATAAGAAGCTGAATCTGCAGAGGGTTATTACCAGAAGATTCCTCCCCTGCCTTCTGAAAGAACTGCACCAACTTGTTTGCATATGGAATGACTCCAGTAATATGTGCAATTAAGGCAGAGATGGTATTCAAAACCTGAACCTTAGACCCAAACTCATGAACTTCACAAAGTGGTTGAGGTTCTTCAACTTGATCCCCCAGCTGTACAAACCATTTGAGAAGTTCACAATCAGCTATACCTTTCCCAATTTGTGCCAGTGGTATTACAACTATCCCATCCATTGGAGCATCAACCATAGTATGAACAATGAATAAAACAAGAATGTCAACAACATCCAATATGTCCACTGCAAGATCATTTGTAAACTTAGTAAGCATCAAAAACCCTTGGCAAATCTGGGTGGAGGTGATGACGTCAGCATAGAGAGCTGAAAGACTAACAGTAGCCATTTTAATTAACTCAGGACTTGAATCAGCACATTCATGGGTTTCACGAGACAGCTGAGATTGCTCCTGTTTTATCACCTCTATCTTTTGGTCTAAACCATTGATTGTCACAACCCAGAACTTCTGGTCACGCTCATACCTGCTGGAAACATCCCTCAGCTTTTCAGCTTGTTTCTCCACAGTTTGGTCAAGATAATATGTTAGGAACAACTTATGGTCAAGTTCCATCCTAACCTTCTCTAGCTGCTCTTCACTTTTAGAAATTGAATTTTCCCAAGGAACATGGTGATTGTTTAGTGAAATCAAATTCCAAGCTTTAACTCCGTTGCACTTTTCACAAAAACATAACACACTTGTGCCCTTCATGATTCCTTGAGGCCCATTTTCTGAGGGACCTCTAATCTTGAAGCCACGCATGTCTTTTAAAGCCAAACCCTCAAGCATACCAGTTTCTATAGATTTTAGAGTACCTTGCATCAACTTTTCTCCCTGCGGATCTGGATCAACTGGTTTAACGTGCCGCTTTCCGAACTTTGAGACATTGACACTGGATTCCTCATTTTTCACTTCCGATTTGTTTTTAGCTCAGGCTTCTGCCTTTTTCTGTTTTTGCCTTATTTCCTTTTTCTGATAGGCAGGTAACTTATAAAAACTGAGAATACGATTAGCATTAATGTCAAAACTGACAGTGATCTGAGGTACACCCCTTGGAACAGATGGGATACCAGAGAGCTCCAACTTGCCCAATAAATCATTATCCCTTGTCTTTCTTTGTTCACCTTCAAAAACCTGAATCAACACACCTGGTTGATTATCTGAATATGTTGAGAACACCTGTTCCTTGGTTGGGATGGTGGTATTCCTCAGGATCAAAACAGTCATTACACCTCCAGCAGTCTCCAAACCAAGTGATAGAGGAGTATCATCCAGGAGTAACAAGTCTTGCACCTTCTCAGTGCCTTCACCACTCAAAATCGCAGCCTGAACAGTCGCACCATAAGCAATAGCCTCATCAGAGTTGATGCTCTTGTAGAGCTCTTTCCTATTGAAGAAGTCCTGCAACAATTGCTAAACTTTGGGAATCCTTACTACGACATCATGGACCGAGTTCCTGTCCATTTTTTCATTCCTCAAACACTTCTCCACAGGTTCCATACACTTCCTGAAAAGATCCATGTTGAGCTCCTGAAGCCTTTCTCGAGTAATTGTTGTGTAGAAATCAATTCCCCCGTACAAAGAATCGATTTCAATCGTTGTTTGAGCAGTTGAAGAAAGAGTCCTTTTTATCCTCTCACATGCAGTCCTCAATTTCTTCAATACTCTAGCATTCCCACCAATATCATTCTTGTTCTTCCTCTTGAACCCATGAACAAAGTGATTCACCATTCTGTTATCAAAATCCTCATCTCCCAAGTTAGTATCACCAGTTGTGGCTTTAACCTCGAAAATACCTTCTTCAGTAGCAAGAAGCGGAACATCAAATGTGCCACCTCCAAGATTAAAGATTAGCACATTTTTCTCATCAACACTAGTAAACTTCTTGTCTAGACCATAGGCAATTGCAGCTGCAGTGGGCTTATTTATGATTCCCATTACATTAAGGCCAGAGATGACACTGGCATCCTTTGATGCTTGATGCTGCAACTCATTGAAATAGGCAGGGACAACTGCTTTTTTCACTGATGTCCCTAGAAAAGCCTCGACAATCTCCTTTATCTTTGTGAGAACCATGGAAGAGATTTTTTCAGTAGCATATTGTTTCCCTTCACCCTTATAATTGACAACAATCATTGGCTTGTCGTCAGGTCCAGCTACAACCATAACAGGCCACGACTTCATGTCACTCTGCACAGAAGCATCACTAAACCTCCTTCCAGAAATCATATCAAGCATTCCCAAACAAGGCTTGTTCACACGACCTTGAACTTGCCAGCCTTCTTCAATAGCAATTGGACCGTTAGTTTTTTTAGTGTCACACTCCCATAAACAATAATCCTCCAGAAATTTTACTCCACAAGATTCTATACTACCCTTACTATGAGAGAAGTCAGTTTGAAGAATACCATAAGAATTTAACCCTAAAAATTTAATCAACTGTAACACATCTCCAGGATCAAAGCCAAAATGTAAACCAATGCTTAAACAGTAATTCCAACAATCAAAATCATACCTCAAAACTTGGTGAAAATTTACATACTCAATCATTGCTAGTAAAAATTTGAATTCGCAGTAGATTTTCAAAAGTACCTCCTCCTCCTTCACAAATTTCTCTCGAAGGCTTTGTTGTTCTATATTTTTGACTGGGTCAGGTATTATAGCAAACAAGTTGTGCACAACTTCAGAAGGTTCATTCCCCACAAACTTTGATTCACTTACTTTTATCATTTCTGTTTCAGCCCCTTCAACAAATACCTGAGGCTCAACCTTGAGTATTTGAAAATTTCGATATATCTCGGCAACAAAGTCTCCCCAACAATCTGGAGTCCATGTGTCTAGAAAATTTTCTTCAACATATGTATAGTACCATTCCAGTGCTTCTCCCTCATAATCCTGCATCACATATTGAATCATATCTATTTCCGTCATCGGATTTAACTTGAAAAATTCTTCATAGCCACGAATGAATTCGCAAGGATCACCTCCAGAGAAAGGAACACTGTAATATTGCATCACTAGAACTTCACTCGATTGGTCGCATGAAACTTTAGTTGGCGGTGTTTTTCCGTTCTCCGATTGCTGAAATGCAGTAATAACCTCTATAATCTTCTTAGCTACTTCCTCACTCGTGGACTGTAGCTTCTTAGTGAGTTCGGTAATCTAACTTCCCATGGCTCCGATTTGTGCTGACGACTGCTCAAAATTCCTCGCCATCAATTCCTGAAACTGATCCATCCTCCCTTCCAAAACCTGGAACTCCTTTTCATTTTTCTGGAGACTCGAATTCATAGTGGAATCAGCCATTGTTGGCCCAGGGATGCTCTGATACCAATTTGTCACAAATTGAACAGAAAATGCAGAAATAATAGACGAAAGGAAATTTGCAGAGAAAGAAAATCAACTTGAAAAAGAAACTATTTCATTCAATCGATGCCCCTTCTTACAGATTGTTACAACATATATAGCTACATTCTAACAATTCTGTTTGGCTATCTAACTGATCCACTAATCCTCTAATGCGTGGCCTCCCAGCTCAATGACTAAAATGCTGCTTTTAACCATTTGGACTAAACGACTTCATTTAACCTTAGAAGCTAAACGACTGCGTTTTGTTATTATTATTACTCCTTAACTATTTAACGGCTAACTCCTCTTTCCAGCTGCAGAATACTTCCTCTGATCTTCAGTCATGACAGGTGCTTGGCCATCTATCTTTAACCGACTAACTTTGGTTCTTGATCTTGATTTTCTTTTGGTTTTCAATCCTTGATCTTGGTTGCATCCTTTCATGGAACTTGATTAGGTAGTTCCCACTCAGTTCTTCCTTTGTGTGAAGTGTGTTTCCTTCTTAAAGTGATTTGCACATGATTATTTACTCCCCAAAATGGGGCCTCAAAAATAAAATTACATAAAAAATGGGGGGAACTCCTCAAGGAAGTTGATTGTCAAACATCAGATTAGCAAAAGAGAATCAAACTGGGTCAATACCAATTCAGTTATCAGAGTTGCATCTCAACTAGGTTGGTTCTCATATATATATATATATTAATATCAGTCTGGACTCATGCACCAACTTTGTTACCATGCGTAACTTGTCTGTTTTGTTAGTAATTTTGATTTTTCTCACCTTGTTGCAAACAACTTGAATTTGGTCTGAGTTTGATGCTTGTTCTATTCTTCAATTTAATTTCATTTCCATCAATGCTTGTAATTTGTTTGATATTTGATCATATGAAATCTGTGATGAGTTTTGATTATTTTCTCTTTGAATAGGTTAAAGTACTCACAATCTGTCAATCGAGAAGTAATGATAGCCTTGACGGTAAGAAAAGATACCCAATCGCCTCGCCCCTTTTGGTTTAAATCAGTACTACTTGCTCTATAGGCATTTGGATGCATTCATGTGGTCTTATGACCCTCTCCTTTATTGCAACAATTCAGTGAGCTAATGTCATAGATATTGTGTATGTCTTTCAGAAGAATCAGAAGATACCCATGAAAATGAAGAGAGATCTTATGGTTCATATATGTTGGAGAGATTAACAGGGAGTGAAGAAGGCCGAGTCGATCATGTGCTTCAAGTATGTACAAAATTTCTAGTTCTAACACATGGACTCCCAATTACTATATTTTAAAGATCGTACATGGCAGTCAGTTTATTACCTTTTTCCTTACAAGCTCTTATGGGAAGTATGTATACCTGCTTTTTTCTTGTGTACGTTCCGTTGCATTTATTTTTTCTTCTTTTGTCCATTCTTTCTAGAAATTTGAGCCACTACTGTGTCATGGCCTGTATAAACAATGGTTAACATGCTTGAATTTTTGGTGGGTTGTTTTGTCTTTAGCAACACCAGACTGTGTTTGCCTTTCTGTCTTTCTTCTTTGATTTTTTTTTGATAGGTACTGACGACAGAGGCACACCTGTGACCTGTGATGTATCTGTTTTCCCTTTAAAGGCCATAAACACAGAATTATTCTGTTGTTTTTATCTCATTTCCCAAGTAATAGACATCAGCTGGTTTTTGGTTATGTACAGATTTTGGTTCCATCCACATCACTATATGAACTTCCTCTGTTATTTTAACTAGTTTATATGCTGTGATTCTACCTTTCTTCACATAACATGGCCTTGAAGATTTAAATTTATGTATTCATAAAACTATGGACTTGTCCTAAAATAGGACTCAAGAAGAAATTTGACCTATTGACTCTAGCACAATTTTAGGCCACTAATAACCATATATTAAAACCAAATTATGATACAGATTGAACGAGCCATGGGCACTGCAATGGTCAGAGTCCTGTAATCAACTAAAATCACCAGGACATCCTTAGCTCTGTAAAACGTATGCATCAAACTGCCAACTAATTAACTTTTATAGTTAATACTCTCAGTTTCACTTGAGTTGTCTCCTTTTTTCTGGTTGTGCTTGGCATGATTGTCAAGACATGCATAAGCACTTGAAATATTATATATATATATATATATATATATATATATATATATATATATATGATATCTCAACGTATTAATCTTGTATATTTTCTAATATATTGAAAATATATAGACAATGTATATATTTATGTGGGTTTTGTGCGTCTTAAAATTCATACCACAAGATCAAGATAAAGTGAGCTAAAATGGAGAGGATGGAGTATATTATAACTCAAAGTGACCCCTGAATTTTCTAATGTATGCAATATTTTGTGTCGGAACTTTGATTTTTCCGTATTCTTGTTGCATGCTCTTCTCCAAATTTGAGCCTTCTCTTTCCATTTTCGATTTATTAACTCATCTCAACACAACTCAACAAATCCTTTTATCTCAAAGTAGTTAGGGTAGACATTTTAGATTCATTAACCAAATTCGAATTTTGTATTGATAATGATCATCTTGTTGCATGCAGAACAAGACATTTCAGCATGCATACATATCAGCTGTTGGAGCACACACGTAAGTATTACTTCTCTGTGTAAACCCAATATATGCGACTTCCTTGCTTATTAGTGATTATTATTTCTTTGTTGAGGAAAAATATGGTGTCTTGCTAGAAAAACTTTATAGCTTATGGGTACACATTCGAGTTGGATGATTATTATTAATTAGCAACCATGATAAAACATAGAATAAAGTACTACACCTCTATACAATTTCCTTTGCTATAACCCTCAAATGTTGGATAAATAAATATAGAATTCCATATAGCATGTCTATAATTATACCTGGCATCAGTTCTACACACTCCTCTATTCTACTTTTTAGTGTGGGCATAAATAATTCCTTATGATGGCACATCCTTAACTACACTGAATACTCTATATTATTTAGTCTACGAACTTGAGCTCATACATTTACGAATAGCTTTAGAGGTATCATATTTTTCTGGCTTCCAATCTGAGCAGCCAGCATTTTGATTATTGTAATTCAATCCAATGCTGCCAGGAGACGACATGACTCATTTAATAGTTAGTCTGATTGAAAAAGATTAGTAATATTATAATAGTTCAAGCTTGTGAAAACTACTTGCTAATAATTGGGTAAATGGTAATTTTCCTCTTTGATTTAATTTTCACAGAAACTACTGGAGAGATTATGATACTGCCCTCTTTATACTGAAACACTTGTACCGGGATACACCAGAAGAACCCAACTCATCTGCTGAACCCAAGGGGGAAAGCTCAAAACATATCAGTGGTTCGGAAGGCTGGTTTGATCAAAGAGAGGAGGCTGATGAAGAAGTTCCTTTAACATTCGCTGATAAAGTCTCCATAAAAAACTTCTCCAGAAAAGCCAAAAAGATTATGAAGCAGTGAATGACATTGGCTTTTCTCATCTTATGTTGTGAACAATTTGTGATTGGCGCGTAAGATTCCAGAATTTTGAGATTATCAAAACTACTAGCGGTACACTAGCAGAAATGTGCTAAATGGATTACAAGATCCTTAGCAGTTCAAAAGTCGAGATTGTATTCGTTCACGTATAAGAGAATCTCATGTTTACAAGTCTGGCATCTCTGCGCATAAAAAGGAAGGACATTAGCATATGCTTCAAGAAAGTTGTACCAATGAAATATAGGTAGGTTGTGAATACTTCTTAGTTTGTATATTACTGTAGTTTCTGAATATTGTGAAGTCTAATAAGATAATTTGGAGATTTATAGATGTAGTGTGTTAAATCTTAAATTTCTGTATTTAAAAAATAAAAAAATAAAAAAAACAAAACAAAAGAGGAGCAATGACCTCGATTCCACCCTCCATGATCAATAATTGGATTTGTGGAACATAACGAACGTAGGCTGTAAAAATACATTGGAGCCTAACCTATAGTTGTGTTTAGACCTGTTAAATGAATATATACAAATTCAGATACAAATAGAATTCAGATACCATGAATATATACAAATTTCCATACAAATAGAATTAACATACAATGGTATCTATATTCGTAAAATTAATATTCTATTTGAATTCGTATTTGGCATTCAGCGAATTTTAAAAATATTATTCATATTTGATATTCGAAATAATATTCGAATACGAATAATATCCGTTTTTGATTATTTTATTCGAACGAATAGATTTTTCGAATATTTGGATATCCGAATTTATTTATTAGTTACCTAATAAATAATTTATTCAAATTATTTAAAAAAAGTTGAAAGAAAAAATTGAATAATTATTTATCACCATTTAAAATTTGTCAAGCACATCATTATCCATCAATGATCATAAAAATTAATCAAAGAAAAAAATATCAAATTAATCGCATTTTCAATGAAAGATAATACTAATTTATCATCCACTCTTATTCTTGCATGTAAGTTTTGAAAATAAAATATTTGGGACAAACTAATTACTATAATTTTGTTATTGTAGTATATATATATATTCCGTTAAATGCTATATTTTATATATTTAGCACTTTACAATAGTAAAAATATATTAATTAAAATTAAATAAATTCATTTTAATTTTTAATATTATATTTAAAAGTATTATTTTCTATTTTCCAAAACTGATGACATATTTTAAAAATAATTTTTTTATGATAGTAAAAACTAATTATTATATATGTAAGAAAGATTATTAGAAAAAAATATATTTACTTAATATATTAATAATTGTAAATTAAATTATTAATACACACACACAAACACACACACTGATAAGTTGATTTTATATCTATTTATTAAGTATTTTTATGCTTAATTATTTGTGACTTTTTAAGTATTTTTAGTGTTTTAGGTAATTTATTTAATTTAATGCATTATTATTATTTTTAGTTTTTTTATATTATTTTTAGTTAATTTATATTTTATTTTGTAGGAAAATTGGAACTGATGACAGTTTGGCTTTTGTTTCCACGTGGTAGCGCGTAACGCGTCAACAGATTTTGTTCTTTCCAATTGTAGCCAGCAAATAAATTAAGTAATCCAAATGCAAATTGGAAAAGAAAAATAAATAGAAATTTTATATTTTATTATTTTGTATTTTAAATCTTATTAGGGTTTGAAAATAATAATTACTATCAGGGTTAGGAGGAATATGTAGCCTATAAATAGAGGACTTGAGACACAATAGGAGATACAACTTTCATTAAAAAAAATTTCTCTTCTATTTTTTTGTGTTCTCTACAACTATGTGTAGCTAAATTATTTTTCTTGGTTTAAGTGATTGAAGCCATCAAGATTTATACACTGTGAGATCTAATTTATTTTAATTGTTCAATTTATATTTTAAGTATTGAATATTTTTCTGCGTTTAATTTTATGATTGATTCGTTTGATTGCTAGGGTGCACACTAGTTTATTATTCGTTGAAATCTATTGCTAAATTAAATATCAAATCTGTAATTGTTTGGTCACTTTAATTTGTGAAGCAACTAAGATTAATAATTATTTTGCATATCAAAAGATTGTTATATCTTAGGAAAAATATTCATCTAAATTAAATGCAGACGCTTGGATTGTGTTGTTTAGTTCAACGATTTCTTTATTTCTTTATGCTGCTACTAGGTTAAATTTTTAGCGCTTGTCTGAGATTATTTAGTAGTAAGGATTATTTAGATCGCTTGTTTCTACTTAACTAAAATTAAGGAGAGATAGAAAAATTATTCGAATGGGAGTAATTATTCCACGTTGAATATTTAAAATATAAATTGAGTTATTCTTGCTTCAGTGATCAATTGTAAATTCTTGATGGTGGATGTTGACTTAAACTAAGCCTTTTTTTTTCTCATTTATTTCATTAAATTACTTGCATATTTATTTTAGTTAATTTTATTTAAATTACTTCTTTGATTAAAAATCCCCCAATTTTGGTTTACGAAAACATAAAATTAAATTAATCATTCTCTGTGGAATTGACTCTTGTTTATACTACTACATTAATATTTTTTCAAAGTAAGATTTTATTTTTGGGTGCTTGCTGTGACGCCCCTAAATCACTATACTTACTATAGATGACTTGGTGCTCACTATAAATGCTAAATTAATAGGTTTATAGATGATTTCCTTTATTCTCAAACAAAGTTCTCATCTTAATTCCCAAAGATCTTTCATTATTTTATATCAAGTCCTTGTAATCAATATAAGAGACTTAATACTCAAACATAACATTTTATCCTTAATATTTAGATATTCTATAACTTTATATGTTCCAACATTCACGGCATTAAATCATTAGGACGACTCTTGGGAACAAAGAATCTCACGGTGAATGTTTGCATCTTCACCCGTGATAAATGTTTGCATCTTTATCCATGACAAATGGTTGTATCTTTGTCCGGTGCAAAATTCTCTTTCCGTATAGAACATTACCCAAATAGTTAAAACCCTCATTCGAAACGTATTTGGTTATAGTGATATCTCTTCATATTAATAATCCTACTTATCCGACATTCAAAATAGTAATAACGAGTTATACCTGGGTCCGAGGAACCTTAACGATGGATTTGACTAGTCAACATCGCTTAGTTCTGTCTCGGATGTACAGCACTCACAAGTTATTTACCGATCCTCATCCAGATAAATAGATCATTATTAATACTATGTTAAGTTTTAACAATTCTAAGTTTAATCAAAGTAAAGACGTAACAAGAGAATGTGATAAAACTTGATAATATTTATATAATATTCGGTTACATGTGTTGAACTTGTTCTTATTACAAAATGTCATTATGACTACAGTTAAGAACAGTTAAGGAAAGCAGTAAACTAGTCTACGCATTTCTTCTTCGAGTCGGAGCTCTCGGGTTTGTCTGCACATTAGGTTTATATGCAAGGGTGAGCTAAAATGCTCAGCAAGTCTTAAACACATAACATATAAGTGAACTCACACTGATAAGGATTGTAAGGACTCATGGAATAACAATTGATATTTACAAATATTTTAACATAGCAAAACTGAGTGGTGGTTAAACCTTGAACTGTTCTTTGTCTTTCGACTTAGAACCTTTTACAGTGGATATAGAAAGGGGATCAACCTAACGACATCCTATGTTATGCATAACATACAATACCCTGGACAGATCAAGAACAGTAATACATATTTGTTCATCTCAGTTTACTTCACATGTCAGGATCGCCCCAAGACGACTTGGTTTGATATAATAAAGCATGATTTAAATTTATCACGAATAATCATTTCATTTTGCAAGTTATGCCGAAACAAGAAGCAATAACTCTCGTATCAAAGATTTATAACACGTTGCATACACAAAATGTATAAATCACATAGAAAGCAAGTAAACAAAGTTTAAGGATAGAAAACTTGCCTTTAGTACAATTTAGGGTTTCCCGGTAATCGTTTAAAGCGCCTATACAAAGGGTTTCGCGTACCGAATGTTAGTTCATCGAATTTTTTCGTTCTATATGTGTTTTTATCACTAAGCTAGACTATTTTCATTGGTGGAATTTTTAGAAAATTTGGCTAACTCAAAAACTCAAAATTTAGTGCTTCCACCCGAATGCCCCTTAAAATTTTCAGCTTCGACGTCCTTTCCGGTAACTGCCATAACTTTGTCATAAGGAAACATTTTAAAGTGATTTTTGAGTCTAAATTGCTTGGAATTTCATTATCTACAACTTTCATTTAGGTTACTAAGGCAGATTATGACTTTAAAATTTCATAATTTTAGCAGAAAGGTCAGTATGCTTACTTTGAACAATATTTTTAGGATTAACCATGTGAAACATGGTACCGCTTGCTTTAACTCTTTAAGAAATCATGTTGTAAGACTCAATATCACTTTATAACTTAAAAATAACAAATCACAAACCTTCTCATAGAAAAATTCATGACTTTTGCTCAAGAACACACGAAGAACATGAAGAACGGTTAAACCGTACATGGTAACGACTATGTTCTTGAGCTTTTGGTTTTCGTACTTGAAATATTTGAGTATTATAACTGCTTACATAAGTGATTATTACACTTTATAGTTGACAAAAATTGGTCATTATAACGGCTTGCATAATTGATTAAAACAATTTATAAAAATGCTCAAGAACATAAGCAAACGCGGAGAACGGATGAACCGTACATGACCACTACGTATGTTCATTGAGCTTTAAACTACGAATTGAAATTCGACATTATAACTACTACAAAATGTAGAAAGGCTCAAGAACACGTGAAAAACACGGAGAACGACAATCATACATGGCTACGACTCGCGTTCTTGAGCTTTTGAAAATTTAAGACGAAAGAAAAATCGAACATAAAAACTATAAAGGATTGTACCTTTGGTGTTTGCAAGCTTTAACTATTTCTTTGCAATATCCAAGATAGTAACTCACTAGAACTCTCTCTCAATATATGTATAGCTTTGATACTTGATTTTTGAGCTTGAAAATGAATGATAGAATGGGTGAACATTGCTTGCTATTTATAGGCCAACCAAAGCTAGGGCAAAAGGGTCATTGTTACAAAACTTCCAAGCTAAGATAACTTCAAGTGCACCACCTTTGCCCACTTGATATGAATGCCCAAAGGTCATATTTTTATGCCATTAAATGCTAGTAATCATCATGTTTAGTGACATCATCATCTCCTAAATCAATGGCCAAGATCAAGCCTACCAAAGGAATAGTATTAGGCCTTGTTTGGTTGGTGAAATAACCATTTAATTGAGGGGTAATCATGGTCAATTACCAAGCTTAGTCAAGGGTAGGTTAGTCCTTTTTTAAAGCTAGTTAACTTCCTAGCCACTATTGTTGACTTTCACTATTCATCGGTTGACTTTCCGTATTTATACCGTATAATTTTTGTATTATACTTGTACAATTTTAGTATTATTTTTGTATAATTCTCGTATTCTTTTCGTATTTATGAATAGTGCGCTCTAGGGTTTCTAACCCTTAGGGTTCAACCCTTAGGGTTAGGTTTTCTCAAACCCTAAAATTAGGTTTTCTTTAAAAAAACTTTTATTGCATATTCCGCATCGGTGGTTTAATACAAACACAATATTCTTCAACGGAACGTTCAGAAATAGAAAGCGTTTTCGTTTGAAGAGCGTTTTACGTTTTATTTTGGAAAAAATATCAGTGGCTTCCTGGTATCTATTCCCCGTATAAATGCTATAACGTGAAATGGAAAAAGTCCAAACGTTGAAAAGAACGTTCAATAAGATGACAAACGTTTTTTCGTAAATCGTGTCTTTTTCGTCTTTTTTCCCAGAAAATTTTATTGATTCTCTGACATCTAAACCTCATATTATCACTATGTTGTGAAATGTAAGAAGTCCTACAGATGAAAAAACAGTCAAACGAATGAAAAATGTCACATCGTGAATAGTGCTTTTAGATGTTTTTCGAGAAAAACTTTTATTGACTGTTACGTGTTTTCAAATCGTGGGAAGGTTGAATCTTGAAACAGAATGTCATTTCGACGTACACGTTTCGCTCAGGGGCTTAGGTTAGATTTCCTAGGGTTTAGACCTTAGGGTATAGGGTTTAGGTTTTATCTTCTTTTCAGATTTTTTGAAAAAAACTTTTATGTTCCTTTTTCGTGCTAAGGCTGGATACTTGAACCGAAACACATAAATAAACAATAACGAAGATTCCATAACACATATAAGATGTAATTCAAGCTTTATTTATTCACATAAAGTCGGATTACAACTCTTTCGGAAGTTCGGAATATTACACTTGCGACATCACACCAAATTTTGGCGCTGTTGCCGGGGAATTGATTTATTTATTTTTGTGTTTTTTATTTTATTTTAGTAATTTTTCATAGTTAATTTTTTTCCTAGTTTAATTGATTGTTTATGACCATAACTCGTTCTACTAATCAAAGTGATTTGAGGTTTGATCTAGAAATCGAAAGAACTTTGCACGGATTAAGGAAAGAAGGGCGAACAAATCTTGAAGCAAAAAGACATCATGGTTGGAGATTGAACTTTGAAGGAACTTACGGCTCCAGATTTAAATAATCAACCTTTAAGTATAACTTTTCCTAATTTAGATGTTGACACTTTCTTTGAATTAAAATCTGGTCTAATACATCTATTACCCAATTTTCATGGTCTTGCAGGTGAAAATCCTCACAAATATTTAAAGGAATTTTATATGGTCTACACAAGTCTAAAACCTTCAGGAGTGACTAAAGAGCAAATCAATCTAAGAGCTTTTCCAATTTCCTTGAAAATTTTGGCTAAGGATTGGCTCTACTATCTACCCTCCGGAAGTATCACCACATGGGAAGAGATGAAAAAACTATTCTTGAAAAAATATTTTCCTGCTTCACGGGTAGCCAATATCAGAAAAGACATTTGTGGTGTGAGACAAAACCATAGAGAATCCTTATACGAGTATTAAGAACGTTTCAAGAAATTGTGTGCAAGTTGTCCCCACCATCAAATCAGCGAGCAACTCCTCATCCAATATTTCTATGAAGGACTCATGTCTACTGATAGAAGCATGATTGATGTTGCTAGTGAAGGAACTTTGGTGGACAAAACTCCCAAAGCTGCAAGGAACTTGATTGCAAATATGACGGCTAATTCCCAACAATTTGGCACTAGGCTTGATTTTTCATCTAAGCATGTCAATGAGGTAAATATTTCTTCCCCTGAGCAACGAATTTTGTCAAGTGGCTGTAGGTAATACACAACAAGTAAAAGCTTGTGGAATTTGTACGATAGTAGGACACCCAACGGATATGTGCCTCACTCTTCAAGAGGATTCCTATGATCAAGTAAATGCAGCAAGTGGTTTCCCTGGTCAACCACAAAGGAGATATGATCCTTACTCAAACACGTACAACTCAGGTTGGAAAGATCATCCTAATTTCGACTATGGAAATTCACAAATGAATCAACCCACAAATCAGAACTTCGCAAGCTATCAACAATACAAACAGCCAGATCCCAACAAATAACAGGGTCAGTCATCTAATTCTCATATGTCTTTAAAGGATATAGTTAAACAACTTGGCACTAACACTTTGTAATTTCAACAGGAAACGAAGACAAATATGCAGAATTTAGAAACACAGATGGGACAAATGACAACTGCAATCTGTAGATTGGAGGCGCAAAATTCTGGAAAATTACCCTCTCCAACAGTGATGAATCCGAAAGAAAATGTCAGTGCAATTATTTTGAGAAGCAGTAAAGAGATAGAAACTCCAGAAAAGACATATTCTGCACAAAAAGAGCAAAGCAAAGCAAAAGTGGACAACAAGGAAGCAGACAAAAATAAAGAGGACAGCAGTGTTCTAGGCAAAAATGGTACCCCTAAGCATAATTTTTTACCTCTATCTGATTATAAACTGGTACCCCATTTTCCTCTAGCTTTAACAGAAAAAATAAAATATGAGAAAGATTCAGATTTATATGAAACTTTTCATCAATGCGAGGTAAAAATTTCATTATTAGATGCTATTAAACAAGTACCTCGTTTTGCTAGATTTCTGAAAGAATTGTGTACACATAAGAGAAAACAAGCACTTAAAAAATATGAAAAGGTATAAGTAGGAAAGAATGTGTCTGCCGTAAAAATCAAAGAAAACTCTCTACAAAGTGCCAAGATTCAGGAATGTTTACTATCCCTTGCAAGATAGGTGACACTAGATTTGAACAAGCCATGTTAGACTTGGGAGCATCCATTAATATCATGTCATATTCTATATATGCATATTTGAAACTTGAACATTTGAATAGAACTGGTATTGTGATTCAGTTGGCTGATAGATCTCACACTTATTCTAAGAGTATAATAGAGGATGTTCTTGTGCAAGTAGATAATTTGATTTTTTCTGCTGATTTTTATATGCTTGACATGGAGAATGGTGATCAAAATACTCCTATTTTGTTAGGAAGACCTTTCTTAAAGACATCCAAGACTAAGATCGATGTTCATAGTGGTACACTGACAATGGAATTTGATGGGAAAATTGTGAAGTTTAATATTTTTGATGCCATGAAATGTCATAATCCTGTTTACTCTGTTGAAGTGATTGATTCTTTAGCACAAAAAATTTCTGAAACTGATGGAAAGGGTGAATTGGAAACGACATGCAGTCAGAATCCTGGGAAAGAGAATGAGGAGTTGAAGAAAACTGTTGCGGCTTTAAATGGGTCCCCGAAAGCAGGTCATGATCCGTATTTTGACTTACCAGTTCCTAACAAGAATTCTTTATCTTCTGTTTTGCAGGAACACATTCCAGATTTAAAGCTTCTCCCTAATCATCTCCAATGCCAATTCATTGAAGAGGGAGTAAAATATTCATATCCACTGCAAGAGAGTTTGAACAAGTCCATGATAAATGGAGTAAAGATGGATAAGATTATCAAAATTCAAGAGGAAGGAATGACATAGTGATTTGGCATGCTGTCAAGCCAATAACGATAAACAAAGGCGCTGCTTAGGAGGCAACCCAAGGGGAGTATAATTTTCTTTTTATTTTTGCATTTATAGTTTAGTTATTTTTGCTTTTTCTTTGCATCTTACTTTACATTGGGGACAATGTAAATTTTAAGTGTGGGGGAAGGAATTTAGGATTTTTGTTATTTTTAGGTCATATTTTGAAAATTTAGGTCAATTTTTTAAAATTTTGAATTTTGTGGATAAATTCACTGTAAACCCTCACGAGACAAAACTCATTCACTTGGGGTAACCTTGGGGTTTAAAAGTTTGTTGCACATGCTAAATGTAATTGTGTTTCCTACGAAAATGGGGTATTTTTTTATTTTATTTTTAGGATGTGTTACTTGAGCAATGAGTTAATTGAATTTTAAATTTTTAGCCAATGATAAAATCTTGATTTTTATTTAATAACTTTTGGAAAAGGGATAAATTTTTGCTTAGTTTGAATTTTTGACTTTTTATTGATTATTACTTTGCTTGAGATCCTTTAAATTTTTATGCACTTATATCCATTTGTTTGAGCTAGTTTTAAATTAAGAAAAATTTAAATGGTTAAATGCTTATGGAAGATATTTTTGAGCTCTATATCTTATTTAATCAAAATATAAAATGGAGGAGATGATTTAGGTACTTTTTCTAGGATTGTTAAAAGGAAAAAAACTTGTGGTGGGTTAAGATGGAGCATAAAACGCACTCACTCATAAACACATAAAAAAGTGAGATGGAGCATAAAATGTACTCACTGAAAAAGAAAGAAAAAAAGAGAGAAAAACAAATGGGATGGAGCATAAAATGCACCTATTAAAATGAAAATATTTGAAAAAATGATATTAATAATCATAGTGTGTTTCATTAATTAAAAATCTTTTGATCTTCTGGTATATATTTATCTGTATTAGCAAAGAGTAATGTGAAAAATAAGTATATTGAGTTTTGTTATATGTCTTTTATAAGGTAATTAATGACCGAAGCTTATCTAAGTTTTGATTAGTTTGATACATTTGGATTCACACACACACAAAAGGTCTTGAGCAGAGTAAGATTAATAACTATGTTAAAATTTTGATCTTTGCATATTTTGAAATTTTCTTTGAGTTATCATTTAAAAAAATCTTTAAGGCTGATGTTAAAATTTGTATTGATTTGTTGCTCGAGTAAGTTGTTTGGTTATTAATTTTATAGTTTTTGTTCTTGTTTTGCTTGAGGACAAGCAAAGAGTTAAGTGTGAGAGGTATTTGATAAATTGATTTTATATCCATTTATTAGGTATTTTTATATTTAATTATTTGTGGCTTTTTAAGTATTTTTAGTGTTTTAGGTAATTTATTTAATTTAATGCATTATTATTATTTTTAGTATTTTTATATTATTTTTAGTATTTTTATATTATTTTTATTTATTTTTAATTAATTTATATTTTATTTTGTAGGAAAATTGGAGCTGATGGCAATTTGGCTTTTGTTTCCACGTGGCAGCGTGTAAAGCATCAGCAAATTTTGTTCTTTCCAATTGTAGCCAACAAATAAATTAAGTAATCCAAATGCAAATTGAAAAAGGAAAATAAATAGGAATTTTATATTTTATTATTTTGTATTTTAAATTCTATTAGGGTTTGAAAATAATAATTACTATTAGGGTTAGGAGGAATGTGTAGCCTATAAATAGAGGGCTTGAGACACAATTGGAGATACAACTTTCATTAGAAAATTTCTCTCTTCTATTTTTTGGTGTTCCCTACAACTATGTGTAGCTAAATTATTTTTCTTGGTTTAAGTGATTGAAGCCAACAAGATTTATACATTGTGAGATCTAATTTATTTTAATTGTTCAATTTATATTTTGAGTATCG
The DNA here is from genome assembly GCA_947179155.2 of Hedera helix. NCBI lineage: Eukaryota > Viridiplantae > Streptophyta > Magnoliopsida > Apiales > Araliaceae > Hedera > Hedera helix. Next base: position 14,713,918 of record OX359270.1, on the reverse strand, counting down.
AATATTTTTCTGCGTTTAATTTTATGATTGATTCGTTTGATTGCTAGGGTGCACACTAATTTATTATTCGTTGAAATCTATTGCTAAATTAAATATCAAATCTGTAATTGTTTGGTCACTTTAATTTGTGAAGCAACTAAGATTAATAATTATTTTGCATATCAAAAGATTGTTATATCTTAGGAAAAATATTCATCTAAATTAAATGCAGACGCTTGGATTGTGTTGTTTAGTTTAACGATTTCTCTATTTCTTTATGCTGCTACTAGGTTAAATTTTTAGCGCTTGTCTGAGATTATTTAGTAGTAAGGGTTATTTAGATCGCTTGTTTATACTTAACTAAAATTAAGGAGAGATAGAAAAATTATTCGAATGGGAGTAATTATTCCACGTTGAATATTTAAAATATGAATTGAGTTATTCTTGCGTCAGTGATCAGTTGAAAATTCTTGATGGTGGATGTTGACTTTAACTAAGCCTTCTTCTTCTCATTTATTTCATTAAATTACTTGCATATTTATTTTAGTTAATTTTATTTAAATTACTTCTTTGATTAACCCCCCCCCCCCCCCAATTTTGGTTTACGAAAACATAAAATTAAATTAATCATTCTCTGTGGGATCGACTCTTGCTTACACTACTACATTAATATTTTTCCAAAGTAAGATTTTATTTTTGGGTGCTTGCGACACCACACACCACACACCACACACACATACAAGTTATTCGGATACGAATTTGAATATCGGATATCGAATATTCATTAACAGTTAGATAAATCGTGATGCCCCCAAATCCGAGTTCTTGAACCCCAGGTTTGGTGCTCACGATCCAAACTTACAACACATCTAAACACTTAATCTTTAATAACTAGCAGAAATATTTACATAAATTGTTCGTACAAAACATACTACAATCCTAGGTTACATTAACTTTAACTATTACACACATATCTTATAATCCCAAAAGATTTACTTAAATAAAACATAATATAAATTCATCTAAGAGTTTTACTTTTTTTCCATTTTCTTTGCCTTTGTCCTTATTAGAGCACTCGACCTTAGCTGAAAATATTCATGATATAACAAGAGTGACAACTACTTTGTTCAACAAATTTAAAGAATTCAATGAATAATATATTATGAATGAAAATGAATTAACTTTCTAGGACTTCAACAATATACAATTATTGTGAAGAAACAAAACATAGGAAACAATTTTCAATAAAAGAATTTTAGAATCTTTACTGCTGACGGTCACTATGAACCACGAACTCTTACCAAAGTATAACAGTCATTCAACTGGGAACCTTCAGAGAGTAAAGATTGTAAACATTCAAAACAGGTACTTAAGGGAATTTGTCTATTGTACCCTATGTATATGCATAATATTTAAGTCTTAACGTGCAAAATCGGTTTCCCGACATAAAATTCTCATTTATAAGAGTTGAAAATTCTCATTTATAAGAGTTGTTCTACTCAGTCTTATTATAAGAGTCTGCACCAACTATTTTGGTTTGGATATGTTTTCAAGAATATTCAATTTGATAAATTTATAACATTCAATGTTTAGCCGAAACAAATGTCATAGACATACTTCTTAAATAGTTCATGAATAATAGAATTTTAAAGTTTCACAGTTCAATAACAAAACAAGTCCTTCAAATGCACACAAATGCGAATCACGATAATCAATATCAATAGGAAATCATTTTTTAATAATTATTTTCATTTAGAAAACTTGCACAATGAAAACAAGTTTAGGATACTTGTCTGTTCTGTTGTCTACGGCTAAATCTTAATTATCGTCACTTGAACGACCTATATAATTAATAATTTGATCTAAAAATTAGTAATTCACATAAAAATTTAATTTACTTTAATATCCTTCCTATACTTTACTTTTATTTAACATTTAATAATATTTAAACATTGTAATTCAATCCCACACAAATAATATTTATTTTTGGGAAACCCGACCCATTTTGATCGACTCGGTTGACTCGGCCCGACCTGGTTTAAAAACAAAAATATTTTTCACTTTACCAGATTGGCACCCCTGTGCCACCAAACAACTGGGAACCGACGCCCCAACACCAGGTCTCCCAAACTTGAAAATAACCTAACAAGATGCCCCTGCGCCACAATTAACACAAGGGGCGGCTCGGTCGCGCCACCCCTTCCGAATTTCAATCCGAATTTCTTTATTTTCCCAACTTTTGTCCATTTAACTCAAATGCTCATAAATCATCCAAAACACATCGAATTGAGTTCAAAATCGAATTATGGCCTCACTAGTTCATCATTTTACAAAATACGAAGAATTATATGTCTTTCAAATACGTTTTGAACATCCAAACCATGATTGAAAGTGAGCTTAAATCCTTAGGTCTTCTGACTTGACATATATTTTTACAAAAATCATTACAAATTCATTTTACTACATTTTTAGCTCATTCTTCTTAGGCCATTCTCATAACACACACCACTTACGGATCATGAACATCACTTAAACATTTTGAAAGGGTTAAATGCACCGTTGGCCATTGAACTATAGGATTTTTGAATTTTGAGCCTCTTTCTTTTGGTCAATGCAAATCGAGCCCCATACTATTTTAAAATTTGGATATTGAGTTATCAGGTGCCACATGTGCGTTGACCACATGTGCGTTGACTGCACATGTGGCACCTGTGATGCGGCATCATAAGCATATTTTGGCCAAAAAATGAGTTGCTCCCAAGAAGAGATCCCAACACCTTAACTTTGAACTTTAGGTCACAAAACCACTCGAGCATCATCACCCTATCAATTCAAAATACTCAAGAAATAAATCATATACTAAATAATAATAATAATAATAATAATAATAATAATAATAATAATAATAATAATAATAATAATAATAATAATAATAATAATCCAATTAACTCATTACTCAAGTGACACATCTTAAAAATAAAAAATTAAATTAAAAAAAAAATACTGCCCTATTTTCGTAGGAAACAGAGTTATACTTAATATGTGCAACAAGCCTTTAAACCCCAAGTGGACGAGTTTTGTCTTGTGAGGGTTTGCAGTGAATATACCCACAAAATTCAAAAATTTAAATTTTTTAAAAAGCGGTTAATTGAGAAAATCACCAGCTGCATTGACTTCTTCATAGGACTTCTCTTATAATATTAGGCATATATTAGTTGGATGTCCTACCATCAAACAAATCCTACAAATTCTCACTGGTTACGCATTACTTACAACCTTTGGATAAACAAGAGAAATTAGATTATCAATTTGTTGCTTAAGAGAAGAAATATTTACCTCAACATAATCATGCATGAATTCCATTCTTAACCTATACAACTCAATTAAACTATGAAAAATTAAAAAAAAAATCTAAGAAAAATTACTAAATTAAAATAAAGTTTACAAAAGCACAAAAATAAATTAGAATCAGTTCTCGGCAACGGCGCCAAAATTTGGTATGCTGTCGTAATCAACCAAAAATATAATCTTACCTTAGAAAAATATTTATGTAGTAGTGCAAGTAAGAGTCGATCCTACAGAGAATGATTAATTTAATTTTATATTTTGTAAACCAAAATTAGGGGTTTTTAAATTAAAAGAAATAATTTTAAATAATATTAACTAAAATAAACAACTATGCAAGTAATTTAATGAAATAAATCAGAAAAATAAGCCTCGATTTAAGTTAACATCCACCATCATAAATTTACACTGATCATTGACTCAAACATAAAACAATAAATATTTTGAATATTTACTGTAGGAATAACTACTCATAAGTAGAATATTTTTTTCTCATTTTTTCTTAATTTTAGTTAAGTAAATACACGCGATCTAAATGATCCTTACTACTTAACAACCTCCGGTACGTGCTAAAGATTTAATTTAATAGCAGCTTTAAGAATTAGAGAGATCGTTAAACTAAAAAACGCAAGTCACGCGTTTGCATTTAATTTAGATGAACATTCTTTCTAAGATATATCAATCTTTTGATCTGAAAAATAATTATTAAACTTAGTTGCTTCACAAATAGTAGTAGATTAATTTGAATAATAAACTATTAACGCTCCTAGCAATTAAACAAATTAATCATAAAAATTAAACACAAAAAATATTCAATATTCATAATATAAATTGAACAGTTAAAATCAATTAGATCTCACAGTGCATAAATTCCGATGGCTTCTGCTAACTTAAACCAAGAACAAAAATTTAGCTACTCATAATAAAAGAATAACAAGAATCTATGCACAAAAGAATTGAGAGATATGAGAGATCCCCCTAATTGTGTCTCAAATCCTCTATTTATAGGATACATAATTATTCAATTCCTAATTGGAATTAGAATACAAATTAAAATAAATTCATAATTTTATTTTCCTTTTCTCATTTTACTGAGGATTTTGTAATAATTCCTTTAATTCATTGCATATGGAGCTCGTGGCAATCAAACATAACAATCCGCGGAACAATATCATGCGCCTGGGACCTATGTGAAAATAAAGCATTAAACAAGCCACGTCTAGCTAGGCGCCAAGAAGCTGTTAGAGTGACAACCCGTCTGGTCCCGCGCATGGCGTGGTTATTTCTAATGCTACCCGTGCCTGCGCATTGTGTGAGTCCTTCTTGCCTTACTTTTCTTTTAAACGGTGTCGTCCATGCTCATGCTGCTGTTGAAACTATTATGCGCGCATGGCACGACCAGTTATGTTTTGCTACATATTTACGGTTCTTTCACCCATTTTGTTTTTCCTACAAAAATAAGATTTAAAATAAATAAAAATAGTAAAGATGCATACAATTAAATAAATTATCTAAAACACTAAAAATACTTAAAAACTCATAAATAATTAAGGCTAAAAATACCTAATAAATAGGCATAAAATCTACTTATCACCCCTTTTTATAAGGGTTGTTCTGTTACAACATTTTTATAGATTCTGCACCACAACAATATGGATTGGAGAATATACAATAAATATCTGAAGTCAATATAAATGACAACATATGTCTAGCCGGTTATAAATGACATCAACATTTCTTAAACCAGTTCAATAATGAATGAACTTCAAAAATGACTTACAAGAATACATAGTATACATAACTGTCAAATGAACAACAAAAGAGAGTTCAAAAAGAATACTTGCCTCCATCATCACTTACTTTTATTGTTACTACATTACCACATTTATAACCTATATAACCACGATGTTGGTCAACACATTAGTTACATACTCGTTAACTACTTTACCTTGACATACATGTCACCATTTACCTTTACGATTAACTTAACACATAACACGTTACTCGTTCATACCTTAATACCTACCACATTGACCTTATTTATTTATTTATATCAATTTAAGGTTTACCATACATGACTTTATCATATAAGATCAAAACACTTCATTTCGGATCAAAATATTATTTTTTTTCAAAAACCAGAACACTAAGCCCTAGCGCAGACCATCTTGCCGCCATCAAGATCTTCTTAGTTGACTGCGCCTCGACACAGTCTTCAGTTTAAAACATCTCACCCCCAGCGAGATTGTCTTAGCCACACTGCACCCTGACACGGTGTTTAGTACAAAAATCCCTCATGCTAGCGCAGTCCTCAGAACTCAGTTATTTTAGATTTTTTTTTCAAACAATTCTCATGCTATTTTTGGCCATACATTGCAAGACTTCATTCTAACACTTGATTTAGCATACATAACACATATATATGACTTGTCTAGGCCTCCAACAATATTATTAGTTTTCAAATAACCTTATTTTTTTGAAATTCACTTTTTAGGTTCCGACGAACTTTTTCAAACGCCTAAAACACACTTTTATCGCCATATACACCAAATGACCACCAAATCAATGCAGATACGTGTATTTACATTAAACTTAGTCATTCAACTTCATTTCACCATTAATTACTTAAAATGGCCAAAAATCACCCCTTGATAGGATTTACATACATAACTTAAATTTTTCATAAAAATCAACTTTGAGTTAATAACTTTCACTTCTATAAACTCTATAAAAAGTCCATTTGCTAACACTATAGCTTCATATAACACATTTATGACTCTAATACCACATGCTACCATTTATATTTGGTTTTCATGCGTATATAACATCTCTTAAGATCTTTAACCATACCAACCATATTTTTCATAATTATATGTATCTAGCATCCAATATAGCATGTAAATACACATACCATCTTTATAATACTACATTATCACTCAGGTTTTCATCATGAACCACTCATTTAACACATAAACTCACATAACTAACACTTTTAACCATTAAAACACCTATACACATGTATATACACACATAACTCAAAAGTTTAAGTCAAGGAAACTTTTAAACCTTCTTTGAGCACTTCTCTTCTTTGCTAAAAAGCTTCTTAAGGATGGATGATCCACTTTGCTATTACTTTCAATCTTTATAACACTTCTCTATTACTTTCTTTAAGAAAAACTTTTTCTCTAGGTTTCTCTCTTTAAGCTCTCAACACTTATCTTATGAAATGAAAATTATAGAGCAAGATATTAACCTAATACTTGCAAAACATATACATACACAATTTGTATCTCTTTTTTCTACAACTAACCACACTTAAGTTAGCTTAGTCATGCTTAGTTAAGGGCATGCAAGACACTTCCCTCAATAATTTAAGAATAAAATGGACATTACTCACAATTAGGACACCAAGGTCATAATTTAACTTGTTAAGGGTACTATGGATATTTTTCCATTTCTCTAGACAATTTACTTTTTAATAAATCATCCTTAATTTTCATTGGTCCTTTCAAGTGCACACGGATTCCTCTTTTCACTAATTAATCCAACTAGCTTGGTTTTTCACCATTTGTGCTACTTTCACTTAATTACAATTAAATTTCTTAATTAGTTAATTAGTTATAATCTAACTAACTCATCATTCTTAACTAGAAAACCATCCTAGTTACATACAAATCAATCTAATTACATAATTAACCAATTTAAATTCTCGTCATTTCAAATAACAAAAATGCTTATATTTTTCATAAAAATGCTTCCTCGGGAAGCAAACCCTTAAAAAAATAAAAAATTCTCAAATCATAGATATTGAGTTCGCGTCCATTTTTTCACAAAAATAATTTTATTTTAAGATCAAATAGTACATAATTTGCTTGCCTCAAAACATCTATCACATTGTAAAAAATTAACTTCATTATTTATTTATAATTTTTACAAGATTTATCGAAATTACGGATCATTACATTCTTCCCTCCTTATAAGGATTCCGTCCCCTGAATCACTATTACAAGGTTACATAAATAGATTAGGATAATTCTTTCTTATTTTCTCTTTAAGATTTCATGTTGCTTTATCAGCGTTGTGGTTCCTCCATACTACCTTAATATAAGGTATTATCTTGTTCCTTAAAACTTGCTCCTTCCTGTCAATAATTTAAACAGGAGTTTCTTCGTACGTTAAATCCTTCTCAACTTGAATAGGTTCATATTCTATCACATGCTTATAATCTGGCTTATAAGACCTCAATACCGATGTGTGAAACACATTGTGAATATGCTCCAACTCTAGAGGTAAAGCTATCACGTAAGCTACCTCTCCTATCTTTTTTAATACTTCAAAGAGTCCAATAAATCTCAGACTTAACTTTATATTCTTTCCAAATCTTATCTTCCCTTTTCAGGGTGATACCTTTAAAAACACACATGACCCTACGTCAAAATCTCTCTTCTGTCGATGCAAGTATGCATACTTCTTCTGTCTGTCTTGTGATGCTGTGAGCCTTAATCTTATCACACTGACAATTTCAGCTGCTTGTTGAACCATTTTCGGTCCTAATAACTTACGTTCTCATACCTCGTTCCAACACAGAGGTGTTCTGCACTTTCTTCCATATAATGCCTCATAAAGTGACATACCAATACTTGCATGATAACTGTTGTTATACACAAATTCAACTAATGGTAAATGGTCATCCTAATTACCCTTGAAATCCATAACGCATGCTCTCAGCTTATCTTCAAATGTTTGAATTTTCCTTTCACTTTACCCATCCGTTTTAGGATTATATGCTGTACTCAACCTCAACTGCGTTCCTATTCGCTCTTGAAAACCCTTTCAAAACTTTGATGTGAATTACGAATCTCGATCTGAAACAATCGATACCAGAACTCCATGTCTAGATACGATCTCTTTCACATACTACTTCGCTAACTAATCCAAATTAAATCTGATCTTGATCAGCAAGAAGTGTGTAATATCCCGGATATTAATGAGGTTCAAAAATGGGAATCGAACACGATTAAATGTTAAGATTCAAAACTTAGATTGGAGGAAATGAGAATGTAGATGAGTAATTAAACATTTAACCTAATTTATGTGTGAGAAATTAAATATGAGTAATCACGAACTATGAGAATTAAAACCTAGAGTTGGTTAATATAAATATTTTGTGGTATTTTAAGAGCTAGGTATTTATATGATGTGTAAATACAAAAACACGAATCACGAATACAGAATAAAATACAAGGAAGGAACTTTTCATAAAAAGAAAGTTTTCATAAAAGGAAAGTCTAGAGAAAATAAGATATGACCATTTTGCCCTAGAGTATTTTGGTAATGACTATGATGTCCAAATAATCACCTAGAGACCATTTTACCCTTGGTTGGTATGACAAGTTTGCCCTTGGAGTGAGATTAGATTTCAATTGGCCCAAACTCTAATTCATTAAATGTTTAGGGCCAAATTGTTGTCAATTTTATTAGTTGGCCCAATGTAAATTAATTAGAAGCCCAACATGAGTTGTAGAGAAACCCAATGGTGGAATTAATTTAAGCAAGCCAAAACCTTGAGATGGTTGTATGGGTAAAGCCTAAGTTTAGAGAATTAAGTTGATTTAAACTAAGAGTCCAACCAATATTAATCAATTTAGCGCAATAAAGTATACTTACATGTATCGTCAATATGACCCAAATGAATTTAAATTCTAGCCCTAATGGTAGAATAAGAGAAGTCCAAGCGGTTGAGAAATTTAACTAGTGAATTAAATTAAAGAAAACAGATTGTGTAGGCAATTTAAAATAGCAAGTCTAATTAGATTATATAATTAGTCCAAAAAAATTATTGAATTACGTTCAAATTGAATTAAACTAGTAGCTTAAGTGGCATATTAGTATGAATTAAAAGATAACCCAAGTATGATAACTAAATGAATTAAGTTAGTTGACCCAACTTAAATTAATTAGAGGCCTAATATAAATATGGAGAGGTCCAATGGTGAATTTTTTTTCAAACTCAATGATTTAATTAAATTGTCTCAAACTTTAGTCTAATGAATTTATTATGGTAGCCTAACCTTGAGTCCAATGGATTTAAATTGTTGGGAGCCATAAATGAAATAATCTAGTAGCCCAACTGGAAGTAAAATGGGAGCCCAAACAAATTAATTGAAAGAGCCCAATAATTTGGTAAATAAAAACCAAAACCTAGCCCAATGATAAATACAGATGATGAAAATACATAAATAGTTTTGTGTATTTGTATATAGAAAATTAATAAGTAATTAAAAGAAAAGGAAAAATAAGATTTTTAAGGCCATGTGAGCCCCAAAAATCTGTTGGACCAAGAAACATTGGGGAGGGCTTTAAAGCTTCTCTTGCAAGCTAAATAGCATGTGTAGAAGCAAAAGTAAAGAAGTGAGAAGTTAGTGATGGTCTAGGAAGTCTTTGGAGAAGTTAGTTAGTTGCTTATGTTAGTGAAATTGTTAGATATACAAAGTGTATGTATTTCGCTAGCAATATAGCAAGAGAGGCTCTTCACTTAGTCATTATTCACCAAAGGTTAGAGAATATCAAAGAAATAATGCTAGATCTTGTAAGCTTGGATGGTTGGATAATCTTGAAGAAAGAATTAAAGATGGAGGCCTCTTGATGATGAAACTTCTTAGCTATGTTAATAGATAATCCACAAATGTTTAAAACTGTTCAAACCCTAGCTTATTTAATCTATGTTAGTGTAATCTTTGTTATGTGAGTTTTTTTTATTTTTATGATGGTTCATAGTGGAACCAAGGAGATCAAGAGTGAATCTATGTGGAGGTATAAATACATGTATATTTATGTGTCTAAATATGCTCAATATATTTTTCATGGTCAAAAGGTATTTGATATGATCAATATGCATTTCATATGGTCAAAATATATTTGTAATGGTTCAAAACTTATTTTTATACTTTATAATGTTAGATCTATAATATTTATGTAGATCTATGATTAAACATGCTCAACATATGTTTTGATATGTTGGTTATGTGAATAAGTGTAAGAAAGGTGTATATGGTCACTTTTCGATAAAAACCCTACTTAGTTATGAGGTTTATTGAGTTGTGAGATGAGTTGTGGTGGCTATTTTTATGAGTTTTATGACTTGATAGATAGCTCTAGAGGTTATAAAAATACCCCAACTTGAATCGTCGAAAAATGTGTTAGAATGAGTTTATAATGACATTTATGGTCAAGTATGTTTTTAAACTAAACCTTAGGGATTTTGGTCATGTTCGATCATGGTTGTGGAGTATGAAAAATGGTTGTTGATATGAAAACTCTTTTTTTTTGGTAAAATTATGAATCCATAACGTTGTGGTTCGAATTTGAGCTCAATCCGATAAGAAATGAATATTACTTATAAACTTTTGAGCAAACAAAATTATGAAATTAGTTTGCATTATATCTTATGAGCCATTTTGAGTCTAATTTCGTTTGGAATTTAAAAGTTTGATCTAAATAGAAGTTGTAATGGACGCGTGAACTCTTAAATCACTCAAAACGGATAAAAAATGAGAAAGTTATGGCCATCGGAGTAAGCGAGAGTCAGATAGTCGAAACCCTAGAAAATGTTTCTGCAGGACTAGGGCCGAGGCCCTAGTTTTGTACTAACAACTAGGGCAGAGAACCTCGTACATTTTTTTCGAAAAAAATGATTTTTTATCTAGGTCGGGTCGGACCATTTTTAATGGGTCGGTTCGGAGCGGTTTAAGTCAAAATGTTTAAAATTTTATATAACTGATTTGGGACCCAAGTTTAATAATTATTTATTATTTATATAATAAATAATAAAAAAAAGTGAATAAAAGCCATTATTATGATTAATTGTTATTTAATTGATATTAAATAATAATTAAAGCAAATAAATATAATAACTAATTATTTATTATTTAATTAATATTAAAATAATGAATAAGGATAATTAGTTAATTAATTATTATTCAAATGATATTAAATAATAATTAAAGGGATATAAAGTTAATAAAATAAATATGTATTATTTAATTAATATTAAATAGTAAATGAGAATAATTAATTAATTATTATTTAAATGATATTAAATAATAATTAAAGAAAAATAAGGTTAATAAGGTAATTGTTTATGTAATGATAAATAATAAGTAAAGTTAATTAAATTAATTAATTAATTAATTAATATTAAATAAATAAAGTGAAGGAAGTAAGAAAATAATAAAGTGATTAAATAATTTATATTTAATTGTTTAAGTCTTTAAATATTACTAATGGATTATATTATTATTAATTGATTTATGATACTTGTAAGTGTTTATATATTATTAAAGGATTAATAATATTAGCAACTAATTAAGATGTTGGTAAATACTTAATAACATTAGTAAATGGTTGAGGTATTATTAGGTGTATAATATTATGGGTTGGTAACTAAAATATTATCTAAGGGTGATAATATTGTCTTATAATTTATATGTTTGTAAATAAGAAATTATGTGTTTAAGTATCAATTCATTTGAGAATGATATAGGAATCCCTATGTGTTTTACTAATTGAAAGATAAACCAATTTAAAATTTAGGCCTTACAAATGATGTAATGTGAATTGTGTGAGCGATAATGATGGACGCGGATGCAGAGTAGTAGCGTAAGTCAATACACTATTAGGCAAGTTTTTTAGTACTATGTGATGTTCTTGCAAACCTGTTGCTATATATATAAACTGTTATGTGTACTTTTATTGTATGTGCGAATTGATTTTAATATGCTTTTGTACAGTCATATGATGTGAATAGTTGATATACAATTGATACTATGAAATTTAGTGTGTTATATGAATTATATAACTTGAAAAAATTGAGATGCATGGTAAGAATGAAGTAATTGGGTAAATGTAAACCATAAGAAGCATAATGCCTATATGAAATGTGAAGCATGATTTAAATATGAACTACGTGTTATGTGATAACTGTTAGACTTGCTGAGCTGTCATGCTCATTCTTGTTATAATCAAACATTTTCAGTGAGGTGTGAGGAATTTGAAGATCCTGGTAAACGCAAAGGAAATGATTAAAGTTATTTTTAGGTTATAAAACCTTGTTGTTATAATTGTTTATACCTCTTGACGTAATATGTTGGGATAATTACAACTTTGTATTATTCTTGAATTAAGACCTTGTAATAGTAGTGAAATGAAGTTATACATTAAGACGAGTGCTAATAATTGTGAACTCGATTAGTTAAGAGGGGTCAGCAGATAGTCATAGCGACTTATCGTTGAAGTGTGAGCTTTTGTATACTCACAATAATTGTAATACACTGGGTCATGACTTATAAATGATCTGAGTTTGTAAGATCAATGTAAAGATTTTGATTCTGAGACAAAGTTCAAGAAAATATTATAAAAGTTTAAATTTATTGAGTTTTTAGCAACATATTATTATATAATGTTGTGGATTTTATAAAAATGATGTACATTAACGACCAAGGGTCGCCCGTAACCAGTGCGGGGATTCTTGAGGGCGTTACAAAGTGTGCTGACTTCGTGAGTTGATCCACTATCATCCATATCGAGTCATATCCTTTTTGAGTAGTTGAAAGTCCCACCACAAAATTCATTGTAATGTGCTCAGTAACGTTTGGGGTTAACAAGACTTGGGAAATAATCGAAAAACGTAAAATACATAATGGTAAGATAAGTATTGATAACGTTCATCTTGTTAAAGGTTGAATTCATTCTAATTAGTGTAATTCAATTGATGGATAATGGTCATCAATTTAAATTTGAAAAGGATAAATGTTCTATTTTTCATAGTATTAACAATGCTATTCTTGTTGCACAAAGGGAAGAAAATATATACATTGTTGATTTTGAGCAACAGGATAAAGAAGTTTGCTTATCAGCCATAGAAAATGAAGCAAATTTATGGCACAAGAGGTTGGGGCATGTTCACATGGATTTAATAAAGAAATTGTCATCAAAAAATCTTGTGAGCGGTTTACCCAAAAACAATTATGAAAAGAAAGGGATATGTGCATCTTGTCAACTTGGTAAGTAAGAACGTCCTTTATTGTAAGGAATTAGGTATTAACTTCATCACCTTTGCAATTGTTACATCTTGATTTATTCCGTTAAAAAAGGCACGCTAGCTTAAATGATAAATCTTATGCTTTTGTTATAGTTGATGATTATTCTAGATATACTTAGGTGACATTTCTTAAAACTAAGAATGAAGCTCTTAGGGACTTCGAAAGACTAACAAAGAATTTGGAGACAAGGTACTATCTCAAGCTGATAAGAATAAGAAGCGATCATATTGGTGAATTTCAAAAAAAGTTCATGCCATTTTGTGAGCAAAGACGAATTAGCCATGAGTTTTTTGCACCAAGGACACCTTAACAAAATGGTGTGGTGGAAAGAAAGAATATAACATTGTAAGAAATTGTGATCACCCAAATCACTATACTTACTATAGCTGATTTAATGATCACTACAAATGCTAAATCATTAGGTCTATAGATGATTCTTTTTATTCAGAAATAAAGTTCTCATCTTAATTCCCAATGATCTTTCATTATTTCATACTAAGTTCTTTTAATCGATGTAAAGGACTTAATACTCATCTATAATATTTTAACCTTAGGATTTAAATATTCTATAACTTTACATATTCCAAGGTTCACGACATTAAATCATTAGGACAGTTATTGGGAATAAATAATCTCGCGATGAATATTTGTATTTTCATTTGTGATAAATGCTTGTATCTTTATTCGTAACAAATGTTTGTATCTTTGTCCGATGCAAAATTCTCTTTCTGTACAGAACATACCCATGGCGACATCAAATCCGTTTCAAGTTAAATGATTACCTTGAACGGTGATGCAGTGAGTTGAAAAAGTACCAAGCAATAAAGAGTTTTTAATCTAGTGACAAATGCATAGTATATAGCTATAAGTGAAGCTGCAAAAAAGATTGTTTGGATGAACAAGTTCAATACAGAACTTGGTATGGTTCTTAGCGTTAAAGGAGTTTAATTCACCAAGGAACCTAAGTCTCATCTAAAATCTAAATATTTGTTGCATCACTTCCGTTTGATTAGCGAAATCATTGAAAGAGGGGATGACACCATAAAGATGGTAGACTCTCAGAACAACATTGCAGATATATTAACTAAAGCATTTACTTAGCAATTCATTCGTTCACCACTTAGATAAGATGGTATTAGATACCAAGGGGATTAACTTTAGTGTAAGTGGGAGATTGAAAGTAACATGCCCTCAAACCAATCACATTTAATGTGATAAAGCATCAACTTTATAATCTTATTCATTTATTAATAAATTTTTTATTTAAAGGTATTTATTAATTCATGATTAATTGGTTAATTGATTAAATGAATAAACTCATATTTTTGGAACAATGCTTTTAAAATCATAATGATGATTATGCTAATGAGATCTAAATTCAAGATAGTTCAAAACTAAAATGTTCACAATCGTGGGATCACTTAAAATAGGGATTAGTAAATTCAGATAGATTAGTACTTACTATTCTTATTCTTTTGAAAAGGATGATTAATCTCATTATCATTTGTGTGAAAATACTAAAGCAAGTATGTAGGTGCTTATTGGATAATAATTTCACTGAACATGACTAGTTTAAGAAATACCTAATGGAGTTTTACTTGTTTGTCAATAGGAGTTCCTAATGTGATAGTAGTACAAGTTATCCTTGAACTTGAGATCATCATTGTATCTTGTGTATGATGAGTTATATTTTGTTATATTCCTTAAGACTATTTGGGTATAATAAAGGATATGTTCGAGTATAATAAGTTGTACATGAAGATAGGCGAATAATCAACAAAGGATCTACCACTTTCAGTAAAGGAAGAGAATGTCATATGCGATTCGATAAATTACAACTCAGAAACCATTGGCCAATGTGGAATGAAAATTAGAAAGGAGTTTCTAATTTACATTAGAGTTATGTATTTGAGAATTGAAATACATATAATCAAATAAAATAAAACTTGATACTAATTCTATGTCTTATATTTGATTGGACATTGTGTGATAGAATGATTGAATTATATAGTAACTATTTGCGGAATAAGTTCTTTGAGATCAAATGTTAAAGTTCATATTATCTGAAAAGTCGTGAATTGTTAAAGGGGCTTACCCTTATTGTTGAATAAATATATTTATTCATTTTGAATCAAAGGAGTTTAATTCATAATAAATAATATTAGAATGGTTCTAATTTATTTATTATACAACCGGTTTAATATAAAAAACCTAAAGGGTTACACTACAAAAGAGTAATATTTATTTTAGAAGTAAGTGTTATAATAGTAATAATAATTTAAGTGTATTTAATTTATACTATAGTGATAGAATAAATTAAATAGCTTAATATTTATAATTATATATTTTGAAAATACTAATTATAAATTAATAAGATGAATCTTATTATTATTATTGTTGTTGTTGTTGTTGTTGTTGTTGTTGTTGTTGTTGTTGTTGTTGTTGTTGTTGTTGTTGTTGTTATTATTATTATTATTATTATTATTTAGTTCCTAATTGATTTAGGAATTAATTAATAAGAATTACTCTCATTATAAATAATTAAGTTCCTAAATGGTTTAAGAATTATATTATTATATTAAATTAATTTAGTTCATAATTAGATTATGAGTTAAATTAAAACCCTACTCCTAAAGGGTTTAGGAGGGTTGAACAAATCTATAAATAAGAGGGATTTTATTATAAATTGGGGTTCACCACTATAATATGCGGCTTAATCCCACGAAATGTACTTTCGGGCTCTGTGTAAGCAACTTTTTGGGATACCTGATGAGCAAGAGGGGAATAGATCAAGGCAATTATTGATATGAAGTCTCCAAAGATGTGCAGAGGCTAACAGGTCGGATAATAGCTCTCCGACGATTCATATCCCGGTCAGCAGAAAGATGTATGCCTTTCTTCGACACATTAAAAGGGCCAAAAAATGAGAAGTCTTTTCATTAGACTTTGGATTGTGAGGACGCGTTCTAAGGCATCAAGCGATATCTGTCTTCAGCCCCGTTGTTACAAAAGCCTTTACCCAGGGAATTGGTTTATTTATACTTAGCTGTAAGCTCATTAGCACTAGGGGCATTTCTGATTCGGGAGGAAGGTGGCCGATAGAATCTGATCTACTACGTGAGTCATGCTTTGAGAGATGCTGAGACAAGGTACCCCAATTTGGAGAAATGTGTCTATTCACTGGTGGTAGCGAGCAGAAAGCGTAGACATTATTTTCAAGGTCGGGTGCTAGTCATTTACATTGATTAGCCTTTGAAGAAAATTCTGCATAAGCCTGATTCATCGGGGAGGATGATAGCATGGGCTGTTGAGTTGAGCCAGTTTACGTTAGAGTATCGTCCTTGGACGACAATAAAGAGCCAGGCCTTGGCAGATTTTGTGGTGGAATGTATGTTCTCCGAGGAAGAGCCAGTTATCTGTTCAGGATCGAAAGTTACATTGATTGCTGAGGGGAAGTCGGCCTCATCTTATTCATGGACTTTGTGTGTGGATGGGTCATCTACGACAGATTCAAGTGGGACCGGAGTAATTTTAACCAGTACTGAAGGTTTCAAGGTTCAGCAAGCTATCCGATTTAAGTTTAAAGCAACTAATAATGAGGCAGAATATGAAGCTATTTTGGCAGGTTTAAGATTGGCTCGTAGTCTGAAGGTGAAAAACATATTGATCCTTAGTGATTCACAATTGGTGATAAAATAGATTTAGGGTGAATAAGAAGCTTGGGGGATTAGAATGACGAAGTATTTATCCGAAGTGAAGAACATTCTACAGTATTTTAATTCATACTCATTACAGAACATCGATCGGAGCAATAATATTGTAACTGATGCTTTATTAATACTCGCTACTACCCCGAATGAGTCTTTGTCGGGGTCAATATACATCGAGGAGTTAATCGAACCTAGCATTTTGAGGAAGAAGGTTAGTTGTTTGGAGAGGTCCAACTGCTGGTTGACACCGTACTTAGATTATCTGGTTGACGGTAAGTTATCGACCGACAAGATCTTGACGAAGAAGATAAAGTATAGGAGTGCTTATTTTTGCCTAATCGATGGAGATCTTTTTCGTCGAACGTATTCGGGGCCCTTGACAAAGTGTTTTATCTCGACGGAAGCATCATATGCTCTTCAGGAAGTACATGAAGGTATTTGTGGGGGATCATATGGGAGTCAAGTCTTTAGCATATAAACTGGTTCGACAAGGATATTATTGGTCGACCATGTTTCGGGAAGCAAAGGAGTTTGTGCAGAAGTATCCAAAGTGTCAGTTGAATAGTTCTGTTGCACATCGACTACCCGAAGAATTGTCTTCAGTATTGTCCCCTTTTCCCTTCGCGGTTTGGAGGGTCGATCTGGTAGGACCTATGCCAAAGGCCAAAGGTCAATTTTCTTACATGATTGTGGCAATCGATTACATGACAAAGTGGGTAGAGGTGAAGCCACTTCGGTGAATCACCGAGCATGATTGTATTTACTTTCTTAAAGAAAACATTATTTTTAGATTTGGGATCCCGATGGTTTTGGTATCCGATAATGGGTTGCAGTTTGTAGGAGCTGAGTTCAAAAAATTTCTTGAAGACTTGGGGATACAGCATCGGAGGGTTTCAGTAGCTCATCCTCAAGCCAATGGGCAGGTTGAAGTGACGAATAGGACTTTACTAAACGAAATTAAAAGAAGGCTTGATAATGCTAAGGGAAGATGACTCGAGGAGCTTTCTAATGTCTTATGGGCTTATCGAACGACTCCCAGGTCAACAACAGGGGATTCTCCTTTTCGACTAGCGTATGGAACTGAAGCTTAAATTTCGGTAGAGGTTGGTTCTCCATCTTTTTGGGTGGTGAATTTTAATGAGTTATATAATGATCAGGGACTTCGATTTAATCTGGATTTATTGGATGAGGTTCGGGATGCTGCAGTAATGAAGTTGGCTTTGTACCAACAGAAGAGAGCAAGGCATTATAATTGAGGAGTTAAACAGAGGCGTTTTGAAGTCGGGGATTTAGTTCTTCGGAAGGCTGAAGCATCTACACCTTTGAATACAGGTAAATTGATGCCAAACTGGGAGGGGTCGTATGAAGTCATTGAAGTTGTAAAGCATGAAACATATCGACTTCGGGATATGTCTAGGACAGATTTGAAGAATTTTTGGCATGCAACTAGATTAAGGAAATATTTTCAGTAGGTCGGGAAGTTTGATTTATTTGTACTTTGTAGGATTTTTTACTTGTCGGGAATTTTTAATACTCATTATATGTTTGAACAAGAAGTTAATAAAATTCTAACTTTCATTGATGACAAGTTCAATTTACATTTCATTTAAAAAAAAAAAAGGAAAGGTATAAATCAGTTCTTGTCATCGAGAGCATTAGAGTCAGAATCAGTGAAAATGGAAGGGTCCACACCGGCTTTTGTTGCCTTTTCTACCGTAGTTTGGAATCCTTTGTTGAACCAGTCTATAATTTCTTTTAGAAGTTCGGGTGAAGCTTTGTATTCTTCGAGGATTTGATGGCGTAATTCAGGGGTCCCTAGCTGAGCCTGTTCTCTCAAGATCTCATTAGCGTTTTGTTGTCGTTGGATGTCAAAAGTTAACTGTTCGTTCTGTTTCTTCAGTTCGATGATCTCTTTGGCTTGTTGCTGAGCTCTTTTCACAGTTTCAGAATTCTCGAGTTGGAGTCGAGTAAGCTCTTCAATATTTTGACTCTTTACCTCGAGGATGATCTCGAACTGTTGTTGAAGGTTGTCGTTGGATGTTTGAAGGCTTATGTTATCTTTGGTAAGTTGCTTCTTCTCCTTTTTTGTGGCTTTGTATTTTGCCTTCATCTTCTTCATTTTTTCATCACTATTGTTTGGCTTGGTTTCCCGACTAAGGAGACGGTTGAATATCGCTAGGGCTTAATAAATGAAAGTTTGTTAGAATAAAATACATCAAAAACATTTGTAAAAATTTGAGAAATAGGAATCTTACTTAGCCTTGGTGGATTGTCGTGGATAACATGAGCTCCCGATCCATGTAGTCATTCAACATTTCGTTGTCAGCCGGAAAGTTGAACTTATTATAAGCGGAGAAGGGGATTAGGAGATTAACGTCATCTAGGAAGAATGTTAGGAGTATCTGGGATGTGCCGGGATTGTTTGATGGCTGTTTAGGAAGATGTCCGAGCAGGAAGGGGTCAATTTTAGGTGTAGGTTGTTTCAATGGTTCAGCTTGGTTAGAAATTCGTCGTTTGTCGGCTGATTTTTTGGTTTGTTCTGGTGTTTGTTGACGGGGTTGCTCGGATGTCTGTTGATCGGTTTGTTCGAGGGTTGGTTGTCTGGAAGATTCAGAAATTGGTGGTCAATGTTGGTCAGGTGTTGGTTGGCTGGATTTCTGGGGAGGGGGTTTCAGCGAATCTGATTGAGATCTTGGCGAGTGGGAGGTTTTTGGTTTTTTGACTTTCATGTGTTTTTTGAGTTCGGAGTCTGACATTTCAAAAACACTTCATTTTTTTGTTCTTTCTGGGCCTTTTCCTTTTAAAGCGTCTGATGAAGGGTTGACCGATGGTGATGCAGGGCCTTTTCCCTTTGAAGATTCCGAAAGGTTGATTGAGGAGGATAAGGGTTGGCTTAAGGGTGGGGTGTTCGTGGTTTGGGGGGCGAACCCTATGAAGGGTTGGGTTTGTTCGGTTTCTTGGGTGGAAGTTGGATTTTTTGGGGTTAGTTTGGAAAAGAGAATTGAGATCTCTTCCGAGGTTACCGAGGAGGAGGAGGTTCTAGATCTTCGGATTAGGAGTTCGGCGGGAGGCTCGAATTCCTTCGAGGAGGTAGGCGAGAGTATAAAGATGGGGCCATCTTGTTGGCGTCTTTGAGTGATCGGAGGTTGACCAGCGGGGTTCCCTTCCAAATTTCGAAAGAGTACTACTGAACAGGAGATAAACAAAAAGTTAGGCCGAGCGAGTAAGTTAATATATCTTAAAGTAGGTTGGATACTTACTTCCGTGAAGGAATAACTAGTCGGGATTGCTGAGGAGATTGGTTGACCAAAATGTGGTCGGCATCGTGGACAACAGCTTTTCGAGGTCAGCTTCTCGGACGTCCTCGATGTGGTCGAAACCTAAGGAGGTTCTGCTTGGTTCTCCCTATGGTTGAAGAAGTCGGGTGTCGGTTCCTCGGAGGAAGAACCAAGATGAATGCCACCCTTTTGAAAGTAGTATGCCCTCAAGCCAATCACATTTGATGTGATAAGCATATACTTTGTAATCTTGTTCATTTATTAATAAAAGTATCAAGACATTTCTTTATTCATGATTAATTACTTGAATTAATCAAATGGATAAACCCATAGTTTTTGAGTAATGCTTTTAGAACCATAATGAGGATAATGCTAATGAGATCTAAACTCAAGATAGCTCAAAACTAAAATTGGTCCATATCGTTGGATCACTAAAAAGGGGATTAAAAGATCCTAATAGATTGGTACATACTATGCTTGCTCTTATGAAGAGGATGATTGATCTCATAATCATTTGTGTAGAGACACTAAAACAAGTATGTAAGTGCTTATTAGAGAATAAGTTCACTGAATGTGACTCGCTCAAGGAACACCTAATGAAGTTTTACTTGTCTGTCAATAGGAGTTCCTTATGTGATAGTCGCACACGTGATCCTTGGACTTGAGATCATCATAGTATCTTGTGTGTACTAAGTTATACTTTGACATATTCCTTAAGACCTATTGATATATCAAAGGATATGCTTAGGTATAATAAGGTACACATGGAGATAGGTAAATGATCAACAAATGATCTACCACTTCCAGTAAAGGGAGAGAATGTCATATGTGATTCAATAAGTGACAACTCAGTAACTATTCGCTGAAAGGTTCTTTTACGATCAAATGTTGAAATCTATATTATCTGGAATGTCGACTAATCACTAAGGGGGCTTACCCTTATTGTAGAATAATTATTTATTCTGAATTAAAGAATTAATTCGTAATAAATGAATTGGAATTGTTCTAATTTATTTATTATACAATCGGTTTAATATGGAGAACCTAAAGAGTCATATCGCAAAAGAGTAATATTTATTTTAGAAGTGATTGACATAATCGTAATAATAAATTAAGTATATTTAATTTATACCATGGTAATAGAATAAATTAAATAACTTAATATTTATAATTTAGTATTTTAGAAATACTAATTATAAATTAATAAGAGGAGTCTTATTATTATTATTATTATTATTATTATTATTATTATTATTATTATTACTATTATTATTACTAGTATTATTATTTAGTTCCTAAATGATTTAGGAATTAATTAAAAAGTAGTAGTATTATTATCAAATAATTAAGTTCCTAAATAGTTTAGGAATTATAATTATAATAATTAATTACGTTACTAAATGATTTAGTAATTAATTAATAAGAAGTACTCTCATTATTAAATAATTAAGTTCCTAAATGATTTAGGAATTGTAATTAATTAATTTAGTTCTTAATTAAATAATTTAGTTCTTAATTAAATTAGGAATTAAATTAAAACCCTAATCCTAAATAGTTTAGGAGGGTTGACTATATCTATAAATAAGAGGAGTCTTATCATAGATTAAGGTTACACACTCTTTCACTAGAAAGATAGAGTACTCCATAATTCTCTACATTTAAGGAGTTAGAAAGAGATAATTAAGGCTAGTCACCCATGGTTTGGAGAAACTAAAATTCACTTCTTTAATTCATAGATCTCTTGGTAGATCACCTCTAGAGGCTTCACACTTGGGGAGCTAACATTGATCCGTGGAATCTAATTGGTGAATTTGAAGAAGAACGTGAAGGATTAAAGGGAGATGAACTTGTACCCGTGGAAGCTTAGTTCTACAAAGGTAAAAATTAATTTATCCTTTCTCAATTAATAATCGTCGCATAAGAAAGATCCGAGTTATTGGTTTGTACAAAAAAATTTAAAAACTGATTTTTCTTGCTTCCGTTACGCTTATATAATTTGATTATACGTATGTCATATTTTTGTAAATCAACAGTGGTATCAAGAGCCAAACTTATACGAATTATTAATTGTTTTAATTTCATATATATATGAATATGTGTTTAGAATAATTTATTGGGCATAATTTATTGTATAAATTATTTTTTTTAATACTGAAATTTGTTAATTACCGAATTTAAAAAAAAAAACAATATTTTCGGTAAAGCATTTTTCCGGTAAGGCGAGCCGCATGGTTTCGATGATATAATATATTAGATATAAAGCTAGTTTCGGAATTTAATCGCCAGTAACGTGGGCTGCTATGTTAAAATAAAACAAAAGTTTTTTTTTAAATCCAAAACCGACAAGTGGTACCCGCAGGGATTGTTAATTTGTGTATCCATGTGACTTTAATTTCGGGACTTTGATTCCAAGTAAATGTGAATGTGAATGGCTTCAGGATAGTTTGTAATCATATATATAAGATATATTATTTTCAAAGCATCACAGGATCATATATATATATATATATATATATACGAAGCATTGCAGGATTCACATGAATCCCGGAAAAATAAAGACATGGATTCGGCACTTTGACAGTTTATATATAATTTTGTGCATATTTTAAAATTTCAAAATAAAAGAGTTTATTTTGAGTAATTTTAAAATAATAAAAATAAATAGTTTATTTTTAAATAATTTTTTAATTAAAATAAATAGTTTATTTTAAATGTGAAATTAGATTTCATGCAACTTTAAATTGCCCATTAAATAATACCGATACATATATGAAATGATTTATTTAATTCATGAGATGAATATTATTTATTACTATATATATTGATATATATGATAATAAATGAGATTGATTATGGCCTATTGACCAATATAATTGGATTTAATTTTAATTAAATGCATGAATGGATGAGTTTTAATAAATGAAGTATGCGTACCTTGTCTTTCTAATTTTTCTTATGCATAATTCTATCTCCCTCCTATGTACTTTCTCTTGACTGTTGATCAAGATTTCTATTTATTGTAAATAATTTTGTAATATGATTAGTTAGAATTATTTTGAAGAATTGGAGTAAAGAAGCAAGGAGCGCATGAAGACCTGTTTGTAATGGAGCCCAGATTTAATTATAATAGTTATAATCAATCCAAGTAAAATATAGTATTCTATATGTGCATGCTTACTTATATATACTATATATTATCACACATGTTTCGCATGTTAATTAATATGGCGCGTATTTTATATATATATATGCATGCGCGCTAAATAAGATGAGACAATTAATATTAACAAACCCCTCATGATGTAAAATAAATATTATTATAAAATAAATTAAAATGTTTAATTCATGAATTAAAGGAGTTTAATTCAATTAAATAAAATTAAAATAGTTCTAATTTATTTATTTTACTACTCATAATATTAAGTTGTAACGTTCAAAGATATTTATTAAAAATATCGAACGTCGCCTTCTAGCATGATAAAACGATAGAGTGCCAAATGCTCGATATAGTTTGTTGTGCACACACAAGGCTTATATAGATTATTTGAGATGTTATTTTATCACATTTGATGCTTATAAAAGAATTGAACATTACTGTTTTATTGTGCGCACACAAGAGCAGTATTTTTTTCTTCACTTATATGGAAGTACTAGGTTTGACTTAACTTAGATAATTTTGATTTGGATGTGCACACACATGATCATAATAATCTAAGAGGCAAAATACAAAGGAGTTACATGTTGATGTAATTGACAAGGAGTTGTCTACCTATTGAATAAACTATAGTTTGTTGTGCACACACAAGGCTGTACTTATGTCGATAGGATCCATTTCTCACTAGCAGATCTTTAACTAAATTTTCCGAACTATATAAAGAGGGTAATATAGTTTGATGAAAATAGTGGGAGACACCATTTTAAATAAAGATCTAATTTATTTTGGTAATTAATAAAATGAATGCATGATAATGTTGTTATTAATTCATTTAAAAAATATATTGCTATATTTAATTCACTAACACTACATAGCATATTGGATGCTAATAATTAATCGAACCGAATTGTTCGGATTGATTAAACAAATTTGAGAATAGTTCTCAATGCTGAAAAGCTAACAAATGTCCTTAATTTGCCTATTCCTACAAACGTTGTAGATTATGTCTCTGAGAAAGAGATTGCTATTTTAAATGGCAAGATGATGCAAATGTGGCTCAATGCATCATACTCGCATCCATAAGTATCGAGTTACAGCGTCAACACGAGAAAAATAGATGCACCTACTATATTGCTACACATTTAATAATTGTATGGTAAGCAAAGTAGGTCAACTAGATATAAGATATCTAAGGAGCTCTTTTGATCTATAATAACCAATGACACTACAGTATAGACACATGTCCTAAAGATGATCAATTCGATTGATCAATTTTGACAATAGGTTTTGTTGAACATTGCATGTTTAATTTGATGATAAAAATTAAGTTGATGAAAGCAGTCAATAGCAGGATTGTAAAGTCCTTTGATGACACATAATGTACAAGGACTTAGTTAGATAAGATCAAAGTTGTTAGGTTGATCTTTTGAATATGAATGTATTGAGTTGTGAAGTCCTTTGATTTTTTATGATGTACAAGGACTTAGTTAGAAAAGATTAAATCTGTTAGGTTAATCTTATGTTATATCTGTTCAGTCAAACTGATCGTAGAATAGACTCTACGACTCCAAGCAAAGAAGACTCAACGATTCAGTCTGTTCGTAGAGTAGACTCTACGACTTCACGCAAAGAAGACTCAACGATTTGATATGTCCGTAGAGTGGAGTCTACGACTTCACTCAAAGAAGACTGGACAACTAAGACCGCTCATAGAGTGGACTCTACAATCCTATTCCAAGAAAACTCTACAACCAAGGAAGAAGCTCAAGCGTAGAACGAACTCTACGACCAACAAAGTAGCCGTAAAGTAAAACTCTACTTCCTCGAGGAAAATTGTCTTATCACTGAGCAGCCATTGAAGCAAGGTCAATCGTAGAGTTAAGTAAAAGCAAGAGACCTTTTGAGCAACACTATGATCTAAACCTAAATCATCGTTTGACTCTTCTCATGTACTAAGACAGAAGAAACTTCGTTGAAAAGAATAATCTACATCGATGTGACAGAAGAGCTTCTGCCAAAAACTCAAAGTCAGAAATATCTGGGGACTGACCCAAGCGCACTATGCAACAGAGAGAAGACTTTCAAGGCAGTAAAGTCAGAGGACTGTGTCCTATCAGTCCTATAGTGTGGAAGGACCAAACGACTCTATGAAAGTTGGTAGAAACCTACGACTGACATGTCTGTCCCCAAGAAAAAAGGGAAACACCTTCCATGGACTAAAATAGCAGATCAATTAATACTTCATCAGAACATTAATAAGCTAAATGAATATAGTATTCAACAGCTCTACATTGTGAGGTAACGGGCAGAAACTGAAGCTAAGGGCAAACATTCCAACGGGAAGAAAACAGAAGCTCTCATATAAAGCGCCCAGATCTGAAGAAGAAAATAGGATTTTACACAAGAAAGAAAGAAATACGCAAGAGTTCAAAAAGATCAAACCGAAAAGAATCTTGCATCGCTACTGAGTTCTTCAGAAACTTATGCTAAATGCAACTCTGTAGCACACCCAACTCTACACTACTTGAGAAGAGTTCTTAGTGAACTAGAGTATCTAAGTCTGTTAGACTTATAGAGTTCTTAGTGAACTAGAGTTCCAATACTACTGATCTTGAAGGAATCTTAGTGATTCAAAAATTATAAAAGTGTCATTAGTGGATTTGTTGCTTGAAGAGCAGATCAGTGGAGTAGGAGTCTTGTAAACTCTAAACCACTTAAAACCTGGTGTCTTTCATCTCGTGTCTTTTAATTGCTATATCTGCTATATAATTGTTTTTTGAATTATTACTTTAACAAATCAAGAAGGGGTAACTAAATCATATTTCGTTGTGCTAAACAAATTGATTAAGAATTCATTATCTCTTAAAAATAAAGCAAGAAAAGGAAAAAGTTTTAAAGAATATATTCAACCCCCCCCCCCCTTTAGATATCTTTCGTGTCATTGGGAACTAACAATTGGTATCAGAGCAGGTTCTGTGACGCCCCAAGATCCCATATTCCCTTAATTATATTCGATTATCTCTGAATAACATAATCAATAACTTTAAAGCACATTAACTGGAATCTCGTGCGTTAAAACTTGACCTTTAACCATTAATTGACCATAATGCGGTCAATTTTTCTTTCTTTTTAATCTTATATTCCTTACCTGTCTCAGGATCACAACGCTCACTTAACATTTATTAGCACTTAGGTCAAACATTTATTATTTGTGACATAGTCTATTACCATTCACAATCATATATTATATTATGATTTAATAACACGACCTGTAAATAAATTTCGTCATTAGTCTATCCATACATGGCCCTGTATACTCATACCTGTTCCATACATGATCCTGTTTACTTCTACCAGTTTCATACCTCAGTACCATACATGCGAGTTCTAGTATACATCAGACTCGACTAACCATAATACATCAAACTATATCCTTTACATATTCTAATTGGATAATACATACATACACATTTATCTCTATGGATTTACAAATCATCAACCCATATTACCATTATAGGTTTACATTTATCTGCCTTATTTGCACATTACATAAATACATATCACAAATTTTCTCATGCTGATCTGTCTATTCACATTCTTTACCTTAGCTATATCGGAACCTCCGGCCTTCTCATACTTTACCTGAAATGTTAGTTTATAGCAAGAGTGAGCATAAAGCTCAGCAAGTCAATCAGATAGCACGTTTCATGCTCACAGTTCATAATATATGTCATGCATCCTTTACCTTAACATGCTATGCTTAATGTCACGTAATTCATTTAGCAATTAAACCACATAGTTGCACATAGGGCACATTTCAACTCTATTACTATCACATAGTTCACATAGAACATCTATTACACTTAAGTTTGAAAAACTTGCTTGTACGCTTTTATACTTAACATTTACTTCCTTGCTTGACTATTTTATCCTTCTTCGCATCGGGTTGCTAGTCCGAACTTTATCTGAAAACATTGAATCTATATACATCATTATAGGATCATAAATCTTTACATAATTCCTTTCACTTAAACCATAATTAATAGACCATTACTCTTTAATTATTTCATATTTGATGTATTATACCTTACATAGGTTAATAATACATCATAACTCGTCCCCGACCTTGTACACAAGCATAACATGCCTTTACTTGGCTTTTGGGTAAGTTAAATTATATCGTTTCTTATTTCATTATACTTTAACACCCTTTAATTTGACCATTATTATCAATTCTAGGGTTTATATAACTCATTTCTATCATTCCATATCAAAATATAGCTTTTTGGAAGCTTAAAAAAATTTCAAATGCACAGGAACTTCGCCCCGGCACCGTCAGACTTCGCTGGCCGCGAAATCTCCTCGGCCATGAATAGTAACATTACGCCCCGGCTAGATGTTTAGTACAAAACATCTAGCCCTGGCCAAGTGTTTAGAAACAACAATTTCTAATTTTTGCCTTACATTTGCCAATTTTTAACTCATTCGTCTTACATCTAATTGAGCTCAAATTTGGACCACATCTAGACCTTACTACCTAGTATTTTACAAAAATACTACTTGCCTTATTTGGCTCTTTAAAATCATTGATACATTAGCCCATAGGAGGGTTGTTTAAAACATTTCCAGACTTCGAATTTTTTTTCAACTTCAAAATCAATTTTTACCAACTTTGTGATTTTTGGCCATAAGCTTTAAAACTTCATTCCAACACTTGATATAGTTCACATAGGTCATAAATGACATGTCCAAACTTTTAAAATCATAAATTTTTGCACGAGGCGAGAAATGTCCGTTAAAATCCATTTTGAATCGAAACGATCGATATCGATCGTTCGAATCGTCTTTTTGCTCAAATTTCTATTCGTTGATTTTCAAATCAACCTAAACACGTGTAATAACATAAAAATAAGTCATGTGACATCATTTCACCCTTAATTCTTCAAAATTGCCAAAAATCACCCTTAAGGTTGAATTTTCATTAAAATTTCCAAACTTTTCATTTTCAACACTTATGCTATTCTTGGCCCATTTTTAAAAAAACTTAATTCCAACACACAATTTACCACATATAACACATATTTAACTTGTACGGGCCTTTAAAACATTTCAAACTTTTAAAATGACTTCATTTTTCCAAATAACACTTTTTAGGCGTCGGCAAACGTTCTAAAACGTTTAAAATCCTCAATTGTCGCCATAAACGCCAAACGACTTTCAAATCATTTTAAACACGTGTATTAACATCAAACTTAGCTTTTTGGCCTCATTTGATCACCAATTACACAAAATAGCTAAAATTACACATTGATGACATTTTTGCCAACTTAGCTAATTCCATCCTTAAGCCAAACTTAAGTCTTTGGAGTCTATGCTTCACATGCATAATCACATACACATACAACAAATTTATATAATCACATAACTTCCATATACATCTCCCAATGCACTTTACAGATTATAATTTGGTCTATAAAAAAAATATAGCCTAATATTGTCACTTCCCTTACTAAATATACTTCTCAACCATTTAAGCATCTTATAGGCTATCTAACATGAATTTTTCCATGCTTTAAACTTGTTCAATTTATCTAGCTAGGTTTTCATCAAAACCAACAACACATAACACATGATCACCCAATAAATCATGGTTTTTTGGCTTGAAATCATACATGAATAGTGTATCACCTTTGGTCTAGCAAACTTGAGCTTAGGTTTCCATGAAATAACTCATATATAGTACATAAACTTACATAATCTTAACATGCAGGCAAAGATTTATACATGGCTACCTTTAAACTAACATTTAATCTCATAAACCTCAATTTTCATTATAAGAACATGGCTATACCTTCTTATGGCTCCTTTCCTTCTAGGTTTGAAGCTTGCTCATGATGTAAGCTCCCATTTGATGGCTTCTTCCTCTTCCTTTCAACCTTTTCCAGCAATTTCCTTCAAGGTTTCTTCAAACCCTAGCCTTTCCTTCTCTTTCTTCTCTTAAGCTCACTTTGCTGGCCACTTCGAAGGAAAAATAAGAAATGAACAAGCTAGCTTGATGCATATACATATAAGTGTTGTGCAAATCCTCCAACAACTAGCCAATGATGGTTAGTTAACTCTAGCATGGTTAGGGGCATTAATTTCATTTACCTTTTCTAGCTAAGGACATCTTGGTCAATATATCCTTATAGGACACTCTTGTCATTTCTTAAAATGACAAGGGTAGCTTGGTCATTTCTCCAATAATCTAGAAAATTTATTCTCCTTTAATTCATAAATTACTCAATTTTGCTTCAATTCAAGTCTTTTTTGTTCCAAACTTGTTTCATCCTACTTGAATTTTATTCCATCATTAAATACTCCCCAATTGACTTGTCCCATAACACTTGTCGTACTTCCAAATACTATTTTCATCAATCAATTATAATCATTTATAATAAACGCGAATTTGCATATAATTTCATACTTAATTCTCTATGAGCTTCCTCAGTTCCATAATTCATAAATTTTAAATTTTCGATATCTCAAATAGTTGTATTTGTAACGACCCCAAAATTTGACCCAATTTATTACCTTAACTTTCATATTTGTTTAACATTATATTCCTTACGTCCAAATTTCGGTTCGTTAATAAATCTTTAATCACCTTAATTGATCCATTAATTGATTTTAAAATTATCAATTACCAAAATTCTCATATAAATTTTTCTTTTTCTTGATTCAATCGTTGTATTGAAATATTTGGATGTTTAAAATCTTAACATATGGATACTAGTCCCTGGATCGCAACCTTAACTTTTTCTTTCTTTTACATGTATCATAAACTCACATTCAAAATCTAATATGATTTATTTTCCTACAAATATTCTCTCTTGCATCATTTATAATTAAACATATAATACCTTCTATCGTAATAATTATCTTGAACATTCACAGTTCACCATTTAATTCTGCCCATCCTATCCAGATCTAATATATGAAATATCAACGTAAAACTAGCAAATGTAGTCACCTTGAATCATAATATTAAAAATATAACAAATACGTTCACCACTTCTTAGGTTATCCGTCTCTATATAATCCGTTATTCTTGAAATTCATTTCTTTCCTGCAAAAATGTTTATTAAGCAAGTAATGAGCACAACGGCTCAGCAAGTTCAATAGTTTATGCTTCATGTAGCACATAGTTTAACATGCTCTGTGTGTGTCATGCATTACGTGTTGTGCTTCAACTTGAGCCATATATCTCATATATATATTCATATCGTTGCACAAAGCACACATTGTGGTCATATTAATCACGTATCACATAGCACATAATTTGTATGCATTTAGAACAAGAATTACATATTATAACAGTCCAACATTTAACATAGAAGGGACTGAGGAACTTGCTTGGCGTCCAGTTATTTAAATTGTTAGCTCAAACCCTTAACTCGATCAACCTATGATCATAAAATAATCAAATAATAATTATTTATCTCTTTATGATATTAATTTACTTAATTAATATCATCTCTGGGCCAATTATTAATTTATATGGTTAATTATATTAACCTCGTCCTTTAAAATATTAACATAACTTACTATTTAATGCTTTCACTACGGACAACCCGACACATCGAATAAAATTAAACATATTTGGTTGTCCGAAAATTTTATTTAAACATTTTCTAAATTATAACCTTATTAGATTAATATTTAAACATTTAAATATTAATCCCCAATATTTAATATTTATGCAAAAATATTAAACTTAATGCCCAAATATCATTTCTATATTTCTAGTATTTTTCTATAATTTTTAAACAATTTTTAAACATTTATTTCAATTAAAATCAATTTCTGGGGGCATTTTGGTAATTTTCGCGGCATCAGGGACATAACCGGAATTTTTCGAAAAATCCAGGGGCATTTTAGTAATTACCGCGCTTCTAAGGACTCATTCGGTATTTCTGGGAAAGGTAAGGGGCATATCTGTAATTTCAGCGTGTCAAGGGACACGCTGGGTATTATGTAAAACGATCGGGGGCAAAACAGTCATTTCCGCAAAAGGCACGGCCGCGCATGGCGCGGTGTCCCTTTCCCTGACTCCGCCTACGCCAAACAACATCGTTTGGCGTGGCCAAAACTACTTTCGCGCATGGCGCGGCCTTTCCCGTCCGCGTCCAAAAACGACGTCGTTTTTTGCCTGCACTTTCTGACTGCCGCGCAATGCGCGGACAATCCTTTCTTCTCCATTTTTCCAGCCAACAGTGTACCAACTTAAGCTAAAAATACCAAAATTTCTTCACAATTTCCACAACATAATCAATCCAAAAATTATATAACTCATAGATATACATCCAAAAATTATTTGGAATAATTATTCTAATTATTTATAATTTTTCCACACAATTAATTTAACATCATAATTTCACAAAATAACTTAAATAAAAGATTTTTTTTATACCTTCCAAGCTTAATATTATTCCTTGATGGCATCCAATCCTTCCTCTCCGGGTGGCCAGGTGGTTCACGGTGATGGCATGGTGATGGTGCTCGATTGGGAAGAAAAAAAATGTAGAGTTTCTTCTTCTTCTTTTCTTTCTTCTTATTTGTTTCTTATTCTTTTATAAGTCATCCTCTTAACCAACCAAGTTGGATAAAAAAAAAAGTAATAAAAAAAAAATAAACTCCACCGACTTATTCCTTCTCTTGATTGTTCCGGATTTCTCCAAAGAAACGCATGCAAAATTTTAATTAAATACATTACGTAATTATATCGTGTAATAAATATTTTATATAATATATATAAAATATTTTTTTTAATTCACTAAAAATCATAACATGATTTATGAGTACTATTAATACCATTTTCGGTATTTTATTTGACAAATTTTGTACACGCATAACGACATGCATGTAATTATTTGAGGTAATTAATACTTCCAAAAATCATAAAATAATTCGTATAGCCTATAAAAATTATTTTTCATAATTTTTCACTTCGTTACTTGGATATCATGTTATACTAACATGTTCACATTTCTGAAATATTATCTTTCATAAAAGTCATAATAATTCCATTATACATAAATATAATTTTTAATAATTTAAAACATTCCTTTTTCTTATTTATTATTCAATTTCTTTAATATTCACATTAACTTTCCTTATATAAATTATATAATTTAATATTATATAATTTATATAATTACATTATTCATTTTTAAATAATTTCTTAAATTCCTTCATAATTATCACTTAATTATATAACCAAATTATACATTTATTACTTAATCCTCTTATATAAATTATATAATTATTTTTATATAATTTATATAATTATTACTTTCTTCATACATTATTTTAATTTCCTTATATAAATTATATAATTTATATAATTACTTTTCCTTCTCAATTAATTTCTAAACTTCCTCCATAATTCTTAATTAAATTTAAAATCAACACACTAACTTCCTCCTTAACTTTTCATAATTTACGGATTAATTTAATTATTAATCCCTTAATTTTCATAACTAATAACATTTATAATTATCAATTAAACATGCACATTTATATACATACAAATGTATATATATATTCATATCTAAATCACATATTTCACATTATCACATAACCTTATTTAATAATATTTTCTGCATTTTCATAACAATTTAATATACATTTATCTAAAATTTCTCTTATTCTTAATAAATTGTTTAAAAATAATTTGTTTACTTTTCAATTACTTTAATTCAACACAATTCATCATCATTTCTGCACAGATTTAATTTATCAATTAAATCCCTTCACATACCTTAAACCCCATAAAATAATAATTTCTTTACACAACCTTGAAAATTGTATCAATTAAATTCTTATTTGATCTTATTAAATAATTCCGAAAATTCGGATCCTCACATTCTTCCCCCCTTAACAGGATTCCGTCATCGGGATCATAATTGCCGTAATAATCATACGTAAATTATTTATTGTACCTTAATTTACCTTTATCTTGATGAATCACAACTATATCCATAATAATCATATTTTACATCTTTAAATCCTTAACATACATGGATAATTCCAATAAAATCATAACTGTCAGAATATTCAATTCTTAACTCAACATCATATTTCATAATTCTCTAAATATTTTATTCATAAAACTTTAACTAATTTCTTGATACACTTATCAATATACTTTCTCATTCTCTGAAAATTCCTTTTCTTTAATTGTATTTACCCTTTCTCAATCCGCTTATTTCATATTTCCTATTCCACCTTATTGATACTTTACACCTTCATCATTCTTTCCTTAATTTATATAAATTTTCTTCACATTCCATAAATCATTCCTCAATACCTTCATCATTCAACACTAGGTTCTAAACATTAACCTTTACTTAATTCATCATAATCTTTAACCTTATTTCAAAAATCCTAGGTGTCACATTCACCCCTCCTTCATAAAATTTCGTCCTCGAAATTTCTATGTACTCATACTTTATTCAGTTGTAACTCACAAAATTTCTTTGCATTTATTCCACATATCTTTATTTCCTTCCTTTCTCGTAGTTGTTGCACATTGCAATTTTCTAATCCACCACATTTCATAATTTCTTTACTTCACAATTATTACTTTCCTTAATGCTCACATTTAGAAAATACCACCCCATCCTACCGTCCAATCTTCATAAGAGTAGATGAATTTTAAGAAAAATTTAGACAAAACTTTTTATTTTGGACAAACTTTCATAATATGCTGAATGAACATTTATCCCGGTTTACAGTATTTCGCTCCCCGAGTACTTCATACTGCAAACCCTGACAGTGGATCAATCTCACAATACCTTCATTTTGTCTTTACGTTCCTTTCACTTATTTACTTAATATACATAATGCTAGTTCTCAACATACATGCTATATACGTTCCTTCTACGCACTTTCGGGGTATCACATTCTGTATCTTCATATCATATACATGATTATCTTATTTCAATCAATTAAATATCCATTCGTTGGTAAACTCCAAATATTCATATATCAAATCTTTCATATCTCATAAATCCTTAATAAAGCGATTAGATCATACGGTTTCTTATTCTCTGCACACACATACATATTTTACCTTCTCATTCTTATATCCTCGCCTATCAAGACCTATTCATTTAACTTGCTGTTAATTTTCATAACAAAATCTCCATTCACTTATACTTTTCTCATTTCCATTATTCTATACATTAAATCCTTCTTTTCTTTATCAAATCAAATATACATACATATTCATACATTCAACCTACCATATAGGTCATATTGGCACATTGATCACATAATAACTTATATTTAATCGCTCCTTAATACATTCTGTCATTCAAACTAGATTTTATCATATAATCTTTACTTAATTTACCACAATGTTTGTTTAGCAATCTTGTAAAATCCTGGGGTGTCACAGATTCTCACATTTGAAGCCTTACAAGCTTGAGTAGATCTAATGACACATATCAAGAACGGATCAGAACTCGGTGGAGGTAACAAACCACCAATGTGCAATAAAGAAAAATTTGCTAATTGGAAAGTTCGTATTCAGGCTTACATGGATGCAATAGACGATGAGCTGTTCGAGACAGTACTCAATGGGCCATTCATACCAATGAAACTTGCTTTAACAATTGAAGATCCAGACAATCTAGTAGCAAAGAAAAGAGAAAAAATGACAGACAACGAAAAGAAGGATGTTCAAAAAGATAAAAAGGCCAAAAACATCCTATTTCAATCTCTAGAAGATGAGCTGTTCGAAAACGTTGTCAACTGTAAAACAGCTTAAGAAGTCTAGCAGACTCTGTTGATCATGCACGAAGGAACAGAAGAAGTCAGAGAGAATAAACAATCACTGTTTATTTAACAGTATGAAATGTTCACCCACATTTCAGGGGAGAACATTACAAACACCTATGAGAGATTCAACATGCTGCTAAATTCTCTCAGATCATTTTGAAAAGTCTATCCAAATAGAAATCTCATCATCAAATTCATGAGATCCTTGCCAGGAAAATGGGATGCCAAAACCACAACCATCTGGGAGTCAAAGAACTTGCACGAGATGACTGTACAACAGCTCTATGAAAATCTTCTCACCTACGAGCTGGAGCTGAATCAGAGGGCAGAGACCCTATCTGACAGAAGAAAGAAGGAGAAGAACATTGCTCTTAAAGTTTCAACTTCAGCTCACAGAAGCACTCTTAAAGATAATTATGATTATGATAATGATGAATCAAACGATGATGAAGGTGATACCATGCTAGTCAGACAATTCAAAAGATTCATCAACAAGAACAGACCTCAGAAGTTCAGAAGCAATAGCAGCAAAGAACCAACAAATGACCTTTGCTACAACTGCAAAAAGCCAGGTCATTTCATTGCTAAGTGTCCTAAACCCGTAAAAGAAGAGCTGAGGAGGGATAGAACAAAAGCAAATCCAAAAAGAGAATTCAAGAACTTTCACAAGCAAAAGAAGAAAGACAAAAGCTTCATAGTTGAAGGCTCCTGGAGTGACTCAGAAGAAGAACTAAACTCTGAGTCAAGTGACGATGAAGAGCCACAGAAGGCCAACCTATGTTTAATGGCAAACGAGGAAGGACATATCAAAGAGAAATTCAACATAGATGATGTATTTGACTTTTACTCTCCTGAATTAAGCATTGATGATCTTAGAGAAGGCATGCATGACACAATGGTAGAACTACACAAATATATGAAGATGTTTAGAAGACTATCTAAAGATTACTCTCATCTAAAAGAAGATAAAGAGAAAATTAGCATAGAAATAGAAGCCACACTTCAAATTGCTAAACTTAGTCTTGAGACTGAGAATGAAAAGTTAAAAAGGAAAATTGAATTAAGCACTCAGAAAGAGTCTTCACTAGTATCCAAAATTCAGGAACTAGAAAAGAGAATTTCCATATGGAACAATTCAAGTTTGTCTAAGGACACCATGATCTCAAGCCAAAGAAATGTGGCTGATAGATCAGGATTAGGTTTTGAGAATTCTTTCTCAGAGACTAATATGGAGAATTCAAAGGAAATAAATGAAAACAAATCCTTTAATCCTAATAAAGGAATTGTGTTCATCAAATCCTCAGATTCAATCCCTCCCACCTGTCCACAATCTACTAATCCTGCTATCATATTAGTCAATAAAACTCGTACTGGTTTGGGATTCAGAAAATTGAAAAACAAGTCAACATATGTAACTGAACCTCAAAGGATCATAAAGTCTAGCAAAACTTACTCTACGAACCATCCTTATAGAAATCGTAGAATTTATTATCACTCCACGAAATATGAGAATTGTAGAGTAGCATGGAAGCAGAATGTAGAACAGCTCAACCGAAGGACTTTGAGTAATTATAATTCTCACAAGTCATGGACAAATAGAAATTCACATATATACATACATAATCGTCATATCAATCATAGTTATGATTTATCAGGCTATCATTATCATAAACTGCAAAGACCTAAAATCAAACAAATCTGGGTCCTAAAATGTACTAACAAAACAGAACCCAAGCAATTGTGGGTACCAAAATAAAGATTGATTTGTTATGCAGGTAAAGAGATCCATCTGGTATCTTGACAGTGGATGCTCTAGACACATGATAGGAGATAAAGCTCTTCTGACAAACTACAAGGAAAAGGATGGTCCTGCAGTCATTTTTGGGGACAACAATTCAGGAAAAATCAGAGGATATGGCTCAACCGAAAATGGTGCAAAATCTTTCAGCAAAGTTGCTTATGTTGAAGGACTAAAGCATAACCTGTTAAGCATCAGTCAATTATGTGACAAAGGGCATTAAGTCACTTTTCTCAACAACCAATGCCAAGTCAGTGATTTGAAGACTAACTCTCTAAAGCTAGTAGGAGTTCGAGAAGGAAATGTCTACGTGGTCAATCTTGACAAATTAAGTACAGATGAAGTAGTCTGTTTCCTTGCTAAAACCTCTGAAGATTTGTGTTGGCTCTGGAACAGAAGATTATCTCATCTTAACTTCAAGAGCATGTCAAAGCTTGCCTCCAAAGACCTAGTAAGAGGATTGCCAAAGCTTAACTTCATCAAAGAAAAACCCTATACAGCATGTCAACTTAGAAAGCAAACAAAGATCTCTTTCCAGAGAAAAACACTTAACTCAAATGATAGAGTCATTCAATTGTTACACATGGATTTATTCGGGCCTATCCCAACAGCAAGCCTTGGAGGAAATAGATATTCTTTAGTCGTAGTAGATGACTACACTAGATACACATGAGTATCCTTTCTAAGCTCTAAAGATGAAACTGAAAGTAGTATGCCCTCAAGCCAATCACATTTGATGTGATAAGCATATACTTTGTAATCTTGTTCATTTATTAATAAAAGTATCAAGGCATTTCTTTATTCATGATTAATTACTTGAATTAATTAAATGGATAAACCCATAGTTTTCGAGCAATGCTTTTAGAACCATGATGAGGATCATGCTAATGAGATCTAAATTCAAGATAGCTCAAAACTAAAATTGTTCCTAATCGTTGGATCACTAAAAAGGGGATTAGTAGATCCGGATAGATTGGTACATACTATGCTTGCTCTTATGAAGAGGATGATTAATCTCATAATCATTTGTGTAGAGACACTAAAGCAAGTATGTAGGTGCTTATTAGAGAATAAGTTCACTGAACGTGACTCGCTCAAGGAACACCTAATGGAGTTTTACTCGTCTGTCAATAGGAATTCCTTATGTGATAGTCGTACAAGTGATCCTTAGACTTGAGATCATCTTAGTATCTTGTGTGTACTAAGTTATACTTTGACATATTCCTTAAGACCTATTGGTATATCAAAGGATGTGCTTGGGTATAATAAGGTACACATGGAGATAGATGAATGGTCAACAAATGATCTACCACTTCCAGTAAAGGGAGAGAATGTCCTATGCGATTCAATAAGTGACAACTCAGAAATCCCTGGCCAGGGTTGAATGGAATTAGAAAGGAGTTTCTAATTTACATTAACTAGAGTTGTGTATTTGTGAATTGAAATGCATATAATCAAATAAATAAGATTTGACAGAAATTCCGTGTCTTATATTTGATTGGGACATTGTATGGTAGAAGGATTGAATTGTACGGTAACTATTTGCTGAAAGGTTCTTTTACGATTAAATGTTGAAATCTATATTATCTGGAAAGTCGACTAATCGCTAAGGGGACTTACCCTTATTGTGGAATAATTATTTATTCTGAATTAAAGAGTTAATTCGTAATAAATGAATTAGAATTGTTCTAATTTATTTATTATACAACCGGTTTAATATGGAGAACCTAAAGGGTCACACCGCAAAAGAGTAATATTTATTTTAAAAGTGGATGGCATAATTGTAATAATAAATTAAGTATATTTAATTTATACTATGGTGATAGAATAAATTAAATAGCTTAATATTTATAATTTAGTATTTTAGAAATACTAATTATAAATTAATAAGAGGAGTCTTATTATTATTATTATTACTATTATTATTATTACTAGTATTATTATTCAGTTCCTAAATGGTTTAGGAATTAATTAATAAATAGTAATATTATTATTAAATAATTAAGTTCCTAAATAGTTTTGGAATTATAATTATAATAATAATTAATTAAGTTACTAAATGGTTTAGTAATTAATTAATAAGAAGTACTCTCATTATTAAATAATTAAGTTCCTAAATGGTTTAGGAATTGTAATTAATTAATTTAGTTCCTAATTAAATTGGGAATTAAATTAAAACCCTAATCCTAAATAGTTTAGGAGGGTTGACTAGATCTATAAATAAGAGGAGTCTTATCATAGATCAAGGTTACACACTCTTTCATTAGATTAGAGAGAGTACTCCATAATTCTCTAGATCTAAGAGTTAGAGAGAGAGAGAATTAGGGCTAGCCACCCATGGTTTGGAGAAACCAAAAATCCACTTTTTTAATTCATAGATCTCTTGGTGGATCACCTCTAGAGGCTCAACACTTACACTTGGGGAGCTAACATTGATCCATGGAATCTAATCGGTGAATTTGAAGAAGAACGTGAAGGATCAAAGGGAGATGAACTTGTACCCGTGGAAGGTTGGTTCTACAAAGGTATAAATTCTTTTATCCTTCCTCAATTAATAATAGTCGCATAAGAAAGATCCGGGTTATTGGTTTGTACAAAAATTTTAAAATCTGATTTTTATTGCTTCCGTTGCGCTTATATAATTTGATTATATGTATGTCATATTTTTGCAAACCAACAGAAACTATTTCACATCTTATCAAGCTCTTCAAATTAATCATGAATGAAAAATGTGATAAGATCAAGGCCATCAGAAGCGATCATGGAAGAGAGTTTGACTTTTCAAATATGGACCAGTTCTGTGAAGAAAGTAGAATCATTCACAACTTCTCAGCCCCAAGGACTCCTCAACAAAATGGAGTAGCAGAAAGAAAGAATAGGACTCTGATTGAAGCTGGAAGAACTCTTCTTGCAGCAGCCTATCTTCCTGAATATTAATGGGCTGAAGCCATCATCACGGCATGCTACACTCAGAACAGGTCACTCATACACTCAACATTAAAGAAGACTCCATATGAGTTATAGAAAGGAAGAAAGCTAAACATAAGTTACTTTCATGCGTTTGGTTGTCTGTGCTACGTGCTCAACAACGACAAGAAGCATCTAACCAAATTCCAGCCAAAGTCAGATGAAGGAACATTCCTTGGTTATGCAACGGATAGCAGAGCATTCAGAGTATTCAACAAAGAATCTTTAACTGTTGAAATCTCTATCCATGTCACATTCGATGAATCAGATCCTGAAAAGAAAAGATCAACTCACAACGATTCATCAGATATAAGCTCAACGATCGAAGAACTCAAGATCATAGAGTCTGACTCTACGATCATGGAACTAGCAACAGAAATCGTTGAGCAAGTAGAGGAAATCGTAGAGCACACCACACCAGACATTGAAACTCTACGATCAGGATAAGAAGTTGATTTGGAGGAACTCATACAAGAAGGCACCAGAACAGATGTTCCTAGTAGAATAAAGTGGACCAAGGATCACACTCAAGATGTAATAATTGGAAATCCAGATGCCGGAATCAAGACAAGAGCTGCAACTTCAAATGAATGCTTCTACCTAAGCTTTCTCTCACAAATGGAACACAAGAAAATCAAAGAAGCCTTAGGAGACTCAAGTTGGATAGAGGTCATGCAAGAGGAGCTAAATCAATTTGAAAGAAGCAAAGTATGGAGATTAGTTGTCAGACCTCAACATAAACCAGTCATTAGCACAAAATGGGTCTTCAGGAACAAAATGGATGAAAATGGTGTGATTAAAAGGAATAAAGCTAGACTGGTGGCCAAAGGCTATTCTCAAGAGGAAGGAATTGACTACGATGAAACCTATGCTCCAGTAGTCAGATTGGAAGCCATAAGGATCTTTCTTGCCCATGCTGCACACATGAAGGTCAAAGTCTTCCAAATGGATGTCAAGAGTGTATTTCTGAATGGAGAACTTCAAGAAGAAGTCTATGTGGAACAACCTCCAGATTTTATCAATCCAACATTTTCAAATTATGTTTATAAATTAGATAAAGCATTATATGGTCTAAAACAAGCTCCCAGAGCATGGTATGAAACCTTAACTAACTTTCTTATTGGAAAAGGATTCACTAGAAGAAGAGTAGATGCTACTCTATTTATAAGAAAACAAAAGGATAAAACACTGCTAGTTCAGATCTATGTGGATGATATTATTTTTGGTTCTTCAGATGAAAAACTGTGTGAAAGGTTTGCCAAGTTTAAAATGAGCATGATGGGAGAACTCAACTTCTTTCTCGGACTTCAAGTAAAGCAGACTGATGAAGGCATCTTTATAAACCAAGCCAAATACATCAAAGACTTATTAAAGAAGTATGGCATGGAATCTGCAACTGTCATGAAAACTCCAATGCCTCCTGCCACTAAGCTTGACAAAGATGAGAATGGTAAAAACACTGATATCACTCAGTACAGAGGTATGATAGGCTCACTCTTATACCTAACTGCTAGCCGGCCAGTTATAATGTTTGCTATATGTATATGTGCTAGATTTCAGGCTAACCCTAAAGAGTCTCATCTAATAGCTGTAAAAAGAATTTTCAAATACCTTAAAGGAACTCCAAATTTGGGATTATGGTATCCCAAGGAGTCTTCCTTTAATCTAATAGGATATTCAGATGCTGACTATGCAGGATGCAAAATAGATAGAAAAAGTACAAGTGGAACTTGCCAGATGCTTGGCAGCAGACTTGTATCTTGGTTCAGTAAGAAGCAAAACTCAGTATATACATCAACTGTAGAAGCTGAATATATAACTGCAGGCAGTTGTTGTGCACAAATCCTATGGATGAAGACTCAGCTTGCTGATTATGGATTTGAGCTTAAATATATTCCTATATATTGTGATAATACAAGTGCAATTGCTATAACACATAACCCTACCATGCATTCAAGAACTAAGCACATAGATATAAGATATTATTTTATTAGGGATCATGTACAAAACGATAATATATCACTTCATTATATCCCAACTGAAGATCAACTAGCAGATGTGTTTACAAAAGCTTTAGATGAATTAAGAATTTAATAAACTAATAAGTGAGTTAGGAATGCTAAATCTAGACTATTGATATATATATATATATATATATATATATATATATTCCATGTTTTGGAAGCTACTAACTCTGCAGGAAGAAAAGTGTTCAAGAAAGTAAGTAAAGAACAAGTTCGTAAAACTCACTCAACGATCACCAAGTCGAGAATCGTAGAGTACGCTTAAGGTCGTAGAGCCCACTCAACGATCTACAAATTAAGAATCATAGAGTACACTACAAACCGTAGAGCCCACTCAACGGTTGTCAAGCCAAGGATCGTAGAGTACTCCCCAGTCGTAAAGATAACCCAACGACCATCAAAACAAAGGATGGCAGTGTCAAGAAGGATCGTAAAGCTCAGGGGGAGACTAAGGGCAAAATGGTCATCAACCAACTAAAAGTGCTCCTATCAGAACTTGACACGCATCTCAGCAAACATAGAGGGAAGTTTTAAATATTGAAAACTATGCATCATTCATTATTCTTCAAAAGTCAAAAACCTAAACCTCTCTATCTCTTTCTCTCTCTCAAAAATCCAGAACCCTAAAATTTCAATACTCAGTTAAATCCATTCTTCCTGTTTCAGAAAATCAATCCAATGGCTCTTGCTCAAGTCATTTCTGGAAACGAGCTCAACTTCGAAGCATTCATGACAGCAGATAAGCAGTTCATAAGGATAATCCAGTTGCTAGAAAGGGCTAGCCTTCGAGAAGCTCTGGGAACAAATACGAGGATTCTAACAAAGCTAGTCCGAGAGTTCTATACAAATGGATCCTATGCAAATGGAACCCTAACCACCATGGTCAAAGGGGTTCAGTTCAACCTCACCTCTGAGGAGATAAACCTAGCCCTAGGTTTCAAGCATGAGGGTCTCACGACTCTCAATATGGTGAGCAAAGAAGAGGACCTGAGAAGAATGCACCACAAAAAGAATCCGGAGTTAAAATGATTGAAGAAGAAAGAATTTCTCCAAAAATATGAATTTCTGGCGGACATCATTGGAAAGTGTCTCCTCTGTAAAGACTCTACCCACAACTCTATCAGCGAGCTCCAACTGAAGATAATGACAGACATAGTAAAGAAGATGAATATCAACTATGGCTCCCTATTAGTTGAATGGATTGGGAATTGGATCCAAAATGCAGAGAGGACGAAGGGCACCAGAAAAATGTCCTATGGGAGATTCATCAGTATTCTCCTTCAATCTATTTTGGGGGACAAGATTGAGCATGATGAAGGAGAAGTCCTCAATTCCAATAAGAGGATGACTCAGAGATTGTTCAAAAATTGGAAAAGAAACCCAGTTGAAAATAGAAAACTATTTCGGTCTGGGGATAGTGAAGGAACGTAGAGTGGTGCAGAGCCCTCACTGTTAAAGAACTTACCTGCAGAAGCAGAATCATAGGAGGTCAGCAAGCAATCTCCTGAGCTCATCAAAAAGAGAAAAGGAAAGAAAGCTCTTGAGATTGAACAACCTAAAGGCTCATCAAATGAGGCCCTTGATGCTGTTC
The DNA here is from genome assembly GCA_947179155.2 of Hedera helix. NCBI lineage: Eukaryota > Viridiplantae > Streptophyta > Magnoliopsida > Apiales > Araliaceae > Hedera > Hedera helix. The sequence goes on along the minus strand of OX359270.1, from coordinate 14,670,146 downwards.
TTGAAGAACATGGTCTCTCAAAGGATGAAGATTCAGATCTGTGAAGAGAAACTCGCAGCAAGTATAAGGCTGAGGAGGCCACTTCAAAAGAGCCAAGGAGAAAGAGAAGAAGGCTAGTAAAATTAGCTCAAAAAGGTTTAATAGCTGAGGGGGAACTACATCAAAAATCTGACAATGATCCAGCTGAGGGGGAGCCATCAGTGGTTCCCGAGCCAACAACTGCTCAGACTAAGGGGGAGGATCAAGAAGACATTTCAATCCCTTCAGCCACAATGAATATTGATGAAGAGGATGACATCAAAATAGTGGCAGTTGGAAGAAATGAACAAAGGCATCTTAATTATAACTGCCTACTGAAGTTCTTGCTAGTGATGCCATTCCACCGAGCCTTGGTGTACAATACATGGGATCAACTGTTCTGGACCTACAAAGCATATCCCAATGTGGTGATTCTAGCTCAAGGCTACCCTCACAACCTACATTTTGCCCAAAAGTTGATCTCAAATAGCTCGTTTTCATCTTCAATAGAGCAAAAGGTACACTTCATCCCTCTCACATTTATACAAAATCATACACATGCCTGGACCTTCAATCATTTTGAGGAGCTGTCTAAGGTAAGCACTCGAACAAGCTCTATGTCCAACACTACCCCAGTCGTAGAGTCCTCACACTCTATGGCTGGTGGTCAAGGAAGCTTAAATGATCAAGACGTAGAGTGCCCTCAAGACTCACCTCAAACCCCGCCTTCAACTCACTCAATGCCTCCTGCTCAACCTTTCCGACCTCCAAGACCTCTCCTGGCACTCAAAGACATTCCCTCCACCTCTGGTCATGAATACTTTCACATTCCAAGCTCAACGACTGACCAAGGGCAAACAGCTTAACTCCTTCAAGAAATTATGGATAAGATATCTCTGCTTCCCACTATTGAGGGGTTAACTGACTTGACAAGCCATATGCACATAGAGATACAAAAAGACTCGGCATCTAAGTCCCACAACATTCGACGGAGAATAGATAATGTTGTTACTACGGCCAACGAACTTTCTCAAAATTTGGAAAAATAATTCTCCACAAGATTGAAACAGTTAACAACAGCAGTTTCTGAAAATCTCGAGAATAGGGACAAAAAGTTTTTGGAAGTAATAGAAAACCATCAGAAGTGCATTAAAATTCTTCAAGAAACCAGTGAGAAATCTATTGCTCATCTTGCTAACCAGTTCCTCAAGTTGAAGAAATCCATCAGAGAACAAACTCAATGATCAGATACTACTTTATCAGTGGTAAAAACAAAACAAATCCTAGTTGAAGAACTACTTCAAGAACATCGCAATGATGTAGCTACCACTTAGACTCAACTTCAAGAACTTGTTCGAGGTGTGCAACAGCTATCAGAAGAAGTGGTCATAATTAATGATGCCAACAAGGGGGAGAAGAAAACGAGCACAAAACAGAAGAGTTTGGTTACAGAACTAACTGTAAGTCAAAACAGAAGAAGAAGAGCACCTAAAGGGATGAGAATGGTTCAAACATCAATTCAACCTCCTAGGTTTGAACCTGTACCAACTCATCCCAGACAGGCCTCAACTGCAAGACCATCTGCACCAATTCATTAGGGATAATCTTCAACTGCGAGGCCATCTAGCTCACAAACATGGCTCCAAATTAAAGAAGAAGAATCTATGCAAAGGGAAGAGGAACTGAGAAAAACAGAAGAGGAAATGAGAGCATTCTTCAAGCAGAGGGAGGAAGATGAGAGAAAGCAAAGGCATGAAGACGAACGAAGGAGACCTCCTAGTAGAAGGAGATAAGTTCTGTTTTAATTTTTTTTTACTTACACTCATTGTATAACTGACTATACATCAATAAATTCATATTTTTCATTAGAAAATACAGTTGCTCACTGTATGTTAGGCATTCAATTATTCATATGCATTTTGCCTAATTAAGTTGTTCAAATTACTGTCTGCTATTTATGTTGTCATCATCAAATAGGGGGAGATTGTTGAACATTGCATGTTTAATTTGATGATAAGAATTAACTTGATGAATGCAGTCAATAGCAGGATTGTAAAGTCCTTTGATGGCACATAATGTACAAGGACATAGTTAGATAAGATAAAAGTTGTTAGGTTGATCTTTTGAATATGAATGTTTTGAGTTGTGAAGTCCTTTGATTGTTTATGATGTACAAGGACTTAGTTAGAAAAGATCAAATCTGTTAGGTTGATCTTATGTTATATCTGTTCAGTCAAACTGGTCGTATAATAGACTCTACGACTCCAAGCAAAGAAGACTCAACGATTCAGTCTGTTCGTAGAGTGGACTCTACGACTTCGCGCAAAGAAGACTCAATGATTTGGTATGTTCGTAGAGTGGAATCTACAACTTCACTCAAAGAAGACTGGACGACTAAGACCGCTCATAGAATGGACTCTACGATCCCATTCCAAGAAAACTCTACGACCAAGGAAGAAGCCCAAGCGTAGAACGGACTCTACGACCAACAGAGTAGCCGTAAAGTAAAACTCTACTTTCTCGAGGAAAATTGTCTTATCACTGAGCAGTCACTGAAGCAAGGTCAATCGTAGAGTTAAGTAAAAGCAAGAGACCTTTTGAGCAACACTACGATTTAAACCTAAATCATCGTTTGACTTTTCTCCTGTACTAAGACAGAAGCAACTTCGTTGAAAAGAACAATCTGCATCGATGTGACAGAAGAGCTTCTGCCAAAAGCTCAAAGTCAGAAATATCAGGGGACTGACCCAAGCGCACTATGCAACAGAGAGAAGACTTTCAAGGCAGTAAAGTCAGAGGACTGTGTCCTATCAGTCCTATAGTGTGGAAGGACCAAACGACTCTATGAAAGTTGGTAGAAACCTATGACTGACTTGTATGTCCCCAAGGAAAAAGGGAAACACCTTCTATGGACTAAAATAGCAGATCAATTAATACCTCATCAGAGCATTAATGAGCTAAATGAATATAATATTCAACAGCTCTATATTGTGAGGTAACGGGAAGAAACTGAAGCTAAGGGGAGACATTTCAACGGGAAGAAAACAGAAGCTCTCATATAAAGCGCCCAGATCTGAAGAAGAAAATAGGGTTTTACACAAGAAAGAAAGAAATACGCAAGAGTTCAAAAAGATCAAACCGAAAAAAATCTTGCATCGCTACTGAGTTCTTCAGAAACTTATGTTAAACGCAACTCAGTAGCATACCCAAATCTACACTACTCGAGAAGAGTTCTTAGTGAACTATAGTATCTAAGTCTATTAGACTTATAGAGTTCTTAGTGAACTATAGTTCTAAGACTACTGATCTTGAAGGAATCTTAGTGATTCAGAAATTGTAAAAGTGTCCTTAGTGGATTTGCTGCTTGAAGAGAAGATCGGTGGAGTAGGAGTCTTGTGAACTCTGAACCACTTAAAACCTGGTGTCTTTCATCTTATGTCTTTTAACTGCTATATCTGCTATATAATTGCTTTTTGAATTATTACTTTAACAAATCAAGAAGGGATAACTAAATCATATTCCGCTGTGCTAAACAAATTGATTAAGAATTCATTATCTCTTAAAAACAAAGCAAGAAAAAGAAAAAGTTTTAAAGAATCTATTCAACCCCCTTTCTAGATATCTTTCGTGTCATTGGGAACTAACAGGTTTTGTCAAGGATGCAGAGTTGAGTCAAGATTCGATCGTGCAGTCACTCACTGACTCTTATTCACAATTTGTTGTAAACTTGATACATTATTAAGCTAGATGTCAGTTTACCTGATTAGCTAAATATGTTGAAGACTGTTGAGAGTCACTTTCCTTCCTAGAAAAACCAAGTCTTACTCGTAGAAGAATCTTCTAAGCGAAGGAAGATGGCCAACGGTATTTCTGAGGAGTCAGAAAGAGTAGAAGGCAAAAGAAAGGCTAAACAAATGACATAAATAAAAATGATCCCGAGGGCAAAGAAGTTTGCTTTCATTGCGATAAGCTGGGACACTGGAAGAACAACTGCAAGAGAGTTGCAATAGTTAAGTAGAAGAAGTTGAGTGAAACTGCAACTACATATTTGTTCATAATGAAATAGAACTTTCTATAAGTCAAGTTTCTACTTAGGTATTAGATACTGGTTGTAGGTCTCATATATGCAAGTCGTTGTAGAGACTAAGCAGAAGTAGAAAGCTAAACAAAGGATAAGTAATCCTGTGCTAGGGAATGAAGTAAAGGTTACTGCATTAGTCATGGGAACTTATAGTTTAGCACTGCCTACGGGCAAGCCTATTAAGTTAGTAAGTTGTTACTAGGTTCCAGTTCTTAGAAATATTATTTCAGTTCCATGTGATAACAAGGAAGGGTTTTTTGACATTATAATAATGAACAATCATTGTTCTGTTTATAATGATAATGTTTTATTTAGAACTGGTTGATTACTTAATGGATTTTGTATACTTAACTTACATGAAAAATATTCCAATTTGAACAAACTAAAAGCAAATAGATGATATAAATCATACCTTCATGCAATACTATTAACTCGGTCATGCTAATGAAATAAGACTAAATAAGTTGTATAAAGATAGGCTTTAGAGCCTTTTGATTATGAATCAAATACAACTTGTGAATCTTGTATCATGGACAATATGACTAAATCTCCATTTAGTGGATATGGAGAGCGAGTGCAGAGTTGTTAGAGATGGTACACACAGTCGTGTGTGGGATCTATGACAACAAATGCAAGAGGAGGGTATTCATTTATTACTTTCACTGATGATTCTAGATTTGATATATGTATTTGATGAAATACAAATTCGAATCGTTTGAAACGTTCAAAGAATTCAAAAGTGTATAGAAACTAAAGGCCAAAAGTATTAAAGTTCTTCGTTTAGAACAAGAAGGGAATACTTAAGTAGTAAATTTTTAGATCTTCTCAAGCGAAATGGTATTCTCACAAAATGGATATAGTGATGATCTATAATGAGTATTACCGATCTTCCAGTATCTTTCTAGGGTTATGCTCTGCTCTAGAAACGATCGCATATCTACTAAACAGGTTACCTTCAAATTACGTCCCTTGGACTTCATATGAGTTATGGGATAGGGAGAAAACCAAGTCTTAAGTATGTTAAGATTTGGATTGTCCAACTTATGTCAAAAGGTTTGACAGTAATAAGCTTGGGACATGACTGACAAGTGTAAACTTGTGGGATATCCTAAAGAAAGTTTAGGGTATCACTTCTATATTCCAACTAGCTAAAAGGTGTTTGTTGAAACATGTTTACCTTATAGGAAAAGAAGTTTTTTCCTTAAAGGGCTAGTAGGAGTAAAATAGATCTTAAAAAAGTTCAAGAACCACAAAACACTACAGATCAAGTGAAAGAATCTGTACAAGTAGATAAACCTATTGTACCACAAGCAAGTCATAAATCTGATTTAGTATCGAAGATACCTGAAAGGTATGGATTCTTCATAGATGATAATGATGAGGTACGCATCATAGTGGATGAAGATCTAGATATATACGATGAGGTATGAGTATTAGATACTCAAGAGAAATGGCCGATAACCATAAAATCCGAAATGAGTCTTTGGAGAAAGACTAAAGCAGATGGCAAGGTAGAGACCTATAAGACCTGACTAGTGGTAAAAAGATTTCAACCAATGTCAATGAGTTGACTATGATAAAAAATTTACTAGTGAAAATGCATATATTAATTCAGATTTTACTTACAGTTGTAGCTTATTATATAAAAGGATGTATGTATGATACAACCAAAAGAATTTGTCTCCATAATGATAGAGTAAATCAAGTATGAAAGCTACAACGATCCACTTATGGATTGAAGCAAATTTCTCGAAGATGAAACATCTATTTTGATAAGAAAATCAAAAGAGTTTGATTTTATCAAATACGAGGATGAACCAAGTGTGTACAAGGGTTAGTTGGAGCACTGTGACATTTCTATTATTATATGTTGATATAATACTGATAAGGAATGACAGACCGATGCTACAATCAGTAAAGATGTGGTTGTCTTAAAACTTCTCCTTTAAAGACTTGGGAGAAGCATCCTAACATTCTATTCAGGATAAAGGTCTATAGAGATAGATCATAAAGGATGCTCGGCTTGACCCAAGGAACGTACATTAATTCGTTGATATGTACTAAAGTTGATGTTGCTTATGTATGATAAGCAGATATCAGATTAATTTGGAGAAGAACATTAGAAAAGAGTTTCTAATGATGGGTCTGATATAAAACTAGAGGGCTTACCAAACTCAAGTTTGTTCAGACTAACCAAGATAACCGCATATCCATTTCAGGTAATATGATTACCGTGAACGGCGCTGCAGTAAGTTGAAAAAGTTCCAAACAATAAAGAGTTGTTGATTTAGTGATAAAGACATAGTAAATAACTATAAGTGAAGCTGCAAAGGTGAATGTTTGGTTCAACAAGTTCATTACAGAACTAATAATGGTTCCTAGCATTAAAGGAGTTTAACTCGCCAAGGAACCTAGGTCTCATCTAAAATCCAAACATGTGTTGCAGCACTTTCATATGATTAGATGAATCATTGAAAATGAGATGACACCATAAAGATGGTAGACTCCCAGAACAGTATTACAGATCCATTAACTAAAGCATTTACTAAGCAATTTGTACGCTACTTAGAGAAGAATGGTATAGGGATACCAAATGGCAATTGGCTTTAGTGCAAGTGGGAGATTGAAAGTAGTATGCCCTCAAGCCAATCACATTTGTTGTGATAAGCATATACGTTGTAATCTTGTTCATTTATTAATAAAAGTATCAAGGCATATCTTTATTCATGATTAATTACTTGAATTAATCAAATGGATAAACCCATAGTTTTCGAGTAATGCTTTTAGAACCATGATGAGGATCATGCTAATTAGATCTAAACTCAAGATAGCTCAAAACTAAAATTATTCCTAATCGTTGAATCACTAAAAAGGGGATTAGAAGATCCGAATAGATTGGTACATACTATGCTTGCTCTTATGAAGAGGATGATTGATCTCATAATTATTTGTGTAGAGACACTAAAGCAAGTATATAGGTGTTTATTAGAGAATAAGTTCACTGAATGTGACTTGCTCAAGGAACACATAATAGAGTTTTACTTGTCTGTCAATAGGAGTTCCTTATGTGATAGTCGTACACGTGATCCTTGGACTTGAGATTATCATAGTATCTTGTGTGTACTAAGTTATACTTTGACATATTCCTTAAGACCTATTGGTATATCAAAGGATATGCTTGGGTATAATAAGGTACACATGGAGATAGGTGAATGATCAACAAATGATCTACCACTTCCAGTAAAGGGAGAAAATGTCCTATATGATTCAATAAGTGATAACTCAGAAATCTCTGGCCAGTGTTGAATGGAATTAGAAAGGAGTTTCTAATTTATATTAACTAAAGTTGTGTATTTGTGAATTGAAATGCATATGATCAAATTAATAAGACTTGACAGAAATTCCATGTCTTGTATTTGATTGAGACATTGTATGGTAGAAGGATTGAATTGTACAGTAACTATTCGCTGAAAGGTTCTTTTACGATCAAATGTTGAAATCTATATTATCTGAAATGTCGACTAATCGCTAAGGGGACTTACCCTTACTGTGGAATAATTATTTATTCTGAATTAAAGAGTTAATTCGTAATAAATGAATTAGAATTGTTCTAATTTATTTATTATACAACCGGTTTAATATGGAGAACCTAAAGGGTCACACCGCAAAAGAGTAATATTTATTTTAGAAGTGAATGGCATAATCGTAATAATAAATTAAGTATATTTAATTTATACTATGGTAATAGAATAAATTAAATAGCTTAATATTTATAATTTAGTATTTTAGAAATACTAATTATAAATTAATAAGAGGAGTCTTATTATTATTATTATTATTATTATTATTATTATTATTATTATTATTATTATTATTATTATTATTATTATTATTATTACTATTATTATTATTACTAGTATTATTATTTAGTTCTTAAATGGTTTAGGAATTAATTAATAAGTAGTAGTAGTATTATCAAATAATTAAGTTCCTAAATAGTTTAGGAATTATAATTATAATAATTAATTAAGTTACTAAATGGTTTAGTAATTAATTAATAAGAAGTACTCTCATTATTAAATAATTAAGTTCCTAAATGGTTTAGGAATTATAATCAATTAATTTAGTTCTTAATTAAATTAGGAATTAAATTAAAACCCTAATCCTAAATAGTTTAGGAGGGTTGACTATATCTATAAATAAGAGAAGTCTTATCATATATTAAGGTTACACACCCTTTCACTAGAGAGAAAGAGTACTCCATAATTCTCTACATTTAAGGAGTAAGAGAGGGAGAATTAGGGAGTCACTCATGGTTTGGAGAAACCAAAATCCACTTCTTTAATTCATATATCTCTTGGTAGATCACCTCTAGAGGCTTCACACTTGGGGAGCTAACATTGATCCGTGGAATCTAATTGGTGAATTTGAAGAAGAACGTGAAGGATTAAAAGGAGATGAACTTGTACTCGTGTAAGCTTGGTTCTACAAAGGTATAAATTATTTTATCCTTCCTCAATTAATAATCGTCGCATAAGAAAGATCCGAGTTATTGGTTTGTACAAAAAAATTTAAAAACTGAGTTTTCTTGCTTCCGTTGCGCTTATATAATTTGATTATATGTATGCTATATTTTTGCAAACCAACACCTTTGTTGCTTGAAGGGGTTGCCATCCACACTTTTCGATTGGAGTATCGGGTTAAGACTTTTAAAACCTTTTCTTTTGAATTTATGAGCTTGAAGTAATTTAGAAATAAATCCAGGGCTGGTTCAACGTTCTGATCTTTGCAATGGGCGATGAAGCAGATAAGGTGAATGTAGGAATTAGGAACTAATTGGGAAAACCCAATTCCCATGAACCCTAGGAATTCAGTTATGAAGAGACGAAGGGGGAATCGGACGTCGTGCTTTAGGGTCCAAGTGGGTACTCCTATCCACCCTCCTTCGAGCTTCCAGTACATTCTCTCGAGAGGTTCGGGGACTCAAAGCTCGTATTGGAGGGGGATTTGGTATTCGTGACGGATGAAATTGAGTTTAGCAGGGGTGATGGAGGATGGAGTATTTGCTACTGGAGCGTCTTTGTATTTCTGTCGGATGGCATTTTCTTTCTCCATATCAAACGGAGGTGGACGATTGTCTGGTGCTTGGAAAGAGGAAGTTTGACCTTGGGCAGCTGTAATGACCACAAATTTCATTAGACATTATAATTATGATTATTAAACAATTAGCAATGAATTAAAATTTTTGTACTTATTAATTGTGCATTAGATAATTAAATGAATGTACTTGTGTATGTGTATATTTACTTAAAGAAACAAAGCAAGGTATTATAATTAATTAAAGCAAGTCTAATTGAACTATATTTTAAATCCAAATGGGGTATTAAACTAGGTTAATTATATCAACCTAGTAGCCCATGTAATTAATTAAACAAGTCCAATGCTTGATTTAATTAAATGTAACCTAGATTATTTAATGTTAGCCCAATGTGACAATTAAATGGAACCCAACCAAATTCAATGGATGAGCCCAATATATTAAATTCTAGCGTCCAATATGGAGCCTAATAGAAATTCAAAAATTAGTCAAACAATATATATATATATATATATATATATATATATATATATATATATATATATATATATATATATATATATATGTATATATGTCTAATTAAAGCATTAAAATTAAAACAAAAATGGGTGATTAAATCTCATTTTCCAGCAATTTAGGGGGGCCCACTTAGGTTGCTTGATTTTGCAAGGTTGCTTCACTTATACACATTGACATGGTGGTTGAGCTACCCTAGTCAATCACCTAGTCATTCCAATTGGTCATTCATGAAATAGTAATCCAACTTAAGCTTTAATTTGACTATGTTGGTTGATTAGTAGAGTGCAAGGTTTGTTAGTTCATTTGCTAAAGTTCTAGAGAGAAAAATATAGAGCATTTCCTAGAGAGAAAGAGAGAAACACTTGTAAGTGTGAGCAATAGCTAGAAGTTGAGCTTGGTGAATGTCACAAAGCATCATCACATACTTTGATATAAGAAGAAGAAGAGCACACAAGTCTCAAAGGTTTAGTTCTCTAACCTTCTTAAATTTCATTTTTGTAGTCTAAAACGATTTTGAACGGTTAAAATCTATTTTTAATCGATCAAAACTTATTTTGATGGTCTAGAAGTATTTGACTATGTAATATATGTATATTCATAGTTGATGTGTTTATATCATGATTTGGTATGTGTGAAAAGCATAAAATTGGTAGAAATGTTCATAACACACTTTACCGATAAAATCCTAATGAAGCATGTTATGTTTAATGTTGTAGTTCAAAATGTACAAGTTGGAAAATGAATTTTTATGGCTATAAAGTTACATATATGAGTTTTTAAGAAAACCCAACTTGAAGCTTTCAAAAATAATGAAAAACAAAGGAGTTGTGGCTTTTACCGCAAAGTAGGTCGTTTTTAAACCCTAAGTGGTTCGATCTTTAAATTTCGTGTAAAATGTTTTCAAAAATGTGATTGAACCATGGAATATTGTAGAACAAGAAGTTAGTAAGACAACAACACTAAGTTGATATCATTTGAATGTGTAGAGTTTATTTATTTCAAGTTTGAACCATTAAAACCAAGGATTTGTGAAGTTAGTTTTTACGTTATCCTTGTGAGCAGTTTTGAGTCTAGTTACGTTCAGAATTTGGATTTGTGATCTAAAGAGAAATTGTAGAGGAAGAAATTCTTATGAGAATGGACTCAAAAATCACCCCAAAATATTTTAAAATGAAGAAGTTATGGCTATCGGAGTGACTGGAGGTCGTACAGCCCATTTTTGGATTTGTGTTCGGTTTTGGACGCCCCGGCGCCCAGAATAGCCTATGTTGAGCGTCGCGGCATTCAAAACAGAATGTCCAAGTCGGGTCGAGTCAGTTCGGATCGAGTTTTCTGATGAGTGGGTGTTATACCTACGATTTAGGTATTTTTAGGCTTAATTACTTGTTATCTTTAAGTACTTTTAGTTCTATTTTACTGGTTTTTATGTTTAATTTGCAGAAAACGGCTTCGAGAGGTCAAAACGGGAAAAATAAGCTGTTAAGGGCAATTCGGTAATTATGAACAGTGCTTGGCGCCGGGGCGCAGTGTCAAGGCATGAAGATGGCGCCGGGGCGCAGGTCGGTAATTCCAGTTGTCCAATACCGCGTGAAGCAATTCGAATCTCAGTTGGAAGCTAGTTTTTGCAGTTGAATTAGAGATGGATTCTAGGACTTCAAGTCAGCCACGAAGGAAGATATAGGAGAGAAAGCAAGGATTAGGGAGTGTGACGGTTTTGAGCTATTGGAGGATTCCTGAAGGAGAAGCGCAGCAGTGAAGAATTTCTTTTATTCCTTTTACTTTATCTTCTAAATTTTGATGAACTTTATTATTAACTTGATTTTGGTTTTCATGACGATGTGTAACTAAATTCTTCTTTAGGATTGCAATGGAACCGTTGGTTGAACTTTAATTAAATTATCTTAGTTTCAATTATTTGATCAATTGTTGGATTGGTTGTTATATCTCGTATTAATTTATAATTGTCTGATCAACAGTTATTTGATTTCTTAGATGGAATTGACGAAGAAAATCTAGGAATAGATCTGGGTATAATAACGTATGACTTTGTTATTTTTCTTAGGAAGAGTATCATGATAGTATATAGGATGCGAATACCTATAGACCACACGTAACATATTGAGAGTTTGATCTTAATGAGTCTGCTTTAATGAATTTTGCATAGAATTATAGCATTATAAGTTGGAGTGGATCTTTTTATTAGTTATCGACGGAGATTAGTGAATAGATAAGTGATCTCAGTTAATAATCCATATGATTAAGTAATTGGAATTAAGATAATGACATTATTGTGATCCAACGGGGAAATTGTAACCTTAAAGCCTTTTATTATCTGATAAATCATTCTCATTAGTTAATTAGTTAGTTTAAATCCAATTTCAATTTTAAGTACTTCATAATTCAAGTTTGCTAAAGTTTAATTAGAATTGAATTAATATAAAATTAATAGTTAGCATAATTGTTAGTAATTGTTCCTCGTTGGTTCGACAACCTTATTTTTACTATATTACTTGATTGACCGCGTATGCTTGCGTGTGAATTCCATATATTTAAATCGGACAACAAGTTTTTGGCGCCGTTGCCGGGGAACGGTTCTAATAATTAGTTTATTATTAAGTTTTATTAGTTTAATTTTAATTTAAAAGTTTTAATCTTGTGTTTTACCGTTGTTCTTTTCTGGCTTTCATCAGGTAGAGTTTTCTTGTGCTTTCTGGAAGAAGTTGCTTTTAGTATTTTGTGTATGCACACGAGATCTAAAGGTCCGAAACTAGAGCCTTACGAAGACGACATAGAACGAAGGTTCCGTAGAATTCGCACTTATATTCGGACGACTCTAGAAAATCAAGAAAGAATGGCTGAGGAATATCAGAAAACACTGCGGGAGTATGCTATGCCACAAGTGACGGAAATTCAGTCTAGCATCACAAGGCCCGCCATCACAGCAGTAAATTTTGAGATCAAACCCGGCACTATTTAGATGATCCAAAATTCGGTGCAGTTTAGGGGTTTGCCGAATGATGACCCTAACGACCACATTGTCGGCTTCTTGGAGATATGCGACACATTCAAGTACAATGGGGTGACGGAGGATGCTATTAGACTGAGGCTATTCCCATTCACACTGAGAGACAAAGCCAAGAGCTGGTTACATTCCTTGCCGACAGGATCCATTACAACGTGGAATGATTTGGCACAAAAATTTCTTGCCAAATTCTTTCCACCAGCAAAGACGGCAAAGATGCGGAACGATATCACTTCTTTCGTTCAGCACGACTCGGAATCACTGTATGAAGCTTGGGAGCGGTTCAAAGATTTGCTACGGAGATGTCCACATCATGGAATTCCTAAGAGGTTGCAAGTTCAAACCTTCTACAATGGTCTATTCAGTCAGATTAGGACAAGCATAGATGCAGCAGCTGGTGGAGCATTGATGGGAAAGAATATTGAAGAAGCGTACAACCTGCTTGAGAATATGGCAGCGAACAACTATCAATGGCCTACAGCTAGCACTCATCAACCAAGAGCAGCAGGTATTTATGAGGTGGATGCCATGACAGCCTTATCGGCACAACTTTCTGCAATGTCAAAGAAAATAGACGATATGGGAACGCAGAAAAATCAGTTGGAGATAGTTTGTGAGATTTGTGCTGGAGATCACTCAACAGAACATTGTGCTATTAATTCAGAGTCTGTGCAGTTTATTGGAAATCAAAACAGACAGCCGCAATATGGGAATAATGCAAATAATTACAATCCTGGATGGAGGAACCATCTGAATTTTGCGTGGAGCAATAATCAGATGCAAACTCAAAATCAAGCTCCAAGACATCAATACCTACAACAGTAACAGCAACAGCAACAGCAATAGCCTGATAAGCTATCACTAATGGAAGAAGTACTAGCGAAATTGTCAAATCAATTAAATCAATTTGACGTAAATTCAAAAAATCAAGCAGCTGCAATAAGGAACCTTGAAACTCAACTCGGTCAGATCCATAGTGCTATAAACAACCGACCTCAAGGTTCTTTACCAAGTGATACTGAGAAGAACCCAAAAGGAGAGGGTAACGCACACTGTAAGGCAATTACATTGAGAAGTGGGACAGAATTATCAGAAACAGTCAAGGAGAACTCAAAGCAACCACAAGATGTCAAAGCAAGTGAGGATGCAGACTTATCTAAGAAAACGGAGAAACCCGTGGAAAAACCCAAAGGAGTCAAGCTGAATCCCTATGTTCCACCAGTACCATTCCCTCAGCGACTCAAAAAGGCAAAAGCAGACAAACAATTCTCAAAGTTTCTAGAGGTATTCAAGAAACTTCAAATCAACATACCTTTTGCGGAAGCTCTAGAACAAATGCCAAACTATGTGAAATTCATGAAGGATATCTTGTCAAGAAAGAGAAAGATGGAAGATTTTGAAACAGTCGCACTGACAGAGGAGTGTAGTGCCATTCTACAGAATAAATTGCCGCCCAAACTAAGAGATCCAGGCAATTTCACAATACCATGCACAATTGGCGACAAGTTCTTTGGGAAAGCTTTGTGTGATCTGGGGGCCAGTATTAATCTGATGCCACTCTCCATATATCAGCAGTTAGGCCTGAAAGAAGTGAAACCGACTAATGTTACTTTACAGCTGGCAGACAGGTCATTGACACATCCAAGAGGAATAGTGGAGGACATATTGGTGAAAGTAGAGAAATTCATCTTTCCGACAGACTTCATAGTATTGGACTTCGAAGAGGACAAAGAAATTCCGATTATACTTGGGCGTCCATTCTTGGCTACGGGTAGAACTTTGATAGATGTGCAAAAGGGGGAGCTGACTATGAGAGTACATGATCAACAGGTCACTTTTAATGTGTTCAAAGCTATGAAATTCCCAAAGGAAGCAGAAGAATGTTTCAAAATTGATTGGTTAGAGGTAGCGGTGGACGAAGTTTCTGAGGTGAATTGTAATGCGGATCCACTTGTAACGGCATTAGTTAATCCTATAGCTGCAGATTTTCCAGCCCCATTTGAGTTTGTGCAGCTGTTGAATGCATATACACCGCTCTTACAGACTGGCAAGAAATTTGAGCCTTTAAGTCATTCTGAGAAAGCAAAGACCCATGACAAGACATCTATAGAAGAACCACCAGTTTTGGAGTTGAAACAGTTGCCAACCCATTTGAGGTATTCTTATTTGGGGAATTCTTCTACACTGCCGGTAATTATTTCCGCTTCACTTGATGAGTTACAAGAGACAAAGTTGCTAAGGGTATTGCGGGAATTCAAAACTGCCATTGGATGGACCATAGCAGACATCAAGGGAATTAGCCCATCACTATGTATGCACAAAATCCTGCTTGAGGAGGATGCCAAACCAGTTGTAGAGCAGCAACGACGACTAAACCCAATCATGAAGGAAGTCGTAAAGAAAGAGATTCTCAAATGGTTGGATGCGGGTATAATCTATCCCATATCAGATAGTTCGTGGGTTAGTCCGGTGCAATGTATACCAAAGAAAGGAGGCATGACGGTAGTAGCCAATGAGAATAACGAACTAATTCCAACAAGGACGGTGACGGGTTGGCGAGTCTGTATGGATTATCGTAAATTAAACAAGGTAACTCGCAAAGACCATTTTCCGCTGCCTTTTATTGATCAGATGTTAGATAGATTGGCGGGACATCCATTTTACTGTCTGTTGGATGGCTATTTGGGCTACAATCAAATTGTCATAGCCCCCGAGGATCAAGAAAAAACGACGTTCACGTGCCCGTATGGAACATTTGCCTTCCGGAGGATGTCTTTTGGGCTCTGCAATGCACCGGCGACATTTCAGAGATGTATGATGGCAATCTTCTCTGATATGGTAGAGCAGAATTTAGAAATATTTATGGACGATTTTTTGGTCTTTGGTGATAGTTTTGATCTATGCTTAGTAAATCTGATTGCGGTTCTAAAGAGATGCGTAGAAATAAATTTGGTGCTTAATTGGGAAAAGTGTCACTTCATGGTGCAAGAAGGAATCATCTTGGGACATAAGGTGTCGGCTAGTGGTATAGAAGTGGACAAGGCAAAGATCGAGACGATTGAAAATCTGCCACCACCAAATTCTGTGAAAGGAATTCGAAGTTTCTTGGGACACGCAGGATTTTATCGACGATTTATCAAGGATTTTTCCAAGATTACAAAGTCGTTGTGTACATTACTGGAAAAAGATGTTCCTTTTAAGTTCACTACAGAGTGTCATGAGGCATTTCAGAATCTAAAGACAAAGTTGATAACTGCACCAATAATTGTCGCTCCAGATTGGACTTTACCGTTCGAGCTCATGTGTGATGCTAGTGACTACGCAGTTGGGGCAGTTTTGGGCCAGCGTAAGGAAAAGTTATTTCACGCAATTTACTACGCTAGCAAAATGCTGACAGATGCACAATTGAATTACACCACAACAGAAAAGGAGTTACTTGCAGTGGTATTTGCATTCGACAAATTCCGAGCCTATTTGATTGGGACAAAGGTGATCGTGTTTACAGACCACTCTGCAATAAAATATCTCATCTCTAAGAAGGATGCCAAACCAAGGTTGATCCGTTGGATTCTTCTACTTCAAGAATTTGATCTTGAGATTCAGGATAGGAAGGGATCCGAGAACCAAGTAGCAGACCATCTCTCTCGACTGGAAAATTCGCAGCAAGACCAAAGAGATCGGGTATTGATAAATGAGTCCTTTCCCGATGAGCAATTATTCTATATAACAAAGGAAGCTCCTTGGTATACGGATTACGTCAATTACATCGTCAGTGGTGTACTTCCATATGACCTGAGTTATTAGCAGAAAAAGAGGTTCCTACATGATGTCAAGCAATACTTTTGGGACGAACCTTTTCTTTTCCGCCAATGTGCTGACCAGATGGTAAGACGATGTGTGGCTAGGGAGGAAGTCGAAGGCATTCTACAACATTGTCATTCATCTTTGTATGGAGGTCACTATGGAGGTGATAGGACAGCTGCAAAGATTCTCCAATCGGGATTCTATTGGCCAACAATGTTCAAAGATGCTCACGAATTCGGAAAGAGGTGTGATCGTTGTCAACGGGTTGGAAACATATCAAATCGGCAAGAAATGCCATTGAATTCAATCTTGGAAGTGAAAATATTCGATGTATGGGGGATTGATTTCATGGGACCGTTCAAGTCTTCACTCAATAACAAGTATATTTTAGTGGGGGTGGATTATGTCTCTAAATGGGTGGAAGCAGTGGCGTTACCGACCAATGATGCCAAGGTCGTTCTAACGTTCTTGCGCAAGAACATATTTACAAGATTTGGGACACCAAGGGCGATAATCAGTGATGGAGGGTCACATTTCTGCAACAAATATTTTGCCGCTCTTCTCACAAAATATGGTGTACAGCATAAAGTTGCGATGGCATATCACCCGCAGACGAGTGGACAAGCCGAGATTACAAATAGAGAAGCCAAGCGGATTTTGGAAAAAATAGTCAACCCGACCGGCAAAGACTGGTCCAGCAAGCTTGATGAAGCTCTTTGGGCATACCGCACTGCATACAAAACTACTATAGGCATGTCTCCTTATAGACTCGTCTATGGAAAAGCATGTCATCTCCCAGTCAAATTGGAGCACAATGCATATTGGGCGATTAAGAGGCTAAATTTTGAGTTACAGGCCGTAGGATAAAGGAGGCTCTTGCAATTACATGAATTGGATGAATTCCGGATGAACGCCTATGAAAATGCCAAGATATACAAGGAGAAAGTCAAAAAGTGGCATGACAAGCGTATTGTTGAGCGGACATTCGAACCGGGTCAATTAGTACTACTATTCAATTCAAAACTCAAGCTTTTCCCAGGCAAGTTAAAATCCAGATGGTCAGGACCGTTTACAATCACGAATGTCTTCCCATACGGTGCAATTGAAGTAATTGACCCTCGTTCTCAGGAAACGTTTAAAGTTAATGGGCAAAGACTTAAGCATTATTGGGGCGGCAATGTGGATCGACAACGGACCTCCGTAACCTTTTCCGAGCCAACTTAAGCGAAAGGGAGAAAGTCAGGCTGAAAGACTCTAAATCAAGCGCTTGTTGGGAGGCAACCCAACCGTAGTATCATTTTCGAATTTCATTTTCAATTTTTAGCATTTTTAAGTTAATTTAGTCAAATTATAGGATTTATTAAATTTCTAGCTTAGGTTAAGTTTCTTATGAGTAGCTCTACTAATTCTTGCATATTCTTATATCCTTGCAGTTAAAGATGTGCATTGTTGAGTTTTAAAGTCAGAAAAATGCAGCAGTCCAAAATTCTGCAGAATTCAGAACGGCGCCCCGATGAGACTTTTTAGTTGATGTATAGCGCCCCGGCGCAGTAAGGCGCCCTGGCGAGACCAGAACGCCCCCCCAGCGGAAAGCTCTCGGCCTGATCGCGCTCCGACCGAAAACATCGCGCCCCCAGCGGAAACCTCTCAGTTTGACAGTGCCCCGGCACGATGTCACGGCAAATTAAATGCGCCCCGGCGCAATTGTCGAATTTCAGTTTTTTAAAACTACTAATTTCCCACGCCCGGTAGGAATTAAAACCTTCAAACCCTAAACCCCTAAACACATCCTTCTAGTTCTCGGCTCTTTCTCTCTCTCGTAAGCTCTTCTTCTTCCTCTTCTTCTAAACCCCACATCTACCATCCAAATTCAGGCCATCCGATTCTGCAACTGACATTCATCGAAGCCTCAACTACGATCCCCCTCGGTTGGCACTCCTCCCTATCACGGAATTCCATCTGGTGTCTCATCTCACGGTTCTACTCCATAGTTTGGGGTTAGTGGTTGTTCTTTCGGTTTAGCAGCAACATTCAAGCATTCAATTCAAGGTATCACACATAAGCAATTTATACATATATTGATTTCATTCTTTCAAGTTTAGTAGCTGTTGTTGGTACTTTGATTACTTGTGTTGGGATTACCCAGTGGTTTGTGTTGGCCACTGGAGGAGAATTGGTGGCTCGGTGGTAATAAACGGAGCGAAGCACAGTGAGTCAGTTAGTAAGAAAATTTTCGTGCTAAAACTAACACAAGTTTGGGGGAAAATTTGGCGCACACAATCTGTTTGATAATTTGCTACAAAGAGGGAGTGAATTGCTTTGCTTCCTTATTGGTATTGTGCACTTATGCCTCCTAAAAGACAGAGGGGAGAAGGCTCTTCGGCTCCACCTAGGCCCTTTAATCGTAAGATATTTGTTAGTGTAGAGACCGAAGATAAGTTTAACAATTTATTAGCCGGACGGGCGTTGATTGCAGAGAGAGGATTACGTCCGGATATCTTAGAGGACGGGGAAATGCGCGGCATGTTAGTTGGACGTTGATGGCAGGTGTTTACAGAACACCCGGATGCGGCGGTAACGGTCGTGGTCAAGGAATTTTATGCTAATGCACTTGACACACCTGAGTGTGAAGTGTTGGTTCGGGGCCAGGTGGTGTCGTTCAGCCGAGAACGGATCAATGAATACTATAATTTGCGGGCTCCGGATGTGTGTCAGTATTCTACAATGGGGCCTCCTGATTATGCACGAATTGTTCGTGAACTTTGTCGACCGGGCACCGAATGGAAAACCAACAAGTACACGGGCAAGATTTCTACATTTCCGTTCAATGCGTTGAGTAGATATGGCAAGATTTGGTACGCCTTCTTGTGTGCCAAATTGATGCCGTGTACGCATGTGAGCGACGTGACAAGGGATCGGGCGGTTCTTCTTTATGCTATTATCACGGGGTTATCTATTGACGTGGGGAGTGTAATTGTCGCCTCGATTAAGAAGCAGTTGAAAGGTGCGACATCTGGAGGATTGCCACACCCGTCGTTAATTACCGCATTATGCCAGCAGTCTGGTGTACGTTGGGGAGCAGCTGAACCAGTGCAGCCACCAACGACTCTCCTTGATCATAGCCTGATTGCACGTTATAAAGTTTGGGAAGGGGGAGAGTCTCATCCGCGTGGCTTGGGATTTATTATGGCTCCTCAACCGCCACCTCACGATGCTGCTGCTCCTGATAGTCCCAAAGATGATGCGGATGAGCCGGGTTCAGCTCGAGCTGTCAGACGATTACAGCGGCGGACGGATATACAGTTTGAGGAGGTGTTTCGGCAGCATGAGCGCCTAGCGGAACGTCAGAATGCTATACACACGTACACTTATACGTGCACTTCCGTTTTGGCTGCAATGTTATCCCAGTTGAATCTGAATGCCCTAGTCTTCTCGATTCCAAGTCCGCCGATGTTACCAGAATACCCACCGCATGACTCAGACTCGGAGGACGAGGAAGACCACCCCGACCATGATGCTTGATTTACTAGGGGAGTTTTCTTGTTCTTCTTTTTGTTTACTGTCTTTACCTATTTTACAATGAGGACATTGTTTCTTGCGAGTTTGGGGGTACGGTGGCATTTCTGCATATTTATTTTTTATATTGCATGTTCATATTTTTAGTTGTTGATTTTGATTAGTTTTTTGTAGTTTATGGCATATAGATTAAGTTTTAATTTAAAAAAAAAATCACAAAAATATTTGCATGTAGGATCATTTATTATTGCATGTAGAAATACTTAAGCATTGAATTAATGTATGAAATTTAAGGATAGCCAATGATGAAATTGTGAGTCTTTTTTTAATAATCTTAGCAAGATGGATTTAGATCGTTAAAGTCAAAGTCTCTCATATTCTACTGATTTTGTTGAGCTTGATACCCTTGGTTCTTAATTGCACGTATTCAATGTATTAAGTTAGTTGAGTTTTGATTCAAACTTTGTGGATTTAGGTGCTTGATAAAGATTTAGATAACCTCTATCACTTGTTGGAACAAAAAAAAATTATATGAAATAAAAAAATGATCATTTGCTTCGATGTCTGTCTTATAGAAATGAAACAAATGAAAAAAATGAAAGGAAGAATGGACAGATATGAGCAACACTTAGCTAATCCGTTTTCGTGGCCTCTATTACTCGAACAAGTAAGCCCTTAGGAGTGTCTCTACATTTAGTGCCCTAAAGCCATTTGGTTTGGGAGTCACTGGTGGAAAGTTCGCTACGTGGGTAATTTTGAAAAGCCTAAGGAAAATGGGTATTGCACATGCTAAGTTAGTCATATACGAGATGGAGCGTAAGACGCACTCGTAAATAAAAAGGATGAATAGAAAAATGTAAAAACAAGTGTATAGAGGGGTAATAAATTGTTATATGAGTAATTATCTTTATTTGAGCATTGATATTCATGAGTTGCGTTAGAATGATAGCTGATTTGGTATGTTGAATTCACACACACACAGAAGGGTTGAGGGTGAAATGAAATTGGTGATATGTTAGATTTTAGACTAAAACGAGAATTTGAAGTTTGGCTAAGTTATTATTTAAGATCTTTGAGGTTTGATATTCATGGATTATGTTGATTTGTGCTCGAGACATTAGTTATGTTGCATTGCATTCATGTAATGTAGTTATTTATTTTATTAGTAGTATTTTTCCTTGAGGACACGCAAAGTCTTGAGTTTGGGGGTATTTGATGAGTGGGTGTTATACCTACGATTTAGGTATTTATAGGCTTAATTACTTGCTATCTTTAAGTACTTTTAGTTCTATTTTACTGGTTTTTATGTTTAATTTGCAGAAAACGGCTTCGAGAGGTCAAAACGGGAAAAACAAGCTGTTAAGGGCAATTCGGTAATTATGAACAATGCTTGGCGCCGGGGCGCAGTGTCAAGGCATGAAGATGGCGCCGGGGCGCAGGTCGGTAATTCCAGTTGTCCAATACCGCGTGAAGCAATTTGAATCTGAGTTGGAAGCTAGTTTTTGCAGTTGACTTAGAGATGGATTATAGGACTTCAAGTCAGCCACGAAGGAAGATATAGGAGAGAAAGCAAGGATTAGGGAGTGTGACGGTTTTGAGATATTGGAGGATTCCTGAAGGAGAAGCGCAGCAGTGAAGAATTTCTTTTATTCCTTTTACTTTATCTTCTAAATTTTGATGAACTTTATTATTAACTTGATTTTGGTTTTCATGACGATGTGTAACTAAATTCTTCTTTAGGATTGCAATGGAACCGTTGGTTGAACTTTAATTAAATTATCTTAGTTTCAATTATTTGATCAATTGTTGGATTGGTTGTTATATCTCGTATTAATTTATAATTGTCTGATCAACAGTTATTTGATTTCTTAGATGGAATTGACGAAGAAAATCTAGGAATAGATCTGGGTATAATAACGTGTGACTTTGTTATTTTTCTTAGGAAGAGTATCATGATAGTATATAGGATGTGAATACCTATAGACCACACGTAACATATTGAGAGTTTGATCTTAATGAGTCTGCTTTAATGAATTTTGCATAGAATTATAGCATTATAAGTTGGAGTGGATCTTTTTATTAGTTATCGACGGAGATTAGTGAATAGATAAGTGATCTCAGTTAACAATCTATATGATTAAGTAATTGGAATTAAGATAATGATATTATTGTGATCCAACGGGGAAATTGTAACCTTAAAGCCTTTTATTATCTGATAAATCATTCTCATTAGTTAATTAGTTAGTTTAAATCCAATTTCAATTTTAAGTATTTCATAATTCAAGTTTGCTAAAGTTTAATTAGAATTGAATTAATATAAAATTAATAGTTAGCATAATTGTTAGTAATTGTTCCTCGTGGGTTCGACAACCTTATTTTTACTATATTACTTGATTGACCGCGTATACTTGTGTGTGAATTCCATATATTTAAATCGGACAACATTTTCTTTGATAAATTAAGTTAAAATAAGTGTAAAATGAATGTGTTTGGATATTAAACCAATATATGGAGTTTATTAGTAAATAATTGATTGACCGCGTATACTTGCGTGTGAATTCCATATATTGTAATAATGCATGTAGAGAATTTATTAAGGAAATAAATTCAATTGAGAAGTGAATGTGGTTATATTGATATACATATATACCTAAAGTGTGTTTGTTAGCCAAACAAGTAGATGAGTAAATTAAATACTCAATTAAATTAATAAATTAATTAGTTTAAATATGAAGTCATGAAATATAATTAATTAGGTTGATTATATTAGTATGAGTTAAAGTTGTGGAAAATTTAGGATGATTGTCTTAGATGGCAATAATGTGAAGTAATTAATTCTGTAATTAACTTAATTATTAAGTTGTTGTATAGAGTCCATTAATGGATTTAAAACAAACCCAATATGGGAATATTCGTTTGAAGGTGGGTAATTAAATAATAAACTCAAGTGTTATGTTTATTAATAGCCCAAGAGATAATTAATATAAGTCCAATTAATTAATGTTGGCAAGTATTGTATATAATGGGGTGGTAGTCCAATTAAATAAATTACTTAGCCCCAGGTTATGGAAGATGTGTGAGTTGTGTTGGGTAGCCCAAGTAATTAAATAAGAGCGCTCAATGCGAAGTAAACTATGTAGCCCAAACATTTAAAAAGTCAATTGATGGTCAAAAGTTGGAAAATTTGGTTGAGTTTAGAGAATTAACTAATGTAGGATTAATTGAATAACCCTAGTTGGTAGACAAGAGAGAGCATTAACCAAACGTTGGTTAATTGCTAGGTGAATAAATATGGTGATGAGAATTAACCATGGATGAGTTATTTATGTAACCCAAGGTGGTAGAATAATTTAAGGCAAGTCTAAGTGGATTATATTATAACTTCAATTGATGTATTAAACTAAGTTAAATAAATTAACCTAGTAGTCTATGTAATAATTAAACTAGCTCAATGTTTGTTTTAATTAATTGTAATATAGGGTATTTAATGTTATCCCAATGTAATAATTAAATTGAGCTCAAACCAATTAATTGGGTGAGCCCAATATATTAAATTCTAGAGTCCAATGTGGAGCCCAAATAGTAGTCAAAGTTGTGGTCAATATATATATATATATATATATATATATATATATATATATATATATATATATATATATATATATATATATATATATGGATACTTATATAATGATATAGGATATAAAAATAAAGCCAAATTGGTGTAATATAATGCAAATCTCGAATTTTGGAGGGGCCCCACATGGGGATGTTGTGTGTGACTTCATTTTGCTTCATTTTGACTCCAAAGGTTGCTTACAAGCAACATAGATCAAAGTCATTCATTCTTGTCAATCAAGCTAGTCATTCAAGCAATAGTAAACATGCATTAAGATCCTAATTGACTAGCATTGGTTGATTAGGAGATGTTAAGTAAGTCTAGAGAAGTTCTATAAATAGAGAGCTATTGTGTATTGAGCAAGAGTTGGCTCATTTGCTTATTCTTCTAAGTTCTAAAGTGAGAGAGAAAAACTAGAGAGAAAAAGCTAGAGAGCTTGTGAGTTAGTGTTCTAGTGGTTCACTCAAGAAGGAGGAAGAGACCTAGCAAGAAGAAGATCTCCATAGAAGGAACTATGAAGGTTGAAAAGTGATCTAACTCTTTCTAAGTTAAATTTTTATAGTCTATATATGTTTTAATCGGTCAAAAAATATTTTTAACCGATCAAAAGTTATTTTGATGCTCTAGAAGTCTAAAACTATGATATATAGATAGATTTATGGTTTGGTATATTTATTTCAAGAATTTGTTTGGGTGGTATGCAAATAAATAGAAGGAAATTCCATATTGTGTTATCGGTAAAATCCTAGATAATTTGATCTTAAATTTCTTGTCAAAATATTTTAAAAAATGTGATCTGTGACGCCCCGAGATCCCGACCTTCTTTAATTATGTCCATTTATATCAGGATTACATAATTTTTAACTTTAAATCCATTTTTAAAATCATAAAACACTTTCACGACAATCTCGTGCGTTAAACTTAACCTTAAAACCTTTATTTAACCGAATGTGGTCCATATTTTTTTTTAAAACATAATTTAACTTACATCTCTTACCTGTCTCAAGATCGTAACGTTCCTTACCTTTCATTAAACTTAGGTCAAACATTAATAATTTGTGACCTATTATGAACATACATATATATTTATGATTTACGTAACATATCCGGTAATAAAATTTCGCCATTATGTATTCTTTTGTATGGCCCTATTTAATTGTACCTGATTTGTATCTGATCTTGTTCACATATATACCTATAAATATACATTTATAACATACATGCAAGTTTCATTATATCCATACTAGACTTATCACCATAATACAATCCTTATGCCTTATTACCTTCTATAATTACAAATAATACATTCATTCAAATTTAACTATATGAATTTACAAACCATACATCTGCTTATATCGTCTAGGTTTAACCTTTAAACCAAACTATTACACATCTTGCATCTGCTTCTTGTACTGTACCTGAAACGTTAGTTCATAGCAAGAATGAGCATAAAGCTCAGCAAGTTAATCAGCTAACATCTTTTATGCTCACAATCTATAATATGCGCCACGCTCCTTTTTACCTTATCATGCTATGCTTAATGTCACATAATTCGTTTAGCAAGTAAACTACAAAGTTGCACATAGGCACATTTCAACTCATTTCTATCACATAGTTCACGTAGAATATCTATTACACTCAGGTCTGAAGAACTTGCCTGAAATGCTCTTATATACTTAACCTTTACCGCTTTGGTTGGCCTTTCTATCCTTCCTTGCCTCAGTTTGCTACATCGAGCGCTATCTGCAAATATATAATCTAAATATATCATATAGGATCGTAAACTCATATGACTTATCAAACTTAGATCATAATCGCTTGACCATTAATCTCTAATCACATTACATTTGATGTATTACACCCTATGTAGGTTAGTAATACATCCCACATTGCCCCGACCTTTACATAACTTAAATCATGCTTTGACTTAACTTTAGGCATGTTACACTATGCCATTTATCATTTACTTGACATTCTTTAAATAGCCCATTCTTATCAATTCTAGGGCTTACATAACCTATTCTTATTATTCCATATCAAAATAGAGCTTTTTGGAAGCTTAAAAAAATTTCAAAAACAGGGTAACTTCGCCCCGGCGCCGCCAGAGCTCGCTGGCCGCGAAATTGGCTCAGCTGTGAACAGTACATTTGGCCCCCAGCGCAATGTTTAGTACAAAACATGGCATCGGGGCGCAGTGTTCAGATTCTGGAAATCTGATTTTTGCACTACCTTTGCCGATTTTTAATTCCTTCATCTTAACTCCAATTAAGCTGAAATTTGGACCACATCTAGACCTCACTACCTATTATTTTAAAAAAATACTAATTGCCTCATTTGGCTTCTTAAAAATAGAGATACACTAGCCCTTATGAGGGCTGTTCAAAACATTTCCAGACTTAGAAATTTTTTTCAACTTCAAAACCAACTTTTTACCAACTTCGTGATTTTTGGCCATAAGCTTTAAAACTCAATTCTATGGCATGTCTAGACTTTCAAAACCATAAAACTTTCAAAACCATAAAACTTCGTACGAGGCGATAAGTATCCGTAAAATCCGTTTTGAATCGAAACGATCGATTTCGATCGTTCGAATCGCTAATTCATTCAATTTTAAATCCGTTGATTTCCAAATCAACCTAAACACGTGTATTAACATGAAAATGACTCATTTCACTTCATTTCACCTTTAAATTCTCAAAATTGCCAAAAATCACACTTTAGGTTGTATTTTCATCCAATTTCAAAACTTTTCACTTTCAAAGCTTAAACTCAATTTCAATCCTTAACTCCTTTTTAGCACAACTTACTTCCAATACCTCATTTAACACACATAACACATATATAACTTGTACGAGCCTTCAAAACGTTTATAACTTTTCATTTGAATTCCTTTTTCCAAAATAACTCATTTTAGGCGTCGGCGAACGTTTTAAAACGTTTAAAATTCTCAATTGTCGCCATAGACGCCAAATGACTTCCAATTCAATACAAACACATGTATTAATATCAAACTTAGCTTTTTGGCCTCATTTGATCATCAATTCTCCAAAATGGCCAAAATCACATGTTAATAGGATTTTTGTCATTTTCACAAAACATTACACTTAGGCCACATATAAATTCCTTAACTCTATACTTATGTACATTAACATATATACCCATTTGCTAACTTCATACACTCATATAACTTCTATATGCATCTTCTAGTGCACTTTACAGATTACAATTTGGTCTACATGGCAAATATAGCCTAATAATCAACTTTCCTTCAACAAGTCATACTTTTAAACCATTTATAAATCTTTGTTGTTATTCAGCATAACAATATGCATGAACCAAATATGTTCATCCTTTCCATCTAGGTGTTTATCACTTCAAGCCACATATAACACATAATCAACCAATAAAACATTGTCTTTAGCCTTAAGAACATACATAATTGATACACCACCTTTGGTTCTACTACTTTCAAACTTAAGGTTCCATGACTTACTAAACATATAACTCACTTAAATTACATAATCAACCATTTTATCTCAAGAATTCTTGCATGGCTATACTTAAGTTTGCATTTAAACCCATAAATACCAAGTTTTAAGGTTTAAACAGAATTTACCTTCTTGAAATTCTTCTTCTCTTTGCTACCAAGCTTGCTAAGGTTATGTCTTCCACTTTGATGGCCAATTCTTCTCTTATTGATCACTTATCCTTGAACCTCTTGAGCTCTTTCTCAAAACCTAGCCCTTTCTCTTGCTCTCTTGCTCTCTTTCTCTCTCTCTTTTCTAGCACCTTCGAAGGAACTAAGAAAACAAAGCTGGATACTTGTAAAATATACCCATGTATATGCTATATAAATCTTCCAACACTTAACCAACTATTGGTTAAGTTCACTCATGTATGGTTAGGATATTAAGGACATTTTCCATGGCTAGCTAAGGATACCTTTGTCATTAAACCATTTAGGACACATAGGTCATTCCATGAATTATCAAGGGTAGCATGGTCATTAGTCACCAAAATCTAGAGAATTTTAATCCCTTAATTCACAATTGCTCATTTTTTTAACCAATTCAAGTTCTTTTTGATCCAAACTTGTTTCGTTATGTTTGAATTTCATTCCATCATCAAATACTCCATAATTTGCTTGTCCCGTATCGCTTGTCACACTTTGAACATTGAATTTCTTTAATTAATAATAATTAACATAACTGCCAATTTGCATAGTATTAAATTCTTAATTATCTACAAACCCCTTTTTGGCTCCTCATTTTAATCAATTTCAATTCTCGACATCTCCCATAGACAACTTACTCATCTTTCCCATAAACTGCTTCCTCGAGAAGCGAACCTCGATTAAATTACCAAAATTCATCATCATTTATCCTTTAAACTCATAATGTCGTTATTACGACTTTTACGTCATTTCACTTATTTATATAACATACATAATGTTAATGAAAGTAGTATGCCCTCAAGCCAATCACATTTGATATGATAAGCATATACTTTGTAATCTTGTTCATTTATTAATAAAAGTATCAAGACATTTCTTTATTCATGATTAATTACTTGAATTAATCAAATGGATAACCCATAGTTTTCGAGCAATGCTTTTAGAACCATGATGAGAATCATGCTAATGAGATCTAAATTCAAGATAGCTCAAAACTAAAATTGTTCCTAATCGTTGGATCACTAAAAAGGGGATTAGTAGATCCGGATAGATTGGTACATACTATGCTTGCTCTTATGAAGAGGATGATTGATCTCATAATCATTTGTGTAGAGACACTAAAGCAAGTATGTAGGTGCTTATTAGAGAATAAGTTCACTGAACGTGACTCGCTCAAGGAACACCTAATGGAGTTTTAATCGTCTGTCAATAGGAATTCCTTATGTGATAGTCGTACAAGTGATCCTTAGACTTGAGATCATCTTAGTATCTTGTGTGTACTAAGTTATACTTTGACATATTCCTTAAGACCTATTGGTATATCAAAGGATGTGATTGGGTATAATAAGGTACACATGGAGATAGATGAATGATCAACAAAGGATCTACCACTTCCAGTAAAGGGAGAGAATGTCCTATGCGATTCAATAAGTGACAACTCAGAAATCCCTGGCCAGGGTTGCATGGAATTAGAAAGGAGTTTCTAATTTACATTAGAGTTGTGTATTTGTGAATTGAAATGCATATAATCAAATAAATAAGACTTGACAGAAATTCCGTGTCTTATATTTGATTGGGACATTGTATGGTAGAAGGATTGAATTGTTCGGTAACTATTTGCTGAAAGGTTCTTTTACGATTAAATGTTGAAATCTATATTATCTGGAAAGTCGACTAATCGCTAAGGGAGCTTACCCTTATTGTGGAATAATTATTTATTCTGAATTAAAGAGTTAATTCGTAATAAATAAATTAGAATTGTTCTAATTTATTTATTATACAACCGGTTTAATATGGAGAACCTAAAGGGTCACACCGCAAAAGAGTAATATTTATTTTAGAAATGGATGGCATAATTGTAATAATAAATTAAGTATATTTAATTTATACTATGGTGATAGAATAAATTAAATAACTTAATATTTATAATTCAGTATTTTAGAAATACTAATTATAAATTAATAAGAGGAATCTTATTATTATTATTATTACTAGTATTATTATTTAGTTCCTAAATGGTTTAGGAATTAATTAATAAGTAATAATATTATTATTAAATAATTAAGTTCCTAAATAGTTTAGGAATTATAATTATAATAATTAATTAAGTTACTAAATGGTTTAGTAATTAATTAATAAGTAATAATATTATTATTAAATAATTAAAGTTCCTAAATAGTTTAGGAATTATAATTATAATAATTAATTAAGTTACTAAATGGTTTAGTAATTAATTAATAAGAAGTACTCTCATTATTAAATAATTAAATTCCTAAATGGTTTAGAAATTGTAATTAATTAATTTAGTTCCTAATTAAATTAGGAATTAAATTAAAACCCTAATCCTAAATAGTTTAGGAGGGTTGACTAGATCTATAAATAAGAGGAGTCTTATCATAGATCAAGGTTACACACTCTTTCATTAAGAGAGAGAGAGTACTCCATAATTCTCTAGATCTAAGAGTTAGAGAGAGAGAGAGAATTAGGGCTAGCCGCCCATGGTTTAGAGAAACCAAGATCCACTTCTTTAATTCATAGATCTCTTGGTGGATCACCTCTAGAGGCTCAACACTTGGGGAGCTAACATTGATCCGTGGAATCTAATCGGTGAATTTGAAGAAGAACATGAAGGATTAAAGGGAGATGAACTTGTACCCGTGGAAGCTTGGTTCTACAAAGGTATAAATTCTTTTATCCTTCCTCAATTAATAATAGTCGCATAAGAAAGATCCGAGTTATTGGTTTGTAAAAAAAATTTAAAATCTGATTTTATTACTTCCATTGCGCTTATATAATTTGATTATATGTATGCCATAATTTTTGCAAACCAACAGTGGCATCAAGAGCCAAACTTATGCGAATTATTAATTATTTTAATTTCATATGTGTATGGGTATGTGTTTAGAACAATTTATTGGGCATAATTTATTGTTTAAAATTATTATTATTTTTTTTTAAAAAAAATAATAATAATATTTCGGATATATGATTACCGAATTTGTGGTTGTTTTGATGTTCATTGTTTTTCGGTAATACATGTACAGCAATTTCGGATTTGGCAGCAACTAAAGCAAACTTTCGGCAATTCATGAATATATATATATATATATATATATATATATATATATATATATATATATATATATATATATAGTAGATTGAAAAGTAGCAGCCCTGTCCCGAAATTATGTCACTACCGAATTAGTATGTATATATCTTAAAGCAGCCGCATGGTTTTGGACTTTAGGTGATATAATAGATTATATATAAAGCCACGTTTTCGGTATTGTGAATAGCAACATGCAAGCCACGGTTTTTTTTTTGCCGCACACGGTAAATATATAGATTAGTTACCATGTTGGGATATTATACTACCGGGTATTATATATATATATATATATTAACCGGTTATTATATATATATTATTAATATATATGATATATTTATAATATATATTAATTAGCCAAACAGTTTGGTAATATTGTGCAGATTTTAAAATTTCAAAATAAAAGAGTTTATTTTTGGTAATTTTAAAATAATAAAAAATAAATAGTTTATTTTTAAATAATTTTATAATTAAAATAAATGGTTTATTTTAGATATGAAGTTGGATTTCATGCAACTTTAAAACTGCCCATTAAATGACACCAATACATATATGGAATGTTTTATTTAATTCATGAGATGAATATTATTTATTAATATATATGTTGATATATATGATAATAAATGAGATTGATTATGGACGATTGACCAATATGATTGGATTTAATTTTAAATTAAATGCATGAATGAATGGGTTTTAATAAATGGGGTCTGCGTACCTCGTCTTTCTAATTTTTCTTATGTAAAATTCTATCTCCCTCTTATGTACTTCCCCTTGACTGTTGATCAAGGTTTCTATTTATTGTAAATAATTTGTAATAGGATTAGTTAGAATTATTTTGAAAAATTGGAGCAAAGGAGCAAGGAGCGCATGAAGACTCATTTGTAATAGAGCCCGAATTTAAATGTAATAGTTACATTTAATTTAATTTATTCTTGCACCTTAGGTTTGACCAATTGGTTTATTTGGTGGCTTGAATAAACCAAACTAGAATAAAAGTCCATAATCAATCCAAGTAGAATATAGTATTCTATATGTGCATGCTTATTTATATATATTATATATTATCAAACATGCTTCGCATGTTAATTAATGTGACGCGTATTTTATATATATATGTGCATGTGCGCTAAACAAGATGAGACAATTAATATTAATAAACCCCTCATGATGTAGAATAAATATTATTTATAAAATAAATTAAAATATTTAATTCATGAATTAAAGGAGTTTAATTCAATTAAATAAAATTAGAATTGTTCTAATTTATTTATTCTACTACTCATAATATTAAGTTGTAACGTTTAAAGATATTTATTAAAAATATCGAACGTCGCCTTCTAGCATGGTAAAACGATAAAGTATCAAATAATCATTATAAGTTTGTTGTGTCACACAAGGCTTATATTAATTTTTTGAGATGTTGTTTTATCACGTTTGATGTTTATAAAAAGAATTGAACATTAGTGTTTTGTTGTGTCACACAAGGACGGTCTTTTTCTCTTCTAATAGAAGAAAATGCTAGGTTGGACTTAACTTAGATAATTTTGATTTGGATGTGTCACACATGATCATAATAATCTAAGAGGCAAAATAAAAGGAGTTACATGATAATGTAATTGACAAGAGTTGTCTACCTATTTATTTATATATCGTTTGTTGTGTCACACAAAGCTATATACATTTGAAATAGGATCCTTATTCTCACTAGCAAATCTTTAACTAGATTTGTCGAACTATATAAGGAGGGTAATATAGTTTGATGAAAATAGTGGGAGACACCATTTTAAATAAAGACCTAATTTATTTTGATAATTAATAAAATGAATGCATGTTAATGTTGTTATTAATTCACTTAAAGAATATTGCTATGTTTAATTCACTAACACTGCATAGCATATTGGATGCTAACAATTAATCGAACCGAATTGTTCGGATTGATTAAACAAATTTGAGAAAAATTCTCAATGCTGAAAAGCTAGCAAATGTCCTTAATTTGTCTATTCGTACAAACGTTGTAGACTAAGCCTCTGAGGAAGAGATTGCTATTTTAATTGGCAAGATGATGCAAAGGCGGTTCAATGCATCATGCTAGCATCCATAAGTATCGAGTTACATCGTCAACACGAGAAAATGGATGCATCTACTATATTGCTGCACATTCAATAGTTGTATGGTGAGCAAAATAGGTCAACTAGATATAAGATATCTAAGGAGCTCTTCCGATCTATAATAATCAATGGCACTACGGTAAAAGACGCATGTCCTAAAGATGATCAATTTGATTGATCAATTAGGACAAACATGTTTTGTCAAGGATAGAGAGTTGAGTCAAGATTCGATCTTGCAGTCACTCACTGACTCTAATTCACAATTTGTTGTGAACTTCATACATTATTAAGCTAGATGTCAGTTTAACTGATTTGCTTAAATATGTTGAAGACTGTTGAGAGTCACTTTTCTTCCTAAAAAAAAAAAAACCAAGTCTTACTCGTAGATGAATCTTCTAAGCGGAGGAAGATGGCCAAAGGTATTTTTGAGGAGTAAGAAAGAGTAGAAGGCAAAAGAAAGGCTAAACAAAGGACATAAATAAAAGTGATCCCGAGGGCAAATGAGTTTGCTTTCATTGCGATAAGCTGGGACACTGGAAGAACAACTACAAGAGAGTTGTAGTAGTTAAGTAAAAGAAGTTTAGTGAAGCTTCAGCTACAGATATAGATTTGTTCATAATAAAATAGAATTTTTTATAAGTCAAGTTTCTACTTAGGTATTAGATACCAGATGGTGGTCTCACATATGCAAGTCCTTGCAGAGACTAAGCAGAAGTAGAAAGCTAAACAAATGATAAGTAATTCTATGCTGGGGAATGAAGCAAAGGTTGCTGCATTAGCCATGGGAACTTAGAGTTTAGCACTGCCTACGGACAAGACTATTAAGTTAGTAAGTTGTTACTATGTTCCAGTTCTTAGAAACATTATTTCAGTTCCATGTGATGACAAGGAAGGGGTTTTGACATTATAATAATGAACAATCGTTGTTCTGTTTATAATGATAATGTTTTATTTAGAACTGGTTGATTACTTAATAGATTTTGTATACTTGACTTATATGAAAAATATTCCAATTTGAACAAACTAAAAGCAAATAGATGATATGAATCATACCTTCATGCAATACTGTTAACTCGACCATGCTAATGAAACAAGACTAAACAAGTTGTATAAAGATAGGCTTTTAGAGCTTTTGATTATGAATCAAATACAACTTGTGAATCTTGTATCATGGATAATATGACTAAATCTCCATTTAGTGGACATGGAGAGCGAGTTACGGAGTTGTTAGAGATGGTACACACAGTCGTGTGTGGAACCTATGACAACAAATGCAAGAGGAGGGTATTCATTTATTACTTTCACTAATGATTCTAGATTTTGATGTATGTATTTAATGAAATATAAATCCAAATCGTTTGAAACGTTCAAAGAATTCAAAAGTGAAGTATAGAAACTAAATGCCAAAAGTATTAAACTTCTTCGATTAGATCGAGAAGGGAATACTTAAAGCAGTAAGTTTCTAGATCATCTCAAGCGAAATGGTATTCTCACAATGGACATGGTGATGATCCATAATTAGTATTACCGATCTTTCAGTATCCTTCTAGGGTTATGCTCTAGAAACGATTGTATATCTACTAAATAAGATACCTTCAAATTCCATCCCTAAGACTTCATATGAGTCATGGATAGGGAGGAAACCAAATCTTAAGCATGTTGAGATTTGAATTGTTCAGCTTATGTTAAAAGGTTTGACAAAGATAAGCTAGGGACATGATCTGATAAGTGTAAACTTGTGGCATATCCTAAAGAAAGTTTAGGGTGTCACTTCTATAATCCGACTAACTAAAAGGTGTTTGTATAAAACACGTTGCCTTATAGGAAAATGGGTTTTTCCTTAAAGGGTTAGTGGGAGTAAAATAGATCTTGAAGAAGTTCAAGAACCACAAAACACTACAGATAAAATGAAGGAATCTGTACAAGTAGATAAACCTATTGTACCACAACCAAGTCGTAAATCTGGTTTAGTACCGAAGATACCTAAATGGTATGGATTCATCATAGTGGATGATGATAAGGTACGCATCATAGTAGATAATGATCCAGATATATACAATGAGGTATGAGTATTAGATACTCAAGAGAAATGATCGATGACCATAAAATCCGAAATGGGTCTTTGGAGAAAGACTAAAGTAGATGGCTAGGTGGAGACCTATAAGACCTAACTAGTGGTAAAAAGATTTCAAACAAGGTCAATGAGTTGACTAAGATGAAATTTTTCACTAGTAAAAGTGCATATATCCATTCGGATTTTACTTGCAGTAACAACTTACTATACAAAAGGATGTATGTATGATACAACCAAAAGAATTTGTCTCCATATAGATGGAGCAAATCAAGTATGTAAGTGACAACGATCCAATTATGAATTGGAGTAAGTTTCTCAAAGATGGAACATCCGTTTTGATAAGACAATCAAAAGAGCTTGATTTTATCAAAGACAAGGATGAACCAAGTATGTACAAAGGTTAGTGGGAGCACTGTGACATTCCTAGTATTATATGTTGATATAATATCAATAAGGAATGACATACCGATGCTACAATCAGTAAAGATGTGGTTGTCTAAAAACTTCTCCTGTAAGGACTTGGGTGAAGCATCATAACATTCTATTCAGGATAAAGGTCTATAGAGATAGATCATAAAGGATGCTCGGCTTGACCCAAGGAACGTACATTAATTCGTTGACATGTACTAAACTTGATATTACTTATATATGATATGTGACGCCCCCAAATCTGGGCCCACACAGCCCAAACTTGAGTCGTCAAAATACTACAACAAAATTATTACAACAAAGCACAACGTACAACAATACAGTGTATAATAATACACAACTAAGTCTTCACTATTATTGCCACACTATTTTACAAAATGTGAAGACTATGATAACTATTCCTCGGACCCTCACTCCATTCCCCGGCTAGACCCTGTTATGTTTTCATCTCCTGTTGAAAAACAATGGAACAAAAGAAAGGGTGAGCTCAAATAGCCCAGTAAAGAATATCATGACTAAGATAATGACAAATAAATTATCATTAGTCTTCAACAGTTGAGTTCTTGATAGAATACAATAGACTACAAGGTTTATATCAAAAACTGCAGTTAAATTCTTAAACAACGTTCAGATCAATAATAGCAGCGGAATGAGTAATCTATTAGAAGAATAATGCAGACTATAATGTCCACTCGGTTCTCTTTTTAGGAAAAACATCATCAACTTTTATCATCTGAAATATCATTAGTCAAGATAATACAAATTCACAGTTCCTGATCATAATCATGCACATCAACAGTTCATCTTTGTACTACGGGCCAAAGATATTCAATATAGCACCAACGGTCATGATTATACCAGATTCAGCCTTTGGTCATAATCATACCAAACAACAGTTCATCTTTGCACTACGGGCCAAAGAGAACATTCACCACGTGCCATAAAAGACACCGAACAGATGTATCGCCTTTAACCTATTATATCGCCTTTAACCTATCATCTGTTCAACAAATATATCACATCTGTGCCCCCGGCCACAGATATTCACAACAGCTTGATTTTTGGATGATTAGAATGTTATAAATGATGAACAGAAGAAATAGGATAACAATAAGTATCGGAAGTTTACTTTGTACAGATTCAAATAATGTCCAAATTATCAACATGATGTGGAGTGAAATTCAAGATCCACAGTTCAGAATAACGGTTACAATTCAATAGAAAGGTTCACGTAAATAGGAAGGTTCAGTTGAAATAATGAAGTTCAACTATTATGGAACATATAATATTTTCAGGAATTATAGAAGCAATAGTTCCATAATAAATTTCGATTTAGGAGTATGAAAGAAAATAATATCCCTTACCGTAGCAGGTTTGATTAACAAAAGGTGAAGGAAATTAATACAAAGGGTTATTCACCAACAGGCGGCAAACCGCTCCGTAAGGTTATTCCCACAATTTAATAGAATTTGAGTACAAAGAGTTATTCACCAAACAGGCGGCAATCCGCTCCGTAAGGTTATTCTCAGAGATTAATAATGAATGAATACGAAAGGTTATTCACCAACAGGCGGCAATCCGCTCCGTAAGGTTATTCCCACAATTTAATAGAATTTGAGTACAAAGAGTTATTCACCAAACAGGCGGCAATTCGCTCCGTAAGGTTATTCTCAGAGATTAATAATGAATGAATACGAAAGGTTATTCACCAACAGGCGGCAATCCGCTCCGTAAGGTTATTCCCACAATTTAATACATGGAGATAAAATGCACGTCTTATGAGTAAGGAAGAAACAATATTATTATCGAGAATCAAATAATGATAATCCCTTACCATAGTATGTTTGAATAATGGAAGATGAAAAAGATGGTATCCCTTACCGTAACACGTGACTGGATATTGATTTAAATGAGGTTGATTAACTTGAACAGTACACGTATACTTATAGATCTTCACAAATACTCAAGATGACTTAAGCACACTTAGAGAGAACTTTCACAAGAAGTATTTAGAGAGAGAAAGAAAGAACAAGTAAGGAAGTTTATGAAAAATCCTTAAGTTAAGGCTTCTATTTATAGCCAAAAATCTTATCATTCATTTAATCTAAACCATTCATTTAAAGATCATCTTTTAATCTACACCATCCATTTCAAATATTATATTATCTTTAATCTACACCATTCATTTCATATCACCTAATAATCACCTAACTTTATATTATAAACAAATCAATTTAATTATTCAATAATAATTCACACTTTAATCTACACCATTCATTTCATATTACCTAATAATCACCTAACTTTATATTATAAACAAATCAATTCAATTATTCAACAATAATTCACACTTTAATCTACACCATTCATTTCATATCACCTAATAATCACCTAACTTTATATTATAAACAAATAACTTTATCAATTCAATTATTATGACTAATTGTTATAAATACAGTATAGTTAGCTCTTAGATATCAAGTCAATAAATTAATGAAATACAACTGTTTAAATAACATCATAATAGAGATAACAATAATGTAAAATAAAGCATACGTTACTGTGTAATGACAATTATTGATTCAATAATGTGAATTACTGTGCATATGTTACTGTGACAATTATTAGGTTCAATAATTTTAAAAACAGTGCAACAACAATTATTGACTCAATGATATAAAATACAGTGTAATGACAATTATTAAATCAATAATGCAAAATACTGTGTAACAACAATTATTGAATTGATAATATAAAATATTATGCAGTGACAATTATCGATGAAATGATGCGTAACAGTTACGGTGTCAATTATCAGACCAATAATATGAGACACTATGCAATACCGTGTGTTACTATAGAGTACCGTGTGCTACAGAAAATACCATAAACTACCGTATGCTACTATTCTTTTATCACCGGTATTTTAACAGTTCCGTTGACTATTTTTATTTAAAAAGGTTACTTCTGTCGTTTTCTATATCCGACAAATATTCCGTTGTGGGGTCCACCAATAATTTATTATTTCGGCGCCGTCGTACGGCACGAATATTCCCCGACCAAACGAATATTCCCCGACAAAGCGAATATTGTCCGACAAAATAAAATTTGCACATAACATCCTTAACTTTCAATTTTGTTAATTTAACCACTTACTGTTTCAAAAAAAATATATATGAAGAAAAATTAAATTTTGTATTTCATAAAATTCGGGGTCTTACAACCTCCCCTCCTTATGAAATTTCGTCCCCGAAATTGACGTACCTGACATATCGAAGAGGTAAGGATACTTAGATTTCATCTCAGATTCTAGCTCCCAGGTCATTTCCTCAGTATCTTGGTTCCTCCATAAAACCTTAACTTGAGGTATAACCTTTGAGCGTAGGATCTGCTCCTTCTTATCCAGGATCTTAACAGGTACCTCCTCGTATGTTAAATCCTCTGCTATAACGTCTGGTTCTAACTCAATGACGTGGTTTGGGTCCTTCACATATTTACGTAACATAGATATGTGAAAAACGTTATGGATGCGAGACATACTTGGTGGTAGGGCTAGTCTGTAGGCTACGGTTCCTATTCGATCGAGGATTTCAAATGGGCCAATAAATCGAGGGTTAAGCTTTCCTCTCTTTCCGAATCTCGTAACCCCTTTCCATGGAGAAACACGTAAGAATACATGATCTCCGACGTTGAAACTTTCGTCTCTCCGATGAAGATCAGCATAACTCTTTTTTCGTTCTTGTGCGGTCTGTATTCGTTGTCGGATCATTTGGATCTTTTCGGTCGTCAAGCGTACCAACTCGGGTCCCAACAATTTTGCTTCTCCTACCTCATTCCAACATATTGGAGAGCGACACTTCCTTCCATACAATGCCTCGAATGGAGCCATGCCTATGCTTGCTTGGTAACTGTTGTTGTAAGAAAATTCCACCAACGGCAAGTACTTATCCCAACTTCCTTTGAAGTCTAATACACAAAGTCTCAAAAGATCTTCGAGGGTCTGGATCGTCCTTTCCGATTGTCCGTCCGTTTGAGGATGGTATGCAGAACTAAAACGTAGTTCAGTGCCCATAGCTTTTTGTAGACTGATCCAAAAGCGTGAAGTGAATCTAGGATCTCGATCAGAAACTATGGAAACTGGCATGCCATGCAATCTCACGATCTCATTTATGTACATACCGGCAAGACGTTCAAGTGAAAAGTTTTCTCGTATAGGCAAGAAATGAGCATATTTGGTCAATCTATCTACGATCACCCAAATTGCATCTAAGCCTTGAGAAACTTTTGGAAGACCCGTCACGAAGTCCATATTGATGTGTTCCCACTTCCATTCGGGAACTTCAAGTGATTGTAATGGACCTTTAGGAACTTGATGTTCTGCCTTGACACGTTGACAAGTTAGGCACCTTGAGATAAACTCCGCAATCTCTCTTTTCATATTGTTCCACCAAAATGTATGTCGAAGATCTCGATACATCTTGGTACCTCCTGGGTGGATTGCAAACGGCGTGTTGTGTGCCTCCATCATGATTTTATGCTTTAATTCAGGATCGTTAGGAACACAGAGTCGAGAGTTGACTCGAAGTATTCCTTTCTCGTCGATTCTTGCTTCGGGAATGGCACCTTCTTGTACTTTCTTTATCATGTTTATCAGTTCCGGATCGGTAGCTTGAGCAGCTTTAATTTTATCGATTAAAGTTGGTTCTACTCGCACGTGAGCAATCTTCGAGTGGGTCCCTGGTGTCTTTAGCTCTATCTCCATCTTTTGCAAGTCGTACAAAATACACTTTTGTGTTGTCAGCAGTGCACTTGTACTTGCATAAGATTTTCTGCTCAAAGCGTCAGCTACAACGTTCGCCTTTCCCGGGTGATACTGGATTGTGTGGTCATAATCCTTTAACAGCTCAAGCCAACGTCGTTGTCGCATGTTGAGTTCCTTCTGGGTGAAGAAATACTTGAGACTTTTATGATCCGTATAGATATCCACTTTTTCTCCGTACAAGTAGTGTCTCCAGATCTTCAACGCGAAAACGACTGCTGCCAACTCTAGATCATGAGTAGGATAATTTTTCTCATAATCTTTGAGTTGTCGAGAGGCATAGGCTATAACCTTTCCATGTTGCATAAGGACACAGCCTAGACCTTTGCCAGAAGCATCGCTGTAGATAACAAATTCTCCTAATCCTGATGGTATGGTCAGAACAGGAGCTGAAACCAGTCTCTGCTTGAGTTCTTGGAAACTTTTCTCGCATTCCTCGCTCCATATGAATTTTGTGCTTTTCCGAGTAAGCTGCGTTAATGGAGTGGCGATTCGAGAAAATCCTTCTACGAATCTCCGATAATAACCAGCTAGACCCAGAAAACTTCGGACTTCGGTTACTGTTTTGGGTTGTTCCCAATTTAGTACCGTTTCAATCTTCGCAGGATCGACTGATATTCCTTTACTAGAAATCACATGCCCAAGAAACGCGACCTCCTCAAGCCAGAACTCACATTTCTTCAACTTGGCATATAATTTGTTTTCACGGAGCTTTTGTAGTATCAATCTCAGGTGTTGTTCATGATCCTCGCGACTCTTGGAGTATATGAGGATGTCATCAATAAAGACAACCACAAAATGATCCAAATGTTCCTTGAATATCCGGTTCATCATGTCCATGAAAGCTGCAGGAGCATTAGTTAGTCCAAAAGGCATGACTAAGAACTCATAATGCCCATAACGAGTTCTGAAAGCAGTCTTTGGAATGTCCTCAGCTTTAACCTTTAACTGATGATATCCAGAACGGAGATCAATCTTTGAGAAATGTTGAGCGCCTTGCAATTGATCAAACATGTCATCAATCCGAGGTAACGGGTACCTGTTCTTGATGGTGACATGGTTCAATTCTCGGTAGTCAATGCACAATCTCATACTTCCGTCTTTCTTCTTCACAAATAGAACAGGAGCACCCCAAGGTGATGCACTCGGACGAATGAAACCGGTATCCAACAATTCCTGTAGTTGGACTTTTAACTCTTGAAGTTCAATGGGAGCCATTCGGTAGGGAGCTTTGGAAATGGGCTTGGTACCCGGGTTCAAGATCAATATAAAAATCAATTTCACGGTTTGGGGGTAAGCCAGGAAGTTCTTCAGGAAAAACGTCAGGAAACTCATTAACAATGGGAATATCATTCAAGTTTGACGTATTTTTGTTCAAATCAGTGACATGAGCTAAAAAGGCTTGACATCCGTTTTTCAATAAACGAATGGCTTTATGGCTAGAAATAACAGTTATAGATTTCAATGGTTTAGTTGATTGAATTTGCATGACAGGTTGATTAGGAATATGAAAACTAATAATCTTATGAAAACAATCAATTTTAGCATGATGGGTAGTCAACCAATCAATTCCTAAAATCACATCAAATTCACGCATCTCCAAAGAAATAAGGTCAACAGATAATGTGAGGTTGTTGATTTGAACTAGGCAAGATTTATAGACAGTAGATGTAATGGTCATTTCTCCTAATGGGGTTTCAACTGATAAGTCAAAGTCCAAGTTTTCAGGAGTTAAGTTTAAACGCTGAGCACATGCAGGTGAGATAAAAGAATGGGTAGAGCCAGTATCTAACAAAGCGTAGACTTCACGAGAATTTATGAATAGCTTACCGGTTATCACCTCGTTTGAGTTTCGCGCCATTTGGGATGTCACAACAAAAGCTCTCCCTTGAACTACAGATTTTCCTTTATCCACGCTAGCTTTTGGTATCATCATTGCAGGTGGACTTGATTTTGTGGCAGGACAAAACCGCGCAAGATGACCCTCTTTCCCACAACTGTAGCACTTTTTGGACTGCAGTGTACAGTTTGGGCTGATGTGACCTTCCTGACCACACCTATAGCATCTCACTGGTGGTCGATCTTCTCCCCTTGAAACTGGGGTCGGTGCTGGTGTTGGTACTGGTGCTGGTGCCCTTCCATAATTATTATGGAATCTCTTTCTTTTGAAATTGTTCCCACTAGATTCTTCTCTTCTGTTATTTGGTATGGAATTACCACCGAAGTGTTGGTTACCTCCTCGATGGTTCTCGTTCCTGTGGTTGTTGTCACTCCTTTCTCTATGCTGATCATTAACTCTTGGCTGCAATGTTTCATCTGTTTGCTCCACCCTTTGAGCCCTATCTACAACATCTGAATACAAACTAAATTTATGAGAGCTAAGTTGTTGACGAATTTTGAATCTCAAACCTCTTAGGAACATCCGACTCATTCGTGCTTCGTCATCCACAAGATGGGTGGCAAAGCGAGATAACTCGGCAAACTTGGCTTCATATTGGGAGACTGTCATGTTTCCCTGCTCCAGCTTAATGAATTCCACCTCTTTCATATGGCGGATGCTTTCTGGGAAATACTTCTCGTTAAACAGTTCTTCGAATTCTGTCCAAGACATTTCGAGTGCTGAAGGTTGGATACGTTTTACCGCTTCCCACCAATGGTCCGCCTCACCTCGTAACATAAAAGTGGCAAATGGCACCTTCTGATCATCAGCGCATTGTAAGACATCAAGTATTTTTGTCGTCTGCTTCAGCCATGCCTCCGCTTTGAGTGGGTCAGGCTTCCCGTGGAATTCAGGTGGTCCTAATTCTTTAAATTGCTTAACAGTGACCATCCTCAAATTGCCAGCGTTTCTACCGTTATTATTGACTGGATTTCCTCTTCCTTGATTCTGTATGAACTGCATGAAATTCCTAAAGAATCCATCGTTCATCATGTTATCAGGAACATTATTTCCTGAGTTGGCAGGAGGATTGTTTGGGGCCTCTTGATTCTCGGCTACATTTGCTTCAGGCATTCCATAGTTAACCTCTTGATTTCCAGATGCCATACTAAACTGTGGTCACAAAATAAATGTTAGTTCAAATAAACTGACTCATCACTTCATGTTCCTATATTCAAATCGACTCATTAGATAATAAAATCTATTTTAGGTAGGACACACTAGTGACTGATTCTATTCGTCTCTCCCCTCCTAGTTCTACCCCAGATCGCCATTAAAGACCATATCCCTAAGCTCTGATGCCAACTGTGACGCCCCCAAATCTGGGCCCACACAGCCCAAACTTGAGTCGTCAAAATACTACAACAAAATTATTACAACAAAGCACAACGTACAACAATACAGTGTATAATAATACACAACTAAGTCTTCACTATTATTGCCACACTATTTTACAAAACGTGAAGACTATGATAACTATTCCTCGGACCCTCACTCCATTCCCCGGCTAGACCCTGTTATGTTTTCATCTCCTGTTGAAAAACAATGGAACAAAAGAAAGGGTGAGCTCAAATAGCCCAGTAAAGAATATCATGACTAAGATAATGACAAATAAATTATCATTAGTCTTCAACAGTTGAGTTCTTGATAGAATACAATAGACTACAAGGTTTATATCAAAAACTGCAGTTAAATTCTTAAACAACGTTCAGATCAATAATAGCAGCGGAATGAGTAATCTATTAGAAGAATAATGCAGACTATAATGTCCACTCGGTTCTCTTTTTAGGAAAAACATCATCAACTTTTATCATCTGAAATATCATTAGTCAAGATAATACAAATTCACAGTTCCTGATCATAATCATGCACATCAACAGTTCATCTTTGTACTACGGGCCAAAGATATTCAATATAGCACCAACGGTCATGATTATACCAGATTCAGCCTTTGGTCATAATCATACCAAACAACAGTTCATCTTTGCACTACGGGCCAAAGAGAACATTCACCACGTGCCATAAAAGACACCAAACAGATGTATCGCCTTTAACCTATTATATCGCCTTTAACCTATCATCTGTTCAACAAATATATCACATCTGTGCCCCCGGCCACAGATATTCACAACAGCTTGATTTTTGGATGATTAGAATGTTATAAATGATGAACAGAAGAAATAGGATAACAATAAGTATCGGAAGTTTACTTTGTACAGATTCAAATAATGTCCAAATTATCAACATGATGTGGAGTGAAATTCAAGATCCACAGTTCAGAATAACGGTTACAATTCAATAGAAAGGTTCACGTAAATAGGAAGGTTCAGTTGAAATAATGAAGTTCAACTATTATGGAACATATAATATTTTCAGGAATTATAGAAGCAATAGTTCCATAATAAATTTCGATTTAGGAGTATGAAAGAAAATAATATCCCTTACCGTAGCAGGTTTGATTAACAAAAGGTGAAGGAAATTAATACAAAGGGTTATTCACCAACAGGCGGCAAACC
This sequence comes from Hedera helix, assembly GCA_947179155.2. NCBI lineage: Eukaryota > Viridiplantae > Streptophyta > Magnoliopsida > Apiales > Araliaceae > Hedera > Hedera helix. Next base: position 14,625,802 of record OX359270.1, on the reverse strand, counting down.
GCTCCGTAAGGTTATTCCCACAATTTAATAGAATTTGAGTACAAAGAGTTATTCACCAAACAGGCGGCAATCCGCTCCGTAAGGTTATTCTCAGAGATTAATAATGAATGAATACGAAAGGTTATTCACCAACAGGCGGCAATCCGCTCCGTAAGGTTATTCCCACAATTTAATAGAATTTGAGTACAAAGAGTTATTCACCAAACAGGCGGCAATTCGCTCCGTAAGGTTATTCTCAGAGATTAATAATGAATGAATACGAAAGGTTATTCACCAACAGGCGGCAATCCGCTCCGTAAGGTTATTCCCACAATTTAATACATGGAGATAAAATGCACGTCTTATGAGTAAGGAAGAAACAATATTATTATCGAGAATCAAATAATGATAATCCCTTACCATAGTATGTTTGAATAATGGAAGATGAAAAAGATGGTATCCCTTACCGTAACACGTGACTGGATATTGATTTAAATGAGGTTGATTAACTTGAACAGTACACGTATACTTATAGATCTTCACAAATACTCAAGATGACTTAAGCACACTTAGAGAGAACTTTCACAAGAAGTATTTAGAGAGAGAAAGAAAGAACAAGTAAGGAAGTTTATGAAAAATCCTTAAGTTAAGGCTTCTATTTATAGCCAAAAATCTTATCATTCATTTAATCTAAACCATTCATTTAAAGATCATCTTTTAATCTACACCATCCATTTCAAATATTATATTATCTTTAATCTACACCATTCATTTCATATCACCTAATAATCACCTAACTTTATATTATAAACAAATCAATTTAATTATTCAATAATAATTCACACTTTAATCTACACCATTCATTTCATATTACCTAATAATCACCTAACTTTATATTATAAACAAATCAATTCAATTATTCAACAATAATTCACACTTTAATCTACACCATTCATTTCATATCACCTAATAATCACCTAACTTTATATTATAAACAAATAACTTTATCAATTCAATTATTATGACTAATTGTTATAAATACAGTATAGTTAGCTCTTAGATATCAAGTCAATAAATTAATGAAATACAACTGTTTAAATAACATCATAATAGAGATAACAATAATGTAAAATAAAGCATACGTTACTGTGTAATGACAATTATTGATTCAATAATGTGAATTACTGTGCATATGTTACTGTGACAATTATTAGGTTCAATAATTTTAAAAACAGTGCAACAACAATTATTGACTCAATGATATAAAATACAGTGTAATGACAATTATTAAATCAATAATGCAAAATACTGTGTAACAACAATTATTGAATTGATAATATAAAATATTATGCAGTGACAATTATCGATGAAATGATGCGTAACAGTTACGGTGTCAATTATCAGACTAATAATATGAGACACTATGCAATACCGTGTGTTACTATAGAGTACCGTGTGCTACAGAAAATACCATAAACTACCGTATGCTACTATTCTTTTATCACCGGTATTTTAACAGTTCCGTTGACTATTTTTATTTAAAAAGGTTACTTCTGTCGTTTTCTATATCCGACAAATATTCCGTTGTGGGGTCCACCAATAATTTATTATTTCGGCGCCGTCGTACGGCACGAATATTCCCCGACCAAACGAATATTCCCCGACAAAGCGAATATTGTCCGACAAAATAAAATTTGCACATAACATCCTTAACTTTCAATTTTGTTAATTTAACCACTTACTGTTTCAAAAAAAATATATATGAAGAAAAATTAAATTTTGTATTTCATAAAATTCGGGGTCTTACATGATAAGCAGATATCAGTTCAATTTTGGAGAAGAATATTAGAAAAGAGTTTCTAATGATGGGTCTGATATAAAACTAGAGGGTTTAACAAACTCAAGTTTGTTCAGACTAACCAAGATAACAACATATCCGTTTCAGGTAATATGATTACCGTGAACGGTGCTGCAGTGAGTTGGAAAAGTTCCAAACAGCAAACAGTTGCTGATTTAGTGACAAAGACATAGTAAATAACTATAAGTGAAGCTATAAAAGTGATTGTTCGGTTAAACAAGTGAAAGTAGTATGCCCTCAAGCCAATCACATTTGATGTGATAAGCATATACTTTGTAATCTTGTTCATTTATTAATAAAAGTATCAAGGCATTTCTTTATTCATGATTAATTAATCAAATGGATAAACCCATAGTTTTCGAGCAATGCTTTTAGAACCATGATGAGGATCATGCTAATGAGATCTAAATTCAAGATAGCTTAAAACTAAAATTGTTCCTAATCGTTGGATCACTAAAATGGGGATTAGTGAATCCGGATAGATTAGTGCATACTATGCTTGCTCTTATGAAGAGGATGATTGATCTCATAATCATTTGTGTAGAGACACTAAAACAAGTATGTAGGTGCTTATTAGAGAATAAGTTCACTGAACGTGACTCGCTCAAGGAACACCTAATGGAGTCTTACTTACCTGTCAATAGGAGTTCCTTTTGTGATAGTCGTACAAGTGGTCCTTGGACTTGAGATTATCAAAGTATCTTGTGTATGATGAATTATATTTTGACATATTCCTTAAAACCCTTAGGGTGTATCAAAGGGTATGATCGGATATAATAAGTCATACATGGAGATAGGTGAGTGATCAACAAAGAATCTACCACTTCTAGTAAAAGAAGAGAATGTCCTATGTGATTCGATAAATGACAACTCAGTAGTCCTTGGCCAAGGCAAAATGAAAATTAGAAAGTAGTTTCTAATTTACATTAATTAGAGTTATTCATTTAAGGATCGAAATGCATATAATCAAATAAAAATAAGACTTGACAGTTATACCATGTCTTATATTTAATTGGGACGTTGTGAGGTAGAAGGATTGAATTGTACGGTAACTATTCGCTGAATAGGTTCTTTTGTGATTAAATGTTGAAATCTATATTATCTGGAAAGTCGTTGATCGCTAAGGGGGCTTACCCTTATTACGGAATAAATATTATTTATTTAAATAAATTAAATAGTTTAATTTATTTATATAAATAAGATTAGAATAGTTCTAATTAATTTATTCTATAACCGGTTTAATATGGAGAACCTAAAGGGTCACACCGCAAAAGGAAAATAATTATTTAAGAAGTAAATGGCATAATTGTAATAATGAATTAAGTATATTTAATTTATACTATGTGGATAGAATAAATTAAATAGCTTAATATTTATTATTTAGTATTTTGAAAATACTAATTATAAATTAATAAGAGGAGTCTTATTATTATTATTATTATTATTATTATTATCATTATTATTTAGTTTCTAAATGGTTTAGGAATTAATTAATAAGAGTACTCTCATAATTAATAATTAAGTTCCTAAATAGTTTAGGAATTATAATTATTATATTAAATCAATTAAGTTCCTAATTAGATTAGGAGTTTAATTAAAAACCCTATTCCTAAAGGTGTTAGGAGGGTTTACTAAATCTATAAATAAGAGAAGTCTTATTATGTATTAAGGTTACACACATACACTTCCTTAAGTTTTGGGAGAGTACTCACATATTCTCTAGAGAGAGAAAACTAGGGTTTGCCATCACCCACTTCTTGAATTATTGTTATTCCTTGGTGGATCACCTCTATAGGCCAAACACTTGGGTGGCTAACATTGATCATTGGAATCCAATCGGTAAAATTCAAGAAGAACGCGAAGGATTTGGAGGTGAACTTGTACCCGTTGAAGCTTTGAGTTCTACAAGGGTATATCTCTAACTTCTTCTTTATTAATTAATAGGTGCGCATAAAGGTCGATCCTGGATTATGGTTTGTAAAATTTTAAATTTGATTTTACCATACTTCCGCTATTTTATGCAATTTGATTGCGTCTATGAATATTACAAACCAACAGTGGCATCAAGAGCCAAACTTTATGCGAATTATTAATTGTTTTGATTTCATATATGTATGGGTATGTATTTAGAATAATTTATTGGGCATAATATGTTGTATAAATTTTTATTTTTTTTAATATACCGATACCGTGCGGCAGTTTTGTATCAAAGCTTCGGATATATTACATAAAAATCGAAACGACAGTATATATATAGATTTGGTGGTTATAATATATACATGTAGTATATTATACCGAATTGGATGACATAAACCAAAAGTGTTGCTTTATTAATCCAAATCCGTTTTTTTTTTCGGTTTTGTGCTGAATACAAAAGCAACTTACGGATTGTATAATATATATGATTATATATGCTTGTTTTGATTATATTGTAAAGCCACCTCTTTCGGTAAATAGAATGGTAAAGCAACTTTTACTTTCGGTAAATAGAATGGAAAAGCAACAATGCACTGTCCGGATTTAAAGCTAAAGCAGCCATGTTTTTTTTCGGTTTATATATATATTAAGCCACAGCCGTCGGTCATATAATTATATATATATATATATATATATATATATATATATATATATATATATATATATTGCCGAAAAGGTAGTGTGAATATATATATATCATATACTTCCGGTTATTATATATATATAATACCGATTAATTTATATATTATTAATATATATGATATATTGATAATATATATTAATTATCCAAACAGTTTGGTAATTTTGTGTAGATTTTAAAATTTCAAAATAAAAGAGTTTATTTTGGGTAATTTTAAAATAATAAAAATAAATAGTTTATTTTTAAATAATTTTTTTTTAATTAAAATAAAAGGTTTATTTTAAACATGAAATTGGATTTCATGCAACTTTAATTGCCCATTAAATGATACCAATACATATATGGAATGTTTTATTTAATTCATGCGATGAATATTATTTATTGATATATATGTTGATATATATGATAATAAATGAGATTGATTATGGACTATTGACCAATGTGATTGGATTTAATTTTAAATGGATGCATGAATGAATGGGTTTTATAAATAAGGTCTACGTACCTCGTCTTTCTAATTTTTCTTATGTATAATTCTATCTCCCTCCTATGTACTTCCCCTTGACTGTTGATCAAGGTTTCTTATTTATTATAAATAATTTGTAATAGGATTAGTTAGAATTATTTTGAAGAATTGGAGCCAAGGAGCAAGGAGCGCAAGAAGACCCGTTTGTAATGGAGCCCGAATTTACATGTAATAGTTATATTTAATTTATTCTTGCACCCTAGGTTTGACCTTTTGGTTCACTTGGTGGCTCTAGTGAACCAAATTAGAATAAAAGTCCATAATCAATCCAAATAGAATATAATATTCTATATGTGCATGTTAATTATATATATTATATATTATCCAAACATGATTCGCATGTTAAATAATATGACGCGTATTTTATATATATATGTGCATGCGCGCTAAACAAGATGAGACAATTAATATTAACAAACCCCTTATGATGTAGAATAAATATTATTTATAAAATGAATTAAAATGTTTAATTCATGAATTAAAAGAAGTTTAATTCAATTAAATAAAATCAGAATTGTTCTAATTTATTTATTCTACTACTAAAATATTAAGTTGCAACGTTCAAAGATATTTGGAATATCGAACGTCGCCTTCTAGCATGATAAAACGATAGAGTATCAAATAATCAATATACGTTTGTTGTGCACACACAAGGCTTATATCGATCATTTGAGATGTTGTTTTATCACATTTGATGCTTATAAGGAATTGAACATTACTGTTTTGTTGTGCACACTCAAGGGCAGTATTTTTCTCTTCACTTATATGAAAGTGTTAGGTTTAACTTAACTTAGATAATTTTGATTTGGATGTGCACACACATTATCATAATAATCTAAGAGGCAAAATACAAGGAGTTACATGTTGATGTAATTGACAAAAGTTGTCTACCTATTTATTTATATATAGTTTGTTGTGCACACACAAGACTATATACATTTGAAATAGGATCCTTATTCTCACTAGCAAGTTTTTTAATTAGATTTGCCGAACTATATAAGAAGAGGGTAATATAGTTTGATGAAAATAGTGGGAGACACCATTTTAAATAAAGACCTAATTAACTTGATGATTAATAAAATGAATGCATGTTAATGTTGTTATTAATTCACTTAAAGAATATTGCTATGTTTAATTCACTAACACTACATAGCATATTAGATGCTAACAATTAATCGAACCGAATTGTTCGGATTGATTAAACAAATTTGAGAAAAGTTCTCAATGCTGAAAAGCTAGCAAAAATCCTTAATTTGCCTATTCCTGCAAACGTTGTAGACTAAGCCTCTGAGGAAGAGATTGCTGTTTTATTAAATGGCAAGATGATGCAAAGGTGGCTCAATGCATCATGCTCGCATCCCTAAGTATCGAGTTACAGCGTCAACACGAGAAAATAGATGCACCTACTATATTGTTGTACATTCAATAGTTGTTTGGTGAGCAAAGTAGGTCAACTAGATATAAGATATCTAATGAGTTCTTCCAATCTATAATAACCAATGGCACTACAGTAAAGACACGTATCCTAAAGATGATTAATCTGATTGATCAATTAGGACACCTAAGTTTTGTCAAAGATGGAGAGTTGAGTCAAGATTCGATCTTGCAGTCACTCGCTGACTCCCTTTCACAAATTGTTGTGAACTTTAACATTAATAAGCTTGAAGTCAGTTTACCTGATTTGCTTAAATATGTTGAATAAGTTGAGAGTCACTTTCCTTCCAAGAAAGACCAAGTCTTACTAGTAGATGAATCTTCTAAGTTGAAGAAGATGGTCAAATGTGTTTCTGATGAGTCAGAAAAGATAGAAGGCAAAAGAAAGGCTAAACAAATGACATAAATAAAAGTGATCCCGAGGGCAAAGGAGTTTGTTTTCATTGCGATAAGCTGGGACACTGGAAGAGGAACTGCAAGGAGTATCTTGTAGTAGTTAAGCGGAAGAAGCTTAGTGAAGCTTCAACTGCAGATATAGATTTGTTCATAATGAAGTAGAACTTTCTATAAGTCAAGTTTCTACTTAGGTATTAGATACTGGCTGGTGGTCTCAAATATGCAAACCGTTACAGAGATTAGGCAGAAGTAGAAAGCTGAACTAAAGATAAGTAATCCTGTGCGTGGGGAATGGAGCAAAAGGTTGCTGCATTAATCATAGGAACTTACAGTTTAGCATTGCCTACAGGCAAGTCCATTTAGTTAGTAAGATGTTACTATGTTGATTACTTGATGGATTTTGTAAGCTTGACTTACATGAAAATATTTCAAAATTGAACAAACTAAAGGCAAAGAGATGATATGGATCATACCTTCATGCAATACTGTTAACTCGGTCATGTTAATGAAACAAGACTAAACAAGTTGTATAAAGATAGGTTTTTAGAGCCTTTTGATTATGAATCAAATACAACTTGTGAATCTTGTATCATGAAAAATATGACTAAATCTTCATTTAGTGGACATGGAGAGCGAGTTACGGAGTTGTTAGAGATGGTACACACAGTCGTGTGTGGGACCTATGACAACAAATGCAAGATGAGGGTATTAATTCATTACTTTCACTGATAATTCTAGATTTTGATATATGTATTTGATGAAATACAAATCTAAATCATTTGAAACGTTCAAAGAATTCAAAAGTGAAGTATAGAAACTAAAGGCCAAAATTATTAATGTTCTTCGATTAGATCGAGAAGGGAATACTTAAGCAATAGGTTTCTAAATCATCTTAAGCGAAATGGTATTATCTCACAATGGACATGGTGATGATCCATGATGAGTTATACCAATCTTCCAGTATCCTTTTAGGGTTATACCTTAGAAACGATCGCATATCTACTAAATCAGATACCTTCTTATTTCCTCCACAAGACTTCATATGAGTCATGGATAAGGAGGAAACCAAGTCTTAAGTATGTTAAGATTTGGATTGTCCAGCTTATGTCAAAAGGTTTGACAATGATAAGTTTGGGACAAGATCTGATAAGTGTAAACTTGTGGGATATCCTAAAGAAAGTTTAGGATATCATTTCTATAATCCGACTAACTAAAAGGTGTTTGTTGAAACACGCTGCCTTATAGGAAAATAAGTTTTTCCATAAAGGGTTAGTGGGAGTAAAATAGATCTTGAAGAAGTTCAAGAACCACAAAACACTACAGATCAAGTGAAGGAATCTGTATACGTAAATAAACCTATTGTACCACAACCAAGTCGTAAATCTGGTTTAGTACCGAAGATACCTGAATGGTATGGATTCATCATAGATGATGATGATGAAGTACGCATCATAGTAGATGATGATCCAGTTACAAACGATAAGGTATGAGTATTAAATACTCAAGAGAAATGACTGATGATCATAAAATCCGAAATGAGTCTTTGGAGAAAGACTAAAGCAGATGGCTAGGTGTAGACCTATAAGACCTGACTAGTGGTAAAAGATTTCAAATAAGGTCAATGAGTTGACTATAATGAAACTTTTCACTAGTGAAAATGCATATATCAATTTGGATTTTATTTGCAGTTATAGCTTATTATACAAAAAGATGTATGTATGATACAATCAAGAGGATTTGTCTCCATATAGATGGAGTAAATCAAGTATGTAAGTTACAACAATCCAATTATGGATTGGAGCAAATTTCTCAAAGATGGAACATCCGTTTTGATGTGACAATCAAAAGAGTTTGATTTTATCAAAGACGATGATAAACCAAGTGTGTACAAAAGTTAGTGGGAGCACTGTGACATTCATAGTATTATATGGTGATATAATACTGATAAGGAATGACATACTGATGCTATAATCAGTAAAGATGTGGTTATCTAAACACTTCTCCATGAAGGACTTGGGAGAAACATCTTATATTTTGGGGATAAAGATCTATAGAGATAGATCTAAAAGGATGCTTGGCTTATCCCAAGGAACGTACATTGATTATATGCTAAAGAAGTTTAGCATGAAAGATTCCAAGAAAGGGCTCATGCCGATGGGTTCTGGAATACATCTCTCGAAGAAGCAGGCCCCAAAGATACCTGAAGAGAGAGACCGTATAAGTAAGACTCCTTATGCCTCAGCAATAGGATCTATCATATACGGGTTGATATGTACTTGACCTGATATTGCTTATACATGATAAGCAGATATCAGTTCATTTCTGGAGAAGAATATTAGAAAAGAGTTTCTAATGATGAGTCTGATATAAAACTAGAGGGCTTAACAAACTCAAGTTTGTTCAGACTAATCAAGATAACAGCATATCCGTTTCAGGTAATATGATTACCTTGAACGGTGCTGCAGTGAGTTGGAGAAGTTCCAAACAGCAAGGAGTTGCTGATTTAGTGACAAATACATAGTAAATAACTATAAGTGAAGTTGCAAAGGTGATTGTTTGGTTCAATAAGTATTACAGAACTTATAATGGTTCCTAGCATTAAAGGAGTTTAATTTGCCAAAGAACCTAGGTCTCATCTGAAATCCAAACATATGTTGCAGCACTTTCATATGATTAGATGAATCATTGAAAATTAGACGCTACCATAAAGATGGTAGACTCTTAGAACAACATTACAGATCCATTAACTAAAGCATTTACTAAGCAATTTGTACGCCACTTAGAGAAGAATCGTATAGGGATAGCAAAGGGCGATTGGCTTTAGTGCAAGTGGATGATTGAAAGTAGTATGCCCTCAAGCCAATCACATTTGATGTGATAAGCATATACTTTGTAATCTTGTTCATTTATTAATAAAAGTATCAAGGCATTTCTTTATTCATGATTAATTAATCAAATGGATAAACCCATAGTTTTCGAGCAATGCTTTTAGAACCATGATGAGGATCATGCTAATGAGATCTAAATTCAAGATAGCTCAAAACTAAAATTGTTCCTAATCGTTGGATCACTAAAATGGGGATTAGTGAATCCGGATAGATTAGTACATACTATGCTTGCTCTTATGAAGAGGATGATTGATCTCATAATCATTTGTGTAGAGACACTAAAACAAGTATGTAGGTGCTTATTAGAGAATAAGTTCACTGAACGTGACTCGCTCAAGGAACACCTAATGGAGTCTTACTTACCTGTCAATAGGAGTTCCTTTTGTGATAGTAGTACAAGTGGTCCTTGGACTTGAGATTATCATAGTATCTTGTGTATGATTAATTATATTTTGACATATTCCTTAAAACCCTTAGGGTGTATCAAAGGGTATGATCGGATATAATAAGTCATACATGGAGATAGGTGAGTGATCAACAAAGAATCTACCACTTCTAGTAAAAGAAGAGAATGTCCTATGCGATTCGATAAATGACAACTCAGTAGTCCTTGGCCAAGGCAAAATGAAAATTAGAAAGTAGTTTCTAATTTACATTAATTAGAGTTATTCATTTAAGGATCGAAATGCATATAATCAAATAAAAATAAGACTTGACAGTTATACCATGTCTTATATTTAATTGGGACGTTGTGAGGTAGAAGGATTGAATTGTACGGTAACTATTCGCTGAATAGGTTCTTTTGTGATTAAATGTTGAAATCTATATTATCTGGAAAGTCGTTGATCGCTAAGGGGGCTTACCCTTATTACGGAATAAATATTATTTATTTAAATAAATTAAATAGTTTAATTTATTTATATAAATAAGATTAGAATAGTTCTAATTAATTTATTCTATAACCGGTTTAATATGGAGAACCTAAAGGGTCACACCGCAAAAGGAAAATAATTATTTAAGAAGTAAATGGCATAATTGTAATAATGAATTAAGTATATTTAATTTATACTATGTGGATAGAATAAATTAAATAGCTTAATATTTATTATTTAGTATTTTGGAAATACTAATTATAAATTAATAAGAGGAGACTTATTATTATTATTACTATTATCATTATTATTTAGTTTCTAAATGGTTTAGGAATTAATTAATAAGAGTACTCTCATAATTAATAATTAAGTTCGTAAATAGTTTAGGAATTATAATTATTATATTAAATCAATTAAGTTCCTAATTAGATTAGGAGTTTAATTAAAAACCCTATTCATAAAGGTGTTAGGAGGGTTTACTAAATCTATAAATAAGAGAAGTCTTATTATGGATTAAGGTTACACACATACACTTCCTTAAGTTTTGGGAGAGTACTCACATATTCTCTAGAGAGAGAAAACTAGGGTTTGCCATCACCCACTTCTTGAATTATTGTTATTCCTTGGTGGATCACCTCTAGAGGCCAAACACTTGGGTGGCTAACATTGATCATTGGAATCCAATCGGTGAAATTCAAGAAGAACGCGAAGGATTTGGAGGTGAACTTATACCCGTTGAAGCTTTGAGTTCTACAAGGGTATATCTCTAACTTCTTCTTTATTAATTAATAGTTGCGCATAAAGGTCGATCCTGGATTATGGTTTGTAAAATTTTAAATTTGATTTTACCATGCTTTCGCTATTTTATGCAATTTGATTGCGTCTATGAATATTACAAACCAACAACAAGTTCTTTACAGAACTTATAATGGTTCCTAACATTAAAGGAGTTTAATTCGCCAAGGAACCTAGGTCTCATCTGAAATCCAAACATGTGTTGCGGAACTTTTGTATGATTAGATGAATCATTGAAAAGGAGACGACACCGTAAAGATGGTAGACTCTTAGAACAGCATTACAAATCCATTAACTAAAGCATTTACTAAGCAATTTGTACGTCACTTAGAGAAGAATGGTATGGGGATACTAAAGGGCGATTGGCTTTAGTGCAAGTGGGAGATTGAAAGTAGTATGCCCTCAAACCAATCACATTTGATGTGATAAGCATATACTTTGTAATCTTGTTCATTTATTAATAAAAGTATCAAGACATTTCTTTATTCATGATTAATTACTTGAATTAATCAAATGGATAAACCCATAGTTTTCGAGCAATGCTTTTAGAACCATGATGAGAATCATGCTAATGAGATCTAAATTCAAGATAGCTCAAAACTAAAATTATTCCTAATCGTTGGATCACTAAAAAGGGGATTAGTAGATCCGGATAGATTGGTACATACTATGCTTGCTCTTATGAAGAGGATGATTGATCTCATAATCATTTGTGTAGAGACACTAAAGCAAGTATGTAGGTGCTTATTAGAGAATAAGTTCACTGAACGTGACTCGCTAAAGGAACACCTAATGGAGTTTTACTCGTCTGTCAATAGGAGTTCCTTATGTGATAGTCGTACAAGTGATCCTTAGACTTGAGATCATCTTAGTATCTTGTGTGTACTAAGTTATACTTTGACATATTCCTTAAGACCTATTGGTATATCAAAGGATGTGATTGGGTATAATAAGGTACACATGGAGATAGATGAATGATCAACAAATGATCTACCACTTCCAGTAAAGGGAGAGAATGTAAGACCCCGAATTTTATGAAATACAAAATTTAATTTTTCTTCATATATATATTTTTTTTGAAACAGTAAGTGGTTAAATCGATAAAGTTAAAAGTTAAGGATGTTATGTGCAAATTTTATTTTGTCGGACAATATTCGCTTTGTCGGGGAATATTCGTTTGGTCGGGGAATATTCGTGTCGTACGACGGCGCCGAAATAACAAATTATTGGTGGACCCTACAACGGAATATTTGTCGGATATAGAAAACGACAGAAATAACCTTTTTAAATAAAAATAGTCAACGGAACTGTTAAAATACCGGTGATAAAAGAATAGTAGCATACGGTAGTTTTTGGTATTTTCTGTAGCACACGGTACTCTACAGTAACACACGGTATTGCATAGTGTCTCATATTATTGGTCTGATAATTGACACCGTAACTGTTACGCATCATTTCATCGATAATTGTCACTGCATAATATTTTATATTATCAATTCAATAATTGTTGTTACACAGTATTTTGCATTATTGATTTAATAATTGTCATTACACTGTATTTTATATCATTGAGTCAATAATTGTTGTTGCACTGTTTTTAAAATTATTGAACCTAATAATTGTCACAGTAACATATGCACAGTAATTCACATTATTGAATCAATAATTGTCATTACACAGTAACGTATGCTTTATTTTACATTATTGTTATCTCTATTATGATGTTATTTAAACAGTTGTATTTCATTAATTTATTGACTTGATATCTAAGAGCTAACTATACTGTATTTATAACAATTAGTCATAATAATTGAATTGATAAAGTTATTTGTTTATAATATAAAGTTATGTGATTATTAGGTGATATGAAATGAATGGTGTAGATTAAAGTGTGAATTATTGTTGAATAATTGAATTGATTTGTTTATAATATAAAGTTAGGTGATTATTAGGTGATATTAAATGAATGGTGTAGATTAAAGTGTGAATTATTGTTGAATAATTAAATTGATTTGTTTATAATATAAAGTTAGGTGATTATTAGGTGATATGAAATGAATGGTGTAGATTAAAGATAATATAATATTTGAAATGGATGGTGTAGATTAAAAGATGATCTTTAAATGAATGGTTTAGATTAAATGAATGATAAGATTTTTGGCTATAAATAGAAGCCTTAACTTAAGGATTTTTCATAAACTTCCTTACTTGTTCTTTCTTTCTCTCTCTAAATACTTCTTGTGAAAGTTCTCTCTATGTGTGCTTAAGTCATCTTGAGTATTTGTGAAGAACTATAAGTATACGTGTACTGTTCAAGTTAATCAACCTCATTTAAATCAATATCCAGTCACGTGTTGAGGTAAGGGATACCATCTTTTTCATCTTCCATTATTCAAACGTACTATGGTAAGGGATTATCATTATTTGATTCTCGATAATAATATTGTTTCTTCCTTACTCATAAGACGTGCCTTTTATTTCCATGTATTAAATTGTGGGAATAACCTTACGGAGCGGATTGCCGCCTGTTGGTGAATAACCTTTCGTATTCATTCATTATTAATCTCTGAGAATAACCTTACGGAGCGGATTGCCGCCTGTTTGGTGAATAACTCTTTGTACTCAAATTCTATTAAATTGTGGGAATAACCTTACGGAGCGGATTGCCGCCTGTTGGTGAATAACCCTTTGTATTAATTTCCTTCACCTTTTGTTAATCAAACCTGCTACGGTAAGGGATATTATTTTCTTTCATACTCCTAAATCGAAATTTATTATGGAACTATTGCTTCTATAATTCCTGAAAATATTATATGTTCCATAATAGTTGAACTTCATTATTTCAACTGAACCTTCCTATTTACGTGAACCTTTCTATTGAATTGTAACCGTTATTCTGAACTGTGGATCTTGAATATCATTTTTAAATTTCACTCCACATCATGTTGACAATTTGGACATTATTTGAATCTGTACAAAGTAAACTTCCGATACTTATTGTTATCCTATTTCTTCTGTTCATCATTTATATCATTCTAATTATCCAAAAATCAAGCTGTTGTGAATATCTGTGGCCGGGGGCACAGATGTGATATATTTGTTGAACAGATGATAGGTTAAAGGCGATATAATAGGTTAAAGGCGATACATCTGTTCGGTGTCTTTTATGGCACGTGGTGAATGTTCTCTTTGGCCCGTAGTGCAAAGATGAACTGTTGATTGGTATGATTATGACCAAAGGCTGAATCTGGTATAATCATGACCGTTGGTGCTATATTGAATATCTTTGGCCCGTAGTGCAAAGATGAACTGTTGATGTGCATAATTATGATCAGGAACTGTGAATTTATATTATCATGACTAATGGTATTTCAGATGATAAAAGTTGATGATGTTTTTATGAAAAAGAGAAGCGAGTGGACATTATAGTCTGCATTATTCTTCTAATAGATTGCTCATTCCGCTGCTATTATTGATCTAAACATTGTTTAAGAATTTAACTGCAGTTTTTGATATAAACCTTGTGGTCTATTGTATTCTATCAAGAACTCAACTGTTGAAGGCTAATGATAATTTATTCGTCATTATCTTAGTCATGATATTTCTTACTGGGCTATTTGAGCTCACCCTTGCTTTTGTTCCATTGTTTTTCAACAGGAGATGAAAACATAACAGGGTCTAGCCGGGGAATGGAGTGAGGGTCCGAGGAATAGTTATCATAGTCTTCACGTTTTGTAAAATAGTGTGACAATAATAGTGAAGACTTAGTTGTGTATTATTATACACTGTATTGTTGTACGTTGTGCTTTGTTGTAATAATTTTGTTGTAGTCTTTTGACGACTCAAGTTTGGGCTGTGTGGGCCCAGATTTGGGGGCGTCACAGTTGGCATCAGAGCTTAGGGATATGGTCTTTAATGGAGATCTGGGGTAGAACTAGGAGGGGAGAGACGAATAGAATCAGTCACTAGTGTGTCCTACCTAAAATAGATTTTATTATCTAATGAGTAGATTTGAATGTAGGAACATGAAGTGATGAGTCAGTTTATTTGAACTAACATTTATTTTGTGACCACAGTTAAGTATGGCATCTGAAAATCAAGAGGTTAACTATGGAATACCCGAAGCAAATGTAGCCGAGAATCAAGAGGCCCCAAACAATCCTCCTGCCAACTCAGGAAATAATGTTCCTGATAACATGATGAACGATGGATTCTTTAGGAATTTCATGCAGTTCATACAGAATCAAGGAAGAGGAAATCCAGTCAATAATAACGGTAGAAACGCTGGCAATTTGAGGATGGTCACTGTTAAGCAATTTAAAGAATTAGGACCACCTGAATTCCACGGGAAGCCTGACCCACTCAAAGTGGAGGCATGGCTGAAGCAGACGACAAAAATACTTGATGTCTTACAATGCGCTGATGATCAGAAGGTGCCATTTGCCACTTTTATGTTACGAGGTGAGGCGGACCATTGGTGGGAAGCGGTAAAACGTATCCAACCTTCAGCACTCGAAATGTCTTGGACAGAATTCGAAGAACTGTTTAACGAGAAGTACTTCCCAGAAAGCATCCGCCATATGAAGGAAGTGGAATTCATTAAGCTGGAGCAGGGAAACATGACAGTTTCTCAATATGAAGCTAAGTTTGCTGAACTGTCTCGTTTTGCGACTCATCTAGTAGATGACGAAGCACGAATGAGTCGAATGTTCCTGAGAGGTTTGAGACTCAAAATTCGTCAACAACTTAGTTCTCATAAATTCAGTTTGTATTCAGATGTTGTAGATAGGGCTCAAAGGGTGGAGCAAACAGATGAAACATTGCAGCCAAGAGTTAATGATCAGCATAGAGAAAGGAGTGACAACAACCACAGGAACGAGAACCATCGAGGAGGTAACCAACACTTCGGTGGTAATTCCACACCAAATAACAGAAGAGGAGAATCTAGTGGGAACAATTTCAAAAGAAAGAGATTCCATAAAAATTATGGAAGGGCACCAGCACCAGTACCAACACCAGCACCGACCCCAGTTTCAAGGGGAGAAGATCGACCACCAGTGAGATGCTATAGGTGTGGTCAGGAAGGTCACATCAGCCCAAACTGTACATTGCAGTCCAAAAAGTGCTACAGTTGTGGGAAAGAGGGTCATCTTGCGCGGTTTTGTCCTGCCACAAAATCAAGTCCAGCTGCAATGATGATACCAAAAGCTAGCGCGGATAAAGGAAAATCTGTAGTTCAAGGGAGAGCTTTTGTTGTGACATCCCAAATGGCACGAAACTCGAACGAGGTGATAACCGGTAAGCTATTCATAAATTCTCGTGATGTCTACGCTTTGTTAGATACTGGCTCTACCCATTCTTTTATCTCACCTGCATGTGCTCAGCGTTTAAACTTAACTCCTGAAAATTTGGACTTTGACTTATCAGTTGAAACCCCATTAGGAGAAATGACCATTACATCTACTGTCTATAAATCTTGCCTAGTTCAAATCAACAACCTCACATTACCTGTTGACCTTATTTCTTTGGAGATGCATGAATTTGATGTGATTTTAGGAATTGATTGGTTGACTACCCATCATGCTAAAATTGATTGTTTTCATAAGATTATTAGTTTTCATATTCCTAATCAACCTGTCATGCAAATTCAAGCAACTAAACCATTGAAATCTATAACTGTTATTTCTAGCCATAAAGCCATTCGTTTATTGAAAAACGGATGTCAAGCCTTTTTAGCTCAAGTCACTGATTTGAACAAAAATACGTCAAACTTGAATGATATTCCCATTGTTAATGAGTTTCCTGACGTTTTTCCTGAAGAACTTCCTGGCTTACCCCCAAACCGTGAAATTGATTTTTATATTGATCTTGAACCCGGTACCAAGCCCATTTCCAAAGCTCCCTACCGAATGGCTCCCATTGAACTTCAAGAGTTAAAAGTCCAACTACAGGAATTGTTGGATACCGGTTTCATTCGTCCGAGTGCATCACCTTAGGGTGCTCCTGTTCTATTTGTGAAGAAGAAAGACGGGAGTATGAGATTGTGCATTTACTACCGAGAATTGAACCATGTCACCATCAAGAACAGGTACCCGTTACCTCGGATTGATGACATGTTTGATCAATTGCAAGGCGCTCAACATTTCTCAAAGATTGATCTCCGTTCTGGATATCATCAGTTAAAGGTTAAAGCTGAGGACATTCCAAAGACTGCTTTCAGAACTCGTTATGGGCATTATGAGTTCTTAGTCATGCCTTTTGGACTAACTAATGCTCCTGCAGCTTTCATGGACATGATGAACCGGATATTCAAGGAACATTTGGATCATTTTGTGGTTGTCTTTATTGATGACATCCTCATATACTCCAAGAGTCGCGAGGATCATGAACAACACCTAAGATTGATACTACAAAAGCTCCGTGAAAACAAATTATATGCCAAGTTGAAGAAATGTGAGTTCTGGCTTGAGGAGGTCGCGTTTCTTGGGCATGTGATTTCTAGTCAAGGAATATCAGTCGATCCTGCGAAGATTGAAACGGTACTAAATTGGGAACAACCCAAAACAGTAACCGAGGTCCGAAGTTTTCTGGGTCTAGCTGGTTATTATCGGAGATTCGTTGAAGGATTTTCTCGAATCGCCACTCCATTAACGCAGCTTACTCGGAAAAGCACAAAATTCATATGGAGCGAGGAATGCGAGAAAAGTTTCCAAGAACTCAAGAAGAGACTGGTTTCAGCTCCTGTTCTGACCATACCATCAGGATCAGGAGAATTTGTTATCTACAGCGATACTTCTGGCAAAGGTCTAGGCTGTGTCCTTATGCAACATGGAAAGGTTATAGCCTACGCCTCTCGACAACTCAAAGATTATGAGAAAAATTATCCTACTCATGATCTAGAGTTGGCAGCAGTCGTTTTCGCGTTGAAGATCTGGAGACACTACTTGTATGGAGAAAAAGTGGATATCTATACGGATCATAAAAGTCTCAAGTATTTCTTCACCCAGAAGGAACTCAACATGCGACAACGACGTTGGCTTGAGCTGTTAAAGGATTATGACCACACAATCCAGTATCACCCGGGAAAGGCGAACGTTGTAGCTGACGCTTTGAGCAGAAAATCTTATGCAAGTACAAGTGCACTGCTGACAACACAAAAGTGTATTTTGTACGACTTGCAAAAGATGGAGATAGAGCTAAAGACACCAGGGACCCACTCGAAGATTGCTCACGTGCGAGTAGAACCAACTTTAATCGATAAAATTAAAGTTGCTCAAGCTACCGATCCGGAACTGATAAACATGATAAAGAAAGTACAAGAAGGTGCCATTCCCGAAGCAAGAATCGACGAGAAAGGAATACTTCGAGTCAACTCTCGACTCTGTGTTCCTAACGATCCTGAATTAAAGCATAAAATCATGATGGAGGCACACAACACGCCGTTTGCAATCCACCCAGGAGGTACCAAGATGTATCGAGATCTTCGACATACATTTTGGTGGAACAATATGAAAAGAGAGATTGCGGAGTTTATCTCAAGGTGCCTAACTTGTCAACGTGTCAAGGCAGAACATCAAGTTCCTAAAGGTCCATTACAATCACTTGAAATTCCCGAATGGAAGTGGGAACACATCAATATGGACTTCGTGACGGGTCTTCCAAAAGTTTCTCAAGGCTTAGATGCAATTTGGGTGATCGTAGATAGATTGACCAAATCTGCTCATTTCTTGCCTATACGAGAAAACTTTTCACTTGAACGTCTTGCCGGTATGTACATAAATGAGATCGTGAGATTGCATGGCATGCCAGTTTCCATAGTTTCTGATCGAGATCCTAGATTCACTTCACGTTTTTGGATCAGTTTACAAAAAGCTATGGGCACTGAACTACGTTTTAGTTCTGCATACCATCCTCAAACGGACGGACAATCGGAAAGGACGATCCAGACCCTCGAAGATCTTTTGAGACTTTGTGTATTAGACTTCAAAGGAAGTTGGGATAAGTACTTGCCATTGGTGGAATTTTCTTACAACAACAGTTACCAAGCAAGCATAGGCATGGCTCCATTCGAGGCTTTGTATGGAAGGAAGTGTCGCTCTCCAATATGTTGGAATGAGGTAGGAGAAGCAAAATTGTTGGGACCCGAGTTGGTACGCTTGACGACCGAAAAGATCCAAATGATCCGACAACGAATACAGACCGCACAAGAACGACAAAAGAGTTATGCTGATCTTCATCGGAGAGACGAAAGTTTCAACGTCGGAGATCATGTATTCTTACGTGTTTCTCCATGGAAAGGGGTTACGAGATTCGGAAAGAGAGGAAAGCTCAACCCTCGATTTATTGGCCCATTTGAAATCCTCGATCGAATAGGAAATTAGCCTACAGACTAGCCTTACCACCAAGTATGTCTCGCATCCATAACGTTTTTCACATATCTATGTTACGTAAATATGTGAAGGACCCAAACCACGTCATTGAGTTAGAACCAGACGTTATAGCAGAGGATTTAACATACGAGGAGGTACCTGTTAAGATCCTGGATAAGAAGGAGCAGATCCTACGCTCAAAGGTTATACCTCAAGTTAAGGTTTTATGGAGAAACCAAGATACTGAGGAAATGACCTGGGAGCTAGAATCTGAGATGAAATCTAAGTATCCTTACCTCTTCGATATGTCAGGTACGTCAATTTCGGGGACGAAATTTCATAAGGAGGGGAGGTTGTAAGACCCCGAATTTTATGAAATACAAAATTTAATTTTTCTTCATATATATATTTTTTTTGAAACAGTAAGTGGTTAAATCGATAAAGTTAAAAGTTAAGGATGTTATGTGCAAATTTTATTTTGTCGGACAATATTCGCTTTGTCGGGGAATATTCGTTTGGTCGGGGAATATTCGTGTCGTACGACGGCGCCGAAATAACAAATTATTGGTGGACCCTACAACGGAATATTTGTCGGATATAGAAAACGACAGAAATAACCTTTTTAAATAAAAATAGTCAACGGAACTGTTAAAATACCGGTGATAAAAGAATAGTAGCATACGGTAGTTTTTGGTATTTTCTGTAGCACACGGTACTCTACAGTAACACACGGTATTGCATAGTGTCTCATATTATTGGTCTGATAATTGACACCGTAACTGTTACGCATCATTTCATCGATAATTGTCACTGCATAATATTTTATATTATCAATTCAATAATTGTTGTTACACAGTATTTTGCATTATTGATTTAATAATTGTCATTACACTGTATTTTATATCATTGAGTCAATAATTGTTGTTGCACTGTTTTTAAAATTATTGAACCTAATAATTGTCACAGTAACATATGCACAGTAATTCACATTATTGAATCAATAATTGTCATTACACAGTAACGTATGCTTTATTTTACATTATTGTTATCTCTATTATGATGTTATTTAAACAGTTGTATTTCATTAATTTATTGACTTGATATCTAAGAGCTAACTATACTGTATTTATAACAATTAGTCATAATAATTGAATTGATAAAGTTATTTGTTTATAATATAAAGTTATGTGATTATTAGGTGATATGAAATGAATGGTGTAGATTAAAGTGTGAATTATTGTTGAATAATTGAATTGATTTGTTTATAATATAAAGTTAGGTGATTATTAGGTGATATTAAATGAATGGTGTAGATTAAAGTGTGAATTATTGTTGAATAATTAAATTGATTTGTTTATAATATAAAGTTAGGTGATTATTAGGTGATATGAAATGAATGGTGTAGATTAAAGATAATATAATATTTGAAATGGATGGTGTAGATTAAAAGATGATCTTTAAATGAATGGTTTAGATTAAATGAATGATAAGATTTTTGGCTATAAATAGAAGCCTTAACTTAAGGATTTTTCATAAACTTCCTTACTTGTTCTTTCTTTCTCTCTCTAAATACTTCTTGTGAAAGTTCTCTCTATGTGTGCTTAAGTCATCTTGAGTATTTGTGAAGAACTATAAGTATACGTGTATTGTTCAAGTTAATCAACCTCATTTAAATCAATATCCAGTCACGTGTTGAGGTAAGGGATACCATCTTTTTCATCTTTCATTATTCAAACGTACTATGGTAAGGGATTATCATTATTTGATTCTCGATAATAATATTGTTTCTTCCTTACTCATAAGACGTGCCTTTTATTTCCATGTATTAAATTGTGGGAATAACCTTACGGAGCGGATTGCCGCCTGTTGGTGAATAACCTTTCGTATTCATTCATTATTAATCTCTGAGAATAACCTTACGGAGCGGATTGCCGCCTGTTTGGTGAATAACTCTTTGTACTCAAATTCTATTAAATTGTGGGAATAACCTTACGGAGCGGATTGCCGCCTGTTGGTGAATAACCCTTTGTATTAATTTCCTTCACCTTTTGTTAATCAAACCTGCTACGGTAAGGGATATTATTTTCTTTCATACTCCTAAATCGAAATTTATTATGGAACTATTGCTTCTATAATTCCTGAAAATATTATATGTTCCATAATAGTTGAACTTCATTATTTCAACTGAACCTTCCTATTTACGTGAACCTTTCTATTGAATTGTAACCGTTATTCTGAACTGTGGATCTTGAATATCATTTTTAAATTTCACTCCACATCATGTTGACAATTTGGACATTATTTGAATCTGTACAAAGTAAACTTCCGATACTTATTGTTATCCTATTTCTTCTGTTCATCATTTATATCATTCTAATTATCCAAAAATCAAGTTGTTGTGAATATCTGTGGCCGGGGGCACAGATGTGATATATTTGTTGAACAGATGATAGGTTAATGGCGATATAATAGGTTAAAGGCGATACATCTGTTCGGTGTCTTTTATGGCACGTGGTGAATGTTCTCTTTGGCCCGTAGTGCAAAGATGAACTGTTGATTGGTATGATTATGACCAAAGGCTGAATCTGGTATAATCATGACCGTTGGTGCTATATTGAATATCTTTGGCCCGTAGTGCAAAGATGAACTGTTGATGTGCATAATTATGATCAGGAACTGTGAATTTATATTATCATGACTAATGGTATTTCAGATGATAAAAGTTGATGATGTTTTTACGAAAAAGAGAAGCGAGTGGACATTATAGTCTGCATTATTCTTCTAATAGATTGCTCATTCCGCTGCTATTATTGATCTAAACATTGTTTAAGAATTTAACTGCAGTTTTTGATATAAACCTTGTAGTCTATTGTATTCTATCAAGAACTCAACTGTTGAAGGCTAATGATAATTTATTCGTCATTATCTTAGTCATGATATTTCTTACTGGGCTATTTGAGCTCACCCTTGCTTTTGTTCCATTGTTTTTCAACAGGAGATGAAAACATAACAGGGTCTAGCCGGGGAATGGAGTGAGGGTCCGAGGAATAGTTATCATAGTCTTCACGTTTTGTAAAATAGTGTGGCAATAATAGTGAAGACTTAGTTGTGTATTATTATACACTGTATTGTTGTACGTTGTACTTTGTTGTAATAATTTTGTTGTAGTCTTTTGACGACTCAAGTTTGGGCTGTGTGGGCCCAGATTTGGGGGCGTCACAGAGAATGTCCTATGCGATTCAATAAGTGACAACTCAGAAATCCCTGGCCAGGGTTGCATGGAATTAGAAAGGAGTTTCTAATTTACATTAACTAGAGTTGTGTATTTGTGAATTGAAATGCTTATAATCAAATAAATAAGACTTGACAGAAATTCTGTGTCTTATATTTGATTGGGACATTGTATGGTAGAAGGATTGAATTGTACGGTAACTATTTGCTGAAAGATTCTTTTACGATTAAATGTTGAAATCTATATTATCTGGATAGTCGACTAATCGTTAAGAGGGCTTACACTTATTGTGGAATAATTATTTATTCTGAATTAAAGAGTTAATTCGTAATAAATAAATTAGAATTGTTCTAATTTATTTATTATACAACCGGTTTAATATGGAGAACCTAAAGGGTCACACCGCAAAAGAGTAATATTTATTTTAGAAGTGGATGGCATAATTGTAATAATAAATTAAGTATATTTAATTTATACTATGGTGATAGAATAAATTAAATAACTTAATATTTATAATTCAGTATTTTAGAAATACTAATTATAAATTAATAAAAGAAATCTTATTATTATTATTATTACTAGTATTATTATTTAGTTCCTAAATGGTTTAGGAATTAATTAATAAGTAATAATATTATTATTAAATAATTGAGTTCCTAAATAGTTTAGGAATTATAATTATAATAATTAATTAAGTTACTAAATGGTTTAGTAATTAATTAATAAGTAATAATATTATTATTAAATAATTAAAGTTCCTAAATAGTTTAGGAATTATAATTATAATAATTAATTAAGTTACTAAATGGTTTAGTAATTAATTAATAAGAAGTACTCTCATTATTAAATAATTAGATTCCTAAATGGTTTAGAAATTGTAATTAATTAATTTAGTTCCTAATTAAATTAGGAATTAAATTAAAACCCTAATCCTAAATAGTTTAGGAGGGTTGACTAGATCTATAAATAAGAGGAGTCTTATCATAGATCAAGGTTACACACTCTTTCATTAAGAGAGAGAGAGAGTACTCCATAATTCTCTAGATCTAAGAGTTAGAGAGAGAGAGAGAGAGAATTAGGGCTAGCCGCCCATGGTTTAGAGAAACCAAGATCCACTTCTTTAATTCATAGATCTCTTGGTGGATCACCTCTAGAGGCTCAACACTTGGGGAGCTAACATTGATCCGTGGAATCTAATCGGTGAATTTGAAGAAGAACATGAAGGATTAAAGGGAGATGAACTTGTACCCGTGGAAGCTTGGTTCTACAAAGGTATAAATTCTTTTATCCTTCCTCAATTAATAATAGTCGCATAAGAAATATCCGGGTTATTGGTTTGTACAAAAATTTTAAAATCTGATTTTATTGCTTCCGTTGCGCTTATATAATTTGATTATATGTATGCCATAATTTTTGCAAACCAACAGTTAATCCTCAACATACATAATATCTACATTCCTTTTACGCACTTTCAGGGTATCACATTCTATATCTATATATCATAACAAATGATTTTCTTCTTAAGTCCATAAATATCATTTTCTTATTAACTCCACAACATTCAAAGATCGTCAATCTTATTATTCTTATCACCTAGCCTTTCAAGGCCTAATCATTAACCCCGTTCTCAATTTTCATAACTTAAGTTCAATTCAATTATATTTTCCTCATTTCCATTATTCTCTAACTTTAAATCTTTACTCCTTTATTAAATTTAATATACATTTATATTCACATATTCAGTCAACCACATAGGTCATTTAGCACATTGCTTACATAATAAATCATTCATTAATACATTCTAACATTCAACACTAGGTTTTACTACTAACCTTTACTTGATTATCCATAATCCTTATTTAGAATTCCTGTAAAATCCTGGGGTGTCACTGTTAGGGTTTCGACACAGTGAAAGTAGCGGAATTTAAAATTTTTCCGAAACCCTAAGACAGGATCCAAGCGAAAACAGATTAATCAGAGGTTTAGATTATTTTACCGATTATCCGAGATGGACAGGAGACGATGGAATTCTGGAACGGCTTCGAATCTTCAACGCAATCCAGCGACTACGTCTCTACGGTATCCACACGAACGCTCCGCGAACCGTCACACGATCTGCAGCGAAAGGGATCTGCGATACTAGCCACCAAGATCAGGATTTCTAACCTATTTTTCTCTCTAGCCTCTTTCTGAAAGCGGCTAGGGTTTTAGTTTTTCCTTATGTAACTTTTAGACTACTGATATATCATATATATAGTAGTTAATAGGAATTAACTAAAACCTAAAATAAATAGAAAAATAAAATCCGAATTTTATATATTATATTTTAATTAAGTCTTACTTAATTAATATACATATATACAAATTATCCTATTAATTTAAATTCGTAATTTCTAAATACTATCAATCATATTGACATATTTAAAATACTTACAATTTAAATTAATTCCCTTTTAATTACGTTCTAAGTGTGTGACCCTATAGGTTATTATTATGTTGGCAATAATTTTAAAATCATATTATAAAATTATAAACAGTGAGCGGCATCTAGCAATGCATCACTGCTACCCAAATAATAATAAGATCGGTGATTCGATACAACCTTTTCGTGACCAATGTTTCTATGTAATTTAATCCTTTTAACCTTATATCCTAGATTAAACTCGAGGCATGGAATGTGTCATACTCTTCATAATTTAATCTGAGTTTTCTTGATCAATGAGTAGACTATATGAAACAAATCAATATTTGAGCATGGCCATGCATTTCATAGTCCTACTCAATCAAGAGGCCTATGGATATCACCCCTAATATATAGGAGGGTTAAATTCCATCTAGATCACTCATATTCCTCACACGATTCATGATGTACCCAATGATCACCTTTATTGTCCACCCTATTAAAGGTGACATTTGATGATATCAAAGTACATAAATTCTCGTGTAATAATATAGTGACTTCAGGTCGGAGGATCATTACATCATTGTCACTATAAGAATTTCTTATGACACTTTGCATAATGCTCCATCTAGAATTCTCATGGTGGGTCAGTCCAGTACATTGTTCTCTAACATGTACTTATGCATTGACTCAAATATCTCATATATTTATGACCAATGAGATTTGGCCATCAGTCAATCCACATACTAGTCTCAATGCATCATTGTTGTCCCATTAACAATGATACTCGACTAGGGACATTTAAGAGCAATGATACTAATTATAATTATATAATCTCATGTTCAAGTCACATACTTAAAGCTATATAATTCGTATCATTATTCTAAGGGCTTTTATTATGTTAACATTTATATAACGCAGTAAATGAAATCATAATAAAATAATCCATTTATTCAATCAAATATAATATCAAAAATGTTAAGCAATTACATCAACTAATTAGCCTCTAGGGCATAAACTCTAACAGTCACATGATCGAACCGTGAAATATTGTAAAATAAGAAGTTAGAAAGACAACAACACTAAGTTTGTGTCATTTGGATGTGTAGAGTATATTTTATTCAAATATGAACCATTAAAACCAAGGATTTGTGAAGTTAGTTTTTACTTTGCCCTTGTGAGCCATTTTTAGTCCAGTTTCGTTTGGAATTTGAATTTATGATATAAAGAGAAATTGTAAAGAGGAAAATTCTGATCTGATGAAAATGGACTCAAGAATCACCTCCAAATGTTTTAAAATGAAGAAGTTATGGCTGTCAGAACGACTAAGGGTCGGGTAGTCCAAATTAGGGTTTTTTGAAAATTGGTCGAGCGCCTACCAAGCGCCTAGGCGCTTGAACCGGCTGTTTTTGGGAGCAGTTTTGATCCAGGTCGGGTCGGGCCGTGTCGAGTTTTTTATGGAAATTTAAGTTGAAATACATATAAAATAAATGTGTTTGAATACTAAACCTATATATGTAGAATTTATTAGTGACTTAATGGTATCTAAATGTTTAAAATAAAGACTAAAGTTAGCACAATTAAAAAGTTAACTATTGGTATTGTTTGAAGAGTATTAAAATATTATTAAATGATGAATAATATTAGTATGAGATTAAAAAGTTATTAAATGATTAATAACATTAGTACATGATGAAAATGTTATTAAATAATTAATGACATTAATAAGTGATTAAAATATTATTAGATGATTAATAATATTAATAAATGATTAAAATATTATTAAATGGTTAATAATATTAATAAGTGATTAAAATATTATTAAATGGATAATAATATTAATAAGTGATTAAAATATTATTAAATGGTTAATAATTTTAATAAGTAATTAAAATATTATTAAATGGTTAATAATATTAATAAGTGGTTAAAATATTATTAAATAATTAATAATATTAGTAAGAGATTAAAATATTAGTTAATAATATTAATAAATGATTAAAATATTATTAAATAATTAATAATATTAATAAGTGGTTAAAATATTATTAAATTATTAATAATATTAATAAATAATTATAATATTATTAAATGATTAAAAATATTAGTAAGAGATTTGAATATTATTAAATAGTTAATATTATTTGAATATAGTTGTATATTATCAAGGATAGATAATATTTTGAAGTATTTGGTACATTATTAAATGTCTGAATCATTAAGTTATATAAAGAAGAAAGTTTAATTGAATTAAACCAATGTAGATAGTCACTTCGTGACTAATTTAATCAACTTATTAAAAATAAGTTGTACAAAGAATGTGTAAAGAATGTGTAAGTTGGTTAAGTGTACCTGACAGGTCCAGCTACGTTTGGGCTAGGGTTTTGTCCAGAAGTCAAAAGTTCGTTTATCGAACATTTTAAAAGTTAATAGATTAAAGTTAAAGTCTTAAGTTAAGACTAATTAATAGTCATTGTAACTAATGATTATGTCAATTTTATATAAAAATTGTAAGTTGACGAAAGACGCAAATAAGCGTAAATAGTAAAAGCGAACCAGACAAGATTTTTCAGAACTTGCTCCTATGTGCATTGCTATGCTACAATGTATTATTAAATTATTGATACGGAGATATATTGATGATATTTGTGTTATGTGCATAACATGAGATATGGTTACATGTGAAATATGTTCAGATATAAAGCATGTTTGCTAGATGCTAGTTGTTTAGTGTATGAGATGTATAAGAAGTATGAATCATTCATAAAATGAAAAACATGAAATGCATGATGTAAGAATAAAATGCAGAGCATGTATAATATGTGAAGCATGTAATGTGCTACGTGTAACTTTTAAACTTATTGAGTTGTCGTGCTCACTCTTGCTTAAAACCAACATTTTCAAATAGTGCAAGTTATTCGAAGTTTTTGTTAAAGATCAAGAAATATGAATGCATATTACATTCACTGAAGGTCTAGCACGACCATTGTAGATATCAGTCCGAATTGGACAGGTAAAATGATTGTGTAGTATAAGAATTAGTTGGTATGTAATATGAGTGTTAAATACTCAAATTGATTGTAATAGAATGTCGTATCATATATAATATTGAGACATACTAGGAATGTATAAAGATTGCGATTCTGGAATAGAAAGAGATGTTGTAAAATTATAAATAAATGATTATTTATCAATTATAATAGTGTTGTAATTCCTGAACAATAAGGAAAATGTAGTACTAGTGTTGAACCGGATTCCAGGTTCGAGGGACCCGGATTCTCGTCAGAAGTTGGTATCGGAGCTGATAAGTTATAAACCTTAGGTAAGAGTACCTTAGGCTATAACCGTAGTAGAAGATAAGTAAAATGGTAAAGGAATAAACTCAAGTAGAGTTTAAGTAATAAAAGATGAATTTTGAAAATTCATATATAGAAGATTATCCAAAGATGGATTTGAGAAGATATAAGAGAAATGAAAAGGGTCATGTTGTGCCTAATTTGAAGAAATGATAGAAGATGTCTTATAATAAGATTTTGAGAAACAGAAAGAAAATGCTAATAAGGTCATGAAATGATCATGAGAGATGAACTCGTAATGAGTCATATATATTAAAATATGAATTAAAAAAAATTCGTATTAAGTTAAGAAAAGTTAGAGGTTTATGGTTTGTAATTGAGGACTCATAGTAGTGGCTGAGTTGTATGATTTCTTGTATGGACAGGGAATTTGTGCTTGGTTTTAGAACCACTTAGCTTCCTATATTAATATAGTAGTTGAGTTGAACAGTTCTTTGTATGGGCAGAAGATTTGTTCTTGGTTTAACGACCGCTTAACTTCCTATATTGATTAGTGACTGAGTTGACCAATTTCTTGTCTGGGCAAGAGATTGTGTTTGGTTTGACAACCACTTAGTTTCCTATAGTGATAATCGATTTAAACCGGGTGTCGCGTTATTCGTTATATATATGTTGAAAAGGTGATTCTTTTCTCATGTGTATAACGAATAGGTGGAGGATGTTAAGGTAGGTGTGTGTTCTTAAACTCATACTTATGGTAAGTTTGTGACTCATAATCGTATGGTGGAACCCCTCAGCGAATGGACGATTTTGGTCTGACTAGGATAAGTTCCTCAACCCATATGATTGTGGCAAGTTCCTGAACTCCTAATGTATGGTAAGTTTGATGAATAGTGAGTATGGGTAGAATTAATTAGCAAGATTATAGTTATACTATATGTAGTTACTAAGCTGGAAAAGAATGCGAAGGAAAAATTTGAGGTATTTTGAGATTTTAGGATATTCCAAATCTTCTAGCTATGCTAGACTTTGAAATTCTTAAAATCGTGCTAAATTCGTACTTTTGTGCTTTTAAAAATATCAAAATGTGTTTTAGTAATCATCAATGCATTTAGTGCAGAGATAATAAACGATGGAGTCATCAATGCAGAGTAACCTAGTGTTGGATGTATTTTTAATATTTTGAAACGTTTAAAGAAGAGTCTATGCTAATTATTTCGGCTAGACAAATTAATTTGAAAATATCAAAATGTATTTATAAAATCATCACGTGTCATTAAAGCCATGGTGCAAAGATGAAAAAAATACGGAATATTCAACGCACTGTTGCAACGGTGCGGTAGTGTGAAGTCCTAAAAATGAATTTCAATCATGTTAACAAATCTAAAATGATTTTTAGGTCGTAATATACGAACGGTTCAATGATGTGAATCTATGTCATTTATTTTGACTGGACACTTTTGGTCAGAAATGACTTAAGTTTTATTTCCAATCCAACTTATGTTGGAGTGGAATTTTGTTGTAAATCTGAGGTGAACAACCCTATAATGGGGGATATGTCAGAGCCATGAATAAAGAACCCGTGAGGGGGCGCCCAAGAGTGGTGGCATGCTGATATAACAAAATATGGGTTGGTAAATCCAGAGAATTCGACCCTTAGTGAAGTCGTTGTGCACAGCACTAGAGTAAGATAGGCTGATCACCTAGCGTACAAAACAATTGTGGAATATTTTCAGTCTTTGTGATTGATAAACCTTCTCGCAGATGTTCACGGTCTTTATGACCCCTCAGCATAGTATAAAAGTTTTAATGAATATTTTGATTTTTAATTTATTCTTTTGTAAGATATTGATTTTCAATTTATTTTTCTGCAAGATATTCCATTGTTCTGGAATTGTGAGTTTAGAAGTATGAACTTCCTAGAAAATAGTGGTCATAGAATTTGATGAGTAAAGAGATATTCTCAGAGATGAAAATTGACTAAAATGAGTATGATAAAATTTCGGGGACAAAATTCTTATAAAAATGGGTGAATGTAATATCCCAGATATTTACACGAATTATAAATAAGATTTGAAATAATTAATTAAAGGTTATGGTTTAAAACCTAGAGTTGTCGAAGTGAGATGTGTAGAAAATGGGTGAACATTTTTTTTAACATAATTTATTTGTTAGAAATTAAATGTGGGAATATTGTAATGATGCATGTAGATAATTTATTAAATAAATAAATTCAATTAAGAAGTGAATGTGGTTATATTGATATACATATATACCTAAAGTGTGCTTGTTAGCCAAACAAGTAGATGAGTAAATTAAATACTCAATTAAATTAATAAATTAATTAGTTTAAATATGAAGTCATGAAATATAATTAATTAGGTTAATTATATTAGTATGAGTTAAAGTTGTGAAAAATTTAGGATGATTGTCTTGGATGGCAATAATGTGAAGTAATTAATTAAGTAATTAACTTAATTATTAAATTGTTGTATAGAGTCCATTAATGAATTTAAAACAAGCCCAATATGGGAATATTTGCTTGAAGGTGGGTAATTAAATAATAAACTCAAGTGTTATGTTTATTAATAGCCCAAGAGATAATTAATATAAGTCCAATTAATTAATGTTGGCAAGTATTATATATAATGGGGTGGTAGTCCAATTAAATAAATTACATAGCCCCAGGTTATGGAAGATGTGTGAGTTGTGTTGGGTAGCCAAATAATTAAATAAGAGAGCTCAATGCAAAGTAAACAATGTAGCCCAAATATTTAAAAAGTCAATTGATGGTCAAAAGTTGGAAAATTTGGTTGAGTGTAGAGAATTAACTAATGTAAGATTAATTGAATAACCCTAGTTGGTAGACAAGAGAGAGCATTAACCAAACGTTGGTTAATTGCTAGGTGAATAAATATGGTGATGAGAATTAACCATGGATGATTTATTTATGTAACCCAATGTGGTAGAATAATTTAAGGCAAGTCTAAGTGGATTATATTATAACTCCAATTGATGTATTAAACTAAGTTAAATAAATTAACCTAGTAGTCTATGTAATAACTAAACTAGTTCAATGCTTGTTTTAATTAATTGTAACATAGGGTATTTAATGTTAGCCCAATATAATAATTAAATTGAGCTCAAACCAATTAATTGGGTGAGTCCAATATATTAAATCCTAGAGTCCAATGTGGAGCCCAAATAGTAGTCAAAGTTGTGGTCAATATATATATATATATATATTGGTGTATATATATATATATGGATACTTATATAATGATATAGGATATAAAAACAAAGTCAAATTGGTGTAATATAATGCGAATCCCGAATTTTGGAGGGGCCCCACATGGGGATGTTCTGTGTGACTTCATTTTGCTTCATTTTGACTCCAAATGAAGCTAGATCAAAGTCATTCATTCTTGTCAATAAAGCTAGTCATTCAAGCAATAGTAAACATGCATTAAGATCCTAATTGACTAGCATTGATTGATTATGAGATGTTAAGTAAATCTAGAGAAGTTCTATAAATAGAGAGTTATTGTGTATTGAGCAAGAGTTGGCTCATTTGCTTATTCTTCTAAGTTTTAAAGTGAGAGAGAAAAGCTAAAGAGAAAAAGCTAGAGAGCTTGTGAGTTAGTGTTCTAATGGTTCACTCAAGGAGGAAGAGACCTAGCAAAAAGAAGATCTCCATAGAATGAACTATGAAGGTTGAAAAGTGATCTAACTTTTCCTTAAGTTAAATTTTTATAGTCTATATATGTTTTAATCGGTCAAAAAGTATTTTTAACCGATCAAAAGTTATTTTGATGCTCTAAAAGTCTAAAACTATGATATATAGATAGATTTATGGTTTGGTATATTTATTTCAAGAATTTGTTTGGGTGGTATGCAAATAAATAGAAGAAAATTCCATATTGTGTTACCGGTAAAATCCTAGATGGTTCGATCTTAAATTTCTTGTCAAAATATTTTCAAAAATGTGATCGAGCCGTGAAATATTGTAAAAAAAGAAGTTAGGAAGACAACAACACTAAGTTTGTGTCATTCGGATGTGTAGAGTTTATTTTATCTAAGTATGAACCATTAAAATCAAAGATTTGTGAAGTTAGTTTTGTCCTTGTGAGCAGTTTTTAGTCTAGTTCTGTTTGGAATTTGGATTTGTGATATAAAGAGAAATTGTAGAGGGGGAAATTCGAATGAGAATACACTCAAGAATCACCTCAGAATGTTTTAAAATGAAGAAGTTATGGCTGTCGGAGCGACTGAGGGTCGGCCAGTCCAAATTAGGGTTTTCTGAAAATTGGTCGAGCGCCTACCAAGCGCCTAGGCGCTTGAACCGGCTGTTTCTAGGAGCAGTTTTGATCCGGGTCGGGTCAGTCCGTGTCGATTTTTTTATGAAAATTTAAATTGAAATACATATAAAATAAATGTGTTTGAATACTAAACCTATATATGTAGAATTTATTAGTGACTTAATGGTATCTAAATGTTTAAAATAAAGACTAAAGTTAACACAATTAAAAAATTAACTATTGCTATTGTTGAAGAGTATTAAAATATTATTAAATGATGAATAATATTAGTATGAGATTAAAAAGTTATTAAATGATTAATAACATTAGTACATGATGAAAATGTTATTAAAAAATTAATGACATTAATAAGTGATTAAAATATTATTAGATGATTAATAATATTAATAAATGATTAAAATATTATTAAATGGTTAATAATATTAATAAGTGATTAAAATATTATTAAATGGTTAATAATATTAATAAGTGATTAAAATATTATTAAATGGTTAATAATTTTAATAAGTAATTAAAATATTATTAAATGGTTAATAATATTAATAAGTGGTTAAAATATTATTAAATTGTTAATAATATTAATAAATAATTAAAATATTATTAAATAATTAATAATATTAGTAAGAGATTAAAATATTGGTTAATAATATTAATAAATGATTAAAATATTATTAAATGGTTAATAATATTAATAAGTGGTTAAAATATTATTAAATTGTTAATAATATTAATAAATGATTAAAATATTATTAAATGATTAATAATATTAGTAAGAGATTTGAATATTATTAAATGATTAATAATATTAGTAAGAGATTTGAATATTATTAAATGGTTAATAGTATTTGAATATAGTTGTATATTATCAAGGGTAGATAATATTTTGAAGTATTTGGTATATTATTAGATGTCTGAATCGTTAAGTTATGTAAAGAAGAAAGTTTAATTGAATTAAACCAATGTAGATAGTCACTTTGTGACTAATTTAATCAACTTATTAAAAGTAAGTCGTACGAAGAATGTGTAGAGAATGTGTAAGTTGGTTAAGTGTACCCGACAGGTCCAGCTAGGGTTTTGTCCAGAAGTCAAAAGTTCGTTTATCGAACATTTTAAAAATTATTAGATTAAAGTTAAGGTCTTAAGTTAAGACTAATTAAAAGTCATTGTAACTAATGATTATGTCAATTTTATATAAAAATTGTAAGTTGACGAAAGACGCAAATAAGCGTAAATGGTAAAAGCGAACCAGACAAGATTTTTCAGAACTTGTTCCTATGTGCATTGCTATGCTACAATGTATTATTAAATTATTGATATGGAGATATGTGTATGATATTTGTGTTATGTGCATAACATGAGATATGGTTATATGTGAAATATGTTCAGATATAAAGCATGTTTGCTAGATGCTAGTTGTTAGTGTATGAGATGTATAAGAAATATGAATCATTCATAAAATGAAAAACATGAAATCCATGATGTAAGAATAAAATGCAGAGCATTTATAATATGTTAAGCATGTAATGTGCTACGTGTAACTGTTAAATTTGCTGAGCCGTCGTACTCACTCTTACTTAAAACCAACATTTTCAGATAGTACAAGTTATTCGAAGTTTTTGTTAAATATCAAGAAACAGGAATGCATATTACATTCACTGAAAGTCTAGCACGACCATTGTAGATATCAGTCCGAATTGGACAGGTAAAATGATTGTGTAGTATAAGAATTAGCTGGTATGTAATATGAGTGTTAAATACTCAAATTGATTGTAATAGAATGTCGTATCATATATAATATTGAGACATACTAGGAATGTATAAAGATTGCGATTCTGGAATAGAAAGAGATGTTGTAAAATTGTAAATAAATGATTATTTATCAATTATAATAGTGTTGTAATTCCTAAACAATAAGAAAAATATAGTACTAGTGTTGAACCGGATTCGAGGTTCAAGGGACCCGGATTCGGGGTCATCACAAGTATTGTTTGTGATAGAATATTATTAAGTGGTTAATAATATTAATATGTGATTAAAAGATTATTAAATGATTAATAATATTGGCTAATGATTAAAATATTATTAAATAATTAATAATATTACTAAGGAAATAAAATATTATTAAATGATTAATAATATTAGATAATGAATAAAATATTATTAAATGATTAATAATATTAGATTATAAATAAAATATTATTAAATAATTAATAATATTAATAAAGTAATAAAATATTATTAAATGATTAATAATATTAGATAATGATTAAAATATTATTAAAAAATTAATAATATTAATAAGGGAATAAAATATTATTAAATAATTTATAATATTAGATAATGAATAAAATATTATTAAATGATTAATAATATTAGATAATTAATAGAATATTGTTAAATGATTAATAATATTAGAAGGTTAATAAAATATTATGAAATTATCAATAATATTATATAAGAGTTTAAACTATATTAAATAACTAAAATAGGTTTTATGTGATTAAAATATTTTCAAGTGATGATAATATTTCCTAAGTGTTTATATACCTTTAGCTACATGATTATTTGGTTAAGTGTTAGAGGTGTAAGAAGTATAGAGGTTATCATATGAATGTATATATGATACTAATTTAAAGATCAACTTGATTAATTGTTAGGTCTATTCAAAGAGAAATAAATTGAATTGGTTAGCAGTAGACTACGCACGAGTCAAGTTTTCCTTAACTCTAACTTATATTTATTTTTGCAAGTTTTCTTCAACCTTATTTACATTGAGCAATTCAATTATTGTTGAGCAAGTATCTACACTCGTAGTTATTTGACAGAGTTTTAAGTGGGTTAATTATCTAAAATTATTCCACATCATTACTGTTATTATTCGCACATAGTGCTGTTGCAAATGTTTTAATTCATTAATTCAAGAACTGTTTAATAATGTCTAAGTTAATTGATTCGACTAGACAATGCATGTTTAAATTCATCGAATTGAATATTTTAAAAGTTTATCCAAACCATTAGTTGGTGCGGATCCTTATAGTAAAACTGAGAATGAGCAACCCTAAATAAGGGGAATTTTTATCTGTCGGGAAATCAAATTTGCGCAAGATGTCTAAATATTATGCATATACATATGGTGCAAGAGGCTGATCCCCTCGAGTACTAATTTTTCGAGGAGTCAGATATATACAAATGTCTGTTCTACCTTAGTAGCAGTTCATGGTCCTTAAAGACCACTCAGCAGTAAAGAGTCAACCCATTCTTATATCAATAAATTGATTCTTGATTTATTTCACAATTGTTATCTATTGTTGAAAACCCTGATAGTAATTTCCTTTTCATCATGATATATCTTATGCTATTATTTATAAACTTGTTGAGTCATTTAGTTGTTCATTCTTGCTATATCATGACTTATTTTCAGCTAAGCCCGAATATTCTAAACAAGACAAAGGCAAGGGAAAAGCCAAAGCTTAAATTAGCTTAATGCATGCTAGTTAAATTATTTTTTATATAATTTCTTTTGTAAATCTTTCGTATTCCCTTAAGATATGTAATGTTTATGTGAAGATTAATCAACCTTAGGAAGTGTAGCCTTTTTATAAGGAACTTTTTTGTATTATTCCACGATGTTAAATGCAATTTATGTATTTAATTGTTAGTACGTATTATACAGTGGAGAACCAAACCCGAGGTTATAGAACCCGGATTTGGGGTCGTCACAGCAGCCATGGATTGCGAAGGGTGAAGTAATTTTTTTTTTGGGGGGGGGGGGGGGGGGGGGGGGGTTCTGAAGCAGGGAAGATGAAAGAGTTGAAGAAATGAAATAGCGTGTCAGGGAAGAGGCTTTTGGTGTTTTTTTTTATGGGACGGGACATACGAAGTTCAATAGGTGCCAATTTTTGGGGAAATGTAATGGGATAATGATAATCGTGTATCAAATGTGGGGGTTAAGTGTTGTTTGGGTATGGCCAGTTACGAGGGAATGTGATTATTTGAATTACTCTCCTATTTAAGGCTCTTAAAAGTATGAGAGTGGGGGGGCAATGTTGGGGTGAAATTATTTGGGCCCGGGTTTGGACTGACCCATAGTAATTTGTTGGGTTGGGCCATTAAATTGATATATGGATTTCTATTTAATTTGGGATAAGGAATATTAGAATCCTTATTTGAAGGGGATTCTGTTTCCTTATTTGGATGATACGAGGAAGCTTAAGTGGGGTTGGATCTATCAATTGGTGAGTTGTACGTTTACATGGAAAAAGACTCCTAATTCTAATCACTTTCGAATGATTGCACACTTGTATATATACGGTGCTGCATGGAGGCGTTGAGGACATTATTATTATTATTATTATTTACCCACATAACCATTATTTTCCAGCATATAAGCTCTCTATTATTCTTAAAAAACCTGTAAACATCATTATTATACTAGTGAATTCATCTCTTTCCCCGTGATTTTTTTTCAATTGGGTTTCCACGTAAATTTTCGGTGTTCTTGCATTAATTTTCTTCGACTTATTTGTGTTTGGCATCTAGTTTTATCCGTTATTTTGTGATTTAAACAGGTGATACAAAATTTGGCGTTAACACTATCAGAATATAGATTATGACAAATTCGATCACCCAACCCAAATTCAGCAATATTAACCTATTGCATAGACCATTCCCAATTATAAAAACAGATAATATTACAAATTACCAACAAAAGAATGTAGCATACATATGTGGATAATAATATATACACATATGAATACCTTGCTTGAATTTGCCAATCAAATATCATTACCGAAGAATTTGCCGGTGAGTAACCGGAGAATTTGCTCGCGAGTAAAGAAAGTAATCAGAAGTAGCGTAAGAGACGGAGGGATTTTGTAATATTAAAGATTATTTTGTCTAGAAAAAATCAGTTTTATTCATATTTACCTTTAAATGGTTTAGAATTATATTTCCCTCTTATCGATTAAGAGACAATAAGAGGCAAAAAAAAAATTACCAAACAACTATAACCTCTGACCAAATCAGGTGTACATCTATTAAATTAAAGGGTATTTAGAGGTAATCAAATACCACGTAAGCTTGACTCAAACTCGAACAACCTCTTTTGCTTGTTTAGTTCGACTCAAGCTCGAACAACCTCTTTTACTTGTTTAGTTAATGAGCCAAACTCAAATAATATGACGTGATCAAGACCGACTCGCGTAAACCCACTTGTTTAGTGTTTAATTAATTATTTTTTATTATTTTATATTAAAAAAAGGTTAAATGAGCAAGTCTTAAACTCAACTAGAGCAAGACTCATTTACTAAACGAGCTGAATTCGTACATCAAATCCCAGGCTCGTGTAAAGCCCAACCTTGTGTAGAGCCCAACTTGTTCAACTTTTAAACTAGCTCAAGCTTGACAATTCAAAACTCAAAGCAACTAAGTTGTTTGAAGCTTTAATAGAAAGCAACATTTTTCTGTATAATGCAATATTTTCAATATATATGGTAAAAGATACAAATAGAAAATTGACAGATGCAACTATGTAGGAAAAAGGTGCATCCTTATCACTTTGTGCATATTCATTGCAAGTTTTCAGTGAAGATAGCAATATTTCACCCTCCAAGGAGAAATCAGAGACCCAAACTACAATGGTTGCCATCCCCCAACAAAATTCAACAGGCCAACAACTTTTAGCATGACATTGTTCAACGCTTGACATGCCAAACTGAACAAGAACCCAGAAAAACAAACACAAATATGCATTGCCTGCCAAGGGAAAAATTCAATTTCACATCAAAACTTAGATGTCCCGAGTAGATTCACCATCGACAAACCAGTTCAACAAAACTTGGCCACCAAGTTTCGAGCCAAAATGGCATCATCTTAAAAATATGTACAGAATCCTAGTTCACATGAAGAGAAATAACTGTCATTTATTATGTATCATACAATTAGATGACACAATTCAAAAAATTATTTTACACTGCCTATTAAAAATTTGGTAAACTGATATGTTTCAATTTACATGAGGCGACATAATCTGGTCATTTTCTTACAACATAATATTTGTACTGTTATATGTATAACCAAGGATAAGCCGCCCCTCCTCTGCCTATTCGATATCTTTTACAGCATCCTGAACATATACAGCAGGAAAAAATTAAGTCAATAAATAATTTAGAAAAAAAAGTAGGTCAATAAAAAGCACACCATGATGCAAAATTCAGCATCTAAAGAGTATTACCAGGAAAATAATGCAGGTGTTACCTTTGCTAGCCGTGTTACATAAGTTGCTCCTAGTGCTGTTGCCAATAGTCCTAGACCAAGTGTCAATAGCTGACCATTTCCTCCTGGCAAACCAATATCTGATTCTTCTTGCTGAAACATCCCCAAAGAAATTGATTCAGATAAAGATTATTAGACAACAATCGAATACTGGAGCCAAAGCTCCAATATATAAAGGCAATAATTCTGAAGAAAAGTTGAATCACAATAAGGATAATGACGAAGTTTGATTATATGTTATTTCCACATCCCATAAAGTGAAACTGAATTGTGCAAACAAGATGAAATTCACCATAGAAACAACATGAAATTTTATATATTTTATAGATATAAACATATATCGATATAATAAGTAAATTTTATATATTTAAGTACAATGAAAATATTAGCATATATCATAACGTATCTAGAACTTTGCAAGCAAGACATATCCGAAACTGTCCGTAGAGTGTTAGGTGTCTGACACAGATACATCAACCTCCAAGAAGTGTCCATGCTTCATAGTCCAGCATGGATTTTAAGACATAAAATACATTTATATATTACATTTTCATAATCATTACTATACTTGAAAAGTATAAATACAAAAGTATTGAGAAAATAAAATTATATTAAAAAAATTATAAATAATAATTTTTTTACCATACGCCTTAAATCTGTGTCAAAACTAAATAAAAAGTAATCATCTTTCTGGATGGAG
Source organism: Hedera helix (assembly GCA_947179155.2). Taxonomy (NCBI): domain Eukaryota; kingdom Viridiplantae; phylum Streptophyta; class Magnoliopsida; order Apiales; family Araliaceae; genus Hedera; species Hedera helix. The sequence continues at coordinate 14,585,847 of OX359270.1, read as the reverse complement.
GTAGTACTTTTAGAACCAGTTTAAGCTGGGATAGGCCCAACTCAGCCGGGTCAGGAAAGGGCTAAATGGATATGCCGTTTGGTTTGCGCTATTACTATAGACCAAATCATAATAGATAGGATGGAGGTTCTTACCAGAAACTAGGTTTGAGAATTTTAGATTGAAGGATTTCTTTGGAAGCAGTTTTTAAGAATGTCAAGTTGTTTCGAATAATCTGTCAATCTCAATGCCAAACTGCGGGTGGGATACAAAATGACTTAACCCAGAAAACTCTTGTTCATGACTATATGTTCTTGTGTAACTGGGATTTCACAACCTCGACACTCAAGTCTGAGAGGATTCAAAGCTCTGAGAGCCTTTTAAGTCGATCGAGCTCTGCAAGGACTCTAACTAGGGCTCAAGTTTTCCAGTGCCAAAGAGATCATGTGACGCAGCATGTGTAGAGTTAAGACAATGATGACACAATGGTGTTTGCTGCTCTAATCAGCAAGGTTTTAATGGTAGTTTTATAACGACCGAGCCTGGTGATCAAGATAATTGAGGGGCTGGTGGGGGTATGGCACCCTGAAAAAAAGGCAAATCAGTGATTTGAGAGGCTGTTTGGTTATAAACACACAGTACCAATAATGATTTTCTGGACAGGATACCATTTACCGTCATAAAGACTAACGCCCTATCTTCATGCAAAAATCCAAACCCAATACGAACATGAACCAAGGAGCACTTGTGTCATCTTGGCCCCCACCAAAAAAGTCATGACAAATTATTGATACCCTTGGTAGTCAAGACCTTGTATACAGTTAAGTCCATCCCACATGTTTAAATGAGGGACTGGTGATTACACTTTTAAGTTAAAAAGATGCGGAGAATATACTGTCCGGCACAATTTCACATGTTACAGATGCAAAATGCAATTACAAAATGTTATTTTGCACTACATTTCTAGATTATGTCATCAAATATATAACAAGTACTAAGAAGACTACAAAAGCCTACTCACAAGAAAACAATCTCTTTCTTTTATTTATTACTCTGCACATATAATACTAGTAATTGCCCATACATAAAGGCACGGCATAACGAAAAATTAAATTAAAATTAAATTTTTTTTTTTATTATTATCTGTATTATTTTAAAAAAAATTATAAAATATAAAAATTATTATTATTATTATTATTATTATTATTATTATTATTATTACTACTATTATTATAATTATTATTGTTGTTGTTATTATTATTATTATTATAATTATTATTATTACTAATGAAAAATTAGATTGGAATTCAAAAAATAAAAATATTAATATTTGCTATTTTATTATTAAGAAATTATTATTATTATTTTATTATTATCGGTATTATTATTATTATTATTATTCTTATTATTCTTATTATTATTATTATTATTATTATCTTTATTATTATTATTACTACTACTACTACTAATTAAAAATTATATTAAAATTAGATTAAAATTTAAAAAATAAAAAAATTATTATTATCGGTATTATTATTATTAAAAATATTATTATTATCGGTATTATTATTATTATGGATATTATTATTACCAGTATTATTATTATTATCGGTATTATTATTTTTATTTTTATTTTTATTATTATTACTACTACTACTACTATTATTATGATTATTATTGTTGTTGTTATTATTATTATTATAATTATTATTATTACTAATGAAAAATTAGATTGAAATTCAAAAAATAAAAATATTAATATTTGCTATTTTATTATTAAGAAATTATTATTATTATTATTATTATTATTATTACTATTACTATTACTATTACTATTACTATTACGAGTAGCAGTAGTAGTACTATTATTATTATTATTAGTAGTAGTAGTAGTAGTTGTTGTAGTAGTAGTATTATGAGTTTTGGGGGGAAATTTGGTATGAGTTTTGGGGGGAAATTTAGTAGGGAATGATCAATCTGGGCCATTGAATTTGGGTAAATTAATCTGAGACGTTGTGGTTTGTCAAATGAAAGATTCAAAATGAGTTGTGTTTTATTATATAGATTATTATTATTATTAGTATTATGAGTTTTGGGGGGAAATTTAGTGGGGAAGGATCAATCTGGGCTATTGAATTTGGGTAAATTAATCTGAGACGTTGTGGTTTGTCAAATGAAAGATTCAAAATGGGTTGTGTTTTATTATATGGATTTGTATGGAAAGGTTAATCAGAAGGCATGTAGATTCATTCATAGATACAAACGTATATATTCAAATCAAATTATTTGTAGGAAAGAAACAAAATAATACCACTACATCAACGTATATACATGAAGATAGAAATCAGCATGACTTTTGGTAAATTAGTTTAGTAATAAGCTAATGAATTTGCACTAGATATGCAACTTGGTATACTTTGATGCCAGTTTGCCAACCCACGCTGATTGGTTCCTAAAGATTGAAACTAGAACTAGAACTCCAACTTCATATGATCTGATGTTAACCAGGAATTGCTAAAAAACTAAAATTAGAATTTGACCAAAGAACCAAACCTTACTTAAACAGAGCAACTCACCTTTGTCCAATCAGATGTCATAATAAATACAGAAAGAATATATGCTGTGAAACAAGAAGATCCTAGTTGTGCTAAGAAATTTCTTCTTTTATCTACCAAAAAAAACAATCTAACTTCAGCTTGTTAATCAACCAAGGAAAAAATAAAAGTTAAAAATAAATAAATAAAAATAAAAACTGCACAGTTAGATGAGCATAGTGATTACTGACCTAGAGCTTGAGATAAATGAATGGAAATACGCACATATGAATGCATTTATGAAACAATTTTCAACAATGAGAAATGATTGGAGGATCAATGATGGTTTAGTGAGGGCAAAAACTGTGGCCTTTCTTAAATGCAACTGTCTCAACTGTGTTTCTGCCTTTCTGATCCTATGGATTGATCCGATTCTAGTGCAGATTTGGTTCAAACTTAAGTTTGGACATTGATGAAGCTGAACTGACCAAGATAATACTTCCCTGTGTTGAGTAATTTAGATACATTTAAATACATTCATGCATCAAAAATACATTCACATCTTAACAGCTAAATACATTCACATCTTAACAGTTTATTGCATGAAATATTTAGTTAAGTCCACTAGTTGCAACATCTTAACAGTTTATTGCATGAAATATTTAGCTAAGTCACTTGTTGCAAAATGTTTGCAGAGTATCAGGAATGCTAGCTCATAAAGCCAATGGAATTCAATTGCTCCCCGCATGGTTCATGTTTTCTGAAGTTTATAACTTTACCTCCTTGAATTTCTTTTTTCTTATCTAGTATATTTTAAAGTTTTTTTAATATAAAAGCAGGAGCACAAAAAGTGAGGAGGACACGATATCCTCCAAATCATAACATTCCAAAAAGAAAAACAAAACCTTAAAAGCTGACAGTTCCTGTACAAATTGCAAACAAATAACCTTCTAAGCACGCCCATGGCCGAAATCGTGCCAACTTTAGAAAAGTGAGAATATTCCATAACAAAATAAACAGATTTCACTTGCAAACCATTAAAATGTAAAGGGGCAAAGTCTTTACAGTTGTGTTCATATAATAGGCACATAAATAACATATGCCCAACACATCCTCATTATGATATCTACCTAAAATCAATTTGCTTACCTATCAATTAATTACAGTTTGTTCATTCAATTGGACAGATCATTCAGATATTATTCCCATTTTAATGAAAACTGGAAACTCACTAACAGCCACTTTTACCAAATGCATTCTCCATGAACTTTAACAACAGTTCATTGGGTTTGGTTCTTGTTTCAGTTCTCATCCATTTGTGAGTATCAAATCTAGGCTGGTCCTGTTTTAGATTGCATCAACCCAACCATACTAGATACAAGTAGTCATAAGGCTCATAACCGTAGTGTAAAATATATTAGTACATGCAACAGCACTTGCTAAGTTGATTCTGAAGGGGACTTCTGAGACAAAGCAATTAAGAGCATCGGCACTTGGCCTATGTGGCAGGACCCATGGCCTGATAGTTTTATGGTGAGCATTAGTTTGGACTCAACGGAAAAACATGAACTTTTAAGACATCAAGTTATCATGATCAAAGACTTTATTGAGCTGAGCGTTTTAGTTTCCTTCTAGATTTTGTTGAGTTGAATATACTTGATCCTTTTGACAAGGGTTCATTCTTCATATTTCAAATACATATTTTGGTGTCATATTTCATTAGTAACATGGCTGCAAAATCCCAGCTCGACTTAATCAACAAGCTAATGACAGATTCTGTAACATTTCTTAGTTCTTAATCTTCTTTGCATAGCCTAAATTTCAAGTCAACGATGTCACTTATTCCAAGGGAAGCTTGGTAATGAGTTTTACAGTACACGAAATGATTATCTATCTTTATTTACTGATTAATGAGAACTCTAAACAAATTCCTATATAAGGATTTCTAGTGCCCTGATGTTATTGTGCTTTCAAGATAAGTATGTCACTAATCCTTATTCCCTCTATCACAATTTAAGTGACCTAACTTTCTATTTTGGGATGCCCCAAATTTAAGTGACCAAGTTCACATATCAAATCATTGATTATTCAGTTTGACTATATCACTGTTTTTATAAATGGTAGTCCAAAGCTCTATGACCTTATTCCATATATCTATGCATTACTTCAAGGGTATAACGGGAAGAAAATTTAATGTTTTGATCTACTCTTTCTTAAACTACTTGCCAAGTGAAGTGGGTCACTTAAATTAATACAAAGGGCATATATTTTTCCCGCTTTACTGAAGGTGACAACTCTCCATAATTTAAAACCAATGATCGTAATATATAACTGCACAAGAAGCCAGAGAAAAACTCACAATTATTGCTCGCCCAAATGCACCAGCACTCACATAAGCCCATGTTCCAGGAAGCATCCCCAGCCAACTGAATAAAAATTATGGGTAGAATTTGTATCAGAAAGAGGAGTGTTAATAATAATATGCAAAGAACATTCCACGAGGTATCTGAAATTTATTCTGGATACAAGTTCCTACACAAGAATATATCTTATTTATGACTGTTGATTTTTATGCATGAATTCATAGCTTTTATTTACATATCTTCACAAGACTACAGTTTAAAATCTTCTAAAGTCCAATGTTATTAAAAAAAATATGGGATTTGACCACACAAACCTAGAATTAGTTAGTGAATAATGATTTCTTTTAAACCGAACCGTTCACACAACTTTGGCTAGAAGAGGTTCCCAAGAGTGCCCATTTCCATCTGTTCGATCATGGGACTAAACTGTATGTTTCATGTCTACTTTATGGGCAACAACTTATCACCAAGAGAAGACGGCAGAAATTCTAGTCCAGGCTATTTTGATGAAAAATTAAAAAACTCATTAGCTGCGAAAGAAAGATATTTTCTTTTTAAAATCTGATTAGTTTAGTTTATAACTCTACCAAAAAGTAAAAAGCACCTCCCATAAGTTTAATTTCTCAATATTCAAAAGAAACAGAAATGCAACTTGATAAATATGCCATAACAGAGTGCCTAAGTTTACAATGAAACAATGATAAGGCCAAGCCAGCTATTATACTTTTAGAGTTCTCAATATATATCATACTTTTAGACTCTTTTGTGCATGTGAATTTATGCTGAATTTTCACTTTCACACCACCACACAAAATCATAATTTTTTCAAAGGAAATGCATCCTAAGGTGCAATTACTGGAAAAAGAAATGCCTAAGCTTGTCAAATGTCAATAAATAACGAGTGGAAGACAGAATGCTTCAAACCAGTCAGAAAAATTGAAACATCCATTCAACATGTAGAATACAGAAACATTAAAATGCAAAAAATATGAAGCAAATATGAAGCTGACCTTCCCAAAACATACGGAACGAACTTCACCGATGTAAGTCCATACAAATAATTCCCAAGAGAAAATGGAAGCAAAGGGCTCAAACGGAGAAGTGTAACAACTTTAAAACCATTTTCACCAATTGCTTTGTCAATTGCAAGAAATTTCTTATTCCCCTTAACCAGTTTAAGAATACGGTCTCGGGCAAAATATCTGGCAATTAGAAACGCAACAGTTGCTGCGACCTGAAAAATGTTAAAATTTTCAACTTCGAAGTTCAAAATACCTATGAGTAGATGTTAATACTTTTATACATGCAAAAGATAAACTTACTGTTCCACTTATAGATACAATGACAGTTCCCGTGACAGAGCCAAATAAAAGACCAGCTGACATAGTCAGTGGAATGGCTGGTATAGCAAGTACCTGGAAAACATAATAAACCGGAGTTAGTTTGCAACAGATCCTGACAAAATTTTGAATCCTACGACAGAACTTCATAATTAGATTTCTAGGGGTCGTGGATATTGCAGCATAAAAAATGCAAATAGCATTAATAGCCCAAAAATACTGGATAACCTCTAGGTAAAATTAAAAATTATTGGAGTATTTTTATCACTTAATTGAGCATGTTTATATCTGAACCTTTCAATGAAATAATTTACTCAGCAAATAGTGTTGAGAGCTTACTTCTAGTCCTGCATAAACAGCTACAAATAAAGCATAGCCAGCTGGTCCATAACCTGTTCATATGAGAAAATATGAGAATTTGGGAATAAAATGCACCTTCTTAGAAGGAAAATTAGGCAAAGATAATATACGTTCCTATCAGTTTAGAAACCGACAAAAAAATATGCAAACAGGAACCAAAGTATTCGTATAAATATTTTTTGACCTTAGATTCCACTCCCACCTTTCTTATTCCTAGCTTTGCCCCTAAGCATAGGAACCCTAGGCAATGTAAACCACAGTCATAGCTAAGACATTTGATAAATTTTGACAAAATGAAGAAGCATGTAGATCACGAGTAGTCAGTCAACTAATACAAATAGGCACAAAGTAAACACTCAGATCAGGCCAAAGCTTGCAAAATTATGCTCGTGTCAGTATTTTGAAATTCCTGGAAAGTTCAGGGAATACGATTGTTTCAGCAGAATACAGCTCAAACCAATGAGCTATGGGTTTCAATTAAATCCAAGAGAACTAATAAAAGTAAAGGTATCATAAATCCCCTTAAATAATAAATGCTACTCCCTCCGTCCTCAAAAGCATGTCCCAAGTATATTTTTCACACAAATTAAGAAAAATAAAATAGAGAAATTAAATTAAAACAAAAAAAGTTCCAAATTTATCCTTAGTATCCCCCCAAGATTACATAGATGAGTCGGTTTTTTTTATACTAGTAGACCCCACTAAATGACATATTTGTCTTTACTTTATGTACCTTAGGCTATCCTTTTGAGAATAGAGAGAGTAATTTGGAAGACATCTTCTAAAGTCTAAAACCAAACCCATTCTAAGAAAGTTAAGAGCTTTGCCTAGCCAACTCAATGTTGTGGTAGACTGTCCTCCGGTGGGAGAACTTGACAACTCACTCGTGGGCAGTTCACCAAGAATCATAAAGTTGGTGGCCAGGCAAACTTGATCCCAAAATTTGACTTCAAATACACAAAATAACATTTTACTAATTTCACAATACTTGGTGGAATACCTCATAAATAATATTGAAAAGTTGTACTGAAAATTGACCTCAAATTAGTATACTATTCTAGTTCATAGAATTTACACAACTCCCATCAAAGATCAGCATGCCCTTGAACCCCATGAAAGTCAACAAAGTTATTTTAATTAAACTCAAATAAATATTCTAATTCCCGAGTAAAAATTTATGATAGACTCGTAAGAGTGAAGGTAGATTTTACTTGAATGCAGAATCCCATTAAAAGCAAATGGCGTTTCACACATTTAACATGTGTAGACAGTCTCCAAAACTCTAGAGAAACCAAAGTCCCCAACCAATTCACGAACATGAAAACAAACTATCATTAATTCTCTGTCGCATTAAAACTTATGAGAAAAGTCCCCTTAATACAACCTAAATTCTAGTACCAAAAGCTGAATTAAATCACACCATGATATTAAGAAAGAATTGTTATTATCCTAACTCTAATATTTACTAGAAGGTGTTAAAAAAGTTCTCAATTTGCAAAATATAAACCCCTGGTTAAGCCAAAAACTTACCCACCAATTCACAACATGATGTCAAATTACCCGTTATTCTCAATTGGGCTCTAACTTGTCAAAAGATTCAGTTCAATTTCAACTAAATTTTAGTATGCTTGATAAAAAATAAACCAAAACGTTAGTAGATCTTTATCAGGTGTCAAACTTTTAACAATCATTTAAACAAAGTTTGAATGCCATATCACACGAATTAAATTGAAATTCTTAGGAGTTCTGAAATGGCTTTTCAATTCTACATAAAGCTCAGTTGGCTCCTAAATTTGTGGATATGTACTTTTAATGAAACCAAATTCTGGTATCATGCAATACAATCAACAGTAATACGAAATCTCAAAAGGTATTTAGTTGTTTACATATAATAAAATCAACACTAGCTCCACTATATACTCAGTGTAATTACCATAAACTGATCCTAAAATTCCTTCAATTTAACTTGAAATCTCAAACCAAATATGGTTAACTAGCAAAAATAACTCCAGTACCAAACAATAACACCACAACAAATTCTCAAGAAATTTCACAGCACAACCACTACCCAAAAAATAATAATTTGTAATTCCAACATTCATAAAACTAAACAGAAATTCAGAATGATGAGCTTCATGAGTATGAATCCCAATATTCAAATTCACTCCAATTTCCAGAAAATTATCAGCAGACTGATAAATTCTTACGGAGGTAACTAGAAGCAAACAAAATTCTAATACCAACTGGCAATTGACGAATGGGCACTTGTATTTTAGATGAAACTTTATAAGAGTGACTGCATACCACCATTTATGCCTGAAAAACATATTGGCTGTTGAATTTTGACAGAATTATCTACAATGGCAACAAATATCAATTCCTAAAAATTAAACATGAAATTCTCAAAAATTCTGTAATGAGCTCTTATATATTAGGTGAAATTTAGTAAGAATGACTGTATACCACAATTTATGCCTGAAAAACAAATTGTGCGTTGAATATTACAGAATTATCTACAGTGGCAACAACATTCCCATATCAATTCATAAAAACCAAACAAAGAATTCGGAAATTCCGAAATGGGTACTCGTTTATGGAAAAATACCTTCAATAAACCCGGAAAACTGAGTCAAAAAGGCATTGATCTGGTCCCTATAGATGTAGCCAATAGTCCCAAATCCACCCACAACACCCACAAGCAACAGCCCAGCTAAAATAGTCCCTTTAGCAGCAGTCTCCTCTTCCAACCCTCCGTCATCACCACCTCTACTCTCGCCGCCATCTTCATCGCCTTTCGGGTCCAAATTCAGGAGCCTCCGGAGGCTCTTTGGGGCATTATTCGGACTCTTCTGAAGGGTCTGTTGCTGTTTTTTGGTTTCTTTGAGAGATGAGCATGGTTTGAGGAAGTGGAAGCGCTTGGGTCTGAAACTGAAGAGGAATGAAGAACAGAAAAATGAAAAAGAAGAAGAAGGGGTTGAAGTGGAGAGAGTAAAGTGAAAGTTTGGTCTGAGGGGTTGGAGAGGGGAAGAGGAGGAGAGGCACGGAGGCCTCACACTCGCAGGGATGCGCATTTTATGATGTGCAGGATAAGAGCTTGGTGGTGTTTCTTTTGTTGGTTGCCTGGTGTAGGACTTGTGCGTTTTCTATCATTTTCCTTTTTTGTTTTTCCCTTTTTTCTTTTTTTTTGTGTGTACTTGGTAGCAACACGTGGAGTAGGAATTAAATTAAATAAATCCTTAAAGATTGACGAACATTTAATCGGGAGAGGAGGAAAATAAGTTAGTACTGGTCTACTATTAGCCCATCCATGCGAGGCAAGGGTATAGGAATGGCAATTTGTCTTATCTATTATATATACTAAAATGCAGTACATAACACTATTGTTTGATAAGTGACTTTCTCACAATAAAACACATGTCTTACGTATTTAATACCCCCAATCCTTACTATTGGGAATTTACTCCACTTCTTATAATTTTTTAATATTATACATTTTATATAATTATACCATACATATAACTTACTTCCCAAATTACTAACCATAATTACCCATTAAATCCGGCTTTTGGAATTTTAAAATATTATATATCATTTATAATATTATATTTTACATTATATCATATATATTATTATTAAGTAAATAATAACAAAATTGAGTTGAACCATTACTCCTGTTTTTCGTATTTTATAATATTATACTACACATTATACCTTAAACAAGTAAAAAAATACAATTTACTAACCATTATATACCATTTATAATATTATACCACACACAAATAATAACAAAATTATTTTTATAATGTATGGTATAATCTACACGATCACTACAAATCTAAATTTAATTATGTTCAAACATAATTATTATATCCTAAAAACAAAATCAGTACATATCTAAACTGTTTTGATAATCTCAAGTGCTTTGTTAATCTCAACCATTGGTCAAGAAAAATAAAGTTTTTATTATCACCAATTTTGTTGTTAGTCAGAACGATGGTTCTTTTAAAGCTACCAAACATCCATATAAGATTAATTTCGTATATTCCACCTCATTGCAAGAGTCAGATGATGCTTTAATTCATACATATGGACTCCAATTCAGTCCATAACACCATTGCTTGACAAGTGGCTTTCTCACAATGAAACACATGTCTTACGTATTTAATACCCCCAATCCTTACTATTGGGAATTTACTCCACTTCTTATAATTTTTTAATATTATACATTTTATATAATTATACCATACATATAACTTACTTCCCAAATTACTAACCATAATTACCCATTAAATCCGGCTTTTGGAATTTTAAAATATTGTGTTTGGCTGTCTGTGTTACGTACTCAACAATGGCAAGAAGCATCTAACCAAATTTCAGTCAAAGTCAGATGAATGAATCTTTCTTGGATACACTACGGATAGTAAAGCATACAGAGTGTTTAACAAAGAATCTTTAACTATCAAAGTCTCCATCCATGTTACATTCGATGAATCAGATCCATAAAAAAAAGCTCAACACTCAATAGTTCATCAGAAATCAACTCAACAATCGGAGAACTCAAAATCGTAGAGTCAGACTCTACGATCATGTAACCAACAACAGAAATTGTTGAGCCAGAAGAGGAAATCGTAGAGTTCACCCCGAAAGACATTAGAACTCTACGACCAGGACAAGAAGTTGATTTGGAAGAACTCAGGCAAGAAGGCACCAGAACAGATGTTCCTAGCAGAATAAAGTGGACCAAGGATCACACTTAAGATCTAATAATTGGAAATCCAAATGCCGGAATCAAGACAAAAGCTACAACATCAAATGAATGCTTTTACCAAAGTTTTCTTTCTCAAGTGGAACCCAGGAAGATCGAAGAAGTCTTAGGAGACTTAAGTTGGATAGAGGTCATGCAAGAGAAGCTAAATCAATTTGAAAGAAGCAAAGTTTGGAGATTAGTTGTCAGGCCTCAGCATAAATCAATCATTGGCACCAAATGGGTCTTCAGGAACAAAATGGATGAAAATGATGTGATTATAAGGAACAAAGCAAGACTGGTGACCAAAGGTTATTCTCAAGAGGAAGGAATTGACTACGATGAAACCTATGCTCCAGTAGCCAGATTGGAAGCCATAAGGATCTTCATTACCCATTTTGCACACATGAAGGTCAAAGTCTTCCAAATGAATGTCAAGTGTGCATTTTTGAATGGAGAACTTCAAGAAGAAGTCTACGTGGAACAACCTCCAGGTTTTATCAATCCAACAATTTCAAATTATGTTTATAAATTAGATAAAGCCTTATATGGTCTAAAACAAGCTCCCAGAGCATGGTATAAAACCTTAACTAACTTTCTTATTGAAAAAGGATTCACTAGAAGAAGAGTAGATACTACTCTATTTTTAAGAAAACATAAGGATAAAACACTGCTAGTTCAGATTTATGTGAATGATATTATTTTTGGTTCTTCGGATGAAAAACTGTGTGAAAGGTTTGTCAAGCTTATGCAGAGCAAGTTTGATATGAGCATGATGGGAGAACTCAACTTCTTTCTCGGACTTCAAATAAAGTAGACTGATGAAGGCATCTTCATAAACCAAGCCAAATACATCAAAGACTTATTAAAGAAGTATGGCATGGAATCTGCAACTGTCATGAAAACTCATATGCCATCTGCCACTAAGCTTGACAAAGATGAGAATGGTAAAAACACTGATATCACTCAGTACAGATGTATGATAGACTCACTCTTATACCTAACTACTAGTCGGCCAGATATAATGTTTACTACATGTATATGTGCTAGATTTCAAGCTAACCCTAAAGAGTCTCATCTAATAGCTGTAAAAAGAATTTTCAAATATCGTAAAGGAACTCCAAACTTGGGATTATGGTATCCCAAGGAGTCTTCCTTTAATCTAATAGGATATTCAGATACAGACTATGCATGATGCAAAATAGACAGAAAGAGTACAAGTGAAACTTGTCAGATGCTTGGTATCAGACTTGTATCTTGGTTCAGTAAGAAGTAAAACTCAGTATCCACATCAACTGCAGAAGTTGAATATATAGCCGCAGGCAGTTGCTGTGCACAAATCCTATGGATGAAGACTCAGCTTGCTGACTATGGGTTTGAGCTTAATTCAATCCCTATATATTGTGAAATACTAGTGCAATTGCCATAACTCATAACCTTGTCATGCATTCAAGAACTAAGCACATAGATATAAGATATCATTTCATTAGAGATCATGTACAAAATGGTAATATATCACTACACTATATTCCAACTGAAGAACAACTAGCAGATGTATTTACAAAACCTTTAGATGAATCAAGATTTAATAAACTAATAAGTGAGTTAGGAATGCTAAATCTAGACTCTTGATATATATTTCATGTTTTGGAAGCTACTACCTCCGCAGGAAGAAAAGTGTTCAAAGAATAAAGTAAATGACAAGTTAGTAGAGATCACTCAACGATCATCAAGCCGAGGATCGTAGAGTACGCTTAAGTTCGTAGAGCCCACTCAACGATTGTCAAGCCAATGATCGTAGAGTACACTACAAATCGTAGAGCTCACTCAACGGTTGTCAAGTCAAGGATCGCAGAGTACATCCCTGTCGTAAAGCTAACTCAATGACCGTCAAAACAAAGGATCGATGTGTCAAGAAGGATCGTAAAGCTCAGGGGGAGACAAAGGGCAAAATGGTCATCAACAAACTAAAAGTGCTCTTATCCAAATTTGACACGCGTCTCAACAAACATAGAAGAAAGTTTTAAATACTTTGAAAACTGCGCGTCATTCATTATTCTTCAAAAATCAAAAATCTAAACCTCTCTATCTCTCTCTCGAAAATCCAGAACCCTGAAGTTTCATACTCAGATAAATCATTCTTCCTGTTTCAGAAAAATAATCAAATGGCACATGCTCAAGTCATTTCTGGAAACAAACTAAACTTTGAAGCCTTCACAACAACAGATAAACAGTACTGGAGGATAATCCATTTGCTAGAAAGGGTTGGCCTTCGAGAAGCCTTAGTAACAAACACAAGAGTCCTATCAAAGCTAGTTCGAGAATTCTATACGAATGGAACCTATGTAAATGGAACCCTAACCACCACGGTTAAAGGGGTTCAGTTCAACCTCACCTCTAAAGAAATAAACATATCCCTAGGTTTTAAACATGGGAGCCTCACAACTCTTAACCTTGTGAGTGCAAAAGAGGGCCTAAAAAGAATGCACCACAAGAAGAATCATTAACTAAGAGGATTGAAGAAGAAAAAGTTTCCCTATAAATATGAATTTCTGGCTAACATCGTTGGAAAAGTATCTCCTCTACAAGGACTCTGCTCACGACTCTGTCAGCGAGATCCAACTAAAGATAATGATAGCCATAGTAAAGAAGATGAATATCAACTTTGGCTCCTTACTAGTTGAATGGATCGGGAACTGGATCTAAAATACAGAAAAGGCGAAGGGCATCAGAAAAATTCCCTATAGGAGATTCATAAGCATTCTCCTTCAATCTGTTTTGGGGGATAAGATTGAGCACGCAGAAGGAGAAGTCCTCAATGCTAATAAGAAGATGACCCAGAGACTGTTCGAAAACTGGAAAAGGAACCCAGTTGAGAATAGAAAACTATCCCAATCTGGGGATAGTGAAGGAACACAAAGTGGAATTGGGCCCTCACACATGAAGATCCTGTCTACAGAAACAGAGTCTCAAGAGGTCAGCAGGCTATCTCCTGGTCTGATCAGGAAGAGGAAAGGAAAGAAAGCCTTTGAGATCCAAAGACCTCAAGGATCATCAAATGAAGCCTCTGACGTTGCTCCTAAGGAGAAGGCTGACACGGAGGATGAAGAATTAGATCAACAGAGGGAAACTCGCAGCAAGCATCAGGCTGAGGAGGTCACTTCAGCAGAGCCAAGGCCAAAAAGAAGAAGGCTAATGAAATTAGCCGATCAAATAACTGAAAAAGGCTCGGTAGCTGAGGGGGAGCTACCTGAAAAATCAATCGCTGCTCCAGTTGAGAAGGAGCCATTTGAAACAACTGAACCAATGGGTACTCAAACTGAGGGGGAGCCATCAGTAGTTCCTGAGCCAGCAGATGCTCAGGCTGAGGGGGAGATTCAAGAAGACATTTCAATCTCTTCAGCCACAATGAATAATGATGAAGAGGATGACATCGAAATAGTAGCAGCGGAAGAAATGAACAGAGGCACCTTAACTACAACTGTCTGTTGAAGTTCTTGCCACTGATGCCATTCCACCAAGCCTTGGTACACAATTCATGGGATCAACTCTTCTGGACCTTCAAAGCTTATCCCAATGTGTTGATTTTGGCTCAAGGCTATCCACATAACCTATTTTTTGCCCAAAAGCTGCTTTCAACCAGCTCATTCTCACATTCTTTAGGGCAAAAGGTACACTTCATCCATCTCACATTCATACAAAATCAGACACCTACCTGGACCTTCAATTATTTTGAGGAGCCGTCTAACGTAAACACTGGAACAAGTTCTACGCCCAACTCTACTCCAGTCGTAGAGTCCCCACACTCTACGACTAGTGGTCAAGGAAGTTTAAATGATCAAGACGTAGAGTGCCCTCAAGACTCTCCTCAAACCCCGTATATTACACACACAATACCTCCTGCTCAACCTTTCCTACCTCCAAGACTTCTCCTCACACAAGAAGACATTCCATCAACCTCTGGTCATGAATACTTCCACATTCCAAGCTCTATGGCTGACCAGGGGCGAACAACTCAACTCTTCCAAGAAATTCTACGAAAGATATCTCTGCTTCCTACTACTGAGGGCTTAACGGACCTTACGAACTATATGCAAGCAGAGATACAAAAAGATCTGACATCCACGTCTCACAACACTCAACGAAGAGTAGACAATGTCGTTACTGCTGCCAATGATCTTTCTCAAAATTTGGAAAAACAATTCTCCACAAGATTGAAGTAGTTAATGGCAGCTATTTCTGAAACTCTCGAGGAAAGGGACAAAAAGTTTATAGAAGCAATGGCCAATCATCAGAAGTCCATCAACATTCTTCAACAAACCAATGTTAAATCTATAGTTCTTCTCGCTGATCAGATCTTCGAAATGAAGCAATCCCTCAGAGAACAAGCTCAACAATCAGATACAACTCTATCAGTGGTCGAGCAGAAACAAATCTTAGTTGAAAAACGACTTCAAGATTATCGCAATGATGGAGCTATCAGCTGAGGTGGCCAAAATAAATGATGCCAACAACCGGGGGGGGGGGGAGGAGAATGAGCACATAACACATCAGCAGAAGAGGAAGAGCACCTCAAGGGACGAGAATGGTTCAAACATCGATACAACCTCCTAGATTTAAGACAGTACCATCTAATCTCAGACAGGTTTCAACCGCAAGACCTTCTTCTTCAACTGTGGGACCATCCAGCTCTCAAGCATGGCTCCAAGTGAAAGAAGAAGAAGCTATGCAACGAAAAGAAATGGAACTGAAAAGAGCAGAAGAGGAAATGAGAGCACTCTTCAGGCAAAGGCAGGAAGATGAGAGAAGAAGGTCTCCTAGGCAAAAGCATGAAGATGAAAGAAGGAGACCTACCAGTAGGAGGAGATAAATTTTTGTTTTTTTGTTGTATTCTATTTACACTCATTGTTCAACTAACTATACATCAATAAAATTCATATTTTTTCATAAGAGAATACAACTGCTCACTGTATGTTAGGCATTCACTTACTCATATGCATTTGCCTAATTAAGTTGTTCAAATTACGTTATGTTATTTATGTTGTCATCATCAAATAGGGGGAGATTATTGAACATTACATGTTTGATTTGATGATAAGATCTAAAGTGCTAAATACATTCAATAGTAGAGTTGTAAAGTCCTTTGATTGTTTATGATGTACAAGGACTTAGTTAGATAAGATCAAAACTATTAGGTTGATCTTTTGGATATGAACGTATTGTGTTGTAAAGCCCTTTGATTGTTTATGATGTACAAGGACTTAGTTAGATAAGATCAAATCTGTTAGGTTGATCTTGTGTTATATCTGTTTAGTCAATCTGATCGTAGAATAGACTCTACGACTCGAAGCAAAGAATACTCAACGAATCAGTCTGTTCGTAGAGTGGACTCTACGACTTCGTACAAAGAAGACTCAACGACTAAGTCTGTTCGTAGAGTGGACTCTACGATTCCATACCAGGAAAACACTACGATCAAAGAAGAAGCCCAAGCGTAGAACGGACTCTACGACCAACAGAGTAGCCATAGAGTAAAACTCTATAGTAGAATTAAGCGAACAAGAGACATGTAAGCAACAATACGATCAAAAACCTAAAAGTTTTGATGACTCTTCTCTTGTCCTATAAGACAGAAGCAACTTCGTCAAGAAGAACAATCTGCATCAATATGTCAGATAAACCTCTGCCAAGAGCCTAGAGTCAGAAATATCAGAGGACTGACCAAAGCATGCTATGAAATAGAGAGAAGCCTTTTAAAGCAGTAAAGTCAGAAGATAGTGTCCTATCAGCCATATTTTTATAGAAGACCAAACGACTCTATGAAAGTTGGTAGAAACCTACGACTGTCATGTCTTGTCCTAAGGAAAAGGAAACACCTTTTTGGACAGTATTTGCAGGTCAATTAATACCTCATTAGAGCATTAATGAGCTAAATGAATATAATATTCAACAGCTCTACATTGTGGTAACGGACATAAATTGAAGAAAAGAGTAGATTTCAAACGGGAAGAAATCTAAAGCTTTTATATGAGAAGCCCAGATTCAATACTCAGGATACAAAAGTATTACACAAGAAAGAAAGAAATACGCAAGAGTTCAAAAAGATCAAAAAAAAAAAAAAGAATATTGCCTCGCTATTAATTTCTTTAGAAATTTATACTAAACGCAACTTAGTAGCACACCAAAACCATCACTACTCACGATAAGAGTTCTTAGTGAACTAGAGTATCCAAGTCTGCGGGACTTGAAGAGTTCTTAGTGAACTAGAGTTCCAAGACTGCTGGTCTTAAAGGAATCTTAGTAATTTGAAAATTGTAATAGTATCCTTAATGGATTTGCTGCTCAAGGAGTAAAACAGTGGAATAAGAGTCTTGTGAACTATGAACCACTTAAATTCTGGTGTCTTTCATCTTGTGTTTATTAACTACTATAACTGTTATATCTACTTGTTGAATTATTACATTAACATTTTAAAAAATGGGTAACTAAATCATATTCCGTTGTGCTAAACTATTTGATTAATAATTCATTCTTTCTTAAAACCAGAATAAGGAAAAAGTTTTAAAGAATCTATTCAACCCTCCCTTCTAGATATCTTCCGTGTCATTGAGAACTAACAGAGTCCTCTAAGTCCAAACAAAAAAGTATTGTCATAACACCAACTAAATTGCATCACCATATCATTTTTCCTCTATATTTTTTCTTGAAATTGGACAAAAGATTCTCATACCATAAGTCAAAGCCTATTAAAATAGTTGCTCTCGATATAGCCTACAAAAATACCAAAGAGATGACACGTAATTATCTGTGCCTGAAGGCACGGCATAGATTAAAATTCCACAAATATTTTATTACCTAAAGACCATTTGCAACATAAAATAACTTATAAATCAATTAAAATGAATCTAAATCGTCCCTGTGATTTTCCTCCCAAATCAATTTGCAAGTGAAAACATAACAACTGCAATACCCGAAAAACAGCAAAATGACGTTAATGCTAAAAGGGTGACCCATGTTGTTTATATGCAATTTTTTTTATAATTATAATTATAATTACAATTATTATTATTATTATTATTATTATTATTATTATTACTACTACTACTACTACTACTACTACTTCTATTACTATTATTATTATTATTATTATTATTATTATTATTATTATTATTATTATTATTATTATTATTATTATAGTGTAGTGGTGAATTTGATTTGGGCGAAAAATGTTAGTGGGTAGATTTTTGAAAAAAATGTTGAATTGGTGAAAAAAATGAGAGATAAATTAGTGATCGTTGGATGTTGAAACCCTAAATGATTTTAGACTGTTGGATGTTGAAGCCTAAATTGATTTGAGGCCATTAGATGTTAAAGTCTTGAAATTTGAGCCGCTCTGTTTTATATTATAGATATTTTGTAGTACCACGTCACCTTATTTTTAACACGCACATAATGAGATAAAAACTTATTAAGTAACTTATCTTCTCTCTCCCCATGCCTTGTAAACTCTTCATTACTCTACAATAATTTTTTAATTATTTTTTCAATGATTACTTTAAAAAAATTATACATACATGTACCAAAAATATTAATCTTCTATACTATTATTCTCAAAAGATACAAAAAAAGATCTAGAAGATGGGATCAAATATATTCTTTTAAAAAATCTCATATTAAAATTGTTTAACCAAATTGATTAAACACTTAACTTGATTAAGTTAAGTAGAAGGGAATATTGTTTATTTACCTTTCAAAATTAAATGAAATATTTCAATTTAAAATTTAGTTATAAATTGAAAAGAAGTCTCAATTGATATTATAATTATATGATAATTATATGATAGTTAATAAAGCAATAAAGAAATATAATATTTTTAAGAAGTTCAAAATTTAAAATACTGTCCATTTGAATACACTGGTTCAATATCTTAATATTAATAGCGAAGTCCCTAATTTCAAATCGATGATTTGGATAACCAAAATAAGTTTAGAATTCGTATTGAATTATAAGTCTAAAACATCCAATTCTATCGATCAAAAACCATGATCTGACTTGAGATTTTTAAAACCAATGTCATCCAATTTCTATCGGACACAAAATCGGGCTCACACACAAAAACACACTCAAAACACACACTACCTCCCTCTCATCAGTTTCCTTCCTCTCATGGACTTGTCTCTGAAAAATATCTTCTTTCCGACTTCCGTCGTCTGAATCTTCGTCTTCTCACTGCATTCTTCGGTTAAACATCACATATCCACCACTGTTGAAAATTCCCTCAGCCCCTCTCACCCTCATCTACAGATTGGACTGTTTGATTGTTTTGAATTATACGATAATGGGCTAAACTTGGATTTACGATTCACTTAGCACGACTGGAAAGGAATCCTACTACCAGGTAGAGAAACAAGATCACTTTCTTCCTTTCCAATTATCATTCTAACAAGTCTGCTACTGGTATGTTATTGATTGTTTTTGGGATGCCTGCCAATTATTTGATAAAATGCCAGAAAAGATTCTCCTTTGAGTACCTCTGTTTTTTATCGCTTTTAGAGCCGACCAATTAGTCCTTTACTTACCATCCCCTTCTTCCTATAAATTTGCCGCGTCTTAATGCAACTCTTTATTTTATTCTACTAATTATATCTGTCATCCAAAAACGATAGAAATATTTTAGTACCCAAACTTTCTGTAAGGAGTGGAATTGGTAGATTAAATAATAACAACTAATAAATTCTGTTAGTTAGTTTGTTACAACAGTAATTAGTGCAGGGTCATTAGTGTTATTTCATTTTCAGTATGGGAGGTTACATTTGTCTTTTCCGGAATCAGTCGGTTAAGAGAGAATGCTGAAGTGTTGTTATATAGAGACGAGTGATGTATGAGAAAGGCATGAAATGAATTGTTATTCTGTTTCTCTCTCCAATTTCTTCTAAATTTCCTTCTTTCATTAATTCTTCTTCCTTTACTGTTCGTTCACTGAATTAGTTAAGGAATTGCATTCAATATCCTTACAATTGGTATCAGAGCTGTGACGATTCAACTATGGCAACCAACAATCAGCGACTCAGCAATTTAGAGATTCAAGTCAATGAACTACAAGCTAAGTTCCAGGAATCTGTTAACAGCATCACACAAAGTGTGGAGGATAAGATCGACCAGAAAATGGAGCAGAAAATGGAGCAAATGATGAAAGGAGTTGAAGCTTTGCTATCAGTTCGACTGCCGGGACCTTCTAACAACACAGGTACTCCGTATAATTCAGCAGGTTCAGTATTGGGAAATTTGGATTCTGGAACTAGTAATAATCATAATAATTGCAACATATTCAGAACAATTAAGTTTGAGTTCCCTAAATTCGATGGAGACAACCCTAGATCATGGATTAGGAAGTGCAACAAGCTATTTTCTCATCACTCAGTCGCTGATAACCAGAAATTATACTTGGCTACTATGAACTTGGAAGGAGAGGCTGAAGAATGGTATTCAGGATTTGTGCATGAAGGTCTAGATCTAACCTGGGAAGGGTTAATTGATGAAATTATGGCAAGGTTCAGTTCGGAGACTCAGATAAATCCAATAGGAGAATTGAAAAATTTACAACAGACTGGTACGGTGGATGAGTACAGAAAAAAATTTGAAGAGTTGAGGAGTTGGTCATTGATTAGAAACTCAGCACTTAATGAAGTTTTTTTTGTGGACTGTTTTATGGGAGGTTTAAAAGAAGAAATCAGATTGGGGGTTCAAGAACTGAACATACACACTCTCAAAGAACTTATCAGGTTAGCTAGAGTGGAGGAAGCTAAATTTGAAGCTTGGATTAAAAGGAGCAGGTCAGGGTTTAAAGGAGTATATCCAGGGAATTCTCAGAAAAGTAACCCTGTGGCTGGTGTTAGGCAGTTGGGAGGGACTGCAACAGTGATCAATAGTCCAGGATTACCAAATATGGAGATGGGAAAAACCTTACCTATTAAAGGTTTAACTAGGGAACAAATTGCCGAGAAAAGGAGAAGGAAATTGTGTTTCTCGTGTGATGAACCTTACTCCTTTGGACATCAATGTAAAAAACCACATTTGTTCTTAATGTTGCCCTCTGAAGATAATTGTGACAATGATGGCGTACTAGAGGAAGACTGTGAAGAGGAGGCAGGAGGTGATGGTAATACTTGTAACCTTCAAGAAGCTCATATTACCTTACACGCTCTGTCTGGCCATAGTGACAACAATACCATCAGAGTTGTGGGAATGGCAAATGGAAAGTTGCTCAGAATACTTATTGATAGTGGCAGTACCAATAACTTCCTAGATCCACAAGCAGCAAAAAAGATTAAGGCTAGCCTACAAGAGACAAAACCACTTGCAGTTTCAGTTGCTGATGGGTTTAGAGTAACCAGCTACCAGGAATGTTCCAAACTAGAATGGACAGTACAAGGAGAAACCTTTACTACTGATTTCAGAATTTTGCCTCTAGGAGGAATTGATGCTGTGTTAGGGGTGCAATGGCTCAAGCACTTTAATCCAGTTACCTTTGATTTCGATCAGCTTCAACTGTCATTTGTCAAAGGAAATAGGGACATTGTGCTAAAAGGGGAATCTGGTATAACACAGCCTATGGTTCAGTTAATGTCACCTGAAGAATTCCATAAAGTTTTGAATTCAGCAACACATGGTTACCTTGGGTACCTTTTTGGCATCTGCTCAGAATCCAACAACATGGAAATTGCTTCAGATGATGCAAGTGCTGATGATGCAGCTGAAAGCCAACATAAACACTGTACTAAAATGGAGGAGTTATTACAAGGATATGATGATGTGTTTCAAGAGCCTAAGGAATTACCACCAGATAGGTTTCACAATCATCACATTAATTTGAAGGATGGAAGTCAGCCCGTCAATCTGCGAGCTTACAAATACCCACATGTTCAAAAGGAGGAAATTGAAAAGATTGTGAATGAGATGTTAAACTCAGGAATAATTCAACCTAGCAGCAGCCCTTATGCATTTCCAGTCATTTTGGTGAAGAAGCAGGATGGTACATGGAGAATGTGTGTGGACTATCGATCCTTGAACAACATGACCATCAAAGATAAGTTCCCTATTCCAGCTATAGATGAGCTTTTAGATGAGCTACATGGCTCTAAATACTACTCCAAACTTGACCTTAGGTCGGGTTATCACCAAATTAAAGTACATCCTCCAGATATTCAAAAAACAGCTTTTAGAACTCCTTCCGGGCATTTTGAGTTCTTGGTAATGCCCTTTGGGCTTACCAATGCTCCAGCAACTTTTCAATCTCTCATGAATCATGTCTTCAAGCCTTATCTCAGGAAATTTATCTTGGTTTTTTTTGATGATATCTTAGTCTATAGTGCCAATTATGAAGAACATCTCAGACACTTACAAATGACTTTACAGATTTTGAGAGAAAATTCCTTGTATGCAAAAAGAAGTAAGTGTGTGTTTGGTACAGAACAAGTTCAGTATTTAGGGCATATCATTACTCACAATGGTGTGTCAACAGATCCTGACAAGATTAATTGTATGAGTTCTTGGCCCTTGCCACAGAATATTAAGTCTTTAAGAGGATTCTTGGGTTTAACTGGGTATTACAGAAAATTTATTAAAGATTATGGGCTCATTAGCAAACCCCTGACTAATCTCTTGAAGAAGGACAAATTCGTATGGTGTGAGGAGGCTACTGCTGCTTTTTTGACCCTTAAGGCAGCTATGACTGCAGCACCAGTTTTGGCTATGCCAAATTTCAGAATGCCATTCACTTTGGAAACAGATGCCTCTTACTATGGGTTGGGTGCAGTCCTGGTGCAACAAGGGAGACCAATAGCTTACTTGAGTAAGGCTATAGCATCCAAACATCTTGGATGGTCTACATATGATAAGGAATTGATGGCTGTGGTTTATGCTATAACCAAATGGAGACATTATTTGTTGGGTAACAAGGTGTTAATAAAAACTGATCATCAGAGTCTGAAATACCTTTTGGAGCAGCGAGTGACTACTAGTAATCAACAAAAATGGATTACTAAATTAATGGAGTTAGACTATGAGATTGTATACAGGAAGGGTAAGGAGAATGTGGCAGCAGATTGCCTATCAAGGCAGTTCTCAGCACCGGAACAGGATCAAAGCTGTTCAGCGATTACCACCACCATTCCTCAATGGGTTCTGGAG
This sequence comes from Hedera helix, assembly GCA_947179155.2. Taxonomy (NCBI): domain Eukaryota; kingdom Viridiplantae; phylum Streptophyta; class Magnoliopsida; order Apiales; family Araliaceae; genus Hedera; species Hedera helix. Next base: position 14,562,337 of record OX359270.1, on the reverse strand, counting down.
TTAGCTCACTCCTGGGAAGCTGATGCTGAATTAAGGGACAAAATTACTCAGCTTCAATTGGATCCTAATGGTCTGCCTGGTTACTCCTTTAACCATGGGAAACTGAAATTCCAAGGTAAGCTGGTTGTAGGACCTGATGCGATATTAAGAACTAAACTGCTTTCAGAATTTCATGAGACTCCTATTGGGGGACATTCTGGTATCACTGGAACTTATGAGAGACTTAAGAAATATTTCTATTGGCCTTCTCTGAAAAAGGATGTTACCAAATTTGTTAAAGAGTGTGATGTTTGTCAGAAAAACAAACATGAGACTGTAGCTTTGCCAGGTCTTTTACAGCCCTTACTTGTTCCAGAAAAACCATGGAATGATATATCTATGGATTTTATAGAGGGACTGCCCAAATCGAAAGGTTTCACAGTCATATGGGTAGTGATTGACAGGTTGACCAAATATGGGCATTTCATAGGCCTTCATCATCCCTACACTACTGCAGATTTGGCTCAAGTGTTTATTGATCACATCTATACACTGCATGGATTTCCTTCTTCTATTGTGACTGATAGGGACAAAATATTCATAAGTTTGTTCTGGCAGTCTCTGTTCAAATTGGTGGGAACTAAGCTGCAATTAAGTACTTCATATCACCCACAAACCGACGGGCAAACTGAGAGACTTAACCAAGTTTTGGAATGTTATCTAAGGTGCATGACTTCTAACAGGCCCAATAACTGGTCTACTTGGCTTCCTTTAGCTGAGTGGTGGTACAACACTCACTACCACAGTGGGTTACAGGCTACTCCTTTTGAAGCTTTATATGGCTACAAACCACCTCATCTCAATTTCCACCAACATGGCCAGGTCACAGATCAGGCAACCAAGGATTTCTGCAAGGATCGAACTCAATATCTACAGTTATTAAAGCAAAATTTGATAGCTGCTCAATCCAGAATGAAGACTTATGCTGATAAGGCAAGGTGTGAAAGATCATTTACAGTTGGTGATTGGGTGTACTTGAGAATTAAGCCTTATAAACAAGTCACATTATCACAAACCAGGATGGGAAAACTAATGCCCAAATATTTTGGTCCTTATTTGGTAATCGAAAGAGTTGGAAATGTTGCTTATAGACTTCGGCTTCCTAGTCATGCAAGGGTCCATCCTGTGTTTCATGTATCTCTTCTCAAGAAAAAAATTGGCTCACATTGTTCTAGTTCTGACACCTTGCCTCAGTTGGATGAGCATGGTCAATTTTTGGTAGAACCAATTGCTATACTAGCCAGACGTATGGTTAAGAAGAACAATGCTGCAGCAGCTGAAGTCTTGGTCCAATGGTCTAATACATTGCCTACTGATGCTTCCTGGGAAGATTGGGAGCAGTTTCACAAGTCTTTTCCTAAATTCCAGCCTTGAGGACAAGTCTGTTTTCAAGCAGAGGGGACTGTAAGGAGTGGAATTGGTAGATTAAATAATAACAACTAATAAATTCTGTTAGTTAGTTTGTTACAACAGTAATTAGTGCAGGGTCATTAGTGTTATTTCATTTTCAGTATGGGAGGTTACATTTGTCTTTTCCGGAATCAGTCGGTTAAGAGAGAATGCTGAAGTGTTGTTATATAGAGACGAGTGATGTATGAGAAAGGCATGAAATGAATTGTTATTCTGTTTCTCTCTCCAATTTCTTCTAAATTTCCTTCTTTCATTAATTCTTCTTCCTTTACTGTTCGTTCACTGAATTAGTTAAGGAATTGCATTCAATATCCTTACACTTTCTTTCTGATTTTATCCTTCAACCAACATAGTTGTTTAATTCGAACATGTGAGAATTCACGTGTATTTAAAAATTTCATCCCCTTGTTATTATATCTGAGGTGATTACTTTTGGAGATTCAGGATCAAACAAGCTAATTTATTAGATTATGAAATTCACCTAGTGCCTATATAAAAAATTAAATCATGAAATCCATCAGGTTTAGAGAATATTTACAAAACAAAATCAACTTTATTGCTACAATACTTGACATACAATATGAAAATCAAACACTTACACCCCTCGGTCAAAAACACCTCCAAAAATGCCATCTGCAATCTAAAACTTGCAGATAGAACATATCAAAAGAGGTACACCCAACAGAGACTAACAATTTAAAAGTTGCTAAGAAAGTAAAAAAGCACACTTCTAACTTAATACACCAAACTAAAGATATGCAGGAATAAGAAGAAGTAAAAAAGAAATCTTCTTCAATTCCTGCATATTCAATCCGAAAAAACGAAATAGCAATAAAATGGACACTTTGATCTGAATCCAAAACATCAAAATTTCAAGCATCTTTAAGTACAACAAAACTTGTCACATTGTTCTATCGTGCATCCAAGGCCTAAAGGGAATGGAACCATTTTCAATTCAATGAATTGAGAGATCCTAGGCTCCATTTAATGGTGAATATAATTATTTGTGAGAAATTCTTAATACATCCATGTGACTGAGGTGCTTTATGTGCAAAATCTTGATCTCAGATAGGTCGTCTAAAAGGATAATCTTGTTATTGAATCTTTCCAAGTGACTATTTCCTTTGTACATGAGACTGTGAAAACTAATCATTGCATACTAATATCAGTGCCTATACTTGGATGCTTTAGATTCCTGTAACATCAAGAGGACATTTCAAGCAGATTTAGAGAAAGTATACAATTTCATTATATAAATAGACACAAGTAAGGCATACTCGGAGCAATATTCTTTGGTTTTGTCTTTTGGGGATATGTATAAAATTCTTAATGCAACTATAACTGTCTATGCTCGAATGTTATTTGTTGTAATTGTTAAAAGGATAATCATGTACTTTTGGACATCTAGACCTTGCACAAGTCGCTATCTGATTTCTATTTTTGATTAATTATGTTAAACTTCTGCAGCCATGATCCCACATGCCTTGATGATCCACTTTGTGTATCTTGAACTGGTTGATAGAGAATCTATTTGTAGAATGATTAATCTTATGCATGATCCCTTTTTCCTTAATATAGATCAAGGGGAGATATCTCACTTCTTTTTCATGAGTTGTAATCGACCTTGTTTGTCATTGCTGTTGCAGGATGCTACTATTTAGAAGTCTTACTGTTATGCTATTACTATAGCTTTCTAAATTATAATGCTCGCAACCAAGCAGGTATCAAGTTTGAGGCACTCTCTAAAATCTTAAAATTTCCTCCTGGCCTTCAAGTTTTATATTTGGCCCAAGTGAAAATTTTATACTAACGACTTGTATAAATGGTTCACTAGTGTCCAAAATTGTTTCTCATCTAGAATGTATGTATGATTCATAGTTCTGGTCTGTATGTATTTTTGTTTGGATTGTAACCTACGTTATTCCTATTTTACAGTTACAAGGAGGCAATAAAGGATATTACAATGAGAATGGGTACAGGAATGGCAAAATTTATATGCAAGGAGGTAAATAATTACTACCATGAAAGACTCTATGAGACATATTATCTACTGTTGTTATTCTTATCACATCAATTGATGTGTTGGTTTTAGTGGATGTAGTTGATGAAGCCAAGTTAAATATTCAGGGATCTTTTTGTTCCCTTAGGTCTTTTGTTATGTTTCCCATCTTATGTATATTCATGATCAGATGATAAAGTATATTATCTCAAAAATACTTATTAAGTACTTGTTCATGAAAAAATTGAGGACGAATAAACCCTTCTAGCTTCTCTACTGAGAAATTGTGTGTGTGCGTGTATATATAAATCTGTGTGTGCGCATGCAGAAGGTGTCAACTATGACTAGCATATTTTTACAATATGGAAAGTATCTTATCATAATGAATCGAAACCTAAGACTCGGATCATTGGTAACATAATGTTTTTAAAGTTATGCAGGGCCTCTGCTACTACATCTAAGTTGTAAATTAGGTAGAATTAGAGGACAATATTAATTGTGGAATGATTAACTGAACAATCCTTTTTGTGCTGCAAGGAATCCTACAAATGATCATGTTGACATTATTAACAAGAACCAAACTTCTCTAAAGGTTCCTCGACTAACTAACAGTCCTGGTCTTGCGTGTGTGCCATTCCAGTATTTAGAGCAATGCAAAGGAAACTGCAGTAGTAACAACAAGGCCTTAATTATATTTAGCGTGTTTAATCTATTTAGAAATATATAGTCTGAGAAATTCTTCATGTAGCAGTAGACAGAAAAATGTTAGCGTGTTTATTAACAACATTTTTGATATGGTTTTTATTTGTGTATGCTTTCTAGAACAATTTTTTTTAACAATATAATGTGAATGTTTTTACTAAGCTTAAGATTTTGTTACAATTTAGTTGAAGAACCAATTATACTAGCATTGTCCATCTCTAATTAAAAGAATCACTTTTCATGATTAGAACATATTTTATACAAATTCACTCCAGTTGACTAATCATTCTTGTTTTCATAATTAAAATCTTAGTTTAAAATCTTTAGAAAAATATTTTTGCAAGGATTATAAACATGTTTTAGAATACCAAGGAGGAGGATATTGTCATTTTGTAGTATCTAAACTGATGTAATAACATCATCTAATTGATTAATTAGGCTCTATGTATAAAGCAATATCTTTTATTTTAGACCGAGAAATTAATCAATAGGTTTACATGCTTTATTTATTCTCCTTGTGCAAGTTTTAGTAGCACGTGTAAAAATGACAAATTTTAAAAAAGACTCGATAATAATTATTTCTTTTTATAATTCAATTTTTTTGTGTTTTTTTTATAACAGATACTAGTTGTGCTTTATTTTATATGAATATATTTAATTATATTATTTTTTAATATTGAAAATAATACGAAAATAATAACTATCCAAACATTAGTTTTCAAATTTTAACACAAATACAATATGAATTCAATATGCTAACCAAACAATAGAATTATTATATTTTAGTATTGAATTTAATAGTTTTCAATTCTACAGAGTTATAACTCAATTTGAATTCCAAAATAATTTATCCAAACACACTCTTAGGGTCTTTTTGAAAATGTGGATTCATTGATTTGGAATTGAAGTTGACACCCTCAATTCCATTAGTATTGTTTAAATACTTAAATTAAGATTGGAATTGAAGTTAAAATAAAACTCCAAATCAATATTTTTCACATATTAAATAATGAAATAAAACATGAGTATTTAAAAATCAATATTTTAGAATTTATTAACTATTGAAGCATCGGGTTCGCCTATCAAAACACATTAAAAAACATACAACTATTCTCTTTTCTCCTGCACTAACTCCCGAATCCCGATCCACTTCTCGCTCTTTCAATGGAAATTCGCTCCTCAACGACAATTCTACTACCACGGCAACGACATATGCGGAGGTGGCTACTAGTGGAACAGTTCCGTTGCCGAAGATGGGTCAGTTCTCGGAATCTCTAAAATTGGAACACCAATTTTTGAGAGTCCCATTCGAGCACTACAAGAAGACGATCCGAGCCAACCACCGTATCGTCGAAAAGGAATCTCCGGCGTCTCAGAGGCTGCCGACGGTGACCTGTCTCGAGAAGACGCCGTTCAACAACTTAACTCACTTGTCTCCCGATTACAAGGCCTTAAGAGAAAGGTATACATTTGAAAAAGAAAACCTAACCCCTTATGTTTGGGTACTAAAATAAATTAAATCTCAAATTTATAATGAATTGTTGAGATCTTTTAGTTAAGGAAGACTCACTCAAGATTCAAGTTAAATTAAACACTCGTTGATAAGATTGTCTTTCTGGGAGATTGGTATACTATCGAGAATTTATACTATTTTAGTAGTTATTTATGGTTGAGATATAAGGAATTACAGTGTACATGAACTAATTCATGAGAATCTATAAGTTTGATGTTGTAGTTGTAATGTGATTGAAATTATTGTGTTCGGGTTTATTGGAATGGTTGATTTTGACCAAGCAATTAATGACAAAAAAAATTTGGCGCTGTTTGGGAGCAGGGAATTCATGTTATGTTTACAATTTTATGGACTCTAAGGGGGGTGTATTCAATTAAGACTATTTAAAACTTTTAAAGACTTTTTAAGTGACAGATTTTTGTAGAGTTCGTTGACTTTTAATGACTTTTAAAATGACTTTTAAAGACTCCATGAAATAAGTGACATACTTTTATAGACTTTTTACTAAAGACTTTTTACTAAAGACTTTGATAGACTTTTATATACTTTTAATATATCTTGTAGCTTACTTCATTAAGCATTTTGTTGAAGAGGTTGGACAATATGCTTTGAAGAAAACTATAGAAATGATGAACTGGATAAATTGGTTTGGTCTGGAAGCATCCCCATCGTTACCCCTTTGACATAATAGAGTATCATATAACCCAATGATCACAAATGGATAAAAAAATTAAGGGGATAACTGATTTAGAGAAAATTACACACTACCCTATAATAGAAAAAGTTTATAAACCACATAGAACTTTAAAATTTTCTATTGTTTTTTTACTGCTAGTACCTAAATATTGTAATTACAATTTTAACTCAACAACATAAAATGACATTCGCAACCAAATGAAAGGAGGGGTTATTCATGAAAATTCTCCATAGAAACAGTTGCTAAAATGCGAACAATTCTATTAGACAGTTTACTTAGTATATCATTATTTATCAAAAGTTTTATAGGAGGCATTTTCAAATCACCAGTATAAATGACACCCAAAATATATTAAATCAACACTAACATGTAAGCTTACACAGCTGATGAGGATGAACTATGCTATATTTTTATTCCCTAAATGCTAAGTTTTTGTAATTATTTTGTACTTAAATGTATTAATATTTATTTTAATTTGGTTTTGATATATTTTGTGAGTTTTCAATTAATTTATATTATTTATATTATTTTATACTATTTTTATTTGTTAGTTTTTAAGTATTTTTATTATTTTAGGAAAATTATTTATTATTATGTGTTTTTATTAATTTTATTTGTATTTATTTTATATTATTTTCATCTTCTCCCTTTCTCAAATATTTGAAAGGTTTTGGCAAATATTTGGAAGTCTTTGGTCATGAGGCCAGACTTTGGAAGACTTTGAATATGAATAAATCTTATTTTAAAGTCTATCAAACTCCACCATTTGATAGAAATCTTTAAAATCTATGACTTTTTGAATACCGAAATAATTTTATAGACTTTGTAAAAGTCTTAATTCAATACCACATAACTTTTAAAGACATTAGAAAAGTTGTAATTGAATACCACTAAATTTTTATAAACCATTTAAATTTCTTGATTGAATACAACTAAACTTTTAAAGTCTTTATAAGTCCTTATAAATCCTAATTGAATACACCCCCCTAATTTCAGTTTCATGCTCCCAAATGCTGGGTCATGTTTCCATTGAAATTTAGGCTTGCGATTCTGCTATACATGATTATGAATAGTTAGTACTTTAAAAAAGAGAGTTTATATTATGAATGATAGTACTTTAAAAAGGATAGTTTATATTATGAATGATATGGTAAAGTTATTAGTTTATATTATCTGACCTGGTAATTGCTGGAAACAAGTGGTTGTTACTTTGTACTTTGGCTGACTTAGCATTTTGCTCATTCTTGCACTAGCTGAATTTCTGCTCGTTCATATAGCACGCACATAGGCACAAACGCCACTATGCACGCCCAAATCCACCTACCCTCTTTTCACATAGTAAGTTTCCTATATATGTGCACCCACATCACATTGAATAATGTTGTATTAACTCGAATTTTGTTTGCTGCAGTGGGCTGTTTTATTGGACTTCTCATTCAGAGTCAGTTGATAATGAATCAAGATGTCAATTGGAGGACCTGAAAATTCTATACTTGGAAGTCTGTTGTGCCTGTATCATTTTCACTTGGTAAAATCAATGCGACGCAAAATAGTTTTACCTTGTAAATGTCTTCTTACATGGGAACATTTGAACATATACATTAGTTTCAGCCTTTCAGGTAAATGAAACTCTTGATATTAAGATGGAAATGGTGAATATGTTTTTGGGGAGCCTCACCCCATCTACATCTGAACCATGTAATTTCAACGACAGGGATCCTGAATTAAAATGCAGTGCTATGTAATACTATATTTGGTTACATAGCTCAATCAAGGAAGGTGAAGATGTTTCACTCGGGTTTGCCCAATAGCCCAATCAAGTCATGGGTATTCCGTTCCTTGTATGTACATGCTCTTTAGAAAGTCTGGCTTCATTCTAGTGTGCTTGCTTGCGGTTTTTTGTGTAGTGCAGAGTCTGCAAGCTAGTCACGCTGGCTCCTGTTGTTTTTGAATTCATTATGAATATAGACATAAACATTTTACTTGAATCAAATCTCTTTATGTAGTATTAAATTTTTAGTTGATGAGATGTACATAATTCCCTGCTGAACGATGCTACTTCAGAGATATCATCAGCTCGAGTCAGGGAAGAGGTAATGCAAACGAGGGTAAACCAACTGGGGGTAGAATAGTTCAGATATATGAGAAGCTTGGAGCCGTGGAAGGAGCAAAAGAAGTACTGGAAATAGAAATGAAGAAGCTTCGAGTACAAACCGAGCAATGGAGAAAAGCAACTGATGTTGCAGCAGCAGTGTTAGCAGGGGGTCGAGATGAATGGCAGAAGAATATCTGGGAGCTGTGGATCCATGTATAAGCACTATGGTAGTGCATTTGAGGCCCCAGTTGGTGGATATGCTGGTTTTGTGGGATCACCGGGCTTGGGCGATAATGATTATGATGATGGATTTGGAGGAAAGAGGAAAGGAGGACCTGGTATTAGAATGTCTGGAGACTTGTGGAAAAAGAAGAGCCAAAAATGATAGAGCCCTGCTCCCTTTTCTCTCTGTTATGTGACTTTGAAAAGCTCTTTCATTGTAATGTTGTTATTAGCTAGCTAGAAAGTAGTAAATGTTTGTTATTTCAGTACTTGGACCTTCTTTTGTTTTGGATGAATAAGTATGTTGAAGGGATATCTACTCATTTGAGTTTTCCGGTTTGTGAATATTTCTTCAAATTATAGAGTTGTTATGTTTTGCAGTGTTCATGTGTTTGGAGTGCAATACTTTGAATGGTGTATTTCAAAGCAGGAAGTCTCAAAGCCTCCTAACCAACTAGACTACAATTGGTCTATACTAAGCCTGATCAAGCACCCCATTAATTTGCTTGAATCAAATCTCTTTATGTAGTAAAAAAATTTAGTTGATGAGACGTACATAATTCCCTGGTGGAAGAAATGACAAATTTAAAAATGATTTAACAATAATTTTTTTTTTTTATAATTCATATTTTTGTGTATTTCTTTAGTATGAATACTAGTTGTGCTTTATTATATATATATATATATATATATATATATATATATATATATATATATATATATATATATGTATATATTTAATTATGTTGAATTTTTTATATTGAAAACAATAACTATTTAAACAATAGTTTTTAAATTTTAACACAAATACAGTATGAATTCAATATTATTAACCAAACAATAGAATTGTGTTGTTTTGATTTTGTAAATCAATGAATTATAACTCTATGGAATTACAAGTCAAATTGAATTGCAAAATAAATTATCCAAACGAACCCTTAGTCAATAAATTATCCAAATGAACCCTTAGTCCTCTTTTTCACTTTAAGAGCAGGAATGATCGACTAAGGATAGTTGATTACATAAATCAGGTTCACTTAGAACTAATACAATAATCTGAATCACTAAAAAACAGACAAATTACTAAAACTTGATAAGTCACTAAGACTTAATCTCACAAAGAATTTAATTCACTTAAAATCAAGCAAGTCATTAAGACTTTTCTTAGAAAGATCACTAAGATCTTGAATTGGTTATAAGAGTGTTATTTAGAGTACTACTCATTATCTAAATTGTAGAGTGGAGCTCTTGATTGTAGAATGGAGCAATTCAAATACTTGAGTGTGTTCAATATTTTTCGATGATCGATCATTTTCTATTTGAAGTAGCAATCCTTTTATATTATCTCTTTGAGATTTATCCATTAAAAAGTTATCATTTTTCCACTAAGTTCGGGACACTTATTTTCTTTTAATTGATTCAACTCTACATTGTTGTCTGCTAGACCACTTAAAGTCTCTTTCAATAGTATATGTTTGGAATATGCATGTGAATGATATTTCTCAATTATAAGATTTGATGACGTGTTTTAAAAGATAAATGAATTAATATGCAAATATGTCTGCATTGATGAAAGATGTAAAGTCCTTAATAGTTAATAGACATTATGTTCTAAGGACTTAGATTGACAAGATCAAATCTGTTAAGTTGATCTCATATGAGTTAATAGAATTGTACAGTCCTTCAAAAGATCACTATGTACAAGGACTATATATAGAAAGATCAAACTTGTTAGGCTGATCTTAAAATGTAATAGATAGGCCTGATCGATCAAAAAGAACAGCAATTTGACAAGAGAGTTAAAGCAAGAATCGTTGACTACACTTGATCGTAGGGTCTACAAGTCATCAGCATAACCAGTCATACGCTCATATTTCCAAAGCAGAATCATAGAGTGTTTACTTAAAGATCATCAGTATGAAGACCCTGAATGACCGGCAAGCAAACAGAAGATCCAAGCACCAACTCCATCAGCAAGACTGATTGAGAAGTGAAGTGTCATTCAGATAGAAGTCTTATGAAATCACTCAAAGGAAGATCGTAGAGTCTCCTAGGAAGATCGTAGAGTCTGCCTGATAAACGCAGAATAAGGCTCGAAAAATCGTAGAGTCCTCTCGGCAGATCGTAGAGTTGTCTCGGCATCGTAGAGCTGACTCTCGGGATCGTAGAGTCCATATAGACAGTCACTCTACGATTCTCCTAATCTTGTCTACGAACCAAGCAGAGTCAAAGTTCAGAATCATGACAGCAATCCTCATAAAGATTATTCAGTAGGCTGTCCTTGGGCTGTTAAACAAACTGAATGAAGATCTCGTACATCTACAGCATCTAGTCTGAACTGAGATCGCAGAGCAGTTCAAATCATAACTCTACGATTACACTACGACTTACACCACAAGTCAGATAAGTCGTGAAATGATAAAGCAAGTTCAGATGTACAACGTTCAAAGCAATCAAGCTGAAGATATTCAAATGCTACCTATCATAAACAGCCTTTGATTGTACAACAGAGAATGAAACTAAAAGTTCGTAGAGCAGTCCTCTACAATAAAGATCTGGCACCTGAAGGTTCATAGAGCAGTCTTCCATGACATATAGAACCAAGCAGTTCGAGCAAGCCTGAAGTTCATAGAGCAATCCTCTATGATAAGAAATCATCTGTTAAAGCTTAAACCAGATCACAGACTTATGCTCTATATACATAAAGCACAATGGAGATCACGAAGCATGAGAAGCATATTGTCAGGACCGCAAGACTTGGATAAAATCGTAGAGTTAGTAGAGTCAATCACTCTCTGATCTACACAGAAGCCTACGACAGACAAGATCGTTGAGCTGCATAGCAGAACCAGCAGATGACTCAACGATCAGAAGCCTACGACAGACAAGATCGTAGAGCTACATAGCAGAACCAACAGATGACTCAACGATCAGAAGCAAGAAGCTACAACTGGATTGATCGTTGAGTACTTAAGTGCCAACTAGGATTGAAGACATCTAAGCACTTAAGTCAGTAATCTCAAAATGAGTTGTTAATTCCTTCAGAAACATCCACGACAACACTTTATGGCATCTACTATAGAAGAAGTCAGAAATGACAGAATACTGACTTTTGCGTGCTGGGTGTCAGAGCAAAGATTTTTTAGTATCATGTATCAGGCTCAAGAAATCAGAAGACTATGTCCCAACGATCATATTCTCTAAAAGACCTGTTCACTCCAAAGACTGGGAAGAACACGAGACTGACATCTCTACAGTGATAAAGAAGACAAGTCAACAAGTCAGAGCCTGCAGAGCAGCTGATTCTTAAAGTCAAGGAAAATATTTATTGATAAATCAGAAGATTAACTAGCAAAGAATATAATAATCTTTGATGAACAACTCTGAGAGAACAACGGCTATAAATTCAGAGAAAGCAGAGCTACAGGTTAACATATCCGAACACGTCAGAAAAGCACTGACACACGCGGCAAGAAAGTCAACATTAAAGATATTGAGGATCTGCACAAGGCCAAATGAAACCAACGGGATTTCTTTCAAACGGTAAGATTTGCTCAGAGATATAAAGGCCTAATATGAGAAACAAAAAAAAAGGGTGTGGTTGTTGCAGTTGTTGAAGTTGAAAAATATACACGAGAGATATGATGGTAGACAACAACCGATCGTAGAGTGGAACAGAAAATGAAGATGCTGAAGGACTCTACGATCCATCAGAACACTAACACTGAATTGAGAAAGACATAGAGATATATAACTCTATTACAGAAGAAGTGTTCAGAGCTGCTAGGCACATGGAAGAGAGAAACTTAAACGCCAACTTGATACATAAATGGTAGCAACTGAGTACTAAAAGGAAGGAGCATCACAGTCATCTCAGAAGCCCATCTCGAGAAATAATAAACTGTCTATGATAAGAAGGAACAACTGAGTACCAAAAAGAAGAAGCATCACAGTCATCTCAGGAGTTCATCTCGAGGAGCTATCAAGTACCAAAGGAGCTGAAGTGCAAAAGCCTAGCAGCACATTTGGTAATCTTGAGTAGTTGCTGAATATCAGAAAGAAGGAGAATATCAACGACAAACATCAGCAGCATTCAATGATGGATCATAAGTAGCTGCTAAGTACCAAAAGATAAAGAAGATCAAAGTTCATCTTAGCAGCACAACCCAATAAGCATCCAACACACAAAAGAGGGTCAAAGGATCCTTGCCTGAATGGCTAAAAAGAAATCAAGTCTGCTGGACTTGTTGAGTACCGAAGGGTACAAGAGATTCTAAGTCTGCTGGACTTAGTCTACAGTCCAAAGCTGCTAGCTTTGATGAGGGCAAGAGTGTCCTAGTCTAAATGTGACTAAAGGAACCAAAGCTGTTAGCTTTGATGAGGGCGAGAGTGTCCTAGTCCAGAGGACTAAATCTTAGTGGATTTCCTACTGTCAAGTAGAAGAGTGGAGTAGGAGTTATTCAGTCTCCGAACCACTATAAATCTCTTGTGTCATTTACTTTATGTCTTTTATATTCTGCACAATATCTGCTTTCACCTATACTAGATTAACACACTAAATTGAAATGGCTCATATTTCTTTAAGGGGTTTATTAAAAGTAAAATCCGCTGTGCTTGAATTGATTCTATCATTAATAACTAATATGCTTTCGTTACAAAAGTAAAAAGTTTTTAAATGATCTATTCAACCCCCCCCCCCCCCCTTCTAGATCTCTATTGTGTCCACGGGAACTAATAATTGGTATCAGAGCAGGTTCTCACAAATATGTTAAAGCCTACGCTTTGAGTTGATCCATGACACAGATTTAAATTAGTGTTAAATCTCGGTATTGGGTATAAAAGACAAAATGAATTTAATCTCACAAGTTGAAAATTGTTTGTACAGGGAATCCAATGAAGAAGCTGCCTAAGGCCATCCATGCTTAACCATGTGCTTAAAAGAATTATCTTCTTCAGACAAATTGAGCTAAGGGAAATCAGTAGGGTAATGGAGGAAGAACACAGATGCAGCAAGAAACCTGAGCTATATAAAGAAATCTATAGTGTCACAAATGAAAACTGGAAGGACTGCAAATCATTGTAATAACAACTATGCTTCATCAAATTCAGATCCACTGGTTGTCAAGAAATTGACAACAGTGAGGTATTTTATCCTATCTCCTCCAAGTACTGAAGTTATCAATTATTGTATTGCATGACAAGTTTTTTTTTTTTCCTCATTTCTCAGAATCTTGTAAAAGAATCATTATCCTTCTAAAATACTCTCGTTAAACCATGTCATATCTTTTATTAAATATTACGTGTACTCATGTAAGAGCGTTTTCAATAGATAAAGAAAAATGAGTGTTAAGATTGAATTTAACCTTCTAAATTGAGGAAAACTTGAAAATTTATTTTTAGCAATACTCACTTCCTTACATTAACTCTGTTTCTCTCAAAATCCAAAGAGGTAGCCTTGATTGGTATTTATCCTACCATAACTTTCTTTAGAGTTACTTTCGATTTGGCTTTAATCTGAGTTCTTGATAAATCGTAGAGTATGATCATATCTATTATTGCACTCTGAAGGATCGTAGAGACTGATCAACTCTACGAGCCATTGAAGCACAACACATAGAACTGATCATCACTCCACTAAAGTTCAAAAATTCAGTACTTCATGAAAAGTGATTTATCAATCTTAAACCTCTCACACACATACTCATTTAGCATAAAATAACTGGCATCATTCATTCACTACTATGCACATTGAGATTTCAAAATATGACAATGTTAGATACTTAAGATTACTAACCTCTCAGGACCCAAATAAGTGTGGGTACCAAATTAGAAAATTTAACCTGCAGGTGTCTTGACTGATCCAAAGACCACTCAAAGAGGAACTAGATTAAAGAGAAATTCAAGGACAAGGGTCTCATCAAAGTGCGAGTCAATTCTACTATCACCGAAAGCTGAGAATACAAAGCCTACGATCATAGTGTCAGAAAAAGGGATTTTAGCAAAGCCATATCTGAGGAAAACTCTTTATAAATCCATTGATGGAGAATCAAATCATAAGGAGGCAGTATCAAGTATGGAGAAGCAACATTCTGTCAAGCTTAGCAATGCACAGGGCAAAGTCTAACAATGTCAGACCAACTCTACGATCACAGCACCAGTCAAAGAATCGTAGAATAGACAGTACTAAGGAAAGTATTCCACGAACCTAAGATGAAGAGTCACTGAAAGACAAGTTATCTCAGAGATGGAAGTTGACCGTGGGGGAGCGATAGTTAGCTAAGTTCAACAAAAAGTAAAGAAGTTATCAGAACCTATTAAATCTTCATCTCCAAATCGAAGAGTCTCTAAACTCTATGTTTGATAACCTGTTCAGCCATAATTACTCCAAGTCATAGAGTCACTATGATCAACGACTAGATCGGAGAATATAATGTGTCTACAATTACACTCCACATAAATCATCCTTTCATTGAACCTTTCACATCCTCTTACCAGCTCACAGTTCATGTCATATAGTGATTAACATTCCTTCTTTCATATCAAAGCAGTCTTTTCTCAGATAAAGCGCCTCAGAGACAAACCAAGTCCTAAGTTTCAAACTAAGAGGCATGCCCTCTCTGAGCTTCCTGAACTCTGCCAAAAGACTGAGCGTTTTACATCACCTGTATTCCTTCTGAGCTCCAGGTGTAAAGGGAAAAAGAAATTTTCTCCAACCAAAGTCGTTATTCGTCAAGGAATGATCCACCTGCTGTTTGTACAAAAGAAGAAAACTGTGCAAAGAAATCTCAAGCATTCTGCATTGGTGACCAAAAGTCTTTTCTAAGGATAATCGTAGAGTGAAGAGCAAGTCACTCTACGAACTGACCAAGGTGTCTGTCAAACAGGGAAGTAATGTTCACGCTCTCCAAACTCAAGTGAGTCAGTTATGCATCAGTTACAATAAATGCAAAAGTGAAGGCCACGTCCTGCAAATGAATACCCTACACGTGTCTTCTACAAAACTTACGAGGTAACTGACATAAGCTAAAATTTTCAAACTGACGATTGTCTTTTCCCATCAGTTATCAGTATCCATTTCTCAAAACCGTGCAAACTCATCCTGTACCAAAACCATTGTTGTAACCCAGTAAATCTTCAAACCCTAAACACAAAAGACCCCTGATATCTATACATCTCGATCACACCCTTGTCATTCTCTAAAATCGTCATTTGACCAAACACTCTTTTTACAAAACCATTGATATGGAAAACTGTCAAGTTGTTTCTGGCATCCAACTCGGCTTTGATAAGTTTGAGTCCTCTGAAAAGAAATTCAAGGATATTCTTACAATAGTGCAGGAAGCTGGTTTCTCAGACTGTTTGGGGGCAAACACCAAGGTCTACTCTGTTCTGGTAAAAGAGTTCTATCGGAACGCAGTTGTAAACAACGATGAGTTAGTTTCAAGAGTTAGAGGAGAAAGACTCAAAATAGATGATACCGAAATCAACAAGTGTCTGGGAATTACTGTTGGAGATCTATCATCACTTGAAGACATAGATACAGTTGAAGGAATGAGGAGGATGGGTTATGTAAAGAAAACTCAACTAAAGGGTATGAAGAAAAAGGAGTTTCCAGAAGAGTTCGAGTTCCTGGCAGAGATAGTAGGCAAATGTATCTTATGCAAAGACACCGCTCATGACACTGTAAGTGATCCTCAACTAAGAATCATGTCTGCTATTGTCATGAGGAAGAACATAAACTTTGGTGCCATACTATTTGACTTGTTAGTCAAAGAGGTTGAGAAAATAAAGGCTCCTGGGAAGCCAATCTCAAAAGTATTCTATGGACGATTCTTAAGTATCATACTGAAGCGGAAACTGCAAGATAAGATTAGGGATGATGAGGGGGAGGCTTTGAATGTCCACAAAGTTATGTCTCCTAAACTGTTTGACAACTGGAAGAAGAATCCCATGGAAAATAAGAGGTTAAGGATGACTAGCAGCAGCAAGAAAGATTCGAAGGAAAGCAAAGGAAAAAGGAAAACATGTTCAAGTAAAGATGATTCATCTGATGAGTCTCTATCATTTGGATTCATCTCACCAAAATCATCCCTCAAGAAGTTGAAAACTGAAAAGATCAAGCCTGCAAAAAGACAAAGTGCTCGTCTTCAACAAATGATGAAATCTCTGGGGAATAAAAAGGCAGGAGATGGTTCACCTAACTTCATTGATCTCAGTGATGAAAGTAAGGAGGTACCTGTTGAAGAAAATGTGACTCCAAGTGAGTCAAAATCTGGAAGTGAAGAAATGTTTACTGCAGAAACAGTTGATGAAGTAAGAGAAGACGATGTTAGTGAAACATTGAGAAATAAAGAACAGTTAGAAGAAACAACTGCTGAACCTATCAAAGCTTCAAAGGAATCAATTTCTAAAGCTAAAGACTCTGACAAAGGGAAAGGAAAGGAAACAACATTCGGAGATAAAGATCAAGAAGACTCGAGCTCTGAAAATGCTGAGTCAGAAAGTCTTAATCATCATGATCCAGCAGCCTCACCATCAAGTATTCGAAGAAGGATTATATTGGAAGCAGTTGAAAAGCCAGGAGCCATGTTGCCAAACAAATGGATTGATCACGGCAATGGTCAAATCAGAGTAGCTTCAATAACCATGGAAGATTTACTGAGCAAGTTTGAAGACATCGAGCTCGATCGAACCACAGTTTTATATGATCATAAGGGTCAGGAGTTAATAAGGTTCTACCCTTGGATGCCCTGGTTAAAAGCTATATGTTTCAGAGATACGAGCTTCATCAGTTGGTGTTATACTTACTTTCCTAATCTAAAGTTGGTTTCTCAGAACTTCCCAAGAGTTCAATCATTTCCAACTCTACTGATCAAAAATGTCCAACACTTCAAAACCTACCGTCATGCAGAAAGTATATTCATTCCTTATTCACTGTTGATCAATCAAGATGAAAGTCAGGAGAAAAATAGACTCGTAGAGTCAAGGGCCGTAAAGCATCCTGACTCTACGACTGCAACAAACCAGTCTCAGCCAAATATTCCCAGCAAATCACCCTCTGATATTCCTTCATCATCAAACAATGATTTCTTTGATACAATCACCGCTCTTGAGAACATCTTCAAGAATTCTACCACAGCAGAGGCTATATCTGGAGCAGAAGAATTCTACAAAGAAGTGCAAGCATCTTTTTCAAACATATCTTTCAAGCTTCTTCAACAAGATCAGATAAATCAGAAGTCATCAGAAAATCAGCAGAAAGAAATTCTGAAACTTCGGAAGAACAATGAAGAATCTATTGCATCTCTTTCGGAAAAGATAGAGAATTTAAATCAATCTCTGTCTCAGACCATTGAGTTCACTCAGCAGGATCTAAAGATTGAAATTGGAAACACATCCTACCTGGTCGAGCAGCTCATGGTAAATTTCCAGCAGCTCTCTCAGACTATTGATGACAAAAAGGGGGAGAAAAAGAGAAAGAGGATCAGGATGAAACGAATGAAGCTAAAGGAGAAGAGCAAGAAGAAGCAGAAAAGAAAACAGGCAAAGGAAGCCTTGAAGGCAAGAACTGAGGGGGAGCCAGACGAAGACATGAAGTCATCAGCTGAGGGGGAGCAGAACTAACAGATAAGCAGCAACAACATGTAGATCATTCAGAAGACATACAAATACAAAGGAAGGTACATCTCAAACTGAAATAGTATGATCTGGATCCAGTGGTTAGGATGTTGTGTAATCTGTATTTAAGTATTTAATCAATGACATTCATATTTTCTGCTCTAGTAATACAGTAGCTCACTGTATAGTAAGATTCATTCATCAATTGCATAAGCATCTAGTATTATTGTTTTGTCATCATCAAATAAGGGGAGATTGTTTGGAATATGCATGTGAATGATATTTCTCAATTATAAGATTTGATGATGTGTTTTAAAAGATAAATGAATTAATATGCAAATATGTCTGCATTGATGAAAGATGTAAAGTCCTTAATAGTTAATAGACATTATGTTCTAAGGACTTAGATTGACAAGATCAAATCTGTTAAGTTGATCTCATATGAGTTAATAGCATTGTACAGTCCTTCAAAAGATCACTATGTACAAGGACTATATATAGAAAGATCAAACTTGTTAGGCTGATCTTAAAATGTAATAGATAGGCCTGATCGATCAAAAAGAACAGCAATCTGGCAAGAGAGTTAAAGCAAGAATCGTTGACTACACTTGATCGTAAGGTCTGCAAGTCATCAGCATAATCAGTCATACGCTCATATTTCCAAAGCAGAATCATAGAGTGTTTACTTAAAGATCATCAGTATGAAGACCCTGAATGACCGGCAAGCAAACAGAAGATCCAAGCACCAACTCCATCAGCAAGACTGATTGAGAAGTGAAGTGTCATTCAGATAGAAGTCTTATGAAATCACTCAAAGGAAGATCGTAGAGTCTCCTAGGAAGATCGTAGAGTCTGCCTGGTAAACGCAGAATAAGGCTGGAAAAATCGTAGAGTCCTCTCGGCAGATCGTAGAGTTGTCTCGGCATCGTAGAGCTG
The DNA here is from genome assembly GCA_947179155.2 of Hedera helix. Classification (NCBI taxonomy): domain Eukaryota; kingdom Viridiplantae; phylum Streptophyta; class Magnoliopsida; order Apiales; family Araliaceae; genus Hedera; species Hedera helix. The sequence continues at coordinate 14,543,106 of OX359270.1, read as the reverse complement.
ACTCTCGGGATCGTAGAGTCCATATAGACAGTCACTCTACGATTCTCCTAATCTTGTCTACGAACCAAGCAGAGTCAAAGTTCAGAATCATGACAGCAATCCTCATAAAGATTATTCAGTAGGCTGTCCTTGGGCTGTTAAACAAACTGAATGAAGATCTCGTACATCTACAGCATCTAGTCTGAACTGAGATCGCAGAGCAGTTCAAATCATAACTCTACGATTACACTACGACTTACACCACAAGTCAGATAAGTCGTGAAATGATAAAGCAAGTTCAGATGTACAACGTTCAAAGCAATCAAGCTGAAGATATTCAAATGCTACCTATCATAAACAGCCTTTGATTGTACAACAGAGAATGAAACTAAAAGTTCGTAGAGCAGTCCTCTACAATAAAGATCTGGCACCTGAAGGTTCATAGAGCAGTCTTCCATGACATATAGAACCAAGCAGTTCGAGCAAGCCTGAAGTTCATAGAGCAATCCTCTATGATAAGAAATCATCTGTTAAAGCTTAAACCAGATCACAGACTTATGCTCTATATACATAAAGCACAATGGAGATCACGAAGCATGAGAAGCATATTGTCAGGACCGCAAGACTTGGATAAAATCGTAGAGTTAGTAGAGTCAATCACTCTCTGATCTACTCAGAAGCCTACGACAGACAAGATCGTTGAGCTGCATAGCAGAACCAGCAGATGACTCAACGATCAGAAGCCTACGACAGACAAGATCGTAGAGCTACATAGCAGAACCAACAGATGACTCAACGATCAGAAGCAAGAAGCTACAACTGGATTGATCGTTGAGTACTTAAGTGCCAACTAGGATTGAAGACATCTAAGCACTTAAGTCAGTAATCTCAAAATGAGTTGTTAATTCCTTCAGAAACATCCACGACAACACTTTATGGCATCTACTATAGAAGAAGTCAGAAATGACAGAATACTGACTTTTGCGTGCTGGGTGTCAGAGCAAAGATTTTTTAGTATCATGTATCAGGCTCAAGAAATCAGAAGACTATGTCCCAACGATCATATTCTCTAAAAGACCTGTTCACTCCAAAGACTGGGAAGAACACGAGACTGACATCTCTACAGTGATAAAGAAGACAAGTCAACAAGTCAGAGCCTGCAGAGCAGCTGATTCTTAAAGTCAAGGAAAATATTTATTGATAAATCAGAAGATTAACTAGCAAAGAATATAATAATCTTTGATGAACAACTCTGAGAGAACAACGGCTATAAATTCAGAGAAAGCAGAGCTACAGGTTAACATATCCGAACACGTCAGAAAAGCACTGACACACGCGGCAAGAAAGTCAACATTAAAGATATTGAGGATCTGCACAAGGCCAAATGAAACCAACGGGATTTCTTTCAAACGGTAAGATTTGCTCAGAGATATAAAGGCCTAATATGAGAAACAAAAAAAAAGGGTGTGGTTGTTGCAGTTGTTGAAGTTGAAAAATATACACGAGAGATATGATGGTAGACAACAACCGATCGTAGAGTGGAACAGAAAATGAAGATGCTGAAGGACTCTACGATCCATCAGAACACTAACACTGAATTGAGAAAGACATAGAGATATATAACTCTATTACAGAAGAAGTGTTCAGAGCTGCTAGGCACATGGAAGAGAGAAACTTAAACGCCAACTTGATACATAAATGGTAGCAACTGAGTACTAAAAGGAAGGAGCATCACAGTCATCTCAGAAGCCCATCTCGAGAAATAATAAACTGTCTATGATAAGAAGGAACAACTGAGTACCAAAAAGAAGAAGCATCACAGTCATCTCAGGAGTTCATCTCGAGGAGCTATCAAGTACCAAAGGAGCTGAAGTGCAAAAGCCTAGCAGCACATTTGGTAATCTTGAGTAGTTGCTGAATATCAGAAAGAAGGAGAATATCAACGACAAACATCAGCAGCATTCAATGATGGATCATAAGTAGCTGCTAAGTACCAAAAGATAAAGAAGATCAAAGTTCATCTTAGCAGCACAACCCAATAAGCATCCAACACACAAAAGAGGGTCAAAGGATCCTTGCCCGAATGGCTAAAAAGAAATCAAGTCTGCTGGACTTGTTGAGTACCGAAGGGTACAAGAGATTCTAAGTCTGCTGGACTTAGTCTACAGTCCAAAGCTGCTAGCTTTGATGAGGGCAAGAGTGTCCTAGTCTAAATGTGACTAAAGGAACCAAAGCTGTTAGCTTTGATGAGGGCGAGAGTGTCCTAGTCCAGAGGACTAAATCTTAGTGGATTTCCTACTGTCAAGTAGAAGAGTGGAGTAGGAGTTATTCAGTCTCCGAACCACTATAAATCTCTTGTGTCATTTACTTTATGTCTTTTATATTCTGCACAATATCTGTTTTCACCTATACTAGATTAACACACTAAATTGAAATGGCTCATATTTCTTTAAGGGGTTTATTAAAAGTAAAATCTGCTGTGCTTGAATTGATTCTATCATTAATAACTAATATGCTTTCGTTACAAAAGTAAAAAGTTTTTAAATGATCTATTCAACCCCCCTTCTAGATCTCTATTGTGTCTACGGGAACTAACAGTATATTATTTGGTGGGGTAGGAGACACGTGTCCTTTGACTCTACTCTTATAGCTGTTTGGATAAAGGAGATTTGACTTGTCCTTATTGCCAAATATCTCTAGAGATCAGCAGAGAGCAGTTGAGCGATGAAGCTTCCAATCCTTGTTATCACTTGCCACTGACATGTCAGGGGTTGATGCTCTATGATTTTATCAGTATAAAATCGTAGAGTCAATCCTTACTTAGTAAAATGACTTTTGCTTTACTCCTTCCACTTTACAATTATAGTGGTTTTGTGATCTTGCTCTACTTGTTGTATCACTCTACAATCTTCACATTTTGTTTTACAATTTATCAGACTTCTTTAGTTCATTCTGCGATTTCAGAGTGACTGTCTTCTGCATGACGATCTTGAATAACTTGGCTATTACATAACTTAACTTTACAAATTAGATCAACTTAATAAATTTGATCCTAATGTAATGACCAAGAATTTTGTAAAAAATATTACATTAATAAAATAAGGAATTATTTAAAATTTTATGCGCATTTAGGTGTAGATGTATAATTATGTGATAGAAAGAATATAAAGTTAGGAAATTCAATAAATTTGAATTAATTATGAATTGTGAGAGAATTATATGATAAGCTTATGAGAGAATTGTATGGTAAGCTTAATGTAATGCCCGAAAAATAATAATAATAAATAAATAAAATTATATAATAATATAACAATAATAAAATAATATTTAAGTTTATTTTTAAATATTTTATTTGGATTTTATATTATGTTTGGGTCAAATTTATGTGGACTAATAATAAATAATATTAATTTGGTCAAATTGAACTTTAAAACTAATTGGGTATAATTTATATTTGAGTATAATTTGTATTTGTGTAATTAAAAATCCGATTAAAATTTGGAGATTTAATAAAAATATATTAATAAACTAAAAAATAAATAAAATATGAACTTTAAATAGAGTCGGTACCTTTGTTCTGTTCGTCTAATAAAAAAAGGAGTGGCCGCTGCGTACTGCTATTAACCGAGAGAGCGAGCGAGAGAGAGAGAGAGAGTTGCAATTATGGGGGGAAAATAATTCACGGAAACAAACAAAAAATCAAGTTTGTCTTCTTTTATTGTTGCTTTTCTGTGAATCGTTGCTATTGGATCTTTATCCTTCTACTTTAGCAATTGAGAATATAGAAAATATATATTTATAATATTATGTATGTATGAATCCTGTAGAGTGAATACTTTTATTGATTTCAATGTATAATAAACTATTGCGGATTGTAAAAGTGTAATAAATATCATTTGGAAAAATTTTATTAATAAAATAATGGACTTAATAACATGAGCAGTAACTTGATTTATTAGTATTAAATGATATATACAATTATACATATATTCCAGAAAGTTTTGATTTGGGACGGAGGTGAATGATTGTACTTGAATTTGTAATAACTGTTGCGCAGCAATTGTTTTTGATCCGAAGTTGTTGTAAGTGGGCATATGGTTAGTATATAATAATAATAATAATAATAATAATAATAATAAGTTATAAAAGGGTTTAAAATGAAAATAATATATATATATATATATATTATTTTTATTTTGTTTAATTAGTTCAGTCAGAAAAATTTAGCGAGTTATATTTGAAATATACATTACTTAATTCAAGTATAGATTTTGTACTATTTCAACGACACTCTTTTAAGTTAAATTTATTCGTTTGCTCCTCATTTAGAATTTGAGTTGTTTCAATATCTTGTTCGTAGCTAAATTCATATGATGATTTTGTTTGACTTGGGTATTTGGAGTATAAGCTTTGGCGCTTGATGTGTTTATTCGGGATATTTTATTTGGTCTGGAGTACGAGCTTTGGCATTTAAAATGTTTATTTGGTATATTTTGTTCTTGAGTATGAGCTTTGGTATTTGATGTGTTTATTCGGGATATTTTGTTTGTTATGGAGTATGAACTTTGGCGTTTTAATGTGTCTGTTCAAGGTACGTATAGGTCAACCCTGTATTAGTAGTTGATTTGATTTGATTTGTTTGATGGATTAGTGATACTTGTGTCGTGCATACTATCCGGTTTGATTTGCATATATCATGGTACCAATGTGTTTTGTTAGCCTTTGGCTATTTGTATTTGAGCTCAATATGAAATTCTCACAACTTAACCACTTTGAATCAGCCTTCATTTTGTTGGAATTCTTTTGATTATACTTGTTCGATCATTAGTGTTTATCATTTATATCTAGCTTCAGTAATTTTGTTATATTCATATTTGCTCGTAGTTTGTATTCGTTCGTTCTTTTGATTTTTTTTTTATTGCATTCTATATTGTGTATACTTGTCAATCTTTATATTCGTATTGGGCGTTTGGCTCACGCTGTATTTTTCCTTCCGGCGGGTAATCAGGGGGACAAAGGGTGATGAGAGCTCCCTTCTATCTAATGGTTTATATATTTTGTTTAGGATATGATACATTAGTTTGTTTGAAGTTGTATTAAATATTTTAGATTGCGGTTTGAGCTAGTTAGCCATTTGTTATGGTTTGACTTATGACATTTATCAGTTATTAGATATTCATTTTATCGTATGTAAGTTTGTTATATTTTGTGTGTAACTTCTCTTTTTATTTTTAGAAAGGGGTGTTACAGAGCTGGTATCAGAACTTAGGTTATGATCTTGTAAATTGCTTTTAAGTTTGATGTAACGACCCCGAAATTCGACCAACTTTATTCCCTTAAACTTTGTATTTATTATACATTATCTTTATAACGTCCAAATTTCGGTTCGTTAATAAATCTTTAATCACCTTAATTACTTCATTTATTGACATTCTCGTCATCAATTACCAAATTTTCGGTATAATTTTTTTTTTCCTCAATTCAATCATTGTAGTAAAAGATTTGGATATGTAAAATTCTTACATCTGGATCCTAGTCCCTGTATCACAACCTTCACTTTTTCTTTCTATACCATTATCGTAAAGCTCAATAAAGCTCAACATTCACAATTTAATATGGTTCACATCCGTACAATTATTCCTTGATTCATAATCTTTAATTAGACATATCATAGTTTCTATCGTAACCATTATATTAAACTATTACAGTTCATACATAAAGGCTATTCATTCTATCCGGATCCAACATATATGTACATACCAAACATCAATGTAAACTTTGCAATTTACCCACATTGAGTTATACAACTGAAAACATAACAATTATATTCACAACCTTATAGGGTAATCCGTCTCTAATATAATTTGATATTCTTGAAATTTATTTCTTTACTTGCAAAAGTTTATTTTAAGCAACTAATGAGCATAACGGCTCAGCAAGTTCAACAGTTAACAAATTTCATACTTCACATAGCACATATCTTAACATGCTCGGTGTGTGTCATATATCATGTGTTGTGCCTATACTTGAGCAATATATCTCATATATATTCATATCGTTGCACAAAGTACACATTGTTGTCATATTAATTATGTATCACATAGCACATAATTTGTATGCATTTGAACAAGAATTAACATATTATAACAGATAAACATTTAATTTCAAAGTACTGAAGAACTTGCCTGTATTGAGGAACTAATGATTACCCATTCTATAATGCTTCTCGTACAACCTTCCTTGGCTTGTAATTCTTTCTCTAGATGACACCAAATCTCTCATTCTTGGTGGTGGCTATAGTGGTCTTGGTGGTCGGATGGTAGCATGGTGGTGGTGGGTGGCGGTGGGAAAAGAAAAAAAATAAGAGTTGTTTTGCTTTTTGTTGCTTTCTCTTTTCTTTATTTCTTTTTCCTTCTTTTTATACAACTCAAACATTTAATCACTTTTAAGGCACAAATTGATTCCACCGCCTTGCTAACCACCGACCTTGGCTTTCAGATAAATTTACATGCAAATTAATTATTTTAATACATTACGTAATTATTTCGTGTAATAAATATTTTATATAATGTATATAAAATATTTATTTTAATTCACCAAAATTCATAGCATAATTTATTATTAATATTTAAACCTATTTTAGGTACTTTACTTGACAAATTTTGTACACGCATAATGACATGCATGTAATTATATGAGGTATTTTATACCTCCAAAATTCATAAAATAATTCATATAACATATAAAAATTATTTTTCATAATTTTTCACTTCGTTATTTGGATAACATGTTACACTAACATGTTCACATTTCTGAAATATTATTCCTCATAAACATCATAAAAATTCCATTATAAATAACTATAATTTTTAATAACTTAAAATATTCATTTTTCTCATTTATTTTTATTTCTTTACTATTTACATTAACTTTTCTTATATAAATTATATAATTTATTATTATATAATTTACATAATTACCTTATTCTTATATAATTTCCATTTCACACAAAATACAAATTATAAAATTTTATTCCATCCTTATTCAACTAAATTCTCTTATATAAATTATATAATTACTCATATATAATTTATATAATTATTATTTTCTTCATACTTTATTTTAATTTCCTTATATAAATTATATAATTTATTATTATATAATTTATATAATTACTTTTCTTCTCAATTAATTTCCAAACTTCCACCATAATTATTGATTAGTTATATAATCAATATTTCTAATTTTACTAACTTCCTCATTAACTTTTCATAAATTTCCGAATTAATTTAATTATTAATTCCTTAATTTACATAATTAATAAAATTTATAATTATCAATTAAACATGCACATTTATATATATACAAATGTATATATATATACATATCTAAATCATATATTTCACATTACCACATAACACCATTTAAATATAATTTTCGTATTTCCATAATAATTTTATTGTGCCTTTATAAGAAATTTCTCTTATTCTTCATAAATTGTTTTTAAACAATTTATTTACTTTCTAATTATTTTAAATTAACACAATTCGTCATGATCTCTGTACAGATTTAATTTACTAATTAAATCTCATCACATACCTTAAATCACATAAAATAATAATTAATTTAAACAACCTTGATAATTTTATCAATTAAATTCTCATTTAATATTATTAAGAAAATCCTGAAATTCGGATCCTCACATTTGACCTATGAGTTATGGGTAGAATTATGGTATAGGTTTTGTTCTGCTTAAGATTTTGTTCCGCTATCATATCAGTTGTATTCAAATTTACTTCTAAGCAATTTCATTTTTGTTCATTGTTTTATTTCATCGATGGCTCGTAAATCCACTAGAGGTGGTGTATGCAATGATAATGGTGACATTGTTGATCAACACCATAGAGGACGTGTGTTCACCTTGACATATAATCATGCGACGGGTGCGTTATATACTATTTCTAGTACTATTTTAGTTGACAGTTATGACACTTCCATTCTATTTTTTACATACGCACTTATTCGATGATTGCGAATTCTTTGTTTTGCATCTTGGGGTGCCATCTCAGTCTTTAGATCTTGCTATGTCTATTGCTACTATAATGGGAATTTATGTTGTTATCTGTGAACTGTATTAAAATTGTTCTATTAGATTTGGAAATAAGATTCATGGGGTTAATCTGCTATCGATGTGTATGTACGATTTTGATGTGATTTTTGGGATGACCTAGTTCGTTAAACACCAGGCCACTATTGATTGTCAAGCGAAAAATGTTATCTTTGAAAATTTAAAGTTTTTAGATTTCGCATTTCAAGGTTCGCAACCGGGTAATGTGGTGAAATTGATTTTAGTTTTGAAAGCTGAAAAGTTGATGGCTAAGGGTTGTGAGGAGTTTATTTTGACGTAGTTAAGTTCCCTATTTGGTTGGTTTTGATTTTGACCAAATGCTGGTATCTTTTCGAATTGTAGTGGATTTGAGGAAAATGCAATAATTTGCCAAGGTTATTACTGTTATGTGATGGAGTAAGGATACTAGCAAAGAACTATGATTAGAACATTAAAGAGAATAAAGCTATATGTTGTACAGTTAAGAAATGATCATATATGTAATATGATTATGACATGAGTATTTGTATCAGCAAGTATGTGATTTCGAAGGAGTAATTGTTAAAGTGTTTTTAGTAACAATTTGTAATGATTCTAGAATTAAGGATTTGATTTGGGTTATGTTTAATTTTTGTTAAGCTTGTGGATGATGTGAGGTATGTGTATTGATGGGATAGTATGATAAGTGAAAACTATTAAATATAGATGATTTCTTGTAAACTTGAGTTGTAGATATTCGAGGTAATTAGATTAATAATTTGAGGGTAATGATCAATTTTGCAACTATTTTCTAATAGGATATTGGAGTTATGTTGTGTGAAGTTTTTTGTAATAGTATGAGGAGATATTGGAATTTGTTGGATTAAGATTTACACTAAGGGATGATTGATTTACTTAAATGATTAGATATTAAGTGATCAAATTCAATTGATTTTGAGAGATCTTGAATAATTTAGAGTAAACGGTTTGCTCATGTAGATAATAAAATGTGACTTGGAGTTTAATATAGTGATTTAGATATCTTAGTGGTGTGTGTGTGTGTGTGTGTGTGTACTGGTGTAATCATATTTGAGAACTAATTTAAACTAAGGTTAGGGTATTTTGAAGCTTTTGATATGCTAGTAAAAGTTGGTAATATAATTTGTAAAGCATTTTTGTTTCCCTGACATCCTTGGAGTTTTTGCAAAAATAAAAATAATTTGTTAGATCCTAGTCATGTGTTGGACATGAGCTTTTTATAAATTGAAGATAATTTTGAATATTTTGAGTATTTGAATCTTATTTAGACATGAAGAAAATTATGTATTTTTGAACTATGTTCTGAAGAATAAGTTAGCAAGAATGAAAATCAAGGAAATTAACGGGGGCCCGCACCAACTATGGAGCATGTTGTCTAATTCAATGCAGAGCAAAGAACATTACTAGGGCTTGACACAGTAGCTGACGAATCTTCAACAAGTTCGTGGATAATTGCATGAACCGATAGATTTGCCAACCTTGATCCTTATAAATGGTGTTGCTACGTCTTAATTATAGTTCGTGAATAATTATTCAATGTAAAAAAATTATAAAATAAAACTTTTTGTACCTTATTTGAATCTCTATAACAACCCAAAATTTGTTAATAATTAAATATTTATTTGAATTTTCTTAAAGGCATGATTGATTTGAAAATAATAATAATAATAATAATAATAATAATAATAATAATAATAATAATAATAATAATAATAATAAGCTACTAATTTTTATTATTTTGTAAATAATTAAATTAATTAAAACTGAGGAGTCCATTATGGTTTTAATAACTTCTATCGTGTTTCCAATTTATATTTAAAGAGTGGAAATGTAACCCTAATCTTATTCTAATTTGGTTAGTTGAATTCCCGTGTAGAATACTTTTATGCACTGTAGGACTTTAGAAAAATCATAATTAATTCATTTGATGTCATAATTGAGTGAATTCAAAGTCTGTTTCTTCAGTTTTTCATCTTCTACAATTGTGAATAAGGAAGCAAAGTTATTTGATGTCATATTCATGCCTGAAATTGCTAAAAACCGTATTCCGTCCCAATTCACATAACTATTTTTAGCTCTAATTTTGAAGACTCGTAACACAGTCATATTAATTCCGAATCGAGTGATTCTTAAGCCTATTTTGTGTATCTTTTCGAGAGCTACAATTTTCTTGAAGACATGGGGTGAGATTTTGGAGATTCTAGAAGGCCCAAAAGTTAGATTCTTTACTGCCGCGTATTGAAGAAAGTCAGACAAGATACATAAATATTATATATTTTATATTTTGATTTTAAGGGTGGTCAAGAGAGTTTTAAATTATAGGTTATATTTGATCAAAATAGAGTCATCGAATTAGAAGTTATGATAATCGAAAAGAGGAGATAGATTTATATAAAGGAATATAATTTGATTGATTGTAAACGTTAAAATCTGAAAATCATTTTCTATATTTTAAGGCTTATTGCTCGGGTTATATCTCTTAATCCGACCGTTGAATCGTTATAATTTTTTTTTGACATGTTATAAATATATAAGTTGAGAATAGGGTCACTAATTTTTGAACCACTAAAGATTAACGTATGATTTGTTATGAATTTTAAGAAGTGACTGGTCTAGAGAATTTTTTCAAGCAGCAGTGAGTTCTAGTATTTAAAAATGTTTAACTTAATGATTTTAAATATGATTGGATGATTCTTGAGACTAAATTGGAGTATTTGAAGTTTAATTTTTGTTAAAATTAATCAATTTGACAAATAAGTTTTGATTTATGGTGATAAGATTAACATAGTGGATTGACATCTTAAGAATAATTTGTCATAATATGGTTTTAAGAATTTCTCGAGTTTTGTTATTGATTTTTAAGTTTTGGAGTATTAGTAGTGAGCTAAGGCGATAATTAAAGGTATATTGAATGGATGGCAAATTATTATGGAATTATTAGTTTTGATTATATTTAATTCGAGGTGAAAATATTTAGGTGATGAATAACATTTTGTATTTGATATTGTTCGCATTGGAGAGTAAGATTTTGTAGGGAGAGATGTAAAAGAACTTATGGATCGAATTTGTAAGTTGATCCAAAATTTTAGAGAGAAGAAAACAACGAATAGACTAGATTGAAGATTCGCAAAGTAGACAGATCAACAAAACAAAACAGCATCAACAAACAGTATAGTTGACTATCTAAACTTTGCAGAATGTGTTGAGGTTTAGTGCATTAGGGTGGTTGGTGTGATGTCGCGAGCACCCAAAAATAATATCTTACTTTTGAAAAATATTAATGTAGTAGTGTAAGCAAGAGTCGATCCCACAGAGAATGATTAATTCAATTTTATGTTTTTGCAAACAAAAGTTGGGGGGTTTTTAATTAAAGAAATAATTAAAATAAAACTAATTAAAATATTTATGCAAGAAATAAATAAAAATAAAAAGCCTTGGTTCAAGTTAATATCCACCATCAAGAATTTACAACTGATCACTGATACAAGAATAAATCAATTCATATTTTAAATATTCAACGTGGAATAATTACTCACATTCGAATAATTTTCCTATCTCTCCTTAATTTTAGTTAAGCAGAAACAAGCGATCTAAATAACCCTTACTACTAAATAATCTCAGACAAGCGCTAAAGATTTAACCTAGTAGCAGCATAAAGAAACAGAGAGATCGTTGAACTAAACAACACAATCCAAGCGTCTGCATTTAATCTAGATGAATATTTTTCCTAAGATAAAATAATATTTTGATAAGCAAAATAATTATTAACCTTAGTTGCTTCGCAAATTAAAGTGACCAAACAATTACGGATTTGATATTTAATTTAGCAATAGATTTCAACGAATAATAAACTAGTATGCATCCTAGCAATTAAACGAATTAATCATAAAATTAAACACAGAAAAATATTCAATACTCAAAATATAAATTGAACAATTAAAATGAATTAGATCTCACAGTGTATAAATCTTGATGGCTTTAATCACTTAAACCAAGAAAAATAAATTAACTACTCATAATACTAAAGAATACTAAATAATAGAAGAGATAATTTTTATTCTAAGAAAAGTTGTCTTTTTCAATGTATCTCAAGTCCTCTATTTATAGGCTCCATAAACCTCCTAAATTGTCCAAACCCTAATAGGATTTACAATTAAAAATAAAAGAAAAATAATTATTATCCTAACCCTAGTTAGAATTAAAATCCAATTTGGAATCAAAAAGTAGCAAAAATTCCGAAATAATCTGTTTTGGGCCATTTTCGCGCAGCCAAACGCGTCCTAAGCCACCTTTTGACCGGTCAACACGCCTCCGCTGACGTCAGCATTGCGCCAGCACAATCCACCCGCGCGCATTGCGCGGTTAGTTACTGTTGCAGCCTTCCGCGCAATGCGCGGTGTCTGCTTTAATTACTTAAACAAAACGGCGTCGTCTGCTCCGTATGCTGCCCCTTGCATCCTTTACGCGCATGGCGCGGTTCCGACTTGCTACTTTAATTACAGAATTGCCATCAGGGTTTGCTGAAATTACCATTTTGCCATCCAAGCTTTAATTTTCCTACAAAAATAAATATAAAGTAATTAAAAATAAATAAAAATAATATAAAAATACTAAAAATCCTAAAAACACATAATAATAAATAAAACACCTAAAACACTAAAAATAAGTAAAAACACATAAATAAAAATAAATATAAAATTACTATAGAATTACCTAAATTAACATAAATTAACTAAAACCCTATAAAACCAAAATAAACTAAATAATTAAATATTTAAGCACACAATAAATATAAAAACTAAGTATTAGGGAATAAAAATATCGTATAATTTAACCCTATCAGTGGTCAGCTAATTAGGACGATTATTTGAGTCTTGTTGAATTTGCCTATAACAACAGCTAGCATGCAAGTGTTAGGATAACTTTGTTTGAGGCGTTGTATGGTAGAAAATGTTGACACCAATTTGTTGGGTTGAAGTTGATGAGAAGGTCATAAGAGGGTGCGAGTATTTTTCAATAACTACTAAGAAGGTAGCTATGACTATAGAGATATTGAGATCGACTCAACTGAACCTGGTGAACATGAATGTTTTTGAAGGTTTCTCCTTGGAAGGGCATTGATAATGTGATTTTATACCTATTTATTTAATATTTTTAGGCTTAATTAATTGTGAATTTTTAAGTATTTTAATTTATTTTAGGCAATTTAATTAATTTTATGCATTATTATTATTTTTAGTATTTTTATATTATTTTTAACTAATTTATATTTAATTTTGTAGGTAAAATAAACCTTGATGGCAGATTGGTAATTTAAGCAACTGCCGGTGGCAAACTGGTAATTAAAGAGAACTGAGTGGCATTTTCGTAATTATTGCAGAAGGGATAGCAGAACCGTAATTAAGCAGTCAACAACTTCAGCGCCTTGCGCGCGAAGATTAAGCATCAGTAGACTTAAGCCAAACGACGCTGTTTTGGCACCTGGGTAGGGAGATGTGACCGTGCCTGGCGCGGCAGGCGTATTGTATCGTCAAGACGACGTCGTTTGGTGAAGTTGGGCTGAGGGATCACGCGTCAGACGGATTGCTAACTGGTCAAAGCGCTTCAGGGCCGCGTTTGTTTGACGCGTTAATTCTGGAAAATAGGATTTTCGGGATTATTTGTTTTAATTTGATTCTAAATTAGATTTCTTTTTCATATTAACTTAGGATTATTATTGTACTCCTATAAATAAATTATGTAGCTCTTATTTTCAACAAATTATGATACATTAAGATATATTAACAGAATTTAACATAGATTAGAGCAGATTATTATTAGATTAGAATAGAGTAGAAACAAATATTCAACGCGAAGAATTTAAGAATTAAAGGCGGAGCTTGAGAATTAGAGACTGTGATCTGAGTGACAGACGGATATCAAAACACATATTTGATTTCTTTTCTTTTCCTTCTATTTGTGTAATTTTGAGATGTTGGTTTATTTGTGGATAATTTATTATTTAGTTATGAGCTAATTTTATATTGAGATTGCAATTGAACCTAATGCGTAGTTTAATTTAATTTTTTTTAATTAGTGATAATTATATATGAATTGTTTATCATATTTTTGGCATTCATGTAATTAATTAACTACAATAATTAATTGGGATTAGTTTATGCAAAATTGGAAGATGGAGTATAGATTTAAATCTGAATATGATAACATCTGTTCATAAAATCTGAAAGAGTTTATATGATTAATATATAGGATAAGAATATACCTATATATCTTTTGCAGCCATAAAGAGAATTTGAACTTAATATTCTAATTAACATATTTCACATAAGAATATAGTGATTTAATTAATTAGAGTATTCCTCTCTAGTTTTGTTGCCTTAGGGTCACATTTAGAAGGATTTGTTTATATGTCATTAGAAGATGCATATAAATACTAGAGAGAATTCTCGGTTAACAATTTAATATAATAAATTAATTACAAAGAGAGTGAAGAGATTTAAATGAAGTATTGAGAGAAATTATAATCTTAACTATTTTTAATTTGTTTTAATTCTTTTCATTAGTTTAATTTAGTTGTTAATTTTAATTAGTTTTATTTTATTAATTAAATTGCGATTGTTTAAATAAAATTAAGTTGATATAAAATTAGTATTTGATAATTATTATTATTTAATTCTCTGTGGGAACGATACTCTACTTTATCACTTTATTACTTATTGACCGTGTATACTTGTACGTATATATTCATATAGAAAATACCCAACAGGCATTCAGCGATTTGGGTCGAGGGTAAACTCAGTCCGCGTTATATTGTCTCAATTGAGAGTCTAGAAAGGGTTGGCGAAGTCACATATCAGTTAGTTTTGTCTCCACAGTTAGCTCATGTGCATAATATATTTTGTGTATCGGTATTTAGGAATTATCATTATCATCCGTTGCATGTGGTGCATTGTCCGTTTGATAAGATTTAGGAGGAAAATAATTTCATCTATTTTAGTTTTGTGAAATATTCTATTCGAGTGGAATATTTGAATCTTTTTGATAATTAAGTTCGTTTCATTCTTTTAATTTTGGGGACGGAATCCCTTTTAAGGGGAGGTAATGTAATAACCTGAAAAATAATAATAATAAATAATAAAATTATATAAGAATATAAAAATTATAAAATAATAGTTAGGTTTATTTTTAAATATTTTATTTAGATTTTATATTATGTTTGGGTCAAATTTATGTGGACTAATAATAGATAACATTAATTTGGTCAAATTGGACTTTAAAACTAACTAGGTCTAATTTATATTTGAGTATAATTTGTATTTGTGTAATTAAAAATCCTATTAAAATTTGGAGATTTAATAAAATATATTAATAAACAAATAAATAAATAAAATATGGACTTTAAATAGAGTACCTACCATTGTTTTGTTCATAAAAAAAGGAGTGGCCGCCGATTACTGCTATTTTCTGTGTATCATTGCTATTGGGTCTTTATCCTTCTAGTTTAGCAATTGAGAATATAAAAAATATATATTTATAATATTATGTATGTATGTATGAATCCTGTAGAGTGAATAGTTTTATTGATTCCAATGTATAATAAACTATTGCGGATTGTAAAAGTGTAATAAATATCATTTGGAAATTTTTTATTAATAAAATAATGGAAATAACATGAGCAGTAACTTGATTTATTAGTATTAAATGATATATAAATTATACATATATTCTAGAAAGTTTTGATTTGGGGCGGAGGTGAATCATTGTACTTGAATTTGTGATAACTGTTGCGCAGCAATTGCTTTTTATCCGAAGTTGTTGTAAATGGGCATATGGTCAGCATATAATAATAATAAAAAAAATAAAAATAAATAAATAAATAAATAAGTTGAAAAAGGGTTAAAAATGAAAAGAATATATATATATTCTTTGCAAATGTACTTATATATTTATTTATTTTTATTTTATTTAATTAGTTCAGAAAGAGAGAATTTAGCGAATCATATTTGAAATATATATTGGGTATTACATTACTTAATCAAAGTATGAATTTTGTACTCTTTCAGCGACACTATTTTAATTTTAATTTATTCGTTTGCTCCTCATTTAGAATTTGAGTTGTTCTGATATCTTGTTCGTGGCTAAATTGTAAGACCCCGAATTTTATGAAATACAAAATTTAATTTTTCTTCATATATATATATTTTTTTTGAAACAATAAGTGGTTAAATTGATAAAGTTAAAAGTTAAGGATGTTATGTGCAAATTTTATTTTGTAGGACAATATTCGTTTTGTCTGGGAATATTCGGGTCGTACGACGGCGCCGAAATAACTAATCATTGGTGGACCCCACAACAGAATATTTGTCAGATATAGAAAACGACAGAAGTAACCTTTTAAAAAAATAGTCAACGGTGTTATCACTTTTAACTGTTAAAATACCCGTGATAAAAGAATAATAGAATATGATATTTTATGGTATTTTACTGTAGCATACGGTATTCTACAGTAGCACATGATATTGCACAGTATCTCATATTATTGATCTGATAACGTGACCATTGCACAATATTCATCAATAATTGTTGTTGCACAATATTTTGGATTATTGATTCACTAATTGTCATTACACTGTATTTTATATCATTGACTAAATAATTGTTGATGCACTGTAGTTTTAAATTATTGAACCAAATAATTGTCACAGTAGCAAATATACAGTAATTTATATTATTAAATTAATAATGATCTGTAACGTGTTTCTTACATTATTGTTGTAGCGTTATTTTATTATATATGTAGGACCCACATGAAAAATAAATAAATTAAAAAAAAAATTAATTAATTTTTACTATTTCGAATAGTAAACATGTGGGGCCCTCTGTGGGGGCCACATGAGAGTTGGTATGAAAATTGTGCTGGAGAAGTTTGGTGGAAGCTGCTGCAGCCTCTGCTGCATTTTCAACATTGGCGTGCAGCACGCCAGTCACCTACCGCACATAGTAATTTTTTTCTCTCCTATAAATAGCTTGCTCAGCTGAATAGAAAAATCATATCTAAAATATAAAAAATTTCTATAAGTATTTTATGAGTTTCTCTGAAAATAGTAAAATTATCTTGAGCGTTTGAAAATCAAAAGGAGTGCAGAAAATTTTCAAGTAAGTGTTTTATTAAAGTGTAGTAATTGCATAAATACCTATTTCACACGATTGTCGTCGCCGGGAAAATCGTCTCCTTTTTAATAATTACCCTTTCCAATTTTAGCCTTTGGTTTTAAGATGTGATTTTGAAAAGGGTCGGCTTGAGTATCGACGGGGTTTGAAAGGTCGATTTTATGATGAGCTAATTGACCAGAGTCGCCAGTTGGTATATTTGCAATGGATGTACCAACTCATCCGAGTTTTAGTTTTCGTAATCGTAACGGCTCATATGTGACTCCTAATTAAATGGTCCGTGAACCGAGATTCATAGAGTTCGGGAGCTTGCTTAAGCGAGGGGAAGATGTTAGGCACCCCCGACTTCCGTGAAACACGGTTACCGCTATCTTAATGCTTTCATTTCCTTTAAATCCTAAAATGTGTGTTTGTGCGCGTGTGTATGTGTGCCTATGAAAATCGTTGGAATGCTTTATTTTCGAAAGTACTTCTGAAATCTCGTTAACCCTATGCACGAAGGATTCGTTTCGTTTTGAAAAGTTCATTCTTTAAGTTTTCGTTTTTTGCTAAGAAAATCTTTAATAATGACATTTGTGAAATAAGGTTTTCAAATCCTTTCGTCAAATAGGAATGGAGCTCGTCCGATACTTCTAGTTTTATTTTAGCCTACGGATGATCTAATATCCTAGTTTGCTTGATTTTATGAAAAGCTTCATCGTTTCATTCCAAAATCCTTTTTTCGTGTCGAAAAGGAAAATCAAGCATTAAAATAGCGTTGAGGCTATTCCTGGGCATGTGAGCCATCCAAATAACCCCAAACGCCTTCAATCGCACATTTCACTATTACGGGGCCTTAAACCCGATTTTGATTCGATACATTTTTAAGGCTCGATATTTACATATGTACAAAAATGACCCATTGCCGCAACTACATACACCAAAAATTGTCCATCTTCGGAATTTGATCACGAGGATCTCATTCCTAGGCTCACAATCCCCAAAATCACCACATGATCATACAAGGAAAAACTTAACAACACTAGAGTTATTACTATACCATAAGGACCGAAAATTGCAAATAAAAAACTATGAACTACACATTAACGCAATGAAGTACATATCACCGTACGGATGTCATCGGGACATTAGGAGGAGATTTCGTTCCGACGGAACCCTCACTAATAATCCCTAATCCACGGATCCTCAATAATACAATAAAATACTACATTTAAACGACCCAAAAAATAAGAGATTATGATAATGAAAGAAGCTAAAACTTCAAGAATAAACCCTTTTTCACCTTGCAATACGTTAAGAAAACGCTTTATATTCCACTATCAAGTAAATAACACAAGATTGGCTAAGTACTTGAGCCACAAAAAATCAAATCTCCTATTTTCTTGGCCAACCCGTGGCCTTCTCTCTCTAAAACCTCGCTTTCTCTCTCTAAATTTCCTATTTTTCTTCCTCTCTCTTATCTCGGCAGATCAAAATGGCGTTGTATAGCTGACTGCAGGTGCATCTGCGGCTGACCGCAGATCCATCTGCGGTTGTCTACGGTAGACGTCTGAGCCACCACCTCGGCTGCCGTGTGTTTCCTCGAGCCACGAAAAATGCAATTTGTCGTTGCCCGTCGATTACCGTAAGCGTAGTAGCCATTCGTGGTCTTTGGTGATCCAATCAGGTTTTTCTGGATCAGCTGTTTGCCTTGTCTCAAGTAATTGATGCTCGTTGTTCGTTGTGGCGGCTTTGACCGTAAGTTGTTGTGGTGGCTTCGTGTTAGGGTCCACCTTCCTTGTCGCATGTCGGGTAAAGTGATGATTTTGCCCTCCTGTCAGGGTTAGTATAAAAGTGCAAAATTTGGGTGTCTACAATGGTATTCACAAATCTTCCTTTAGAAAACTCTTCTTTGAGAAGATTTATTTTTATAAAACTTTCTTTAGAAGATTTATTTTGAAATATTATTTAAAAAATTATTTTTAAAGTTATTATTTTACATTAGAAAAATTTATATTATATAAATAATTTTGATAGTTCATAATATATGAGTTATCATATACTTTAAAATTTATATGTGGTAATTACTAATTATATTATAAATATATAGGTTGATCAATCTTATTTTTATCAATATCCAGTCACGTGATAAGGTAAGGGGTATCATTCTTTTCATCATCATAAATGGATATTATTTTCTTTATTACTTGTAAGGGATACCATCTTTTTCATCTTCCATTATTCAAACTTACCACGATAAGGGATATCATTTTTTTTATACTCTTAAACTTACTATGGTAACTATTATTCGGTAAAACTTTTGAAATGATTATATGTTCCTTAATAGTTGCGCTTCATTTAATATCATTTCAATTACACCTTCCTATTTACGTGAATCTTTCTATTGAACTGTAACTGTTATTCTGAACTGTGGATCTTGAATATCATTTTAAATTTCACTCCACATCATGTTTGACAATTTGAACATTATTTGAATTTGTACAAAGTAAAAATTACAAACTTCCGATATTTATTAGTTATCCTGTTTCTTCTGTTCATTATTAATACCTCTGTCATTATTCTAATAATCAAGAATCAAATTGATAGGTTAAAGGTGTTAATAGGTTAAAGGCGTTGATAGGTTAAAGGCGATATATTTGATGATGTGTCTTTTAAAGCACATGGTGAATGTTCTCTTTGGATTGGGGCAAAGATGAACTGTTGTTTGGTATGATTATGACCAAAGGCTGTAGACTGGTATAATCATGACCAAAGGGTATATACTGGTATAATCATGACCGGTGGTGCTATATTGAATATCTTTGGCCCGTAATGCAAAGATGAATTGTTGACTTGCATGATTATGACCAGGAACTGTTAAATTGTACCATCATGGCCAGTGGTTTTTCAGACGATAAAAGTTGATAATGTTTTCTTAAAAAGAGACGCGAGTGGAGATCATGGTCCATATGATTTTCTTAATGGTTGTTATTCTGCTGCAGTTATTGATCTGAACTTTGTTTAAAAACTTAACTGCAGTTGTTGAATTAAAACTTGCTGTTTAAATTATTCTATTAATAACTCAACTGTTAAAGGCTAATGATAATTTATTTGTCATTATCTTAGTCATGATATTCTTTACTGGGTTATTTGAGCTCACCATTTCCTTTCGTTCCATTGTTTTTCAACAGGAGATGATAGAGTAGCTGGGTCTAGTCGAGGGATGGAGTGATGGTCCGAGTTGTAGCTGTATTAGTCTTCATAAGTTATAAAATAGTGTGACAATAATAATGAAGACTTAGTTGTGTATTATTCGAATACTGTATTGTAGTACGTTGTACGTTGTATTGTAATAGTTGTGGTGTATTTTGACAACTCAAGTTTGGGCTGTGTGGGCCCAGATTTGGGGGTGTCACAGTTGGCATCAGAGCTCAGGGATATGATCTTTAAAGGAGATCTGGGGTAGAAGTAGGAAGAGAGAGACGAATATAATTAGTCACTAGTGTGTTTCACCTAAATTAGATTTTGTTATCTAACGAGTCGATTTGAATATAAGGACAGGAATTGATGAGTCAGTTTGTTTAAACTAACATTTATTTTGTGACCACAATTAAAGTATTGCATCTGAAAATCAGGAAGTTAACTATGGAATGCCCGAAGCCAATGTAGCTGAGAATCAAGAGCCCACAAATAATTCTCCTACAAACTTAGAGTTGAATCTTTTGCCTAAGGCAAAATTTATTCGTGTTCTATCCAGGAAGGATGAAGGTGAAAGCTTTACTATAGTCGTTTCAGATCCGTTCTTAGAAGCAATTAAAGGATGTAATGAACTTGCGAAAATTATTGTCTTTAATCTGCTCGCTAATTGGGAGAGTCATATCACCTGGTTATGCTCTATAATAAAGGATCAGAATATATGGACTTTTCATATCAGTCTTTGGGATTTATGGTGTTCCAACTATGATTTTCAAGATTATTTAAAAATGATATTTCTATACTTTTGGGTGTTACAATTTAGAGGAATTCGGGTTAAGTTAGTCACTATCGTGGAAACTGCAGTCTATCGAAAATACTATTTTAATGGAAATTATTGGTACGTTACTACTGATGAAGTTGATGAACCCGAGAAACAATTTGCTAGAAAATTATTCAGTGGTATTCCCATAGTTGAAATATGTGAAGATCTGGATGAAGTATTCGTGATTCGATTTGACGATAACAGTCAAGAAATTGAATGAGGTGATAACCGGTAAGCTATTTATAAATTCCTGTGAAGTTTATGCCATGTTAGATACTTGCTCTACCCATTCTTTTATCTCACCTACGTGTGCTCAACGATTAAACTTAACTCCTGAAAATTTGGACTCTGACTTATCAGTTGAAACCCCATTTGGAGAAATAGTCATTACATTTACTGTATATAAATCTTGCCTAGTTCAAATCAACAACCTCACATTACCCATTGACCTTATTTCTTTGAAAATGCATGAATTTGGTATGATTTTAGGATTTGATTGGTTGACTACCCATCATGTTAAAATTGATTATTTTCATAAGATTATTAGTTTTCATATTCCTAATCAACCTGTCATGCAAATTCAAGCAACTAAACCATTTAAATCTATAACTGTTATTTCTAGCCATAAAGCCATTCGTTTATTGAAAAACGGATGTCAAGCATTTTTAGCTTATGTTACTGATTTGAACAAAAACACGTCAAACTTGAATGATATTCCCATTGTTAATGAGTTTTCTGACGTTTTTCCTGAGAAACTTTCTGTCTTATGCCCAAACCGAGAAATTAAATTTTGTATTGATCTTGAACCCGGTACTAAGCCCATTTCCAAAGCCCCATACCGAATGGCTCCCATGGAACTTCAAGAGTTAAAAGTCCAAATACAAGAATTGTTGGATACTGGTTTCATTCATTCGAGTGCATCACCTTGGGGTGCTCCTGTTCTATTTGTGAAGAAGAAAGACGAGAGTATGATATTTTGTATTGACTACCGGGAATTGAATCATGTCACCATCAAAAACAGGTACCCGTTACCTCGAATTGATGACATGTTCGATCAATTGCAGGGTGCCCAACATTTCTCGAAGATTGATCTCCGTTCTGGATATCATTAGTTAAAGGTTAAAGCTAAGGACATTTCAAAGACTGCTTTTAGAACTCGTTATGGGCATTATGAGTTCTTAGTCATGCCTTTTGGACTAACCAATGCTCCTGCAACTTTCATGGACATGATGAACCGAATATTTAAAGAATATTTGGATCATTTTGTGGCTGTCTTTATTGATGACATCTCCATATACTCCAAGAGTCGTGAGGATCATGAACAAAACCTGAGATTGATATTCCAAAAGCTTCGCGAGAACAAACTATATGCCAAGTTGAAGAAATGTGAGTTATGGATTGAGGAAGTCACGTTCCTTAGGAATGTAATTTCAAAACAGGAAATATCGGTTGACTCTGTGAAGATTGAAGCAATACTAAATTCGGAAAAACCCAAGACAGTAACAGAAGTCCAAAGCTTTCTGGGTCCAGCTGGTTATTATTGGAGATTCGTATAAGGATTTTCTCGAATCGCCACTCCATTAACTCAGCTTACTCGGAAAAGCAACAAATTCGTATGGAGCGAGGAATGCGAGAAAAGTTTTCAAGAACTTAAGAGGAGACTTGTTTCAGCTCCTGTTCTGACCATACCATCAGGATCGGGAGAATTTGTTATCTACAGCGATGCTTCAGGAAAAGGTCTAGGTTGCGTTCTTATGCAACATGGAAATGTTATAGCCTATGCCTCTCGACAACTCAAAGATTATGAGAAAAATTACACTACTCATGATCTAGAGTTGGCAGCGGTCGTTTTCGCGTTGAAGATCTGAAGACACTATTTGTATGGAGAAAAAGTGGATATCTATACGGATCATAAAAGCCTCAAGTATTTATTCACTTAGAAGGAACTCAACATGCGACAACGACGTTGGCTTGAACTGTTAAAGGATTACGATCACACCATCCAGTATCACTTGGGAAAGGCTAACGTTGTAGCTGACGCTTTGAGCAGAAGATCTTATGCGAGTACAAGTGCACTGCTGACAACATAAAAGCGTATTTTGTATGATTTACAAAACATAGAGATAGAGCTAAAGATACCAAGGACCCACTTGAAGATTGCGCACGTGCGAGTAGAACCGACTTTAATCGATAAAATTAAAGCTGCTCAAGCTACTGATCCAAAACTGATGAACATGTTGAAGAAAGTACAAGAAGGTGCCATTCCCGAAGCAAGAATCGACGAGAAAGGAATACTTCAAGTCAACTCTTGACTCTGTGTTCCTAACGATCTTGAATTGAAGCGTAAAATAATGATGGAGGCACACAACACGCCGTTTGCAATCCACCCACGAGGTACAAAGATGTATCATGATCTTCGACATACATTTTGGTGGAACAATATGAAAAGGGAGATTGCAGAGTTTATCTCAAGGTGCTTAACTTGTCAACTTGTCAAGGCAGAGCATCAAGTG
Organism: Hedera helix; assembly: GCA_947179155.2. Lineage (NCBI taxonomy): Eukaryota > Viridiplantae > Streptophyta > Magnoliopsida > Apiales > Araliaceae > Hedera > Hedera helix. The sequence continues at coordinate 14,519,321 of OX359270.1, read as the reverse complement.
CCTAAGGGTCCATTGCAACCACTTAAGGTTCCCGAATGGAAGTGGAACACATTAATATGGACTTCGTGAAGAGTCTTCCCAAAGTTTCTCAAGACTTAGATGCAATTTGGGTCATCGTAGATAGATTGACCAATTCAGCTCATTTCTTAACTATACGAGAAAACTTTTCACTTGAACGTCTTGCCGGTATGTACATAAATGAGATTGTAAGATTGCATGGCATGCCAGTTTTCATAGTTTCTGATCGAGATCCTAGATTCACTTCACGCTTTTGGATAGGTCTACAAAAAGCTATAGGCACTGAACTACGTTTTAGTTCTGCATACCATCCTTGAACGAACGGACAATCGGAAAAGACGATCTAGACCCTCGAAGATCTTTTGAGACTTTGCGTACTAGATTTCAAAGGAAGTTAGGATAAGTACTTGCCATTGGTTGAATTTTTCTACAACAACAGTTACCAAGCAAGTATAGGCATGGTTCCATTCGAGGCTTTATATGGACGCAAGTGTCGCTCTCCAATATATTGGAATGAGGTAGGAGAAGCAAAATTGTTGGGACCTGAATTGGTACGCTTGACAACAGAAAAGATCCAAATGATTCGACAACGAATACAGACTGCACAAGAACGACAAAAGAGTTATGCTGATCTTCATCGAAGGGACGAAAGTTTCAACATCGGAGACCATGCATTTTTATGTGTTTCTCCATGGAAATGAGTTACGAGATTCGAAAAGAGAGGAAAGCTCAACCATCGATTTAATGGCCCATTTGAAATCCACAATCGAGTAAAAACCGTGGCCTACAAACTAGCTTTATCACCAAGTATGTCCTGCATCCATAACGTTTTTCACATATTTATGTTACGTAAATATGTGAAAGACCCAAACCACATCATTGAGTTAGAATCAGACGTTATAGAAGAGGATTTAACGTACGAGGAGGTAATTGTTAAGATCTTAGATAAGGAGCAGATCCTACGCTCAAATGTTATATCTCAAGTCAAGGTTTTATGGAGTAACCAAGATATTGAGGAAATAACCTGGGAGCTCGAATCTGAGATAAAATTTAAGTATCCTTATCTCTTCGAAATGCCAGATACGTCAATTTCGGGGAAGAAATTTCATAAGGAGGGGAGGTTGTAAGACCCCGAATTTTATGAAATACAAAATTTAATTTTTCTTCATATATATATTTCATCCTGAAACAGTAAGTGGTTAAATTGATAAAGTTAAAAGTTAATGATGTTATGTGCAAATTTTATTTTGTCGGACAATATTTGTTTTGTCGGGGAATATTCGTTTTGTCGAAAAATATTCGGGTCGTACGACGGTGCTGAAATAACTAATCATTGGTAAACCCCATAACAGAATATTTGTCGGATATAGAAAACGACATAAGTAACCTTTTTAAAAAATAGTCAACGGTATTATCACTTTTAACTGTTAAAATACCGGTGATAAAAGAATAGTAGATTATGGTATTTTACTGTAGCACACGGTATTCTACAGTAGCACACGGTATTGCACAGTATCTCATATTATTGATCTGATAATGTGGCCATTGTACAATATTCATCTATAATTATTGTTGCACAGTATTTTGCATTATTGATTCAATAATTGTCATTACACTGTATTTTATATCATTGACTAAATAATTGTTGGAGCACTGTAGTTTTAAATTATTGAACCAAATAATTATCATAGTAGCAAATATACAGTAATTTATATTATTAAATTAATAATGATCTGTAACGTGTTTCTTACATTATTGTTGAATTATTGTTGTAGCGTTATTTTATTATATATGTAGGACCCACATGAAGAATAAAAAAATTTAAAAAGAAATTAATTAATTTTTACTATTTTAAATAGTAAACATGTGGGCCCTCTGTGGGGGCCACATGAGAGTTGGTATGAAAATTGTGCCGGAGAAGTTTGGTGGAGGCTGCTGCAGCCTCTGCTGCATTTTCAACACTGGCGTGCAGCATGCCAGTCACCTACCACGCATAGTAATTTTTTTTCTCCCATAAATAGCTTGCTCAGCTGAATAGAAAAATAACACATAAAACATAAAAATTTTCTATAAGTATTTTATGAGTTTTCTCTGAGAATAGTAAGGTTATCTTGAGTGTTTGGAAATCAAAAGAAGTGCAGGAATTTTTCAAGTAAGTGTTTTATTAAAGTGTAGTAATTGCATAAATACCTATTTCACACGGTATTCACAAATCTTTCTTTAGAAGACTCTTCTTTGAGAAGATTTATTTTTAAAAAGCTTTCTTTGGAAGATTTATTTTGAAATATTATTTCAAAAATTATTTTTAAAGTTATTATTTTACATTAGAAAATTTTATATTATATAAATAATTTTGATAGTTCATAATATATGAGTTATCATATACTTTAAAATTTATATGTGGTAATTACTAATTATATTATAAATATATAGTTTGATCAACCTCATTTTTATCAATATCCAGTCACGTGAGAAGGTAAGGGGTATCATTCTTTTCATCATCATAAATGGATATTATTTTCTTTCTTACTTGTAAGGAATACCATCTTTTTCATCTTCCATTATTCAAACTTACCATGGTAAGGGATATCATTTCTTTTATACTCTTAAACTTACTATGGTAAGTATTATTCGGTAAAACTTTTGAAATGAATATATGTTCCTTAATAGTTGCACTTCATTTAATATCATTTCAATTACACCTTCCTATTTACGTGAACCTTTCTATTGAACTGTAACTGTTATTCTGAACTGTAGATCTTGAATATCATTTTGAATTTCACTCTACATCATGTTTACAATTTGAATATTATTTAAATTTGCACAAAGTAAAAATTGTAAACTTCCGATATTTATTGTTTATCCTGTTTCTTCTGTTTATTATTAATATCTCTGTTATTATCCTAATAATCATGAATCAAATTATTGTTGATATTTGTGGCCCGGGGCACAGATTGGATATAGGTGTTGATAGGTTAAATGCGATATATTTGATGATGTGTCTTTTAAGGCACATGGTGAATGTTCTCTTTAGCTGGGGCAAAGATGAACTGTTGTTTGGTATGATTATGACCAAAGGCTGTAGACTGGTATAATCATGACCGGTGGTGCTATATTGAATATCTTTGGCCCGTAATGCAAAGATGAATCGTTGACTTGCATGATTATGACCAGGAACTGTGAAATTGTACCATAATGGCCAATGGTGTTTCAAACGATAAAAGTTGATAGTGTTTTCTCAAAAAGAGACGCGAGTGGACATCATGGTCCATATGATTTTTTTAATGGTTGTTATTCTGCTGTAGTTATTGATCTGAACTTTGTTTAAAAACTTAACTGCAGTTGTTGAATTAAAACTTGCTGTTTAAATTATTCTATCAAAAACTCAACTGTTGAAGGCTAATGATAATTTATTTGTCATTATCTTAGATATGATATTCTTTACTGGGCTATTTGAGCTCACCCTTTCCTTTTATTCCATTATTTTTCAACAGGAGATGATAGAGTAGCTGGGTCTAGTTGGGGGATGGAGTGATGGTCTGAGTTGTAGCTGTATTAGTCTTCATAAGTTGTAAAATAGTGTGACAATAATAATGAAGATTTATTTGTGTATTATTCGAATACTGTATTGTGGTACGTTGTATTGTAATAGTTATGGTGTATTTTGACAACTCAAGTTTGGGCTGTGTGGGCCCAGATTTGGGGGTGTCACATTAATTCATATGATGATTTTGTTTGACTTAGGTATTTGGTTTGATGTGTTTAGTCGGGATATTTTGTTTGGTCTGGAGTATGAGCTTTGGTGTTTGATGTGCTTATTTGGGATATTTTGTATGTTCTGGAGTATGAGCTTTGACGTTTTGATGTGTCTGTTCAGGGTACGTATGGGTCGACCTGGTATTAATATTTGATTTGATTTGATTTGATTTGTTTGGCGTATTAGTGAAGCTTGTGTCGCGCGTACTATCTTGTTTGATTTTGCATATATCATAGTACCGATGTATTTTGTCAACTTTTGGCTATTTGTATTTGAGCTTAATATGAAATTGTCACAACTTAAGCAATTTGATTCAACCTTCATTTTGTTGGAATTCTTTTGATTATACTTGTTTGATCATTAGTGTTTATTATTTGTATCTAGCTTAAGTAATTTTGTTATATTCATATTTGTTCGTAGTTTGTATTCGTTCGTTCTTTTCATTTTTTTTATTACATTCTATATTGTGATATAATGTCTATCTCCATTTCCGTACTTTGCCTTTGGCTCACGCTATGTTTTTCCTTCCTGCAGGTAATGGTTTAGATATTTTGTTTAGGCTGTGATACATTGGTATATTTGGAGTTGTATCAAATATTTTATATTATGGTTTGAGCTAGTTAGTCATTTATTATGGTTTGACTTGTAGCATTTATCAGTTATTAGATATTCATTTTATAGAATGTAAGTTTTGTTATATTTTGCATGTAACCTCTCTTTCAATTTTGGGAAAAGAGTGTTACACTTAAGTTATGAATTAACCAAGCTTGTGAGTAAGCCTTGTAACGCCCTGAAAATTCACGTACTTGCTACAGGCGACACGTTCATATACAACCTTCTCCTTAAGAATCATAACATTATATAATAAAAATACTGCTAAAAACCTAATAAATTTTAAACTCTGTATAACATTATTTATTCCCTGAATCGTAATCCTTACTTCATCTTTCTTGATCTCAAGATCATACATATCATGATCTAATTCAATACAAAAGATATACTAATTAACTGCCTTTAACTTTACAATTATCTTTTAAGTCTATTTATCAATTAAGACTTATTTCAATATGAAATTTTTATACATAACTGTACAACACTTCACTTTGTTACACAATAGTTTTAACTATTAACCTAACATTTCAATACAGTCTATACCTTTTGGGTAAGAAAATATTTATATCTTCTGTTAGCATTCCTTGTCCTTGATCCTTACTGGAATTTCAAATGTCCCACACTTAGCTGCAACATTTATTTAAGCAACAATGAGCAACAACGTTGCCCAGTAAGTTTAACAGTTAACACATAACACGTAATCCAGTTTCATGCATGTTTGACAGTTATATCTATGTATGACATTTTATACATGTGAATATATTAAAACATAATTCATGATCCATATTATCATGCTTGTCACTTCACAATTTATACAGTTTGCAAAAAACAGTTAACTCAACTTATCAGTTGAAGAATAACAGTTCAATCACATTATGGCATAAAACATATTAACTTATGTTTGCATATAAAAACAATTCACACGTAATGACAGTTATCACATAGGAGCAAGTTCTGAAAAACTTGCCTTTACCGCTTTACCATTACGCTAACTTTTGCGTTCCTTGCACGACCTACACTGTATGTGAGATCGACAATGCAATATTAGTCAAAACTTGACTCAGTTATAAATCTTATTTTAAGATCCTTACTTTCTTTTATCGTCCTATATCTTCAATAGGGTCCATTTACCAATTAGTCCTTCACGAACTCTACACCATGGTTAGGTATCACTCATCTAGGGTTTATTTAACTTAGTTTGTTCAAATAAAACTAAGTTAGTAGTACCTTTAAACACTTATTGATTTGCCTGGTGTACTAGTTCATACTCTAATACATATCTTAAAGCTAGCATACAACATAACTTATTTAGTTATTTAACGCCTATTTATGTTCACAAAACTGGATTATGTACATAACATTCAAGTTTTTATTCATTTCTTTCAATTTAGTTTATTAAATCAGTTCCTTAAAATGTAAGCTTTAATACCACGTTCTTTAATCATACAACTTAAGTTATTTTCATAACACTAAATTAATTTCGCATCCATCATTTAATCATACGATCTTACGTGCACACACAACATTTAGCAAACAGGTTATTTGTTTAGCACCGTTTAACAAATAACTCGGCGGTTTAAATTTCGCATAAGTATTGTAACGTTCTGACACCTCATGAGTCTACTAACACTTCTAAAGTTTTTAAAATATTATTCTAGACTTTTTGACCAATTGTCACATTTTTCGAATTATCCAACAAATTTTTGTAACTATTTTCATTTATAAAAACTATCATTTAATATCTTCAAAATAAAAATAATAACTCAACACACTTTTATATCCTCAAAACACCATCAATATTCAACTTATATTATTATAAGAATTTCCACCAAGTTTCATAATTTTCCACCATTCACATGATTTTCTATGAATTTTCACTATTTTTAAACTAACTTTAAATAGCTTTTAAAAAAAATGATAAATATTTATGCTCTTCAATAATTCACCAAAATTTTTCAGTAATTCTTAAATAATATTATAAGATTAATGTAAATAAAATTTCAGTTCAAAATTCAAAACGATTTTTCGGTAATTTAATTATAATTTTTTCATAGTGTGGAAACTTCAAAAATTCATAATAATTAAACCGCTTATCCAAAAATTATGAATTTTATGTCCACTTGAAATTTAATTCTCTACAATATTTTAGTATAAAGTTTTTCCAAATTCTGCCTCTAACACAGCGAAACAGGCTTACTAGAAAGTTGGCCGGAAAGTATTTTTCGGTCATCTTCTCCGGCGAAATAGCAGGTTTTTGGCAAGTTTTCCTAGATTTTCTTGTCCAGATCTGCTCTCTTATATCTCACGGTGTCATATGTATGATTAAAATTTATAATGGAACCCATCCTTATCATGTTCTTAAAGCATATAAACACATACATAAACCACATAATCATATAATCTCCTTCATGATTTCTAGCCTTATTCCTCCGGACCCTTCATGGTACCCAATTCAAACTCCCACAACAAACAAGCATAACAATACACACATGTACATAAACATAAGTTTGGGCGAAAATTTAAATGTACTAATCTCTTACCTTTCAAAGCTTAGATGGTTGATTGGTGTTAATCTTAGTTGTCCATAAGTGTGCTAAATCCGCTATTGATGCTTCTTTTCTTCCTCCCTTCTGCCTCTCGAAACCCCTATTTGGTTTTACTTAGCAATTGAACAAAATATAGAAGCTTGGATAGATAGATTGGGCTGGTAATTGTAGAGCATCTGTGAGGATCTGAATTTTCGGGATTATTTAATAAAATTCAATAAGGATTTAATCGATAACAATTATCAAGTTTGTGTAAATTAATTATTATTTTATGTGATTTAAGATATGTGATGAGATTTAGTTGGTAAATTAAATCTGCACATAGATGGTAATGAATTGTGTTGATTTAAAATAATTGAAAAGTAAATAAATTGTTTAAAAATAATTTATTAAGAATAAGAGAAATTTCTTGTAAAGGCACAATAAAATTATTATGGAAATGCGAAAATTATATTTAAATGATGTTATGTGGTAATGTGAAATATATGAATTAGATATGTATATATATATATACATTTGTATATATATAAGTGTGCATGTTTAATTGATAATTATAAACTTCATTAATTATGGAAATTAAGAGAATAATAGTTAAATTAATCCGGAAGTTAAATAAAAGTGAATGAGAAAGTTGGTAAAATTTGAAATATTGATTTTAGATTTAATTAATAATTATGGTGAAGGTTTAGAAATTATTTAAAAGGAGGAAGTAATTTTATAAATTATATACTAATAAAGTATATAATTTATATAAGAAAATTAAAGTAAAAAATTAATAGAAAAATAATTATATAAATTATTTAAGAATTATTATATAATTTATATAAGATGATTAAATTAATGAGAGGGTTAATAAATGTATAGTTTTGGAGGAATTTAAAAAATTATTTAAGAAAGGAAAATGTAAATATATAAATTATATAATTTATATATAAAGAAGTTAATGTAAATATTAAGGAAATGAAAAATAAATGAGAAAAAATGAATGTTTTAATTTATTAAAAACTATGTTTATGTATAATGAAATTTTTATGACTTTTATGAGAAATAATATTTCGGAAACGTAAACATGTTGGTGTAACATGTTGTCCAAGAAATGAAGTGAAAAAGGCATAAAAATAATTTTTATATGCTATATGAATTATTTTATGATTTTTGGAGGTATAAATTATCTCAAATAATTACATGCATGTCATTATGCGTGTACAAAATTTGTCAAGAAAAATACCCAAAAGAGGTATTAATATTATTTATAAATCAATTAATGATTTTTAGTGAATTAAAATAAATATTTTATATATATTATATAAAATATTTATTACACGATATAAATACGTAATGTATTAAAATTTTAAATTGTTGCATGAAATTTTTTTCGGAATCTTCCAAGTTGGTTGCGTGAGAGAGGCGGTGGAACCAAATTTTATTATAAAATTTAGTTAACTTGCTAGGGATTATAAAAAGCCAACAAGGGAAAGGAAATAATAAAACATAAAACTCTCTCTTTTCTCTTCCATCTAAACCTGCCACCTTCCACCACCGGCAACCACCATAGCCACCATCAAGAGGAATAATTTTGGTGCCATTAAAGGGTCTATCAAGCTTCAAATGAATGCTTTAGAAGGTATAATAATTAAATTATTTGGTTATTATGTATTTTTTTGTGATAAATTAAGTTTATGGAAAAATTGTAAATAATTAGAATAATTATTTCAAATAATTTTAGGATGTATATCTATGAATTTTATAATTTTTGGAGTAGTTTTGTTGTGGAAATTGTGAAGAAAATGGTGTATTTTTCCTTCTTGGCTGGCTACTATTTTGGTTGGGAAGAAGAAGAAAATTTTGACCGCCCGCGCATTGCGCGACGACCAAATTTTGTCTGAAGCAGGGTCAAAACGACGCAGTTTTTGGCCGCGCGGAAGAAGGGACCGCGCAATGCGCGGCAGCCAATCCCTCGCCAGGCCAAACGACGTCGTTTGGCTGGCGTAAGGGGAGGCCGCACGTAATGCGCGGCCGACGGCATCGCTGAAAATTACCAGCGTGCCCTGCCCTTTTCGGAAAATACCGAGCGTGTCCTAGACCCTCGAAAATTACGATTATGCCCCCTATCTTTCCGGGAAATTCCGGTTATGTCCCTAAAGCCACAGAAATTACCAAAATGCCCTTAGAAAGTGATTTTTAATTAAATAAATATTTAAAAATTGTTTAAAAATTATAGAAAAATACTAAAAATATAGAAATAATGTTTGGGCATTAAATTTAATATTTTTGTAAAAATATTAAATATTGGAGATTAATATTTAAATATTTTAAATATTAATCTATTAAGTTTAAAAGTTAGAAAATGAGTAAATGAAAATCCGGACAACCGATTATGCTAAAATTTATCCGATGAGTCGGGTTGTCCGTATTGAAGGTGTTTGATATTAAGTTAAATTAATATATTGAAGGATGAGGTTAATATAATTAACCATATTAATTAATAATTGACCCGGTACCCGAAGATAAATCGTCGGGTAGGGTTAATTACATTATAGATGATATTAATTAATTAAATTAATATCATAAGGAGATAAATAATTATTATTTGATTAATTTATGATCATAGGTTGTACGAGAAACTGTATAGAAAGGGTATTTATTAATTCCAAAAGTCCAGGCAAGTTCTTCAGTCCTTTAATGTTAAATGTTGTCTGTTATGATATGTTAATACTTGTTTAAATGCATATAAATTATGTGTTATATGATCTGTGACTAATATGACAACTATGTGTACTGTAATATCCCAGATATTTTCAACATTTTAAATAATATCTTAATTAATTTTATTAAAGGTTAAGGTTTAAAACCTAGAACTTGAGAAGTAAGATGTGTAGAAAATGGGTGAACATTTTTTTTTAACATAATGTATTTGTTAGAAATTAAATGTGAAAATATTTTAGGATGCATATAGAGAATTTATTAAGGAAATAAATTCATTTGAGAAGTGAAGACGGTTATAAGGATATATATACATAGTTATATATTCCTAGAGTTGTGTTTGTTAGCCAAACAAGAAGATGAGTAAATTAATACTCAATAAAACTAATAAATAAATTAGTTTAAATATGAAGTAAGAACGAAAGTCATGAAATATAATTAATTATGTTAATTATATTAGTTATGAGTTAAAGTTATATAAAAACTAGAAAGTTTGTCTAGAATGACAATATTAAGAAGTTAATTGATTAAGTAATTAACTTGATTATTAAGTTGTGGTATAGAGTTCAAGTAATTTAATTACTACTAGTGGACTAGCCCAAAAGGATTATAGATGTTAGCCCAATATGAATATATTGGTATGAAGTGGGTAATTAAATAATAAGCCCAAATGATATGTTGATTAAAAGTCCAAGAGGTAATTAATATAAGTCCAATTAAATTAATTACCTAGCCCAAGTTATAAAGATGTGTGAGTTGTGTTGGGTAGCCCAAATAATTAAATAAAGGAGCCCAATGCAAAATAAACTAGTAGCCCAAATATTGAGTCCAAATTTAAAAGTCAAATGTTGGTTAATATGTTGGAAAATTTCAAGTATTGATTGAGTGTAGAGAATTAACTAGTGTAGGGTTAATTGAATAACCCTAGTTGGTAGACATGAGAGAGCATTAACCAAACATTGGTTAATTGCTAGAGGAAGAAAGGTGGTGTTGAGAATTAACAATGGATGGGTTAATTATGTAACCCAAGGTGGTAGAATAATTTAATGCAAGTCTTATTGGATTATATTATAAGTCCAAATGAGGTGTTAAGCTAAGTTAAATAAATTAACCTAGTAGTTCATGTAATTTAATTTAAACATTGATTCATGTAATAATTAATCAAGCCCAATGCTTGTTTTAATTAAATGTAACATAGGGTATTTAATATTAGCCCAATGTAATAATTAAATTGAGCCCAACTAATTAAATTGATGAGCCCAATATATTAAATCCTAGAGTCCAATGTGGAGCCCAAATGGTAGTCAAAATTGGTCAACAATTGATCATATGTGTATATATATATATAGATGTATATATGTATATTAAATGAAGAAAAAATAAAGCAAAAATGGAGAATAAAAGACCATTTTGCTGAGATTTTTAGGGGCCCCACATGGGTAGCTTGTTTCTTTCATGTTGCTTAAATCACACACTTGGTGTTGGTGGTTCAACCACCCTAGTCATTCACCATGTCAATCAACCAATCAATCCATCAAATAGTAATCCCAATTAACCTCTAATTTGACCAATGCTAGTTGATTAGTGGATGTTGATGATGATTAAGGGAGTGCTATTTATAGAGTGTTGCACCAATGGTTTGTGTTGGTTAGTTCATTTGTAAGCATTTCTAGAGAGAAAAAGTGAGAGCATTCCAAGAGAGAAATAGAGAGAACACTTGTGAGTTGAAGGAAAGTGCTAGAGAAGGAGCTTGGTGGATGTCACATAGCTTCATAATATACTTGGGAAGGAGAAGAAGAAGAACACACAAGTCCTTAAGGTTAAAAAATACTCTAAACCTTCCTAAGTTCATTTTTGTAATCTATATAAGTTTTAAACGGTTAAAATATAGTTTTAACCGATCAAAAGTTATTTTGATGCTCTAGAAGTCTTAAGCTATGTTATATTGGTAGAATCATGGCTTGATATAGTTAAATCATGTTTTGGTATGAGTGGTATGCATAAAAATGCAAGAAAACGCTATATAAAGCTTTACCGGTAAAACCCTAAGTAGCTATGTGCTATATTTTGTGTCATTTAGAATTGTACAAGTTAAATACTTGATTTATATGGCTAGAAAGTTTTATGAGTGAGTTATAAAGCCAACACAACTTGAATCTCACAAAAAGATGAAAAAACAAAGAAGTTATGGCTTTTATCGCAAAGGATGTTGATTTTAAAACCCTAAGTTGCATTGTGAGCCATTTTTAGTTTAGTTCCGTTCGGAATTTGGATTTGTGATCTAAAGAGAAGTTGTAGATCTTGAAATTCTACACAATTTAGACTCAAGAATCACTCAAAAATAGTTCCGTATGAAAAAGTTATGGCAGTTTGAGTAAAGGAGGTCCGGACAGCCAAAATGAGCGCCGCCAGCGCTCGGGCATTCTGTTTTGAGCGCTGGCAGCTCTCAATTTACTCTATGGCCAGCGTTGGCAGCGCTGGTACAGTAAAAAAATTTCCAAATTTTGATATTTTAAAGTTTTATCAAGTCGGAACTCCGGTTTAACTTGTCGGTTAATGAAAAGTCTAAACGAAACGCCGTTAGAGACTTAAAACCTAAGATAAACATCTAAAATAAATGTGTTTGAATATTAAACTAATATAAATAAAGTCTATTAGTGACTCATTGGTAGTTAATTGTATAAAATAAAGACTAAGGTTAACATTATTAAAAAATTAACTATTTGTATGGTTTAAAGAGTATTAAAATATGGTTAAAGGATTAAATATGTAAGTAACTAAAATGTTATGAAATGGTTAATAACATTAGTATATGATTAAAATATTATTAAATGGTTAATAATATTAATAAGTGATTAAAATATTATTAAATGATTAATAATATTAATAAGTGATTAAAATATTATTAAATGGTTAATAATATTAATAAGTGATTAAAATATTATTAAATGGTTAATAATATTAATAAGAGATTAAAATATTATTAAATGGTTAATAATATTAATAAGTGATTAAAATATTATTAAATGATTAATAATATTAATAAGTGATTAAAATATTATTAAATGGTTAATAATATTAATCATTGATTAAAATATTATTAAATGATTAATAATATTAAGGAGTGATTAAAATATTATTAAATGGTTAATAATATTAATAAGTGATTAAAATATTATTAAATGGTTAATAATATTTGAAGGTAGTTGTATATTATCAAAGGTAGATAATATTTTGAGATATTTGGCACATTATTAAATGTCCGAATCATTAAGTTATGTAAAAGAAGAAAGTCTAATTGAATTAAACCGATGTAAATAGTCCATTTGTGACTAATTTAGACAGCTTATTGAAAGGGGGTCGTACGAAGCATGTATAGTGAATGCGTAAGTTGGTTAAGTGTACCCGACATGTCCAACTAGATTTGGGCTAGGGTTTTTGTCCGGAACGTATAGGTTCATTTGTCGAACAACTAAAGAGTTAATACTTTGAAGTTAAGGTCTTAAGTTAAGACTAAGTAATAGTCATTATATCTAATGATTATGTCAATTTCTTATATAAATTGTAGGTTGAACGAGAGACGTAAATAAGCGTAACTGGTAGAAGCAAACCAGACAAGTTTTTCAGAACGTGTTGTATTATGTGCATGAATTATAAGTTTGTTATTAAACTGAGATGTGCTCATACGTGGTTATGTGCAAAGATGTTTTAATGTGCCTTTGTGCAATAAGTTGATTTGAACTGTTGATGTGTGGTAGTTGATTTAAGACAATTGTTCTGCATTGAACTATATGTCATGATAGAGGTTAGACATGAATCATAGATTAAATGCGAGGCATGATATGCATGAGCAGTAGGTCATAAACTGAAATGCATGAAAAACATGATGTTAGTATGAATTGCAAATTTTATGTGAAGCATGTAATGTGTTATATGTAGCTGTTAGACTTGTTGAGCCGTCGTACTCACTCTTGCCTAAACCAACATTTTCAGATAAGGCTAGTTACCTGAAGTTCTCGATAAAGAACGAGGAACAGGAAAACATATTACTTCCATTGAAGATCTAAATATCTATTGTAGATATCAGTCCGAATTGGACAGGTAAATGATTGTGTAGCATAAGATTTAGTTGGTATGTTATATGAGTATTAAATACTCAAATTGATTGTAATAGAATGTCGTATCATGTATGATATTGAGACATACTAGGAATGTATAAAGATTTCGATTCTGGAATAGAAAGAGATGTTGTAAAATTGTAAATAAATGATTATTTAGCAATTATAATATTGTTGTAATTCATGAACAATAAGGAAAATGTTGTACTCGTGTTGAACCGAGTTCGAGGTTCGGGGGACCCGGATTCGGGGTCGTCACATGTACTTTGTGTAATAAGGTGAGATATATTGCTATAGTAGAAGCACAAGCACATGATGTATGACACACACTGAGCATGTTAAGGTATGTGCTACGTGAAATATAAACTGTTGAACTTGCTGAGCCGTTGTGCTCATTATTTGCATAATCCAACTTTTGCAGGTTAAGAAATGAATTTCAAGAATATTGGATTGTGTAAAGATTGATCAACCTAAAAGGTTGTAAAGGAAATTGTTATATTCAATGTGGTAAATTTGCAAAGTTTATATTGATGTGTTGTATGTATTTATATGTTGGATCCGAATAGGATGATTAGCATTAATGGAATGGTTACGATAGAAACTATTATATGTTTAATTAGGGATTACGAAGCAAAGAATATCTGTATGAGAATAAATAATAGTAAATTTTGAATGATGAGCATTATGATACTAGCTACAGAAAGAAAAAGTAAAGGTTGCGATCCAGGGACTAGGATCCAGATGTAAGGATTTTAAATATCCCAATTATTTTAATACAATGATTGAATTGAGAAAAAAAAAAATTATACGAGAATTTTGATAATTGATGATTTTAAAATCAATTAATGGATCAATTATGGTGATTAAAGATTTATTAACGGACCGAAATTTGGACGTTATGAAAATAATGTATAATAAATATAAAATTTAAGGGAATAAAGTGGGTCGAATTTCGGGGTCGTTACAGCATCCATCTCTTCATTTACTAGGCACTTGTTTATGTATAGCACATATCATTAACAGCTACATTGGCCCCTAAGGCACCCCCTAGAGCACCCTTACCAAGCTAGCAAGTCCCTTCACTCTGATGATAGGTTGCTCCTTGTCCCCTGTTTTGTCCCCAAGTTAAATGTCCCACAATGGAAGTCAGTATAACACTTCTTATGCAAACCAATGCTTGGGCTGCTATCAATTAGTTTTAATAATATGGCTACCGAAAATGGTCTAATAAAGTAGAAATTGTTATGTTGTAATATACCATGGTTGGGTTAGTATATTGATTCATAATAATGTGACACGACTAGATTACTTCTATTAACACCAACTCAAGTATTGGGTTTAAGCTAATTTATTAATCTAATATTACACCCATTCCAATTTATTCATTAATTTGATGGATCCCATAATTTATAACCCAAGTTGATAATTAAAATTTGGGTTCCATAATAACTATTGAACATTACCATATAATATATTAATTAACTTAGTGTTTAATTAATTATCACACTAACTTAGCCTTTAAAATCTATATTTGAGTTATTAATTTTAAGTAACCTCAAATTAACATATAACCCGTGGAATTGCTCATTTATTCTAATTTCTATGGTTCCCTTGCTTGCTCCTTGATTTACATGCAATTATAACTTTACAACTTAAATTATGTATATTCACAACTCTTTATGAGCTCAATGTCATACATCACTTCTACTGAAAAAGGTACCTCCCACTTGACTCTAAAGCTACTGTAATGAGCTAGTTCATAACAAGAACATACATATTACACATGCAATATCTGGTTGAAACAAATAACATAGATATATCTTATTAAATAGTTCATTTTGAGAACAATCATACGAATGCACGTAAGTGCGAATATCAATAACAATATAGATATTAAATAATTCTTAATAATTATTTCATCGGGTATTTCGAAACTAAGTTCAACTTCTAGATATTTATCCTAATAAAAATAAATATATGAAACTCACATAATAATAATTTGAGTAGGGTTAGAGAACTTGCGTAATAATAATTTGAGTAGGGTTAGAGAACTTGGCTTAGTTGTCGATTATTGTTTATGCGACTTAAACTATTGTTCTTGAAAGACCTAATATTAAATAGGTTTATTTTTCAATTAGAATAACACATAGGATTCCATATATCACTATGAAATAAGCTACCATTTAAGCACATACTTTCCTATTTAACAATATATAGCTTACACAACAATATTATCACCCTCAGGTAATATTTTAATTACCAATTGATCTTATTATCAATTTAATAAGACTTAATTTATTTATTTAAATACTTTAAACAATTCACTTTAATTGATTTAAATATCTTATTTCTCTCTAATTATTATCTAATATCATTTAAATAATAATTGCTAAATTAGTTATCCTTATCTATTATTTAATATTGATTAAATAATAAAAAATAATTTTTATTAATCTCACTTCCCTTTAATTATTATTTAATATTATTTAAATAATAATTAATTAATTATTTATCTTTATTTATTATTCAATAATAAATAATTAGTTTATTAGTCTTACTTTTCTTTAATTATTATTTAATATTATTTGAATAATAATTAATTAATTATCCTTATTTATTATTTATTCTTAAATAATAAATAATTGTTTGTTAACTTTATATTACCCTTTATTTATTATTTAATAATAAATAATTAGTCATTATCTCTTTTTATTTTAATTATTATTTTATATTGATTAAATAGTAATTAATCCCCTTAATGACTTTTCTTTACCTTAGTTATTATTGACCAAATAATAACTAATTATATTTTTCTTTCCTTTTTATTGGGTCCTAAATTAATTATATTAATTTTAAAATATTTTTACCCATTTTGGACTTAATTGATCCGAACCGACCCGACCAAGATCAAAAAATACACTGTCCATGAACAGTTTATAGGGCCCCGACCCCAAAATAACAAAGGAACTAGGGGCCCCGACCTCTAGTTGGCAGAATCTGCAGGTTTGCCATTTTCAGATTTTCTAACTTTTGCTCATTTGATTAAAACTTGAATAAAATGAAATCTACAAGTCCAAATGACCTCAAATTGGTATTGATGGATTCGTATCTTCCTAAACTACAATATTTCATCATTGGATCTAATTTTTGAAAAAGTTTTGGTTATGAAAAATAGCCACAAAGTGGGCTATTTGTACATTAGGTTTATAAAATGGCATATTTTGAGGTAAAAGTCATAACTTCTTCATTTTTTCAATATTTTTGAGAGATTCAAGTTGAATTATCCTTACAACACATAGACCTATCATTCAAGACTCATAGATCATAAAAATATCTTACACATCTCAAATCATAAATCATCAACCTAGACATTTAACTAGGGTTCTAAACAAACTATGCCCATACAACATTTTCTTCCATTATTTTCTATACAAAATATGTTAGAACACATATCTAGCATATTTAATTAGAAACCTTCATAAATATTTAAGATCTAACACCACATAGATATTTTGTTTCCCATAACTAACATACAAAACTAAATAACAAGCTAAGGCTCAAAGAAACTTTTAAACCTTTAATGAAGATCTTCTTCTTGGAAATGGTTGGAACTCCTTCTTGATCTTCTTGCATGGACCAAAAATCATCCACACTTAGTAACACTCAAAGTGTTTGCTTCTCTAGAACTCTCACAAATGCTCTAGCTTCTCTCTACAACTTTCTCTCTCTAAATTTTAGTGAATGGAGTAAATGAACCAACATTTGCACAAGTGTTGGACATCTTTATTTATAGAACTCTAGGATTTCACTATTAGCTCTCTTAATTAACTAACATTAGTTCATTAAGGCTCTAATCTTGGTTACTATTGCTTTAAATGACCATTTGAGTGACATTTTGAATGACCATAGGAATGACTAGGGTTGGTGGGGAGTTGTTAAGCAACTTTGTACCCAAAATCACCAAACAAGCATTCCATCCACATGGGGCTCAAAATTCAGGAATAGCATTATAATTATTCCAATTTGGCTTTATTTTTATGTCCTATATAATTATATAAACATCCATATATATATACACCAATATATGTATCCACATTCACCTATACTTGCATACTGGGCTCCACTTTGGACCTTTGAATTAATTCTATTTGGATTTTGAATTACAATTGTTTGGGCTCAACAATTTAATTCATTTGGCTACTACATTCATTCGTTTAAGTCATCAACACTTGGGCTCCTAACAATTAAATCAATTGGGCTATCGATGACACTTGAAATAAAAACAAGTTTTTGACTAGTTTAAATTAATTTGGACTCACCATATATTTTATATATGGTTAATTAATTAAATCCTATAAGGCTACTAAATTGGGCTCATTAAATAAACAAAATAGTTTAATTACATAATCCAATTAGACTGTTATTTAAAAGTCCATTGGACTACTTAATTGTGTTAGCTTACAAAATACTATTACTTACAAATTCTTGGGTTTATTTTAATGAAATTCTAATATACATTAATATAAGTATTTCGACTTGATTAACTTTAACTCATTAGCTACCTCTTTCATCAACTTGGGTTTATAATATAGTTACCCATACACATACAGTTATTCCCACATTGAGTTATTTTTAATAATTCACTTATTTCTTCTTTGTCATTATTCATACAAGTAATTCACTTGTTTATTATTAATCTTCTTATTTGTCATTCAAGGCAAACATTCAAGTTTTGTGTTTTCATTACATAAGCTTCTCTTGCATTCCTTTTCCTTCTTTAGTTAATTCAAATAAATTTAATTAACTAACTTACTACATCTCATCATACAACATAAACACATATACACATACTTCATACATCATATTTTCTCATGAATATAAATAAGTAAAAAAAAAAAAATTAAGTTCATAATTTTCCTGGTTATTACAACACCTTCACCCTACCATCCAAACTATTAAATTGGGCTTGAAGGGAGAAATAAAATTGGTCAAGTTGATTTCTTTCACACAAGAGTTAGGTTTAATATAATCTAAAAGCATTTGGTCAACATTTGGATTAACCTACCATGTCACTTTGGCCTAATTAAAGTTTAATACAACACCAACTCTTTAATTCAATGGTCTCATAATTTATACCCAATTTTGAAAATTTATCATTTGGGTACAAATATAACTATGGAGCATTAATCCAATTTCTACTACTTAAGCTTAGTGTTTAATTAAGTATCACATTATCTTAGCCTTTAAAGGCTCATATTTAGGTCATTAATTAAATAACCTAAATTTAATTAATACCACTGAAACTAATTAATTCACATGGTCCTCAATTTTAAATCAATGGATTTAATTAATCATATAACACTTCACATTATTTATTCCTCACCCACAATGAATAAAATTTTAAGCCATATTGGCTTTCCTTTCGCATTCAATTTAATTATATAACCTATAATCATGTATCTTCACATCACCCCAATATTGAACAACAATAACACACTATTATTTGTCTTTGATGTAAATTAATTCCAATAATTCATAACGTCCCACGTCATTCTTAGTTAAAACCTTTTATCCTAAAGTCTCTCTTGTTATATTATACCATATAGGTTTTTTTTCATAACACATAGATTAAAAATAAATTAATTAATCCTCTTTTAACACATTTCGTTTCTCCAAATTAGGCTTTAAATCGCTAACCTAATTTATCTATTTAATATTTCCTTTAAAAGGAATATTATCAATATTCGGGATATCACAAGCCTTCTGTGGCAAGAAGAAAATTCAAGATGACTAATGGAATGTAATTAAGGTTAATCAAATATTTGATTAATTCATGGAAGTGATGTAATATAATTCATAATTGATAATTGAGTAAGTTAGGAATTAATTTTATGATGATGATTATTTAGGTCCATATATTTTTGTATGTGTCCAAGTGGGAATTAATTTAATTAACCCAAACTATTTGTGTACATGGTAGCCCAATTCTCATGTAAATTAATGAAACATGTGGGAATGTTGGATTGAACCAATTTAAAGTCCAAGGGGGGAGATTAATATGAGCCCAAGGAGGTACTAAAGAAAGTTCAAACCAAGGCCCAAGCTTTGACCCAAACATAGCCCAAAACCTAGAATGCTCCAAATTACAAAAAAAAAAAAAAAAAAGAAGACAAAAATAAATGGGGTAGATTCTGGCCAAACCCCCTTGGGGGGGGGGGGGGGGTGCAAATATGGAGCATTGTGCAATTTTAAGTTTCCTAAGAACTTTTTCCACAAATTCCTCCCATGCACCCTCATTTTTCCCAAAATCATAGAAGCTTGTTGGTTATTAATTAACCCTAATTGTCTAACATTGGTTAATTAGAGGAGCTAATCATGATTAGTGTGACTCTATAAATAGAGCTCATTTCTAGCATTTTTAAGAGTTTGGTCATTCTTGCTAAGTGTTGGAGAGTGCTAGAAAGCATAAAGAGAGAAGAAAGGAGAGAAGAGAAAAATAGAGAGAAAAAGATCAAGTGAGGGGAAACCCTTGAAGCAAGGAAGGAGAAGAAGATCATAGTGGAGCATCTAAGTCTAGCAAGATATCTAGCAAAAAAGAAGAGGGCCATTAGAAGGTATAACACCCTCTACACCTAACTCTTTAAGTTTTATTTATATTTAGCCATATATTGTTAAGAATATGTTTGTTATGGGAGGATCTTGTGTTGTGTGGGGAACCATGGTGGGTACCGAAGGTACAAGGGTGGTAGTTAATGGAGATTATATACTTAAAATATATTTTGGTATGCAAAACATGTATATATGCTAAACTTGTTGAAAACCCTAAGTAATGGTCATGACTTTGATGAAAACACTTTATGTAAAATATGTAGATCTAGGACTTGAATATGATAGATCTATAAGTTACAAAATCAAACCAAGTGAAACGAAAAAAAATTGGAGCTAAAATGAATTTATGGTGAATATTCTTGTAAAACATGTTAAAATGAAACCCCAGCTTGGTTGAGCCAAAATTTTGGCTATATAATATTTTTGGAAAGTAATTTAAAATTTTGGATATTATAAAAATATGAGTTTACTAAGCAATGAACTTGGTTTGAACTTATTTAGAAATAAAATGAACAAATTATGAAAGTTGGAATAAAAAAGGGTCAAAATCACAAAACTGAAAAACCAACTTGAACATTCTGCCAGACAGCGTTGGGGTGCTATCTGCAGTGTTAAACATTGCGCCAAGGCGTAATCTCTGGAACCCAGTTGATCGGTTCAACCCGGATTAGAACAAATATTATTTTTTTAAAAATAAAATAAAATAATAAATAAATAAATAAAATAGAAAATAAATAAATAAAGAACAAATAAAATAATATTCAATTATTTTCTTTCACCAATAAAGAATAAACTAATAAAATAATAAATAAATTATTTTATTTATAGACTAGAAAGAGAAAATTAATAAAGTTTAAACAAATAAAATAATAATTAAGTTATTTTATTTGTAGATTAAATGAATAAAGTTTAAACAAATAAAATAATAATTAAATTTTTTTTGTAGATTAAATAAATAAAATTTTAAAAAATAAAATAATAATTAAACTATTTTATTTGTAGATTAAATGAAAAAGGTTTAAACAAATAAAATAATAATAAAGGTTGTTTTATTTGTGAATATTGAAGGCGAATTAAATAAGTAAAGTCTAAACAAAAAAAATAATGATAAAAATTATTTTATTTGTGGATTATATGTAAGAACTAAAATGAGCAAAGCCTAAACAAATAAAATTATAATAATAAATTATTTTATTTGTAAAATAAATAAGACTTAAACAAATAAAGTAATTAAGATTATTTTATTTGTGAATGGTAAAGATAAATTAAAGAAAATAGAATATAAACACATGATAAAGAACGTTATTTGTGAGGAATTAAATAGAGAATTAAGCAAATAAAATTAGAAGAATTATTTTATTTGTAGACAAATCAGTGTATGTAAAAAACAAAGGAGATATAATAGTAAATGATAACACAAAGCTATGAAGGATAAAATGAGTGAATAAAAGTGAACAAATAAAATGATAACAAAGATTATTTTATTTGTGGCACGAGAAGATAACTGAACTATTAATAATGAAGATTAAAGGCAACGATAAACCTAAGGACAATGGTTGGACAAACAAAATATACCAAGGAAGGTTGTCGTAATTGTAAGGAAGAATTATAAATATAGGGAGGTAATAATAAGACAAGTTAAGGAAGTTGGTGAAAGAGATGAATAATGGGATGATTAAGAAATGAAAAAGAGATAGTTGGCGGAGGCTTACGAGTTAGATTAGATTGATGTGAATATCAATAATAGTCCAATAGAGACTAATCAATAGATTGTCTTAAGACTTATGTAGGTCAAATAGAAGTTGATAAGCTAGAAGAAGAGAAGGCGAACGTATCAGGTAAGTATCCCTTACTTGTACACTTTATCTGCTTCGTACAAGTTTTAAAGTACATGCTTAGAATTAAGCTGTCATCACTTGAATGCAACCTTTCATATATACACGCTTAGAAAGATTTTCCAAATAATTAAAGTTTAAATAAAGAGAATTCTAAACACAAACAAGTTGTTTGAAATATGAGTCTATGCCATTTGATTCGGCTAGACAGATAAGAACACAAATTGTCAATCTTACTTTTTGAGAAAACTATCCAAACCAATTATTTTGGTGAGGACTTTATTATACTGAGATGATCAACCCTAATAAAAAATGGGGATTACTTTGTGTCTATGGATCTGACATGCGCGCGCACGGAGATTAAACGTTATGCATAATATAGGGTACTACGAGGCTGATCACCTCACGTACTTGTTCTAGATGTTTTATATTTCAAAGGTCCTTAGTGACCACTCTGTAATTAATAGCACTCGTGATTCTGAAAGTTAAAATTCTTCTTTGCAAGACATAAATGATTGGTTATTCTCAATTTGCATTAATTATTGCGTCTTTCAGCTTTGAAAGCCTAATATATCATTCATGTATTATTCATTGATTCACATCATAACTTATTTGACACTATCAAACTTTGAGCTGTGAAACTTAACTCAGCCCTTAATTACTGTTGTTTATATACTTGTTGAGCAAACATGTTGCTCATTCTTACGTCATAACTCTATTTCAGTTAAGACGGAGAAGGTCAGTTGTTCCAAAAAGGACAAGGGAAAAGCCTAGGCTACAGAGTATTTTGGGATTGGATGATGCATTTAAATTTATGTACTACACTCTGAACAATGTTAACATTTTCTATTTAAGACTTATGTGTTGGTTTGTAAAATTCATAGATGCAATCAAATTGCATAAAATAGCGGAAGCATGGTAAAATCAATTTTTAAAATTTACAAACCATAATCCAGAATTGACCTTTATGCGCAACTATTAATTAATAAAGAAAAAGTTAGAGATATACCCTTGTAGAACTCAAAGCTTCAACGGGTACAAGTTCACCTCCAAATCCTTCGCGTTCTTCTTGAATTTCACCGATTGGATTCCAATGATCAACGTTAGCCACCCAAGTGTTTGGCCTCTAGAGGTGATCCACCAAGGAATAATAATAATTCAAGAAGTGGATGATGGCAAACCCTAGTTTTCTCTCTCTCTAGAGAATATGTGAGTACTCTCCCAAAACTTATAGAAGTGTATTTGTGTAACCTCAATCCATAATAAGACTTCTCTTATTTATAGATTTAGTAAACCCTCCTAACACCTTTAGGAATAGAGTTTTTAATTAAACTCCTAATCTAATTAGGAACTTAATTAATTTAATATAATAATTATAATTCTTAAACTATTTAGGAACTTAATTATTAATTATGAGAGTACTCTTATTAATTAATTCTTAAACCATTTAGGAACTAAATAATAATGATAATAGTAATAATAATAATAAGACTCCTCTTACTAATTTATAATTAGTATTTCCAAAATACTAAATAATAAATATTAAGCTATTTAATTTATTCTATCCACATAGTATAAATTAAATATACTTAATTCATTATTACAATTATGCAATTTACTTCTTAAATAATTATTTTTCTTTTGCGGTGTGACCCTTTAGGTTCTCCATATTAAACCGATTATAGAATAAATTAATTAGAACTATTCTAATCTTATTTATATAAATAAATTAAACTATTTAATTTATTTAAATAAATAATATTTATTCCATAATAAGAGTAAGTCCCCTTAGTGATCAACGACTTTTCATATAATATAAATTTTAACATTTAATTAGAAAAGAATCTATTCAGCGAATAGTTACCGTACAATTCAATCCTTTTACCTCACAACGTCCCAATCAAATATAAGATATGGTATTACTGTCAAGTCTTATTTTATTTGATTATATGCATTTCGATTCTTAAATGAATAACTCTAATTAATGTAAATTAGAAACTATTTTCTAATTTTCATTCTGCCTTGGCCAAGGACTACTGAGTTGTCATTTATCGAATCGCATAGGACATTCCCTTCTTTTACTAGAAGTGGTAGATTCTTTGTTGATCACTCACCTATCTCCATGTATGACTTATTATATCCGATCATACCCTTTGATACACCCTAAAGGTTTTAAGGAATATGTCAAAATATAATTCATCATATACAAGATACTATGATGATCTCAAGTCCAAGGATCACTTGTACTTCTATCACAAAAGGAACTCCTATTGACAGACAAGTAAGACTCTATTAGGTGTTCCTTGAGCGAGTCACGTTCAGTGAACTTATTCTCTAATAAGCACCTACATACTTGCTTTAGTGTCTCTACACAAATGATTATGAGATCAATCATTCTTTTCGTAAGAGAAAGCATAGTATGTACCAATCTATCCGGATCTATTAATCCCCTTTTAGTGATCCAACGATTAGGAACAATTTTAGTTTTGAGTTATCTTGAATTTAGATTTCATTAGCATGATTCTCATCATGGTTCTAAAAGCATTGCTAAAAAAACTATGGGTTTATCCATTTGATTAATTCAAGTAATTAATCATGAATAAAGAAATGGCTTAATTCTTTTATTAATAAACGAACAAGATTACAAAGTATATGCTTATCACATCAAATGTGATCGGCTTGAGGGCATATTACTTTTATTATGATGTGTGTAAAGGTCGTTAGAACCTGGGAACTTATGTAAAACTTATGTGATGTATTAATTATATTTATGCTATTATGTATCTATTTAGTAGTTATTTGTATGATTTTTAAGTTGTATCGTGAGCACTGAATTTGAAATAAAAGTACACGAATTTGGGGACGTCACACCTAAGTCCTTTTACATTGAATCTATCATAAGGACTTTCCAGTTACTTGTTCAGTACAAATATACATTAAACTCTTTTGTCATCATTAAATCAAATAACACATAAATGTACTAACAATTTTCCTGTTATTTCCAAAGGCACAAAGAGATCTAGAAGGGGAGCTGAATAAATCATTTTAAAAATTTTAGATTAAAAAATGATTACCCAATTAATTAAACAGATAACTTATTTTAGTTATACATTACAAAAAAATGTATTTTGAAAATCCCTTAAAAAATTAAATGAAAAGTCACAGTTCTAAATTTAGTGTGTTTGTGAAAATAAGTCACAGCTGATATAGCAGTTATGACAGTTAGTATAGCAGTTAAGAAAAGTAATAATGAGACACAAAATTTTAAGAGGTTCGGAACTTAAAATACTCCTAGCACTCTGTTCCACTCCGATGAGTAGGGATGATCCACTAAGGATATGGTTACAAAAACCAAAGGTTCACTAAGAACTAGTTACAAGAGTCTAAATCACTTAGAAACATAGAAGACGCTAAGTCTTGGAAAGTCACTAAGATTTTAGATCACAAATAGATTTGATTCACTAAGAATTAATGCAAGTTACTAAGACTTGTATAACAATGATCACTAAGATCAAACTGGTTGTTTATTTGTGTTTAAGGTACTGCTAAGTTGTGTTAAGCTTTTCTCTCAAAATACTTATCAGCAATGATCGATTTCTCTAAAAACGTAAAGTAATTTTTGGATCGTAGGGTGGCTTTGAGCTCTCAGACTTTGTATGGTTGAATACTTGAATAGTTCGATCGATGATTATGAAGTCTGAAGCAACAATCTATATATAGATTTTCCCTTGAAAAAAAATGCCCACTGGAAGTTACCGTTTATTTTTACTTGAGTAGAACTCAAACATCTTCTGACTCTGATTGGTAGTCTATTGTAACCACCTATGGTTGTCAACTTTATCAGGCTACTATTTGTGTTATGTGGCAGACTTGTTTTTGAATTTTACCAAAAAATAGCCATTTAATTGGACATCTCCTTTTTCTCAATACACTTGAGTGTATTCATGATGGAGTTGTGTTGAAGAAGTTTATGATTTGTTGCTTTACATAAAGGCCACTGACATTTCAGGAGTTGCACTCTACAATCTGGTTGTCTAGGATCGTAAAGCAAATTCTCAAATAGTTTACTATTCGATTCTGGTGGCTTTGTGATTTGACTCCATGTCTGGAGTCGCTCTATGATCTTAGAGTTCATTCTAACACTCTACGATCTGGTCATCACTCTACAATTTTGGAGTTACTTAGCTTTACTCTGCGATCCTAGATTGCATATTCATTCTGCTTGATGATTCTTCCTTAGTTCACTTTGTGATCTCAAAGTAACTAAGTCTTCTACTCTACGATTTCTTAGACTATCTAGTTTATTACAAATCGTAACTCTACGATTTAGATCAACCTAACAAGTTTGATCCCTAAGTCCTTTTTACATCGTTTATCTCATAAGAACTTTACATTATTACTTGTTTTATTACAAATATTACATCAAGCTCTTAAGTCATCATTAAATCAAATAATTAAACATAAATGCACTAACACTCTCCATATTTAATGATGACAAAACAAGTAACTTTAACAATCATCAATTGCTCTAATGCAAGATGTTATTCCCAGATGACATAATGAGATATAGAAGGGGGGTTGAATAGATCTTATTAAAAACTCTAATTAAAAATTATTTACAAAATAATTATTAATTAATCTAATTTAGTTAAGCACAACGGAATATTTGTGTTTTAAAACCCCCTTAAAGATTTGGTTAAAGATCTCAGTTAGGACTTTAGTGATATGAAATTGTGGAATCAAGTCTCGTACGATATCACAGTTGGTATAGTAGTTTATTGCAGTTGATATAGTAGTTAAGGAAAATAATAAAGAAGATAATAATTTTTAAGAGTTTCGAAGTCTAAACTACTCCTAGTCATCTCTTCCACTCCACCGAGCAGGAATCATCCTTAAAGTAGTATGCACTCAAGTCAATCACATTTGATGTGATAGCATTTATTTTATAATCTTATTAATTTATTAATAAAAGAGTTTATTTATTTAAAGGCATTCATTTATCCATGTTTAATTGTTAGAATTAATTAATGTGATAAACCCGTAGTTTTGGAGTAATACTTTAAAAATCATGATGAGTTCATGTTAATGAGATCTAAATTTTAGATAGCTCAAAACTAGAATGTTCATAATCATAGGGCCATTAATGTGGGGTTAGTGAATACGAATAAATTAGTACATACTATGTTTTCTCTTTTAGAGAGTATGATTGATCTCATAATCATTTATTTGGAGATACTAAAGTAAGTATGTAGGTGCTTATTGGAAAATAAATTCACTGAACGTGATTCGCTTAAAGGAACACATAATAGAGGTTTACATGCATGTCAATAGAAGTTCATATAGTGATAGTAGTACAAGTGATCCTTAAACTTGAGATCATCATAGTATTTTGTGTATTCTAAGTTATATTTTGTCATATTCTTTAAGACTCGTTGGGTATATAAAAGGGTATGTTCGGGTATAATAAAGTGTACATGGAAGTAGGTGAATGATCAATAAATAATCTACCATTTACAGTAAAGGGAGGTAATGTCTCATGCGATTCGATAAATGACAACTTAGAAATTCTTGGCCAAGGTAGAATGAAAATTAGAAAGGAGTTTTTAATTTACTAGAGTTGTGCATTTGAAAATTGAAACGCTTATAATCAAATAAATAAAACTTGACAGGAATTTCATGTTTTATATTTTATTGAGACATTATATGGTAGAAGAATTAAATTGTACGGTAATTATTTGCTTAATAGGTTCTTTGTGATTAAACGTTGATTTCATATTATCCGAATAGTCATGATATGATGAGAGGTGTCACTCATTATGTAGAATAATTTATATATGAATTAAATGAGTTTAATTCATTATAAATAATATTAAAGTAGTTCTAATTTATTTATTCTACTATAAGAATAATATTGAACCTAAATTGTCACACCATAAAAGAAAATAATTATTTTAGAAGTAATTGGCTTAATAATAATAATAAATTAAGTATATTTAATTTATACCATAGTGGAATAAATTAAATAACTTAATATTTATAATTATATATTTTAGAAATACTAATTATAAATTAATAAGATGAGTCTTATTATTATTATTATTATAATAAATAATGTAGTTCCTAAATAGTTTGAGAATTACTATTATTATTATTATTATTATTATTATTATTATTATTATTATTATTATAATTTAATTCCTAAAAGGTTTATCGAAGCAAGATCCATCCACAAATAGAGTCCATGCCTGTTCATCGGAGTATGTGCTGCAACGATAGGTGGATGTTGCTCTGATTATTCAGGGAATGAGTATTCAATAATTTTGGGCTGCGTACTTTGCTAGCGCTGATTGGGCTCGGCCCTCATTGTCTTTCGGGCCTAGTACACACACAAGAGGATCCTTTGGGTCCAATACACTTGGGTTAAACTCCTAATTACTTTCGGATAGTTAATGACTTGCCATACCCAATTACAATTGGTATGGGAATTACCTATTCAGTTGTGGCTGAATGGGCAGTTACCTTCTTCAACTGTATCTCCAAAATACGACTCTTAAAAAGAGTCTCAACCCTAAAGAGTGAGGTAAGTACTATAAATATCAGGTGAACAATTAAGGTAAATGATCTATCTTTTATAATACCTTATCTTACTGAATACTTTATGCCTCTATTGTTAACACATTTCAAAACTTATACTTACTTCAAAGGTGTCTCCCAGCAGCCTAAACAGTCAAAAACTTTTGATGGTTCTTTTAGTGCAAGTCAACATTTTAGTCGATAGTTAAATATGTGAACAAATTCGAACGTTAACAATATGCAATTTATCCATTCAATCAACTCTAGTACACATCATATCAACACACTTGTTTAATATTCGTTTGAAATTAAAATTATATTTTTAAATAATGTTCTGAAAGGCCTTCTAGGCAGCTGAGCTACCTAGGTGGAGGCGGACCCCAAACATCACGCCTTGGCTCTACACGTTCAAAAAAGCAACAATTCGAACATCACTCGGATTCATTTCGGCGTTGTTAGATTGCAAAATAGTCACCCGAACCAAGTTTAGACACAGGACAGAGTGAGGGTAGGGGCTATCGCCCCTACTATTTTTTTTTTTTTTTTATCTACATATACTTTTGTTCATGGACCCCTACTTGGTTAATATAACCAATACCCATAAGCTTTTTTACTCGGGTAAAGATAGTTTGCCCACTTTATGTAAGTTTAGTTCTTACTTTATTTAATGATTTACTAGTTTTTTTTGTCACCGTCTTTAACACACAATATTTATTTATATAATTATCACAATATTGTGTTAAATTTATATTTTTTATTATATATATAGTACCAAAACTCCCAATTAGATATAAATAATGCGTCTGTCCATGTTCAGATATGAACCAATCACTGTATAATACAGTTTCTACAAATGAAAAAGGCAGAAAGAAACGAAAGAAGAAGAAACAAAAAGGGAAAAAATACTTGGCAAAATAGAAGAATTCAAAAAAAAATTGTCCCCGTTGAAATTGTGCCCCTTCATCATCGTTTTAATCCAACTTTTAGCTGCTAGTCTTGCCTTCTGTTTCTTTTGATAATATGTTATTTGCTTTTATATAGTAGATAATTATATTATACTTTTGCGGAAAAAATAAAAAGAAAGAAAAAAATAGCTATATTACTTTACGTTTATAAAATAAATTTTGATACACTGATCATATTTACACTAACGATGTTAAAATTATAACATATGAAATATGACATAATTATGTTAAATAAAATTACTCTTTTTTTAATTACGCATCAGAATTCTAACACTTCTGCTCGGGTATACATATTAAATTTTAACTCTTATGTTTATAGGTCTACAATATTATAAACTTGTTATACATATGTACTTATATACCTGTTCTCTTATTTTCATCATGTATATATGCCACTTTTGGCACTTTATATATAATAACAGTAATACTAATAACGATGACGACCACTAATTTTCTGTAATTAAACAAATAACGTGAAAGACAAACTCAAGATTCCTAATTTTACCTCACCCTAGTGGCTCAGGTGGTAAATGTTCACTCTGGGAACTAGAGATTGGGGGATCCACAATAATGTTATATTCTGCTTAAAAAAAAAAAAAGATTTATAATTTCCAGTATCACAAACCATGCTACGCTGCACTTTAATTACTAGTAGATTTTAGCACCCATCTTATGATAGCTATGTGAGGAGATTAGAAGAATCACGTGTTGGCTAGAGTGCTGAATTTTCTTTGAGAGCAAACAAATTGAATTTTGGTTTCTGTATGGCAGACATAAATTTGTGAAGCTGATCATCAAGATTAGCCTGCACTGTTTGAGGTGAAATCAAGACAGGCCTCTCGAGGACTTTGATTGTGGCGCTTCCGGCTAGGTTAATCTGTCGAAAAAAGGCAAAAGAAGAATGATTAAAGGGATTGGTAACAAAATTCTCTTCACATATTTTCTTAAAAATGCATGAAAAAAAATTGCATCCAATATTCTAAATTTTTTTATTGCAGAATAGCATTGAGTTACATGTTATATACTTCCTTCATCCCATAAATATTGCAACATACATATTTGCACAAATTTTAAAAAACTTTAAAATTCGTATTTAATTTCCTAATAGACCTCTGTGAAATGTGTGGTTGAGCACAAAAGGTTTAGTTAGTGAACCCTAATATGCATTCAAATGATAAAAGTTAAATGACTATGGGGCACATTAGCCATTTAACTTCACAAAAATTAACCGGAAAAAAGTGGCAATTTTTGTGGACTTCCTGACAAGGTATGAAAAAGAGAACCATCAACCAACCTTCATCTAATTAAGAAAGAAAGAAGGTTATACCTAAATTTTGAACTTCCAGGGTACGAAGGGATGGCATTAGCCCCTACAAGAGCATCCCATTCATTTACTGGAAGGCAATTTGCTATTAGCCTATTACCCTATTACCGCTTCATGCCTTATATTTCTGGTTTGACCAAAGTGTGCTTAGCAATGGATTATCTAAACCAAGCCCCCCGTCGACTTTTATACTAAATATGCACTCAACTACATAGATAATCCTATCCTCACTGCATCCCAACTAAGGAAACCTCTTATCAATATCTCTAGCCTATACTGCCACCTAGGATCCTAAAAGGATAAATACTATAAAAGCCATAGTAGACAAACTCAACCAAAAGCACGATCACAAAATGCTACTCTTAATACATTTGATTAGAAATATAATGCTTCGTTATTGAGAGAGGGGGAGGGTACTAATTTGGAGCCTAATACAAGTAGGCTTAGAAAGAGCTAATTATACTAGAATCTGGACATTCTACACTTCATTAAACTATCACACTGAAATACTAATTGAGACATCAATAGTAATATATAACAACGCAAGAGGCGATCCCAAATCTAATTTTTCCGAGTTTATTTCGTTAGTCACGAGTCAATTTACCGAGTTTGGCTTAAACTATTCCATTTCTCGCTCTTTCATCTTCTCAATTAACCCAATTTGAATTATAAGGTTGAATAGTCATTTCTTCCCAAATTCCCAATTAATTAGCATTAAAAACTTCTCAAATTAGACCAATGTATATTCCTAATCATCATTTCATATTATCTTTGATTAAGAATTCTAAGTGTCATGTATCTCTATACTGTTATAAATAAGTTGTTGTCATTTGATAATATTAACATCCATTATCATAAAAAAAAAATTACAAAAACGCAAAAGACGAAGATCAGATCTGAAAAGGGGAGAAAGAAGAAAAAAAGAAAAGCAAAAAAGCAAAAAAGAAGAAAAGACACCACTGCAAAAAAAAATCCCATCACTAAAAGTCAATTTTCGCTACTGCTTACCGGTCGACTTTGCCATTAATCATTGATAGTTGATGAGGTTTGAAAATCGAGAATATGTCGTTGAGGCTTCACATCTGTTATGGGTAAATTGGAGTGCTTCACATATGGTTATGGTTATGGGTAGAATTGGAGTCTTGAAATTGGAGTTGATGAGGAAGATATGGCCGATGATGGCAGAAATTTTAGGATCTTTAAGAGGGAGAGAAATGAAGAGTTGATGACTTGGTTAAATAGAGTGCATAAATAAATGGTCATGTATAACAGATGGTGATCAAGGTACCACGTAAAGGCCCAACAAGATAACAAGTTTAACTCTCTTTTCCCTTTGTCAGTTATTAAACTTTTATTCTTTTTTTTATGTGTACTTATTCACAAGATAATATCACATGTTCTTAGCTACTATTCCATATTTTGTTATACTTCTTAGTTTCAAGTTGCAATTTCCCTTTCAAGTTGTAATGATCATCCGAGTTAACTCATCAATTAAAATGAGTTAACTCATTTTAATTGATAAGTTAACTCGAATGGTATTATTACATTTAATGTGGTATAATAACTACAATTAATTTCACTTGACTTATGGATGAAGAATAAAAAAAAAAAAAATCTTCTTGAAATGTTAAAAGTTATATATAATTTTACTTACTCAAATTGTGGACATAGAAATATGAAAAGTTACTTCTTGACAATTAATTTGTAATTTTTAATCACATACTATTAAAAGTAATTAAATTCCTTTTAATTGTAGTAGAATATGCTAAACCAAACTATTAATATTATATATGCATTATGTTAGTGAAAAATAATAAATACATATTAATAAAAAATTATTAAATAGTTGTGATAAAAGTTATACAAACTAACCCGTGCCTCGCACGGGCAATCAAACTTGTCATTAATAACATCATAAAATTAAAATACACGTTTACTCATTAATAAGAACATGAACTACATTTTCCTAAATGTAAAACAAACTAATTAATTTTAAATTAGTTCTTCAACACAATTATAGAGAACATTTATCTTGTCGCATTAGAATTGGCATTTCAACATCACTTTGTATGAGAAAGAACCAAACATGATTTCAACATCAGTTTAGATTGTTGTAAATCTTAATTTAGTAGAAGATGCTAAAAGGCATGCATATGAATGCCCACACAAATGAATAAATGCAAAAGAGCACAACAAAGAGGTCTGGAACCAACAACATTAAGGTTATTCCTCAAGGCCTATGCCATTTCACCTACCCCTTGGGATTGAAGAATAACATTTCTAATGGCCATAAGATTTGCATCATTTGTATTTTAATCAACTATTGAGGTGTGAGAAATTAAGTTGTGATTTTCAAATAGACTAATTCAAGTATAAGAAGAGCTCTTGTTCCAATATTATATCATTGGAAGCAATTTTTTCTTCATAGGCAATAAAAGGAACTTCAATTAAAAAGATCACCAACAATTTTTCCTCAGATTTAAATATATATATATATTAGAAAAGAAAGAATAAAAAAAGAACAGACAAGAATCCTCCAATATAGAAAAAGTGGAAAATTATAAAACCCTTAAATAGGGTAGCTCATCAATTTCAGATTTACACATGATCACCTCTATGATCCTTGGTTTCGATGGAGATTGGAGAGATGAGCCAAGTGCATAAACAAAAACTTAACTTTGGCAGAACCATTCCCTTCTGCAGCTTTACTCTAATCTTGCCTTTCTAACCTCTAAGCCTTGCTTGATAGTTCTAAAGTAACATCAGTACATGTCATTCCTAACAGCTCTTATGGGCACATCATTAGGTAAAAAGTGATGATTTGGTCCCTGACAATTTCATTTGGTAAGAAACTTCTGTGTGAAGACAAATCGGCTAATCTTTCTAAACTCTAGTTCTTATCAGAGAAGCAGAATCAGCTCATTTTTTTAGTTATGATGGCTAAGTAAAACTACTTTTGTAAGCTTAAAATCTACAAGCTTGTCCTGGTAAAAAAGTTTCAAATCCAATTTGAATCTTGATCGGTCCTCATGGATGGTGATTATCTGGAAGACATTGTCCTACCATCTTACAGAGTTTCTGTTATTATCTGCTGAATTTGGTACAAATAGCACTAAACTTGCATGTAGTCATTAGCAGTCTCGTGACCTTTATACAGACAAGACAATGACATAGACATTTAGCTCTTCCAACATATAGTATCCAAAACTTTCATAAATTTCCAAGGATAAATTCCGTTGTGGGCCTCCTTCAACTTCAAATCAAAATTTGAACCCTTGGTCTATCTTTGGTTGACCACAAGCATCCTCCAAATACAAATCCTACCACTTGAATTCAAAATTTCCTAGTTTGTCAGCTCATTAAACAATGCATCAATATGAAATTTGGTGTTAAAATTCTCACAAACTACCAAACACCATTTGCAGTGTTATGTAGAAATTTCACTCAACAACACATAAGTGCAACTTATAATATATGAAGAATATCTTCATCTAGGAGAAAATTTACAGATAAACTGAAGTAATCATTCCCAAATAGTCGATAAATTAGAGTAATAAAATATAGCTTTTTTGATTCATCATGGTCCTTCAAAATATGATTGATCATGTTTTAATGAACTTGCAGCAACCTACAAAGACTATGAAAAACACATACATAATCACTCTAATTAATTAATAAAACTTGAATTGCACAAACCTATCAGAATTCAGACACTAGGAAAATCCACATAAGATATCATAACTTTAAACTGTTTAAGTTAAGAATAAATGGGAATAATAAAACAAAGGGTGCTCTACAATTGTTTATGACTATAAAAAGGACAATACATAAGTTATTAGTGGGGAAAGACAAGGCATACCGTGTGCGAAGCCATCTTAAACAAAGCGTTTACCAAAGGCACAATGCAAAACCTTCAAAAAGAGAAAGGTTGATGGTTGGTATTGCATTTGGTTGGAAATTATCAAATGCATCTTTATTCCTTTTTTAAAAATGTCAAATGCACCTTAATTTGGAACCCTGTAAAGGGAAACTCTGAAATTGATTGAAAAACTGAGTCCCATTACTTTTAAACTTGAAAAAATGTGATGGGACTCATCAGTTGTATAACGTAAGAGCATGAATTATTACCGAATTCATTTTTTTATGGGATTCACCTTCAATCGTCCTCAAACTTGGTGCCAATTTCACATTTGGTCCCCACTTTTTTTTTTCCATGTTTGGTCCACGAACTTTTAAATTCTTACAATCTTAGTAATATTGGTTTAATTTAGACGAAATTCCAAATCTTATAAATTTAAACTTGTTTAATGTTAGTGATATAAACAAGGGAAGGAAGTGGGGAGACGATTTTATCCTTCAAAATATGCATGTGCCGCTCATGTGAAGGAATTCCCGTTAAAGAATTGGGGGATTCTGTCTAAATTAGACCAATTTTACTAAGATTGCAAGAACTAAAAAGTTGGTGGACCAAGAAGAAACATAAACATTTTAGGGACCAAACATGAAATTAGCACCAAGTTCGGAACGACTGAAGGGGTTATCCTTGTTTTATACTATGGCTAATTATCTGAGAAAAAAAGTAGGAAAAATTTAAGTAAATAATAGCAATCAGCTCGATTTAATTTCTAATTCAATTTCCTTCTCAATTCAATTCACCTATACAGCAAAGAAGAATAAAGAGTGCAAGTAAAGTTGAGAAATAGAACTAAAATTAACAATAATAATGGAAAGAAGAAAAGAAGAAGTTATTACATTCCACGGCCACCAGCTAGGGCTTCCACAGATGGGTCTCTATATTCATCAATCCTGCATACATAAGAATAAGATAACACGAATCGTTGTAGTGTTATAAATATACAAATAAATATATGTTTATAAAGACAGAGAGGAGAGAACAAATTACACCAAACCGTAGCGCCGGTCGAACAAAAGGCGTTTGGAAGGTCGGCCGGAGGTTACAGTGGAAACTTTCGCGGTTGAGTCCATTGTAGCGCTCGATTTTACACTGAAAAAAAGTATTTTACGCTCTCTATTTGTGAAACTTTTGGGTAACCAATGCTAAGGAATTTAGGCCGAGTTTGTGAGGTGTAAAATTAGAGGGAAAAGAAAAGAAAAGAAAATAGACGGGAAATGGTTAGAAAGGGAGAGAAAATGACTGTATAAATCTTTCTTTAAAATAAAATAAAATAAATGGTTAAATACATTTATGTCCTTTCAAGTATGACTCTTCTTACACTTGACCCCATAACGTGCCAAAATTTATAAAAACATCCTCCAAGTATACTTAAGTAAGCAAAAGTGACCCTAATAATATTTTCGGCCAAAAAAATTACCGAAAAGCTGACGTGGCATCTGGGAAAGGGTATTTATACGTTTGACTGTATTTGACCGTTTAAATACATGATATACGGTTATTTACCAAAAATATTAAATCGTTAATTTAGAAAATACATCCAACATATTCATTTACACAACTCCAATACAAAACAAGCATTAGTCGGTAAAAACTAGAGCTCTCTGTTGGATAAAAAACAATTGAGGAAGAACTGAATGAAATTGGAGCAACATTTAAAAGTTTCCAGAAGAGTTTGGAACTCCATTATAAGGAGGTAAGTAATATTTATGGCATTTACTTTAACTTTGATGGTAGTTGAAAATTTTATGGTACACGTGTGTGTGTGTGTGTGTGTGTGTGTGAGAGAGAGAGAGAGAGAGAGTAATGGTACTTGAAAACTGATTCCCCTCTTAGATTTTTCTTCATTCTTTAACACTTTGTGTGGTCCCTCTTTGGGTCCTAAAATATTCCTTATGTCCCTCTTTTTTCACTGATTATGGTTGGAAGTAGTGATATAATGATATAATTATGTTAATATTTGTTATATGGTTAAAAAAATTAGGCTATTTATGGTTGTTGGTGTATTTGTTTATGTATGCTATTGTTGATTGCAGATGATAATGATGATATCTTATTTAGCATAAGACTAGGAATAACTCGTGCCTAAAGGCACGGTATAACTAATATAACAGTTGAGTACTGTATCTAATATTTATAGATTGAAAAATCTAAAA
Source organism: Hedera helix (assembly GCA_947179155.2). Lineage (NCBI taxonomy): Eukaryota > Viridiplantae > Streptophyta > Magnoliopsida > Apiales > Araliaceae > Hedera > Hedera helix. Next base: position 14,482,192 of record OX359270.1, on the reverse strand, counting down.
CTGTTATGGACTCTCAGTTCCATAATAGAATTGAGAGTCCAACTATTAATACAAAAAGATTAATACTCAATCCAATCATAGCTTCTTTTTGAGGTAAACATTAGTGTGCTACTCATTCCCAACTTAAAATTAGTTCTTGGCAAGTTTGAGTAATTAATTAATTGACGATAACGGGCTCAAATTTGTGTAATATAATATTTTCGGGTATCGCACACACCTTTCTTTTATTGACAAAACAGAATGAGAAGTTTGACAATATTTATTTGCCTCTAGTATCTCTAACCATCGATCAATATGATCCATGAACAGTATTTTCTGTAGAAAAAGGGTAGTACTGTATGTCATTTGGTGGGATCCAATGAAGAAAAAAAAGATATAAAAATCCAAAAGAAAGACTTTTGCATATATACCCAAAAGTATAAAATGAGCCATCTAAGTCCAAACAAAAAAGTATTTGTCATAACACCAACTAAATCGTATCATCATAACATTTTTTCCTTTATATTTTTTCTTGAAATTGGACAAAAGATTTTCTCATACCATGAGTCAGAGCCTACTACAATAGTTGCTCTTGATATAGCCCGCAAAAATATAAAAGAGATGACACGTAATTGTAAAATTTCAAAAATACTCCATTACCTAAAGACTCTTTGTAACCTAAAATAACTTACAAATCAATTAGAATAAATCTGAACCGTCCTTGTGATTTTTCGCCCAAATCAATTTGCATGTAGAAACATAACGACCGCAATACCCAAAAAATAAGAAAATGACATCAATGCTAAAAGGGTAACCCATGTTGTTTACGTGCAATTTTTTCATTCTTTAACACTTTGTGTGGTCCCTCTTTGGGTCCCAAAATATTCCTTATGTCCCTCTTTTTTCACTGATTATGGTTGGAAGTAGTGATATAATGATATAATGGTGTTTATATTTGTTATATGGTTAAAAAAAATGGGTTATTTATGGTTGTTGGTGTATTTGTTTATGTATGTTATTGTTGATATCTTATTTAGCATAAGATTGTACTATGGTGTTGAATTTATAGATGGTGGGTATGAGGGGGAGTGAATATCAGTTTTTGACTATAGTGAGTTTAGTCAGTTAACCCTACAGGACTTAACTAGTATGGCAATGGAGGTTGGAGTTTATAGATTTCATAAATTCTACCACTTTGTTCCCGTTAAGAGATGGAAGGAACTACTATCAATTGATGATATTAAGAACATGAGCCCTTTTATTCATAAGTCAAGAGAATTGGATATAGTAGTTATAACTCAGCAGCTCTTACAAGTCTTATCTTTGTTAAAGACAATTGAATGTAATGAGCAAGACAATCAGTTTGGTGATAATGAAGAAGCCACTGAGTTTGATGATAATGAAGAAGGCATCCACTGTACTGATAATGAGGAAAGCTTTCAGCATAATGATAATGAAGAAGACATACACTCCCTCATACAATGAATCATTTTATGATAGTTCATATGAGAAAGATGACACTACTTTTAATGTTAATATGGACAGTGGTATAAAGCAAGAGGAATGAAGGGTGTCAAATAAAGGGAAAGAGAAGGTGACTACAAAAGGAAAAGAGAAGGTGACTGCCAAAAGGAAAGAAAAGGTGACTGCAAAAGGGAAAGAGAAGGTTACTGAAATTGATGATAAGGAAGATCTAATGCTGGAAAAAAATCCTAAAATGCATGTAAATGAAGATGAAGAAGCACCAAATTGGTCAAAGTTTGATCCTGATAGTATGATGGATGATCCTAAATTTGAGAAGGGCATGTTGTTCAAGGACAATAAATAATTCAAGAAGGCAGTTCGAGTTCACTCAGTCAAACATGGAAGAAATCTAGTAATATACAAGAATGAAGCTTTCAAGGTTGGTTATAAATGCACTCCTCCTTGTCCATGGAAGATATATGCTAAAAAGTTGCAGAGGGAGAACACACTACAAGTGAAGAAGTTGTATGGCCCTCATACCTATTCAAGAGATGCTAGAAATAAGCATGTTAACTTTAGGTGGCTTGCAAAGAAAGTATGAATTCAAAAAAAAACCAAAGACTTTGGCTGCCAACTTTGTATAAATAGTTTGGAATGAAGATATTGTGAAGATATCATAGGCTCAAGCCTATAGAGCAAGGACCATAGCATATAGATTATTCAGGGCATCATTAATGAACAATATGTGAAGTTATGGCAATATGCTGCAGAATTGAAGAGGCTAAATCCAGGTACTATAGTTCAATTGGTTACTGAAGAGGGTACACTAGCAACAGGAAAACCAATTTTTAAAAGGATGTATATCTATTTGGGAGGACTAAAGGTAGGCTTTTAGCATTGTATGCCTATCATTGGGTTTGATGGTACCCACCTGAAGAGTACAAATGAAGTTCTTTTAACTGCAGTTGGTATTGATTCCAACAACAATATGTTTCCCTTATCATATACAGTTGTGGAAAGTGAGACAAGGGCTACATGGACATGATTTTTAGATATTTTAAAGGATGATCGATGTAGGGATTGAGAATGAATATGGGTTGACATTTATGTCTGACAAACAGAAAGGGTTGATTGCAGCCTATAATAATATAGTCCTTAATGCTGATAGGTTCTCTTTCCAGCACTTTCACCAGAACTTTGTTAATGTTGTGCATAGGGGTATGCAACTAAGGGAATTGTTGTCGAATTATGTAAGGGCCAACAATTTGAGGAAGTATCAAGTATCAATGGAGGAACTTAAAAAGGTTAATCCTAAGGCAGCTGAGTGGCTAGTTGACAACCCACCCCAGTAGTGGTCAAAAATCACATTTTAGTCCATATACAAAATGTGATATTTTGACTAATAATCTTTGTGAAAGTTTCAATAGCAAGATAAAGTTGGCAAGGGATAAGCTTATCCTCAGTATGCTTGAGGATATCAGGGACTTGTTGATGAAGAGGATGGAGTTTAATTGAAATATGTGCAAGAAGTGGCATGGGGACCTTTGTCTTAATGCCCTAGAAAGGTTAGAAATTGCTAAAAAAATGTTTGAGATTCAATACCAACAGCTGCTAGTGAATTTAGATACCAAATGAGGACAATGTATGGAGATCAATACTCAGTTGATTTGGAGACAAAAGGCTACAGTTGTAGGTGATGAGATATAACTGGCATACCATGTATTCATGCCATTGCATGTATGTCTTTCAAGAACCTGGATCCTAGTACATTGTGAATGATCTCTACAAGATCAACACTTGCCAAGAAGTTTATGCACCAGTCATTGCTCCAATGAGGAGTTCTGATATGTGGGAAGTTAAGGTTCAAGGTACTCCCACAATGGTACTTCTAACATTCAACAAGCTTTCTGGTAGGCCAAAGAAGTTAAGGAAAAGGAACATAGATGAACCTTATGAAAGTAGTATGCCTTCAAGCCAATCACATTTGATGTGATAAGCATATACTTTGTAATCTTATTCATTTATTAATAAAAGTATCAAGGCATTTCTTTATTCATGATTAATTACTTGAATTAATCAAATGGATAAACCCATAGTTTTCGAGCAATGCTTTTAGAACCATGATGAGGATCATGCTAATGAGATCTAAATTCAAGATAGCTCAAAACTAAAATTGTTCCTAATCGTTGGATCACTAAAATGGGGATTAGTGAATCCAGATAGATTAGTACATACTATGCTTGCTCTTATGAAGAGAATGATTGATCTCATAATCATTTGTGTAGAGACACTAAAGCAAGTATGTAGGTGCTTATTAGAGAATAAGTTCACTGAACGTGACTCGCTCAAGGAACACCTAATGGAGTCTTACTTGCCTGTCAATAGGAGTTCCTTTTGTGATAGTAGTACAAGTGATCCTTGGACTTGAGATCATCATAGTATCTTGTGTATGATGAATTATGTTTTGACATATTCCTTAAAACCTTTAGGGTGTATCAAAGGGTATGATCGGATATAATAAGTCATACATGGAGATAGGTGAATGATCAACAAAGAATCTACCACTTCTAGTAAAAGAAAAGAATGTCATATGCGATTCGATAAATGACAACTCAGTAGTCCTTGGCCAAGGCAGAATGAAAATTAGAAAGTAATTTCTAATTTACATTAATTAGAGTTATTCATTTAAGGATCGAAATGCATATAATCAAATAAAATAAGACTTGACAGTTATACCATGTCTTATATTTGATTGGGACGTTGTGAGGTAGAAGGATTCAATTGTACGGTAACTATTCGCTGAATAGGTTCTTTTGTGATTAAATGTTGAAATCTATATTATCTAGAAAGTCGTTGATCGCTAAGGGGGCTTACCCTTATTATGGAATAAGTATTATTTATTTAAATGAATTAAATAGTTTAATTTATTTATATAAATAAGATTAGAATAGTTCTAATTAATTTATTCTATAACCGGTTTAATATAGAGAACCTAAAGGGTCACACCGCAAAAGGAAAATAATTATTTAAGAAGTAAATGGCATAATTGTAATAATGAATTAAGTATATTTAATTTATACTATGTGGATAGAATAAATTAAATAGCTTAATATTTATTATTTAGTATTTTGGAAATACAAAGTATAAATTAATAAGAGGAGTTTTATTATTATTATTACTATTATTATTATTATTTAGTTCCTAAATGGTTTAGAAATTAATTAATAAGAGTACTCTCATAATTAATAATTAAGTTCCTAAATAGTTTAGGAATTATAATTATTATATTAAATGAATTAAGTTCCTAATTAGATTAGGAGTTTAATTAAAAACCCTATTCCTAAAGGTGTTAGGAGGGTTTACTAAATCTATAAATAAGAGAAGTCTTATTATGGATTAAGGTTACACACATACACTTCCATAAGTTTTGGGAGAGTACTCACATATTCTCTAGAGAGAGAAAACTAGGATTTGCCATCACCCACTTCTTGAATTATTATTATTCCTTGGTGGATCACCTCTAGAGGCCAAACACTTGGGTGGCTAACATTGATCATTGGAATCAAATCGGTGAAATTCAAGGAGAACACGAAGGATTTGGAGGTGAACTTGTACCCGTTGAAGCTTTGAGTTCTACAAGGGTATATCTCTAACTTCTTCTTTATTAATTAATAATTGCGCATAAAGGTCGATCCTGGATAATGGTTTGTAAAATTTTAAAATTTGATTTTACCATGCTTCCGCTATTTTGTGCAATTTGATTGCGTCTATGAATATTACAAACCAACACCTCATACAAGAGGAGATGCACAGTTTGGGGATTTGGGTAAGAAAATACTATAATTCAGTTAGATGCAAAGTTTGTTGGCAGTATGGTCATAATTCAAGGTTTCACAAGAAGCAACAAGGGAACCAACAAATTAATGAACCTGCAGTCAATCAACAAAGTAATGAAGGTCTAGCTAACCAAGAGGAAATTATTTTGACACCACCTGTTGGCACTCAACAGTCTCAAACAAGGCTAAAAATTCCAGGAAGTACACTTAACACTATATTCCTTTAAAAGGGTTAATGTTGACAACATGTTCACCTTTTCTTCATTTCTTAGTTTAGTTCATAAGGAGGTCAAGAACTCAAAAAGGTGAGCAGGGAACACATGCTGGCCATAGTAGTGTAAGTACTCATTTGGTTTACATTTATTGTCTTTTTTGTTTATTATAGTGTTTAGCTTGAATGAGGATCCAACACAGTCATTTTATTTCAATTTTGGGTTCAAAGTGGCACTAGTGGAATGAAGAATAATGTACCTTATAGGAGTTGGCTTTGTGATAGAGTACCTGAAACATAATCTTCTTATAAAGGAACACCAATCATTGTAAAAGGGGGGGAAGAATTATGTTACTTTGAATAATATGAAATCATTTATGGCGGGGTCTGGTTCGCAGCATTAAGGGGTTGTCAATAGGAGTAGTACTTTACATATTAGTTAGCATATATAACATATTTTTTGGGTTACAATTGCTACTGCATATGCTACTTCATAGATTTTTGGGGATGCATCATTTTCATGTGATGCTTGGCAAACTTAGGAACTGCATGTCTATAGTTTGCAAAGTTTCATCTTAAAGAAAACTACAATTATTTTGGGAACTAATTTGTTTTGGGATGAACTGTTAGTTGTTAATATTATATTGTGTTGAAGGTTGTTTGATTTGATGATGATGACTGTTGTGCAAAAAGGATTGTGGTAAATGTGCTTATATGCTTACTTGATTCTGTGCGTGAATGTTCTGAAGGTGATTATATGATTATGTGATTATGTGACAAAGTGATTATATGTTAATCTAATTACATGCTTACATTGTCATGTGTGTATGATATATAATGTGTATCTGAAAAAGTGCGTAGTTGTTCTAAATGTGCTTACTTGTTTATGTGCACAGTTTGTCTAAAAGTGTTTAGGTGGTTATTTGACAAAGTGAGTATATGTTAATCTAATTATGTGCTTACATTGTTGTGGGTGTATAATATATATTACCTATTTCAAATACTGTGATGTGCACACTTGTATAGCATAAATATGATCTTGTTATAAACTATCTGCTGCTTATTAAAGAGAATGAAAGTTATCTGGTTAAAATGTTGTAAAGTCCTTTTTTAGATAAATATGTACAAAGGACTTAGATTTTAAAGATCAGAAATGTTAGGTTGATCTTTCAATAGAAGTCACTCTGCATAAACGATGTATGATATAAGCAGAGTTACATAAGAATGAATCAATGTTGAATTTGCGCATGTCAGAGTCTGTAAAAGTCCTTTCAATATGTAATGATGTAATAATGTAAGAAAGGACTTAGTTAGAAAATATCAAATATGTTAGGTTGATCAGTCTATATGATCGTAGAATGGACTCTACGATTCCAAGCAAAAAAGACTCAACGATTCGGCATGTTCGTAGAGTGAAAGGTACGACTTTCAGCCCAGACGACTCTACGATCATCAAAGAGAGACAGACGTGCAAGAAGTCTACAGAATATTCATACAAAATCAAATAACTGATCATGCACTAATCGTAGAGCTGAACTCTACGATCGTCGAACAGACAGCCAAGCTAGCCTGCAGATAACGCTGAACCAAAGAAGAGATATACTCTACGATATACACGCTCTAGCAAGATCGTAGAGTAAAACTTGAAGAGCAACCACATACAACTGAATTTTGCACAGATAGAAGAAGTCGTAGAGTGGAACAGAATGACAAGGCAATGCAGAAGATTGCTATACACATGGAACAATCGTTGAGTAGAATTAAAGGATGAAACAACAAAGACTACAACTCAACGATTTCACTAAGAAGCACGGCAGTTCACAAACTCTACGATTTGAACAAAAGGACAAGATCGTAGAACGAAATCATAAAGTAAAGCACTGCAGACAAACTCTACGATCTGATCACAAAAGCAAGATCGCAGAGTAAAAGAGAAGTACGTTCCATCTCCACCATTTACCCGACATACTTGAAATGACAAGTGGAGATGAATTCGTAGAGTCCAAATAAGAAGACTATCACTCTACGATATCAATAAGCAGCAAATAATCATAACTGCAATAGAGTGTGAGAGAAAAGAGAATACTCCTCGCCCAGATTCAAGAAAGAGTAAGTACTCTTGAGAAATTATATGCATGTCAGAGTCACAGAAGATTTTGTGCCTAAACGACTATAAGTCAGGACTCACTGCTCAGGAAGATGGTGAATAAAGTCAGAAATGGGACATCTCTGAATGCATCAGAACAATTGGTTCTAAAAGTCAAGGAAGGTATTTATTGATGAATCAGAAGATTAATTAACAAAGGAAATAATAATCCTTGCTGAACAACTCTGTGAGTGCAACGGCTATAAATTCAGAGAAAGTTGAGCTACAGGTCAATATATCAGAACATGTCAGAAAAGGGAAAAGCACTAACACAAGCGGCAAGAAAGTCAACATCGAAGGTATTAAAGATCTGCACAAAGCCAAAGGAAACCAACGGGATTTCTTTCAACGGTAAAATTTGCTCAGAGATATAAAGGCTTACATAACAAACAGAAAAGGAGTTGTTGATGAATATACGAGAGAGATGATGGTAGACAACAACCGATCGTAGAGTGGAACAGAAAATGAATATGCTGGAAGGACTCTACGATCCATCAAAACACTAACACTGAATTGAGAGAGACATAGAGATAAATAACTCTATTACAAGAGAAGTGTTTAGAGCTGCTAGGCACATGGAAGAGAGAAGCTTAAACGTCAACTTGATACATACATGGTAGCAAATGAGTACCAAAAGGAAGGAGCTTCACAGTCATCTCAAAAGCCCATCTCGAGAAGCTATAATCTGTTTATGATAAGAAGGAACAACTGAGTACCAAAAGAAAGGAGCATCACAGTCATCACAGGAGTTCATCTCGAGAAGTTATCAAGTACCAAAGGAGCTGAAGTACAAAAGCCTACCAGCACAATGGGTGATCACCAGAAGATATTGAGCATATAAAGAAGTCAAGCATCATTGCCGAACTCAATATTATCCCAGGAATGATCACACCCTGCTACTGAGTGTTTAAAGACAATAGGACTTAAAGTACAACTCAGTAGCAACTCCAACCTCTTTCAAACAAACAGGAAGCCAAGTCTGTTGGACTTGAAGAGGGCAGTTGTCCTTGTCATAGTGACTAAAGGAGCCAAGTCTGCTGGACTTGAAGAGGGCAGTAATGCCCTTGTCTTTGTGACTAAACTAACCAAACCTGCTGGGTTTGAAGGGTTCTTAGTGAACCAGAGTTTCCAGGCTAATGAGCTTGAAGGGTTCCGTATGAACCGTCCTTAGTGGATTTCCTACTCGTTGTAGTAGAAGAGTGGAGTAGGAGTTATTCAGTCTCCGAACCACTTAAAACTCTCGGGTGTTATTTACTTTCAGTCATTTACATTATGTCTTATATATATATATATATATATATATATATATATATATATATATATATATATATATATATATATATATATACATATGACTGTTAATTGATTTACCTAACAAGTGGGTTTCTCCAATATAGTCTTAACTCAACGGAGAAGTTTTACAAATCTTTAAGGGGTGTTTTCAAACTAATATTCCGCTGTGTAAACAAATATCGAGTAAATGAATTACTTGGTAATGAATTCTTAAAGTGAAAATTTCTAATAGATCTATTCAACCCCCCCCCCCCCCCCCTTCTAGATCACTTGTGTGCCTCTGGGAACTAACATATTGTAGCTGTAAAGATGAATTTCAATGATAGTTATGTTTACTCTATTTGGGAGGAAGAAGGAACTGTGTACTCTGTTTGGGATGAAGAAGTATATGTGTACACTGTGTACTCTGTTTTAGGATGGGCACTGAAATGTGTATTCTGTTAACTCTGTGTTGGGATGAAATGTGTATCTTAAATAGTTGTGTATCCTAACTATTTTAGGATGAAGAATTATTTTTACATCATTTTCATGTTAACTATGTTTTGGGATGAACTTTTATTTATGAAGGTTATATTGTACCTTTGTTTTCGCACATAGTTGCATAATACAGCTATGTTTTCCATAGATCTGTTTTCAAATGTTCAATTCATTTGAATTCTGTTTTTCATTCATAACAACATGGGCATATATTACATATTAGATACATCAGTTTGCATAAATTTTGTCAACAATACAATACACAAAAACAATATTACTACTCTATAATTTTTTTGTCTTCTACGCATTTTTGTGAGTTATTACTCAACTGTAAAGATCCTTCTCAGGAGGCCATAAATAACTTAGACAGCTCTTGTTTGCATTGGAGGATCATGCTAGTAGAAGAAATCACATCCTTGAACTCCAATAGTTTGGCAACCATAAACTCTCCTTCCTGGACTTCTATCAGTCCAAGATGTCCTGAGGACAGTGACACCAAACTGAAGCTATAACACTTTGAGGTATGACACCTTATCTTTCTCCTTCACTGCACCTTTTCTTTCTTCTTCTACTTCATCTGTTCTTTTACTCCTTCTTATTCTCTGTCCACCATTTCATGGAGTCGTAATATATAGAGGAATGTGGGAATTGTTGGTTTGAAATGGAGGGAAAACAACAGAAAAAGAAGTTGAAGGGAAAAAATATGGTTTGGTTTGGAGAAAAATTGATATACCAATATTTTATTGGGTTAAATGGAAAAAATACAGTCAAATACTAGCAAAATTACAAAAATACGGTGAAATACCCTCTCCTGTCACGTCATCTTTTTGGTCATTTTTCTTGTCAAAAATATTATTACGGTCACTTTTGCTTACTTAAGTGTACTTGGATGATGTTTTTATAAATTTTGATACATTAGGGTCACACGTGTAAGAAGGGTGTAGACACCCAAATTTTGCACTTTTGTACTAACCCTGACAGGAGGGCAGAATCGTCATTTGACCCGACGAGCGAAAAGGAAGGTGGACCCCAACACGAAGTCACCCCAACAACTTACGGTCAAAGCCGCCACAGCAAACAACGAGCATCAGGCAAGGCAAACAACTGATCCAGAAGAACCTGATTAGATCACCAAAGACGACTAATGGCCACTACGCTTACGATGTTCGGGGGTCTCGCTCCCCGGTGAGCGAGCGGCTGTCCAGCTCGCCGGTGAGCTGGCGGGGGTGGTAGGGGGCAGCGCCCCCTAGAAGCCAAGCACAAAGAGCGATTTATACATCAGGTAACAGCCTTCCGAAATAATACAGCAAAAAATGACGATTTAAGATCGCGTGGCACAGAAATCGAGAAAAGGAAGTCAGACAGCCGCGGATGCATCTGCGGCCAACGACTTTCGGGGTTTCGCACGGCTCGAGGGCGGCACACGGCAGCCGAGGCGACGGCTCAGACGACCACAATAGGCCCAGCCGCAGATGCATCTGCGGCTGCCTCCGATCAGCTATACATTGCCATTTCCGCGTCCGAGAGCGAAAAGAGAAGAAATTTTGAAGGTTTTAGAGAGAGAAAAATGGCGGAAATAGAGAGAGAAACCTTCGGGTTTGGTCAAAAAGTGTGAGATTTCTTCTCCTTTTGTTCAATCTTCATGCCATACCTTGTATTCTACATTGGATTTGAGTGCTAGTGCGTGATTTCTATCAATATCAAGGCAAAAATTTCGATATCTTTCTTAGTGTTGGTGCATTTTGTAGATCTATTAGATTTAATATTTCATCTTGCTTTAGTAGTGTAATCGATAAATATTTGTGTATTTGTGCATTTGTTGGGTGGATCTACTGTTAGATCCGAAAATATTTGGTGCATTGCTATTTAAGTAGTTTGATTCGGTGTATTTTGAAGTTAGATCCAATGTAGTCAATATATTGTAGATATATGGATTAGGGACGGTTAGAGAGGATTTATGGCGGATGGAATCTCCTCCTAACCTCCCGATGATATCCCTTTAGTTTATTTTATAATTTTTACGTATGTAGCGATGGCGATGCATTTGTATTGTATATATGTGATTTATGGGCCTTAAAGCGATGTCGAATCGAAAATCGGGTTTAAGGCCCCGTGATAATGAAATATGTGATTGTGGGCGTTTGGGGCTATTTAGACGGCTTACATGCCCACAAATAGCTCCAACGTTATTTTGATGCTTGGTTTTCCCTTTCGACATGAGAAAACGAATTTTGGAATGAAAAGATAAAGATTTTCATAAAATCAATCAAAGTAGGATATTAGATCATCCGTAGGCTAAAATAAAATTGTAAGTGTCGGATGAGCTCTATTCCTATTTGGCGAATGATTTGAAAAATATGTTTTACAAAATATCATCGGTTTTATTATCGAAACAAAAACAATAAAAAATGAACTCTTCGATTAAGTCAAATCCTTCGTGCATAGGGTTAACAAGTTTCTGAAACACTTTCAAAGTAAAGCATTCCAACGACATTCATTTAGGCACACACACACACGCACACACACATGTTTTAGGATTTAAAAGGAAAAAAAAAAAAAAGCATCAAGATTGCGGTAACCGTGTTTCACGGAAGTCGGGGGGTGCCTAACACCTTCCCCTCGCTTAAGCAAGCCCCCGAACTCTATGAATCTCGGTTTGCGGACCAATTAAATCGGAGTCACATATGAGCCATTACGATTACAAAAACAAAATTCGGATGAATTGGTACATCCATTTCAAAAATACCAACTGGCGACTCTGGTCAATTGGCTCATACAAAATCGACATTTCAAAACCCCGTCGACACTAAGCCGACCCTTTTCAAAAAATCACATATTAATCTAAAGGCTAAAATTGGAAAGGGCTTTTAATATTAAAAAACAAAACGACGAAAATCCCGGCGTCGACAAAGGGTCATACTTGGAGGGAAAAAAGCGTATTTAACCCTAAAATAAAATATAGGTAGTGTTAAAACTTAATACTAGGACTGAACAATAAATCGAATATAATCGAAAAATCAACCGGGCCAAATCAAACAAACAATAAGCTAAACTGAAAATTATAAAATCAATGAATTGATAGTTGGAAAAAGAAAAAAGAGAAACGAAGTTCAGTCGGTCAGTTTTGGTTTAGTTAAAAAAAAATCAAAACCAATCGAATTTTTAAAATTATAATATAATTATATAATTTATTAATAATTATTTATGTTATATAATTATATATTTATATATTATAAAATATAAATACATTAATGGCAATGGTCGTGGTGCAGAATCTCGACAGATTGGGGAAAATTGACAGGAAAAGAGGGTCAGGTGCTATGCTATTGCTCCTGCGAGATGTATGTCTCTAAATTTGGCAGTGAGATATGCGGATGTTATCAATTTGGTTGTTCTCCAGGCACGTCTTTTCTTCTTCGTTGTTTCATGTGTAAATTGGTTGTACATTGGTTGAACTCATAGCAGTATTCAGACCATTAGTCTTGGTAGATATATATGACGTGTTTGGCATTTATGCTTACTTTTTGCATCATTATATCCCTATTACTTCTATTTCATACTTTTTTTATAGATTTATGTGTTCCCCCTGTTGAAATTGGTTAATTGTGATGGTTTATAATTGCTTGTATTTTTTCTTTTTAAGAAAGTTAATTTCTTATATCATACATATAAAAGTTATGCTTTTTCATAGTTTTACAAGTATTTAAACCCAACGATTTAACTGATAATCGAATAGGCCGATAACTGACTACGAAATAAATTTTTGGATAGTTTTTATTTTTATTTTTTTATAATTGTTTTAAATGATTTTGTTATTTTTTAGATATAAAATAGATCAAATCAACCGTTGTACACCTCTATTTAATACAATGAAACTTTTATTGGCAACATGAACTGACATAGTCAGTCGTAGAGATGCACAAAAAGCGTGGTTCATTACAGATCACCTAGACAATTGGTAAAGGAAATTTCAAGTTTCTCTCGCTCGTCATAAATTTCAACGCAGAAATTTGACGTTAAAATTTGGGTCCTCTACAAAGTATTTTCTTTTAGTTCGGATACGGGTTTTCGATTTGTTACGATTGATATTGACTGTCAAGAAGCAATTGATTGTACTTACAATTTGCGACCTAAAGATTTAAAAGGAAATCTAATCCTTTTGATTCGAGAGATTCAAAGTGGAGAATGGGTTTGTCAACTATTCTATACTTGGCGTGGAGTCAATATTTTACGCTGATTATTTGGTTAAAGATAGTATTAACGGAGTTGAATTCAAACTTTTAAACTCTCCTTTAGAAATCCTTGTTCCATATTTTTTTAAGAATTTCATTGGAGTTCCCAATTTTCGATTTTCTAAACTTTAACCTTTGTCTTTAACGGCTTCCATTGCATTAAAAAAAAGGAGTGTGTTTTGAAAAAAAAAAGAATAACCTCTTCTTTAGTTCTCAAATTATATATGTTTTCATGTTTAGTCTCATAATTAATATTTTTATTTATTTTGTCTTTAAACTATAATTTTGTTTTTCTTCATGCTAGTCCAAAATATAATAACTTTTCACGTTTAGTCTTCGAATAATAATTTTTTTAGGTTTAGTCCACAATCTATAGCTATTTTTCGCGTTTAATCCCTTTCAGCTGCTCTATTTTTGCAAGGTTAGATTAAATTGCATAAATTATAAAGTATGAAAACAAAATACGCGAAAAAAATAATTAAAAGGCCAAACATGAAAAACAATTATAGTGAAAATAGTCTTTTTAAGAGACAAATATTGCATATTATCTCTCTAACATGTTCTTTTCGAAGCGATAATAGGGTTGGTTTGGTAACTGTTTCTATTTTCATGTTTTTTTTTTCTATTTTTATTTTCATATGTTTATACTTTTACTTACTTTCACTAGTGAAAATTAAAATCACATAACGTTGTTTTATAATTTTATTTCAATGTTAGTTTTATTTATTTTTATGAAGAGATAGAGTTTAAAATTTTGTTGTTTATAAGGTTTTATACTTGGATCTCATTAAAGTTGGAATGACTCAATGTGTTGCTAAAATTAAAGAAGCAACTTTTCTGCATTTTCACTTTTTTGCTGTCAAAGTGAATTTTGCTTCCACTTTTTTCAATTTAAAAATATTTACTAAACACTATTTTCTACTTCCAATTTCTAAAAAATAAAAGTAGAAACAAAAAATTAGACCCGAAGCACGTCTTTCTTTTTCCATTGTTCGCTTCTCTCTTCTTTCTTTTTCTTCTCAAAAGTTTTGCTTGTTTATTTATTTGGGAGTTTATTAATAGAGTAGAAAAGGATAGAAAACTTGAACATTTTTATTATCAATTTTTTTTTTGTTCAAAAATTGAGGATTTTATACAGAAAATTAAGTAACACAAGATTGTCTTTGAAATCCCATATTACCCCTATTTATAAATACACGAAAAGGGTAAATTGGTAAACTAATTTAAAAATTACCTTTTATTTTCATTACTTTTATAAACCTACAAATAATATAAAAAAAAAAAGTTTATGATTTTTTTCTTCTTCAATTTTATAATTAAAGTTTTTCATTTTTTTCATCTAAAACTCACAAGATATGGTTGTCAAATATGTTAATTTTTCTCAACTATTGTCTGTAAATTTGGAGTGAAAGAAAAGTGATATGGTTGTCAAAATGTTTTGAGTGGAGGAGTATTATATTGTTTCATTGACTAAACTTTTACACATTCATAAATGATTAATGTTCATTACTTATTGTGCATTCATTTGAATTATAAATTATTATGAAACTCTTGTTTTGTCCATTAAGAGTTTGTGTGGACAAGACGTGACCCATACAAAAAATGGTTAGGAGCTTGGATTTGAGGCCTCTTTACTAATTTAGATTTCTCCATCTCCCCCTCACAAGAATTTATTTTTGCATATATGTTTATGTTTGGCTACATAATTAACTTCAAAATGGTTCTTCTATTGTGTTTGGGTTGTTTATAATATGTTTTTGTTTGGTCTTACAAATATCCAAATTATGTTGTTACTTATTTCGTGCAATATCATGCATTTCAGTTTCAATCTTCTGATAAATTTAATTATTTTAATAAATTTGTCACACTAATTACATTATTTGAAATATTGTTGTTATTGTCATCGTTGTTTATAATCATTTAATCTTGTATTAGACGTTATTGAATTAGTTAACAATATTTTTGTGCTTAGTAATTGCATCTACTCTGAATTTATTGTAAAAATTATTAAACTCTTAATATGAATTAGATATTAAGTAAAAAACATTATATATTAAGTTAATTTTAGTGGGGTTTGTTTGACACACTATTCAATTTTCATATAAAAGAATAAATAGTACTATAAGCAACAAAGCGATAGCCAGCATAACCGCTATTACATATGATAATAGTAGTATATCGCTTATAGTTCTATAACGCTGGCGGTAATATATATTGCTTTTTATAGTCTGTTCAGAAGCTTTTGAACTAATGACCTTTCTAAGAAAACCGAACGGTATTATAGAAACTACCAGGTATACAAAATGTTTTGAAACTATATATATATATATATATATATATGTATATTTGCTAATTAGTTCTGAAACTTTTCCCGTTTGTTTGTAAAAAAAATGATAAATATAAATACTTGTACTAATTTATTATTATTATAGACTATTTTATTCTATAATTAATCCATTATTCCCATAAACTACTTCTTCGTTCCACATTATTTGATTAGTGCTAACTTTTAAAATCAACTTAAGAAATTTTTAAAATCAAAACTGATACAAATTCTTTTAATTTTAAGTAATACAATGATAAATGTTATAAACTATCTAACAAAATTACAGGTTTTATTGTTCCATAATTTATCTCAATTTCGAGTTTTAAAATATCTCAAATTGACTTTCAAATGTCAATAATGATTAAGGTTATTTGAACTTCAAAAGAAAATTATATAATACCACATTCTCACTTGAGATTATAATCTCTTATCAGATGGATTTAAAAATGACAAACATAATCTATAAGATTAGTAACAATTATAATTTATAGTGATAATAAAATAGTATAAATAGTCCTATACGATCCATCAATTTGCATTGCAAACAAACGTTGCCTAATAAAAAGTGATCTTCAGATCAGAAAAAGAATGGCATGATCTTGATCCTTTGTTTTTTTAGTTTGACAAGCCAAATATAGGCCAAAGCAAACTATAACCAAACTGAAGTAAAAAAAAAACCCAGTAACAATATGACAAATTTCCTAATAAATTTAAAGCACATCACACAATTTTAAAATCATTCACTTATCAATAATGAAGATAGATAATCATTTTTTGGGAAGGAGATTAATCGCATGTATGTACACTTCCCATAATATAGGCCGCAATTAAAGCTATCTAGCCCAATTCCCAATCCCAAATTATAACAGAATATTAATACAAATCCGACAATGGTATAGCATAAGAGTAAAAAATACTGCAGAGAAAGTCTTATTTGGCAAAGGAAAGTATAACCTGTGATAATTTTTGTCGAAGCTCAATCGACTAATGTAAGCCTAACACCCTAACAAAGTGATTTATATCACATCTACCGCAGATAAATTAATATCAAACTAAGAGTCACCTACGCACTAGCATTTTTCAGAGGAGCATACACCTCATCTGAATGGCTGTAGCTGGTTGGAAGGAAGTTGACATCTTATACTCATCTATACTAGAGTTTGCTTCCAGTTAAGTGTCAAACTATAATTTGACGGAGATATGAGGAACATGGTCATTATATATCACATAAGAATTGTCGCACTTGAATGAGTCTCAGAATCCAACCTTTAATGACAATCTTTTTCAGGAAAGATTTGAAGCTTTCTCAACACCCTTCGATCTGTAAGGAGCTATAATGTGAACTACCTGCTGGAGTGGTCCTAGTAACTCATTTTCAATGCACTCATAACTGCAAATATTAAAATAAATTTAATATCAACGCCATAGTTTCATAAACTTAGGGGGTCATTAGAACAAACAAATTTGATTTGTTTTCATTCCCTATAAGTCCGAGTTTATTTTTTCATATAACTGCAGTTATATACAGTGTAGTTGTTTATATATACACAAAATCATAGTATAAAAGTAAATAATATCTTTCCAGATATTAGTATTTTGATTTTTTTTGCAATATTTCAACTTCACCTTATGGAACTCCAAACTGAAATTACTTGGATTATGACTGAAACATTCAAATATCTATTATAAAAAAGTTGCGGGTCTAGTGACACTTACAGTTTTTTGCAGAGTTCATCAGTGAGTGTAGACAGCGTAATTATCTTCATTCTTGTTTCCAAAACTTTTTCATCATCATACCCGTCAAATGGCTCTTCTAAAACCATTGAGAGTCTCTCAACATTATACTCAAGCTGCTCATGCTGGTCCTCAAACAAGTTCTGTTTTATCTCCCTTTCCTTTTTGGTAATTTCTTTTTCAAATATATTCTCACCAAACATGTAATATGCAAAAGGGTATGAATATGATAGAATTTTTCTAGATCTGAAGAGCCTGTAGAGTCCATTTGACACCCAACTAAAGTCTCTCCGTGTTGGGTTTCTTTCTTCCAGCTTCGATACCTTTTCCTGTAAACTTTCCTTCAGCTTGATTTCAGCCTTAAGAGATTCAGTATGACCTTTGTACCGTTCATGATAGTGAACATAGCGCCAAAGTGCCTCTTTTGCAGCCTCTGTGTTCTTCACATCCTCAGCTTTGTATCTCCCACACGTGTGACCCTCAATACTAATCCATGTGTGACTTAGACCTGTAGCTCCAGCACATATCCAACTAAAAACAGTTGAAAGAATTAGAAAATTATTATATTGTTCTATAATCATATATGCAATAAATGAAAAAAGACGAAAGAAAGAAAATTTAAATGAACTATTAAGCAATAAAAGGAAAAAATATTAAGTGATCTATCAAGCATGATTCCTCATCTACTCCACGCAGCTTGGAAATAGCATATAATGCTGAACTTAGCTTTAAAAAATAAATTAAAAGACAGAGCAAACAGAAGTATAGCTAAGGTCATCATTTCAAACTCTATTTTTTTTATATTTGTAAACAAATACATACTATAGCTCATCCCATGGATTCATATACTCTAACTAGAGAACCCAATTTAACTAGACTAGCACTTGCACCTTCAGGGCACTGTACATAGAGATTTTATTCAAAACAGTGCAAACTAATTTTGCACAAAGTCAGAAAGAATAGTCACTAAGAAAGGCAATTGAGCACAGATGTATTTCGCTTTTATTGCTTTCCACCACCTATTAATTTCACTATTATCAACTGAAAATTTAAGAAAATTACATTAAATGTCAGAAATAAGGTTGTCCCTTGCACATGAAACAGCATACTGAAGGGCACTTGCCCTCATTTATACCTCGGCAGTCCGCATTTATATGGTAAAACTAATCAAATAAGCAAATGTCTAAACTATCAATACTTTAATAGGCAATTAGGTAATCTTACCAAAATGATTGTCCACATATACAACGTACATGATTGCATCCTCCATTTTTCTCAACTGGTTTGTGGCATTTTGGGCATGGCTTTGTGTTTACAGTAATCCAAGAAACTGTCTCCGATTCATTCTTGCATTTATTGGTCCACATCTCCCACATTAGACATGAACAAGGTGAGTGTGCTTCAGATGAGCAACTGAAACAGAATTGTTGACCACAAGCACACTCAACTTCACAATACTCATCATCCTCAACACGAATTGCATTACCACAATGGGGAACACTAGGGCACCATTTCACCCTCTTATTATCATCAATATATGATTCTAGGAGAAATTGTTCAAATCTTTCTGCCAGATTAGGATCCCTTGACCTGACTAAATTTCTAATTTTTCCTTCATCACAAATCGCATTGCACATGTGGGCCATGCATCTGATGCGTCGACTCTGACCCTCCATTATTTGTACTATAAAATGTTCTGTCCAGCCTTGACAAAAGAGATGAAAAGAAAAAAGAATACTGTCAGGTCACAAATTAAAGGGTAAAAATAAACTTGAGGAAAAGAAAGACTAAACTAATTGAAGCTCTATGAGCATTAAGGTTCAAGGAAAAACTTTGTTGTTCAAAATAATATTCATCCCATGCCATACCGATAATGCATATCAAATGATTTCTAAATAATTTTCCTGCAGCTCCAGTGTATATATCCATAGCCATGAGGTATGATGTGCATGAGTTCTAGTCTCATTTTTTGAATAGATGACTTCAGAGTAGTACATTACATTTAAATGACTTCAGTAGCAGATTGCAATTTTAATGACTTCAGTAGTAGATTGCATTTAAATGACTTCAGTACCAGATTGCATTTAAAAGACTTAGTACTACGTGCCTTAAGGTCTTTGCTACTGGACTTCTTACAAACACTGAACATTACTACAAAAAAACTTCTTGAAAAAGATGGGATGAAGCAGATTGGCTCACAAGTATCGCAAAAGAAATGGCCGCAGTCCATTCTTGTTGTGTCACTATTAGGGACATCCTCCATACAAATGTCACACCAAATTACTTCAGAAGAACACTGAGTAGAGGAAAGACATTCATTCTCCAATGTTATACCTGCCTCTGCATATAACTTATCTTTTCCCTTCTCCACAAACACCGTGAAGATCTTGTCAACATCCCAGCGATAATTGATAAGTAAGGTCCGTGCATGATGTTCCCTCAGTGATAACAAGTCCGTTACTCTTTTCAAGTCCTCCATCTGCCGAAATTAGTAGAAGAAATTTACACATCCACACAGCATAACACATGTGAATAATCTTTATATAATTTTGTGACCGTTAAATTAGCAAGGGTTTTCCTGTTTGGTAGCCTTTTGAACCCCGTTTTACTTTTATTTTTATCCAACAAAGAACGTGCTTTGATATCATTTTCTCTAATTGCTTTCTGGAAATATTTCCAAAAACACCCTTCTGCAAACACAGATGCACTATTTCTGAAAGAAAGGTTCCAAAATAAAACAAAAATAATGGGTCCAACACGACTACATAATATTTGTGCCACAGTCGTCTTAATAAGAAAAACAATATTTTATTAATTTTCTTTGGGTAATTTGAATTATGCAATTTCTAGAAACAATGCATTTTAAAATTTATACTGAAACACGCTCATTTTTCATAAAATATTGAAGGAAAACAAATAAGGAATGCTGATTCTAAAACAGGGTCCAGTTTATTACAGAAAAGAAAAAACACAAAATAAATTCAAAAAGTGTCATACCTGAGCAGCCAAAAGAGACTCTTTTGTAATTACCTGCAAAGGAGGAAGTCATAGTTCAAACTTCAAATAATATCATTGTAGAACTCCAAATCTATTTCAAAATAAACAAAGCTTCACAACAACCACATAAAGAAGCTAATCATTTGATAAACTTAATTAGTCAAATTAACTCCATGTTCCTCCTAAGCTAAAGAAAAGTAGAAAATGAAAATGTGAAATTACCACCAAGGGATGCTAATCATTTGGCTTAGAATATTACTGAATTAAGGGCTTAACTATTTTGTAAATTTTCTAAATAATTTTACATTTAAATTCAAACATCAGGTCAGAGGGGAAAAGGGAAAACTTAAAGAGCACCTCAAAAAGTGAAATTACCACCAAGGCTCCAATGCCAATCATTTGGCTTATTAGCATATTTGTGAATCCAGGGGTTTAACTATTTTTTCAAAAGTTACTAAATAATTTTAATTTTTCATTCTTATAAACAGCAGAGGAAAACCCCAATAAGCATATGGGTCAATCTAGGGGTTTAACTATTTTTTAAAGTTACTAAATGACTGTATATTATAGGGGTATAAAAAAAACCTTAGAGAGCCTACAGGAAGCAGTGAAGTGCCGATTCCGCAACTTTGGCTCAATTCTAGAACACTAGAAAAAACAGAAAGATACACTACCCAAAACATATATAAAATATATTAATTACTTTAAATCAAGTTAATTTTTTTATTTGTTAGGAACCAGGTCATAACTTGTATAGTTAGCTTAAAACTGCCCAACAACACAAAATTATGCTGTACACTCTAGCTAACCAAGCAATCTCCAAATTTTTAATAAAGATCAAACCTCATTCTATTCTTTTCCCTGTAATTATCATGGTCTATTTAATCTCTTTATTTTTGTTGGAATTTAGAATGAGTCTGGTGAAAGATAACAAAAACAAATGATTAAATGAAATCCCTGTACTTACTACAGCTAGGGCTGTAAATGGTAACCGGAAAATTCGTATTCGTCCGCATCCGTATTCAGAAAAAAACGGATATTATTCGCATTTGAAAAACCCCCGGATATATCCGTATTCGGTTTAAAGGTATCCGCAAATAAACGAATACGAATAAGGATATAGACGTATTCGTATTCGTTTCACATCTGACCGTAAATATATCTGGCGGATAGCGGATATCCGAAATTCGATATCCGAATTCGGATCCATATCCGGAATCCGTATCCGAATAACTTATAAATATATAATAAGCAAAATAATTTTTTTTAAGTGGTCTTCCTTATATAATAATTTGTTTTCACTATCATATGAAAATTATTTTTAAAATATGTCATTTCACTTCTAAAAAGTAGGAAATGACACTTTTATTATAATATTAATAAACTAAAATAAATTGATTTAGGTATAGTTAATGGATTTTTACTATTATAAAGTTAAAATATCTAAAATGTATTATTTAACAAGTGTTATAAATGTTATAAATATCATTTAACAAGTGTTACAATATAACTTTTGGATTATTTAACAAGTGTTATAAATGTTATTAATATCATTTAAATGTTATAATTATAGATTATAAATATTCATACACATTACAATATTACTCCAAACACATAAAATGTACATCAATTTATTAATGGATATCTAAACTTTAATAAGTAGAGCATTCAATTTTAAATTTAGGATTTCAAAAATAATGAAAACTTATTTGGATTGTAATTTAGAGCATTGATTATTGTATTTATTAAAATAAATAAATTAACATTAATTCATTAATGAACTATACTTTAAAACTCATTATTTTTTCCCTTATTCTAGTTATATAGTGTTAGAATATATCTAAAATACATCATTTAATAAGTGTTATAAATATCATTAAAATGTTATAATTATATATTATAAATATTCATACACACTACAGTATTACTCCAAATTAACACATAAAATAGATATCGACTTATTAATGGACGTAGAACATTCATTTTGAATTTATGATTTCAAAAATAATGAAAACTTATTTGAATTGTAATTTAGAGAATTGATTATTGTATTTATTAAAAATAAATAAATTAACATTCATTCATTAACGAACTATACTTTAAAACTCATTATTTTTTCCCCTTATTCTAGTTATATATAGTGTTACAATATATCTAAAATGTAATATTTAACAAGTATTATAAATGTTATAAATATTATTTAAATATTATAATTATAGATAATTCATACACACTGCAGTATTACTCCAAATTAACACGTAAAATGGACATCTACTTATTAGTGGATATCTAAACATTAATAAGTAGAGCATTCATTTTGAATTTAGAATTTCAAAAATAATGAAAACTTATTTGAATTGTAATTTAGAGCATTGATTATTGTATTTATTAAAAGTAAATAAATTAATATTCATTCATTAATATGTATGATTTAAACTTTAAATTATGATTGGTTATAATTATTCAATTTTTTTCTTTATTTTTTGTAAATAATTTGAATGAATTTTATGTTAATTGACTGATAAACGAATCCGAATACAAGAATATTCGAATAATCTGTTTATTCGAATAAAATAAATGAAAACGAATATTATCCGTATTCGGATATTATTTCGAATACTGGATAAGGATTATATTTTTAAAATCCGTCGAATACCAAATACAAATACGGATAACAAATTAATTTTTCGAATACAGATACAGATACTACTGTATTCGGATTCGTTTATATCCGTTTACACCCCGAACTACAGCTGACCTGGTGCGTTAATGTACAACCTCATTCTTAATTACACATCATTCACCATCAATATAGTCACTAAAAACTCATTAAATTTAAACTTTACACTGTTCCTTCGTTCCTTCATTCTAGAACTGTAATCTTTACATCTCTATTACATCACAATATCATATACAATATGATTTGATCTAATACAACACTTATGAGTATACCAAAAACTCACAATCTTACATTAACTTTTATTCTATACATCTTTCTTCATCTAACTAGCCATGACTTGCATTAATTACAAACGTCTAGCATAGTTAAATGATTTCTAACATTACAAGTTATCTAACCTTTAATAAGTCAAAACATATTTACCAAACGTCTTTACATAATATCTTTACAAAATAACTTCACCCTACAAGGGTTGCGTCAAAATAACTAATCATTTTAACAACAGAGTTTGATTTCAAATGTCGAAACTTAACTCGCTTCTAATCATTAACCAATCCTCAATATTATTGATATAATAACAGCGTTACAATTCCAATTATAAAGTTATTACGACTTACATTTCCATTCATAGATAAGGAAAAAAATAATAAAATGCTTCCTAATCTCATTACAAAAAAATCATAATGACTTATGTTCTAACATATATTAATATGTTTCTTTAATCTATCTTCATTTTCGTTCTTTACTGCCAAAATTCCTCAGATAATCTTCCTCTATTGCAAATTAAGATTTATTTGTAAGAATGAGCACGACAACTCAACAAATCTAACAGTTAACACATAACACGTTTTATATTTCTCATGCTTCTCAGTTTATACATACGTCACTATTTGCATACATGGTTTATATTTCATACATGTTTCACATTTTAGACATACATCACATTTTTTCATGCTTTGCAGTTTATACATGCTTCACATTCCTTCATAGACAAATAGGGTTCACATAGAACAACTACTTTCATTCAAACTACTGCATATCAACAGTTTAATAACACATTACCACATCATGGCACAGTAAAACACATTCACACTTAGCAACAAGGACAAAAAAACTTGCTTGATGCGCTCATTCGGCTTATGCTAATACTTTACGTTCTTTGGACGAATTACATATTACATAAGGTTGATCTATTAATTAATCCTTCGTGGACTTCAAGTGTTAAATTCACATCCGCTTAATCCCAATCTCTTAAGACTTAACCACATACATCACATTTGGGACCCACTAATAAATCATTTTCTAAACAAAATTATTATTCAGAACTACCCAGGTGGTACGTCTGCAGAGTACATAAATGAGCCCGGCGCGCCTCGCGCCAAGAATAACAAGGCAACGGCGCCCCCCGCGCCAGCATACCAGATTTCCATCCTTAGGTTTTTCAACCTTTCCAACTTCAGATGCTTTAATGATGTAAGCACACATTTACTAGTGTCACCAAATTATTCACTAACGCATCTATTGATCTTGAAAACTAACCATAGCTTGTTAGTTTCGAAATCTTTAATCTTTTACCAAAACATTAACAACCAACACAATGGTTTAACATTTTAAACTTTCCAAAATAGCATACCTTTCTTTATAAGGCTCATCTTAATAGGATTCATGGATCTTTTTGTTTCAATCACTTAGGTTAGTTTTATAACTTACCCACACACACCCCTTATAGTTTTTAGGCTTTTGAAAACATAGCATACCAGTTGGGTTTTACAACTTAGTAAAATCTTTCATTCAAGGTTTTAAATCATATATATAATCATATCTACATGCTCTCTTTCTCTTGGATCTTGAAATTACAACATATTACACTTATATATAACATCTTTCAATCCTATTATAAAAACCATTTTGATCCTCTTTACAAAACATGTTTTAATCTAACACATTACAACTCATGCTTAACATTTTCCCCCAATTATGCACCTAGGTTATATACATGAAACCAACGTGATTTAAAACACTTAACATACTCTACTCATTGATCTTCCACTAGATTCAACACTTGGAATATCAAAGTTTAGAAAACCATTCTTTTAGGACTTTTATCAAACATATACTAAGCATGTGTTACAAACCTTTCATGCTAAACATAAACATTATAATCATATATCTTCATCATAACCCTTTCTTATATCTTCCTTGGATCCACCATGATCCACCACAACAACCCTAACTCCCACAACATAACACAATATACGTATAATACAATATTAAACTAAAATACGAGTTTTAAGTACTAGGAAACTTTCTAACATTTAAAAACTTTGACGAATCCTCTTGGTAAATCTTGATGGAAACACCTTCTTGAGTCTTAAAGTCCACTGGATGCTTCTCTCTCTCTCAATGTATATTCTTTCTTTTTGCTTTCTAGTTTAAACTTAATAAGTGAAACAAAGCAAAGATCTTAATAGCTTCTAAGGGTGGGGTATAAATAGGGGTGCTGCCCTTCATCTACCAGCCATGTATATAAGTATATGTACATATTCACAACAGCCACAATGACCCCTACTATCAGCCCCTGCCCTAGTCCTTACACCAATCCCTTGCTAGCCCATCATGTCCCTTCTTGTAGCCCTATTGGAACTGCCGAAACACCTCATCACCTGCACCACTTGAGCTGCCAAATAGCCCCAAGCAGTCACTTCTCAGCTGCTATACTGAGTACTACCTCTCCCCAACTTGGCTGTTACAGCATCTCATATATATATAATTATACACTTTGTATCAGCAATTAATGCTCAATACAAATTATACTTAATAGGCTGCTGAAGAGGTCACCTCCAGCTGCACAACTTGCTGCCAACTGCAGTCACCTCTTCTTCCTTACTTGGGCCTGCTGCCGAAATGGCACCCCACTTGCTCACTTGCTGACCCAAAATGTGATTTGACACATAATTATATTTACCTATATAGTTATAATCCAATACACTTATGGAACCACAATTATACCAGTAAATTGGTTCTCCTCTTGGTTCACATAGGGGCTGCCAAATAGCTTCCCTTGATTTCCTTTCCTCTCCTGCTCCTTTCATAAATAATAATACTAGTTTTTGTTCCTTTGTTATTACATTCATTGAACTGCAACAAGACACTTCAACAAACCCATAAAAATCCTTATCTATATATGGTGCATTATGCATATCACAATTAATGCCCACTCTTGATTTATCACCTTGGCTGCCGAAATTGGCTAAAAATGTAGCATGGCTGACCTATTTTCTGGTTCCATTGATCAAGGGTTTGAGCTCCCTTTAATTCTAACATTGAGCTTGCCATAAACATCTTTGGCTTGACACAATTTAATAAATTGGGCCACTATAATCTCTACCATTTGGGCTTATAATTAAATTGCCACACAAATCATACCCAACTCTTGTTAATTAACAACTTAAGTCATCAACAAATAATAATTTAATATCATTCCATAACATATCAATTAAGTTAATTATCTAATTAATTAAAATCTTTAACTTAGTCTTTCAAGACCAACATTTAAGTTAGTTAATTAATAACATATCTTTAATTCATAATGCGTATAATTAAATCAATTAATTACACGCCATGACTTTCCTTTTTGTTCCATATTTGATCTAACTAATTTAATCCATCAGTTAATAATTTGTTTCTTTCATCTCATACCCATAACACATATCTCAACACATAAAATTTCCAAATTATTATATGCTGGCTTTTCTTTTCATTCTTTGATAAATTGGTAAATAAATACACCTTATAAACTAATCGTATGTCAAGCCACTAAACTACTTTGCTTTAATTACTGACCTACCAATCTCTCTTGATAACCTTTTTAGAGCCTTTTACATCAAAAGTCTTTCTTTACATTTTTACCAATATTTAAAATATTTAATTATCTTGTACATTTCCCTTCTCTGAAATTAGGTTTTTAATTTTAATCTTTACTTAATCATTTAAGATCTTATTTATAAGTTTTACAAATATCCGAGATATCACAACATCTATTACATCCAAGGGCGGATGAAGGAAGGGACTAGTGGGGTCTAAAGCCCCCATTGGAATTTTGGTGATTTTCCTTCTATAATATTAGGTATTTGCTAAATTTTAGGGATAATGTGTAGTTAATTAAGGGGCTAAAATTAAGATAGTACAAGAATTTATTATCTCTAACATTTGAGGAATTGATATTGTATATTACTTCCTCCATTCTAAAATTAGACATACATTTGTTCTTTTCGTTTGTTCCAAAATTAGGAATATATTTCTAATTATAGACTATAGAGTAGTATGAAGTTCATGTTTTGCTACTACTTATTCTAAGTAGATTGAGTAATATCATAGTACCACTATTACATGTAAGCTAATGTTAAAAAACTATTTAGAAGTTCTAGTTAAAAATAACATCATAAGAATATATAATTAATAATAATCCCCACATAAAAAATTAAATAATTATTACTCTCTTCGTTCCACAAAAGACTCATTTTGAATTTTTAAAGTCAAACGACTGCATTTAAAACTTCAAAATTAATGTGAATTCCATTGATTTTAGTCTATAAAAGTATTATAATTGTATAGTTTGTTAAAAGTACTACAAATCATAAACTTTGTTATTTTCTAAAATTTCATGCAGGACATTAATTTTAAATGTTAATACGTCGTCAATTGACTTTCAAAAGTTAAAATGGGACTTTTTTTTTAAACAAAGGAGTATTATTTAGCCCCCGCTCGAGGAAAATCCTGCGTCCACCACTGATTACATCTGATATATCATTATACCAATATTACTATAATTAAAATATTAAAACTAAACAAATTTTAACCCAGCATGTGAATTGGGAAAAAGTCCATAACTTCCCCAAAAATTGATCAAAAAGCATATATATATTATTGAGAAGAAATTATACCTTAGAATTAGAGGAAGAACCTCTGCCCCCGGCTAATTCATCGTCTAAGAATTCAAGATCATCTTCATCACAGTAATCAGAACCACTGTAACCACTGTAATATTCGTCACTGCTCCCATAATCGCCCATTCAATCAACAAATTTTATACACACCGAAACGTATAAATTGCGATTTATATATATATGTATGTATACATTAATAAACTGTGATCAAACCATAATGGATTGTCGTCTAGGATGAACATTAAAAACCCCGAGATTCCTCAGATAAAGGGGAAAAGGGATTTTATAGAGTGAGGGTTTTTGTTTCTCTTCGCTTCTCAATCCGATGGGATATTACAGTCCTATGAGAATTGGAATCGGGAAAGAGATTTATAGTGATGGCTGATGGGAGTAAAAAACAAATAATTATATAATTGGTCAGGGTGTTTGGGTTACGTAAATCCGGATTTACTGATTAGGAGTAATTGCGTGATTAGGGGCATTTTGTTGGACCTTGGGACTGGTGTCAGGAAGGAACAAGCAATCTTAATGACACCTGTCATATAATAATTTATATTATTATTTTAATATATAAAATAAATTATTTTATTTTAAAATATCAAAATAATAATATATAAATAATATAAAATATCATATAACAAGTGTCTCATAAATATTTAATAATTTTTTTTAAAGGGATCGGGGGGATAAATTATATGTGGGGGCTTTTATTTAGCGTCTTGGTACACATGATGCGGTGATATATGTGGATATGTACATAGTAATATAATAATATAAGAAAGAATTAAAAATATCTTATATTAATTAATTTTATTAGAGTTTTGCATTAGTTTCGATTCAATTTAGTTATTATATTTGTTGATATATAAATTATTTTTTTTAATTTTATTATGTTTTTAGTTTGGATTTGGGGTTTGATTGTGATTATTTGATTTGTGATTAATATGAGAATAATCTTATTCTAAAACAAAACTCTGAATTTTAATTGACAATCAATAAGTTTTGATGTATTAATATATGTATATTTTGTTAATAAAAACACTTTTTACCATCGTAAATCTTATTTAATGTAATGTTAAATTCTTGATTGTTTTTTATTATAGTAAAGAGTTGGCATGTGCATATTGTAAATTCATTGATTTATGGATAATTCTAAAAGAATTTATTATCAATTAAGTTACGATGATAAAGGTTAGCTGAAGCTGAATCACAGCATAAAATTTTAGCATAATATTCTCTCTTGTATATAATAATATATTTTTGGAAGACCATTATTTTTACAAGTGTTTTTTTATATTTTCACATAATTTTTTCTTACGTGAAGTGAAATTCACTTTATGTTCATGTGAATATGTAAGAGAAGATTATGTGAAAATATCAAAAATCTATTATTATATATATTAAAATGCAGTACATTGACATCATATTATGTCAAGTGTCAATCTTTTATGCAGTTAACTTTTTCCATAACTCTCTCACATAAAAATTCCATTCAATAATTTAATATTATCACATAACTCTCTCACATAAATTCATGGATGATTTGATCTAAAACATATTTTATTATGATATTATCCAATAATTTCGATTTTGAATATTATCCCATTAAAATATGGAATTGTCTATTAATAAGAGTTATTTATTTTTGAACTATCACACAATACTTCGTTGAACTTTTTACAACTACATAAATATTTATTATTATCTCATAATTGTTGCAGATAATTATATAATATTTCATATTGACAAATAATTTGGAATTTAAATTTCTTTTACAACTATTTCTCATACGATAACTCTCTCACATAAAAAAACTATATTACCCATAAATATGTCACAAAATTGCATCAAATCCATATTGCTTTTATATCCCAAAATTTAAGCAATCACAAATTGATATTATCCCAAATTCATGGATGATTGATCTAAAACATGTTTTATTATGATATTATCCAATAATTTCAATATTGAGTATTATCCCATTAAAATCTGGAACTGTCCATTAATAAAAATTATTTATTTTTGAACTATCACACAATACTTAGTTGAATTTTTTTACAACCACATAAAAAATTATTATTATCCCATATTTATTGCAGATAATTATTTAATATTTCATATTGACAAATAATTTGGAATTTAAATTTTTTTACAACTAATTATCACACGATAACTCTCTCACATAAAAATTTGATATTACCCATAAATATGTCACGAATACAAAATTGCATCAAATCCATATTGCTTTTATATCATAAAATTTAAACAATCACAAATTGGTATTATACTAAATTCATGGATGATTGATCTAAAACATGTTTTATTGTGATATTATCCAATAAAATTTTTAAGATTTTTTTAATTTCATACTTGCACAAAAAAATAATGATATTATAAAGTTAAAAATTGCAGCAAACAAATTTAAACTAATATTTATATCCCAAAATTGTAACAAATTCAAATTTATTTTATATTGCATAATTTAAACAATTTCAAATTGATATTATCCCAAATTTATGGGTAATTGATGTAACACGTTTTTTATTTACCCTATAAATAGAGACTCTAACACTTAGCAGATAATTCTGACACATTTTTATAGATAATTTAATTTTTGAATTGTTTTATTATCCCATAAATACAAATGTAAACTGATATTATATCCCAAAATTACAACAATTCCAAAATGTTATTATATCCCATAATTATATCCCGAATTGATAAGTGATTTATCTAAACACGTGTTTTATTCACCCAATAAATAAAGACTAGCTCTTTTTGAATTGTTTTATTATCCTATAAATACAAATGTAAACTGATATTATATCTCAAAATTGCAAGAATTTCAAATGATATTATATCCCAAATTGATAGCTGACTGATCTAAATACGTGTTTTATTCACCCTATAAATAAAGACTAACTCTTTTATTCCTAATCATACCAGAAATAATTTTTAAATATATATATATATTTTAACCTTAATCTTTTGTTGTTTAAAAATAAAATACTATATTACTCTTAAAAAAATACTCTATTTAATTAGTTACTCCATTTAATAACTGAATTTATGTGTATATATATATATATATCCAACCACACACCAAAACAAACGGAATATTGATCGTATTAGATCAATTCATTTAGGATTGTTTTTATATTATTATCCTTATTGAATACTTTCTGCATTTTATAATTTTTTTAGCACATTAGTTTTTCTCGTATAACAATCAGTTTTAAAAAATTAAAAATACCACTGGGAGAAAAAATATGACATACTAAGTGTAATTTGGTAAAATAAAATATACTTCAAATAAGTCACTTTTAAGTTGTACTTTACTGTTAAGGTGTTTGGGAGCAACATTTTTTTTAATATTGCCCGCGATAATTAAGCTCTTCCTATCTATCCATGCGATCTCATCTCCCTCCACTTCTAGGTTTTCCTACACCAACACTTATCTCTACTCTTTATCTCTTTCATCTTCTAAAGCCCTCAACTACCTCCACTTCTAGAGTTTTTTCTACAACAAGAAAATTCAATTTCTCTCATGTGTAAGGTAATTTATTTATAGTTAATGCCAATTTGCTTTGGTTCCAAATTTTTTAATTATCCTTTAATTAGATGCACACATCTTTGCGTGTCAAACTATTATTATTTACATTTTTACTATTATATCTCAATATTGCAGCAATCCCAAATTGACAAAATCCAATAATATGATTTTTGAATTGTTTTATTATCCTATTTTTGCAGATAGTTCTGACACATAAATATATGATATTATTCAATAATTTGAATTTTTAATTTTTAATTTATAAATAATTTTCAGCCACAAAAATATGTAATTTTATAAATAATTTTCACACATAATTTTTTTTTAATTCTTTACTCACACAAAAAAATGTAACATTGTCCCATAAATATGTCACACATACAATCTAAACTGATATTATATCACAAAATTGTAGGAATTCCAAATTGATCTTATCTAATAATTTGGTTTTGGGAATTATTATAATTACATCTATATTTTTTAATTCCATACTCACACAAAACAATGTAACATTATCACATAAATATGTCACGCATATAAATACAAACTTATATTATATCACAATATTGCAGCAATTTCAAATTGATATTATCCAATAATTTGAATTTGTTTTATTATAACATTTTTGCAAATAACTCTGACACATAAATATATGATATTATTCAATAATTTGAATTCGTAATTTTTTACAAATAATTCTCAAGCAAAAAAATATGTAATATTATCCCGTAATTGAGCTTTTGTACTTTATTTACAAAAAAATTTCACGCATATATTTTTTTTAAAATTCTTTAATCACACAAGAAAAGTAACATTATCACATTAATACAAATCTAAACTAATATTATATCCCAAAATTACAGCAATTCTATATTTATATTATATCGGCATAATTATATCCTATAATTCCAGTTTGATATTATCCTAAATTGATGGGTGATTGATCTAAATATGTGTTGTATTCACCCTATAAATAAAGACTAACTCTTTTATTCTAAATCACACAAAAAATAATTTTTAATTATATTTATTTTTAACAAAATAAATAACTCCGCCGCAAAGCACGGGGTTATATCTAGTTTATATATAAATATCAGTTCCCTATTTTTGTAATTATTGTTACAGTTATGTATGTGTAATGTAAAAGAAATAATTTCTTTAATCATGAACTACCACAGTCTATCCCATCAGAACTACCACAGTCTCCTTATCTTTCATTTTTTCTATTAATAATAATTGCATTTGTATTAGATATTAAGAATTTAATACTAATTTATTCAATTTTATTGTTTAGAGTTTTACGTTAGTTACAATTCAATTTTGTCATTAAATTTACTAGCATATAAATTATTTTCCTTTTATTTTTTTTTTATTTTAGGAAGGATTTGGGGTTTAATTGTGATATCTGATTGTAATTAAATTGAGAATAAATTCTGTTATAATACAAAACTCTGAATTCTAATAGAAAATCAAAAAGTTTTGATATATTAATATAAATACTTTTTTACCGTAATAAATCATATTTAATGGATTATTAAATTCTTGAATTTTCTATTATAATAAAGAGCCGACATGTTCGACAATTCTAAAAAAATTTATTCTTTTTATGAATGTCTTAATCAAAGATAATAATTTATTGTTTTTGTCACATTAGTGCTGCCTTCTGAACTTGTCTTCAAACCTTGTTGTCAATATGATTCGAACTCTTGACCTCTATCTTAATAAAAGTTGGTTATACCAATAGATCAAATGACTATGGTAAAAAAATTTATTCTCAACTTAAATTATGATGATAAAATTTAACTGAAGCTTATTTATAAAACAGAAAATTTAAACAATTTTGCATAATATTGTATCTCTTGTACATATATAATATTTTTTGAATTGTTGTTATAGTTATGTGTGTATGATGTAAAAGAAAATAAATTTCTTTAATCACGGACTACTACTGAGTCTCGTTATCTTTCATATTTTTTTATTAATAATAACTGAATAATATACGATATTATGAATTATACAAAATATATTGATTCTAGGTGAGTTCGGGGTGGATTATTAGATTTTTTAATATGAAAAAGATTTTAGAGGGTGTTTGTTACCATATAAGATACCCAGTTAAAACTCAAGATTGTTGGGCACTAATTTTTTTTGTGTGGATAAAAGTAATAAAATCATTGCAAATAATTCTCAAACCATTATTGCATGTCTATTGAAGTTCGAGAACCATCGCGTGTCTTTTGAAGAGGTTCACCAGTTCGGGATACACATTTTTAGAACCCAACTTGAGCCAAAATTTTAAGCTATTAGGTTTCGGGCTTATTCATGTAAATTAGTCCTTTATTCTTTCATTATTTATCCGATATAAAATTTTAATTCACTTGTGATGTCCTAACATAAAGTTGATGTTGTTTGATGTTAAATTCATCTTTTAGTTGATTGTTTTGAGAGTAATTAGTTGTAATTATTCAAATTGTTATGATTCACTAAGTTATTCCTTAATGTGAATCTAATACTAATGTTTAGTAGAAAATACACTTGATGAGCAAATGATTGCTTATCTATTTTTAATTTTGTAATATTTCTTACAAGAATGATTACTTAGGATGAGGTGGTGTGGGATGAGGTGGTGTAATTAGAGGAATAGAGGTAACAAGAGATCTAGTACCGTAAACGGATGTATACAGATTCAGATATAGTGATATCTGTATCCGTATATGAAAAACTAATACTCTATCCGTATTCGTATTAAATATTCAATGAATTTTAAAAATATTGTCTTTATTCGGCATTCGAAATAATATTCGGTTACAGATAATATCCGTTTTTATTTATTTTATTCAAACGAACAGATTATTCGAATATTCGAGTGTTTGAATTCGTTTATCAGTTACTTAATAAACACTTTATTCAAATTATATACAAAAATTAAAAGAAAAAATTGAATGATTACTCATCACCACTTAAAGTTTGTCAAGCACGTTATTGTCACACCCCCAAATTCTCATACTCACTACAGTAGACCTGGTGCTGACTGTACAACCTCTTTTATAATAATTACGACATTTATCAACAATATAATTGATAAAAACTTGCTTATTCAAAAACTTACAACATTTATTTACTCCAGAATCGTAATTTTTATAATTTCGCAATACTTCTCAAAACCACATACATTATGATTTAATTCAATATATTAACTATGAGTATACCATTAACTCACAATCCCACACAAAATCATTCATCGTAATATTTCAGTATTTCTTGAAACCTTACTATTACATAACATAGCACAACAATTTTACAATTATTAAACCATATACAGTTTATATCAAAAATTATCTTAATAACTACAACTCATTAGCCTTCTCTTTGCCTTTGCCCTTACTGGTCCCACCGGATTTCTCGATCTTAACTGAAAATGTTTAGTTAAGCAAGAGTGAGCAATCACATTGCTCAACAAGTATAACAGTTATCACATAGCATGCTGCATATTTGTTACATGCTTCATCATTTATACATGGTTCACAGTTATCATAAGTAATATTTTCTACATACTTCATATTTCACATTTCATACGTACTTTATACTTCTTCATGTTTCACATTTCATATATGTTTCGCATCATACATACTTCATACTTCACATTTCTCTATTTAAACAAATAACAGAACTCACAGTTCTCAGGTTATCTAGTTCACATTAAACAATTAACTTCCATAGTTAACTAAATATCAACGGTTTAATTTCACATTATTGCACAGAGTACACAACAAGTTCACAAGTATTTCACATAATATTGGAAAACTTGTACATAGCACAAATAGGTTCTGAAAAACTTGTCTGATTCCGCTTCTACCATTTTACGCTAATAGTTTGGCCTTCGTATGACCTACATATTCAATAAAGTCAATCTATTAATTAACCACTCGTGGACCCAACACATTGTTTATGTGTTATATCCTTCCTACCATTTCAAATCTCACTTTCTAAAATTTTTACCATGTATACTCTTCTAAAGTCGGGACCCACATAACAACATCAAATAATAGTTACATTACAGACACCTAAGCAGATAAGTCTTGTCTGTCTGCTTTACCACATAACATTAATAGTATATACAAACAAACACTTAAGCAGATGGGTCCTGCCTGTCTGCTTTACCACTGAAAATAGACAACTAAGCAGAAGAGTCTTTACTTGTCTGCTTAGGCTACAAAAGCCAATGTCTAGATTTTATTTTTCAGATTTTTATGGTTATCATCTTGCTTGATTCAAAATCTCATAACTCACTTATTTGAAGCCGGGATGAGCTTAAATTTGGATAGGAGGTACCTCATACTACATATTTCAAAATTCAACTTATGGAGTTTAAAAAAACGTTTTATACGAAGAGTTATATGTTTTTCAAAATCAGTTTATAACTAGATATTTAACTCTTCTTGCATGCATGTTCTTAACTTCCATTTCCTTACATTTCATACATAATCACATATATAACTCATGAATCTAACACAACCACTTTATATCTTTGAACCCACCATGGTCCACTAACATAAATCATCTCCCACAACCAACATGCATAGCTTATAAATATAATAAACATGAGTTTTAGAGATGAAAAACTTTTAAACCTTCTGAGAAGTAAGTGATATGATGATTGTTATTCTTCTTGTCTTCTCCTTTTTGCTTGAACCATTGAAGGCTCTTACTTTTTTCCTTCTTCCACCGTGGTTGCCTTTCTCTCTACTCGCACTATTTTCCTTCTCTCTCTCTCTCTCTCTCTCTCTCTCTCTCTCTCTCTCTTATTTCGGTTATAAGAAATGAAATATAATTGTGCAAGTATCTTGGTAAAGGCATATAAACCCACTTACACTCTCTTGCTATATATATAAAAAAATATATGTATAACCACTAACATGAATTATAATACTAGTTAATTTATCCACTAACTTCCTTCTTTAATAAAATAAGACTAGTAATTCACTTAGTGGGTGACTTACATGCTTACATGTAAGTAATCAACACACTAGTCAAATTCTCAACCATAAGGGTCTCACCATCCGCCACCTACTCTCTTCAATATTTATTTTATTCTTCTTCTATACACATACACACACACACACCCCGCCACCTACTCTATTCCATATTTTTTTTAATTCTTTTTCTACACCCCCCCCCCATATTTGCATTACTTTGGGCCACCACTTTGGTTAATTTCTTATATTCCTTGGGCCAAACATTTAATTCATTAGGCCCTATTAAACTTCCGCATAATACTTGCAAGTATAAATAAAAGTTTGGGCCTTCTAGTTGATAAATTAATTTATCTCTTTGGTACTTAGTCTTCATACAAGACTTACAAATATATCATTGCTTCATGAATTAGGCTACAATTAAATTCCCACATAATACATATAATATATAATGGCTATGTTGCTAAATTAATTCAACACTTAGCTAATCCATTAATTACTTACACTTTTCATGAGGCTTAATTCATACATTAATTTGGGCCTCTATCATTGTCACACAAGGCTAATGTCGACGCCGGGATTTGTCGTTTCGTTTTTTAATATTAAAAGCCCTTTCCAATTTAGCCTTTGATTAAGATGTGATTTTCTGAAAAGGGTCGGCTTAAGTGTCGACGGGGTTTTGAAAGGTCGATTATATAATGAGCCAATTGACCAGAGTCGCCAGTTGGTATATTTGAAATGGATGTACCAACTCATCCGAATTTTATTTTCGTAATCGCTGGCTCATATGTGACTCCGAATTAATTGGTCTGCGAACCGAGATTCATAGAGTTCGGGGCTTGCTTAAGCGAGGGGAAGGTGTTAGGCACCCCCCGACTTTCGTGAAACACGGTTACCGCAATCTCGATGTTTTCCTATCCTTTTAAAATCTTAAAAATGTATGAGTTGTATGTGTGTGCGTGCGTGCCTAGGTGAATGTTGGTGGTGAATTTTGTTTGGGTTTTATATGGCAATTGTGCCTTATTCTGGAAAGCGTTTTAGACATCTTTTGACCCAAATGACAAGGCTTTGTTTCATAATAAAGATTGATTTTAACTTTGAAAGCGATGAAGATTTTTATTAGGTGTCGTTTACAGAAACAAGAGTTTTTTTTAAACTCTTATCAAATAGGAATCAAGACTATACATTGTCTTCTAACAGTAAATCGAATAAAATGAAGGCAACTTCTAGAACTCTTTAACCCTATGCACAAAGTTTAATGAAAACGTTTATCTATTTTTTATGAAATCATTTTTTATGACATTTCGAAACCAATTGGAGCCTTTTCATCAAACCGGAGTCAAAGTTCGCCACAACTCTTAATTTTAAACCTCGTGAATCTAATATCCTAATTTGATCACTTTTAGAAAATATTTATCATTTGCCTTATTTTGGAAAACCATTTTTCGTGTCGTAAATCAAAACGAGCATTCAAAACATGTCGGGGCTATCCATGGGCATGTGAGCCGTCTAAATAACCCCAAACACCCACAATCACATATTTTTACTATTATGGGGCCTTAAACCCGATCACGACTTGGTATCGCTTTAAGGCCTGATATTACATATATACAGAAATGGACCCCTTGCAATGATTACATACACCAAATTTTGTCCATCGTCGGGATTCGATCACGAGGATCTCTTCCCTAGGCTCACAATCACCCAAATCGCTGCACAACCATACCAAGGCAACTTAACCGTACTAAACTTGTTACTGTGCTACACGAATCAAAAATCCCAATTCCAACACTACAAACTATCCGTTAACACAATGAACTACATATCACCGTACGGATGTCATCGGGACATTAGGAAGAAGTTACGTTCCGACAGAACCCTCACTAATAATCCTTAATCCATGGATCCTCAATAATATTACAACATACTACGTTAAACAACCCAAAACACAAGATTATAATAACAATACAAGCAAAAAATTCAAAGAAAACACCCTCTTTTCACCTTGCAATACACCGATAAAAGCTTTATATTTCACGATTCGAGCAATACCACAAGAAAGCCTAACTATTTGAGCAACAATCGACAATTTATCACCCAAATAAACTCCACCCGAGCCCCTTTTTCTCTTCTCGCGTTTTTCTCTCTCTAACAATTTACAAAAAAAATTCTTCTCCTTGCTCTCGGGTGAAAACTGGTAATGTATAGTGTTTCGCAGGCAGCTGCATGTGCAACTGCGACTGGCCGTAAGTGCATCTGCGTCTGCCTTCGCTAGCCGTCCGCGCCGAACCTCGGTTGCTGTTTGTTTCCTCGAGCCATGAAAAATGCCACTTGTCATTAGCCGCAGATCATCTGCGGCTGCTTGGCTTCCTTTTCTCGATTTTCGTGTCACGCAGTCTTAAATCACCATTTTTTTGCCGCTTGCTCACCGGGGAGCAAGACCCCCGACCATCGTAAGCGTAGTGGCCATTAGTCGCCCTTTGTGATCAAATCAGGTTCTCTGGATCAGCTGTTTGCCTCACCTCAAGTAACCTGATGCTGGTTGTTTGTTATGACAGCTTTGACCGTAAGTCGTTGGGATGGCTTTGTGTTGGGGTCCACCTTCCTTTTCACATGTCGGGTCAAGTGACGATTTTTCCCTCCTGTCAGGGTTAGTACAAAAGTGCAAAATTTGGGTGTCTACAACTAACATTCAAGCTTAGCTAATTTGACTTGACTACAAATCAACTTGATTATATCATTCTCTTGCTTTTCTTTCTTGTTCCTTAGTTAATTCAAACTAAGTAAATTAATTAGCATTGCTTAACTATAAAATTATATCTCTCATCCCATATATATATAACACCTATATATATATATATATATATATATATATCCAATCGCCACATTTACACATAAAAAGTTCCAGTAAAACTCATTTCCTGAATAACAAATTCATCATTCTAGTTACAATATTGCATGCTCTTCTCATCATTAAGACTTGCCATTGATTCGTACTTCTTACTTGTTGGTTTATGTGTTTCCCAATCGTATTGAAACTAAAGTAATATAACTTGAATCTATAGTAAGATTTTAATACAGAAACCAATGCAGACAGGTCTTTACCTGTCTGGATTAATGCTATAGTAGAACAACCTAAAATTGGCATTGTTAATCAATTCCATCACATACACTTATTCAACCCCCTTTCTAGGGATGTACTCATAGAATAACATTACCTCAATAATTATATAACTCATATATATAATTATTCATTCTCTCTTCATTGCATCATGTCCCACGTGAATAATTGTTAATTTCATTAACAATTTCTTAAGTAAATTTGCATTATAATATATTCCAAAAATCTGGGTTATCACAGTTATTATCCATTATTGATCATAAAAATCAATCAAAATTTAAATATCTTAGAGAAAGTATCAAATTAACCGTATGTTCAATGAAAGTTTATCATTCACTCTTGTTCTTGCACGTAAATTTTGAAAATAAAATATTTGTAATAAACTAATAACTATAATTTTGCTCTTGTAGTATATAATTTTCTCGTTACATGACACATTTTAGATATTTTATAATTTACAATAGTAATTGCTATGGATCAAAAATAGACAAATACATTGTAATCCGTTGATTTTTATAACACACAGGTGAGATTAAAAAGGAAAAAATGACGTCTGATAGTATTACTAGTGTACAGATTAATGATGACATTTGGACCATTTTATCTCTCGATGTAAGGAGCATTCAGGCAAAAAATATACCCAGTCCACTAGTAATACTAGCGGACTGATAACAGCGTCAATTATAGTGTAACAAGGAATTAAAGCAATAACAATTGCGACAAAACAATTGGTAACTACAACAAGGAAGACCTCACAGGGAAACCACAAGTTAATTGTGATAGATCCACAACTAACTCATGAAAGTTCTTTAAATCTTCAGAAGCCAACTTAGCAGAATTAGAGCAGATATCCATTGATGAAAATAGGAGCTGCGAATAAAATCTGTTAAATCACATGAACACCTATGTAAAATATCAAACATATAAAAACTATATGCATAAAGTTCATGCACTCATTAATTATGCCACGACAGTAAACCAATCAACTCGAAGAGCCTCGTTTAAGTTTAGATCCACCCTTAATCAGTCCCTAATAATCCGACATC
Source organism: Hedera helix (assembly GCA_947179155.2). Taxonomy (NCBI): domain Eukaryota; kingdom Viridiplantae; phylum Streptophyta; class Magnoliopsida; order Apiales; family Araliaceae; genus Hedera; species Hedera helix. Next base: position 14,441,178 of record OX359270.1, on the reverse strand, counting down.
ACTGACATGTGAATTTTCTATGTACCTATGTGTAGAATAACAAACATATATTAGAGCTAAAAGTTACAAGCCAAATTATGCTAGTGGATAACGTTTTACCAACATTAATAAGGAATCACAAGAAAGGGGATAAAATAGCTTTGATAGGGATGAGTCTGTTAGTATTATTAGCGGATAAGGATTTTTTTTCAATCAATAGCAGTCCCGCTAGTAATATTAGCGGATGAGGTTTTTTAAGCTATTAGACCAACATTGACTTTATGGGTAGTTTTGTAATTAAGTCGTTTGCTACTAATAGTAGCGGACGCCACAATTTTCCCTTATAATCTCGTTTATTCATTATTTATTTCAATAGATTAGATGGTATTTGCCCATTTTTAATCTATAGCAAATACTTGCTATGGATCATTCCCTTATATATATATATATATATATATATATATATATATATATATATATAAAGTATAAAGGTATTTGAAAAAGAATTTTGGATACAAATACGAATCTGAATATTGGATAACGAACATCCACTATCCGTCAGATATATTTACGGTTGGATATTAAATGAATACAGATACGCCTATATCCGTATTCATTTATTTACAATACCTTAAAATTGAATATGGATATATCTGTTTTGTTTCGAATATGAATAATATTCATTTTTTTCAAATATGGATGTGGACGGATATGAATTTTTCGGTTATCATTTACAGCCCTAAAGAGATCCATAAGATATCGTAGGATTGAGAAGCAAAGAATAACTCAATATAAAATGCTATTTGTTGGGATATTTTACATGAATCTTACATCGGATAAATTCAAGAGTGTAGATGTGTTAATAAATACGGTAGAACCTCAACATAGTAGGTTAACCTTTAGGGTAAGGAGGCGATCCAACATGCTTATTGAGTTAGTTTACACAGGTGTTCGCTGCATTAGTAATGAATTGATGTGTAATGGTAGATCGTTCAATTTTTTTACAAGTGGTATCAGAGCCTATGGTTCTCGATGGGCCCAAGTATTAAGTTGGTTCTCTAAGGTGGAGCATTCGCAGGCTGCGTGTTACTCATTCCGCGTGGTGGAACAAATAGAGTTAAGTCAGAGCACAAGGTGATCACTCATTTGTTTGTCATTATGCGATGAAGTATAATTTGAGTCGAATGAAGCGGACTCAGGATGGCTCTAGGGAACTAGTTAGGGTGAAGGGTTCATAAGGAGCAAGGTTGTTCTTCTACGTTTGCCTCCAGCGTGGTGAAGTAGTATTAGAGTCAAACAGGGCTCTTAAAGGGACTCAAATATGTGCTAAATGGTGACTACTGTAGTATAATATTTATGATGCCCCCAAATTCAGGTACATCTACCTCGAACTTGGTGCCCTACGATCCATAGTATACATGCTAACTAACTTCAATTCATTGCAGAATAACATAAATATTTATATTAATAGTATATAATACAACCTTACCAGGGTCTATCAACCTTCACTGAGTACAACATAGTCTAATACAAAATATAAATATTATTCATTACAATAACTAACGCAATAACTAGGAATAATGGCTAATTCGTGGCCTTGCCTTTCCCTTTATTTTTTTTCTTCTGAAACTCCACTATGTTCGGTCTTAACTGTAACATTTAATGAAAGCAAGAATGAGCAACAAGTTTGCTCAGTAAGTATAAATCTAGCAATAATAGGTAATCATGATGAAGATGTAACAATTTTAGAAACTTTAACAATTAAGGGCTAATTTATAAATTGAATTAAATGAACTAAGAGTATCAAGTTTCAATAGTTCTAAAGTCTGAATAATTTTATTACTGAGAGGTCACTATGGACCATGAACTCTTAGAAAGATTAACAGTGTTTTACTATAAACCTTCGATAACAGGTACATGAGGTGATCAGCCGCGTCGTACCACATTATGCATAACGTTCAGTCATAGCACGCGAGTCAGCTCCTCGACATAAAATATTTTCCCTTTATCAGGGTTGTTCATCTCAGCATATCATAGGAATCAACATCAAGGCAATTGATTTGGATAACTTTTTAAAATAGAATTGATTTTATTCATTGTATGTCCAACTAAATCAATTGGCATAGACACCCTTCTCAAAAAAATCACTTTTAATGTTCACGTTAGGGTTCAAAAAATCCTTTAAAGGTATTCAAGAATAATTAGGTTTTTAATTTCAACAGTTAAATATAAGATTAACATCTCACGGATATAAACATGATCATTGAATTCAATTTGAATCATCTTTCAACAAGTATAATGTTCTAATTACTTGTATGAAATAATAAAATGTATAAGTAAGAGTACTTGCCTTGTTTGTTATCTCTAGTCGGTTCTAGGTTTCCTACATTTGGATAACCTATATCATACATTGGTTCTAACGATTAATCTCTATTAATTCTCATATAATGATCTATTTTGAACTACACACATATTTCTAATTCATAAATCTTCATAACTAGGACTCACAAATAAAATAATATTCATTATTATTTTATTTGTTTAATATATTATTTATCTTTCAATATATTTTTCTATACATGAACTCACAAATAAAATATTTTTCTATTATTATTTTATTTATTTAATTATCTCCTTTATTTATTTATTTATTCATCATCCTGTACAAATAAAATAATTGTTATTATTATTTTATTTGTTTAATCATTTTCTATTTTTCTATTCTATTTGCTTCACAATATTAATCTTTATAAATAAAATAATCTTTATTATCTTATTTATTTAAATCATTTCTCATTATTATTTATTACTTATTTATGAATCTTTATAAATGGATTTCCCAAATAAAGTAATTGTATCATCAATTCCTTCATTTTTACTGGCGTCATGCGATACGGAGCCTTCGAAACTATTAAAAATTGGATCACCCTATCTGATGGAAGACCTGCCAGTTCGTCTGAAAATACATCTATAAACTCTTCTACTACCGGTATCTTATCCATCTCTACTCTCATTTTCTGAGTATCTACAATATGGGCTAAATACCCCACACATCCTTTCCTCAATAATTTCTTGGCCTGCATTATTGTTAAACAACAAGATTGTCTAGGCGATGTGCTACCATAAAATACTACCTTAGACTGATTCATGGTCTGAAGGTTCACACTTTTCTTTTGGCAGTCTATTAACGTCACATTGTTATATAACCAGTCTATCCCTAAAATTACGTCGAACTCCAACCTTAGTAGGATCAAATCTACACATAGTTTATGTCCCCTAATTTTTGCATAATAATTTCTATGTACAATTTCTATGGGGATTACCTCTTTATTTGCAACTTCTATATTTAAAGGACACTCTAATCGCTCTTAGGGTAAATTCAATCATTTAACAAACTCTTCAGATACAAAAGAATAGGTAGCACCCAAATTAAACAACACGTAAATATTTATATTACTGATTAGTATAATACCTGATACAACGTCCTTCGAGGCTATTACATCCTGGACGGTCATGTTGAATGTTCTTGTAGTTGACCGGTTAATTTGGGTTGACCCGTCAATCATTAACTTGTTGTTGCCTGCCTTGTTGTCGCTTCCACCACTTGTTCCTTTCTTCGGGCAGTCTTTGATTTGATACTCGGTCGATCTACAAGAAAGATATCCCTTTATCTTCTTCAAATTTGGGCAATTAGGAGAGATATGACCCTCCTACCTGTAATTGTAACAAACATTCCTTCCCCCCTCCAGCATTTTCCTTAATAATTCTTACCACACTTCAGACACGCTTCTCCTCTTTTCTTGGATCCTCCCTGCTTATTCCCTATTTGATTATTATTGTTGTTGCTGTAATTATTACCATTGTCCCACTTCCTCTTTCCTAAGTTACTACCACCACTGCTTCCTCCTTTGTTCTCCCCCATAAACTTTCTTATTTTTTTCTCCTTATTATATTGGCTTGGAGCCTTACTTCCATCTTCAGTGATAATGGCTTTTTCCAACAATGTACTAAATAAATCAATTTGAAACATCGATACCTTGCTATACAACCACGACTTCAATCCTTGTTTGAAATGGTGCGCCTTACGTTCTTTTATGTCCACTTAGTGTGGAGCTAATCGTGCAAGCTCGTTAAACTTAAAGGTGTATTAGGCTACGGTCATATCGCCCTACTTTATTCTAAAAACTTCATCTTCATTCGACTTTGCATACTTTTTGGGAAATAATTCTCTAAGAATAGCTCCTTAAATCTCTCCAACAAAATAATTCCCTCTCCGGCTCACTGTTGGTTAGCTTCCAACCAGTAATTTGCTTCACCTTTCATCATGTACGTGGCAAATGTTATCTTTTTCTCCTCTCCCACTCAAGCAATAATGAAAGCCTTCTCAATTTTCTTAACCCAAAACTGAGCCTCGATTGGATCAGTGGTGCCCCTAAACTTTGGGGGTCCTACACTCTTAAAGTCTTTGAAATTGGCTACATGAGCCACTGGGGGATAGGGGTTCTCGGGTTCAGGATTCTTTCCTTGGAATGCTCCTTCCAACAGATCTACTAGTCGTTGCATAGGGTTTACTTGACCTCCCTCGTTATTTATAGACTCCTTTTGCGCAGGTTGTCTATGTCTTGACGACATTTTCTGTTAATAAAATTTTATATTATTAACTCATTATTAATTCTAAACATTTATTTTTAACATAACACATAATATTCACATAACATATTTAAATAAAGCGTTTATATTCATATGCCATTGATTAATACATCATATACTAGCATCTCACAGTATACTGCTATAAACATCATCATCTATCTCCTAATATAACAAAAGTTAGGGATTTACTAACATCCTACCTCGCTATCAAGGACAAAAGATTGGGTTCTACGCATACTATCCCATATCTTACACAAAAGATTCTGGGATTACATGAAACATTTCCCAATTATGACAAAAGTAGGGACCATCATACAATATTTACATACATAATACATATTACTAAATACAAATGCTAGACTGTCTATCGGAGCATGTCACGCTTCACCGCATCATCATACTCCTACTGCCCTATGTGAATCATCAAATCATGATTCATCGTGTGACGAGTCTGTCCATCCTTAGCTGGGTAGAAATAGACACTATCCATCCACCATCCAAACGCTATCCAAAAAAGTGTACCCCATCCTGTTAATCCTCCTCCTTTTGGTCCTCACCTCATCCTCTAGATCACTAACTCACTCCATAGCGTCGTCCTACTACTCCTCAATCTGGACACGGTCGACTATCTCCTCCTCTAGATGGGCTTGAACAACCTCCTTTTCTACCTGTAGACTCCTTATCTTCTATTCTGCCTCCTCTAGTTTACTTACCAACTCTACATTCCGAGCAAATGTACCCACATTGGATTATAATATAACAATTATGTTTACAACCTCTTAGGTCAATCCATCTTTAATGGAATCTGATAATCCTGAAATTCATTTCTTTCCTGCAAAAATGTATATTAAGCAAGTAATGAGCACAATGGCTCAGCAAGTTCAACAGTTTATGCTTCATATAGCACATAGTTTAACATGCTCTGTGTGTGTCATACATTACGTGTTGTTCTTCTACTTGAACAATATATCTTATATATATATATATTCATATTGTTGCACAAAGTACACATTGTGGTCATATTAATCACGTATCACATAGCACATAATTTGTATGCATTTAAAACAAGAATTACATATCATAACAGTCTAACATTTAACATAAAAGGACTGAAGAACTTGCCTGACATCCAATTATTTAAATTGATAGCTCAAACCCTTAACTCGATCAACCTATGATCATAAAATAATCAAATAATAATTATTTATCTCTTTATGATATTAATTTACTTAATTAATATTATCTTTGGGCCAATTATTAATTTATATGGTTAATTATATTAACCTTGTTCTTCAATATATTAATTTAACTTAATATTAAATACCTTCCATACGGACAACCCGGCTCATCGGATAAATTTTAGCCTAACTGGTTGTCCAAAAATTTTATTTTAACCATTTTTTAACATTTAAACTCATTAGATTAATATTTAAAATATTTAAATATTAATCCCCAATATTTAATATTTTTACAAAAATATTAAATTTAATGCCTAAACATCATTTCTATATTTTTAGTATTTTTCTATAATTTTCTATGATTTTTAAACAATTTTTTAAACATTTATTTAATTAAAAACAAGTTCTGGGGGCATTTTGGTAATTTCTGCACCCTTAGGGGCATAACCAGAATTTTTCGAAAAGTCCAGGGGCATTACCGTAATTTCAGCAACGTTAGGGACACGGTTGGAATTTCCTGGAAAGCCTAAGGGCACGTCGGTCATTTGCCAGGGCCAGGATATGCTCGGTATTTTTGGAAAATGGCAGGGGCACGCTGGTAATTTCCAGTGGTGTCGTCGGCCGCGCATTGCGCGCGACCCCTCACTGTCGACGTCAAACGGCGTCGTTCCGAGTCACTGTTCGTGACATCCGCGCATTGCGTGGAAGACCGAATTTTGCCGCCCTAAAACAGCGCCGTTTAATACCCGCGTTTGAAAAAAAAATGGCTGTCGGGCAATGCGCAGCAGCCCTTCTTCTTCCTTAGTTTCTTTTCCGCGAACAGTGCACCAACTTAGCCAAAAATTTTCATTTTTGATCAAAATTTTCCCCACAAAACAACTCTAAAAACCATGTAATTCACACATATGCCTCCATAAATTATTTGGAATTATTATTATAATTATTTCCTATTTTTCCACACAATTTATTTAATACCATAATTACACAAAATAATTTAAATAAAAATATTTATACCTTCTAAAGCTTAATATTTCCTTGAAGCTTGCTATTACTTCTTGATTTCTTTCCCTTGGCAGCCATCGTGGTCGGTGGTGGGTGGTAGTAGCGTCGGGTGGTGGTGATAGGAGAAGAGAGGGAGAGTTTGCTTATTTTGTGTTTTCTTTTTGCTATCCTTTCCTTTATTTCTTTTTCTTTTAAATACCCACAACTACTACCCACGTTGGCACATAAAAGAAAATTTTCCACCGCCTTAAACCATCTTGAAACTTCTGGATTTGGCAAAATGAAGCATAAAAAAATATTTTAAACACATTACGTAATTATTTCGTGTAATAAATATTTTATATCATATATATATAAAATATTTATTTTAATTCACCAAAAATCATATCGTGATTTATAATTAATTTAAATACCTCATTTGGGTACTTTACTTGACAAATTTTGTACACGCATATCGCCATGCATGTAATTATATGAGGTAATTTATACATCCAAAATTTATAAAATAATTCATAGTACATATAAAAATTATTTTTCATAATTTTTCACGTCATTACTTGGACAACATATTACACTAACATGTTCACGTTTTTAAAATATTATCCTTCATAAAAGTCATAACAATTCAATTATGCATAAACATAATTTTTAATGAATTAAAACATTCATTTTTCCTCATTTAATTTTATTTATTTACATTTCACATTAATTTCTTTATATATAAATTATATAATTTAATATTATATAATTTATATAATTACATTCTCCTTTTAAATAATTTCTTAAATTCTTCCATAATTATTAATTAATTATATAATCAATAATTATACATTCATTAACTCTCTCATTATTTTAATACTCTTATATAAATTATATAATTATCCTTATATAATTTATATAATTATAATTTCCTTTATACATCACTTTAATTTTCTTATATAAATTATGTAATTTATTATTATATAATTACATTTCCTCTCAATTAATTTCTAAATTTTCACCATAATTCTTAATTAAATCTAAACTCAATAATTACAATTTTATTAACTTCCCCATTCGCTTTTCATTTAAAATTGGATTAATTTAATTATTAATCCCTTAATTTTCATAATTAATAGCATTTATAATTATCACTTAAACATATACATTTATATATATATATATATATATATATATATATATATATATATATATATATATATATATATATATATATACAACTGTATATATATACATATCTAATTTCATATATTTCACATTACCACATAACCTCAATCAAATCATAATTTCTACATTTCCATAATAATTTAATTGTACAATTTATTGTACCTTTACATGGAATTTCTCTTATTCTTCATAAATTGTTTCCAAACAATTTATTTACTTTTTCATTTATTTTAAATTCACACAATTCATCACCATCTTGGTACATATTTAATTTACCAATTAAATTCCTTCACACACTTTAAATTACTTATATCATAAATAATTTAAACAATTTTTTATAATTTTATCAATTAAATTCTCATTTAATATTATTAAAGAAATCCTAAAAATTTGGATCCTCACATTTTTCCCCCTTAACAGGATTCCGTCCTCGGAATCATAATTGTCGTAATAATCATACGTATTTTATTTATAACACATTACTATACCTTTATCTTGATGAATAACAATTTAATCTATAATAATTATATTCTACTTCTTTAATATCCATAACTTACATGGATAACCTCATAATGGTCATTACTGTCAAAATATTCAATTCATAACTTACTCTACTATTTCTTTGATTTCTCATTCTCTGAAATATTTCCTTTCTTTAATCGCACATCTCCTTACTCCATTCACTTATTTCATCTCTGAAATATTTCCTTTCTTTAATCGTACATCTCCTTACTCCATTCACTTATTTCATACCCTCTATTGCCCATCCTTTATACTCTGCACATTTATCCTTCTTTTCTTTAATTCACATAAATTTTCTTCATATTTCATAAATCATTCCTTAATACCTTTATTATTCAACACTAGACTTTAAATACTAACCTTTACTTAATTCCATTGTAATCCTTATTTGGAATTACTCCAAAAAATCCTGGGTGTCACATAAAACCTAAGGAGAATTTTGGATAATTAACAATTATTGTTACCTAGGGTTATTAATTTCATTGAGGGATAAATATTAGTTAACTTAATTATATTATTATTGTGAAAAGGTGATACTGAACTGAAGAATGAAGTCTATAATTTATTAGTTAATTTTATTAGTTTACTTTTGTTTATTTAGTTAATTATAATTAATTCAAAACCCCACATTCTAGTTTACAAAACATAAAATTAAATTAATCATTCTCTGTGGGATCGACTCTTACTTGCACTACTACATATTTATTTACCAAAGTAAGATTTTATTTTTGGTTGCATGCGACAACTTCCAATAGTGTTTTACTGTAAACCTTCGATAACAGGTATATGAGGTGATCAACCCCGTCGTACCCACATTATGCATAGTCATAGTGCGCTAGTCAGTTCCCCGACATAAAATATTTTCCCTTTATCAAGGTTGTTTATCTCAGCATATCATAGGAATCCGCACCAAGACAATTGGTTTGGATAACTTTCTAAAGCAGAATTAATTTTATTCATTATCTGTCTAGCCGAATTAATTGGCATAGACACTCTTCTTAAAAATTTCACTTTCAATGTTCACATGTTATGGTTCTTGAAATCCTTTAAAGGTATTCAAGAATAATTAGGTTTTTAATTTCGACATTCAAATATAAGATTAACCTTTCATGAATATAAACATGATCGTTGAATTCAATATGAATCATCTTTCAACAAGTATAATATTCTATTTACTTGTACAAAACAATAAAATGTACAAGTTATAACACTTGCCTTGTTTGTTGTCTCTAGTCGATTCTAGGTTTCCTCCCTTCGGATAACCTATATCATACATTCGTTTTAACGATTAATCTCTATTGATCCTCATTTAATGATCTATTTCGAAGTACACACGTATTTCTAATTCATAAATCTTCATAACTAGGACTCACAAATAAAATAATCTTTATTTTTATTTTATTTGTTTAATATATTATTTATCTTTCAATTTATTTTTCCATACATGAACTTCACAAATAAAATAATTCCTATTATTATTTTATTTATTTAATTATCTCCTTTATTTATTTATTCATCATCCTACACAAATAAAATAATTGTTATTATTATTTTATTTGTTTAATCATTTTTCATTTTTCTATTCTATTTGCAACACAATATTAATATTTATAAATAAAATAATCTTTATTACCTTATTTGCTTAAATTATTTCTCATTGTTATTTATTACTTATTTATGAATCTTTATAAATTGATTTCACAAATAAAGTAATTCTTTATTATTGTTTTATTTATCCATTCTTTATTTATTTTATTTCTCCTTTTACAAATAAAATAATCTTTATTATTTTATTTGTTTATGCTCCATTATTCACAAATAAAGTATTCTTACATATTACTTTATTACTTTATTTATGTTTTATTATCCCACAAATAATTTTATCTCTTCATTAATCCATAAATAAAAAAATCTTAGTTATTATTTTATTTGTTTATGCTTTACGAATAAAAGAATTTCAATTATTATTTTATTTGTTTAAGTTTTATTTTATTTTTATTTTTTTATTATTATGTATTTTTTTTATCTTAACCTGACCTGGAACGACCCAATTTAACCTGGTCCGACTCGGGTTGACCGGATCCGGTTGACCAATATTCCGGATCAGCTTCCCGGCGCTAGGATTTTACCTGGGATCAGCGCCCCGGCGTTGTGAGGCAGAATCCCAACCTAATTTTTCAATATTTTTCCAACTTTTTCGGTTTTATTTCTTTTATTTTAAAGGCTTATACCTTGATATCATTGAGTTCAAATCTTTTCTACAAATAGTTAAAAACATGATTTACCATAATCTAAGGCTTTCATACTAAATCAAACACATTTATATTGCTAAATCATGGATCAAACCACTTAGGGTTTTCACATGAACACTTTTTACAACAAAATTCACTATAATTTCATTTTAACTCATTTTTCTTCCGTTCCACTTGTATTATCTTCATATCTTTCAGATCTATAACATGTGATTCATAAATTTTATAAACAACATACATATCTTGGTTTACATGATCATGTTATCACTTGATTTAAGTATGCTTCTAGTTTATATTCATACTCTTTGTACTCTTAAACACATAACACACATAAACACATATTATGTGACGCCCCCAAATCTAGGCCCACACAGCCCAAACTTGAGTCGTCAAAAGACTACAACAAAATTATTACAACAAAGCACAACGTATAACAATACAGTGTATAATAATACACAACTAAGTCTTCACTATTATTGCCACACTATTTTACAACACGTGAAGACTAGGATAGCTATTCCTCGGACTCTCACTCCATCCCCCGGCTAGACCCCGTTATGTTTTCATCTCCTGTTGAAAAACAATGGAACAAAAGAAAGGGTGAGCTCAAATAGCCCAGTAAGAAATATCATGACTAAGATAATGACGAATAAATTATCATTAGCCTTCAACAGTTGAGTTCTTGATAGAATACAATAGACTACAAGGTTTATATCAAAAACTGTAGTTAAATTCTTAAACAATGTTCAGATCAATAATAACAGCGGAATGAGCAATCTATTAGAAGAATAATGCAGACTATAATGTCCACTCGCTTCTCTTTTTAGTAAAAATATCATCAACTTTTATCATCTGAAATACCATTAGTCAAGATAATACAACTTCACAGTTCCTGGTCATAATCATGCAGATCAACAGTTCATCTTTGCACTACGGGCCAAAGACATTCAATATAACACCAACGGTCATGATTATACCAGATTCAGCCTTTGGTCATAATCATACCAATCAACAGTTCATCTTTGCACTACGGGCCAAAGAGAACATTAACCACGTGCCATAAAAGACACCGAACAGATGTATCGCCTTTAACCTAGTATATCGCCTTTAACCTATCATCTGTTCAACAATTATAACACATCTGTGCCCCCGGCCACAGATATTCACAACAGCTTGATTCTTGATGATTAATACAAATAACAGTGATACAAATGATGAACAGAAGAACAGGATACACAATAAGTATCAGAAGTTTACTTTGTGCAGATTCAAATAATGTCCAAATTGTCAACATGATGTGGAGTGAAATTTAAAAATGATATTCAAGATCCACAGTTCAGAATAACGGTTACAGTTCAATAGAAAGGTTCACGTAAATAGGAAGGTTCAGTTGAAATAATGAAGTTCAACTATTATGGAACATATAATATTTTCAGGAATTATAGAAGCAATAGTTCCATAATAAGTTTCGATTTAGGAGTATGAAAGAAAATAATATCCCTTACCGTAGCAGGTTTGATTAACAAAAGGTGAAGGGAATTAATATCCCTTACCATAGTAAGTTTGAATAATGGAAGATGAAAAAGATGGTATCCCTTATGAGTATAAAGGAAAATGATATCACTTACGAATATGGAATAAAAGTGTCATGTGATAATTCGTGTAGACAAATTATTTCCACACGAGACAAATAAAAAGGGTTATTCACCAACAGGCGATAATCCGCACCGTAAGGTTATTCCCATCAATTTGAATAAGAATAGTTATTCACCAAACAGGCGATAATCCGCGCCGTAAGGTTATTCCCATCAATTTGAATACGAAGAGTTATTCACCAAACAGACGATAATCCGCACCGTAAGGTTATTCTCAAAGATTAATAAGGAATGAATACAAAAGGTTATTCACCAACAGGCGGTAAACCGCGCCGTAAGGTTATTCCCACAATTTAATACATGGAAGTAAATGGCACAAGAAAGAAACGATATTATTTTCGAGAATCAAAGAATGATAATCCCTTCAAGTAAGAAAGAAAATAATATTTATGATGATGAAAAGAGTGATACCCCTTACCGTAATAAATTTAAGAGTGTGAAAAGAATGATATTCCTTACCGTAGTAAATTTAAGAGTGTGAAAAGAATGATATTCCTTACCGTAGTAAATTTAAGAGTGGGAAAAGAATGATATTCCTTACCGTAGTAAATTTAAGAGTGCGAAAAGAATGATATTCCTTACCGTAGTAAATTTAAGAGTGTGAAAAGATTGATATTCCTTACCTTAACACGTGACTGAATATTGATTTAAATGAGGTTGATCAACCTATATATTTATAATAAAATTAGTAATTACAATATATAACTTTCAAAGTGTATGATAACTCGTATAATATGAACTATCAAAATTATATATATTTAACATAATTTTTGTAGTATAATATAACTACTTTAAAATAGTTTTTAAAATAATATTCTAAAATAAATCTTCCAAAGAAAGCTTTTAAAAATGAATCTTGTCAAAGAAGAGTCTTCTAAAGGAAGATTTGTGAATACCGTGAAAAATAGGAATTTATAAAATTACTACTCTTTAATAAAAGACTCACTTGAAAATTTTCTGCACTCCTTTTGGCTTTCAAACTCTCAAAATAGCCTTACTATTCTCAGAGAAAACTCATAAAATTCTTATAGAAAAATTTTATATTTTAGGTGTGATTTTTCTATTCAGCTGAGCAATCTATTTATAGGAGAAAATTTTCACTATGCGTGGTAGGTGAGCACTGGCGTGCTGCACGCCAGTGCTGAACATTTTCAGCACGCAGCCGTTGTCTGCTTTTCCTTCCTGCACATTTTTGTGCAAATTTTTTTCAAGTGGGTCCTACAGGGGCCCACATGTTACAATTCACGTTACTATTTCAAATAGTAAAATTAATAATTTTTTTTTATTTTTTTTATTTATTTTATTTATTTTTATTTTATTTATTTATTTATTCTTCCTGTGGGTCCAACATATAAAATAATGCTACAACAATAATTCAACAATAATGTAATAAACACGTTACAGATTATTATTAATTTAATAATATAAATTACAGTATATTTGCTACTGTGACAATTATTAGATTCAATAATTTTAAAAACAGTGCAGCAACAATTATTGAGTCAATGATATGAAATATAGTGTAATGACAATTATTGAATCAATAATGCAAAATACTGTGTAACAACAATAATTGAATTGATAATATAAAATATTATGCAGTGACAATTATTGATGAAATGATGCGCAACAGTTACGGTGTCAATTATCAGACCAATAATATGAGACACTGTGCAATACCGTGTGCTACAGAAAAATACTATAAATTACCGTATGCTACTATTCTTTTATCACCGGTATTTTAACAGTTAACACCGTTGACTATTTTTATATAAAAAGGTTACTTCTGTCGTTTTCTATATCCGACAAATATTCCGTTGTGGGGTCCACCAATAATTTGTTATTTCGGCGCCGTCGTACGGCTCGAATATTCCCCGACAAAACGAATATTGTCCGACAAAATAAAATTTGCACATAACATCCTTAACTTTCAAATTCGTCAGTTTAACCACTTACTGTTTCATGAAAAAAATATATGAAGAAAAATTAAATTTTATATTTCATAAAATTCGGGGTCTTACAACCTCCCCTCCTTATGAAATTTCGTCCCCGAAATTGACGTACCTTGCATTTCGAAAAGGTAAGGATATTTAGATTTCATCTCGGATTCTAGCTCCCAGGTCATTTCCTCAATATCTTGGTTCCTCCATAAAACCTTAACTTGAGGTATAACCTTTGAGCGTAGAATCTGCTCCTTCTTATCAAGGATCTTAACAGGTACCTCCTCGTACGTTAAATCCTCTTCTATAACGTCCGGTTCTAACTCAATGACGTGGTTTGGGTCCTTCACATATTTACGTAACATAGATATGTGAAAAACATTATGGATGCGAGACATACTTGGTGGTAAAGCTAGTCTGTAGGCTACGGTTCCTACTCGATCGAGGATTTCAAATGGGCCAATAAATCGAGGGTTAAGCTTTCCTCTCTTTCCGAATCTCGTAACTCCTTTCCATGGAGAAACACGTAAGAATACATGATCTCCGACGTTGAATCTCTCATCTTTCCGATGAAGATCAGCATAACTCTTTTGTCGTTCTTGTGCTGTACGTATTCGTTGTCGGATCATTTGGATCTTTTCGGTCGTCAAGCGTACCAACTCAGGTCCCAACAATTTTGCTTCTCCTACCTCATTCCAACATATTGGAGAGCGACACTTCCTTCCATACAAAGCCTCAAATGGAGCCATGCCTATGCTTGCTTGGTAACTGTTGTTGTAAGAAAATTCCACCAATGGCAAGTACTTATCCCAACTTCCTTTGAAGTCTAATACACAAAGTCTAAAAAGATCTTCGAGGGTCTGGATCGTCCTTTCCGATTGTCCGTCCGTTTGAGGATGGTATGCAGAACTAAAACGTAGTTCAGTGCCCATAGCTTTTTGTAGACTGATCCAAAAGCGTGAAGTGAATCTAGGATCTCGATCATAAACTATGGAAACTGGCATACCATGCAATCTCACGATCTCATTTATGTACATACCAGCAAGACGTTCAAGTGAAAAGTTTTCTCGTATAGGCAAGAAATGAGCGGATTTGGTCAATCTATCTACGATGACCCAA
Source organism: Hedera helix (assembly GCA_947179155.2). Lineage (NCBI taxonomy): Eukaryota > Viridiplantae > Streptophyta > Magnoliopsida > Apiales > Araliaceae > Hedera > Hedera helix. The sequence continues at coordinate 14,425,714 of OX359270.1, read as the reverse complement.
ATTGCATCTAAGCCTTGAGAAACTTTGGGAAGACCCGTCACGAAATCCATATTGATGTGTTCCCACTTCCATTCGGGAACCTCAAGTGGTTGTAATGGACCCTTAGGTACTTGATGCTCTGCCTTAACACGTTGACAAGTTAGGCAACTTGAGATAAACTCTGCAATCTCCCTTTTCATATTGTTCCACCAAAATGTATGTCGAAGATCTCGATACATCTTGGTACCTCCTGGGTGGATTGCAAACGACGTGTTGTGTGCCTCCATCATGATTTTATGCTTCAATTCAGGATCGTTAGGAACACAGAGTCGAGAGTTGACTCGAAGTATTCCTTTCTCGTCGATTCTTGCTTCGGGGATGGCACCTTCTTGTACTTTCTTCATCATGTTCATCAGTTCCGGATCGGTAGCTTGAGCAGCTTTAATTTTATCCATTAAAGCTGGTTCTACTCGCACGTGAGCAATCTTCGAGTGGGTCCCTGGTGTCTTTAGCTCTATCTCCATCTTTTGCAAGTCGTACAAAATACACTTTTGTGTTGTCAGCAGTGCACTTGTACTCGCATAAGATCTTCTGCTCAAAGCGTCAGCTACAACGTTCGCCTTTCCCGGGTGATACTGGATTGTGTGGTCGTAATCCTTCAACAGCTCAAGCCAACGTCGTTGTCGCATGTTGAGTTCCTTCTGGGTGAAGAAATACTTGAGACTTTTATGATCCGTATAGATATCCACTTTTTCTCCGTACAAGTAGTGTCTCCAGATCTTCAACGTGAAAACGACTGTTGCCAATTCTAGATCATGAGTGGGATAATTTTTTCTCATAATCTTTGAGTTGTCGAGAGGCATAAGCTATAACCTTTCCATGTTGCATAAGGACACAGCCTAGACCTTTGCCTGAAGCATCGCTATATATGACGAATTTTCCTGATCCTGATGGAATGGTCAGAACAAGAGCTGAAACAAGTCTCCTCTTGAGTTCTTGAAAACTCTTCTCGCATTCCTTGCTCGAATGATACCGATATCTAATAATCAAACTTTCATCTCTTGGCGTTCTATGGGAGCCATTTGGTATTGAGCTTTGGAAAAGGGTTTAGTATCGGGTTCAAGATCGATACAGAATTCAATTTCTCGGTTTGGGGATAAGCCAGGAAGTTCCTCAGGAAAAACGTCAGGAACTCATTAACAATAGGAATATCATTCAAGTTTGACGTGTTTTTGTTCAAATCAATGACATGGGCTAAAAAGGCTTGACATCCGTTTTTCAATAAACGAATGACTTTATGGCTAGAAATAATAGTTATAGATTTCAATGGTTTAGTTGCTTGAATTTGCATGACAGGTTGATTAGGAATATGAAAACTAATAATCTTATGAAAACAATCAATTTTAGCATGATGGGTAGTCAACCAATAAATTCCTAAAATCACATCAAATTCATGCATCTCCAAAGAAATAAGGTCAATAGGTAATGTGAGGTTGTTGATTTAAACTAGGCAAGATTTATAGATAGTAAATGTAATAGGTATTTCTCCCAATGAGATTTCAACTGATAAGACAAGATTTAAGTTTTCAATAGGCAAATTTAAACGTTGAGTACATATAGGTGAGATAAAAGAGTGGATAGAGCCAATATCTAACATGGCATAGACTTCTCGAGAATTGATGAATAGCTTACCGGTCATCAACTCATTCGATTTCTTGATCATCAAGGCTGTCATCATCAAATCGAGTCCCATATACTTCATCCGGATCTTCACGTATTTCAACCATGGGGATACCACGAAATAGTTCTCTAACGAACTGTTTCTCAGATTCTTCAACTTCATCAGTAGTAGCGTACCAATGATTTCCATTAAAATAGTATTTTCGATAGACTACAGTTTCCACGATAGTGACTAACTTAACCTGAATTCCTCTAAATTGTAACGCCCAAAAGTATAGATACATCATTTTTAAATAATCTTGAAAATCATAGCTCGAACACCATAAATCCCAAAGACTTATATGAAACGTCCATATATTCTGATCCTTTGTTATCGAGCATAACCAGGTGATGATATGTTTCCAACTGTCGAGCAAATTAAAGGCAACAATTTCCGCAAGTTCCGGATATCCTTTAAAGAACGAATTTGGAAGAACGACGGTAGAACTTTCACCTTCTTCTTCTTTAGATCGGATACAAATAATTTTTGCTTTAGGCAAATTATTCAACTCTGAGTTTGTAGAAGAATTGTTTGTGGCCTCTACATTCACTTCGGGTACTCCGTGGTTAACCTCCTGATTTCCAGATGCCATACTTAACTGTGGTCACAAAATAGATGTTAGTTCAAATAAACTGACTCATCACTTCATGTCCCTATATTCAAATCAACTCATTAGATAATAAAATCTAATTTAGGTGGGACACACTAGTGACTGATTATATTCGTCTCTCCCCTCCTAGTTCTACCCCAGATCTCCATTAAAGACCATATCCCTAAGCTCTGATACCAACTGTGACGCCCCCAAATCTAGGCCCACACAGTCCAAACTTGAGTCGTCAAAAGACTACAACAAAATTATTACAACAAAGCACAACGTACAACAATACAGTGTATAATAATACACAACTAAGTCTTCACTATTATTGCCACACTATTTTACAACACGTGAAGACTAGGATAGCTATTCCTCGGACTCTCACTCTATCCCCCGGCTAGACCCCGTTATGTTTTCATCTCCTGTTGAAAAACAATGGAACAAAAGAAAGGGTGAGCTCAAATAGCCCAGTAAGAAATATCATGACTAAGATAATGACGAATAAATTATCATTAGCCTTCAACAGTTGAGTTCTTGATAGAATACAATAGACTACAAGGTTTATATCAAAAACTGTAGTTAAATTCTTAAACAATGTTCAGATCAATAATAGCAGCGGAATGAGCAATCTATTAGAAGAATAATGCAGACTATAATGTCCACTCGCTTCTCTTTTTAGTAAAAATATCATCAACTTTTATCATCTGAAATACCATTAGTCAAGATAATACAACTTCACAGTTCCTGGTCATAATCATGCAGATCAACAGTTCATCTTTGCACTACGGGCCAAAGACATTCAATATAACACCAACGGTCATGATTATACCAGATTCAGCCTTTGGTCATAATCATACCAATCAACAGTTCATCTTTGCACTACGGGCCAAAGAGAACATTAACCACGTGCCATAAAAGACACCGAACAGATGTATCGCCTTTAACCTAGTATATCGCCTTTAACCTATCATCTGTTCAACAATTATAACACATCTGTGCCCCCGGCCACAGATATTCACAACAGCTTGATTCTTGATGATTAATACAAATAACAGTGATACAAATGATGAACAGAAGAACAGGATACACAATAAGTATCAGAAGTTTACTTTGTGCAGATTCAAATAATGTCCAAATTGTCAACATGATGTGGAGTGAAATTTAAAAATGATATTCAAGATCCACAGTTCAGAATAACGGTTACAGTTCAATAGAAAGGTTCACGTAAATAGGAAGGTTCAGTTGAAATAATGAAGTTCAACTATTATGGAACATATAATATTTTCAGGAATTATAGAAGCAATAGTTCCATAATAAGTTTCGATTTAGGAGTATAAAAGAAAATAATATCCCTTACCGTAGCAGGTTTGATTAACAAAAGGTGAAGGGAATTAATATCCCTTACCATAGTAAGTTTGAATAATGGAAGATGAAAAAGATGGTATCCCTTATGAGTATAAAGGAAAATGATATCACTTACGAATATGGAATAAAAGTGTCATGTGATAATTCGTGTAGACAAATTATTTCCACACGAGACAAATAAAAAGGGTTATTCACCAACATGCGATAATCCGCACCGTAAGGTTATTCCCATCAATTTGAATAAGAATAGTTATTCACCAAACAGGCGATAATCCGCGCCGTAAGGTTATTCCCATCAATTTGAATACGAAGAGTTATTCACCAAACAGGCAATAATCCGCACCGTAAGGTTATTCTCAAAGATTAATAAGGAATGAATACAAAAGGTTATTCACCAACAGGCGGTAAACCGCGCCGTAATGTTATTCCCACAATTTAATACATGGAAGTAAATGGCACAAGAAAGAAACGATATTATTTTCGAGAATCAAAGAATGATAATCCCTTCAAGTAAGAAAGAAAATAATATTTATGATGATGAAAAGAGTGATACCCCTTACCGTAATAAATTTAAGAGTGTGAAAAGAATGATATTCCTTACCGTAGTAAATTTAAGAGTGTGAAAAGAATGATATTCCTTACCGTAGTAAATTTAAGAGTGTGAAAAGAATGATATTCCTTACCTTAACACGTGACTGAATATTGATTTAAATGAGGTTGATCAACCTATATATTTATAATAAAATTAGTAATTACAATATATAACTTTCAAAGTGTATGATAACTCGTATAATATGAACTATCAAAATTATATATATTTAACATAATTTTTGTAGTATAATATAACTACTTTAAAATAGTTTTTAAAATAATATTCTAAAATAAATCTTCCAAAGAAAGCTTTTAAAAATGAATCTTCTCAAAGAAGAGTCTTCTAAAGGAAGATTTGTGAATACCGTGAAAAATAGGAATTTATAAAATTACTACTCTTTAATAAAAGACTTACTTGAAAATTTTCTGCACTCCTTTTGGCTTTCAAACTCTCAAAATAGCCTTACTATTCTCAGAGAAAACTCATAAAATTCTTATAGAAAAATTTTATGTTTTAGGTGTGATTTTTCTATTCAGCTGAGCAAGCTATTTATAGGAGAAAATTTTCACTATGCGTGGTAGGTGAGCACTGGCGTGCTGCACGCCAGTGCTGAACATTTTCAGCACGCAGCCGCTGGCTGCTTTTCCTTCCTGCACATTTTTGTACAAATTTTTTTCAAGTGGGTCCTACAGGGGCCCACATGTTACTATTCACGTTACTATTTCAAATAGTAAAATTAATAATTTTTTTATTTTTATTTTTATTTTTTATTTTTTTATTTATTTATTTATTCTTCCTGTGGGTCCAACATATAAAATAATGCTACAACAACAATTCAACAATAATGTAATAAACACGTTACAGATTATTATTAATTTAATAATATAAATTACAGTATATTTGCTACTGTGACAATTATTAGATTCAATAATTTTAAAAACAGTGCAGCAACAATTATTGAGTCAATGATATGAAATATAGTGTAATGACAATTATTGAATCAATAATGCAAAATACTGTGTAACAACAATAATTGAATTGATAATATAAAATATTATGCAGTGACAATTATTGATGAAATGATGCGCAACAGTTACGGTGTCAATTATCAGACCAATAATATGAGACACTGTGCAATACCGTGTGCTACAGAAAAATACTATAAATTACCGTATGCTACTATTCTTTTATCACCGGTATTTTAACAGTTAACACCGTTGACTATTTTTATATAAAAATGTTACTTCTGTCGTTTTCTATATCCGATAAATATTCCGTTGTGGGGTCCACCAATAATTTGTTATTTCGGCGCCGTCGTACGGCTCGAATATTCCACGACAAAACGAATATTGTCCGACAAAATAAAATTTGCACATAACATCCTTAACTTTCAAATTCGTCAGTTTAACCACTTACTGTTTCATAAAAAAAATATATGAAGAAAAATTAAATTTTATATTTCATAAAATTCGGGGTCTTACATATTAGACACATAAACTCCTTCAAATCTCATTCCTTATACCTTCAGATTATTTATGATCCCACAACACATAATCCTCCCACAACCAAACATGTTTAACTACACCATAAACTAAAATACACTACTTTAACTAAGGATTTAGGGTTTAAGGATTTTATATCTCTTTATGCAAGCTATCCACCTTCTTTTCTTCTATTAAAGCCTCACAGCTGCTTTAGAATTTCAAATGTGCAAGAGCTTCCCTAGACTTTCTTTATTTTCTTCTCTTCTCTCTCCATTTTCTTCTTTTTCTTAGTATGAAAAATGGAGTAACCTTTGTCAAATGAAAAAAGCCTCCTATTTATAGGTGAATTGAGAATACATATACATGTATGTATACATGTATGTATACATGTATAATTATACAACTAAGTAGACATTAACCCTTGGATAAAGTAGATTTAAAAGTATTACCTAATCCATCAAAGTAGCTTAGCTTAGGAAATAATTCCTTCTTTTTCACATGGCTCAAGGGTTGAAGAATTCAAAGGATGAGGGGTTAGGGAGTGGCCGAATATTAGGACCTTATATATATATATATATATATTCCTATTACACATTGGGCTTTATAACTTGGACTAATAACTTAATTCCTTTGGGCCAATTCCACTCCCCATAAATATATATCCACATTGGGCCAATTTATTACACAAGCAATCCTTAATTAATTGAACTTACCTTAAATCTTTATTGGGCTTGTTTTTAATCAAACCTTGGGCCGTTAGCTATCCTTCATTAGCATTTTAAGAGTCTTTCCAATAATTAAAAGATTGGGCCACATTTTAAGCATTCTCATTGGGCTAAATAACATACATATAACTTAAATACATTTGGGCTTATATTTAATTAATCCCATTAACACTCAATTAGTCCACTAATCATACAATTAATTATTTAACCTTTCTTATTAATTTAAAATATTATTTTGCCACACAAGGCACATCACTCAAGCTTTAGTTAATTATAACATAAGATTCAACATGATCATCTCTTAATTTTTAATAATCCCATTTGATTCCTTCTTTGCCACATGCTTAATTTAAATTAATTGAATTAATTAATTTCACATACATGTATGCACATAACTAATTTATTTTTCATTAAAAATAAAATTACATTATTTTCTTTGGTCATTACAATACTTGTGATGGGTATTCAAGTGAAAGATGAAGATTGTTAGAATATTTTATATGAATTTCACACTGGATATGTAATATCTCAGATATTTATGAGGTTCGAAAATGGAATCGAACACGACTAAAGGTTAAAGTTTAGGACCAAGACTTGGATAAGAGAAAAGTGAAGAGAAGAGGAGTAAATTAATTAATTAATTATAGAGGAAAGTCATGTAATATAATTAAACTGATTACATGAGTTATGAGTTAAAGTTATGTTAGTAGGTAATAAAGCTTGAATGTTGACCTTGAATGAAGTAAAAAATCGAATCAGGATCCTTTACTGCGATTGGTGAATTTAATAGCAGATGCTTTTGAAGAAAGGAATGCTAAATTTAGAAGAAGTCAAATGAGCATTAATAATTTAAAATGGGAAATCACTCCAGCCACGAGGGAAGGAATTGATGTTTTGAGGAAGGAAAAGGACTATCAAGCAGAAGAAAGTGATAGTAAGAGTAATAGAAACTTTAAAAGGGAGTGAAATAAGGATAAGTATAAAGGAAGTGAAGAAAAGTCAGGAAAGAAGAAGGTGGAAGCATGTGTAAGTTGAAGAAAGATTCATCCGGGGGTGTGCTTGAAAGGACAAAACAGGTGTTATAGTTATGGCCAGGAGGGACACGTCTCTCCGAATTGTTCTAATTCAAAGAGGTGTTACAAGTGTAGAGCATCAGATTATTTATTTAAGAATTTATTCCAGGAAGAGGTTGAAAATTAAAGGGGAAGTGAGGCATCGAGATAATATTATCAAAAAGAGCAGGATAAGAGAAGTGAAGGAAGGAATCAAGAAAAAAAGTAATGGAGGAAGTAATTTAAATAAGAATAAATAGAGGAGTAACAACGGTGCTAGAGATAAGCAAAGGAATTCAAAGAAGAAATGGGGAAATTTGTAGTGATTGTGGGAAAAACCATCAAGGAGAGTGTTGGAAGGGTAAAAATGTCTGTTATAACTGTGAGAAGGGTGTGCATATTTTTCGAATTGCCCTAAACCAAGGAATAACCATAGATGTTTCGTATATGACTCTGCAGATCATCACGTTCAACATTGTTCAAAGAAGACAGCTGGAAGGGGAATCAGAAATAGAGGAAGTAACAACGACAATAACAACGTGAAGCTAACAATTACGGAACCAACACAACTAGACCAATCAACCACTTGAATCTTCAACATGACTATACAGGATGCAGTGGCGACAGAAGATGCGAAATCAGGTATTACTCTAGTCAATAATATTAACACGTATGTATTATTTGATTCGAACATATTAGCTTTTGTGCGATGAATCACTGGATGATTAAATTACCCTGAAATGTATTAGATACCTCTATGAGCATAAACATTGTATGTAAGGAGGCAATTTTTCTTAGGGCAAAGAAATTGCCATGTCAATGTAAGGAGACATAAATTGTCTATGAATTTAATCCCACACTGGTTGAGGAAAATTGATGTGATTTTGAAGATAGACTGATTATATAATTATGGTGCAGTAATAAGATTGCCAGAAGAAGTGCATAAACCTTCGAACTCCGAGTAAGTCCACGGTAATGTTTATGGTAACATATCGCCTAGACAGTCTTATTGTCAGATGATGATGCAGACCAAGAAATTGTTAAGGAAATAATGAAAAGATTGTCTAACTTACGTGTTGATGCGCGGAAAGAGTAAATAGAGATAAACTTGTTTCTTAACAATTTCCTCTTAGGACACAATGGTCATTAACAATTTTCTCTTAGGGCAAAATAGTCATTACTTCATAACTTGGAAACTTCCTAACAATTTCTTCTTAGGACATAATGGTAATTAACAATTTCCTCTTAGGGCAAAATAGTCATTACCTCATTACTAGAAAACTTTCTAGCGATTTTCTCTTAGGACACAATGGTTATTAATAATTTTCTCTTAACACAAAATAGTCATTACCTCATTACTAGGAAACTTCCTAGTGGGTCTCACTTACCCGGCCGCGCCCCTTCTTTGTTTCTAATTTTCTTTCCTCTTTACACACACACACACACACACACACACACACACACACACACACACACACACACACACATACACACATATATAAAACACCACAAAACATGCATTCCCTTTGGGCTCTACTTTTGGCTTGCAAGTTAACTTCCATTTGGCTATTGTAGAATTTCCCTTGGGCTAGACACAACTCAGACGATAAAGAAACAGAGCAGCATCGGGGCGCTCCAAAACGACCGCAATTATGACGCCGCCAAATTCAAGTCCCTTGAACCGCGGGTTCGGTGCTCACTATTAAACACATTCATACATCTATATTATCTAATAAGCTAGATAACATAAACTTAACCAGTGACATTGCAATACTTACATAATAACTCCCTGGTTGTTTAACCTTAAATATTACATCATATCAAAATAAATATATACATAACTACTTTAATACAACTCAAAACAAAAGAGTTAAACATGTAGCAACGTGCACCTTCTCTTTGCCCTTGTCATCTACTGCCCTTCCAAACTTCTCATTTTTAACTAAAAAGGTTAAGCTATACAAGAATGAGCAATCATATTTCCCAACAAGTATACACGTTTTAAAATAACAATTCATATATGAATAAACTGTACTGAAATCTTTCGACAATTGAACAATAACTGTGAAACAACTTGAATAATTCTTTCTTAAAACTTTTCTTTCATTTTGAAATAAAAACATTACTGAGGGCCACAAGACTTTGAACTCATTCCCGATTAACAAGTATTTATATTGTAGTCTTTAACATTTTTAAAGACTATAAAGTCTTATATCATACGCAAAGGGATCAGCCTCTTGTACCTATGTATTGTGCATAAACATATTAAACGCCAATGCGTTGATCGAAATTAAAGCAACTAATAAATTTTTCCCCTTTACAGGATTGTTCGTCTCAATTTTTAACATTCGAATTCGCACTAAAACAATTTGGTTTAACTTATCTTTTAAAAGAAACATGAATTCAATAACATGCATTATAACTGTATAGCCAAAATAAATAACTTAGACTTCCAATAATAATTCACATTTGAATAAACTTTCAAATCATCACTTAATTCAGAATTTGAATAATGTTTTTCTTTTCAAAAATGAATAGTATAAACACATAGGGTTCAATGTAATTATGTACAACAATAGTTAGAATATGTACCTCTTCGTTGTAAAGCTATAACTTACAGTCGTTCATGCTATTGCTTAACCTTATTGTTCACTGTATGACCTATGTAACATAAATAGGATTATCATATATTTAAACACATCACGTTTACAACTCTCGTTTAAAACTTCGCTCATTTCTAGATTAATATTTTAATCTTTAATCATTTTTCAAATTGGATTTAACACAACAAGTATAGGCTAGTGCAAACATTTTATGGTTGGATTATATCTTTAATATCAAGATCCTTATTATTAAAATAATAAATTAATCATTTTTTAAAAATCTGGGACTGGCACGCCACGCGCCATACTTGAATTAAGAGCAGTGCGCTCCGCCCTAGTTATCTAGGGAATTTATTAACATAGACAAGGTGCGCCCCGCGCCCGAATTAACTTAGCAACAACATGCCCCGCGCCATTGTGCCAGAGTTTTTGGAGTTTTCTATTTTCAACAGACCATTTCTAACATGCATATCTTACTATACTAGACATCCTACGGAAGCATCCCACGCTGAACCGCATTGTCGTACTCAGCATCCATAATGTTTATCATCAATCCTTAGCTCATAGTGTAGCGAGACTGACTATATTGCACGGGATAGTTATAAACTCTATATTGGGCTCTCCCAAAGGCTGTACGAAAAGCGTATTACATACCATCCATCTTGGCCTTCTTAGACCCCACCTCTCGCTCTACACAATCCACATGTCGAGTAGCTCTCACCCACGAGTCTTCCTTAACCACTCTCTCAGTGGTTTCCTCTTTCAATTGATTTTCAAGACTTTCCTTCTCAACTACCAACTCTGCCACTCGATGCTCTGCCTGGTGAAGTTTAGTTTGAAGGTTTGTATTCCGGGTGACCAGAAATTGAACTACTGACTTATTCTGCTATACTACTTACTAACGTTCCACAGCTTGAGCCTCTAGCGCATGCACTTGATCCTATAATTCTATATTACGACAATGCAACTCATATAGCAACTCATCATTGGGTGAAGGAGAAAGTAATCCATTTGAGTCTCCCTCTAACTCGTCTGCCTCCTCAGAATCCAACATAGGCTCGAACTCCCTGCCCTTATGTAAGACCCCGAATTTTATGAAATACAAAATTTAATTTTTCTTCATATAGATATTTTTTTTAAACAGTAAGTGGTTAAATCGATAAAGTTAAAAGTTAAGGATGTTATGTGCAAATTTTATTTTGTCGGACAATATTCGCTTTGTCGGGGAATATTCGTTTGGTCGGGGAATATTCGTTTGGTCCGACGGCGCCGAAATAACAAATTATTGGTGGACCCCACAACGAAATATTTGTCGAATATAGAAAACGACAGAAATAACCTTTTTAAATAAAAATAGTCAACGGAACTGTTAAAATACCGGTGATAAAAGAATAGTAGCATACGGTAGTTATTGGTATTTTCTGTAGCACTCGGTACTCTACAGTAACACACGGTATTGCATAGTGTCTCATATTATTGGTCTGATAATTGACACCGTAACTGTTACGCATCATTTCATCGATAATTGTCACTGCATAATATTTTATATTATCAATTCAATAATTGTTGTTACACAGTATTTTGCATTATTGATTTAATAATTGTCATTACACTGTATTTTATATCATTGAGTCAATAATTGTTGTTGCACTGTTTTTAAAATTATTGAACCTAATAATTGTCACAGTAACATATGCACAGTAATTCACATTATTGAATCAATAATTGTCATTACACAGTAACGTATGCTTTATTTTACATTATTGTTATCTCTATTATGATGTTATTTAAACAGTTGTATTTCATTAATTTATTGACTTGATATCTAAGAGCTAACTATACTGTATTTATAACAATTAGTCATAATAATTGAATTGATAAAGTTATTTGTTTATAATATAAAGTTAGGTGATTATTAGGTGATATGAAATGAATGGTGTAGATTAAAGTGTGAATTATTGTTGAATAATTAAATTGATTTGTTTATAATATAAAGTTAGGTGATTATTAGGTGATATGAAATGAATGGTGTAGATTAAAGATAATATAATATTTGAAATGGATGGTGTAGATTAAAAGATGATCTTTAAATGAATGGTTTAGATTAAATGAATGATAAGATTTTTGGCTATAAATAGAAGCCTTAACTTAAGGATTTTTCATAAACTTCCTTACTTGTTCTTTCTTTCTCTCTCTAAATACTTCTTGTGAAAGTTCTCTCTAAGTGTGCTTAAGTCATCTTGAGTATTTGTGAAGATCTATAAGTATACGTGTACTGTTCAAGTTAATCAACCTCATTTAAATCAATATCCAGTCACGTGTTGAGGTAAGGGATACCATCTTTTTCATCTTCCATTATTCAAACATACTATGGTAAGGGATTATCATTATTTGATTCTCGATAATAATATTGTTTCTTCCTTACTCATAAGACGTGCCTTTTATTTCCATGTATTAAATTGTGGGAATAACCTTACGGAGCGGATTGCCGCCTGTTGGTGAATAACCTTTCGTATTCATTCATTATTAATCTCTGAGAATAACCTTACGGAGCGGATTGCCGCCTGTTTGGTGAATAACTCTTTGTACTCAAATTCTATTAAATTGTGGGAATAACCTTACGGAGCGGATTGCCGCATGTTTGGTGAATAACTCTTTGTACTCAAATTCTATTAAATTGTGGGAATAACCTTACGGAGCGGATTGCCGCCTGTTTGGTGAATAACTCTTTGTACTCAAATTCTATTAAATTGTGGGAATAACCTTACGGAGCGGATTGCCGCCTGTTGGTGAATAACCTTTTGTATTAATTTCCTTCACCTTTTGTTAATCAAACCTGCTACGGTAAGGGATATTATTTTCTTTCATACTCCTAAATCGAAATTTATTATGGAACTATTGCTTCTATAATTCCTGAAAATATTATATGTTCCATAATAGTTGAACTTCATTATTTCAACTGAACCTTCCTATTTACGTGAACCTTTCTATTGAATTGTAACCGTTATTCTGAACTGTGGATCTTGAATATCATTTTTAAATTTCACTCCACATCATGTTGACAATTTGGACATTATTTGAATCTGTACAAAGTAAACTTCCGATACTTATTGTTATCCTATTTCTTTTGTTCATCATTTATATCATTCTAATCATCCAAAAATCAAGCTGTTGTGAATATCTGTGGCCGGGGGCACAGATGTGATATATTTGTTGAACAGATGATAGGTTAAAGGCGATATAATAGGTTAAAGGCGATACATCTGTTCGGTGTCTTTTATGGCACGTGGTGAATATTCTCTTTGGCCCGTAGTGCAAAGATGAACTGTTGTTTGGTATGATTATGACCAAAGGCTGAATCTGGTATAATCATGACCGTTGGTGCTATATTGAATATCTTTGGCCCGTAGTACAAAGATGAACTGTTGATGTGCATGATTATGATCAGGAACTGTGAATTTGTATTATCTTGACTAATGATATTTCAGATGATAAAAGTTGATGATATTTTTCCTAAAAAGAGAACCGAGTGGACATTATAGTCTGCATTATTCTTCTAATAGATTACTCATTCCGCTGCTATTATTGATCTGAACGTTGTTTAAGAATTTAACTGCAGTTTTTGATATAAACCTTGTAGTCTATTGTATTCTATCAAGAACTCAACTGTTGAAGACTAATGATAATTTATTCGTCATTATCTTAGTCATGATATTTCTTACTGGGCTATTTGAGCTCACCCTTTCTTTTGTTCCATTGTTTTTCAACAGGAGATGAAAACATAACAGGGTCTAGCCGGGGAATGGAGTGAGGGTCCGAGGAATAGTTATCATAGTCTTCACGTTTTGTAAAATAGTGTGGCAATAATAGTGAAGACTTAGTTGTGTATTATTATACACTGTATTGTTGTACGTTGTGTTTTGTTGTAATAATTTTGTTGTAGTATTTTGACGACTCAAGTTTGGGCTGTGTGGGCCCAGATTTGGGGGCGTCACAGTTGGCATCAGAGCTTAGGGATATGGTCTTTAATGGAGATCTGGGGTAGAACTAGGAGGGGAGAGACGAATAGAATCAGTCACTAGTGTGTCCTACCTAAAATAGATTTTATTATCTAATGAGTCGATTTGAATGTAGGAACATGAAGTGATGAGTCAGTTTATTTGAACTAACATTTATTTTGTGACCACAGTTAGGTATGGCATCTGAAAATCAAGAGGTTAACTATGGAATACCCGAAGCAAATGTAGCCGAGAATCAAGAGGCCCCAAACAATCCTCCTGCCAACTCAGGAAATAATGTTCCTGATAACATGATGAACGATGGATTCTTTAGGAATTTCATGCAGTTCATACAGAATCAAGGAAGAGGAAATCCAGTCAATAATAACGGTAGAAACGCTGGCAATTTGAGGATGGTCACTGTTAAGCAATTTAAAGAATTAGGACCACCTGAATTCCACGGGAAGCCTGACCCACTCAAAGCGGAGGCATGGCTAAAGCAGACGACAAAAATACTTGATGTCTTACAATGCGCTGATGATCAGAAGGTGCCATTTGCCACTTTTATGTTACGAGGTGAGGCGGACCATTGGTGGGAAGCGGTAAAACGTATCCAACCTTCAGCACTCGAAATGTCTTGGACAGAATTCGAAGAACTGTTTAACGAGAAGTATTTCCCAGAAAGCATCCACCATATGAAAGAGGTGGAATTCATTAAGCTGGAGCAGGGAAACATGACAGTCTCCCAATATGAAGCCAAGTTTGCCGAGTTATCTCGCTTTGCCACCCATCTTGTGGATGACGAAGCACGAATGAGTCGGATGTTCCTAAGAGGTTTGAGATTCAAAATTCGTCAACAACTTAGCTCTCATAAATTTAGTTTGTATTCAGATGTTGTAGATAGGGCTCAAAGGGTGGAGCAAACAGATGAAACATTGCAGCCAAGAGTTAATGATCAGCATAGAGAAAGGAGTGACAACAACCACAGGAACGAGAACCATCGAGGAGGTAACCAACACTTCGGTGGTAATTCCATACCAAATAACAGAAGAGGAGAATCTAGTGGGAACAATTTCAAAAGAAAGAGATTCCATAATAATTATGGAAGGGCACCAGCACCAGTACCAACACCAGCACCGACCCCAGTTTCAAGGGGAGAAGATCGACCACCAGTGAGATGCTATAGGTGTGGTCAGGAAGGTCACATCAGCCCAAACTGTACACTGCAGTCCAAAAAGTGCTACAGTTGTGGGAAAGAGGGTCATCTTGCGCGGTTTTGTCCTGCCACAAAATCAAGTCCAGCTGCAATGATGATACCAAAAGCTAGCGCGGATAAGGGAAAATCTGTAGTTCAAGGGAGAGCTTTTGTTGTGACATCCCAAATGGCGCGAAACTCGAACGAGGTGATAACCGGTAAGCTATTCATAAATTCTCGTGAAGTCTACGCTTTGTTAGATACTGGCTCTACCCATTCTTTTATCTCACCTACATGTGCTCAGCGTTTAAACTTAACTCCTGAAAATTTGGACTTTGACTTATCAGTTGAAACCCCATTAGGAGAAATGACCATTACATCTACTGTCTATAAATCTTGCCTAGTTCAAATTAACAACCTCACATTACCTGTTGACCTTATTTCTTTGGAGATGCATGAATTTGATGTGATTTTAGGAATTGATTGGTTGACTACCCATCATGCTAAAATTGATTGTTTTCATAAGATTATTAGTTTTCATATTCCTAATCAACCTGTCATGCAAATTCAAGCAACTAAACCATTGAAATCTATAACTGTTATTTCTAGCCATAAAGCCATTCGTTTATTGAAAAACGGATGTCAAGCCTTTTTAGCTCATGTCACTGATTTGAACAAAAATACGTCAAACTTAAATGATATTCCCATTGTTAATGAGTTCCCTGACGTTTTTCCTGAAGAACTTCCTGGCTTACCCCCAAACCGTGAAATTGATTTTTATATTGATCTTGAACCCGGTACCAAGCCCATTTCCAAGCTCCCTACCGAATGGCTCCCATTGAACTTCAAGAGTTAAAAGTCCAACTACAGGAATTGTTGGATACCGGTTTCATTCGTCCGAGTGCATCACCTTGGGGTGCTCCTGTTCTATTTGTGAAGAAGAAAGACGGGAGTATGAGATTGTGCATTGACTACCGAGAATTGAACCATGTCACCATCAAGAACAGGTACCCGTTACCTCGGATTGATGACATGTTTGATCAATTGCAAGGCGCTCAACATTTCTCAAAGATTGATCTCCGTTCTGGATATCATCAGTTAAAGGTTAAAGCTGAGGACATTCCAAAGACTGCTTTCAGAACTCGTTATGGGCATTATGAGTTCTTAGTCATGCCTTTTGGACTAACTAATGCTCCTGCAGCTTTCATGGACATGATGAACCGGATATTCAAGGAACATTTGGATCATTTTGTGGTTGTCTTTATTGATGACATCCTCATATACTCCAAGAGTCGCGAGGATCATGAACAACACCTGAGATTGATACTACAAAAGCTCCGTGAAAACAAATTATATGCCAAGTTGAAGAAATGTGAGTTCTGGCTTGAGGAGGTCGCGTTTCTTGGGCATGTGATTTCTAGTCAAGGAATATCAGTCGATCCTGCTAAGATTGAAACGGTACTAAATTGGGAACAACCCAAAACAGTAACCGAAGTCCGAAGTTTTCTGGGTCTAGCTGGTTATTATCGGAGATTCGTAGAAGGATTTTCTCGAATCGCCACTCCATTAACGCAGCTTACTCGGAAAAGCACAAAATTCATATGGAGCGAGGAATGCGAGAAAAGTTTCCAAGAACTCAAGAAGAGACTGGTTTCAGCTCCTGTTCTGACCATACCATCAGGATCAGGAGAATTTGTTATCTACAGCGATGCTTCTGGCAAAGGTCTAGGCTGTGTCCTTATGCAACATGGAAAGGTTATAGCCTACGCCTCTCGACAACTCAAAGATTATGAGAAAAATTATCCTACTCATGATCTAGAGTTGGCAGCAGTCGTTTTCGCGTTGAAGATCTGGAGACACTACTTGTACGGAGAAAAAGTGGATATCTATACGGATCATAAAAGTCTCAAGTATTTCTTCACCCAGAAGGAACTCAACATGCGACAACGACGTTGGCTTGAGCTGTTAAAGGATTATGACCACACAATCCAGTATCACCCGGGAAAGGCGAACGTTGTAGCTGACGCTTTGAGCAGAAAATCTTATGCAAGTACAAGTGCACTGCTGACAACACAAAAGTGTATTTTGTACGACTTGCAAAAGATGGAGATAGAGCTAAAGACACCAGGGACCCACTCGAAGATTGCTCACGTGCGAGTAGAACCAACTTTAATCGATAAAATTAAAGCTGCTCAAGCTACCGATCCGGAACTGATAAACATGATAAAGAAAGTACAAGAAGGTGCCATTCCCGAAGCAAGAATCGACGAGAAAGGAATACTTCGAGTCAACTCTCGACTCTGTGTTCCTAACGATCCTGAATTAAAGCATAAAATCATGATGGAGGCACACAACACGCCGTTTGCAATCCACCCAGGAGGTACCAAGATGTATCGAGATCTTCGACATACATTTTGGTGGAACAATATGAAAAGAGAGATTGCGGAGTTTATCTCAAGGTGCCTAACTTGTCAACGTGTCAAGGCAGAACATCAAGTTCCTAAAGGTCCATTACAATCACTTGAAGTTCCCGAATGGAAGTGGGAACACATCAATATGGACTTCGTGACGGGTCTTCCAAAAGTTTCTCAAGGCTTAGATGCAATTTGGGTGATCGTAGATAGATTGACCAAATCTGCTCATTTCTTGCCTATACGAGAAAACTTTTCACTTGAACGTCTTGCCGGTATGTACATAAATCAGATCATGAGATTGCATGGCATGCCAGTTTCCATAGTTTCTGATCGAGATCCTAGATTCACTTCACGCTTTTGGATCAGTCTACAAAAAGCTATGGGCACTGAACTACGTTTTAGTTCTGCATACCATCCTCAAACGGACGGACAATCGGAAAGGACGATCCAGACCCTCGAAGATCTTTTGAGACTTTGTGTATTAGACTTCAAAGGAAGTTGGGATAAGTACTTGCCGTTGGTGGAATTTTCTTACAACAACAGTTACCAAGCAAGCATAGACATGGCTCCATTCGAGGCATTGTATGGAAGGAAGTGTCGCTCTCCAATATGTTGGAATGAGGTAGGAGAAGCAAAATTGTTGGGACCCGAGTTGGTACGCTTGACGACCGAAAAGATCCAAATGATCCGACAACGAATACAGACCGCACAAGAACGACAAAAGAGTTATGCTGATCTTCATCGGAGAGACGAAAGTTTCAACGTCGGAGATCATGTATTCTTACGTGTTTCTCCATGGAAAGGGGTTACGAGATTCGGAAAGAGAGGAAAGCTCAACCCTCGATTTATTGGCCCATTTGAAATCCTCGATCGAATAGGAACCGTAGCCTACAGACTAGCCCTACCACCAAGTATGTCTCGCATCCATAACGTTTTTCACATATCTATGTTACGTAAATATGTGAAGGATCCAAACCACGTCATTGAGTTAGAACCAGACGTTATAGCAGAGGATTTAACATACGAGGAGGTACCTGTTAAGATCCTGGATAAGAAGGAGCAGATCCTACGCTCAAAGGTTATACCTCAAGTTAAGGTTTTATGGAGGAACCAAGATACTGAGGAAATGACCTGGGAGCTAGAATCTGAGATGAAATCTAAGTATCCTTACCTCTTCGATATGTCAGGTACGTCAATTTCGGGGACGAAATTTCATAAGGAGGGGAGGTTGTAAGACCCCGAATTTTATGAAATACAAAATTTAATTTTTCTTCATATAGATATTTTTTTTAAACAGTAAGTGGTTAAATCGATAAAGTTAAAAGTTAAGGATGTTATGTGCAAATTTTATTTTGTCGGACAATATTCGCTTTGTCGGGGAATATTCGTTTGGTCGGGGAATATTCGTTTGGTCCGACGGCGCCGAAATAACAAATTATTGGTGGACCCCACAACGGAATATTTGTCGGATATAGAAAACGACAGAAATAACCTTTTTAAATAAAAATAGTCAACGGAACTGTTAAAATACCGGTGATAAAAGAATAGTAGCATACGGTAGTTATTGGTATTTTCTGTAGCACTCGGTACTCTACAGTAACACACGGTATTGCATAGTGTCTCATATTATTGGTCTGATAATTGACACCGTAACTGTTACGCATCATTTCATCGATAATTGTCACTGCATAATATTTTATATTATCAATTCAATAATTGTTGTTACACAGTATTTTGCATTATTGATTTAATAATTGTCATTACACTGTATTTTATATCATTGAGTCAATAATTGTTGTTGCACTGTTTTTAAAATTATTGAACCTAATAATTGTCACAGTAACATATGCACAGTAATTCACATTATTGAATCAATAATTGTCATTACACAGTAACGTATGCTTTATTTTACATTATTGTTATCTCTATTATGATGTTATTTAAACAGTTGTATTTCATTAATTTATTGACTTGATATCTAAGAACTAACTATACTGTATTTATAACAATTAGTCATAATAATTGAATTGATAAAGTTATTTGTTTATAATATAAAGTTAGGTGATTATTAGGTGATATGAAATGAATGGTGTAGATTAAAGTGTGAATTATTGTTGAATAATTGAATTGATTTGTTTATAATATAAAGTTAGGTGATTATTAGGTAATATGAAATGAATGGTGTAGATTAAAGTGTGAATTACTGTTGAATAATTAAATTGATTTGTTTATAATATAAAGTTAGGTGATTATTAGGTGATATGAAATGAATGGTGTAGATTAAAGATAATATAATATTTGAAATGGATGGTGTAGATTAAAAGATGATCTTTAAATGAATGGTTTAGATTAAATGAATGATAAAATTTTTGGCTATAAATAGAAGCCTTAACTTAAGGATTTTTCATAAACTTCCTTACTTGTTCTTTCTTTCTCTCTCTAAATACTTCTTGTGAAAGTTCTCTCTAAGTGTGCTTAAGTCATCTTGAGTATTTGTGAAGATCTATAAGTATACGTGTACTGTTCAAGTTAATCAACCTCATTTAAATCAATATCCAGTCACGTGTTGAGGTAAGGGATACCATCTTTTTCATCTTCCATTATTCAAACATACTATGGTAAGGGATTATCATTATTTGATTCTCGATAATAATATTGTTTCTTCCTTACTCATAAGACGTGCCTTTTATTTCCATGTATTAAATTGTGGGAATAACCTTACGGAGCGGATTGCCGCCTGTTGGTGAATAACCTTTCGTATTCATTCATTATTAATCTCTGAGAATAACCTTACGGAGCGGATTGCCGCCTGTTTGGTGAATAACTCTTTGTACTCAAATTCTATTAAATTGTGGGAATAACCTTACGGAGCGGATTGCCGCCTGTTTGGTGAATAACTCTTTGTACTCAAATTCTATTAAATTGTGGGAATAACCTTACGGAGCGGATTGCCGCCTGTTTGGTGAATAACTCTTTGTACTCAAATTCTATTAAATTGTGGGAATAACCTTACGGAGCGGATTGCCGCCTGTTGGTGAATAACCCTTTGTATTAATTTCCTTCACCTTTTGTTAATCAAACCTGCTACGGTAAGGGATATTATTTTCTTTCATACTCCTAAATCGAAATTTATTATGGAACTATTGCTTCTATAATTCCTGAAAATATTATATGTTCCATAATAGTTGAACTTCATTATTTCAACTGAACCTTCCTATTTACGTGAACCTTTCTATTGAATTGTAACCGTTATTCTGAACTGTGGATCTTGAATATCATTTTTAAATTTCACTCCACATCATGTTGACAATTTGGACATTATTTGAATCTGTACAAAGTAAACTTCCGATACTTATTGTTATCCTATTTCTTTTGTTCATCATTTATATCATTCTAATCATCCAAAAATCAAGCTGTTGTGAATATCTGTGGCCGGGGGCACAGATGTGATATATTTGTTGAACAGATGATAGGTTAAAGGCGATATAATAGGTTAAAGGCGATACATCTGTTCGGTGTCTTTTATGGCACGTGGTGAATGTTCTCTTTGGCCCGTAGTGCAAAGATGAACTGTTGTTTGGTATGATTATGACCAAAGGCTGAATTTGGTATAATCATGACCGTTGGTGCTATATTGAATATCTTTGGCCCGTAGTACAAAGATGAACTGTTGATGTGCATGATTATGATCAGGAACTGTGAATTTGTATTATCTTGACTAATGATATTTCAGATGATAAAAGTTGATGATGTTTTTCCTAAAAAGAGAACCGAGTGGACATTATAGTCTGCATTATTCTTCTAATAGATTACTCATTCCGCTGCTATTATTGATCTGAACGTTGTTTAAGAATTTAACTGCAGTTTTTGATATAAACCTTGTAGTCTATTGTATTCTATCAAGAACTCAACTGTTGAAGACTAATGATAATTTATTCGTCATTATCTTAGTCATGATAATTCTTACTGGACTATTTGAGCTCACCCTTTCTTTTGTTCCATTGTTTTTCAACAGGAGATGAAAACATAACAGGGTCTAGCCGGGGAATGGAGTGAGGGTCCGAGGAATAGTTATCATAGTCTTCACGTTTTGTAAAATAGTGTGGCAATAATAGTGAAGACTTAGTTGTGTATTATTATACACTGTATTGTTGTACGTTGTGTTTTGTTGTAATAATTTTGTTGTAGTATTTTGACGACTCAAGTTTGGGCTGTGTGGGCCCAGATTTGGGGGCGTCACACCTTAGCAATAACTAATGGACTCAACTCCACTGCTACAAGATCTTCACAAATTATATGTTTGTCTCCAAATTCTCACTCTCTAATCTGACTAAAGTCTTCTATTTCTGGCATCATGTGACCATAAATTTTAAATTTCTAATTAGTAACTAGCAGTAACATAAGACTATTAACGTCAAATAAACACATACGTTATTTTATTATCTTTCATAATGAATTTTTCTTAATTCATTCCGTAGAACTCAATACGAGTTTTATTGACTTCTAATTTCACTATTCTTAGAAGGTTATATCCTAAGCTTTTTGTTAGTTTATAAAAACATGACATACATACAATCTAATTGTAATAGCGCAACAGAAGCAAGCAAAACATATTTTAAAGTTTTACAAACTACAACTAGGATCTTTCTTATGCGATAATTATTAATTGAGGAAGGATAAAAGATTTATACCTTTGTAGAACCAAGCTTCCACAAGTACAAGTTCAACTCCCTTTACTCCTTCTTGTTCTTCTTCAAATTCACCGATTAGATTCCACGGATCAATGTTAGCTCCCCCAAGTGTGAAGCCTCTAAAGGTGATGCACCAAGAGATTTATGAATTAAAGAAGTGAATTTTGATTTCTCCAAACCATGGGTGACTAACCCTAATCCTCTCTTTCTCCCTCTCTCTCTCTAACTCTTTACATGTAGAGAATTATGAAGTATTCTCTCAATTCTTGTGAAAGAGTGTGTAACCTTAATCTATAATAAGACTCCTTTTATTTATAGAAATTGACTACCCTCCTAAACTATTTAGGATTAGGATTTTAATTTAATTATCAACCTAATTATGAACTAAATTAATTAATTACAATTTCTAAATTATTTAGGAACTTAATTATTTAATAATGAGAGTACTTCTTATTTACTAAACCATTTAGTAACTTAAATAATTATTATAATTACAATTCCTAAATTATTTAGGAACTTAATTATTTATAATAATACTATAATTTATTAATTAATTCCTAATTTATTTTGGAACTAAATAATAATAATAATAATAATAATAATAATAATAATAATAATAATAATAATAATAATAATACTCGTCTTATTAATTTATAATTAGTATTTTTAAAATACTAAATTATAAATATTAAGTTATTTAATTTATTCTATCATCATAGTATAAATTAAATATTATTAATTTATTATTACGATTATGTCATCCACTTCTAAAATAAATATTACTCTTTTGCAGTGTGACCCTTTAGGTTTTCCATATTAAATCGGCTATAAATAAATTAATTAGAACCGTTCTAATCTTATTTATATGAATGACTTAAACTATTTAATTCATTTAATAAGCAATATTTATTCCACAATAAGGGTAAGCTCCCTTAGCGATCAACGACTTTTCAGATAATATAGGTTTTAACAGTTGATCGTAAAAGAACCTTTCAACGAATAGTTACCGTACAATTCAATCCTTCCACCACACAATGTCTCAATCAAATACAAGACATAAAATTTATGTCAAGTCTTATTTGATCATATGCATTTCAATTCTCAAATGTACAACTCTAATATAAATTAAAAACTCCTTTCTAATTTTCATTCCACATTGACTAAGGATTTTTGAGTTGTCATTTATCGAATTACATAGGACATTCTCTGTGAGGACCCAAATTCTTGGGACTAATTTTAATAATATTAAATAAGAATTTAATTAATAAAATTATCAAAGTTGTTTAAATTATTTATGATTGATATATTTTATGTGAATTAAAGTATGTGAAGGAATTTAATTGGTAAATTGAATCTGTATAAAGATGGTGTTAAATTATGTTGAATTAACATAATTGAAAAGTAAATAAATTATCTAAAAATAATTTATGAAGAATAAGAGAAATTTCATGTAAAGGTACAATAAATTGTACAATAAAATTATTGTGGAGGTGCATAAATTATATTTAAATGGTGATTGTGAGATATAGAAATTAGATATGTATATATATATACATTTGTATATACATACATACATATATATATATATATATATATATATATATATATATATATAATTGTGCATGTTTAATTGATAATTATAGATTTCATTAATTATGGAAATTAAGGGTTTAATAATTAAATTAATCCAAATTTATGAAAAGTTAATGAAGAAGTTAGTAAAATTAAAAATATTGATTATATAATTAATCAATAATTATGGTGAAGGGTTAGAAATTATTTAAGAGGAGGAAGTAATTTTATAAATTATATACTAATAAAGTATATAATTTATATAAAAAAATTTAAGTAAAATATTAATGGAAGAATAATTACATAAATTATATAAGAATAATTATATAATTTATATAAGAGGATTAAATTAGTTAAGGATGGGAGAAATTTTTATAAATGGTAATTTATGTAAAATGAAAATTATTAATAAAGAAAAAGTAATTATATAAATTATATAATTTATTATTATATAATTTATATAAGAAAAGTTAGTGTAAAATGTATAGAAATAAAAATAAATTAGAAAAATGAATGTTTTAAGTTATTAAAAAATTATGGTTATGTATAATAGAATTTTTATGATTTTTATGAGGAATAATATTTCAGAAACGTGAACATGTTAATGTAACATGTTATCTATGAAACGAAGTGAAAAATTATGAAAAATAATTTTTAGAAGTTATATGAATTATTTTAGGAATTTTTGAGGTATAAATTACCTCATATAATTACATGCATGTCATTATGCGTGTACAAAATTTGTCAAGTAAAGTACTTAAAAGTGGTCTAAATATTAATTATAAATCATGTTATGAATTTTAGTGAATTAAAATAAATATTTTATATATATTATATAAAATATTTATTACACGAAATAACTACGTAATGTATTAAATTAGAACGCGTGTATAATTTTTACTAAACAAATTGCTAAGTCGGTGGTGGTCTAGGGGGTGGACTTGGAGAATAAGTTAACAACAATTCATTCTTAAGTTTTATAAAAGATGAAGAAAAAAAAAAGGAAAAAAGAACAAACACAAACATTAACATTAACACAACCATATCATCCTATTGCTCTCTTTTCCTTCCGCCACCACCACCATCCGAAACCACCATCACCACCAAGAGAGCGAGAGTTTTTGGTGCCATCAAGATGAGGAACAAGCTTCATAAGAATATTTTTCAAGTTTTGGAAGGTATAAAGTTATTTTAATTGGGTTAATTTTGTATTTTTAATGATTAAATAAATTTTGTGAAAAATTAGAAAATAATTAAAATGATTGTTATTGATGATTTTTAGAGGTATATATGTGGATGATATGATGTTTAGAGTAATTATTGTGGAGAAATTGGATAAAAAATAAATGAAAGGAGAGTGAATAGTGAACAGCCCCGAACAGGGACAATTATGTCCATTTATGGGAAGAATTTGGAAATATTTCCTTCTTCAAAGTTGTAGATAATTAAATTTCATGTGGAATGGACTTAAAATTCGTAATTTTCTGATAAATGAGCTAATTTCTATGAATTTCGGAAGATTTAGCACAGTGAAACGTGAATCTGTCCAGAGTCTGTTTATTTCAGTGCAGAATATGGAAAAATTTTCTTCTACAAAGTTGTAGAGAATTAAATTTCGTGTGGAATGGACTTAAGATTCGTAATTTTCGGATAAACGTGCTAATTACTGTGAATTTCGGAAGTTTCAGTGCATTAAAATTAAAATTTAATTACTAAAAATATTTTTGTACTGAAATTTGTTCTGGGCAGCATTATTGTTATATTATTCCAGAATTTGTGAAAAAGTTTGGTAATTTATTGAAGTGCATAGTATTTATTGTATTTTTAAGGCTATTAAAAGTTAATGTAAAAGTAAGTGAAAATTCATGAAAAAATCTATGAACGTTGGAAAAATTACGAAACTTGGTGGAAAATTTTATAATAATGTAAGAAAAATATTGATGGTATTTGGGGGATATAAAAGTATGTTGAGTGATTATTTATATTTTAAAGGCTATTAAATAATAGTTTTTTTATATATAAATAATTACAGAAATTGTCGGATAATCCAAAAATTATGAAAAATTGGTCGAAAAGTCTAGGATGATATTCTAGAGACTTTAAAAGGTTTATTGGACGAACGTGATGTTGGGATTATATTTACCTCTTTTAAATATTAAACCATTAATGTACGAATCGAGATTAAATTACCAGGAAATAAGCACGAACGAACGAACATCTTAGGTTATATCCGACATGTCAATTGACATGTACGGTATATGTTATTATTCTAAACTGACGTGTTGTTGTTGTAACTGACTATATTTAAAATAATTATAGGTCGTGCAATACGTTTTTTTGTTCGAGTTACGACTGTTAGTAAACTACGGACCGAGGCAAGTTCTTCAGTACTTTGATGCTAAATGTTTATCTGTTATGATTTGTTAATTTTTGTTCAAATGCATATAAATTATGTGTTATGTGCTCTGTGGATAATATGATAACAATGTGTACTTTGTGCAATGATATGAATATATATAAGATATATTGCTCGAGTAGAAACACAACACATGATGTATGACACACACAGAGTATGTTAAGCTATGTGCTGCGTGAAGCATGAAAGGTGTAAACTGTTGAACTTGCTGAGCCGTTGTGCTCATTACTTGCATAATATAAACTTTTGCAGGTAAATAAATAAATTTTAGGAATATCAAGATATATGAGGGTTATGCTATGACACCAATTAATGGTATAGTCTAATTATTCAATGTTTTAGTAGAATGAACTATTGTGAATGCAATTGACAAAGTTTATAATAATGTTGTGTATGTTATGGATATCATAAATACTGATTGGGTGAATCGAGTTTATTTGTGTACTATTGATAGTCATGTATTCTGACTATTCCAGAATATTTATTATTACAAAGAAAAGAAAAAGTAAAGGTTGCGATCCAGGGACTAGGATCAAGAAATGAAGTTTTTAAATGATCAAATACTTTGATACAATGATTGAGAAAAGAAAAGTGAAAGAAAAATTTAAACTGAAAATTTGGTATTTGATGACTATAATGTCAATAAATGAATTAATTAAGGGGACTAAAGATTTATTAACGGACCGAAATTTGGACGTTAAGAAAATAATAAATAATAAATATGAAATTTAAGGTAATAAGGTGTGTCGAATTTCGGGGACGTTACATTCTCTCCATTTACTGAAAGTGGTAGATCCTTTGTTGACCATTCACCTACCTCCATGTACAACTTATTATACCCGATCATACCCTTTGATATACCCTAGAGTTCTTAAGATATACACCAAAGTATAACTCATCATACACAAGGTATTATGATGATCTTAAGTCCAAAAGTCACTTGTACTAGTATCATAACATGAACTCCTATTGTCAGACAAGTAAAACTCCATTAGGTATTTCTTGAACAAGTCACGTTTAGTGAACTTATTCTCTAATAAGCACCTATATACTTGCTTTAGTGTCTTTACACAAATGATTATGAGATCAATCATCCCCTTTATAATAGCAATCATAGTATGTACCAATCTATTCGGATTCACTAATATCCATTTTAGTGATTCCACGATTAGGAACATTTTGATTTTTGAGCTATATTGAATTTAGATCTCATTGACATCATCAACATTATGATTCTAAAAGCATTGCTCAAAACTATGCGTTTATTCATATAATTGATTCAACCAATTAATCATGAATAAAGAAATGCCTTGATACTTTTATTAATAAATAGAATAAGATTACAAAGTATATGCATATTACATCAAATGTGATTGGCTTGAGGGCATACTACTTTCAATTGTTTCCATTTAGGATTTATAACCTACAGCTCTGATAATAACCTGTGATGCCTCCAAATTCGAGTCCTTTGAACCTCGAGTTCAGTGCTCACTATTCAATACATTCATACATCTATATTACCTAACAAGCTAGATAATATAAACTTAACATGTAACATTACAAAACTTACATAATAACTCCCAGGTTATCTAACCTTAAATATTACATCATATCAAAACAAATATATACATAACTGTCTTAATACAACTCAAAATAAAAGAGTTAAGCATGTAGCAACTACTCGTGCGCCTTCTCTTTGTCTTTGTCAGATACTGTCCTTCGAGACTTATCGGTTTTAACTGAAAATGTTAAGTTATGCAACAATGAGCAATCACATTGCCAAATAAGTATAAACGTTTTAAAATACCAATTCATATATGAATAAACTGTACTAAAATCTTTCGACAGTTGAATAATAACTATGAAATAACTTGAATAAATCTTTCTCAAAACTTTTCTTTGATTTTGAAATCAAAACATTCCTAAGGGTCAAAAGACCTTGAACTCAAGTTAACAAGTATTTCTACTGTAACCTTTAACATTCTTAAAGACTATAAAATCTTATATCGTACGCAAGGGGATCAGCCTTTTGTACCTATGTACTAGAGATAACCCGTGCTTGAAGGCACAATGCAACTAATATAACAGTTGAGTACTGTATCCAATATTTCTAGATTGAAAAATTTAAAACTGTTGTGGACTCTCAGTTTCATAATAGAATTGAGAGTTCAACCATTAATACAAAAAGATTGATACTCAATCCAGTCATAGTTTCTTTTGAGGTAAACATTAGTGTGCTATTCATTCCCAACTTAAAATTAGTTATTGGCAGGTTTGAGCAATTAATTAATTGACGATAGCGGGCTCAAATTTGTGTAATATAGTATTTTCGAGTATCACGCACACCTTTCTTTTATTGACAAAAATAAAATGAGAAGTTTGGCAGCATTTATTTGTCTCAAATATCTCTAACCATCAATCAATAAGATCCATGAATAGTATTTCCTGTGAAAAAAGATAGTACTGCAAGCCATTTGGTGGGATCCAATGAGGGAAAAAAAAAGGATGTAAAAATCCAAAAGAAAGGTTTTTGCATATATACCCAAAAGTATAAAATGAGTCATCTAAGTCCAAACAAAAAAGTAATGTCATAACACCAACTAAATCGTATCACCATAACATTTTTTCCTCTATATTTTTTCTTGAAATTAGACAAAAGATTCTCTGTAATGACCACGAATTCTAGTAGACGTTGTAATTATTTTTATAATTAGCAATGAATTAAAATTTTTGTACTAATTAATTGTACATTAGATAATTAAATGAATATACTTGTGCATGTGTATATTTATTTAAAGCAATAAAGCAATGTGTTATAATTAATTAAAGTAAGTCTAATTGGATTATATTTTAAATCCAAATGAGGTATTAAACTAGGTTAAATTAATTTATCTAGTAGTCCATGTAATTAATTAAACCTTAGTCCATGTAATTAATTAAACAAGCCCAGTGCTTGATTTAATTAAATGTAACATAGGTTATTTAATGTTAGCCCAATGTAATAAATAAATTGAGCCCAAACAAATTAAATGGATGAGCCCAATATATTTGATTCCTAAGTCTAATGTGGAGCCCAATAAGAAGTCAAATTGTTGGCCAACATTTATATATATGTGTATATATATATATATATATATATATATATATATATATATATATAGATGTATATATGTATAATTAAACTATAAAAATAATTCAAAATTGGCCAATAAAAGGCCATTTGGCCGGCACATCTAGGGGCCCACTTGGGTGACTTGTTTGCTCATTGTTGCTTCATTTGTACACTTTGTCATAGTAGTTCACCAACTCATGTCAATCAACAAGTCATTCAAGTGATCAATCAATCTAATAGTAATTTCGATTAGCTACTAATTCACCAACACTAGTGGATTAGGAGAGTTGATGATGGATTAGCAAAGCCCTATAAATATAGTGCTCTACACTTTAGTTATGTTGGTTGATCATTTGTAAGTAATTCTAGAGAGAAAAAGGGGGAGTTTCTTGAGAGAAATATAGAGTATACACTTGTGAATTGAAGAAAATAGCTAGAGAAGGAGCTTGGTGAATGTCACAAAGCTTCAAAACATACTTTGGAAGGAGAAGAAGAAGAGCACAAAAGTCCTTAAGGTTAAAAAGTGCTATAACCATTTCTAAGTTCGTTTTTATAGTCTATATGTGTTTTGAACAGTTAAAATATATTTATAACCCGTCAAAAGTTATTTTGATGGTCTAGAAGTCTTAAACTATGTTATATATGTATATTCATGGTTTATTATGTTTAAATCATGTTTTAGTATGTGTGTTATGCATATAATTGGAAGAAAAGTCTATATTGAGCTTTACCGGTAAAACCCTAGTGGACCATGTGCTAGTTATTATTGTAGTTTGAAATGTACAAGTTGAAAAATGGATTTCTATAACTAGAAAGTTATATTTATGAGTTAAAAGGATAACCCAACTTGAATCTCTCAAAAATATGGAAAAATGAGCAAGTTATGGCTTTTACCGCAAACTATGTCGTTTTAAAACCCTAGAGTGATCGATCTCAAATATTATGTCAAAAACGTTTTCGAAAATGAGATCGAATCATGAAATGTTGAAAAGCAACAAGTTAGAAAGATAATAAAACTGATTTGGTGTGTTTTGGACATGTAGATTTCATTTTATACAAGTTTGAACCAAAGAAATCATAGTTGAAAAATTAGGATTTTGAAAAACAGAGCTACCGCCGCAGCGGTGAAACACCATGTGATTAAAATTAAGCCATTGCTGCAGCGGTAAATCCCACCGCTGCAGCAATGAAACTTTCAGCAAGTCACCACCGCAATGGTGGTCCTCACCACAGTAGTGGTGAACTAGACAATTTAAAAAATTAATTTTGGACCGAATCGGGTCGGGTCAGTTTTGGCCGGGTTGGGTCGGGTCAGGTCGGGTCAGAAAATGAAAAATGCTTTGCAGATTATTTTATTATGTTTGGATCCAATAAAAGTAATTTAAACATTATGAAAGTTAAATTAATAGGTAAAAAAGGATAAATATTGTTAAAGAATTAATAATATAAATTAATTAATAAAATGAATAAAATATTATTAAAGGATTAATAATATTATAAAGTCAATAAAATATTATTAAATAATTAATAATATTAGATAAAGAATAAAATATTATTAAATAATTAATAATGTTAGATAATGATTAATATATTATTAAATGATTAATAATATTAGATAATGAATAAAATGTTATCAAATGATTAATAATATTTTATAATGATTAATGTATTATTAAATAATTAATAATATGAATAAAATATTATTAAATGATTAATAATATTAGATGGTTAATAAAATATTATTAAATGATTAATAATATTAGAAGGTTAATAAAATATTATTAAATGATTAGTAATATTATAAGATTAATTAAATATTATTAGATTATTAATAATATTAGATAAGAATTTGAACTATATTAGATAATTAATATAGGTTTTATGTGATTAAAATATTATTAAGTGATGATAATATTTTCTAAGTGTATATACCCTTATCTATATAATTGTTTGGTTAAGTGTTAGAGGTGTAAGATGTATAGATATTATCATATGAATGTATATATGATACTAATTTAAAGATCAACTTGATTAATTATTAGGTCTATTTAAATATAATTAAATTGAATTGGTTAGCAGTAATCTATACACGAGGCAAGTTCCTTAACCTTACTCAAATTTTATATTGAGCAAGTTCTCTAACCCTACTCAATTATTGTTGAACGAGTTTCTATACTTGTAATTATTGCCAGAGCTTTAGGTGGTTTAATTATTTAAAATCATTCTACATCCATATTGTTTATAAAATCGCACATAGTGCATTCAAAACTTAATAGTTCTTGATTCATGAACTGTATTAAAAATGTCTAAGCTAATTGGTCAGCTAGACATTTGGTTTATAAATTCAATAACTTGAATACCTTTAAAAGATTATCCAAACCATTATTTGGGGCGAATTTTTATAGTAAGTCTGAGAATTGAACAACCCTAGATAAAGGGGATTTTATGTCGATAAATCGACTTTTTGCTCAAGATGACTAAATGTAATGCATATACAGCGGGTTGAATAAGTTGATCCCCTTGAAAATCAAACTAATGAAAGGGTTGGAGAAAACTCTATTATACCCTCGTTAGTTTAGGGTCCTTGGTGACCACTCAGCATTTAAGATTCAAATATTCATGTTCAATGAAATTTGAGTTTTGTTTATTTCACAATTGTTATATCTATTGTTGAAGCACTTGACGTTATTTCCCTTTCACTCAGATATATATTAAAACTCTATGATTGTTCTTAAACTTGCTGAGTAAACCAATTGTTCACCCTTGCTATATCATGAACCATTTTCAGCTAGACCCGAATGCTCCAAGAAGGACAGGGGAAAAGGGAAAGCTAGAGCTTAAATTAAATTATGTGTGTTAATTAATATCTAATTACTGTTGGTAAATCTTTTATAATTCCTTAAGATAAGATCTGTTTATGTTATGGTTGATAGACCTTGGGATTGTAGCCCTTTTGTAAGGAACCTTTATGTATTATTCCGCGAAGTTTAAATGCAAATTATGTATTTAATTGTTATTAAGTATTGTACAGTGAGAACCAAACCCGAGGTTATGGAACCTGGATTTGGGGTCGTCACAGGTTGGTATCAGAGCTGTAGGTTTGAAACGTTAGGATTGCGAAACCTAGGATATAACCTTAGTACTAAACTCATATCGAGTGCGTTAGGAGAAGAATCGCGGAGATTCATCATGTTGTGTATTTTTGGAGGTGGATTGAGGAAATCCATCAAGCCGAGATGTACATGATAAAATATCATTTCATTTCATCAATGAATATATTTTATTTCTGTACTAACATGTGTTTTTTGTGTGATTATAGGATGCCTTAGATTAGACAATCGAGTCATACTGTTGAGGAGGTGGTTTACATTGATATCCATATGGATACTGCACAGCTGCTAGTGGCTGCACCGATAGAGGATCCTGAGTCTGATCCAGCGGAAGGAGATCGTGAGGAGCCTGTCAGGGGTGGAGTGATAAAGCCATATAGTGATGATGAGGTCGAGTCTAAGGAGTCGGAGGACGCGGAGCCAGATGAGTACGTTGATGGTACGGGCACCACTACCAGTGACATCATCGAGGCGCTGACCACGAGGAATGATGAGCTGGAGGAGAGGGTTCAACACTTGGAGGAGCATAATCTGACTCACCAGCATATGGAGAATTAATATAGAGATGTGGCTTATCATTTCTCTGGCAAGAACATGAAGCTTAAGGAGAAGATAACGGAGTTAGAGGAGCATGTGCAGGGGTACGAGGACTCCGTAGAGCACATTGGGTTGCTAACACATCAGATGATTGATCAAGATGCTGAATTGCAAGCTAAGTTGGCAGCGACTGAGGCTAGGTTAGCCGAGGCTGAGCTGAATGTTCAACAAGTATAGGCAAAGAAAGCTGCCATCCGGGTTCATTGGTAGGAGGCGATAGAGAATAGGATCGAGATAGAGATCTAGAGGGATGCAGCACACAGACAAATGCTGGAGCTAAAGAAAGAAGTTCGTGAGAAAAGGGTGAGGATTGATAGGCTCAACTATGTTTATCGTTCATCATTTAGTAGATTTCAGAGTATGGTGCACTATTACCCAGCTGAGGAGGGCCAGTCTATGCACACTGTCAGTAGGAACGTGGTGATGGCCATTGGGGATGAGGAGTACAATGATGCGATTTGTCGGGGGATGCGTAATTATTAGTAGTAGTATTTTATGACGATTGTATGTATATAGATGCAGTATAAACCCAACTTTTATTTTGATTGAGGGTTAATATGTTTGTAAATCCCAACTCTAGAAAGTTGTGGAATATATTCATTAGAAATCTCGTCTTTTGTAGCCTTTCAGGGATAGATGCATTTATAGCAGTATGCTTGCGATGTAAGTTGCTATGCACTACTGTTTTAACATATGAATATAAATGCAATTATGTTTTATGGTTTTGTGTTTTGATTCATTAAATCTTTACATATAATAATTAAAGTTAAAAGATAAAAACATGATATTAAGAAATAATAATAACTTAGAAGTTTTCTTGTTTCTTTAATCAAGCAATGCCGCCACGTAGACAATCATCAAGAATTCAAGGAGTGGAAGAATCAGTAAACAACGACGAGGGGGGACCCAATGTGGACCCAATGC
The DNA here is from genome assembly GCA_947179155.2 of Hedera helix. Lineage (NCBI taxonomy): Eukaryota > Viridiplantae > Streptophyta > Magnoliopsida > Apiales > Araliaceae > Hedera > Hedera helix. Next base: position 14,391,570 of record OX359270.1, on the reverse strand, counting down.
AGAACTTCGTCGATATGCTAGCAGAGGCAATGCCTGTCAGGGGTGGAGTGATGAGGCCATATAGTGATGATGAGGTCAATTCTGAGGAGTCGGAGGACGAGGAGTCAGATGAGTACATTGATGGTATGGGCACCACTGCTAGTGACATCATCGAGGCGCTGACCACGAGGAATGATGAGCTGGAAGAAAGAGTTCAGCACTTGGAGAAGCATAATCTAACTCACCAACATATGGAGAATTAATATAGAGATGTAGCTTATCATTTTTTTGGCGAGAACACGAAGCTTAAGGAGAAGATAACGGAGTTGGAGGAGCATGTGCAGGGGTACGAGGACTCCATAGAGCACATTGGGTTGCTAACACATCAGATGATTGATCAAGATGCTGAACTGCAAGCTAAGTTGGCAGCAACTGAGGTTAGGTTAGCCGAGGCTGAGCTGAAGGTTCAGCAAGTACAGGCATAGAAAGCCGCCATCCGGGTTCATTGGTAGGAGGCGATAGAGAATAGGATCGAAATGGAGATCCAGAGGGATGCAGCACACAGACAAATGCTGGAGCTAGAGGAAGAAGTTCGTGAGAAAAGTGTGAGGATCGATAGGCTCAGCTATGTTTATCGTTCATCATTTGGTAGATTTCAGAGCAGGGTGCACTATTACCCAGCTGAGGAGGGCCAGTCCATGCACACTGTCAGTAAGAATGTGGTGATGGCCATTGGGGATGAGGAGTACGATGATGCGATTCGTCGGGGGATGCGTAGTTATTAGTAGTAGTATTTTATGACGATTGTATGTATATAGATGCAGTATAAACCCAACTTTTGTTTTGATTGAGGGTTAATATGTTTTTAAATCCCAACTCTAGGAAGTTGTGGAATATATTCATTAGAAATCTCGTCTTTTGTAGCCTTTCAGGGATAGATGTATTTATAGCAGTATGCTTGCGATGTAAGGTGTTATGCACTACTGTTTTAACATATGAATATAAATGCAGTTATGTTTTATGGTTATGTGTTTTGATTCATTAAATTTTTACATATAATAATTAAAGTTAAAAGATAAAAGAATGAGATTAAGAAATAATAATAACTTAGAAGTTTTCTTGTTTCTTTAATCAAGCAATGCCACCACATAGACAACCACTAAGAAACCAAGGAGTGGAAGAATCAGTAAACAACAACGAGGGGGGACGCAATACGGACCCAATGCAGAACTTCGTCGATATGCCAGCAGAGGCAATGCAACATCGACATCCCGTTGTAGGAAATCAGCCACCACCGCCAAGTCAGTTGACCAATTTTAAAGACTTCAAAGCAGTCTGACCGCCCGAATTTAAGGGAACGACTGATCCGATTGAGGCCCAGTTATGGTTAAAGGAGATTGAGAAGGCATTCGTTATTGCAAGAGTAGCGGAGAAGCAAAAAGATTATTTTTGCTACCTACCTATTGAAGGGGGAAGCCAATTTCTGGTGGGAAGCTAATCAGAATAGGGTTGGAGAAAGTGTAGTGGCATGGACGAGATTCAAGGAGATATTTGATGAGAACTATTACCCAAAAAGTATGAGGAGTAGAATGGAAGTGAAATTCCTAGAACTGAAACAGGAGAATATGTCGGTACCCGAGTATGCGGCGAAGTTCAATGAGCTGGCTAGGTTCGCTCCACATCAGGTGGACACGGAGGAATGCAAGGCCAAAAGGTTTGAGAATGGTTTAAGACCATGGGTGTTCAATAAGGTGGTAGTGCTACAGATTGACTTATTCTCAAATTTGCTAGAAAAGTCAATCATAGATGAAGGAGGAAGCGATGCGTTAACCAAGTATAATTAAGAGAGAAATAAGAAGCAAAGTGAAGGAGGGAGCAGGAATAGTAACAGTGGGGGTAATAACAATAACAACAACAAGAGCAAATGGGACAAACACAACGACAAAAGTTCCGAAAATCAACAAGGAAATTCTCAAAAGAAGAATGCATGCAGTAAATGCGGGAAAAATTATTCTGGAATATGCATGAAGGGTAAGAACACATGTTACAACTGCGGACAGGAGGGACACATTTCTCCAAATTGTCCCCTCCCAAAGAAGGTAAAATGCTACTCATGCGGAGACACTAATCACATGATAAAAGATTGTCCCAACAAGAAAAGTGATGGAGGAAGCGGCTACAAGGGCAACAACAGCAGATTAGCTATTGGGGGACCGATACAGCAGAACAATCCGATAGCACGGACCTTCAATATGATAGTGCAAGATGCCATAGAATCAAAAGACGTGGTGTCAGGTATTATTTCGATCAATAATATTAATGCTTATGTATTGTTTGATTCGGGTGCTACCTATTCATCTGTGTCTGATGATTTCGCTAGACGGTTAGAATTGCCTAGAGAAAAACTAGAAAACCCAATGAACATAGAAGTTGCTAATAAAGAAGTGATTCCTGTAAAGTATATATATAAAAATTGTTGTGCTGAAATCAGGGGGTCAGAAGTTGGAAGTGAATCTAATTCTCATACGCTTGGGGGAGTTTGATGTTATACTTGGAATGGATTAGTTATTTAACCACGGAGCGGTAATTGATTGTCAGAAGAAGTGTATACACCTTAAGACACCAAACAAGTCTATTATTATTATTATTATTATTATTATTATTATTATTATTATAGTGTAGTGGTGAATTTGATTTGGGAGAAAAATGTGAGTAGATAGATTTTTGAAAAAAAAGATGTTGAATTAGGGGTAGGGGGAATGAGAGATGGATTAGTAACCGATGGATGTTGAAGCCCCAAATGATTTTAGACCGTTGGATGTTGAAGCCTAAATGGATTTGAGGTCGTTGGTTGTTGAAATCTTAAGATTTGAGCTGCTCTGTTTTATATTATATTATTATTATTATTATTATTATTATTATTATTATTATTATTATTATTATTATTATTATTATTATTATTATGTTGTGGTAAATTTGATTTGGGCGAAAAATGTGAGTGGATAGATTTTTTTTTAAAAAGATGTTGAATTAGGGGGGAAATGAGAGATGAATTAGTGATCGTTGGATGTTGAAGTCCCAAATGATTTTAGAATGTTGGATGTTGAAGCCTAAATGATTTAAGACCGTTGAATGTTGAAGCCTTGGGATTTGAGTCGCTCTGTTTTATATTATAGATTGTGCACAAACATATTAAATGCCAATGTGTTGATAGGAATTAAAACATCCGATAAACTTTTCCCCTTTACAGGGTTGTTCGACTCAGTTTTCAACATTCGAATCCGCACCAAAACAATTTGGTTTGACTTAGTTTTTGAAAGAAAAATGAACTCAATAACATGCATTATAACCATCTAGCCGAAACAAATAGCTTAGATTTCCAATAATAATTCATATTTTAATAAACTTTCAAATCATCACTTAATTCGGAATTCGAATAATGTTTTTCTTTTCAAAAACGAATAGTATAAACACATAGGTTCAATGTAATTATGTACAACAATAGTTAGAATACTTACCTCTTCGCCATAAAGCTATAACTTATAGTCGTTTGCTAAGCACCTTATCGTTCACCGTATGACCTATGTAACATAAATAGGATTATCATATCATTAAATACATAACATGTTTACAACTCTTATTCAAAACTTCGCTCATTTCTAGATTAATATTTTAATCTCTAATCATTTTTCAAATTGGATTTAACAAAACAAGTATAGGATAGTGTTTACATTTTATGGTTGGATTATATCTATAATATCAAGATCCTTATTATTAAAATAATATATTAATCACAAATTTGGGACCAGAGCGCCACGCGCCAAACTTGAACTAAAAGCAGCGCGCCCCGCGCTGGTCATCCAAGGAATTTATTAACATAGACCAGGCGCACCCGGCGCCCAGATTAACTCAGCAATTGCGCGCCTCGCGCCACTGTACCAGAGTTTTCAGATTTTTTGTTATCAACATACCATTTCAAACATGCATATCTTATTCATTTTAAGTCTAATTGACTTCAATTTTGGACACAACCTAGACCACATAACAATGAACAAAATTTACCAAAGCATGGTCTTTAAAAACTTCATTTCGATATAAAACGAAAAGCTCGAAAACTTGCATTTAGCATCGTTTCTAGGCTTGAGCTAACCTCTATAAATCATGTATGTATATAGGTTCCAACATTGAACCACTAGTTCTTAAGTTTTGATAAAAATAGCTTCATTGAGGCATTTTTACAATTACCTAGCATGTATGTATTCACAACTCAAATTTTTCATGAATTTGAAGTATAAAAACACATACCTTCTCAATTACCTCCTTATAAGTCGGAATCCTTCACGATTTTCCAACAAACACCCTCCCACAACAATTTCTAGTATTAACTTATTATAATTAACTAGTTCCTAGGAATTAACAAAGGAAATAGCTTTATACCTTTATTTGAGCTTTGATTCAATGAACTCTTGTGAAATCTTTGATTAGAGATTGATTTAGAATCCTCTCTTGATGAAACTTTGATTCACCCCTCTTCAATAATCTGTTTGAATCCCACTTTTGAACTAATTCTCTTGATTTGTTAGAATTTTTTGGGTAGGATTTTTGATAGAACTCAAGAATACATGAGCTAATAGTTTTGAAGTTTAGAGAAACTGAACTTCGCAGCACTTGAATTACTACGAATACAGGTTGCTGAAAATTGCACTACTAAGTTAGATATCAAGCAGTTGGTGGCTTCCACTCAACTTATCAGTGCAAGGTGTCCTTTAATCAAGCCACATCATATGCTTATTCTAAGGCAATTCAGCGTTCTTTGAATTAGTAATATACTAATATAGATACATTACTATATTAATGTATATTTTCAGCATTCTTTATGTATATAAATTGTATACATATTACCTCTATATTTATTTATTGAAATTATGTAATCAATCAATACACCAAATATATTTAATATTACATTGTGTAATAAAAATCATATTTTATACCATTATATGTATTATTAATGAATGCATAATTTAGCAATTTATACATTCATAATAATGTATAAAATTATTCCACTAACTATGGAATCAATCCATAATTAATTTAACATTTTTTGTGTAACGAATCAACTAATTAAAATAATTAATATTTAATTTTCATTTCATTTGGCGTAATATGAATTATTAGGCCATAATTTGCTTTACATTTAATTATTGTAACATAACACAATTACCATAATTAATTAAATAAATTCCTTTATTTAATTATTAAAAAATATATATTAATCCATTATTTTAAATAAGTGAATTAATTACACTACTCATGAAATTGAATTCATCATTATGGCATTGCCACATGAGGCTCGCCAAGCTATATTAATTCATAATATCAGCTTTTATTTCAACTCGGATTAATTAATATTAACCCACTTAATCCAATAGTTTAATTAACTATTAAAGCTCATTCCAATTAACACCTATATGTATATATGACACATATATATACATATTAAATTTCAGCTCATTCACATAACATCTTTCAAATAAAATTCTTATTATTTCAATGCAAAGTTTATTTACAATACATCGTAATATTTTCGGATATTACAGTAACCCAACGTCGGGGCGCTGTAAGATAGAAAGTTTAAAACCCTCAAATTTTCAGTTTTAACTTTTCTTGCTTCTACACTTAGTAACTTGATCATTTTTACTCCGGTTGAGCTCAAAATTTGAATAATGACTAATTGGACTCGTATACTAACAAAAATCTAAAAGCCTAAAATATTTTCAAAAACATTTGTTAGATCAAAACAATGATTAAAATGCTAGGTTTTCAAAGTAACACATTTTACTAGAAAATCATCATAACTCCATTTGAACACCCCTTTTTGTTTCGTTCTTCTTGGGTTATCTTCATAACTTAAGAATACACTACATACACTTTATAGCTCTTAAAAATGGTTTATACACTTAGAATCATATAGCTTAGAAAATAGGTCATACATAGAGTTTTTGAAACTAATAACTCTTTCAAGCATTATCTTGACTTTTCATGTTATAAAACATAACTAATCACATAGCTCAATCAATAATCTCATCCTTATACCTTTGGAGCACACCATGGTTCCCCGTCACACAGTTCTCCCATAACCAAACATGTTATGAACATAACTAACATATTAACAAAAGTTTTAGGTCTAGGAAACTTTTAAACCTTGCTATAATGATTCTTCCTTCTTGTTAGGTTGGTTGATGATCTTCTTGTTGCTAGGCTCAAGCTCCTTCTCCCCTTCTTTTCTCCTTCTCCACCGACATCCAGTGCTTTTAAATTTTCTCTCTACCTTTTCCAAGATCTCTAGCTTTCTCTCTTTAATTCTATACTTGGTGGAACACAAAATGAAACAAAACTCTTGCCAATAACTTGGTGGATTCTATTTATAACAAGCCATGACCTAGGGCAAAATGGTCTTTAGTAATTTCCTTCTAAGGGCAAAATAATCATTACGCTATCATAATGAAGCTTCCTAGAAATTTCCTCTAAGGATACAATAGTCGTTATCAATTTTCTCTATGGGAAAAATTGTCATTACGTCATCACAAGGAAACTTCTTAGAGATTTCCTCTAAGGATACAATAATTATTAACAATTTTTTCTTAGGGCAAAATAGTCATTACCTCATTAGTAGGAAACTTCCTAGCAATTTCCTCTTAGGACATAATGGTCATTAACAATTTTCTCTTAGGGCAAAATAGTCATTACCTCATTATTAGGAAACTTCCTAACAATTTCCTTTTATGACACAATGGTTATTAACAATTTTTCTTAGGGAAAAATAGTCATTACCTCATTACTAGAAAACTTCTTAGCAATTTTCTCTTAAGAAACAATGGTCATTAACAATTTTCTCATAGAGAAAAATAGTCATTACCTCATTATTAGGAAACTTCCTGGTGGGTCTCACTTACCCGGCCCCACCCCTTCTTTCTTTCTAATTTTCCTTTTTCTTTACACACATGCGCGCGCGCACGCACACACACACACACACACACACACACACATATATATATATATATATATATATATATATATATATATATATATATATAACACTAATACATACATTCCTTTTGGGCTCCACTTTGGGCTTGCAACTTAACTTCTATTGGGCTACAGTATAATTCCCCTTGGGTTAGACACAATGTTTCATTGGGCTTCACTTAATTTTAGGTTTGGGCCACTTTAACATTTTCTACAAGTCTCGCAAGACTCAATAATGCTACAAGGATTTGGCCAATTGATCCTACCATACAAGACACATAAACTGGACTTGTGTAATAGCTTGCTACAATAAATAAGTTGGGCCATCATTTATTGGACTTCCCCATAAACAATATTTCTTAATACCCTTTCTTGGGCTTACAGCATTTGGGCCACTTCCACTTAATTACATTACTTGCAAGTATTCAATAAGTTGGACTAGCCACCTAAATTTATTGGCTTAACACATAAATTAATGGCTAAAAAGATTGAGCCACATACCATAAACACACAATACTTACAATCATTTAAAGATTAGGCTTACATTTGGGCTTGGGGTTACTATTTTTATTGGACTCTCAATACTCTTCATTTCATCTTAATTGTTTCAAGAATTTGGGATTCTTAGTTTGACCAGTTTAGTCTTCATATAAGACTTATAACAAAAACAGGTTAGGTGGACACATTGGTCCAACACTTGGGGCTTTCTTGGTCAATATCTTTGACCATTTTACTTTCTTTTATTGGACTATAAAGTGAATAAAACACTTGACTTCTTAATTCATTCTTGGACTTCTCTTCTTATCATCACACTTAAGTTAATCCCTTAAGCATTCTTAGCCAATAACATTGCCACACTAGGCTAACATTCTAGCTTTGTTAATTAATAACATAAGCTTAAACTAATTTAATCGCATATTCCTCTTGGCTTTTCTTTTCATTCCTTATTAAATTCATTAGCTTGATTACTTATTACATTACTTCCTTCATTTCTTATTTGGTCATTATTTTCATTTAATATATAACTCATTAATCCATCCCTGGAATCACTATTACCGTAACGTTCCAATTCATCTTATTTCTAGGCTCTTACACAATCTCTTGATCGAAAATTTATTCTTCACGTCATAAAAATATTACATTTCTTTTCTCTTCATTTACTCTTTACTATCTAATTCATAGACAAGAAATATTTTCTTAGCCCAAGTATCATTTGACTTGTCGCGGCTCATTACTACCTGTTTATACCCAGGTATTAGCATCATTAAACATTATAGTCTTTCTTCACGATCGTAATCAAACTTTGCCTTTTCTTTTACTTTACTTGGGACTAATGACCCATAACCTTTAACTTACTATTTTTGCACTTAATTTTTTTTCTCTTTGTTACCTTATCTGTTACTGAATAATCAACACATTTCATACCACCACCTCTTTACCCTTCACTTCATATCATTTTTATCATCATTTTGTTTCCTCCCTTTTCATTAGCAAAAAGGTTTATACAAATAATCAAAATTTTCTAAAGTTGTATGTTATAGCATTTTTCTTTCTAATCATAAGACTTTATTTATAGAAATCTTCTCATTACTTCTCTTCCTTTCTCATTTCTTATTCTTTAACATTTCTATTATTTGTTTTACTATTTCTATAATCTTTATTCCAATTTATTTACTATATGGTTATTTTCGGGGTATTACACCCCACACGCATAGTTTGTGACAGTCTTCTTATGGTCAGGGTAGACTTTACGAACCACCCCTCCTTTATAGTAGATATTAAAAAAAATATCCAAACTGTCACCAACGGATATCAGGTATGCTTGAGCAGTCATAATGTATATCCCTGGGTATACCCACTTTGCTAGTTGCCTCGCCACACGAGTTGAGTGTCAAAGATGTCTTGTCCACATGAGTTGAGTGTCAAGGCCAAGTCTTGGCATGCTGCCTAACCATCCAGCATGCCAAACCTAGGTCAACTCACTAAGGGGCTAACAAATGGCCACATTTGCATGGTTTTTTTAAAATACAATATTTAAATTGGAAAACTTGTGAGTATTTTTGAAAAATCATTTTGAGCCCTGTTCTTACCTTAAAAAATGTTGCTATATGAATTTATTTTTCTAATACTTGATATTAAAATTATTAAGGTCAATTGAAAAATAAAATTCAATAATTTGAAATTTTTGGTCAAAGTAAGAAAATAAGTCATTTTAAAAACATATTGAATATAAAAGAAAAATCTATGGAAAGGATATTAAATTTTTCTATATTTTTTCCTAATGACCTATTTGTTATCATCAAAATTTAATTTCTAAATGTGGAGACCTAGCTAACACATTACATAATTAGGCTTAAATAAATGTGTTGGGCTTGAAAGTCATCTAACCCTTACTTTAGCCCATTACAAATTCACAAATGCCAATAAGGCTTACATTTACAAATTTGATTTATAGTCCATCATAGGAAAGGAATATATATGAATTCAAGAGCCCAAAATTCCACCCTGACTCACATCATGTCGTAATTCACCAAGCAAGGCCAAGTAAACAAAATATAAGTCATTCAATTCAAGGCCATTCAATTTAAAATCCAAATCAAGGATATTCATGTCATTTAATTCAAAATCTAAATCAAGGATATTTATGTCATTCAATTAATCACAACAATCAATTATGACAATAAAAATATTTAAATTGGTCATTTGACCCCAAATATAGCATGATATCACATTTTATATCCTAAAATGTAGCGAATGTAAATCTAAGGAATATTTAAACATTTAAATCATGTGATAAACTAATAAGAGAATAAATTTCATAATAATCATCAGTATAACTAGATCTATATATAATATAGCATAAATCATATATTTGCATATTCAATTAAAGCTATTTATAAGGTATCATGGAGATTAGCCTTTAATAAGGCTAAATGTCTAATCTTTAAGCTTAAAAACATTCATGAAATCAATATTTGATTGATTAAATGTCATTCAAGTTATTAAATTATAAAGAGGATTAAATTTAAAGAAAGTGGTTAGAAATTGGACCTCTTTTTATGTAGGAATTTGCAAATCAAATTGAAAGCCTCTTTGAATCTTCCCAAGCTTGCTTTAAATTAACACAAATCCTTTTTGGTCTTTAAATTTTAACTTAAATTGAGTCGAGTTTTGTTATGCTTTTTAATTTTTCACTCCTTAATATTTCACAAAAAATTTATATATCAAACCTAAGCCATCATTTCACAATTATATATAAAAGAGCAAAAGGGAAGGAGAAGATTACAAAACGGAGTTTCAAAGCACAAGTTGCCACTATAGTGACAGCTTGACCCAAAGTCGCCACTATAGTGTCAACTTAGTCCCAGAGGTTGCCACTATAGTGGCAGCTTCCTGTTGGTGAACCTTAGCTGGTCAATGATTGATTGGGTTTTTTTTATTTATTTTATGATTTGGTCATTCTCACTCTTTTAATGCTCCAATTTTGGTTCCCAAATTGTTAAGTTTTCATAATTTAACCCGTACATTCAACTTTTAATTAATTTTAGGGATTGTGTGTAAATTTTGGGTGCCTATAATGTTGTATGATAATTTTACCCTTCTGGGTTTAAAAAATTGAGTCCAAGTCAATGTCAAGAGTAGATTGAATCAAATTGGTCACTTGAATGACTAAATTGAAATTTTTGTCACTTAAAGAGTCAAATTAAAATTGAGTGCCAACTTAGTGGGACACTTCACAATTTGGCCAATTTTAAATGAGACTCTCGTTTGGAAACTTAAATAGTCAAAAATATTATTGGACAACATGTTTCTTCTATGTTTGAATCAGCCTTTTGTCATATTGTCTTGAAACTCTTGTAAGATTGTAAACTTGGGCCTAAGAACCCAGTCAATCATTTGTTATTTGCTTATTTTACTGGAATCATTTCAACATAACTAGAATTGAGGAATGGTGGCTCATTTGGATGAGGGATTTCTTGGTTATTAATGAGCATTTTTACAACCCTTGACATTGATGGGCGTAGTTCGGCAGATGCTTGAGCACAAAGTAACCCTATTTTGAGCATTCCTGACACCGTTTCTTCTTGGAAATTTCTATCTAGCAATGGATCAATTGCTTCACATAGTTGTCCTTTTTGGTAAAGGTTCCATACCTTAGAAATAAAAACAGATGAAATTAGGTTATGCTTAAGTTTTAGGGTAAATTACAAAATTGTCTCATATTTATGCTGAATTACAATATAGATGCTAATATTTCAATTTTTGCAATGTCGTAGTTCATGTTCTGCAAAATTGTCCTTAACCACTGGCCATTTTTTGTCAAAATTAGTCAATTATCTGCATATCGTGTGTGTGTGTGAGAGAGGGGGGGGGGGGGGTGTTAAAGGACAACATAATCAGTTTACTCTTTATTTTGCTAAAGGTTTTTTTTACCTCTTTGTTTGGAGGGAATATACTTTAGTATACAAACTGACTATTTTACCCCTAAACACTTATATTATATGCACATAATTGATTTATTTTGACTAAAATTGGTCAGATGAAGCATTGCAAAAAATGAAACACTAACGTCTATATTGCAATTCGGTGTCAATATTAAAATTTTCCCCAAGTTTTAAGACTTCAGAAATAAATGAAATAAAATATCGAGATAAACAACGTACCATTTGTACGACATGGAATTTATTATCAGAAAACGCATTGTTCCTCCTTCCAGTCACAATTTCAATGATAAGAACACCAAAACTATAAACATCTACCTTCTCAGTCAATTTGCCACGAAAAACATACTCCGGAGCCATGTACCCACTACAAATATAAATGAAGATAGAAAATCTAATAAGACCAAGAAAATTGCTTAAACCATGAATACATAACGAATTAAAGTGCATCTCACCACCACATTATCTTAAGGGAATTCTTTATTTTCACAAGGATTTTTTTTGTTGTTGTTGATATTTTCCTAAATTTTCACTTAAATGAGTATGGGTCTCAAATACTATTCTTTGTGAAAAGAGTCTTGTAAATATAAAATTCTCTTGTAAAAATATCAATTTTCTAGCTTAATTGTTACCCATACTGTTCATTCATCCATTCCATAAGATGTGACTGGATTGCTACATGCAATTTAAGAAAGTTTTTTAAACACCTAATTTTCAAAACAATTTGCAGTATGTATTATCCTTGAGATACGTCAACATAGACACATGGTATGTGTTTATACTTTCTTATGTATCCGGCGGATAAAAAAAAATGTAAAAAGAAAAAGTCTTTTTTTACTACTATTTCCTGGACTTTTGAAAGAATATCACTTTGGGACAAAAAAATAATTAATTTTGCATGTTCTTTGCCACAGAGAGGAACAATGTACAAAAAGGAACACCTATATGTAACTTAGTGTAATATGTGTGATACTTTAATATGTATATAGAAATTTAAACTACTGTCTTCAATATCTTCAGATTTAGTGAACTTATAGTCGGTCAAGATGAATCAAAAAGATATTATCAAGACATGAGTGGATTGGACCTTGATATATTATCATTTAAACTCAATAAAAAGGTCTGAAACTTACAGTGTTCCGGCAATGGCAGAGCTGAGGTGAGTCTTATCTTGTGGAAATAATCTAGCTAGTCCAAAATCAGCAATTTTTGGGGTGAAGTCCTCATCAAGAAGGATATTGCTCAACTTTATGTCTCTGTGTATGATCCTCAAGTTTGATTCCTCATGAAGATAGGCCAAACCTTCAGCTGTACCCAATATGATTTTGAACCTCACTTCCCATTTTAATGGCTGAACATTATTTTTAACTGAAACAAATAAAAAAAGCTTGTTAATTATATTCTCCATCCCAAATTAGTTGACTGTTAAATTTTATAACCACAATTTATTATGAATCGACTCTCATATAAACATGTAAGGTTTCAAAATAAACTGTTTGTACATTGTCCATACAATTAAAAGTGAAGCATATACATATATTGAGTATATAAATTTCTTGTAGGGAAAATATAGTATATACATTACAGATATATAGTCTCTCCATTCTAAATTATAATATCTTTATTAATTTTTAAAAGTTAATTTGGGATTTTTTACACTCAAGAATTGATAAGATTCACTAAAAATTATTATATATATATATATATATATATATATATATATATTATAACTATTAGTATTTTTTAAATAATTTATAATATTTATTATTATATTGACTAATATTAAATGAATCTATATTAATTTTGAATTTAAAAATATTTAAAATTAACTTTAAAAATCAAATAATGATTTTACATTTTATAACATAAAATATATATATATTTATTGACAACGCATGTCACGAGCCGGCCCATCTCGGTCCCAGAATAAGGCTCACCCTACTGGTTCTCTTGAGAGTGGATTAATCTATATTTTGGACTCGGGCTTGTAAACTAATCGTTACAAACTTAAGATTTGTACTAAGCATATTTTAATAATGAGACTATTAATTTGGGCCAGATGTACTACTTATTTTAAAAAGCTAAAATTTTATAGAAAATAGAAAATAATTTATATATGAGTATTATTATACTTAAAAAAAACTCTTACAAAAATTAGTTTATAAAATAATGTGTCAAATTTTAATTAGTAGATAATCCATCATATATGAGTGGGTCCAGTAGTTATAACCAACCACAACTATACACATTATTTTATGTATCTTTTTTGTAACTATTCTTTAGTTACTATAGCATTATTATTCATATATAGGAGTTGAATGGAAGAGAGAACTACCAAAGAAGTAATCATGAAGGCTTTGGTTGGGCATATACTCAAACACAAGAAGTCTTTCTGGTCCTGTAATGCTGTAACCCAATAGCTTTACATGATTTTTGTGATCAATGGCACTGAGTAAATCCACTTCATTGAAGAAGTGATCAACCCACTGTTTTGTATCAAATAAAATCCTCTTTATGGCAACAGTCCTTCCATCTGGTAATTTTCCCTGTTTGATAAACAAAGTGAGCCTAGTTAAGCACATAGTTTTATTTACGAACTGATATTTCTGCATGTAAATATGATATTTTCATACGAGTCATTTTTACGTAAATATAAGACTCACTATCGTGTGAGAAGAATCATATAAAAATATCAAATTTTCACGCATAAATATCAGTTCTCCCATCAGTCATTCCCAAAATAATGAGACTATGAGAGTCCTTAAAAATTGATCCAAGTTCCAAATTTGTCCTTTAATATCAACTAATTAATATTTATAGCACTAAATGTATATTGGGAAAAAAAAAAGAATGTGTGCAATGAAAGGAGATCTTAATAAATGGTCTCTCATTTTGAGAAAAATAATAATATTTATAACTGAAGAAAAGATGAAATAACCTACTTTATAAACATGGCCGGATCCGCCTTCACCTAGCTTATTGGAATTATGGAAGTATTTGGTGGCCTTCTCAAGAGTTTCATATGAGAAAATGAGTTTGGACTTGGTAACAGTGGACAAGAAATCTAATTGCTCCTTCTCTACAACATAAATATACCAAAAAATAAAAATAAAAATAAAATCAAATATAGCACAGTATTCCCTTTAGTTACAGATTAACTCTAACATCTTTTTAGTGTGTGTGATAATGATTGTAAGACGGGACAAGGATATAATTAAATTAGGGTGTTGATATATGCACACCTTAAAATGATAGTTGCACTCCTTAGTATGTTAAAGAAACTAAAATACCCTTATTTTATGTAAAATCAATTAGCATATTTACTGTCTATCCATTTTGCCTTTGAATTTAATATATATACATCATATTTCAAGACAAAACGTGTTTACACTTGGTCAATTTTCTTAACTAAACTATTTTTTTTTAATTTGAGATATTTCATATTATAATTTATTACAAAAATTAAATTAGAGAATAGAATACATAAAATATTAGAAAAAATTAAAAATAAAAATTTATAAATGGTAAAAATTCATGTTCGTATATTTTAAGACGTGATATATAGTAATTTAGCTCGTCATCTTATCAAAGTGATACCCCAAAATATAGTTGATTGATGCATCTAACTAAAATAATTATGTTGCCTTCAATTCAATTCACAAAATTATAAAATTTATCGTAAATAGAAAATTATCTAGTCAATAAAATTTCAAATATTGTTAATTGTTTTAAAAATAAGTTAATTAGAAATTTATTAATTTTAAAATTTAAACAAATATATATATATATATATATATATATATATATATTCTCAAATTTATTACTACCATGATTAATAAAATATATTGCAGTAATTTATATTTCATGAATATAATTAACAGAAATTTGGAGACTTTTTTAGTATTATTTTTTAAATGATATAACATTACTCGAATAAATATGGAATATTTTCTTTTCAAATTTTTATGTTTAAGTACCTCTTTTTTGTTTCACAATTTGCTTCCTCAGAAAGAAAGAAACTGTTGCTACAAACAGCACAATAGCTACACCAGCTGAAGTTCCAGCCAAAATAATAGCTAAGCATTTGTCTCCTATTAACCATATGAACAAACAATAATGTCAGCTTAATTAAAATAAATATTTTGGGCATCACATTCACATAAGAGGACACACTTGTAGACAAAATCAAAGTAGATACCAAATCTTTATATTATTATAAATATGAATAAGATATGATCATCTTGATATGAGCAACTTAAAAATACACAAGCAGAATTAAAAATTCATGCGAGGCGATAAAATATTTATAAAAAAATGTAATATTAATTCATTATTTAATTTTTTTTGTATTTAATAAATTCTTTATGATTATATTACGGAAACATGCGTTTCATAAAATAATAAAAATAAATAAATAAAATAAAATAAAAGCGAGCGGTTTACTCCTTGTGAACTGAGAGATGGCACTAAAACTGACACCATATTTTAATTTAAGACTACTTACTTCCCAAATAGTCAAATTAATGCAACTGTGCAAGTTCCTATCATCATCAACTTCCTTTGCCCTTTAGCAAGTAGAGGATTAGATATTGAATAAATATAATATTCTTCTTTTCTAAATTAAAAAATTTATTATTAATTTTTTAAAAATTAATTTAAATATTTTAAATTTTATAATTAATATTATTCATTAAAAAAATTTAAATAATAAATTTTATAGCCGGTAATACTTTTTAAGTAGTTTATAATATTCATAATTTTTGCATTGACATAAATTAAATGAATTCATCTTAATTTTGAGTTTTAAAATATTTAAAATTTATTTTTTAGAAATTAATTTTGA
The DNA here is from genome assembly GCA_947179155.2 of Hedera helix. NCBI lineage: Eukaryota > Viridiplantae > Streptophyta > Magnoliopsida > Apiales > Araliaceae > Hedera > Hedera helix. The sequence continues at coordinate 14,375,280 of OX359270.1, read as the reverse complement.
TCTTATAATTTAGAACGAAAGAAATATAAAAGTGTTGTGATTGATACATAAAATTATAGTTTAAATATGGTTCAAAGCAAACAAAGATGTAAAGAATATAAAATTTGATGATATACTAATTCAAAGAGTAATGTTACGTTGATAGAAATGAATATAAAAAATTAGATACAAAATGATACATTAAATTATAATTAGTAGATGTTCTATCATACATAAGTTAGTTCAATGGTTATAACTAATAACTATCATCCATATTATTTTATATCATCTTTTTATATCAGATCTTTTATCACCAAAATGTTATTGTAATTAAAAATAGTAGATAATAACTTATGTTACGTTTGTTTGTAAAAAATATATTTAGAATTGGACTATTTACCTTAATTTAATATTATTTCGGATTATTTTATCCTATGATGGGGGATTAATAATCTCTTAATGTTGGACTATTAGTCACATAAAGCCATTTAATAGTTTAAAACGAGAGGGATTATTAATTGTAAATTTTTTATGGGATTATATAATCCCACATAAATAGCTTTAGGAATGATAAAAAAAAATCCATAGAACTATATAAAGAACTATTAATCCCCATCATAAAATAAAATAATTCAAAATAATGTTAAATTAATACAAATATTTCAATCTAAAATATATTTTTTTTGTAAATAATCGTAGTCTTAATGTATATTGTGTAGTATAATATAAGAGAATTAATTTGGACATGCATGTATCTTGTCCCACCATTTTCAATCCGCCTTAAATGGGCGGAAAACAAGAGGGAAGTTAAAATCCCAAAGTATAACAAGGATGTATCATGTGCGTAAACTTTAAAATATAACAAAATTAAAGAAGAATTTTTTTTTAAAAATCTAGAAAATAGCCTCAAGGAAGAACTTAGCTCCACCATTTTCATCGGCCCTAATTAAAATGGGCGGAAGCGAAAAACAGGAGGGAAATCAAAATCCCTCCTGATCATTAATTATACAATAATAAAATCATATATAGTTCATAACATAACGAATTTAAAGAAGAATTATAAGGGGAAAAGGGCAAAATAATTCGAGAACATAACTCACCTCCATCTCTATTAGATGAACTTTCTGAATCATGATAGAACTTTTTTGTGGAATACCTCAAATAACACCCAGAATTCAAAACCCTACATTCTTCCCTGTCCAAACAAGAACCAATTTTCGATATCGAATCCGCCAAACACTTCTCACAATCCACCCCCCTCACAAATCTCCAACATTGAACCAAGCCAAAAACCCTAAAACCCCCTCTACTCAAACTCCCCACAAAAAACCCATCATTTTTCTTAACCCTAGCTTCCACTGCCAAACCCCTAACCAAATTCACCACACTTTCCCTAAATAAACTCCTATTCCCACCAAACACCCCACCCCCACAAGCAACCCCATCATTAAAAAACCTAATTTTCCCCCCAAAAAACCGATAATCATCATACCTCAAAAAACACCCATCAAAATAAATTCTACCACCTAGAACTAAACTTTGAAATGGGAGGCAATTATGTATTTGAACTTTACTCAGTTCAACACAAAGAACACAATCATTTCTTGATAAATCTCTCATGCAATCGGCAAATGCATAAATTTTGTTGATCCCCTTTCCGTTTCCGCCGTAGCCTTGAATGGAAACTAGGGCACTAACTGACTCCATTGCTGCCAAATAATTTGCTATAAATTCTTGCCGGTTAGCTTCATTTTCCGTTTTGTTACTGCATATTAGAGCTGCCTCTGTGGTTCTAGGGTCAGAAATACATTTGGTAACAAAAAATAACAATGAAATGATCAAAAGAATTGGAGCTGGAAATATTATTGCCATTAATTTGGTCAAAAATGTTTTTAGGTTTGTTTTGAACAAGTGTGAATAATTATTGGAGTGTTCGAACAGTTTATTTGGTGGAGAGTTGGTACAAATTATTGGGCGTGGTCAAGATTAAAAAAATGCACATGTTTGTTGAACTTAGTTTGACTTGATGAAACCCTTTTTGTCACTTGTCGGTGAAAGATTGTGTGTCAACCGAATATGAATCTTATGATCATATATATTTTATGAACTAGAAATGGACGACTCATGCAAAAACCAAAATAAGTATCATACTTTATTTTATTTTATTTTAAAAAAAAAACAACTTGAAATGATTGATCATAATTTGAATCTTAAGATAAAAAAAACTCCCTCAGTTCCAAAATATAGGATCAATATTGATTATTTGAAATTAATTTGAGATATTTTTAAATAAAAAACTGATATGAATTAATTTAATTTTAGCTAATATATTTATAAAAAAATTATGAATTATCTAAATAATACTAATAATTATAAGATTATTATTTTCAAAAGTTTTTCTAAATTATATTAATTATAAATTTAAAAATATTTTAAATTAACTTTAAAAAGTCAAAATTAATTTTGCGTTTTAGAACAAGAGTTTATGAAACCTACTAAACATAGAAAGATGATAACTAACTTCAACTTTTATATGTACACAAAAATTAAACACAAAACTAAACACAACATTGATCATAACTATTAAAAATATGTAAATGATACGGATTTTAATGTAAGCATATATTTTTTAATTGCTAAAATCAGTATAGTATTTAATTTTTGTACACCTAGACTTGTTCATAAATTTTATACTAAAATAAAAGTAAGAGTAAATTTTGAATCACCTCCAACTCCAAGTGCGGTTGATAAAATATATACTTTATTATCTACCAACACTTCAGCAAAAACAAACCTTTAACTTCACTTACAAATTTTAACTTATATATATATATATGATCACAAGATTTTCACAATTAAAGCGAAATAAAACCAAAAAGTTTCTTCATAATATTAACATAGTATTTTACTTATTTCCGATAAATACTCTGACTTCCACGAACAAGCTTACCCAGAAAGGATGCCAGAATTTGGGTGACCCTACAATGAAGAAACCAAAAGCTATTTTGTCATAATTCCAACTTTACATATTTGTCATACTTGTCTACCGAACTTGTTATGCTATTTTTTTTATTAAACAGTTTAACCCATTGAAATATATTGAAATTGTAAGTTATTATAAACTATAAAAAGATTATAATATAAAAAATTAAAATAATAATTCTTCTAGACATAATAATAGATAATCAAGAAGACGATGAATCATAATAACAGCTGATGGACGCCTGACATACTCTTAAAAAACAGTCATAATCATCCAAAAGAAATCATAGAACATGTAGATCTGAACAGCCTATTTATATGAGTAAAGAAAGAACTAGGGGTGTTCAATCGATTTTAATCTGACCGAACCGGTACCGAACCAGCCCAAAACTCCATACAGATATCGAAACGGGTTGGATAGGTTCGGTACCGGTTAATACCGAAAATAATAATAATAATAATAATAATAATAATTATTATTATTATTATTATTATTATTATTATTATTTGTATTTTTTTTATTAATTATTTATTAATAATAATAAAAAATAACCAGTATAACCGGTACGATCCGGTATATACCGGACCACCAAATGTCCGAAACGACATCTGACAGGTCAATATTCGTACCGAACCGTCTGGTTCGGTATACCCCAAATACCTGTTGAACCGATTTTTGTGAACACCTTTAGGAAGAACCGTTCATCATAATTAATAGCACCACACTCAAATCTAAATAATTTATTTTCAACCATTAACGCACCGAAAAAATTCTCATGAACGAAAACAAACTCCAAAAAGATGATAATAAAATCCTGTCTCATAAAGAGAAAGAAATCAGTTATATCATGAAGAAAAAAAATCTCACAAAAGAGAAAAATAAGCTTCACAATAAATGCGAAATTATTAGAGCTCAAAAAGATAAATTTAGGGAAAGGTCTCTATAAAATAAGGAGAGCCCTCTCTAGATCTAATATGAAAGTTAAGGTTTAGAGAATAGAGAGAAAATAAGAAGAAAATAAAATCTCCTATTTTTATTTGATTAGTTTGAAAAGAAGCAAACTTATAATTATAATAATGATAATAATTATACAGTAATAAATAAACTTTCAATTTGACAATTCTGTAATACCCGGTTCTTTTTTTTTCCTTTTAGTCCCACATCGCCCACCCACTAAAAACTTCCCATTCCCATAGCCTATATATGGCACACTAACATATGTTTTATTTTGCAAAATATTAAGTACCTCCTATTTTGTGGGAAACTTTTTGTGTGAGGACCTTTTTAGTAAGGACCTCTTTAGTTAAAACGTTCGGTGTCGAGGACGTGAGCGGATTACGAACCTCATAGTTTCGGGTATGTTTCTTATTAATTTTATGTATTGTTATTATTTGTTTTATATAGTTTTAAATATTGTATCTAGCTTGTTAGTATTTGGTATATTTAGTTATTAATTAGTATTTTTGTATTGTTATTATTTTTGTAGTTTTAATTATTGTTTTGGTTTTTAGATTATTAGTTACTAGTTTTGGATTAGTATTATTAGTTTTAATTATTGTTTTGTATTTAGATTATTAGTTAATAGTTTTAGATTAACATTATTAGTTTTAATTATTATTGCAATTTAGATTATTGCTTTGGCATAATAGTAATATTTGTTTGAAAATGGATTAAATATTGAAAGAATATTTTTGTAAATATACTTATAGTTATTTTGAAAATAAAATAAAATAAGAAATCTGTTAAATAATAGAATTGTCCTAATGACATTTATTTGTTCTAAATTTATATTTAGGAATCGTTCGACTATTAATTTTGTGTTCAGCAATATCGAGGTAAGTGACTCTCCGAGCTGTTTAGTATTTTCGAACTGTATAGTGTAAGTGACTTTTTGAACTATTTAGTATTTTGAAATTATCGTTTATAATTATATATGCTTTAGAAATTATTCGAATGTCTAAATGTATTGTTTTAAAAATTGTTATACTTTATTTAAGGCTTCCATTTGAATGAAAATGTTACACTTGTATTTTGTTAAAAACCTGGATCAAGTATTAAAATCAATGTTTAAAAAATCGGACCGGACCGGCGGTCGGACCACGGTTCGACCAGAACCGGTCGATTTTCCGATCCGGTCCGGCCAAAAAATCGGAAGTCAACGACCTGGTCAAAAACCAGTTGACCACTGGTTCAACCGGTAGTTAAACCGATGACCCGGTTTTCAAGTTTTTTTTTTTTACAATTTTTTTTAATAATATTATAACATTATTTTAATATATTTTAGCTTATACAAAAATTAAATATTTTAAAATTTTATTAATTATTAATAATATATATTTTTATTTATTTATGACGTCACTGGTTCAATAACGGTTCGACCACTGGTTGAACCAGTGACCCATCCACTCGGTAACTTTTCCGGTTCGATCACCGGTCCAGTTTTCTAAACATTGATTAAAATAGAATTTTGATTTTGAGAAATGAGATTATGTGATTTTGAACTGTGAAATAAGTATAGTTTTGAATATCAAAAATATTGAGAAATTAATTTAGAAATCTCAGTCCGACTATGTATTGAATCCGTTAGTGTTTATACTAGTTCCAGAATAATTTAGGACCTACTAAGGCGCATCATTTAGATACCCTTCGGGGGGCACTGTGACATTCCGAATTTTTATAAGATTTCTAAATAAGGTTTTTGGTTAATTAAATAAAGGTTAGCAGTTAAAACCTAGCGCTGAATGATCAAGGTATTAAGGAATGATGTATTATATGATCAATGTGATATAAATGACTTGTGTGGTTAAATTGGTAAGGTAGGACTCTGGATATGAATAAGAGTCTATAAAACGTATAAGGATCAACTAGCTATTTAAAGTGCATGAGAGAGTTGAGATATGTATAAATTATGAAGGAATTATAATGAAAATGAATTATGAGGATTTAATGGTAGTATAATGGATTAAGGACGAATGAATCGATGGTAATGCCATATTATTAAGGCAATTTGAAAGGAATTATGGTAAGAGACGATGTTATGTGTAAGCAAGTAATAAATTGATTATGTGTAGATATATATGTGATCGAATATAGGAAGATAAGCTAAAGTTTAGAAGAAATGGAAATGATGATGTATACTTGAATTGAGATTTGGTTATGAAAGTTAATAGTAAGCTAAATAAATAGGCCTGGAGAGGCGAGGATATAAGAATGGCAAGGTAAGTCAATATGTGTAAAAAGAAGGCACGGTTGTACCTTATCGGTTTATTAAAGATTAAAGGAATAATATGGATAATGATTTTAAAATATTGAAGTTGTTAAAAAAATTAATAGTTTAGAATGATGGAAATAAGATGATCAGGTATATGATGTGCAGGTATAGAATGTAATACCCCGAGAATGAGTAGAGATCATGTTGGATGCAAGAATGGTGCAAATTTAGCATATTGGTATGAAGTATGCAAGTGAAAGGATGTTAAAGTCGTAAAGTGATATATATAAGTGAATAAGGTTAAATGACGATGGATTTTGGTAATTCGGTCGAGATTCACTTCTCGAGGGAGCGGTTTATGGAAAAGTGAGCAAGTTGACTATATGGAGATGTCGGAAAGTGGAATGGTTTGAATGAGGAGCCAAGAAGAGTTCGTAGATAATTAAGAATTTTATATTATGTAAATTGACCAATGCTATGAATCATTATTATTATTAATTAATGAAAAGTAATTTTGAAGTGTGACAAGTATTTTGGAACAAACCAATGACGGTGTATTTGATGATGGAATTAAATTCAAGTATAATGAAACAAGTTTGGATCAAATGGACTTAAATTGGTGCAAAATTGAGCAAATTATGAATTATTAGGAATTAAATCTCTAGATTTTGGTGGTAATGACCAAAATACCCTTGACAAGTTGGAGAATGGCCTTTGTGTCCTAAGGTGGCTTAATGTCCATTTTGCCATTGTTAGTTGAAGTGAATTGTCTAAAATGCCCCTAACCATGCAAGTTAAGTTAACCAATATCGAGTTAAGTGTTGAAGCACTCTTATATTGATATATATGCATAATCAAGCAAAGGAAAGTTCATTTCATTGGAAAATTTCAGCAAGCTTCGAAGGCTAAGAGAGAAAAGAGGGGAAGAGCTAGGGTTTGTAGAAACCTTGGAGAATCCAAGAAAAAAGAGTCAAGCCAAGTGGAAATCATCCTTAGAATGGAGCATACAACCTTATGCAAGCGCTTGTTTTATAGTCAACAGCCCGACTTCATTATTTCTTATTTCGAACCTTGAAAATGTCGCGAACACAATCAAGAGTCCCAACAAAAAGTAAAACAGTAATTTAAGTTTAAACAAAGTTTAACTCAATTGAAATCAATAATGAAAAGCAATCAGAAACTAATTCCCCGGCAACGGCGCCAAAAACTTGTTGGTCGAAATCGGAACGGTTTATTTAGTAGTAAAGTTCCGACATCGAGTTCGTTTGAATGAACAATAACGCGCAAGCATACGCGGTCAACAAGTAATAAAGTGATAAGAAAAAGTCGATCCCACGAGGAATTAGTTCTAACATTTTCCAACACCGATTCGTTCAAGTCGATCTCATTTAAACGATTATCAATATTGGCAATAGAAAAGTAAATGCATAAATTAACATCTACACTATAAAGCAATAAAGATATGTGAATCTGAGAATGCAATTTCCCCCAATAGTTCATTTCAAATCTCCTAACTCTCTCTTCAATTATATGGACACAACGAATTATTAACCGAGAATTCATTATAGTACTAACATGCCTCTCTTGAAGGTCATGCATCGAATCCACCCAAATTTGACACAAAGGCAACAGAAACAGGAAGAAACATCCTAATCAGGAAACTCACTATATCTCTATGAGAGTTTAACCTAACAAGAATTTTAAGCACAAATTCTCTAATTGGCCACACGCGGCACATAGGTATATTTATATCCTACATACAAATTAAGCATTCAATCCTAAGATCAAACAGTAAAACACGTGTCATTATACTCAGGTCCAAACTTATAGTCCATCGTTCGATTTTATATAAGTTACCACATAAATTACTTAGGCCAAACAGATATTACAATTAACACAACATATGAAAACCCATTCACATGGTCGTAACCGATGAATGGTCAACCGAGAACTCGTGAGTACTCACACGCCTCTTTCGAGGTCACATAAGCCTATCCCGTCTAAATAACCCATTATATGTCTATGAGGATTAACATTAAACAAGGATTATGAAGCCTAGGTTCTCAAATTGGTTGCACATGGCGCTAGGTATATGCCTATCCTAGCCACAAATCATGCATTCCATCTATGTAGAATAACACAATCACATGTTAACATATATGGGTCTAAACACTATAATCCCTTTGTCAAGTTCATATAGGTTACTAAATAATCGCTCGACCAAAGCATTATAACGCACAAACACAATGAAGCAACTCCTATGGCCATCCAAGAGACAAGAACCCAAGCAACGAAGCATAAACATATGCGAAATACAAAACGAGCTTCTCTTGGACATTTCATCGAACACTTGGCGTGCACCATGAATTTGTTCAATACTAAACAACTACACATATGCAACAACAACCAAAGAGAAGAGCAAATCAACTACAACAACCTATTGGGTTCCCAAGCATTCAAAGATTCCATGTCAATCCAACATAATCGGGTAAAATAATATCCAACAAGAACAAACTAACCATTCAAGCTAAACATGCAAAACACCAATCATAATGAATAGAACATGCATTGGATTCAATACAATACATAGACATTACATCCATGGATTACAAATCATCCAAGTTCATCAATATCAAAAGATAAAGAATGTTTTTCAAAAATTCATCATTCAATATAATACACAAAATAGAGAGAGAATGAAAACATAAAACTCCCTCAATCAAGGCATCCGATTGATGAAGAACCACCAAGCTCATCATTAGAAGCACCACCAAGCACTCCCAAATCGCCTCCTCCAAGAGGAGAAGAAGTTATATTAATTAGGGCTTCAAAAATGACTTAAAAACTGAAATCTGCGCGTATGAACAGTGCACCGCCGCGGCGGTCAAAGGCACCGCCGCGGCGGTCAAACATTCTGCTAAAATCTGGGTTTGTACCACCGCTGCGGCGCTAGTACAAAATTTCCAGAAATGTTCCTTTTTTGACTGCTGCAGCCTCCTTCAGTGTTTTGGTCTTAACTCTCTCATCCGACCTCCGATTGAGTTGATTTAAGATGTTTTGGAAAGCTGAGAAGTATATCTACAACTTTCATGTTGGATAAATTGAGAGATAATGGCTGGATCAAGGTCCAAATTGAGCTGCAACTGACTGCTGCGTAAACGGCAAGCAAGAAATCCAAATCTGGCAACTCTAAGCTTTGATCTACCAAGCCCTTATTCCAAAATCCTATAAAATGAAGTAAAAACATATAAAAGTAATATAACACCTAAACAAGATTAAAACACATAAAAACTAACATCAAATGCAAAAGAATTCACAATATCATAAGTTCAAAGGTATTAACTAAATAGGTATAAAACCCACTCATCAATTAGGTTGAGTTTAAGTGTTGAAATTGAAAGTTTAGAAAAAATTAGTAAAATGGCATTAAAGTGTGATTTTTGGCAATTTTGAGGAATTAAAGGTGAAATGAAGTGAAATAAGTCATTTTCATGATAATACATATGTTAGAGTTGATTTGGAAACCTATGGATTTAAATTTGATTGAATTGGCGATTCGAACGATCGAAATCGATCGTTTCGACTCGAAACAGATTTTAACGGACAAAAATCGCCTCGTGCGAAGTTTTATGTTTTTGAAAGTTTGGACATGTCATGTATGACTTATATGAACTTTGTCAAGTGTTGGATTGATGTTTTAAAGCAAATGGCCAATAATCACTAAGTTGTAAACGTTGGTTTTTAAAGTTCAGAAGAAAAAAAATTCTAAGTGTTGGATTGAGTTGAATGGCCCTCCTACAGACTAGTGTATCTATGTTTTCTAGAAGCCAAATGTGGCAAACAAAAATTTTATAAAATACTATGTAGCAAGGTCTAGTACTGTGCCAAATTTGGTGGGAATTGAATTTGTGGTTAAGGAATTAAAAATCAGTAAAGTAGCAAAGAAAATCAATATATGCTGGTTTAATTAGGGCACTGCGTCGGGGCGCAGTGTTTTACACTGAACACTGAGCCGGGGCACAGTGTTACTGTTCATCGGCCGAGAGCTTTTCGCGGCCAGCGAGATGTTGAAGAAGAAACACTGCGCTGAGACACAGTGTACTGTTCACAGAGAACAAATTTTTTTCCTAAATGAGATATTTTGATACAGAATGATAAGAATGTGTTATGTAAACCCTAAATAGATAAGAATAGACTATATAAAGGATGTCAAGGTATAGTGAAATAAGAAATGGCATAACATAACATGCCTAAAGCTGAGCCAAAACATGAGATAAGTTACGAAAAAGGTCGAAAATAAGGTAAGGATGTATTATTAACCTACATAAGGTTTAATGTATCAAATGGGAAATGATTAGAGACGAATGGTCGTGTAATTATGAGTTAAGTTTGTTAAGTTATATTAAGTTATGATCCTATAATGATAACTATAGATGATATGCTTTCAGATAAGGTTCAAACAAGCAACCTGAGTCAAGGAATGATAGTAGGGCCAAGCAAGGCAACAAAGGTTAAGTAATTAAAGCGTACCAGGCAAGTTTTCAGACTAAATATACTATTGTTCTAAGTGAACTATGTGGTAGTAAAGAAGTTCAAAATGTGTCTATGTGCAATTACGTGAATTAATTGTTAAATGAATTACGTGACATTACGTGACATTACGTGCACCAGTCTTGGAATATGTGCCATCTTTTCTACTGCATTCGATCATCGCGCATATCACTCCCGCATTGAACCACTTTTGTCCCAAAAACTGCAATTCTTCCTCCCCGCAACAAGTTCTAGTCCGAAACACGCCGGTTTGTCCCCAAAAAGACGGAAAATGCCAATAAAGAGCTAAGGAGCATGAAACCTACAAAAGAGACATAAAAGCATGAAAAGTAATAAAAACTAATGAGAACAAGCTAAAGTTAAAGCAAGTTGGCATCGAAATAGTAGGTATAAAACCTACTTATCAAATACCCTCAAGCTACATAATAAGCAAACTGACAAGAAATCTGAAATGCAAGTTAAGCTACAGATGCAGTCTACGCTACATGCCTATGAATCCACGTCAGTCAGTACAAAGCTTAATTGAGCAGCCTCAGAAAAGTTGCAATGATCATTCAACATAGCATCTAACCACGAAACAGTCAGTAGGTCATATCAATCGACAATTCCACAACATATTATTACTGATACAGTGTGTAGTGTGTTTGGCCATCATTAAGGTTGGTATGATGCAAATATTGCCATAATGCGCTTCTTAGAGGAAAAATAACAATTCTAACTCAAGAAAGACGATAACAGGAAAACTGTCAGCTATGAATTCACATTAATCAATATCAGGGTTATTCAGAATTAACCGACTTTAAATACAACCACGAGGGCAATAATTGCTCTATCTCGCGCTGACACCCGGCTGTGCAATGTCTAGTCCTATTAAGCTTCGAAGATACCCATGTTGCAAGCTTTCGACCAACGACTCCCAAACCAGTCGGCTTTAGGGCGCTAGGTGTAAAGACACCCCTACGGGCCTATTAACTCGAGTATCTACGGCCACAGAACTAAACTAGCCAAATGTGATTATTATTATTTATTTTTTTTATTTATTTATGTGAGTGCGTTTTAACGCTCCATCTCACGCAATAGCTTTCTTAACCCCCAAACTTGATTTCTGTGTTATTATAGCCGACACAACCCATTCACCAAAATTCTATTGTTTTAACGAAAAATTTTCCACCGGAAGACAATTATGCACAAATTTAGATTAAACCAAACAAAACAATTACACATAAAGTGTTATCCGGTTATATCAGAGTCAAACAAGTTAGGAATCATAAATCAACATGACACTAAGATTATGACTCGATTTTCAACCCCGTTATATGATCAAGCAAAGCCGAGTATCATCATAGGCCAATATGACTTCGACCGACAAAACGCTAGGATTCATGCAATAAGATGCAAATAACTTAAATGCAGTACGAGAAATAAATATGATGCAAATTTAAACAAATTAAACTAAATGCAATGCAACTAAAAGCAAAATATGATAATAAATAAGATATAGCAAAACATGGCATGCACCCAATACCCCCAAACTTAAATGTTACAATGTCCTCATTGGAGATAAGGGTGAAAGAGAAAACTCCCCTAGGCCTCGGGTGGTAAATCTGGCGGTGGGTACAAGCCTCGTTGCCCGAAGGTCGGGAACTGTACGTCCGCGCCTAGCTGAGAGAATGCACTGGTCAATGCCGCTGAGAAGTCGGTAGTATATGAACTGAAGTCCGTGTGCATAGCGTTCATGCGCCTCTGCAAGCGACGCATCTCTCTATCATGCCTAGCTACAAAATCAGGAGGAAGCCCTCCGGCCTGTGGCTCATCAGCTGCCACAACCTACTCCTCAGGAACCTCTTCCCTAATAAAACTGAGACCCCTTGGATGCGATCTCATACCCTTCCAGACCGTGAACTTCTCAATGACAGTATGATCGATATCCCTCATCGGCAACTGAGAAGAATCCTCGCCCCACTCTACCTCTGATGCTGTACATAACCTCGTAATGATAGAGGCATGCGGGATTCCGCCTGAAGTACTGGCCCTCATGAACTTAAGCATGGAGTGATGGATGATGTATCCTACATCCATACTCTGACCCTTGCCAATGCCATACAAAATTATGGCCCTCTCCTTAGTCACGTCCTGATGGTGGGTCGTAGGCAGTATGCTGCCACATATGAAACTGTACCAGGCCTTAGCATACCTGCTCAAGGCCGTCTGAGGAAAATGTACTTTCTGATTCGTGTCCGGCCTAATCTTCCATTCCACACCGGGCCTGCACATCTCCTCCATCAGGGTGTCCAAGTTGGTCTGGAACCGCAGTTCTCGCGTCCATTGAATTGCCTCCGCAGTCAGGGTCGGCATCCTGAATAGCTCGTTTATGGCTCGAGGGGAGTAGTCTACTTGCTTGCCCCGCACATATGAAATTGCGTTCTGAGTCTCTCGGGCATTGGCATAGAACTCCCGCACAATAGACATCGGTGCCGCTATGGGCGTTTCCACAAGCAAAACCCACCCACGACTCCTGATCTGCTGTAGCAGCCCTTCATCCGCAGAACTGGGCTTGAGGCCCCTTTCTAACACAAATGATTTCGTGATCATGACATCCCAATAGTAGTGTTGTGCAGAAAGGTTGACAAACCGGGATGCGTCTATCGTGTTTCTGTCATCGCCTTCTCCCCCCGCATCACTACTCGCCGATGAAGACGATGGAGTACGGATGCGTTTCGGCATTTTGAAAGTGCTAGGGCTAGATGTGATTCACTGTAAAAACGTAGCCTCTCAACCTTGAAGAACCCCCAAACTTGCTTCACACAACCTTAGTGTTGGTAATCTGAATATGTGCTCGACTAGGGCTAGATGAGGATTCTATGTATGGAGGTTTCTATGGATGGAGATTAGGGCAAAGGTATGCTAGGAAATGGGTAGGGGAAGTGAGGGTTTGATATTGTTTGATAGCTCTTATCTCGAATTTCTGATGTGGAAGGGCTTAGGGAATGAAATGATTTGACATATAGAGGGAAGCCAATCGGTCGGGTTTTAAACAAAACTTAAAAACTGAAACTGGCGTGAGGCGCAGCTGCGCAGCAAATGAACTGGAACACGGCGCAGCTGCGCCTTTCCCTGTCTCCAGAATCCTGACTGCTTCCCTGCGCAGCTGCGCCTCTGTGCAGTGTAAACCCGGCGCAGCTGCGCCTCCTGCCAGTCAATCCAAAACTGAGGCTTCAAATTTTCTGTGATCCATACATGCTTATTCAGCTCTACTCCTCCTGAAATAAATCACAAAAACAAAATTCAAATCTCCAAGAGTATTTCAACATTAAGCTTAACAATTTCATAATTCAAAAATTGAACAAATGGAGATTTAGACAAAAAGTGGGGTGCCTCCCAACAAGCGCTTTAGTTATAGTCGTAGCTCGACTGTTCTTCGGCTCATTCAGCCTCCTCGAGGGCAATTGAGGACTGTTGGCGATCAAAGTCGCCTCCCCAATAATGCTTCAGACGCTGCCCATTGACTTTGAACGGTTGTTCATGCTCTTTTCCCACAATCTCGATGGCGCCATGAGGATAGACAGTTTTGATTGTGAATGGTCCTGACCATCGAGACTTGAGTTTGCCCGGGAAAAATCGAAGCCTGGAATTGAATAACAATACTGTTTGCCCCGGCTCGAACTTCCTTTCAATTATTTTTCGATCATGCCATCGTTTCACCTTCTCCTTGTACAGTTTCATATTCTCATAAACTCGCAGTCGAAATTCATCTAACTCGTTAAGTTGGAGCAGTCGCTGCTCTCCTGCGGCTGAGAGATCGAAATTCAACTTCTTGATGGCCCAGTAAACCTTGTGCTCTAACTCAGCTGGAAGGTGACAAGCCTTACCATAAACCATCTGGAAAGGCGACATGCCAATGGGAGTCTTATAGGCTGTCCTGTATGCCCATAGTGCATCGTCAAGCTTCATTGACCAGTCCTTCCTTGACGGATTTACCATCTTCTCTAGAATTCTCTTCACATCTCGATTAGATACTTCCGCTTGGCCACTGGTCTGGGGGTGGTAGGTTGTGGCTACTCTGTGCTTCACCCCATACTTGGCTAATAATGTTGTGAAGAGCCTGTTACAGAAATGGCTACCTCCATCACTGATGATTGCTCGAGGAGTGCCAAATCTAGTGAAGATGTTCCTTTGAAGGAATTTCAGGACTACTCTGGCATCGTTGGATGGTAGAGCACTGGCTTCTACCCATTTTGAGACGTAATCGACTGCCAAGAGAATATACAGATTGTCGGACGATGATGGAAATGGGCCCATGAAGTCGATTCCCCAAACATCAAAGATTTCCACTTCCAGAATTGAATTTAAAGGCATTTCATTTCGTCTGGAAATGTTACCCACTCGTTGACATCGATCGCAGCTTTTTACAAACTGGTGGCCATCTTTGAATATAGACGGCCAATAGAACCCCGCTTGAAGTACTTTAGATGCGGTACGTTCCGTCCCATAATGACCTCCATAGAGAGAAGAATGACATGCATGCAATATACTGGACGTCTCACTGTGAGGGATGCATCTGCGGATTATCTGATCTGCACACTGTCTGAACAAGAAGGGTTCATCCCACAGGTAACTCTTTACTTCATGGAAAAACTTTTTCTTTTGCTGGCGAGTTAACTCTGGTGGAAGAACATTGCTTACTATGTAGTTGACAAAGTCAGCGTACCAAGGAATCTCTGAGGTCACAGTGAAGAGCTGCTCATCGGGAAAATACTCATTTATATCCGCCTCGTCCTTCCTATCCTGCCCCGGATGTTCCAATCTAGAAAGATGATCTGCCACTTGGTTTTCTGAACCCTTTTTGTCTCGAATTTCTAGATCGAACTCTTGGAGAAGAAGAATCCATCTGATAAATCTAGGCTTTGCATCTTTCTTGGAAATCACATGTCTAATAGCAGCATGATCCGTATACACCACAACTTTTGTTCCAACGAGATATGACCTGAATTTGTCGAAAGCGTATACAACCGCTAATAGCTCTTTCTCGGTGGTGGTGTAGTTAAGCTGAGCATCTGTTAAGGTCTTACCGGCATAGTAGATAGCATGAAAGATCTTTTCCTTGCGCTGACCCAAAACTGCCCCCACTGCATAATCGCTAGCATCGCACATCAGTTCGAATGGTACAGACCAATCCGGTACTACAATTACGGGTGCTGATGTTAGCTTTGACTTCAAAAGCTCAAATGCCTTTAAACAGTCTTCATCAAATTTGAACTGGACCTCCTTTTCTAGTAGACTGCATAAAGGCTTGGAGATTTTGGAGAAGTCCTTGATGAATCGTCTGTAAAAGCCCGCATGACCTAAAAAACTGCGCACCCCTTTAACAGTTGTAGGTGGTGGCAATTTCTCAATAATCTCCAGCTTCGCCTTGTTAACCTCCAATCCTTTCCCGGAGACCTTGTGTCCACGGATGATTCCTTCCTGTACCATGAAATGGCATTTCTCCCAGTTTAGAATCAGATTTGTCTCTATGCAGCGTTTCAATACCAGAATCAAATTCTCCAGACACAATTCAAAGGAATCCCTAAATACAGAAAAATCATCCATGAAGACTTCGACATTCTGCTCCACCATGCCAGAAAAGATGGCCATCATGCACCTTTGAAATGTTGCTGGTGCATTGCAGAGCCCAAAAGACATTCGTCTGAACGCAAATGTCCCGTAGGGGCAAGTGAAGGTTGTCTTTTCTTGGTCCTCAGGCGCAATGGCTATCTGATTGTACCCCGAATATCCATCCAGCAGACAGTAGTATTCATGACCCGCAAGTCTGTCCAACATTTGGTCAATGAATGGCAATGGAAAGTGGTCTTTTCTTGTTGCCTTGTTCAGCTTTCTGTAGTCCATACACACCCTCCAACCGGTCACTGTCTTTGTCGGTATCAATTCATTATGCTCATTTTTCACAACTGTCATCCCTCATTTCTTGGGCACGCATTGGACAGGGCTCACCCATGCACTGTCGGAGATAGGATATATGATCCCTGCATCTAGCAATTTCAGAATCTCCTTCTTGACAACCTCTTTCATGATGGGGTTGAGCCTTCTCTGATGCTCCACAGTTGGTTTACTGTCCTCTTCCATAAGAATCTTGTGCATACAGAAGGACGGACTAATGCCCTTGATGTCGGCTATTGTCCATCCGATAGCTTCCTTGAATTCTCTCAAGATTCTTATCAGCTTATTTTCCTGTAAAGGGGTTAGTGCAGATGCAATAATCACAGGTAAAGTATTTGATTTACCTAAATAAGCATACCTGAGATGTGATGGGAGCAGTTTAAGCTCAAGAGTATGAGGTACCTCCAAAGATGGTTTCAAGCGATCTGGAGGTTCTTCTGCACTTTCTAACTGCTCAACAGGTATCTTGCATGTGTTCACCTGTGGTAGTGCCTCCAGCTCATAGATACAGTCATCCATCCCCGACTCATCATTGTCACTGTCACTATCCCTCACCAAGGTAGTTTCCATCGGATCTTTACTTGCTATTCTAAGAAACTCATCTTCCACCACCCTCTCTACCACATCCATTTGGAAGCATTCTTCTTCATCGGTAGGGAACTTCATTGCCCGGAACACATTGAAGGTTATTCTTTGGTCCTGGACCCTAATTGTTAATTCTCCCTTTTGTACATCGATGAGAGTTCTCCCCGTGGCTAAAAATGGTCTCCCCAAAATGATGGGAATATCCTTGTCCTCTTCATAGTCTAGGATAATGAAGTCCGCGGGGAATATGAACTTGTCAACTTTGACCAGAATGTCCTCTACGATCCCTCTTGGATATGTAATTGATCTATCTGCGAGCTGTAGGGATATGTTTGTGGGCCTTGGTGCAGGAAGTCCCAACTGTGTGTAAATTGACAATGGCATGAGGTTAATGCTTGCTCCTAAGTCACACAAGCATCTGTTGAAAGACACACTCCCTATCTCGCAAGGAATGGTGAAACTCCCCGGATCTTTCAATTTAGGAGGTAGTTTTCTCTGTAAGACCGCACTGCATTCCTCAGTTAGAGCCACAGTCTCAAAGTCTTCCAATCTCTTCTTTCTTGACAGAATCCCTTTCATGCACTTAGCATAGCTCGGCATCTGTTCTAAAGCTTCTGCAAATGGTATGTTTATTTGCAGCTTCTTGAAAATTTCCAGGAACTTAGCGAACTGCTTGTCCAATTTCTGTTTCTGAAGCCTCTGTGGAAAAGGTACTGGAGGATAGACTCGTGTGTGAGTAACCGGAGGCTTTTCTGGTTGATCCTTATTTCTTGCTTCTGTCCCCACTACACCTTCCTCTTTTTCCTTAGAGCTTTCTGCACCAACTGAGTCTGAGGCGGGGTGCAACAGTTCTGCTTCTCTTTGTACTGCCGGCTCATCCGAGCCAGTTGGCATAAACTGTTTCCCGCTTCTAGTCATGACAGCTTTGCAGTGCTCATTTCCCTCTCTTCTTGGGTTTTCTTCTGTATTGCTTGGAAGAGATCCTTGAGGTCTGTTTGCCAGCAAATTGGCCATTTGCCCCACTTGGTTCTCCAAATTTTTTATGGAAGCAGACTGACTCTTTATCAACACATCAGTGTTAGCCATGTATTTCAGCATTAACTCTTCTAAGTCTGGCTTTCTCTCTGTTTGGGACGGTTGTGCTGCATGGTGATGACTCTGAAATCCCGGAGGATAGTGTGGTCTTGGAGCTTGTTGATGGTTCTGATTATTGCTCCATGATGAGTTTGGGTGATTCCTAGCTCCAGAGTTATATGTATTCTGATACTGATTTGGTTGCCTCTGGTAGCTACTCACAAACTGTACTGATTCTGAGTTGATAGCACATTGCTCTGTAGGATGTTCCCCTGCACATAGCTCACATACATAAGCCACCTGCTGCACTTTGTTATCCGCAATTGCATCAATCTTCTTGGACATGACTGATAATTGAGCTGCTAAGGCTGTGATAACATCTACTTCTATAACCCCGACCACTTTTGGTTGATTTAGCCTAGAAGTAGGCCATTGATAATTGTTGGCAGCCATGGTTTCAAGCAGCTCGTATGCTTCATCAAAATTCTTTGCCATAAATTCCCCGCCAGATGCTGTGTCAATGCTAGTCCGAGTGTTACCACTCAAACCACTGTAAAATGTGTTCATCTGCATCCATTGGGGTAGTGCATGATGCGGGCATCTTCTTAGCAATTCTTTAAACCTCTCCCATGCTTCATATAATGACTCTCCATGTTGTTGTGCAAACATAGAAATATCATTTCTCATTTTATTTGTCTTTGCAGGAGGAAAGAATTTCTTCAAAAATTTCTGCGCCAAGTCTTCCCATGTAGTAATCGACCCCGGAGGTAATGAGTGAAGCCAACTCTTTGCTTTATCTCTCAGTGTGAATGGAAAGAGTCTAAGTCTCACTGCATCATCCGTTACTCCATTAAACTTGAACGTATCACATATCTCCAGGAAGCTCAGCAAGTGATCATTCGGATCATCATTAGCCATTCCCCCAAACTGTACTGAATTCTTCACCATTTGAATGGTGCTCGGTTTAATTTCAAAAGAGAGGGCTGTGATTGCTGGCCTTGTGATACTTGCTTGCAGTTCATTGATTCGCGGCGTTGCATAATCTCTTAGTGGCTTAGGTGCCTCTTGTTCTCCGGCCATGACTTCTGGCTGTTCAATTTTCTCTTGACTGTCAGGGCAACTCTCAATCACTTGTTGAACTTGTGTATTAACGTTGTCGTTGCGAGCCAACAACTTACGTTTCTTTGATCGAGTTAGCATGCACAAGTCACAAGTACCTGAAACCAAAGAAATTGATAAAAAGAAATGAGGTACGAAAAGATTGTTTAACTAAACCAATCTAATTTAAACTGACGATGAAAGTAATAAAAACTACTCAAAGTTCCCGGCAACGGCGCCAAAAACTTGTTGGGTGTCAAACCGTGCGTATGACTAATCAACACTTACACGCAAGTGCACGTGGTCAACAAGTAATATAAAGTAAGTAAAGTATCGTTCCCACGAGGACTATGGTTAGCTATTACACTATCATGCAGCAGTTTTATAACTATTTTGGTTTCTTTAAACAGTGGTCAAGTAAATTAAGTAATTGTGAATTAAATCTAAGTTGTGAAAATTAAAGACAAATAATTAATAAACGAATTAAGCAGACAAATGAGGCATGGGATTATAACTTCACCTAGGGTGTCATTCAACTGTGTTACTTCCTGTTAAACCTAACTGATTATTTCGGATTGTTAGTCGAAAACACGAAACTAAAGTATGACCAACTCTCGTTGCATCATACCCATATCCAACCCAGATCCGACCCAAAGGGCAACAGAACGGGAAAGAACACCCAAGTTAATTAAATCACTATATGTCTATGTGACCTAGAGAAAAACGGGTTTAAGCACAGGTTTTCAAAAGACTACGTGTGGTGCTTCGGTATATGTCTATCCTTAGCACTAATCATGCAATCCAACGTCATGTGAAATCATGAACACAAGCTAACATGGTCGGTTCTAAACTCACACTCCCCATCTCGGTTCCGTGTGAGTTAACAAGGTAAATGATGATCAAACATTTAAACAATTAAGATAAACCACATTAGACAATCCATACATAATCATTTAGCCAAAACAAGGAAGCATACAAATTGAACTAAACCCTAGGTTTCATTATAATCCCATAAGAGAAGTTAGTTCATAATAGAAATAACAACCATCATCCACATATGTTCATACATTGAAGCTACAAATGAAAAGAAAGAGAAAACAAAGTTAAGAAATGCAAAGCTCGGTTTCTCTTCTTCAAATCCGGAGTTACAAGGTTGACACAATGCTTCAAACTTCCAATGCCCAGCTCTAAGCTAAACTACCCTAGCTAAATCACAAGGAACAAGAGAGAACAAAGAAAACAAAGAATGGAAATGAATAATGCACTCTCTCTTCTTCCTTTTGACCTAGCTTTTTTATCTATTATCTTCTATATCTGGCTTGGACTGATACTACTGATATATATAGCCTCAAACTACTCCTTCGCGATCACTGTAGCAAGAAGTTTGTGATTGGCCCGTTTAAAATAAGTCTTCTCGGATTTTGGAGCGAAGGACCGGCGCAGCTGCGCCGTGATTGTACTGAAATGGGGCGCAGCTGCGCCTCACGGCAGTCAAAGACTCAGCAGAGGGACTGCGCAGCTGCGCAGAAAATGTGAAGGAATTCGGCGCAGCTGCGCCGTGCACCAGTCAGGCAGCCTGAAGAGCTACTGCGCAGCTGCGCAGTGTTTGTGAAGGATTGCGGCGCAGCTGCGCCGTGCACCAGTCTTGGAATCTGTGCCATCTTTTCTGCTGCATTCGATCATCGCGCATATCACTCCCGCATTGAACCACTTTTGTCCCAAAAACTGCAATTCTTCCTCCCCGCACAAGTTCTAGTCCGAAACACGCCGGTTTGTCCCCAAAAAGACGGAAAATACCAATAAAGAGCTAAGGAGCATGAAACCTACAAAAGAGACATAAAAGCATGAAAAGTAATAAAAACTAATGAGAACAAGCGAAAGTTAAAGCAAGTTGACATCGAAATAGTAGTATAAAACCTACTTATCAACCAGCTTGGTTTTAATTATTAAATCTAGAAGATAAAAACAAATGTATATGATCTGTATGATTAGAGAACGAAAAGTGTATGTATGTATTATCCAGGAAAAAAATGATACATGTGATAAACTTGTATGTATGGTACAGAGATATGTAAAAAAGATATTTTTGAGCAGGAACAGGTATATATAAATAGGGCCATATATGGATAGTTCATGGAGAAATTTTAATTGCAGGTTATGTAAATCATGAATATATATTTGATTATGAAATGGAATAAACTCGGTCACAATTAATAAGAGTTGACCTAAATGTTAATAAAGAGTAAGTGAACGTTATGATCCTGAGACAGGTTTAAGGAATGTAAGTTAAATAAATATATATATATATATATATACCGCATTTATGGTCATTTAAAAAGGTATTAAAATATTAAAGGTTAAGTTTAACGCACAAGATCACCGTAAAGATGTTTTGTGATTATAAAAAATGAATTTAAGATTAAAGGTTATGTAATCTAGATATAAATGGATAGAATTAAGAAAGGTCAGGATCTTAGGGCGTCACAAGCACTCTTCGGGGCGTGTGCATGATAAGATACCTTAGTAGGGGGCGTATCATTGACATTATCGAACATAAGGGTCGTGTTACAGGGCTGTTGTAACCTTAGTCGCAAGGGCTGTAGATTAAAAGATGCATCGAATATATTGAACATATCGAAATTATTTATTGAACATATTGAAATCGTTTTCGAATTGTGTTTTATAATTATTGATTTTGGTTTTGAATGTATATATCGACTATTATTATCGAACAAGAAAATATTATTTTTAACAAGTATGTTTACTATTGTTATTGAACAAAAAGTTATTTCGAAAAAGTTTTGCAAACTGTACTTGATCCACCTAAATAGTAAAGATTGTTACTTGCTGAGCTTTACCGCTCACCCTTACATTAATTTTTACAGGAAATATTGTTTAGAGCCGAGCATTGTTGATACTTTTGTGGATAACCAGAAGATATTTAGTTTAAGAAGTTTATGAATATTTTAGAATTATGATAAGACTTTTGTTTAATAGAGTTGTGTCTCCAAAATTATGTTTTAAGTATTTAATTATTGAACCTTAGTGTAATTTTGATAATGAAAGATTGTTTGGTTTCAAGAGAGTTTCATTATTATGTTTTCGTTTGGGTTGCGCTATTGATATTGTTGCCTCGCAAGCCTTTGGGCTTGCAGCGTGTAACACTTTGAACATGTAACTGGTTCGGGGTGTTACAAATTCTATCTTAAAAACGATAAAATTTTAATGAAAAACAATGTTTTATGGATATCTTATTACTTAATTGTAAAATAAATACTATTTCTTGTGACATCCCGAATTTTTACAGGATTTTAAATAAGAATTTGATTATTTAAGTAAAGGTTAGAAGATTAAAACCTAGGCTAAAAGGCTATGATGTATTAATAGGTGATTAAATATAATTATGATTTAATCAATGTGCTAAAGAGACCTATGTGGTTGAATGGAAGTAAATCGTAGTAAAGGTTAAAAATGGAAAATAATTAATGTAGGACGCTATGATGTGTCGGCAGGTAATAACTTGAATGTATGAATATGTGTATATGTATGTATTTGAGTTGAGAAGGAAAGATGAGTTTAAAGCTAGAGAATAAAGGATTAAAGGGATGATATATGAATATTTGGAGTTTATTAAGAAATTGATATAATTGATTTGAATAAGGTATGTATTTATGCGAATCATAAATATGGAAGGTAATACCTTAAGAATGTGTAGAAAGAATATAGTATGCAGGTATGGTGCAAATTTGGCACCGGGGTGTTATGTAAATATGTAAAAGAGGCGTAAAGTTGTAATGGATGTATTACAAGCTTAAAAGGGACAAAAGACGATGAATTTTGATAATTTTGAGGAAGCGGTTTATGGAAAAGATGAGCAATTCGATTATATTGAGATATTGAAAAGTGAAATTGGTTGAATGAGAACCAAAAAGGGTTAATAGATAATTGAGAGTGCAATGTTATGCAAATTTATAATTATTATGGATAATTATTACTCCCTCCGTCCCAAGATAAAAGTCCTCTATTGACTTTCATGGTCAAATTGACCATTTTTCAAATCAATATATTTTATTATTTATATATATATATAAAAAAAGCTTATAAACATTATAAACTACATACAATTTAGTATTAATCTCAATATTTATTTTTTTGAAAATCTAAATATATATGTTTAATTATTAATTTTAAAAATGGTCAATTTGACCTCAAAAGTCAATGAAGGACTTTTATCTTGGGACGGAGGGAGTATTAATTAGTGAAATTAAATTGTCAAAGTGTGACAAGTGATATGAGACAAGCGAAGTATGGATTAATTTGATGTGGAATAAAGTTCAAGTATAATGAAACAAGTTTGGATCGAAATGAACTTGAATTGGTGTAAAATTGAGCAAATTATGACTTAAAGAGAATAAATTCTCTAGATTTTTAGGCTAATGACCATGTTGCCCTTAACAAGTAATGGAATGACAATTGTGTCCTAGAAGGGTATAATGACTAAAATAATCTTAGTTAGTCAAGTGAAATGACATAGATACCATTAACCATACTAGAGTTAAACTAACCATCCATGGTTAGTTGTTGGAGATTATATATGCATATATGTATGTATTAAGCTAGAAAAACTTATTTCCTTGTTAAGTTTTCAGCATTTTCGAAAGCCAAGAAAGAAAGAGAGGAAAACCATGGAAGCTATGGGAAAAAAAACTTGATGATTTGCAAAGCTATGATGGTCAGATGATGAAGGAGCAAGAAGAAAAGAGGAAGAGTTTGTCAAGACCAAGCTTTCTATGTAAAGAAGTTGGGCATACAAGAAGGTATAATCATATTCTTGTTTTAAAGTTTGAAGTTTATGTGTGTAAATATAAGAACAAGAGTAGCTATGCATGAATCCTTGAATTATAAGGGTTGATTGTGAAGTTTTTGTGAGTTTTTGTGTGTTATGTTGGAAATTTGATGAAACCCTAGGCTTGAAGGTTGTGTTACAAAGTTGATAGACTATTCATTTATGTTTTTTAAGCTAGAACTCATGATTTAAGGAAGAATATGTGTTAAATATTATTGGTTTTGATGAAAATCCTAGATGAAGATTTTTGAACATGCATGATACATGTATATTTTTATTTTAGAAATCATTCTAAGTGCATAAATGGAAGAGAAGCATGTTTGTTAAGAAAAATGTAATATTGAGTTATGATTTATAGATGATTATGTGTTATATATGGCTAAAGGTAATGAAAACCTAGTCCTGAAGGTTTATCATGAATAAATCATGTGTGTCTTCAAGTTAAATAACTTACAAGATGCTTTGAAGGTGGAAATGTATGAATTAAGAAGGAAAGTTATAATATTAGGCTATACTTTGAGTATAGACCAAATTATAATCTGTAAAGTGACTTGGAAGATGCGTATAGAAGTTTTGTGATTACCTAAAGTTGTTATATGTGTACGTGATTATTCATATGAAGCATAAAGTCCAAAGATTGAAATTGGTTTAAGGATGGAAACAAGTAAAGATGACAAAATGTCATTAATGTGTGAATTTTGGCCATTTTGTGTAATTAGTGATCAAATGAGGTCAAAAGGCTAAGTTTGATGTAAATACATGTGTTCAAGTTGATTTGAAAGTTATTTGGCATCTATGGCGACAATTAAGATTTTAAACGTTTAAAAACGTTCGTCGTTGCCTAAAACGAGTCATTTGGAAAAATAAGTTTATTTGAAAAGTTTGAAATGTTTTGAAGGCCCGTAGAAGTTAAATATGTGTTATAAGTGTTAAATGACATGTTAGAATCAAGTCTTGTAAAAAGGGGGCCAAGAATAACATAAGTTTTGGAAATGAAAAGTTCGTGAAATTTGATAAAAATGCAACTAAAAGTTGATTTTTGGCCATTTTGAGAAATTAAACGTAAAATGAAGTCAAATGGCTTAGTTTTATGTTATTACATGTGTCTACATTGATTTGGTAATCAACGGATGAGAATTAGAATGAAAATGA
Organism: Hedera helix; assembly: GCA_947179155.2. Classification (NCBI taxonomy): domain Eukaryota; kingdom Viridiplantae; phylum Streptophyta; class Magnoliopsida; order Apiales; family Araliaceae; genus Hedera; species Hedera helix. Next base: position 14,349,864 of record OX359270.1, on the reverse strand, counting down.
GTTTCGAACGATCGAAATCGACTCGAAATGGATTTTAACAGACAAATTTCGTCTCGTGCGAAGAATTATGATTTTTAAAGTTTGAACATGTCATATATGACCCAAGTGTTGGAATAAAGTTTGGAAGCAATTGGCCAAAAATCACAAAGTTGAAAAAATTGAGTTTTTAAAGTTGAAATTTTTTCTAAGCGTTGAAATGTTTTGAAACGCCCTCCTAAGGGCTATTTCTTCGATGATTTCAAGAAGCCAAATGGCCCAAGTAATATTTTTTTAAAATACTAGGTAGTAAGACATAGCTATGGTCCAAATTTGAGCTTAATTGGATGTAAGATGAAGGAGTTAAAAATCGGCAAAAGTAGTGCAAAAATCAAAAATGTTGATTTTGAACATTGTGCCTAGGCGCAATGTACTGTTCATTGCTGAGGAGATTTTGCGGCCAGTGAGCTCTGATGGCGCTTGGGTGAAATTGCTCTGCATTTGAAAAAAATTTAAACTTTCAAAAAGTTATATTTTGATGTGGAATAATAGAAATAAGTTATATAAACCCTAGAATTGATAATAATGGTCAATGTAAAAGGTGTTAAGGTATAATGAGATAATGAATGACATAATATAACATGCCTAAAGTTAAGTTAATTCATGTTAAGGGTTATGAAAAGGGTCGGGAATGAGCAATGATGTATTATTAACTTATGTAAAGTATAATACATCAAATGTGAAATGATTAGAGACTAATGGTCTATTAATTATGATTTAAGTGAAAGGAATTATGTAAAGATTTATGATCCTATAATGATGTATATAGATTCAATATTTACAGATAAAGTTCGGACTAGCAACCCGATGCAAGGAATAATAAAAAAGTCAAACAAGGAAGTAAATGTTAAGTATAAAAGCGTTTAGGCAAGTTTCTCATACTATAATGTACTAATTGTTCTATGTGAACTATGTGATAGTAAATGAGTTGAAATGTGCACTCCGTGCCATTACGTGTTCTAACTGTTAAATGCAATATGTGACATTATGCACAACATAGTAAAGTAAATGATGCATAACGCATGGATATAAACTGTAAGCATGAAAGATGTTATCTGATTGACTTGCTGAGCCTATGTGCTCACTCTTGCTATAAACTAATATTTTCAGGTAAAGTACGAGAAGGCCAGAGGTTTCGGTTAAGCTAAGGTAAAAGAATGCTTAATGCATAAATAAGCGTGAAGGATAATTGTAATTTGTGTAACGTACAAGTGAGCTAGATAAATATAAATTTGAAAGGGTTATAAAGGATGTATGATTTATAAATCCATAGTGATAAATGTATGTATTATCCAGATAAAAGAGGTAAAGGGATAGTGTATTGTATTATTGTTAGTCGGGTTCTACATATATTGAAACTCTTATGTATGGCAAAAATGTACGTAAACAGGAACATGTATAAGCAAACAAGTGTACGTATGATATACATGATGGGTGATGGTAGTCGCCGAATAAGTTAAGTTAAATCATAATATATATTATATGATTGTGAATGGTAATAGACTATGTCACAAATAATAATGTTTGACCTAAGTGCTAATGAATGTTAAGAGAGCGTTGCAATCCTGAGACATGTAAGGAATATAAGGGGGGGGGGGGGGGAATATGGATCGCAGTTTGGCCAACTAAATGGTTTCAAAAATTAAATGTTAGGTTTTAACGCGTGAGATTTCAGTTAATGTGATTTAAAGTTAGTGATTATCTTATCCAGACTTAATTGAACTTAATTAAGGGAATGTAGGATCTCGGTACGCTACGCTTCTATTTCACAAAAAAAAATCACATTAATTTTATTTTATAAAATTAATGCGTGATCCAAAAAATTCAAAATTAATATAAATTTATTTTATTTTAACTAATATAATTGTAGTTATTAAAAAAATAATTAAGGATCTACTACCAAAAACAATTTAACTTTACGGTTGTCCCAAAGTATCATCCAACAATTTAAAAAGTATTAATTACAAAATATATTGTTTACACAATTTACATAAATCACAATAATTTTAAATTTTACAAATTGAGTTCAAAAGTTCTAAGTGAGTCTCTTTTTTGTGCATCACAAAATATTTTATTTAATTAACAAATTAAAATTGATTCGTTGTGTTGTAAAAATTAGATTTCGAGTGCGTTAATGGACATGATTATATTTCGTAAAACCATATTTGATTAGGACTGCAATTTTCTTGAAATCTGGTTGTCAACTAAAGTAAAAAACAGACGCCTCAATCGTAATATATTTTGAATTTTACTTCTGAAATTTTATTTCATTTTGGAATTAACAGTCGTATATGGATTAATATATATGGAGAATGATTTATAATCAAAGTTTAATAGGAATATTATTTCATCTAACTCAATCTTGACTGTCCGTTGGAATATCCAATGGAAGAGAAGAAACATACCGCATAATTATTATTAACACTACTGTATAATAATTGTACAGCCTATGACTCACATAAAAAATATTCATATTACCCAATACATATCCCATAACTGTTATGTAATATGTCTATATACATATTTTTTAGTTTTTTCCTACTGCAAAGATTCTATCTCAGAATTATCACAATTGCATAATATTTTGGCCATGGAAAAGACAAAAAGTTTGAGACTTCATTTTAAAGTACAATTCTCTGATTTAAGCACAAATCACCATTTTTTATCAAGGAATGTCACCATTATTCATATTTCAGACCGTCGCTGTTGCACCGAAAAAGCCATTGGTAAAATCTATAACGATGGTCCTATACATCTATACCGACTGTCGAACTATAGCTAAAAATTGAACAAAAACACGCTTAATTTTTGCCCCACAACCGGTACGTATCAATAGCAACAGTTATGACCGTCGCTATAGGCCTTGAAAATATTTTTAAAAAATATTATTAATAAAATTGTTATTCAACACAATATAATGCAATGTCATGTAATAATCATAAATAAATATATATCATTTAAAATCATTTAAATCACAATTTTTAAATACATCATAGTTAACCAAAAGTAAAATAAAAAGATTTTAATCACATTTCAATGGCCTCCAAATTTAGAACACTCTATTTTAACATGAATGCTTCATCAAGCATGCAGGAAAAATCTTCTTCATTCTGCCCAAGAATTAATATCATACCATCAAGGATATCCTGAAATATCAAACAGGCCAAACATGAACATCATAATATCATTAAAACAGCTACACCAAGCCTAAGCTTGATAGCAAATCATCCTAAAACATAGATTAAAATCTTAACATCCTACCTCACATATATAAGCACAAATACATCATCTCCATGCGAAAAAGCACAAATACACTATCAGACAAAGTAAATATATAATGAACATAATGACTGGATGGAGGCACAAATGCATGTAGGGAGACTAAGCCCAAGACCTAGTGGTATTAAGGTCTACAAACCATATCATTTAGAAACTTAAATCTCTACTAGAGAATGAATAAAAATAAGGAATATCAAGCTAACTCGCACACAGTTTCTCATCGCTTGGACATCCTTTGTTGTGTTGCAAAACAAGAGAACAAAGATATTGAAAGAAAGAAAAAAAACACAGTAACAAAATGGGAAGCCAAATGAATGTGGTGTGGCGTGGCTTGGCTGGAAACTGAAACCAAATGGAACCAGAGTTCAGATACCATCTTATACAATTTGCTTCAAAAGTTTAAGCTGCTAAAGAAACGGACCAAAAAATTGAGTGAAACTGACCCATAAAACAAGTGTTTGATATATAGTATTCCCAACTCATAAATTGGTCAAACCAACATAATAGGTTACCTAGTACTAAACATAAACAAAATCTACAGCACACGAAGTAATATTTGCATGAGACTCCATTGCCGCAGATCCAACATTGACAATATGGACAATAGGGGACATAGTAGCATAAACCTACAAAACAGATACTCGCATTAAAGTCGACTGGAATTCAGTAGAACAAATGTTATTGAACTTCAAGCTTTCCTTGAATATGAATGCAAACCAATAAGGCCTAAATTCACTCTTGAAGTGGTCAACCAGGGAATTAATAAGATAAAAAGAAAACAAAAGAAGAAACAGCCTGTACCAACTGAAAACCATTCAGCACAAAGAAGACATTTCAAATTTCGGGTATCTCGCAATTAGATGGGTTAGCCTAATTCATAAAATAAATAAAAAAAAAGTAAAAAAAAAAAATAGGTTGATAAGATTAGAGATTAAAGATTTCATTCCTAAAAAATATAAGTGTAAACTCTAAGCAGTTCATCAATTTAAAATATTTAATTTCAAGTCAACACATTATTGCTATATAATCCCTTCTTGTCTAGAGAAATGAATGGAAGCAGAAAAATCGATAGTCACCCTCCTTAACATCCCCAAAGCTGGAAAATGCATCCTTCAAGGACTGGTCATCAGTTCCAAAAGAAAGACCTAGCTAAAATTTATAGATGGACAAGTATAACTTTACATGATCTCAAATGTAATTAAAGGAGAAAAATGGGTAAAAATGAGAAGTGCATTACACCATATGTTTCTACTTCACAGTGTGTTAGCTTTGACTTGGTCACAATGAAAGCACAAGTTCTACCTTTGGAGAAAAATCGTCAGTAAGATAAACAGCACTAGAGTTCAACTCAGATATTGTAAAGGGTGGCTCTATTTCTGTGTGAAGATACTTGAGTGTCTTGGCAATGCCTATGACAGTATTCATACGCCTTGTCCAACTTAGCTGACATCCTTCTCCATCTGCAGTTCAATAGAACACTCTAGGTTTCAACAGTGGAGGTATATTAAATAACCAACCCATAAATAAAACCCTTGTTACTTACAATGTAGGTGCTCATACAACGTTCCGTTTGACGCGCATTGAAAAACCAACATCATTGTAATGTAGAGCTCTCTCTACAATAACCCAGTAATTTTCCTGTATTTTCATGATCTAATCTTGCTAAATCTGCCACCTGACATACATAGTAGCTAGAATATTTAATGCTTGCTATCAAGGTTCTACAATATCTAGGTATTTGGCACTCTCAAGTTAAGCACTAGGGAAAAATTCAGTTACCTCTTTCTGAATATGTCCAATATAATTCAGTTGCCTGCTGTATCTCAGTAAATCCTTTAACATCCCAGTATCTATATAAGAAATTCCACAAGATTAATGAATGATCATAACTGGAGAACATTTTTGAAAATTAAGATGCAATGTCAGGATACTTTAAAGCCTAACCTATGCAAGTTGTCATACTCTTGTCACGTGCTGATTTTTTCCATGGGATAATGATGGAAGACTGACTTTTGCTGTTTTGCATCTTCGTAGACCTAAGAAAAGAGTCAAGAGAAAGAGAGAACCGAATAAGACTCCTGAAACTATCTCCAGAGCAGAAATCCAACGTGGCTTTGAAGAAGACTGATGCTTGGATCAATCTTTAGGAGGACGGTGTTTTGTGTTGACTCCCGAAGGACTCGTGGCAGGAGGAGCACCATCTGAATGTAGATGCTATCATTGTTAACCACAATACTGAAGTTTACTAGTGAATTAGGTTTATGGAATTTGAAATTTATGATAAGTACAAAATGGCATAAATTTCTTCATAACTCCAATTAGACTACTTCAAATATACCAAGTCAAACATCAACAATTTTTGATATTTCAGAAAGCAGTGTTTAGTCTGTCACTTGCGCTCTGCCTTCATTGAAATCTTACGTTTTTTTTTAAATTCAAATGCATGCCTTCTAAAGATAACTTAACAGCTAATGCAATAATAAGGAGAGACATACAAAAACATACCAAATTGTGGAGTAGGGCGCTGCTTGGGATCTCTGACTAGATTTAGAAAGCAGTTTCCTCAAAAGCTGGAACTGCATACAAAACCTGAGTGAGCAAAGCAGATATAAAGGAGAAAAATAAATCAGCAGAACGGAGGTATAAGTATGAAAAATCTGCAACTCTTAACTGTGATGAACGACATAAACCTGTAGGATTCCTGTTCGAGACATACCTGAAGCAAATTAAACAGAAGATGAATTTAAGAACCTAGTTACATATGAAAATAGAGCCTCCTAGGTAGCCAAGGCATGGCTCAGAAGCCAAACATACCAACTCTTCCCAGACTTAACCAAAAGAAAGTGTCGGTAAAAGAATATGATACAGTCTTTGTTTCATGCCAAATGAGAGAGCAAGAGAGAGATAGAGAGAGATGCAACACCCTTAGGTATTTCAACATACCAATTTCTTTGGGAATTATACCAATGAAACTGTTTCCATGTAGAATTCTACAAACATTGGCAAAGTCAAATTTAATATGACTGTATGTCCTAATAACTAAAGCTGCAAAAAAAAAAAGGCAAAGCTCAATATATTGTAGAATGAATTCTTACAGTTCTTGCAAGTAAGAGAGTTGATGCAATTCTGACGCAATAAATCCCTTTAAAGATGACCCAGAATCGTTGCTGCAAACAGAATTCCACCGCAAAAAATCACAGATTAGGCTCTATGCAGAGAGGAGATCTACCCTGACCTTCAGAAAGAAAAAAAAAATAGAGTGCTGAATTGGTTCAAAGTAATTATTTATTTGATATACAGGATCTCTAATACGAATTTTTTTTATGTCAGTCACCATTACTGAAACTACCTAGCACATAAAATAATTTCACACAACAGATATATGACAACTAAGAATAACCCAAATGAAGTACCTGGAATATCCCAAGGTTTCTGTTGTAGTCCGACTCTGGCAACCTCAATGAAACAGTAACCTGAAGTTTGTAGTTAGCAGGGAGAACCCGCGAACCCCCAAGCTTCCAGTTTCAATCTTTTCCCTACAGTTCATACCACAAGAGACATCTAAACAAGATATTATTGGCACAAAAGCAACCGGACTATGCTTTGTGTAATCAAAATTCAATGTCTCCTTCATCTGAATCGGCTTCTCCACCAAGACCCTCGTAAACAAACCACGACTCACAAATGCGGATACCAACAAACTGACCAAAACGAAACAGACGAAACCCTAGAAAAAATGGAGATGAGAATCAAAAATCTATCTATATTTATATATACATATAAGGAGAGAACCAGATAAAAACTCACTGATTTCTATAAAGCAATTGACGATTCTTCTATTCAATCGCTCCAAAAAATAAACCCTGAAAAATGAGTGAGATTTGTGTGCGTGAATGAGCATAGATCTGTAAATGTATGTATAGAGGAGTACTTGATTGCGGTTTCTGGTCTGGGGAGAATTTGACAAATTGATGACGAGGAGAGTAACGGAGATGGGAGCGGCGAAGATGGGGTCTAAGAGCATCTGTTGGACTATATTTACTCCATGTGACATAAGTAGATGTTCTTTAGTCTTCAATCATTCCAGCAGATGGACTATCTCGCGGACTATAATATAAAAATATTAAAATAATTAATGAATTTAAAATATATATATTTAATAATTTAATAACTATAATATTTTTAAAAAAAAATTAATTAAATATTTTTATTTAATAATATAATAAATTATTATTCATGTCTCTTTTTTATGACAAACAAAATATTTTAATCTATTTTTCAATTCCAAATTTGACAAACCAATTTAATATTATTAAATAAAAATATTTAATTAGCATCTTCTCCAGCAGGCCGGAGTTCTTCACATCCTAGACTAAATATAGTCTAGGACAGATCATCGCGCTCCAGCAGATGGAGTAAATTTAGTCCATCTCTTTTTTCGGCGGAACAAAACGACTATATCTAGGAATCAAATTTTGATGGACTATAAGTATTAATATATTTTAATGGCAGAGGAGGAAGAGGAGGAGACGCAGAAGAAGGAGAAGAAGAAGAAGAAGACTTATCGCCTCTCTCACTCTCTGCGTTTAAACCCCAATTCCCAATTCTGAAAAGCAAGGAAGAGAAGATGATAATTAAATATTTTTATTTAATAATATTAAATTGGTTTGTCAAATTTGGAATTGAAAAATAGATTAAAATATTTTGTTTGTCATAAAAAAGAGACATGAATAATAATTTATTATATTATTAAATAAAAATATTTAATTAATTTTTTTTTAAAAATATTATAGTTATTAAATTATTAAATATATATATTTTAAATTCATTAATTATTTTAATATTTTTATATTATAGTCCGCGGGATAGTCCATCTGTTGGAATGATTGAAGACTAAAGGACATCTACTGATGTCACATGGACTAAATATAGTCCAACAGATAGTTCATCTGCTGGAGATGCTCTAAGACCATATTCGGTTAGAGTATTTTATGGACTATATTTAGTTCACCTGATATCAATAAATATCTTTTAATTTTTAATTTTTCTACAAGATGAATCTCCAGTTGCCCAGCAGGTGGAGTATTTTATGGACTATATTTAGTTCATATGATATCAATAAATATCTTTTAGTTTAAAATTTTTCTACTAAATAGACTATCTCGTAGACTATAATATAAAAAGATTAAAATAATCAATAAATTTAAAAAAACTCCAATTATCCTTCTACTCTCCTATTTAAATATAATTAAAATTATAGTCTATGGACTATTAAGTTCTTAGATTTAGTCATTTAAGTATTTCAAATATAATCCGAAATTATATTTAATCTATCTGTTGGAGAGAAAAAATGAATTCTAAACTATATTTAATCTAAGATTGTATTGCTGGAGATGGCCTAAGAGCATCTCTAGGATAGATTATATTTAATCGACTGTCGCTAATGGTCAGATTCTGACCGTCAGAATATTAATTTATAGCGACGATTCCATGCCGACCGTAGCTATATGTCGATTTTCTAGTAGTGATAATAATGGGTAGATGTAATCCTGAAACATGAAGGCCCAATATCTGTGTATGTATTGGGCAAGAGCTTTCGCCAGAGCCACCACTGATAATGGATGGACGTAATCTTGAAAGTGATTTGAGTAAAAAAAATTGGGGATTTTTCGATTGTGAAATGTAATGATATGATTGTTATCCTTTTGTAATTTACAGATTTTGTAGATCTATAACAATGAAAGACTTCAAAAGAGGAGGAGAGAGAAAATTGAAAAAGAAAATGGAAGATTCCTACAGCATAACAATTTTGTCGTTACCGCATAACTGTTATGCAGTAGGAATTCTTTAATTTTTTTTTTGTCCTACCGCATAACTATTATGTGGTAAGAAGAAACTTAAAAAAAATTTAGCATATCGCATAACAGTTATGTGGTATGTCTACTTTTTTTTTTTTTTTTTTTTTTTATGTACCGCATAGCAGTTTACAGTAGGTACAAACTATACAAAAAAATAATAATAATAAAAATTGGACATATCGTATAACTGTTATACTACATGAAGTAAAAAAATTATTATATTTTACCTACTGCATAGCAGTTATGCAGTAGGAGCCAAACCCAAAAAAAAACAATTTGTTTCTCTCTTTCTCTCTCATCCTATTATGTGGTATTTCAAAAAATTCATTCTACATTATGAACTTAGAGCTATCTTTGCAAAGTTTACTTTGCTCTACGAATTATGAGTTGACTTTACGAACTATGAGCTTTATGATTTTGTAGATTCTACAATTACCTCTACGATCTGCAAATTCTATGATCAGCTTTACGATATGTAGACTCTTCGATATTTGTCAGTTGCTCAGTTTACTTTATGATCATAAAGTAACTAAGTTTCAGCTTTTCAGACTCTTTAAACTCTTAGTTGATTTCCTTTCTCGTCTTTAAATATGTTGGCTGAACTCATCTGAACATTATCTGATGTCTTATTTTCTATTTAACCTTTTGTTCGATTCCTTCCGACCTTATCTGAACTTTTTCTGAAGTCTCTACTTCTACTAATCTGAGCTTATCCAAATTCTGTTTGATGTCTCTTGTTTGATCAGTTGTCGGAATCCATTTGAACTTTGCTTTATAAATGTTTCTTTGTCTGATCAGTTGTTTAAATTTGTCTGAACACATATGAATATTATCCGAAGTCTGATCTAGTTATCTGATCTTAGGTTATCATCTTTGATGATTTTAACTATTCAACATAGAGTCTCCTTTTGTTTTTCTTTTTATGGCTTTACAGCTCTATTCCTTTAGTCGATCTGTTCTTTAGCAATTCTGCTTTGATCTATTCTGCTGGACTATTTTCTTCTTTTATTCTATACTCGACGATCTGGGAGTCAGAGACCATAAAGTAAAGCTTTAAGTTTCTTTCCCGTTGATTCTGGTTTACTCTACGACTTTCCTGATTGTAGAATATTTGACTTAGCTGATTTTTCAAAATGTGAATTCTATGATCTAATCTTGAGTTTGTAAGATTGGATAAGGATTAGAGAATATGTTATAATCGTAAAGTAAGATAAGCTCCTAAAGTCGATTCTAAAATCATAAGACAGATGAAGGTCGTGGAATTTCATGATAATCGTAGAATATCTGACTTGATTGATTCTATGAATTGTGACGTCTACGATCTGTTCTACAATCTTTAAACTCTATTTATTTTGTGAAGTGTCTCAGCAGTCTTCAGCACTAATCTATTACATGTATGATTCAGATCAACCTAAAAAGTTTGATCCTTAAGTTCTTTTACAACAAATTACATCATATTCATTTATAAGAACTATTTAAGATTTAACTTTGTAGTTCGGACCAACCTAACAAATTTGGTCACTAAGCCCTTGTAAAATGTATTCTTTTATAAGAGTTGTACAAATTACTTGTTCATCAATATACATTTATATGTTAATTCATTTGTCATAATCAAATCATTATTAACTTGAATGTATAAAAAACTCATCATCAAATCAAAAACATGCATTTGTATTAACAATCTCTCCCTATTTGATGATGAAAAAATAACAAGTAATTTATCAACATAAATTATTTTACTACTGGATATAAGATAAATTAAATGCAAACACAGATGACAAATTAAAACATTATCTAATATACAATGAGAGGTTATATAACAAAATCAATCATTTTATTTATAACATCTAAAATAGATACATAGGGAATACAACACATGTCACTCATTTCTCCCCCTATGTTATACAGGTTACACAAAATATATTCTTTCTTTTTATTTTAGATGTTCTATCCTTATCTTTTTCTCCCTCTTTGTGTCTTAGCATCTTCTAAGTTGTCCTTGTCCTTTTCTTGTTTTTCTTTTTGTCAATATCATCTGGAACTACGCCTTCAATAGAGTTGTTAAGTGTTGTGGATTCTGAGAGCTTTGAAGATAAAGTAGTAGAGAGGTTTTCAACATGTACCACTTTCTCTTTCTACCCCTAACTCTCAGTTCTTCCCCGGCCCTCAGCGACTGGACCTGAGAAATGATCGTAGAATGCTCTTCTAGTCCGTTAATTGCATCATCATAAGAATACCAAGACGGTAGTCTTAGATGCATTATCATAGGGAAATACTCCTGCTCTGTGATCTGTCATGTCAGTGGCAGGAGTATGAACTGTACAAGACAATTCAGAAATGACGACGAATCGACATCTAAATTTTACAAGTCTGAAATCAGATTTGGTATATTCGGATCTATGCCATAATCATTTTTCCAGATTATGTGCAGGTTCGCGACCAGTATTTTGATGCTTTTGACCTTTCTCCTAAAAGCATGATCGTTTGTTTCTTCATAGATTAGCAATATAAAGCACGATCGTTTAGGACAAATTAAACTTGATTGAGTTTTAGAGAAGGTTTGGGGTGAGGACATGGTTTTCTATTGATTTTGAGAGATTGAGAAGGGTTTGTAAAAGATGTGACTGATTTCTTAAAGGATATTTCTTTATATGGGGAAGATGTAAGTTAAAGAGTCAGTTAAAAAAATTAAATGAATGACCTGCTGTATTAATTTTTGTAGTAGACGAAATGATGAAATATGAAAGACTTTTATGGCTGGCATTATTTTCGTGGCTGAGAGGGACACATGTCAAGTCCTTATTTATCAGTCAGACAGCAGATCGGCTATAGTAGTTTACGTGTTTTAGTTCACTTTTGTCAGTTAGGGTGGCGTAGCTATTACCCTTGGCTTTTTAGCTATCCCTTACACGTCATTATCATTATTACTGTCCTTTGCTGGTTTTCTAGTTAATTTAGTTCTTGTAAAGTGAACTTATAAGCTATCCAGTATCGTAAAGTGACTCTTCACATGGTATTTACTAAGTGATTTAGTATGAATCTATGATCCTTCATAAAGCAGTTTTAGTCTATGATTTTCTTATTAGCACAGTTTAGCATTTTTAAGCAGAACAAATATAGATCAAATTAAGTTTAACATGTCTAGTTCACTTATTAGCTTATTTAAAATTGGATTCATCTAGGGTATGGTAGTCATACCATCAACTTAATTATCTGTTTGGACATCGTTTAAAACAATATTATCATTCAACACATAATTTCTAAAAAGATGATGTCATATGTCTATATGTCAAGTTTAAGAATGCAAGACAGTATTAAGGTAATAGCAATGATAATAGAACAAATGTTGTTACGCTAAAGTAGGAGTAAGACAAACCCATGATCAACTAGCTGAATTTAAGCATTTGAGTACAAAAGCTTCCAAGTGTATTCATCTTCTTCAATAGATTTTGACATTTCAAGTTATGTTTTTTGCTGAGCCATGAAATTGGTCCATTTCCCAGCCTTTGATAAGCTTCACTTAGTGGTTTTTCTGTCTTTTATATATTCTGTAATGTTAACATTTAAATATCCAAATTAAATTTAATGGGTACTCCAAGAGCATTGCTTCAGATTAGATTTGGAGTATTCTTTTAGCAGATGTCAAATGGGATCTCTTAGAGTATTCTTGAAGCCTAGCACAAGTGAAAACTATAATAACTGGTCTACTTACAGTTAAGTACAAGGGAGAGAGCCAATAATACCTTTGTATTGAGTAACATCAATACATTTACCTCGTTCATTTTTGTCTAGCTTGGTTGCAAGAGCCAAAGATGTCTTCATGGAGGTGACTAATTCCAAACCATTTTCTTTAGAAAGTTCCTTGAGATTTTTGGTTTAGTTTATGAGGATGATTTTATAAGTTTACTTCATTTGTCATTCAAGGAACAATTTTAGCTTGCTCACCATCCTCTTTTCATAACTTGCTCTTCAAAAACTTGACTAATCTCTCACAAAATTTTCCTTAGTAAAACCAGAAATTATATTATGTATATAGTTTCGTACTAACAATGCTTAAACTTCCTAAGAAATAGTGTAGTGTTTATTTTGTCCAAAAATTAGTTTCATACCGTGCTTTAATGTAATATAAGAGTGTTGAATCAACAAAACCTGAGGGTTGTTCATCTTGAAATTCAACATAAGCTGCTTCTTGAAGTTCACCATTGAGAAGTACACTTTTGACATTCCTTTAGGAATACTTTGATCTTCAGGCGATCACTATGAGCAATCAACTTTCTGGTGTCTTTCAATTATGTTGCTGGTGTAAGTGCTTTATTCTAGTTAGTTCCTTCTTCTTGAAAGCACCCATTTTGCAACCATTCTGATTTTATTTTTTGTGATCACACTGTTTTCATCCATTAAGTTCCTGAAGACCCACTTGGTGCAAATGGCTGGATGATTCTTTCACTGAGGAATCTATTTCTAGATTTTATTTCTTTCAAGCTGGTTCAGTTTATCTTGCATTGCTTTCATCATGAAACTTGAAAATTCTTATTAATCTGTTTTAAATCTATTTGAGAAAGAACCCTAAATGGTTGCATTCATCTTGTAGTGACTCGAGCAGTTGGATCTTTTATTATTTGTGTGTGATACTTTGCTCATCTTCTTTTTGTTAGAATGTCTATCCTTGTGCCATCTTATCTGCATTTTTCAAGATTGAGTTATGATGTTATTGGTTTGTTAATTCGTATAGTACTCAGATGTGGACTTGTTGACTCTATAATTTCTTCATTGGTTCTACGATCGTTGCGATAAAGATAGTAGAATCGATCTATTCAGTGTTTTCATTTTCCATCTCTATGATCGATGAAACATCGATCATAGTGTCCGCTTGCTCTTCTATGTTTAGAGGGTTGAAGGTAGCGATATCATCCTATTTTATATACCAATAGTAGTAGCTTTACTTGGAATAAGATCGTTAGCTTCAATAGAATAATATGAAATAGAAATTTAGCAGTTAACAATCTTAAAATGTATAGTGAGATTTACTATTGTCTGATCATCCAAAGATAAAATACCTCCATTTGACTTTGGTTGGAGTTTAGTCAGACAATTTTCACCAATATTGAGGATGTATTATATATAGCTGAAGATGTGCAGTCAACCAAGATTTTGACTTCCTCTCCTTTTAGGATTTGTAGAATATTTTCTTGATCATTGAGTGAATTAGATGCTTATTCTAGAGATAACAGGAGTACTGTTGTTAGTTTTATCATCGAGGCATTCTGGCAATCGGCATTTACAAGTGTTTTTCCTGCTTCAGCTAGTGTTATATTCTTTCTTTCTTCTACATCATTCCTTCTCATTTACAATCATCCTCCAGGATTTACAGTTAGCACATGCCTTAAGAGATTCGTGTGTAAAATTTACAAGGGTCTGTCTATTAATAATGTCTATCTTTCTTTGAATAAGACATTTGTTTCCTCTTTCCAGCTAGCACTTTGCATAAGTTTTTCTTTAACGATGCTAAACTTGAAGAGTTCAGAGACTAGACCTTTGGATACTGGATTGGACACAGTTAGATTTTTAAAATTTGTTTCTAGATCTCTATCCTGGTATTTAATTGTGTAGGAGGATTCTTGATGTTCCTTGTTGCATAATTGGTTGATAATTAGAGAATTGTGCTTCAATCCTTCAATATGAGCTACTTTGTTATTTGTGATGAAACAATCCTTATGATTTCGGTAGAACCCTTATTCCCTTGAAATTCACTAGAAGAGCTAAGTTTCTCATCATATGTCTTTGAGCATCCACTGTTTAGATATTACGTTGATCCGGTGGAGCTTCTTTTTTGCATTTGATTTTAATTTGGTACACATATTTGTTTGAGTCCATTACGGTTAGTTGACTTAGAAAACCCTTAGATGTTTTAATCTTGGAGTTTCCAATCATAAGGTATACAATTTGAAATTACACACAGTAGTAATATTATCAAGAGTATGATAAGTACAACATCGTATATTTAGTTCTTGTGTGTGTGTTTGGAATTTTTATTATCCCAGACATGTATAGGCATATTGATTCTTATTGGATTATCTAGGCTCATACAATTTCTGCTGCCATACTAATATATAATTTTAAGAGTTCGTAGAGTGAAGGATAGCTCTACGATTATTACCCAATTGGTTTGTAGAGTGAATTCTCACTTACTCTACGTTTCATCTTGGTTTGGTCATAGTGTTAACCTTACTCTTAAGTTTCTTAAAAAGGGGATCAGTATGAGATCAATTGCTATTAGAGATAATAAAATTAGCAGATAGAAATTTACACAGATAGCGGATATAACACTTATGATTCATGCTAGTGTGTGTGATTTGAAATTTACCTCTTCGAAATATGTGAAGAGTGACATCTGCATTGTCTTTTGGTTTGCCTTTCTTCTGTTACACTAATCTTAGGTTTTGAGAGTTTGCAGAGTCGTGATCAATTCTACAATGTTTACTAGGTTGATTCATGAAGTTAGTCTAAACTGAATCCACGATCTTTTGAGGTTTTAATCGTAATGTTAACCTTACTATGTATTTTCTTAAGTCAAAAACTAGTGATTGATCTGTTGCTTTCTTACTAATATCAGTTTCTTAAATATCAGTAAAAAAATGTCTCTCGTTCAGCTCCTGACCATTGCGCTTCAGATCTTCTTAGCCATCATCCGTTTTCCTATCTTGTTAATATTACTCTGATAAACCTTATTTTCCTCCAGTGATTTCAGACATTGAATTGTCTGGTGACTTTTATTATCATTAATTGATTCAGCACCGGAGTTACTTAATATCATGCAATGATCCTTTAGAGATCAGGTTTCTTGTAGGCTTGTGGGCACTCAACGATTCAGGCTTCTATAATGTATTTGACTATCGATGATAAGATATAGCATTTATATTTCTTCTTCAACCCTTAGGCAATATTCCCTTCTTCCTTTCTTTATTCTTTGCCTTATCTCTTCTAGAGAATTTGGTGACACGACGATTTTTAAATGATTTAGAGCACAAAGATCTTTTAGTCCACTTTCCTACTCTGAAAGTAGGGATACTCTATTATATGATGAAGGTTACTAAAACCAAGGTTCACTAAGAATTGCTACAATTAGACAATTAGTCCTTCTCACACAAGGTCTGATTCAGTTAGAATCAGATGAGTCACTAAGTCTCGTCTTACATAAGGTTTTAAAGCTCTCTGTCTTTAGGATCCCTTAACCTACCCACTCTAGGTCTGATTCACTCAGAATCGGGTGAGCCACTAAGTCTCGACTTTCGTCGTTGTTGAGGAAGTTGGTTAAGGTGATGCTAAGTTGGCTTGAAGTTCTCTTTGTCTGATGGAACATAGCAGCTGAATGATTTCTCTCTGAAGTTGATCTCTGGAGCTCTTGTGTATCTCTCTCTCTTTTACCCTGGCTCTCTTCTTGGTGGAAATAATTCTTTGATCTATCCTCCAAATACTTTAGTAGTTTTGGGTTAAGATATCATCTTTTTTATATCAATCATCTGCTCTTGAATCTTGTTTCCCTTTTAGATCAATCTTTTAATCTTAGATTCAAGAGTTCTTTTTCTCTCTTTCTCTTCTGCTTATGAAACAACCTTCTTATCTCTTTTACTTTTTTAAAGAATAGTAACTCACTTTAATTTTAAATGAAGGTTTCTATTTATATAGAGAGAGATCTTTACCAATTTTTTTGTTGAAAGGTAGTTGTTGCTTCATTTAATGCTCTGATCCTAGAAGATTTCTAATGTTAACGTTTAGGATGTGTCAACTTGTTTTATGTTCTGATATCACATCATTCTCCTATAGAGGTAGCAACGTGGATGACATCATTTCCCCAAACTAACCGTTAGACACAACTTGATCTGATCTTCAATTTAAACCTTAGATGAACAACAACTTCCATGGGATCTTTACTCTTCTAGTCTTCTAATTATCAGTCCATTGTCATACCTGACATATTCTACAATTTTCCTAATCGTAGCATTCATTGCCAGTTGAAGAGAGTTTGGCTAATTCTGTGATTTGTACATTTACGACCTGTAGAGTTTACGATTATTTAGCTCTGTGGCCAGCTCTATGAAAATTCATTCTACATTACTAACTTAGAGCTATCTTTGCGAAGTTTACTTTGCTCAACGAATTCTGAGTTGACTTTACGAACTGTGAGTTCTATGATTCTGCTATTATTACCTTTACTATTTGCGAATTCTATGATCAATTTTAGGATCTGTAGACTCTTTGATGTTTGCCAATTGCTCAGCTTTCTTTATGATCATGGAGTAACTAAGCTTCAGAATTTCAGACTCTTTGAACTCTTAGCTGATTTCCTCTCTCTTCTCCAGATCTGTTGGCCGAACTCATCTAAACATTATCTGATGTCTTTTTTTCTATTTGACCTTTTGTTCGATCCTTTTCGACCTTATTCGAACTTTGTCTGAAGTCTGTACTTTTGCTAATCTGAACTTATCCAAATTATGTTCAATGTCACTTGTTTAATTAGTTATTTGAGTCTATTTGAACTTTGCTTGATGAATATTTCTTTGTCTGATCAGTTGTTTGAATTTGTCTGAACATATCTGAACATTGTCTAAAGTCTGATCTTGTTATCTAATCTCATTTTATCTTCTTTGATATTTTTCCTGTTCAACACAGAGTCTCATTTTGTTATTCTTTTTACAACTCTGTTCCTTTCGTCGGTTTGTTCTTCAACAATTCTGCTCTGATATATTCTACTTGACGATTTTTTTCTTTTATTCTGTACTCAATGATTTGGGAGTCAAAGACAGTAGAGTAAAGCTTTAAGTTTCTTTCTCGATGATTCTGGCTAACTTTGTGACTTTCCTGATCGTTGAATATTTGACTTAGCTAATTTTTCAAAAAGTGAGTTTTGTGATTTGATCTTGAGTTTGTAAGGTTGAATAAGGATTGTAGAATATGCTCTGATCGTAAAGCAATACAAGCTCATAGAGTCAATTCTGAAACCATAAGACAGATAAAGGTCGTGGAATTTCATGACAATCGTGGAATATCTGACTTGACTGATTCTACGAACTATGACCTTTACATTCTGTTCTACAATCTTCAAACTCTGTTTATTTTGTGAAGTGTCTCAGCATTCTTCAGCACTAATCTATTACATATACGATTCAGATCAACCTAACAAGTTTGATCCCTAAGTCTTTTTACAACAAATTACATCATATTCATTAATAAGAACTGTTTAAGATTTAACTTTGTAGTTCAGACCAACCTAACAAATTTGGTCCCTAAGCCTTTGTATAATGTATTCTTTTATAAGGGCTGTACAAATTACTTTTTCATCAATACACATTTATATGTTAATTCATTTGTCATAATCAAATCATTATTAACTTGAATGTACAAACAAACTCATCATTAAATCAAAACATGCATTTGTACTAATAGTTTGAATCTGAAATCTATTTATAAATTTCCTTATAAGAATCTGCCCACTGAGAAGTTACCGTTACATGGCTAGTTTATGCCTCAAAAGTCTTCTGCCTCTAATAGTGTCAGGCAGTCTATTGTAGCCGCCTAAGTTATCAACTGTATAAATATGATGAGTATAGTGACAGATTTGAGTTCCCCAAAATGTAGTTGTTGGAACTACAACTGATTGGACATCTTCGCTTCTGACAACACACTTCAAAAGATCTTCAGGGTGAAGGTGTGTTGAGGAAGCTTTAAGTCCAATGGTAACATATATGTACTCTACGATTTCTTTAGTTTTCAATTGTAGAGTTTATTCTTCTTATCAGTTGCTCAACGATTCTCCTAATGACTCTACTTATGTGTCTGTAGTCATTCTACGATCTTCCATCCTGCTTAACGACTTTGCCAAACATGCTTAGTTCACTTCTAGAGAACTAAGACTTCATCTTCTTGAACTTAGACTTTTGTCTCTCTCAAGTTATTTCTCATTTTCTTGATTAGCCTTTTCATATGAATACTTGATGTTTACAAGGTTGTGGACTCCACTATATCTCTGTTCAGTGCACTCCTTCTGTTGTAGTGGATGTCACATGTCATATCATTTTGATAAACTAGTCATTGCTGAATAAAGCTCTGATCCTTGTTTTCTTCAGTTAGTTTATGTGATGCCCCCAAAATTCAGGTCCTCTAATACCAGATATGGTGCTCACGATACACACATCCATCACATCTATTTATACTCTTAATGCGGAATAACATAATTAATTACACTATTTAATAATACTTAACTAAATACAACCCATCTTCTAATCTTTACTAATCTAAATAAATAACTTTGTTCAAAAGATTAACATTAGTCTTATCATTAAAGTTTAATACAACAATAAACTTAAACATCGATTAATCCTCGGCTTTTTCTTTTCCTTCATCTTTTTTGGAACCACCGGACTTCTTGGGTTTAATTGTAAAATTATTTTAAGCAAACGTGAGTAACTAATTGCTCAGCAAGTCCATAGCAAACGATGAATATGAAATCATGTAAAAGATAATTTAACTTTCTAAAATTTCAATAATATTCAATACTGATGAAGCAATAGGAATAATGGATCATTTTCAATAAAAGAAGAGTTTTAACTTTCGTACTGAGTGGTCACATAGCTCGCAAAATCAATTTTTCGACACAAAATACCCATTTTATAAGAGTTGTTCATCTCAGTCTTATTTTAAAAGTCCACACCAACTATTTTGTTTAGATTAGCTTTTCAAAAATGTTCAATTCAATAAGTCCTTCAATAATCGTCTAGCCGAAACAAATAGCATATACCCACTTCTTAAATAGTTCATGAATTAAAGCTTTAACAGTTCAAATATAAAATATATCTCTTTGAATGCACATAAGTGCAAACAATGAAATTCAGCATCAATATGAAATAATTTTCAATAATTATTTCGATTATGAAACTTGCCTGAATCGTCATCTATAATTAATTCACAATTTTTAACCTTTGGATAACCTATATATTTAATAAATCAATCTACTGATTAGTCACTATCGAACCCCACATACTGACTTGATTCGACTCACACACCGGTACACACCTATTTCATTTATTGCCATAACCGAAATCTACAAATAAAATAATCTTTATTATTATTTTATTTGTTTGTTTATTATTCATTTATTTTATTTTATTACATTTATTATTTAATTTATTTATTTATTTTTGACCCAACCCAGTTTGACCCAAACCCGACCTGAATTACCTTAACCCGACCCGATTTGACCCGGACCTAAAAGGTTTTTATTTTATTTTTCAAAACTGCCAGACCGACACTGTCGCGCCGTACATAAGATGTATTCTGGGGCTACCTCGCCAAGTCTCCAGATCAGACAAAAAATACAGACGACATTGTCGCACCAGTTCACCAGAATCCAACCCTAATTTTTCAGTCTTTTTGCTTTATCACCTACTTGTTTCAAATGTTCATATCTCACTTGTTTCATGTTGGATTGAGCTCACATTTGGACCTTAACTAACTAGATCCTCGTATTTAAAAATTCAAAAGCCTTATATTCTTTAAAAAATATTCATTAGCCAAAATTAGTGGTTCAAGGTTTTAGGGTTTCCAACATGACATTTTTTACTAAAAAAATCATCATAAATTCATTTTGACTCATTTTTGGTTCGTTCTTGTAATGACCACGAATTTCATTAGTCATTGTAAATATACTTAATAAATATTTAGCAATGAATTTGAACTTTTTGTATTAATTAATTGTGCATTAGATAATTAAATAAATGTACTTATGTGCTTGTATATTTATTTAAAGGATTAAAGCAAAGTGTATAATTAATTAAGGCAAATCTAATTGGATTATATTTTTAATCCAAATAAGTTGATAAACTAGGTTAAAGATCTTAACCTAGTAGCCCATGTAATTAATTTAATTACTAGCCCATGTAATTAATTAAACAAGCCCAATGATTGATTTAATTAAATGTAACCTAGACTATTTAATATAAGCCCAATGTGTTATTTAAATTGAGCCCAAACAATTTAATTGAATGAGCCCAATAGAAGTTATTCCCAAGTCCAATGTGAAGTCCAATTAAGGTCAAACTTTGGTCAATATATATATAGATATGTATATATATATATATATATATATATATATATATAGATGTATATATGCACATTTTAGCATTAAAAAATAAAGGAAAAATGGCTTGGAAAATCCATTTTTGCTGAATTTTTGGAGGGCCCCACTTGGATGACTTGATTTCCTAGATTGCTTCTAATTTACTCTATGTCATAAGTTGGCCAACAACTCTAGTCATTCCAAAAGTCTATCAACTAGTCATTCAATCAAATAGTAATTATAATTAAGCTTTAATTTCACCAACATGGGTGAATTAGCAAGCTAATGAAGGATTAGGGGTGGGCTATAAATAGAATGCTCCACACTTGGTTCAAGTTTGTTAGTCATTTGCTAGACATTTTCTAGAGAAAAGAGAGAGAGCCTTTGAGAGCTAAAGAGAGATACACTTGTGTTTGTGTGAGAAAAAGCTAGAGGAAGCCTTGGTGGATGTCCAATAGCTACACAACCTACTTTGGTATAAGGAGAAGGAGAGCCAACAAATCACAAAGGTTTAAAAGTTCTCTAAACTCCATCTTATTTCATTTTTGTAGTCTAGAAAGCTTTTGATCGGTTAAAATCTATTTTTAACTGATCAAAACTTGTTTTGATGATCTAGATGTATTTATCTATGTAATATATGTATATTCATAGATCTATGTGTTTATAACATGATTTGGTAGGT
The DNA here is from genome assembly GCA_947179155.2 of Hedera helix. NCBI lineage: Eukaryota > Viridiplantae > Streptophyta > Magnoliopsida > Apiales > Araliaceae > Hedera > Hedera helix. Next base: position 14,327,897 of record OX359270.1, on the reverse strand, counting down.
TAGAAATGCATAAAAGTTATAGAAATATGTGTAACATGATTTACCGGTAAAACCCTAACCATGCATGTTATGTTTGATGTTGTATTTTGAAATGTACAAATCGAAAATTTGATTTTTATGGCTAGAAAGCTAGATCTATGAGTTTTAAAGAAAAACCCTTTTTGAACCTTTCAAAAATATTGAATAACAAAAAAGTTATAGCTTTTACCACAAAGGATGTCGTTTTTAAACCCTAAGTGGTTCGATCCGTAATTTTTTTGTAAAACGTTTTCAAAAATGTGATTGAACCATGAAATGTTGTAAAATAAGAAGTTACAAAGACAACAACACTTAGTTGATATCATTTGGATGTGTAGAGTTTATTTATTTCAAGTTTGAACCAATAAAATCAATGATTTGTGAAGTTAGTTTTTCACTTTGTCATTGTAAGCAGTTATTAGTCCAGTTCCGTTTGGAATTTGCATTTGTGATATAAAGAGAAATTGTAGATCATGAAATTCTAATGAATTTAGACTCAAAAATCACCTCAAAATGTTTCCGTATGAAAAAGTTATGATAATTTTTTGAAAGGAGGTCCGGACAGCCAAAGTGAGCGCCGCCAGCGCTCGGACATTCTGTTTTGAGCGCTGGCAGCTCTCAAATAACCCTATGACCAGCGCCTCCAGCGCTGGTACAAATTTAAAAAGTCCAAATTTTGATATTTTAAAGTTTTATCAAGTTGGAACTCCGGTTTAACTTGTCGATTAATGAAAAGTCTAAACAAAACATCGTTAGGGACTTAAAACCTAAGATAAACTTGTAAAATGAAAGTGTTTGAATATTAAATCAATATATATATAAAGTCTATTAGTGACTAATTGGTAGTTAAATGTATAAAATAAAGACAAAAGTTAAAAACTATTAAAAAGTTAACTATTGGTATGATTTGAGGATTGTTAAAATATTGTTAAAGAATTAAATATGTATGTAACTAAAATGTTATGAAATGTGTAATAACATTAGTATATGATGAAAATGTTATTAAATAATTAATGACATTAGTAAGTGATTAAAATATTATTAAATGGACAATAATATTAATAAGTGATTAAAATATTATTAAATGGTTAATAATATTAATAAATAATTAAAATATTATTAAATAATTAATAATATTAATAAGATATTAAGATATTATTAAATGATTAATAATATTGGATAATTAATAAAATATTATTAAATAATTAATAATATTATTAAATGATTAATAATATTAGATACTTAATAAAATATTATTAAATTATTAATAATATTAGATACTTAATAAAATATTATTAAATGATTAATAATATTAGATGCCTAATAAAATATTATTAAATGATTAATAATATTAGATACTTAATAAAATATTGTTAAATGATTAATAATATTAGATATTTATTTTGAACTATATTAAACAATTAATATAAGTTCTTTGTGTTTGAAATATTATCAAATAATGATAATATTTCCTAAGTGTTTAATTACCCATAATTAATCAATTATGTGGTTCGTAAGGTTTATAAAAGTCATTATACTTACAAGTATATGATACTAATTTAAGATTAAATTGATTTAATTGTTAGGTCCGTTCAAGGATTGTTAGATTAATTTGGTTAGCAGTAAACGACGCACGAGGCAAGTTTTCTAATTTTAACCTGTAATTCTTATTGCAAGTCTTCTACCCTTAACTTGTACTTATTGTTGCAATTATTATTCAACTTTAATTACTTTGAGCAATTCAATTATTGTTGAGCAAGTATCTACACTCGTAGATATTTGACAGACCTTTGAGTGAATTAATTATCGAAAATTACTTCACATCGTTATTGATTATTGTATTCGCACATAGTGCTTTTGCAAACTGTTTAAGAACGTCTAAGCTAATTGTTTCGGCTAGACAAATGCATGTTAAATTCATTTAGTTGAATATTATAAAAGCTTATCCAAACCATTGGCTGGTGCGGATTCTTACAGTAAGACTGAGATATAACAACCCTAGTTAAAGGGGGGTTTTATTTGTCGGAGACCCGACAGCGCGCAAGAAAACTAAATGTGATGCATATACATAGGACATGAGAGGACTGATCCCCTCAAGTGTCCCGTTATTTTAACAAGGAGTCAGACATTGTATGTCTGTTCTACCTTAGTAGCAGTTCATGGTCATTAAAGACCACTCAGCAGTAAAGAGTCAATTCCTTCTTTTATTGAACATTGATTCTTGTTATCTTCCACAATTGTTATTGTTGAAACCTTGAAGTTATTTCCCTTCATCATGATATATCGTATGATTGTTGTTATAAACTTGCTGAGCCATTTAGTTGCTCATTCTTGCTATATCATGACTATATTTCAGCCATTCCCGAAAGCTCTAAATCGGACAAAGGCAAGGGGAAAGCGAATGTTTAGTTTTAGTAATTGCATGCTAGTTTATATTACTGTTATGTAATTACTGTTGTAAATCTTTTGTATTTCCCTTAAGATATGTAATGATAAGATTAAGGTAATAGACCTTGGGAAGTGTAGCCTTTTGATTAAGGAACCTTTTGTATTATTCCGCGAAGTTTGAATACAATTTATGTATTTCATAATTGTTAAGTATTGTACAGTGAGAACCAAACCCGAGGTTAAAGAACCCGGATTTGGGGTCGTCACAGTTATACTTAGGTTATCTCTGAATCTTATAGATTTAGTTAACATAATTCATAGATCTTTAAAGTAACATATATATATATATATATATATATATATATATATATATATATATATATATATATATATATATATATATATATATATATTAGTTTACATAGCTTAAAAAACCACTTTCCACTTGATTAGGTTTACGTTTCATGCACATGCTCAACCTACTCATGCTTTTATGCATCAAAACACAATCAAGATCCATCCTTACTTTCGATCCACCATGATCCAAATCACATAAATCTCCCACAACCAAGCATGTTTATATACACTACAAGCTAAAATATACTAATTTAACTAAAGATTTTAGGGTTCAAGAGTACTTTTAAACCTTATATGATGATCTCTTCTTCTTGCGAAATGATTATGACTTACTATAAGACTCCTTCTTGCTAGACTTTTTCTTCTCCTTGCTAAATGGTTATGGCCTGATTTTGGCATTATTTCCCCCCTGTGTGTGTGTATATATATATATATACAACCCTTAATACTTGCATTCTTGTTGGGCCACCACATTGATAATTCTTAGGGCCTCACTTAAATTTAGATTTGGGCTCACATTTAATTCTTGGACTTAGATTTGCTATCACTACAATAATATATTGGGCCTTATCATAATTACTCACATTACTTGTAAGTGTCCAACCCCTTGGGAATGCTTGCATACATACTTGGACTCTCCAACACTTAAGCTAGTTAATTATTAACTTAAGCTTTTAATTTTCTTTACTTGTAATCGACTTGATTAATTAGTTAACCTTGGCTTCCTTTTTGTTCCATAAACTAATTTATCTAGTTAACTTCACTGACTACTAAATTACTCTTTTCATCACATATATATTCAATCGACTACATTGCACAAGATTTTTTTTTAATAAATCTTCCCTTCATTAATAATAATACTATATAATCTTCTCGGTTATTACAGTTTATCCCAGACTTCTTTTTGCTATAGAATTCTCAATAAGGACATCACAATCACCTGTCGTAGTGAATATGTCTTTAAATGTTTTTGGCGTTAAGAACTCTGATAGGTAGCACTGGTGCAGCTTAACAATGATGTGACTCAGCCTTTTGAAATAGCGCAACGATATTAAGTAGCTCAGCGATCTGATGATATTTAATTCAACTCCATTCTACGATCCTTGGGACTTTGATGACTTATTTTGTACCTGTGAGCTTCTTATCTTTACTTCTTTTGCTAGAACCTATAGTCTTTACTATATGATGTTGAGCTTGCTAGACAGAATCCTATGAACTCTCCATGTTTATGCTGATCTTGTGGGATGGCCTTTGCTCTTTCTGGTTTATTCTCCTGCTCTTAAGTAAGTATGATTTCTCCAATTTCACTTGAGCATTCTTCTGTAATGACCCCGAAATTCGACCCACTTTATTACCTTAATTTTCATATTTATGAAACATTATTTTCCTTACGTCCGAATTTCGGTCCGTTAATAAATCGTTAATCTCTTTCTTTAATCCATTAATTGATTTTAAAATCAACATTTACCCAAATTCTCGGTATAATTTTTTTTTTCTCAATCCTTGTATTAAAATATTTGAATATTTAAAATCCTTACATTTCGATCCTAGTCCCTGGATCGCAACCTTAACTTTTTCTTTCTTTTACACGTATCATAAAACTCATCATTTAAAATTTGCTGTTATTTATTTTCATACAAATATTCCTTGTTGCGTCATTCGTAATCAAACATATAATAATTTCTACCGTAACAATTATCCTGACCAATCACAGTTCATAATTGAACTTTTATCATATCCAGATTCAACTTATATATACATACAATTCATCACAGTAAATAAACAAATTCCTCACATTGAATTATATTATTAACAATATAACAATCACGTTTTTTACCTTCTAGACAACTCATGTCAAACTTAATCCGATATTCCTGAAACTTATTTCTTTATCCTGCAAAAGTTTATTTTAAACAAGTAATGAGCACAATGGCTCAGCAAGTTCAACAGTTTATATTTCACGTAGCACATACCTTAACATACTCAGTGTGTGTCATACATCATGTGCTTGTGCTTTTATTATAGCAGTATATCCCACATCATTGCACAATGTACACATAGTTGTCATGTTAACCACAGATCACATAACACATAATTTATATGCATTTAAACGAAATTAACATATCATATTAGATAATCAAAGTACTGAGGAACTTGTCTGGCGTCCAATTAATAGCTCAAAACCTTAACTCGATCAACCTATGATCATAAAATAACCAATTAATAATTATTTATCTCTTTATGATATTAATTTACTTAATTAATATCATTTCTGAACCAATTATTACATAATACGGTTAATTATATTAACCTCATTCTTTAAAATATTCATTTAACTTAATATCAAATGCCTTCACTACGGACAACCCGACTCATCGGACAAATTTTAGCGTATTCGGTTGTCCGAATTTATATTTATTCATTCTCTAATCCTTTAAACTCATTAGATTAATATTTAGAATATTTAAATATTAATCCCCAATATTTAATATTTTTACAAAAATATTAAATTTAATGCCCAAACATCATTTCTATATTTTTAGTATTTTTTCCATAATTTTCTATGATTTTTAAACAATTTTTAAACATTTATTTCATTAAAAATCATTTCTGAGGGCATTTTGATAATTTTCGCCCCCTTAGGGATAGAATTGGTATTTCCCGGAAAGTCCAGGGGCATTTCCGTAAATTCCGTGCGTCAAGGGACACGGTCGGTATTAACGGAAAAGACCAGGGGCATTTTCATAATTTTTGCCCCAAAAACGCTGCCGCGCATCGCGCGGACTATCCCTGCTTGTTCCAAAACGACGTCGTTTGATGGCCGGTTCCGGAAACTTCCGCCGCGCAAGGCGCGGCCCGTCCTCCCGGCTCCAAAACGACGCCGTTTTTTTGCCTGCTTCCCGAAAAAAAACGTCCGCGCCTTGCGCGGGCTACCCTTTCTTCTTCTTCTTCATTTTCCGCAGCAGTGTACCAACTTTTTCCAAAAATACCAAAATTTCTTCACAATTTTCACAACATAACCACACCAAAAATTATAAAACTCATAAATATACCTCCATAAATTATTTAGAATAATTATTTTAATTATTTATAATTTTTCTAACCAATTATTTTAACACCAAAATATTGTAATATAATTGCAACAAAATAGTTTGTATACCTTCAAAGCTTGAGATTCTTCTTTGATGACACCAAATATTTTCTTCTTCTCCCTCTTGGTTGGCTCATGGAATTTTTCCGGTTGGTGGTGGTGGCTTCGGGTGGCGGTGGGAGTGGCGGTGGAAGAAGGAGTATTATGTTTGTCTTCACTTTTTTCTTATTATTACCTTCCACACATATATATATATATATATATATATATATATATATATATATATATATATATATATATATATCAAGTGTGCAATTCAATTACTTTAAAATTTTAGCTTAAGTCCACCGACCTTGCCATGCCACAACTAACTTAAACTTTTTTCAAAAATTCGGATAAGCTAAAACATGCATAATTAATTAATTTAATACATTACGTATTTATTTCGCGTAATAAATATTTTATAAAATGTACATAAAATATTTATTTTACTTTACTAAAAATCATAACATGATTTATTATTAATATTAATACCTTTTTTAGGTATTTTACTTGACAAATTTTGTACACGTATAATAACATGCATGTATTTATCTGTGGTAATTTATACCTCCAAAAATCATAAAATAATTCATATAACTTATAAAAATTATTTTTCGTAATTTTTCACTCCGTTACTTGGACAACATGTTACATTAACATGTTCACGTTTTCGAAATATTATTTTTTATAAAAGTCATAATAATTCCATTATACATAAATATAATTTTTAATAACTTAAAATATTATTTTTTCTTATTTATTATTCAATTTCTTTAATATTTACAATAATTTCTTTATATATAAATTATATAATTTAATATTATATAATTTATATATTTACATTCTCCTTTCTTAAATAATTTCTTAATTTCCTCCAACCTTATTCCATTTAATCACCTTATATAAATTACATAATTATTCTTATATAATTTATATAATTATTATTTTCTTCATACCTTATTTTAATTTCCTTATATAAATTATATAATTTATTATTATATAATTTATATAATTACCTTTCCTTCTCAATTAATTTAATTTCTAAATTTCTTCCAAAATTCTTGATAAACTCTAAAATCAATAATTACAATTTTATTAACTTCCTCATTCGCTTTTCATTTAAAATTGGATTAATTTAATTATTAATCCCTTAATTTTCATCATTAATAACATTTATAATTATCAATTAAATATATCAATTAAACATGCACATTTATATATATATATACAAATGTATATATATATACATCTAAATCATATATCTCATATTACCACATAATACCATTAAAATATAATTTTCATATTTCCATAATAATTTAATTGTACCATTTATTGTACCTCTACCTGAATTTCTTTTATTCCTCATAAATTGTTTTTAAACAATTTATTTACTTTTCAATTATTTTAATTCCTCATAATTTATCATGGTCTTCGTAAATATTTAATTTACTAATTAAATCTCATCACATACCTTAAATCACATAAAATAATAATTAATTTAACAACCTTGATAACTTTTATCAATTAAATTCTTATTTAATATTATTAAAGAAATCCTAAAAATTCGGATCCTCACATTCTTCCCCCCTTAACAGGATTTCGTCCTCGGAATCATAATTGCCGTAATAATCATACGTATTTCATTTATAGCACCTTGCTATACCTTTATCTTGATAAATCACAACTATATCCATCATATTTTACCTCTTTAATATCCATAACTTACATGGATAACCTCATAATGGTCATTACTGTCAGAATATTCAATTCACAATTTCTTTGAAATATTACATTTCATATTTCTCTAAAAATTTTATTAATAACCCTTTAATTCATTTCTTGATATACTTATCAAGATAGTTTCTCATTCTCCAAAAAATTTCATTTCTTTAATCATATTTACCCTTACTCAATCCGCGTATTCATATTCTTTATTCCACCTTATTGATACTTTACACATTCATCCTTCTTTCCTTAATTCATATAAAAAATTTTCATATTCCATAATTCATTCCTTCATACCTTTATCGTTCAACACTAGGCTTTAAATACTAACATTTACTTAATTCATCATAATCCTTATTTGAAAATTATTTCAAAAATCCTGGGTGTCACATTCACCCCTCCTTCATAAAATTTCGTCCTCGAAATTTCTATGTACTCGTACTTCACAATTTCCTTACATTGATTCCACATATCTTTATTTCCATCCTTCCTCGTAGTTATTGCACATTGCAATTTTCTAATCCACCACATTTCATAATTTCTTTACTTCATATTTATTACATTCATTAATGCTCACATTTAGAAAATACTACCCCATCCTACCATCCAATCTTCATAAGAGTAAAGGAATTCAAAAAATTTTATTTTGGAAAACTTTCATGATATGCTGAATGAACATTTATCCCGGTTTACAGTACTTCGCTCCCCGAGTACTTCATACTGCAAACCCTGACAGTGGATCAATCTGTTATTAAAATGATGGATGTTTCACTATACATTGGCACGCCAGATGATCAGTCTGCAATGACTGTGTCATAATATGCTAGGTGACCATTCGATCAACCTGCAACATTCTTAATCTTTTTGTTCATCTCAGCATTAGAATTCATTCAAAAGAAATTTATTTAGTTATAACTTTCAAAGAATACGAAGTCAATAAATATAATTTAAAATTTGTCTAGCTGAATCAATAGCTCAGACTTATATTTCTTCAACGCTTGTCTAGCTAGATCAATTAGCATAGACTTACTTTTAACAATTTATAACTTGCAGAAAATTTTAAAACATTCATCATGTCAAAACTTTTCAAAATATCTAGCCGAATCAAATGGCATTGACTTATAGCTTTGACATACTTTTATAAATCAAAATCATTTATGACTTCATGTTACCGCGTCATTTTGACAGTACGTTGAGGATTCCGTCGTTAATAATTCCTACACCATAAACCATACTTTATGGTGTTGAATCATCTTATAACGAAATAGTACCGCACCGTCTCAACAACACGTTGAGTATTCCGTCATTCATCACATCTGCACCGAGCTAAAAGGTGCGTGGATGATTCTTTTAAAATATATTTTGATGTAAAAATATTTTTGTCTAGCCAAAACAAGTAGCATAGACACTTTTTAGATCGCTTAGAAAAATTTCATTTATATTTTTCAAAACATATTCATGTCAAATAAGCTTGAGGCCAAAAATTTTGAAGTCTAGCAAAGCTAGAAGAATGGGAATATCCTAAATTCCCTAACATTCACCTTCAGTTTCTTCACTTAAATTTTTAATTTATTGCTAGGAATATTTTCATTTATTATACTGAAATTTCTATCTACTCCACTTTTCTATGCCCCCCGTATAGTTCATCAAACTTGCCACACATTATGAAATTTCTATCTACTCCACTTCTTGGCCCTGTAGCTCTGTCATGCTCTGATCTTCATTCGACGAAATTGCTCTGCTCTGTATTCCGTCATCTTGGGCTTTGTTCTGCACTCGTCAATTCTGGGTGTCATTGATCGTAAAGTTAAGCTTAAGATATCTCACTCTACAATCTTGACTTACTCTATAATTTTTGTTGTTCTACACTACACTTTGTGATTTCTCAATTCTTCAGCTCTGTTCTGCTCTGATCTGATTTGCTGCTGTTGATCTTCAGCCTCTCTGACCTGCTATTCAGCCTAGTCTATTACATTTTTTTATCTCTCTGCATTTGGATTAACCTAACAAATTTAATCCTTATGTCCTTTTAGAATAGACTGCAATATTTTGATCATAAGGAATGTACAAAGTTTATCTATATAATTTGGATCAACCTAATAAATTTGATCCCTAACTATTCTATTTTTGCAATTCAGATCAACCTAACAATTTTGATCTCTAAGTCCTTTTACAATGATTATTCTTTTAAATATTGTAATAAATTTTTTTTGTTCTTAATACAAATATACATTAATCAGAATAATGTATTACAACATTATTTTGTCATCATTAAATCCAAGAAGATTAACACATTTATGTACTAACAAAAGGATTGCTACAACAACTGTTGCAGACTATTGAAAGATTTGAATTCAAGCGCTTTAAAGACCAAAGTTCAATCTCTAACTTTACGATCTGAGATTTTTATCTCTATTGCTAAGTCTTTCAATCGAGCTTTCATTACAACTTAGTAGCTAATTAAAACACATTTTTACTTGGTGATTTATGAAGATCTTAGTGATCTATTTTGTATAAAATCTTTATGACTTACTATTTTATTTTTTTTGTGAATCTCAGCTGTAATAGTTTTTAGTGAACTGTGATTTGTGTAATCATTCTTAGTGAATCATCTCTACTTTTGGAGTAGAAGAAAGGATTAGGCAACTTTTGTACCCGAACCTCTTAAAATCCCTTATCTCGTCTACTTTCTATTTTTAAATTTCTATACTTTACTTTTTAATGATTTACTCAACGATTTACACTAAATTCAGAATCAAGGATATTCTTATAATCTTTGAAGGGGTTTGCAATTAACTTATTCTGCTACATATACTTTTAATTAACTTGGTTAATTATTTGGTGAAAGATTAAAAGAATTTAAAAAAAAATTATTCAACCCCCTTCTAGATCTCTTTTGTGCCTTTAGACCTAATAATTTGTTTAATTAAAAACTCTCATTTAGTTTTATATAGAAACTTTAAGAGATAATTGTAATATCCCAAATATTTCAAATATGATCTGATAATATTTAATTAAAGTTGTTAATTCAAAACCTAAAAAAGCTCGAGTATACCTTGAGCTATCCTAAAGAATAAATATGATAGTAGGTTAAAAATTTTAACCTAATATGTGTTATGTGGTTAGTAAAACTTGAATTGAGTTTTTAAATGTATTATGTGATTATTCTACATGTAGAATTTTGTGTTTTGGTTCAAGTAGTTAATCTTAACACTTATTAAAATTTAGAAGTCAGTTTAAGGCTAAAACTTAAAAATGGAAAAATAGTTAAAACCCTAAATCCTAAGGGTTATAACCTAAGAGAATCGTCAACCATCTTAAGTCGTTTTGACATATCGTATTTCACAAAATAACGTGTATATAAAGTATAAATGTTATTTATGAAAATAGTATGCCAATCACATTTGATGTGATAAGCATATACTTTGTAATCTTATTCGTTTATTAATAAAAGTATCAAGACATTTCTTTATTCATGATTAATTAGCTAAATTAATTAAATGGATAAACCCATAGTTTTCGAGAAATGTTTTTAAAACCATGATGAGGATCATGTTAATGAGATCTAAATTCAAGATAGCTCAAAACTAAAATTGTTCTCAATCATTGGATCACTAAAAAGGGGATTAGTAGATCCGGATAAATTGGTACATATTATGCTTGCTCTTACGAAGAGGATGATTGATCTTATAATCATTTGTGTAGAGACACTAAAGCAAGTATGTAGGTGCTTATTGGAGAATAAGTTCATTGAACGTGACTCGCTCAAGGAACACCTAATGAAGTTTTACTTATCTGTCAATAGGAGTTCCTTATGTGATAGTCGTACAAGTGATCCTTGGACTTGAGATCATCATAGTATCTTGTGTGTACTGAGTTATACTTTAACATATTCCTTAAGGCTTGTTGGTATATCAAAGGATATGCTTGGGTATAATAAGGTACACATGGAGATAGATGAATGATCAACAAAGGATCTACCATTTCCAGTAAAGGGAGAGAATGTTCTATGCGATTCAATAGGTGACAACTCAGAAATCTCTGGCCAGGGTTAAATGGAATTAGAAAGGAGTTTCTAATTTACATTAACTAGAGTTGTGCATTTGTGAATTGAAATGCATATGATCAAATAAATAAGACTTGACAGAAATTTCATGTCTTATATTTGATTGAGACATTGTATGATAGAAGGATTGAATTGTACGATAACTATTCACTGAAAGGTTTTTTTACGATCAAATGTTGAAATCTATATTATCTGGAATGTCGACTAATCGCTAAGGGGTCTTATCCTTATTGTGGAATAATTATTTATTCTGAATTAAAGAGTTAATTCATAATAAATGAATTAGAATTATTCTAATTTATTTATTATACAACCGGTTTAATATGGAGAACATAAAATGTCACACCGCAAAAGAGTAATATTTATTTTAGAAGTGGATGACATAATCGTAATAATAAATTAAGTATATTTAATTTATACTATGGTGCTAGAATAAATTAAATAGCTTAATATTTATTGTTTAGTATTTTAGAAATACTAATTATAAATTAATAAGAGGTATTATTATTATTACTAGTATTATTACTTACTTCCTAAATAGTTTAGGAATTAATTAATAAGTAGTAGTATTATTATAAATAATTAAGTTTCTAAATAGTTTAGGAATTGTAATTATAATAATTAATTAAGTTACTAAATGGTTTAGTAATTAATTAATAAGAAGTACTCTCATTATTAAATAATTAAGTTCTTAAATAGTTTAGAAATTATAATTAATTAATTTAGTTCTTAATTAAATTAGGAATTAAATTAAAACCCTAATCCTAAATAGTTTAGGAGGGTTGACTATATTTATAAATAAGAGGAGTCTTATCATAGATTAAGATTACACACTCTTTCACAAGAATAGAGAGAGTATTTCATAATTCTCTACATCTAAGGAGTTAGAGAAAGAGAGAATTAGGGCTAGCCACCCATGGTTTGGAGAAGTTAAAATTTACTTCTTTAATTCATAGATCTCTTGGTGGATCACCTCTAGAGGCTTCACACTTGGGGAGCTAACATTGATCTATGAAATCAAATTGGTGAATTTGAAGAAGAACGTGAAGGATTAAAGGGAGTTGAATCTTTTATCATTCCTCAATTAATAATAGTGGCATAAGAATGATCCTGGTTATTGGTTTATAGAAAAATTTTAAAATTTGATTTTGCTTGCTTCCGTTGCGCTTATATAATTTGATTATATGTATGCCATATTTTTGCAAACCAACAGTAGCATCAAGAGCCAAACTTATGCGAATTATTAATTGTTTTAATTTCATATATGTATGGGTATATGTTTAGAATAATTTATTGGGCATAATTTGTTGTATAGAATCATGGGTATTAAAAATCAATTGCAAAAATCGTACTTTAAAAAGAAAAAAAAAAGTTTTTTTTTTAATTTCCAACGTGCTGCTATTGTAACTGGGACAAGCGCGCATTACGCAACTACTGGTCACTACACGCATTGCACGGAAACAATACTGGCGCGCAAGGCGTGCATCACACGCCGCGCAATGCGCGCGCACAGCTCGGTGGCAGTTTTGTAATTACTAGGCGCAGTGGCAATTATGTAAATATTGCAACTTCCAAATTTTTAATTGTTTTTTGTAATTTTGAGTAGATTTTTAAAATTAAAAATAAAAGGTTTATTTTGAGTGATTTTAAAAATCCAAAAAAAAAATCCAGAAATATAATAAAAATAAATAGTTTATTTTTACATGATTTTATAATTAAAATAAATGGTTTATTTTAAACATGAAATTGGATTTCATGCAACTTTAATTGCCATTAAATGATACCAATACATATATGGAATGATTTATTTAATTCATGAGATGAATATTATTTATTGATATATATGATAATAAATGGGATTGATTATGGACTATTGATCAATATGATTGGATTTAATTTTAATTAAATGTATGAATGAATGAGTTTTATAAATGGGGTCTGCGTACCCCGGTTTTTCTAATTTTCTATTGTAAATTATATCTCTCTCCTATGTACTTTCCCTTTACTACTGATCACGGTTTTTATTTATTGTAAATAGTTTTGTAGTAGGATTAGTTAGAATCATTTTGAAAAATTAGAGTCGAAGAGCAAGGAGCGCATGAAGATCCGTTTGTAATGGAGTCCGAATTTAAATGTAATAGTTACATTTAATTTAATTTATTCTTGCACCCTTGGTTTGACCTTTTGGTTCACTTGGTGGCTCTAGTGAACCAACTACTAGAATAAAAGTCCATAGTTAATCCAAGTAGAATATAGTATTTTATATGTGCATGCTTAATATATATTTATTATATATTATCCAAACATGTTTCGCATGTTAAATAATATGACGCATATTTTATATATATATGTGCATGCGCGATAAACAAGATGAGACAATTAATATTAACAAACCCTTCATAATGTAGAATAAATTTTATTTATAAAATGAATTAAAAGGTTTAATTCATGAATTAAAGGAGTTTAATTCATGAATTAAAGGAGTTTAATTCAATTAAATAAAATTAGAATAGTTCTAATTTATTTATTCTACTACTTATAATATTAAGTTGTAACGTTCAAAGATATTAATAAAAATCGAACGTCGCCTTCTAGCATGATAAAACGATAGAGTTTCAAATACTTGGTATAGTTTGTTGTGCACACACAAGGCTTATATCAATTATTTGAGATGTTGTTTTATCACATTGGATGCTTATAATGGAATTGAACATTAATATTTTGTTGTGCACATACAAGGACAATATTTTTCTCTTCACTTATATGGAAGTGCTAGGTTTGACTTAACTTATATAATTTTGATTTGGATGTGCACACACATGATCATAATAATCTAAAAGGAAAAATACAAGGAGTTACATATTGATGTAATTAACAAGAAGTTGTCTACCTATTGAATAAACTATAGTTTGTTGTGCACATACAAGGCTATATTTATGTCGATAGGTGTTGGTTTGTAAAAATTTATAGACACGCAATCAAATTGCATAAAATAGCAGAAGCATGGTAAAATCAAATTTAAAAAAATTTACAAACCATAATCCAAGATCGACCTTTATGCGTAACTATTAATTAAGGAAGAAGAAGTTAGAGATATATCCTTGTAGAATTCAAAGTTTCAATGGGTACAAGTTCATCTCCAAATCCTTCACGTTTTCCTTGAATTTCACCGATTGGATTCCAATGATCAACATTAGCCACCCAAGTGTTTGACCTCTAAAGGTGATCCACCAAGGAATAATAATAATTCAAGAAATGAATGATGCAAACCCTAGTTTTCTCTTACTAGAGAATATGTGAGTACTCTCCCAAAACTTATGAAAATGTATGTGTGTAACCTTAATCCACAATAAGACTTCTCCTATTTATAGATTTAGTAAACCCTCCTAACACATTTAGGAATAGGATTTTTAATTAAACTCCTAATCTAATTAGGAACTTAATTAATTTAATATAATAATTATAATTCTTAAACTATTGAGGAACTTAATTATCAATTATGAGGGTACTCTTATTAATTAATTTCTAAACCATTTAGGAACTAAATAATAATAATAATAATAATAATAATAATAATAATAATAATAATAATAATAATAATAATAATAATAATAATAATAATAATAATATGACTCATCTTATTAATTTATAATTAGTATTTCTAAAATACTAAATAATAAATATTAAGTTATTTAATTTATTCTATCCTCATAGTATAAATTAAATATACTTAATTCATTATTACAATTATGTTATTTACTTCTTAAATAATTATTTTTCTTTTGCGGTGTGACCCTTTAGGTTCTCCATATTAAACCGGTTATAGAATAAATTAATTATAACTATTCTAATCTTATTTATATAAATAAATTAAACTATTTAATTCATTTAAATAAATAATATTTATTCCATAATAAGGTTAAACCCCTTTAGTGATTAACGACTTTTCAGATAATATAGATTTCAACATTTAATCACAAAAGAACCTATTCAGCGAATAGTTACCATACAATTCAATCTTTCTACCTCACAATGTCCCAATCAAATATAAGATATGGTATTACTGTCAACTCTTATTTTATTTGATTATATGCATTTCCATCCTCAAATGAATAACTCTACTTAATGTAAATTAGAAACTACTATCCAATTTTCATTATGCCTTGGCCAAGAACTACTGAGTTGTTATTTATCGAATCGCATAGGGTATTCTCTTTTTTTACTAGAAGTGGTAGATTCTTTGTTGATCATTCACATATCTCCATGTATGACTTATTATATCCGATCATACCCTTTGATACACCCTAAAGGTTTAAAAGAATATGTCAAAATATAATTTATCATACACAAGATACTATAATGATCTCAAGTCCAATGATCACTTGTACTACTATCACAAAAGGAACTCCTATTGACAGGTAATTAAGTCTCCATTAGGTGTTCCTTGAGCGAGTCACGTTTAGTAAACTTATTCTCTAATAAGCACCTACATACTTGCTTTAGTGTCTCTACACAAATGATTATGAAATCAATCATCCTCTTCATAAGAGCAAACATAGTATGTACTAATATATCCGGATTCACTAATCCCCATTTTAGTGATCCCACGATTAGGAATAATTTTAGTTTTGAGCTATCTTGAATTTAGATCTCATTAGCATGATCATCATCATGATTCTAAAAGTATTGCTCAACAACTATGGGTTATCAAGTCAGTCCAATGTCAGAGCTAACACACTCTACGATTTTCCTAATCGTAAAGTTTCATGGCGATTGTAGAGTATCTAGCTTGGCTAACTCTACAATTTGCGAGCTTTATGATCTACTCTGTAATCCACAAGTTCTAGGATCTGCAGGCTCTACGATTTGCAGGCTCTACGATCCACAAGTGATGTGATAAAAAATAGTAACTGCAAGTGCACAATGTCAAATTGAAGAACGGGTAAGTACAGGTCGAACCACAGAGACTAAATTAATTTTAATGTTCCCTTCATTTATATTCCAAACAAATTAGAAATAAAAAGTGGTGGAGATGATTAATTAACTAAATAATGCAAATTAAAAATTAATAACGAAAACTAATAATGAGAAAAACTACTTAGGAATCCGAATCCATTAAATACTAACATAATAATTAAATTCTTCCTTTCCTTAATTAATTTTCAATTATTTTTCCTTCCCTTAAAAATAGTGATTCGTATAATTAATATGAACAAGCATAGATTATGAAAATTTAAGAATTAATTATAACTCATCAAAACTTCATTGAGCAAGCATGAATTATGAAAAACTCATATCTTAACAATAACCTATCAAAATCTCACAATTAATTTAGAACCAAAACGAATTATGTGACGACCCCAAATCCAGGTTCTTTAACCTCGGGTTTGGTTCTCACTGTACAATACATAACAACAATGAAATACATATATTGTATTCAAACTTCGCGGAATAATACAAAAGGTTCCTTAATCAAAAGGCTACACTTCCCAAGGTCTATTACCTTAATCTTAACATTACATATCTTAAGGGAAATACAAAAGATTTACAACAGTAATTACATAACAGTAATATAAACTAACATGCAATTACTAAAACTAAACATTCGCTTTCCCCTTGCCTTTGTCCGATTTAGAGCTTTCGGGAATGGCTGAAATATAGTCATGATATAGCAAGAATGAGCAACTAAATGGCTCAGCAAGTTTATAAACAACAATCATACGATATATCATGATGAAGGGAAATAACTTCAAGGTTTCAACAATAGCAATTGTGAAGGATAATAAGAATCAATGTTCAATAAAAGAAGGAATTGACTCTTTACTGCTGAGTGGTCCTTAATGACCATGAACTGCTACTAAGGTAAAACAGACATACAATGTCTGACTCCTTGTTAAAAATAACGGGACACTTGAGGGGATCAGTCCTCTCATGTCCTATGTATATGCATCACATTTAGTTTTCTTGCGCGCTGTCGGGTCTCCGACAAATAAAAATCCCCTTTAACTAGGGTTGTTCTATCTCAGTCTTACTGTAAGAATCCGCACCAGCCAATGGTTTGGATAAGCTTTTATAATATTCAACTAAATGAATTTAACATGCATTTGTCTAGCCGAAACAATTAGCTTAGACGTTCTTAAACAGTTTGCAAAAGCACTATGTGCGAATACAATAATAAATAACGATGTGAAGTAATTTTCGATAATTAATTCACTTAAAGGTCTGTCAAATATCTACGAGTGTAGATATTTGCTCAACAATAATTGAATTGCTCAAAGTAATTAAAGTTGAATAATAATTGCAACAATAAGTACAAGTTAAGGGTAGAAGACTTGCCTCGTGCGTCGTTTACTGCTAACCAACTTAATTTAACAATCCTTGAACGGACCTAATAATTAAATCAGTTTGATCTTAAATTAGTATCATATACTTGTAAGTATAATGACCTTTATAAACCTTACGAACCACATAATTATATAATTATGGGTATATAAACACATAGGAAACATTATCATTAATTACTTGATAATATTTCAAATACAAGGAACCTATATTAATTATTTAATATAGTTCATACACTTATATAATATTATTAACAATTTAATAATATTTTATTAGTCTTGTAGTATTATTAATCGTTTAATAATACATTATTAGTCTTCTAATATTATTAATCTTTTAATAATATTTTATCAATCACTTAACATTATTAATCCATTAATAACATTTTATTGTCCTTATAGTATTATTAATTATTTAATAATATTTTATCATCCTTATAATATTATTAATCATTTAATAATATTTTATTCACCTCATAATATTATTAATCCTTTAATAATATTTTATTTATTATTTAATATTATTAACTATTTAATAACATTTTAAATCATTATCTAATATTATTAATTATTTAATAATATTTTATTAATTATCTAATATTATTAATCATTTAATAATATTTTATTACCTCATTAATATTATTAACCATTTAATAATATTTTAAACATTATCTAATATTATTAATTATTTAATAATATTTTATTTAATATCCAATATTATTAATCATTTAATAATATTTTATTATCTTATTAATATTATTAATCATCTAATAATATTTTAAATCATTATCTAATATTATTAATCATTTAGTAATATTTTATTTATTATCTAATATTATTAATCATTTAATAATATTTTATTCATTATCTAATATTATTAATCATTAAATAATATTTTATTCATTTACTAATATTATTATTTATTTAATAATATTTTATTGACTTATTAATATTATTACCCATTTAATAATATTTTAATCTCTTACTAATATTATCAATCATTTCATAATATTTGATTACTTATTAATATTATTAACCATGTAGTAATATTTTAATACTCTTTAAATAATACCAAAAGTTAACTTTTAAATTGGGTTAACCTTAGTATTTAATTTAAACATTTAGATAGCATTGATTTACAAATAGACTCCATATAAATTTGTTTAATACCCAAATATATTCATTTTACACCTATTTCAACTTAATTTTTCAAAGAAAACTCGACCCGGATCGACCCGACCCGACCCGACCCGACCCGGAGCACCAAAAATCTGCTTAGCAGATTGTTCTGACGCAGCTGCGTCACTCCTGACGCGGCTGCGTCAGCCGTTTTATCCGAAAGTCAACTGTTTGACTGTTCGACCCTCCGACGCTCCGACAGCCATAACTTCTTCATACGAAAACATTTTGGGGTGATTCTTGAGTCCATTCTCATCAGAATTTCCCCCTCTACAATTTCTCTTTAGACCACAAATCCAAATTCCAAACGTAACTAGACTCAAAATGGCTCACAATGCAACATAGGGTTTTAAAATCAACATCCTTTGCGGTAAAAGCCATAACTTCTTTGTTATTCATTATTTTTGAAAAGTTCAAAAAGGTTTTATCTTTAAAACTCATAGATCTAGCTTTCTAGCCATAAAAATCCACTTTCCAATTTGTACATTTCAAAATACAACCATAAACCTAGCATGCATAGTTAGGGTTTACCGGTAAAATTGTGTTATGAACTTTTCTACCATTTTTATGTATTTCTAACATACCAAAACATTTTATAAACACATAGATCTATGAATATACATATATTACATAGTTAAATACTTCTAGATCATCAAAACGAGTTTTGATCGGTTAAAAATTAATTTTAACCGATCAAAAGCTTTCTAGACTACAAAAATGAAATAAGATGAAGTTGAGAGCACTTTTAAACCTTGAGGTCTTGGATGCTCTTCTTCTCCTTCTACCAAAGTAAGTTGTGTAGCTTGAGGACATCCACCAAGACCTTCCTTAGCTTTTTCTCTCAACACTTAGGTGTTTTGCTCTCAAATGCTCTCAAATGCTCTCTCTCTTTTTCTTTCTAGCAACTTCAAATGAACTAGCAAACATTGAACAAGTGTGGAGTGTTTCTTTTATAGCCAACCACTAACACACCATTAACTCACTAATTCACCCATGTTGGTCAATTTAATTGCTAATCATGCTTACTATTTGATTGAATGACCATTTGATTGACTCATGGAATGACTAGGGTTGTTCAACCACTATATGACATGGATGGATTTCCAAGCAATCTAAGAAGTCAAGTTATCCATGTGGGGCCCCCAAGAATTCAGCAAATTGGATTATCCAAGCCATTTTTCCTTTATTTTTAATGCAAAAATGTGCATATATACATCTATATATATATATACATATATATATATATATATATTGACCAAAGTTTGACCCTTAATGGACTTCACATTGGGCTTGGGAATAACTTCTATTGGGCTCATTTAATTAAATTGTTTGGGCTCAATTTAAATACCACATTGGGCTAGCATTTAAATAACTATGCTACATTTAATTAAATCAAGCATTGGGCTTGTTTAATTAATTACATGGGCTAGTAATTAAATTAATTACATGGGCTACTAGGTTAATATCTTTAACCTAGTTTATCAACTCATTTGAATTTAAAATATAATCCAATTAGATTTGCTTTAATTAATTATACACTTTGCTTTAATTCTTTAAATAAATATACAAGCACATAAGTACATTTATTTAATTATCTAATGCACAATTAATTAATGAGAAAAATTTAAATTCATTGCTAAATATTTATTAAGTATATTTACAATGACTAATGAAATTCGTGGTCATTACATTCTCCCCCCCTTATAAGAATTCCGTCCCCGGAATTACAAATTTAAACTACTCAAAACAGATGCGGATAGTTAGCCCTCATCTTTTCTTCAAGCTCCCACGTAGCTTCCTCAGCGTTGTTGTTCCTCCAAAGGACTTTGACAGAATGTATAATCTTATTCCGTAATCTCTGCTCTTTCCTATCCAGTATCTGGACAGGAATTTCCTCGTACGATAAGTCTTTCTCGACTTGTATTGGCTCATAGGATATGACATGTTTGTGGTCTGGCTTGTATGGTCGCAACACTGACACATGAAACACATTGTGAATATGCTCCAGTTCAGGAGGTAAAGCTACCTCGTACGCCACTTCACCCACTCTCTTCAATATCTCGAACGGTCCTATGAACCTCGGACTCAGCTTCCCTTTCTTCCCAAATCGGATCTTCCCTTTCCAGGGAGATACCTTCATGAATACAAAACTCCCAACTTCGAAGTCTCGCTTCTGTCGATGTAAGTCCGCATATTTCTTCTGACGGTCCTGGGCTGCTACTAGCCGAGCTCTTATTACTTTGATAATTTCTACCGTCTGTTGAACCAATTCTGGTCCCAACAGTCGGCGTTCACCTACCTCATCCCAACATAGAGGTGTTCTGCACTTTCTTCCGTATAATGCTTCGTAAGGCGGCATGCCTATGCTTGCATGATAACTATTGTTGTATGCAAACTCAACTAATGGTAGATGGTTCTCCCAACTGCCCTTGAAATCCATCACACAGGCCCTGAGCATATCTTCCAATGTCTGTATTGTTCTTTCACTTTGCCCATCGGTCTGTGGATGATATGTTGTACTCATTCTCAACTGTGTCCCCAATCTCTCCTGAAGACTTCTCCAAAATTTTGACGTGAAGCGCGGATCTCTGTCTGACACAATCGATACCGGCACCCCATGTCTCGAAACTATCTCCTTAATGTACAATTTGGCCAACTGATCCAAACTGAACTTAATCTTGATCGGCAAAAAGTGCGCTGACTTTGTTAATCGATCCACAATCACCCATATTGCATCAAATCCCTTCTGTGTTGCTGGAAGTCCTACCACAAAATCCATTGTGATATGCTCCCATTTCCACTCAGGAATCTCTAACGACTGTAGTAATCCACTTGGTCTCTGATGTTCAGCCTTTACCCTTTGACAAGTTAGACATCGGCTGACACATTCTGCGACCTCCCTTTTTAAATTCGGCCACCAAAAGTGCTGACGCAGATCTTGATACATCTTCGTACTTCCCGGATGTATCGAGTATCTCGTACTGTGGGCCTCTTGCAAGATCTCTTCTTGTAGTTCGGGCACTAGCGGCACCCAAACACGATTTTCAAATCTTAGCAATCCCATGCTATCTTCCTTGAACTTGACCTCTTCCCCTTCGGTCATTCTCATCCTTATTCTGACACATTCTTCATCTTTGTCTTGAGCCTCTTTCACCCTATCTAGTAAGGTTGGGCTCGCTTCTACTTCCATTGACTCATTTGGATTTCTCACCTTCAACTCCATTCGAGCCATTTCTTGAACCAATTGTTCCTGATCTGTCAAGATGAACAATTTCTCCCTGCTCTTTCTACTTAGAGCATCTGCTACTACGTTGGCCTTGCCGGGATGATATAGAATTTCACAATCATAGTCTTTGATCAATTCTAACCATCTCCGTTGCCTCATATTTAACTCCTTCTGTGTGAAGATATACTTCAGACTCTTGTGGTCCGTGAATATCTCACATTTCTCTCCATACAAATAATGTCTCCAAATTTTAAGGGCAAACACTACCGCTGCCAGCTCCAAGTCATGGGTAGGGTATCCCTTCTCGTAATCCTTCAATTGTCTGGATGCATACGCAACGACCTTGCCGTTTTGCATAAGCACACAGCCAAGTCCCTTGTGCGATGCATCACTGTAGACCGTAAAACCTCCCGTATCGTCCAGTAAAGTCAATACAGGTGTTTCACTAAGTCTCTTCTTTAGCTCCTGAAAACTCTCCTCACACTTCTCCGTCCATACGTATTTCACCGTCTTCCTCGTTAAATTTGTCAGCGGTGTTGCTATCTTTGAAAAATCTTGAATGAATCTCCGATAGTAACCCGCTAACCCCAAGAAACTTCTCACCTCCGTCGGCGTCCTTGGTTGTTCCCAATTCATCACCGCTTCCACCTTTGCTGGATCTACTGAAACACCCTCCTTGTCAATGACATGACCCAAAAATTGAACTCTTTCCAACCAGAATTCACACTTCGAAAACTTAGCATACAACTGCTCCTTCCGTAAAATCTCCAACACCAATCTTAGGTGTTCAGCATGCTCCTCCTCCGTTTTAGAATACACCAGAATATCGTCAATGAACACAACAACAAATTTATCCAAGTACTGCTTGAATATTCTGTTCATCATGTCCATAAATGCGGCTGGCGCATTCGTCAGTCCAAACGACATCACCAGAAACTCATAATGCCCATATCGAGTTCTGAATGCCGTCTTGGGTACATCCTCCTTCCTGACTTTCAACTGATGATAACCAGTCCTCAAGTCAATCTTTGAAAAGTACTTCGCCCCTTTCAATTGATCGAAAAGATCGTCAATTCGTGGCAACGGGTACTTGTTCTTAATTGTCACCTTATTCAGCTCTCTATAATCCATACATAGTCTCATCGATCCATCCTTCTTCTTTACAAACAACACAGGTGCTCCCCATGGAGAAACACTTGGTTGAATGTACTTATTATCCAACAACTCCTGTAGTTGGATCATTAACTCCTTCATTTCTACCGGAGCCATCCTATATGGTACCTTTGATATTGGTGCTGTCCCCGGTACCAAATCAATTACAAACTCTATCTCCCTATCTGGCGGTAAACCTGGCAGTACATCTGGAAACACGTCCATGAACTCCCTCACTACTGGTATTTGCTCCATCTCGGGATTCACCATCTGTGTGTCCACTATGTGAGCCAAATACCCTACACAACCTTTCCTTAACAGTTTCTTGGCCTGCATCATCGTCAGACATGCTGATTGTCTAGACGACTTGCTGCCATAAAATACGACCTTAGACCTATTTGGTGTCTTAAGGTGTATACACTTCTTTTGACAATCAATTATAGCTCCATGGTTAAACAACCAATCCATTCCAAGTATAACGTCAAACTCCCCCAAACGTATTGGAATTAAATCTACACTAAACTTCTGACCCCTGATTTCAGCACAACAGTTTCTATGTACATACTCTACAGGAATCACTTCTTTATTTGCAACTTCTATGTTCATTGGGTTCTCTAGTTTTTGTCTAGGCAATTCTAACCGTTTAGCGAATTCATCAGACACAAATGAACAGGTAGCGCCCGAATCAAATAATACATAAGCATTTATATCATTGATCGGAATAATACCTGACACCACGTCTTTTGATTCGACGGCGTCCTGCACCGTCATGTTGAAAGTCCGTGTCGTTGGTTTGTTCTGTGGCATCGGCCCTCCAATGGTCAGTTTGGCGTTGTTGTTGTTGTTGTTGTTGCTTCCCCTATAGCCCGAACTCCCTCCGGTGTTCTTCTTCTTCGGACAATCTTTAAATTGATGGTCCATGGCCCCGCAGGCGAAACAACCTCCCTTCCTTTTTGGTGTGGGACAATTAGGAGCGATGTGCCCCTCTTGCCCACAGTTATAGCAGACATTTCTTCCTTTCATGCACTCCCCGGTGTGGTTCTTTCCGCACTGACTGCATTTATTAGCTTTCTTCGATTCACTGCCCTGGGGTGTCCCCGAACTGCTGTTGTTATTCCATTTGCGTTTGTTCGAGTTGCTGCCCCCACTGCTGCCCTCTCGGTTTCCTCCATCACCTTTCTTCTTGTTCCGCTCCTGGTTGTGCTTATTCAAAGCTTCATTTCCACCCTCAGCTATGATAGCTTTCTCCAGTAACGTTGCAAAGTTTGTAATCTGGAAAACAGCTACCCGACTGTAAACCCACGGTTTCAGCCCCTGTTCGAATCTTCTGGCGCGCCTCGCCTCAGTATCCACCTGGTGTGTGGCAAATCTCGCTAATTCATTAAACTTGGCGGCGTATTCCGATACCGACATGTTACCTTGCTTCAGCTCTAGGAATTTAATTTCCATCCTAGCCTTTGTACTCTCTGGAAAGTAGTTTTCCAAGAATACCTCTTTGAATCGCGCCCACGCGATCGTTCCCTCCCCGGCTCTACTCTTATTAGCCTTGCACCAGTGGCTGGCCTCTCCTTTCATCATGAAGGTAGCAAATGAGGTCATTTGCTCCTCCCTAACTCGTGCGACCTCGAAGACTTTTTCCATCTCCTCTATCCAGGTCTGTGCTTCTATAGGATCCGTGGTTCCTTTGAACTCGGGTGGTCCTATCAATTTGAAATCCTTAAAGGTTGCTAGTGGAGCGGCAGGGTTTGTTGCTCCAGTAGCCTCTGCGTTGCGTCCGCGAAATGCTCCCATTAGCATTTCTACGAACTCTTGGACAGGGTTGGGTGGTACCCCTCCGGCGTTAACTGACTCTTCGACTGGTGGTGGGGGTAGTCGTTGATTTCTTCTCTGTGGCGGTATTTTCTGTATAAAGAAAATTTAATTAATTAAAGTTGTTTCAATCTTTTTACTTTCATTTTGTAGCTTAAGTATTTTAAACTAAAGCACAAATAATCATCTTGACACATATAAACATAAACGAAAATGCATTTATATTCATATGCTAAAACACAGTGCGTAGCACTTTTACATCATAAGCATACTGCTATAAACGCTGCTAACCCCGATAGTTAAAACAAAAGACGGGATCTAACATATCCCACAACTTCATAGAGTTGGGATTTACAACATACTAACCCTCTATCAAAACAAAAGTTGGGTTTCTACTGCATCTATGTACGTACAACATAATAAAAGAAATAATACAACTAACGGCGCATCCCTCGACGAACCGCATCGTAGTACTCCTCATCTCCAATAGCCCTGACCACATCCCTACTGATGGTGTGCAAGGTCTGACCCTCCTCGGCAGGGTAATAGTGCACCCTACGCTGGATCCTACCAACTGATGAGCGATAGACGTAACTGAGTCTATCTATCCTCACCTTCTTCTCCCTAACCTCCTCCTCCAGCTCCATCATCTGACCGTGAGCTGCATCACGCTGTACCTCCATATCTAGTCTATCCTCGACTGCCTGCTGCAACTGGCCCCTCATGGCCTCCCTCTCTGCCTCTGTCTGCTGAATCTTCAGCTCAGCGGCTACCAACCTGGCCTCCATCTCGGCCATCCTCGCCTTCAACTCTATGTTCTCGCCAGAGAACTGATAAGCTGTATCTCTGTACTGATCCTCTGTCTGCTGGTGGATCTGGTTCTGCTCCTCAAGGTGCTGAGCCCTCTCCTCTAGCTCCTCGTTAGCTGTAGTGAGAGTATCGATGATGTCACTGGCGACAGTGCCCATGCCATCAATATACTCCGCTGGCTCCTCATCCTCATCATCATCAGTATCAGCCTCCTCCTCACTGTACTGCCCCATAACTCCGCCCCAGACAGCGTCCTCTCTATTTCCCTCCTCGGGATCTGACTCTGGCTCCTCGACCGGTGCAGCCACCCGTGACTGTACTGTATCCATGTGGATATCAGTAAAAATCACCTCCTCTACAGCAGTGCTCGTTTGTCCTATCTCTGCCATCCTACAATAACATAAATAACACATGTTAGTACAGCAATAAAATATATTCATTGATGAAATGAAATGATATTTTATCATGTACATCTCGGCTCGATGGATTTTCTCAATCCACCTCCAAAAATACACAACATGATGAATCTCCCCGATTCATCTCCTAACGCACTCGATATGAGTTTAGTACTAAGGTTATAACCTAGGTTTCGCAATCCTAGCGTTTCTAACCTACAGCTCTGATACCAACCTGTGACGACCCCAAATACAGGTTCTTTAACCTCGGGTTTGGTTCTCACTGTACAATACATAACAACAATGAAATACATATATTGTATTTAAACTTCGCGGAATAATACAAAAGGTTCCTTAATCAAAAGGCTACACTTCCCAAGGTCTATTACCTTAATCTTAACATTACATATCTTAAGGGAAATACAAAAGATTTACAACAGTAATTACATAACAGTAATATAAACTAACATGCAATTACTAAAACTAAACATTCGCTTTCCCCTTGCCTTTGTCCGATTTAGAGCTTTCGGGAATGGCTGAAATATAGTCATGATATAGCAAGAATGAGCAACTAAATGACTCAGCAAGTTTATAAACAACAATCATACGATATATCATGATGAAGGGAAATAACTTCAAGGTTTCAACAATAGCAATTGTGAAGGATAACAAGAATCAATGTTCAATAAAAGAAGGAATTGACTCTTTACTGCTGAGTGGTCCTTAATGACCATGAACTGCTACTAAGGTAAACAGACATACAATGTCTGACTCCTTGTTAAAAATAACGGGACACTTGAGGGGATCAGTCCTCTCATGTCCTATGTATATGCATCACATTTAGTTTTCTTGCGCGCTGTCGGGTCTCCGACAAATAAAAATCCCCTTTAACTAGGGTTGTTCTATCTCAGTCTTACTGTAAGAATCCGCACCAGCCAATGGTTTGGATAAGCTTTTATAATATTCAACTAAATGAATTTAACATGCATTTGTCTAGCCGAAACAATTAGCTTAGACGTTCTTAAACAGTTTGCAAAAGCACTATGTGCGAATACAATAATAAATAACGATGTGAAGTAATTTTCGATAATTAATTCACTTAAAGGTCTGTCAAATATCTACGAGTGTAGATATTTGCTCAACAATAATTGAATTGCTCAAAGTAATTAAAGTTGAATAATAATTGCAACAATAAGTACAAGTTAAGGGTAGAAGACTTGCCTCGTGCGTCGTTTACTGCTAACCAACTTAATTTAACAATCCTTGAACGGACCTAATAATTAAATCAGTTTGATCTTAAATTAGTATCATATACTTGTAAGTATAATGACCTTTATAAACCTTACGAACCACATAATTATATAATTATGGGTATATAAACACATAGGAAACATTATCATTAATTACTTGATAATATTTCAAATACAAGGAACCTATATTAATTATTTAATATAGTTCATACACTTATATAATATTATTAACAATTTAATAATATTTTATTAGTCTTGTAGTATTATTAATCGTTTAATAATACATTATTAGTCTTCTAATATTATTAATCTTTTAATAATATTTTATCAATCACTTAACATTATTAATCCATTAATAACATTTTATTGTCCTTATAGTATTATTAATTATTTAATAATATTTTATCATCCTTATAATATTATTAATCATTTAATAATATTTTATTCACCTCATAATATTATTAATCCTTTAATAATATTTTATTTATTATTTAATATTATTAACTTTTTAATAACATTTTAAATCATTATCTAATATTATTAATTATTTAATAATATTTTATTAATTATCTAATATTATTAATCATTTAATAATATTTTATTACCTCATTAATATTATTAACCATTTAATAATATTTTAAACATTATCTAATATTATTAATTATTTAATAATATTTTATTTAATATCCAATATTATTAATCATTTAATAATATTTTATTATCTTATTAATATTATTAATCATCTAATAATATTTTAAATCATTATCTAATATTATTAATCATTTAGTAATATTTTATTTATTATCTAATATTATTAATCATTTAATAATATTTTATTCATTATCTAATATTATTAATCATTAAATAATATTTTATTCATTTACTAATATTATTATTTATTTAATAATATTTTATTGACTTATTAATATTATTACCCATTTAATAATATTTTAATCTCTTACTAATATTATCAATCATTTCATAATATTTGATTACTTATTAATATTATTAACCATGTAGTAATATTTTAATACTCTTTAAATAATACCAAAAGTTAACTTTTAAATTGGGTTAACCTTAGTATTTAATTTAAACATTTAGATAGCATTGATTTACAAATAGACTCCATATAAATTTGTTTAATACCCAAATATATTCATTTTACACCTATTTCAACTTAATTTTTCAAAGAAAACTCGACCCGGATCGACCCGACCCGACCCGACCCGACCCGGAGCACCAAAAATCTGCTTAGCAGATTGTTCTGACGCAGCTGCGTCACTCCTGACGCGGCTGCGTCAGCCGTTTTATCCGAAAGTCAACTGTTTGACTGTTCGACCCTCCGACGCTCCGACAGCCATAACTTCTTCATACGAAAACATTTTGGGGTGATTCTTGAGTCCATTCTCATCAGAATTTCCCCCTCTACAATTTCTCTTTAGACCACAAATCCAAATTCCAAACGTAACTAGACTCAAAATGGCTCACAATGCAACATAGGGTTTTAAAATCAACATCCTTTGCGGTAAAAGCCATAACTTCTTTGTTATTCATTATTTTTGAAAAGTTCAAAAAGGTTTTATCTTTAAAACTCATAGATCTAGCTTTCTAGCCATAAAAATCCACTTTCCAATTTGTACATTTCAAAATACAACCATAAACCTAGCATGCATAGTTAGGGTTTACCGGTAAAATTGTGTTATGAACTTTTCTACCATTTTTATGTATTTCTAACATACCAAAACATTTTATAAACACATAGATCTATGAATATACATATATTACATAGTTAAATACTTCTAGATCATCAAAACGAGTTTTGATCGGTTAAAAATTAATTTTAACCGATCAAAAGCTTTCTAGACTACAAAAATGAAATAAGATGAAGTTGAGAGCACTTTTAAACCTTGAGGTCTTGGATGCTCTTCTTCTCCTTCTACCAAAGTAAGTTGTGTAGCTTGAGGACATCCACCAAGACCTTCCTTAGCTTTTTCTCTCAACACTTAGGTGTTTTGCTCTCAAATGCTCTCAAATGCTCTCTCTCTTTTTCTTTCTAGCAACTTCAAATGAACTAGCAAACATTGAACAAGTGTGGAGTGTTTCTTTTATAGCCAACCACTAACACACCATTAACTCACTAATTCACCCATGTTGGTCAATTTAATTGCTAATCATGCTTACTATTTGATTGAATGACCATTTGATTGACTCATGGAATGACTAGGGTTGTTCAACCACTATATGACATGGATGGATTTCCAAGCAATCTAAGAAGTCAAGTTATCCATGTGGGGCCCCCAAGAATTCAGCAAATTGGATTATCCAAGCCATTTTTCCTTTATTTTTAATGCAAAAATGTGCATATATACATCTATATATATATATACATATATATATATATATATATATTGACCAAAGTTTGACCCTTAATGGACTTCACATTGGGCTTGGGAATAACTTCTATTGGGCTCATTTAATTAAATTGTTTGGGCTCAATTTAAATACCACATTGGGCTAGCATTTAAATAACTATGCTACATTTAATTAAATCAAGCATTGGGCTTGTTTAATTAATTACATGGGCTAGTAATTAAATTAATTACATGGGCTACTAGGTTAATATCTTTAACCTAGTTTATCAACTCATTTGAATTTAAAATATAATCCAATTAGATTTGCTTTAATTAATTATACACTTTGCTTTAATTCTTTAAATAAATATACAAGCACATAAGTACATTTATTTAATTATCTAATGCACAATTAATTAATGAGAAAAATTTAAATTCATTGCTAAATATTTATTAAGTATATTTACAATGACTAATGAAATTCGTGGTCATTACAAATTATGCGCGAAGGTAAAATTGAAGAAATAAATAATTAGACATTAATATTAGAACGGAAAGAATATAATATTATACAATACTTAATTTCATCTTCATCCTAGATATTAAAAATTTAGTTATCCATAGAATTCATAATAAAGAAAAACAAAATTTAAAACTACTAATATCAATTACATGAAACAAAATAAAAACTAATCGAATAATATTAAAAAGAAATTTTATTAAACTAATGAATAATTGTTATAAAAGTAGCAAAACAACTCCATGCTCCTACTCCTAGAAGAAGAATAGAAAAATAAATTATCTCATATTCTCTAAATAAGACTCCTATTTATAGAGAAAATAAATTGAACCCTAATCTAATTTGGAATAGCTTGGACTCTTCTTTCCTTATTGACTTCAACTTTTACATGGTATCCAACTCTTTATTGGAGTCCAAATAAAAATCAACTTGCAAGCTTCTAGAACTCTTTTTCCAACTCAACTTCAATTATTTATCTATTTTCTGCAAAACAAAATAAAATGTATTAATTAAATTAAATAAACATATTAAATAATAAAAATGAGAATATTAAAATACATAATTATGTGTCTATCAACAAGCTTTACGATCTTCACTTTGCCTTACAATCTTCAAGCAAATTCTACGATTTTGTCTTGTCTTGCGATCTTTGAGTAATCTTTGCGATCTTTATTTTGTCTTACGAACTTAGAGCATACTCTACGATTTTAACGTACCTTACGAAATTTCTTCAAGATCATTTACAGTTTTTTGATTGTTGAACTTCTTATAGTCTACACATTCAACAGATCAACTTAACAAGCTTGATCTTCTATTTTAAGTCCTTTTACATCGACTACACTTTTAAGAATTTCACAAAAGTGTAGATTACAAATATACACTATCTCATCATCATCAAGTATGCATTTATCCTAATGAAATTAATTATGCATTTGTCCTGACAGAAAGAATTAACCTTCTCCCTTGAGGAAGGCGAGCTATGCGTCACACTCTTATTGTTGCAGACGTAAGGACTCCAAGCATTGTTTGATAAGTTGCCTCATAAAATTAAGCTTTTCAAAACCCATCGTAGTATAAAAATCCCTTTTCACAAGCATCACTCAACACCTAATTTGTTTTAAATATAAAATTTATGAAAAACCGAGGACATCATTTTGAAATATCTCTAATTTTTCTCCTAAATATCTCATTTTGAATTGGAGCTCATCATTTCGACTTAGGATAAGGATATCTCTTATTATAAAATGTGAGCTTTTAAACGGTTAATTTTGATAATTTTGGGTCACAACTTATAATAAGAGAGAGTTCTATTAAAATTAATAAAATAATGATAAGGGAAAAAAACTCCATAAATGGTATAAAAAAAAAATCACCACC
Source organism: Hedera helix (assembly GCA_947179155.2). Lineage (NCBI taxonomy): Eukaryota > Viridiplantae > Streptophyta > Magnoliopsida > Apiales > Araliaceae > Hedera > Hedera helix. The sequence continues at coordinate 14,295,800 of OX359270.1, read as the reverse complement.
AACTTCACCGCATCTTATCTTTTCAAATTTCACAAAATGTCTGTAATTTTTTTTCTCTCTCTCAACTTAGAACTCCTTCCACTACCATATTTAATGAAACATTTTTTTTTTTATCACTTTTAAATTTTAGTGAAATTGAAGATGAAGAAGAGAAGTACTCTCAATTCACAAATTTCAAGTGTTGCATTTTTCTTGTTCAGATATCACAATCTTCAACGAGTGTTCCTTAGTCCTTATATCATATCCATCAAATAAGCACTTGAATCCTTTTTATCCTTTGCCATTTTGTTCTTTCTTATTTTCTATTGTTATAATTTAAAAATCAACATTTTTCTCTCTTTCTCTATGATATATATATATATGAAAAATATGTTTTTTGAGAATCATAATAAAATACTCATGTTCTAATTTATAATATCATTAACTTTTTAAAAATTAAATTGAGATACTTTCAAACTCAAAATCGATATAAATCATTTAAATTTAGTTAATAAGATAAATAATATTTTAAAAAGTATTGTTAATTAGAAAATTTATTAATTTGTAATTTTAAACGAATCTCTATCATCATGTATTTGAAAATACTTCACATTAACTTTTAAAAATTCAATAATGATGTTATAAATTAGAACATATGGAGTATTATTTGATTTAAAAGTTTGTGATATCATATAATACTGTTTATTTCATTAAAATTTGCAAATATATTATTTTAGACTGTGACGCCCCCAAATCTAGGCCTACACAGCCCAAACTTGAGTCGTCAAAAGACTACAACAAAATTATTACAAACAAGCACAACGTATAACAAAACAGTGTATAATAATACACAACTAAGTCTTCACTATTATTGTTGTCACACTATTTTACAACACGTGAAGACTACGACAGCTATTCCTCGGACTCTCACTCCATCCCCCGGCTAGACCCTGTTACGTTTTCATCTCCTGTTGAAAAATAATGGAACAAAAGAAAGGGTGAGCTCAAATAGCCCAGTAAGAAATATCATGACTAAGATAATGACGAATAAATTATCATTAGCCTTCAACAATTGAGTTCTTGATAGAATACAATAGACTACAAGGTTTATATCAGAAACTGCAGTAAAATTCTTGAACAATGTTCAAATCAGTAATAGCAGCGGAATGAGTAATCTATTAGAAGAATAATGCAGACTATAATGTCCACTCGCTTATCGTTTTAGTAAAAACATCATCATCTGAAATACCATTAGTCATGATAATAAAAATTCACAGTTCCTGATCATAATCATGCAAATCAACAGTTCGTCCTTACACTATGGGCCAAAAATATTCAATATAGCACCAGCGGTCATGATTATACCAGATTCAGCCTTTGGTGATAATCATACCAAACAACAGTTCATCTATGCACTACGGGCCAAAGAGAACTTTCACCACGTGCCATAAAAGACACCGAACAGATGTATCGCCTTTAACCTAATATATCGCCTTTAACCTATCATCTGTTCAACAATTATATCACATATGTGCCCCCGACCACAGATATTCACAACAGCTTGATTCTTGATGATTAATATAAATAACAGTGATACAAATGATGAACAGAAGAAACATGATAAACAATAAGTATCAGAAGTTCACTTTGTGCAGATTCAAATAATGTCCAAATTGTCAACATGATGTGGAGTGAAATTTTAAAATGATATTCAAGATCCACAGTTCAGAATAACGGTTACAGTTCAATAGAAATGTTCAGAAAATAGGAAGGTTCAGTTGAAATAATGAAGTTCAACTATTATGGAACATATAATATTTTCAGGAATTATAGAAGCAATAATTCCATAATAAGTTTCGATTTAGGAGTATGAAAGAAAATAATATCCCTTACCGTAGCAGGTTTGATTAACAAAAGGTGAAGGAAATTAACACAAAGGGTTATTCACCAACAGGCGGTAATCCGCGCCGTAAGGTTATTCCCACAAATTAATACATGGAAATAAAAGGCACATCTTATGAGTAAGGAAGAAACAATATTATTTTCGAGAATCAAGTAATGATAATCCCTTACCATAGTAAGTTTGAATAATGGAAGATGAAAAAGATGGTATCCCTTACCGTAATAAATTTAAGAGTGTGAAAAGAATAATATTCCTTACCACAGTAAATTTAAGAGTTTGAAATGAATGGTATTCCTTACCTTAACACGTGACTGGATATTGATTTAAATGAGGTTGATCAACCTATATATATATATATATAATAAAATTAGTAATTACCACGTATAAATATTCATGGTGTATACAAACTCGTATATTATAAATTGGTTAAAAGTGGTTTGATCAAATAGTATAATATAATAATAAAATAATAAAAACTTAAAATTAAATTACTATTCCCGAAGTTACTATTCACGGGTTACTATTCACTCACGGGTTACTATTCATCCCGGAGTTACTATTCATCCCGAGGTTACTATTCACAGTATAAAAATATAATTTTTCAAAATAAAGTCTTCCAAATGAAGTTTTTCAACATAAATCTTTTAAAGAAAGAGTCTTCTAAAGGAAGATTTGTGAATACCGTGAAATATATAAATTTATGAAATTTTAATAAAAGACTTACCTGAAAAATTTCTGCACTCTTTTTGGCTTTCAAACACTCAAAATAATATTACTATACCCAAATAAAATACCCAATATTATGGTAGGAGGATTTTGAGTTTTTAGCGTACCTTTATTGCTCATCAGAGCAATCTATTTATAGTGCAAATGAGCATGTGAATTTTGACAGAGTGTGCTGGAGGAGCACACTTAGTTTGACAAAAAGTGGGATGGTGTGCGGTAGGTGGCTGATGACAAGCCACCAATTTTGATAAAGCATACATGGTTTACTAAAAGAATAAGTGGGAGAACAACCTTCTAGAAAATTTGGTAATGAGGGGCCATTCATTTTAAAAGTAACAAAACGTGCTAGAATTATAAAATGATGGCACACCATCCTTGAAATTCATTTTTGCTGAATGAATGATTCATATAACAACAAAAACTTATGTATCATATTATAATATATTATAATAATATTTTATAATAAATCAGATATATTACCCCCACCTGCCATAATTTTCTTCTCACCTTATTAGACTAATATATAAAATATCAATATTTAATGTCGCAAAAGTGATGACAATAATTCAACAATAATGTAAGAAACACGTTACAAATCATTATTAATTTAATAATATAAATTACAGTGTAATAACAAGTATTGAATCAATAATGCAAAATACTGTGTAACAACAATTATTGAATTGATAACATAAAATATTATGCAGTGACAATTATTGATGAAATGATGTGCAACAGTTACGGTGTCAATTATCAGATCAATAATGCAAATACTGTGTAATAACCAATTTATCAATTCAATAATATAAACGCTGCACAATACCTTGTGCTACTGTAGAATACCGCGTGCTACAGTAAAATACCATAAATTACCGTATGCTACTATTCTTTTATTACCGGTATTTTAACAGTTAACATCGTTGACTATTTTTATTTAAAAAGGTTACTTCTGTCGTTTTCTATATCCGACAAATATTCCGTTGTGGGGTCCACCAATAATTTGTTATTTCGGCGCCGTCGTACAGCACGTATATTCCCCGACCAAACGAATATTCCCCGACAAAGCGAATATTGTCCGACAAAATAAAATTTGCACATAACATCTTTAACTTTCAATTTTGTTAATTTAACCACTTACTGTTTCAGGAAAAATATATACGAAGAAAAATTAAATTTTATATTTCATAAAATTCGGGGTCTTACATAGACAATCTTAAAGATGACAATAAATTCTATAAGAACTATTTGTAAAATGACATTTTAATGTTATTTAATAAAAATCTATCAACTCTACAATTTTAGATAAAATTAAAGAGTTTTAATTGTATTAAAATTATTAAATTTTACACTATTCAATGAGAATCTGCAAAACTCTGTAATTTCAGATAAAATCAAGGAATTTTATTTATGTTAAAATTATTAAATAATTTTATCATGATAAATAATATTACATAATCTGTTAAAATAATCAAAATTATTTTTTTTATAAATTCTTATTAGGTATTATAAAAATATTAATTTACACAATATAAAATTGATTCTCCTTAAAGATAGACTTTAGCGTACAAGGAACGTTGTAAGTGCAAGATTACACGTGTACGGGCCGGATCGGATACTACTCTAGGGCTTTTTGTTTAGAGTCGGTTATTGAGCCTATAAAATGAGGCGTTGATAGCCATAGTCTCTCATCCCGATCTGAGATTGTCTTATAATATATCTTTTCTTCTATTCGACTCTTTGAAGCCTTTACCACAATCATCCGAGGTATATAATACAGCAATTTTTTTTAGTTGGTTAATTTTAAGGTGTTTCAGATGCTTGTAATTGGGTTATTGTCCATGTGTTTTAGGGTTTCATCTCTTAATGATCCGATCTAGCTGTTGATAAGGGTTTCATTGATTTTTGTTTGATATGGATGGTGAAATTATTATATTCATACTCGGTTACGATCTTATGGTCTAATTTGATGTTTCATGAAACTTTTAAATTATTAATTTTCGTTTTGTTATATGTGATGATAATATGGGTTAGGGTTTAGATTCTTAGATCCTGTTATCATCTATTGAAGATCCGACTTTATTTTGATACCTAGAAAAACTAACATACACTGATACTGTAGAATTGAAACTGGCTAACATCAAAGCTTTTTTTGTAAAATTGAGGTTTTAGTTAACGGTTGATTGATTAATAAGGTATACTTCAAATTTGTTTCACGTCGTTTATTATTGTAAAATTGGGTTTTAAAATTGGTTTCACATAATTTTATAATTTTATTGTAAAAACCAATTGTGTTGGATGGTTCCTTTGTTGCTTCTTAAAATTGGTGTATTTTAACACGCTTGATTGTTATTGTTATTGTTATTGCAACTGCATATGTTTTGTTTTCTTATTGAATCCCGTATTTGTTATGCAGATGCAGATATTCGTTAAAACCCTAACTGGTAAGACAATTACCCTCGAGGTTGAAAGCTCAGACACCATAGACAACGTCAAGGCAAAGATCCAGGACAAGGAGGGGATCCCTCCAGATCAGCAAAGGTTGATCTTTGCTGGGAAACAACTTGAGGACGGCCGTACCCTAGCCGACTATAACATCCAAAAGGAATCAACGCTCCACTTGGTTCTACGTCTCCGTGGAGGCATGCAAATCTTTGTGAAAACCCTCACTGGAAAAACAATCACCCTAGAAGTTGAAAGCTCTGATACTATTGACAATGTCAAGGCCAAGATCCAGGATAAGGAAGGTATTCCTCCGGACCAGCAACGGCTGATCTTTGCTGGCAAACAGCTCGAGGATGGCCGAACCCTGGCCGATTATAACATCCAGAAGGAATCAACCCTCCACTTGGTGCTTCGTCTTCGTGGTGGAATGCAAATATTTGTGAAGACCCTTACTGGAAAGACGATTACACTGGAGGTTGAGAGCTCAGATACCATTGACAATGTCAAGGCCAAGATCCAGGATAAGGAAGGCATTCCCCCGGATCAGCAGAGGCTGATTTTTGCTGGCAAACAGCTGGAAGATGGACGTACACTGGCCGATTACAACATACAGAAGGAATCAACCCTCCACTTGGTGCTTCGTCTACGTGGTGGAATGCAAATATTTGTGAAGACCCTTACCGGAAAGACAATTACTCTGGAGGTTGAGAGCTCAGATACCATCGACAATGTAAAAGCAAAAATTCAGGACAAGGAGGGTATCCCTCCAGACCAGCAGAGGCTTATTTTCGCGGGTAAGCAATTGGAGGATGGAAGGACCCTTGCCGATTACAATATTCAGAAGGAGTCTACTCTTCACTTGGTGCTTCGGCTTCGTGGTGGAATGCAGATCTTTGTGAAGACATTGACCGGAAAGACGATTACACTGGAGGTGGAGAGCTCGGATACCATTGACAATGTGAAGGCAAAGATCCAGGATAAGGAGGGGATCCCACCAGACCAGCAGAGGTTGATTTTTGCTGGGAAGCAGTTGGAAGATGGGAGGACTTTGGCCGACTACAACATTCAGAAAGAGTCTACCCTTCACCTTGTCCTCCGTCTCCGGGGTGGGTTCTGAGCCGATGTGTGGTATTGGTCACTTTTTTTTTACTGTTTTTAATATCCTGTTAAGTACTCGGGTTTGTGTTATGTGTGGATGGTGGAACAGTGTGGTTTTGTGGTGGTGTTTCAGTTGCTCAGTATTAATAAAGTATCTTTCTAGTTAAAATATTTTGAGCTTATTATTCATATCATTATTCATATCATTCATGATATGATGAATGAGTATCTAAATTTAGTAAAGCTACATGATTTCAATGGAAAACTGAAACTCTTTGTGGACATTCTCTTTCTTACAACTTTACCTGATGGAGTGTTAGGATACATTAAGCATGGATTCAATGGAAAATTCAATGGAAAACTGAAACTCTTTGTGGATATTCTCTTTCTTCCCTCATTTACCATTATTGCAGTAGTACTATTTCAGTACTTTATTAATTTTTGAAGAACAAACAACAGAAGCCTCTCAGGTTAAGGGATCTAGGAGGCTAGGCACTTGGCAATTGGAAAGTTTAACGTAGACTTGCATGCATAGATGCTGCAGCTGAATAGGTTTGTTGTTGGAAACTACTTCCTAAGCAGGCATTTAGGTTACGTTTGTGAGTTTTGTTTTGGAGGGATGGTCTTCCCTTTTATATTTTCTAATACATATTTACATCCTCGGAATAATATAATAAAAAATACAAAAAAATTGATATAATTATGAACAAAATATACATGATATGAGTAGAGGTAATGTATTAAGTTGTTATCAATCAAAATGACTCAATTAATTTGCTAGGTGACTCAATTAATTTGCTAATAAGATTTCCATTTGCCGTGGTATATATAGGAATAGAAATCAGCTTAAATTGTCTTACTATTACCAAATCTTATAAGAGAGAAGAGATGCCAATTACACAATATATAGGAATAGAAATCAGCTTAAATTGTCTTACTATTTACCAAATCTTATAAGAGAGAAGAGATGCCAATTACACAAGGATATTCATCATTTTGTTTGCAAGGGCGCTTTACAATGATTCTCTAATTCCATTCATCACAGTATCTGAAACCGCAACATTCCAAAGGACATAAAAACTTTAACTATGTGAATCACTTCAAGCCTGATCAATAGTTCATTAGAGCAACCAAGTTTAACACCATATCTTCTATTAATTGATTTTAGGGGACAGATAAAACTTTGGATCTCTGAAGAACCTTGTAATCGTCTCAGCTTTGTCGGCAGAGAGGTCAGTATGTTCCATAATGGATTCCTTCGATGATTTAGCAATTGCTTCAACTGAACCAATTGCCTGATTAAGCTGAAAGAAATGAAGATTTGGAAATAAGTTATTACAGTCTAGAGCACCTTGCTTAGCTAAAGCTTCAAGTTCTACAACAAACTAATACTTGATTTATGTACTCACAGAAATGTTTTTCACATCATTTTCTATGTGGATGTAGTGTAGGACTAATCAAACAATTACTAAGTTACTAGATATATCATGTAGAGGCCTTTTTCAGATCAATAGCTTTTGTTCTGGCTCTATTCATCTGTCTGGTACATGGATGATAACTACAATTACTGTTTTGGCCAATTTTCTAGCAGAAGTCAAATTCCTGCTTAATATTACTGGAAACTCGTTGCGTCTAAACGTGCAAAATGTGATGCAGAATACCAGAAAAGAAAAACATCAGCCGACTTATATGCTGCTCAAGTTTCTCTTGATGCATCTCCAAAGATATGACAAATGATGTCTTAAACTAGCCTTGAGAACGGTATTAGAGTACGTCTTTCAGGAACTCGTGAAATAACTAGCCTTGAGAATGGTATTAGAAAATATCGCAGTTAAAATGCAATTGGGTAGCCAGATTCAACTGAAGTTGGAATTCAGAGGTGAGTTTAACCCCTATTATTGGACCATGAGGCAGGCAATAGATGTGAAAGATCAATCCACAAGCATGCATGGATGATTTTTTTTGTTTTCCTTTTAGTTGGAAACATGCATGAATGCTATGCTTTTCGCCTTTCAAGAGGGAAACAGTTATGCAAAGAAAATATAAATCAAAACTAAATTTACTGTTAGATTATTATACCGCATTTGCATCATGTTCTTCAATGCCAGGAATGGATGTCACCACCCTGCGGAAAATGTCCATCCCTTGCACTGATTTCTCCCTCTAAAGAAGTAAAATATTACGTAATTGGTCCATCTTAAAAATATACAAGTTCTTAACAAAATAATAGTAAAGAAACAATTCAAACAACTCGCCTCTGCCTTCAGTTTAGAAATGGCATCCCGCGTCTTACACACTGCAGAAAAAGAATTTTGAGATAAGGAATCGTACTGGAAGATGTATAATAGTTATGCTCAGGGAAAATAGTCTTTACCACCACGAGCATGTGCTATCTTCACAATCTTTTCAAATCCCATTTCTAAATCTTGTACAGGAATGAATATTGGCCTACCAAGCTGCATGTCATATCTTCCACAAAACCATAAATTTTTAAGTTTCACAAAAATCATAAAATGCAACATTATGCCTCAAAAAGTTAAAACAGATAATTATAGATTAACTCACTTGAAATAATAACGTACAAAAGATTCATTTTGCTCCCTTGTTGGGAGCACAACCACCACATAAAGATAAGCAAACTGCCCCTTCAGTTTTTGAACTCTGTATTAAGAAGATAAGATCAAATACAATAACATGGCAAGGAGATTGAATCACAAAACATCGTACCTACCTGCTGAAGACAGTTGCAATATTGTTGCATCCCCAATTGGTTACAAAAATGAATGCCACTGATAAACCCCCACAATTGAAAATGAAATCCTACAAATAAATTTTTTTTGAAGGTGATTGGTGGGCCACCTAAATTTTGAAGTAAAAAGGATGATGTTTTAGTATTTACAGGAGCTATTGGCACAAAGTTTAAACGGAATGAATTTGAACTGAGGAATGAGGAGATAAAGTTGATGAAAGATGGGTGCTGTTCATTTCTCCATGTGCTACTCATTATACAAACCCCACCAACACCTGCATTGAAGTAAGACTTGGTCATTATTTAACGCATATAGCAACAAGCAAATTGCAGATGAAATGCTTAACTTTTGCGTAAAATATTGTTACAGCTTATGAATATAAACTTTAGAATTTTCATGTTCTCAAGAAGTTTTTACATAAGCAAAATGTTATGGACAACAAAGTATTATAGGACCTTCACTTGGTAGAATTACAAACAAGAAGGTATCAATATGTCAACAGTACAAGATTAATTCTATTCAGAATAAATAAACAAAATATAGTGTATAATTCTAGCTTTCCCTTCGTAAAATGCAAAAGCAAGGTATCAAAGACATTCAAACTCGTGAAGACGGCACCGTAAACTGTGAAATAATTACCAAAAATCAAATACTAGATAAAACATTTATAGAGAAGCAGCTCTAGGAAGTTTCATTTTGATATGATAGAACTAGGATTGAATTTCCAATAATTTGTCCTAATAATAGTAGAAGTGGGCAGGATTCTTTGAGGAGAACTTTGTCTCCTCTTGTATATTCAATTTCTCTTCTCTCTCTCACTCACTCACCCACACAAACACACAAACACACTTACCATCAAATTGAAAAATAAAGTTAACTGTAAGTTTCATATTTAGATCTCAAAAGCAATAAGCAATGCCTCTGAGTCATGGAATTGTTACAACTTTCAGATTACTTATAAAAAAAATCCAGGCATTACAACAAAATGAAATTCCATAGTACTCAATGTTTCACATCTGAAGCATACATAGCATGACCACACTGCTAGTTCTGATGGAATAGAGATATTGGAAGCTATATTATTACTTGCAAGTTGCAACAATACCTGGTATATTGAAACTCTAAAGTTCATATCTAGGTTACTCAAGTGGCAGAAAAGACCATAAAGTTCTCATGATTATGTGACAAGGCTAAAATAAATAATTTTTCAATAAATCCAAGTGTGAGCATTAAGTTTGTAATAGTGAACATTCAAAACTTTCTCGATTGAAAACAAGACTAAGTTGAGCATCAAAAGATGGGTTAGCTACATTTGAACATTTTCTTCACTGGTTAGACAGAGTAATACGGTCCTACTATTAATCCACAACTTTAGAACAGGATATACTTGGCCTTCAAAATAGATCCTGATTGGACAATAGGTCACACAGAAAAACTAGCAACAGTAGGTCATGAGAATGCCCGAAAGAGTTGCAAACTTGCAGACTTCAATTCATAAGGAGGAATAACAGTGAGAAGGATCCAAAATTTGTGAAAGAACTAAAAAGTATGCCGACAAATGGACCATCCTCTATGAACCAACATCTGTGTGGCAACTGGCAAGTCAACAATAACATATTATAATACCAAGTCTACTTCAGTTGTCCTACACCAGCGTCATCCTAAAAAATTGGTATCTGAACATTCCAATATGTTAACAACCAAAACAGAACATTCCCATATGAATGAATACGGAAACAAAATTAGAATTAATTCCTAAAATTTAGATCAAAGTTATTACATATTCATTACAATCCATAACGAAAACCATGCGGGATACTAGTTTCCTCAAAGCCAAACACAAAAGTAATACATAAATCAATACTACAAGATCGAACTCATAAGCAGTTTGTACAAATTAAGTATGTTAACAGAAAATTCTACCAATTCCAAATATGTTACCAAATTTTACTTCGTCAACAAGAGAATTTCTCCTTAAATTATAGTTTTAGTCTAATCTCTCTCTCTCTCTCTCTGTGTGTGTGTGTGTGTGTGTGTTAGCCTCTGCTGGGTGACTCTTCTATACAATGTAATTTGAGATTCACATTTCATTGTGGATTTGGAATCCATAGCATTACTTATCCGCAAAAAAGGTATATATATAATATATAAAAGAAAATTTGGTGAACAACTGACAATTCATATTAGTAAGGTTGAAACTTAGCTATAGAATCCAAGTCATCAAAACTACTAAGCTAGAAAGAAAATGCTCTCCCACAGTTCTTATAACTTTTGACACCTAATATGTTTCAGGACTTAAATTTCGAGCATTAACACAAAAATTCAATTAAAATGGGACAGATTTGGTACAGTTTTTGAAAAATATCTAAAACCTATTCAGTCTTTCGACAATTTTGTGCAGGAGATACTCATTTTCTAAACTAAATGCGTAACAAAAAACATTACTGTTTTAACTCCAGGAATTTAAAAAAAAATATATTTACATATATAAAAAAAGGCTTTCCACCGGATTTCAAAGGAAACATAAAACGATCTTCCGTTTAAGCATACGTTTCGAATTGATTGCAAGCAGCAACCAGTCAGCAGCTTCCATATTCACTTCTAAGACATTAAACATGTTTACGCACTATCATAAAATCTGAAAAAATTCACATATTCCGCATAAAAAATAAAAAATAAAGTTTCATAAACTTGAAATTATGAATAATTTCTTAGACGAAGGAACTGAAAAGAGCTAAATAATATCAAATTAACAAAATCAACGAGCTAATTTGAGGGGAAATACATCGGAAACATAATTTGAGAAGAGAAAAGCGAATCGACAGTTATTAAATTAGACAAGACGAAACGAAAATTTGGAAAAGGTATTATACCTAAATGTGAAAGATTTGAGGGCGGCATTGATTCTCTGCAGCTCTGTCTCGCTCTCGCATTTGCCATGTTTAGAGAGAGAAAGGTAATTGCGTCTCAACTGTAGTAGCTTTTATACGTGTAGCTGAGACGCGAACTTTGCTCACTTGTTCTAACAGCCGTACATTTAGCTAAATTTGTTGAAATTTGAAAAGTTTTCGGGGTTAGAATGTTATATGGATAAAAAGATGGACCAATATAAAATGAAAATAAAAATCCAAACCCTCAGTCGAACTCTATTATGTTCTGTTATAAAATATAAGATTAACAATTTGAGATATTTTAAATTTAAAATTAATAAAATTTATTTTATTATTAAAAAGGGTAAAGTTTAAAATTAGTAGCAGTATTCACAAGTAAAATTAGGAAGAATTTAGATAAACTTGTATGTATTATGAAACAAAGAGGCATTATCACCGATTTATAATAAAATTTTTGAAACTACTTAAAAATGTGCTTATCACCTACCAAAGACTATATTTTTCACTTATACAAGGATAATTATTAAAGGGAATTGATATTTTTATAAGTAAAATTAATAATTTTATAAGATTACTCTCGTATAAATAGTAAATAGGTATCATACTTATGTGAAAGGGATTTTGTGAAAATATTAATTTTCACTAATAAAAATAAAAATTCTCTTATTAAATAAAATTTGTACGAATCCTATAAAATGAACAAAAACTCTAAGTGAACATGTTTATTAGGCATGAGAATAAAATATTTTTATTTATTTATATTTTGACCCTCATTTAATGAGGGTCAAAATATAAATAGGTAAAAATATTTTGTTCTCATGTTCAATAAATATGTCCACCTAGAATCAATTAAAAAAAATTAAAAAAAAAAATACAAAGACTAAAAGGGTTATTTTGCCGAATAAAACCAATTTATTTGAACTAAATTCCTTCCATTAGGTATGATGTCTACGACACAAGTTAATAATCTCAGCAGGCACACTCACAAAATAATTATAAAAAAATATGCGCATGTTCAATTTCTAAATTAAAATATAAGATTAATTAATAAAATATTATTTCTCAGAAAACACATCAAGTACGAAAAAAATTAATCATATGCTACCAAAAATTACATATGAGGAGAATCCACGTAATGTTTTAATTTTTTTTCCTGATATTATTTGCTATTTTCTACAATAACCTAGTAATTATATAATAACAAAAAAAATAAGTTAAGCCATCAAAATAAAGTAATTATCGACACCTAGTGATGGAAAGATTAAAAAAAATATTAGGTTACTGTAATTATACGAACACCCATACAAGTCATCACACTTCTCAAGATAATTTTCAAATATTAAAAACTATTTTAAAGAAAATAAATTCATAATTGATAATGTTAAATTTTAAAAAAATAAAATTTATATATAAATCATAAATAAAAATTTAACCTTGCCATAAAATTTTCGAACAAATATTACCTTGGAGAGTAGGAAAAAGAAAAATAAACAAGTACAATCCTGAAGCACAAATGTACTAGTTGACCAAGTCAGCGTCGAGTGTCATGCTGATCCAATCTGCACTAATCAAAAATAAGCTAAAGCACGATAAAGTTTGGTACGAGTAAAAATTTAAATTATACGTGAAATTATTTAAATATAAATTAATAAATTTAGAATTGTACAAACATTCTTTATAATTAGTGTCACGCGGTTTTAAAATTTACAGTATAATTTTATTTAATTCAATTTATTAAATTATTTGATATAGTCAACACTCAACAATAATATTCAATAAACAAAAAAATGATAAAACGTATGGTAGGTAGGTGACTGTAAGATCACTTCATCACTACCTACCTAAAGGCCAGTTTATACATTTATAACCAAAGAATAGCGAAATTCATCTCTAAGTATCTCATGGAACCAAATGTAAATAACAAAATGATATGGGTACGCAATACACTGAAATGGTCTTGTGCCTAAATTCCTAATAATACATACATAAACGTGACAAATCCATTAATAAAATCAAAATTTTAGAAACTTTTTGGCCTATTTAACATTAAAATATATATATATATTTACGATGCAGTGCAATTTGAACAGTGCAGGAGTCTCCCAAAATCACAATCAAATCGCACATGTGATTTTTCAGTCATTCTAATGCCGCTATATATACCAAAACCATTGGTGCGGCTCAATTAATGTGGTTTGGTAGGCTTTTGGTACAGTTTCTGTAACGTCCCCGAAATCCAATCATTTTTTAATGGCGATCTCATGTGTTAAAATATAACATTTTTTCTTAAAATCATATCATACAAACATAATACATTCATAACATGTTTATTGAATTTACATTCACCACCTCTCTTAGAATCATAACTTTCATATTCTTAAACTTAGAACTTATATCATAAATACATAAATCACGACCTAGTCTTTTACAGTTCAAAATCATATTTCTTATGACGTAACTTAATTTAACCTATGAATACAATCACAATTTATATATAATTGCCATACATAACCCTACTTACATCATACCTGTTTTACATTTGTTCGAGTTTATTACATATAATACCCGACTCACCATGATACATTAATTGTATCTCATTAAAAGCTTTTCTAAATACGTTTTACATACATAACTATCCCCAATGGATTTGCAAAACACGCATCTCATTATTAACGACAAAGTTTAGAATTAAAACCAAGACGTTAAATAGCTTATACCTTTATAGGTTTATATTTTTTAATGACTTGTCATATTACATAAGGAAACATTTCAAATTCCCCTATTGCCTTTATACAAACATCATTCTTTACAATTTAGCTTTACCGGAATCTCCGGCCTTTTTCTACTGATCTGAAAATGTCAGTTTAAAGTAAGAATGAGCACAAAAGCTCAGCAAGTCTAACACATAATACCTTTCATGCTTGCAGTTCATATACATGTGTCATACATTCCTTACTGTACCATGTTGTGCATTTTCAAGAGATAAATGTCACATATTGCATTTAACAGTTAAAACACATAGTTGCACGAAATGCACATTTCAAAATATTTGATGTCACATAGTCTGTCATATAGTTTACATAGAACAATTATTACATTTCAACAAGTTCTGAAAAACTTGCATGTTACGCGTTACCCAACTTAACATTTACGTTCCTCGAACATCTTTCATATTCCATCTTGTCAGTCTGTTAATCCGAGCTTTATCTGTTGACATTGAACCTATATATCATTATAAGATTATAACACATTTCTTATCTTCTTCAAACTTAAATCATAATCACTTGACCATTAGTCTATATTCATTACACTTTTGATGTATTACACCTTACATAAGTTAATAATACATCATAACTCATTACCGACCTTTTACACAAACATAAACATATTTTTACTTAGCTTTAGGTATATTATATTATACCATTCATTGTTCCATTATTCCTTAACACTCACTATATTGACCATTTTTATCAATTTAGGGTTTACATAACTTATCTCTATTATCCCACATCAAAACATAGCTTTTCGGACAAAATAAAATTTTTTCCGAGTATTGGACACTACACACTGGCAAGCTCTGAATTCGCCCCCAGCGAATTCCTTGCAATCTAACCACGCCCTAGCGCAGTGTTCAATGCAAAACACTGCGCCCCGATGCAGTTTGCAAATTTCAGTTTTTCTGATTTTTGTAGTCACTTTGCTGATTTTTAACTCTTACATCCAATTAAGCTCAAATTTGAACCATAATTAGACCTTACTACATAGTATTTTACAAAAATACAACTTGACTCATTTGGCTTCTTAAAATTATTGAAGCATTAGCCCGTAAAAAGGCATTTAAACTCGTTTTCACACTTTTCCGTCAAATTATGATTTTTGGCCATTCACTTCTAAAGTTTATTCCAACACTTAATTTAGCTTACATACATTATATAACATATGTCTAGACCTTTAAAATAACTTAACGTTGCACGAGAAGGGAATTGTCCGTAAAAATTATTTTAAACTTAAAACGATCGATTTCAATCACCTAAAATACATTTTCGTTCTAACTTTTATCCGTTGACTACCAAATCAACATAGACATGTGTAACCTCATAAAACTAAGTCATTCGACTCCATTTCACAATTAATTACTCAAAATTGTCAAAAATCACAATTTAGTTGGATTTTCATCCACTTAACAAAACTTTTCAAAAAAAAATCACTTTTAAATTCTTAGACTTCACTTTTTATACACTTATTAAAGAGTTCATTTTTAACATTTGTAGACTTATACTACACGTAGATGAATTGTTCAAAATTCATTTACCTTTAAAATATGTTTACACGATCATATTACCATCCAAGGTAGTTTTAACTTCCAAAATCATGCTTTTTATACTTTTAAGTATTTACCATGCTATTTTTTCATGCAAATACACCTCATACCATTATGTTCAACCTTATAGATTAAGTTTTAACCATGAACTTCCAATTCCAGAGACATAATTTTTCATAATTCATACCTTTAACTATACATACATGTATAAACATACATATTTCAAAGTTTTAAGTTTAAAAAACTTTTAAACCTTTATAGATGATCAATTTCTTCACATGGAAAGCTTTCCCATGACATGTCCTTCATTTTTACTTCTTGATCCATGACCATCCAACCATCCTAGCTTCAAAAATCAAAAGCTTTCTCTTTCTTTAATGGATTCCTCTATTTTCTCTCATAGGTTTTATATTTTCCAGCAAAAAAGAATGAAGAAGAAGTCTTGCTTTGCTTGATTTTATGAGAGTTAACTCAAATTGAGTTAGCTTAACTTAATCATGGCTAATTCAACTTAAGGGCATTTTGGTCATTTCATATAATTAGTCAAGGATATTTTTATCATTTCACCACTTAGGACACAATGGTCATTAATTAAATTTTCAAGGGTATTTTGGTCTTTTTTAGCCATTAGGACACAAAGGTCATTAATTTAATTGTCAATGGTATTTTGGTTATCCAAAATGGCTAGACTTTCCTTTTATGAAAATTTTCATACATTCTTCTCATTAATTCATTTCATGCTCATTTAAATTGATTTTTCTTTCAATCGACCATCTAGGTCATTCGTTTTCTATTGTGCTACCTTCACGTAGTCTCATTTAACTACTTAATCAGTCATTTAATAGCAAACCGACTAAATAACTTTCCTTAACTAGAATTACCCTTCTAGTTCCATATGAACCCTACCGGTTTCACATTTAGTCATTTCTAATTTTTGTCATTTCATATAATACTTAATTTGGGACATGTCTCAAAACATCTGTCATATTTCATCGTTTCTAATTCTCATCATTTCACTTGCTAGAAACGCTCATTTATTCACAAAAACGCTTCCTCGAAAAATGAACCATCGATAAAAACGACAAACACTCAAATAATGCCTAATGATTCCCGCACATCTTTCAAAATATCTTTCTTTTAGAATTATATAACACATGTACTATGTCATACTATACCCTGATCAGATTATCGAAATTCATCCTCATTTATCATTTATGCCCATATTACCCTTTTTATAACTTTTTACGACGTTTACATCCCTACATTCGTTTACATTATACACATATACTAATTTATATCATAAACATTTCTAACTTATTCTACTCCTAATCAGGACTATTATCTTATATATATATACACTGTATAAATACACAGCTTAATTCCATCAATTCATGCTAATTCCTTTAATAAATTTTAGATTTTAAATCTTATAACTCTTATTATTCAGTTAATTCATAATATACAGATTAGGTAAAATTGTTCTATCATTTCTGCACATTCTAACTTATCTTACCTTGCCATTCTCGTAACCTAGCCTTTCAAGGCCTATTCATCAAGCTAGTTATTAATTTTTATAACTAAGCTCAATTTACACATTCTTCAATCATTTCCTTTATTATTTAAATCTTAACTTTTCTTTCATTATTAGATTAAATATATATAAATACATTCAACCTACCACATTCTGACACAACACAGTGTCCTATAACAATTTATTTCTGACTACCTACTCGTAGGTATTGCATGCTATCTTTTTCTTCACATCCATAGTATTTCTTTATCGATTTAAACCACATTGATTAAATAACAATTTAATCCCATCCTTTATACTTTATATCTCTCTAAAATAGGTTTTAACTTCTAACCTTCACTTAATTAACCAAGATTTTTATTTAGAAATCTTGTAAAAAACTTGGGATGTCACAGTTTCGGGGCCAAATTTGGTTCGTTATTTAGCCCTAGTCTTTTTGGTTACACATGACACAACTCAGACAAGGTTATGTCTGTAATGATCTAGAAATGTTGTAACTTTTGTAATATGATCATTAACGATTAATAAAGAAGATTTATGTGATCTAATCGATGTGTTATGTGATGATTAATATGTGTTAATGAATTGTGAAAGAATATATATTGAAAAAATTAACGCAAAAAACACTATTCACACGTAAAGCGTTTTTTATTTTTTCTAAAATTCATATTCATGGATAGCGTTTGTTTAGTATTCAAGAACGTATTTACTATTCAAAAATACGATAATTAAAAATTGATTAAATCTTAACTAAGTCGATTTAGGATGTAACTATAAATGAAAAATCCTAATTGATCCAGTTGGACTAAGGAACTAGTTAGGTTAACTAGAAACCCTAACTAAGGAACCAAGAACCCTAATTAAACCCTAGCTATGATCCAAACCCTAACTAAGTTAGTGAATTGGGTTGTAGAGGTTAAGTTAAGCCCAATCATTTATGTAATTAGTGTTAGGGTCAAATTGATGAGAATTAAACTAGTGACCCAACTTAAATTAATGTCGTAGTAAATTAAAAGCCCAATAAATTATGGAATTGAGGTCCAATAGAATGGTTATAGAAGCCCAATGACTTAAGGAATAGTAGCCCACCAAACCCTAGCCCAATTATAGAAGTATATATATATATATATATATATATATATATATATATATATATATATATATATATATATATATATATATATATATATATAGACACACACACACACACATACACACACACACACACACACACACACACACATTAAAGCTAATTAAAGAAAAGAAAAAAATGAAGAAAAATTGGGGCTTGTGGAGCCCCAAATTCGGCAGACCTCTTGGACTATAGGGGAGCTCCTTAAGCTTCCCTTCGAAGCTTTGTATCATGGGAAGAAGAAAGGAAAAATGAGACTTAGTTGGTGGTTGTGTAAGGAAGCTAGGAGGCTTATTTTGATGTGGTTGGTGGAGTGGTATACTTACAACATTTGTAAGTATACATTTTAGCTAGTAAAGCCTCTTATACTCACACATACACCATTTCATTTGTCTTTCATTTCACTAAGTGTAGAGAGCTAAAGAAAGAAAAATTAAGAGAAAAAGCTAGAGAGAAAAGAGAAAAGATAAAGAGAAAAGGAAGAAGAACACTAAGAGAGAAAGAAAGAGTTAGGAAGGAATATCAAGGTGGATTATCCTTTGCTAGTGAGCTACCTAGCTAGAAGATAAGAGCCATTAAGAGGATGAACGAAGGACGATAGTACTAAACTAGAGTTAGTCGACGAAAGAGGCAAGTATTCTAACAAAGCTTGTTCTAAATTTATTCTTATAAATGTATGCCATGTTTGCACACAAGTGCTTCGAAAAGATTGTTCAACTATTGAACTGTTTTTAAAAGTTAAAGTACGTTATGCATGAACTGTTTTGCCATGTAAGCCTATACCATTTGTTTCGGCTAGGCCTTTGAGATATGATTATTGAATTCATAATGATTCTTTAAAGCTAATCAAATCCAAATTGTTTGGATTGGAATCCCATGTTAAAAGCTAAGAATGAACAACCCTCATAGTAGGGATAACTAAAAGCCAGATAATCGGACATTATGATTTTGATTGACACTTAAAAGTAGATGGTTATGTTGTGCACAATATATGGTACGATAGGTTGATTCTTTAAAGTACACATCTAGAGTAACTTGGTCTCATGACCTACCCGAAATTAGCAATCTATGTGATTGTTAATGTCCATCAAGAGTTCTTGGTCCTATGACCATTCAGCATGAAAGTAATGATTTTAAACTTAAAGAAATGTTGATTCTATTATTTCAAGCATCTTCGTAATTATTGAACAATTGTTGAAGATTTTTCGAAAATATTTTTACTCATTAGATATTATGTTCTTAAAATGTTTTATACTTGTTGGGCGACTTAATTGCCCACCCTTGCTTAAACATAATATTTAAGCTAAGCCAGAGAAGGCTAGTAGATTTGGTAATGATAAAAGGAAAGAAAAAGCAACCGAGTAAATGTTATCTAATTTATGTATTTGTTTACATTATGTAGTAATGTGTAATAAGATTTATCATTATTATATCTTTTGAAAGTTGTAATTTGTAAATGTTATAGTAACTTTGGACTAGAGTAAGCCTTTTGTATTAAGGATAATGTATTTAAATTATGTCTTAAGTTATATGAATGATAATGTATGAGTATGTATGTATAGTACCGTGAGCTCTAAACCCGAGACTAAGGTAACCCAAATTTAGGGGTGTCACACCTAAAGGTCATCCAGTCGTTGGCACCAAATGGGTATTCATAACCAAGATGGATGAAGATGGGGTGATCACAATGAACAAGGCAAGGTTGGTAGGAAAATGATATGTGCAAGAAGAAAGGACCGACTATGATGAGACCTTTTCTCCTGTTTGCTAGATTGGAAGTCATCAGAATGTTCCTTGTATATGCTGATCACATGAAATTTAAAGTCTTTCAAATGGATGTTAAGTGTGCATTTCTAAATAGAGAACTTCAGGAAAAGTTTTATGTCGAACAACCTCCAAGTTTTGTCAATCCATCTCTTTCTAATTATGTTTTTAGATTGGATAAAGCATTATATGGTTTAAAGCAATCACCTAGGGCATAGTATGAAACTCTAATTAATTTTCTTATTGAAAAAATGATTCATTGGAGATTAGGTTGACATCACTTTATTTCTTTATTTCTTAGGAAGCACAAAGATAAGACATTATTAGTACAAATCTATGTAGATGATATTATATATGGTTCTACTGAAGTAAAATTGAGTGAGAGATTTGCCAAGCTGATGCAGAGCAAGTTCGAAATGAGCATGATGGGTGAGCTGAACTTCTTTATTGGACTTTAAGTGAAACAAATTAATGAAAGAATCTTCATCAACCAAGCCAAGTACGTTAAAGACTTACTTATGAAGTATGACATGGAATCAACCTCTCCTATTAAGACTCCAATGGCCTCTACAACCAAGCTTGACAAGGATGAGAAAGGTAAAAGTATTGATATAACTCAATACAGAGGTATGATGGATATATTCTATACTTAACTGCTAGTAGACCAGATATTATGTTTGCTACTTGTACTTGTGTTAGATTTCAGGTTAACCTTAAGGAATTGCATTTATTGGATGTAAAAAGGAATTTTAGATATCTTAAGGGTACGCCATATTTGGGACTATGGTATCCTAATGAGTCACCTTTTGATGTAATAGGGTATTCAGATGCATATTTTGCAGGATACAAAATAGATAAGAAAAGCACTAGTGATACACACCAAATGTTAAAAAATAGACTAGTCTTATGGTTTAGCAAAAAGCAGCATTCGGTGTTAACTTCAACCGCAGAAGATGAGTATATTATTGATGGTAGCTACTGTGCTCAAATTTTATGGATGAAGAATCAGTTAGCTTACTATGGGTTTGAGTTTAAATCTATCCATATTTTATGTGCTAATACCAGTGTTATAGCTATAATTCATAATCCTGTCATGTATTCTAGGACTAAACATATAGACATCAGATACCATTTTATTAGAGATCATGTTCGAAATGAAAATATATATTTGTATTTCATATCTACTAAAAATGAACTTGTTGATATTTTTACTAAACCCTTAAATGAATTTAGATTTAATAAGCTAATTAGTGAGTTAGGCATGTTAAATTTACATCCATAGTATTATGCCCTGGAGATCACTAACTTTGTAGGAAGAGATCGTAGAGTTGTCAAGTGAAGTAGAGTTCGGAGAGTGGTTCATAGAGTAGAGAGGAGTCGTATAGTTAAAAAGCTTTGTAAAAGCTAACTATAAGTTATCTATCAAATCATTGAGTAAAAAGACAAATGTTACAGTGCATGCAATACAAATTTGGATCAAGCGAGTGTAATGAAATAATAACTACTCTACAGCTATAATTGGCAGTTATGATGTGATGTGCATCCAATACCTGCACAACACGTGTTCCACTCAGTCGAATTAGAGGGAAATGAATTTATATTTCAAAATTTTAATCTGACCTTTACTATTCATCTGATCTAAGATTTCTAGCATTCAAAGCTTTCTCTCTCTCGAGCCCTAGTTTTTTAAATTCTGCAAACTTAGACAACCTTTGTTCTTTTCTAGATCAAGTCAACACTGAGAAAGATGTTAGACTACCAAGTCATCTCTAGAAATCAACTATGCTTCAAAAAGTTTAGAGGAGTTGATGCTCAGTTCAGAGCAGTGCTGAACCTGATCCAAAAGGCATAATTTTATGAAGTGCTGAACACAAGCACAAGGATATACACCAGAAGAGTTGAAGAGTTTTATTTGAATGGGTCTTGTGTAAATGGAATCATCACTTCAAAGACCAGAGAAAAAACTCTCCAGTTTGAAGTGATGGAGATAAACCACTTTCTTGGGTTAATTAATGAAGGAGTTGAAAGTAGTATGCCCTTAAACCAATCACATTTGATGTAATAAAATATTTACTTTATAATTTTATTCATTTATTAATAAAAGAATTTATTTATTTATAGACATTTATTTATCCATGTTTAATCGTTATAATTAATTGTGATAAACCTATAGTTTGGAGCAGTGCTTTTAGAATCATGATGAGATCATGCTAATGAGATCTAAAATTTAGATAGTTCAAAACTAAAATGTTCTTAATAATAGGATCACTAATATGAGGTTAGTGAATCAGGACAAATTAGTACATACTATGCTTGCTCTTTCGAAAATGATGATTGATCTCATAATCATTTGTGTGGAGACACTAAAACAATTATGTAGATATTTATTAAAGAATAAGTTCACTTAATGTGACTCGCTTAAAGAAACACCTAATGTAGTTTTATAGATTGATTATTACATATTATGCTTGCTCTTTTGAAGGGGATGATTGATCTCATAATTATTTGTGTGGAGACACTAAATCAAATATGTAGATTTTTATTGGAGAATAATTTCACTGAACGCGACTTTCTTAAAGGAACACCTAATAGAGTTTTACATGTCTGTCAATAGAAGTTCCTATAGTGATAGTAGTACATATGATTCTTAGACTTGAGATCATCATAGTACTCTGTATATTCTGAGTTATACTTTGTCATCTTCTTTAACACTTTTTGGGTACATAAAAAGGGTATGTTTGGGTATAACAAAGTGTACATGTATGGAGGTAGGTAAATGATCAACAAAATATCTATTACTTTAAGTAAAGAGAGAGAATGTCTTATATGATTTGATCAAATGACAACTCTGAAATCCTTGGCTAGGGTTGAATGAAAATTATAAAGGAGTTTCTAATTTATATTAATTAAAGTCGTTCATTTAAGAATTGAAATGCATATGCTCAAATAAATAAATCTTGACAGATAATTTCATGTTTTATATTTAATCGGGATATTATCTGGTAGAAGGATTTAATTGTACAGTAACTATTTATTGAATAGGTTCTTTGTGATTAAACGTTAATTTCATATTATCCAGATAGTCATGATATGCTGAGAGATGTCACTCATGATGTAGAATAAATTTTATTTATACATGAATTAAATGAGTTTAATGTTGGCTTGGTCATATTCCAACCTTGTGTTTTGATGATGACTTTGTTATTGTACTAAACCTTGCAGTTTTTATACAGGATTAATATAGCAGGTCATGCACAAAATTGGACTATGGATGTATGTTGTAGACTGAATTACAAACTGCATTATAGTGCATACTGAAAACCGAAAAGCTTCTGGACTTCTAATGAAGACTTATCTTGGGCTTTATAGGATTTCAATGTAAGATCCTAGCTCTAATTATATATCAATCAAGGTTCTAGGATTTGCATGTTAAGTTGCATTGCATTATTCATGGTAATAATTATGAAAATAATTAATTGAGCTTTCAAAACTAATAATGATCAAATATTTACTAATGAGAGTTAAATTAAAAGGTTGAATTTTAATTCTTTCCAAAATTAGAGGAGTTAATTTGAAAATATTTTTTAATAGATACTTTCTAAATAAAATCTATTACCATAAGTTTTGAAATTAGGATTTCTATTAATTTGGCTTTCCATAATTTTCTTAATTAATGGAGCTAAACATATTACTTTATTACATGAAATAATGTTGACCATTACGGAGATTACTTTATTACATGGGAAATGAGTTGTTCATTATTTAAGCAAATGAATTTTATATCATTGAGGAATAACAAACCATTTTGATCAAAACTAAAGAGAATTGTCTTTATATTATTTAATTGAGTTTTCCACAATTGAAGTTTCCATGATTAAAGGGATATGATATGAACTGTTAAGATTTTCATAAGTTGTTTGGGCTAATTAATATATATCTATCAAATCAATTTTGAAAAGCTAATTATTTTATTCCTTCCCATAATTAGTAAACAAGATTTTTATTATATTTTTTTTATTAAATCTTGTTATCTTAAATTTTGGAATTGAGTTTTCAAAAATTATGAAAGTAATTAATTTATAATGGAAAAAATTAATTGTACTTTCAAAATTAAAAAGGAAAATAATATTTTGAAAAGTTGATTATTAATCTTTACAAAATTAAATGAGCTAAAACGGATTTTTGGAAAGATCTTTTAAAATTGGTTAACATTATGGGATTGAATATTTATTATTAAACTTTTCATTTTTGCTTAATTTGTTTGAACTAATTGGTGGTATCTATTTAAGAGGGAAATTTTGTGCAAATGGTTATATGATTTAAAGTGCTAAGAATCTTTATGGAATAATCATGATTGAAGTAAACTGTTGGGTTCATATTATTCCTATCAAGTGTATAATGGTAATATAGTAATATAGCTAGTATACTTTGCTGGGAATTTGAGTGAATCATATTTGTTAGTATGGTGAAATATATATATATATATATATAGTAGCCATGATCTTGGGTCAAGTAATTTGTCCACCATTTAAAAGATTCCCTTGAGATTTGTCCTAACAGCTATATAAAAATATTAATTAGCAAATCTCTTATGAGACATTTCCTTATTCATTTGTAAGAGCTACAATAAGTTTATATTATATAAAGCCTTCAACTATGGCTTAGAAAAATAACAACGGAGAGTAAAAAAGATAATATATATATATATATATATATATATATATATATATATATATACTGAATACACATTGAACTTTCTTCTGAAAAATCAATCTTCACATACTCTCTGCAATCAACAATTTTTTTATGTGAAGCATACTACAAGCTGCAGTTTCATAGTTAAATCAAATTTATTTTTAGCTTGGTCGTTGGAACTTTAACTGGTGATATCTTTTACATTACTTTAATCATTGCATAAATAGTTAAGCCTTGAATTGTGATATAATTTTTGATCATGGTTCATATTGTATTAATTATCTTGTTATTTCAAAGTTATTTAATAGACTAAGTTTGTAGTTTATTGGGTTGTTACAAACAAGTTTCAAGTGAGCATAGGTGCTCAGGCAGGATAAGTCCTCAAGGTAAGAATAAGTGTTTGGGGTGCATAGGTTTGCACAAAGTGAGCAAAGGTGCTTGAGAGGATAAGTCCTCAGAGGTTGTGAAAATTTGTTTTGTAAAAGAGGTTTAATTTTAAACCAAAGTGATCAATAAAAGTGTCTCAAATACTAGTTGGTATTGGACGTGAATTAGGCCACTAGAGTAGAGGTTAGGGGCCGAACTATGTAAAAATTCCTTGTGTTCATGTGGTTGATTGCTTAACTTTATTCTTTCATTGCACGTTTCAATTTTGAATTGTAAAACACAATTTGAATACAGTGGTATATGTATTACATAAGAAAATTACTAACATCAACTCAACACTTCATTTGATACATGTAAAATTAGTTTTAAAAACGTTGTAGTAAACTGTTTATAATAGAATAGCTGAAACTATCATCTAGCAAGCTGAATTGATATATACAATAGACTGCATTCTTAACAAATTATTAAATTACAAAAATTTGATATAGTTTGTTCCCACACTTATTCAACCCCCTTTCTAAGTGTGTCATACCTGAATTTCATTTGGTATCAGAGCTTGGCTCTACTTATCTTAGTCTTAAAGCTGACTTGTAGGGAAAGATTCTATTATGCCACATTTTGGGAACTACATTCAAGAAGGGAAATCAACAACTAGACCTCCATTGCTACTCGGAGCAGAAAATTACAACTTCTGAAAATTCTGCATGAGGATCTATCTCAAAAAGGACCCTTGGGAATGGTGTGTTATAGAGAATGGACCGGTCATTCCAAGAAAATAGGATGGTACTAAAAAAACGTTAATAGAGATAGACTCAACCAAGATTTACATGGTTTCCTATGACTCAAAGGAAATGAATACACTTCTTAGTGGCATGGTACAATCAAAGATTGATAAAGTCACTTCATGCAACACGGCTAAGGAGATATGGGATACCTTAAAAGTGAGTTATGAAGGAACTTCAAAAGTTAGGGAAGTAAAGCTTAGCATGCTCATACATGACTACGGAATGTTTAAGCTTGAAAAGATGAGACTATAAAGGAAGCACAAGCATGATTTTTTACACTCATGAATTCCTTAAAGCTACTCGACAAATTCATTCCACAAAATGAGATAAACGGTAAGCTACTTCGGGCTATACCTAAAAGGTTTGCATAAAAAGCAACAACTTTACAAGATTTTACTAATATTTCTATTATGGATACATTAACCTTGTTTAGTGAATTAGAAAAATCTGAACATTAATTAAAAAGATAAGATGATGAAGAGTAAACTCCTACAAAAAAAGTACTAGCTCTTAATACAGGAAGTGAAGAAGAGTTAGACGATGATTCAGATGAGAAAATTACAAGGATATCAAGGAAGCTCAAAGGGTTGATTCAAAGAAAAAAATTAAAGAAAGAATGCAATAGCTTCAAACAAGTTCAAAGGAAAGCAAAATGAAGATACCTGTTTCGAATGCGGGCGACTGTGTCACTTCAAAAAGGATTGCTACAAACTAAAAGGTAAATCAACCTACAAAAAGAACAAAGCTTTTGTCACTTGGAGTGATGATGAATCCGACGTGAATGTTGATGCAAACGACGAAATAGCTTAGGTGTGCTTCATAGAAATTGACAACGAATCAAGTGATAAATCAAGTGAGGTAACCACTTTTAATTATAATTTTTTAAAACAAGAAAATGAAAAATTAAGAGAAAAAAATGTATACTTAAAGGACTTGGTAAACATATTAATAAATGAAGTTGATACTTTAATAGATAAATATAAAGAAATTAAAAAAGAGACACCATCTCAAGAGGAAAATATTTTAATTGCAAAAAATAATTTTTTAGAAAACCAAAACAAAATTCTTTTCAACAAGGTTAATTATTTGAATAATGAAGTTGAAAAATTAACTAAAGAAATAAAAATGAGGGATATTTGTATTGATACTTTTAATGATAATACATATATTGAAAACACTTCGACTAATGAATTACAATAAGAAATAAAATCATTAAAATTATCATTGGCTAAATTTATTCAAAGAGAAGAAAACTTGAATGTCATGTTGGGAAAACAAAAACCTAGTTTTGATAAACAAAGTATCGGTTATAATTCAACATATAAAAATAATGATATAAAAATGCTAAAATCTAAACCTCATTTTAAATTAAATTATTGCTCTCCTTTTACTACTTGCAAAAATTGTCGAATTAAGGGACATTTAAATGTTAATTGCAATAAGAAGATTAAGAAAGTATGAGTTAAGAAAAGTGATTTGCATGTGACTAACCCAAGTGGACCCAAAAATATATGGGTACCAAAAAGATGAATTGTATTTTTTTAAGGTGTGTCTCAAAGCAAAGGTTCCTTCTCAAAAACGGAAACTGCTATAGTTCCAGTAAGTCAGAGAGTGCATGTAATGTCCTAGAATTTTTAAACATTATTATTAATTAGATATAGTATTTAATTTCTGATAAGTAGTTTTGTGTGATTATTTGATTATGCGATTAAGTGATTACGTGATTAATTTTTTGAGTGAATTAAAGGGAGTCACTAATGGTTTAATTAAATTAGTGAACAAACCCTAAGGTTTTAATCAAGAGAAGTGATAAAGTGTTTAATAATTAAATATTCAATTTTATTGAATATAGTAAGTGAATTAACTGTTATAAATTAATTAATTTGAGTACTAATTAATGAAAACAAGGTGAAATATTAATAATAATATTTAATAGTACAATTACTAATCAATTACTAATTAACTAGCCCATTTAATTAATTAGCTAAGCCCAATCATTTATTGGATCATAGACTTAGTAATTAATAGTGTGACAAATTAATGAGACAACATGTGACATAATAAATGTGTCAAATGGTTAATTAAATGGACTTGGTATTTATTAGCCCAATCATTTAAATTGAGAGCCCAAAATGTATTTAACGAAGTCCAAATCATGAGCCCACTTGAGATTTAATTGTGTAACATTAATTAACTAAGTGTAGCAAGTATGGGACAACAATTTTGGGACAAAATCCCCTCTATGTTGCCGGCGCATGAGGAGAGAAAAGAGAGGGAGTGGATTTCAAACTTTAAATTAAATTAGTTAAGTAACTTGTATTGGTTAATGTGTGGAGATGAATTGATGGGTTAGCTATACTATCACAAGCCACCCTACATATAAGAATAGCTAACTTAGTTGATGATGAGCTAGTAGGAATAGATATATTTTCTATATCTATAGTTTTTGGAAGCATACTTGCATTTAGCTAAAAAGGTTAGTCATTTCTTTCACCTCATTTGTTAAGCCTAGAGAGAAAAATACTTTGACAGCCAAAGAGGGAGAGGATTTTGGTGGTGCTCAAGGGAGAAGAGAAGGAGTTCAAGTGATTTATGTCATCTTCATTTATTTCCTACTTTGGAAAAAGAAGGAAGAGAGCCTTTAGATCAAGGTAATCTTCAAAACCCTAACTTGTGTGCTCTATGTGATTTTATGGTAGAAATATCATTTTTGAACTCTTGATGGCTACATATATGCTATACATGTGTAGGTAGGGTTTCATATGGTTAGATCAAGTATTTGCATGCATCTATGGCAAAAAGTTTAGCCAAAGTCTCAAAATCAATTTTTATTGACGAGCAAAATTTGAATGTTTGATTATAGAGTTATATTTTGAAACCCACAAACCATTTATGTGATTTTCCTCTTGTAATGCTAGATGTGTAAGTTATGAACCAAACCTCTTTGGAATCACCCAAAAATGTGTTAAAATGAGCAAGTTATGCATGTTTGACCAAACACACCTCACTGTCCAAGATCTTACATGAACAGTCCACTTTGAGCCAAATTTCCAAAACCAAACTTTATCCAAAAATGGTGTTTGAGTCTAAAAAATTATAGTTCGGGAAGTCAGGATTCCATCGATACCTAGTAGAGCTCCATCGGAGTTATAGAACTCAAGTTATTAAGGTTTTTCCCCAAGACCCCAAAACTGGGCAAAATCTGGAAAATGGCAAAAGCTATTGTCGGTTTTTTTTTGTGAACCGGCCGAAACATTCCGGCGACAAGGTATTATCAGGGGATTCCAAAAGATTTATCAAAGATTTTTCAAAATTATCAGGACCTCTAACTAATTTGACAAGGAAAGCTGTGAAGTTTGTGTGGTCAGATAAATGTGAAGAAAGTTTTATGGAACTCAAGAAAAGGTTAAGTGAAGCGCTTGTGTTATCATTGTCTGATGATACGGGAGGATTTGTACTGTATAGTAACGCATCGCATAAAGGACTTGGTTGTGTATTAATGCAGCACAGCAAAGTAATAGCGTATGTGTGACGCCCCCAAATCTAGGCTTACATAGCCCAATTTAAGAAGCCATAAAATACACGATTTCTAATACAAACATTACATAGAACAGAAATACAGAACTCAATAATACACAACTAAGTTTTTACTATTATTGCCACACTATATACAACATGTGAAGACTACAATAGCTATCTCTCAGACCGTCACTCTATTCCCCTACTAGACCCAGTTATTCTCTCATTTTCTGAAAAATAATGAAACAAAAGAAAGGGTGAGCTCAAATAGTCCAGTAAGAAAATACCATGACTAAGATAATGACAAATAAATTATCATTAGCCTTCAACAGTTGAGTTCTTAATTGAATATAATAGACAATAAGCTTTATATCAAGAACTGCAGTTAAATTCTTGAATAAAGTTCAGATCAATGATAGCAGCGTAATGAGCAATCCATTAGAAAATAATGTAGACTATAATGTCTACTCGTTTTTCTTTTTAAGAAAATATCATCAACTTTTATCATCTAAAACACCACTGGTCATGATGATACAAATTCACAGTTCCTGGTCATAATCATGCAAGTCAACAGTTCATCTTTGCACTACGGGCCAAAGATATTCAATATATCACCAACAGTCATGATTATACCAGTATTCAGCCTTTGGTCATAATCATACCAAACAACAGTTCTTCTTTGCCCCCGGCCAAAGAGAACATTCACCAAACATGCGGTAGTCCGCGTAGTCAGGTTATTCCCACAAATGAATAAGAAAGGTTATTCACCAAACATGCGGTAGTCCACGTAGTCAGGTTATTCCCATAAATTAATACATGAAAATAAATGACACATCTTACAAGGAAGAAACGACATTATTTTCAAGAATCAAAAAATAAAAATCCCTTACCGTAGTAAGTTTGAATAGTGAAAGATGAAAAAGATGGTATCCCTTACCTTAACACGTGACTGGATATGTAGTTGATCAACTTGGTCAGTACTCGTACACTTACAGATCTACACAAATACTCAAGATAACTTTAGCACACTCAAAGAGAACTTATATAAAGAAATATTTGGAGAGTGAAAGAAAGAATAAGTAAGGAAGTTTTTATGAAAAATCCTTAAGTTAAGGCCTCTATTTATAGTCAAAAATCTTATCATAAACCAAGATTTCCTAATTTAATCCAAACCGTATATTTCAAGATAATGTTTAATTTATACCACTCATTTCATCTTTTAATATTTCCTTAATCTAAACCATTCATTTAAAGATCATCTTTAATCTATACCACTCATTTCATCTTTTAAGATTTTCTTAATCTAAACCATTCATTTAAAGATCATCTTTAATCTATTCCACTCATTTAATCTTTTAAGATTTTCTTAATCTAAACTATTAATTTAAAGATCATCTTTAATCTATACCATTCAATTTACTTTATATATAAAACAACTAACTTTATATAAATCAATTAACTTTATATATAAAAATAAATAACTTTATATAATTTATTATAATAAAAACAAATAACTTTATCAATTCAATTATTCAACAATAATTCACAATTATTTATTATTATGACTAATTGTTATAAATGCAGTGCAGTTGGCTTTTTGAGTTAGATAAGTAGAGAAATTAACTAATAATAGAATACAACAGTTTAATCAATATCATAAAAGAGATAACAATAATGCTGAAAATAAATAAGCACGTTACTGTGTAATGACAATTATTGATTCAGTAATGTGAATTACTGTGATTATGTTACTGTGACAATTATCAGCTCAATAATATAAATTATTATGCTTGTGACAATTATTGGTTCAATAAAATCAATATAGTACAATAACAACTTTATCAGTTCAATAATATAAAATACTGTGCAATATCGTGTGCTACTGTGCAACACCGTGTGCTACTGTGCAATACCATATGTTACTATTCTTTTACCACCGGTTATTTTAACAGTTAAAAATGATAGTACTTTTGACTATATTTATTTAGAAAGGTTACGTATGTCGCTTTCTATATCCGACAATAATTCGTTGTGGGGGGTCCACCAATATTTGGTTATTTCGGCGCCGTCGTACGAATCAAATATTCCCCGACAAAACGAATATTCCCGACAAAATGAATATTCTCCGACAAGATAAAATTTGTACAAACATTTCTTAATTTTTACTTTTTGTTAATTTATTCATTTACCATTTTTAGAAGAGAATATATAAAGAAAAATTTAATTTATATTTCATAAAAGTCGGGGTCTTACAACCTCCCCTACTTGTGAAATTTTGTCCCCGAAATTGACGTACCTGGTATTTCGAAGAGATAAGGTAATTAGATTTCATTTCAGATTTTAGCTCCCATGTCATTTCTTCAGTATGTTGATTTCTCCATAAAACCTTAACTTGAGGTATAACCTTTGAGCGTAAGATCTGCTCTTTCTTATCTAAGATCTTGACATGTACCTCTTCGTACGTTAAATCCTCTGCTATAACGTCTGGCTCTAACTCAATGATGTGATTCGAATCTTTCACATATTTACGTATCATGGATATGTGAAAAACGTTATGAATGCGAGACATACTTGGTAGTAAGGCTAGTCTGTAGGTCACGGTTCCTACTCGGTCTATAATTTCAAATGGGCCAATAAATCGAGGGTTGAGTTTTCCTCTCCTTCTAAATCTCGAAACTCTTTTCCATGGAGAAACACGTAAGAATACATTGTCTCTGACATTAAAACTTTCACCCCCTCGATGAAGATCAGCACAGCTCTTTTGTCGTTCTTGTGCGGTTTGTATTCGTTGTCAAATTGTTTGGATCTTTTCTGTTGTTAAACGTACCAACTCAGGTCCCAACAATTTTGCTTCTCCTACCTCATTCCAACATACTGGAGAGTGACACTTTCGTCCATACAAAGCCTCAAATGGAGCCATGCATATGCTTGCTTGGTAACTGTTGTTGTAGGAGAATTCAACCAATGACAAGTACTTGTCCTAACTTCCTTTGAAGTCTAACACGCAAAGTCTCGAAAGATCTTCGAGAGTCTGAATCGTCCTTTCAGATTGTTCGTCCGTTTAAAGATGAAATGCAAAACTAAATCGTAGCTCGGTGCCCATAGCTTTTTATAGACTAATCCAAAAGTGTGAAGTGAATCTAGGATCTCGATCAGAAACTGTGAGGACTCGAATTTTCGGGATTACTTTAATAATATTAAATAAGGATTTAATAAACAAAATTATCAAGGTTGTTTTAAATTATTTATGGTTGATAGATTTTATGTGATTTAAAGTGTGTGATGAGATTTAATAATAAATTATGTTGAATTAACATAATTGAAAATAAATAAATTGTTTAAAAATAATTTATGAAGAATAAGAGAAATTTATGTAATTGTATAATTAAATTGTTGATATTTAAAATAGTTGTGGAGGTGCATAAATTATTATTTAAATGGTGTTATGTGGTAATGTGAGATATATGAATTAGATATGTATATATATATATATATTTGTATATATATATATATATATATGTGTGTGTGTGTGTGTGTGTGTGTGTGTGTATGTTTAATTGTTATAATTATAAATTCCATTAAGGGATTACCAATTAAATTAATCCAAAAATTAATTAAAAGCTAATAAGGGAGTTAGTAATAACATAATTATTGACTATAAGATCAATCAATAATTATGGTGGAAGTTGGAAATTATTTAAGAAGAAAAAGTAATTATATAAATTAAATAATAATAAATTATGAAATTTATATAAGGAAATTTAAGTAAAATATAAATGAAATAATAATTATATAAATTATATAAGAATAATTATATAATTTATATAAGGGGATTCAATTAATCGAGGATGGAAGAAAATAGAAAATAATGAGAGAGTTAATAAAGATATAATTATTGATTATATAAGTAATCAATAATTATGGAGGAATGTTGGAAATTATTTAAAAAGGATAATGTAATTATATAAATTATATACTAATAAATTATATAATTTATATAAGAAAGTTAAAGTAAATAGGAAGGAAGTAATAATTATATAAATTATAATATATATATATATATATATATATATATATATATATATATATATATATATATATATATAATTTATATAAGAAGAGTACATTAATTAAGAAAGGAAATATAATTGTACAAATGGTGCAATATTTTATTTAAATGGTGTATATTTAAAGTGTGTCAAGTAGTAAAGAAATGAAAAATAAATGAGGAAAAAAGAATGTTTTAAATTATTAAAATTATGTTTATTGTATAATGAAATTGTTATGATTTTTATGAGAAATAATATTTTAGAAACGTGAACATATTAATGAAACATGTTGTCTATGTAATGAAGTAAAACGGTATAAAAATTAATTTTTATAAGTTATATGTGTTATTTTATTAATTTTGGAGGTATAAAATACCTCATATAATTACATGCATGTCATTATGCGTGTACAAAAATTTTCATGTAAAGTACCTAAGAAAGGTATAAATATTATTTATAAATCAATTTATGATTTTTAGTGAATTAAAATAAATATTTTATATACATTATATAAAATATTTATTACACGAAATAATTACGTAATGTATTAAATTTTATTTATGCATGTTGGATTATTCGAAAATTCAAGTCGGTTGTGGCATGGATAGGTCGGTGGAATTATTATGTTTCTCGAAAATAGTTAAGTTCATTTTTTTTAAAAGAAAAAGGATAGTAAGTAAGAAGGAAAAAAAATAACAAACACACATAATAAAAATAAACACATTCTCTCTCTTTCTTCTCCATCCGTAGCCATCATCACCACCACCCGTAGCCATCATCACCACCATGATAGAGAATTTTGGTGCTATTAAGTGGAAGAAAACGCTTCAAAGGAATGTAGTTTCAAGCTTTAGAAGGTATAAAATCATTTTAATGGACTTATTTTAATATTTTTAATGTTAATTAGATTTTGTGAAAAATTAGTAAATAATTAGAATAATTATTCTAAATAATTTTTGGATGTATATTTATGAATTTTATGATGTTTAGAGTAATTTTGATATGACAATTTTGATAAAAAAAATTGGTGTTTAATGGTTGGTTAAGCTACGGATAACGGAAAAGAAAGAAGAAGAAAAAAAAAAGGGACGACGTTTTGCGGAAGAAGGAAGCTGCACCATGCGCGGCGACCACGAATTTGCAGTAACCGCCAGGCCAAACGACGTCGTTCAGGAAGGCGGAAAACTGAGGCTCGCGCAATGCGCGGCTGACACGGCTGGTTAATTACCAGCGTGCCCCACGCCTTTCTCAGAAATACTGAGCATGTCCCTTGGCCTTGCCAAATTATGAACGTGCCCCGGAGCTTTTCCGAAAATGACCAGTGTGTCCTTGAAGTTGTAGGAATTACGAAAATGCCCTCAGAAATTATTTTAATTAAAATAAATGTTTAAAAATTATTAAAAAAGTACTAAAAAAATAAAAATGATATTTGGGTATTAAATTTAATATTTTTACAAAAACATTAAATATTGGGGATTAATATTTAAGTATTTTAAATATTAATCTAGTAAGTTTAAAATTTAGAAAATTGTTAAATTAAATCCGGACAACGGAATACGCTAAATTTTATCCAACAAGCCGGGTTGTCCGCATTGAATGTGTTTTATATTAGTTAAATTAATATAGTAGAATGCTAATCAATTATTATTTAATTGATTTACTATAGGTTGTACGAGGAGAATAATAAACTGATTATTTATTAATTTCGGACCGAGGCAAGTTTTTCAGTACTTAATATTAATTGTCATATGATGTTATATGTTTACTTTGTTCAAATGCATATAGAAATTATGTGTTATGTGATCGGTGAATAATATGACCACGATGTGTACTTGGTGCAATGATGTGACGATATGTGAATTTGATTAATGTTTGTTTTACGTAATGGCTAAGTTGAAATATATATGATGCACGTGAGATATATTACTTTAGTAGAAGCACAACACATGATGTATGACACACACAGAGCATGTTATGTTGTGTGCTATGTGCACACTGTTGAACTTGCTGAGCCTTAGCGCTCATTCTTGCATAATATAAACTTTTGCAGGTAAAGAAACAAATTTTAGGAATATCAGATTTTGTTAGAGATGGATTAACCTAGAAGGTTGTGAACGTAATTGTTATATTTCCAATAGCACAATTCAATGTGGGTAAATTTGCAAAGTTTACATTGATGTTTTGTATGTACATATAAATTGGATCCGGATAGGGCGAATAGAGTTAAATTACGAACTGTAATTGTTCAAGATAGTTGTTACGATAGAAAATATTATATATCTAATTATGAAACAAAGAATAATTGTATGGATATAAACAATATTAAATTTTAAAAGTTGAGCTTTACGACACTTATAACATAAAGAGAAAGTAAAGGTTGAGATCTAGGGACTAGGATCGAAATGCAAAGTTTTTAAATGCCAAAAATATTTTCATACAATGATTGAAAAAAAAAATTATACCGAAAAAATTGGTAATTGATAATTTAAAGTCAATTAAGGGATTAAATAAAGTGATCAAAGATTTATTAACGAACCGAAATTTGGATATAAAGAAAATAATGTATAATAAACATGAAATTTAAGGTAATAAGGTTTGTCGAATTTTGGGGTCGTTACAAATGGTATTCGAGCCGAAGTTTTTATGGAAGTTACAGATAATATCAGAGCTGGAGAATTATAAACTTTGGGTAAACGATACCCTAGGCTATAACCTTAGTAAGAAAGAGTAAGGTTAGTTATGTATTCTGAAAACTTAGGTGTATAGTAAGCTCGTGACTCATGATTGTATGGTGAAGCCCTTCAGCGAATGGGGGACTATGGCATGACTAGGACAAGCTCCTCAAGCCGTATGATTGTGGTAAGTTCCTGAGCCTAAATACGTGATAAGTTTGATGAACATGGAGGGATTAAAGTAGAGAGCCATAAGTTGAGAGATATAGTTCTCAAATATTGGTTAAGGTTAAGGAAATATGAAAGATATAAGATTATAAAGAAGAAATAAAAATGTTAAGAAAGATTCGAATGAAGATAACGAATTGAGAAAATTCATAAGTTCAATTAAGAATATATCTGAAAGAATATTTGAAATGATTCAAAGATGAATCTCAAAGAAAAGCAGGGGACACCTGATACAAGTAATAAAGATGATAAAGTAATCTAAAAAGCATAGAAATAGATCATAATAACATGATCAAGAACAGTAAAGAGGATCGTACTACGATACGATCACGAGCTAAGAAAATCGAATAATGAATAGATTGTAAAGTAAGATCACGATGTGATCCAATGAGACTGTGAAATAACAGAGAGACCTGTTAATAATCCAAAAAGGTATAGCTTGATGTTATAAAGACAAATGGTACTATGAAATAGTACGAGATGAACTCAGAGAATGATGAAACATGAATTACAAAAATGTTATGATAAGGGGGCAGAAAGCTTGGGTACGAAATTTCAATTAAGGACTCACGTGGTGACTGAGTTGCACAATTCTTTGTATGGGTAGGGGACTTGTGTTTACTTAGTTACTATGTGATAATCATTGAAATGTTAGAGTCGCGCTATCGGTATACAGATGTTGAGGAATTGATTCTTATCTCGTAGGTATATTTGATAGATAGATAATATTAAGTTTAGGCACGAGTTCTTAAAACTCATTCATATAGTAAGTCCATGACTCATAATCGTATGGTATGTTTTGAGCCCCTCAGCATATGGACAGTCTATGATTTGTTCTCAGACTACGTATTGCTAGGACAAGCTTCTAAACTCATATACTTGTGGTATGTTCCTAGACTCATAATGTGTGGAAAGTTTGATGAACTATACGGGGGTATAAAAAAGTTGGTGTAGCCAGAAATTTTACTATGATAAATAATAATAGTCCTAGCAATAAATATTGTAATTAAGTGAAAGAGCCGAAGGGGGCGGATGTTTAGGGAATTTAGGGTATTCCCATTCTTCTAGCTTTGCTAGACTTCAAAATTTTTGGCCTCAAGCTAACTGCGCACTATGATGCTTTTAAAAATGCAAATGAATTTTATTATCATGCATGCACGGTAACAAGGGTGTGTGGATCACATTGATAGACTCTATAAAATAAGTTAATAATTAAGTTAATTATTTAATTAATTACTTCACATTATTGTTATCCAAGACAATCATCCTAAATTTTTCACAATTTTAACTCATACTAATATAATTAACCTAATTAATTATATTTCATTACTTCATATTTAAACTAATTAATTTATTAGTTTAATTGAATATTAATTTACTCATCATCTTATTTGGCTAACAAGCACGCTTTATATATATATATATATATATATATATATATATATATATATATATATATATTTATCCACCTTCACTTCTTAAATGAATTTATTTCCTTAATAAATTCTCTAAATGCATCATTAAAATATTCTCACATTTAATTTCAAACAAATAAATTATTTTAAAAAAAAATATTTACCCATTTTTTACATATCTCACTTCGACAACTCTAGGTTTTAAACCATAACCTTTAATTAATTATTTCAAATCTTATTTACAATTCTTATAAATATCTGGGATATTACAAAGGTTCATATAGGTGTTGTATTATCATATATAGTTGTTAAATAGACTTTTGATGGAGTATATGGAAAATGGAGTTTATGAACTCAAGTTTGGTTTTAATGTAAATTAGGTTAAGCTTTGCAAAAATCCTACAATAAGTTACTTTTTGGCAATTTAAAGAATTAAATGGTGAAATGAAGTTGGACAATTTAGTTTGATGTAATTACACGCTTTCGCATTGGTTTGGTGGTCATTTGGTGTATATGGTAATAAAAGTGTGTTTTAGGCGATCAAAATCGTTCGTTGGAACCTAAAAATTGAATTTCAGAAAAATAACATCATTTGAAAACTTATTTTGTTTTTAAAAGCCTAGACAAGTCTTATATGTGTTATGTATACTAAATCAAGTGTTGAAATAAAGTAATGTAAAGAATGGCCAAAAATAGAATGTGAATTGCATTGAAAAATTCTAAAAAAATTGGTGTCTGTAGTCTGCGCCAGGGTGGGATGTTTTGCACTAAACACTGTGTCGGGGCGCAGTGTAACTGAGCAAAGTTCGTTGGGGGCAAGATGTTCTGCGCCAAGGTGCAGTGCCCTGTTCCTGGAAGTTTTTTTTTTTTTTTAATCCGAAATGCAATGTTTTGATATTATGTGATAGAGTCATGATATGTAAACCTTAAATTAATGAAAATAGTCAATTTGGTAGATATTAAGGTATGATTGAGCAATGTGATATGTGTTAAGTTATGTGTATAGGTGAATGGTGACTTTTATGTTAAGGTAATGCATTAAATATGTAATGTGGTAAGGGTAAAGGGATATGTATGTTGCTAATGTATGGATCGACATTGTGGACATGTAGGTCATAAACGTAATAAGGTAGGAACGGTAAAAGTAAGTAAGGACAGAGGCAAGTATTCTATTCGAACTCTTTTTTTGTAGTTCATTTAATATTCATGTATGCTATGTACACTCGTAAAGGTATTTCTGAAGTTCATTAGTTATTGATGTGAGAACTCGAATTTTCGGGATTACTTTGATAATATTAAATAAGAAATTAATTAACAAAAATTCTCAAGGTTGCTTAAATTATTTATGATTGATATATTTTATGTGATTTAAAGTGTGTGATGGGATTTAATTGGTAAATTAAATCTGTACAAAGATAGTGATAAATTGTGTTAAGTAAATATAAATTTTTATTGATTATGGAGATAAATGGATTAATAATTAAATTAATGCAAAATTAATTAAAAGTTAATGAGGGAATTAGTAAAATTGTAATTATAGATTATAGAATTATTCAATAATTATGGAGGAAGTTTGGAAATTAGTTAAGAAGAAAAAGTAATTATATAAATTATATAATAGTAAATTATATATTTTATATAAGGAAATTAAAGTAAAGTATTAGGAAAATAATAATTATATAAATTATATAAGAATAATTATATAATTTATATAAGAGGATTAAATTAATTGAGGATGGAAGGATAATTATATAAATTGTGCAATATTTTGTTGTATAGTTTACATAAAGTGAAATAAGTAATGAAGAAAATAGAAAATAAATGAGAGAAATGATTATTTTAAATTATTGAGTTGTGAATTATGTAAAATGGAATTATTCTCATTTTGTAGGAAACAATATTGTGAAAATTAAATGGGTTGGTTAGGTAATTTTAATTCATAATATGTATATATAATAAATGATATATGTACATATTATGTAGTGGGAGGAAATACATGGATGTTTATGTAATGTATTTGTAACAAAGTTGAAACGTGAGAAATTTAATTTCATTAAGCTATGTGTGTTATTTTATTAATTTTGGAGGTATAAAATACTTCATATAATTACATGCATGTCATTATGCGTGTACAAAAATTATCAAGTAAAGTACCTTAAAAAGGTATAAATATTATTTATAAATTATTTTATGAATTTTGGTGAATTAAAATAAATATTTTATATATATTATATAAAATATTTATTACACAAGATAACTACGTAATGTATTAAATTATTGAAATATGCTTGAATTGTGCTAATCCAGTTGATAGAGTCGGCGGATGTGTGGATTGTTTTTCAATTTGTTTATGTAACGACCCCGAAATTCGACAAACCTTATTACCTTAAATTTTATATTTTATATTTATTATTTCCTTAACGTCCAAATTTTGGTCCGTCAATGTGACACCCCCAAATATGGGCCCACACAGCCCAAACTTGAGTTGTCAAAAGACTACAACAAAATTATTACAAGATAAAACAACGTTCAACAAAACAGTATATAATAATACACAACTAAGTCTTAACTATTATTATCAAACTATTTTACAACGCGTGAAGACTACGATAGCTATCCCTCGGACTCTCACTCTATTCCCCGGCTAGACCCAGCTACGTTCCCATCTCCTGTTGAAAACAATGGAAAAAAAGAAAGGGTGAGCTCAAATAGCCCAGTAAATAATATCATGACTAAGATAATGACGAATAAATTATCATTAGCCTTTAACAGTTGAGTTCTTGATAGAATACAATAGACTACAAGGTTTATATCAAAAACTACACTTAAATTCTTGAACAATGTTCAGATCAATAATAGCAGCGGAATGAGCAATCTATTAGAAGAATAATGCAGACTATAGTGTTTACTTGCTTCTCTTTTTAGGAAAAACATCATTAACTTTTATCATCTAAAACACCATTAGTCAAGATAATACAAATTCACAGTTCCTGGTCATAATCATGCAAATCAACAGTTTATCTTTGCACTACGGGCCAAAGACATTCAATATAACACCAACGGTCATGATTATACCACATTCAGCCTTTGCTCATAATCATACCAAACAACAGTTCATCTTTGCACTACGGGTCAAAGATATTCAATATAACACCAATGGTCATGATTATACCAGATTCATCCTTTGGTCATAATCATACCAAACAACAGTTCATCTTTGCACTACGGGTCAAAGATATTCAATATAACACCAACGATCATGATTATACCAGATTCAGCCTTTGGTCATAATCATACCAAACAACAGTTCATCTTTGCACTACGGGCCAAAGAGAACATTCACCACGTGCCATAAAAAACACCGAACAGATGTATCGCCTTTAACCTATTATATCGCCTTTAACCTATCATTTGTTCAACAATTATATCACATATGTGCCCCCAGCCACAGATATTCACAACAACTTGATTTTGGATGATTAAAATGATATAAATAATGAACAGAAGAAACATGATAAACAATAAGTATCAGAATTTTACTTTGTACAGATTCAAATAATGTCCAAATTGTCAACATGATGTGGAGTGAAATTTAAAAATGATATTCAAGATCCACAGTTCAGAATAACGGTTACAGTTCAATAGAAAGGTTCACGTAAATAGGATGGTTCAATTGAAATGATGAAGTTCAACTATTATGGAACATATAATATTTTCAGGAATTATAGAAGCAATAGTTCCATAATAAGTTTCGATTTAGGTGTATGAAAGAAAATAATATCCCTTACCGTAGCAGGTTTGATTAACAAAAGGTGAAGGAAATTAATATCCCTTACCATAATAAGTTTGAATAATGGAAGATGAAAAAGATGGTATCCCTTATGAGTATAAAGGAAAATAATATCACTTACGAATATGAAAGAAAATGATATTATAAACGAATATGCAATAAAAGTGTTATGTGATAATTCGTGTAAACAAATTATTTCCACAAGAGACAAATAAGAAATGAATACAAAGAGTAATTCACCAAACATGCGGTAATCCGCGTAGTCAGGTTATTCTCAGAGATTAATAAGGAATGAATACGAAAGGTTATTCACCAACAGGCGGTAATCCGCGCCGTAAGGTTATTACCATAATTTAATAAAAATTGAATACAAAGAGTTATTCACCAAACAGGCGGTAATCCGCGCAGTAAGGTTATTCTCAGAGATTAATAAGGAATGAATACGAAAGGTTATTCACCAACAGGCGGTAATCCGCGCCGTAAGGTTATTCCCGCAAATTAATACATGGAAATAAATGGCACATCTTATGAGTAAGAAAGAAACGATATTATTTTCGAGAATCAAATAATGATAATCCCTTACCGTAGTAAGTTTGAATAATAGAATATGAAAGAAGATGATATTCCTTACTTTAACACGTGACTGGATATTGATTTAAATGAGGTTGATTAACTTGAACAATACACGTACACTTATAGATCTTCACAAATACTCAAGATGACTTAAGCACACTTAGAGAGAACTTTCACAAGAAGTATTTAGAGAGAGAAAGAAAGAACAAGTAAGGAAGTTTATGAAAAATCCTTAAGTTAAGGCTTCTATTTATAGCCAAAAATCTTATCATAACCAAGATTTCCTAATTTAATCCAAACCGTTCATTTCAAGATAATGTTTAATCCATACCATTCATTTCATCTTTTAAGATTTCTTTAATCTAAACCATTCATTTAAAGATCATCTTTTAGTCTACACCATCCATTTCAAATTCTATATTATCTTTAATCTATACCATCCATTTCATCTTTTAAGATTTCCTTAATCTAAACCATTCATTTAAAGATCATCTTTTAATCTATATCATCCATTTCAAATTCTATATTATCTTTAATCTATACCATTCATTTTATATCACCTAACTTTATATTATAAACAATTAACTTTATCAATTCAATTATTCAACAATAATTCACACTTATTAATTATTATGACTAATTGTTATAAATACAGTGTAGTTGGCTCTCTGAGTTAGATATTAAGTCAATTAATTAATGAAATACAACTGTTTAAATAACACCATAATAGAGATAACAATAATGCAGAAAATATGTAAAAGAAAGAATACGTTATTGTGTCATGACAATTATTGATTCAATAATGTGAATTACTGTGCATATGCTACTGTGACAATTATCAGTTTAATAATATGAATTATTGTGCATGTGATAATAAAGTCAAATATTGTACGATAACCACTTTATCAGTTAAATAATACGAAACACTGTGCAATGCCGTGTGCTACTGTGCAATACCGTGTGCTACTGTGCAATACCGTATGTTACTTGTAATACTGTATATTACTATTCTTTTACCACCGGATATTTTAACAATTAAAAGTCATAGTACCATTGACCATTTAAAAAATTGTTTATGTCATTTTCTATATCCGACAATTATTCTTTGTGGGGTCCACCAATGATTGGTTCGTACGGCGCCGTCGTACGAATATTCCCCGACAAACGAATATTCCCCGACCAAACGAATATTGTCCGACATAATATAATTTGCACATAACATCCTGAACTTTTAACTTTATCAATTTAACCACTTACTGTTTCATGAAAATATATATAAAGAAAAATTAAATTTTATATTTCATAAAATTCGGGGTCTTACAGTTAATAAATCTTTAATCACCTTATTTGACCCATTAATTGACTTTACAGTCACCAATTACCAAATTTTTTGTTATAAATTTTTCTCTTTTCTCAATCATTGTATTAAAGTATTTGGATATTTAAAAACTTAATATCTCAATCCTAGTCCCTAGATCTCAACCTTTACTTTTTCTTTCTATTACAAGTATTATAAAACTCAACATTCAAAATTTAGTATTATTTATATCCACACAAATATTCTTTGTTCCATAATTCATAAGTAGACATATAATAGTTTCTATTGTAACAACTACCTTGAGTAATCACAGTACACAATTTAATTCTACTCGTCCTATCCGGATCCAATTTATATGTACATACAACACATCAATGTAAACTTCGTAAATTGCATTCTGATATTGAAAATATAACAATTACATTCACAGTCTTCTAGAATAATCCGTCTCTAACACAATATGATATTCCTGAAATTTAGTTCTTTACCTGCAAAAGTTAATATTATGCAAGAATGAGCACAACGG
This sequence comes from Hedera helix, assembly GCA_947179155.2. NCBI lineage: Eukaryota > Viridiplantae > Streptophyta > Magnoliopsida > Apiales > Araliaceae > Hedera > Hedera helix. Next base: position 14,251,306 of record OX359270.1, on the reverse strand, counting down.
CTCAGTAAGTTCAACAGTTTACACATTTCATGCTTCATGTAGCACATAACATAATATGTTCTGTGTGTGTCATACATCATGTGTTGTGCTTTTACTAAAGCAATATATCTCATGTGCATCATATTTACTTCATATTAGCAATTACGTCAAGAAAACCTTAAATTATTTCACATATAATCACGTCATTACATCGAAATGCACATTACGATCATGTTAACCACATATCACATAACACATAATTCCTATATGCATTTGAACATATAACATCATATAACAATTAATATTAAGTACTGAAGAACTTGCCTTGATGTCTAATTATTAAATTGATAGCTCAAACTCTTTTCTCGAACAACCTATGACCATAAGATAATCAATTAATAATTATTTATCCTCTCATGATATTAATTTAATGAATTAATATCATCTATAATATAATTAACCCTACTTGACGATTTATTTTAGGGTATCGGTCAATTACTAATTAATATGGTTAATTATATTAACTCCGTCCCTTAATATATTAATTTAACTAATATAAAACACATTCAATGCGGACAATCCAGCTCGTTGGATAAAATAAATAATATTTTTGTAAAAATATTAAATATTGGGGATTAATATTTAAATATTTTGAATATTAATCTAATAAGTTTAAAATTTAGAAAATGATTAAATGAAAATTCGGACAACCAAATACGCTAAATTTTATCCAACGAGCTGGATTGTCCGCATTGAATGTGTTTTATATTAGTTAAATTAATATATTAGGGGACGGAGTTAATATAATTAACCATATTAATTAGTAATTGACCGGTACCCTAAAATAAACCGTCGAGTAGGGTTAATTATATTATAGATGATATTAATTCATTAAATTAATATCATGAGAGGATAAATAATTATTAATTGATTATCTTATGGTCATAGGTTGTTCGAGAAAAGAGTTTGAGCTATCAATTTAATAATTGGACATCAAGGCAAGTTCTTCAGTACTTAATATTAATTGTTATGATGATGTTATATGTTCAAATGCATATAGGAATTATGTGTTATGTGATATGTGGTTAACATGATCGTAATGTGCATTTTGATGTAATGACGTGATTATATGTGAAATAATTTAAGGTTTTCTTGATGTAATTGCTAATATGAAGTAAATATGATGTGTGATACCCCAGAATTTTAAAATAATTCTAAATAAGGATTATAAGGATTATGATAAATCAAGTAAATGTTAGTATTTAAAACCTAATGTTGAATAATGGAGGTAGTAAAGAATGAATTATGAAATATGAAGAGGATTATGAATGTGAATTAAGAAGAAAAGGATGAAAAGAAACGTGAAGAAGATTTATATGAACTAAGAAAAGAATTATGAGGAAACTTTTCGGAGAATAAGAAATTATCTTAATAAGTATATCAAGAAATGAATTAAAGTGTTGTTCATAAAATTTTTAGAGAAATATGAAATGTACTATTATAAAGAATTTGTAAATTAAATATTTTGACAGTAATGACCATTATGAGGTTATCCATGTAAGTTATGGATATTAAAGAGGTAAAATATAATTATTATTGATCAAATTGTTATTCATCAAGATGAAGGTATAGCAAGGTGCTATGAATAATATACGTATAAGTATTACGGCAATTATGATTCCGAGGACGGAATCCTGTTAAGGAGGGAAGAATGTGAGGATCCGAATTTTCGGAATTATTTAATAAGATTAAATAAGAATTTAATAGACACAATTTTCAAGGTTGTGTAAAGAAATTATTATTTTATGTGAATTAAGGTATGTGATGAGATTTAATTAGTAAATTAAATTTGTACAGAGATGGTGATGAATTATGTGAATTTAAAATAATTGAAAAGTAAATAAATTGTGTAAATACAATTTATGAAGAATAAAAGAATTTTAGGTAATTGTACAATAAATTGTACAATTAAATTATTATGAAAATGCAGAAATTATGATTTAATTGAGGTTACGTGGTAATGTGAAATATATTAAATTAGATATGTATATATATATACATTTGTATATATATAAATATATATGTTTAAGTGATAATTATAAATGTTATTAATTATGGAAATTAAGGGATTAATAATTAAATTAATCCAATTTTAAATGAAAAGCGAATGGGGAAGTTAATAAAGTTGTAATTATGGATTTTAAATTTAATTAAGATTTATGGTGGAAATTTAGAAATTAACTGAGAAGAAAAAGTAATTATATAAATTATATAATAATAATTATATAATTTATATAAGGAAATTAAAATAAGGTATGAAGAAAATAATAATTATATAAATTATATAAGAATAATTATGTAATTTATATAAGGTGATTAAATGGAATAAAGTTGGAGGAAATTAAGAAATTATTTAAAAGGAGAATGTAATTATATAAATTATATAATATTAAATTATATAATTTATATATAAAAAGAAATTAATATGAATATTAAAGAAATTGAATAATAAATTAGAAAAAGGAATGTTTTAAGTTATTAAAAATTATGTTTATGTATAATGGAATTATTATGACTTTTACGAAGAATAATATTTCGGAAACGTGAACATGTTAATGTAACATGTTGTCCAAATAACAGAGTGAAAAATTATGAAAAATAATTTTTATATGTCCTATGAATTATTTTATGATTTTTGGAGGTATAAATTACCTCATATAATTACATGCATGGCATTATGCGTGTACAAAATTTGTCAAATAAAGTACCCAAAAGTATATTAATATTAATGATAAATCATGTTCTGATTTTTGGTGAATTAAAATAAATATTTTATATACATTATATAAAATATTTATTACACGATATAATTACGTAATGTATTTAATTAATTAAATAGCATGCAAATTTGGAATTTTACCCGAAATTGGAAGGTTCGAGAGAGGGGCTAAGTCGGTGAAATTTTTAAAGCAATTTGGAGTGTTATAAAAGCCAACAAAAGGGAAAGAAAGGGAGAGAAGAAAGAAGAGAAAATAAAAAGAAAGTAAAAAGAAAAGAAAATCTTTTCTCTCTAAGTTGCTCTCACCGCCACTCACCACCACCATGCTATCATCCGATCACCATGACTACACCAAGAGGGAGAAGAAGAAAATATTGGAAGCTTCAAGAAAGGAAATCTCAAGCTTGGAAGGTAAAAAGTTATTATTATTTGGTAATTATGTAATAAAATATTTTTCATGGAAAATTAGAAAATAAATAGTATAATTATTCTAAATAATTTTTAGATGCATATGTATGAATTATGTGATTTTTGGAGTAGTTTATTGTGATTTTTTGGAGCAAAAATGGTGAAATTATTAGAAAGTTGGTGCACTGTTCACAGCAGAACACTGAAGAAGAAGAAAGGGTGCCCGCGCATGGCGCGGGCCAAATTTTTTTTCAGTAGCGCGGCTCGAAACGACGGCGTTTCGGGCACGCGGAGAGGCAGAGTCGCGCATTGCGCGGAGGCCAAAAACCGGCGAAGGAAACGACGTCGTTTTGGGCGTCGGTAGAACAGTCGCCGCGCATTGCGCGGGCGACCGGCACGGCTGGAAATTACCAGCGTGCCCTTGGTCTTTTACGATAATATCCGCCGTGTCCTTGGGCCACCGAAATTACGAAAATAACCCTGGACTTTCCGGAAAATTCCGGTTATGTCCCTAACGTTACTGAAATTACGAAAATGCCCCTGGGCTTTCCGGAAAATGCCAATTTTGTCCCTTTGACCGCGGAAATTACATAAATGCCCCAGAATTAGATTTTAATGAAATAAATGTTTAAAAATTGTTTAAAAATCATAGAAAATTATAGAAAAATACTAAAAATATAGAAATGATGTTTGGGCATTAAATTTAATATTTTTGTAAAAATATTAAATATTGGGAATTAATATTTAAATGTTTAAATATTAATTTAATAAGGTTACCATTTAGAGAATGGTTAAATAAAATTTTTGGGACACCCAGTTATGTTAAAATTTATCCGATGAGCCGGGTTGTCCATATTATAGGTATTGGATATTAAGTTAAATTAGTATTTTATGAGACGAGGTTAATAAATTGGCCACATAAATTAATAATTGGCCTAGAAATGATATTAATTAATTAAGTTAATATCATAAGGAGTTAAATAATTATTATTTGATTATTTTATGATCATAGGTTGATCGAGTTAAGAGTTTGAGATATCAATTTAAATAACTGGACGCCAGGCAAGTTCTTCAGTCCCTTTTATGTTAAATGTTGGACTGTTATGATATGTAATTCTTGTTTTAAATGCATAAAAATTTCGTGCTATGTGATACGTGATTAATATGACCACAATGTGTATTTTGTGCAACGATATGAATATATATGAGATATATGGCTATAGTAGAAGCACAAGCACTTGATGTATGACACACACCAAGCATGATAAGGTATGTGCTACGTGAATCATAACTGTTGAACTTGCTGAGCCGTTGTGCTCATTACTTGCTTAAATTAAACTTTTGCAGGATAAAGAAATAAGTTTCAGGAATACTGGATTAAATTAGAGATAAATTGCCTAGAAGGTGGGGAAATGTTATTGTTATATTTTCCATTCAATGTGAATACATGTGTTAAGTTATATTGATATGTTGTATGTACAGATAAGTTAGATCCGAATATGACGAGTATAATTTAAATTATGAACTGTAATTGTTCAACATGAATATTATGATAGAGGCTATTATATGTTTGGCTATGCATTACGACATAAGAATATTGTATGGATATAAATGACATTAAATGTTGAATGTTGACCTTTATGATAAGGGTTACAGAAAGAAAAGAAAAAGGTTAAGGTTGCGATCCAGGGACTAGAGTCGAGATGTAAGGATTTTATATATCCAATTATTTTAATATAATGATTGAATTGAGAAAAAGAAAAAAAAAAAAAAAAAAAAAAATTAATTAAAAATTAGACTGAAAATTTGGTAATGGATGATTTTAAAATTTAATAATGGATCAATTTAAGAGATGAAAGATTTATTAACGAACCGAAATTTGGACGTAAGGAAAATAATGTTTCATAAATATGAGAATTAAGGTAACAAAGAGGGTCGAATTTCGGGGTCGTTACAGTTGGTATCAGAGCTAGAGGTTATGAACCTTAGGTAAATGATACGTTAGGCTATAACCTAAAGTAAGGAAGAGTACGGATAGTTGAGTGTTCTGAAAACACAAGCGTATAGTAAGCTCGTGACTCATGATTGTATGGTGGAGCCCCTTTAGCGAATGGGCGACTATGGCCTGACTAGGACAAGCTCCTCAACCATATGATTATGGTAAGTTCCTGAGCCCAAATACGTGATAAGTTTGATGAACATGGGGGAATTAGGATGGAAAAGATGTAAGATGAGAAAGATGTTCTCAGATGTTGGCTAAAGCGAAGGAAATATGAAACTTATAAGAATATAAGAAAGAGATGAATATATTAAGAAAGATTTGATTGAAAATAACGAGTTGAGAAAAATCGATAAGTTCAATTAAGAACATATTTGAAAGAATATCTGAAATGATTCAAAGATGAATCTTAAAGATAATCAGGGGACACCTGATTTAAACAATAAAGATGACAAGATAATCCAAAACGTATAGAAAGAGATCATAATAACATGATCAGGAAGGGTAAGAAGATCGTACTACGATACGATCACGAGATAAGAGAAGCGAGTAAGAAGTAGGTTGTGAAGTAAGATTATGATGGGATTAAGTGAGAATGTGAAATTAACAGAGAGACCTGTTAATGGTCCAAAAGAGATATGGTACTATGAAATAGTACAAAAAGAATTCAAAGAATGTTGAGATATGAATGACAGAAAGGTTATGATAAGAGGGTAGAAAACTTGGGTACGAAATTTCATTTGAGGACTCATGTGGTGACTGAGTTGCACAATCCTTTGTATGGGCGGGGGATTTGTGTTTACTTAGTTACTATGTGATAATCATTGAAATGTTAGAGTCGCGTTAAGAGTTTCTAATAGATAGATAATATTAAGTTAAGCACGAGTTCTTAAAACTCATGCATATGGTAAGTCCATGACTCATATTGGTATGGTATGTTTTGAGCCCCTCAGCATATGGATAGTCTTTGATATGTTCTCAGACTACATATTGCTAGGACAAGCTTCTAAACTCATATTCTTGTGGTAAGTTCCTGGACTCATAATGTGTGGCAAGTTTGATGAACTATACGGGGGTATAGAAAAGTTGGAGTAGATAGAAATTTTAATATGATAATAGTCCTAGCAATAAATTTTGTAATTAAATAAAGAAGCAGAACGTGAATGTTAGGGAATTTAGGATATTCCCACTCTTCTAGCTTTGCTAGATTTCGAAAATTTTGGCCTCAAGTTGATTTGGCACGTGTGTGCTTTAAAAAAAAAAAATATAAATGAAATTTTTAGCGATCTAAAAAGTGTCTATGCTACTTGTCTCGGCTAGACAAAAATGTTTTTTTTACATCAAAATGTATTTCAAAAGAATCATCCACGCACCTTTTAGCCCGGTGCAGATGTGATGAATGACGGAATGCTCAACGTGTTGTTGAGACGGTGCGGTACTATTTCGTTATAAGATGATTCAACACCATAAAGTATGGTTTATGGTGTAGGAATTATTAATGACGGAATTCTCAACGGGCTGTCAAAATGACGCGGTAACATGAAGTCATAAATGATTTTGATTTATGAAGGTATGTCAGAACTATAAGTCAATGCCATTTGACTCGGCTTGATATTTTGAAAAGTTTTGACATGATAAATATTTTAAAAATTTCTGTGGATTATAAAGTGTTAGAGAAAGTCTATGCTAATTGATCTAGCTAGACAAGCATTGAGAAAATATAAGTCTAAGCTATTGATTCAGCTAGACAAATTTTGAAATATATTGAATTCCTATTCTTTGAAAATTATACCCAATCAAATTATTTTTGAATGAAATCTATGGCTGAGATGAACAAAAAGATTAAGACTATTGCAGGTTGATCGAATGGTCACCTGGCATAGCAAGACACAAGCATTGCAGATTGATCATCTGGCGTGCCAATGTATGGTGAAACATCCATCACTTTAATGACAGACTGAAAATTTTTATGAATGTCGAAAAATTACGAAACTTGGTGAAATTTTTTATAATAATATAAGATAAATATTGATAGTGTTTGGGGGATACCAAAGTATGCCAAGTGATTATTTCTATTTTTAAAGCTATTAAATAATAGTTTATATATATAAAAATAATTACAGAAAATTGTCGGATAATCCAGAAATTTGAAAAATTGGTTGAAAAGTCTAGAATAATATTCTAGAGACTTTAGAAGGTTTAGTAGACTTATGAGATGTCGAAATATTATAAGTCGCATGTTGACTAGCTAAAAAAATAAAAATAAATAAACATAACAGTTTTACACGAGGGTCGAGAATTGATCGAGAAAATTTATTTATACTTTTATAATATGATATTGGTAATTAATGTTTAGATATCACTGAAATGTGAATTATGGATTTTGAATTAAGGTTTTAGATCCGAACAAGCTGGAGTGAAATAACTCAGAAATTACAAGTTAAGTCGGGACATTGTGATAATCGAGGCAAGTTCTTCAGTACTTGATGTTAATTGTTTATCTGTTACTATATATTAACTTTTGTTCAAATGCATATAGAAATTATGTGTTATGTGATTTGTGGTTAATGTGACCGCGATGTGTACTTGGTGCAATGATGTGACCATATGTGAATTTGATTAATGTTTGCTTTTATGTAATTGCTAATCTGAAATATATATGATGCACGTGAGATATAATGCTTTAGTAGAAGCGCAACGCATGATGTATAACACACACAGAGCAAGTTATGTTATATGATATGTGCACACTATTGAACTTGCTGAGCCCTAATGCTCATTCTTACATAATATAAATTTTGCAGGTAGAAATGAAACTTCAGAAGTATTAAATCATGATTAGAGATTATGTACGACATCAGGGAAAGTTGCAAATGTAATTTCTGTGTATATATTTTTTTTGTATATAGAAACTGAATATGGTTAAATTAGTGAAATGAGTGATTATAATTCATGAGATTTATATATGTCGGACATTGATTGGATAAATAAGGTTTAGAAATGTATTTTTGATTATTCAAAAATACATATCATGAAAGAAAAGAAAAGTAAAGGTTGTGATCTAGGGACTAGAATCGAGATGTAAGGATTTTAAATGTCTAAATATTTTAATACAATGATTGGAAAAAAAAATTATACCGAAAAATTTGATAATTGAAAATTTAATGTCAATTAATGGATTAAATAAGGTGATTAAAGATTTATTAACGGACCGAAATTTGGACGTTAAGAAAACAATGTATAATAAATATGAAATTTAAGGTAATAAAGTTTGTCAAATTATGGGGTCGTTACAATTGAACTGTTTTAAGAAAGGGCAATGCCATTTTGATCTGGTAAGACATATATTATGAGTCATGTTGACTTCAAAGATTTATGGTTATGTTCTCCAATCCATATTGTTGTGGTGCGAAATCTATGAAAATGTTATAATAGAATAACCCTTATAAAAAGGGGATAAAAGGAAAGAGGGATATGAAATCCTATGGCGTGGTTGCATCGTTAGATGGTTATGTTGTGCACAATATAGGGTATGATAGGCTAATCCCATACACATCTAAAAGAAAAATGTAGTCTTGTGACTGTGTTGAACAGTATCGGTCTTTATGATTAATATTGTTCTAAATGAGTTCTTGGTTTTTTGACCGTATAACATGTAAGGTAATGATTCAAATCATTTATAAAAGAGTTTTATGCTATGGTTTCAAGCTTCTTTGCAGTATTATTGAATGGTTAAAGTTAATTGAAAAGGTTTTAATTTATTATTTATGGGATATTATGTCTTTACTTGTTTATATACTTGTTGAGGTAGTTTAATGCTCATTCTTGCTTAAACATAATATTTCAGCGAAACCCGAGCAGGCAGAAGGTTTAGGAACTGATAAAGGGAAAGAAAAGGCGAGCAAGCAGTAGTTTTCTAGCTATTATACTTTTGTTGATGTAACTCATTAGATATGGTGCGATCCATAATGAGTTTTACTGATCTTCTACTATCATTTTGGGGTTATGTCTTAAAAACGACATCATATCTACTAAATAAGGTACCTTAAAATTCGTCCCTAAAACTCGACATGAGTTATGAACAGGGAATAAACCTAGTCTTAAGCATGTTAAGACTTGAGGTTGTCAACTTATGTTAAGAGAATTGAAAATGATAAGTTTGAGACAAGATTTGACAAGTGCAAATCAAAGTAATATGCCCTCAAGCCAATCATATGTTGATATGATAATCATATACTTTGTAATCTTATTCAATTATTAATATAAAAAAATAATTATTTAAAGGCCTTTTATTCATGATTGATTTGTTGAATTAATTAAATGGATAAACCCATAGTTTTGGAGCAATATTTTTTGTATCAAAATGTTGATTATGCCAATGAGATTTAAATTCTAGATAACTCAAAATTAAAATGTTCCTAATTGTCAGGTCACTAAATTAGGGATTAGGGAATCCAGATAGATTAATACAAACTATGCTTACTCTTATTAAGAGAATGATCGATATTGTAATCATTTGTGTGAAGACACTAAAGCAAGTATGTAGGTGCTTATTAGAGAACAAGTTCAATAAACGTGACTTGCTTAAGGAACACATAATGGAGTTTTACTTGCCTGTGAATATGAGTTCCTAATTGAAAGTTTTATGCTCTCAAACCAATCGTATGTTGATATGATAAGCATATACTTTGTAATCTTATTCAATTATTAATAAAAGAATTATTTTATTTATAGACATTTTTATTCATGATTGCTTGGTTGAATTAATTAAATGAATAAACACATAGTTTTGGAGTAATGCTTTTAGAATCATAATATTGATTATGCTAATAAGATCTAAATTTTAGATAGCTCAAAACTAAAATGTTCCTAATCACGGGATCACTAAAATGGGGATTAGTGAATCCGGATATATTAGTACATACTATGCTTGCTCATATGAAGAGGATGATTGATCTCATAATCATTTATTTAGAGACACTAAAGTAAGTATGTATGTGCTTATTGGAGAATAAATTCACTGAACGTGACTCGCTTATGGAACACCGAATAAATTTTTACTTGTCTATCTTTAGGAGTTCCAAATGTGATAGTAGTATAAGTGATTCTTGGATTTGAGACCATCATAGTATATTGTGTATGATGAGTTATACTTTATCATATTCCTTAAGACTCTTTGAGTATAACAAATGATATGTTCAGGTATAATAAGTTGCGCATGGAGATAGATGATTGATCAACAAATGATCAACCATTTCTAGTTAAGAAAAAGATTGTCATGTGCGATTCGATAAATGACAACTCAGTAGTCCTTGGCAAAGGCAAAATGAAATTAAAAAGGAGTTTCTAATTTGCATTATTTTGAGTTGTGCATTTGAAATCGAAATACATATGATATGATCAAATAAAATAAGACTTGACAGTAATTCTATGTCTTATAGTTGATTGAGACATTATGTGGTAGAATGATTGAATTGTACAGTAACTATTCGCGGAATAAGTTCTTTGTGATCAAATATTGATATTCATATTATCCGAAAAGTCATTTCCGGTTAAAGGGGTTTACCTTTATATTGGAATAAATAAGTATTTATTTATAAAATAAATTAAAAGAGTTTAATTTATTATTATAAATAATGTTATAATAAATCTAATTTATTTATTCTACAATCAGGTTAATATTGAACCTAAAGAGTCACTCCGCTAAAGAAAAATATTTATTTTAGAAGTAATGACATAATGGTAATAATAAATTGAGTGTATTTAATTTATACCATGGTGATAGAATAAATTAAATAGTTTAATATTTATAATTATGTATTTTAAAAATACTAATTATAAATTAATAAGAGAATTATTATTATTATTATTATTATTATTATTATTATTATTATTATTATTATTATTATTATTTAGTTCTAAATAATTTAGGAATTAATTAATAAGTAGTGCTTTCATAATAAATAATTAAATTCCTAAAGACTTTAGAAATTATAATTATTATATTAAACTAATTTTGTTCCTAATTAGATTAGGAGTTTAATTAAAAACCTTACTCCTTAAGTGTTTTGGAGGGTTGATTATATCTATAAATAATAGGAATCTTATTATGGATTAACACACACAAACTTGTTACCCAAGGTTTAGAGAAACCTAAATTACTTATTCAAATTCATATTAATCTTGGTGGATCACTTTTAGAAGCTATACATTTGCGTAGCTAACGTTGATATAGAGATTCTAATTGGTGGAATTAAAGAGGAACGCGAAGGAATTGGAGATGAACTTGTACCTGTTGAAGATTAGATTCTACAAATGTATAACTCTTAATCCTTCCTCAATTAATAGTATCGCATAAGAAAGATCTTGATTTTAGTTTGTAGAAAAATTTTAAAATCGTTTTATTACATGTTTTCCCTGCGTTGTATAATTTGATTATATATATGCCATATTTTTACAAACCAACGTTGGCATTAAGAGACAAACTTATGCGAATTATTAATTATTTTGATTCTATATATGTATGGGTATGTGTTTAGAATAATTTATTAGGTATAATATGTTGTATAAAGTCATATTTTTTGAAAAAGAAATCAAAAAATTGCGATTTTGCAAAAGCTGAAAAAAGTTAGATTGCCGACTCGCGCTTGGTGCGCCAATACATGCGTACGGGTAGCGCGTGCTGTACCACCAGATTTTTTGATTTTTTTTTGTATTTTTAAAAAAAAATAATATAAAAGTTATTTTAGATGATTTTATAATTAAAATAAAGAGTTTATTTTAAATTTAAAATTAGATTTCATGCAACTTTAATTGCCCATTAAATGATATTAATATATATATATATATATGGAATTGTTTTATATTCACGAGATGAATGATACATATGATGATATGTATGATATTATTACGTATAGATACATATGATGATATGTACGATAATACAAGAGATCAATTATGAATTATTGACTAATATGATTGGATTTATTTTAATTGGATGCTTAAATGAATATGTTTTAAATAAATGAGTTCAGCGTACCTCGTCTATCTATTTTCTGTAGTAAATTATATCTCCCTCCTATGTACTTCCCCTTGACTACTAATCAAAGTTTTTGTTTTATGAAAATAGATTGTAATAGGATTAGATATAATTATTTGAAGAATTGGAGTGGAAGAGCAAGGAGGGCATTAAGACCCCTTTTTGTAATGGAGCCCGGGTTTTGAATGTAATATTTATAGTTAATGTATTTATTCTTGCAACACATGTTTGACCTTTTGGTTTATTTGGTGGCTCAAATAAACCAAACTAGAATAAAGTTCATAATCAATCTAAATAGAATATAGTATTCTACATGTGCATGCTATTTATATGTATTATATATTATCAAACATGCTTCGCATGTTAAATAATATGACGCGTATTTTATATATATGTGTGCATGCGTGCTAAACAAGATGAGACAATTAATAACAAACTCCTCAAAGTAAATACATTAAGTTGTAACGTTTAAAGATATTTGGAATATCGAACGTCGTCTTCTAGCATGATAAATCATATGGAGTATTCAATGTTTAATATGAGTTTGTTGTATGCACACAAGTCTTGTATAAAATATTTAAGATGTTAGCTTTATTACATTGGATGTTTATAAGGAATTGAACAATACTGTTTTGTTGTGCACACATAAGGACGATATTTTTCTCTTCACTTATATGGGATGTTAGGTAGGACTTAGATTATTTTAATTTGGATGTGTACACACTTGATTACTATAATCTAAGAGGCAAAATTAAAAGAAATTACATATTGATGTAATTGACAATGAGTTGTCTAACTGTTGAATAAATATAGTTTGTTGTTCACACATAATACTGTATTTATATTAATGGGATCCTTATTTCACCAGTAATTCTTTAACTAGATTTGTCAAATTATATATAAAGGGTAATATAGTTTAAAGAAAATAGTGAGAGATACCAATTTAAATAAAGACCTAATTTATTTTGGTAATTAATAAATGAATATACGCTAAAATGTTGTTATTTTACATGCAGAATTTTACAAATGTCTAATATACTTACATTGTGGAGCATACTTGATTCTAACTAATTGACCGGACCGAATTACACGAACTGGTTAAGGAATTTGAGAATTGTTCTCACTACTGAAAAGCTTTCCTATATCCTAAATTCGACTGTCCCTGCAACTATTACAGAGGAAGCCTTTGAGGAAAAGATTTCTATTTTTAAGAAGTGGCAACATGATGCATCTGTAGCTCAATGCATCATGCTTGCATCCATAAGTAACAAGCTTCAGCATCAACACGAGAAAATGGATGCTCCTATAATACTGCTGCACCTTAAAGATATTTATGGTGAGCAAAGTATGACTGCTACATATCAGATATCTAAGGAGCTCTTTCGATCTCGTATGTCCGAAGGTACTACTGTAGAGACACATGTCCTCAAGACGATCAATTTTATTGAACAACTTGGATGACTTGGGTTTGTCATGGATGAGGAGTTAAACCAAGATTTGATCTTGCAGTTATTCTCAGACACCTGCTCACACTTTGTTGCGAACTTTCATATAAATAAGCTTTCATATAAATAAGTTAGACGTCAGCTTGCCTAAGTTACTTAACATGTTGAAAACAGTGGAGGGTCATTTTCCATCCAAGAAGGACCAAGTGGTGTTAGTAGATTATTCTTCTAAGAAGAGGAAGGGACCCAATGGTTCTTCTGAAAAGAAGAAAAAGAATAAGGCTAAGTGCAAGGGAAAAGCCAAGGATAATAAGAAGGCTAAACCTGACAGGTCACTGAAAGATAAACTGCAAAGAGTATTTTCCAGTAGTTAAGCAGAAGAAACTTGGAGAAGCTTCTACCACATATTTAGGTTTGCTCATAGTTGAAATAAACATTTTCGTAAGTCAAAGTTCTACTTGGGTATTAGATACCGGTTATGGTTCTCACATATGTAATAATGTACATGGACTAAGCAAAAGTAGAAAGTTGAGCAAAGGGGAAGTCATCCTACGCCTGAGAAATGGAGCAAAGGTTGCTGCATTAGCTGTAGGAACTTATTGTTTAGCACTGTCTACGGGTGAGTCCACTAGTTTAAATAATTGTTATTATGTTCAAGTAGTTATTAGAAATATTATTTCAATTCCTATGTTAGATAAGGATGGTTTTGATATTATAATAAATGACAACCGTTATTCTATTTATTATGATAATGTTTTGTTTGGTATTGGTAATTTACGAAATGGGCTTTACAAACTTGACATACATGAAAATATTTTACAAATTAAACAAACTAAGAAAATAAAAAGAGATGATGTAAATCATACCTTTATGTGGCACTGTAGACTCAGTCATATTAATGAAATAAGATTAAACAAGTTACATAAATATGGGCTTTTAGAGCTATCTGATTAGGAATTATATCTAATTTGTGAATCTTGTCTCATGAGTAAAATGACTAAATCTCCTTTTAGTGAAAAATGAGAAAGAGTTACAGGGTTGTTAGAGTTGATACACACAGATGTATGTGGACCTATGATAACGCATGCTAGAGAAGGGTATTCGTATTTTATTACTTTCATTGATGATTATTCAAGATTCAGATATATGTATTTGATAAAATACAAATCCAAATCATTTGAAAAGTTCAAAAAAATTAGAAGTGAAGTAGAGAAACAAATGGATAAAAGTATTAAGATTCTTCGATCGGATGTAGGAGGGGAATATTTGAGTAATAAGTTTCTCGATCATCTCAAAGAGAATGGTATTCTCGCATAATGGGTCCTATTATGCCTTAGTTGAATGATGTATTTGAAAGAAAAAATCGTACCTTGTTGGACATGGTTCGGTTCATGATGAGTTTTACAGACTTTCCATTTTCTTTCTAGGGTTATGCCCTAGAAACGGCTACATACTTGCTTAACAAGGTACCTTCAAAATCCATCCCTAAGACTCCATATGAGTTATGGACAAAGAGAAAACCAAGTCTTATGTATGGTAAGATTTGTGGATGTCTGGCTTATGTCAAAATGTTTGACAATGATAAGCTAGAGATAAGATTTGACAAGTGTAAATTTGTGGGATATCCTATAAAAAGTTTAGGATATTACTTATATCATTCTATTGATCAAAAGGTGTTTGTTACGAAACATGTTACCTTATTAGAAAATGAGTTTATCCTTAAAAGGGTCAATGAGAGTAAAATAGAACTTAAAGAAGTGCAAGGACCGTAAAACACTACGGATCAAACTAAGAAACCTGACCAAGTAAAAGAACCTACTTTACCACAACCTATTCGTAAGTCTGAAAAAAGTACCGAAGATAACTGAGAGGTATGGACTCATCATAAAGGATGATGATGATGATCTATTGACATACAAAGAGGCAATGAGTTGTAAAAACTTAGAGAAGCGGCTTACAGCCATGAAATTCGAGATGGACACCATGTATGAGAACCAAGTATGGACATTGGTTACTCTTCCTGAGGGAATAAAGCCCATTGGGTGCAAATGGGTTCTTAAGAGAAAGACTGGAGCAGACAGCAAGGTCACCTATAATGCCCGATTGGTTGTAAAAGTTTCAAACAAAAGCAAGAAGTTGACTATAATGAAACCTTCTCACCTATAGCTATGCTTAAGCCCATTTGAATTTTGCTTGCGATTGCAGCTTATTACGACAATGAGATCTGACAAATGGACATGAAGACGACCTTTCTTAATGGAAAATTAGATGAGGATGTGTATATGATACAACGAGAGGAATTTGTTTCTACTGATAGGACAAATCAAGTCTGTAAGCTAGAATGATATATTTATGGATTGAAGCAGGCTTCTCGAAGATAAAACATCTATTTTATTGAGAAATAAAAGAGTTTTTTGACGCCCCCAAATTCGGGTCTCAAATATCCGGATCGGGTCATCACGATCCAATACAAACATCCACCTCTAAACAACATACAATAACTAAATACGGAATAATAAACATATGTTGTTCATTCAAAAGGTGTTACTAGTCCCAAGATACGGTAACCTTACACAAAAGTACACAAATACCGTTAATAAAGTACTTAGGGTTTATATTACGTAACAAGTAATTTAGTTAAATAAAAGGCTGCATTCTGAAGTCTATCACTTCATCTTTCCCTTACCCTTATTCTTCCCAGAAGTCTCGGGTTGCACTGCAATAAGGTTTCATGATATTGCAAGGGTGAGAAACTAGTTTGCTAAACAAGTTTAAGTAACAACAAGAAACAATATATCATGAATGAAAGGGAATAATTGAACAATTCAATAATATGAATAACATAAGCAAGAATAATGATTTGCTTTTAGAATCAAGATAGTCAAATAGACTATGAACTATAAATATCCACTGGAATCAATAGCAGGTTGACCCAATGGTTACTACCAGAAATATATACCCGAGGGAATCAGCCTCGGTACAATATGTGTATGCATAACATTTAATTTTCGTGTTTTGTACCTGATATTAGATACAGGGTACTCCCCTATAATAAAAGGGTGTTTATAATAGTCTAAGAATCCGCATCTTCAATGATTTGGATAGCTTTTAAAATCTTTAGCATAAATGTCTAGCCGAATAATGACTTAGACCTACTTTGAACAGTTCTTTAAACAGTAGAACATTAAATAAGGTACAAGTCAAAGACTGTACAAGATCAAGTACACCAAGTGCGAATAACAATAATATCGATGTGGAATAATTGTAAAGTAATTAAACCACTCAAAGCATACTTGGAATTACAGTTCAAGCTTAAATAAATAATTTGCTCAATGAAATGAGTTTAGAGATAAGGAACTTGCCTGTCTGCTCAGCTACAATTAATGTCTAGCTTTAACTAACTGGCTTTGAAAGACCTAATCATTAATAAAGTTGGTTTAATAATTAGTACGGCGTATTTGCACAACTATACGCTCACTAAGGAACTTATTTACCACACATAAGTACTAACACATAATTTACATCAGTCAAAATAATATTATTAACCTTATAGACCCCCTCAATCAAATTAGGTTAATAATTTAATAATTTAGAAAATATTTTTCTCAAGTGTTAGACACTTATTAAACCCTTAAACAACTTATTACAATTGTTTAATTAAAGCATAATTAAATTTCAATTATTTTATTAACTCAATCTCTATTTAATTACTATTTAATCTTGATTAAATATAAATTAATTAATTAACTTTAGTTATTATTTAAAATAAATAATAACTAATTATACTCATTAATTATTTAATAATAATTAAATAATAAATAATTATTGATTTAATTTTAACCGTCCTTAATTTAATATTAATCAACTAATAATTAACTAAGTAATGAACCTCACTTATATTTTTAATTTAAGGAAATTAAATAATAGTTTACTAATTTTATCCTCTTTAATTATTATTTAATGTCAATTAAATAATAATTAATTATTTAATTAATTTTAATTATTATCTAAGGTTAAATAATAATCAATTTATTTATCCTTATTTATTATTAAAATAAATTATTAATCTAATTACTTAATTTCCATTAATCATTATTTAATTAAATAATAATTAATTACTTAATTATCCTTATTTATTATTTATTAATATTTAAATAATAAATAATTAATTTATAAATTTTTATCTCTCTTTAATTATTATTGAATAGGAATTAAATAATAATTTCTAATTTATCGCCTTTATTTATTATTAACATTTTAAATAATAATAAATAATTAATGAAATCTTTATTTATTTAACTTAACCATAAATTTAGCTAACTAGATTAATATTTAAAATATTTAAATATTAAACTTAATGAAAAATATCATCATAAATATCATTTTTGTATTATTATGATTTTTGTTATAATTTTAAATTAATTTTTAAACATTTAAATTAATTAAAAATATGCAGAATGACAATTCTGTAATTAAACCAAAAACTGATCCGAGGGTAAATTAGTAATTACGCAGAAAAACGAACGGAAGGGCAGTATGGTAATTTCGCTGAAATTTTTCCTACCGCGCATTGCGCACGTAACAAAAGAAACAGCCCAAAATGGTACCGTTTTGAATAACCGGCAAACGGTTTCCGCGCATAACGCGCGGAGTAAAAAGTTTCTGAGCCAAACGACGTCGTTTGGCTCCGCGCCTGCTAGCCAACACGCTGGCGCGCATTGCGTGACCAGTTCCTGTTTTTTTTTCTTTAGCAGAATGTGAACAATGTCCGGCAATACACATTTTAATAAAAATTATAACATCAAATAAGCTTTAAATCCTCAATAAAAATAAAAAAAAATTACCAATCACTTAATATCAATTTATAACATGGAAATTTAATTTTTCATGAGTGAATATCATTTTCTTTTTATAAAAATTTTTACATCACATAAATTACCACAAATCATAACTTTTTGTGTATAACTCCATTTTGAGTGATTCAAACTTTGTTTTTCTTATGATTTAATGTTCTATAATATTAGAACATCAAACCTAAGTTTTATAAAAATATTTTTGGTCATAAATTCCAAGACTTGTTTACACACTACTAAACACATGTTTTTAGCATACAATTTATACCAAAATACAAACCAGGCATATTAAGCTCAAGCATGACATAAATATTACTACTACACATTATTAACTATATTAACATGTATATACTCACATGTTGGTTTATTTAATTTAAAAACAAAAACAAGATTTAGAATAATCATTACCTTGATTTAATGGCTATTTTCCTTTTTTCTTCCAAAATAGGTGGTGAAAGAAGATGACAAGAACCAAGAACTCATTCTCTTGGTATTTTTGCTCTCAAATATATTTTCTTACACTCTCAAATGTTCTCTAGCTCTCTTGAAAATAAAAGATGATGAATGACTAATAAAAACTACTAAATTGTAAGTATACTTAAAATGGACATAGATATAAAATCTATATCTATCAAAATACCATCATGAGGGTAGTTGGAGACTTGTGCAAGAAATTTAGGCCAAGGACTAAGTTGGTGAAAAGAAGAACGGTGTCCATGTACTTAAAAAATCAAACAAGCAATTCATAAATAAAAAAAATGAAAAATAAAATAACACAACATCATCTCACTTTCTCTCCTACGTGGCTGATGCATGAAGATTGTCCCAAAATGTTGTCCCAAGTCACTTTTTAATAAATAATAGTTAAACAATTTAATTCCAAGTGGGCTCAAGCTTTGAGCTTTATTTAAAATACCAATTGGGCTTATATTAAATTGTTTGGGCTACTAGTTTGCCAAGTTTTATTATTCTTCACTTGGGCTACTAATTGATCCATGTTGGGCTAATTTAATAATTTGCACATGAATTATTCAATCCATGATTAAATAAATAATTAGATTGAATAAATAATTAAATACTCTAACCCATTAGTATTAAATTACTAAATTGACTAATAAATATTATTATTAATATTTCACATTATTTAAATTAATTAATAGTCATATTAATTAATTTTATTATATTTAATTAACTCATTATATTCAATTTAATTAAATATTTAATTAATAGGAAACTTATCAATTATTTTGATATTAAAACTTTAGGGGTTGTTCACTAATTTAACAACATATTAGTGACCCTCTTTAGTTAATTCTAGTAATTAATCATATAATTATTTAATCACGTAATTAATTAATCACATAAAAAGATTTAAATAATCTCGTAAAACTAACTCGTTAGAAATTAAATTAATAATTTAATTAATAATGACGTGGAAATTCTAGGACATTACAGTTTGATTTTATCAAAAAAAAGGGATGAACCATGTGTGTACAATAAGGTTAGTGGGAGCGCTGTTACATTCCTAGTATTATATGTTTATGATATACTACTGATTGGAAATGATATTCTGATGCTACAG
Source organism: Hedera helix (assembly GCA_947179155.2). Taxonomy (NCBI): domain Eukaryota; kingdom Viridiplantae; phylum Streptophyta; class Magnoliopsida; order Apiales; family Araliaceae; genus Hedera; species Hedera helix. Next base: position 14,231,222 of record OX359270.1, on the reverse strand, counting down.
TCAGTCAAAATTTGGTTTTCTAAACATTTTTTCATGAAGAACTTGAGAGAAACATCCTATATTTTGGGGGTAAAGATCTATAGAAATATATCTTAAAGGTTGCTCGACTTGACCCAAGAAAAGTACATTGATTTGATATTAAATAGGTTTAACATGGAAAATTATAAAAGAGAACTTATACCGATGAGCCATAGAATACGTCTCTTCAAGAATTAGGCCCCAAAGACACTTGAAGAGAGAGACCATACGAGTAAGATATCTTATGCTTTGGAAGTAAAATCTATTATGTATGGGATGATATGTACTAGACCAGATATTTCTTATCTACTTTGCGCGACAAATAGATATCGGTCGAATCCTGGAGAAGTACACGAGAAAGCAGTGAAAAATATTCTAAAGTACTTAAGAAGAACTAAGAAGTATTTCTTGTTTACAGTGGGTTGAATTTGAAACTAGAAGCCTATACAGACTCAAGTTTTCAAACTGACTAAGAATATAGTAAATTCGTTTTGGGTTATGTGTTTACCTTAAACGGTGGCGCAATGAGTTGGAAGAGTTCCAAGCAGCAAGCAGTTGCTGATTTAGTAATAGAGGCAGAGCGCGTAGCTGTAAGTGAAGCTGCAAAGAAATCTGTTTGGATGAAACAGTTCGTAACAGAACTCAGCGTGGTTCAAGGATCAGTGCCTTTATTTTGTGACAACATGTGAGCTATTGAACAAACAAAGGAATCCAGGTCTCATAAAAAATCCAAACATGTGTTGCGGGAATTTTATTTTATTAGAGAAATTATTAAAAGATGAGACGTCATCGTGGAGCGAGTGGTCTCTCATAACAACATTGCAGATCTATTTACTAAAACATTATCTTAGTAGCAGTTTAATCATCACTTAGAGAATATGTGTATTAGATACTAAGGCGTATGACTATATTTAATGCAAGTGGGAGATTGAAAGTAGTATTCCTTCAAGCCTATCATATGTTGATATGATAAACATATATTTTGTAATCTTATTCAATTATTAATAAAAGAATTATTTATTTAAAGGCAATTTTATTCATAATTGATTGGTTGAATTAATTAAATGAATAAACCTTAGAGCAATGTTTTTTGAATCATAATGTTGATTATGCTAATGAGATCTAAATTCTAGATAGCTCATAACTAAAATGTTCCTAATCGTGGGATCACTAAAATGAGAATTAATGAATCCGGATAGATTAGTACATACTATACTTACTCTTATAAAGAGGATGATTGATCTCATAATAATTTGTGTGGACCATTAAAGCAAATATGTAGGTGCTTATTGGACAATAAGTTCACTAAACGTGACTTGTTTATGGAACACCTAATGGAGTTTTACTTGCTTGTCAATAGAAGTTTCAAATATGATAGTAGTATAAATGATCATTGGACTTGAGATCATCATAGTATCTTGTGTATGATGAGTTATACTTTGTAATATTCCTTAAGACTCTTTGGGTATACCAAAGAATATGTTCGGGTATAATAAGTTTTGCATGGAGATATGTGAATGATCAACAAAGGATCTACCACTTCTAGTAAAGGAAGAAAATGTACTATATGATTTAATAAATGACAGCTCAGTAGTCCTTGACCAAGACAGAATAAAATTAGAAAGGAGTTTCTAATTTGCATTATTTAGAGTTGTGCATTTTGGAATCGAAATACATATGATCAAATAAATTAAGACTTGACAGTAGTTTTATGTTTTATATTTGATTGAGACATTGTGTGGTAGAATGATTGAATTGTATGATAACTATTCGCGGAATAGGTTATTTGTGATCAAATGTTGATATTCATATTATCTGAAAAGTTATTTGCTACCAAAGGGGTTTACCTTTATTGCGGAATAAATAAATATTTATTTATAAAATAAATTAAAAGAGTTTAATTTATTATTATAAATAATATTAGAATAATTCAAATTTATTTATTCTACAATCAGGTTACTATTGAACCTAAAAGTTTACACCGCAAAAGAAAAATATTTATTTTAGAAGTAATGACATAATGATAATAATAATTAAGTGTATTTAATTTATACTATGGTGTTAAAGTAAATTAAATAACTTAATATTTATAATTATGTATTTTAGAAATACTAATTATAAATTATTATTATTATTATTATTATTATTATTATTATTATTATTATTATTATTATTATTATTATTATTATTATTATTATTATTATTTAGTTCTTAAGTGGTTTAGGAATTAATTAATTAGTCGTACTCTCATAATAAATAATTAAGTTCCTAAAGAGTTTAGGAATTGTAATTATTATATTAACTTAATTTAGTTCCTAATTAGATTAGGAGTTTAATTAAAAACTCTACTCCTAAATAGTTTAGGAGGGTTGACTATATCTATAAATAAGAGGAGTTTTATTATGGATTAAGAATACACACATACACACACACACACTTTCACACAAGAATTTAGAGAGTACTTCATAATTTTCTTGATCTAAGAGTTAGAGAGAGAGAGAGAATATTAGGTTTAGTCACTCAAGGTTTAGAGAAACCTAAATTACTTTTTCAAAATCATATTACTCTTGGTACATCACCTTTAGAGACTATACACTTGTATAACTAACATTGATCTAGAGATTTTAATTGGTGAAATTGAAGAGAAACGCGAAGGAATTGGAAGTGAACTCGTATCTGTTGAAGATTAGATTCTACAAAGGTATAAATCTTAATCCTTCTTCAATTAATAATATTGCATAAGAAATATCCTGGTTTTAGTTTGTAGAAAAAATTTAAAATTATTTTATTGTATGTTTTCGCTGTGTTGTATAATTTGATTAAATATATGTCATATTTTTACAAACCAACACTAATGTGATAGTAGTACAAGTGATTATTGGACTTGAGATTATCATAGTATCTTGTGCATGATGAGTTATACTTTGTCATATTCCTTAAGACTATATGGGAATAACAAATGATATGTTCGGGTATAATAAGTTATACATAGAAATAGGTGAATGGTAAACAAATGATCTATCGCTTCTAATAAAGGAAGATAATGTCCTATATGATTCGATAAATGATAATTCAATAGTCATTGTCCAAGGCAAAATAAAATTAGAAAGGAGTTTCTAATTTGCATTATATAGAGTTGTGCAATTTAGAATCGAAATGTATATGATCAAATTAAATGAGACTTGATAGTAATTTTATGTCTTTTATTTGATTGAGACATTGTGTGATAGAATGATTGAATTGTACGATAATATTCACAGAACAGGTTCTTTGTGATCAAGTGTTGGTATTCATATTATCCGGAAAGTCATGTGCTGCTGAGCGGACTTACCCTTATTGTGGAATAAATAAATATTTATTTATAAATAAATTAAAGGAGTTTAATTTATTATTATAAATAATATTAAAATGGTTCTAATTTATTTATTTTACAACCGGTTTAATATTGAACATAAAGAGTTACACCGCAAAAGAGAAATATTTATTTTAAAATTAATGACATAATAGTAATAATAAATTAAGTGTATTTAATTTATACTATAGTGATAGAATAAATTAAATAACTTAATATTTATAATTATGTATTTTGAAAATACTAATTATAAATTAATAAAAAGAGTATTATTATTATTATTATTATTATTATTATTATTATTTAGTTCCTAAATAGTTTAGGAATTAATTAATAAGAAGTACTCTCATTAAAAATAATTAAGTTCCCAAAGAGTTTAAGAATTATAATTATTATATTAAATTAATTTAGTTCCTAATTAGATTAGGAGTTAAATTAAAATTGTATTCTTAAAAAGTTTAAGAGGGTTGAGCAAATCTATAAATAATATGAGTCTTATTATAGATTGGGGTAGTTCATAATTTTCAAGTATTGAAAAATACTTCTAAAAATTCTCTACATCTAAGAATTAGAGAGAGAGAGAGAGAGAGAGAGAATTAAGGCTAGCCACCCAAGATCTTGTTGAATCTAAATTACTTCTTCAATTCATACTCTTGGTGGATTGCCTTTAAAGGCTACAAACTTGGGTAGCTAACGTTGATCTAGAGATTATAATCGGTGAATTTTGAAGAACGTAAAGGATTTTGGAGGTGAACTCGTACCTGTTGAAGAATAGTGTCTACAAAGATATAACTCGTCGTCCTTTCTCAATTAACAGTACCGCATAAGAAATATCCTGGTTTTAGTTTGTAGAAAAATTTTAAAATAATTTTATTTCATGTTTTCGCTGAATGACCGGGGAAACTATGTAACTTGAAAAGCCTAGAGTTTTTTTATATTTTATTTTTAAAAAAGCTTCATGAAGAAATACTATGTGTGGTAATGTGTATGTGTGTTATGTGATGAGAATTAATAAGCTTGTTAATTTAAATAAATTGAATTAACTAAAGAATAAAAAGGAAAGTCAAGAGCAAGAATTAACTAAGTTGATGTAATGAAAAGTAAGATTAGCTTATATTATGAGATCATAATGCTTGAATGATAAATAAGAAGATTAATTATACTAAGTGATTTACTTGTATGAGTAATGTAGGGAAAAAGTGAATTAATGGTAAAGTCTAAACTAGAATCCAAGAGGTGTACAAATGTTGGTAAATATATGTATATATAAGTATCTATACATATGGGTATATGTGTATATTCAAGAATGAGAATTTAATAAAACCTAAGTGTTATAATAATGAAGAGTTCAAGTAATAAAGTTAAAGACTAGTGGACTAGCCCAAATATTAATTAAAGGAAGTCTAAGAAGGTAATATGGCAAGTCATGTAGTGAATTGAATTAAATAAGCCCAAGGGTTTTAATTGAACAAGCCCAACATGTTTGTAATTGAAAGTGTGTTAGTGTTTTATAATCTAACCCAATCAAGTAGCCCAAATAACTCTTAAATAGCAAGTCTAATTGGATTATGTAATTAACCCAATATGAATATATACGTAACCCTAAGTTTTAATACTATTAAGTGTTGTATGTGTTTTAAATGAGTCTATGTGCGGGTAATTTGAATGAATTGACTAGTAGCCCAATCAATCAATATTACTGAGACCAAACAATTTAAATAGAGGAGCCCAAATTGAATTAATTTTAAAGTACAATGTGAAACATATATATATATATATATATATATATATTAAACAGTAAATGGTTAAACAAACAAATGTTAATTTAAAAATATTTTATGCAAATTTTATTTTGTTGGAGACTATTCTATTCGTACAACGGAGCCGAAATAACGAAATATTGGTGGACCCCCACAACGAAATATTGTCGGATATAAAAAATGACATAAGTAACCCTTTTAAATAAAAATGGTCAACGACGCCATCACTTTTAACTATTAAAATAACCGGTGGTAAATAAATAGTAGAATACGATATTGCACAGTAACATACGGTATTGTACAGTATCACATGGTATGACATAGTATTTCATATTATTGAACTGATAAAATGGCTATTGTACAATATTGATTTTATTGAACCAATAATTGTTACATGCACAATAATTCATATTATTGAACTGATAATTGTCACAGTATCATATACATAGTAATTCACATTACTGAATCAATAATTGTCATTACACAGTAACGTGCTCTTTCTTTTACTTATTTTATACATTATTGTTATCTCTATTAAGATGTTGATTAAATTATTGTATTACATTATTAGTTGGTATTTCTGCTGGTATTATGAGTCTCTAACAGCCAACTACATTGTATTTATAACAATTGGTTATAATAATGAATAATTGGTGAATTATTGTTAAAATAATTTATAAAGTTATTTTTTTATATACTTTATATAAAGTTAATTATTTTATATATAAAGTTAATTGATTTATATAAAAATTTAATTGATTTATATAACGTTAATTATTTTATATATAAAGTTAATTGTTTTACATATAAAGTTAATTGATTTATGTAAAGTTAATTATTTTATATATAAAGTTAATTGATAAAGTTAATTAATTTATATATCAAATTAATTGTTTTATTTATAAAGTTAATTAATTTATGTAAAGTTAATTGTTTTATATGTAAAGTTAATTGATTTATATAAAGTTAGTTGTTTTATATATAAAGTTAATTGTTTTATTAAATGAATGATATAGATTAAAAAAATCTGAAATGAATGGTATAGATTAAAGATAATGTAATAATTACAAAATTAAAAATGAACGGTGTAGATTAAAGATGATCTTTAAATAAATGGTTTAGACTAAAGAAATATTAAAAGATGAAATAAGTGGTATGGATTAAACATTATCTTAAAATATACAGTTTGAATTAAATTAGGAAATCTTGGAGTATGATAAGATTTTTTGCTATAAATAGAGTTCTTAACTTAAGGATTTTTCAGAAACTTCTTTGCTTATTATTTCTTTCACTCCCTAAATATTACTTTGTGTAGGTTCCTTTTGGGTGTGCTAAAGTCATCTTGAGTATTTGTGAAGATCTGTAAGTGTACGAGTACTGTTCAAGTTGATCAACTTCATTTAAATCAATATCCAATCACGTGTTAAGGTAAGGGGTATCATTCTTTTTATACTCATAAAATGATATCATTTTTTTCTTACTTGTAAGGGATATCATCTCCTTTCATCTTCTATTATTTAAACATACTACGGTAAGGGGTATCATTCTTTTCATACTCGTAAAATGATATCATTTTTTTACTTACTTGTAAGGAGTATCATTCTTTTTATACCTATAAAATGATATCATTCTTTTCATAATCATAAAATGATATAATTTTCTTTCTTACTTGTAAGGGGTATCATTCTTTTCATACTCGTAAAAGGATATTATTTTATTTCTTACTTGTAAGAGATATCATTCTTTTCATACTCGTAAAAAGATATCATTTTTTAACTTACTATAGTAAGAGATATTATTTCTTTCATACTCTTAAACTTTCTCTCGTAATCATTATTTGGTAAAATTTCTTGAAATGATTATATGTTCTTTAATAGTTTGTGCTTCATCTAATATCATTTCAATTGAACCTTCCTATTTTTCTGAATTTTCCTATTAAACTTTAACCGTTATTCTGAACTGTGGATCTTGAATATCATTTTTGAATTTCACTTCACATCATGTTGACAATTTGGACATTATTTGACTCTGGAGAAAGTAAAGTTGTACACTTTCGATATTTATTATTTTTTCTATTATTTTATTCTTCTGTTCATTATTATATCACTGTTATTTATTCTAATAATCCAGAATCAAGTTGTTGTGAATATATGTGGCCTAGGGCACAGATGATAGGATAAAGGCTATATAATAGGTTAAAGGAGATATATCTGTTGGGTGTCTTTTGGGGCACGTGGTGAATGTTCTCTTTGGCCTAGTGCAAAGAAGAACTGTTATTTAGTATAATTATGACCAAAGGCTGAAGACTGGTATAATCATGACCATTGGTGTTATATTTGAATATCTTTGGCCCGTAGTGCAAAGATGAACTGTTAACTTACATGATTATGACCATGAACTATGAATTTATATTATCATGACTAGTGGTGTTTCATATGATAAAAGTTGACGATATTTTTCTGAAATGAGAAGTTAATGGACATCATAGTCTACATTATTCTTCTAATGGATTGCTCATTCCGTTGCTATTATTGAGCTAAAACTTGTTGTTTATTATATTCTATCAAGAACTCAACTGTTGAAGGCTAATAATAATTTACTCATTGTTATCATAGTCATGATATTTTTTTACTAGGCTATTTGAGCTCACCCTTTCTTTTTTATTCTTGTTCTTTAGGAAATGGGAGAATAGCTGGGTCTAGCCGGGGAATAGAGTGAAGGTCCTAGAGATAGCTGTAATAGTTTTCACATATTGTATATAATGTGGCAATAATAGTGAAGATTTAGTTATGTATTATTGAGTTATGTATTTTTATTTTATGTACTATTTGTATTAGTTACTGTGTATTTTTGGAGTCTCAAATTGGGCCATGTAGGCCCAAATTTGGGGACCATATTTGGTATCCGAGCTTAGGATATGATCTTTAATGGAGATCTGTGGTAGAAGTAGGAGGAGAGAGATGAATAGATTACGTCACTAATGTGTCCTATATAAATTAAATTTTTTTATCTAATGAGTTGGCTTGAATGTGGGGACAAGAAGTGACGAGTCAGTTTGCTTAACTAACTTTTATTTTGTGACCACAGTTAAGAATGACTTCTGAAAATCATGTACGTAAATTTCGGGGACGAAATTTCGTAAGGAGGAGAGATTGTAAGACCCCAACTTTTATAAAATACAATTTAATTTTTTTTTCCATATATATATATATATATATATTAAACGGTAAATGGTTAAATAAACAAATGTTAATTTAAAAATATTTATGTGTAAATTTTATTTTGTTGGAGAATATTTGTTTTATCGAAAAATATTCGTTTTGTCGAAAAATATTTGATTCGTACGGCGGTGCCGAAATAACAAAATATTGGTGGACCCCCACAACGAAATATTGTCGGATATAGAAAACGACATAAGTAACCTTTTTAAATAAAAATGGTCAACGATACTATCACTTTTAACTGTTAAAATAATCAGTGGTAAATGAATAGTAGAACACGGTATTGCACAGTAACATACGGTATTGTACAGTATCACACGGAATGACATAGTGTTTCATATTATTGAACTGATAAAGTGGTTATTGTATAATATTGACTTTATTGAACCAATAAATGTCACATGCACAATAATTTATATTATTAAACTGATAATTGTCACAGTAGCATATGCACAGTAATTCACATTACTGAATTAATAATTGTCATTACACAATAACGTGCTATTTTTTTTACTTATTTTCTGCATTATTGTTATCTCTATTATGATGTTGATTAAATTTTTGTATTCCATTATTAGTTGGTATTATGAGTCTCTAATTCAGAAAGTCAATCACATTGCATTTATAACAATTGGTTATTATAATGAATAATTATGAATAATTGGAGAATTATTGTTAAAATAATTTATAAAGTTAATTATTTTATATATAAAGTTAATTGATTTATGGAAATTTAATTGTTTTATATATAAAGTTAATTGATTCATATATCAAGTTAATTGTTTTATATATAAAGTTAATTGATTTATGTAAAGTTAATCGTTTTATATGTAAAGTTAATTGATTTATATAAAGTTAGTTGTTTTATATATAAAGTTAATTATTTTATTAAATGAATGATATAGATTAAAGAAAATCTGAAATGAATGGTATAGATTAAAGAGAATGTAATAATTATAGAATTTGAAATGAACGGTGTAGATTAAAGATGATCTTTAAATGAATGGTTTAGATTAAAAAAATCTTAAAAGATGAAATGAGTGGTATTGATTAAACATTATCTTGAAATATACGGTTTGAATTAAATTAGAAAATCTTGGATTATGATAAGATTTTTGGCTATAAATAGAGGACTTAACTTAAGGATTTTTCATAAATTTCTTTGCTTATTCTTTCTTTCACTCTCTAAATATTACTTTGTGTAAGTTCTCTTTGAGTGTGCTAAAGTCATCTTGAGTATTTGTGAAGATCTGTAAGTGTACGAGTACTGTTCAAGTTGATCAACTTCATTTAAATCAATATCCAGTCACGTGTTAAGGTAAGGGATATCATTCTTTTTATACTCATAAAATGATATCATTTTTTTTCCTTACTTATAAGGGATATCATCTCCTTTCATCTTCTATTATTCAAGCCTACTGCGGTAAGGGGTATCATTCTTTTCATACTCGTAAAAGGATATCATTTTTTTTCTTACTTGTAAGGGGTATCATTCTTTTTATACTCGTAAAATGATATCATTTTCTTTCTTACTTATAAGGGGTATCATTCTTTTCATATTCGTAAAATGATGTCATTTCCTTTCTTACTTGTAAGGGGTATCATTCTTTTTATACTCGTAAAAGAATATCATTTTTTTTTTACTTTTAAGGGGTATCATTATTTTCATAATCGTAAAAGGATATCATTTTCTTTCTTACTTGTAAGGGGTATCTTTCTTTTCATACTCGTAAAATGATATTATTTTCTTTCTTACTTGTAAGGGGTATCATTCTTTTCATACTCATAAAAAGATATCATTTTATAACTTACTACGGTAAGGGATATCATTTCTTTCATACTTTTAAACTTACTCTGGTAAGCATTATTTGGTAAAATTTCTTGAAATGATTATATGTTCTTTAATAGTTTGCGCTTCATCTAATATCATTCTAATTGAACCTTCCTATTTTTCTGAATCTTTCTATTGAACTTTAACCGTTATTCTGAACTATGGATCTTGAATATCATTTTTGAATTTCACTCTACATCATGTTGATAATTTGGACATTATGTGACTCTGGAGAAAGTAAAGTTGTACACTTTCGATATCTATTATTTTCTTCTTCTGTTCATTATTATATCACTATTATTTATTCTAATCATGCAGAATCAAGTTGTTGTAAATATATGTGGTCTAGGCACAGATGATAGGATAAAGGCGATATAATTATTGCATAGATGATAGGATAAAGGCGATATTAGAGGTTAAAGGTGATATATCTGTTGGGTGTCTTTTACGGCAAATGGTGAATGTTCTCTTTGGCCTGGGGCAAAAAAGAACTTTTTTTTTTGTATGATTATGACCAAAGGCTGAAGACTGGTATGATCATGACCATTGGTGTTATATTTGAATATATTTGGCCCGTAGTGCAAAGATGAACTGTTGACTTGCATGATTATAACCAGAAACTCTGAATTTATATTATCATGACTAGTGGTATTTCAGATGATAAAAGTTAACGATATTTTTTCTTAAAAAGAGAAGTTAGTGGATATTATAGTCTACATGATTCTTCTAATAGATTGATCATTTCGCTGCTATTATTGATCTAAAACTTGTTATTTATTATATTATATTAAGAACTCAACTGTTGAAGGCTAATGATAATTTACTCATTATTATCTTAGTCATAATATTTCTTTACTGGGCTATTTGAGCTCACCCTTTCTTTTTTGTTCCATTGTTCTTTAAGAAATGAGGGAATAACTAGGTCTAGCTGGGGAATGGAGTGAAGGTCCCAGAGATAGCTGTAGTAGTCTTCAAATGTTGTATATAGTGTGGCAATAATAGTGAAAACTTAGTTGTGTATTATTGAGTTCTGTATTTTTGTTCCATGTACTATTTGTATTAGTTACCGTTTATTTTTGGCATATCAAATTGGGCTATGTAGGCCTAGATTTGGGAGCGTCACACACACACACACACACACACACACACACACACACACACACACATATATATATATATATATATATATATATATATATATATATATATATATGTAGGATATAAAAAGAAAAGAAAATTTTGGTGGAAAATGGCCAACATGGCTGAATTTTATAGGCCCCTTTGGGGTGATTTTGTAGCTTGCTTGTTGGAGAATTTTAAGTACAAAAGTTGCCCTAAATGTTGAGAGAGTGAGCTTAAGAGTAAGAGTTCTTGAGAGCAAGAGTTCTTGACAGGTAGATAGTTTGAGGGTTCAAGTTTTAGTGTTAAATTTAGAAAGGAATTTCGGGTAGAAAAGAAGAACAATGAGGAAGCCCAACCATTTTCAAGAAGAAAATTTCCATAGAAAAGTTTAAAACTCTCTCAAACCCTAGTTTGTTATTTGTTGTTTATATGTGTCAAGCATGTTTGTTGTGGGAGAAATTATATAAAGAGGTACTATGGTGAGTTTTGAAGAGATAAGGTTGGCTTTGTGATGGAGTATATGTGATCTATGTATATGTATGTGAATTTTATGGTCAAAAAGTTATTTTGATGTATAAAATGTATTCTATATTTCAAAACCTAAAATTTTAAACTCTATGATGGTAGATCTAGATTATTTATGAAGATCTATGGTTAAAGATGTAAGATATGTGTATTAACATGGTTGGTATATGAAACGATAGAAGAAGTTGCATATGAACATGTTTTAAATGAAAACCCTAGTTTAAATGTCTAAGTTGATAACTTGTGGTTTGAATTGTGTGAGTTGTTTTTATGATCTTTGTGTTTTTTTATGGTGGATCTATGTGTTACAAAGATAACCTAAATTGAACGATTGAAAAATATGTTAAAACGAAGGTGTAATTATTTTTCAAGCAAACTATGTCATTTTTCAAAACCCTCCCCATTTGAATCCCATGTTTTTCTTAATGACTTTGGTTAATGGTGCAGTAATGTTGCTAAAATACTTACGAATTGCCGATAAAAACTCGCAAGTCCATGAAAACTTTGGACTTTGCTCACATTCGTAGGACTCGTCCATTCTTGGATTACACATATTTTTCCTTCGTCCACTTGAATTCCTTGCAAGCTAGCAACAAAACTAAGGAAAATAACTCTATCCATGCAAACTGTACATTTATCCATATTAGCAAATAACTTCTCTTTCTTAAGTACATCTAAAATAAATTTTACTATAGTGTCATTGGTTATTATAGATCAAAAGAGATCCTTAGATATCTTATATCTAGTTAACCTACTTTGCCCACCATTACAACTCATGGAGGTGCAACAATATAGTAGGTTCATCCATTTTCTCGTGTTGACGTTGTAACTCAATACTCATGAATGCGAGTATGATGCATTGAGCCACATGTGCATCGTCTTACCACTTAATAAGTAGCAATTTCTTTTTTAGAGGCATTGTTTGCAACATTTACAGTGATAGGCAAATTAAAGACATTTACTAGCTTTTCAGCATTAAGAACTATTCTTAAATTTCTTTAACCAATTCAAACAATTTAGTTTGATTAAATTATTAGCATCCAATATATGCTATGCAATGTTAGTGATTTAAACATAATAATATTCTTTAAGTGAATTAATAACAACATTAACATACATTCATTTTATTAATTATCAAGTTAATTAGGTCTTTATTTAAAATGGTGTCTCTCACTATTTTTATTAAACTATATTACCCTCCTTATATAGTTCAGCAAATCTAGTTAAAGATTCGTTTGGCCCATGTAATATAAAAGATGATTAATGAACTTCTGTTTTAACAATAGAAAATAATATTGACTCAAAGTGCAAAGACGGTTGCTAGAGCCAAAGATTTATGTATGTTTTTGGACCTTGAACAGGTATGTTATTGTCTTCTTGATTACATATATGGACCAAGAGAGAAACCACCACAAGCCCCACTAACAGCTCCTGCTGCCCAAACTCAATAAGTGTTCTAGTGGATTTGAACTTGTCAAAAAGAAATTGTTTTAGCAAATATGTTAGATTTGAATATTTAATGAAAACTCCAAGTCGACAGTTCAGGGTCGTTTCCCCAAGGCCTTACCTTTATTGTGGATTGTTTTAGTTCTCAGCTTAGTCCCCCTAATGATTGACCTTGTTCCAATACGGGGGGTCAGCCGTGCTTGGGGTGGGTGTTTGAGGGGGGGGGGGGGGGGTGCGCTTTCGAGCCTTGACTTTGATTAGGTAGGGTAACACTCCTCAGAACTTGTGAAGCCCCTGTGGACTTCACTGCCGCTAGCGGTGACCACTATATAATCAAGAAGCACAAAATTGGTCCTGAACATATGAAAAACTAATGGATGCAAAAAACACAAGTACACAAATTATATTCGGGACTGGCCTGTATATCTCTCAAGCCATTCCTGATCTCAAAAATTAGTCGGGCCTTATATATACTCTTTCATTGTCCCACAAAGTACAAAAATTCACTTAACTCATCAGGGGTAAAGATTGAATCTTCCTCGAAAACGGTGGGATTAATAGGGAACCACCCAGGAAAATTGCCAAGTTTGGGAACATAGATGAAGCTCAAATCCGATGTCCATCCCCTATTATTAGAATGAATTTTTACCCATTCTAGTCTCCCAGGACTTCGTGATAGAGTGTAAAACCCAGTTCGCGAGTCGTTCCCTAGCCTAAAAGTGTACCAAAAGTACTTCTGGTTAGGGTCAATGTCCCACCTGATACATTGTGCCAAAAGGCACTAATTAATCATTATAAAATAATTCAGGGCAAGTTGCCCGAGGCCTATACCCTTTTAGTGCAACAACGTGATAAGGAACTTATATAGTGATACGTGAAGTTTATAATGTAAAGACTAGCGTGATACCCCATCCCAACTAGTGGAGGTTTCTACCCCACTTTCCTTATATGTGGGCCTGTTATATATTCTTTGGCGTGAGTAGGTACCATGACATAGTGAGTGGTGGGAAAATTAAAATCATCAAGCATTTGACCAATCAATTTGATAGAGGTAGCATTCAGGAGGTTACACCCATGATACATATCTAACTAGGCAAAGTGTGCATCGGATTTGGGAGTCTTCTCCTTATCCATGTCCCCGGGCATTTTATTTTTGTCTTTATTATTTCTTGAGGAACCTACAGGTTGAGAGGACTCGGGAGCATCAACCAAAGGCTTACCGAGAATGGAAGAAGTGTCAGGAGTATAGCCCGAGGACATAAACTCAGTCCTACTTATCTGCTCGAGAGTGTCTTCTAATGGAATGTCTATTGGCTCATCTTGAAGGTGATGTGGTGTACATGACATGTTTAAATAATGAATTTAAAAATGAACGTATGAAGATTCTACCCCGAGGGGTAAGAATTTATGAAGATTTTATCCCGAACCCTATGAACCTATGAGGATTCTTCCCCGACTGGGAAGAACAACCACGAAAGAAAAAAGAAAAAGGCAAAAAATGACCAACAAATGAGTAACTCCACAAAATTAAAGAAAATAAACGATGAAAAGGATCGAAGAAAACCCAAAAATACATGTGGTGTGAAAGTGCAGATCTAATGCACAATGTGATGGAGAAGATTTTGAAATCAGAGCAACAAAGAGAAAGAAATTCGTCGGAGAAAGTAGGTAAGAAAATGAGGGAAAGTGAACATGTAAGAGAATTCAAAACCATTTATACTCATGGATGGACACTCAAGATTTGGAGGATTGTATACACGTAGTGAACAATCCACGATTTGGGAAATCGTGTGAATAGTTATGGACGCTGTTAGGGAACTTAACCATTGTATGCCTTCGAGAATTTTCCAGACGGATACGTCCCGTGTTGAGAATTAAACTTTATTTAATGTTTTGGAGTATTCTAGATTCATGTATTTGGATATTCAATAAGTATTAATGTAGTTCATGTATTGGTGATATGCATGTATCCTAAAGTCATTCAAATATATATATATATATATATATATATATATATATATATATATATATATAAGTATTTGATTATAGCAAGAGAGAAATGAGCCAAAGTGAAAAGAAAAATATAATTTAAGTCTCTCCATATATTACAATATCCCGAACACTTAACCCCAAAGTTATGCACTCAAGTCTGTTCTCGAGGTCATCTCTGCCTTATCTTATGAGTAGGTTTTATACTTGCAAATTGAATGCTTAAGGCTTATTGATTTGTGTTGTTTTCATTCATCTTTATGCTCTATGGTTGTATTTTACTTACTTTTGATAATTTCCCTTTGATGTGTAGGAAAAAGAGCTCAAAATGGCAAAATGGTGATTATCCCTGTCAGTCAAGGGCCTAGGCGCTCACTAGGCGCTCGGTAGGCGCTTGGCAAAACCTCTGACCAGACCAGGTGAGCGCCTAGGCGCTCGGTAGGCGCTCAGTAGGCGCTTGACAAAAACATCCAACCAGAGAAAGTGAGCGCCTAGGCGCTCGGTAGGCGCTTGGTGGGCGCTCGTCGGGAAATGTCACGAGCAAAGTATTCTTTTATGGGACCCAAGCACGAAATTAAATGAGGGACATCCTCCAATACGTGGGAACGGTTAAATTGAGTGGGAGGTTGAGGAAAAGGGCGAGAGAACAGAGAGATATACAAAAAGGGGGAGACCTTAAGCAACAAGGGAGCTGGAACATCACAGGGAGCAGAGAATAGAGCAAAGGGTTCAAGTATTCAGCAGAGGAGGAATCAACGTTGGAGTTGAAGGACAATTCAGAGTGACAACTGAGTTCTACCTTCTCTTATCCCTCTTATTTTGATTTATCTTAATGTTGTTAAACTTGTTTCATGGTTATTGAGTTAGTGATGAACTAAACTTCAGAATTAAGGTTGTAATGGAACCTAGCATGTAAATTGATGATAATTCATTTCCTCTTTCTGTAAATTGATTGCGTTGGAGTTAATTGACATATCTTATGCTTGAATTATAATTATCTGGCCAGTAATTAGCTTGACAGTTTATATGAAATTGACAAATGGAATGTAAACCTAGGTCTGGGTATGTTGACATATGTTCTTGCCATTCTACATGTGATAGACTGCATGATGTGTATATAGGATAGACATATACCTGTATACCATATGTAACCTATAATGAAATCTGATTTTAATGACTCCTATTTAATGTTAAATCTCATGGACACATAGTGATTTATTTAAATAGGTGATATTCACTTGACCATCGACAGAGGCTTGTGAGTACACATGATTTTCTGGTTATTAATACCACGTGATTGATGACATAAAGAGGGACTGAAAAGGTTCAATTGAAGTGTTAGGGGAAGTTATAACCTTAATGTTTTTCAACTTGACAACAAATCTTGGTAATTTAGGTTTCGTTAATTTAATTAATTTAACTCATTCGCTTAATCAATATTCATCAACTTTGAGTAATCGTTTAATTAGGATTGGAGCACTTTATGATTAGTATTTTGGTGAATTAATAGTAGATAGTCCTTGTGGGATACGATATCTTGCTTGCTATTTTACTACAGTTAGACCACGTATACTTGCGTGTTTTACTAGGTCAGATTTAGGCAAACAAGTTTTTGGCGCCGTTGCCGGGGACTATTTCATTATTATTATTTCAAAACTAATTATAATCAATTTAATTCTAGTTTAAACAGTTTTTCTTTTTGTTCTTTTCAGGTGTCCGAGTTCTTGCATGCAAACACGTTCGAAAGGATTGGAACCTGTACCAGTCGAAGACGAGATTGAACGAAGGTTCCGTCGGATCCGACGCTTTGTTCAAGATACAGTACAACATCAAGCAAAGATGGCGGAAGAGGAACAGAAATCGCTTAGAGACTTATCTATGCCTCAGATCACTGAGTTACAATCAAGTATTCAAAGGCCAGCGATTACCGCTACAAATTTTGAAATTAAGCCAGGAACAATTCAGATGCTGCAAAATTCAGTTCCATTTGGGGGTTTACCGAATGATGATCCGAGTGAACACTTAGTGAGCTTTCTTGAGATTTGTGATACGTTTAAGTTTCATGGAGTAAGTGAAGATGCAATAAGACTGAGGTTATTTCCGTTCACACTCCGTGATAAGGCGAGAGCTTGGCTTCACTCATTACCCCCTGGTTCAATAACGACGTGGAACGATTTGGCACAAAAGTTCCTTGCCAAATTCTTTCCACCAGCTAAAACAGCCAAGATGCGGAATGACATTACGAGTTTTGTTCAACATGATTCGGAGTCGCTATATGAAGCGTGGGAAAGATTTAAAGACTTAATGCGCAGATGTCCTCATCATGGGGTACCACAGTGGTTGCTAGTTCAGACGTTCTACAATGGATTGGCTAATGCTACACGTACCAGTATTGATGCAGCAGCAGGAGGAGCTTTAATGGCTAAAAATTTTGATGAAGCATATAAATTGCTGGAGACTATGGCAGCCAACAATTATCAGTGGCCAACTGCAAGGATGAACCAACCACGGGTAGCCGGGATCATTGAGGTGGATGCAGTTACAGCGTTTTCAGCTCAAGTAACATCTCAAATTGCGGCTTTGACAAGAAAAATTGATGCTATGGGTGCAAAGGATGTGCAGAATGTAGCAATGGTGTGCGAGCTATGTGCTGGAAGTCATTCCAGTGATCAATGCGCCATTAGTTCAGAGTCAGTGCAGTATTTGGGGAATTATAACCAACAGCAGAACACTAGCAACCCCAACAATTATAATCCGGGGTGGAGGAACCACCCGAACTTTTCATGGAGAGATAATCAAACCTATCCACAGAATGCTCCAAGGCAATCCAACCCCCCCCCCCCCCCCCCCCAGATTTCACGATCAACCCCTTCAACAACCAGAGAAACAGTCACACTTGGAAGAAATGTTGGTAAAATTCATGGCTGGAACAGAGTCAAGGATGAGTGCGCAAGACAAGATTATGAATCAGATGGACATGAACATAAAAAGCCAAGCAGTGTCAATTCATAACTTAGAGAATCAGATGGGACAGTTGGCAAATGCAATGAATAACCGTCTTCATGGAAATTTGCCAAGCGACACAGAGGTGAATCCAAAAAGAGAAGGGAAAGAGCATTGCAAAGCTATTATGCTTAGAAATGGGAAAGAATTGCAAGAGGCAAAACAGGAGTTGCCAAGAGAAGAGAAAAAGAAGAAAGAAGAAATCGAAAAAGAAGTTGAAGAAAAGGGGACTAAGTCAGATGCACAGGCAAAGGAGAAAGCTCAAATGGATAGAAATGCTTCATTGGTACCGCCTGTTCCATTTCCACAGAGATTGCAAAAACGGAAATTGGACATGCAATTTTCGAAATTCTTGGAGGTGTTTAAGAAGTTACAAATCAACATTCCATTTGCAGATGCGTTGGAACAGATGCCCAGATACGTCAAATTCATGAAGGACATTTTGTCAAAGAAAAGAAGGTTGGGAGAATTTGAAACTGTAGCTTTAACGGAGGAGTGCAGTGCCATCTTACAAAAGAAACTTCCACCAAAGCTTAAGGATCCGGGTAGTTTCACTATACCACGCACAATTGGGAGCCAGTTTTTCAACCGGTGCTTATGTGATTTGGGTGCAAGTATCAACCTCATGCCTTTCTCGGTTTATCAACAGCTTGGTTTGAAAGAAGTCACTCCCACAAATGTAACTCTTCAGTTAGCAGATAGATCACTCACTTATCCGCGGGGGATTGTGGAGGATGTCTTGGTTAAAGTCGGCAAATTCATATTTCCGGCGGATTTCATCGTGTTAGACTTTGAGGAGGACCGAGACATTCCAATCATTCTGGGTCGACCATTTCTTGCAACAGGGAGAACATTGATTGATGTTCAGAAAGGACAGCTGACTATGCGTGTGAGGATCCGAATTTTCGGAATTATTTAATAATATTAAATGAGAATTTAATTGATAAAATTATCAAGATGATTTAAATTAGTTGAGATATTTTATGTGATTTAAGATATTTGATGAGATTTAATTAGTAAATTAAATCTATACAGAGATCATGACGAATGGTATGAAATTAATGTAATTGAAAAGTAAATAAATTGTTTTAAAAACAATTTATTAAGAATAAGAGAAATTTTAGATAAATGTACATTAAATTGTACAATTAAATTGTTATAGAAATGTAGAAATTATGATTTTAAATGAAGTTATGTGATAATGTGAAATGCATGAATTAAATATGTATATATATTTATATATATACATTTATATGTTTAATTGAAATTATAAATATTATTAATTATAAAGGGATTAATAATTAAATTAATCCGAAAATTTATGGAAAAGTATTGAGGAAGTGAGTGAAATTATAATTGTTGATTTTATATTTAATTAAGAATTATGGAGAAAGTTTAGAAATTAATTGAGAAGGAAAAGTAATTATATAAATTATATAATAATAATTATATAATTTATATAAGGAAATTGGAATAAGATACGAAGGAAATAATAATTATATAAATTATATAAGAATAATTATATAATTTATATAAGGTGATAAATTGAATAAGGATGGAAGGAAATTTTATAAATTTTATTTTGTATGAAATGAATAAGGATAAAATAATTATATAAATTATATAATAATGAATTATATAATTTATATAAGGGAAAGTAATGTGAATATTAAAGAAATGAAATTAAACGAGGAAAAATGAATGTTTTAAATTCATTAAAAATTATGTTTATGCGTAATTAAATTATTATGACTTTTATGAAGAATAATATTTCAGAAATGTGAACATGTTAATGTAACATATTGTGCAAGAAACGAAGTGAAAAATTATGAAAGATAATTTTTATATGTTATATGAATTATTTTATGATTTTTGGAGGTGTAAATTACCTCAAATAAATACATGCATGTCATTATGCGTGTACAAAATTTGTCAAGAAAAGTGCCCAAAAGAGATATTAAAATTATTGATAAATCATATTATGAATTTTGGTACGTTAAAATAATTATTTTACATACATTATGTAAAATAATTATTACACGAGATAATTACGTAATGTAATTAAATAATTAATTTTTCATGTTTTATGGAATTTTCGAGAAGGCTGGTTGCGTGGCGGTGGATTTGAGATAAGTTTAAAAACTTATTTATGCATGGATGGTATATATATATATATGTGTGTGGAAAGGATAAAAGAAAAAAAAAAAAAAGAAAAGAAACCAAACAACTCTCTCTTTTCTTTTCCTTTCTCTACCGAAGCCACTCACCAAGCCACTGCCGGAAAAAATGGCCGCCAAGAGGGAGGAAATAATTGATGCCGTCTAGCGGAAGAAATTACCAAGCTTTGGAAGGTAAAATAATTAATTTATTTAAATTATTCATGTATTTTTAGTGATAAATTATTATTGTGGAAAAATAGGAAATAAATAGAATAATTATTCTAAATAATTTTAGAATGCATGGCTATGAATTACATAATTTTTAGAGGTGTTTTGTTGGGAAAATTATGTGAGAAATGGAAGAAATTATGCTAAGTTGATACACTGTGTAGGCTGGGAAAACTGAAAAAGAGAAGGAAGGGCCGCGCATTGCGCGCGGCCCATTTTTTTGCCGGAACCAGGATAAAACGACGTCGTTTCTTGGCGTAGAAAAAGGACTCCGCGCAAGGCGCGGGGGAAGTTTCCAGAGAAGGCGTAAAACGCCGTCGTTTTATGAAGACGCAAGCATGGCGCAATGCGCTGCTGTCGGTTGGCCGAAATTACAATGTTGCCCCTCCTCTTTTCGGAAAATACCGACCGTGTCCCCAGAGGCACGGAAATTACGAAATTGCCCAGGATCTTTTCGGTTAATACCGGTTGAGTCCCTTGGCCGCGGAAAAGTACAGAAATATCCCTGGACTTTCCGGGAAATTCCGGTTATGTCCTAAGGGCGCGGAATTTACTAAAATGCCCTCAGAATTTGTTTTTAATAGAAATAAATGTTTAAAAATTATTTAAAAATTCTAGAAAATTATAGAAAAATACCAAAAATATAGAAATGATATTTGGGCATTAAATTTAATATTTTTGTAAAAATATTAAATATTGGGGATTAATATTTAAATATTCTAAATATTAATCCATTAAGTTTAAAAGCTAGAAAATGATTAAATAAATTTTTCGGACAACCAAAAATGTTAAATTTTATCCGATGAGTCGGGTTGTCTGTAGTGAAGACATTGATATTAAGTTAAATTAATATTTTTAAGGAACGAGGTTAATATAATTAACCTGATTATTTAATAATTAACCTAATACCCTAAAATAAATTATCGGGTAGGGTTAATTAGATTAGAGATGATATTAATTAATTAAATTAATATCATGAGAGGTTAAATAATTATTATTTGATTATGTTATGATCATAGGTTGTACGAGGAGCATGATTAAAAGGGTATTTATTATTTAATGCCACGATCCAGGCAAGTGCTTCAGTCCTTAAATGTTAAATGTTGAATGTTATGATATGTAATTATTGTTTCAAATGCATATAAATTATGTGCTATGTGATACGTGATGAATGTGACACTAAGGTGTGTTTTGTGCAACGATATGAATATATATGAGATATATTGCTCAAGTAGAAGCACGAGCACATGATGTATGACACACACCGAGCATGTTAAGGTATGTGCTAAGTGCAGCATAAACTGTTGAACTTGCTGAGCCGTTGTGCTCATTACTTGCTTAATAAATATTTTTGCAGGCAATGAAATAAATTTCAAGAATATTGGATTAAATTAGAGGTGAATTGCATAGAAGGTGGGAAAATGTATTGTTATATTTTCCAGTCAATGTGGATATATTTGTTAAGTTTATAATGATATTTCATATGTATGTATATGTCAACTCCAGACAGAATAAGTAAAGTTAAATTATGAACTGTGATAGTTCAAGATAGATGTTACGATAGAGATTATTAAATGATTTAATTATGAATCATGAAACAAGAAATATTGAATGGATATAATTAACATTAAAATTAAATGTTGAGCATTATGATAGAAAGAAAAAGTAAAGGTTGCGATCTATGGGACTAGGATCGAAATGAAAGGATTTTAAATATCCAAATGTTTTAATACAACGATCGAATTGAGAAAGAGAAAAAGAAAAAAAAATTTATACCAAAAATTTGGTAATTATTGATTTTCAAAGCAATAAAGGGATTCAAGAAGGTGATTAAAGAATTATTAACGAACCGAAATTTGGACGTAAGAATGGTAATGTATCATAAATATAAAATTTAAGGTAAGAATATGGGTCAAATTTCGGGGTCGTTACAATGCGGGTGCAAGACCAAGAGGTAACCTTCAACGTGTTTAAGGCAATGAAATTCCCCAGTGATGTTGATGAATGCCTCAGAGTTGATTTGGTTGATGGAGCAGTTAACGAAATGCTTGCAAGTAATAATGCTCTTGATCCTCTTGAGACTTCTATTGTTAATGAAGAAATTTCAGAATATTCAGAAGCTATGGAGTATGTGCAACTGCTGGATTCTTCACCAAGGCACTCTCAGTTTCAACAGCAATTTGAAGCACTTGATTACTCGGGGAAGTCTAATGTTAGAGCTAAAACTTCATTAGTGAAACTGCCACCTTTAGAGCTTAAACAACTACCTAAGCATCTTAGGTATGCATATTTGGATACAAAGGGAAATAGTCCGACTGTTTGCATGCACAAGATTCTACTCGAAGAAGGGGCTAAACCAACTATTGAGCATAACGCGTATTGGGCTTTCCAAAAGCTTTATTTTGATGCAACATCAGCGAGTGAAAAGCGATTATTGCAATTAAATGAGCTTGATGAATTTCGTCTCCAGACCTACGAAAGCTCTAAATTATATAAGGATAAGGTAAAGAAATGGCGCGACAAGAAGATCATCCCGAGGAATTTTGAGCCGGGTCAACAAGTTCTTCTCCTCAACTCCCATTTAAAACTCTTCCCAGGAAAATTTAAGTCGAGGTGGTCAGGTCCGTTCTCTATCATTCAAGTATTTCCACATGGAGCGGTGGAATTGGAGGATTTAGCTACGAAGCAAACTTTCAAAGTGAATGGCCAAAGGTTGAAACATTATCGGGGTGGTGATTTTGATCGTCAGAAAATCTCAATCATCTTCGCCAATGTTGATTGAAAAGGGCAAAGTCGGGCTGATGACTTAAAACCAAGCGCTGTTTGGGAGGCAACCCAAAGTGTTAATTTTATAGTTTTAAGCTTTTGTGGAGTTAAATTATGTTAAGATTTCATAATTTGTAGTTAGATTATTTCTAAAAATCATGTGTTGTTAATACTAACTATTTGTCTCATGGTAGGTACAAGTAGCATACACAAGGAGGGAATTAATGCAACAAAGGAGGCTGAGAACAGGAGCTAAGAGCGCCTAAGCGCTGGTAGAGTGCCTAGTAAGCGCCTACCAAGCGCCTAGGCGCTTGACTGGACTGCCCCAAAAATAGGAGCTGCACGTGCAAGAGAGGGAAATAAGAGTCTCGACTGGGGTTTGAGTTTATTGTGCAATCCATCAACTATTCGAACTCTAGAGCACACTCCCAACCTTTCATCTTACAATCTAAGTGCAACAAGGAAGTTTCAAACCAACCTATTCCAAACTTAAGCCTCTATATTGCTGAAACCAAAGAGGACTCGCCAAAGTCAATGAGGTCTCGCTGAGCATTCTGCCCTCTTGTTCGTTTATCCCACCAACGACTTCAATTCAAGGCTTGGGTACTGCATTAAAGTTAAGAACAACATCTTTAACCCCCAATTGGAAGAGTAAATGTTCTTTTTGAGTTTGAATTTACTCTGTAATTGGGCTTCGAATATGTGATTGGGTTGCTCAAATTGATAAACCCACAGTGGGTGGTAGAATCCAAGTTTGGGGGAGCATCTTTGGTTCATGATTTTAAAGGTGCACACCAAGTGTTCGCTAAAATTCCTGAAAGAATAAAGTGTGCTTATTTGGCTGCAATTTTCTGGAGTAAGGTTGGGTAATCACCTTGCATTTTGTTAGTGAGCCATAGGACCAAAAAGACAACGTGGTGAGAGTTCCCGAGCCTCGTACAACACAGAGATTTATCAGTTCCATGACATAGCTTGATAAAATACACCAATAACTCAGCGACAAGATGTGATGCACGAATTTAATGTGAATGTCGCTCAGGCCTTAGCTCATGCACTCTCCAATATTCAGCTTCCCGATATTCCTCAAATCCCAACATTCCCACGGCTTGACCCCGGATGAGGAGCGCCATGATGATAACTGAGCAACTACAGGGAAGTCCTCTGTATTTCATTTCAATTTTTATTGCAAATTGAGGACATTTTGCTGTTTAAGTTTGGGGGTGGGATAAGTGTCATATCCTGCATAGTGTCGTGTCTTGTATAGTGTCGTGTCTTGTATAAATGCATATAGTTATTTGCATGTTGTAGTTTAAAAAAAAAAAATTAAAAATTTAAATTGTAATTTAGGACAGTTGCATTTAATTTTAGAATTTTGTGGGTACATTCATTGCAAACCCTCACGAGACACAACTCGTCCATTTGGGGTAACCTTGTGGTTCAAAGGCTTGTTACACGTGCTAAGTGTAATCGTGGTCCCTACGAAAGTGGGTTAGTCTAGGTATTATGCATAGTTAGGCATGTTAGAGTAGTGAATCAAGCAATGAAGTGGTATAATCTTATGTTTGCTGATGATGATAATTTGATGAATTAGTTAGCGATTTGGGTGAATTGGATAATGAGTGTTAGTCTAATTTCTAACTGTTACTAGTGACTGCATTGCTTCAGACCCCTGACATTTATATGCACATATTCGGTGTGTTCAAATCGTTGAACTTTATGAGAGGTTGATTGAATTAAGTGCCTTTTTCGATAAGAACAACCTCTATATGCTTACTTGTTTAAAAAAAAAATTTAATAATCAAATAAATAAAAAGAGAAAAAAAATATGGATAAGTATGATAGTTAAAAGTAACTTGGCTAGTTTGCTTTTGTGGCCTTAATTACTCGAACAAGTAAGCCCGTAGGAGTGTCTCTACACTTAATGCCCTAATGCCAACTGGTTTGGGAGTCATTGGTGGAAAGTTCGTTACATGGGTAGTTTTGAAAAGCCTAATAAAAGTAAACATTGCTTATGCCAAGATTAGATGCGAGATGGAGCGTAAAACGCACTCGTGATAAATAAATAAATAAAAATTTATGTGCAAGTAAGCATATGGAGGACTTATGCTTATCCTTCTGTTAATTATCGTCTATGGGCATTGAAGTTAATTAACTTATCTGAGTTTTGGTGAATTTGACGCATTGAGTTCACACACACACGATATGGGTTGAAAGTAATGCGCTACTAGTAATGTGTTGGGAATGGGCGAAACATGATTTTGAAATTTTGTCTAAATGGTAACTAAGGAATCTCTGAGGCATATGTTTAGATAACCGTTGGTTCATTGTTTGGTTTGTAGGTTGTTAGTTAGTTCAAGTTTCATTTGTTTTGTTTTATTTTGTTTTTGATTTGCTTGAGGACAAGCAAAAAGCTAAGTTTGGGGGTATTTGATGAGTAGGTTTTATACTTGCAAATTGAATGCTTAAGGCTTATTGATTTGTGTTGTTTTCATTCATCTTTATGCTCTATGGTTGTATTTTACTTACTTTTGATAATTTCCCTTTGATGTGTAGGAAAAAGAGCTCAAAATGGCAAAATGGTGATTATCCCTGTCAGTCAAGGGCCTAGGCGCTCACTAGGCGCTCGGTAGGCGCTTGGCAAAACCTCTGACCAGACCAGGTGAGCGCCTAGGCGCTCGGTAGGCGCTCAGTAGGCGCTTGACAAAAACATCCAACCAGAGAAAGTGAGCGCCTAGGCGCTCGATAGGCGCTTGGTGGGCGCTCGTCGGGAAATATCACGAGCAAAGTATTCTTTTATGGGACCCAAGCACGAAATTAAATGAGGGACATCCTCCAATACGTGGGAACGGTTAAATTGAGTGGGAGGTTGAGGAAAAGGGCGAGAGAACAGAGAGATATACAAAAAGGGGGAGACCTTAAGCAACAAGGGAGCTGGAACATCACAGGGAGCAGAGAATAGAGCAAAGGGTTCAAGTATTCAGCAGAGGAGGAATCAACGTTGGAGTTGAAGGACAATTAAGAGTGACAACTGAGTTCTACCTTCTCTTATCCCTCTTATTTTGATTTATCTTAATGTTGTTAAACTTGTTTCATGGTTATTGAGTTAGTGATGAACTAAACTTCAGAATTAAGGTTGTAATGGAACCTAGCATGTAAATTGATGATAATTCATTTCCTCTTTCTGTAAATTGATTGCGTTGGAGTTAATTGACATATCTTATGCTTGAATTATAATTATCTGGCCAGTAATTAGCTTGACAGTTTATATGAAATTGACAAATGGAATGTAAACCTAGGTCTGGGTATGTTGACATATGTTCTTGCCATTCTACATGTGATAGACTGCATGATGTGTATATAGGATAGACATATACCTGTATACCATATGTAACCTATAATGAAATCTGATTTTAATGACTCCTATTTAATGTTAAATCTCATGGACACATAGTGATTTATTTAAATAGGTGATATTCACTTGACCATCGACAGAGGCTTGTGAGTACACATGATTTTCTGGTTATTAATACCACGTGATTGATGACATAAAGAGGGACTGAAAAGGTTCAATTGAAGTGTTAGGGGAAGTTATAACCTTAATGTTTTTCAACTTGACAACAAATCTTGGTAATTTAGGTTTCGTTAATTTAATTAATTTAACTCATTCGCTTAATCAATATTCATCAACTTTGAGTAATCGTTTAATTAGGATTGGAGCACTTTATGATTAGTATTTTGGTGAATTAATAGTAGATAGTCCTTGTGGGATACGATATCTTGCTTGCTATTTTACTACAGTTAGACCACGTATACTTGCGTGTTTTACTAGGTCAGATTTAGGCAAATATCTTCCTCGTCCAAACCACGGAACGAAAGATCAGGGCCTTGATAAGGCTGATCATATATCCCTAGTTACCCCAAATACTCAAAGTAAAACACAATTCCCTTCTTGATGCACTAACAAAGATCAGTTCATGCAACACAGTCGGGAGTAAATACTCTCCCACTCCATTACAAATATAGTAAGAGAGGAGGGGCTAGCCTGAACCCCTCTTAAGGTCCGAATCCCCTTAGTATTCCAAACCTCATGATAAATGTACGAACATTGGTTGTTCTAGCGTAAGTTCCCTCCACGCGTGAAACACGTAAAGAGTTAGACTCATTTCCACTAAGGACTCTTATCCATGCCAATACACTTATAGTTAGGCTTATCAGTAACGGTTTTCACCTAAAGAGTAAGAATCCTAACAGACATCTATCCAAATATCAGCTATAAATATAGAAGTGGGCCTCTAATACATTTTTTTTACACATGCACACCTTTATTCTCACACTTATAACCTCCATTGTTGTTACTGACTTAACCATCGAAAGAAGATCCAGAAGTAAATCCTCTGTGCATTTATTTATTTACAGATATTTCGGAGCACCTAGATCTGATGGTTGAGTCTGCCAAAACACGGTATCATCACAGACTTATTTTTGACTAAATTTTAGTTGAGAATATTATGTGGAAATTAATTTTATCTTGACTAAATCATATATTCACAGAATTTTCAACGGAAGTTGTAATTCTCGATGAATTATTCTGTGGAGATTAAACTTTTTCTTATAGTGATGTATTTATTCATTGGATTTATGAATCTGGGTGTTTGCGGTGGTGTTAGTGTTGTCGGTGCATGGTGATGGGTGATTAGTGTTGGTGGGTTATGGTGTTTTACATTCAGACATTCAGAAATAATATTTATAGTTCTCTCTTTATCTTGTATTATTTAGATTATTATTTAGTGGATTTCTTCTGCTTTTCTTTGTGATTTTTTTTCAATTTGGATTTTCACATAAAACCTTGTGTTATTGTCTTTATCTTTTTGTGTTGATTTATTATGTCTTCTGCCATAGTTTTTCATAACAAACTGATATCAAAAGCCTGGTTATTTTCGATCCATACTATGGCGTTGAGTTCAACTTCATCAAAAAAAATAAATTGATATTGACAAATTTGATGAGAATATTAGTTTCAGTGTTTGACAAGTTCTGATGAAGGCTGTTCTTACTCAACAGGGTTTGAAGAAAGCTATTGTAGGGAAGCCGGTAAAGCCTGTAGATATGTTTAATTCAGATTAGGAGATGAAGAAAGCTAGCAAGATGTCTAAGTCATAATGGGTAGCTATGGATGATCAAACACTTTCGACAATTTAGTTGTGATTTTCGAATGATGTGTTGCAGGAGGTGTTAGAGAGAACTACAACTGCTGATTTGTGGAAGAAATTAGAGTCTCTCTATTTGACGAAATCCCTCACAAATAGATTGAGGCTTAAATAACGACTTTACACCTTGTATATGTCAGAAGGTACTTAAATCAAATCTCATATCACTAAGTTTAATTCAATTGTAACTGAGTTGCAGAATATTGACGTTAAGATTGATGATGAAGATCAAACCCTATATGGTATATGGTAGATACACTATCTCAATTGATGATGAGTAAACAAAAACTAGATTCTGATATTACTTTTGGGAAAAGTGATGATCAAGGTGTTGGATTGGTTGCCAGAGGGAGGTCAGTTGAGAAAAGTTCAAAAAGTGGAAGAACACACAGATTCAAATATCAAAATAAGAATTTCAGCTATAACTACTATCATGCAAAGGGATATATAAAGAATAATTGTCCGAAGTTAAAAAATAAATAACAAAGATGAGACGATCATGGTAAGATTAATATTGTACATAATATATAGAACTAGCAGAATCAAGGGGCAAAAAAGCCTACTTAGATTATCAGCTAAATTATCTCCACATAAAGATGAGGAGTTTAGGTATATGTCAAGTGTTTTATACTCTAGTGCAGTTAGTAGTCTCATGTACACTATGATTTGTACTCGTCGAGATATTTTCACATGCCATTAGTGTTGTAAGTAGATACTTATCATGTCCAGGAAAAAATCATTGGCAAGTCCTGAAATGGATTTTAAGATACTTGCGAGGTACCTCTGATGTTGGTTTAGAGTTTGGAACGAATGGCGATACCCTTATAGGGTATGTTAATTCAGGTTATGCTGGTGATCTTGATAGGAGGAGGTCGTTATGGTTATGTATTTACCCTTGGAGGTTGTGCAATTAGTTGGAGAGCTACTTTATAGCATACGACTGCTCTCTCTATTATAGAGGCAAAGTATATGGCTATTACAAAGGCTGTTAAGGAAGTTATTTGGTTACGAGGCTTGTTTGGAGAGATCTATAATATTCTGAACTTCCGAGATAGTTGTAATCTAACTTTATATGAATAAATAAATATTGAATTACATCTTATATATGTTATGGAATATTCGTTGATATTTATTTTTGTGTTTCGGTTCGAGTATCCAACCTTAACACATAAAAGGAGAATAAAAGTTTTTTTCTTCAAAAATTGAAAATAAGTTAAACCCTAAACCCTAGGAAAATAACCTAGGTCCTTAAGTGAAACGTGTACGCCAAATTGACATTTTGTTTCAAGATTCATCCTTCCCATGCTTTGAAAACATGTAATAGCCGATAAAAGTTTTTCTCGAAAAGCGCGTCGGGAATAAGACGAAATAGAAAAAAGATGAAAATTATTTTTTTTGACTTTTTGATCGCCTAACAATTTTCTAAGAAATGATTGTCAAAATACTATTCATCAAAAAATGTGCTAAGTCTTTTGAACTTTTCACTTCACAGAATAGTGTTCATACGGATCAAAACTCAGTAATATCAAACTTTTAAATCAATAGAGGTTAATTTAACCATAAGACTTAGAAATGAACTAAAATTAGTTAAAGATGAACTAAATTCGATTGAGATGTAACTAAGTTGGATGTAACTGGGTTAGGAACCTAGCTAGGAACTAAACTTAGTTACAAACTAACTAAGCTTATTAATCTAACTAAATGTTTTACTAATCTAGTTGAAATAAAACTAAGTTAGATAATATCTTGTTGATTTGAAGCTAGGTTAGATGAAACCTAGTTCGAATCAAACTAGGTTAGGAGTAACTAAGTTACTATCTAACCTAACTGTGAACTAACCAAACTAAAACCTAACTAATTCTTAATAAACCTAGTTAGGATTAAGGCTAATCAAGCTTAAGATTAACCTACGATAAAGGTTAAACTAAGCGATAATTAATTACCTAAACAATCAATCATGTTCCTAACTTTATTCTTAATTAACCTAAGCATGAACTAAGTTAGATTAAGGCTTAATTAAGCTCCCAAAATTAGCCACTTTAAAGTGTACATAGCCAAATTGGATACTTCATCTACTTTATCAAAGGTGGGCTTGATCTTGGCCATTGGTTTGTGAGATGATGATGTCACCAAACATAATCATTTCAAGCATTTGAAGGCATTAAATGCCATGTATGGCCAACCACTTTAAGGGGGGATAATGTGATGATCATTTTGATATTTTGATGGCATAATTACATTTTCATACCCCAGTTAAATGTAGGTTAATACCTCAGTTAATTGCACTTACCTCCTACCCTTGAAAATCTATAAATAGATAGCTATGTTCATTCATTTCCTCATTAATTTTCAAAGCTTAAAATCAAGTTTCATAGCTGTACACATATATAAGAATGAGTTCTTGAGAGAAAATTGCAAAAAAATAGTTAAAGCTTGCAATAACGAAAGGTACAATCTCTAGTCGTTATAATGTTCGATTTTCTTTCATCTTTAGTTTTAAAAAGCTCAAAAACGCGAGTCGTAGCCATGTATGATTTTCGTTCTTCGTGTTCTGGAGCCTTTCTTCATTCTATAGCAGTTATAATGTCGAATTTCATTACAAAGTTTAAAGCTTAAGAACATACGCCGTAGCTATGTACGAATGTCGTTCTCTGTGTTCTTTGTATGTTCTTGAGCAATAATTATAAATTGTTATAATTAATTATACAAGCCGTTATAATGACAAAATTATTTCAAATTCAAGTGTCATAATCACTTATGTAAGCAGTTAAAATGTTTAAATTATTTCAAGTATGAAATTCAAAAGCTCAAGAACATAAGTCGTAGCCATATACGATTTTTCGTTATTCGTGTTTTTCGTGTGTTCTTGAGCAAAAGTCATGAATCTTTCTATGAGGAGATTTTTATGATTTATTATTTTTATGTTATAAAATGTTATCGAGTCTTATAACATGATATCTTAAGAAATTAAAGCTAGCGGTACCATGTTTCACATGACGAACCCTAAAAATGTTGAGCAAAGCATGCATATTGTCTATTTTTGCCATTTTCAGAACACTTAAAGTTAGAATCTGCCTTAGCAACCTGAACAAAAGTTGTATATCATGAAATTTTAAGCAATTTAGACTTAAGAATTACCTCAAAATATTTATGTATGACAAAGTTAATACAGTTACTAGAAAAGAGGTCGAAGTTGTAAATTTAAGGGACCCCTCGGGTACAAGCCATGAGAAAAATGAATTTGGGCTAGATGCTTAACCAAATGATTACACTAATGAAAATAGTTTAGTTAAGTTATCCTAAAACTTATTCAAAAGTAAAAGTGGGTAAATTAACGTTCGGGTATACGCAACCCTCTTTGTAGGCTTATAACAGCTTTATCGAGAAACCCTAAGTTAGCTTCAAAGCAAGTTTTCTATCATTAACCTTTGTTTACTTTCTTTTTCTGTGATTTATACATCTTGTACAATTAACATGTTATAAATCTTTAATATGAAAGTTATTGCTTCTTGTTTCGACATAACTTGACAAATGAATTGTTTATTCGTAACATATTTTGAACTATGCTTTATTAATCAAACCAAGTTGTCTTGGGTTGATTCTGACATGTGAAGTAAACTGAGATAAACGAATATGTATCATTGTTCATGATTTGTCCAGTGTAGTGTGTGTTATGCGTAACATAGGATGTCGTTAGGTTGATCCCCTTTCTATATCTACTGTAAATGGTTCTAAGTCGAAAGACAAATAACAGTTCAAGGTCTAACCATCACTCAACCTTGTTATGTTAAAATATTTGTAATATCAATTGTTGTGCCATGAATTCTTACAATCCATATCGGTGTGAGTTCATTTATATGCTATGTTTTTAAGACTTGTTGAGCATTTTAGCTCACCGTTGCAAATAAACCTAATTTGCAGACAAACCCGAGAGTTTTGGCAAAAAAAAAAAAGAAAAAAAAAAGAAATGAGTAGACTAGTTTACTGTTTTTCTTACTTGTTCTTAACTGTAGTTATAATGACATTTTGTAATAATAACAAGTTTAACATATGTCATCGAATATTATATTAATATTATCAAGTTTTATCACATTCTCTTGTTACGTCTTTGCTTTGATTAAACTTAAAATTGTTACTACTTAACATAGTATTGATAATTATCTATTTATCTAAATGAGGATGGTAAATAACCTTGTGAGTACTGTAAGCATCCGAGACAAGACTAATCGATTTTAAATGATCAAATTCATCGTTAGGTTCCTCGGACCCAAGTACAAACTTGTTATTACTATTTTGAATGTCAGATAAGTAGGATTATTGATATGAAGAGATGTAATATT
The DNA here is from genome assembly GCA_947179155.2 of Hedera helix. Classification (NCBI taxonomy): domain Eukaryota; kingdom Viridiplantae; phylum Streptophyta; class Magnoliopsida; order Apiales; family Araliaceae; genus Hedera; species Hedera helix. Next base: position 14,198,255 of record OX359270.1, on the reverse strand, counting down.
CCAGATATTTACAAGAATTATAGATAATATTTTATTAAAAATATTAATTAAAGGTTATGGTTTAAAACCTAGAGTTGTAGAAGTGAGATGTGCAAAAAATGGGTAAACATTTTTTTAACATAATTTATTTGTTAAAAATTAAATGTGAAAATATTTTAATGATGCATGTAGAGAATTTATTAAAGAAATAAATTCAATTGAGAAGTGAAGGTGGATATATATATACACCTAAGGCGTGCTTGCTAGCTAAATAAAAGGATGAGTAAGTTAATACTCAATTAAACTAATAAATTAATTAGTTTAAATATGAAATAAGAAGGAAAATCATGAAATATAATTAATTAGGTTAATTATATTACTTACGAGTTAAAGTTGTGGAAAATTAAGGATGATTGTCTAGAATGGCAATAATGTGAATTAATTAATTAATTAATTAACTTAATTATTAAGTTATTGTATATAGTCCATTAATGAATTTAAAACAAGCCCAATATTTTAATTGATGTAAGTCTTGTCGGTAACTATATAGAGGTCCAAATAAATTTAAGCATCTACCCTCATGAAGAGTCTAAGTAATTTAATTACTATTAGTAGACTAACCCAAAAGGATTATAGATGTTAGCCTAATATGGGAATACTTGCATGAAGGTCGGTAATTAAATAATAAGCCCAAATGTTATAGTCCAATAGGTAATTAATATAAGTCCAATTAAATTATGTTGGCAAGTATTGTATATAATGTGGTGGTAGTCCAATTAAATAAATTACCTAGTCCAAGTTATAGAAGATGTGTGAGTTGTGTTGGGTAACCCAAGTAATTAAATAAGAGAGTCCAATGCAAAGTAAACTATGTAGCCCAAACATTTTAAAGTCAAATGATTGTCAAAATGTTGGAAAAATATTTTCAAGTATTGTTGAGTATAGAGAATTAATTAATGTAAGGTTGGTTGAATAACCCTAGTTGGTGACAAGAGAAAGCATTAACCAAACAAAGGTTAATTGCTAGGTGAATGAATATGATGATGAGAATTAACCATGGATGAGTTAATTGAGTAACCCTAGGTAGTAAATAAATTAAAGATTAAACGGGTGAGTTGTAGGAAGAATATTATAGATACAATTATGTATGTATATAATTTACCAAGGTAGAATTGGTAGGTAACTATGGGTTGGATGTTGTAGAGAATTAACCACATTGTGGTTAATTGTTGGGAGATGTATAAATATGCAAATATATATATATAAGATGAGCATTAACCAGTATTGGGGATTTAAGTGACCAAGGTTAAGTGTAGTACTTTAACCATAGGTCTTATGGGAGTTAGAAAATTAACCACGTGTGGGGTTAAGTGTTGGTGATTGTTGTTTATTTTACACTTCACCATTTATGTTGCTTGTAGTCAAGTTGATGGATGACATTTTAAATGTCAAAAATACAAGTATTGTGCATGTATGGGTGAATATATATACATATATTGGTGTATATATATATATGGATGCTTATATAATGATATAAGACATAAAAATAAAATCAAATTGGAGTAATAAATTACAAATCCCAAATTTTGAGGGGGCCCCACATGGAAATGTTGAGGGTGTACTTCCTATTGCTTCATTTACATTTCAAAAGTTGCTTACAAGCAACCTTAATTGATGTCAATCACTTGGTCATTTCAAGTAGTCATTCCAACATATAGTAAGCACCAATTTAGCTTCTAATTGCATTAATGTTGGTTGATTAAGAAGTTAATAAAGTGCTCCTAGCGTTCTATAAATAGAAATCACCAACACATGAGCAATATTGGTCATTTCTATGCTTGGTAGTATTTTTAGAGAGAGGAAGAAATTCTAGAGAGAAGGGAGAGCATTGTTGGAGAGTCTTGGGAGATATTACGCTAGAGGTGTATATCTAGTAGACAAGATGGAGTCTCTAGCAAAGATCATAGCCAAGAGAAGAAGAGCATCCATGTCCAAGAGGTTAAAAAGTGTTATAAATTTTTCTTAGTGTATTTTTATAGTCTATATAAGTTTAAAACGGTCAAAATATGTTTTTAACCGATCAAAAGTTATTTTGATACACTAGAATTCTAAATCTATGATATATAGGTAGATTCATGGTTTAGCATATTTAAAAACATGTATTGGTATGTGTGTTACGCAAATAAAGGGAAGAAAAAATCATATAACGATTTACCGGTAAAACTCTTGACTATTCGATCTTAAATTTCTTGTCAAAACGTTTTCAAAAATATGATTGAATCATGAAATATAGTAAAACAAGAAGTTATAAAGACAACAACATTGAGTTGGTGTCATTTGGATATGTAGATTTTATGTTATTAAAGTTTGAACCAATAAAACCAAGGATTTGTGAAGTTAGATTTTGCTTTATCTTTGTGAGCAGTTTTTAGTCCAGTTCCGTTTGGCATTTGGATTTGTGATCTAAAGAGAAGTTGTAGAGGGAAAAATTCTGATGAGAATGGACTCAAGAATCACCTCAAAATATTTTAAAATAAAGAAGTTATTACTGTCAGAGTGACTGCAGGTCGTGCAGTCCAAAAACTTGATTTTTTGAAAATTGGTCGAGCGCCTACTAAGCGCTTAGGCGCTTGAATCTACTGGCTTTGGGAGCGGATTTTGTCCGGGTCTAGTCAGTTAGATCCGGGTCTGGGTCGAGTCGGTCCGGATCGAGTTTTCTTTGAAACTTAAAGTTGAAATAAGTGTAAAATGAATGTGTTTGTATAATAAACCAACATATTGAGTTTATTAGTAACTAATTAGATAACTAAATGTTTAAAATAAAGACTAAGGTTAACACAATTAAAAAGTTAACTATTGGTATTATTTGAATATGATTAAAATATTATTAAATGGTTAATAATATTAATATGAGATTAAAAGGTTGTTAAACGATTAATAACATTTGTAAATGATTAAAATATTATTACATTGTTAGTAATGTTAATAAGTGATTAAAATATTATTAAATGATGAATAATATTAATAAGCAATTAAAATATTATTAAATAATTAATAATATTAATAAGAGATTAAAATATTAATAAATGATGAATAATTTTAGTAAGGGATTAAAATATTATTAAATGATTAATAATATTAGTAAGAGATTAAAATATTTTTAAATGGTTAATAATATTAGTAAGAGATTAAAATATTATTAAATAGTTAATAATATTAATAAGTGAGTAAAATATTATTAAATGGTTAAAAATATTTGAATGTGGTTGTATATTATCAAATGAAGATAATATTTTGAGGTATTTGGTACATTATTAAATGTTCAAATCATTAAGTTATGTAAAAGAAGAAAGTTAATTGAATTAAACCGATGTAAATAGTCCATTTGTGACTAATTTAGACAACTTATTAAAAGTGGGTCGTGCGAAGAACGTGTAGTGAAAGCGTAAGTTGGTTAAGCGTACCCGATATGTCCAAGCTGTATTTGGGCTAGGGTTTTTGTCCGAAACTTAAGGGTTCGTTTGTCGGACATCTTAAGAGTTAATAATTTAAAGTTAGAGTCTTATATAAAAACTAAGTAATAGTTATTTTAACTAATGATGATGTCAATTTCATATATAAATTGTAGGTTGAACGAAATGCGCAAAATAAGCGTAAATCGTTGAAGCAAACTAGACAAGTTTTTCGGAATTTGCTCCTATGTGCATTGCTATGCTACAATATGATATTAAATTATTGATATGAAGATATATTGATGATCTTTGTGATATGTGAAAAGTATGAGATATGATTTCATGTAAAATATGTACAAAATATGAAGAATGAATTGCTAAAAACTAGTTGTTTATTATATGTGATGCATGAGAAGTATGAAACATTCATAAAATGAAAAATATGAAATGCATGATGTAGAAATAGAATGCAGAATATGTATAACATGTGAAGCATGTACTGTGTTATGTGTAACTGTTATACTTGCTGAGCCGTCGTGCTCACTCTTGCTATAAAATCAACACTTTCAGATAAGTGCGAGTTAGTCGAAGTTTGTGATAAAGATCAAGGAACAGAAATGCACATTACTTTCACTGAAGGTCTAAACGACTATTGTAGATATTAGTCCGAATTGGACAGGTAAAATATTTGTGTAGAATAAGAATTAGTTAGTATGTAAAATGAGTGTTAAATACTCAAAGTGATTGTAATAGAATATCGTATCATGTATGATATTGAGACATACTAAGAATTTGTAAAGATTGCGATTCTGGAATAGAATGAGATGTTGTAAAATTATAAATAAATGATTATATATCAATTTTAATATTGTTATAAGTTATGATTGATAAGGAGAAGGTTGTACTCGTGTTGAACCGGATCCGAGGTTTAAGGGACCTGAATTTAGGGTCGTCATAAGATATATCACTATAACCAAATGTGTTTTGAGTGAGGGTTTTAACTAGTTGGGTATGTTCTGTACAGAAAAAGAATTTTACATCAGACAAAGATACAAATATTTGTCACGGATAAAGATGCAAACATTTATCACGGATGGAGATTCAAACATTCATCATGAGATTCTCTGTTCCCGAGAACAGTCCTAATGATTTAATGCCGTGAATCTTAGAATATGTAAAGTTATAGAATATCTAAATCTTAAGGTTAAAATGTTATGATTGAGTATTAAGTCTCTTGTATCGATTACAAGGACTTGGTATGAAATAATGAAAGATCTTTGGGAGTTAAGATAATAACTTTGTCTATAAATAAAGAAAATCATATATAAACCTAATGATTTAGCATTATAGTGAGCACCAAATCAACTATAGAAAGTATAGTCATTTGGAGGCGTCACAAGATCAACATGGATCATGGAGTTACTGTTGTCCGTTGCGATAGTTAGAGTATTATACACTTGACATATACTTGACTAAGGATCAGATGTATCATGAGAGGACAAAGCATATTGATGTCAGGTATCATTTTTTTCAAGACATTGTTGAGGATGGTGACATTAAGATCTTGAAGATTGGTACTGTAGAAAATCCAGCTGACATGTTAACGAAACCGTTACCACGTATCAAGTTCGAACATTGCTTAGACATGGTTAGTGTTCGATGAACTTGAGTTGTGCATTTGAGAAGAGAAAAAAGTTCATTGTTTGTGCTATATTTGGAGGATTCAAGTCAATGTGGAGATTTGTTGGGTATGACATGAATCATTATTGGATTTGAATTTAGGTATTACCTAGAATCTGTTTTGATTTAGGAAAATTATCTTTCCTAGTCATACTCAATTTAGTATTCCCTATCCTATTTGGTTATGAAATTTTCTATGACCTATAAATAGGTGTTAAGTTTTTTAAAAAGAGACATTCAGACATTCAAAAATAATTCTCATAGTTCTTCCTTTATCTTGTATTCTACAGATTATTATTTAGTAGATTTCTTTTACCTTTCTCTATGATTTTTTTTTTAATTTGAATTTTCACGTAAAATCTTGTGTTACTGTTTATATCTTTCTATGTTGATTTATTGTGTTTGTCATACTTTCTCATAACAGTCGGTTTATAGAATTGGTTAGCTAGTGTTAGTGGTGGTTGCAAGTGGTGTTAGTGGTGGCTGTCGGTGGTGGGGGTAGAAAAGGGCAAGAAAAGAAAAGAAACAATAAAAAAATAGTCTTCTAAAGGCTATAGCACCCATTAAGGTGCGGGCAACCGCATCTGACATCTCCCGGGTGCCCAATATTATAAATATTAGTCCGAGTGTATGCGCATTTACTCCAAGAATATAATAAGAGTTTTATTTATTTTTTGGGAAAGAATAAAAATTAAAAAAAAATTATAAAGAAGCCAAATTTATGGGAATAAAAAATTGTGACACATTCTCAAAAGGACGGTTATTTTCATTAATCTTCTTTTATAATAAAATCTCTTTATAATATAAAAAATAAGAATGTGTGTGTGTGTGTGTGTGTATATATATATATATTCTGATTTTGACATGTTCTTCTTTGTTTTTTTCGCTGCATTGACTCAGTGGGTTTAGCGTGGTATTAACGGTTACTTTCATTGATCTTCTATTATAATAAAAACCCTTTATAATATAAAAAATAAGAATATATATATATATATATATATATATATATTCTGATTTTGACATGTTCTTCTTTGTTTTTTTACCTGCATTGACTCAGTGGGTTTGGTATGGTATTAATGGTATATATTTACTATGAAGCATTTATCTGCGGCGGCAGTATTATATTGCTTTTGACACGTTCTTCCTTGTTTTTTCTCCTGCATTGACTCAGTGAGTTTAGCATGGTATTAACGGTGTGAATTTAGTACTGAATTAATTATTTGCGGCGGGAGCAGGTAGTACTGTAGGGTAACATGCAGAAAAAGGGAGGAAAAAAAAAGAATAAAACGGTAAGTTTTTGCTTCTGTCGGTTCATTTTAGAAAGAGATTAGCACTGGGATAAATTCCTAACCAATTTTAGTTAGAGAAGCATTCGATACAGTAAATTTTATACTTAATAATTGAAAAAATTATTAAATTCTTGTCAACTTATAAAAATAAATATATATTTTTTTACACCAAAACTACTAAACTTTCAGACAATTATCAAAAATGTCTAAAATTTAATTTATAAATTGAAATGTCTAACATGTACATATGATCTGATCAAATTTTAGGCATTTTTAATAATTGCTTGAAAATTTAATTATTTTTTGTACAACAAAAATAATTTTTATGATTTTTTGATAATTTGATAAGAATTTAATAATTTTTTCGGTCATTAAGTCTAAATTCTAAAAGAATAAATCATATACGGACTACTTGTTTAACTATTGTATGACACCATCAATAACAACATATCATGTAGGCAATTCATGAGAAAAGTATGGGATTTAAAATTTAGTATGACTAATTAAATATTTTTATCATCGTAAATAATAATCACAAAATCTGCTATTACATGTCAAATCATTTGATTTTTTTTCTTTAATTGCCTATATGTAATGTTGTTATTGGTTGGTGTAAAATAATATTTTTAACATGTATTTGCATGTATAATTTATTCTAAAAGTTTAAATATTCACAATATCTAATAGTTATGTGTCATAAAAAATTTCGAAATTCAAGGGAAATCAAGATTACCATATACATGTAAGGGTTCATTTGTTAACTGCTTACTTTCATGTTCTTATTTTTAATTTTTGTTTTCATTTGTTTTTGTTCTTACTTGATTAACAAAAATCACACAATAATGTTTGAAACCTATGTTTAAAGGTTTATTTTATTTTATTTTACAATGAAAGGAAATTGAAAATTTTATTGTTACTAAGATTCTATCTCTAAATATCTTTAGAGGTTGAATTATTACTTGTGTTGCTTAATTAAAATTATAAAAAAAAAATAGAAAAAAAAAACAATTTTTTTTTGTCAAAGTGAAAGAAAAAAAAAACAATTTTTTTGTTGTCCAAGTGAATTTTACTATCATTTTTTTCAAAGTAAAAATAATTATCAAGTAACATTTTCTACTTTTGATTTTAAAAAGCGTAAAGATAAAACTAAAATTTTAAAGTGAAAATAGTTAGCCTAATGGACTTTTATTAGCTTTTATAAATCTTCATTAATGGATCCATTTGTAAAACAATAGTAATTTATAAGGAAATCCAATTCTATTTTCTCAAATTTCTCCTTGTAAGAAATGTAAAAAGAAAAAAAAAAAAGTGACATGATAATGTTTCAAATAAAAAATTGACAGTAATAAAAGTCGCTCAATTAAGAATATATCTTAAATTTTGAATCGCGTAACAAGAATATAATTTAAAGTCTTAAGCACTAAGTAAAGCACGTTTTCTCTGGATCAGGTTCTAGTGGACTTGTCCATCACCATCACCCATGGAAATAAATTGTACTTCCTATATGCCTTAATAACTAGTTTAATTTGATTTTGTATTTTTTTTTGGTTTAATTGATTAATTTTAGAATTAAAAATTAAAAATATTTATTAATATTTTTCAAAGTTATGAAAATTAGACGTGATATTAAATTCGATATAGTTTTTTCTAATTATAGTTTCTCTGCCTATATTTACAAGAAATTAAAATAGTATAAATTTTAATAATAAAATTAATTAATTTAATTAAAAAAAGTAAAATTAAACCAAATTTTATGAGACAGATAGAGTATTTATATAGTAAGAAAATTGCTTTTAGACAATTCTTGTAAGTAATTATTATACAATTACCATTCACTCACTATACAAATGTAATTCATTCATATAAAACTTATAAATGTAAGTTGGAAGCCAACTGCACATAAATCAATATATTTAAAATTATTATTCAAAAAAAGAAAAAGACGCTAACAATAAATGTTATTTAATATATTAAATAAACAAAACTATAATAATTATAAAATTATAACTAAATATATATTTATTCTATCAACTACAAAAAAAACCTTTCAAATTAATATGTGAAAAGGAGAAGAAAAGTACAAATAAAGAGTTTTGGTCGACTTTACATAAAGGATACGTGTAAGACTAATTCCTTGGCGTTGAAGGTTTCCGAACATTTCACGTTTGTACATATTAATAAAAGCTACTCGAATCTTCCTCCCCCTGCCCCCTTGACCCGTTAAACAAACACTGTATTTGTCCCAATGCATTAACAAAATCCCATAATTTTCTTCAACAAAAAGTCAATATATATTTTAGCCTGCCTTTGTTGCATGAGTCATAACACTTTTCTCCTATTGATTATCCAAGCATGATTGATTTACAAGAATTTTTCTGTGATTTTTCCGTCGTCTTTATTTTTCTTTGTTTTCTACAAGGCCTTACGAACAAAATTTATGTGTCCGTTAAGAAATTAATTTCAGATTCTCCTTCCACACCCGAAAACACTAATGAACAAGTTTTTGAGTCCAAAAATTACACGAAAGGTAGTTATGGTGATTTGGCAATGAACGGATCGGATGATTCAGTACCAATGGAGAAGATTGTTGAGGTCAAGAGGTTAAGTAAGTTAGGAAAGAGGCCTCCTATGCTTGTTGTCCCAAAAAATGGTCCTGGTTTTGAGTTTCGTGATATGGGGAGAAGAGAGGAGAAGAAAGAATTTGAGGTTGAAGGAAAAGGGTTTTTCTTGGCAAGCAAAAAAGGGAAGAGGGAGTTTATGGAAGATGGATTTGGGATCATGCTTGATATTATGGGAGACACTAAACAAGTAGGTGGTTTTCACTTTTCACTAGATCTCTATTTTGCCATTTCTTTTCCTTTATATTTTTCAACTGTTTTTCTTTTTCTTTGTGCTTTTGTTATGGTTAAGCAGTAGAACTGAATGTATACTTTATGCAGGGAGGCAATGATTTTAAATATTGGTCTAACTTAGTATGTAGCTATTTCTGTTTTTTTAACTTTTTGGCCAGATTTTACTTGGTCTGACAAGTTCCAAAGTGCACATTCATTTTGTAATTTGATTTTGTATTTTAACTTAATATTCCCTCTCTCGATCTAAAATTAAAAATATATTTTTGTTTTTAGAAGAGATACATTTTAAATTTTAGATTATAAAGCAACATTCTGATATTCCTTATATATGATCATTACTTATTACTTATAACTGATATTCCTTACATTTCATTACTTATTACTTATAACTAAGTAGCTAGATTGGGTAACATCACGACACTATTGCATTTCGAACTTAGTTACGGTTATGGTTGGAAAAATAATTATTTTTTAAAAAGAGAAAAATAAAATAGTCGTTTTAGAAAATGTATCTATATTTTTAAAATAGAGGAGCACAATATTATGAGTATTATTAAACATTTTACTTGCTTCAAACTAAATTAACTAGTTAAGATTTGCATGGGATACACTAATATAGCTTGAATAACAGGTTTTAGTTCTTAAATTTATTTTGGCAACAAAAAACAAGTCTAAGTGTGTCCTATGCAAAACGTCCGGTTTGATTGAGTGGTATGACTCCCCCGTTGCCACAGCAAAAGGAGGGCTCGACCCTCAGCAGTGACTGGGTATCCTTACATACCAAAATAAAAAGGCTTATATATGGGGTTGGGGGAAAAATTAAATGTACCCAAAAAAATAGGACTTTAACTTGTTAGGCACCATTATTGTAAGCTGAAAATGATAAATGTGAGTTCCACTTTATTTGTAATTTTCATTAAGATTGTAGTTTATTTTGTGAGACAAACAAAGTATGGGTTCACACTATTTTAAACTATTTTCAGGCATTTTTTGCTGTGATTGATGGGCATGGAGGCCGTGCTGCATCTGAGTATGTTGCTGAAAATTTGGGGAAGAACATTGTGAAAGAACTTGAATGTACTAAAAGGACAGAAGATCATCAGTTAGAAGCATTGATACAAAGAAGCTATTCAATTACTGATAAAGAATTTCTTTTAAAGGTAAACTTAAATGCCATTTTACTCGAGGTCTTTGAGTTTATTAATTAAATTATTTCTTTTTTGATCGGCAAAATGAAGAACTTTTATTCAAACCCCAAAATCAAAACATACCGAAATACTGATCCAAAAGATTTGGACCGATATAATCTATCAACTACAACGCCTACCTCAAAACCTGAAAACCAAATTAAACAGTCAACCAAGGTTCCAACTAGTTACTTATAAGTAATGTTACTAACTATAGGTCATTAACATCATAAACATTTTTTGGGATCAGGGTTCTTTGTGCACACCAGAAAAAGTTATTGACTATGAGTGCCTCATAAAAATAAATATAAAAAAAAAAAGACAAAGGAATAAAACATAATAGAGCTTTTTGTATGATTATAAAAGAGTAATATTATGGGTCTTAAATAGTTTTGAAATAATATGATATTGAATATGTATTTTAATGATATCTTAAGATATAGTCGATCAGAAAATATATATCTGACAAATATAATTATGATGCTTCATTTTAGACTATTTTAAAATCAAATATTTGAGACTCCTAGCATTACACTTAGAAAATCAAAAGAACAACCAAAGACAAACTTAAGAATTGGGGACAATAAATTAAATCATCACTCTGTACAAAAAAATACATTATACAGTGTAGCAGGATCCTCTCCTTATATATGGCCTTAGATGAAAACTTAATTCTACCAAAAAGTACAAAATACTCTTTATTTACAATCATATCTGGATTAAGTTCAATCATACTTCACAAATAACATAATGTAGCGCTTAACTACTCTATCAGTCACATGCTTAAATCAATTTGTTGACATGGAGCTCAATTAGCAGGGTGTTAATGGTGGAGCCTGTGTAGCTGGTGTGCTCTTGAAGGATGGTGAATTACACGTTGCGAATACAGGTGATTGTAGAGTAGTTCTTAGTAGGAATGGAGCAGCTTTCCCTTTAACAAATGATCACCGTCTAACTAGGGAAGATGAGCGTTTTCGTATTGAAAACTCTGTAAGTCTTCTATCCAACTTCTCATTTCTATATGCTTGTTCATTTATCAGCTTATAAAATGTCTGGTGCATTTGGAGATTCAAATGCACTTTAAAATTTTGAATGTCTATCAGTAGTTTATTTCAATTGCAATTTATTTAACTCAAAAATGTAATACACCAAAATTGGTGCAATACGTTTGGACTTCTAAACACAATAAACGCTACTGCTTGCTAAAAATACGGATAACTAAACATATCATATCTTTTTTAATTTAGCTTAAGCCTTAATTGTCCACCATTTTTTCTTAAATCTTGAATTTAACTCATTAAAGAATGGTAGGGTGGTTATGTGGATTGTCGACGTGGAGTATGGAGAGTGAATGGATCACTTGCAGTTTCCAGAGCAATTGGGGATCTGCATCTAAAAGAATGGATCATTTCAGAGCCAGAATATCAAAAGTACCCTATTACTTCAGACGCCGAGTTTCTGATTATGGCTTCTGATGGGTTGTGGGATAAGGTAATTACTCTCTATACCTTATATAAAACATACAAATTATTCTACTCGTGATCTCATCAAATTTTGAATATTTTTAATAACTGTATAAAAGTTTAGTGACTTTAGTACAAAAATATGTTGGGAATATAGCATAGCCATATATGCTCTTCTAAAACTACATATTGATCCAAAAGGTTAACATATTAGGTCTATTGTTTATTAGAGCATATGTCCTCAATCTTTTTCCATATTATGTAGGACTTTATTATTACACGGTATCTCAACAATCTCCCCATTAACACGTAATCTCTTCATCCACATTGATACCTAGGTCTTCCTTAAAATTTAACCATGTTGTTTTTGAGCCTACTAGCCCAACAAGTTTTCTTCTATCTAATGTGCTTATCTCTCAATATCTTCTTGTTTCAAAGAGTAAGTAATCCACACCAAGTATCTATAACTCATTAAGAAAGTAATCCACACCAAACATTTATAACTCATTGAGTCTAACCCATCACGTATACTAACTGACAAGCCTAATTAAATTCTTCAATATCTCTTGTCAAGAGTCAACCATGGGAATGTAGCAGGCCCAGATATACTCTTTTGAAACTACATCTTGACTCAAAAGGTTAATCTATTAAATTTATTTTACATTAGAGTATTATATCTTCAATCTCTCTCTTTGTGTTTCGATATGTGACTTTGTTATTGGGGTTGGGCTGGGGGTAGGGGGAGGGGTTCGAGTACCTTTATAATGAGGTGCCATCTTAGCTCATGGTTCGATCTTCAAGAAGTGCATGGGTCAACTTTAACCTCCACCTCATTAGGATGGTATGTCACTTGCTTGATGTTCAATAAGTGTAGTTGTTTGCATGCTAGCGGATGCACACTGAATGGTTGGGTTAAATGTTTTCTTCCTCACTCTACTTTACCCGGACTATCAAACGTTTCACTAAACTTTTTTTCTATCAAACGACTTACTAAACTTTTTTTTTTTTACCAAACGTTACAAAAATCGTTTGAGTACTTTGACTTTTAACAGAAAGCTGAGTTGGTATATAATTAAGAAAGAGAAACTCCACCTCAATGAAGATATGACAGTGTAATGATGATGTGTATAAATAATTGATTTGTTAAAAATAAAAAAGAAAAATACTAATTAATCTAAAAAAATAAATTTTTGTTCTTCTCTCTACTCCATCTTCATCCACCCAAATATCTAAAAATTACTCTTCTTCAATTGTATATCTTAAAAAATGGAGAGAACTCAAGGAAAAATCCATTTGAGTATCCATTATAGATTAATAAAAATAATAATCCAAAAATATACACCCAATGTTTATAAATTTGTTGAGATCAAAAAACAAAATTTTAGAGAAAAACATATACATTAGTTAGATTGGTTAGATTGTGAAGATGGAGTAGAGATAGAGAGCATAGATCAAAACTTCATGGAGTAGCTAAACTTATAAGCTCAAATTTTTAATGGGTAATAGTTTCTTTCTAAGATCATCCTTTCTCTTATTGCGCATTGTCATCGATCATAGAAGTCATGGAGGTTATTTCTTGCTAATCATGGAAGTCACGGTGGTTGTTACAATCAATCATGGAGGTCATGCAGATAGTGGAGCAAGACTCCAATTTTAGTAAACCCTAGGTTTGATATTTAAAACTCACTCAATCAGTCTAAGTTATGTTAGTGAATGGGTAATGGGTAATGGGTAATGGGTAATGGATGGGTTGTACTCGATCCATATTGTCATTTAATGACATTTAACTATGGCATGTCACTCTTTCGTTAAATATTTTACATCATAGACGGAATTTCAATTTTTTGTAAGTGAATTAAAGTTTAGTGAGTTGACTGTAAGAAAGAAAAAAAGTTAAGTAAGGCTTTTGACAGTTTGAGTAAAGTAGAGTGACGTAAAAAGCATTTAACCCATAGATGGTTACTCGAAGCAGAAAAAAGGGCTCTTCCACAAGGTCTTTTCCAGGCGTAGCAATAGCTCATCAATGCCCTATAAATATAGAACAAAAGCACGGGGCACATGCTAGGCTGTTATTAACTGAGGACACAGGATTAGGTTTCCAAGGAGTTTTAGAAATAGGCTAATATGAGGGTTGTTTGATTAAGGATCGGTTTCTTGGGGAGCTTGCTGGATTGAGGGTAGGATTCTTCAAGGAGATTTATGGTTTAGGATTCCCTAGGGATGTTTGTAGGTCGAGGTTCAGGATCAAAATTCCTCAAGGTGAGGTTTTGTGCAGAAGTTTATGAACAAGAGTATCTCTGGGAGAGGTTCTGCTCAGAAGGAGTGGTTATATGAGCGGTTTTAGGAAAATGATAATGAATAGTAAGAACTCAGGGCAAGGTTCTGTAGGTTTCATGGAGATGATGATGAGCAATTGGGGCTTAGGGCTAGATTCTAATGTAGAGGACAATGAACAGTAAGAACCCAGGGTAGGATTATGTAGGTTGTTTCAAGAAAAATATGAATACGGAGAGGTTATGTGAGAGGTTTGCAGAGAAGATGGGTTTCCCGAGATGTTCAATGTGCATAATAGTAAGGATTAGGCTTTAGGTTTGGTGGTGGATACAAAGCATGGCTATAAAGATATCATGCAACCTTGGGTAACAAGTGGTTAGTAGGTACAAGAAGTGGACAAGAAATCTATCATGCATCCTTGGGGAGCAGTGGCCAGGAGATTAACATGCATGCCTAATGAAAATGGTTAGGAAGCTGCCATAACTCTATAAGGTTTATGAGGTTGGTAAGAGCAGTGGCCAAGGAGATGTCACGTAGCCCTAAGGTGTAGGATGTTGGTTAGTGAGAGTATTGGCTAGGGAGATGTGTCTCCCTAAGGTTTATGAGGCGCCCTAGGGCGGGAAGGTGCCTTGAGGTAAGATTATCTAAGGTTGATAATATTTTAAAGTTTATCTATCCTAGTTAATAATTCCACCATATCCCTCTATTTTCCTGGCTATCTTGCCATCAAAGAGCTCCCTCCCCCCCCCCCCCCCCCCCCCCTTCCAAATTCACATATGGAATAGATTGGCCTGACACACTTACCCTAGAGGAAGAGTCTTATGCGTCCTCTTTATTTGGCATATTTTCCCCCCAATTTGCCCTAACGTCAAAAGTACCTCATTTCCCTATCCACCAATCCAGCCCATTACATCACCTTTAACCAAAATTAATCTAGTGATTTGTCATTTGGGTCATGGTTAGGCGTATCCATAATGGTAGCCCCCACATCCTCAATATCACTCTAAGACTGGTGACACCTCTATGAATGGACCGCAGCCTCGCCCTCTAGAGTTCCTTTACTAATCCCTTTGGATTAACATCCTTACTATAAGGCCGGTCTACGCCTAATTACACTCACAAATGGGCCCTTATATTCTTTGTTAAAGAACATTACCCAGGTTAATCATGCCCTAAGGCCTACTTCTGCCTTGGGCTCCATCACTTATGAGAAATTGCCTTATAAACCCGTGTCTTAGGTTCTTGCCCAACCATTCACTTGTAGGGGATCATCCTACAAGCCTAGGTCTTAAGAGATTGCCCTAGAGATTTCATCACTTATAGGGCAGTGCCCTATAAGCTCGTGTCTTAAGAATAGAGTCCCAGACTAATCTTAACATTCACGGGTGATTAGTCCGTGAATGCTTGGTATATAAGATTACCAATATAGGTTTATTGAATTATCAATATTGATTCATAGAATTATCAATATAGGTTTATAGGATTATCAATATAGGCTTATTAGGATTGTTATAGGTTTATTAGAACATTCAAGGGTTCGCATTTTTGTTTTCTTTAGGAAGGATAGGTTTCCCAAGAATATTGTCCCTTTCTAGAGGTTTATTATAGGTTCTCAAGGATTTTTTTCCTTCTAGTATGTTCTTCGGACGAGGCCTAGGATTCATTATAGGTTGATATATTTTTTCCTATTAGGGGACTTGAGTTAATATATATTGCATTAAGGTTCAATTAGGATTTATTTCATCAATGTAGGTTTTCCCATAGCAACAACTTAGCCCTGGACATATAAGGTTCTTTTCTTTGTCAAGGTTCCTTGAGGATAGATTATATCATTTAGGTTCGTAGGGCAACAATATTTTAGCCCTAAATAATAAGTTTTTTTTAGGATATGTTTCATTAAGATTTATTTACGATAGGTTTTACTAGAGTCAGTGGCCGAGGGCATTATATCAGTCATGGGCATACAAGTTTCTGTCTTAAAGAATATAATTTAGCCCCAAGGCTACGTCTTAGTTGTGACAGACGAGGTTTATTATCTAATTTATTATTCTTGGAAAATGACTCATCACCTAGCCATCTTATTATTTTATTTTATCCTTTATTTCTCTTAACAACACCTAGGTCAATATTCCATTTAGATAGTCAGTTTATTCAATGTTTCTCCTGCCATGCAGGCAATCAAACATTCAAAGTTTCTCTGCCACGTAGGCAGTCAATTATTCAAAGGTTACTCTATCATGCATGTAGATAGTCAAGCGTTCAACTCTAATAAGTTGTCACTTTTCTATTGCCCCCATGTTGAAATATTTTTAGGTACCAATAATTACCACGCGGTATCTAAACAAAAATAAATACTATTTATATATTTTTTTGATAACTTGATAAGAGTTAAATAATTTGTTTTTATAGTCTCTAGCACATTATGAATGATAATAAGTTTAAAAGAAAATTATTAAAAATTAAGTGTTGTAATTTGAATAAGTATACATAAGTTCAAAGTCATTAAAAACTCTTTAAAACTACCTATCGTCTCTATTCCAAAATATATAATTAAGTTTTGACTTTTTAAAATTAATTTAAGATATTTTTAAATTTAAAATTAATGTGATTTATTTCATTTTTAAAGCCAATAAATAATTCAACCAGTAGTACTATATACATAATTTTCAAAAAGTCTCTATTAATCCTATATTATAAAACGAAAGAAATATAATTATAATGTACTAAACTTTTGAAGAAATTATTTATTAACCCCTAATTGATAATAAATATTGTAATGCACAGGTAAACAATCAAGAGGCAGTAGATGTGATCCGGAGGGAAAACAGTTCAGTAGAGTCTTGTAGAAAGCTTGTAGATATATCTTGTAGCAGAGGGAACCTTGATGACATTACTGTCGTTGTGATCAACCTTCAAAAATTTCTACGAAACGCTTGTTAATCAAGGAAATAGTAGTCAACGATTTTTATAAAAGTAATAATCTTTTATTGATATTCTGATTTCAAACAATTTAAAATATGCAGTTTATTTTAGTAGTTTATAAATTGTATTTTATATGGTAGAGATAGAGTGTTGTAATTATATAATATTTGTATAAAATAGTCACATGAAATGCAACTATCTATTATATTAATCAACTCGTTTTTATAAACCGGTCATTTTATGCTGTCTGGAACTAGGCTATTGTCCCTTTTCGTACATAAAATTTATATTTTAGTGCATGGAATAAATAAAGATGCGTAATGTAGACTTCTAACATATTTGAATAGGACATATTGCGAACAAATCCCTTCTCCATTCAAAAATTAAAAATATATATTTTGACTACATAAGTCAAGTTGCGAAATTTTAAAATTCAAATTTAATATTTATCTAATTTTAAAAAAGCATAAATAGTACTATTTAGCTAATTTATTGTTTGTATATAAATCAAATAAAACCCCTCCTGGTTCATTGGTAAAATATCTTGAGATTCATTCTTGTCAAAGACAAGAATGTTAAAATTCCTCTCAAACTAGCAACAACAAAAAAAGTCTTAAAATTTAGAATTTCGCAAAATAACTAAAAAAACGGAAATGTATTGTTAATTTGAATGGAGACAAGCGGCAAGTAATCGACGACAGTTAGATGCCATAAACAAACGATATGTACTCTCAATGTATCCAAATTTTTTCATAAATATATGATCCTCTCATCATATGAGAATATTCACAGCCATGTGCACAAGATGCTTGACTAATTGAGAGGCTAGGGCTCGTTCATGTGCTAGAGGCACATGAGCCCATTTGGGGAACATCTATAAATTTATAATTGGTGAAGATAATAACACTTTTACATGCTCAAAACCTAATTACTTGTCCAGTGGTGTGAGAAGTCAATTGTGTGTACTGATTCACACCGGAGGTATTCTCGACTCTTCAAGCTGTCAAGCTACCATTTACCTTCATTTATGTAGGTTCAAGTCAACTGCTCACTTTAGAGCCCAGTAATCAGCATCTCCAACAAAATACAACAACAATAATATATTTGGCTATGTTTGTTTGTAAAAAATATATTTGGAATCGAACTATTTCTATTAATTTAACACTATTTCGGACTATTTTATCCCGTGATGGGGGATTAATAATACTTTAAATAGTCATATGAACTATTTTTTTTTTTATCATTCTTAAAGCTATTTATGTAGGATTATATAATCTCATGAAAAAAATTGAGATTAATAGCCCCTCTTATTTTAAGCTATTAAATGATTTTATGAGACTAATAGTAAAATATTAAGAGATTAATAATCCTCATCAAGGGATTAAATAGTGCAAATTAGTATTAAATTAAGATAAATAGTTTAATCCCAAGTATATTTTTTACAAACAAACATAGGCTTAGGGTTTAGGCTATGTTTCTTTGCAATTATATTGCACGCTATTGGATTATTTTAACTTATTTATGTTATTAACTTATAATTTCGTGCGAACTTCAGGTTTTGGTATTTTATAGACTTATAATTTATTAATTTAACGTATTTTAAAGAACACCAACAAAATTAAAAAGTATTTGAGAATAATGATAAATAGATAATTACGATAGTGAAAGTATATAGATATGGAGAGATTTTGAAATCTTTTTTTCTAGGAAAACATAATTTATTTATTTTGATTTTAGATATATAATGCATTATTCTCCTAAATTTTAGAAATGAAGGAACATTTTGTGCTATTATAGTTTTGTTTTGTTTTTATAGGCATTTTTCATATATTTTTTGTTATGTTAATAATGATTTTTGTACATTATTTAGCTATTTTATACTTTGTATTATGTAATTCTTCCATTCTAAATTATAATATTAATATTTTAACTTCTTAAAAGGTAATATGAGATATTTTTAAACTTACACTTGATATAGATTCATTTATTTTTATAGTAAATACAATCAAGAAAATTATGAATTATAAAAATAAATTTAAAAAAAAACTTTTAATTAACAGATTTATTGTTTTATAATTTTCACTTCAAAAATTTTAAAATGAAAGTAGTATATCTTTAGTTTGAACCGCGTATATCTAATTTGAAGAGGCAATAATAATTTAGAAGAGATATAGTTCCGCTTAAAAATTTTCTTAGCCTTTTTAAATATTAATTAAAATTAATTACTAGGTACTCCCTCCATTCCTTTTTATTTCTCTTTTTAAGGTTATGCACATAGATTAAGAATGCAATTAATGCTTTGTTTGATTGACTAAATTGAGTATAAAATTTTAATGTTGACCTTCTGAAATTTATTGGAAAGATAATAGAGAAATAAATTAACCTTTAATTATTAAGGATAATATAGAAAATTAAGCATTTAATACTTCTTTGAAATCTATAAATGACAAATAAAAAGGAATAAAAAAATTTATCTACAAAGACATATAAAAAGGAATGGAGTGAGTAATTTGCATGACAAGTAAACATATATAAAAGCAATCACACAAACACTAAGAGAAAAAGTTTTAAGTTCGACGGAATAAATTAAGTCAAAATTAATATATTTTCGACAAAAACTTCCGTCGAAGTTAATTCAGTTGGAAATACCTTAACCCTGATGGAATTCTGTCGAAAATAGCAACAACCATTGGCGCGAAGATTTCTCGCTGGCGCGGAAAATAAGGTCGACGGCTATTCTGTCAAAATTACCTTATGTTCGAGGGACTTAATCGCGACAGAATTCCATCGAAAATATGAAATGTTTTAAACCTAAAACATTCCCCCCCCCCCCCCCCCCCCCACCCCACACCAACCGTCGTCGCCTTACCAGACACCTCTCTCTCTCTCTATCTGCACTTGATAGAGAGAGATATAGATTCATTTATTTTTATAGTCAATACAATCAAGAAAATTATGAATTATAAAAATAAATTTTTAAAAAAAACTTTTCATTAACAGATTTATTATTTTATAATTTTCACTTCAAAAAACTTAAAATGAAGGTAGTATATCTTTAGTGTGAACCGCATATATCTAATTTGAAGAGGCAATAATAATCTAGAAGGGAGTTGAATATAGTAACGCTTAAAAAATTTCTTAGCCTTTTTAAATATAAATTAAAATTAATTACTAGGTACTCCCTCCATTCCTTTTTATTTGTCTTTTTAAGGTTATGCACATAGATTATGAATGCAATTAATACTTTGTCTGATTTACTAAATTAAATATAAAATTTTAGTATTTACCTTCTAAAATTTATTAGAAAGATAATAGAGAAATAAATTAACCTTTAATTATCAAGGATAATATATAAAATTAATCATTTAATACTTCTTTGAAATCTACAAATGACAAATAAAAATGAACAAAAAAAATTCTCTAAAGAGACATATAAAAAGGAATGGAGGGAGTAATTTGTATGACAAGTAAATATATATAAAAGCAATCACACAAACACTATAAGAAAAAAGGTTAATTTCGACGGAATTATTTTCGATGGAATAAATTAAGTAAAAATTAATTTATTTCTGACAAAAACTTCCGTCGAAGTTAATTCAATTGGAAATACCTTAACCCCGACAAAATTCTGTCGAAAATAGCAACAGCCATTGGCGTGAAGATTCTCGCTGGCGCGGAAAATAAGGTTGGTAGATATTCCGTCAAAATTACCTTATGTTCGATAGACTTAATTGTGACGGAATCCCATCGAAAATATGAAATGTTTTAACCCTAAAACATTCCCCCCCCCCCCCCCCCCCCCCCCACCCCCACCCCCTGGCGCCTTACCAGACACCCCTCTCTCTCTATCTGCACATGATAGAGAGAGATATAAATTCATTTATTTTCATTGTCAATACAATCATGAAAATTATGAATTATAAAAATAAATTTTTAAAAAAAACTTTTCATCAGTAGATTTATTGTTTTATAATTTTAACTTCAAAAAAATTAAAATGAAGGTAGTATATCTTTAGTGTGAACCGCGTATATCTAATTTGAAGATGCAATAATAATCTAGAAGGGGGTTGAATATAGTAACGCTTAAAATTTTTCTTAGCCTTTTTAAATATAAATTAAAATTAATTACTAGGTACTCCCTCCATTCCTTTTTATTTGTCTTTTTAAGATTATGCACATAGATTATGAATGCAATTAATGCTTTGTCTGATTTACTAAATTGAGTATAAAATTTTAGTATTGACCTTCTAAAATTTATTAGAAAGATAATAGAGAAATAAATTAACCTTTAATTATTAAGGATAATATGGAAAATTAAGCATTTAATACTTCTTTGAAATCTACAAATGACAAATAAAAATAAAAATAAAATCTCTAAAGAGACATATAAAAAGGAATGGAGAGAGTAATTTTCATGACAAGTAAATATATATAAAAGTAATAACACAAACACTATAAGAAAAAAGGATAAATTCGACGGAATTATTTTTGACGTAATAAATTAAGTCAAATTAATTTATTTGCAAAACTTACGTCGAACTTAATTCAGTTGGAAATACCTTAACCCCGACAGAATTCTGTCGAAAATAGCAACAGCCATTGACGCGAAGATTTCTCGCTGGCGCAGAAAATAAGGTTGGCAGATATTTTGTCGAAATTACCTTATGTTCAATGGACTTAATTGTGACGGAATTCCATCGAAAAAATGAAATGTTTTAACCCTAAAACACCCCCCCCCCCCCCCGGCCTTACCAGACACCTCTCTCTCTCTCTCTCTCTATCTATCTATCTGCACTTGATAGAGAGAGATATAGATTCATTTATTTTTATAGTCAATACAATCATAAAAATTATGAATTATAAAAATAAATTTTAAAAAAAACTTTTAATTAACAGATTTATTGTTTTATGATTTTCACTTCAAAATTTTTAAAATGAAGGTAATATATCTTTAGTTTGAACCGCGTATATCTAATTTGAAGAGGCAATAATAATTTATAAGGGAGTTGAATATAGTACTGCTTAAAAAATTTCTTAGCCTTTTTAAATATTAATTAAAATTAATTACTAGATACTCCCTCCATTCCTTTTTATTTTTCTTTTTAAGGTTATGCACATAGATTAAGAATGCAATTAATGTTTTGTCTGATTGACTAAATTGAGTATAAAATTTTACTACTGACCTTTTAAATTTTCTTGGAAAGATAATAGAGAAATAAATTAACCTTTAATTATTAAGGATAATATGAAAAATTAAGCATTTAATACTTCTTTGAAATCTACAAATGACAAATAAAAAGGAACAAAAAAATCTCTAAAAAGACATATAAAAAGGAATGGAGGGAGTAATGTACATGACAAGTAAACATATATAAAAACAATCACACAAACACTATAAGAAAAAGGACTAAGTTTAACAGAATTATTTTTGACATAATAAATTAAGTCAGAATTAATTTATTTTCGACAAAAACTTCTGTCGAAGTTAATTTAGACGAAAATACCTTAACCTCAATGAAATTCTGTTGAAAATAGCAACAGCCATTGGCGCGAAGATCTCTCGCTGGAGCGAAAAATAAGGTCGACGGATATTTCATCGAAATGACCTTATGTTCGATTGACTTAATCACGACAGAATTCCATCGAAAATATGAAATGTTTTAACATTAAAACATCCCCCCCCCCCCCCCCCCCCCCGCCTTACCAGACACCTCTCTCTCTATCTGCACTTGTTTCTCTCCCTTCTTTTTTCCCCTAGTCGCTTCCACACACCACCTCCCACTGCTCCACCACCCCCTTTGTCAGCCCCACCTCCGATTGTCTCCCCCCCCCCCCCATCGCACCAGACACCCCCCCCCCCCCCCTTGCTCTCTATGTGCAACTGCTTCTCTCTCTTCCTTCTCCCCCCAATCGCTACCACCCACCCCACCACCTCTCATCGCTCCACCAGCCCCTTTGTCGGCCCTACCTTTGATCGTCTCCTTTCGATTCCTATTTACCATCTGCCTCAGCAGCGGTATCTAGAGCATGAAAGTAGTATGCCCTCAAGCCAATCACATTTAATGTGATATGCATATAATTTTTAATCTTATTCGTTTATTAATAAAAGTAACAAGGTATTTCTTTATTCATAATTAATTAGCTAAATTAATTAAATGGATAAACCCATAGTTTTCGAGCAATGCTTTTAGAACCATGATGATGATCATGCTAATGAGATCTAAATTCAAGATAGCTCAAAACTAAAATTGTTCCCAATCATTGGATCACTAAAAAGGGGATTAGTAGATCCGGATAGATTGGTACATATTATTCTTACTCTTATGAAGAACATGATTGATCTCATAATCATTTATGTAGAGACACTAAAACAAGTATATAAGTGCTTATTAGAGAATAAGTTCACTGAACGTGACTCGTTTAAGGAACACCTAATGGAGTTTAACTTGTATGTCAATAGGAGTTCCTTATGTAATAGTCGTGTAAGTGATCCTTGGACTTGAGATCATCATAGTATCTTGTGTGTACTAAGTTATACTTTGACATATTTCTTAAGACTTGTTGGTATATCAAATGATATGCTTGGGTATAATAAGGTAGACATGGAGATATGTGAATGATCAACAAATGATCTACCACTTCTAGTAAAGGGAGAGAATGTCATATGCGATTCAATAAGTGACAACTCAGAAATCCCTAGACAGAGTTGAATGGAATTAGAAAGGAGTTTCTAATTTACATTAAGTAGAGTTTTGTATTTGTGAATTGAAATGTACATGATCAAATAAATAAGACTTAACGAAAATTTTGTGTCTTATATTTGATTGGTATATTGTATGGTAGAATGATTGAATTGTACGGTAATTATTCACTGAAAGGTTCTTTTACGATCAAATGTTGAAATCTATATCTGGAATGTCAATTAATCGCTAAGGGGGCTCACCCTTATTGTGAAATAATTATTTATTCTGAATTAAAGAGTTAATTCGTAATAAATGAATTAGAATTGCTCTAATTTATTTATTATACAACTGGTTTAATATGGAAAACCTAAAGGGTCACACCGCAAAAGAGTAATATTTATTTTAGAAGTGGATGACATAATCATAATAATGAATTAAGTGTATTTAATTTATACTATAGTGATAGAATAAATTAAATAGCTTAATATTTATAGTTTATTATTTTAGAAATACTAATTATAAATTAATAAGAGGAGTCTTATTATTATTATTATTATTATTATTACTAGTATTATTATTTAGTTCCTAAATGGTTTAGGAATTGTAATTATTATAATTAATTAAGTTACTAAATGATTTAATAATTAATTATTAAGAAATACTCTCATTATTAAATAATTAAGTTCCTAAATAGTTTAGAAATTGTAATTAATTAATTTAGTTTCTCATTGAATTAGAAATTAAATTAAAACCCTAATCATAAATAGTTTAGAAGGGTTGACTATAGCTATAAATAAGATGAGTCTAATCATAAATTAAGGTTACACACTCTTTCACAAGAATAGAGAGAGTACTTCATAATTCTCTACATCTAAGGAATTAGAGAGAGAGAGATAGAATTAGGATTAGCCACCCATAGTTTAGAAAAACCAAAATCTACTTCTTTAATTCATAGATCTCTTGGTGAATCACCTCTAGAGGTTTCATACTCGAGGAGCTAACATTGATCCGTAAAATCTAATTAGTGAATTTAAAGAAGAACGCGAAGGATTAAAGAAAGTTGAACTTGTACCCGTGGAAGCTTAGTTCTATAAAGGTATAAATCTTTTATCATTCCTCAATTAATAATAGTCGCATAAGAAAGATCTTGGTTATTGGTTTGTACAAAAAATTTAAAATTTGATTTTACTTACTTCAGTTGCGCTTATATAATTTGATTATATGTATGCCATATTTTTTACAAATTAACAGTGGCATCAAGAGCCAAACTTATGTGAATTATTAATTGTTTTAATTTCATATATGTATGGGTATGTGTTTAGAACAATTTATTGGGCATAATTTGTTGTACAGAATCATGGGTATTGAAAGTCAATTGCAAAAATCGTGTTTTGAAAAGAAAAGAAAAAGTTTTTTTTAAAAAAAATCTCGAATTGCTACAGTGTCGGTACACGCATTGTGCGAAAACAGTACCATGCGCGCATGGCGCGGACGTGGGCACTAGCGCGCATTGTGTGGGGCTAGCACTGGCTCGCATTGCGCGAGGCTCTGGCGCAGTGGCATTTTTGTAATTAATGCAACTTTTAGATTTTAATTATTTTTTTATAATTTTGAGCAGATTTTTAAAATTAAAAAATAAAAGGTTTATTTTTGGTGATTTTAAAAGTCCAAAAAAATACAAAAATATAATAAAAGTAAAAAGTTTATTTTTACATGATTTTATAATTAAAATAAAAGGTTTATTTTAATTATGAAATTAAATTTCATGAAACTTTAATTGTTCATTAAATGATACCGATATATATATGGAATAATTTATTTAATTCATGTGATGAATATTTTTTATTAATATATATATTGATATATATGATAATAAATGGGATTGATTATAGACTATTGATCAATATGATTGAATTTATTTTATGTGAATACATGAATGAATATGTTTTATAAATGGGGTATGCGTACCTCGCCTTTTCTAATTTTCTATTTTAAATTCTATCTCTCTCCTATGTACTCCCCTTTGACTGTTGATCAATGTTTCTATTTATTGAAAATAATATGTAATATGATTAGTTAGAATTATTTTGACGAATTGGAGCCGAAAAGCAAGGAGTGCATGAAGACTCATTTGTAATGGAGCCCGGGTTAAATGTAATAGTTACATTTATGTATTTATTCTTGCACCCTAGGTTTGACCATTTGGTTTATTTGGTGGCTCGAATAATCCAAACTAAAATAAAAGTCCATAATCAATCCAAGTATAATATAATATTCTATATATGTATACTTAATATATATTTATTATATATTATCCAAACATACTTCGCATGTTAATTAATATGACGCATATTATATATATATATATATATATATATATATATATATATATATGTGTGTGTGTGTGTGTGTGTGTGTGTGTGTGTGTGTGGACGCGCACGCACGCGCACGCGCGCTAAACAAGATAAGACAATTAATATTAACAAACCCCTCATGATATAGAATAAATATTATTTACAAAATGAATTAAAAGGTTTAATTCATGAATTAAAGAAGTTTAATTCAATTAAATAAAATTAGAATATTTCTAATTTATTTATTTTACCACTCATAATATTAAGTTGTAACGTTCAAAGATATTTATTAAAAATATCGAACGTTGTCTTCTAACATGATAAAACGATAGAGTATCAAATAGTCAATATACATTTGTTGTGCACACACAAGACTTATATCGATTATTTGAGATGTTGTTTTGTCACATTCGATGTTTATAAAGAATTGAACATAACTGTTTTGTTGTGCACACACAAGAACAGTCTTTTTATCTTTACTTATATGGAAGTGCTAGGTCGGACTTAACTTAGATAATTTTGATTTGGATGTGCACACACATAATCATAATAATCTAAGAGGCAAAATACAAAGGAGTTACATGTTGATGTAATTGACAAGAGTTATCTACCTATTTATTTATATATAGTTTGTTGTGTCACACAAGGCTATATACATTTAAAATAGGATCCTTATTCTTACTAGCGAACCTTTAATTAGATTTGACGAACTATATAAGGAGGGTAATATAGTTTGAAGAAAATAGTGGGAGACACCATTTTAAATAAAGACCTAATTTATTTTTGGTGATTAATAAAATGAATGCATGTTAATGTTGTTATTAATTCACTTAAAGAATATTGCTATGTTTAATTCACTAACACTGCATAGCATATTAGATGCTAACAATTAATCGAACCGAATTATTCGGATTGATTAAACAAATTTGAGAATAGTTTTCAATGCTGAAAAGCTAGCAAATGTCCTTAATTTGTCTATCCCTACAAACATTGCAGACTAAGCCTCTGAGGAAGAGATTGCTATTTTAAGAAATGACAAGATGATACAAAGGTGGCTCAATGCATCATGCTCGCATCCATAAGTATCGAGTTACAGCGTCAACACGAGAAAATAGATGCAACTACTATATTGTTGCACATTCAATAGTTGTATGATGAGCAAAGTAGGTCAACTATATATAAGATATCTAAGGAGCTCTTCCGGTCTATAATAACTAATGGCACTACAGTAAAAGACACATGTCCTAAAGATGATTAATTGGATTGATCAATTAGGACAACAGATTTTGTCAGGGATGGAGAGTTGAGTCAAGATTCGATCTTGTAATCACTCACTGACTCCTATTCATAATTTGTTGTGAACTTCAAACATTAATAAGCAAGATGTTAGTTTAACTGATTTGCTTAAATATGTTGAAGACTGTTGAGAGTCACTTTCCTTCTTAGAAAAATCAAGTCTTACTCATAGATGAATCTTCTAAGTGGAGGAAAATGGTCAAATGTATTTCTGAGAAATCAAAAAGAGTAGAAGGTAAAAGAAAGGCACTAATTGAATGACATAAATAAAAATGATCCCGAGAGGAAAAGAGTTTTCTTTCATTGCGATAAGTTGGGACACTAGAAGAACAACTTCAAGAGAGTTGCAGTAGTTGAGTAGAAGAAGTTTAGTGAAACTTCAGCTACAGATATAGATTTGTTCATAATAAAATAGAACTTTCTATAAGTCAAATTTCTACTTAGGTATTAGATATCGGCTGGTGGTCTCACATATGCAAGCCGTTGGCAGAGACTAGGTAGAAGTAAAAGAATGAACTAAAGATAAGTAATCCAGTGCGTAGGGAATGAAGCAAAGGTTGCTGCATTAGCCATAGGAACTTATAGTTTAGCACTTCCTACGGGAAAGTCTATTAAGTTAGTAAGTTGTTACTATGTTCCAGTTCTTAGAAACATTATTTCAGATCCATGTGATGACAATTAAGGGTTTTTAACATTATAATAATGAACAATTGTTGTTCTGTTTATAATGATAAT
Organism: Hedera helix; assembly: GCA_947179155.2. Taxonomy (NCBI): domain Eukaryota; kingdom Viridiplantae; phylum Streptophyta; class Magnoliopsida; order Apiales; family Araliaceae; genus Hedera; species Hedera helix. The sequence continues at coordinate 14,170,089 of OX359270.1, read as the reverse complement.
ATTTTATTTAGAACTAGTTGATTACTTAATGGATTTTGTATACTCAACTTACATGAAAAATATTCCAAATTAAACAAACTAAAGACCAAGAGATGATATGAATCATACACCTTCATGCAACACTGTTAACTCGGTCACGTTAATGAAGCAAGACTAAACAAGTTGTATAAAGATAGGCTTTTAGAGTCTTTTTATTATGAATCAAATACAACTTGTGAATCTTCTACATTGGACAATATGACTAAATCTCCATTTAGTGGACATAAAGAGAAAGTTGCAAAGTTGTTGGAGATGGTACACACAGTCGTGTGTGGGACCTATGACTACAAATGCAAGAGGAGGGTATTCATTCATGATAAGTGGATTATATTCCTATTTATTAGGTATTTTTAGGTTTAATTATTTGTGAGTTTTTAAGTATTTTTAGTATTTTAGGTGTTTTATTAATTATTGTGTGTTTTTATTATTTTTAGTAATTTTATATTATTTTTAATGTTTTTATTTTATTTTGTAGGAATTAATTAAAGTTTGGATGGCAAAATGGTAAATAAATCGCTCAATGGTAGAACCGTAAATGCCAACAAGTTGGAGAAACTCGCGCCATGTGCGGTAGAAGTTTCGGCAAGCAGGAAAAGTGACAACGCCGTTTTGTCTTTGGATGGACAGCAGCACCCGCGCCATGCGCGGACACCAGGAGCAAGATCAGTCGCGTGTCTTACACGCGCTATCGGTAAAGAAAAGAGAGAGGAGACTAGCAGCTGGCGTGTGTCTCTCTCTCTCTCTCATGCGCAAGTCAGCAAGTTAATTAATATATCCAATTGCAATTTGGAATAGGAAAAATAAATAGGGATTTTATATTTTATTTTATTTGTATTTTAGATCCTATTAGGGTTAGGAAATAATAATTCATACTAGGGTTAAGAGGAATATGTAGCCTATAAATAGAGAGCTTGAGGTACAATGTAATACACAACTTTCATTAGAAAAATTCTCTCTTCTATTCTTTGGTGTTCTTTATAATTATGAGTAGCTAAATTATTTTTCTTGGTTTAAGTGATTGAAATCATCAAGATTTATACACTGTGAGATCTAATTTATTTTAATTGTTCAATTTATATTTTGAGTATTGAATATGTTTCTGTGTTTAATTTTATGATTAATTCGTTTAATTACTAGGATGCATACTAGGTTATTATTCGTTGAAATCTATTACTAAATTAAATATCAAATCCGTAATTGTTTGGTCACTTTAATTTGCGAAGCAACTAAGGTTAATAATTATTTTGCAGATCAAAATATTGTTATATCTTAGGAAGAATATTCATCTAAATTAAAGACGGATGCTTGGATTATGTTGTTTAGTTCAACAATCTCTCTATTTCTTTATGCTGCTACTAGGTTAAATCTTTAGCGTTTGTTTGAGATTATTTAGTAGTAAGGGTTATTTAGATCGCTTGTTTCTGCTTAACTAAAATTAAGGAGAGATAGGAAAATTATTCGAATAGGAGTAATTATTCCACGTTGAATATTTAAAATATGAATTGAGCTATTTTGTGTCAATGATCAGTTATAAATTCTTGATGGTCGATGTTAACTTAAACAAAGGCTTTTTCTTCTCATTTATTTTTTTAAATTACTTGCATATTTATTTTAGTTAATTTTATTTAAACTATTTCTTTAATTAAACCCCCCAACCCCCCCCCCCCCCCCCCCCAGTTTTGGTTTACAAAACATAAAATTAAATCAATCATTCTCTGTGAGATCGACTCTTACTTGCTACATTAATATTTTTCCAAAGTAAAATTTTATTTTTTGGTGCTTGCGACATCACACCAAATTTTGGCGCTGTTGCCGGAAAATAATTTTAATTTAATTTTGTGCTTTTGTAAATTTTATTTTAATTTAGTAATTTATTCTTAGATTTTTTTTTTCTTCTAGTTTTCGTATTTTATTTGAGTTGTGCAGGTTAAAGATGAAAATCATGGCTAGAAATCGAACTTTGAAAGAGCTTGCGACCCCTGATTTGAATCAACAACCTTTAAGCATAACTTTTTTAAATTTAGATGCTAACATTTCATTTGAATTAAAATCTGGCTTAATACATCTATTGCCCACTTTTCATGGTCTTGCAGGTGAAGATCCTCACAAACATTTAAAGGAATTCCATATGGTGTGCACAAGTCTGAAACATTCTAGAGTGACTGAAGAGGAAATCAATCTAAGAGCTTTTCCATTTTCCTTGAAAGATTTGGCTAAGGATTGACTCTACTACCTACCCTCCAGAAGCATCATCACATGGGAAGAGATGAAAAGACTATTCTTGGAGAAATATTTTCCAACTTCAAGGGCAGCCAATATCAGAAAAGACATTTGTGGTGTGAGACAAAACCATGACAAATCCCTATACGAGTATTGGGAACGATTTAAGAAATTATGTGCAAGTTGTCCCCACCGTCAAATCAGCAAGCAACTCCTCATCCAATATTTCTATGAAGGACTAATGTCTACTGATAAGAGCATGATTGATGCTGCTAGTGGATGAGCTTTAGTGGACAAAACTCCCAAAGTTGCATGGAACTTAATTGCAAACATGGCTGCTAATTCCCAACAATTTGGCACTAGGCTTGATTTTTCATCCAAGAATGTTAATGAGGTAAATATTTCTTCACTTGAGCAACGAATTGATAGTCTAACCTCTCTTGTTCATCAAGTGGCTGTAGGTAATACACAACAAGTAAAAGTTTATGAAATTTGTGCGGTAGTAGGACATCCGACAGATATGTGCCCCACTCTTCAAGAGGAGTCCTATGAATAAGTAAATGCAGCAGGTGATTTTTCTGGTCAACCACAAAGGAGATATGATCCTTACTCAAACACATACAACTCATGTTGGAGAGATCATCCTAATTTCAGCTATGGAAATTCACAAGGGAATCAACCCACTAATCCAAACTTTGCAAGTTACCAACCATACAAGCAGCCATATCCTAACAAACAACATGGCCAATCATCTGATTCTCATATGTCTTTAAAGGATATAGTTAAATAACTTAGCACTAAGACTTTGCAATTTCAACAGGAAACGAAGGTAAATATGCAGAATTTAAATACACAGATGGGACAAATGGCAACTGCCATCAGTAGATTGGAGGCGCAAAATTCTGAAAAATTACCCTCTCAAACAATGATGAATCCAAAAGCAAATGTTAGTGCAATCACGTTGAGAAGCGGTAAAGAGATCGAAACTCCAAGAAAGATATATTCTGCACCAAAAGAGCAAAGCAAAGCAGAAGTGGACAACAAGGAGGCAGACGACAGTAAAGAGGAAGACAATGTTCTAGGCGACAGTGGTACCCCTAAGCATAAATTTCCACATCTCTCTGATTATAAACCGGTATCTCCTTTTCCTCTTGCTCTAACAGAACAAAGAAAATATGAAAAAGATTCAGACTTATATGAAACTTTTCATCAATGCGAGGTAAAAATTCCATTGTTAGATGCTATTAAACAAGTACATCGCTTTGCTAGATTTCTGAAAGAGTTGTGTACACATAAGAGAAAACAAGAATTTAAAAGATATGAAAAGGTACAAGTAGAAAAGAGTGTGTCTACAGTAATTCAAAGAAAACTCCCTACTAAGTGTCAAGATCCAGGAATATTTACTATCCCTTGCAAGATAGGTGACACTAGATTTGAAAAGGCCATGTTAGACTTAGGAGCATCTATTAATGTCATGTCATATTCTATATATGTTTCTTTGAAACTTGAACCTTTGAATAGAACTGGTACTGTGATTCAGTTAGCTGATAGGTTTAACACTTATCCTAAGGGTATAGTAGAGGATGTTCTTGTGCAAGTAGATAATTTGATTTTTCCTACTGATTTTTATGTGCTTGATATGGAGAACGGTGATTAAAATGCTCCTATTTTGTTAGGAAGACCTTTCTTAAAAACATCCAAAACTAAAATTCGATCGATGTTCATAGTGGTACACTAACAATGGAATTTGATGGCGAAATTGTTAAGTTTAATATTTTTGATGCCATAAAATGTTATAATTCTGTTTACTCTGTTGAAGTGATTGATTCTTTAGCACAAAAATTTTCTAAGACTGATGAAAAGGGTGAATTGAAAATGACATGCAATGAGCAGTTAAAGAAAACTATTACGGCTGTGAATGGTTCTCCGAAAATAGGTAATGATCCATATTTTAACTTACTAGTTCCTAACAAGAAATCTTTACCTTTTGTTTTGCAGGATTACATTCCAAATTTGAAGCCTCACCATAATCGTCTCGAATGTATGTTCATTGAAGAGGGAGTAGAACCTTCATATGAACTGCAAGGGAGTTTGAACAAGTCCATGATAAATGGAGTAAAAATGGATGAGATTGTCAAAATTCAAGAGGAAAGAGTGACGTAGTGTTTAGGCATGCTGTCAAGCCAATGACAATAAACAAAGGTGCTACTTGGGAGGCAACCCAAAGGGATTATAATTTTCTTTCGTTTTAATTTTCGTATTTATAGTTTAGTTATTTTTGCCTTTTTCTTTGCATTTTATTTTACATTGGGGACAATGTAAATTTTAAGTGTGGGGGAAGGGATTTAGGATTTTTGTTATTTTTAGGTCATATTTTGAAAAATTTAGGAAATTTTAAAAATTTTGAAAAATTTAGGAAATTTTAAAAATTTTGAAAAATTGAATTTTGTGGGTAAATTCGCCGCAAACCCTCACGACACAAAACTCGTCCACTTGGGGTAACCTTAGGGTTTAAAGGCTTGTTACACATGCTAAGTGTAACCGTGTTTCCTATGAAAATTGGGTAGTTTTTTTTATTTTATTTTTAGGATGTGTTACTTGAGCAATGAGCTAATTAGATTTTGAAATTTTTAGCCAATGATAAAAATTTTGATTTTGATTTAATAACTTTTGAAAAAATATTAAATTTTTGCTTAGTCTAAATTTTGACTTATTGTTGATATTTACTTTGCTTGAGACCTTTAAATTTTTATGCACTTATATCCATTTGTTTGAGCTAGTTTTAAATTAAGAGAAAGTTTATATGGTTAAATGCTTATAGAAGATATTTTTGAGATCTATATCTTATTTGATCATTATTTGAAGTGAAATATAAGACAAAATATAATTTGGAAGAGATGATTTAGGTATTTTTTCTAGGATTGTTAAAAAGAAAAATCTTGTGGTGGGTTGAGATGGAGCGTAAAACGCACTCACTCATAAACATATGAAAAAATGAGATGAAGCATAAAATGCACTCATTAAAGAATAAAAAAGAAAGAAAAAAAAATGGGATGGAGCATAAAATGCACCCATTAAAAAGGAAAAAATTGGAAAAATATTTGAAAAAAATTGATATTAATAATCCTAGTGTATTTCATTTATTAAAAACCTTTTGATCTTCTAGTTATATTTGCCTATATTAGTGAAGAGTGATATGAAAAATAAATATATTGAGTATTGTTGTATATCTTTTATAAGGTAATAACTAACCTAAACTTATCCGAGTTTTGATTAGTTTGATACATTTGGATTCACACACACACAAAAGGTCTTGAATAAAGTAAAATTAATAAATATGATGAAGTTCTAGACTTTGCATATTTTGAAATTTTCTTTTGAGTTATCATTTAAAAAAATCTTTGAGGCTAATGTTAAAATTTATATTGATTTGTTGCTTGAGTAAGTTTTTTGGTTATTATTTTTAATTTTTATTTTTATTTTACTTGAGTACAAGCAAAGAGTTAAGTATGGGGGTATTTGATAAGTGGCTTTTATTCCTATTTATTAGGTATTTTTAGGCTTAATTATTTGTGAGTTTTTAAGTATTTTTAGTATTTTAGGTGTTTTATTAAATATTATGTGTTTTTATTATTTTTAGTAATTTTATATTATTTTTAATATTTTTATTTTATTTTGGAGGAATTAATTAAAGTTTGGATGGCAAAATGGTAAATAAACCGCTAAAAGGCAGAACCGTAAATGCCAACAAGTTGGAGAAACTCGCGCCATGCGCGGTAGAAGTTTCGGCAAGCAGGAAAAGCGACGACGCCGTTTTGTCTTTGGATGGAAAGCAGCACCCGCGCTATGCGCGGACACCAGGAGCTAGATCAGGCGCGTGTCTTACACGCGCCAACGGTAAAAAAAAGAGAGAGGCCGCTAGCAGCTGGCGTGTGTCTCTCTCTCTCTCAGGCGCAAGTCAGCAAGTTAATTAATATATACAATTGCAATTTGGAATAGGAAAAATAAATAGGGATTTTATATTTTATTTTATTTGTATTTTAGATCCTATTAGGGTTGGGAAATAATAATTCCTACTAGGGTTAGGAGGAATATGTAGCCTATAAATAGAGGGCTTGAGGTACAATGTAATACACAATTTTCATTAGAAAAATTCTCTCTTCTATTCGTTGGTGTTCTTTATAATTATGGGTAGCTAAATTATTTTTCTTGGTTTAAGTGATTGAAGCCATCAAAATTTATACACTGTGAGATCTGATTTATTTTAATTGTTCAATTTATATTTTGAGTATTGAATATTTTTCTGTGTTTAATTTTATAATTAATTCTTTTAATTACTATGATGCATACTAGTTTATTATTCGTTGAAATCTATTGCTAAATTAAATATCAAATCCGTAATTGTTTGGTCACTTTAATTTGCGAAGCAACTAAGGTTAATAATTATTTTGCAGATCAAAAGATTGTTATATCTTAGGAAGAATATTCATCTAAATTAAATGCAGACGCTTGGATTGTGTTGTTTAGTTCAACGATCTCTCTATTTCTTTATGTTGCTACTAGGTTAAATCTTTAGCATTTGTCTGAGATTATTTAGTAGTAAAGGTTATTTAGATCTCTTGTTTCTACTTAACTAAAATTAAGGAGAGATAAAAAAATTATTCGAATGGGAGTAATTATTCCACGTTGAATATTTAAAATATGAATTGAGCTATTCTTGCGTCAATGATCAGTTGTAAATTCTTGATGGTGGATGTTAACTTAAACAAAGGATTTTTCTTCTCATTTATTTTATTAAATTACTTGCATATTTATTTTAGTCAATTTTATTTAAACTATTTCTTTAATTAAAAACCCCCTAGTTTTGGTTTACAAAACATAAAATTAAATCAATCATTCTCTGTGGGATCAACTCTTACTTGCACTACTACATTAATATTTTTCTAAAGTAAGATTTTATTTTTGGGTGCTTGCGACATCACACCAATTCATTACTTTCACTGATGATTCTAGATTTTAATATATGTACTTGATGAAATACAAATCCAAATTTTTTGAAACGTTCAAAGAATTCAAAAGCGAAGTATAGAAACTAAAGGTCAAAAGTATTAAAGTTCTTCGATTAGATTAAGAAGAGAATACTTAAGCAGTAAGTTTCTAGATCATCTCAAGCGAAACGGTATTCTTACAGAATGGACATGGTGATGATCTATAGTGAGTATTACCGATCTTCTAGTATCCTTCTATGGTTATGCCATAGAAACGATCGCATATCTACTAAACAATGTACCTTTAAATTTCGTCCCTCATACTTCATATGAGTTATGGATATGTAGGAAACCAAGTCTTAAGTATGTTAAGATTTGGATTGTCCAGCTTATGTCAAAAGATCTGACAGTGATAAGCTTGTAACAAGATATGATAAGTGTAAACTTATGGGATATTCTAAATAAAGTTTAGGGTATCACTTCTATAATCCGACTAATTACAAGGTATTTGTTGAAGCACGTTACCTTCTAGAAAAAAGAGTTTTTCCTTAAAGGGTTTATGGGAGTAGAATAGATCTTGAAGAAGTTCAAGAATCACAAAACACTACAAATCAAGTGAAAGAATCTGTACAAGTAGATAAACTTATTATACCACAACCAAGTCGTAAATCTAGTCTAGTACCGAAGATACCTAAAAGGTATGGATTCATCGTAGATGATGATGATGAGGTACGCATCATAATGGATGATGATCCAGTTACATACGATGAGGCATGAGTATTAGATACTCAAGAGAAATGATCGGTGACCATAAAATTTGAAATGGATCTTTGGAGAAAGACTAAAGCAAATGGCAAGATGGATACCTATAAGACCTAACTAGTGGTAAAAAGATTTCAAACAAGGTTAATGAGTTGACTATGATGAAATTTTTCACTAGTGAAAATGCATATATCCATTCGGATTTAACTTGCAGTTATAGCTTACTATACAAAATGATGTATGTATGATACAACCGAAATGATTTGTCTCCATGATGATGGAGTAAATCAAGAATAAAAGCTACAATGATCTAATTATGGATTGAAGCAAATTTCTCAAAGATGGAATATCTGTTTTGATAAGGCAATCAAAAGAGTTTAATTTTATCAAAGACAATGATGAACCAAGTGTGTACAAAGGGTTAGTGGGAGCACTGTGACATTCCTAGTAATATATGTTGATATGCTACTGATAAAGAATGACATACCGATGCTATAATCAGTAAAAACGTGGTTGTCTAAAAATTTCTCCTTTAAGGACTTGGGAGAAACATCTTAAAGGTCTATAGAGATCGATCACAAAGGATACTCGGCTTAACCCAAGGGACGTACATTAATTCGTTGATATGTAATAGACCTTATATTGCTTATGTATGATAAACATATATCAATTCAATTATGGAGAAGAACATTAGAAAAGAATTTCTAATGATGAGTCTGATATAAAACTAGAGGGCTTAACAGACTCAAGTTTGTTCAGATTAACCAAGATAACAGCATATCCATTTCAGGTAATACGATTACCTTAAACGGTGCTGCAATGAGTTGGAAAAGTTCCAAATAGCAAAGAGTTGTTGATTTAGTGAAAATACATAGTAAATAACTATAAGTGAGGCTACAAAGGTGATTGTTTGGTTTAACAAGTTCATTATAGAACTTATAATGGTTCCTAGCATTAAAAGAGTTTAATTCGCCAAGAAACCTAGGTCTCATCTGAAATTCAAACACGTGTTACAACACTTTCACATGATTAGATTAATCATTAAAAGGAGATGACGCCATAAGATGGTAGACTTTCAGTACAGTATTACAAATCCATTAACTAAAACATTTACTAAGCAATTTGTACGCCACTTAAAGAAGAATGGTATGGAGATACCAAAGGGCGATTGACTTTAGTGCAAGTGGGAGATTGAAAGTAGTATGCCATCAAGTTAATCACATTTAATGTGATATGCATATACTTTGTAATCTTATTCGTTTATTAATAAAAGTAATATGACATTTCTTTATTCATAATTAATTAGCTAAATTAATTAAATGGATAAATTCATAGTTTTCCAGCAATGCTTTTAGAACTATAATGAGGATCATGCTAATAAGATCTAAATTTAAGATAGCTCAAAACTAAAATTATTTCTAATCATTAGATCACTAAAAATGGAATTAGTAAATCCGGATAGATTGGTACATATTATGCTTGCTCTTATGAAGAGGATGATTGATCTCATAATCATTTGTGTTGAGACACTAAAACAAGTATGTAGGTGCTTATTAGAGAATAAGTTCACTGTACGTGACTCGCTCAAGGAATATCTAATGGAGTTTTACTTGTCTGTTAATAAAAGTACCTTATGTGATAGTCGTACAAGTAATCATTGGACTTGAGATCATCATAGTATCTTGTGTATACTAAGTTATACTTTGACATGTTTCTTAAGACTTGTTGGTATATCAAAGGATATGTTTGGGTATAATAAGGTACACATGGAGATATGTGAATAGTCAACAAAGGATCTACCACTTCTAGTAAATGGAGAGAATGTCTTATGCGATTCAATAAGTGACAACTCTTAAATCCCTGGACAGAATTGAATGAAATTAGAAAGGAGTTTCTAATTTACATTAACTAGAGTTGTGTATTTGTGAATTGAAATTTATATGATCAAATAAATAAGACTTGACAAAAATTCGGTGTCTTGTATTTAATTGGGACATTTTATGGTAAAATGATTGAATTGTATGGTAACTATTCACTAAAAGGTTCTTTTTACGATCAAATGTTGAAATCTATATTATTTGGAATGTCAATTAATCGCTAAGGGGACTTACCCTTATTGTGGAATAATTATTTTTTCTGAATTAAAGAGTTAATTCATAGTAAATGGTTTAGAATTGTTCTAATTTATTTATTATACAACCGGTTTAATATAGAGAACCTTAAGGGACATACCGCAAAAGAGTGATATTTATTTTAGAAGTGGATGACATAATCATAATAATAATAATAATTATTATTATTATTATTATTATTATTATTATTATTATTATTATTATTATTATTATTATTATCATTATTACTAGTATTATTATTTAGTTCCTAAATGGTTTAAGAATTAATTAATAAGTAGTAGTAGTATTTTAAATAATTAAGTTCTTAAATGGTTTAGAAATTGTAATTATAATAATTAATTAAGTTACTAAATGGTTTAGTAATTAATTAATAAGAAGTACTCTCATTATTAAATAATTAAGTTCCTAAATAGTTTAGGAATTATAATTAATTAATTTAGTTTCTAATTGAATTGAAAATTAAATTAAAATCTTAATCCTAAATAGTTTAGGATGGTTAACTATATATATAAATAAGAGGAGTCTTATCATATATTAAGTTACACACTCTTTCATAAAAATAGAGAGAGTACTTCATAATTCTCTATATCTAAAGAGTTAAAGAGAGAGAAAATTAGGGCTAGCCACCCATGGTTTGGAGAAACTAAAATTCATTTCTTTAATTCATAGATCTCTTGGTGAATCACCTCTAGAGGCTTTACACTTGGGGAGCTAACATTGATCTGTGAAATCTAATCGGTAAATTTAAAGAAGAACGTGAAGGATTAAATGGAGTTAAACTTGTACCCGTGGAAGCTTGATTTTACAAAGGTATAAATCTTTTATCATTCCTCAATTAATAATAGTCGCATAAGAAAGATCCTGGTTATTGGTTTGTACAAAAATTTTAAAATTTGATTTTACTTGCTTCCGTTGCGCTTATATAATTTGATTATATGTATGTCATATTTTTGCAAACCAACAGAGCAAGCATTAGGCAAGCCTAGGCCGGCTACAATTAATTAATTTACAGATCTCTATTATCTCCGTTTGATGGTATGTACTCTATTTATTTCAATTTCAACAGTGGTTGTGCTCTGTTCATGAGTTAATCCCCAAAATAGTTCATTACAACCCTACTGTTATTATAGCATTCCATCTGTAGTTAATTAGCCTCTTCACATTAGCATAATTAGATTGTTATTGGATATTTGTGTTATTTGAAGGGTGTTAGCAATTTATTAGTATACATTGCATTATAATGTTCTAATTAAATTGGATGGTTGTGTTGATTGTGTGACAACCCCAAATCCGGACCCATACGATCCAAACTTGAGTCGTCAAAATACACAACAATTATTATAATGCAACGTACAACGTACCACAATATAGTATTTAAATAACTAAGTCTTCATTATTATTGTCACATTATTTTACAACTTATGAAGACTAATACAGCTACAACTCGGACCTTCACGATAATTATATCGCATTTATCCTATTATCTATGCTCCAGGCCACATATATTAATAACAACATGATTATAATGATTAGAACAAATAGTAGTGATATAAGTAATGAACAGAAGAAAGAGAATAATAGGATAAACAATAGATATCGATAGTTTACAAATTTTACTTTGTACAAATTCAAATAATGTCCAAATTGTCAACATGATGTGGACTCAAATTCAAGAATGATATTTAAGATCCATACTTCAAAAGAACGATTGAAGTTCAATAGAAAGGTTCAAGTAAATAGGAACGTTCTATTGAAATGGTATTAAATGAAGCGCAAACTGTTAAGAAAATTATAATTATTTTAGAAGTTTTACCGAACAATACTTACCATAGTAAGTTTAAGAGTATAAAAGAAATGATATCCCTTATCGTATTAAGTTTGAATGATGAAAAATGAAAAAGATGGTATTCTTTACCTTATAACGTGAAAAGAGTCTGCTTAAATATAGTGAATCAACCTATATATTTATAATATAATTAGTAATTATCACATATAAATTTTATGGTATATGATAACTCGTATATTATATTATAAAAGTATTTATATAATATAATTTTTTTTTGAAGTGTAATAAAGTATAACAATTTGAAAAATAGTTTTTGAAATAATATTTCAAAATAACTCTTCCAAAAGAAACTTTTCAAAATAAATCTTCTCAAATAAGAGTTTTCTAAAGAAAGATTTGTGAATACTGTATGAAATATGTATTTGTACAAATACAACTCTTTAAATAAAATACTTACTTGAGAAATCCCTACACTCCTTTTGGCTTACTAACTCTCAAGATAACCTTACTATTCTTAGAGAAATACTCACAAAATACTTGCAGAAAAATTTTATGTTTTAGGTGTGATTTTTTTATTTAGCTGAACAATCTATTTATAGGAGAAGAGAAAGCACTATACATGGTATATGAGCAGTTGACGTGCTGCGTGCCAGCCTAACTTTTCCAAATCGACAGCATAGCATGGCTGCCAAACTTTACCAAACTTCAGCAAAACTCACATTTTTCATTCCATTATTCATGTGACCCGCATAGAGGGTCCACATGTTTCTTTACTATTTATATATAATAATAAAAAAAATACCCACTAATAATATAATAATTAAGCTAATGTTATAACAGTAATAGTAATAATTCAACAATAAAGTAAGAAACACATTATTAATAATTATTAATTTAATAATATAATTTACTGTGTATTTGTTATTGTGATAATTATTTGGTTCAATAATTTTAAAATACAATATAATAGCAATTATTGGTTCAATGATATAAAATATAGTGTAATGACAATTATTGAATTAATAATGCAAAATACTATGTATTAATTGATGAATACTGTGCAATAACCACGTTATCAGATCAATAATATGAGACATTGTGCAATACCGTGTGCTATTATGAATATTGTGTGCTACTGTAGAATACCGTATGCTACAGTAAAATATCATAAAATACCTTATGCTACTTTTCTTTTATCACCGGTATTTTAACAGTTAAAAGTGATAACACCGTTGACTATTTTTATTTAAAAAGGTTATTTCTGTCGTTTTCTATATCTGACAATATTCTGTTGTGGGGTCCACCAATGATTGGTTATTTTGGCACCGTCGTATGACTCGAATATTCCTCAACAAAATGAATATTATCCGACATAATAAAATTTACACATAACATAATTAACTTTTATCTTTGTCAATTTAACCACTAACTATTTCAGGAAAAAAATATATGAAGAAAAATTAAATTTTTTATTCCATAAAATTTGGGGCCCTACAGATTGCCTAGCTATAAATTGATTTGGGAGTTAAATTAGTGTGAATTGTATATAATTTAATGTGGGATGAGATTTTGTCTGTTAACTAATCTAATATTTGGGCTTTCAATAATCACTACAAAAAATGGGGCTTTAGCAACAACCGATTTTCATTGCTAAAGGTGCTAAATTTCATTGCAAAAGGGATTTAGCAACGATTTTTTTGTCGTTGCACCTTTCGTTGCGCAATGAGCGTTAATAATTGTTTCGCAACGAACATATTTTGGCCGTTGCAAAAAATGATACATTTTGCAACGAAAGTTAGCTTTCGTGCAAAAACCTCAATCCTTTAGCAATTAAATATTTTGCTGCAGAATCAATAAAAATTCATTTCTAAAAATCATCTTTCGTTGTAAAATCCTAATTATTGGCAACGAAATGAACTCTTTTTTTGGGTAACGAACATATGTTTTTGTTACGGTTGGTTCACTTTTGCCAACGATCGGTTTCGTTGTAGAAAAGCATAGAAATTATTGCCTAACACTGTTTTCGTTGCTGATTGTATACTTTTTAGCCACGATTTTCGTTGCTGATTATACATTTTTACAACGACATTATGATTAATCAACAACGATAATGTTTGTTGCGAGTTATTTTTCAATAGCAATGAAAGTTGTTGATTAGTGACGACACTATACATTGTCGTTTCTTTATATGTGCAACGAAAATTGATATGATTTGCAATGATATAAATATTGCCTTTTTATTTGGGTATAACAACAATATCCTCCCCGTTGTTATTAGGTTAATTTTTCGTTATTAAAAATTATATTTTAATGCCATAAGCAACGAAAACTTGTTGCTAAATTTATAAAAAGTTGTTGTTATATCCCTAATTGTACAACACTTTCGTAACGAAATAACCATTAATTGTATCGTTGTCAAATCAAAAATTGACAATCTTGTTATGTACCTGACTGGCTCAATGACCCCATAGCAAATAATAGAAAAAATAAAAAAAAGTTAAAATATTATTAACTTAATAAAATCATCTAGTACATAATCATTCATCATCTTTACAATCGACCATCTAAGGCTGCCACAGTTCTTCAATCAAATATATATTTACATATATAGAGAGAGAGTGCACTTCTTATTTCATCAATTTTCTTCCGTAAACATAGCGTATCATATACAGGAAATTTGATACCCAATATTGTAAGGCAGATAGAAGCAATCTTTCTACACATATTGTAAGACCCCGAATTTTATGAAATATAAAATTTAATTTTTCTTCATATATATTTTTCTCAAACAGTAAGTGGTTAAATCGATAAAGTTAAAAGTTAAGGATGTTATGTGCAAATTTTATTTTGTCGGACAATATTCGTTTTGTCGGGAAATATTCGTTTGGTCGGGGAATATTCGTGTCGTACGACGGCGCCGAAATAACTAATTATTGGTGGACCCCACAACGGAATATTTGTCGGATATAGAAAACGACAGAAGTAACCTTTCTAAATAAAAATAGTCAACGGTGTTAACTGTTAAAATACCGGTGATAAAAGAATAGTAGCATACGGTAATTTATGGTATTTCAGTGTAGCACACGGTATTCTACAGTAGCACACGGTATTGCACAGTGTCTCATATTATTGGTCTGATAATTGACATCGTAACTGTTGCGCATCATTTCATCAATAATTATCACTGCATAATATTTTATGTTATCAATTCAATAATTGTTGCTACACAGTATTTTGCATTATTGTTACTACACGACATGTTGCATTATTAAACCAATAATTGCCACAATAACAAATGCATAGTAATTCATATTATTGATCTGATAATCGACACAGTAGTCGTTGCATTATTTTGAATTATTGTTATCACTGTGGTAGAATTATTTTAGTTGTCATATTACTAATTGGTATTTTTGTTTTATTAAGAAAAAAAAAATATTATTATTTTTCAAAAATTACTATTCACTCCCGGAGTTTACTATTCATTCCCGGAAAAGTTACTATTCACTGACGGAAGTTACTGTTCATCTCGGGAAAGACACTGTTCATCTGCCGACAGAAGTTACTGTTCACTTTTTGAAAATTTTAAAGTTACTGTGCAAAGTTACTGTGCAAGTATTGAAAAAATTTTAAAAACGTTTGTGCAGCCTCTGCTGAAAATTTTTTCAGCCACCTACCGCGCATAGTAACTTCTTTTCTCCTATAAATAGCTTGCTCAGCTGAATAGAAAAATCACACCTAAAATATAGAATTTTTCTATAAGAATTTTATGAGTTTTCTCTGAGAATAGTAAGGTTATTTTGAGAGTTTGAAAGCCAAAAGGAGTGTGACGCCCCCAAATTCGGGTTCCAAATACCCGGATCCGGTCATCACGATCCAATACAAACATTCACCTCTAAACAACATACAATAACTAAATGCGGAATAATAACCATATGTTGTTCATTCAAAAGGTGTTACTAGTCCCAAGATACGATAACCTTACACAAAAGTACACAAATACCCTTAATAAAGTACTTAGGGTTTATATTACATAACAGTTAATTTAATTAACTACAGGGCTGCATCTCGAAGTCTATTACTTCATCTTTCCTTTACCTTTGTTCTTTCCCGAAGTCTCGGGTTGCACTGCAATAAGGTTTCATGATATAGCAAGAGTGAGCAACTAGTTTGCTCAACAAGTTTAAATAACAACAAGGAACAATATATCATGAATGAAAGGGAATAGCTGAACAATTCAATAATGTGAATAACATAAGCAAGAATAATAAGTTGTTTTTAAAATTAGGATAGTCAAATTGACTATGAACTATAAATATCCACTAGAGTCAATAGCAGGTTGACCCAATGGTTACTACCAGAAATATGTACCCGAGGGGATCAGCCTAAGTACAATATGTGTATGCATAACATTTAATTTCCGTATTTTTGTACCTAATATTAGATACAGGGTACTCCCCTATAATAAAGGGGTGTTCATAATAGTCTAAGAATCCGCATCTTCAATGATTTGGATAGCTTTTAAAATCTTTAACATAAATGTCTAGCCGAACAATGGCTTAGACCTACTTTGAACAGTTCTTTAAACAATAGAACAATAATTAAGTACAAGTCAATGACTGTACAATCTTAAGTGCAACAAGTGCGAATAACAATAATATCGATGTGGAATAATTGTAAAGTAATTAAACCACTCAAAGCATGCTTGGAAATAATAATTCAAGCTTAAATAAATAATTTGCTCAATGAAATGAGTTTAGAGATAAGGAACTTGTCTGTCTGCTCAGCTACAAATAATGTCTAGCTTTAACTAACTGGCTTTGAACGACCTAACATTAATAAAGTTGGTCTAATAATTAGTACGGCGTATTTGCATAATTATACGCTCACTAAGGAACTTATTTACCACACATAAGTACTAACACATGATTTACATCAATTAAAACAATATTATTAACCTTATAGACCCTCAATCAAATTAGGTTAATAATTTAATAATTTAAAAAAATATTTTTCTTAAGTGTTGGACACTTATTAAATCCTTAAACAACTTATTGTAATTATTTAATTAAAGCATAATTAAATTCCAATAATTTATTTAACTCAATCTCTATTTAATTACTATTTAATCTTGATTAAATAGAAATTAATTAATTAACTTTAGTTATTATTTAAAAATAAATAATAACTAATTGTGCTTACTTATTATTTAATAATAATTAAATAATAAATAATTATTGAATCAATTTTAACCTTCTGTAATTTAATATTAATCAACTAATAATTAACTAAGTAATTAACCTCACTTATTATTTAATTTAAATAAATTAAATAATAGTTTACTAATTTTATCCTCTTTAATTATTATTTAATGTCAATTAAATAATAATTAATTATTTAATTAATTTTAATTATTATTTAAGGTTAAATAATAATCAATTTATTTATCCTTATAATAAATTATTACTCTAATAACTTAATTTCCATTAATCATTATTTAATGTTAATTAAGTAATAATTAATTACTTAATTATCCTTATTTATTATTTAATAATATTTAAATAATAAATAATAAATTTTTAAATTTTTATCTCTCTTTAATTATTATTTAATAGGAATTAAATAAAAATTTCTAATTTATCATCCTTATTTATTATTAACATTTTAAATAATAAATAACTAATGAATTCTTTATTTATTTAACTTAACCATAAATTTAGCTAACTAGATTAATATTTAAAATATTAAAATATTTAAATATTAACTTAATGAAAAATATCATACCAAATATCATTTTTGTATTATTATTATTTTTGTTATAATTTTAAATTTATTTTTAAACATTTAAATTAATTAAAATTAAACAGAATGGCAATTTGGTAATTATTCTGAAAAACCGAACGGAGGGGCAATTTCGTAATTTTGTCGGAAAACTGCTGCCGCGCGATACGCGCGCCCAACAAAGGAAACGGCCCAAAACGGCGCCGTTTTTGGTAACCGGTGCTGGCTTCCGCGCGTAACGCGCGGACTGAAATTTTAATATCCTTAAACGGCGTCGTTTTCTCCGCTGCTACCGAAAAACCGCTGCGCGCCATGCGCGGCCAGCCTTTTATTTTTCCTTATCAGATTTTGCTACAGGTTCGGTAATTATCCAATATTAATAAAAATTATATGTTCAAGTAAGCTTTAAATGCTCAAAAAAATCCAAAATAATTACCCATCACTTAATATTAATTTATAACATAAAAATTTAATTTTCCATGATTTAATTCCATTTTTTTTCATTAAAATTATTATACCAAATAAACAACTATAAATCATAACTTTTTGTGTATAACTCCATTTTGAGTGATCCAAATTTTATTTTTCTCATGATTTAATGTTCTATAATATTAGAACATTAAATCTAAATATTATAAAAATTATTTTTGGTCATTATTTTGAGACTTGATTTAACACTACCAAACACATGTTTTTAGCATATAAATTATACCAAAATGCAAACCAAGCATATTAAACTCAAGCATGGTATATATACAAGTAATACACATTGTTAACTAAATTAACATGCTAATACTAACATGTTAGTTTATTTAATTTAAAAACAAAGCTATATTTAAAATAACCATTATCTTGATTTAGTGGCTATTTTCCTTTTTCTTCCAAAATAATTTATAAGGCTTGAAGGCATAAATAATCCAAACTTTTCTTTCCTCTCTCTTCTTTTTTTTTCTCTCAAATGTTTTGCTCACAAATACATTCTTACTCTCTCTTTCTATGCTATCAGATAAAAAATAGAAATGAAGTGGGAGATTACCCACTGAGCATTATAACGCCACTTCCTCTCTCCCAAAATCCACCATGAAGCTATTCTCGGTAGGCTTGCTTGTAGGGTGGCTAAGTGACTAACTAGACTCTAACCCATCAATTACAGGAAAAACAATCAAGTGCAGCCACAATTTTCTCTCTCCTCATGCACGGCGTATCCCAAGGAAATAAAACAATAAATGCAACAATCCAAGACATCTCTCTCTCTCCTCCATGTTCGACATGTCTCTCTCTCTCCTTCATGTTCGGCTTTTGCAGGAATGGTGCACCAATTTCTTTTTAAACTTTAAATGAAATCAAAGATTCATTTAACGTCACCAATCCATCTACCAAATGGCTCAAAAGTCACCAAGTTCATTCAATGTAGCCTGGAACTACATAAGTTAAATAGTAGTGTCCCATTTTAGTTTACTCACGTTAGCTACCAATTTATAAACAATTTAATAATTGACTAGAATAATTAATTAAATAAACTAGTTCATTAGTATTAAATACTAAGTAAACTATTAAATATTATTATTGATAAATCACACTATTTCATTAATTAATGAATATATTAATTAATTGACAAAATTTTATTTATTTATTTATTTCCACATTATTTACATTAATTAATAATCATATTAATTAATTTATTATATTTAATTAACTCATTATATTCAATTTAATTAAATATTTAATTAATAGGAAACTTATCAATTATTTTGATATTAAAACTTTAGGGTTTGTTCACTAATTTAATAACATATTAGTGACCCCCCCTTTAATTAATTCAAGTAATTAATCTCATAATCATTTAATCACGTAATTAATTAATCACATAAAAAGATTTAAATAATCTCGTAAAACTAACTTGTTAGAAATTAAATTAATAATTTAATTAATAATGACGTGAAAATTCTAGGACATTACAAGGAGTGCAGGAATTTTTTAAGTAAGTCTTTTATTAAAAAGTAGTAATTTCATAAATTCCTATTTTTCATGGTATTCACAAATCTTCCTTTAGAATACTCTTCTTTAAGAAGATTCAGTTTTAAAAACTTTCTTTGGAAGATTTATTTTGGAATATTATTTTAAAAACTATTTTAAAGTTGTTATATTATACTACAAAAATTATGTTAAATATATATAATTTTGATAGTTCATATTATACGAATTATCATACACTTTGAAATTTATATGTGGTAATTACTAATTATATTAAAAATATATAGGTTGATCAACCTCAGTTAAATCAATATCCAGTCACGTGTTAAGGTAAGGAATATCATTTTTTTCACACTCGTAAATTATTATGGTAAGGAATATTATTTTTTCACACTCTTAAATTTATTATGGTAAGGGATGTCATTTTCTTTCATACTCTTAAATCGAAACTTATTATGGAACTATTGCTTCTATAATTCCTGAAAATATTATATGTTCCATAATAGTTGAACTTCATTATTTCAACTGAACCTTCCTATTTTCTGAACCTTTCTATTGAACTGTAATCGTTATTCTGAACTGTGGATCTTGAATATCATTTTTAAATTTCACTCCACATCATGTTGACAATTTGGACATTGTTTGAATCTGCACAAAGTAAACTTCTGATACTTATTGTTTATCTTGTTTCTTCTGTTCATCATTTGTATCACTGTTATTTGTATTAACCATCAAGAATCAAGCTGTTGTGAATATTTGTGGCCGGGGGCACAGATGTGATATAATTGTTGAACAGATGATAGGTTAAAGGCGATATACTAGGTTAAAGGCGATACATATGTTCGGTGTCTTTTATGGCACGTGGTGAATGTTCTCTTTGGCCCGTAGTGCAAAGATGAACTGTTGATTGGTATGATTATGACCAAAGGTTGAATCTGGTATAATCATGACCGTTGGTATTATATTGAAAGTTCTCTTTGGCCCGTAGTGCATAGATGAACTGTTGTTTGATATGATTATGACCAAAGGCTGAATCTGGTATAATCATGACCGCTGGTGCTTTATTGAATATCTTTGGCCCGTAGTGCAAAGATGAACTGTTGATTTGCATGATTATGACCAGGAACTGTGAATTTTTATTATCATGACTAATGGTATTTCAGATAATAAAAGTTGATGATATTTTTACAAAAAAGAGAAGTGAGTGGACATTATAGTCTGCATTATTCTTCTAATAGATTGCTCATTCCGCTGCTATTATTGATCTGAACATTGTTCAAGAATTTAACTGCAGTTTTTGATATAAACCTTGTAGTCTATTGTATTCTATCAAGAACTCAATTGTTGAAGACTAATGATAATTTATTCGTCATTATCCTAGTCATGATATTTCTTACTGAGCTATTTGAGCTCACCCTTTCTTTTGTTCCATTGTTTTTCAACAGGAGATGAGAATGTAGCTGGGTCTAGCCGGGGAATGGAGTGAGAGTCTGAGGGATATCTATTATAGTCTTCACGTGTTGTAAAATAGTGTGACAATAATAGTGAAGACTTAGTTGTGTATTATTATACACTGTATTGTTGAACGTTGTACTACTTTGTAATAATTTTTTTGTAGTCTTTTGACAACTCAAGTTTGGGCTGTGTGGGCCTAGATTTGGGGGTGTCACACATATTTAAAAAGAATATCAAGTCATAGCTGTAGGAAAATGATATAGTATTATATGTTCTCGAAAGCATATAAAAGAATAGTTTGATTTAGCAACAAAAAAAAAACAGTTTGTGCCACTAAAGAAACTGGATGAAGACCTTTAAACTTGTTAAGTCGAGCTTACTAGTTTCAATATACCTAAAAAGAGCTTAATTTAGACCAAACTTGACATAACTACATGTATACCCGAAACATAAAGTAGGGAACTATATTGTAAATTATACTCACTTGAGAATCCTTGATAAGTCCATGCAAATAAACATTTGAAAATGAGACATGTTGAAAATATTAGTAATAAACAAGTAAAGCACAAGAAAATAAGGAAACACAAGTACATATATATATATATATATATTCACAATACTATCTATTATACATTGGTGCCTTTTTCTATCTATTGAACAAACATACATAATGTAAGACCCCGAATTTTATGAAATACAAAATTTAATTTTTCTTCATATATATTTTTTTGAAACAGTAAGTGGTTAAATCGATAAAGTTAAAAGTTAAGGATGTTATGTGCAAATTTTATTTTGTCGGACAATATTCGCTTTGTCGGGGAATATTCGTTTGGTCGGGGAATATTCGTGTCGTACGACGGCGCCGAAATAACAAATTATTGGTGGACCCCACAACGGAATATTTGTCGGATATAGAAAACGACAGAAATAACATTTTTAAATAAAAATAGTCAACGGAACTGTTAAAATACCGGTGATAAAAGAATAGTAGCATACGGTAGTTATTGGTATTTTCTGTAGCACTCGGTACTCTACAGTAACACACGGTATTGCATAGTATCTCATATTATTGGTCTGATAATTGACACCGTAACTGTTACGCATCATTTCATCGATAATTGTCACTGCATAATATTTTATATTATCAATTCAATAATTGTTGTTACACAGTATTTTGCATTATTGATTTAATAATTGTCATTACACTGTATTTTATATCATTGAGTCAATAATTGTTGTTGCACTGTTTTTAAAATTATTGAACCTAATAATTGTCACAGTAACATATGCACAGTAATTCACATTATTGAATCAATAATTGTCATTACACAGTAACGTATGTTTTTTTTTACATTATTGTTATCTCTATTATGATGTTATTTAAACAGTTGTATTTCATTAATTTATTGACTTGATATCTAAGAGCTAACTATACTGTATTTATAACAATTAGTCATAATAATTGAATTGATAAAGTTATTTGTTTATAATATAAAGTTAGGTGATTATTAGGTGATATGAAATGAATGGTGTAGATTAAAGATAATATAAAATTTGAAATGGATGGTGTAGATTAAAAGATGATTTTTTTAAATGAATGGTTTAGATTAAAGGAATGATAAGATTTTTGGCTATAAATAGAAGCCTTAACTTAAGGATTTTTCATAAACTTCCTTACTTGTTCTTTCTTTCTCTCTCTAAATACTTCTTTGTGTAAGTTCTCTCTAAGTGTTCTTAAGTCATTCCTAGTTTTGAAATCTTTTGCATTCTTCTTTGAATTCCCGAGTGGAATTTTCTTATGTACAGTAACTCTTTCAAAAAATCATAGTAAATTCATTATTTATCAGAATTTAATGAATTGAAAGCCTGTCTCTTCAGTTTTTCGTCCTCTACAACTTTGAAGAAGGAAGAAAAGTCATCTGAAATTATCTTCATGCCTTAAAATACTAAAAACCGTAACCTATTCTGATTTTCGTCACTATTTTCAGTCTTAGTTTTGAAAATTCATAACTCATTCATATTAACTCCGAATTGAGTGATTCTTGAGTCTATGCCGCCTATCTTTTCGAGAGTAACATTATTTTAAAAGCATAAAGAGATTTTAAAAACTCTAGAAGACTCAAAAGTCAGATTCCTTACTGCTACAAACAAGGAAGGATTTGTTCGGCTATAAACTTGTTTCACAATATCAAGGTAAGGGATGTCATTTTCTTTCATACTCTTAAATTTACTACTCGTAAGGAATAACATCTTCTTTCATATTCTATTATTCAAACTTGCTACAGTAAGGGATGTCTTTTTCTTTCATACTCTTAAATTTACTACTCGTAAGGAATATCATCTTCTTTCATATTCTATTATTTAAACTTACTACGGTAAGGAATATCATCTTCTTTCATATTCTATTATTTAAACTTACTACGGTAAGGAATATCATCTTATTTCATATTCTATTGTTCAAACTTACTACGGTAAGGAATATCATCTTCTTTCATATTCTATTATTTAAACTTACTACGATAAGGAATATCATCTTCTTTCATATTCTATTATTTAAACTTACTACGGTAAGGAATATCATCTTCTTTCATATTCTATTATTTAAACTTACTACGATAAGGAATATCATCTTATTTCATATTCTATTGTTCAAACTTACTACGGTAAGGAATATCATCTTCTTTCATATTCTATTATTTAAACTTACTACGATAAGGAATATCATCTTCTTTCATATTCTATTATTTAAACTTACTACGGTAAGGAATATCATCTTCTTTCATATTCTATTATTTAAACTTACTACGGTAAGGAATATCATCTTATTTCATATTCTATTGTTCAAACTTACTACGGTAAGGAATATCATCTTCTTTCATATTCTATTATTTAAACTTACTACGGTAAGGAATGTCATCTTCTTTCATCTTCTATTATTAAAACTTACTACGGTAAGGGATACCATCTTTTTCATCTTCCATTATTCAAACGTAATATGGTAAGGGATTATCATTATTTGATTCTCGATAATAATATTGTTTCTTCCTTACTCATAAGACGTGCCTTTTATTTCCATGTATTAAATTGTTGGAATAACCTTACGGAGCGGATTGCCGCCTGTTGGTGAATAACCTTTCGTATTCATTCATTATTAATCTCTGAGAATAACCTTACGGAGCGGATTGCCGCCTGTTTGGTGAATAACTCTTTGTACTCAAATTCTATTAAATTGTGGGAATAACCTTACGGAGCGGATTGCCGCCTGTTGGTGAATAACCCTTTGTATTAATTTCCTTCACCTTTTGTTAATCAAACCTGCTACGGTAAGGGATATTATTTTCTTTCATACTCCTAAATCGAAATTTATTATGGAACTATTGCTTCTATAATTCTTGAAAATATTATATGTTCCATAATAGTTGAACTTCATTATTTCAACTGAACCTTCCTATTTACGTGAACCTTTCTATTGAATTGTAACCGTTATTCTGAACTGTGGATCTTGAATATCATTTTTAAATTTCACTCCACATCATGTTGACAATTTGGACATTATTTGAATCTGCACAAAGTAAACTTTCGATATTTATTGTTTATCCTATTTCTTCTGTTCATCAATTGTCTCACTATCATTTGAACTAATCTTCAAGAATCAAGCTGTTGTGAATATCTGTGGCCGGGGGCACAGATGTGATATATTTGTTGAACAGATGATAGGTTAAAGGCGATATAATAGGTTAAAGGCGATACATCTGTTCGGTGTCTTTTATGGCACGTGGTGAATGTTCTCTTTGGCCCGTAGTGCAAAGATGAACTGTTGTTTGGTATGATTATGACCAAAGGCTGAATCTGGTATAATCATGACCGTTGGTGCTATATTGAATATCTTTGGCCCGTAGTGCAAAGATGAACTGTTGATGTGCATGATTATGATCAGGAACTGTGAATTTATATTATCATGACTAACGGTATTTCAGATGATAAAAGTTGATGATATTTTTACGAAAAAGAGAAGCGAGTGGACATTATAGTCTGCATTATTCTTCTAATAGATTGCTCATTCTGCTGCTATTATTGATCTGAACATTGTTTAAGAATTTAACTGCAGTTTTTGATATAAACCTTGTATTCTATTGTATTCTATCAAGAACTCAACTGTTGAAGGCTAATGATAATTTATTCGTCATTATCTAGTCATGATATTTCTTACTGGGCTATTTGAGCTCACCCTTTCTTTTGTTCCATTGTTTTTCAACAGGAAATGAAAACATAACGGGGTCTAGCCGGGGGATGGAGTGAGAGTCCGAGGAATAGCTATCCTAGTCTTCACGTGTTGTAAAATAGTGTGGCAATAATAGTGAAGACTTAGTTGTGTATTATTATACACTGTATTGTAGTACGTTGTGCTTTGTTGTAAAAATTTTGTTGTAGTCTTTTGACGACTCAAGTTTGGGCTGTGTGGGCCCAGATTTGGGGGCGTCACACATAAACTTTGGAAATTTGAGCAAGTTTGATAAGACAAAAGACATGTTATTTCAAAAGACTCAAGGAAGCAGAAACTGTCACACCATTTAGCAATTACCATGGGAGAATATTCCTTACTAGCAAAAAAAAATATAACACCTGAGAGAAGTAACCTTTAGTAAGAAATGAGAAGCAAAATTACCATTTGTATCTCTTTTTGGAACCACAAGGGCAGAGCACATTTATACTCATTTACCCGCTCTTAACTAAGTTTGACTGAGCAACATCCATTGGTGTTGATCCCATCATCTTTTGGACCTGCAAAACAAAATTGTCAAAAGTGAAAGGGTGATAAATCAAGAATGATTTGCAATTATACAATGACATAATATAATGATGAGTAATTGATACAGTAGTTCTCTATTGTGGCATCTAAATATCTTAGAGAGGGGACGAATGTAATTTCTAGACAGATTATATTAACAATTGGTCAGTATTACCAAAAAAAACAACAATATAACTGTCCCAAATGTGGGCAGTATGGTTGTTTTAATTAGTCATGGATACTCAATCAGCAACAACCAGAAATGGAAGATTTTGATAGAATTAGGAAAGAAACGGAAACTAAAAAGGACCTTAATATCCATACCAGATTGTCTCAATGCTATACAATTACTAACAACCTCAATTTGCAGTTAACATTTATTTAAATATCAGCATTAACATCAGGAGTGCTAGTAGTTAAGTTAAAATTTACTAATCAAAGAGGGACCAAGGTGGTGGCAAATAGAGATACAGAAAAACAATAAAGATCGAAATATATTAACAGGAGCAAAGACTACAGAATAACTAATGAACAAAACATTATGGCATACTCTCATATGATTCCTTGTACATATCATCCAAGCGAGAGCCAATTCTTTTCCTGTAGTATTCCCAGTCTACAAGTTTTGGTTCCTATATGAGTTAAACAAAACAGATCACTACAATTTTTATGAGATTATTAGTCAAAAGTCTAATAAAATAAAATGCAAAGACACAGTGTGCTAGATTTTCTTAAATATTAAGCACGTAGTCTACAAGATTCTTAAATGAATAAGCATACAAAGAAACTCGCAATGCTTTAGTCACTCATATACAATGTTCAAAAAATCACCGCATAGGCCTGTTTAATCCCCGTGTAAACACTTAGATGGTCCTCTATCACCTCAATTTGTTTGGGGGCCTAGGCCCCGCCTACGTGAAATCAGTCCTCTATTGCATCGATTTAATGAAGCTTTTGAAGCTCTAAAATACTTGAAATTAATTTATTAAGCCTTGTAAAATTGAATTTTTGGTAATTTTTTCATGTAAATTTAGAAATTTTACATACACTATATGTTTTATATAGTATAATAAGCATATATAATAGAAAGATAAATAAATGAGACCGCCTAAGAAAACGCCTAGTCCACCTAAGAATGTCATAATTCTAATAACTTTAAATAAAAAGAGCGAGTGGTTTAAAAAAAGTGGCAAACTTGTAAATAATTTGGAAGAGTATTCGGTTTGCCATTTTTAGTAATGTAATTAGATATAATTTTGTTTGATAAAGGTGCTATATATCAAGAGAAAGTTAACCAATGTTTGACTACGTACACAATTACATTATGTCACCGTATTAAACTAACAAATTATTTTACATAAAATTAAAGTATATTCTTAGTATATTTATAAATTTGACAAATAAGACTTGTCTTGTAAAATTTAGGGATTACTATTAATATAAGAATCGTTGAATAAAATTTATAAAATAGAAATTAAGACATTGATTTGTGGTGGATAATCAACTGTCAAACTCTAATTCATTAAACAATTAGTATATCACTTATAATCTCACTATCGGCATTTGTATTAAGATTCCTCTCTCTAGTACTCTTCTCCTATTGGTCTCTCTTTCGAATTCTCAGGATTCCTCTCTCTAGTATTCTTCACCTGCTGGCCTCTCTTCTTCCAAATTCTCCTTTAAACTTCGATCCTAAAATTAGAATTTAATAATATAAATTATTTTAATAAAAAAAAGAAATGGGAAAAAGATGGCCTAGTGATGTCTGTGGTACTAATTTTAATTTTAGTAATATAAATATGTCGCTCCCTATATTTGTAACTTTATCGTTATTAAAGATAAATATGTTTTTGATTTAAAAATTCAAACCACAATCAATTGAAATTACGTAAAAATGTAGTTAGTACTAATAAAAATTCTTATGAAAAGTAGTAGTATGTAAATACTACTAGTATATAGATATTGGAATTCAACCCCAATCATGTGGGATATATGGAGGGAAGCCACTTGACAATGATTAATATATGCACCGGAAACAAGGAGCACTAGTGGCATTTAATCAACCTCTTTGGGATGGAGCAGAATTGGAGGTTGGATTTAAGTCAAGAAAGGACATCTTTTCATAAAATAAAGTATTCCAAACACGGTGGAAGTCTAGGCCTAATCTTTACACTTGATGCTTGTTATAATCTGATTTGGGATGTTGTATAAACTGATTTGAATTTTTAATAATGGTATAAACTGCTTTGGTTATATTTGACGGAATTATTTATAGTGGTTAGATTTGGATAAAATATTATATTTGTTATTTTTGACGGAATTTCCGATGAAATTTATGTCAGAATTCTTCAATTGCAACATTTGAGGACCCTACATGCATTTATGTATTCTATTAGTATTCCAATATTAAAATAAACTAAGTAGTATTTACTTAGTTTTCTACTTATAAAATAAAATGAAATGAACTAACATAAAATAAATTTAAATGCATTAAATAAAATTAAATTAAATAATTAAATTAAAATAAATTAAATTAAATAATATAATATAATACAAATTATCTAATCAAAATAAAATAAAATAAAATAAAAATAACATAAACTAAAATAAAATAATTAAATTAAATTAAATTAAATAACATAACTTAGTTTTATTTAATTTAATTTAATTTAATTTAATTTAATATAAACTAAAATAAAATAATTAAATTAAATTAAATTAATAAAAAAATAAATTAAGTAATATAATATAATAACATATAAATAAAATAAAGTAAATAAAAAAGTAATTTTTTAAAATTTTAAAAATAAATAAATTAAATAATATAATATAGTATAATATAAACTATCTTAGAAAATAAAATAATATATTATAATATAATAAGTAAGTAACATTTACTTAGTTTCAGTGCTTCATAAAATAGAGTAAGAATAATATAATATGACCAAATTTACTTAAATAATGTAAAGAAATAAATTAAATATGACCAAATGTACTTAAATCAAATGACACGGCAACTGCCTTTTATAACTGTCCAATTAATTTATCAAATTTCTCTTTAATTATTTATGTGTACTCCTAAGTAGCAATATTTTTCGTAGAACATTACTTGTTTGACATTCACTCCTAACGAGTGAATATCGAATAGACCTAATTTAATCAAATCACTTGTGCATGTAGTTTGGTTAGGAGCTTAGAAACCCACATGTGGTCTAGTTCGTATAACTTTGCAGAACGTCACACTGTAGGTTGGAGACACTATATACGGGTGTATCCCGAATTGTACTTTATGTGAAAATCTTCTAATAAATTCAGTTCTATCTCTTGATTCATTAATCTGGCTTTCTTTTTCTGGAGGGGATGGTGACAGCAGTAGATACAGTGGTGGTGGTGGTGGCGGCGGCGTAGAAGGAGTTGGTGGTGGACGCTTGTTACAAGTGTGGTGAGATTTGGCATATGGCAAGTGAATGCTATCGGGCGATCACGAAAGTAGTGGCGGTGGAAGGTATAGTGGTGGCAGTGGAGGTAGTTGTGACACCCAGGATTCTTAAAATAATTTTAAATAAGGATTATGATAAATCAAGTAAAGGTTAGTATTTAAAATCTAATGTTAAATAATGGAGGTATTAAAGAATAAATTATGAAATATGAAGAAGATTATGAACGTGAATTAAGAAGAAAATGATGAATGTACAGAGTATATATGAGGTGTAATAGAAGGTATGAAATAAGTTGATTAAGTAAGGATATGTACGATTAGAGGAAAACAAAGTTTTCGAAAAATGAGAACATATCTTGATAAATACATCAAGGAAAGAGCTAAAGCTTTATAGTCACAAAGAAATTGTGAATGTGATTTAAGAATTGAATATTCTGACAATTATGATTTTATGAGGTTATCCATGTAAGTTAAGAATATTAAAGAGTAAAATATAATTATTATAGAATGAGTTGTATTCACCAAGATAAAGATATTGCAAGGTACTATAAATAAATTACGTATGATTATTACGGCAATTATGATTCCGAGGACGGAATCCTGTTAAGGGGGGAAGAATGTGAGGATCCGAATTTTTAGAATTATTTAATAAAATTAAATGAGAATTTAATTGATAAAATTATCAAGGTTGTTTAAATTAATTATTATATTATGTGATTTAAGGTATGTGATATGATTTAATTGATAAATTAAATTTGTACAGAGATTATGATAAAGTATGTTAAATTAAAATAATTGAAAAGTAAATAAATTGTTTAAAAACAATTTATGAGAAATGAAAGAATTTTAGGTAATTGTACAATAAATTGTACAATTAAATTATTATGGAAATGCAGAAATTATGATTTAATTGGGGTTACGTGATAATGT
The DNA here is from genome assembly GCA_947179155.2 of Hedera helix. Classification (NCBI taxonomy): domain Eukaryota; kingdom Viridiplantae; phylum Streptophyta; class Magnoliopsida; order Apiales; family Araliaceae; genus Hedera; species Hedera helix. The sequence goes on along the minus strand of OX359270.1, from coordinate 14,139,794 downwards.
GAAATATATTAAATTAGATATGTATATACATACATTTGTATATATATAAATATATATGTTTAAGTGATCATTATAAATGTTATTAATTATGGAAATTAAGGGATTAATAATTAAATTAATCCAATTTTAAATGAAAAGCGAATGGGGAAGTTAATCAAGTTGTAATTATGGATTTTAAATTTAATTAAGATTTATGGTGGAAATTTAGAAATTAATTGAGAAGGAAAGGTAATTATATAAATTATATAATAATAATTATATAATTTATATAAGGAAATTAAAATAAGGTATGAAGAAAATAATAATTATATAAATTATATAAGAAAAATTATGTAATTTATATAAGGTGATTAAATGGAATAAAGTTGGAGAAAATTAAGAAATTATTTAAAAGGAGAATGTAATTATATAAATTATATAATATTAAATTATATAATTTATATATAAAGAAATTAATATGAATATTAAAGAAATTGAATAATAAATTAGGAAAAGGAATGTTTTAAGTTATTAAAAATTATATTTATGTATAATGAAATTATTATGACTTTTATGAAGGATAATATTTTAGAAACGTGAACATGTTAATGTAACATGTTGTTCAAGAAATGAAGTGATAAATTAGGAAAAATAATTTTTATAAGTTATATGAATTAATTTATGATTTTTGGAGGTATAAATTACCTTAAATGATTACATGCGTGTCATTATGCGTGTACAAAATTTGTCAAATAAAGTACCCGAAAGGGTGTTAATATTATTGATAAATTATATTATGAATTTTGGTACGTTAAAATAATTATTTTACATACATTATGTAAAATAATTATTACACGAGATAATTACGTAATGTAATTAAATATTTAATTTTTCATGTTTTATGGAATTTTCGAGAAGGCTGGTTGGCGTGGCGGTGGATTTGAGATAAGTTTTAAAACTTATTTATGCATGATGGTTTATATATATGTGGGAAGGATAAAAAGAGAATAAAAGAAAGCAAGAATAAGAAAGGAAAGAAAAAGAATAAAACACAACTCCCTCTCTTTGCTCCTCCATCCGACACCGCCACCCACCGGAAACCCCATAGCCACCACCATGAAAGAGGAGGTTGGAGCCATCAAGAGGAAGAACTCCAAGCCTTGAAAGGTATAAATAATAATTAAATTATTTGATTTATTATGTATTTTTAGTAATAAATTATTATTGTGGAAAAATAGCAAATTAAATAGGATAATGATTTCCAAATAATTTTTGGATGTATATCTATGATTTACATGATTTTTGGAATAGTTTTTGGTTGAGATTTTTGAGAAAAATTGGATAAATTTTTGTAAAGTTGGCTACTGTGCACGGCAGAAAGGAGAAAAAGAAATAAAGCCGCCCGCGCCATGCGCAGCGGCAGTTTTTTTTTTCGGAAACGCGGGTCGAAACGACGGCGTTTCGACCACGCGGTAGAAGGGTTCCGCGCAATGCGCGGAGGCTTTGGTAACGCCATACGAAACGACGCCGTTTTGGCGTCTGAAGCGAGGGGCCGCGCGCAATGCGCGGCCGACTGCAAAGCGTGAAGTTACTGTTATGCCCCGGGATTTTTCCAGAAATACCCAACGTGTCCCCAAAGTCACGGAAGTTACGGAATTGCCCCTGGGCTTTCCGAAAAATTCCGGATTTGTCCCTAACGTTGCCGAAATGACGGAAATGCCCCTGGACTTTTCCAAAAAATTCCAGTTATGTCCCTAGGGCGCGGAAATTACCAAAATGCCCCCAGAATCAGTTTTTAATTAAATAAATGTTTAAAAATTGTTTAAAAATCATAGAAAATTATAGAAAAATACTAAAAATATAGAAATGATGTTTGGGCATTAAATTTAATATTTTTGTAAAAATATTAAATATTGGGGATTAATATTTAAATATTTAAATATTAATCTAATAAGGTTACCATTTAGAAAATGGTTAAATAAAATTTTTGGGACACCCAGTTATGTTAAATTTTATCCGATGAGCCGGGTTGTCCGTATTAGAGGTGTTGAATATTAAGTTAAGCGAATATTTTAAGGAACGAGGTTAATATAATTGGCCATATAAATTAATAATTGGCCTAGAGATGATATTAATTAATTAAATTAATATCACAAGGAGTTAAATAATTATTATTGGATTATTTTATGATCATAGGTGGTTCGAGATAGAGTGTTGGACTATCAATTAATTAACTGGATGTCAGGCAAGTTCTTCAGTCCCTTTTATGTTAAATATTGGAATGTTATGATATGTAATTCTTGTTTTAACTGCATAAAAATTATGTGTTACGTGATACGTGATTAATATGATCACAATGTGTATTTTATGCAACAATATGATTATATAGGAGATATATTGCTATAGTAGAAGCACAAGCACAAGCACATGATGTATGACACACACCAAGCATGATAAGGTATGTGCTACGTGAGATATAAACTGTTGAACTTGCTGAGCCGTTGTGCTCATTACTTGCTTAATAAACATTTTTGCAGGAAAGAAATGAATTTCAAGAATATTGGATTATATAGAGACGGGTTTTCCTAAAAGGTTGTGAACGTTATTATTCTATGTTTATATTATGATTGAAGGTGGGTAATTTGCCAAAGTTATAGTGATATACTGTATGTACAGATAAGTTGGATCCGAATATGACAAGTATCGGTTAGATTGTGAACTGCAATTGTACAACATGAATATTATGATAGAAACTATTATATGTCTGACTATGAATTACGACATAAGATTAATGTATGAATATAAATGACATTAAATGTTGAATGTGGATCTGTATAATACGAGTTACAGAAAGAAAAGAATAAGTAAAGGTTGCGATCCAGGGACTAGAATCGAAATGTAAGGATTTTAAATATCCAAATGTTTTAATAAATGATATGATTGAGAAAAAGAAAAAAATTTATATGAGAATTTTGATAATTCATGATTTTAAATATCAGATAATGGATCAGTTAAGGTGGTTAAAGATATATTAACGAACCGAAATTTGGACGTAAGAAAGATAATGTATCATAAATACAAAATTTAAGGTAAGAATATGGGTCGAATTTCGGGGTCGTAATAACATATAAATAAAATAAAGTAAATAAAAAAGTAATTTTTTAAAATTTTAAAAATAAATAAATTAAATAATATAATATAGTATAATATAAACTATCTTAGAAAATAAAATAATATATTATAATATAATAAGTAAGTAACATTTACTTAGTTTCAGTGCTTCATAAAATAGAGTAAGAATAATATAATATGACCAAATTTACTTAAATAATGTAAAGAAATAAATTAAATATGACCAAATGTACTTAAATCAAATGACACGGCAACTGCCTTTTATAACTGTCCAATTAATTTATCAAATTTCTCTTTAATTATTTATGTGTACTCCTAAGTAGCAATATTTTTCGTAGAACATTACTTGTTTGACATTCACTCCTAACGAGTGAATATCGAATAGACCTAATTTAATCAAATCACTTGTGCATGTAGTTTGGTTAGGAGCTTAGAAACCCACATGTGGTCTAGTTCGTATAACTTTGCAGAACGTCACACTGTAGGTTGGAGACACTATATACGGGTGTATCCCGAATTGTACTTTATGTGAAAATCTTCTAATAAATTCAGTTCTATCTCTTGATTCATTAATCTGGCTTTCTTTTTCTGGAGGGGATGGTGACAGCAGTAGATACAGTGGTGGTGGTGGTGGCGGCGGCGTAGAAGGAGTTGGTGGTGGACGCTTGTTACAAGTGTGGTGAGATTTGGCATATGGCAAGTGAATGCTATCGGGCGATCACGAAAGTAGTGGCGGTGGAAGGTATAGTGGTGGCAGTGGAGGTAGTTGCTACGACTGCAAGGAGGAGGGGCACTTCCCCTCAGAATTCCCAAGCTCAAACTGTTAGAATGAGACAGAGAACTTATGCTAACGGGTTGAGCTCGGGCAGTCTGGGGGGAAGTGTCCCTCCTCCCCGCAGTTGTAGCAACCACCTTCACTGCCACAACTATACCTTTCACAACCACCACCTCCGCAACCGCCCAATTAGCATTCATTTGCATATGTCAATCTCACCACACTTATAACAAGCGTTTCCACCGCCACCTCCTATGTAGCCACCGCCACCACCACTGTATCCACCGTTGCCACCATACCTGTATAAAAGAAACCAAATTAATGGATTAAGAGATAGAATTGAATTTATTGGTAGAATTTTCACAAAAAGATTAATTAGGGAGACACTTGTATATAGTATCTCTAACCTACAAATGTATCATTCTATAAAGTTACACAAGCTAGACCAATAGGTTTCAAATTACTTGTGCATCTAGTTTGGTTAGGAGCTTAGAAACTCGTTTAACATTCACTCACTAGGAGTGAATGCCGAGTAGTCCCCTGTCTGGGACTGTTGCTAGATGTTATGTCTCTCAGTTAGGCTTATGCCAACAACTTGAGTACGTTTTGTTTGTTTTTAGGACTTTCAGCTTCTCTCAGTTTGGCTCATGCCAACAACTTGAGTACATTTTATTTGTTTTGAGGACTTTTCGACTGATATCTCTACATGTTCTCTGAATACATACTTAGACTACGTTGATGTGGTCTATTTCATATACTTGGAGACCATAGGGAGGTGCCGCCGAAATTTTCTTAAATCAAAAGAAACGTTCTCAAGGTGTTGACACTAGTGAAGAGATGCATCTAGAAATGGGATAGAAGCTTGACCCTTATAGCTAGGAGCAGAAGATATGCAAGATTCATACATATGGCACATACGCTAATCACACTGGTTAATTTGAGAGTGTTTTTTTCAATTAAAGATGTCAAACCACTTAAGCTGAATATACCGTCGGATACCGGTTGATGTAAGGGATTACTAACTGAGTACCGCAATGAGGTGACCAACTTTTTGAATTTCGTAAATGAACATAATGATACTTCGAACGAAAATTTGAGTGTAAAAATAAGATTTGGAAGAAAGCCGACGACATTAAGTTTGACTTGGTTTTTCGTGGGTTTGTGGATGGCTATTCTGTATGGATTCATCATAGGGAATCAGCTGAGGTCAGGTAAATGACCAACAGTGTAGACCAACCAGTTCACAAGGATCTATTCAGCGATAGCTATGATGCCGTGGAGATCTTGGGCGATGGTTCTAGGCCTAGCAATATTGATTGGGGTGCAAATGAGCAGTCGTCAAGTAATGCTTAGTAAGAGCCAAATGACACAACAACTGCTTTTTACAATATGTTATTTGAATATACGGTCTTATTGTACGATGGAAGTGATAAACACACTAGGCTATCTGCAGTGACAAAGCTTTTACACTTCAAGAATGAGCATGGCTGTAGTGATAGAGGTTTCAATGACTTGCTTGGTCTTATCAGTGAGTTCTTACCAAAGGGTCACACTCTGCCCTCGAATTATTATGAAGTGAATAATATGGTAAAGGGGTTGAATATGGGCTATAAAAGGATCGATGACAGAGATAAAATGCAATGTGATATCTACAGCCTTCCTCGGTACAAGGCGACTAAACATGAGGGGAAGGAGAAGTTTGTGCCTAATAAAATCTTACGGTACTTTCCTCCTGCACCGAGACTTTAGCACCTATTCATGTCGACCCACACTACTGAGCATATGAGTTAGCATAGAACAAGGGGCGTCGTGCCTGGTTAACTGACTCACCCCGCAGAGGGAGATGAGTGGAAGAAGTTTGATGGAAATTTTCCATAATTTGTTAAAAAAAGTTAGGAATGTTAGGCCCATAGCTACAGATGGCTTTTACCTATTTAATAATTTTAGCCAGCCCTACTCTATTTGGCCAGTGATAATGGAATCTTCCACTGTCAATGTGCATGAGGGAACTATATATGTTCTTATCTTTACTCATACCGGGGGATAAGAATCCTACAAAGGACATAAATTTGTACTTCAGGCCGTTAGTCGATAAACTTAAGATGTTGTAAGAGATGGGGGTCCAAACTTATAATAAGTCGATCAAGCAAAATTTTTTGATGAGGGCAGCCTTGTTGTAGACTGTCACTAACTTTTCGGCACTTGGGATGATCAGTGGTTGGTCGACTCATGGGAAGTTATCATGTCCAGCCTGTAGGAGATATGTGCGAGGCACATAGCTAAAGCATAGGCGAAAAACTAATTTCTTTGGAACTGCGAGTAGATTATTGCCTGTTGATCATAGTTATAGTTATAGAAAGATGTATTCATGATTCAATAGAAAGATAGAGAAAAAGGGGGTTATCGGTCGATTATCAGGCAACGAGGATGTGGGCTGGCTAAATGATATGAAATTTCCATGTTAGGGAAGGAGCCCAGTAAGTTAAGAGCAATAGATTACGAGAAGACTCATAAATGGACACATTTACCCATGTTCTTTGAGTTGTCATACTAGGTGAGGCTTTTAGTCTGTCATTGTATAGATGTGATGCATATAGAGAAGATTGTATTTGAGAACTAGCTTTACACCGTACTAGATATGAGTGGTAAAACAAAAGACAATGACAATTCACAGAAAGATTTGGAAGAACTTAACATAACGCGGGATTTATGACTCCCACCTAACAACTCAAAACCTAAAGGTCCATTTTGTCTAACCAAGCAACAGGTTGAAGACATCTGCAAGTGGATAAGTACATTGAAGCTCCCAAATGGATATGCTTCTAACATATGTCGTTGCAATAAGGTTGAACAGTTGAGAATTACTAGGTTCAAAAGTCACGATTGTCATGTATTCATGCAAAAATTAATGCCAATTGCATTTCGTGAGATGTTACCCAAAAAATTTGTAGATGCCTTGACCAAACTTTCAAATTTCTTTTGAAATATATGTTCAACGGTTATAAGGTACAGTGATGTGGAGCAGATGGAGAAAAATATAGTGTTGACCATGTGCAAGCTAAAAATAATCTTCCCCCCAGGGTTCTTTGACTCAATGGAGCATTTGCATATCCATCTAGAATATGAACTTAAGCATGGAGGACGTGTGCAATACCGATGGATGTATCCGTTTGAGAGGTAATGTCATCTACATAATCAATTTTGATGATATTTATAACTTATATTCTTAATGTCAATATCCATAATCATTGTATTTCAGGTACATGCGTCGGTTAAAGCAGAAAGTAAAAAATAAAGCTCGTGTAGAGGGCTCTATTGCTAAGCGCTACTCAGAGGAAGAGCTTGTCAACTTCAGTTCCTTGTACTTTAAGGATGTTATATCAACGAAGCACAATAGTTTAAGTCGAAATGAGGTCGTCGGAGTTCAATCTCATGCTAATAAGTTAGTTGTATTCTCTTATCCGGCTAAACCATTTGGCCATGAGATGGTGACGTACTTAAGCGACAAAGATTTGAACATTGTATCTACATACGTGCTTCTAAATATGCCTGAAGTATTGTCATACATAACGTATGTACTAGTATTTATAAAAATTTAATATTTAAAAGTGTAACCTATAATTAAACCGTGTTATTAATGTTTTAGTTCATTCAAAGACGAAGTATATGCTTCAAACCCGAGGTAAAATGTAGCACAGTTGAAAGCATTCACGATTGAAAATTTCCAACAATGATTTAAGATAAGGGTTAAAGAAGATAATGCTTATGAGCATTTTAGATATGTCATCCAAGGACCTTATAAATTGATTAGTTCATTTTTCGACTGCATCATCAATGGGTACAGATTTAAGGTCAATAACATAAATGAACTGATATCAGTCAATTCTGGCATTCTCGTGTTGGGCAACTGTTACCAAGATTTCGAGTCCAATTATTATGGGCATTTAGAGGATGTAATTGTGCTCAATTATTTCGGGGTAAAAAGGTAGTTACATTTAAATATCTCTAGTTTGATACTGAAAAAGGTGTTAAAGTTGATTGTAACAAAATCGTCACAGTAGATATAAAGTCAAAGATAAATTCTAATGACGTATTCGTGTTAGTCAGTCAAGCAACTTAAGTGTATTATGCGCTTAACGTTGTAAATTGTAGAAGCCCCTGGTATACAGTTGTCACAACAAAAACTCGGTCATATGATAGTATTAATTTGTTTAGGACGGATGACCATTTGCAAGAAAATGTTAATAATCCCAGCCAGGTAGTGCTAAATGATGGTGATGTGCTGGTAAATGATGTCATTGACATACTAGATGGTGAGAAAGTTTAGGATTACGTGGTATCAATGACTATGTCGTCGTAGAAGATGATAACAACAACGGAACTGATAATAAAGATGAAGAGACAGAATCTGAGGATGGCAATGGAAATGACTCTGATGGGTTGATGAAGTACTAAGTCTAAACTTAATGTTATTTTATAAATAATTTACTATTAATAACAGTTATTTAATTAAATTAATTATCTGCATATTGATTACATTATTTTGGTTATTTCAGTAGTATATTTATGGCTAGACATAGTGGTAGTGGTTGTCGTTCAGGATCCGCTGACGCTAGTCAGGGCGGGTCATCATCATCGAGTAAGTTATCTTTATATAAATTAAGTTATTGTGTTTCCTATTTAACAATTATATAATTAGTTTAGTTACATAATGTTTCAATTATATTTACAGATACTGTTGTCGACATCCCCGAGGGACTAACCTCGATTTATTTGGCTGACCGCTGGTTGTTTCGCATATAGTCCATGTAAATGTCCGGTCCTAATAGTAAGTGTCAAACAGGGTTATGTTAAATTCAATTAATTTATTTGATGAAACAATAAAAATAACACATTATTGTTTGATATGTATTGTAGTATTCTGGATCCTATGGCTAAGGCCACGTTACACGTCATCTGCCTAACACACCTCCCCGTTGGCTACATGCGATTTATGCAGTACGCGCAACATGATGCCTCCTACATGGATATTGCACTGCGCAATTTCCACGTAAATTAGTTTACATAAATTAAACTGTATACGTAAAAACTAGTTACACATTCAGTTCATTTTTTTTTTTTGATAAGTTATCAATTTTATAGGTTTATTTTAGATATGAGAAGGGCATCTCTCAGTCAGTCGGCGACAGTGTTATTATTGCACATGTCCTGAAGAACTACTCCGACTGGTTGTACGAGATGAGACATAGGGTCACTGAGGCAGTTGTATCCCAGCCCGGGACTACGATCCGAGATCATCCGCTCGGTATTATCTCAGATGAAGCATGAAAGGCCATGTGTACTCACTGGATGCTAAGGACTTCAAGAAAAAATTGGAACAAATGAAAAAAAGTTGTAGCCAACTCCGAGTAGTACATACTACTAACTCACAGTCATTTGAGGAAGTTAAATCGGTATGAACTTAAACTTTAGTTGTTTAGTATAATATTGTCATTAGCATACTTAATAAATATTATTTTTGTATGTATTTATTAGGCCTTGAGCCAGAGCTTGGGCCAACCTCCCACCATAGTCGAGTTCTGGGATAGAGCCCACATGCCGAAGGACTTTACCATGTCTCGGGCAGCTTTAGCTATACAGGTAAGAGTTGCTATAATTTTTAGTAATTATTAATGTCATGTACTTAATAAAATGATTAAATTAACAATCATATACATAATAAATTATAGAACCAATTTTAAAAGCTTCAAGACCAGCGTGTAGCAGAGTTACAGGCTGCTAAGAGAGATTCTAAGCCATCATATTCCACCATCCCTCCGCCCGAGATTAGCTTATCTCGGGATGAGGAGAAGTCTCTTTGGGTCACGTCTCAAGATCCCCCCAGTAGCACTATCGGCAAATATCGAGTGTTGGGCCTACCGAGGGTACCAATCTATACACTACATGGAGGTATTTATTTTAATGTATTTCTAGTTATTTCATAATTTATAAAATAATATAAATTATTAGTAATGTTATATTTATTTTCACAGACTCTAGCCAGCGTCAACGTCTTAGAGCACTTGTTGGAACATCTCATACGGTCGCTGGCTTGGACGATGAGTTATTCCAGAGGGTTATAATGGCGATTTCAGAGGCGTTTCGTACGAATCTGATATTCCATCATCAAGACTTGCCTAGCTGTTCTCGCCTCCTCCAGCTTGCTCAAGATATTGCATCAAGGGCCACCATCAAGAGTACGAATATCCCTCCGAAACAGTTGGTCGTGATGAGGTGATCCGGATGGTGGTTACCCTACTTTCAAAGGCTTTTGGGTTGTTACTGAGTAAGCCCCCGACTACTCAAGTATTTTATTCATTTTCAGTTGTATATTCTGCATGTTATTTAATTTTCATTTAATTATCACTTTAATTTTGAATTATGGACTAATAAGTTATATTTTTAATTATGTCAACAGGGTGGCAATGCCGATCGCGAGTGAGAGGATGACGACAATGATTTTCATACACCAGAGCAACATCGTTGAGCCTCACCTGATAATTCTCCTCACACCGGGGGTAGTACTACTTTAGGTTAATTTTTTGTATAACATTTACTTAGATGTTTTGTAAAACATTTGTAGTTGCTTGATTTTATATAAATCATTGTAGTTTAGCTTGATTCTTTGTAAATCAATGTTTTTAGTTTAGTTTTGTAATTCATTGAAGTTAGTTTGACATCTTGTAGTTTATAACTTATTCGAAATTAGTTTATAAATTCTATGTTTTGGAACGATATATGTTGTTGGCATAGTAGTTATATATACACGTTAAAACATGTACATATGTTGTAATTAAAGTAGTTACATTGTATGTGTTGTAATATATGGATTATTATATATGCTGTTGGGATAAAGTATGTTACAAGTACAAAAATGTGGTTTAAAAACTTGGAAATTGAAAAAATAGCCAAAAAAATGTTTTTAAAAAATTGTTATTTTCGACGGAATTTTCGTCAAAATAGTAAAATTTTAATTTATTATTAAATGTTCAATCCCGACGGAATCTATTTTATATCGATGGAATTTCTGTCAAAAATAGTTATTTTTAATTTCTTATAAAAAAAGTTCATTCCGACAGAATTTCCGTCGACATTCTAAAAAAAATGGACGATTCAAAGAGAGACATGTGGCCGTGTTATTTTTGACAGAATATAATTCCAAGGAATTATATTCCGACGAAAATAAGTTATCCTCGATGGATTTTTCGTCGTTTATTATTCCGTCAGAGATAATTAATCTCGACAGAATTGTCGACGGAATTATTCCTTACGTGGTTACTTACAACTAAATTTTCGACGAAATTTTTCGTCAAGAATAAGTTAGTTCCGACGGAATAAGCTTATTCCAGACAGAAAACTCTATATGAATTAACGCTTTTTCTCGTAGTGAAATGCACAGTGATTTTGCCGGTTCATAACTATTAACTCAAGTCTCTTGGACTCTTATCCATAGTTCAATGTACCAAGTCTTTAGGACTGTTGTGAACCAAATTCTCTAAGACTTGTATCTCTTATCTCTTATCTATGCTACTTCATTGTCTTTGTAACAAAGTTTGTTTTGTATCACAATCTATGTAACAAACATTATCAAATACTAGTATATAAAAACACATATAGCAGGCCTTTGTGTGGTGGGTTCTTTTTGCTTGATATTGCCTTCCTGTTTCCATTCTATTTTTAACTTCAGTTATAACATACACTCAGAGTATGTTTCTACGCCCAGTACTAGCTCCCAAGCTCCTTCCCAAGACTTGAGATCTTGTTACTATCGGTAATAAACAACTCCTTCTACATGCAGAGAAACATTTACAAAGTTTTCATCTCAACTTTAAAAATTTTAACACACTATTTATCTTGGGCAGCAGTTCCTTCCTCAAACATAGTTGCACCTTTAACCCAGAGTTCTATTCTAAATCCTAATTTGGTCTTAAATCAAAATCCTCCCCCTTACCTCACAAGTACGCTAAAGACTCAACTCCCCGTTGATCTCTTTACAACTCTAGTCTTAGTCTTAAGATTATTCTTGTTCTCATAGATACAAAAAATAAACAAACTCTAATATCTTTTCATAAAAAGATTTTGATAGAATGCATGCTTCTTAAATAAGTAGATGTGTGTATATGATTCAGTATAGTCTTCATAAAAGTTCAATAACTTTAATAAATAAAAATATGCTTCTAAAATACGCATATATGAATTTTGTGCAGTTAGTAGAAGTGCAAAGATTTTTATTAATTTGATATATACTTCTAAATTAAGTAGATATATAGTTCAATTCAATTTATAAAACTCCAAATGACTTTTATTAGTTTGATATATATATATATATATATATATATATATATAATAAACAAGTAATTGTATAGTCCTTATGAATGAAAGATTATATATAAAAGGATTTAGGGATCAAACTTGTTAGGTTGATCCATTTCGTTGAGTTAGGATAATTATAGCCAAAATGTCCAAGATCGTAAATTACAAGACTTAGTCACTTTGAGACCGCAGAGTAAACTAAGGAAGTCTGGCAAAGTTGTCGAGCAAAAAGTGAAGGCACTCTAAGATCGTAGAGTAAAGGTAAGGAACTCAAAGTTCATAGAGTAACTCAAGACCACGAAGTAGACTAAAGGAACTCAAAGATCGTAGGCTAACACGAGATCGCAAAGTAAACTGAAGGAACTCTAATATCATAGAGCGACACCAGACATAAAGAAGAATTGCAAAGCCACCAGAAACGTAAAGTGAATACTATCTAATGATTGACTCTACAATTTATCACGACCAAAATCGTAGAATTCAACTCCTAATATTTCAGTGGCATGTCAATAATAATGGATCGACAGCTCCTTTAAACACAGAACCATAAAGATACCCGAGTGCATTGGAAAAAAGGACAGAATTCAAATCAAAGCCTTATCCAAATGGTTATACAAGCATAATCAAAGGACACGTGCTTGTCTTTGTACCAAACAACGTACTATTGAAAGTGACACTGAGTGGTCTAGCATACAACAACGCAGAGCCAAATGAATCAAATGATAACAAGTGTCTGAGGCTGAAATGAGCAACGGTAACTTTTCAATGGAAAATTTTCAAGTAAAGTCTATAAAAAGATTACCACTTCAAACACAAAGAGTAATAATCGATTGACCAGCGAAAAATTCAAAGTGTTCTGAAAAACTTCACCCTACGATCCAAAGCTCTACTCTACATTTACAAAGAAATTGTTCAAGCTGCTAAGTCATTCAGAAAAAGACTCAAAGCCATTTAGCAGCACCTCAAACAACATTTAATCAACCCTTTCAAGACCTTAGTGATCTTCTTTAGACAAGTCTTAGTAACTTGCTTGATTCTGAGTGAATCAATCCTGTTAGTGAGATTAAGTCTGAGTGACTTATTAAGTCTCTATGACTTATCAAGACTTAGTATCTTATATGTTTCTTAGTGATTCAGATTGTTAAAATTGGTTCTTAGTGAACATGATTTTTGTAACCATCATTCTTGGTGGATCATCCTTACTCTCGGAGTAGAAAAGAGGACTAAGAATATTTTTGACTCCAAACTTCTTAAAAATATTGTGTATCTTTGTTGTTTTATTAACTGTCATATACAACTACAATATTAACTGAGACTTTTTTCTATAATATTGCACTAAATTTAGAACTGAGGTCTTTCTAAAAATACATATTTCGTTGTGCATAACTCAAATAAGTTAACTAATTAACTAATTGGGTAAACAATTTTAACTTGAGATTTTTTAAAAGAATCTATTCAACCTCCCCATCTCCTTCCCACTTCCCCTTTTTTCCCTTCTAGATCTCTTTATGCTCTTTGGGAATAACAATTTATAGATAAACGATTGCAGTTCTTTTGAGCTAGTCTCTGAAACGAGTGTGTAGATGAAACGGATATAAAATATAACAATGTGAAAAACAATATCTATATCATAGTTTATAGCAATTAAGAGGTGTATGTTATATAAACTTAAGAACTTACCTTAAAATAATTGTAGACCAATTTTATTCTGAAAGATGAAATCCAAAATTTAAAAATAGAAGAGAATTTCGAAGCCTTTTAAAAATGTAAGCAATGAGAGATTTAACTTTGCAAGTTTGTAGACTTGTAAATTGGTGAAGAGTTGTGAATGAAGGCCTTTGCTATTTCTAGGTAAAGCTAAGCCTTTGGGATAGTTTGGTCTAATGAAAAATCAAGAGATGAGATCAATTTAGTTTGAATTCAATGGACATGATTAAACCAAGTTTATGCTATAAAAATAATGAAAAATGTTGTTTGTGGTATAAAAAATAAATTGATAAGAAGAGAAATATTTAGTTTGTTCGGTAAAAAGAACAATTGCTTTTGAGCTCGTGTAGAAAGAGAAATTGCCTTTGAAGTTGTAAAAGAGAAATTGGCATAAAGTAGACATTTTCATTTTGATGCCCAATTTCCATGTTAGCCGAATGTGGCAAGCATTTTTTGTGGCAAAATGCTCTTTAATATATATATATATATATATATATATATATATATATATATGGTAGTGATCCATAGTAAGTTTTTGTTATGGATACTATTCTAGCAAAAAAATCTCTCATCATTCATTGCATGATTTAACGGCAAGGAGGGGGGCCTGGCCGCAACTAGGAGTTACGACCAATGAGAATTTTATTTTATTTTTTTGGCCTGGTCGCATGTAGGAGTTACGCTCAGGCACACGACATCGTTTTGGATTTGGCCTGGTCGCAACTCCCACATGCGGTTAGGCCAAACCCAAAATGCCTTCAAATTTTTTTTTTATGAGTTCAAATTTGAAGAAGATAGTTTAACTTAGAACAGATCGATATTCTCAATTCAAATACCATATCTCTCCAACTTAGAACAGATCAATATTCCCAAATTATGCACTACTAGAGATAAATTCATACCCGTAACAGAAGGGAGCACGATAAATGACAAGTTTTTTTTTTAGTTTATTCATGCCTTTATTTTTCATATCTTCACTTCTTCTAATGATTTGGAAAGTTATCATATAATTTTCAAAGTTCATGCAAATTTTCAATTCAGACAAGTCAATCTTGGTACTTTGAGAAACATGAGTTGCATGCTTGCTTTCCTATGTATATTCATAAAGATTAATTTGAGATATGGATACCATGACTTTGATAATTGAAAGAACAACTAATCTTTTACATCTACATAGCTAATAAATTAAACTATCTTCTTTAAATTTGAACTCATAGAAAGAAAAAAAACAAAGGCATTTTGGGTTTGGTCTAGCCGCATGTAGGAGTTATGACCAGAGAAAACGTCGTTTTTCCTGACCGCAACTCCTACATGCGGCCAGGCCAAAAAAAAATCTCCATGGTCAAGCCCCCTACTAGCCATTAGATCTTACAATGAACGGTGAGAGATTTGTTTACTGGAATAATATCCATAATAAACATTTGTTATGGATGACCCATGTATATATAATACTAGATTTGGTTTGAAAAATTATTTTGGTAGTTAATATTCTCCTTACCTTAGGAAATGTTACCACATGAATTAAATCAACTTCAACATTTGATATCAAGTTCTCAAGGTTAACTGTAAATTTAAATCAATGAAAAATAAGTAATTAAATATATAAACCGTATATCCATAGAAAATCTATGGAGATGATACTAATTTAATATTTTTTTTTCTTTTCCTAATATTTATTAAGTGTTATCATCAAAATAATTAATAAAAAGTGGAGACCCAACATAATTTATCAGGTTTATGTTTGTATAATTTGTAATATTTTTTTGGACATGCAATATTATTTTTATTTTTTGTTTGTTGGGCCTTTACACTTCAAAATTATATTCGCATAATAAACAAAATCCAGGTAGAATAGAAAGAAAGAAAGAAAAAAAAAAAAAAAAGGCAAAAAAATTATGTTCATAATTAAAATCAATTCAAAATCATTACTCAGACCATCAAAGTTTAAGATATCATGTCTATTAAAAAAAATCAAATAAGTTTTTACACATTAAATCACACATAACTTGATCATTCTAAAAGGCAAAAGTATTCATCAATTATCCCCCAAAATCAAAGAAAAAATCATTGCATTGAAAAGTGAATTACCATAAATTAAATAATAAATAAATACTTCCTCTGTTTCAAATTATAATATTAATATTAACTTTTAAAAAATTAATTTAATATATTTTAAAATTTAAAATTAAAATAAATTCATTTAGTTTAAACTACCTAAAAATACTACTAATTATAAAATTTATTATTTTAAAATTTTAAATAAAACATGCATGTCACTTTTAAATTTAAAAATGTCTTAAACTGACTTTTAAAAATTCAATAATTATCTTATAATTTAAAATGGTGTAAATATCTATTAAGAGAGTTAAATTGAAAAATAACTATACATATCACTTGATTAAAGGCTTACGAAGCCTGCTATTTAAAAACTATTTTCAGAATGTCATGGACATGAAACTAGTTCTGTAAAATTTTCTACTATTAAGCGTTGCTTGGCTGCATGTGTTCCCATGGAGGAAAACAAACGCATTCTAAAGACGGGTTTAGGAAAAGAAAAAATCCAACAGCTTACTAAAGAAAAAGAAAAACTAAACTAAACGTACGAAACTGGAGATTATTCTTTCTTCTCTTTTTTGGTATCTCTTGCAAGAACCATGACAAATATGTGAGAAGTAAAAAGGGGTAAGAGACCAAAAGAGAAGAATGAAAAGAGGGATTATAAGAAAAAGATTAAGTAAAAGTTTTAGGTTTTGGGATATGTTTAATTCTGCTCACTTGTTTTCACTAAATAATTAGCATAAAATTGACTTGATCAGCAGGCATATCAAGCAACATCTGTGCATTCTGATAATCTAATGAAGTGGAAAAAACTAATAATGAAAAGAAATGAGCTGAATTAGACATTTTAACAGGAAAGACAGATATCAAGGCGAGTTCATACACAAACTTTAATTGAAACACAACAATATCTTCACAGTTCACACTTCGAAGGTTGATTTACAGAGTAAGTGTGGAAAGTACAGATCATACAAGCCAAAAGGAAAAAAACGCAACGTAATTCATCTTCGTTGCCCCCCTCCCCAAGTATATTTTACATCACTTTTATGTAAAGGTCATCACAGACAATGGCATCAAACTAGCCACTGGCAACAATAGTTGAATGATGGAGACCCACTAGCCAAAAGGGAAAAAATGAATGTACCTCGTGTTCAGTGCTTCCCCCTATATTTTATATCGCTTTTACCTCAATGCCATCACAGGCCATGGCGTCACACCAGCAGCTGGCAGCGATGGTCGAATGATGGGGACCCGCTTCACTACCGAGAATGCCTCATTCAGCCGTGCCACACGGCTCATAAACTGAGATACCTTCTGCAGAAAATGGAAAGTGACATGTCTATTAGGTTTTTTTAGGATTATTCAATAATGACAACCATATTAATACCTTCCAATACATAATTCTTACAACAGCAAAACTTCAGAAACACCAGTACTACACCAAGGAGAAGGTGCTAACATTTCAGTTGTGTTTTTTAAGAAATTTTTAATTGCAGGAAATGTAGGACAAATAAAGAGATGCCAAAATTTATGTTCTTTCAACATGTTTTAAAACCTTAGCTGTGTTCCTTGTGGAAGATTTCAACCACAAACAGTTTCTTTGCCTCCCTGATGATAAACCACAAAACTTTCTAATTATTAATTCAATTGGAGATGTGGAAAAATTCTCCATATTACTGAATGTTTAGTAACTTTCAATAGCATGCCCTTCCATCTTATTGAATTTGGAACCTCACCCTGCTGCTTCTCTAACATCTAAAAGCAACCAAGATCATATCATATTCTGACATGATTTATACAAAACCTTGTGGGTTACTAGTAAGTGTTTGGTTACTTTTTCAGTCAGCAAGCTCACAGATACGACTATGTGTGATTTGTTTCCCCTTAAGGTTTGCCGCGTCATCTTAGAGAGTACATGTCTATGGGATCGTAATGCACAACATGATGCCCATACGGCCATACTAATACCTATTCGATTATCAAAAACAAGACAATATACTCTTACTTGTGCTACTAACATGCCAAAGTTGAAGTTGATAAAGAATTCCTCGGTGATCCAGCGTTCCCTCTTGTTTTGATGTTCTTAACTCTACATAGTCAAGTACTTTCCAGCAGAGGAGAATTGATATAGGACGAGCCCGCAAGACATGGTTGGACCAGAATATAAGAGATTTTGGAAGTCCATAGAAATAAAAGAAAATTCTAGAAATTGTGTTTAATTAATTTAATTTATTTGCAAGTTCGGTAATTATCTTTGCTAGAAAATAACAATGCATCGAAACAATAGCTAAAAGAAATCGAAAGAAAAACAACCATACAAGATACAATTTTACGTGATTCGTCTTAAGGTTGAGTTACTCCAAGATTTATGGCAAATTAGTCTCACTATCTCAAAAACATCCATACACAGTTGTAAGTCGTTAAGTCGAAGTGAGTCGGTGGATGACTGCCTAAGCGACCAGTCAACTAGTTGCCCAACTAGTCGCCGGTAAAGCGACAAATTATTTACAATACTCATTTTATATATGGGCAAAGGTGCACAATTGCCCCTAAGGTTTTCGCATTCAGCCCATTTAGCCCTGGAACTTTTTATTGGTCCCTAGATGCCCCTGATGTTGTAAAACGTAGCTCAACTAGGCCCCTCCCGTTAAAAAATCTTCCAGCTAAACAAACAGGTGTTAGAACCATCTCCTTCTTCATCCCGTTTGACCCATCTTCTTCATCTTCAATTATCACCACCACTGTTGTCTCACCGCCACCACCTTACCATTGCCGCTGCACTTTAAATTACTTTGCTTAACCAGCCCTTCATCAGTGCTTGGTCCAACTCTCTTTCATCTACATCCCTTGAGAGCAAAAAGGAATATTGAAAGAAAAATTTATGGGCCTGCAACTCTCTCTCTCCACTACAACTACTGAAGCAAAACAAAGGAACAAGGAAAGAAGGTTTTGGTTAACAAATTTTTGAGGGGATCTATTTGAGGTGATTTTTGTGGTGGAGATGAGGTTGAACAATCCCCATGGATAACATTGCAGAGAACGAATATTTAGGGCTGCCATTTCCCTTTACTTTGTCTCCCCTGTTCTTTGTTTTCTTTCTTTCCATTTTGATTCTCTTTAAATTGAAACTTATTACCACAATAAACCAATAAATCAGACCAAAACAACAATTGATGAGAAGTGTGTTGGAGTCTTCATGGAATTGTTCAATTACTAGCAACAACTTGGATCTCAAAAATCAAAGTTACCATTTTCTAATTTTTTACAAATTCTACTAGGCTAACAGTGTATTGTTGATATTTAAAGAGTGGGTAGTTAGAAGCCTCACTTCAATCAATTTTTGTAAGTAATGGTGAGAATTTGTGGCACTTAATGGGTTGGTGGTGGTGAGTGGGTGGACATACATACATACATATATATACACACACACACAAAATATACATAGAGGCGAGAGGGAGAGTGGAATTTTACCCATAATTCATCTTCCCAAAATCTTCTTTGTTGTTGTCATTGTGGCTGACAGAATTGTCATGATCTTCTTCCATTGTTATTTTTGGTTGCTTTGTTTCCAAAAGGAAGAAAATTGTAGATTGCAATTTGCCCAAATTGCTAAGCCCAAAACAACATGATTCACAATTTCACACTACTAAATGGAATTAACACCCGTTTGCCAGCAGGAAGATTTTCTAACGGTAGGAGCCTAGTTGAGCTAAGGATTACAACATCAGGGGCATCTAGGGACCAAAAAAAAGTTCTAGGGCTTAATGGGCTGAACACGAAAACCCCAGGGGCAATTATGCACCTTTGCCCTTATATATATATATATATATATGACAATTTTACAATCAAAACTAATAAATATCATTGATAACCCCTATTATAAGATACTTACTCATATCATAACCTTCAACTCCCAAACTATCCACTATTTAAATTTCTACATAACACAATAACTCAATAAAGTTGTTTGTCGTTTTTTTTTTTTCTGTCGATATTTAGATCGTGTAAGTTTCCTTTTCTTCTTTGCTGTCAATGTTTTTTCTTAGCCGAAATAAATCCTTGATCGCATACTTGTTTGAGTATATTTGTTTGGATCTTTAATTGGATGGATTACTTGGTTATGGGTCAATTGGAATTTGGAATTGAGTTGAGTAAAATAAAATTTAGCATTGTTCCCAAGTCGTCCGACTAGATACCAGATACCAAGTCAAGCAAATCATCAACTTGAACTGACCAAGCAACAACTAATTGCACAAGTTACATGACTTAGTGACGGCAACCAAGTCGGGCTATCGACTTACACTTCCAGTAGCGACGAGACGACTAATCGTCTATAAAGTGACGACTTTATAACTATGTCCGTACATAATACAGTGTAGGATTTCATCCTTATATAATGCAATATCCCTAAAGCATAAAGTTACCAATAACAATCTTATTAGAAACAAATTTAGGTTAGGAAAGTTATTTAAAAGTATTATAGTATGGATATACTTTGTTATTTTATACACACTGAATTATTATAATTCATTAAGTTTGAGTGAGAATTGTTGTGTGAGATTATCCCTTGTTCCTAAACCCCGCCCCCACCAAGTACCTCACCAAATAAAACAATACTAAATCTTGAAGCCGCTAACCTCTTCCAGTTTTTAACTTTTTTCAAATCCAGTAACTTTGCCTAAATAGGGAAGATACCATTTAAAAATATCCAAGAATATGGAATACCACTTGAAATTTTCCTAGACTCAATTACAACAATCTGACATGCTAAGCATTCTCCAATACGACTATGAATATTATAATTTGCGTGTGTGTGTGTGTGTGTGTGTGTGTGTGTGTGTGTGTGTGTATATATATATATATATATATATATATATATATATATTAGTGATAGTAAAAAATGAAGCAAAGCCCAACTTTTTCAAGTTATTATCGTTATCGATATACTCATTTCTTATTTGGGGTGTATGACTATTGCCTGCCTCAAACTTATTAACATTAATAGGTGTGCAATCATTTCCTTGAATTATATATTATTCTCATTTCACCTCTCATGAATGTAGGTCAAGATGGAAAGAAAGAATAAGAGGGATAAAAGGAAAGATAATACAGTTAAAAAGCCTCAAAGTGCTTAATTCAATACTAATCAATCATTTAATATATTATTATAATGAAATTAAATCGATTTATAATAGAAAATACTTGAAGGCCAAATAAAATCCAATTTAAAAATGAAATAGTATTTGTAATGATTATCTACTACTATTCTAGAATACTCTACTAATATAAGTAAGTAGATATCCTTATATTTTTTACTAAATAAACTAATAAAATTGAAATCATCCATAATAGTCTATAACAATAACAATAAACCAATAATATTAAAATTCTTACACTCCCATCCTCATCATTCTTCCTTCCATCGGATAGAACTCGTCCTTGAGTTTGTGGAAAAATGAGGAACCATGATCGCCAAAGACGTACTCCGTCAAAGATTGAGGACCCCACGTTTCAGTTGTATGAACAAAGTCAATTATGAGGTCGTAAAGGACTTCACGACACCTCTGGGACTCTAATATTTCGTCTTGAAAAACAAAGCCAACATATTCCACTTTGATAAGTTCTTGGGCTTCTTCAATCAAAGGCTTCAAAATTCGAAACTTCTACTTATTGATCATCTCTTTCCCTGAGTTCATCACCCACTTCATTGATGTTTTCCTAAAGTGGCTCAACTTCTTTCTCAATGTGTACTTCATTAAGTTGCTTTTTCTTCAACCTTTTCAAATTTAATTTGAATTACAAGTTTTCGTCGCTGTGTATTCACTTCCTAATAGTGAGTCTCTAAACATGCAAGGCTTCGTTTATCCTGATCTAGTTTAGAGCACAATCTCTTGTGGGAATAATACACCATTTAAGTTGCTCGTGCTGGCAAAAATAATATGCTTAAGGTGAACAATTTGACTACAAAATAACTGTGGAGCTTCTAGGTAAGACATTGTGTTCAACACACTTTGTTTCCCTGGAATTTTTATTTGTTAGATGGGGATTGAACTAAAAAGAAAAAAAACAAAACAGGAGCCGAAGCGAAAAGACTAAAACTTCAGGGAGACGGACAGACTTTGAAATAATGAAAGCTCAGTGGTTGTTTTTAAAATTTTAACAAAGTTGAGTACCAAAAGTAAAAACTTTAGGAGACCTTGGGGTACCTAACTGCACTTGTACAGGAGTTAATAATCAGGTTCAAGTCCTCTGTTTTTTCCCTCTCTCGTATCTGTTCCAAACTAATGGGTCTGATTTTGATCCAATTGATGACTTTGATCTGTTCCAGCAACCACTTATGGAGATATGGGCAGCAGCGAAGGAGGATGATGACAGCTGTTGCAAAACTACATTTTTTTTTGTTTTTCTTGTGGTCAGGATCTCTCAAGCAAAATGTCAGTAGCGCAAGGATTTGATTAATGATGATCACAATTGGTTCTCTTGCGAGCTGTAATGTAATTTTTTGTGCTGGAGTACATGGTAGATCTGTGGCCTTGTATGATGAGAAACAAGCTGTGTTAATATTTTTTTATTTTTTTAGCTACTGCTGGGCTAGGGTTTGATCTTTGATGGATATTTTATGCAGTGGTCTAAGGCTGTGTTTGGGACCGCAGAACGATACCTAGTACTGGGGGTTTGGGGAAGGTTTTGATTAAGGCAATGGATTTTGAGCAGAGATGATGGTTAGTGTTTAAAGGGTATAGATGGCAGACTGTTTGGTGTTTCCGGGAATGTGATTTTGGGACAAGGGATGTGTAACGATATACTGGTAAAGGGTAAGACTGTGTATGGCAAGAGTTTGCTTCGTGGATGTTTTGTTGTCAACTCTAATGATTTTCAGCAACTGAGGTAGTTTATCAAATCCTTTCAATGATTTTAAGCATGGCAGACGGGTTCATCAAGTGTTTTCAAGTAATTGGGCAAAAGTTTATTCAATGATGCTTAATCTGGAGCTCAATTCAAGCTCAATTCAGTGATCCGCGAGGAAAGAATAAATTATATGATTTGAGCCTTCTAAACTTAACATATTCAGCAAGCCCAAATCAAGACAAGTCAAATTATCAGTGTTCATTTATGTCGCCTATTTCTCAGCAAAACTATGTTCCAATTCATGGAGGGATTAGCATTCACACGACAATATGAATTTACAAACATGGCAAGGAATTTACATACTAATCACTCGGCAACACAAGTTCAAAAGCATGGCAAGGCATTAGAATTTCAGCTAAGGAATGAGCAACTTGAAGGTTCAATGCGTGAAGGGAAAACACAAGGAAAATTGAATCAAATCGAAGCAGCTCGAGCTGCGCAACGCCTGCATGTAGAGTGCTAGCGCCAATGAGCAGCGACGCAGTGCTATCCTATTGAGTTTCAACACTGCAACACCACTAACAAGCGTCGCAGCACTGCGTGATCTGAAGGTCTGACGCGTTTTGACAGTTTGACGCGGATTTTGTGATTTTTCAGCATATTTAGGGTTTTTATTTTCCTTCTCTGATTAGGATTCTTATGTCATGTTATTTCCTTTTATTATTAGAATTAGGGATTCTAGTAATTCACTTTAAAGTACTATAAATAGAGATCAAGGACTATTGTAAATATTACATACTTTTGAGATTAATAATATACTTGTGAGAATTTTTTCATCTTTTGGTTCTTTACGAATTCCTAAATTGTTCTTAGTTTTTTTAAGATTCAATTTGACTTATCATTCAACAATACATAGTTGGATGTGACGTCTTCTACCATACATCAATCGTCGATTGTACCAAGATTTTTGTCTCCTTATAGACAACGGGTTGAGGAGTCGGTATTCTATATAACACAAGATTCACTGCACAAACGATTGTACCAAGGTTCTCACTTCTATATAAGCGACGGGTTGAGGTGTCATACGTGTTCCACCATATAACTTTGCTAGAAAATGATCCGGGCATCAACCACTTTACGCAAGCGTACCGTGGAACTTATCAAAAACTAGCAATCAACTCTAAGGTTATAAACTTAAGGCCGATAATCACCAATTATAAACCGATTGGCAACCATCCACCACTATTATTATCATAGTAGAAGGGTTATTCCATATATCCCTTCCCCGCAATAAGTTAATCATATGCTTCTTAGAAATTGTACAAACATATTCAACTGCCTGGAACTCGTCATCCATATATGGAGAATTCAAAGCTAGCAATTCTATTTCTTATATCTAGGTTTGATGAACACCCTAATCACTCCGTAACACAAGTTCAAAAACATGGCAAGGCATTAGAATTTCAGCTAAGGAATGAGCAACTTGAAAGTTCAATGCATGAAGGGAAAACACAAGGAAAATTGAATCAAGTCACAAGCAGCTCGAGCGTCGCAACGCCCGCATGTAGAGTGTCAACACCGATGAGCAGCGCCGCAGTGCTAGCCTACTGAGTTTCAACACCGCAGCGCCACCAACAAGCGCTGCAGCACTGCGTGATCTGAAGGTTTGACGCGTTTTAGCAGTTTGACGCAGATTTTGTGATTTTTCAGCATATTTAGAGTTTTTATTTTCTTTATTTGATTAGGATTCTTATGTAATGTTATTTCCTTTTATTATTAGAATTAGGGATTCTAGTATGCTCTTTAAAATACTATAAATAGGGATCAAAAACTATTGTAAACATTACATATTTTTTAGATTAATAATATACTTGTGAGAATTTTCTCATCTTTTGGTTCTTTAAAAATTCCAAAGTTGTTCTTAGTTTTCTTAAGATTCAATTTGACATATCATTCAACAATACATAGTTGGGTGTAGCATCTTCTACCATACATCAATCGTCGATTAAACCAAGATTCTTGTCTCTTTATAGATAACGAGTTGAGGTGTCATTGGTGTTCCATATAACACAAGATTCACTGCACAAACGATTATACCAAGGTTCTCACTTCCATATAAGCGACGGGTTGAGGTGTCATAGGTGTTCCACCATACAACTTTTCTAGAAAACAATCCGAACAGCGACCACTTTATGCAAGCGTATCGTGGAGTTTATCAAAAACTAGCAATCAACTCTAAAGTTATAAACTTAAGGCAGATAATCACCAATTATAAACCGATTGGCAACCATTCACCACTATTATTATCATAGTAGAAGGGCTATTCCATATATCCCTTCCTTGCAATAAGTTAATCATCTGCTTCTTGGAAACTGTATAAACATATTCAACAGCCTGGAACTCATCATCCATGTATGGAGAATTCAAAGCTAGCAGTTTTATTTCTTACTAGGGATAACTCGTGCCTGAAGGCACGGTACAACTAATATAAAAATTGAGTACTGTATCTAATATTTTTAGATTGAAAAATCTAAAACTATTATGGACTCTCAGTTTCATAATAAAACTAAAAGTCCAACCATTAATACAAAAAGATTGATACTCAATCCAATCATAGTTTCTTTTTTAAGCAAATATTAGTGTGCTACTTATTCCCAACTTTAAAATTAGTTCTTGACAGGTTTGAACAATTAATTGATTGACGATAGCGGACTCAAATTTGTGTAATATAGTATTTTCGGGTATCCCAGACACCTTTTCTTTATTGACAAAACGAAATTAGAAGTTTGGCAGCATTTATTTGCCTCCAGTATCTCTAACCATCGTTTAATATGATCCATGAACAGTATTTTCTACGGAAAAATGGTAGTACTGCAAGCCATTTGGTAGAGTCCAATGAGAAAAAATAAATGTAAAAATCCAAAAGAAAGACTTTTGCATATATACCCAAAAGTATAAAATGAGCCCTCTAAATCCAAATAAAAAAGTATTATCATAACACCAAATAAATCACATCACCATAACATTTTTTCCTCTATATTTTTTCTTGAAATTGGACAAAAGATTATCATATCATTAGTCAGAGCCTACTACAATAGTTGCTCTCGATATAGCCCGCAAAAACATCAAAGAGATGCACGTAATTGCCCGTGCCTGAAGACACGATGTAGATTAAAATTCCAAAAATATTTTATTACATAAAAACTCCTTGCAACCTAAAATAATTTACAAATCAATTAGAATGATTCTGAATCGTCCATGTGATTTCCCACCCAAATCAATTTGCATGTGGAAACATAACGACCGCAATACCCAAAAAACAGGAAAATTGCGTCAATACTAAAAGGGTGACTCATGTTTTTTACGTGCAATTTTTTTTAATAATAATAATAATAATAATAATAATAATTATTATTATTATTATTATTATTATTATTATTATTATTATTATTATTATTATTACTATTATTATTACTATTATTATTATTATTATTATTATTATTATTATTATTATTATTATTATTATTATTATTATTATTATTATTATTGTTTCTATTATTATAATTATTATTGTTGTTGTTATTATTATTACTATTATTACTATTGTTATATTAATTATTATTATTATTATTATTATTATTATTATTATTATTATAATGTAGTGATGAATTTGATTTGAGCGGGAAATGTGAGTGGACAGATTTTTAAAAAAAAAGATTTTGAATTGAGTGGAAAAATGAAAGATAGATTACTGACCGTTGGATGTTGAAGCCTAAATTGATTTGAAGTCATTGGATGTTGAAGTCTAAATTTATTTAAGGCCGTTGGATGTTGAAATATTGAGATTTGAGTCACTCTGTTTTATATTATAGATGTCTAGGTTTGATGAACACCCTAAAAGCTTCTTTATGTAAAATCTACAGTTATTCAAAAGGTTAATTGGAGTTATAATTAAGCTATACAAATTGAATAACCATCTCTTTGCGGGCTCTGCTTCAAACATGAGTGCAGCAACCCCTATTGCATGAAAAAATCCTACTGGTTTTAACAAATCTTGAAAGATCTAGGAGGTGGGACATCACTTTGCAATCCAAACAACACTTTTTTTTATTTGACAAGACAAATCCACAGAAGATTTAATGCCTAAAAAACTCTTTGGATATCCTTTACCATAGGCAATACTTTTTGTGGTTGATCTTTAATAACATTCAGTTTACTTATCTTGAAATTGTTTAATGAAAATTGGAAAACCAGTCATTATTCAGTGTGGTTTACAATTTAGGGTGAAATCCTAGCGGGCTGATAAACTTTCCAAATACTATTAAAGCTAAAATTGTTCTCATAATTATAACAGTTGGCTACAGAATCAGAAAGCAATCAGAATTCTGGGGCTGGAATCAAGATATCCTCAAAGCTGAAACTTTTCAGTGAATTATGGATTTGATCAGTACAAGCAAAAACCATATAAAACTATACAAGCACATACAATGTTGGCTCGGAGCCACAACTCGTCCAAGAGAATTTTCTTATGTTTTCTAAGACTGGAATGTGGGACACACGGTGTTTAAAGGTGTTTATATATAGCAGCATATTGCACGACCACTTATGCTAATGCTTTGCAATTCATTTAGGCCATTCCAGTTACACATCTCAAATGTAAAAACTGAAAATATTTGTACATTAAAAATTCATAAGTTGACTAAAGTTTCATAATTGTATACAATAAATTCTCTAGAAACTATATTTTCTCCGATCCAGTAATATCAAAACTTAAAATATTTATAGCAAGTTTTTTCATCAACCAAAACACTAAATAGCAAGAATATCAAATAGGCATAAAAGACACTTAAACTCCCCAACAAAAACCAAAGTGCAGGCGAATAATATCTTAAATACTAGTAAGATATTACACAACACAACATAGCTGACCTTGTCGTCCGTTGTAACCTTCATCTGCATGCTCCCACTCTTCCTCTTCATCATATAATATCGGTGCCCCAAAATAACAAAACCCATAGCAGCAGCAGCCATGGAAACAGTCCAAATAGGGTTAATCCTGAATACAAAATATTTCAAAAGCTCCAATGGAAGCTTCCACCAAAACATGATTCTCTTCTCTCCTTCACCACCTGATGCCATTGCTCCAATCACAACGTCGCCATCCTCAGACCGCTTATCTCCTCCTTCCATTGGTTGAACGACATCTTCCTTTTCTCCCGAAACCTCCACCCCATCTAGCAAATTGGCCTTCTCCTCAACACCCATGTCAATATTCCCCACAAAGCCCTCAATTCCACTGGAATCATACCACAATTTGCCTGAATTCTCACTCTCAGCTACAATTCCATCTGAACCCACTTGGGCTTTTACAGTGTCAGAATTACCCAATTCCCTGACTACAATTTCTTCAATCCCATCAGAATCCACTTGCCCTTGTGCATTTTCAACTAAACCCAATTCGTTCCTACCTTCAATTTCTCCAAATTTACGATCATCAGACCGATCACTCCCAGAATCAGACCAAAATCCCCCTGATTCCTTCCTCGGAGAGCGAGTCTCCGAGCCAGGATCAATCCAACTCGGATTATCCGATTCAACAGAACCTTCCTCAATCACATCACCGTCTCGAATAGTCCTCGAGTATTTGCTCTGAGAATCCAAAGAGAAGTAATCTGACCTAATAATTCCTTCCGAGTCACCGTCGATCCCTTCCAAACCCTTCATATCTTCAACTGAGTCGGAATCCGTTTTGTTAAGCACCTCCCAGTCTTGAAAATCGCCAGTTTCTACCTCCATTTAATCGTAATTTCTAACCCTATGAAATGGAAATGAAAAACCAAAAAAATACAAGACTACGAGAGGGATTTGAAAGAACAGAAAAAAGAGCAAAGACAGGAGGTGATTTATATGGGCAACCCACAAATAAAGTGGTTGGTGATGCTTTCTAGGAGTATTTTTATTTTTTTTTCTTTCTTTTTCCTCTTAAAATTTTATTTATTCATGTCAGGGTGTTTCGCAAGGGGAAATGGAAGAGACATATACGATGGGAAGAGAGTCGAAGGATCGAACAATAATTACGCCTATGTTTGTTTGTAAATATGATCGTAGTGATAACATTATTTCTACTATTTTTTATTATTTTAAATTATTTTATTTTATGATTAAGTTATTAATATTTTATTTATGATCCATTCGTTATTTAATTTGTGAATTATTTTTATCATTTTTAAAATCATTTAATACCTCAAAAAATAATTATATAATATCATATTTCAATTCGGGATTATAATGTATCATCAAATCAATTATATATAATTATGGTTTTACAAATTTTTTGTTCAGTTTTTTACTTTTCTATTCAAATTAGTATAAATACTATTCAAACTTGTAACAATTAAATATTATCCAAATTTGTAAAGTATTCAAAAAAAAAAATTAACATGTTAGAAAAAAAGAAAGATATTGTTTTATTTTTATATCTTTAATAGGGAAATGAACTTTTAAAAAAAAAATATATTTGATTCTACCAATTTTATTACAAAAATTTTTATTATAATTTTTTGTAAGATAATATATATTAATAAATTTATATAGAATAGTTGTATTATTTCAATTTTATTAATATATTAAGATATTGAAAGAATTTCTTAATATATCACGTAATTTAATTATAGTAATATTAGTCGTGAATTTCATTATTAAATTAATTTTCTAAGTAAATTAATTTTATTAAAATTTAAAATTTTACCAAATCACACAATAATTGTATTAATAATATATGTGATTTTTAAAAAATATAATAAATGCAAAATTAGTTGAGAAATTATAGTGGTTTTATTAGTAACTAATTGTAATAATTAAATTAAAATTTATTAATGTTTGAGATTTCATAGTTATATTTATATTAGAATTTCTAGCATATTTTGCCAATATAAATGCTAATATATAATTCTATTATAAACTTCAATAAAAGTAAAATAATTGTTTGCTTATAATCATAACTAAATAAATATGCACTATATTCAAATATTTAGCTTAGTAATTGATCAAATGAACCTACAATATATAATTTAATAATTTAGTATTTAAATAAATATTTAATAATTTAATAACAATAATTATCTTCTCGAAATCCTAATTAAATATTTATCTTGCATTTAATTGATTATCTTAATAATTAATACTCCGTCCGTCCCAAGATAAAAGTCATTTATTGACTTTTGTGGTCAAATTGACCATTTTTAAAATTAACAACTAAACATATATATTTAGATTTTCAAAAAAGCAAACATTGATATTAGTACTAAATTGTTTGTAGTTTATAATATTTATAAGCTTTTTACATATATATAAAAGAATAATAAGATATATTGATTTGAAAAATATTCAATTTAACCATAAAAGTCAATAGATGACTTTTATCCTAGGACGGATGGAGTATATGTTAATGTATTTATGTTTAAACACTGCTAATGAATTTAATGATGATATGTTGACAATGAGCTAAATGTATATTTGTATAAAGAACAATAAGTAATATTATAAAGTCCTTAAAAAAGATAATCATTGTACAAGGACTTAGGAATTAAAATTTTATCATTTTGTAAAGTCCTTATAAAGTTTATCAATGTATAAGGACTTAAAGATCAAACTTGTTAGGTTGATCCAAAATAATATAATGTAGAACTTGAATAAGACTTAAAGTCCAAGTTCACGAGGTTGAGGTCTTATTTCACTAAGATCACAGAATGGACTAAGGAAGTTTGATAGAGTTGTCGAGCTAAAATGAAGATATCAAGATCGCAGAGTGACTAAAGGGAACTCTATGATTGTAGAACGACTTCAGGCAAATGAGTAGAATGCAGAATTATAAAGAGATGTAGAGTGAGGACTGAATTACAAAGAATAGTAGAGTGATGGTAAGCTATAGAGAAGTGCAGAACAATGAAGAGCTACAAGGAGCATAGATTGAACATATATGAGGATTAACTCTATGATCCTAAATATTTGGCATCGTAGAATGCAACTCCTGACATGTTAGTAGCCATTCTGACAGGAAGCTTCTCCAACACACCTCCAACCTGAATATCCTTGATGATTGTTTACTGAAAGAAAGATGTCTAATCAGCCACGTTTTTAATAGTTATTTTATGGAAACCAAGTCTACCACAACACACAATAAACTAACAAATCAGGCAGCTACAATAATGTGCCACTCTGCGTCAGAAGACTTTTGAGGCATAAATCAGACAAAGCAACATTAACTTCCATACATGAGATAAAGCTTTTAAGTCTAAAACCTCAAAATATCCCTAAAATCCAAATGTCACTTTATGCTTTTTAGAAAGCCACTATACGCCTCGTAAATAAATCGATCACGTTGCTAAATCATTCAGGATATAAGCTAAAATGCAACTTATCAGCAACCCAAACTCATCTACAGGGACATTGAAAAGTCAAGACAGAGATCCCATCTAATTCTAAGTGAATCAGCTCTAGAGGGAGGTTAAAAAGTCGAGACATAAATCTCTCCTGATTCTAAGAGGATCAACTCTAGAGGGAGGTTGTAAAGTCAAGACAGAAATCTCACCTAATTATAGGATAATCTGTTAGTTGCAGAAAAACACAGACATACAATCAAATTGTAATAAAAAAGTGAAATTGTGAGGATCCCAATTTTCAGGATTTCTTTAATAATATTAAATGAGAATTTAATTGATAAAATTATCAAAATTGTTTTAATTATTTATGATATAAGTAATTTAAAGTATGTGAAGGAATTTAATTGGTAAATTAAATATGTATCAAGATGGTGATGAATTGTGTGGATTTAAAATAAATGAAAAAGTAAATAAATTGTTTAAAAACAATTTATGAGGAATGAAATTCCATGTAATGGTACAATAAATTGTACAATAAAATTATTGTGAAGGTGCAGGAATTATTATTTAAATAATGTTATTAGATATGAATATATGTACATTTGTACATATATATAAATGTGCATGTTTAATTGATAATTATAAATTTCATTAATCATGAGAATAAAGGGATTAATAATTAAATTAATCCGAAAATTTTATGAAAAGTTAATGAGGGAATTAGTAAAATGGTAATTATTGATTTTAGACTTTATCAAGAATTGTGGAGGAAGTTTAGAAATTAATTGAGAGAAATGTAATTATATAAATTATATAATAATAAATTATATAATTTATGTAAGAAAATTAAAATGTTGTATGAAGGAAGTGTAGAAATTAATTGAGAAGAAATGTAATTATATAAATTATATAATAATAATAAATTATATAATTTATATAAGGAAATTAAAGTGAAATATGAGAAAAATAATAATTATATAAATTATATAAGAACAATTATATAATTTATATAAGAACATTAAATTAGTTAAGGATGGGAGAAATTTTTATAAATGGTAATTGGTGTAAAATGAAAATTATTAATAAAGAAAAAGTAATTATATAAATTATAATAATGAATTATATAATTTATATAAGGAAAGTTAATGTAAAGAGTAAAGAAATGAAATTAAATGAGGAAAAAGGAATGTTTTAATTCATTAAAATTATGTTTATGCATAATTAAATTGTTACGACTTTTATGAAGGATAATATTTTAAAAACGTGAACATGTTAGTGTAATATGTTGTCCAGGTAATGAAGTGAAAAATTATGAATTTGTTTTTTATATGTACTATGAATTATTTTATAAATTTTGGAGGTATAAATTACCTCATATAATTACATACATGGCGATATGCGTGTACAAAATTTGTCAAGTAAAGTACCCAAAAAGGGTGTTAATATTATTTATAAATCATATTATGATTTTTAATGAATTAAAATAAATATTTTATATATATTATATAAAATATTTATTACACGAAATAATTACGTAATGTATTAAAATGAATTTTGCGTGCTAAATCTGGAAAGTCCGAGAGAGTCTTAAGTCGGTGGATTTTTTTATATAGACTCCAATATGGTTAGTTTATATGGATATAAAAGAAGGAAATAAAGAAAAAGAAAAGAAAAGAAAAGGAAAAAACAAACATACACACAAACTCTCTCTCTTTATTGCATCTGAAGGCCACTAACCGCCGCTAAAGACCACCATAGCCACCACCAAGGAAGAAGTATTGGAGTCATCAAGAGGAAGAAGTTGAAGCTTTAGAAGGTATCAAAGTGGTTTTATTTGATTATTTTGGTAGTTTAGATGATAAATTAATTTTATGGAAAAACAAAAAATAAATATAATTATTATTCTAAATAATTTTTGGATGAAGAGGTGTAAATTATATGATTTTTGGGAGAAGTTTGCTGTGAAATTTTGAGAAACAAATTTGATAAATTTTGGCAAAAGGTGGCTACTGTTGCCGGCTGGAGAAGAAAGAAAAAAGGGAGGGCCGCGCATTGCGCGCGGCCAATTTTTGTCAAAGGTGGGATCGAAACGGCGTCGTTTTGGGGCGCGAATTCGGTCGTCTGCGCAATGCGCGTGTAAGGACCCCGAAATTCGACTCACTTTATTCCCTTAAATCTTGTATTTATTAAACATTATTTCTTTACGTCCAAATTTCGGTCCGTTAATAAATCCTCATTCACTTTAATTAATTCATTTAATGACATTATTATCATCAGCTACAAATTTTTGATATAAATTTTTCTTTTTCGCAATTCAATCATTGTATTAAAAAATTTGGTTATTTAAAAACTTCATTTTCTTGATCCTAGTCCCTGGATCGCAACCTTAATTTTTTCTTTCTGTTACACGTATCATAAAGCTCATAATTTAGAATTTACTGTTATTTATTTCCATATAAATATTCCTTGTTGCGTCATTCGTAATCAAACATATAATAATTTCTATCGTAACAATTATCCTGATCAATCACAGTTCATAATTGAACTTCTATTATATCCATATTCAACTTATATATACATGCAATACATCACAGTAAAATAATAAATTTTTCACATTGAATTATAATATTAACAATATAGCAATCACGTTTTCTATCTTCTAGGCAATTCATCTCTAACATAATCCAATATTATTGAATTTCATTTCTTTCCTGCAAAATATATTAAGCAAGTAATGAGCACAACGGCTCAGCAAGTTCAACAGTTTATACTTCACGTAGCACATACCTTATCATGCTTGGTGTGTGTGTCATACATTACGTGTTGTGCTTCTACTATAGCAATATATCTCATATCATTGCACAAAGGACACATAATTGTCATATTATTCACAAATCACATAACACATAATTTTTATGCATTTAAAACAAGAATTACATATCATAACAGTCCAACATTTAACATAAAAGGAATTGAAGAACTTGTCTGTCGTCCAATTATTTAATTGATAGCTTAAAACTCTCTCTCGATCAACCTATGATCATAAAATAATCAAATGATAATTATTTATCCTCTTATGATATTAATTTAATTAATTAATACCATTTATACCGTAATTAACCCAACCCGACGATTTATTTTAGGGTACCGGGTCAATTAATAATTAAATTGGTTAATTATATTAACCTTATCTTTCGATATATTAATTTAACTTAGTCTATAACATCTTCCATATGGACAACCCGACTCATCGAATAAAATTTTACCTATCTTGATATCCCAAAAATTTTATTTAATCATTTTCTAACCCTTAAACTCATTAGATTAATATTTAAAATATTTAAATATTAATCTCCAATATTTAACATTTTTTTAAAAATATTAAATTTAATGCCCAAACATCATTTCTATATTTTTAGTATTTTTCTATAATTTTCTATGATTTTTAAATAATTTTTAAACATTTATTTAATTAAAAATTGATTCTGGGGCATTTTAATAATTTCCGCGCCCTTAGGGACATAACCGGAATTTTTCGAAAAGTCCAGGGGCATTTCTGTAATTGACCGAGGGTCAGGGACACGTTCGGTATTAGCCGGAAAGGTCAGGGGTACAACGGTCATTTCACCGCGTGACCGACCGCCGCGCATTGCGCGCGGCGTCCTCCTTGCCAGCCAAATGACGTCATTTGGCTCGGTCGGGACCGAAACCCAGCCGCGCATGGCGCGGCCCCTTCTCCCGCGCCCAAAACGGCGTCGTTTCGAGCCGTGCCCGGGAAAAAAAATGCCGCGACAGCCTCTCTCTTTTTTTTCTTCATCTGGCAGCAACAGTAAGCTAACTTCTCCCAAAATACCAATTTTTTTTCACAATTTTCACAACAAAACTACTCCAAAAATCATATAATTCATAGATATATATCTAAAAATTATATAGAATAATTATTCTAATTAATTACTAATTTTCTTCCAAATTATTTTACTACCCATAATACACAAAATAATTCAATTAATTAATTTTGTACCTTCCAAAAAGCTTTGAAATCCTTCCATGAAAGCACCAATAATTCATTTTTTCTTAGTTGGTGGCTATGGAGTTTCCGGCGAGGCAAGTGGTGGTGTTTCGGTGGAAAGGAGAGAAAAGAGAGGGTTTTGTTGTTGTTTTTTATTTCCTTTTTCTTCTTTTTGTTCTTTTGCCTCTCTTTTATACACCAATGTTGCTTACAACTTTTTTTGAATAAAAAAGTTTCCTTCCACCGACTTTGTTTCTCCCGAAAGTTCCAAGTAACAAAAAAAATCATGCATGCAATTAAATTTTCTAATACATTATATAATTATAACGTGTAATAAATATTTTATATAATGTATATAAAATATTTATTTTAATTCACTAAAAATCATAATATGATTTATTATTAATATTAATACCTCTTTTGTGTACTTTATATGACAAATTTTGTACGCGCATAATGACATGCATGTAAATATATGAAGTAATTTATACCTCCAAAAATCATAAAATAATTCATATAATATATAAAAATTATTTTTCGTAACTTTTCACTTCGTTACTTGGACAACATATTACACTAACATGTTCACATTTCTGAAATATTATCTTTCATAAAAGTCATAATAATTCCATTATACATAAATATAATTTTTAATAACTTAAAACATTCCTTTTTCTTATTTATTATTCAATTTCTTTAATAATCACATTAACTTTCCTTATATAAATTATATAATTTAATATTATATAATTTATATAATTACATTATTCCTTTTTAAATAATTTTCATTTTACACAAATACAATTTATAAAATTTTCTTCCATCCTTAATTAATTTAATTCTCTTATATAAATTATATAATTATTCTTATATAATTTATATAATTATTATTTTCTTCATACATTACTTTAATTTTCTTATATAAATTATATAATTTATATAATTATCTTTCTTCTCAATTAAAATTCTAAACTTCCTCCATAATTCTTGATTAAATCTAAAATTCATAATTACCATTTTACTAATTTCCTCATTACCTTTTCATTTAAACTTGGATTAATTTAATTATTAATCCCTTAATTGCCATAATTAATGTAATATCCCAGATATTTTCAAGATTTTAAATAATATCTTAATTGATTTTATTAAAGGTTAAGGTTTAAAACCTAGAATTTGAGAAGTAAGATGTGTAGAAAATGGGTGAACATTTTCTTTAACATAAGGTATTTGTTAGAAAATTAAATGTGGAAATATTTTAACGATGCTTGTAGAGAATTTATTAAGAAAATAAATTCAATTGAAAAGTGAAGGTGATTATATTAATATATATACCTAGAGTTGAGTTTGTTAGTCAAACAAGATGATGTGTGAAGTAAATTAAGTACTCAATTAAACTAATAAATTAATTAGTTTAAAAATGGAGTAAGAAGGAAAGACATAAAATATAATTAATTAAGTTAATTATATTAGTTAACGTTTAAAGTTATTGTGAAGCTAGAATGATTGTCTAGAATGACAATATTAAGAAATTAAATTAATTAAGTAATTAACTTAATTATTAAGTTGTTGTATAGAGTCCATTAATGGATTTAAGCAAGCCCAATATTTGAATGGTTGAAAGTCTTGTTGGTAATTATAGAGGTCCAAATAACTTTAAGGATCTAGCCTCATGAAGAGTCCAAGTAATTTAATTACTACTAGTGGACTAGCCCAAAAGAATTATAGATGTCAGCCCAATATGAGAATATTGATATAAAGTGGGTAATTAAATAATAAGCCCAAATGTTATGTTGATTATAGTCCAAGAGGTAATTAATATAAGTCAAATTAAATTAATTACCTAACCCAAGTTATAAAGATGTGTGAGTTGTGTTGGGTAACCCAAATAATTAAATAAGGGAGCCCAATGCAAAATAAACTAGTAGCCCAAATATTGAGTCCAAATTTAAAAGTCAAATATTGGTCAATATGTTGGGAGAATAAATTCAAGTATTGTTAAGTGTAGAGAATTAACTAATGTAGAGTTAATTGAACAACTCTAGTTGGTAGATAAGAGATAGCATTAACCAAACATTGGTTAAATGCTAGGTGGGTGAATTTGATGATGAGAATTAACTATGGATGAGTTAGTTGAGTAACCCTAGGTAGTAAATAAATTAAAGATTTAACTATGCATGAGTTAGTTGTAGGAAGAATATTATAGATACAATTGTGTATGTATATAATTCACCAAGGTATAATTTATATGTAACCATGGGTTGGATGTTGTAGAGAGTTAACCACATGTGGGTTAAGTGTTAGTGATTGTTGCTTATTTTACACTTTACCATTTATGTTGCTTGTAGTCAAGTTGATGGATGACATTTTAAATATCAAAAATACAAGTATTGTGCATGTATAAGTGAATATATATACATATATTGGTGTATATATATATAGATGCTTATATAATTATATAGGACATAAAAAATAAAACCTTAACTAATGCTAGAGTTAAGTGTTAGTAAATATATAAATATATTGGATATATATGTATACTTAATTGTAGAGAATTAACCTTACTTGGGTTATTTGATGGAAGATGTGTGTATGTTTAATTGATGAGCTTGAACCATGGTTGATAGTTAAGTTAACATAGGTTACAAGAGCAATAGTCTTAACCACACTTTAGTTAAGTGTTGGAGAAAGGTTGCTTTTGTTTTACTCAATTGATAACTTGTAAGCAAACTTGATGGAGATCAATCAACATGTTAATCCAAGAGTCAATCAATCAAATAGTAATCCTAAATTAGTCTCTAATTTAACCAATGTTAGTTGATTAGTAAGAGTTAATGATGATTAAGGGTGTGCTATAAATATAGTGCTCCACACATTGGCTATGTTTGTTAGCCATTTGTCTAGAATTTCTAGAGAGAAAAGAGAGAGCTCTTGGAGAGAAAAGCAAACAAACACTTGTGAGTTGTAGGAGATTGCTAGAGGAGGAGCTTGGTGGATGGCACATAGCTTCATAGCATACGTTGGAAGGAGAAGAAGAAGAGCACACAAGTCCATAAGGTTAAAAAGTACTCTAAACTTTCCTAAGTTTATTTTTGTAATCTATATAAGTTTTAAACGGTTAAAATATAGTTTTAACCGATCAAAAATTATTTTGATGCTCTAGAAGTCTTAAGCTATGTTATATTAATAGAATCATGGTTTGATAGGTTTATAACATGATTTGGTATGGGTGGTGTACATATAAATTGAAGAAAACGCTATATAAAGCTTTACCGGTAAAACCCTATGTAGCTATGTGCTATATTTTGTGTCATTTAGAAATGTACAAGTTAAATACTTGATTTATATGGCTAGAAAGTTTTATGAGTGAGTTATAAAGCCAACACAACTTGAATCTCACAAAAAGATGAAAAAGCAAAGAAGTTATGGCTTTTTTCGCAAATGATGTTGATTTTAAAACCCTAGGTTGCATTGTGAGCCATTTTTAGTCTAGTTCCGTTAGGAATTTGGATTTTTTTATCTAAAGAGAAGTTGTAGATCTTGAAATTCTACACAATTTAGACTCAAGAATCACTCAAAAGTAGTTCCGTATGAAAAAATTATGGCAGTTTGAGTAAAGGAGGTCCGGACAGCCAAAATGAGCGCCGCCAGTGCTCGGACATTTTGTTTTGAGCGCTGGCAGCTCTCAAATAACACTATGACCAGCGCTGCCAACGCTGGTACAGTACAGTGTAAAAAAATCTAAATTTTGATATTTTAAAGTTTTATCAAGTCGGAACTCCGGTTTAACTTGTCGGTTAATGAAAAGTCTAAACGAAATGTTGTTAGAGACTTAAAACCTAAGATAAACTTGTAAAATGAATGTGTTTGAATATTAAACCAATATATATAAAGTCTATTAGTGACTCATTGGTAGTTAAATGTATAAAATAAAGACTAAGGTTAACATTATTAAAAAGTTAATTATTTGTATGGTTTAAAGAGTATTAAAATATGGTTAAATGATTAAATATGTAAGTAACTAAAATGTTATGAAATGATTAATAACATTAGTATAAGATTAAAAAGGCTATTAAATAATTAATGACATTAATAAATGATTAAAATATTATTAAATGGTTAATAATATTAATAAGTGATTACAATATTATTAAATGGTTAATAATATTAATAAGTGATTCAAATATTATTAA
This sequence comes from Hedera helix, assembly GCA_947179155.2. Lineage (NCBI taxonomy): Eukaryota > Viridiplantae > Streptophyta > Magnoliopsida > Apiales > Araliaceae > Hedera > Hedera helix. Next base: position 14,100,362 of record OX359270.1, on the reverse strand, counting down.
ATGGTTAATAATATTAAGAAGTGATTAAAATATTATTAAATGATTAATAATATTAAGAAGTGATTAAAATATTATTAAATGGTTAATAATATTAATGAGAGATTAAAATATTATTAAATGGTTAATAATGTTAATAAATGATTAAAATATTATTAAATGGTTAATAATATTAATGAGAGATTATAATATTATTAAATGGTTAATAATATTAAGAAGTGATTAAAATATTATTAAATGGTTAATAATATTAATGAGAGATTAAAATATTATTAAATGGTTAATAATGTTAATAAATGATTAAAATATTATTAAATGGTTAATAATATTAATGAGAGATTATAATATTATTAAATGGTTAATAATATTAATAAGTGATTAAAATATTATTAAATGGTTAATAATATTTGAAGGTAGTTGCATATTATCAAAGGTAGATAATATTTTGAGATATTTTGTACATTATTAAATGTCCGAATCATTAAGTTATGTAAAAGAAGAAAGTTTAATTGAATTAAACCAATGTAAATAATCCATTTGTGACTAATTTAGACAGCTTATTAAAAGTGGGTCATACGAAGCATGTATAATGAATGCGTAAGTTGGTTAAGTGTACCCGACATGTCCAACTAGATTTGGGCTAGGGTTTTTGTCCGGAACGTATAGGTTCATTTGTCGGACAACTAAAGAGTTAATACTTTGAAGTTAATGTCTTAAGTTAAGACTAAGTAATAGTCATTATATCTAATGATTATTTCAATTTTCCTATATAAATTGTAGGTTGAACGAGAGACGCAAATAAGCGTAACTGGTAGAAGCAAACCAGACAAGTTTTTCAAAACGTGTTATATTATGTGCATGAATTATAAGTTTGTTATTAAACTGAGAGGTGCTCATACGTGGTTATGTGCAAGAATGTTTTAATGTGCCTTTGTGCAATAAGTTGATTTGAACTGTTGATATGCGGTAGTTGATTTAAGACAATTGTTCTGCATTGAACTATATGTCATAATAGAGGTTAGACATGAAACATAGATTAAATGCGAGACATGATATGCATGAGCAGTAGGTCATAAACTGAAATGCATGAAAAGCATGATGTTAGTATAAATTGCAGATTTTATGTGAAACATGTAATGTGTTATGTGTAGCTGTTAGACTTACTGAGCCGTCGTGCTCACTCTTGCCTAAACCAACATTTTTAGATAAGGCTAGTTACCTGAAGTTCTCGATAAAGAACAAGGAACAGGAAAACATATTACTTCCATTGAAGATCTAAATATCTATTATAGATATCGGTCCGAATTGGACAGGTAAATGATTGTGTAGCATAAGACTTAGTTGGTATGTTATATGAGTATTAAATACTCAAATTGATTGTAATAGAATGTCGTATCATATATGATATTGAGACATACTAGGAATGTATAAAGATTTCGATTCTAGAATAGAAAGAGATGTTGTAAAATTGTAAATAAATGATTATTTAGCAATTATAGTATTGTTGTAATTCATGAACAATAAGGAAAAGGTTGTACTCGTGTTGAACCGGATCCGAGGTTCAAGGAACCCGGATTTGGGGTCGTCACAATTAATAACATTTATAATTATCAATTAAACATAACACACATATATACAAATGTATATATAAATATATATGTATTTAATTCATACATTTCACATTATAACATAACCTCATTTAAAATCATAATCTCTGTACTTTCATAACAATTTCATTGTACATTTACCTAAAATTTCTCTTATTCTTAATAAATTATTTTAAAACAATTTATTTACTTTTTAATTTCTTTAATTTCATACCATTCATCATGATCTCTGTACAGATTTAATTTACTAATTAAATCTCATCCCATATATTAAATCACATAAAATAATGATTAATTTAAACAACCTTGATAATTTTATCAATTAAATTCTCATTTAATATTATTAAAGAAATCCTGAAAATTCGGATCCTCACAGCGCGGTTGTTGCTCCAAACGACATCGTTTGGTAGAAGCCGGAGAAGGGACTGCCGCGCCATGCGCGGTTGAATTTTTGCGGAAAAGACGATTGTGCCCCTGGACTTTTCGGTAAATACCAAACATGTCCCTAGAGCGCGTAAAATTACAAAAATGTCCCTGAACTTTTCGAAAAATTCTGGTTTTGTCCCTAGCAGCACGGAAAGTACGAAAATGCCCCTGAACTTTCCGGGAAATTTCGATTATGTCCCTAAGGCGCGGAAATTACCAAAATGCCCCCAGAACTTGTTTTTAATTGAAATAAATGTTTAAAAATTGTTTAAAAAATTATAGAAAATTATAGAAAAATACTAAAAATATAGAAATGATGTCTGGGCATTAAATTTAATATTTTTTGTAAAAATATTAAATATTGGTGATTAATATTTAAATATTTTAAATATTAATCTAATGAGTTTAAAGTTTAGAAAATGGTTAAATAAAATTTTCGGACAACCAAATATGCTAAAATTTATCCGATGAGCCGGGTTGTCCGTAGTGATTGTATTTGATATTAAGTTAAATAAATATTTTAAGAAATGAGGTTAATATAATTAACCGTATAAATTGAAAATCAGTCCGGAGATGATATTAATTAAATAAATTAATATCATAAAGAGATGAATAATTATTAATTAGTTATTTTATGATCATAGGTTGATCGAGAGAGGGTTTTGAGTTATCAATTAAATAATTGGACGACAGGCAAGTTCTTCAGTCCCTTTTATGTTAAATGTTGGACTGTTATGATATGTAATTCTTGTTTTAAATACATAAAAATTATGTGCTATGTGATACGTGATTAATATGACCACAATGTGTACTTTGTGCAACGATATGAATATATATGAGATATATTGTTATGGTAGAAGCACAAGCACATGATATATGTCACACACTGAGCATGTTAAAGTATGTGCTATGTGAAGCATAAACTGTTGACCTTGCTGAGCCGTTGTGCTCATTACTTGCTTAATATACATTTTTGCAGGAAAGAAATAAATTTCAAGAATATCAGATTAAATTAGAGATGAGTTGGCTAGAAGGTTGGAAACGTTATTGTTATATTTTTCATTTAGTGTGGATAATTTGTCAAGGTTACATGAATATTTTGTATGTACATATATGTTGGATCCGAATAGGACGAGTAGTGCTAAATTGTGAACCGTGAATGTTCAAATTAATTGTTACGTTAGAAATTATTATACGTTTGATTATGAACGATGCAACAAGGAATATTTGTATGAAAATAAATGACTGTAAATATTAAATCAATGAATAGTTATACGGATATGAAAGGATATTAAATTTTGAATGATGAGATTTAAGATATTGGTAATAGAAAGGAAAGAAAAAGTGAAGGTTGCGATCCAGGGACTAGGTGTGACACCCCCAAATCTGGGCCCACACAGCCCACACAGCCCAAACTTGAGTTGTCAAAAGACTACAACAAAATTATTACAAGGTAGAACAACGTTCAACAATACAGTGTATAATAATATACAACTAAGTCTTCACTATTATTGTCACACTATTTTACAATACGTGAAGACTACGATAGCTATCCCTCGGACTCTCACTCTATTCCTCGGCTAGACCCAGCTACGTTCTCATCTTCTATTGAAAAGCAATGGAACAAAAGAAAGGATGAGCTCAAATAGCCCAGTAAAGAATATCATGACAAAGATAATGAAGAATAAATTATCATTAGCCTTCAACAATTGAGTTCTTGATAGAATACAATAGATTACAAGGTTTATATCAAAAACTGCAGTTAAATTCTTGAACAATGTTCAGATTAATAATAGCAGCGGAATGAGCAATCTATTAGAAGAATAATGCAGACTACAATGTCCACTCGCTTCTCTTTTTAGGAAAAACATCATCAACTTTTATCATCTGAAATACCATTAGTCAAGATAATACAAATTCTCAGTTCTTGATCATAATCATGCAGATCAACAGTTTATCTTTGTACTACGGGCCAAAGACATTCAATATAACACCAACGGTCATGATTATACTAGATTCAGCCTTTGGTCATAATCATACCAAACAACAGTTAATCTTTGCACTACGGGCCAAAGAGAACATTCACCATGTGCCATAAAAGACACCAAACAAATGTATCGCCTTTAACCTATTATATCGCCTTTAACCTATCATATGTTCAACAATTATATCGCATCTGTGCCCCCGGCCACAGATATTCACAACAACTTGATTTTGGATGATTAGAATGATATAAATGATGAACAAAAGAAATAGGATAAACAATAAGTATCATAAGTTTATTTTGTGCAGATTCAAATAATGTCCAAATTGTCAACATGATGTGGAGTGAAATTTAAAAATGATATTCAAGATCCATAGTTCAGAATAACGGTTACAGTTCAATAAAAAGGTTCACGTAAATATGATGGTTCAATTGAAATGATGAAGTGCAACTATTATGGAACATATAATATTTTCAGGAATTATAGAAGCAATAGTTCCATAATAAGTTTCGATTTAGGTGTATGAAAGAAAATAATATCCCTTACCGTAGCAGGTTTGATTAAAAAAAGGTGAAGGAATTTAATATCCCTTACCATAGTAAGTTTGAATAATGGAAGATGAAAAAGATGGTATCCCTTATGAGTACAAAAGAAAATAATATCACTTACGAATATGAAAGAAAATGATATTACAAACAAATATGGAATAAAAGTGTCATGTGATAATTCGTGTAAACAAATTATTTCCACAAGAGACAAATAAGAAATGAATACAAAGAGTAATTCACCAAACATGCGGTAATCCGCGTAGTCAGGTTATTCTCAGAGATTAATAAGGTATGAATACGAAAGGTTATTCACCAACAGGCGGTAATCCGCACCGTAAGGTTATTCCCATAATTTAATAAAAATTGAATACGAAGAGTCATTCACCAAACAGGCGGTAATCCGTGCAGTAAGATTATTCTCATAAATTAATAAGGAATGAATACGAAAGGTTATTCACCAACAGGCGGTAATCCGCGCCGTAAGGTTATTCTCACAATTTAATACATGAAAATAAAAGGCACATCTTATGAGTAAGAAAGAAACGATATTATTTTCGAGAATCAAATAATGATAATCCCTTACCGTAGTAAGTTTAAATAATAGAATATGAAAGAAGATGATATTCCTTACCTTGATATTGTGAAACAAGTTTATACCCGAACAAATCCTTCCTTGTTTGTCTATGTAGCAGTAAAGAATCTGACTTTTGAGTCTTCTAGAGTTTTTAAAATCTCTTTATATTTTTAAAATAATGTTACTCTCGGAAAGATAGACGACATAGACTCAAGAATCACTCAATTCGAAGTTAATATGAATGAGTTATGAATTTTCAAAACTAAGACTGAAAATAGTGACGAAAATCAGAATAGGTTACGGTTTTTAGTATTTTAAGGCATGAAGATGATTTCAGATGACTTTTCTTCCTTCTTCAAAGTTGTAGAGGGCGAAAAACTGAAGAGACAGGCTTTTAATTCATTAAATTCTAACAAATAATGAATTTACTATGATTTTTCGAAAGAGTTACTGTACATAAGAAAATTTCACTCGAGAATTCAAAGAAGAATGCAAAAGATTTCAAAACTAGGAATGACTTAAGAATACTTAGAGAGAACTTACACAAAGAAGTATTTAGAGAGTGGAAAAAATGTATGTAAGAATGTTATGAATTTTTTTTTAAGTTAAGTCCTTTATTTATAGCCAAAAATCTTATCATAACCAAAATTTCCTAATTTAATTCAAACCATTCATTTCAAGATAATGTTTAATCCATACCATTCATTTCATCTTTTAAGATTTCTTTAATTTAAACCATTCATTTAAAGAACATCTTTAATCTACACTATTCATTTTAAATTATATATTATCTTTGATCTATACCATTCATTTTATATTATATATTATCTTTAATCTATACCATTCATTTTATCTTTTAAGATTTTCTTAATCTAAACCATTCATTTAAATATCATCTTTAATTTACACCATCAATTTTAAATTCTATATTATCTTTAATATATACCATTCATTTTATATCACCTAACTTTATATTGTAAACAAATAACTTTATCAATTCAATTATTCAACAATAAATCACACTTATTCCTTATTATGACTAATTGTTATAAATACAGTGTAGTTAGCTTTCTGAGTTAAATACCAAATCAATTAATAATGAAATACAACAGTTTAATCAACATCATAATAGAGATAACAATAATGCAGAAAGTATGTAAAAGAAAGCATACGTTACTGTGTAATGACAATTATTGATTCAATAATGTGAATTACTGTGCATATGCTACTGTGACAATTATCAATTTAATAATATGAATTATTGTGTATGTGACAATAAAGTCAAATATTGTACAATAACCACTTTATCAGTTTAATAATACGAAACACTGTGCAATGCCGTGTGCTACTGTGCAATACCGTGTGCAATACCGTATGTTACTTGTAATATCGTATATTACTATTCTTTTACCACCAGATATTTTAACAATTAAAAGTAATAGTACCATTGACCATTTAAAAATTGTTTATGTCATTTTTTATATCCGACAATTATTCTTTGTGGGGTCCACCAATGATTGGTTCGTACGACGCCGTCGTACGAATATTCCTCGACAGAACGAATATTCCCCGACCAAAAGAATATTGTCCGACATAATATAATTTACACATAACATCCTTAACTTTTAACTTTATCAATTTAACCACTTACTGTTTCATGAAAATATATATGAAGAGAAAATAAATTTTATATTTCATAAAATTCGGGGTCTTACACTAGGATCAAGATATAAGGATTTTACATATTCAAATATTTTAATACAACGATTGAGAAAAAGAAAAATTTATACCGAAAATTTTGGTAATTGATGTTTGTAATGTTAATTAATGGATTAAAGAAGGAGATTAAAGATTTATTAACGAACCGAAATTTGGATGCAAGGAAGATAATGTTTAATAAATATGAAATTTAAAGTAATAAAGTTGGTCGAATTTCGGGGTCGTTACAGTTAGTATCAGAGCTAGAGGTTATAAACCTTAGGTAAGTGACACCTTAGGCTATAACCTAAGTAAAAGTAAAGATAGTTGAGTGTTCTGAAAACCCAAACGTATAGTAAGCTCGTGACTCATGATTATATGGTGGAGTCCCTTTAGCGAATGGACGACTATGACCTGACTAGGACAAGCTCTTCAAATCATATGATTATGGTAAGTTTCTGAGCCCAAATACGTGATAAGTTTGATGAACATGGGGGAGATTAGAATGTAGAAATATAAGTTGAGAAAGATGTTCTCAAATATTGGCTAAAGTAAAGGAAATATGAAAGATATAAGAATATAAGAAAGAGATAAAGATGTTAAGAAAGATCTGAATGAAGGTAATGAATTGAGAAAAATTCATAAGTTCAATTAAGAACATAATTGAAAGAATATCTGAAATAATTTAAAGATGAATCTCAAAGAAAATCAGGGGACACCTGATTTAAGCAATAAAGATGAAAGGTAATCTAAAAGAGCCTAGAAAGAGATCATAATAATATGATCAGGAACAGTAAGAGGATCGTACTACGATACGATCATAAGATAAGGAAAGCGAGTAAGGAATAGATTGTAAAGCAAGATGATGGGATCAAGTGAGAATGTGAAAGAACAGAGAGACCTGTTAATGGTTGAAAAAGTATAGCTTGATGCTACGAGATATGGTACTATGAAATAGTACAAGAAGAATTCAGAGAATGATAAGATACGAATGACTGAAATGTTAAGATAAAGGGGTAGAAAGTTTGGGTACAAAATTTCAATTGAGGACTCACGTGGTAACTGAGTTGCACAATCCTTTGTATGGGCGAGGGATTTGTGTTTACTTAGTTACTATGTGATAATCATTGAAATGTTAGAGTCGCGTTAGCAGTTTTGATAGATACATAATATTAAGTTCAGGCACGAGTTCTTAAAACTCATGCATGTGATAAGTCTATGACTCATAATTGTATGGTATGTTTTGAGCCCCTCAGCATATGGATAGTCTTTGACTTATTCTTAGACTACGTATTACTAGGACACGCTTCTAAACTCATATTCTTGTGGTAAGTTCCTGGACTCATAATGTGTGGCAAGTTTGATGAACTATACGGGGGTATAGAAAAGTTGGAGTAGATAGAAATTTTAATATGATAAACAATAATAGTCCTAGCAATAAAATTTTAATAATAATTAAGTGAAGAAGCAGAAGGTGAATGTTAGGGAATTTAGGATATTCCCACTCTTCTAGCTTTGCTAGACTTCGAAATTTTTGGCCTCAAGTTGATTTGGCACGAGTGCGCTTTGAAAAATACTAATGAATTTTTAAGCGATTTAAAAAGTGTCTATGCTATTTGTTTCAGCTAGAAAAAAATATTTTTAACATCAAAATGTATTTTGAAATAATCATCCATGTACCTTTTAGCCCGGTGTAGATGTGATGAATGACGGAATGCTCAACGTGTTGTTGAGACGGTACGGTACTATTTCGTCATAAGATGATTCAACACCATTAAGTATGGTGTAGGAATTATTAACGACGGAATTCTCAACGTGCTATCAAGATGATGCAGTAACATGAAGTCATAAATGATTTTGATTTATGAAGATATGTTAAAGCTTATAGTCAATGCCATTTGACTCGGCTAGACGTTTTAAAAAAGTTTTGACATGATGAATGTTTTAAAAATTTCTGCGGATTATAAATAGTTGAAAGAAAGTCTATGCTAATTGATCTAGCTAGACAAGCGTTGAAAAATTACAAGTCTAAGCTATTTGATTCAGCTAGACAAATTTTGAAATGTATTGACTTCATATTCTTTGAAAGTTATAACTAAACGAATTTCTTTTGAATGAATTCTAAGGCTGAGATGAACAAAAAGATTAAGAATGTTGCAGGTTGATCAAATGGTCACTTGGCATAAGAAACACATGTATGGTAAAACTGTTAGAGTTTATGCCCTAGAGGCTAATTATTTGATGTAATTGCTTAACATTTTTGATATTATATTTGATTGAATAAATAGATTATTTTATTATGATTTCATTTACTACGTTATATAAATGTTAACATAATAAAAGCCCTTAGAATAATGATACGAATTATATAGCTTTAAGTATGTGACTTGAACATGAGATTATATAATTATAATTAGTATCATTGCTCTTAAATGTCCCTAGTCGAGTATCATTGTTAATGGGACAACAATGATGCATTGAGACTAGTATGTGGATTGACTGATGGCCAAATCTCATTGGTCATAAATATATGAGATATTTGAGTCAATGCATAGGTACATGTTAGAGAACAATGTACTGGACTGACCCACCATGAGAATTCTACATGGAGCATTATGCAAAGTGTCATAAGAAATTCTTATAGTGACAATGATGTAATGATCCTTCGACCTGAAGTCACTATATTATTACACGAGAATTTGTGTACTTTGATATCATCAAATGTCACCTTTAATAGGGTGGACAATAAAGGTGATTATTGGGTACATCATGAATCGTGTGAGGAATATGAGTGATCTAGATGGAATTTAACCCTCCTATATATTAGGGGTGATATCCATAGGCCTCTTGATTGAGTAGGACTATGAAATGCATGGCCATGCTCAAATATTGATTTGTTTCATATAGTCTACTCATTGATCAAGAAAACTCAGATTAAATTATGAAGAGTATGACACATTCCATGCCTCGAGTTTAATCTAGGATATAAGGTTAAAAGGATTAAATTACATTGAAACATTGGTCACGAAAAGGTTGTATCGAATCACCGATCTTATTATTATTTGGGTAGCAGTGATGCATTACTAGATGCCGCTCACTGTTTATAATTTTATAATATGATTTTAAAATTATTGCCAACATAATAATAACCTATAGGGTCACACACTTAGAACGTAATTAAAAGGGAATTAATTTAAATTGTAAGTATTTTAAATATGTCAATATGATTGATAATATTTAAAAATTACGAATTTAAATTAATAGGATAATTTGTATATATGTATATTAATTAAGTAAGACTTAATTAATATATAATATATATAAATTCGGATTTTATTTTTCTATTGATTTTAGGTTTTAGTTAATTCCTATTAACTACTATATATATGATATATCAGTAGTCTAAAAGTTACGTAAGGAAAAAACTAAAACCCTAGCCGCTTTCAGAAAGAGGCTAGAGAGAAAAATAGGTTAGAAATCCTGATCTTGGTGGCTAGTACCGCGGTTCCTTTTGCTGCAGATCGTGGGACGATTCGCGGAGCGTTCGTGTGGATACCGTAGAGACGTAGTCACTAGATTGCGTTGAAGATTCGAAGCCGTTCCAGAATTCCATCGTCTTCTCAACATCTCAGATAATCGGTAAAATAATCTAAAATAATCCGTAGCGCACGATGGTCGTGACCCCAAAATATTTTGTATAATATTCTTTAAATGATATAAATTATGTTATGTGCTTATTGTGATATGCATGGTGCACAGTTATGGCTCTTTTGACCCATAGGATTAGTGGTTTTTGGTTTTTGAAATACGGCTTGCATGTCGTGCCTTTCTATATTCTGATGTAATATTCTCTTCTCATCTAAATCCCCTCGAATGTAACTCGAGGTTTCTTTATAACATGTAATGTACAAGTGTAATCAAGAAGACAAGATGACGATGGAGAGGAGACACACGTGAACGAGGAAGGTCCAACGAAGCTACTATTTTGAAGACCTTTTACCACCATAGACTGACCTTCAATCTTTTCATTAGCTTGAAAGGATTGACATAGGGTTGAGCCATAACTGTGACACGTTTAATTTTTGCACTTTATTTATGCTTGTATACGATATGCTATGATAAATAACGTGCATGCTTAATAAGATTAAAATTGGTGAGATCTAAATTAATTAATAAAAGCCCTCATAAAATTATTAAGTCTAAATCAGATGCCTTCCAATGAATGACACTCATCAAGACCTTGATCAATGAATGTAGGTTTGCCAAAGCAAAGTACCCCATTTATCTTGGTAAGATGCGATAGGATAATTGTGATATCCAAAATGTTAAAAGCATTGGGCCCGACTTAACTAAGTTATCTCAATAGGATTGTGAACTTAGAGGCATAGAGTTTGGCAGGTACCATTAGATGGACTAGAACAAATGTTGTTCACCAAACTATCTAAGAGTTATATATGATATAATTGACAAATGGTTGTCTACCTAAATAATTATGTTTTAAGAGATTAGCCAAAGCTAACTTAAGGCGTAATGAAATATGGATCTTAGCTCACTAGAAAGATTTAATAAAAATGCTTTCCGAATTAATGGTGAGGGCTATTAATTTGATTAAAATAGTGGGAGTATATTTGGAATGTACTATTATCAATTACATAATATCAAAACTCTGCAATTTGACTTATTATTTTTGCACTTATAAATTGTAGATATCAATGGCAACCAACAACACAAATAGTCTTTCACTACGATCAGTCCTTGAGAAGGAAAAGCTGAGTGGAATTAATTTCCTAGACTGGCATAGGAACTTGAGGATTGTCCTCAAACAAGAGCGCAAGCTCTATGTCCTTGATGGGCCCATTCCTGCAGCACCAGCTAACACTGCACCACGTGCAGAGCATAATGCTTACAAGAAGCATCAAGATGATGCTCTAGACGTGAGTTGTCTCATGCTAGCAACTATGAACTCTGAGCTTCAGAAGCAACATGAGTTAATGGATGCTTATGAGATGATCGAGCATCTCAAGAAATTGTTCGCAGGGCATGCTCGACAGGAGAGGTATGATACAAGCAAGGCGTTGTTTCACTGCAAGATGGGTGAACGTGATCCAGTTGGTCCACATGTTCTGAAAATGATTGGGTATATTGAGTACCTTGCTAGGTTGGGTTTTCCGATTACTGCGGAAGCCCAAACTGATCTAGTTTTGCAATCTTTGAATAGCAGCTACTCGCAATTTGTCATGAATTATCTCATGAATGAAATTACGAAACCACTTACTGAGTTGTTGAGCATGTTAAGAACTGCCGAGAACAACATGAAAAAGGCAGGACCCGATCCCATAATGATGGTGCAAAAGGGGAATGCTAAGGGAAAAGGGAAAGGCAAGAAGAAGATAGGATCTAAATCTGGTGCCAAACCCAATTTCAAAAACAAACAGGCTTTAAAACCTAAAGGTGGGGTAGCTAAAGAAGGTGATTGTCACTTCTGTGGAAAACCTGGACACTGGAAGAGGAACTGTCATGCATATCTGGAAGAACTGAAGAAAAAGAAAGGAAGTACGACTTCTGATTCAGGTATATATGTTATAGAAGTCAATTTGTCTACTTCTACATCATGGGTATTAGATACTGGATGTGGTTCTCACATTTGTGTTAATGTGCAGGAACTCCGAAGGAGTAGGACTTTGGCGAAAGGAGAGGTTGACCTACGAGTTGGGAATGGAGCAAAAGTTGCTGCACTAGCCGTAGGAACTTATCATTTATCTTTGCCCACTGGGCTAGTATTAGAATTAGAGGATTGTTATTTTGTGCCTGCTATGAGCAAAAACATTATTTCTGTTTCTTGTTTGGACAAGAAAGGTTTTTCGTTTTTAATAAAGAACAACAGTTGTTCGTTTTACTTAAATGAAATATGTTATGGTGTTGCACAATTGTTTAATGGTCTTTATATTCTTGCTTTAGAGATGCCTATCTATAACATAAATACAAAACGATTTAAATCAAATGATTCAAATCCGACATATCTCTGGCACTGTCGTTTAGGCCATATAAATGAGAAACGCATATCCAAACTCCATAAAGATGGGTTTTTGGATTCATTTGATTTTGAATCATATGAGAAATGCGAATCTTGTTTATTAGGTAAGATGACTAAAGCCCCTTTCACTGGTCACAGTGAACGGGCTAGTGATATATTGGGACTTATACATAGTGATGTATGTGGACCCATGAGTTCATTAGCAAGAGGTAGGTTCTATTACGTCATTACATTTACTGATGACTTTAGTAGATATGGATATGTGTATCTTATGAGACACAAATCCGAATCCTTAGAAAAGTTCAAGGAATTCAAGAATGAAGTTCAAAACCAATTTGGCAAAAGCATAAAAGCCCTTCGATCCGATCGAGGTGGTGAATACTTAAGCCAAGATTTTGATGACCTTCTAAAGGAGTGTGGTATTATATCACAACTCACTCCACCTGGAACACCACAATGGAATGGTGTGTCTGAGAGGAGAAATCGCACCTTGTTGGACATGGTACGATCAATGATGAGTCATGCATATCTTCCAATAAGCTTATGGGGTCATGCCCTAGAGACAGCTGCATTCACACTTAACCGTGTTCCTACAAAGACGGTTCAAAAGACACCATATGAGATGTGGACTGGGAAACGTCCTAGTATGTCGTTCATGAAGATTTGGGGTTGCGAGGCGTTTGTAAAACGTCTAGCTTCTGACAAGCTCGGACCCAAATCTGACAAATGTAATTTTGTGGGATACCCTAAGGAAACAAAAGGGTATTATTTCTACAAACCTTCTGAGAACAAAGTGGTTGTTGCTCGAACTGGTATTTTTCTAGAAAGGGAATTTGTCTCTAAAGGAAACAGTGGGAGGAAAGTAGAACTCGAAGAAATTCGTGAACCACAAAATATCATTGAACCTGAGTTGGAACATGAGCAGGAACCACAAGATATTGTGGAAAGTGAACCTGCTCAAATTACACAAGCCATTCGTAGATCTAGTAGGACACGCCAAGAGCCTGAGAGATATTATGGATTTCTTGTGACTCAAAACGGTGATGTGATGCTCATAGATCAGGATGAGCCTGCTTCCTACCAAGAAGCTATGAATGGACCAGATTCTGAGAGATGGCTTGAAGCCATGAAATCTGAGATGGACTCCATGTATACTAACCAAGTATGGACTTTGGTTGATCCACCCGAAGGGATAACACCAATCGGGTGCAAATGGGTTTTCAAGAAGAAAATCGACATGGATGGTAATGTACAAACCTATAAAGGCCGACTGGTAGCAAAAGGTTTCAAACAAGTTCAAGGTGTTGACTATGATGAAACCTTCTCTCCAGTGGCAATGGTTAAATCCATCAGGATCTTACTTGCTATTGCAGCCTTTTATGATTACGAAATCTGGCAGATGGATGTCAAAACTGATTTCCTTAATGGAAATCTCCTTGAGGATGTGTACATGACACAACCTGAGGGTTTTGTCACTCCAAAGGATGCTAGAAAGGTATGTAAGCTGCAGCGATCCATTTATGGATTGAAGCAAGCCTCTCGGAGTTGGAATCTTCGATTTGATGAAGCAGTCAAAGAGTTTGGCTTTATAAAAAATGAAGATGAACCTTGTGTATATAAGAAGGTTAGTGGGAGTCAGATTGTATTCCTGGTATTATATGTAGACGACATATTAATTATTGGGAATGACATTCCTTCCTTACAGGCTGTAAAAACATGGTTAGGAAAATGTTTCTCCATGAAAGATTTGGGTGATGCAACTTACATTTTAGGTATCAAGATCTATCGAGATAGATCGAGAAAAATGCTCGGCCTAAGTCAAAGTACATATATTGATAAAGTGTTGAAACGGTTCAGCATGCAAGAGGCAAAAAGAGGACACTTACCCATGACTCATGGTGTAAAGATCTCTAAGGCCCAATGTCCTAAATCACAAGATGATGAGGAGCGTATGAGAAAGATCCCTTATGCTTCGGCAATTGGATCTATCATGTACGCAATGATATGTACTCGTCCGGATGTTTCGTATGCTTTGAGCATGACGAGCAGATACCAGTCGAATCCAGGTGAAGGTCACTGGACAGCAGTCAAGAATATCCTCAAGTACCTGAAAAGGACTAAGGATTCATTCTTGGTATATGGAGGTGAAGAAAAACTGGCAGTAAAGGGTTACACAGATGCTAGTTTCCAGACTGACAGTGATGACTATAAGTCTCAGTCAGGTTTTGTGTTTTGCGTTAATGGTGGTGCTGTTAGCTGGAAAAGTTCGAAGCAAGAGACAGTAGCCGATTCTACAACAGAGGCTGAGTATATTACTGCTTCTAGTGCAGCCAAGGAGGCTGTATGGATTAAAAAGTTCGTCACTGAACTTGGTGTTGTTCCAACCATTGTTGATCCAGTTGAGTTATACTGTGATAATGATGGAGCCATTGCACAGGCTAAGGAACCCAGATCTCACCAACGATCCAAGCATATACTTAGGCGGTACCATCTCATCCGTGAAATCATTAATAGAGGAGATGTACATATATGCAGAGTGCCAACAGATAATAATGTTGCAGATCCACTGACCAAGGCTTTGTCGCAGCAGAAGCACGAAGGTCACACTAGTTCCATGGGTATTAGATACATGAGTGATTGGCTCTAGTGCAAGTGGGAGATTGTTAGAGTTTATGCCCTAGAGGCTAATTATTTGATGTAATTGCTTAACATTTTTGATATTATATTTGATTGAATAAATAGATTATTTTATTATGATTTCATTTACTGCGTTATATAAATGTTAACATAATAAAAGCCCTTAGAATAATGATACGAATTATATAGCTTTAAGTATGTGACTTGAACATGAGATTATATAATTATAATTAGTATCATTGCTCTTAAATGTCCCTAGTCGAGTATCATTGTTAATGGGACAACAATGATGCATTGAGACTAGTATGTGGATTGACTGATGGCCAAATCTCATTGGTCATAAATATATGAGATATTTGAGTCAATGCATAGGTACATGTTAGAGAACAATGTACTGGACTGACCCACCATGAGAATTCTACATGGAGCATTATGCAAAGTGTCATAAGAAATTCTTATAGTGACAATGATGTAATGATCCTTCGACCTGAAGTCACTATATTATTACACGAGAATTTGTGTACTTTGATATCATCAAATGTCACCTTTAATAGGGTGGACAATAAAGGTGATTATTGGGTACATCATGAATCGTGTGAGGAATATGAGTGATCTAGATGGAATTTAACCCTCCTATATATTAGGGGTGATATCCATAGGCCTCTTGATTGAGTAGGACTATGAAATGCATGACCATGCTCAAATATTGATTTGTTTCATATAGTCTACTCATTGATCAAGAAAACTCAGATTAAATTATGAAGAGTATGACACATTCCATGCCTCGAGTTTAATCTAGGATATAAGGTTAAAAGGATTAAATTACATTGAAACATTGGTCACGAAAAGGTTGTATCGAATCACCGATCTTATTATTATTTGGGTAGCAGTGATGCATTACTAGATGCCGCTCACTGTTTATAATTTTATAATATGATTTTAAAATTATTGCCAACATAATAATAACCTATAGGGTCACACACTTAGAACGTAATTAAAAGGGAATTAATTTAAATTGTAAGTATTTTAAATATGTCAATATGATTGATAGTATTTAAAAATTACGAATTTAAATTAATAGGATAATTTGTATATATGTATATTAATTAAGTAAGACTTAATTAATATATAATATATATAAATTCGGATTTTATTTTTCTATTGATTTTAGGTTTTAGTTAATTCCTATTAACTACTATATATATGATATATCAGTAGTCTAAAAGTTACGTAAGGAAAAAACTAAAACCCTAGCCGCTTTCAGAAAGAGGCTAGAGAGAAAAATAGGTTAGAAATCCTGATCTTGGTGGCTAGTACCGCGGTTCCTTTTGCTGCAGATCGTGGGACGATTCGCGGAGCGTTCGTGTGGATACCGTAGAGACGTAGTCACTAGATTGCGTTGAAGATTCGAAGCCGTTCCAGAATTCCATCGTCTTCTCAACATCTCAGATAATCGGTAAAATTATCTAAACCTCTGATTAATCTGTTTTCGCATGGATCCTGTCTTAGGGTTTCGAAAATTTTTTTAAATTCCGCTGCTTTCACTGTGTCGAAACCCTAACAGAAACATCCATCATTTTAATGACAGACTGATTCACTGTTAGGGTTTGCAGTATGAGGTACTCGGGGAGCGAAGTACTGTAAATCGGGATCATATTCAAAATGTTATGAAAATTCGTTATTTTAATGGGTTGTAGTATGAGGTACTCTGGGAGTGAAATACTGTTAACCGGGATAAAAGTTCATTCAGCATACTACGAAAAGTTTTATTTTTCTCTACTCTTATGAAGATTGGATGGTAGGATGGGGTAGTATTATTTAAATGTGAATGATAATGGAAGCAATAATTGAGAAGTAAAGAAATTATGAAATGTGATGGATTAGAAAATTGCAATGTCCAATGACGGTGAGAAAGGAATGAAATAAAGATATGTGGAATAAATGTAAAGAAATTGTGTAAGTTACAAATGAATGAAGTATGAGTACATAGAAATTTCGAGGACGAAATTTTATGAAGGAGGGGTGAATGTGACACCCAGGATTTTTGAAATAATTTTAAATAAGGATTATGATGAATTAAATAAATGTTAATGTTTAAAACTTAGTGTTGAATGATAGAAGTATTAAGGAATGATTTATGGAATATGAAGAAGATTTATATGAATTAAGGAAAGAATGATGAATGTGTAAAGTATCAATAAGGTGGAATAGAGAATATGAAATAAGCGGATTGAGTAAGGGTAAATATGATTAAAGAAAGGAAATTTTTAGAGAATGAGAAATCAAAAAAATTGTGAATTGAGTTAAGAGTTGAATACTTGGACAGTTATGATCTGTATGAGGTAATCCATGTGAGTTATGGATATTAAAAAGAAAAAATATGATTATTATGGATTTAAATCGTTATTCACCAAGATAAAGGTATTGCAAGGTACTATACGTATAATTATTACGACAATTATGATTCCGAGGACGGAATCCTATTAAGGGGGGAAGAATGTGAGGATCCGAATTTCCAGGATTTCTTTAATAATATTAAATGAGAATTTAATTGATAAAATTATCAAAATTGTTTAAATTATTTATGATATAAGTAATTTAAAGTATGTGAAGGAATTTAATTGGTAAATTAAATATGTACCAAGATGGTGATGAATTATGTGGATTTAAAATAAATGAAAAAGTAAATTAATTATTTTAAAAAAATTTATGAGGAATAAAAGAAATTCCATGCAATGGTGCAATAAATTGTACAATAAAATTATTGTGAAGGTGCAAGAATTATTATTTAAATAATGTTATTAGATATGAATATATGTACATTTGTACATATATATAAATGTGCATGTTTAATTGATAATTATAAATTTCATTAATCATGAGAATAAATGGATTAATAATTAAATTAATCCGAAAATTTTATGAAAAGTTAATGAGGGAATTAGTAAAATGGTAATTATTGATTTTAGACTTTATCAAGAATTGTGAAGGAAGTTTAGAAATTAATTGAGAGAAATGTAATTATATAAATTATATAATAATAAATTATATAATTTATATAAGGAAATTAAAATGTTGTATGAAGGAAGTGTAGAAATTAATTGAGAAGAAATGTAATTATATAAATTATATAATAATAATAAATTATATAATTTATATAAGAAAATTAAAGTGAAATATGAGGAAAATAATAATTATATAAGAACAATTATATAATTTATATAAGAATATTAAATTAGTTAAGGATGGGAGAAATTTTTATAAATGGTAATTGGTGTAAAATGAAAATTATTAATAAAGAAAAAATAATTATATAAATTATATAATAATGAATTATATAATTTATATAAGGAAAGTTAATGTAAAGAGTAAAGAAATGAAATTAAATGAGGAAAAAAGAATGTTTTAATTCATTAAAATTATGTTTATGCATAATTAAATTGTTATGACTTTTATGAAGGATAATATTTTACAAACGTGAACATGTTAGTGTAATATGTTGTCTAGGTAATGAAGTGAAAAATTATGAAAAATAATTTTTATATGTACTATGAATTATTTTATAAATTTTGGAGGTATAAATTATCTCATATAATTACATGCATGGCGATATACGTGTACAAAATTTGTCAAGTAAAGTACCCAAAAAAGGTGTTAATATTATTTATAAATCATATTATGATTTTTAATGAATTAAAATAAATATTTTATATATATTATATAAAATATTTATTACACAAAATAATTACGTAATGTATTAAAATGAATTTTGCGTGCTAAATCTGGAAAGTCCGAGAGAGTCTTAAGTCGGTGATTTTTTTTATATATACTCCAATATGGTTAGTTTATATGGATATAAAAGAAGGAAATAAAGAAAAAGAAAAGAAAAGAAAAGGAAAAAACAAACATACACACAAACTCCCTCTCTTTATTGCATCCGAAGGCCACCAACCGCCGCTAAAGGCCACCATAGCCACCACCAAGACCACCAAGGAAGAAGTATTGGAGCCATCAAGAGGAAGAAGTTGAAGCTTTAGAAGGTATCAAAGTGGTTTTATTTGATTATTTTGGTATTTTAGATGATAAATTAATTTTATGAAAAAACAGAAAATAAATATAATTATTATTCTAAATAATTTTTGGATGAAGAGGTGTAAATTATATGATTTTTGGGAGTAGTTTGTTGTGAAATTTTGAGAAAAAAAGTTGATAAATTTTGGCAAAAGGTGGCTACTGTTGCCGGCTGGAAAAGAAAGAAAAAAGGGAGGGCCGCGCGCAATCGAAGGTGGGATCGAAACGACGTCGTTTTGGGGCGCGAATTCGGTCGTCCGCGCAATGCGCGACTATTGCTCCAAACGACATCGTTTGGTAGAAGCCGGAGAAGTGGCTGCCGTGCCATGCGCGGTTGAATTTTTGCGAAAAAGACGATTGTGCCCCTGGACTTTTCGGTAAATACCAAACGTGTCCTTAGAGCGCGTAAATTTACAGAAATGTCCCTGAACTTTTTGAAAAAATTCGGTTTTGTCCCTAGCAGCACAGAAAGTACGAAAATACCCCTGAACTTTTCGGGAAATTTCGGTTATTTCCCTAAAGGCGCGAAAATTACCAAAATGCCCCATAACTTGTTTTTAATTGAAATAAATATTTAAAAATTGTTTAAAAAATTATAAAAAATTATAGAAAAATACTAAAAATATAGAAATGATGTTTGGGCATTAAATTTAATATTTTTGTAAAAATATTAATTATTGGGGATTAATATTTAAATATTTTAAATATTAATCTAATGAGTTTAAAGTTTAGAAAATGGTTAAATAAAATTTTCGGACAACCAAATATGCTAAAATTTATCCGATGAGCCGGGTTGTCCGTAGTGATTGTATTTGATATTAAGTTAAATGAATATTTTAAGGAATGAGGTTAATATAATTAACCGTATAAATTGAAAATCAGTCCGGAGATGATATTTGTGAGGATCTGAATTTCCAGAATTTCTTTAATAATATTAAATGAGATTTTAATTGATAAAATTATCAAAATTGTTTAAATTATTTATGATATAAGTAATTTAAAGTGTGTGAAGGAATTTAATTGGTAAATTAAATTTGTACCAAGATAGTGATAAATTGTGTGGATTTAAAATAATTGAAAAGTAAATAAATTGTTTAAAAACAATTTATAAAGAATAAAAGAAATTTCTTGTAAAGGCACAATAAAATTATTATGGAAATATGAAAACTATTATTTAAATAATGTTAAATGATAATGTGAGATATGTGAATTAGATGTGCATATATATATATACATTTGTATATATATAAGTGTGCATGTTTAATTGATATATTTAATTGATAAGTATAAATGTTATTAATTATGAAAATTAAGGGATTAATAATTAAATTAATCCAATTTTAAATGAAAAACGAATGAGGAAGTTAATAAAATGGTAATTATTGATTTTAGATTAATTAAGAATTATGGTGGGAATTTAGAAATTAATTGAGAAGAAATGTAATTATATAAATTATATAATAATAATTATATAATTTATATAAGGAAATTAAAATGTTGTATGAAGGAAATAATAATATAAATTATATAAGAATAATTATATAATTTATATAAGAGAATTAAATTAATTAAGAGTGGAAGAAAATTTTATAAATTGTATTTGTGTAAAATGGAAATTATTTAAAAAGGAATAATGTAATTATATAAATTATATAATATTAAATTATATAATTTATATAAAGAAAGTTAATGTGAATATTAAAGAAATTGAATAATAAATAA
The DNA here is from genome assembly GCA_947179155.2 of Hedera helix. Classification (NCBI taxonomy): domain Eukaryota; kingdom Viridiplantae; phylum Streptophyta; class Magnoliopsida; order Apiales; family Araliaceae; genus Hedera; species Hedera helix. The sequence goes on along the minus strand of OX359270.1, from coordinate 14,079,063 downwards.
GAAAAAGGAATGTTTTAAGTTATTAAAAATTATATTTATGTATAATGTAATTATTATGACTTTTATGAAAGATAATATTTCGGAAACGTGAACATGTTAATATAACATGTTGTCCAAGTAATGAAGTGAAAAAGTATGAAAAATAAATTTTATAAGTTATATGAATTATTTTATGATTTTTGGAGGTATAAATTACCTCATATAATTACATGCATGGCGTTATGCGTGTACAAAATTTGTCAAGTAAAGTACCCAAAAGTGGTATTAATATTATTTATAAATCAAATGATGATTTTTAGTGAATTAAAATAAATATTTTATATACATTATATAAAATATTTATTACACGATATAATTACGAAATGTATTAATTTTATTTACGCATGTTGGAATTATCCGGAATTGGTCAAGGTCGATTGTGAAGAGGCGGTGGAATTGTGCCTTTCCTTAAATTTATTTAATACTTTAATGATATAAAGGAAAAGAACTAGAAATAAAAGGATGCATAAATACATATATCATTCTTTTCCTTCCTCCCACCGCCACCCTCGCCATTATCATCACCACCAAGCTATCCGACCACCATAGTTGCTAAGAGAGAGAGAAATAATGGTGTCTACTAGAAGCTTATCAAGCTTTGGAAGGTTGTTCGAGAAAGAATGTTGAGCTATTAGTTAATTAATCGGACATTCAGGCAAGTTCTTCAGTCCATTTTTATGTTAAATGTTGGACTGTATGATATATAATTCTTGTTTTAAATGCATACAAATTATGTGTTACGTGATACGTGATTAATATGACCACGATGTGTATTTTGTGCAACAATATGAATATATATGAGATATATTGCTATAGTAGAAGCACAAGCACATGATGTATGACACACACCAAGCATGATAAGGTATGTGCTACGTGAAGTATAACTGTTGAACTTGCTGAGCCGTTCTGCTCATTACTTGCTTAATATACATTTTTGCAGGAAAGAAATAAATTTCAAGAATATCGGATTAAATTAGAGATGAATTGCCTAGAAGGTGGGAACCATAATTGTTATATTTTCAATATTACGATTTAATGTGAATATAGTTGCTAAGTTTATATTGATGTAATGTATGTACAAATATGTTGGATCCGTATAAAATAAGCGAATTCAAATTACAGATTGTACGTGTACGAGATAAATGTTACTATAAAGATTATAAGAAGTCTAATTGTGAATTATGATACAAAGAACATTTGTATAGATATGAATGATATTAAATGATTAATGTTGAACATTATGATACTGGAATAGAAAGAAAAAGTGAAGGTTGCGATCCAGGGACTAGAATTGAAATGTAAGGATTTTAAATATCCAAATGATTTAATACAATGATTAAGTTGAGAAAAAGAAAAATTTATACCGAAAATTTGGTAATTGATGATATTGATATTAAATAATGGATCAATTTAGGTGATGAAAGATTTATTAACGGACCGAAATTTGGACGTAAGGAAGATAATGTTTCATAAATATGAAAATTAAAGTAATAAAGTGGATCGAATTTCGGGGTCGTTACAATATTAATTAAATAAATTAATATCATAAAGAGATGAATAATTATTAATTAGTTATTTTATGATCATAGGTTGATCGAGAGAGGGCTTTGAGCTATCAATTAAATAATTGGACGACAGACAAGTTCTTCACTCCCTTTTATGTTAAATGTTGGACTGTTATGATATGTAATTCTTGTTTTAAATGCATAAAAATTATGTGCTATGTGATACGTGATTAATATGACCACAATGTGTACTTTGTGCAACAATATGAATATATCTGAGATATATTGTTATGGTAGAAGCACAAGCACATGATGTATGTCACACACTGAGCATGTTAAGGTATGTGCTATGTGAAGCATAAACTGTTGACCTTGCTGAGCCGTTGTGCTCATTACTTGCTTAATATATATTTTTGCAGGAAAGAAATAAATTTTAAGAATATCAGATTAAATTAGAGATGAGTTGGCTAGAAGGTTGGAAACATTATTGTTATATTTTTCATTCAGTGTGGATAATTTGTCAATGTTACATGAATATTTTGTATGTACATATATGTTGGATCCGAATAGGACGAGTAGTGCTAAATTGTGAACCGTGAATGTTCAAATTAATTGTTACGTTAGAAATTATTATACATTTGATTATGAACGATGCAACAATGAATATTTGTATGAAAATAAATGACTGTAAATATTAAATCAATGAATAGTTATAAGGATATGAAAGGATATTAAATTTTGAATGATGAGATTTAAGATATTGGTAACAGAAAGGAAAAAAAAAAGTGAAGGTTGCGATCCAGGGACTAGGATCAAGATATAAGGATTTTACAAATTCAAATATTTTAATACAACGATTGAGAAAAAGAAAAATTTATACCGAAAAATTTGGTAATTGATGTTTGTAATGTTAATTAAAGGATTAAAGAATGAGATTAAAGATTTATTAACGAACTAAAATTTGGATGCAAGGAAGATAATGTTTAATAAATATGAAATTTAAAGTAATAAAGATGGTCGAATTTCGGGGTCGTTACAGAAATCATGGCATAAATCAAATTTAAAAATTTTCTGCAATTACCCATAATCTACCTTATACAAAACTATTAATTGAGGAATGATAAAATTTATACATTTGTAGATGAATAATTTTTAATCAGCTATGAGTCCACCTCCTTAAATCCTTCGCGATTCTTTAAGATCCACGGATCAACGTTAGCCACCCATGCATGCAGTCTCTAAAGGTGATCCACCAAGAGTAATATGAATTCAAAAAATAATTTAGATTCTGCTAGACCTTGGGTGGCTAGCTCTAAATTTTTTTTTTCTCTCTCTCTAACTCCATACATGTAGAGAATTAAAGTACTCTATAATACTCCGAACTTGTGTCACCCTTGTCTACAATAAGGACCTCCTTATTTATAGAATTACTCAACTTTCCTAAACTCTTTAATAATAGAGTTTTAATTTAATTCTCAATCTAATTTGAAACTAAATTAATTATTATAACAATTACAATTCTTAATCCAATTAGAAACTTAATTATTTATAATAAGAGTACTACTAATTAACTTAATTTCTAAACCTTTTAAGAACTAAATAATTAGTAGTAGTAGTAGTAGTAGTAGTAGTAGTAATAATAATAATTCCTAAACATTTAGGAACTATATTATTTTTATATAATAATAATACTAATAATACTAATACTAATAATAATAATAATAATAATAATAATAATAATAATAATAATAATAATTAGACTCATATTATTAATTTATAATTAGTATTCCCAAAATACTTAATTATAAATATTAAACAATTTAATTTATTCTACAATAAATTAAATACACTTAATTTATTATTATTTAGCCAATTACTTTTAAAATAAATATTCATCTTTTATGGTGTATCTTTTGTTAGTTTCTGGAGGCACACAAGTAATCTAGAAGAGGGGGGGGGGGGGGGGGGGTTGAATAGATCTCTTAAAAACTTTTTACTTTAATTAAATAATATTACCAAATAGTTCATTCAATGAAGATTAGTTTGCACAGCGGAATATTAGTTTGAAAACTCCCCTTAAAGATTTATAAAACTTCTTCGTTAAGTTTAGACTATATTGAAGATAACCATTTGTCCAGTAAACCAATCATAGTAGTTATATCTATACATGACAGAATGTAAATGACTGAATGTAAATGACACCAGAGAGTTTAAGTGGTTCGAAAACTGAATAACTCCTACTCCACTCTTTTACTTTAACAAGTAGGAAATTCACTAAGGATGACTCATACAGAATCCTTCAAGCTCAGCAGGTCTGAAAACTCTGGTTCACTAAGAACCCTTCAAACCCAGCAGGTTTAGCTAGTTTAGTCACTAAGATAAGGACACAAATGCCCTTTTTAAGTCCAACAGACTTGGCTCCTTTAGTCACTAAGACAAGGACACAACTGCCCTCTTCAAGTCTAGCAGACGTGACTCATTGTTTGTTGATAGATGTTAGAGTTGCTACTGAGTTATACTTTAAGTTCCATTGTCTTTAAATACTCAGTAGCAGGATGTGATCATGCTTGAAATGATATTGAGTTCGGCAATGATGCTTGACTTCTTTATATGCTCAATAACTACTTGTGATCACCCATTGTACTGCTAAGCTTTGGCAATTCAACTCCTTTGATACTTGATAACTCATCGAGACGAACTTCTGATATGACTGTGAAGTTCCTTCATTTTGGTACTCAGTTGTTTCTTCTTATCATAGACATTTTATTGCCTCTCGAGATGTGCTTCTGAGATGACTGTGAAGCTTCTCCTTTTTGGTACTCAGTAGCTAACATGTCTGTATCAAGTTGGCATTTAGGCTTCTCTCTTTCACGTGCTTAGCAGCTTTGAACACTTATCTTGCAATAGAGTCATTTCTCTCTATGTTTCTCAATTCAGTATTAGTGTTCTGGTGGATCGTAGAGTGCTCTTCAGCATATTCATTTTTGTTTCACTCTACGATCTGTTGTTGTCCACCATCCTTTCTTGTATGTTCAACAACCTCTTTTCTTTGTGAACATTTATCTTTATATATTTGTGCATATTTTATCATTTAAAAAGATCCGTTGGGTTCTTTTGGCTTTGTGCAGATCCTTGATATCTTTGATGTTGACTTTCTGTTGCTTGTGTCAGTGCTTTTTCCCTTTTCTGACATATGCACTGTCACATCAACCTATAACTTTGCTTTCTGCATTTTTAGCCGTTGCACTTCCAGAGTTGTTTATCAAAGATTATTATATTTTTTGATATATTTAATTTTCTGATCCGTCATTAAATATCTTCCTTGACTTTGATAACCAGCTGCTCTATTGCTTTCAGAGATGTCCCATTAGCCAGACTATTTTCACCATTCTTCTGAGCAGTAGGTCCTGTCTTATGGTCGTTTAGACACAAAGTCTTCTGTGACTCTGACATGCATCTGATCTTTAACAACACTTAATCTTTCTTTAATATGGTCAAGGAGTTTTCTCTTTTCTCTCACACCATATTGTAGTTCTGTTAGTTTACTGGTTCTGAACTGCACAGTGAATTCGTTGAGTCACTTACTGATCATTCTGACTTTACGAATTTGGCTCCATGAATGTTACATGAAGTAGGTCAAGTAAAACGTTGAGTTGGAGCAATCTCTTCTCTCACTCTATGATCTTGCTATTTTGTTCAGATCGTAGAGTTACTGACTGCAGTGCTTTGATTTACGATTTCGTTATACGATCTTGTCCTTCTGTGCAAATCGTAGAGTTGCTGGCTGCAGTGCTTTGTCTTACGATTTCGTTCTACGATCTTGTCCTTCTGTGCAAATCGTAGAGTTCTCGTATTGTGCTTGCTCTTTGAATCCTCTCTACGATCTTGTCAGTTTGTGCATATCGTAGAGTACATTTCTTTTATGGTTCTTCATTTTCTGAAGGCTTGCTTAGCTGTTTGTTCGATGATCGTAGAGTTCTGCTCTACGTTTTGTACTTGATCAATTCTTCAATTCAGCTTGTATATTCTGTAGAACTCTTGCACAACTGTCTCTCCTTGATGATCGTAGAGTTATCCTGGTATGGAGTCGTATAGTCCACTCTACGAACATACTGAATCGTTGAGTCTTCTTTGCTTGGAATCGTAGAGTCCATTCTACGATTATATTGACTAAACATATATAACATAAGATCAACTTAACAGATTTGATCTTTTTTAACTAAGTCCTTGTACATCATTACATCATTACATTGAAAGGACTTTACAAACTTTGCCATACAACAATGATTTAATCTTTTAATGCAGAGTAACTTCTACGGAAAGATCAACCTAACATTTCTGATCTTTTATCTAAGTCCTTTGTATACATAATTCTTTTTAAAAGGACTTTACAACATTTGAACCAGATAACTTTTACTCTTATTATAAGCAGCATATAGTTTTCAACAAGATCATATTTGTGCTATATAAGTGTGCAAATCACAATATTTGAATCAGGTAATATATATCATACACACATGATCATGTAGACACATATTTAAATTAACATGTAATCACTTAGTCAATTAACCACATAAGCACTTTAAAACGTATACGCACATAATCAAGTAAGCATATAGGCACATTAACACATAAGCACTTAGTCAGATACATATGGACAATAAACCATATAAGCACATTTACCACAATCATTTTTGCACAACAGTCATCATCATCAAATCAAACAACCTTCAACATCTTTCATCTTTTATGGTGTGTCATCTTTTAGAGTTGATTGACACATATGTATGTGTACCTATTACAACACATGTTAGAGGAGGGTATTTATATTTTATTACTTTCACTGATGATCATTCTAGATTTGGATACGTGTATTTGCAATGAAATACAAATTCGAATCATTTAAAAAGTTCAAAGAATTCAAAAGTAAAGTAGAGAAATAAACTGACAGAAGTATTAAGATTTTTCGATCAGATTGATGAGTGGAATACTTAAGCAATGAGTTCCTCAATCATCTCATAGAGAATGATATTCTCTCACAGTGGACACCTCCTGGTACGTCACAATTGAATGATGTATCTGAAAGAGAAATCGTACCTTATTAGACATGGTGTGATTCATGATGAGTTTTACTGATCTTCGAATATCCTTATGGGGTTATGCCCTAAAAATGGCTGCATACATATTTAACAACGTACCATCGAAAATCCGTCCCTAAAACTCCGTATGAGTTATGGACAGGGAGAAAACTGAGTCTTAAGTATGTTAAGATTTGAGATTGTCCAACTTATGTCAAAAGGTTTGAAAATGATAAGCTAGAGACAAAATCCGATAAGTGCAAATTTGTAGGATATCCTAAAGAAAATTTAGGATATTACTTCTATTATCTTACTGATCAAAATTTGTTTGTTGCGAAACATGTTACCTTCTTGGAAAATAAGTTTATCCTTGAAGGGGTTAGTGAGAGTAAGATAGACATTGAAGAAGTTCAAGAGCCGCAAAACACAACGAGTCAAACGAAAGAACTTGACCAAATAAAAGAATCTACTGTACCACAAACTATACGTAAATCTAAAAGAGTAACGAAGATACCTGACTGAAAGGTATGAATTCGTTGTAGAGGATGATGATGAGGTATGAATCATAGATGATGATGATCCATTGATATAAAAAGAGGCTATGAGCAGTAAAGACTTAGAGAAATGACTTACGGCTATGAAATTCGAGATGAACTCAGTGTATGAGAACCAAGTATGGACTTTGATTACTCCACCTGAGGGAATTAAGCTCATTTGGTGTAAATGAGTCTTTAAAAGAAAGACTGGAGCAGACAACAAGATAGAAACTTATAAGGCCCGACTGGTTGCAAAAGATTTTAAACAAAAATAAGGAGTTGACTGTGATAAAACCTTCTCACCAATAGCTATGCTTAAGTCCATTTGGATTTTGCTTGCAGTTGTAACTTACTATACAAAATCTGGCAAATGAACGTGTTAACGCCTTTCTTTAATAGAGAATGTGTAGTTGATATAGCCAAAGGGATTTGTCTCTAAAGATAGAGCAAATTAAGTATGTAAGGTACAACGATCCATTTATGGATTAAAACAAGTTTCTCGAAGATAGAACATCTATTTTAATAAGGCAATCAAATAGTTTAATTTTTATCATAAACGTGGATGAGTCATGTGTGTATAAAAGGGTTAGTGGGAGCACTATAACATTGCTAATACTATATGTTGATATACTACTGATAGAAAATGACATACCGATGCTACAATCAGTAAAGATGTGATTGTCTAAACATTTTTTCATGGGAGATTTAGGATAAACATCCTACATTTTGAGGATAAAGATCTACAAAAATAGATCATAAAGAATACTTAGCTTGACCCAAGGAACGTACATTGATTCGATGCTAAAGATGTTTAGCATGAAAAACTCCAAGAAAGGTCTCATGTCGATGAGCCAGGGAGTAAATCTCTTATAGAAATTGTCCCCAAAGACATTATAAGAGAGAGATTGCATGAGGAGATATCTTATACTTCGGTAATAAGATCTATTATGTATGAAATGATATTTACTAGACCTAGTGTTGCTTATCTGTGATAAAGAGACATCAGTAAAATCCTAGAGAAGAATATTAGAAATGAGTTTCTAATAGTAGATCTGATTTGAAACTAGAGAACTTTACAGACTCAAGTTTTTCAAACTAACCAAGACAACAACAAATCCATATCAACTTATATGATTATCTTGAATGGCGGTACAGTGAGTTGGAAAAGTTTTAAGCAGTAAACTATTGCTGATTTAGTGAAAAAGACATAATATATAGCTATAAATGAAGCTGCAAATGAGATTATTTGGGTGAACACGTTCATTACAGAACTTGGAATGCTTCTCAGCATTAAAGGAGTTTAATTCATCAAGGAATCTAGGTTTCATCTGAAATCCAAATTCATGTTACAGCACTTTCATTTGATTAGAGAAATCATTGTAAGATGAGATGACACCATAGAGATGGTTGACTCTCATAACAATATTGTAGATCTATTAACTAAAGAATTTTCTTAGCAATAGTACAATCGCCACTTAGAAAAGATGGGCATTGGATACTAAGGCGATTGACTTTATTGTAAGTGGTAGATTAAAATTAGTATGCCCTCAAGCCAATCACATTTGATGTGATAACATTTACTTTGTAATCTTATTCAATTTATTAATAAAAGAATTATTTAAAGATATTTATTTATAAATGTTTAATTGTTTTCATTAATGTGATAAACTCGTAGTTTTGAAGCAATGCTTTTAGAATCATGAAGAGTTCATGCTAATGAAATCTAAATTAAAGATAACTCAAAACTAAAATATTTTTAATCGTAGGATCACTAATGTGAGGTTAGTGGATCCGAATAGATTAGTACATACTATGCTTGCTCTATTAAAGAGGATAATTTATCTCATAATCATTTGTGTGGAGACACTAAAGCAAGTATGTAGGTGCTTATTGGAGAATAAGTTCACTAAACGTGACTCGCTTAATAAACACATAACAGAGTTTTACATGTCTGTCAATAGAAGTTCCTAATGTGATAGTAGTACAAGTAATACTTGGACTTGAGATCATCATAATATCTTGTGTATGATGAGTTATATTTTTACATATTTCTTAAGACTATTTGGATATAGCAAAGGATATGTTCAAGTATAATAAATTATATATGGAGGTCGGTAAATGATCTGTCAGAGTTTATGCCCTAGAGGCCAATTATTTGATGTAATTGCTTAACATTTTTTATATTATATTTGATTGAATAAATGAATTATTTTATTATGATTTTATTTACTACGTTATATAAATGTTAGCATAATAAAAGTCATTAGAATAGTTATACGAATTATATAGTTTCAAGTATGTAACTTCAACATGAGATTATATAATTACAATTAGTATCATTGCTCTTAAATGTCCCTAGTCGAGTATCATTGCTAATGGGACAACAATGATGCATTGAGACTAGAATGTGGATTGACTAATGGCCAAATTTCATTGGTCATAAATATATGAGATATTGAGTCAATGCATAGGTACATGTTAGAGAACAATGTACTAGACTGACTCACCATGAGAATTCTACGTGGAACATTATGCAAAGTGTCATAAAAAATTCTCATAATGACAATGATGTAATGATCCTCCAACCTGAAATCACTATATTATTACACGAGAATTTATGTACTTTGATATTATCAAAGGTCACCTTTAATAGGGTGGACAATAAATGTGATTATTGGGTACATCATGAATCGTGTGAGGAATATGAGTGATCTAGATGGAATTTAACCCTCCTATATATTATGGGTGATATCCATAGGCCTCTTAATTGAGTAGGACTATGAAATGTATGGCCATGCTCAAATAGTAATTTGTTTCATATAGTCTACTCATTGGTCAAGAAAACTCACATTAAATTATGAAGAGTATGACACATTCCATGCCTCGAGTTTAATCTAGGATGTCAAGGTTAAAAGGATTAAATTACATTGAAACATTGGTTACGAAAAGGTTGCATCGAATCATCGATCTTATTATTATTTAGGTAGCAGTGATGCATTACTAGATGCCGCTCATTGTTTATAATTTTATAATATGATTTTAAAATTATTGCCAACATAATAAAAACCTATAGGGTTACACACTTAGAACGTATTTAAAAGTGAATTAATTTAAATTGTAAGTATTTAAATATGTCAATATGATTGATAGTATTTAAATTACGAATTTATAATAATAAGACAATTTGTATATATATATATATATATATATATATTTATAAATTCAGATTTTATTTTTCTATTTATTTTAGGTTTTGGTTAATTCCTATTAACTTCTATATATACATGATATATCAGTAGTTTTAAGCACGTAAGGAAAAACTAAAAACCCTAACCGTTTTCAGAAAGAGGTTAGAGAGAAAAATAGTTCTGAAATCCTGATTTTGGTGGCTAGTGTCGCAGCTCCCTTTTTGCTGCAAATCGTGTGACGATTCACGGAGCATTCATGTAACGACCCTGAAATTTACATAAACTTATCCCTAATTTTGGTTTATTAACAAACCTTTAATCACCTTATTTAATCTGTTAATTGACTTTACAACATCAATAACCAAATTTTTCGGTATATTTCCCCCCCCCCATCATTCTATTAAAATATTTTGGCATTTAAAATCTTTACATCTCGATCCTAGTCCCTAGATCGCAACCTTTACTTTTTACTTTTACTGTCAATCGTATTTATTATCTAGTTTGACTCATCACCCTAATTGTAAATGTATAATAGTTCAAAATTTATAATTTAATATTACTTCGGACTTCAGTTGTTATCTGCTTAGAATTTTTGGCATAATTCAATCAATACCATAACTATACACCTGTACAATCAAAATGCTTAAGTAACCCATTAACAGTCCAATTAAGACTCATAACACCGTTGACATATTAATAATTACCATAAGCCTTAATAATTTCAACCACAACGAATCAGTATATCAGAAATCTAAAATAATTATATTATAACCTTAGTCGATGTTGTAACATAACTCTATTATATCTCGATACTCTAGGATTCCCATTTTAACTTGCAAAATGTTAATATTGAGTAAGAATGAGCACAACGGCTCAGCAAGTTCAACAGTTTACACATTCTATGCTTCATGTAGCATATAACAATTAACATGCTATGTGTGTGTCATGCTTAACGTGATGTGTAACTATTTCTACAAATCATCTTATATATACCGTATTCATTACGATTTGACGGTTATTCAAATCAAACGTTGAACGTCTTCAGAGGTACTCACATAACTGCACCAAAGTGCACACATTGATCAAATTATCAAGTAATCACATAACACGTAATTTCATATGCATTTGATCAATTTATCATACATCAACAAATAAGCAAGTAACAACAAGTAATGAAGAACTTGTCTCGATCCGTAGTTCACCGATTAGTATAACTCAACCAAAATCATCATTGTACAACCTATATTTAATATATTAATTAAATATAGTCAATTATAAATCCAACACGTTAGTTTAGTTTAATAACATAACCATATGTCATTTAACATGTCGGACATAACTTGACATGTCCATTCATCCGTACTTATTTTCTGGTAATTTATCTCAATTCTTACATTAATGGATTAATATTTTAAAAAAATTAAATATTAACCCAACATCACACTAGTCCAATCATCATCTTAAAGCTTCTAGAATATCATTCAAGACTTTTTGATCAATATTCATAATTTCTGGATTATCCGACAATTTCTGTAATTATTTATATATATATATATAAACTATTATTTAATAGCTTTTAAAATATAAATAATCACTCAACATACTTTTGTATCCTCCAAACACCATCAATATTTATCTTATATTATTATAAAAATTTCACAAAGTTTCGTAATTTTTCAACATTCATAGAATTTTTCATGAATTTCTACTTATTTTTACATTAACTTTAAATAGCCATAAAATATAATAAATACCCATGCTTCATAATAATTTACCAAAATTTTTAGAAAAATCAGAAATAATATTACAATATTTCTATCCAGAAATGATTTCAGCACAAAATATTTTTAATAATTAAATTCCAAACACACAATTTTATCTAATTTTTGCAAGCACAAAAATCGCTGCAAATTCTGGGCAGACCATTTTTTCGTTCGACCCAATCTGCTTCAAACGATCACTACGCACAAACCACAAAGAATTTTTGTGATCTAATTTTTTTTGCAAAAAGCTTACTTCTGTAGCTTTAATTTGATATATTACCTATTCTCTAACTCCAAAAACTCAATTTTTTTAAAAATCCTCAACCGATAGCCACAAAAACCCATTTTTTGCGAAATTTTATTTTTCAACTTACATAAATTCGTGAATCCTCTACTAAATTAAAGATAATCCATGGTTATACCATTATACACAAGTTTACCTATGATCTACAACTATTTATTTCAATAAACTCCAACATCTACCCAAGAAATGCAAAGATTAAACAAGGGTTTATAATTTATACTTTCATGGCTTTATTATTTCTTCTTGATTTTCTCTTCTTCTCCTCTTCTTTCCCATGAGCACTCCCTCACTCTCTCAAATGCTGATAATGCTATGCATCCAATGGATTTTTTGTCAAATAAGTTAATTAACCAAGTTAAGATATAAGAGATAAGAGATAAAGAGAGGTGTTGAGCCATGATTGGTTGAAATAGATTTCCTTATGATAAGGTAAGTAAATAAGTAGCTCTAAATAAATATTCACCCCTAAAAATCTGAGCATCCAGGTGGCCACTAAAAATCTGGAGATTAAATTTCTCTGTTGGGTCCTACTTTTAATTATCTGACCCGTTATTTGACTGTATGACCCGAAAAATTAAATTTTCAATATTACAGCCAATTCCTACTAATTTGGATGTTCCCGATGTCATGGTAACATTCGTTTCTTCAAATTCACTTCCGAACTTCAAGTTTGACCTTTTTTCTCAAAAAGTCAAACGATCAACTTTGACCAAAAAGTCAACCGAAACACATATATTACCTCATTATCTTCACACCGCTATTCCACGAAATTACAACCACACAGGGTTCTTTTTTAATCTTAGACTGACACCTTAACAACTTGGCCACATATACAAGTCTTATAATTATCAAATGCTTAGGCTTGTTCACTGTATTCCTATGGTTTGCCTTATATATTAATCTGACTCGCCTTAACCTTAATCCATTTTGGTCTACTATTAAATTTCAAATCACTTGACCACTAGGTTGGGTTTAAACTTATTACCACCACAATACCCAACTTATCTCTTCCCAATTTACTAATTGAGGCTATCTTAATTTGCCATTCAATATTCAACTCCCTTAAGCTTGCTTAATTAATATATTAAGCTTCACATTATTCTTGATGATTAATCATTTACTATGCTCGGTTTAAAAATATAATTAGCGCACCTCCAAATATATACATATCTATACATATACACTTTCACGCTAACTTACAAATATCTCAATAATTAAAATTTATTTTCTTAATAAATTTCTCACATAACTCATATTAAAACTTCTTATATAAAGTCTTATAGTCAAATACATCCATCAAACTTTAAATGTATTATATTATCTTATTATTAATATACTTCCAAGTATACACAATCAAATTATAGGTTTTAAAATTTAAAAACCTTCATTCACTCACATTTCAATCCTAACACCAAGATTAGGGTCAAATGTTTACTCACTTCTATACCTTTTACTTCTCCAAATCTAGGTTTTAAACTTTAACCTTTATCTCATCATCAATATCCTATTTAAAAATCTTGTGAAATATTCGGGATATTACAGATACCGTAAAGACACAGTCGTTGGATTGCATTGAGGATTCGAATCGTTCCATAATTCTCATTCGTCTCCATCGTCTCCATTCAAGCACGACTAATCGGTAAAACAAATCTAAGCCTCTGATTAATATGTTTTTGCATGGATCCTATTTTAAGGTTTCAAATTTTTTTTTAAATTCCGCTGCTTTTCGATTCGAAATTCCTATATGATCAACAAAGGATATACCAGTTTTAGTAAATGGAGAGAATGTCCTATGCGATTCAAAAAATGACAACTCAGTAGTCCTTGGCCAAGGCAGATTGAAAATTAGAAAGGAGTTTTTAATTTACACTTATTTGAGTTGTGCATTTGAGGATTGAAATGCAAATGATCAAATAAATAAGACTTGATAGAAATTGTATGTTGTATATTTGATTGGGACATTGTACAGTAGAAATATTAAATTGTATAGTAACTATTCGCGGAATAGGTTCTTTGTGATTAAATGTTGAAATTCATATTATCCGAAAAGTTGTAAATTGCTAAGGGGGTTTACCCTTATTATTGAATAAATATATTTATTTATTTTGAATTAAAGGATTTTAATTTATAATAAATAATATTATAATGGTTCTAATTTATTTATTCTATAATAAGGTAAACCCCCTTAGCAATTCACGAAGCTACAAAAAATATATCTAAAGTCTACATGGAGGAAGAAAGTGCTTCTGAATATAAAGATGAAAATGTTGCTGTCCTTGCCAAAAGACTAAGAAGATTCATGAAGAAAGGAAGGAACAACACCAGAAAGTTCTTTAGAAACTACAATAACAACAATGACTATATCAAATACATGCACTTTAATTGCAAGAAGCCATGATATTTTATTGTTGATTGTAACAAGGTTGTCAAAGAGGAACCAAAGAAAGACAAGAAAAGAGAATATATCCAGAAAGAGAAGAACACATACTCGAAGAAATTTCTTAAGAAGGACATAGGGCTAGTTGCTGATGGTTCCTGGAGCTAAACTGGAAGTGACTCAGGCTCTGGTCAAGTGAAGATAAAGGACCACACAAAGTTAACTACTTTCTTATGTCCAATAAAGTTGTCAAGGAGATCACCACTGATATTCAAGAATTTGATATTAACGAGGTATTTGACTTTAACTTTCCAAATGTCGATTATGCACGACTTAAGGACTGCTTTATTTTGCATAACTACTAATTTACATAAATACATGAAGCGGTTCAAGGTACTTTCAAATCACTATTCTCTACATCAAGTAGAAAAGAAAAGAGTACAACTGGAGTTGAAAATAATTCAAGAAAATACTGCTTTCTCATCAAGACTTGAGACTGATAATAACATCTTGTGATCTACCCTTAAACAGTCTGCACTTAGAGATTCTAAACTAGTCTCCAAGATTGAGGAGCTAGAGAAAATTATCTGCACTTGGAATATGTCTTCATTTTTCATGGACTCCCTGATCACAAGTCAGAGACTAAGCTCTGACAGATCAGGTTTATGATATGAGAAATCTCACTCAAATCAGTGTAATGGCATATGCATTGAAAGGAACAACCACACTTTTGCTACTTCCCATAGGAGTATTGTGTTTGTAAAATCTAAACAAATCACTGAGCCAATTATTCAAAGCTCTACTATTTCTGCTAATCTCATTATAATCCTTAAAAATAATATATCATGTACTGGTCTTAGTTTTGAGAAACCTCAGAGTAAAGTTTACCTTACGACCAAACCAAGAAAGATCGTAGAGTCAGTAAAAACTCACTTTACAAACCAACCTGGTAACAATCGTAGAGCTACCTCTTACTCTACGAACTTTCAAAACTATAGAACATTATGGAAGCAGAAATAGTTTGAGCCTAGAAGCAAGGCTAAATATTTTACTGTCCCACACTTATCTAGGAAGAAAAGGATTCAAATCACACACACAAACATCTAATATGCACAGTGCTATACATGTCACAACTATGGTCATATTGCTGCTATTTGTAATTTTAATTATTATCCTATGTTTGAAAGATCCAAAATTAGATAACTATGGATTCTAAAGAGGACTAACTCATCTGGACCCAAACAAGTATGGGTACCAAAATGAAGCTTGTTCAAGGCACATGACAGGAAACCAAGCTATCCTATTAAGTTTTATAAAAAATGATAGTCTAACCGTTATCTTTGGAGGTAACAACTGTCACGCCCCCAAATTCGTTTGCTCTTCACAGCAGACTTGGCGTTGACTTGTACACTTATTCCATAATATCTACCAATAATTTTACTGGTTTAACTAATCTATTATAGATAAATACAACAAATTCTTTCCTTCAATCCTTGGATCACAACTGATATCAACCTATCACTCACTTTTGTTATTAAATCTTCCAACACTAAATCCTTTTAAGTATTCTAAAATATTCCAATCCAACACTAAATCTTTTTGAGTATAGATATTATAGACTCATAATACTGACAATTAGATCATTCCCAGAAAAGGCCTTCAATAAAAATGGCACACAATTAAATAACCCCATTTCTCGACAAAACTTTCTACATGCTACCAAAAATGCTAACTATCTAATAATATACTATAATTATTGTTCATAGAACTTACCATACATTATGAGTTCAAGAACTTGTCGTAATAATATAAGTTTAGAAACTCGCCATAGGAATATGAGTTCAAGAATAACTTAGGAACTTACCACGCGACTATAGGTCATGAACTTACTTTAAAACTATGAGTCACGAACCTACCATAAGTATGAGTTTTAAGAACATACGTACATTTTAAAAACCTTACAGTCTTAGTACAATTACAAAAGTTTGCATTAAATCGCTGAATTTAGTAAACTTGAATGGTTAAGGAAACTTGTTCAAAAATCTAGTTAAGTTAAATCAATTAGCATTAAGTCATATCAATAAATATTTTATATAATAACGAACTTTATAAATCAAAGGAAATTCAACAATTAAAAGCACGTTGTTGCACGAGGTGTAAAACTATAAGACGACTCAATTTTCGCCTCTACCAATCACGCTAATTCTGCATTCTTCGTATGACCTACATAATTTATGAGATCGACATATTAATATTAGTCAAAATATAACCATTTACTAGTATTAAATCATGACCATAAATTCGATTCGTTAATTTTTTACAATAGTCGAAATGTCAAAAACCTAGACTGCACAAGACATTGGGGGCGCCCGCGTACCTAATCCCTTCCTCTCAGTAGCATAGCGCTACGGCGCCCTAACTAGCGCTGCGACACCAATCAACCAGCCCCCAAAACCCTAGCTTTTTATATTTTTCACGATTTTTTACTACACGTCCCTACTTGATTCAAACTTGCATTTCGGACACTCTGCAAAATATTTTTGTGTGATCCTTGATCCTATACCTTCGTAACTTCTCCCTCTACAACTTTGCTTCAGATTTGATAACCAAAATCTAAACACATGGGGCTTTACATCTCTCACAAGAACTAATAAAAACTAGGTTTCATAGTTCATGTTTAGATCATTCTAACTAAGCACCACTTGGGTTAATTAGCTAGGTTTCCATGATTTATAATTGCATAACACTAACATACAAAATCATAAATCTAAACATACAAAATTTCATGAATCCTAACTTAAGAATTTATGAACGAAATAAAAAACATAAAGATGATCTTCATTACCTCTTGAAGTGCAAGCTTTACAACTTTGAACCTTCAAGCTCTCACCTAACACACTCTTATGATTATACTAGCTTCTCTTACTCTCGAATTGCTTGTGAATTGGTAAGGAATAATGAATGGGGAATGGCTCTATTTATAATTAACCAAGCTTAGGGTATAATGGCCATAAAGCTAAAATATCAACCAAGCTTCATCATTACATGACTAGTCATTATGGCAAGTCACCATGTGAGTCACCTAACTTCATTAACTCTCCAATGTGTCACCATGGTGAGTCATAATCTTCCCCAATACACTTCAATGACTCATCAAGGTTTACCCCTAATTACTTTGCTTAGCTTAATGTTAATCTTTCTTATATGTTTATGGACTTACTTAATTGTAAGTAATCCATACTTAATCGGTTAATTAGTGATTAATAGCCTCACTTAACAACCCTTGCCTCATAAGAGGCCATACCTTACCATACTATGCTTGACAACACATCAAAGGAAGTAAAACCCAACTTGACAACTCACTAAGATAAGCAATATACTTACAAAAGTTGTAGTAAGCATATATGTTTGTCAAGTTAGCAATAAGTGGCCCTAGGCCCCCCTTCCCTTTTAAGAAATCCGCCCATTTCCCTTATCCTTACCCAACATTAGTTTGCTTCATACTTAGCTTACCCCATTTGGTTTCTTCTAGTTTGGTTTCCACAACTTTCTTAATTTGTTTCCTAACTAAATTACTAAGTAACTCAGTTAGTTTTCTAATTCATTTCTAACTAACTTAGTTAGCCTTCTAGTTCAATGCTAACTAACTTAGTTAGTCGCTAACGTTGACTTTATTTTTGAACTTTTACTTTTCGTATTTGTACTATATAATACTTTGTATTATACTCCATATATACTCCTTATTGTACGTCGTACAAATAATTAAGTATAATACGTCTCGTATTATACTCCGTATTGTAAGTCATACAAATACTTAGGTATAACTTATTATACACAGTAAATTTTCTGTATATATTCCGCATTGTACGTCATAAAAATACTTAGGTATAATACTTTATATCATATACATGAACAGTAGTTTCCTAGTTTTGAACAACGTATAACTTCTATACTTATACAATACACACATTAAACTCCATAACACATAGTTTAGGTTTATAAAGTTTAACCTTAATTATATACGATCATACTTTTGAGTCGTATTAGGTCTTTAAAATAGTTCAATGTATACCCGAGTAATCGTTTCTTAGGTATTTTATTCACCAAAACTAGGTTTTCAATCTTTGTTTGTCTATTTTTAACTTAAATTTTCACACGCAAGTATACGTAATCAAATAGCACTATAATGGATAGCAATGTATTGTTCCCACAGAGAATTAAAAATTATTATTATCAATTATTAATTTTATATAAAATTAATTGTATTTAAAAAATTATAATAAAATATAAAATAAAACTAATTAAAATTAACAACTAAATTAAACTAATGACAAGAATTAAATCAAATTAAAAATACTTTATAGCATAATTTTTTTCAATGCTTCATTTAAATCTCCACTCCTTTTTAAATTAATTAATTATATAGAATCGTTAATCGATAATTATTTATAGTATTTATATGCATCTCTCAATGACATATAAACAATTCATTCTTAAATCCAACACAAAGGCAACAAAATTGAAAGGAACATCATAGCTAAATAAAACACTATATCTTTATGTGGATTAATTTAACAAGGATACGTGAATATCAGATTCTCTTTAAGGTTGTATATGACATATAGGTATATCTCAATCCTATACACGAATCATGAATTTTATCAACGCAGAAAACACGAACATATGTTATCATATTCTGATCAAAATTTATAATCCATCTCTTAATTTCATATAAATTATCCAAATAATTAATCACAGCTAATTAATACATTAACGCACTAAATATATAATTAGGTCTAAATATTATAATCCATTCGTCAACTTCATATAGATTACCACATTAATTAATGTAATTAATAAATATTTGAATGCACAAAATATGATAAATAATTCATATATAATAAATTATAATTAAAAAAAAAATAAATAAATTTAAGCTATACATTGGGTTCAGTTGCAATCTCAAATAAAAATTAGCTCATAATTAAATTATAAATTATCCGCAAATAATTCAACATCTCAAAATTATAAAAAAAAAAATTAAAAAAAGAAAAAGAAATTCTAATCCGTGTTTTGATATCCGTCTGTCACCTAAATCATAGTTTTTAATTCTCAAGCTTTTGCCTTTAATTATTGAATCTTTTGCGTTGAATATTTGCTTCACATTAATCTAATTATATCTATATTATGTTAATTCTATATTAAATCTATTCTAATATACGTTAATATGCTGAAAATATGACTCTCATAGTGTATTTATGAGAGTAAATTAATAATCCTAAGTAAAATTAGAATTAGAATCAAATTTGGAATCAAAATAAAGCAATAATCCTGTTTTCTGACAAAAACCATGCTGCTAAACAGGCCCCTAACACGCTAGCTGCTTCCAACAATGGACATTAGTGAAACGACGCCGTTTATTTAATAATCATGAATGTCGGCGCATTGCACACTAGGCATTTAACTGCTGCTGGTCCTCTCCTCCAAACGACGTCGCCTCAGTTATGATATCCTTCTTCGCGCATTGCGCACTTGCCTTATTCCTTGAGTCATATCGCACGACTTCGTTTAATTGTTTATTCCTTATAAACCATGCGCACATAATGCCCTATGCCACAGATTCAGTTAATTGCGATAATGCCACCGTGCTAGTTATTTATTGTTCTGCCACTTGCAGAAATTTTGAAATTGCCATTAGCTTTAATTTTCCTACAAAATTAAATAAAAATTTAATAAAATAATCTAATAATAATAATAATAGATAAAATTAAATTAAATATCTAAAATACTTAAAAACTCACAAATAGTTAAGTTTAAAAATATTTAATAAATAGAAATAGAATCCAATTATCAAATACCCCATAACTTAAATCTTTGCTTACCCTTAAGCAAAACAAAAACAAAAAGTATAAAAATTAAGATTAACAAATAACGAACTTACTTGAGTAACAAATTAATATGAATTTTAAAATAAGCTTAAACAATTTTTAAATGATAACTCATTTTTTTTTTCAAAATTATACAAAGCAAAAAATTTCAACATATTTATTATTCCTACTTTACTCAAGACCTTTTGCGTGTGTGAGAATCCAAATGTATCAAACTAGAGAAAAAAATTTAGATCCGCTCACATAATTAAATGCCTCATAAAAGATATAAAAAAGAGTTACTTTTACAACAAAACTCTATACTCTTTATTTTCACATCACTCTCCACTAATATAGATAAATATAACTAGAGGATCAAAATGTTTTAAACAATTAATACACTAAGATTATTAATATTAATTTTTTTTCTTTTTTTCCTTCTTTTAAGTGAGTACATTTTTTGCTCAATCTCATTTTTTTTTCTCTTCTCTAGGTGATTTATTTTATACTTTATCTCATCAGTGAGTGTGTATTACGCTTCATCTCGCATTTTGCATGTGTTTATGAGTGAGTACGTTTTACGCTCCATCTCAACCCACCACATAACTTTTTTTTTTCTTTCAATTTCAATTTAACAATCATAGACAAATTATCTTAATCATTTCCCCCAAATTATAACTAACTACAATTTCGCTTCAAGTAATATTGAAATAAAAATATAGATCAAGTTCAAAAATATCCTATAAAAGCATTTAACCATATATGCTTCCCTTTAATTAAAACTAGCTCAAACAAATGGATATGAATGCATAAAAATTTAAAGAATCTTAAATAAAATGATAATCTAAAAACAACCAAAATTCAGACTAACAATTAAATTTAAAATTGCTAAAATCCTTAAAAATTAAATTTAACTCCAAAAATTTAGAAATTTAGACATAGCCTTTATATTATCTCATAAACTCTTCAGTAAATTTTTTATCCTCAAATACTTTCCAAAACTCAAGCTATATTAATTTCAATGTTTCAAATTCCAAAATTGTTTTATTTTCAACAATTCTCTACAACTCTATTTTTGCTTAATTTTGGATGTGAGGTAAAGTATATCGACATACATGACCTATAAAAATTTTAGAATTTTCTAAATTATTTAACATGCCAAAATAACTTCTAGAAATTTGAAGGCAAAAACTTTTAGAGTTTTTGTGAGGATCCGAATTTTCGGAATTATTTAATAAGATTAAATAAGAATTTAATAGACACAATTTTCAAGGTTGTGTAAAGAAATTATTATTTTATGTGAATTAAGGTATGTGATGAGATTTAATTAGTAAATTAAATTTGTACAGAGATGGTGATAAATTATGTGAATTTGAAATAATTGAAAAGTAAATAAATTGTGTAAATACAATTTATGAAGAATAAAAGAATTTTAGGTAATTGTACAATAAATTGTACAATTAAATTATTATGAAAATGCAGAAATTATGATTTAATTGAGGTTACGTGGTAATGTGAAATATATTAAATTAGATATGTATATATATATATATATATATATATATATATATATATATATATATATATATATATATATATATATACATTTGTATATATATAAATATATATGTTTGAGTGATAATTATAAATGTTATTAATTAGGGAAATAAAGGGATTAATAATTAAATTAATCCAATTTTAAATGAAAAGCGAATGGGGAAGTTAATAAAGTTGTAATTATGGATTTTAAATTTAATTAAGATTTATGGTGGAAATTTAGAAATTAACTGAGAAGGAAAAGTAATTATATAAATTATATAATAATAATTATATAATTTATATAAGGAAATTAAAATAAGGTATGAAGAAAATAATAATTATATAAATTATATAAGAATAATTATGTAATTTATATAAGGTGATTAAATGGAATAAAGTTGGAGGAAATTAAGAAATTATTTAAAAGGAGAATGTAATTATATAAATTATATAATATTAAATTATATAATTTATATATAAAAAGAAATTAATATGAATATTAAAGAAATTGAATAATAAATTAGAAAAAGGAATGTTTTAAGTTATTAAAAATTATGTTTATGTATAATGGAATTATTATGACTTTTACGAAGAATAATATTTCGAAAACGTGAACATGTTAATGTAACATGTTGTCCAAATAACGGAGTGAAAAATTATGAAAAATAATTTTTATATGTCCTATGAATTATTTTATGATTTTTGGAGGTATAAATTACCTCATATAATTACATGCATGGCATTATGCGTGTACAAAATTTGTCAAATAAAGTACCCAAAAGTGGTATTAAAATTAATAATAAATCATGTTATAATTTTTGGTGAATTAAAATAAATATTTTATATACTTTATATAAAATATTTATTATACGATATAATTACGTAATGTATTTAAATTAAACTTTTGCACGCTATTTTTCTTGAAAAATCCGGAAGATTCACGCAAAGTCGGTGGGCGAAATTTTTATCCAAAATAGGCTTAGTTGGAGAGATATGCACATATATATATATATATATATATATATATATATATATATATATATATATATATGAAGGAAATAAAGAAATGGAATAAAGAAAAGAAAACAAAAGCCAAAAACACTCTCTCTCTCTATATTGTTCCATCCGGCCACCACCTTGCCACCACCGTGAACCACCTAGCTAGCTACCAAGAGAGGAAGGATGGGATGCCATCAAGGAAGAGTTTTCAAGCATTTAGAAGGTATAAAAACTAATTTATATGAATTATTTTGTATATTTTTGGTGATAAATTATTGTGGAAAAAATTTAGAAAATAATTAGTATAATTATTCTAAATAATTTTAGGATGTATGTTTATGAATTTCATAATTTTTGGAGTAGTTTTGTGTGAAAAATTTGGAGCAAAAATGAATTTTTTTGGATGAGTTGACATACTGTTCGCGAGAAAGAGAGAAAAAAAAAAAATTTCTGAGAAGCCGCGCATTGCGCGGCGCGGTGTGTGTGTGAACAGGGACCAGAAACGACGTCGTTTCTGGGGCTAAGGGGCGACCGCGCCATGCGCGGTAGGAAGTTTCCGGAATCAGAGGGAAAACGGCGTCGTTTTGAACGACCGGGGGTCGGTCCGCGCAACGCGCGGCCGACCGAAACGCGGTAAAATTACCGTGTTGCCCCTGCCCTTTTCCAGAAATACCCAACGTGTCCCTAAGGCCGCGGAAGTTACAGAATTACCCCTGGACTTTCCGGAAAATTCCGGATTTGTCCCTAACATTGCCGAAATGACGAAAATGCCCCTGAGCTTTCCGAGAAATGCCGGATGTGTCCTTATGGGCGCGAAAATTATCAAAATGCCCCCAGAATCAGTTTTTAATGAAATAAATGTTTCAAAATTGTTTAAAAATTCTAGAAAATTATAGAAAAATACTAAAAATATAGAAATGATATTTGAGCATTAAATTTAATATTTTTGATTAAATATTAAATATTGGGGATTAATATCTAAATGTTTAAATATTAATCTAATAAGGTTACAAGTTAGAAAATGATTAAATAAAATTTTTGGATAACCGAAAATGCTAAATTTTATCTAGTAAGCCAGGTTGTCCGTAGGGAATGTATTTAATATCAAGTTAAATTAATTTATTAAGGAACGAGGTTAATATAATTAACCTTATTAGTTAATAATTAACTCAATACCCTAAAATTAAAAGGTTGGGTAGAGTTAATTATGTTATAGATGATATTAATTAATTAAATTAATATCATGAGAGGTTAAATCATTATTATTTGATTATTTTATGATCATAGGTTGATCGAGTTAAAGGGTTTGAACTAACAATTTAAATAACTGGACGCCAGGCAAGTTCTTCAGTCCCTTTTATGTTAAATGTTGGACTGTTATGATATGTAATTCTTGTTTTAAATGCATAAAAATTTCGTGCTATGTGATACGTGATTAATATGACCACAATGTGTATTTTGTGCAACGATATGAATATATATGAGATATATGGCTATAGTAGAAACACAAGCACTTGATGTATGACACACACCAAGCATGATAAGGTATGTGCTACGTGAATCATAACTGTTGAACTTGCTGAGCCGTTGTGCTCATTACTTGCTTAAATTAAACTTTTGCAGGATAAAGAAATAAGTTTCAGGAATACTGGATTAAATTAGAGATAAATTGCCTAGAAGGTGGGGAAATGTTATTGTTATATTTTCCATTCAATGTGAATACATGTGTTAAGTTATATTGATATGTTGTATGTATAGATAAGTTAGATCCGAATATGACGAGTATAATTTAAATTATGAACTGTAATTGTTCAACATGAATATTATGACAGAGGCTATTATATGTTTGGCTATGCATTACGACATAAGAATATTGTATGGATATAAATGACATTAAATGTTGAATGTTGACCTTTATGATACGGGTTACAGAAAGAAAAGAAAAAGGTTAAGGTTGCGATCCAGGGACTAGAGTCGAGATGTAAGGATTTTATATATCCAATTATTTTAATACAATGATTGAATTGAGAAAAAGAAAAAAAAAAAAAAAATTAGACTGAAAATTTGGTAATGGATGATTTTAAAATTTAATAATGGATCAATTTAAGGGATAAAAGATTTATTAACGAAACGAAATTTGGACGTAAGGAAAATAATGTTTCATAAATATGAGAATTAAGGTAACAAAGAGGGTCGAATTTCGGAGTCGTTACAGTTTTACCAGCTTACTTCAAAAATTCACTATAAATAATCTATAAAGAATTTTGATCTCAATCTTTTTTCTATTGATAGAGGACTTAAAGAGATATCTTTATCCCAAAATTTCATGTTCTAAATTTTAACATACCAAAAGTTGTCTTTCTACAAAAATAAAATAAAGGACAGATTTATGGCTTTTTTCATGTTTTTGTTCTTAAGCTCTTCTTCCTTTTTTCTTGATTTCTTGATAAGGACTTGGTATTGGCTAATTCAAATAAGACTAATGGAGCATGGGGAGATCCAATTCAAGTGCCATTTAGACCAATTACAAAATCTAGGGTCAAAAGGTTCAAGCAATGCCTCAATGGATTGATCCAAGATGTTTGAGCTGAAGCTAACTTATGAGGATTAAAAGAAGAACTAAAGCTCAAGGAATACAAGTTTGGACCAGCTTATTACAAGCCTATACGAGCAGCGAAGACCATGATCGTAATAACTAAAAGAATGGATTTTGATATAGCACTGCTAACATGCCCTTGTATTTATCACTCAAAACACCCAAGAATACATTAATTTATTGCACGATAATGTCACGGTATAATACATTAATACATAAAGTTTCATACACCTTAGATTTAGTCATAGTGATATTGCACAGTTAAATATGATATATTTATTATTATAAAATGTTTTCTTTTATTGTGTTAATATTTTCTTAATTTATTTATGAGACAACAAAGGCAAGAACCATAATAATTAAAAATAGGATTTTGATATATTTGCATCTTATAGTGATGCATTACTAGTGTCCGTGAATTTATCACTCGAAACACCCAAGAATGCATTAATTTATTACGTGATAACGTCGCGGTATAATACATTAATGCATAAATTTTCGTACCCCATAAATTTAGTGAGTGATATTGCACATTTATATATAATATATTTATTATTATAAAATATTTTTATATGCTATCATAAGTTTTTTTATATTATGGCCACTTGTATAAAATGAGTGATACTTCGAGGGAAAGAAGTGTATTTAACCCTTATTGTATATTTTAGACAAAGGTAGTACTTATTATTATACAATATTTTTCTTATTGCGTTTATATTTTCTCCATTTATCTATGTGATGACAAAGACATCTACATAGATAATTAATAGTACAAAATGGTCTCTCTCAACCCTAAATTTAAGAATGGTCTACTATCATAATTATCAGCTTGTCACTATTTCTATTATTATAATTTTTTTATTAAAAATATAGCATAAAAAATTCTCTCAATTAAAAATGGTCCTTCAACCTTGGTTTTAGGAATAGAAACCTAAAATTTAGGAAAATAAACTATTTTTCATCTTTTACATCTTTCATTTGATTTCAAAATCTTTTTATCGACATTCTCTTCTTATCACTATTCCTTATTCTCATATTTTTTTAGTTTAGTTAGTGTTCTTTAAAATTCATATTCTTAATAACAACAATATTTAATTATATAAAATTATTTAATTATTAAATTATACAAGTATAACTATTTGAGTTTAAATAAGTTTTACTATTATATAAATATATGAATATATAAACAAATAAATCATTAATTTAAAGATGAGTACTATCATTTATATTATATAAATAGGATGATCTATTATCGTATATTTTTATGTTTATATAATTTTTAATCTGTGATTAGTTATCCATTATTAATTAAATAATATGTTTTAGAGAAAAATAAAATTTTTCATAAAAACCAGTGTACATTATATTAGTATATTAGTATAGTATAATATTAAAAATATAAAAATACAATAATTTTATAGTAAAACGGTATCATAGGCTAGCATTGTCGTGTATTTATCACTCGAAACATCCAAGAATACATTAATTAATTGCACGATAATGTCACGGTATAATACATTAATATATAAATGTTCGTACGTCGTAGATTTAGTGACAGTGATATTGCATAATTAAATATGATATATTTATTATTATAAAATATTTGCTTTTATTGCATTGATATTTTCCTAATTTATTTATGTGACAACAAATATAGGAACCATAATAATTAAAAATAGAATTTTGATATATTTGCACCCTATAGTGATACACTGTTAAAGTGTCCATGAATTTATCATTCGAGACACCCAAGAATGCAATAATTTATTGCACGATAACGTCACGGTATAATACATTAATGCATAAATTTCCGTACACCATAAATTTAGTAAAAGTGATATTGCACATTTATATACGATATATTTATTATTATAAAATATTTTCTTTTATTGAGTTGATATTTTCCTAATTTATTTATGTGTCGATAAAGACATGAATCGTAATAATTAAAAGCAAGATTTTGATATATTTGCACACTACAACGATATAGTGTTAGGGTGTCTGTGAATTTATCACTCGAAACACCCAAGAATACATTAATTTATTGCATAGTGACGCCACATTTGAGTGCTCCACATGATAAATTTTCAAAAACTGTACATGGATTTAGTGATATTGCACATTTAAATATGTCAGAAGTATAGGATAATTTAGTCACATTGATCAAGTGTGCAACTATCAGTATAAAATGTACATATATTAAAATCCTAATTTTTTTTTATCATAATCACCTAGAATATATTTATTCATAAAACAAAATTGCCTAATTAAAGTTACATGCACAAACAAAGGTCGAGAAGTGTCAAAAATAAAAGCTTCTTTAAATCTCTACTTGCCAACTTTATATCTCTATTAATTAGCAATAAGCTCTTCAATATTTGGAAAATTCCTAATAACACCAAATCTTGATAAACTATGGCAGATTCTAAATCTTCATTGCATTAATTAAAACCCATTTCCATAACTATATATATTACTTATTGGACTAGCCAAGCTACCATCTAAATTCTCCATAAGATTTATTTCTTCTTCAAAAAGAAATAGTATTTTCGAGGAGGCAAACTTTTTGGTTAGATTTACATTGAGTAATAATCTCTATTAATCATGTAAAATCGATGTGCCACTTGCAAGTTCTTAAGGAGAAAAAACCCAACATACTGTATTTGATCACCATACTTTCTTGGATCGGGTGCTAGTAACTAGCTTTTCTTAATACGCCATCCACCGAGCTACTCTGAACGAACAAATTACTTGGCGTGGGCCAAATCGGGTCAGGCTGGGGCCTATACCCTAACATGTACTTTTGGGTGTTTCGGGTGATAAATTTTCGAACACCGTAGTTTTAATGATAGGAATTTTGCACATTCTAATGCAATGTACTTATTATTATGCGACATTTTCTTTTATTGCATTAATATTTTCTTCATTTATTTATGTGACCACAAAAACAAAAGCCATAATAACTAAAAGTAAGATTTGCTTATTTTTATATAGTCATGCCTTAAAAAGATATAACACTGCTAGGGTGCCAGTAGATTTATAATTTGGAACATTAATTCATTGCATGATAATGGCGCGGTATAATACATTAATGTATTTCTAGGTATTTAAGGTGATAAATTTCTGGACACCATACATTGAGTGAATATTACACGTTCAAATATTATAATCTCCTTCTGTTTTAAATTATAAGATTATTATTATCTTTTAAAAAATTAATTTGAGACATTTTCAAACTTAAATTGAGATGATTAATTAAAAATTTTAAAATAATAAATATTAAAATAAGTAATAGTTTTAGTTAATTTACAATATTCATCTTTATATTAAGCAAAATAAAAAAAATCACATTAATTTTGAATATAAAAAAGTCTTAAATTAATTTCGACAAATCAATAATGATCTTATATTTTCGAATAGAAGTAGCATTTATGTAACGCCCCCAAATTCGTGTACTCTCTACAGCAGATGCAGTGCATCACGATACATATCTTCCATAATATCTACCAAAATTTATTTGGTTTAACTAGTCTATTTAGATATTACTTTATATTATACATTTCTGAATCATAACTTAGTCACTACACTTTGTCTCATCACTAATACCAATCTGTAACCTCTAGAAAAATTAAAACTTTCAGCTTTAATATCACCACGTGATATCCATTTTGCTTTGCTTCTCTTCCCTTATAAATGTCTCATTCTCTTACTTCCTTAATTTTAACCCTTCTGGTCCTATCATTCTTCTCTACCTGCAACATGTTAATGTTTGCAAAAATGACTATCAAATATGCTCAACAAGTATAAAATTGAAATAAAATAGTTTAATAAACATATATGAATACGTATCGGAATATCTTCAAATTGAAAGAATTATCAACTTTTTTTACTTAGAAGGTCATAAAGGACTAAGAATTCTTTCAAATTATATTGCAGGTGATTATCCTAGCAGCACTGTGTTAGTGTTTGCATGATTAAATTTGATGATGACATAATGATAGATTGAAATGATCAATGTTTAATGTATATTTGTAAATAAAACTTTTGTAAAGTCCTTACTAAATTCACAAATGTACAAGGACTTAGTTTAGGAAAGATCAAACTTGCTAGGTTGATCTTATGAGAAAAATTATTGAACAATATAAGAATTTTGGAGATCGCATTACAAAGTCAGAAATATGCTCAACAAGTATAAAATTGAAATAAAATAGTTTAATAAACATATATGAATACGTATCGGAATATCTTCAAATTGAAAGAATTATCAACTTTTTTTACTTAGAAGGTCATAAAGGACTAAGAATTCTTTCAAATTATATTGCAGGTGATTATCCTAGCAGCACTGTGTTAGTGTTTGCATGATTAAATTTGATGATGACATAATGATAGATTGAAATGATCAATGTTTAATGTATATTTGTAAAGAAAACTTTTGTAAAGTCCTTACTAAATTCACAAATGTACAAGGACTTAGTTTAGGAAAGATCAAACTTGCTAGGTTGATCTTATGAGAAAAATTATTGAACAATATAAGAATTTTGGAGATCGCATTACAAAGTCAGATTGTTATACAAGGCAAGTTCATATAGCATCTAAAAGACTACATTATAGAAATCAGATCATATTGAAAGTCAGATCGTATTGTAACTCTGAATCTTATTGTAAGAACAAGTTTGCATAGTAGAAATTGAATCATATTGCAAGAACAAGTTTGCATAGTAGAAGCTAAATCATATTGCAAGCCTCAGATCGTATTGTAACATTATGATCGTAATGCAAACCCAGTTCGCATAGTAAAGACAAGATCATATAGAAAGCCTCAGGTCGTTTCATAAAGTAAAAGTTGTTAGACCACTGACAAAGGACGTACCACAGATTGAATAGCCCGATGAAATTTGTGCAAGTCAAAGCGAAATCAAAAAATCAGAGTATGCCTTAGCCTATTGGCTAGTTTGATGTTGAAAAGCCAGTCAACTAGTTACCTTATTTAGAACTCTGATATACTGACATAGTTAAAAGCTTTCTTGCCTAACACCAAAATGAAGTCATAGCAAAGATCTTCAGTATCAAAACATTTAAAGAGCAACGACTACATTGTAACGAATTTTTTTTAAGAAATCTATATAAAGAAGAGTATAATCCAAAAAAAAAAAAAAAAGAGCAACACTAGTCAAAAAGATCAAAATTCTACAAAAGAAATTATGAAGGCTACTTTACGAAAAGCTTAACAACTCATTCAAGATGCTAAGTACTCAAGAAAAATATCGTATTGCTAACTTAGCAACAACTTTCAATAAATAATCATGTGTATCTTGTTGTCTTAGCGACATTGTTCCAAGTCTTAGTGACTTAGAGAGATCTTAAGTGATATTGACTAAGTGTCCTTATATACCAAGACTAAGTGACTCAAAGGAACCTTAGTGGTTCAGTTGAAATTGATATTTGTGATCTTATCATTAGTGGATTTCTTACTCATTAAGTAGAAGAATGGAGTATGAGTTATTTTATCTTCAAACCACTTAAATTTTCTTGTCTCTATTGTTCATTTTTTGCACTTACTTTCTATCATATACTTACTATGTTTGTGTGTGAACTTATTATTATTTTTCAAATCTCATAATTATATTTTCTAAATCTTTTCTAAAAGGGATCTTTAAACATATATTCTGTTGTGCATAATTAATATTGCTTAACTATTCATAATTTAACATCAAAGAAAATCAAATTTTGAAAAGACCTATTCAACCCCTCATTATAGATATTTTATGTGCCTCTAGGAAACTACAAGTAGTATCATAGTAGGTTCTCTTGATTATTTATTGTTTAACCGCTTGAGTAGATCTATGACACACCATAAAACTGGTTCTAAGCTTGGAGGTAGTAATAAGCCACCACTTCTTGTAAGAAAAAAAATTGTTAACTGAAAAGTTCGTATGCAGGCATCTATGGACGCAATTGATGATGAACTGTTTGATACTGTCTTAAATGGTCCCTACATCCCCACTAAGCTAAATTCGACACCTGATGATCCTAACAAAGTTGCAATCAAGCAGAAAATTAAATGGACAGAAAACGACAAAAGGCTAGTTCAAATGGATAAAAGAGCTAGGAACATTCTATTCATGACTTTAGAAGATGAGCTTTTTGAGAATGTGGTAAACAATACTATGGCCAAGTAAGTATGGGAAGCGTTGTTGGTGATGCATGAAGGTACTGAGGAAGTAAGAGAAAACAAACAATCCCTGTTAACTCAACTATATGAAATATTTACTCATGTTCCAGGAAAGAATATAACTTCTACTTATGAAGGGTTTAACATACTCCTCAACAACCTAAGGGTTTATGGTAAGGTTTATCTCAATAAATATCTTAACATAATGTTCATAAGAGCACTGCCAAGTAAATGAGATGCAAAAATAACAACAATTAGAGAGTCAAAGAATTTTCATGAAATGAATTGTCCAAAAGCTCAATGGAAATCTGCTTACCTATAAGCTTGAGCTAAACCAAAGAGCATAAATAAGTTCTGAAGCAAAAACGGAAGGATAAAAGTGTCGCTCTTAAGGCCAGTGAAGTTACATCTAAAGCTTGAGTTGAATTTGATTCAGGTGATAAATGAAGAAGATAATGATGATGAGGATGTTACTCTTCTAGCAAAAAGACTGAGGAAGTTTATGAGGAAGAACCACAGTAGAGGACCCAGAAGGAACTTCACAAACAAAAGGTACAGTAACAGAGATCAAGAAAAGAATTTCTGCTATAACTGCAAGAAGTCAGGACGCTATATAGCAGAATGCGCCAAGCCACTAAAAGAATAATTACAGAAAGATAAGAAGAAATTCTATTCAAAGAAAGAATTCAAAGATTACAAGAAATAACCCAAAAGGGTAAATGATTCATTGCTGAAGGTTTATGGAGCGATTAGGATAATGTCACAAGTGCTAAATCCAGTGATGATGAAGAACCTCAAGTAGCCAATCTATGCTTAATGGCTATAGATGAGGATTCCATTAGAACCACCGATCGTAAATCAGTTAACATAAATGAGGTATTTGATTTTAACTCCCCTGATGTTGATATTGATGATTTAAGAACTGCATTGCATGATATTACATTTGAATTACACAAGTATATGAAATGGTTTAGGATTCTATCAAAGGACTATTCTTTACTTCAAGAGAAAAAAGAGATAATGCAAGTAGAATTGGAAGCAGCTCTACGCATTACTGCCTCTATATCCAAACTTGAAGCTGAGAATTGTTTTAGACAGATCAAGGCTAGGATTTGGAGAAACATCTTCATCCCCAAATGTGAAAAATAATTTGGAGATTAATGATAATAATTCCTTTTCTTTCAATAAAAGAATTGTGTTTGTGAAACCCATAGAAATAGCTGAACCTACAAACATAAGCAATTCATTCTATGAAGATCAGATTATCGTTTATAAGAACAACAGATCGTATACTGGTTTAAAATTTATAAAATTGCAAAGTAGGACGAAGTCTACAATCGTACCTCGAAGAATCGTAAAGTTTAGTCAAACTAACTATATGAACCAACCAAGTCTAAATCGTAGAGTTGTTCCTTACTATACGAAATCTCAAAATCGTATAACAATATGGAGTCATAGTAAGGTTTAAAAAAGAAAAACATATAATCTACAAGTGTTTCAGATGAGAAAAAAATCCACACACACACACAAATGCAACATGTTAAATGTTATACATACATGAATATGGACATATTGCTGCAGTTTTTTTGTTGCTATAATCAACCCAGGATCAAACAAATTTGGGTTGCCAAGAAAACAACAAAGCTGGACCCAAATAAGTATGGGTACCAAATTAAATAATCATTATTCTTTTAGGTTCTATAGTCCAATGAATCAATATGGTACCTTAATAGTGGATGTTCAAGGCATGTGGCTGGAAATAAAGCTATCATATCTAACTTCAAAGCTAAAGATGGTCGTGTAGTAATATTTGGAGATAATAACTCTGGAAAAACAAGAGATTATGGATAAGTTAGAAATAGTAATATATCTTTCAGCAAAGTAACCTATGTTGAAGGATTAAGGCACAATCTTCTAAGCATATGTCAACTGTGTGATAAGATTCATCAAGTCACATTTCTCAAAAATCAATGTTAAGTTTGAGACCTGGACACCAACTATTTAAAGCTAATTGAAGAAAGAAAAGGAAATGTATATGTGATTAATCTTTCGTAACTTAACTCATTAGCTACAACTTGTTTCTCTGCTAAAGCCTCAAGAGATGTCAGTTGGTTGTAGCATAGAAGACTATCTCATCTAAACTTCAAGAGCATGTTAAAGCTGGTTTCTAAAGACCTAGTTAAGGATTCCCTAAGCTAGACTTCACTAAAGATAGGTCATACAAAGCCTGTCAACTTGGGAAATAGACCACGAGTTCATTCAAAAGAAAATAAGCAAACCCAAATGACAAGCCTCTACAGTTGCTGCATATGGATTTGTTTGGGCCAATTCCTACAGCTAGTCTTGGAGGAAAGAAATACGCACTGGTAGTGGTTGACGACTACACCAGATATACATGAGTATTCTTTTTTAGGACAAAGGATGAAATGAGCACACAACTAATCAATCTCTTCGAGATGATCATGAATGATAAAGGTGAGAAGATCAAATCAATAAGAAATGACTATGGTCGTGAATTTGATTACTCAGAGATGAACAATTTCCTTGAAGAAAATGGAATTAAAAATAACTTTTTAGCCTAAAGGACTCCTCAGCAAAATGGAGTAGCTAAAAGAAGAAACAGAACGTTAACTAAAACAGGAAGAACTCTACTTGTAGCTACGCATCTTCCTGAGTATTTCTGGGTTAAAGTAGTCAACACAACATACTACACTCAGAATATATCGTTGATCCATCCATTAGTTATTTCCATGTATTTGGTTACACTTGTTACATCCTAAATAATGGTAAGAGGTATCTGACAAAGTTTCAACCCAAGACAGATGAAGGAATCCTTCTTGGATACTCTACTGAAAGTAAGGCCCGTAGAGTATTCAACAAGAACTCATTAACAGTTGAAATCTCTATCCATGTCACTTTTGACGAAAGTGATCAAAGTGAACTAAGTGAAGTTGTACAAATCAATGAGATCGTATAATTGATCGTTCAGCAAGAAAACCACATGATCATAGATGATGAGATCGCAGAGGAAGACCCAACGATCGTGATGCCTGACACAGAAATCATACAAATTTCCCCTGAAGTAGAAATCCTATAAACTGGTGGAACTATTGATCCAGAACCTAATCTTGAAGAACTTAATCAAGAAGGCACAAGGACTGACATTCCTACAGGAAGAAGATGGGCCAAGGATCACACTCAAGATCTAATCATTGGTGATCCAAACGCCAAAGTTAGAACAAGATTACCGACTCAAAATGAATGTCTCTATCTCCATTTTCTTTCTCAAATAGAACCTAAGAAGATTAAGAAAGCACTGGAAGATTCAATCTGGATTGAAGCCATTCAAGAAAAGTTTAATCAATTTGAAATAAATAAAGTGTGGAGATTAGTTCTAAGACCTGAAAACCATCTAGTGATTGGCACCAAATAGATTTTCAAAAATAAGATGGATGAAGCCGATATCATAACAAGGAACATGGCAAGGCTGGTTGCTAAAGGGTATTTATAAGAATAAGGAATTGACTATGATGAGACCTTTGCGCCTGTTGTAAGATTAAAAGTAATCAAAATATTCCTAGCTTATACTGCTCACATGAAGTTCAAAGTCTTTCAAATGGATGTCAAAAGTGCATTCCTAAATGGAGAACTTCAAGAAGTAATCTTTGTGGAGCAACCCCCAGGGTTTATCATTCCAACTTTACCTAATCATGTTTATAAATTAAAACAAACACCCAAAGCATGGTATGAAGCATTTACTACGTTCTTGATTCCAAATGGATTCACTAGAGGAAGGGTGACACAACTCTATTCATTAGTAAGTATAAAAATAAAATCTTATTAGTTCACATATATGTAGATGATATCATATTTGGCTCTATTGATGAAAATCTATGTGAGAGGTTTGCTAAGTTAATGCGGGTAAACTTGAGATGAACATGATGAGAGAATTAAACTTCTGTCTTGGACTTCAAATCGAACAAACTGGAGAAGGAATCTTCATAAGTCAAGCCAAGTATATCAAAGATTTATTAAAGAAGTATGGACTGAAATCATTTATTCCCATGAAAACACTAATGGCCTCAGCTACCAAACTTGACAAAGATGAGCAAGGTAGAAGTATTGATAGTACTCAATACAGAGGTATGACTGAATCTCTCCTATACTTGACTGCAAGTAGTCCAGATATTGTATTTTTCACTATTATTTATGCTTGGTTTTAATCTAATCCTAAGGAATCGCATTTAATTGTTGTTAAAAGAATTTTTAGATATCTTAAGGGTACTCTATATTTAGGGTGATGGTATCCCAATGAGTCTCCCTTTGATCTATTTGGTTACTCAAATGCTAATTTTGCAGGATGTGAGATTGACAGGAAAACACTAGTGGTACATGTCAAATGATTGTAAACAGACTTGTTCCTTGGTTCAGCAAGAAGCATAATTTTGTCTCCACTTCAATTGTGTAGAAGTTGAGTACATTTGTTTGCCTAAATTAAAATAGGAATTTACACACAAGTATGCGCGGCACACAAGTAATATAATGATAAAGTCGAGTGTCGAACCCATAGGGAATTAAAAATAATTAATACCAAATACTAATTTAATATCAAATTAATTCTATTTAAACAATCGCAATTTAAATATAAAATAAACCAATTAAAATTATTAACTAAATTAAACTAATGAAAAGGCTTAAATCAAATTAAAAATAGTTAATATCATAATTTCTCCCAATGCTTCATTTAAATCTCTTTATTCTCTTTTTAATTAATTAATTATATTAAATTGTTAACTGAGATTTCTTAACTATTTACTAACCTTTTTAAAAGGATTAATAAAAATATTTATTCAATTAACTTGCTATATTGCTATGCAAAATAACTTGAAATAAACGCATTAAGATCCAACTCTCAACAAAGTTATATGTGGTATATAGGTATTTTCATCATATACACTATTATGCAACTTTTCTTAGAAAGAATCAAGAAATTCACATGTTATCATATCTAAATCTAAATCTATAATCCACTTTTGATTTCATATAGATTATCCCAATAATTAATCATAATTAACTAGTACATTAACACCCAAAATAATTAATTAGGTCTAAACATTATAATCCTTTCGTCAACTTCATATAGATTACCACATTAATTAATGCAAATAATTACATACTTGAACACACAAAATATGATAAACAATTAAATTATAATCAATTTAATTTAAACAAAATTAATTTAAACTATACATTGGATTCAATTGCAATCTCAATAATAAATTAGCCCGTTAATAAATAATTAATTATCCATAAATAATTCAACATCTCACAATTACAAAAATTAAAAGTAAAAGAAAATAAATCAAATCTGTGTTGATATATGTCTGTCACTTGGATCACAATTTTCAATTTTTGAGCTCCGCCTTCAATTCTTGAATCCTTCTCGTTGAATATTTGCCCTTAAAACTACTATTAAATTATTCTAATATAATATATTCTGTTCTAACTAATATATTCTCATGAAAATAAAAGTTATATAGTGTATTTATAGGAGTAAAATAATAATCCTAAGCTAATGTGGAAATGAAATCCAATTTGAAATCAAATTAATGCTTAATTCCGCGAATAATCCCGTTTTTGCCATTAATGTGCTGCCAAACACGACCTTCACCTACTTTGACTCAATCAACGCTTGTCAACCTCCCGCGCATTGCGCGCGACTTCTCCACCGCAAGTAAAAATGACGTTGTCTAGAAACCTTATAAACACCTCGCGCCATGTGCGGCTGACCTCCTTCTTGCTGCTGCTCATAACGCCAAAACGGTATCGCTCTGTGATGCAAATTTAATTACCTGGCGCGCGCATGGTGCCAACTTCTTCTTGTCTATTTCATTACCAAATTGCCATCCACCCCCATTTAATTATCATTTTTCCACTCAACTTGATTAACTACCAAAATGCCATCAGTGATTATTTTCCTACAAAATAAAATATAAATTAATTAAAAATAAATTAAAAAATAATATAAAAATAAAAAGTAACACTTTACTAAATAACCCAAAAATTACTCAAGCAATGAATCAATATGAATTTCAACATTAGCCTCTGATAGGGTTAAATTATATGATATTTTTATTCTCCAATACTTAATTTTTATATTTATTGTGTGCTTAAATGTTTAATTATTTAGCTTATATTGATTTTAATATGTTTTATAGGATTTTAGTTAATTTATATTAATTTAGGTAATTTTATAGTATTTTTATATTTCTTTTTATTTATGTATTTTTATTTATTTTTAGTGTTTTAGGTGTTTTATTAATTATTATGTGTTTTTATTATTTTTATTTATTTTTAATTAATTTATATTTATTTTTGTAGGAAAAATAAGCTTTGGGGGCAATTTCGTAAATTCTGCAAAGATCTGATGGCATTTTGGTAATTAAGCAGCGCGGTGGCATAATGGTAATTTTCGGAATAGACGTCCGCGCCATGCGCGCATAAGTGGAACGCGGAGCTGGAACGACGACATTTTGGCAGTAGACGTGGAAGAACAGGCCGCGCAATGCGCGGAGAGCAGACATAAAGAAAAACGACGTCGTTTAGGCTTTTGTGCCGCGCGCAATGCGCAGCTGCTGGCGTGTTGACCGGTCAAGGGGCGAAGGGCTTGTTTGGCAATGCGGAAATTGGCAGAAACTGAATTATTTCGCGAATTTTGTAACTTTTTGATTCCAAATTAGATTTTAATTCCAATTAGGGTTAGGATAATATTTATTTTATTTTTCTTTTATTTTTAATTATAAATCCTTTTAGGGTTTTGACAAGTTATGAGGATTTTGGAGCCTATAAATAGAGGGCTTGAGACACAATGTAATAAACAACTTTTCTATTAGAAAAATTCTCTCTTCTATTATTTAGTATTCTTTACAATTATGAGTAGTTAAATTATTTTTCTTGGTTTAAGTGATTGAAACCATCAAGATTTATACACTGCGAGATATAATTTATTTTAATTGTTCAATTTATATTTTGATTATTGAATATTCTTCTATGCTTAATTTTATGATTGATTTGTTTAATTGCTAGGAGCGCTACTAGTTTATTATTCATATTAATCTACTACTATTTGTGAAGCAACTAAGTTTAATAATTATTTTGTAGATCAACAAATTATTTTATCTTAGAAAAAATGTTCATCTAAATTAAATGCAAACACGTGGCTTGTGTTGTTTAGTTCAACGATCTCTCTAATTCTTAAAGCTGCTATTAAATTAAATCTTTAGCACGTGTTAGATGTTGTTTAATAGTAAGGGTAATTTAGAACGCGTGTGTCTACTTATCTAAAATTAAGGAGAGAGGAGAAAAATTATTTCACCTGCGAGTAGTTCTTTCTACGGTGAATCTTCAAAATATTAATTGATTTATTTTCGCATTAGTGATCAATTGTAAATTCTTGATGGTGGATATTAACTTAAACCAATGATTTTTCTTCTCATTTATTTCATTAAATTAATTACATAATTATTTTAATTAATTTTATTTAAACTATTTCTTTGATTTAAAACCCCCCCAATTTTTGTTTGAAAAAACATAAAATTAAATAATCATTCTCTGTGGGATCGACTCTTACTTACACTATTACATATTTATTCTTCCAAAGTAAGATTTTATTTTTGGGTGCTTGCAACATCACACAAGCCTCAAAGATTTTTTAAATAATATCTCAAAGAAAATTTCAAAATCATGCAATATCATAAATTTCAACATATTTATTAATCGTATTTTACTCAAAACCCTTCGTGTGCATGTGAATCTAAATGTATCAAACTAGCGGGGGGAAAAACTTAGATCCGCTCATATAATTAAATGCCACATAAAAGATATCAAAAAATATATATACAACAAAACTCTATATTTTTATTTTTCACATCACTTAAAGCTAATACATGCAAATATAACTTAGGGGGATCAAAAAATTGTTAATCTTTTAAGCACCACTCGGATTATTAATTTTTTTAAAGCTTTTTTCTTCAATTAAATGGGTGCATTTTATGCTCCATCCTATTTTTTTCTTTTCTTTCTCTTTCAACCTCAATGGGTGCATTTTATGCTCTATCTCACCAGCGAGTGCGTGTTATGCCCCATCTCGCTTTTCTTCACATAACTCTCTTAATTTTTTTTTTCTCCACAAGATAAAATAATTTTAATAATCCTAGAAAATTTACTTAAATCATCTCTCCTAAATTATATTTTACCACAATTTCGCTTTAAGTTACAACCAAATAAAAATATAGAATTCAAAAATATTTATTATGAGCATTTAACCAAATAAACTTCACTTAAGTTAAACTAGTACAAACAAATGGACATGTGTATAAAAATCTAAAGGATCTCAAATAAAATAATAACCAACAAAAAGCGTAAATTTAGACTAATAAAAAAATTTCCTTTTTTCTAAAAGTTATTAAATAAAAATCAACTTTTTATCATTGACTAAAAATTGAATTCAATTAATTCATTGCCCAAGTGACTCTACCTAATATTAAGTTACCTCATTTTCGTAGGAAACACGATTGCACTTAGCATGTGCAATAAGCCTTTAAACCCCATGGTTACCCCAAGTGGACGAGTTGTGTCTCGTGAGGATTTGTAGTGAATATAACCACAAAATTTTAAAATTTAAACTAAAATAAAAACTAATTAAAAATTAAAAATTTCTTTCAAAATTTATCCATACCCCAAACTTAAAATAGATATTGTCCTCAATATATAAAATAAAGAAAAGTAAAAACAAAGGACTCCCCTGAATATGTAGCATTTTTCTTCCTCATCTGCTAAGTCTGAGTTACATTGAGTAAACCTAAAACAAAAAAAAAAAAAATAAATAAATAAAACTAAATTTTACTACTAATTGTTTTTACTAAAAATAAAAATAAACTAAAAACTAAAATTAAAACTTGGGTTGCCTTCCAATAAGCGTTTGTTTTAAAGTCTCAGCCTAACTACTCCCTTTTCTCTAGCTCGGATCGAATTTATGCTTGATGAATCGCCTTAGAAGCCATGCCTTGACCATTTGCTTAACTTTTCCTTGAGACTTGAGATCCCCAAACCTGCGTTCATCCTTCTTTCTCCAATAAAATTGACCTTTCAATCTTACAACATCAACTCGAAAGCATTCTTCTTGACAACTTGGAAATTTCATTACATTAAACACTTGAAGATCACCTCTTCATCTTGAACTCTCATAGCTAGCTCACCTTTTTGCACATCAATCAACGTTCCTCCCGTAGCTAAAAATGGACGCATAGGAATAATCGGTATATTTTTATCCTCCTCAAAATCTAGCACAATAAAATCTGCGGGGAAGATAAATTTATCCACTTTCACTAGAACAACTTCAACAATCCCCTTTGGATAGGTAAATGACCGATCCGACAACTGTAAGGTGACATAGGTGGGCTTCGCTTCCTTCAAACCAAGCTTCTTATAAACTGATAGAGACATTAAATTTATACTCGCTCCCAAATCACATAAGCATCGATTAAAGAACTGGCTCTCAATGGTGCACGGAATGGTAAAACTACCTGGATCTTTCAGTTTCGGTGGTAGTTTCTTCTGCAATATGGCACTACACTCCTCTGTTAGAGCCACTATTTTGTAGTCACCTAGTTTCCTTTTCTTAGACAAAATCTCCTTCATGAACTTTAAGTAGCTAGGCATTTGCTCTAATGTGTTTGCAAATGGGATGTTAATATGTAATTTCTTGAACACCTCCAAAAAATTTAAAAATTGCTTATCAAGCTTGTTCTTTTGAAGTCTTTGTGGGAATGGCATGGGTGGCACAAACTGATTCTGATCAGGATTCTCTGCTAAAACGACGTTGTCTAGAAACCTTTTAAGCACCCCGCGCCATACGCAGTTGACCTCCTTCTTGCTGCTGCTCATAATGCCAAGACGGCGTCGCTCTATGTTGCCAATTTAATTACCTGACGCGCACATGGCGCCAACTGCTTCCTGTCCGCTTAATTACCAAATTGCCATCCACCCCATTTAATTACCATTCTGCCACTCAGCTTGATTAGTTACCAAAATGCCATCAGTGATTATTTTCCTACAAAATAAAATATAAATTAATTAAAAATAATAAAAATAATAAAAACACAAAATTAATTAAATTACCTAAAATTAATTAAAATGCTTTAAAACTCACAATTAATTAAGCCTAAAAATATATAATAACTAGGTATAAAAACCT
Organism: Hedera helix; assembly: GCA_947179155.2. Classification (NCBI taxonomy): domain Eukaryota; kingdom Viridiplantae; phylum Streptophyta; class Magnoliopsida; order Apiales; family Araliaceae; genus Hedera; species Hedera helix. The sequence continues at coordinate 14,036,845 of OX359270.1, read as the reverse complement.
ATTATCAATGTTGCTGCTGGTAGTTGATGTGCTCAAATTTTATGGATAAAGAATTAATTAGCTGACTATGGGTTCGATTTTAAATCTATCACTGTATACTGTGATAATACAAGTGTTATATCTATTACACATAACCTTATCATGCATTCAAGAACTATGTACATTGAAATTAGATATCACTTTATAAGAGATTATGTTCAAAATATAAACATATCTTTACATTTTGTACCAACTGAGAATCAACTGGTAAATGTGTTTACAAAATCGTTATATAAGTCCAGATTCAATAAATTGATTAGTGAGTTACGCATGCTAAATCTACATCCTTAAATACTATATTTGGTAAATCACTAACAGTGTATGAACAAGAATGATTCGTAGGGAAGGGTAACAATCGTGAGGTTTAGGGCAAATCGTAAGATGACCACACGATCGTATTGATTACTCAGAGTAATTTTTATTTTGTATGGTTAAAAGCCAAAAATTACCATACGATTGATAAAAGTCAAATACACATTTTATCAGGCACGTATGCTATAGTGCCAGAATAAGCAAATTATTGTGTTACAGCTGTAAAATCGCAGAGTTGATGTAACGTGTATCAAATAATCTACTTTCGTGTGTCCCACTCAGCAAATAAAAAGGAAGAACTATAAAAGTTATTTTGAAATTTCACTCTTAATTCACCAGTTTTAAAACCTCTCGCCAAAAACCCTGGATTTTTAATTGTTGTTCAAATCCGGAAAGCTTAAGCATTCTATTGATCTTTTCAGACTCAATTTCAAATAGGAATGGCTAATTATCAAGTTATCATTAGAAATCAACTGTGCTTCAAGAAGTTCAGCTCGTCAGAGAAGAAATTTAGGGATGTTCTGTCTCTAATTCAAAAAGTCAGATTCAATGAGATTTTGGAAATTGACACCAAATTCTTTGAAGAGCTCTATAGAAATCCTATTATCGGTGATGATACTCTTACAACGAAGGTGAAGGGTCACATTCTAAAGATCACGATAGAGGAGCTGAATAATCATATGGGGTTTGTAAGTAATGGCCTCACCTCAATTGATGACATCGATGCTAAAGAATGATAGATGATGATGAATTGCCAGAAAAATTCTCAACTGAAGGGAATGAAGAAAAAAGAGTTTTCTTCTAAATATGAATTTTTGGCCGACGTAGTTGAGAAATGCAGTATGTGCAAGGATTCTGCACACAATTCTGTCAATGAACTTCAACTAAAGAACATGACTATTATAGTCAGCAAAGTGGAGATAAATTTTGGCTCTATCTTGCTGAGTTGGATAGCAAACTGGGTAAAGGACGTTATCAAGAGAAAAACATCAAACAAACCAGCCCCCAAAATATTTTATAGGCATAATCTGAGCTATATTCTGAAGAAGATGATGAAGACGCTTATAAAAGACGACGAAGGAGAATCATTGAATGTAAATAAGAAGATTACTCCTAAGCTGCTAAAAAATTGGAAGAAGAATCCAATTGAAATTCATCAGTCCAGAATATCGGAAGGAAGTGAAAGAACAATCAGTGATGTTCAGAAGCCATGGAAGGAAAAAGGAAAGTAGATTCGATTCATGAAGAAGTGTCTCAAGAATCCACCACTCCTCAAGATTTTGAACCTCAAGTCTCTGAACAAGGACCTTTGACAAAAAGAATAAAGAGAAAAAAGCAAAGAAACGTAGAAGCTCTACTATTAAAGAGTAAGATGGAGAAATGATCGCAGTGGAAGATTTGATCGTAGAAGAGTTTCATATTAAAGAGGAGCAAGAAGTTGTTGAACAAGTAATGGCTAAGAAGGCTTCTGAGCCTGAGTCTCAAGAAAATGAATAGCTGGATGTGAATGATACAGATCCTAAGCCAAAGAAGCTAAGAAGGAGAATAAAGAAAATGGTTGAGAAGGAAAAAATAAGGTCAGAAATTAGAAGCAAGAAAAGAGTGGATCACGCTATCTCTGGTGACTATTTAAAGGTAACCAAAGCCATCTCCAGGGTTATTGATGATCTCAACAAAAATAATGAACAAGTGGTCGTAAAACCCGAAAATCCAGACTCTGAGGGGTAACCTATGTCTATTCCTAAAGAATCTCCCCAAGGGACAATAATATCAATAGGACTAGTAACCATAATTATGCTTAAAGGAGTTGAAGATCCAAACACAAGATTGGCTAATAGGTTCATTAGGTTTAGAGCTGAACGAATGCATCTTATGGGAATGAGCGCATATGAGTTTTTGGAAGGCTTTATAAATTTAAATCTGGACAGAACAACCACTCTGTTTGATCCAACAAATGAGCAGCTTCCGTATTTTCTGCCTCTAATGCCTCAGTTGAAAAAACTAAACCTGGGTAATCATAGTTTTATGAGATGGAGCTACTAAACATTTCCAAATTAGAAGTTAGAATCTCAAAACTTCCTGCGGATACTTTCTTATGCTATTATGCTTTTCTGCAATAAATCTTTTCAATCCTCTGGTCAATACTATTATAAGGTAACTCTCATTCCTAAATCATTCTTTTACTATGAGTTTACCTATTTCTCTTGTTATGAATTATAGAGACATCCTCTATGACCTCAGAACAATCCTCAAATTATTCACATGAATCTATCGAGTCTCCTATCAGTACAATTGAGATATTTAGTACCTTATTTCCTAATAGCACTCCGATCGTATTAAGTCCAGATAATATGATTAATGTCCAAACTATTACTCATGTTCATGAATTGATGAATGCTGAAATTTCAAATCCTTCAAATTAAGTCACTCCAAAAATTTCATCACCTCAAGAGATTGAAAATTTTCCTTCTCCTATGAATGTTTTTAACTTGATAGCAATGCCTTAAAATTCACCAATCTCTTCTTAAACAGATGACCAACAAATTATCAGATCCACACCCACATCTGACATACCCTCCTCATCAATAAATGAATACTTTGATGTCACCCATGCGTTAGTTACTATATCTCAACCTCACACTTCAAGACAAACACATCTCTTAAATTAAATTCTTTATTAAGTCTCCGTAATTCCATCCAAAAATCAGATTGCAAACATTATGGGACTTATATTTGCGGACTTTACTGAAAATCTTGAAGATAACACCAAGGAACTTAAATCATGTCTAGACAAGATTACTACTACTGCAAAATGAGTTCCAAAAGATATGGGCATAGAATTTGCAAAACTGATACGCAAAATATTTCAAGATATGAGGGGAAGTCTCAATAATCGAGAGCAACTTTTCTTAACCAAACTTTCATAACAAAAACTTATTGTCTTGGAGTACCAGAAAGCCAATGATAACTCCATCAAACTCCTCCATGATAAAATTCTTCAATTATATTCATCTCATTTGGACTTCAAATTAACATTAAAAACACAGACAGATAAAGTTATTAGCCCTACTCATGATGCAATGGCATTATTTCACCAACAAAAGGATGGGGTAGATAAACGATGGCAAGAGGTCAGAACCGATATTGACTCATCTCACCAACAATTGCAAGAACTTGTCACTGGTGTTCAACAGCTCTCAAAAGACATCTTTCTTTTAACTGATGACAAAAAGGGGGAGAAAAGCATAAGCAGAAGAAATAGTGGTGATGCTTAACAAAGACAATCATTAATTCAGGGGGAGCACAGAGGAACTAGGCACTCATCTCCTTCTAGTACACAAGTTTTACCACTTGAAGGACAATCTTCAAGAGGACACTCTTATTCTCAAACATATTCATAACAAGATGTGACCATCTCTGATGTAGGAACTCCAAATGATGATCTGATGTTTATCAACAGAATATTCCAAGGAGTATACATACCATAAGAATAACAATTCAATATATCTGATCATAGTCCAAGGGACACCATTGGAGAAATTACTGAAATGAGAAAAAGAGAAGTTGAAGGAAGAGAAACATATAATCGCAAAGTGGAAGAAGATAGAAGAAATCTTCTAAGCAGAAAGAAAAGTAGAAGATGAGTAAATTGAAATTTTTAAGCTTGTACTGCGATATCAATAAATTCATGCTTTGATCTTCCAATATAGTTTCTCACTGTATTCTAAGTCACATTTAAATTGATGCACTGCATTAGCAAATTGATGATTTGATATTAAACAGTTGCCTTTGTTTGTTATCATCAAATAAGGAGAGATTGTTAGTGTCTCTTGATTAAATTTGATGATGATATACTGATAGATTGAAATGATCATTGTTTAATGTATATTTGTAAAGATAACTTTTCTAAAGTCCTTACTGAATTCACAAATGTACAAGGACTTAGTTTAGAAAAGATCAAACTTATTAGGTTGATCTTACGTGAAAAATTATCGAACAATATAAGAATTTTGGAGATTGCATTACAAAGTTAGATTGTAATACAAGGCAAGTTCGTATAGCATCCGGAATACTGCATTACAGAAATCATATCATATTGAAAGTCTGACCGTATTGCAACTCTAAATCGTATTGCAAGAACAAGATTGCATAGTAGAAGCTAAATCGTATTGTAAGAACAAGTTTGCATAGTTGAAGCTGAATCGTATTGCAAGAACAAGTTCGCATAGTAGAGGTTGAATTGTATTGCAAGCCTCAATTCATATTGTAACATTATGATCGTAATGCAACAATTCGCATAGTAAAGTCAAAATCATATAAAAAAATCTCAGTTCATTTCATAAAGTAAAAGTTATCAGACCACTAACAAAGGACACACCATAGATTGAGGAACCCAATGAAATTTGAACAAGTCAAAGTGAAATCAGAAAATTAAAGTATATTCTTGTCTACTGGCTAGTTTGATGTTGAAAAGTCAGTCAACTAGTTACCTTATTTGGAACTCTGATATGCTGACACAACTGAAAGCTTTCTAGCATAACACCAAAATGAAGTCACAAAAAAGATTTTCAGGTATCGAAACATTTAATAAGCAATGACTACATTGCAACGGAAAGATTTCAAGAAATCTATATAAAGAAGAACATTATCCAAATAAGAAAAAATGAGAGTAACACTATTCAAAAAGGTCAAAATTCTGCACAAAAAATAAAATAAAATATAAAGGCTACTCTACAAAAAGCTTAACAACTCATTCAAGCCTCTAGGTATCCCAGACCCTAAGAAGAATATCGTATTGCTAATTTAGTAGCAACTTACAACAAACAATCATTTGTATCTTGTTTTCTTAGTGACATTGTTCCAAGTCTTAGTTACTTGAAGAGATCTAAGTGATCTGGACTAAGTGTCCTTGTATATCGAGACTAAGTGACTCAAAGGAACATTAGTGGTTCAGTTGAAATTGATCTTTCTGATATCATCCTTCGTGGATTTCCTACTCATTAAGTAGAAGAGTGGAGTAGGAGTTATTTTGTCTCTGAACTACTTTAATTTTCTTGTCTCTATTGTTCAATTTCTACACTTAGTTTGTATCATATACTTGATGAGTTTATGTGTGAACTTATTATTATTTTTCAAATCTCATAATCATATTTTCTAAATCTTTTCTAAGGGAGATCTTTAAACGTATATTCCGTTGTGCATAATTAATATTCCTTAACTATTCATAATTTAACATCAAAGAAAATCAAGTTTTGAAAAGACCTATTCGCCCCCCCCCCCCATTCTAGATCTTTTTTGTGCCCTGGAAAATTACACATTGCTATGACCTATAACATGTTACCTCACTGTAGTACACAGTGACTTGTCAAAATAAGCTTATCAATGAATAAATATGAAACTTTAGAAATGTGCAACATCACAAAATCAACAAGAAGTATTAGAACTTCAACATCAGAGTCATTATCTTTGAATTATTACTGATGTGTCGTAAGGACCATGAACTCTTTACATCATACTTTACAGTCATACAGACTGAAAAATGATACATAACATCTTCTTGTACACTAAAAGCGTTCAATCGGCACTATATGGCCATCATCATAAAATTCTTATCAGTCACATAGACTTAACATTCTTACATATGGTCATGAGGACCATAAACTCATCATAGAATTCAACAGTTACAAATACTGCGAATTTTTGTACATGGTCATGAGGACCATGAAATCTGTATTTAAAAATCAACAGTCACAAGGACTGAAATTTTTTTGACGTCGAAGTGTATATACAATTCTCCTATAATATAGGGTTGTTTATCCTCAGTGTTAATTAATTTCATAGTAGAGTAGCCGAAACAAATGACATCATCTGTTGTTCAAAAGAATTCATGAATAACAAAAACATACCTTCAAAAAGCTTGCAAATTTAGAAATAATGCTTCGTACACAGAACTTGCCATAAATTATGAGGTCAAAATTTTGCCCTCACTGTGACACTCCCAAATTCGGGTTCCTTGAACCTCGTATTTGGTGTTCACCATCTATCACTTAACAACATCCATAAACGTAATTTTCAATAACTAGCAAAAAATATAAATAGATTCATTATAAAACGTACCATCAACCTTAGGTTCTACTAACCTTAAATATATCACAACTACCTTATAACACAAAAAAGTTTATAACAAGATAAAACATAAAAATAAAAATCAAAAAACTAATTATTTCTACTCGTTCGCCATTCTTTTGCCTTTGTCCTTTTTAGATCACTCGGGCTTAACTGAAAAATATTTCATGATATAGCAAGGGTGAACAACTACTTTGCTCAGCAAGTTTAAATAAACAATAAAGGATATATCATGAATGAAAAAGAATTAACTTTTGGAACTTCAACAATATTCAATAATTGCGAAGATATGCAACTTTGAATAACAACTTTCAATTGATTTAACATACAACTTTTTCATGATGAAAAGTCACAAGACCGTGAACATACGTTTTAAGTATTTATAAAACCCAGAAGTCATAAGACTGTAATTTTGTTTTGAATATTAACAATCCTATCAATTGTAATATTTGACGATAAACACTCTAGGTGATTAGCTTATTGTATGTATGTATTATGCACATTATAACCATCCAATTATATATTTTGTTTTGACCGAGATTATAACATCCGACCATAATTTTTCCCTACTATGAGGGTTGTTTATTACAGCTTTTACCTTCGATTCCGCACCACAACAATATGGTTTGGACTAGCTTCAATATTATTCAAGTTAATGAATTGATATATACATGTTCTAGCCGAAACAATTGGCATAGATCTACTTCTTTAAATAGTTCATAATAAGAACAGTCATAATAACACATGTATTGTCTAGCCGAAATAATTGGCATAAATCTTCTTCTTTAAGTAGTTCATATTAAGAACAAATCATATGAATGCACATTAGTGCGAATATTGTGACGACCCCAAATCCGAGTTCTTTAACCTCGGGTTTGGTTCCCACTGTACAATACTTAACAACAATGAAATACATAAATTGTATTCAATCTATGCGGAATAATACAAAAGATTCCTTCTCAAAAGGCTACACTTCCCAAGGTCTATTAACCTTAATCGTAACATTACATATCTTAAGGAAAAAACAAAAGATTTATAACAGTAATTACATAACAGTAATTTAAACTAGCATGCATCTACTAAAAACTAAGCATTCGCTTTCCCCTTGCCTTTGTCCGATTTAGAGCTTTTGGGATTGGCTGAAATATAGTCATGATATAGCAAGAATGAGCAACTAAAGGGCTCAGCAAGTTTATAAACAACAACATAAGATATATCATGATGAAGGGAAATAACTTCAAGGTTTTCAACAATAACAATTTGTGAAAGATATCAAGAATCAATGTTCAAAATAAGAATGGATTGACACTTTACTGCTGAGTGGTCTTTAATGACCGTGAACTGCCACTAAGGTAGAACAGACATACAATGTCTGATACCTTGTTAAAAATAACGGGACACTTGAGGGGATCAGTCCTCTCATGTCCTATGTATATGCATCACATTTAGATTTCTTGCGCGCTGTCGGTTTTCCGACAAATAAAAATCCCCTTTAACTAGGGTTGTTCTTTCTCAGTCTTACTGTAAGAATTCGCACCAGCCAATGGTTTGGATAAGCTTTTATAATATTCAATTAAATGAATTTAAACATGCATTTGTCTAGCCGAAGCAATTAGCTTAGACATTCTTAAACAGTTGCAAAAGCACTATGTGCGAATACAATAAACAATAGCGATGTGAAGTAATTTTTGATAATTAATTCACTCAAAGGTCTGCCAAGTAACTACGAGTGTAGATACTTGCTCAACAATAATTGAATTGCTCAATGTAAATACGGTTGAAGAATAACTGCAACAATAAATACAAGTTAAGGTATAGAAAACTTGCTTCGTGCGTCGTCTACGGCTAACCAATTTAATTTAATAATCCTTGAACGGACCTAACAATTAATCAAGTTGATCTTTAAATTAGTATCATATATACATTAATATGATAACCTCTATACTTCTTACACCTCTAACACTTAACCAAATAATCATGTAGTTAAAGGTATATAAACACTTAGGAAATATTATCATCACTTGATAATATTTCAATCACATAAAACCTATATTAATTATTTAATATAGTTCAAACTCTTATCTAATATTATTAATAATTTAATAATATTTTATTAGTTTTATAATATTATTAATCATTTAATAATACATTATTCATTACCTAATATTATTAATCATTTAATAATATTTTAAACATTATCTAATATTATTAATTATTTAATAATATTTTATTATCTTAGTAATATTATTAATCATTTAATAATATTTTAATCATTATCTAATATTATTAATCATTTAATAATATTTTATTATCTTAGTAATATTATTAATCATTTAATAATATTTTAATCATTATCTAATATTATTAATCATTTAATAATATTTTATTATCTTAGTAATATTATTTATCATTTAATAATATTTTAATCATTATCTAATATTATTAATCATTTAATAATATTTTATTCATTATCTAATATTATTAATTATTTAATAATATTTTATCTATTTACAATATTTTATTGACTTTATAATATTATTATACAATTAATAATATTTTCATGATTTTCTAATATTATTATATTAATAATAATATCTAATTATAATATTAAACATTTGATAATATTTATCCTCTTTTAATTATTAAATCAATTATTTATCATTAAAAATACATTTATTGATTTAAAAATAATAATAAAATAATAAAATAATTTTTTTATCAAGCAGGGCGTCAAGACGCCGTCCCAAGGCAATTTTGGGGCATCTAGACGCCCATGGACAGAAGCTAGGGCGTATTCTTGGCGTCTAGACGCCGGACCCTTTTTGGCTGTCGGAACCTCTCTTACTAATTTGGTCATAACTTTATCATACAGAAACATTTTAAGGTGCTTTTTGAGTCTAAATTCATTAGAATTTCATGATCTACAATTTCTATTTATATCACAAATCCAAATTCCAAACGTAAGTATCCTTAAAATTGCTCACAAGGACAGCATGAAAACTAGTTTCATAAATCCTTGGTTCGATTGGTTCAAACTTGAATAAAATAAACTCTACACCTTCAAATGACATAAACTTGGTGTTGATATCTTCCTAACTTCTTGTTTTACAACATTATATGGTTCAATCACATTTTTGAAAACGTTTTACACGAAATTTAAAGATCGAACCACTTACGGTTTAAAAAAGACCTACTTTGCGGTAAAAGCCATAACTCCTTTGTTTTTCATTATTTTTGAAAGCTACAAGTTGGATTTTCTTTAAAACTCATGTATGTAACTTTCTAGCCATAAAAATCCAATTTCAAACTTGTACATTTCAAAATACAACATTAAACACAACATGCTTAGTTAGGTTTTACCGGTAAAAATCAATATGAGCATTTCTTGGGTTTTTATGCAATCTACACATACCAAAACATGATATAACCACATCAAGCTATGAATATACATATATTACATAGTTACATACTTCTAGACTATCAAAACAAGTTTTGATCGGTTAAAAATAGATTTTAACCGTTCAAAAGCTATCTAGACTACAAAAATGAAATTTAAGAAGGTTAGAGCACTTTTAAACCTTTGAGACTTGTGTGCTCTTCTTCTCCTCCTACCGAAGTATGTAGTGAAGCTTTGTGTCATCCACCAAGCTCAAGCACTAGCTATCTTCTCACAACTCTCAAGTGTTTCTTCCTTTTCTCTCAAAAGCTCTCTATTTTCTCTCTTGTATTCTCTAGCAAATGAACTAACAAACTTGACACAAGTGTGGAGCATCTTATTTATAGCTGTTAATCCTTCATTAGCTCTCTTAATTCACCAATGTTGGTGAATTTAGAGCTTAATCTAGCTTACTATTGCATGGATGGACATTGTGATTGACTAGGTGATTGACTAGGGTTGTTGGCCAACCTTGTCATAGTGTAAATTAGAAGCAACATGAAAATCAAGCAACCCATGTGGGTCCCCCTTCAAATCTCAGCAAAATGGCCTTTTCCAAGCCATTTTTCCTTTAATTTTTCTACTTTAATTATACATATATACATCTATATATGTATATTCATATATGTAGTAATTTTGACCAATTTTGACTTCTTATTGGGCTCCACTTTGGACTCTAGGATTAAATATATTGGGCTCATTCAATTAAATTGTTTGGGCTCAATTTAAATAACACATTGGGCTCACATTAAATATTCTAGGTTACATTTAATTAAATCAAGCATTGTGCTTGTTTAATTAATTACATGGACTAGTAATTAAATTAATTACATGGACTACTAGGTTAATATCTTTGACCTAGTTTATCAACTCATTTGGATTTAAAATATAATCCAATTAGATTTGCTTTAATTAACTATACACCTTGCTTTAATTCTTTAAATAAATATATGCACATACACAAGTACATTTATTTAATTATCTAAAGTAAAATTAATTAGTACAAAAAGTTTAAATTCATTGCTAAATATTTATCAAGTATATTTACAATGACTAATGAAATTCGTGGTCATTACAAATATCAATAATAATAACGATATGAAATAATTCTTAGTAATTCTTCCATCAGGTATTATAAAACTAATTTCAACTTCAAGAAACTTAGCATAATAAAAACAAGTCCGGGAATATGAAACTTGCATAATGAAACGAGTTTCGATTTTAGAAGAACTTGTCTGTTTCTCTGACTACTGTTAATCGACTTAATTTAACTTTCTTTAGACGACCTAATATTTAACTATGTTGATCTACCAATCAGCAAATCACATACATGTTTATTTTACATTAATAACCTTACAGTACATCACTTAAAATATCTAATACTTAATCATAATATTTAATCACTTAATAATATTATCAACTTTTGATAATATTTTAATCACATAATTATCAATTAATGATATATTAATCACTTCATAATATTATCACATTTGATAATATATTAACCACAAACAAATATTATTAATTATTTAATAATATCTTGATCAATTATCAATATTATTAATTATTTAATAATATCTTAATCACTTCATTATTTTAAACACTCATTAACATTATTAATCATTTAATAATGTGTTATTTTGTTTTTAATATTATTAATCATTTTATAATATTTCAAACACTTACCAATATTATTAATCATTTAATAATATTTAACCACTTACTAATATTATTATCCCATAATAATACTTTAATCCCTTACTAATATTATTAATTATTTAATAATATTTTATTCATTTTTTGATAGTATTAATTATTTAATAATATTTTATTAATTTTTTAATATTATTAATCATTTAATAATATTTAATTACTTAATTATTTTAAACACTCATTAATATTATTAATTATTTAATAATGTGTTATTATTTTTCTAATATTATTAATCATTTTATAATATTTCAAACACTTACCAATATTATTAATCATTTAATAATATTTAATCACTTACTAATATTATTATCCCTTAATAATATTTTAATCCCTTACTAACATTATTAATCATTTAATAACATTTTATTCATTTATTAATATTATTAATTATTTGATAATATTTTATTCACTTACTATTATTATTAATTATTTAATAATATTTTATTCACTAACTAATTTTATTAACTATTTAATAATATTTTAATTATTTATTAATATTTTAATTATTTAATTTAGGTCTAATAATAATAATATTAATTTATACATTTTCTGACTCATTTCATATTCAAAAGATCCGACCCGATGCGACCCATTTAATAAAATTAATTTTCAAACATATTAGACCACCGCTGCAGCGGTACAAACCACCGCCTCAGCTGTCCCGGACAGAATGGTTCATCGCTGCGATGGTGAACTCCAACGCTGCAGTGGTCAACTTGATTTTAAAACCCTAAAATTTATAACTTTGTTTTCTTGATTCAAACTTCTATATCTTGTTCTTTTTATATTATATTGACTCTAAATTTGGACAATAATTTGTTATATTCTCTAACATAGCATATTCATGATCTATAACATTTTTCAAAAATGTTTTATACATAAAAATCATGATCAAACATACAACGATCGTTAGTGTTTTCAAAACATCATAGTTTACTAGAAAATCCATTATAAATTTGTTTTAACATATTTTTCAATCTTTCAAGCTAGGTTAGCGTTGTAACACATAGATCTACTATAGAAAATACATAGAACATAAAAATAACTTACACATCTCAAATCATAAACTATCAACCTAGACATTAAGCCAGGGTTTTTATTCAAAACATACTTATATGCATATTTCTTCCATCTCTTTACATACAAATCTAGTTAATATACATATCATATATCTTTTGACCATAGATCTTCATATATAGACTAGATCTATCATCTTAGAGTTTAAAAATATCTTTTTAAAAACATGGACTACGCTTTAACTTCAAAATATGATTTTGACCATATAAATCACACAAACCCCATAGATCACATATACTCCATCATATATCCAACCTTTTATCTTCGGATCTCACCATAGATCATCTTCACATAATTCTCCCACAACCAAACATGCTAAGCGTCATATATAAAGAAAATAATAAGTTAGGGTTTGAGAGACTTTTAAACCTTCTATGAAAATCTTCTTCTTGGAAATGGTTAAAACTCTTTCTCTCTTTCTTGTATGGACCAAAAATAACCCACACTAACACTTAAAGTGTTTGCTTTTCTAGAACTCTCATAAATGCTATAGCTTCTCTCTAGAACTCTCTCTCTCTCTCTCTCTCTCACTCTAAAATTTAGTAAATGAAATAAATGAACTAACATTTGCACAAATGTTTGTGATTTCTATTTATAGAACTCTAGGAACACACTATTGATCCCTTAATTAACTAACATTGCTGAATAAAGAGGTTAAACTCACTTATTCTTACATGAAGTGACAACTTGGAATGACTAAAGTGGTTGGGAAGTTGGTATGAGTGGTTGAACCACTTAGATTTTGTGTAAAAATGAACATGAAATTTTACTCCACCCTGATAGGGCCCTTTCAAAAATCGGGCCCTAAGGCTTTTCCCAACCAATTTTCCTTTTCTCTTATGTCATATACATTCATATATATACTCAAATATACATACACTAATATAAATTCGTTTTAACATATTTTTCAATCTTTTGAGCTAGGTTATCTTCGTAACACATAGATCTACTATAGAAAATACATAGATCATAAAAATAACTTACACATCTCAAATCATAAACTATTAACCTAGACATTAAGCTAGGGTTTTTATTCAAAACATACTTATATGCATCATTCTTCCATGTCTTTACATACAAATCCTATTAATACACATATCATACATCTTTTGACCATAGATCTTCATATATAAACTAGATCTATCATCCTAGAGTTTAAAAATATCTTTTTAAAAACATGGACTACACTTAAACTTCAATATATGATGTTGACCATATAAATCACACAAACCACATAGATGACATATAATCCATCATAGATCCAACCTTATATCTTCGGATCTCACCATAGATCATCTTCACATAATTTCTCCCACAACCAAACATGCTAAATGTCATATATAAAGAAAATAACAAGCTAAGGTTTGAGAGACTTTTAAACTTTATATGAAAATCTTCTTCTTGGAAATAGTTAGAACTCTTTCTCTCCTTCTTGTATGGACCAAAAATAACCCACACTTACTAAAACTCAAAGTGTGTTTGCTTCTCTAGATCCCTCACAAATGCTCTAGCTTCTCTCTAGAACTCTCTCTCTTACTCTAAAATTTAGTGAATGAAATAAATGAACCAACACTTGCACAAGTATTGGTGATTTCTATTTATAGAACTTTAGGAACACACTATTAATCCCTTAATTAACTAACATTGCTGAATTAAGAGGTTAAACTCTCTTATTCTTGCATGAAATGACAACTTGAAATGACTAGAGTAGTTGGAGAGTTGGTAGGAGTGGTTAAACCACTTAGATTTTTTGTAAAAATGAAGTAACATAAAATTTTACTCGACCCTGGTGGGGCCCCTTAAAAAATTGGGCCCTAAGGCTTTTCCCAACCAATTTTCCTTTTCTCTTATGTCATATACATTCATATATATATATATATATATATATATATATATATATATATATATATATAAGACACCGAATTTTATGAAATACAAAATTTAACTTTTCTTCATATATATTTTTCCTGAAATAGTAGGTGGTTAAATTGATAAGGTTAAAAGTTAAGGATGTTATGTGCAAATTTTATTATGTCGGACAATATTCGTTTTGTCAAGAAATATTCGATTCGTACGACGACGCCGAAATAAAAAAATAATGGTGGACCCCCACAATGAATTATTGTCGGATATAGAAAGCAACATACGTAACCTTTCTAAATAAATATAGTCAAACGTACTATCACCTTAAACTGTTAAAATACCCTGTGGTAAAGGAATAGTAACATACGGTATTACATAGTAGCACACGGTATTGCACAGTACCACACGGTATTGCACAATAACATACAGTATTGCACAGGGTTTTATATTATTAAACTAATAAAGTGATTATTGTACTATATTGACTTTATTGAACCAATAATTGTCACATGCATAATAATTCATACTATTGAGCTGATAATTGTCACAGTAGCATATGCACAATAATTCACATTACTGAATCAATAATTGTCATTACACAGTAACGTATTATTTTCTTAATTATTTTCAGCATTATTGTTATCTCTTTTATGATATTGATTAAACTGTTGTATTCTATTATTAGTTGAATTTTCTGTTTATCTAACTCGAAAAGCCAACTACACTGCATTTACAACAATTGGCCATAATAATGAATAATTGTGAATTATTATTGAATAATTGAATTGATAAAGTTATTTGTTTTTATTATGATAAATTATATAAAGTTATTTGTTTTTATATATAAAGTTAATTGATTTATTTAAAGTTAGTTGGTTTATATATAAAGTAAATTGAATGGTATAGATTAAAAGATGATATTTAAATGAATGGTTTAGATTAAGAAAATCTTAAAAGATGAAATGAGTGGTATGGATTAAACATTATCTTGAAATATAAGATTTGGATTAAATTAGAAAATCTTGGTGATGATAAGATTTTTGCTATAAATAGAGGCCTTAACTTAAGGATTTTTCATAAAAAACTTCCTTGCTTATTCTTTCTTTCATTCTCCAAATATTTCTTTGTATAACTTCTCTTTGAGTGTGTTAAAGTCATCTTGTGTATTTGTAAAGATATGTAAGTGTACGAGTACTGACCAAGTAAGTCTTTTTATAAAAGTTATATAAGTAACCACACATATCGCACGATATTTATAAATCTTCCTTTGGAAGATTCATTTTAAAAAGCTTCATTTGGAAGATTTATTTTGAAATATTATTTTCTTCAAAAACTATATTGAAGTTATTCTACTTTATTTTATTAAATCACTTTTGATGATTTCATACGAATTGGTATACACCATAAAATTATATATGCTAGTTACTAATTAAATTATAAAAATATAGGTTGACTAACTTTATATCCAGTCACGTGTTAAGGTAAGGGATACCATCCTTTTCATCTTCCATTATTCAAACTTACTATGGTAAGGGATTATCATTATTTGATTGTAAAAAATAATATCGTTTCTTTCTTACTCATAAGATGTGTCATTTATCTCCATATATTAATTTGTGGGAATAACCTGACTACGCGGACTACTGCATGTTTGGTGAATAACCTTTCATATTCATTCCTTATTAATTTGTGGGAGTAACCTGACTACGCGGACTACCGCATATTTGGTGAATAACCTTTCGTATTCATTCCTTATTAATTTGTGGGAATAACCTGACTATGCGGATTACCGCATATTTGGTGATTAACCTTTTGTATTCATTTCTTATTTGTCTCTTGTTAGTAAAGTTTCCTGAAATGATTATATATTTTTTAATAGTTTGCGCTTCATCTAATATCAATTTAACTGAACCTTCCTATTTTTCTAAATCTTTCTATTGAACCTTAACTGTTATTCTGAACTGTGGATCTTAAATATCATTCTTGAATTTTAGTCCATATCATGTTGACAATTTAGACATTATTTGAATCTGCACAAAGAAAAATCATAAACTTTTGATATTTATTGATCATACTGTTTCTTCTGATTCATCATTTATATCACGGTTGTTATTCTAATCATCAAGAACCATGTTGTTGTGAATATCTGTGGCCTGGGGCATAGATGATAGGATAAAAGCGATATAATTATTGTGTCTTTTAGGGCACGTGGTGAATATTCTTTTTTGTCCTGGGGAAAAGATGAACTGTTGTTGGTATGATTATGACCAAAGGCTGAAAACTGGTATAGTCATTACCGTTGGTGTTATATTTAAATATCTTTGGCCCGTAATGCAAAGATGAACTATTGACTGGTATGATTATAATCAAGAACTGGAAATTTATATTATCATGACCAGTGGTGTTTATGATGATAAGAGTTGATATTTTTCTTAAAAAGAGACGCGAGTAGACATCATAGTCTATATTATTCTTCTAATGGATTGCTTTCCGCTGCTATTATTGATATAAAGCTTATTGTCTATTATATTCAATTAGGAACTCAACTGTTGAAGGCTAATGATAATTTATTTGTCATTATCTTAGTCATGATATTTCTTACTAGGCTATTTGAGCTCACCCTTTCTTTTATTCCATTGTTTTTTAGAAAATGAGAGAATAGTCGGGTCTAGCAGGGGAATTGAGTGACGGTCTGAGAGATAGCTATTGTAGTCTTCACATGTTGTATATAGTGTGGCAATAATAGTGAAGACTTAGTTGTGTACTATTGAGTTCCGTATTTATGTTCTATGTATTATTTGTATTAGAAATTTGTATTTTATAGCGTCTCAAATTGGGCTATGTAGGCCTAGATTTGGGGGCGTCACAATATATACATATATATATATATATATATATATATATATGTATATATATACAACACCAATACTTGCTTTTATTTAGGCTCCACATTGGACTTTATAATTACTTCCATTTGGACTTTTATTTTACTTTGTTTGGGCTCAACAATTTAATTCTCATTGAGTTACTAGTTCATTCATTTAATTTACCAACATTGGGTTTCCAACACTTAAATCAATTGGGTTAACTATACTACCTTATAAGACTTGGATTTATAATAAGTGTTGGGCTATTATTAAATTTACTTGGACTCATCATTTAACTAACACTTGGGCTACACTTAAATCATGTAAGATTTACCACATTGGGCTCATTTTATATACCATACAAGACTTGTAATAATAAAGACCCCATAAAATAATATTGGGTTAATTACATAATCCAATTAAACTTGCCTTATTAAAAACATTAGGTTACCTAATTGGGTTGGTTAATTAAAACCCTAACATGCATCATCCATTTGACTAGGACTTTATTAATCTATCATCTTGTTTGACTATAATTAAGTCTCTCTTGACTAACACATATCATTTGAGCTTCTAATAAAATTACCCACATTAAAATCAATTGATTCCACCTTGAGTTGACATAAATAATTTATTTATTTATTTTTCTTTATTAATCATACCAGTAATTTACTTGGTGATTATTAATTCTCTTATTTATCATTCAAGGCCAACATTCAAGCTTTATAATCTCTTCACACAAGCTCCTTTTGCATCACTTTTTACTCTTTAGTTAATTCGAATAAATTAAACTAACTTTGTATATCTCATCGTATAACATATACACATACATAACATAACTGTGATTTATAATTTTTCTGGTCATTACATTCACCCTCCCTTATAAAAATTATGTCCCTATAATCAACGCTACCAGGTTACTTAAAAACAATCTCTTCTATGAACAATTTACGTTTCACTATTCATGCACAACCATTCGATGTTCACACACGATAAGTGTTACTCAATTCTTCGTGACCTTTATATTAATAAGGTACTCTAACTTTTCTCTAGGTAATTATATTCGTTTAGTAAAATCGTTAGACATATAGTACCCGAATCAAATAATACCTAAAAATTATATTATTGATTGGAATAATACATGCCAACATGTCTCTTGACTCCATTGCATCTTGCACAATCATATTAAAAGTCCTAGCTATTGGGCGACTTTGTTGTACTGGTCCAGTTAAGATCAACTTTCTAATATTACTTCCCTTGATTCCACTTCCCGCATTACTTTTCTTCTTCAATCAATCATTAAATTGATAATCCAACTCACCACAAATGAAACACTTTTTACTTTTATTTAGATCATGACAGTTCAAAGCAACGTATTCCTACTCCCCACAACTATAACAACTATTTATTCCTTTTAGATACACTCCCAAGTGGTACTCCTACCTAAGGTCTATAACCTATCTGCTCTGATACCAACTGTGACGCCCCGAGATCCCACCATCCTTAATTCTATCCGATTATCTCTGGATGTCATAATCATTAACCTTAAAATCCTTTTATATCATCATAAAACACTTTCACGGCGATCTCGTGCGTTAAACTTAACCTTTAAACCTTTTATTTGACCGTAATGTGGTCCATATTTTTTTTCTCATATGTCTTACCTGTCTCAGGATCGTAACGTTCACTTACATTTTATTAGGACTTAGGTCAAACATTATTTAATTGTGACCTAGTATATTACCATTTCATACACAAATATATACTCATTAGTTTCATAATCTGTAAATAAAGTTTTGCCATGAAGTATTCATATATGGCCTTATTTAACTACACCTGTATCAAACATGAGCTTAATCGCTTGTACCTGTTTACATAATTTTGTACTATACATGCAAGTTTATCACATGTATAACTTGACTATCAATAATACATTTATTTTATCCTTAATATCCTTCCTCCAAATAATACATACATTCACATTTAATTCTATGGATTTACAGACCATTTATTCTCTTGTTATAATCATGGTTTGACAAATTACATATATCAAATTTTCTTATGCGGATCCATCTATTCACATTCTTTACCTTAGCTATACCGGAACCTCCGGTCTTCTTGTACTGTACCTGAAAAGTTAGTTCATAGCAAGAATGAGCATAAAACTCAGCAAGTAATTCAGATAACACATTCCATGCTCATAGTTTATAATATGCGTCATGCTTTCTCTACCTTAACATACTATGCTTAAAGTCACGTATTGCACTTAACAATTAAATCACATAATTGCACATAGGCACGTTTCAAATTTTATTTACTACCACATAGTTCACTTAGAACAATAGTACATTTTAGTCTGAAAACTTGCCTGGTTAGCATTTATTTTACTTAACCTTTGTCGCCTCACTTGGCCCTGCTATCCTTCCTTGCCTCGGTTTGCAAGTTCGAACCTTATCTGTAAGCATACAATCTATAAACATGAATATAGGATCTTAAAACTTTATATAACTTGTTAAACTTAACTCATAAATATCTAACCATTCGTCTCTAAATCATTTCACGTTTGGTGTAGTATACCTTATATAGGTTAATAATATACCCTAGCTCGTTACCGACCTATTTCATAACCTTTAACATGATTTGGCTTAGCTTTAGACATGCTATATTTGAAAGTAGTGTGCCCTCAAGCCAATCACATTTGATGTGATAAGCATATACTTTGTAATCTTGTTCATTTATTAATAAAAATATCAAGACATTTCTTTATTCATGATTATTTAATTGAATTAATCAAATGGATAAACCCATAGTTTTCGAGCAACGCTTTTAGAATCATCATGAGGATCATGCTAATGAGACCTAAATTCAAGATAGCTCAAAACTAAAATTGTTCCTAATCGTTGGATCACTAAAAAGGGGATTAGTAGATCCGGATAGATTGGTACATACTATGTTTGCTCTTATGAAGAGGATGATTGATCTCATAATCATTTGTGTAAAGACACTAAAGCAAGTATGTAGGTGCTTATTAGAGAATAAGTTCACTGAACGTGACTCGCTCAAGGAATACCTAATGGAGTTTTACTTGTCTGTCAATAGGAGTTCCTTATGTGATAGTCGTACAAGTGATCCTTGGACTTGAGATCATTATAGTATCTTGTGTGTACTAAGTTATACTTTGACATATTCCTTAAGACCTATTAGTATATCAAAGGATATGCTTGGGTATAATAAGGTACGCATGGAGATAGGTGAATGATCAACAAAGGATCTACCACTTCCAGTAAAGGGAGATAATGAACTATGTGATTTAATAAGTGACAACTCAGAAATCCCTGGGCAGGGTTGAACGAAATTAGAAAGGAGTTTCTAATTTACATTAACTAGAGTTGTGTATTTGTGAATTGAAATGCATATGATCAATTAAATAAGACTTAACAGAAATTCTATGTCTTATATTTGATTGAGACATTGTAAGGTAGAAGGATTGAATTGTACGGTAACTATTTGCTGAAAGGTTCTTTTACGATTAAATGTTGAAATCTATATTATCTGGAAAGTCGACTAATCGCTAAGGGGGCTTACCCTTATTGTGGAATAATTATTTATTCTGAATTAAAGAGTTAATTCGTAATAAATGAATTAGAATTGTTCTAATTTATTTATTATACAACCGGTTTAATATGGAGAACCTAAGGGTCACACCGCAAAAGAGTAATACTTATTTTAGAAGTGGATGGCATAATTGTAATAATAAATTAAGTATATTTAATTTATACTATGGTGATAGAATAAATTAAATAGCTTAATATTTATAATTTAGTATTTTAGAAATATTAATTATAAATTAATAAAAGGAGTCTTATTATTATTATTATTATTATTATTACTAGTATTATTATTTAGTTCCTAAATGGTTTAGGAATTAATTAATAAGTAGTAATATTATTATTAAATAATTAAATTCCTAAATAGTTTAGGAATTATAATTATAATAATTAATTAAGTTACTAAAAGGTTTAGTAATTAATTAATAAGTAGTAATATTATTATTAGTAAATAATTAAGTTCCTAAATAGTTTAGGAATTATAATTATAATAATTAATTAAGTTACTAAATGGTTTAGTAATTAATTAATAAGAAGTACTCTCATTATTAAATAATAAGAATTGTAATTAATTAATTTAGTTCATAATTAAATTGGGAATTAAATTAAAACCCTAATCCTAAATAGTTTAGGAGGGTTGACTAGATCTATAAATAAGAGTAGTCTTATCATAGATTAAGGTTACACACTCTTTCATTAGATTAGAGAGAGTACTCCATAATTCTCTACATCTAAGGAGTTAAAGAGAAAGAGGTAGAGAATTAGGGCTAGCCACCCATGGTTTGGAGAAACCAAGATTCACTTATTTAATTCATAGATCTCTTGGTGGATCACCTCTAGAGGCTTCACACTTGGGGAGTTAACATTGATCCGTGGAATCTAATCGGTGAATTTGAAGAAGAACGCGAAAGGATTAAAGGGAGATGAACTTGTACCCGTGGAAGCTTGGTTCTACAAATGTATAAATTCTTTTATCCTTCCTCAATTAATAATAGTCGCATAAGAAAGATCCGGGTTATTGGTTTGTACAAAAATTTTAAAATATGATTTTTCTTGCTTCCGTTGCGCTTATATAATTTGATTATATGTATGTCATATTTTTGCAAACCAACAATATTATGTCATTCATCATTCCATTATACCTTAACACCATTTACATTGACTATTATTATCAATTCTAGGGTTTATATAACTTGTTTCTATCATCCCATATCAAAATATAGTTTTTTGGAAGCTTAAAAAAATTTCAGATGCTCAGAAACTTCACCCCGGCGCCGTCAAACTTCACTGGCCGCGAAATGTTCTCAATTGTGAACAGTAACATTGCGCCCCGACTAGATGTTTAGTACAAAACATCTAGCCCCTACCAAGTGTTCAGAAACAACATTTTTCGATTTTTGCCCTACCTTTGTCGATTTTAACTCTTTCGTCTTACATCAAATTGAGCTCAAATTTGGACCACATCTAGACCTTACTACCTAGTATTTTACAAAAATACTAATTGTCTCATTTGGCTTCTTAAAATCATAGATAACCTAGCCCATAGGAGGGTTGTTCAACTTGTTCCAACACTTAGAAAATTTTCAGAACTTAGAAATCTAACTTTTCCAACTTTGAGATTTTTGGCCATTTGCTTTAAAACATCATTCCATCACTTGACATAGTTCATATAACCTATATATGACATGTCTATACTTTCAAAATCGTAAAACTTCGCACGAGGCGACTTTTGTCCGTGAAAATCCGTTTTGAATCGAAACGAATGATTTCGATCGTTCGAATCGCCAATTTAATCAAATTTAAATCCGTTGGTTTCCAAATCGCTCTAACATGTGTATTAACATGAAAATGACTTATTTCACTTCATTTCACCTTTAATTCCTCAAAATTGCCAAAAATCACACTTTAGTGCCATTTTACAAATTTTTCTAAACTTTCAATTTCAACACTTAAACTTAACCCAACACTTTAATCTCTAAACACCACATAGGCTACCACATGCACATGTAAAAAATTTATAAGTCCATATAACTTCTAACTGCA
Organism: Hedera helix; assembly: GCA_947179155.2. Lineage (NCBI taxonomy): Eukaryota > Viridiplantae > Streptophyta > Magnoliopsida > Apiales > Araliaceae > Hedera > Hedera helix. Next base: position 14,013,761 of record OX359270.1, on the reverse strand, counting down.
CATTCCAATGCACTTTACAGATTACGAATTGGTTTACTTAAGAAATATAGCCTAATATTGTAACCTCATTTACCAAACATGATTCTTAATCTTTAAAGCATTCTTGTATGCTATTTATCATAATATTACACATGATTCCTTCTTGATCAACCTTTCTATCTAGGTTTTCACCAAATTTAGTAACATATAACACTTGATCATATCTTAAAACATGATTTCTAGCTTGTAACATGAACATAACTAGTCCATTAACTTTGTTTTACCAACTTGTGTCTAGTTTCTATCATTTACAAACATATAACATGTAATATGCATAATCTTTACATAATCAACATGTATATTTATAGATACATGCATGGTTATGCTTGAACTTAAATTTAATCACTTAACCTCAAAGTTTATAAGTAGGACTTTGTTATACCTTCTTGAAACTTATCTTTCTTCATGCAATAAAGCTTGCTCAAGGTTGTATGCTCCATTCTAAGGATGATTTTCACTTGGCATGACTCTTTTTCCTGGATTCTCCAAGGTTTCTACAAACCCTAGCTCTTCCCCTCTTTTCTCTCTTAGCCTTCAAATTTGTTGAAATTTTCCAATGAAAAATGAACTTTCCTTTGCTTGATATATGCACATATATCAATACAAGAGTGCTCCAACACTTAACTCAATATTGGTTAACTTAACTTGAATTGGTTAGGGGCATTTTAGACAATTCACTTCAACTAACAATGGCAAAATGGACATTAAGCCACCTTAGGACACAAAGGCCATTCTCCAACTTGTCAAGGGTATTTTGGTCATTACCACCAAAATCTAGAGATTTAATTCCTAATAATTCATAATTTGTTCAATTTTGCACCAATTTAAGTCCATTTTGATCCAAACTTGTTTCATTATACTTGAATTTAATTCCATCATCAAATACACTGTCATTGGCTTGTCCCAAAATACTTGTCACATTTCAAAATTGCTTTCCATTAATTAATAATAATAATAATTCATACCATTGGTCAATTTACATAATATAAATTCTTAATTATCTACGAACTCTTCTTGGCTCCTTATTCCAACCATTCCACTTTTCGACATCTTCATATAGTCAACTTGCTCACTTTTCCATAAACCGCTCCCTCGAGAGGCGAACTTCAATCGAATTACCAAAATCCATCGTCATTTAACCTTATTCGCTTATATATATCACTTTATGACTTTAACGTCCTTTCACTTGCATACTTCATACCAATATGCTAAATTTGCACCATTCTTGCATCTAACACGATCTTTACTCATTCTCGAGGTATTACATTATGTACCTGCACATCATATACCTGATCATCTTATTTCCATCATTCTAAACTATCAATTTCTTAACAACTTCAATATTCTAAAATCATTATCCATATTATTCTTTTAATCTTTAATATACCGATAAGGTACAACCATGCCTTCTTTTTTTTTTACACATATTGACTTACCTTGCCATTCTTATATCCTTGCATCTCTAGGCCTTTTTATTTAGCTTACTATTAACTTTCATAACCAAATCTCAAATCTATACATCATCATTTCCATTTCTTCTAAACTTTAGCTTATCTTTCTATATTCGATCACATATATATTTACACATAATCAATCTATTACTTGCTGACACATGACATCGTGCCTTACCTTAATTTCTTTCAAATTGCCTTAATGTGGCATTACACTCAATCCTTTATCTTAATTCCATTATCTTAATATTTAATCATAAAAATTCATTACCTCGCTAATCAACTATCACAGGTCATCTGTAATACCTTCTTTAACTACTAAATAACTTTAATCACATAATAATACATTGATCACATGTCAAATCATATTTAATTAATCTTACATTTTCTGTCATTCATAACTAGGTTTTTATCTAATAACCTTACTTAATTAACCGTAATCCTCATTTGGAAATCCTGTAAAAATTCGGGATGTCTCAGATTTCCTACAGCTGGGGTTTGATTTTATATTATTTCTGCTAACATATCAATAAAAGTTTGCATCGGGTCTACATGACCTCCTTTATTATTAACTAATTCTTCTGCTCTCGGGTTTTGTAGTTCTCTATGCGGCGGCATTGTTTGTTGTAAAATAAAACCTACGTTATTATCTCATCTTTTATTTATTTTATTATCATATCCCTTCTTATAGCACTTAATATTTAATGCTCATATTAATTACTTCAAAGCATATAAACATAGCACATTTATATTAATACACAAAACAGTAATGTCTTAGCACATTACATTCCGAAACACACATTAATAAACGATTATATCCCATAAAGACCACAAAAGTTGGGATTTAAAAAACCTATCTGCATACTCCTAGAGCTGGGATTCACAACATCATATCCCTTGATTAAACAAAAGTTAGGATTCATCTATCTTTACATACCTTAACTTTAAAAACATAACTACCACTAGACTTCAACTTGAAGCACGCCACACTTTTTGGCGTTGCTATACTCCTCCTTCCCCATCATTATCGATGACTGCCGTCTTCTGCTGCTCCTGTTTAGACTCTCCTCTAGCTATCTTTTTCTTCTTAGGAAAGTTCTTGATTTGGTGACCTATTCTCCCGTATTTAAAACACTAACCATTCTTCTTTGGGTTAGGACAACTGAGAGCAATATGTCCCTCTTGCATACAGTTGTAACATATACATTTCCCCTTTCAGCACGTTCCCGTGTGCTTCTTTCCATAGTTCTTGCAGGCCTCTCCAATTTTCCTCTCTTGTTTGGATGTTCCTTCATTCCCCTTTCTTTTAAAGTTCTTAGGATTTTCACTGCTATCTTTTTCTAGTTATCTTCCTTTCATCTTAATGGCAAAGTTGACCTTTTCTTCTTTAGTTGGCATGATTTTTGTATTAATTGTCTCACTTTTAGGCAGACTTTCCCCACCCTCGTTTACACCTGCTTCATAAGCTTTTACTATAATCTTCACCAGTTGTTGAAGGGAATCTTGGGTTAGCTCCCTAACTTCATTTCTTGTTCCTTCCAGTTCATAGTGCACTCGCTTTCCACTTCTAGATGGCATTCTAAAAACAAAACAAACACAAAATAGTGTAATTCCCTATTTATTTTCTTCAAGTATAAGTTATTAATGACTTAACTTCTAGTCATTCATTTATGATTCTTATTCTTCATTAATCAATTTATTCATAACTTCATTACCTCATTATTATTCTTTAAAAATAATTTAATCACCATAAACATATTTCATAAATATTTTATATTAATATGTTTCTCATTACACATCGTGTAGCATCATGCTATCACATTACATACATTCCCCATTATTTAGGGATTACAGCAACATACCACATACTCCAAAATTTGGAATTTACAAAAGTAATCCCATATATCCTTTAACTTTCTAGAGTTAAGGTTTACACCACAAAAGATCCCTCTACTTATACAAAAGTTGGAATTCTATTCCACTAGTAGATATATTAAATATATATCTAATATGTTATCCTTACATTCCTTGCCTAATCGCTTCTTCATATTCTTGATCCCTAAACAACTTTACCCGTTTACGGCTAATAGTGCGCTCTGTCCGGCCATATTCTTTCGGATAATTATGCACTCTTGACTGAATTCGTCTCAAAGCCAACCTGAAAGCATAACTCATCCAATCTCTTTTCACTTTTCCTTTTTGGACTTTTATCTCTAAGCTATTTGCCTGCCTTATAGCGTTATTACATTGCTCGTCTACCTACATTCGTTCATCCAATTTTGCTTCCCAATAAGCTTTTATAGTCTTATTTTCTATTTGTAACTTCTAATTTTGCGTCTTTAAATCACGCACCTCTCTTTCTAATTCTAGGTTTCGATCGAAGAGACCTCTTACCCTTTCATCCTTCGTTTTTTCTTCCCTAGCCATAAGATTCAAATCAAAATCTAGCTCTGTCTCAACTTCTCTTATCTGACTTAATTTACCAATCTCAGGTATCTTATAAACCATACAAATGACTGAATTAGTCCTTCATAAAATCCATATGTCTAAAGTTTTTAAATAACCACATAATTCACTTTATTTTCTTATCTAAAATGAATATCCATAATCCATTTTCTAAACTCGATATGAGTTTTCTTATCTTTTCTAATGTCAAAATCCTAAGGTCTTTCCCCCACCTAGAGTTTATAACCTATAGCTTTGACACCAACCTGTGACGCCCAAAAATTTGGGTTCCTTGAACCTCGTAGTTAGTGCTCACCATCAATCACTTAACAACATCCATAAATCTAATATTCAATAACTAGCGAAAAAATATAAATAGATTCAATACAAAACGTACCATCAACCCCAGGTTCCACTAACCTTAAATACATCACAACTCTCTTATAACACAAAAGGTTTATAATACGGTAAAACATAAAAATTAAAAAATTAAAAACTAATTACTTCTACTCATTCGTCTTTTCTTTGTCTTTGTCCTTCTTAGATTACTCGGGCTTAGCTGAAAAATATTTTTATGATATAGCAAGGATGAGCAACTACTTTGCTCAGTAAGTTTAAATAAACAATAAAGGATATATCATGAATGAAAAAGAATTAACTTTTAGAACTTCAACAATATTCAATAATTGTGAAGACATGTAACTTTAAATAACAACTTTCAACTGATTTAACATACAACTTTTTTATACTGAATGGTCACAAGACCGTGAACATACGTTTTAAGTATTTACAATACCCAAAAGTCATAAGACTGTCATTTCATTTTGAATATTAACAACACTATTAATTGCAATATCTGGAGATGGGTACTCTAGGTGATTAGCCTATTGTACGTATATATTATGCACATTATAATCATCCAATTATATATTTCATTATGACCGAGATTATAACATCCGACCATAATTTTCCCTTACTATAAGGGTTTTTCATTACAGCTCTTACCTTTGATTCTGCACCACAATAATATGGTTTGGACTAGCTTCAATAATATTTAAGTTAATGAAACGATACATACATGGTCTAGCCAAAACAATTGGCATAGATCTATGATATGAATGAATTTTATTATGTTTGTATCCCTTAATTCTTAGTTTTTACAATTTATTTGTGTCTAATTATACTTATTAACTATTCTAAATTGATTTTGTAGGAAAAATGAAAAATAAGAAAAAGTTAACTAAGAAACAGTAATTGCGCCTCGGCGAAGTGTCTGTGCAGGAATACTATGCCCCGACAAGATTGGACTGAAAGGAATTTGCGAACGAAGAGTTCAAGCTGCGCCCCGGTCAAGTGACTGTGCCTCGGCGAGATGTTCAGTGTAAAAGATTGCACCCCACCGCAGTGAGCCTATTCTAGAAAAGTCAACGCGGGGTTTGACCACCCGATTTTAAGCAACTTTGATTCAAATTAGGACTTTATTTAGTTGATGAGAATTTCCTTTGTAATCAAGTTTCCTAACAATTGTAGGAATGGGATTTTATAGATTAGTATAAATAAAGATTAGAGCTATGTAATTAAGGGATTCATTATTTTTCATTCATTCATAGAGATTACTATTCAGAGCATGTCAGGCTAAATTCTTCAACTCAGTTCTAGGGGATTTCAAACCCAATTGCAGTTAATGGTTAAACCAATTCAGTAATATTATTTATTCTTCCTTATATGAAATTATTCGTGATAATCTGTTTTCATTGCTTATTTGATATTAAATCTAATTTGTTTGATTAAAGCTCATTAGATTGATCAAATTATTATCAATTGCTAGATTTATGAATTATATTACATGTAATTGATATTGTTCCTAATCATTGGTAATGAATAGTGATAGATGATTGTGGTCAGACTTTTGTTTATTGTTATAGTTATCATGATGTAAGTTAAACAATCCGAGCTTATTAGATTGTTGCTTAGAATAATCTAATTTCCTTGATATTAATGATTCCATTATATTAAATTTAGGGAGCTTACTCTATGTTGTATAATGGTTAGAATCTAATGAATAACTTGTTTTGTTAGATTGCAATTAAGAAAAATTTCGAGTAACAGAGCTTATTGGTGTCTAGAGTTATTGGTTTCATGAAAGGATATAAATGTATTCTGATTGATTTATCTATTAATTGTAAGGGTGAAATTGAACTGAAAAACTAAAACTTTTACTTCATTGGTTAATCTTTTTAATTTATTATTGCATATTTAGTTAATCATAATTACTTGAAAATTCCCTCTTTATTATTTTTTTTAATTATTATTAGAAATATTATGATAAATTAGAAACAATAGTGTTCTCTGTGGGATCGATCTTTGCTTTTCATTACACTAAATTTTGTACTCATAAAGTATATGGTTTTCATTTTGGTAGCGAAACGGTAGCTTCCCAATTTACTTCTTTACATAGTTTATAATAAGAATAGTCATAATAACACATACACTGTCTAGCCAAAATAATTGGAGTAGATCTTCTTCTTTAAATAGTTCATATTGAGAACAAATCATGCGAATGCACATCAATACGATTATCAATAATAGTATACATATGAAATAATTCTTAATAATTATTCCATCATGTATTATAAAACTAATTTCAACTTCAAGATACTTAGCATAATAAAACCAAGTTTAGGAATATGAAACTTCCATAATGAAATGAGTTTGGATTTAAGAAGAACTTGTTTGTTTTGCTGACATTTACTAGTCGACTTAACTTAACTTCCTTTTGATGCCTTAATATTTAACAACGTTGATCTACCAATCAACATATCACATACAGGTTTATTTTGCATTAATAACCTTACGATACATCACTTAAAACATCTAACACTTCATCATAACATTTGTGAGGACTCGAATTTTTAGGATTTATTTAATAAAATTAAATAAGAATTTAATCGATAAAATTATCAAGGGTGTGTAAATTAGTTATTATTTTATTTAAGGTATGTGATGAGATTTAGTTGGTAAATTAAATTTGTACAGAGATGGTAATGAATTGTGTTGATTTAAAATAATTGAAAAGTAAATAAATTGTTTACAAACAATTTATTAAAAATGAGAAAAATTTCATATAAAGGTACAATAAATTGTACAAAAAGGAATTGTTGTGGAAGTGCAGAAATTTTAATTTAATAGTATACATGGTAATGTGAGATATATGAATGGAATTTGTATATATATACATAAGTGCGTGTTTATGTTAAATTGAAATTATAAATTTCATTAATTATGGAAATTAAGAGATTAATAATTAAATTAATCCAAAATTAAATAAAAAGTGAATGTGGAAGTTAGAAAAATTAGAAATATTGATTATTTAATTAATCAATAAATATGGTGAAGGTTTAAAGATTATTTAAGAAGAGGAAGTAATTTTTATAAATTATATACTAATAAAGTATATAATTTATATAAGGAAATTAAAGTAAAATATTAATGGACAAATAATTATATAAAATAATTAAGAATTATTATATAATTTATATAAGATGATTAAATTAATGAGAGGGTTAATAAATGTATAATTTTGGAGGAATTTAAGAAATTATTTAAGAAAAGAAAATGTAAATATATAAATTATATAATATTAAATTATATAATTTATATATAAAGAAGTTAATGTAAATATTAAAGAAATGAAAATAAATGAGAAAAAATGAATGTTTTAAGTTAATAAAAATTATGGTTATGTATAATAGAATTATTATGACTTTTATGAAGGATAATATTTTAAAAACGTGAACATGTTAGTGTAACATGTTGTCCAAGTAATGAAGTGAAAAATTATGAAAAATAATTTTTATAAGTTATATGAATTGTTTTATGAAATTGGAGGTATAAATTACCTCATATAATTACATACATGTCATTATGCGTGTACAAAATTTGTCAAGTAAAATACCGAAAAAGGTATTAATATTACTCATAAATCATGTTATGATTTTTAGTGAATTAAAATAAATATTTTATGTATATTACATAAAATATTTATTACACGAAATAATTACGTAATGTATTTAAATTAAAATTTTGCAAGCTATTTTCTTGAAAAATCTGGAAGTTTCATGCAAAGTCGGTGGAATTAATTTATAGCAAAAAGTGGGTAAGTTGTTTGCTTATAAAAAGAGAGGAAATAAGGAAGGAAAAAGGCAAAAAAAAAAAAAAAAAAAGAAACAAATTTTTTAATTCTTCTTCATCACCCGACCACAACCTCCATTATAAAACACCATGGCCATTAAGAGAGAGACTTTGGTGTCAATAAGGGAAGAAGAAGCTTCAAAGGATGGAGTTTATAAGCTTTAAAATGTATAAAAAATTTATTTATTTGGATTATTATGGTATTTTTGGTATTAAAGTAATTTTGTGGAAAATTAGAAAATAATTAGAATATTTATTCTAAATAATTTTTGGAGTTATATTTATGTATTTTATGATTTTTGGAATGATTATATTGTGAAAAAAATTGGAACAAAAATGAATAATTTTGTGCAAGTTTTCTACTGTTTCTGCGAAAAAAGGAAGAAGAAGAAAAAGGGCTGCTGCGCAAAACGGCGTTGTTTTGGGGCGCGTCTGGGGTTGGTCTGCGCCATGCGCGACGACCAAAATCCAGTTGGTCGAACGACGTCGTTTAGACAAGCGGAAGGGGGAGGCTGCGCAATGCGCGGCGGTTGGTCACACGACGAAATTACGAGCGTGCCCCCGGCCTTTTCAGGAAATACCAAACATGTCCCTTAGACTAGAAAATTACGGTTATGCCCCCTGCCTTTCCAGAAAATACCAAATATGTCCCTAACATTGCAAAAATTACGAAAATGTCCCTGGACTTTCCGAAAAATACCGAATGTGTCCATAAGGGCGCAGAAAATTACCAAAATGCCTCTAAAAAGTGATTTTTAATTAAATAAATGTGTAAAAATTGTTTAAAAATTATAAAAAAATGCTCAAAATATAGAAATGATATTTGAGCATTAAATTTAATATTTTTGTAAAAATATTAAATTTAGGAGATTAATATTTAAATATTTTAAATATTATATTAATTTAATGAGTTTAAAATTTAGAAAATGAATAAATGAAAATTTTGGACAACCGAATATGCTAAATTTTGTCCGATGAGCTAGGTTGTCCGTATGGAATGTATTTAATATTAAGTTATATTAATAGCTAGGTTGCTCATTACTTGCTTAATATACCTTTTTGCAGGTAAAGAAATAAAATTTCAGAAATATCGGATTGTGAGGATTTTGCTATAAAAGGTTGTGAAGATAATTATTTGTGTTTTCAATATAATACTCTAATGTGGATACATTGACAAAGATGTATATATGTGTTGTATATAAATGCATATTAGATCTAGATTGGACAAGTAAAGTTAAATGATATATGATAATTCAAGATTGTTGTTATGATAAATGATAAGATATATTCGATTATGGATTATGAAATCAAGAATAATTTGTATGGATACGAACAATATTAAGTTTTGAATATCGAGCTTTATGATATTGGTTACGGAAAGAAAAGTAAAGGTTACGATCCAGGGACTAGGATTCAGATGTAAGAATTTTAAATGATCAAATAGTTTAATACAATAATTGAATTGAGAAAAACAAAAATTTATACGAAAATCTGGTAATTGATGACGATAATGTCAATAAATGAATTAATTAAGGTGATTAAAGATTTATTAACGGACCGAAATTTGGACGTAAGGAAAATAATGTTTAAATAATATGAAATTTAAAGTAATAAGGTTGGTCGAATTTCGGGGTCGTTACAACATTTAATCACTTAATAATATTATCAACCTATATTATCACATTTGATAATATATTAACCACAAATAAATATTATTAACTATTTAATAATATTTTAAATATTATAAAATATTATTAATTATTTAATAATATCTTAATCAATTATCAATATTATTAATTATTTAATAATATCTTAATCACATAATTATTTTAAACACTCATTAACATTATTAATCATTTAATAATGTGTTATTCTTTATTTAATATTATTAATCATTTTATAATATTTCAAACACTTACTAATATTATTAATCATTTAATAATATTTAATCACTTACTAATATTATTATCCCTTAAAAATATTTTAATCCTTTACTGAAATTATTAATCATTTAATAATATTTTATTTATTTTTTAATATTATTAATTATTTAAAAATATCTTAATCACTTAATTATTTTAAACACTCATTAACATTATTAATCATTTAATAGCATGTTATTCTTTTTTTAATATTATTAATCATTTTATAATATTTTAAACACTTACCAATATTATTAATTATTTAATAACTTACTAATATTATTATCTCTTCATAATATTTTAATCTCATACTAATATTATTAATCATTTAATAATATTTTATATATTTTTTAATCTTATTAATTATTTAATAATATTTTAATCATTTATTAATATATTTAATCATTTAATAATATTTTATTCACTTACTAATATTATTAACCATTTAATAATATTTTAATAATTTATTAATATATTAATTATTTAATTTAGGTCTAATAATAATAATATTAATTTATACATTTTTTAACCCATTTCATATTCATAAGATCAGACCCGACCTGACCCATTTAATAAAATTAATTTTCAAAAATTTTGAATCACTGTTGCAGTGGTAGAAACCACCGTGTCGACGGTCCTAGATAGAATGGTTCACCGCTACAGCGATGAACTCCAGAACTGCGACGATCAACTTGATTTTAAAACCCTAAAATGTTTAACTTTGTTTTCTTGATTCGAACTTTTATATCTTGTTATTTGAACAATAACTTGTTATATTCTCTAACATAGCTTATTCATGAGCTACAACACTTTTAAAAAACGTTTTACTCATAAAAATCATGATCGAACTTACAACGATTATTAGGGTTTTCAAAACATCATAGTTTACTAGAAAATTCATTATATATATGTTTTAACATCGTTTTCAATCCTTCAAGCTAAGTTATCTTTGTAACACAAAGATCTACTATAGAAAATACATAGATCATAAAAATAACTTACATATCTCAAATCATAAACCATCAACCTAAACATTAAGCTAGAGTTTTTCTTCAAAACATACCTATATGCATCTTTCTTCCATCCATTTACATACAAATCATGTTAATACACATATCATACGTCTTTGACCATAGAACTTCATATATAGACTAGATCTATCATCCTAAACTTTAAAAATATCTTTTTAAAAACATATACTACACTTTCTACTTCAAAATATGATTTGGACCATATAAATCACATATACCACATACACATGTACTCCATTATAGATCCATCCTTATATATTTGGATCTCACCATAGATCATCTTCACATAATTTCTCCCACAACCAAACATTCTATGACTAATATATAAAGAAAATAATAAGCTAGGGTTTGAGAGACTTTTAAATCTTCTATGAAAATCTGCTTCCTGAAAATGGTTAGAACTCTTCTCCTCCTTCATGTATGGACCAAAAATAACCCACACTTACTAACACTCAAAGTGTTTGCTTTTCTAGAACTCCCACAAATGCCCTATCTTCTCTCTAGAAGTCTCTCTCTCACTCTAAAATTTAGAGAATAAAACAAATGAACCAACATTTGCACAAATGTTGGTGATTTCTATATATAAAACTCTACGAATACACCATAAATCCCTTAATTAACTACTATTGGTGAATTAAGAGCTTAAACTCACTTACTATTGCATGAAATGGCAACTTAAAATGATTAGAGTGATTGGGGAGTTGGAAGGAGTGGTTGAACCACTTAGATTTTGTATAAAAATGAAGTAACGTGAAATTTTACTCCACCCTAGTGGGGCCCCTTCAAAAATTCGGCCCTATACAGCCTTTTCCCAACCAATTTCCCTTTTCTTTTATGTTACATACATTCATATATATATATATATATATATATATATATATATATGTATATGTAACACTAATACTTGGTTTTATTTGGGCTTCACATTGGACTTTATAATTACTTCCATTTCAACTTCTATTTCACTTTGTTTGGACTTAGCAATTTAATTCTCATTGAGCTACTAGTTCATTCATTTGATTTACTAACATTGGGCTTCCAACATTTAAATCAATTAAGCTAACTATACTAACTTACAAGACTTGAATTTATAACGAGTGTGGGGCTATTATTAAATTTACTTGGACTCGCCATTTAATTAACACTTGGGCTACACTTAAATCATATAAGATTTACCACATTGGGCTCATTTGATATACCATACAAGACTTGTAATAATAAAGACTTGGGCTAGCCATAAAATCATATTAGGTTATTTACATAATCCAATTAGACTTACATTATTAAAGTATTAGGCTATCAAATTGGGTTGTTTAATTAAAACCCTAACACACATTATCCATTAGACTAGTACTTTATTAACATATCATCTTGTTAGACTATAATTAAGTCTCTCTTAACTAACACATCATTTGGGCTTCTTATAAAATTATCTACATTACAATCAATTAATCCCTCATTGGGTTGACATAAATAATTCATTTATTTCTTTTTCTTCATTAGTCATACAAGTAATTTACTAGGTGATTATTAATCTTCTTATTCGTTATTCAAGACCAACATTCAAGCTTTATAATCTCTTCACAGAACCTCCTTTTGCATTACTTTTTATTCTTCAGTTAATTCGAATAAATTAAACTAATTGTGTATATCTCATTACATAACATATACACATATACAACATAACTGCACACATCATATTTTCTCATAAAAATAAATAATAAAAATAAATTAGATTCATAATTTTCCTGGTTATTACACCAATAATATGAGTTCAAGAACTCCTTAGGAACTTACATTAATACTATGGGTTCAAGAACCACTACAAAAAAATGGGGCTTTACCAACAACTGGTTTTCGTTGCTAAAGGTGTCAAATTTCGTTGCAAAAGGGTTTTAGTAACGATTTTCTTATCGTTGCACAATAAGCGTTGCTAATTGTTCCGCAATGAACATATTTTGGTCATTGTCGAAAGTGTTATATTTTGCAACGAAAGTTGGCTTTCGTACAAAAGCCTCGATCTTCAGTAACAAAATTTATTGTTACAGAATCAAGAAAAAATCGTTACTAAGAATCACCTTTCGTTGCAAAAGCCTATTAATTGGCAATGAAATGAACTCTTTTTTGGGCAACGAACATGTGTTTTCATTGTGGTTGGTTCATTTTTGCCAACGATCGGTTTCGTTGTGGAAAAGCATGAAAATTGTTGCCTAAACCTGTTTTGCTGATTATATACTTTTTAGCAACGATGTTCATTACTGATTATACTGTTTTGCAACGACATTATGATTAATCAGTAACGATAATGTTTATTGTGGGTTATTTTTCAATAGCAAAAAATTTGTTAATTAGCAATGACACTATACATTGTCGTTTCTTTATATGTGTAACGAAAATTGATATGATTTGCAATGATATAAATGTTACTTTTTATTTAGGTATAACAATAATATCATCCCCGTTGGTATTAGGTTAATTTTTCGTTGCCAAAACTTATATTTTAATGCAATGAGCAACGAAAACTTGTTGCAAAATGTATAAAAAGTTGATGTTATATCCTTAATTGTACAACGCTTTGGTAACAAAATAGTCATTGACTATATCGTTGCCAAATCAAAAATTGATAATCTTGTTGTGTACCTAATAGGCTCAATGACCCCATAGCAAAAATAAAAAATAAAAAAAAAATATTATTAACTTAATAAAATCATCCAGTACATAATCATTCATCATCTTTACAATCAATTATCTAAGGCTGCAGCAGTTCTTTAATTAAATATATATTTACATATATAGAAAGAGAGTACACTTCTTATTTCGTCCCTTTTTTTCTGTAACATAACACATTATATACTGAAAATTTGGTACCTAATATTGTAAGGCAAATAGAAGTAGTCTTCCTGCACATATTTAAAAATAATAAGAAGTTGTAGCTGTAGGAAAATGAAGCAAATAAGTGAGCAAAGGCATGTGCTAAAATAAATACATAAAGACAATAGAGTTACAGCATTGTACTAATGCACACTGTATCACACCATTAAATTTGTGATTACTCGACTGAAAATCTAAAGCTTACAATTAGAAATATTATAAAATGATGAATCCATTATAAAACTACAAGTAAAGAAGTAAATTGAACCTACAAGAGGGGTTGTGATATTGTAATGCTAAAGCAACTTCCCTGAGTGCCTTGTATCTTCCGAAAGTATTTCATCAGTTGATTTTAAGACATGCAGAGTGACATATATTGAACTCTGAATGAAACAAATCAGTGAGTAATAACCAAAGATGTAATACACTTACTACACTGCTATTAGTTATGTCAATACAAAAGCAATAAAATTGAAAGAAACACAATTATAATTAAGAAATTGCTAAGAATTAGAAATTAAAGTATTAATGCATTACAGTTTATAATTCATTACAGTTTATGATTGCCAACAAAATAAGGAAATGCAAGTAATACCTCGACCATACTTTTTTGCATTGGCTTCCCTTACTCCTTTAACACTACTATTAATTTTTGAATTAGTAGCAGACTAGAACTATCAAAACTGAGCTAGCTATATTTTTCCATAGTATTCATGCTCTCCGCCAACTTACATAAATGTTACATTGGAGTTTATCATTACTTACATTTTTCATGTTTTTGATCTCAAGCTAGTAACATATATAACCTGCATTTAGGTGTAGCTCTTCAAGGAAGACAAAGGTTAAAATATAAATGGCCTAATTTCAGGTGCCTAATCCGTAATACAGGAAGAGATTATTACTATTACTTTATCGGTTCCACAAAAAACAATTTTATTTTAAATATATACATACATACACACACACACACACATATATATATATATATATATATATATATATATATATATATATATATCTCACGAAAGAATTTTATTTAGAAATTTAAAAAAAATGTTCAACCAAAAAGACCCATTTTTCGTAGTAGTAGTAGTAATATAAAATGACACACTATTCTCAAGTTTATTATTGTAATTTTATTTATCAACCACACTATTAATGTCGGATAAAATTAAACTATTTTTGTAACAATGGTACTTGCCATACGAGGTCGCAGAGTTTGTATTTTAACAACTGGTTCCAATAATTCCCAGTAAACCTTACTCCACGTACATTGATTCTCGTTGCTTAATTTCATTCTTCAGTGCTTATCCTAAAAGAAAACATACGGACTTGAAAATTTAGAAGAATTTAGGCTCAACATTGAAAATTTAATAAAACGTAAAGGAGGAAAGCAAAAAAATCAAACAAGAAATCCTCCAAAAAAATATGTGTGGTAATTAAATTAAGAATAAAGCTTATAATGAAATAAATCTATTGATTGAAAGACGTGGCAGATGAATTGATGTTTACTACCTATGGCTTCAAATTATATGTTCTAGAAAGCTACCACTGAGGAATGAAAAGTATTTGAATCTCCATACGTCCAGGGTAGACCACTGGCACCCTTGTATAAGCTTGAAATATTTCTTTCGATATTTATTTCTGTAAATAATCAGATAAAAAAACTATATGAATGATGAAATAACCAAGATGCGATTAATATGTACTAGTAAAAAGGTGGGGTGAATGACAACATTTGCAACACGGTGTAAACGTGTTATGTTGTACATCCAACATAGATTACTTGCCATGACCATAGATATTGTGACCTTTAATTTTAACATGTTACCACTTACCAAGCCTTCTTTAACACACATTCCAATGGTTTTAGAGAGAACATTATACTGGGGAAATCCAAGGGGTAAACTAAAGTAGAAATGAAAACAAACAAAAGAATTTGCAATATTGGTGTTTAAGAAAATAAAAAAGAGTTAGTATTATCCATACAGGTCACCATACTTAAAGAAAGAAACTGATTTCTTCTCAGAAGGTTCAGAAAATCACAAGTATGAACCGAAAGACTGTCATCACTAGAGATGTGGAATATGAGCACGTGATGTGGAAACTGTGCAAGTGATGAAGAAAAAAGAATCAACTATAAATATCTCCACTCTTGCTGACCATAGTTGACTATAAGTTGAATAACATTCAGATAAGTGTACATGTTATGATGTAACGTAATTGTACGAACTAAATTATACCCAATTAGAAACAAGTCAGTCACCTAGTGTCCGTCCCACTTACAAAATGGCTGGTAGACTTCTCACTAGACTTAATACTTTAAAGAAAATTATCAAAAAGTGCAAGAACCCCAAATGGATAGAGATTGTTACAGTAAGAATTAGAAGTTCAATTTAGAAAATTAAAGAAATGGTGGGGTTGTGAGAAGAGGGAGAGTTGGGGGCGCCATGAATAAGCAGCTAAGTGTACAGGGACAAATGCAGCAATTTAGCATTTAGAAATAGTTGTACATAGGTTACCTTGTGTGAAAGAACCCACCTTTAAAATGAAGGACATAAATTTTAGTTTTGCAAGTCGGATATATTACGTCTATTTTCTTGTTAAATTGGGATTAAAATCCATGAATGTCCTTTTTCCACATTCTTGAACTATATTACCTTTACTAACCCACAGCCAAATAAGCTATGGTTATGGTTTACACGAGTGGCATTTGAGAATTGAAGGTAGAAAGAACTTTTGAACCCATTTTGTGAGTCTATCCTTGAATCCATTTACATTCAACTATCATTTTTTATTTCATTTCTTGGATCATGTTAAAAACTCAAAAGAAAATCTAGTGTAAAAGGAAAAGGGAAGAGAAAAAAAGATGGAAAGAATTAAATTCAACATAACCTTTTTAGTCATTTGAAATCCATTTTTTTTAGAATATGACACAGCTATAATGAAGTCTCATAAACAAATATCAAGAATCTCATTCAGAAATGACAATAATCATAAGCTTCACAATAAGGAAACAAAAATTAGTTAAAATACGATATGAAAAAATGGGTAAGTAAACTACATACACCCATTCATAAATACTTGACATTTTACACATCAAAGTTGAAACAAAAATTTGTAATACTTACCACAGGCAACCCTTCCATCAGCATTTCCAGTGCTTTTGCTGAGTTCATGGCCACTTGAACAATTTAAAGGAAGTAACCAACTCAGAAATAAATCCACCTCACTTGGAAGATGTCTAATATATGCCTGAAATATATTTTCAGTAACTTTTGTTCTCCAGGATTCTCATTGAAATAGAGAACAGTAAAAAGTCTGGCCAACAGTGGATATATTTTTCGAGAACAACAATTCAATCTTTTAGTTTCTTTAGGCCAGTTAGCGTACGCAATCAACAATGTGCATTTAAGCAAAAAGCCTTAATTTGTAGTTGTAAAATTTTGCACATAAAGATGGCAATGTTAGTTGCACTTGTCTTTCAGCTCTTGGAATCACTCAAGGCTATAGCACAGCATATGTCCAGTCCCGATTCCCCATATAAATTTGAGAAAGGAATCGTAGGAAACTCTAAAGAAAAATGATCATAGTACAGATAAAAATGAAGCTCACCCTTTCCCAAGTCATCAGGGTCTCCATGGACAACTACAACCCTTCTAATGATGGAACCTGATCTAATACGTGGAATCTGCAGCAATTAACACACATTTGAGAGATTTAAGCACATAAAATATGTAGATTTTAGCTGCAAATCAAACTCAAAACCAACCTACTTGTCAACAATAGTGAAAGTGGCAGTACCTGATTATAAAAATAAATCGTGAAAATGTCATAAGTAAATGAAACTTTACAGATATCTTTTAAATTTGCAATATGTAGACACCCAAATTTTGCACTTCTCTACTAACCCTGGCAGGAGGGCAAAGTCGTCACTTGACCCGACATGCGAAAAAGGAAGGTGGACCCCAACACAAAGCCACCCCAACGACTTATGGTTAAATCCGCCACAGCAGACAACGAGCATCAGGCAAGGCAAACAGCTGATCCAGAAGAACCTGATTGGATCACCAAAGACGACAAATGGCCACTACGCTTACGATGTTCGGGGGCAGCGCCCCCTGGAAGCCAAGCACAAAGAGCGATTTATACATCAGGTAACAGCCTTCCGAAATAATACAGCAAAAAATGACGATTTAAGACCGCGTGGCACAGAAATCGAGAAAAGGAAGCCAGACAGCCGCAGATGCATCTGCGGCCAACGACTTTCGGGGTTTCGCACGGCTCGAGGAGACGGCACACGGCAGCCGAGGTTCGGTGCAGACGGCCACAGCAGGCAGCCGCAGATGGATCTGCGGCCAGCCGCAGATGCATCTGCGGCTGCCTGGTGAAGGCTATAGATCGGTCATTGTTGCGTCCGAGAGCAAGAGAGGAAGAAAAAAGAAAGGAAATAGAGAGAGAAAGAGCGCGCGGGAGGAGAGAGAGAGAGCTTGGATCTTGGCCATTTTCAAGCTTAGATCCGTTGTTTGTGCTAAGTAGTCTAGTACTCTTGTGGTGTTGTTCGATTTGTGGAATATAGAAGCTTTAAATCGGCATTTTGCAAGGTGAAAGGAGTGTATTCTTGAGTTTTTATTTGTTGTATTGTTAGCATAATATTGTGATTGGTTTATTTGATGTAGTTTATTGCTATATATTGATAAAGGATCCGTGGATTAGGGGTTGTTAGCGAGGGTTCCATCGGAACGTAACTCCTCCTAACGCCCCGAGGACATCCGTACGGTGATATATCGTTCGTTGTGGTAATGAGTAGTTTGTAGTGATTGAGTTGTGATATTTGAGCTATGTAGTATGATAGCAATGTTTAATATTGTTAGATTTGGCTTAGTATTGGTTGTGTAGCGATTGGGGTGATTGTGAGCCTAGGGAGGAGATCCTCGTGATCGAATCCCGATGATTGACGTTTTGGCATATGTAATCCTTGTATAGAGTCCATGGATGTGTATTTTGTAATATCGGGCCTTAAAACGATACCAAGTCGTGTTCGGGTTAAGGCCTCGTAATAATAATAAAATATGTGATTGTGGGTGTTGGGGGTTGTCTGGATGGCTCACATGCCCATGGATAGCCCCGACATGTTTTGGGATGTTTGTCTTAATTTACGGCACAGAAAATGATTTTCCAAAATAAGGCAAATAATGAAGATTTTATAAAAGTGATCAAATTAGGATATTAGATGCACGAGGTTAAAAAATTAAGAGTTTTGACGAACTTTGATTCCGGTTTGATGAAAAGGCTCCAATGGATTTTGAAATATCATACAAAAAATAATTTCGTAAATATGAATAAACGTTTTCATTAGACTTTGTGCATAGGGTTAAAGAGTTCTAGAAGTTGCCCTCGTTTTATTTATATTAACTGTTAGAGGGCAATGTATAGTCTCGATTCCTATTTGACAAAAGTTTAAAACTATTGTTTTCTAAAATGACACCTAATAAAAACCCTCAACGTTCTCAAAATTAAAATCAATCTTTCTTATAAAAAGCGAAGCCTCGTCATTTGGGTCAAAAGACGTCTAAAAACGCTTTCCCGACAAAGCACATTTTGCCACATAAAATCCAAGCAACTTTTATGCAAAATTCGCCACAAACATTCATTTAGGCGCGCGCGCACACACACACACACACACACACACACACACACACACACACACACACACACACACATTTTTAGGATTTTAAAAGGATAGGAAAAACATCGAGATTGCGGTAACCGTGTTTCACGAAAGTCGGGGGGGCGCCTAACACCTTCCCCTCGCTTAAGCAAGCCCCCGAACTCTATGAATCTCGGTTTGCGGACCAATTAATTCGGAGTCACATATGAGCCAGCGATTACAAAAACAAAATTCGGATGAGTTGGTACATCCATTTCAAATATACCAACTGGCGACTCTGGTCAATTGGCTCATAAAAAATCGACATTTCAAAACCCCGTCGACACTAAGCCGACCCTTTTCAAAATCGCATTTAATTCAAAAGGCTAAAATTGGAAAGGGCTTTTAATTATAAAAAACGAAACGACGAAAATCCCGGCGTCGACACAATATTTCAAAGTAATCCTGATATAAAAAAATAAAAAAAACCATTAAAATATAACACCCAATAAAGATCCCTATAATGTAAAGAGTTAGGAATAGTAGATAGAAGACAGACCCAAGACTTCCAATGTAATTTGCTTATGTTGGGCACTCCTAGTAAATATTTAAAATTAGAGTGGCAATATATGTCTACAACAATGTTATGCATGATGTCAATTTACAATTGTGGCAGTCTCTTGTCCCTTCCAACAACATTCCCGCCGATTTCATAACTAACAGTTTAATCATCTTACAAGGCAAAAAAAATTCACAAACGAAAATAATGAGCTTATGAAAATGATATCAAACAATTTGTCGTGAAAGTAATAAGACATCCGGGGAATAATAATAATAATATGAACAGTATAGTCACAACAGTTATGATATGTGCAATGAATCAAAGCATGTTTACCATCTTCACCAACTGTCGCATTCCCGAGATCACCAGCATGGCGGTTCTCATCTTCCGGAACTCCATGCTTTTTACCAGCAGGGTTATAATGGGGTCCTATAGATTAACATGATCAAGAAAAATAAATTAAAAGCTATAGTTGAAAAGGAACTTGCTTTTGCCCGTTCATTCTTCCCAATTTCCAAGGATTGAGGTACAATGAAATCAAATCCAGGGGTGGAATTTACCAGTTGACAGCCAACCGTTTGTTGTATCACCAAGTGCATGGACATAAAAACCAAGAGGTCCAGGTGCAAGGCTAGAAACGTTTCCAATAACTGTAGTCAGACCTAAGGCACATAATTTTTTTTTTTAAATCTACATTAAACACGTCCTGACATGTGTATTACACACCCCATATTAATATCAGAAGCTATCCCAAAATTACCATTGTCTTCCTGGGTAAAGTAGATGGTGCCACTGACTCCTGCACTGTTGCTAAGAACTGCGACAGCCTTCACCATTGTTATATGTGATCAAAAAGCAAACAATATTTCAACAATAACTTAGCCAGATAAACAGATGATAATCGGTAATCCTCTAACACTAAAATCAAAAAAGTCTCGCAACAGAAGAACCCCTATGATTTTAATAAAACTATCTTTATCAAGGATTCTTCAAACTAACAAATAAACAAAATTACTCTGCAAAATCACAATAGAGAATTTTTGGAAGCAAAAACTAATCAGAAAATTTTCTTACTAAAAGCCATTCAAAATTTCAAACACCACCATTTTCATATCCTTTTAAATTGTATAACTTCTGTAACAATATGAAGACTAGTTACAGTCGTAAAAGAAAAAAAAACAAAAAAAACTTCAGATGTCATGATTTTAATTTTAATCATAAAAAATTGGTCATGTCAAGCACTACTATGCCCAAGAAACTTTATATACTTAAATATTACTACTATCTGAAACCCAACCTGTGTTCAATCCCTCTAAAATGAAAAATAAAATAAAAATCATTTTCCACTTAGCCAAATAAACCATAGGTCAAAGCTTGAATAAGAAAGCAGAACCTTATATCATACAAGAACAGAAACATATATACATACAATCACATCATTTCACTAAGATCAAATGAATTTTCAAGAGACAAACTTTATATCTATAAATTCATATACTAAATTCATCTCCATGAGTATTTTAATTAAAATCTTCAAATGATCTGAGAAATAACAAAGCTTACTGTATATGAGCTATTAATCACTGTGAAAATTAAGCTAAATCTAATGATAAAAAGGAAGTTTGGAAGTCAAACGAACATATTAAATTCTCAGATAAACCAAAACAAAAGTTATCATAGATTAGACCAACAGATTCGATATCATAAGATTAAAATATATAATCAGAGAATCATTTAAAAGAATGGATTCCATTTTACCTCAGAACACCCCTTGTAGATAGAGAAAGCTAGAGTTGCATAACATTTTCTATTGGTTTTCTATCATTTAGTAATTGAAGTACAAGCCCTAGATTTAATCAGTTTTGAAAAACAATAAAAGGTTTGCTTATTTCTCTACAGAACTCACCATAATGTACTGATCCTGAAAATGTATTGTTATTGCTCAGTGGAGACAATATTTAGACATTGATGAACTACACCAACAGCTAGCAATCTAGCTCGGGAAAATCCACTCCGATAAAATTCAAAATAAAATCCAATTCATCACTGGCCCCAAACCCTGAATGAGCCAGATAGCAGAGTCAAGCTGCTGGTGCATTCAATAGAAATCACATAACTTGTGCAATTCAACCATTTACCCCAAAAAAACAAAATTGCAAAGACAATAAAGCTTAAACTTAGGATAATAAGTACCATAAGGCCAGCAATTCAATTATTTACACACACCCAGAGTAAACCCAAATTTAAAGAGTTTGTTTGTTTATTTGTGCACAATTAACAGTTAATTATGATTCACATACATCAAATCTACAGTGAAACTGTCAAAAAAAAAAAAAAAAAAACCAAACCCCTTCCATATCTGATAGAAACTATGATTCCTTAGTGAATTAAAACCTAATTCAATATACCAAGTAGTAAAATACAAATATATCAACACATTGTTTCAAATCCATTCAAAAATTAAGGCAAAGTCGATGGAAATAATCGAAATGAAAAAAAAACAAAAAAGAAGAAATAAACTAACTGGCGAGACGATGACGAGTGTTTTGGAGAGCCTCAACCAAGAAGGGATCCACCATAGGTGCGACGGAATCAGTGGTGACGGTTTTTGATTGTGGGTGTGGTGAAGAAGTCACAGAGTCCATAATGTGGAGAGCGAAAATCCCACTTTATTCATAGAGAGATCTTTTAAGATTTGGGGAAATAATGGAGGGAGACAGACGAAAGGAATTTTTGAGATTTGGGAAAATAATAGAGGGAGACAGACAATAGGGATAATGCTACTATTATAAATTTTTTTTATTTTTTTGTGTTAATTCATTTTTTTGTTAAAATTTCTGAATTTTTATATATTAATTGTATTAGGGGCTATGGATCATACAATAAATACTCACATGTCTTTAAAATTATAGATATATTTATAAAATAATAATTTTTTATATTATTAAATAATTTTAGTGTTAACTAAATATTCGATTGTGAATACAAATAATAATAAAAATCATTAAAAATTAAAAATATTATATCATTCAATAATTTTAAAATACTTGTGTTTAGTTAAGGCTGTAAAACAGTCGAATCGATCTGAATTCTAAGTTACTTGGATTTGACCCAAAAGATTAAATTTCTACTCGAATACGACTCATATTCAAACTATATTTAAAAAACTTTAATGAGATTTGACTCGACTTAAATTTTCTTTACTCGAATTCGATCCGTCTTGGATCAAATTATATTCAAACTACTCACGAACTTCAAATTCAAACTCGAATTCGAGTCTTCAAATAATAATTGACTTTATAATACATACAATTACTAACTAAACTTATTATTTTACTTAGAAATAAGAAAATATAATTATAATTACACTTTATAAATATAAAATTAAAATTAAAATTATAAATAAAAATAATAATAATAATAATAATAATAATAATAATAATAATAATAATAATAATAATAATAATAATAATAATAATAATAATAATAATAATAATAATAATAATAATAATAATAATAATAATAATAATAATAATAACTAATTATTCAAATTTTATTTAATTATGTATATATTTTAAAAGAATGTATCGAGTATCTATTCAAATATGTATCAATCGAGTATGTATCGAATTATGATTAAAAATTCGAGTAGTTTGAATTCTAAATGAGTCAAGTATCATCTAGGATTACAAGCATTAACACTTAATTTTGGCATCAAAGTATTACAAAGAAGTATATAAGAATTTCTGTTATTTTAAAATAAAGAGTTAATATTTTTAAGTATTTTTAAAATTTATAACTTTCTTGGATAAACAATAAAATGAATATATGGATATAAAGTGTATTTAATTATATATTAATTCAAATATTATTTTTAATAACGATTATAACAACACTATTATTATTTATGATAAGTTTTATTAAATTATTGAATATAATATTTGTGCGGTACTAAAAAAATTGGACAAAAGAGTAATAAAAAAGATCTTAATCAATTACTTTTTATTAAAAAAAAATTAAGATTCTCCAGTCAAAATTTATTAAATTAGAATATGTATATACATCATCATCGACTATTTCATTCAAAGTTAATTCACAGAAAATAAAAGGTTTTGGAGTGGGCTATACCTGTCTCCCTAGTGATTATCATTATTGATTCAACATCATACATTATTAATGATAAATTAAAATAATTTTTTTATAAATGAAAATATAATCAAGTTTTGATATGATATAACTAAAAATGATAAATCCTAATAGTTATTTAATTAAAAAATTGGTACCAAGAAAATATTCAAAAATAAAACAAAACAAGTGTATACTTCGGACAAGATTAAACCATTTTGGACATAAGACACTTTATTGATTAAAACTAAGAAACCCCAAATCCCCAATTTGCCAATCTCCCTCCATAATTTTCAGTCTAGTCCCTTCATAATTTTCAATTGTATTCGTGTTCTAATTAGATCGGGTTTTTGTACGAATTAAAGTCTAGTATATTTTTCATAATTTAATTGATATGTGCCAACATTTTAATTTTTGTTGATTTATATAATTTTTGGCCATAGCGTGTCAATCTCATATTTTAAAGTTATGAATTTACAATCTAGTTTATAAATTATTTTAGAACTAAATAACTCTCAACTCAATGGTAAGTAATAAAAAAATAAATTCTAACTCCATCCTTGTTATATTGAGATTACTAAGCTTATAGTGCATATTTAAAAGCTTATTTATTACATTAGTGTGATTAATAAAATTTTAGAATTTTTATTTTATACTTGGTTCGTTTCAAATAAAAAGTCTCATTTATTGATTTACAAACTGTAAAATAAAAATAAAATTATAAAACAAAGAAACAAATAAAATTAAAATACTTAATAGACTTAAATTTGTTGATTTCTTCTTCCCTAAAATTATTGGCGCTCCCTAATTTCTTTCCCGCTCAATCCCAAAATATTCTGCCAAAACCAAAATCTCCCAAAACCTCTCAATTTCCATTTGCAGCACCATCACCCACCGTAGCTCCATCACCAGCACACCAAAATCCCATCGTAGCTCCATCACCAACACCATTTTACATTCCAATCTTTCGCTAAAAACCCCTCAAATCTTCATCCCTCCTGCATGGGTTGAGTTCCTTTCCTCGATTTCCTTCAAAGTCCGCACGATTATACGATTTGGGGCTTATTTAATTTGGTCCAATTTGGCTTCAACGATCTTGGTCTGATTTGGGTTGAATTTGTCTACCATTATTTGGGTTCTATATGGCATCCACTATTCCACGATTGGGTCTGATTTGGTTCCACGTTTCCATATGCAACTTAGCTTGGGTTTAGTTTCTTTATTGTATGCCTGCTTCAACTTTAGTTTCTTACATTTTAAACTCAAGTATGTTGATATTTCAGCTTAAACTTTGAGCCTGCATGATGTGTGTACCTTATATTTATGTTTGAGTTAGGTTTTTTTTTCTAAATGTTTGGGGAAATTACTTCAGTGTTTGATCCTCGAGTCTTATATTGTAAAGTTTTGAATGTGAATGGTCTATAGGAAAACAATGACTTTGAATTAATTACAATAAGGTGCATAATCCTTATTAACACCTGACTTAATGCCTTGTAATTTGAAATACACAGTAAACCTCAATCCAAATTAAATCTTATTTATTATTAAGTGCACAATCCTTATTAACATATGATCTGATGCCTTGTAATTTGTGTGTGTGTATATATATATATATGTAATCAACTCAGATAGAATTTTTTGTATGATTAATGAATTAAAGAAGCTCAATGTGTTGTTTGAATAACAATGAAGCACTTTTTTTTTTTGCAGGTGATTTACAAAGCAGCACTCTTGTTGCAGTGAAGGATTGTGCATATGAATCCAGTGTTGTGCTATCTGCTTTTGCGCGTGTAACTAACGGACATACTGCTTTGACATCTGAATGTGGCTCCATGCTCAAATAGGTATAATTTTATGAATATTGACATGATAATGCTTTATTTTTACTGAAGGATTTGTTTAGTGGTGTCTATAGAGAAAAATATGTAACGATGGTTGGTTATTAAATGCAATAGATAGGACATGTCTTAACTATAAATTCATCTAATGTGCTAAAGTTTGACAAAAATTCCTTCTTTCTTTTATGCATGTGTGTGTTTTGGGGTCTGGGCTGGGCTATGTTTGTGTAGCTTTTGTTTGTGCTTATACCTTTGGACTCCTATACAGGTTCTGGAAATAACTGAAGATTTACACGATGTTCACAGCTTGGGGAAAGAGGTTGTAACACTACACTTCTCTTTGATGAGTGATCTTTCTAAGGTTTACTTTTCTCTTAATCTTGATTATTCTTTTGTCCAAAAATATCAATTTATGCTTATGTTTCAACAATTTTACTTTTCCATGAGAGTTCTTTAAATAGTTGACTTCTAAATGTGCAATCTCTTTTATTCTGAGCAAACAAACAAACTACCGAATAAGATTTATACCACCAACGTTGTAAGAAATCATGATTGATGAATGCAGCTGCTGCATCTTTCTTTAATCAAATCAGTTTTTATTTATTTGTGACACTTTTAAGTTGGCCGAATCAAGAAGACTGATCAACTAATAGATATGTATACTCGTATCTTATATTGCTAGCTCGATCATAACTGTACTTCCTATAATCAATCAACCATTAAGGCCTTCACATATCTTCCAATTAATACAGCTAAATGCCGTCTCAAAAAATTAAGAATCGATAAAGGAAACGTGTAGTAAAGAAGAACATATATAAATACTAATCATGATGAATTAGTATTCTTCTTTTTCAATTTATGCTTCATATACATCTTACCCTTCCTTTCTTTTCCCCAAGATTTCTCTTAACCTGCTCCACTGCCGGATTTGGTGCAGTCCACAAGGCTAACCTTGTCCTCCACCTTTCTCATTGGCTTAAACACCTCAGTGATTGTGGGGTCCAACACATCACTAGAGCACTGAAGAGCAACACC
The DNA here is from genome assembly GCA_947179155.2 of Hedera helix. Taxonomy (NCBI): domain Eukaryota; kingdom Viridiplantae; phylum Streptophyta; class Magnoliopsida; order Apiales; family Araliaceae; genus Hedera; species Hedera helix. The sequence continues at coordinate 13,986,601 of OX359270.1, read as the reverse complement.
CATGGCTATTGCCTCGTCCCAAAGTCCTATGCCCTTTCAAAGTTCCTTCATTTGCAAAGCTTTTGTATAAGCAAATCATAAATTGGCCCATAACTGCCTACTGAGCTTTCCTTCATCAACTCTAGCTACTCCCGACTGATTAGGGTGCAAATTCTAATTAAGGTAGTTGTCAGTATGTGATTCATATTCAAATTTTTAGAATTAGGTTTGAAGTTTAGTCCAATTATGAGTCAATAGCTATTTCATGTAGACATAATTCACCATTTCATGTTGAACACATGTGGCAAAGAAATTGAAAAGAGATTGCATAACTTAAAATCCTTCCATATTTAACTCTATTTTAGACTCTGAATGAGGGAGAAGAAGGGAAAATATATAGAAAACTAGTAAATTAGAATTAGAATTTTTTTTGCTAGCTCTAATATATATTTTTGACAACACATTGTCTTGATTTCTTTTTCTCTTTAACCACGAAAGGGCTATTTCAAATACATTGGGCATGAGAAAACACCTTTTATGAATTCACTAGCATTTATTGGCATTGTAACCGTGAAGAGCTTTTGGTGGCATAAAATTACATCAACACCTTAAGTTATTACAAATTGACTGCAAAGTTATATATTTGAAAGAATTACCCACTATCTATTGTTATATTTAGTATTTGGATTACTTTGGTTATTGTAGCATTTTTTATGAATCGGTACAGATTTGATGTTTCCTTGAAGGTTTAGTCTATAAGTAAACATTATTTCTTCATATATCCTTTTCTTGTATGTTTTGTTATTCAAAATTTATTTATTATAGCTTCTTAATTAGTTATTGTGTCCATTTCAGGGGCTTCAATGATTCTAGCAGAGTTAGCAAAAACATCTTGCTGCTTCCCCCACCCCCTAGCAAATATGTCAGCATGTAATTATACAGCGTAACCTTTAAATTCAACGTTGGACTTTGTTTGGTTGATGATATTGTTAGCTCATGTTAATGTTTTGTATTTTTACTATTGCATCATGATTTATATGTTTCACATTTTTGTACTCTCAATGAATTATGGTGATTTGTTTCTTCTGATTATTGATTTGTTGAGTTTGGAAACCAAAGCTGAAGTTGAACATGCTTCAAAGATAGATAAGGTGACAAATGTTTAAGTATGAAACTGAAGGATGTGAAATATGTGACGCCAAATCCATGAGTCTCTGAGGGGGATATTTGAGAACATCTGAATGCAATAATACGTTTTACACTCTTAGTATACATGCAATGATTATTTCTGTTGTACAATCATGTGTATCACAACATAGTGTGATGGGTGCTTCTTGATTCTTACTTAGATGTAAAAAATAAAGATCAGGGATGTATAAATTGTTGGGAGAAATTCAAATGATCAACATATATTGAATTATGTCATGTTTTTATTGCCATGAGATATTTAAGCATTTCCTTCTTTTGAATTGTGTTTTTGCTTTTCTTGGTGAATTTTGTGTTTGGCACCTCTGTTACTATCTCTGTGTGCTACCCCATATTTATTTACAATTATCAAGTTCTATGAGATGCAATTTTCTATTTGCGTCACATGGATGTATCGAATTACAGGACATAGTGTCAGCATTTTTTGATTACTATGAACTGAGTTTGGTGAAGATAATTCTTCTTTATGTGATTGTGTTTCACTGTGCTATATTATTTTCTACATTACCCTTTAAAGTTGCTAGTAATCTTATAAGTTAATTTCCTGAAATCAAAAATATTGCCATTAATGAGTGTGCGTGTGAGCACTTATGTGTGCCTATGTAGATTAAAAGCCCTTAGGGTGATAAATTTGTTTCAAAAATGTTCATTTTGTGTTGTGTTCACTGGTGGAATTCTATCAGGAATGGTAAGAGGATCGTACTACGATACGATCACAAGATAAGGAAAGCGAGTAAGGAATAGATTGTAAAGAAAGATCATAATGGGATCCAATGAGATTGTGAAATAATAGAGAGACCTATTAATGGTCGAAAAATGGTATAATTTGATGCTATAAAGAGATATGGTACTATAAAATAGTACAAGAAGAATTCAGAGAATGATAAAGTATGAATTATGGAAATGTTAAGATAAGGGGGCAGAAAGCTTGGCACGAAATTTTAATTGAGGACTCACGTGGCGACTGAATTGCACAATCCCTTGTATGGGCAGGGGACTTGTGTTTACTTAGTTACTATGTGATAATCATTGAAATGTTAAATTTGCGTTAGCAGTTTTGATATATAGATAATATTAAGTTCAGGCACGAGTTCTTAAAACTCATGTATACGGTAAGTCCATGACTCATAATCGTATGGTATGTTTTGAGCCCCTCAGCATATGGACAATCTTTGATATGTTCTCAGACTACATATTGCTAGGACAAACTTCTAAACTCATATTCTTGTGGTAAGTTACTGGACTTATAATGTGTGGCAAGTTTGATAAACTATACGGGGGTATAGAAAAGTTGGAGTAGATAGAAAATTCTAGTATGATATATAATAATAGCCCTAGCAATAAATTTTGTAATTAAGTAATGAAGCAGAAGGTGAATGTTAGGGAATTTAGGATATTCCCACTCTTCTAGCTTTGCTAGACTTCGAAATTTTTGGCCTCAAGCTAATTTGGCACGAATGTACTTTGAAAAATACAAATGAATTTTTTAAACAATTTAAAAAGTGTCTATGCTATTTGTTTCGGCTAGACAAAAATATTTTAACATCAAAATGTATTTCAAAATAATCATCAATACACCTTTTAGCCCGGTGTAAATGTGATGAATGACGGAATGCTTAACGTGTTGTTGAGACGGTGCGGTACTATTTCGTCATAAGATGATTCAACACCATAAAGTATGGTGTAGGAATTATTAACGACGGGATTCTCAACGTACTGTCAAAATGATGCGGTAACATGAAGTCATAAATGATTTTGATTTATAAAGGTATGTCAAAGCTATAAGTCACTGCCATTTGACTCGGCTAGACATTTTGAAAAGCTTTGACATGATGAGTGTTTAAAAATTTCTGCGGGGTATAATTGTTAAAAGAAAGTCTATGCTAATTGATCTGGCTAGACAAGCGTTGAAGAAATATAAGTCTGAGCTATTGATTCAGCTAGACAAATTTTGTAAAATATTGACTTTATATTCTTTGAAAGTTATAACCAATCAAATTACTTTTGAATAAATCCTTAGGCTGAGATGAACAAAGAGATTAAGAATGTTGCAGGTTGATCGAATGGTCACCTGGCATAAGAGACATGGGCATTACAGATTATTCCACTGGAGTGTCAAATTACAGATTAAATATACACCACTTTAATGGCAGACTGATCCACTGTCAGGGTTTGCAGTATGAAGTACTCGGGGAGTGAAGTACTGTAAACCGGGATAAATGTTCATTCAGCATATCATGAAAGTTTTCCAAAACAAAAATTTTGAATTCCTCTACTCTTATGAAGATTGGATGGTAGGATGGGGTAGTATTAATTAAATGTGAGTGATAATGGAAGCAATAATTGTGAAGTAAAGAAAGTATGAAATGTGATAGATTAAAAAATTGTAATGTGTAATGACCACGAGGACGGAATGAAAGAAAGATATGTGGAATAAATGCAAAGGAAAGGTGTAAGTTACAAATGAATGAGATATTAGTACATAGAAATTTCGAGGACGAAATTTATGAAGGAGGGGTGAATGTGATACCCCAAGATTTTTGGAATAATTTCAAACAAAGATTATGATGAATTAAGTAAATGTTAACGTATAGAACCTAGTGTTGAATGACGGAGGTATTAAGGAATGATTTATGAAAATGTGAGGAAGATTTATATGAATTAAGAAAAGAATGATGAATGTGCAGTGTATAAATGTGGTTTAATAGAAAGTATAAAATAAGTGAATGAAGTAAGGAGATAGACGATTAAAGAAAGGAAAGTTTTCGGAGAATGAGAAACTATTTTGATAAGTATATCCAGAAATGAATTAAAGTATTATTAATAAAAAAATTTAAGAAATATGAAATGTAATACTACAAAGAAATTGTGAATTGAAATAAGAATTGAATATTCTGACAGTTATGACCATTATAGTGTTATCCATGTGAGTTATGGAAATTAATGAGGAAAGATATGATTATTATGGATATAGTTGTGATTTTTCAAGATAAAGGTATAACAATATGCTATAAATAAAATACGTATGATTATTACGGTAATTATGATTACGAGGACGGAATCCTGTTAAGGGGGAAGAATGTGAGGATTCGAATTTTCAGGATTTATTTAATAAAATTAAATAAGAATTTAATCGATAAAATTATCAAGGTTGTGTAAATTAATTATTATTTTATTTAAGGTATGTGATGAGATTTAGTTGGTAAATTAAATCTGTACAGAGATGGTAATGAATTGTGTTGATTTAAAATAATTGAAAAGTAAATAAATTGTTTAAAAATAATTTATTAAAAATGAGAAAAATTTCATATAAAGGTACAATAAATTGTACAAAAAGGAATTGTTGTGGAAGTGCAGAAATTTTAATTTAATAGTATACGTGGTAATGTGAGATATATGAATGGAATTTGTATATATATACATATATGCGTGTTTATGTTAAATTGAAATTATAAATTTCATTAATTATGGAAATTAAGGGATTAATAATTAAATTAATCCAAAATTAAATAAAAAGTGAATGTGGAAGTTAAAAAAATTAGAAATATTGATTATTTAATTAATCAATAAATATGGTGAAGGTTTAAAGATTATTTAAGAGGAGGAAGTAATTTTTATAAATTATATACTAATAAAGTATATAATTTATATAAGGAAATTAAAGTAAAATATTAATGGACAAATAATTATATAAAATAATTAAGAATTATTATATAATTTATATAAGATGATTAAATTAATGAGAGGGTTAATAAATGTATAATTTTGGAGGAATTTAAAAAATTATTTAAGAAAGGAAAATGTAAATATATAAATTATATAATATTAAATGATATAATTTATATATAAAGAAGTTAATGTAAATATTAAAGAAATGAAAATAAATGAGAAAAAATGAATGTTTTAAGTTAATAAAAATTATGGTTATGTATAATAGAATTATTATGACTTTTATAAAGGATAATATTTTAAAAACGTGAACATGTTAGTGTAACATGTTGACCAAGTAATGAAGTGAAAAATTATGAAAAATAATTTTTATAAGTTATATGAATTGTTTTATGAATTTTGGAAGTATAAATTATCTCATATAATTACATACATGTTATTATGAGTGTACAAAATTTGTCAAGTAAAATACCGAAAAAGGTATTAATATTACTCATAAATTATGTTATGATTTTTAGTGAATTAAAATAAACATTTTATGTATATTACATAAAATATTTATTACACTAAATAATTACGTAATGTATTTAAATTAAAATTTTGCATGTTATTTTCTTAAAAAATCTGGAAGTTTCATGCAAAGTCGGTGGAATTAATTTATAGCTAAAAGTGGGTAAGTTGTTTGCTTATAAAAAGAGAGAAAATAAGAAAGGAAAAAGGCAAAAAGAAACAAAAAAGAAACAAAAAAATTTCTTCTTCTTTGTCACCCGACCACAACCTCCATTATAGAACACCATGGCCATCAAGAGAGAGACTTTGATGTCAATAAGGGAAGAAGAAGATTCAAAGGATAGAGTTTATAATCTTTAAAAGGTATAAAAAAATTATTTATTTGGATTATTATGGTATTTTTGGTATTAAAGTAATTTAGTGGAAAATTAGAAAATAATTAGAATATTTATTCTAAATAATTTTTGGAGTTATATTTATGAATTTTATGATTTTTGAAATGATTATATTGTTAAAAAAATTGGAACAAAAATGAATAATTTTGTGCAAGTTGTCTACTATTTCTGCGAAAAGAGGAAGAAGGAGAAAAAGGGCTGCCGCGCATTGCGCGGCAGACACTTTTTTTGCAGTGCGGGCTCGAAACGGCATCGTTTTGGGGCGCGTCTGGGGGTGGTCCGCGCCATGCGCGACGACCAAAATCCAGCTAGTCGAACGACGTCGTTTAGACAAGCGGAAGGGGGAGGCCGCGCAATGCGCAGCGGTTGGTCACGCGGCAAAATTACAAGCGTGCCCCCGACCTTTTCAAGAAATACCAAACGTGTCCCTTAGCCTAAAAAATTACGGTTATGCCCCCTGCCTTTCCAGAAAATACCAAATATGTCCCTAACATTGCAAAAATTACGAAAATGTCCATGGACTTTCCAGGAAATACCGAATGTGTCCCTAAGGGCGCGAAAATTTCCAAAATGCCCCCAAAAAGTGATTTTTAATTAAATAAATGTTTAAAAATTGTTTAAAAATTATAGAAAAATACTAAAAATATAGAAATGATATTTGAGCATTAAATTTAATATTTTTGTAAAAATATTAAATTTAGGAGATTAAATTTAAATATTTTAAATATTAATTTAATGAGTTTAAAATTTAGAAAATGAATAAATGAAAATTTTGGACAACCGAATGGGCTAAATTTTGTCCGATGAGCTAAGTTGTCCGTATGGAATGTATTTAATATTAAGTTATATTAATATTTTACGGGATGAGGTTAATATAATTAACCATATTATTTAGTTATTGACTCGGTACCCTAAAATAAATCGACGGGTAGGGTTAATTACATTATAGATAATATTAATTAAGTAAATTATATCATAAAGAGATCAATAATTATTATTTAATTATTTTATGATCATAGGTTGATCGAGAGAGGGTTTTTAAGCTATCAATTAATTAAGTGGACATACAAGCAAGTTCTTCAGTACTTTTATGTTAAATGTTTAACTGTTATGATATGTTAAAACTTGTCAAATGCATAGGAATTATGTGTTATGTGATACGTGGATAATATGACAACTATGTGTACTTTGTGCAATGATATGAGATATATTGTTATAGTAGAAGCACAAGCACATGATGTATGACACACACCGAGCATATTAAGGTATGTACTACATGACGCATAAACTGTTGAACTTGCTGAGCCGTGATGCTCATTACTTGCTTAATATACCTTTTTGCAGGTAAAGAAATAAAATTTCAGAAATATCGGACTATGATGGATTTTGCTATAAAAGGTTGTAAAGATAATTATTTATGTTTGCAATATAATACTCTAATGTGGATACATTGACAAAGATGTATATATGTATTGTATATAAATGCAAATTAGATCTAGATTTGACAAGTAAAGTTAAATGATATATGATAATTCAAAATTGTTGTTATGATAAAGGATAAGATATATTTGATTATGGATTATGAAATCAAGAATAATTTGTATGGATACGAACAAAATTAAGTTTTGAATATCGAGCTTTATGATACTGGTTACAGGAAAGAAAAAAAAAAGAGTAAAAGTTACGATCCAGGGACTAGGATCCAGATGTAAGAATTTTAAATGATCAAATAGTTTAATACAATAATTGAATCGAGAAAAAGAAAAATTTATACGGAAATTTGGTAATTGATGACGATAATGTCAATAAATGAATTAATTAAGGTAATTAAAGATTTATTAACGGACCAAAATTTGAACGTAAGGAAAATAATGTTTAAATAATATGGAATTTAAGGTAATAAGGTTGGTCGAATTTCAGGGTCGTTACAGTTGGTATCAGAGCTAGAGGTTATAACCTGTAGGAAAATGATACCTTAGGCTATAACCTAAAGTAAGAAAGAGTACGGTTAATTGAGTGTTCTGAAAACTCAAGCGTATGGTAAACTCGTGACTCATAATTATATGGTCCTTTTTAAAATATTATTACCAAAATATTTACTCCAATCATAGCCTAAGTAAATCACAATCTGCCAACGAATTGGCAACAAAATTTTGCAACGACATAAAATTCCTTAAGAAAAATGAAAACATTTCACAAATTGTAACGAATGATAATCGTTGGAATTATCTTAATTTAGGGCAACATTTTAATAGTCATTGCAAAAAGTTGTATAAAATATACAACAAACAAAATTGTTGCCAATGAATTTGGTCCATATTAGGCAATGAAATATAACAACAAAAACACTTTTGTTGCCCACGATAAGGAGAAATCAAGGGGCCAAAAAATTATGCAATGAATTTCTAACGATTTTTTTCCCACCAATGAATTGGCAACGAAATTTTGCAACAACTTATGAATTTCATTGCCAAAAATAAAAGTCTTTCATAATATGCAACGAAGGACAGAATTCGTTGCTAAACATGCACTTTTAGCAATGACTTTATAAGTCATTGCCCGAAAAATCGTTGCTAAAGCCCCATTTTTTTGTAGTGAACGTGTCACGCTAATAGGAGTTCAAGAATCTACCATAATAAAATAAGTTCGAGAACTCAAAATTATCTTAAGACTTGCAATCTTAGCTCAATCATAGGAATTCGCATAAATTATAATGCCCCCAAATACCAGTACTTACTACTGCAGATCTGGTGCATCACGATACACATCTTTCATAATATCTATTAATATTATTATTAATTTAACTAGTCTATTACAAACATTTATCACATACCCCGTCCCTAGATCACATCTTATGTCTTACACTTTACCTCATCATTAGTACCAACCTGTAGCCTCTACATGATTTTTCTTTCTCTTATTTTCTAGCTCCCGACCTTTTTAGTACTCCAAAATTTTCAAATAATGAAATGAAAATTTTAAATGAAGATATTATACATGGTTGGAAAAGAATTAAGGGAATCAAGTAAATGATAAGATGAAAAGAATGATGAGAAATGGAAGGAAAGTCATTCATGAAGACGTAAAGATAATGAAGAAGCTATACAGTTTAAAACTCAAATTTGAGTTCGGGAATGAATTTTGAGAAACGGATTGCACGTCTGCAACGTTGTGACCAGAATGTCGAAATTAGTATATAAGGTTGTAACACGATATGGTTTCGGGGTTGCCTTTTTGGTCAAAGTCAACAGTTAACTTTTACTGGTAAAAAGACAAATTTAGAGTTTAGAGATAATTTTGAAGAAACGAAAGTCGCCATGATGATGAAAACATCGAATTTAGTAGAAAACGACTATAAATATAAAAATTTGACTTTTCGAGTCAAAAGGCATGTCAAAAATGCATGTAATTCGAGGAAAGGAGAAAAGCTAGAAAATTCCAGCATATCCTCCATGTGACACATGGCTGGAGGCTGGGGATAAGGGTGGAAAAAATATAATTTTATTTCCAAGCTTATCATGCTACTTATATAAAAGGAAAGAAAAAAAGGACAAGTCTACACACATTATAACCAAATACTATACCAAACACTACATCTATCTACATTATTAAAAAGTGGGGTATGATATTGAAATCCGTGTCATACTCCATTTTTTCATAATGTAGATGAATTTATGTTTGGTGTAGTGTTTATATTTATCCAGAAAAAAAAAAAAAAGGAAGGGGAGGACCAACCATTCAGCCACACGGTTGGTAAATGGAATGAAGAGAGAGAAAGAAAAAGGGGTGTCGTCTCTCTACTCTTATCCCTTCATCTCAAATGCTCTCTGTTCTCGTTATATATTATTGATTTCATTGATAATTTGTTTTTTTTCTCAAAGTCAATTTGTTTAAAATGTTTTTCTAAGAGATTCATGTAATGAAAACTTGTTATATTCAAAAGTTCCAATTATATTAAAATCTGGTTTTCATGTTAGATTATTTCTTTTGAAATTGATTTGCTTTATGACATTTTAATGATCTAAAGTAAGATGCATGCATTTTTGCACTCAATATTTACTTATCAAGAGCTCGAATCTAACATTTCAAACTAAATATTTGTATTAAACATTGATCTGTTTTTTAAAAAGTTATTTATGACAAAAATAGTTTCCTGGTTAAGCTAAGTAGATGTTTATGCATACTAGAAAATTTTTGTTTTTGAGTTTGAGATCTAAATCTTTAAAATTTCATGTAAAGCCTAATTATGTGAAGATCTAAAAAGTTTATGTTAAATTGGCTTTAATAAATTTATTACCTCAATCAGTTTTTCATAGTTTACCAAAATGTATTCATATCATGAGATGCGTGTACTTTAATATATGGTTGTATGTTAGATTTGGTGGGTTCCTTGATGGATAAGTGTTATCTGAGTTATCATACCAAACAAAATCTGTTTACTTTTAAGATTTCTCAGTCTGGAGAATACTTTCATAATTGGAAATTACGATTCAAACAAAATGATCTTGTTTAGAAACTAGGACTTCGTCTTTGAATCAAATAAAATCTCAACAAATTAGAGAATATTTTCAAATGAAATAGTTTATCTGAAGATGTTTTTGCTAAATTTATGTGCTTATATGAATTGGAATGAAGGTTTCTTATTAAAATAAGTCAGCACTTGAATTAAATCAATGTTCTTCTGATTAATTGTGAAACAAAAATTCATGAGAGCATAAGTTAAATATTTTGATAGCTTGAAATTAAGATTTCTGTTGGTTTCCAAAAACATGGTATACATACAATCAAATTGTAAAGCGCAATGAAATCAAACAAAATTAGATCTTATTAAATTTTACAAACCAACAACCAAAATCTTTCTTATGCGATAATTATTAATTGAGGAAGGATAAAAGATTTATACCTTTGTAAAACCAAGCTTTCACAGGTACAAGTTCAAATCCCTTTAAGCCTTCGTGTTCTTCTTCAAATTCACCGATTAGATTCTACGAATCAATGTCAGCTCCCCAAGTGTGAAGCCTCTAAAGGTGATCCACCAAAAGATCTATGAATTAAATAAGTGAATTTTGATTTTTTTCAAATTATAGGTGGCTAGCTCTAAGTCTCTCTCCCCCCCCCCCCCCCCCCCCTCTCTCTCTCTCTCTCTCTCTCTCTAATTCCTTAGATATAGAGAATTATGAAGTGAGTCATTTATTTTCTTAATTCATAATAAGACTTCTCTTATTTATAGATATGGTCAACCTTCCTAAACTATTTAGGATTAGAGTTTTAATTTAATTCTCTAATCTAATTAGAAACTAAATTAATTATTATAATAATTACAATTCATAAACCATTTAGGAAGGTTAATTATTTATAATAATACTACTATATATTAATTAATTCTTAAATCATTTAGGAACTTAATAATAATACTAGTAATAATAGTAAGACTCCTCTTATTATTTACTATTTCCAAAATTCTATAATTATAATAATAGTAATAATAATAATAAGACTCCTCTTATTAGTTGATAATTAGTATTTCTAAAATACTAAATTATAAATATTAAGATATATAATTTATTTTATCAAAATAGTATAAATTAAATGTACTTAATTTCTTATTACAATTATGACATTCACTTCTAAAATAAATATTACTCTTTTGTTGTGTGACCCTTTAGGTTCTCCATAATTAACCGATTGTGGAATAATTTAATTAGAACAATTCTAATCTTATTTATATAATTATATTAAACTATTTAATTTATTAATGTATAATATTTATTCTTACAATAAGGGTAAGCCCTCTAATCGATCAACGACTTTTCAAATAATATAGATTTCAATATTTAATCATAAAAGAACCAATTGTGCGAATAGTTATCGTACAATTCAATCCTTCTACCACGCAATGTCTCAATCAAATATAAGACATGGAATTTCTGTCAAGTCTTATTTGATCATATGCATTTCGATTCTTAAATGTACAACTCTAATGTAAATTAGAAACGCTTTTCTAATTTTCATTCCACATTGACTAATGATTTCTGAGTTGTCATTTTTTGAATTACATAGGACATTCTCTCCCTTTACTGGAAGTGTTAGATCCTTTGTTGATCATTCATCTACCTCCATATAGAACTTATTATACCAGATCATACCCTTTGATATACACTAAAAGTCATAAGGTGCCAAAGTATAACTCCTCATACACAAGGTACTATGATGATCTCAAGTCCAAGGATCACTTATCCTACTATCACAAAAGAAACTCCTATTGACTGGCACGTAAAACTCCATTAGGTGTTCCTTGAGTGAGTCACGTTCAGTGAACTTATTTTCTAATAAGCACATACATACTTACTTTAGTGTCTCTACACAAATGATTATGAGATCAATCATCTTCTTCATAAGATCAAGCATAGTATGTACTAATCTATCCGGATTCACTAATCCTCTTTTAGTGATCACACGATTAAGAACATTTTAGTTTTGAGCTATCTTTAACTTAGATCTCATTAGCATAATCGATAGTATAATTCTAAAAGCATTGCTTAAAACTATAGGCTTATTCATATAATTAATTCAGTCAATTAATCATAAATAAAGAAATACCTTAATGCTTTTATTAATAAATCGAATAAGATTATAAAGTATATACTTATGACATCAAATGTGATTTGTTTAAAGGCATACTACTTTTAATCTCCCACTTGCACTAAAGTCATTCGCCATTTTGTATCCCCATACCATTCTTCTCTAAGTGGTGTATGAATTGCTTAGTAAATACTTTAGTTAATGGATCTGTAATGTTGTACTGAGAGTCTCTCATCTCTATGGTGTCATCTCCTTCTCAATGATTCCTCTAATCAAATGAAAGTTCCGCAATACATGTGTGAATTTCAAATAAGACCTAGGTTCTTTGGCGAATTAAACTCATTTAATGTTAAGAACCATTCCAAGTTCTGTAATGAACTTGTTGAACAAAACAATCTGTTTATAGCTTCACTTATAGTTATTTACTATGTCTTTGTCACTAAATCTGTAACTCTTTGTTGTTTAGAACATTTCCAACTCACTGTGCCACCGTTCAAGGTAATCATATAACCTAAAACATATTTGTTGTTATCTTAGTTAGTCTGAAAAGTGGAGTCTATTAAACCCTCTAAGTCTTAATTAGACCAACCATTAGAAACTTTTTCTAATCTTCTTCTCCAAGATTAAACTGATATCTGTTTATCATCAATAAGCAACATCAAGTCTAGTACATATCATCCATACATGACAGATCCTATTGCCGAAGCATAAGGTATCTTATTCATGCAATCTCTCTATTCTAGTGTCTTTGGGACAATTATTAGGAAAGATTTACTCCATGACTCATCATCATAAGACCCCTTGGAGTTTGGCATGATAAACTTCTTTAGTGTCAAATTAATGTACGCTCCTTAGGTCAAACCGAGCATCATATACGATCTATCTCTATAGACCTTTATAGGATGCTTCTTCTAAGTCATTGATGGAGAAGTGTTTAGACAACTACATCTTTATTGATTGTAGCATCGGTATGTCATTCCTTATCAGTAATATATCATCATATACTACTGAGAATGTCACAGTGCTCCCACTAACCCTTTTGTACACATTTGGTCCATCCATGTTTTTGATAAAATCAAACTCTTTTGATTATTTCATCAAAATTGATGTTCTATCTTTGAGAATCTTGCTTCAATCCATAATTGGATCATTGTAGCTTACATACTTGATTTACTCCATCTCTATGGAGACAAATCCCTTTGGATGTATCATACATACATCATCTTTGTATAGTAAGTTGCAACTGCAAATAATATTTGAATGGATATATACATTTTTACTAGTGAAAAGTTTCATCATAGTCAACTCTTTGACCTTGTATAAAACTTTTTTGCCACTAGTCAGGTCTTATAGGACCTTGTCATCTGCATTAGTCTTTCTAAAAGACACATTTTGGATTTTATAGTCAATAGTCATTTCTCTTAAGTCTTTACTCATACCTTGTCATATGTAACTGGATCATCATTTACTATGATGTGGACCTTATCATCATCATCTATGATTAATCCATACCTTTCAGGTATCTTTGATACTAAACCAGATTTACAACTTGTTTGTGGTACAATAGGTTTATTTACTTAAACAGATTCCTTCATTTGATTTGTAGTGTTTTGTGATTCTTGAATTTTTTTCAAGTTCTATCTTACTCTTACTAACCCCTTCAAGGATAAACTTATTTTTTCTAGAAGGCAGTGTGCTTCGATAAACACCTTTTAATTAGTCGAATTATAGAAATAATATCCTAAACGTTCTTTAGGATATCCCACAAGTTTACACTTATCAGGTCTTGACCCAAGCTTATCACTGTCAAACCTTTTGACATAAGCTGAACAATCCAAATCTTAACATACTTAAGACTTGATTCCTTCCTATCCATAACTTATATAGAGTCTTAGGGACGAAATTTGAAGGTACTATCTTGTTAAGTAGGTATGCAGTCGTTTTTAGGGTATAACCTAGAAGGATACTGAAATATCGGTAATACTCATCATGGATCATCACTATGTCAATTGTGAGAGAATACCAATTGCACTTAAGATGATTTAGAAATTTACTACTTAAGTATTCTCTTCTCGATCTAATCGAAGAACTTTAATACTTTTGGTCGTTTGTTTCTATACTTCACTTCTGAATTCTTTGAACCTTTCATACGATTTGGATTTGTATTTCATCAAATACATATATCGAAATCTAAAATTATCAGTGAAAGTAAAAGAATGAATACCCTTCTCTTGCATTTGTTGTCATAGGTCCTACACACAACTGTGTGTATGTAATGTCCTAGAATTTTCACGTCATTATTAATTAAATTATTAATTTAATTTTCAACGAGTTAGTTTTACAAGATTATTTAAATCTTTTTATGTGATTAATTAATTATGTGATTAAATAATTATGTAATTAATTACTAAAATTAATTAAAGGGGGTCACTAATATGTTATTAAATTAGTGAACAAACCCTAAAGTTTTAATATCAAAATAATCGATAAGTTTCCTATTAATTAAATATTCAATTAAATTGAATATAATGAGTGAATTAAATATAATAAATTAATTAATATGATTATTAATTAATGTAAATAATGTGAAATATTAATAATAATATTTATTAGTCCACTTAGTAATTTAATACTTATGGGTTAGAATATTTAATTATTTATTCAATCTAATTATTTATTTAATCATGGATTGAATAATTAATGTGTAAATTATTAAATTAGCCCAACATGGGTCAATTAGTAGCCCAAGTGTAGAATAATAAAATTTGACAATTTAGTAGCCCAAACAATTTAATAGAAGCCCAATTGGTATTTTAAATTAAAGCCCAATGATTGGCCCACTTGGAAAATACGTAAATTAATTAATAATTATTAAAGTAAGCAAAATGACTATCATTTTGGGACAAAAATGATAGTCATCAGCCGACCACATGAAAGAGAGAGAGAGAAAAAATTGATTTTTTGTTATTTTTCAATTATTTAATTAAAAGATTGCTTGTTTTATTTTTAAAGTACATAGACACCATTCTTCTTTTCACCAAATGTGTCATGCAACCCATTCCTTGTGCTAGCTTGTGTAAGTATCCTTGCTACTCTCATTATGACAATTTTAATAGATATAAGTTTTATATCTATCCAAATTGTAAGTATACTTACAATTTAGGAATGCATGTTGGTCATTTCTTCTTCTTCCACTTTGAAAGCTAGAGAGCATTTGAGAGTGTAGAAAAATATTTTGAGAGCAAAAATACCAAGAGAAGGAGTTCTTGGTTCATGTCACCTTCTTTCACCACATATTTTGGAAGAAAAATGAGGATAGCCATTAAATCAAGGTAATGGTTATTCTAAATCTAATTTTGTTTTAAACTAACATGTGTATATAAATATGTTAATATAGTTAATAATGTGTGGTAGTAATATTTAGGCCATGCTTGAGTTTAATATGTTTGGTTTGTATTTTGGTATCATTTGTATGCTAAAATATGTGTTTAATAGTGTATAATCAAGTCTTGAAATATATGACCAAAAATATTTTTATAAAACTTAGATTTGATGTTCTAATATTATAGAACATTAAATCATGAGAAAAACAAAGTTTGAATCACTCAAAATGGAGTTATATACAAAAAGTTATGAGTTATGGTAGTTTATGTGATGTAAAAAATTTTATAAAAAAAGAATGATATTAAATCATGAAAAATTAAATTTTCATGTTATAAATTAATATTAAGTGATTGGTAAATTTTTCGAATTTTTATTGAGGATTTAAAGCTTACTTGATGGTATATTTTTATTTAGAATGGGTATTGTCGGACACTGTTCACAGTCTGCAAAGAAAAAAAAAATTAATTAATTTCCGTGCAATGCGCGGACAACTGTTCACCAAAAACGCGGAGACAAAACGGCGTCGTTTAGCCTCAAGAAAAAATTACGCCGCGCGTATGCGCGGAAGCCAAAGCAGTGACTCCAAAACGGCACCGTTTTGGTCCTGCTTCAGCCTAACGCGCGCAATGCGCGAGAACCGGTTTCCGCGAAATTACAAAAATGCCCCTCCGTGTTTTTTTCGGCGAAATGACCATTTTGCCCTCGTTTCAGTTTTCAACTTAATTACAGAAATGTCATTCGGGTTTAATTTAATTAATTTAAATATTTAAAAAACTAATTTAAAATTATAACAAAAATAATAATAATACAAAAATGATATTGGGAGGATATTTTTAATTAAGTTTAATATTTAAATATTTTAAATATTAATCTACTTAGCTAAATCATGGTTAAGTTAAATAAATTTATTAGTTATTTATTTTTTTAAATGTTAATAATAAATAAAGGTAATAAATTAGCAAATTATTATGTAATTCCTATTAAATAATAATTAAAGAGAGATAAAATTTATAAAGTAATTATTTATTATTTAAATATTATTAAATAATAAATAAGGATAATTAAGTAATTAATTATTATTTAATTAACATTAAATAACGATTAATGAAAATTAAGTTATTAGATTAATAATTTATTATTTAATTTAAATAATAAATAAGAATGATTTGATTATTATTTAACCTAAAATAATAATTAAAATTAATTAAATAATTAATTATTATTATTTAATTGACATTAAATAATAACTAAAGAGGATTAAAATGAGTAAACTATTATTTAATTTCCTTAAATTAAATAATAGGTAAGGTTAATTACTTAGTTAACCATTAGTTGATTAATATTAAATTAAAGAAGGTTAAAATGAATCAATAATTATTTATTATTTAATTATTATTAAATAATATATAAGTACAATTAGTTATTATTTATTTTAAATAATAACTAGAGTTAATTAATTAATTTTTATTTAACCAAGATTAAATAGTAATTAAATAGAGATCGAGTTAATAAAATAAATTGAACTTAATTATGCTTTAATTAAACAATTGTAATAAGTTGTTTAAGGGTTTAATAAGTGTCCAACACTTAAGAAAAATATTTTCTAACTTATTAAATTATTAACCTAAATTGATTAAGGGTCTATAAGGTTAATAATATTGTTTTGACTAATGTAAATTATGTGTTAGTACTTATATGTTAAATAAGTATCTTAGTAAGCGTGTAGTTGTGCAAATACGCCGTACTAATTATTAGACCAACTTTATTAATGTTAGGTCTTTTCAAAGCCAGTTAGTTAAAGCTAGACATATATTGTAGCTGAGCAGACAGGCAAGTTCCTTATCTCTAAACTCATTTCATTGAGCAAATTATTTATCTAAGCTTGAACTGTTATTTCCAAGCATGCTTTGAGTGGTTTAATTACTTTATAATTATTCCACATCGATATTATTGTGATTCGCACTTGTTGCACTTGAGATTGTACAGTCATTGACTTGTACTTAATTATTGTTCTATTGTTTAAAGAACTGTTCAAAGTAGGTCTAAGTCATTGTTCGGCTAGACATTTATGTTAAAGATTTTAAAAGCTATCCAAATCATTGAAGATGCGGATTCTTAGACTATTATGAACACCCCTTTATTATAGGGGAGTACCCTGTATCTAATATCAGGTACAAAAATACGAAAATTAAATGTTATGCATACACATATTGTACTGAGGCTGATCCCCTCGGGTACATATTTCTGGTAGTAACCATTGAGTCAACCTGCTATTGACTACTGTGGATATTTATAGTTCATAGTCTATTTGACTATCCTAATTTTAAAAGCAACTTATTATTCCTGCTTATGTTATTCACATTATTGAATTGTTCAGCTATTCCCTTTCATTCATGATATATTGTTCCTTGTTGTTATTTAAACTTGTTGAGCAAACTAGTTGCTCACTCTTGCTATATCATGAAACCTTATTGCAGTGCAACCCGAGACTTCGGGAAAGAACAAGGGTAAAGGAAAGATGAAGTAATAGACTTCGAGATTGCAGTCCTGTAGTTAATTTAAATTAACTGTTATGTAATATAAACCCTAAGTACTTTATTAAGGGTATTTGTGTACTTTTTGTAAGGTTATCGTATCTTGGGACTAGTAACACCTTTTGAATGAACAACATATGTTTATTATTCCGCATTTAGTTATTGTATGTTGTTTAGAGGTGAATGTTTGTATTGGATCGTGATGACCGGATCCGGGTATTTGTAACCCGAATTTGGGGGCGTCACAGGTTGGTATCAGAGCCGTAGGTTAGAAACGTTAGGATTGCGAAACCTAAGTTATAACCTTAGTATTAAACTCGTATTGAGTGTTAGGAGATAAATCGAGGAGATTTATCCTATGTGGTTTTGATGAATTGGGGAATTCATCGAGTCGAGTCGTACCCAATGAAATATAATTTTATTTCTTCAATGAATATATTTTATTGTTGTACTGATGTTAGTTTTTCTGTTGTGTTGTAGGATGGCTATAGGCGAGACGAGCGGAGCTCGAGAGGACGTGATATTCATTGATATCCCAGTGGATACGCAGCAGTTGGTAGGGTATGCACCCGTTGCACCTGTAGCACCAGTAGGAGAGTCCGATCTGGAGGAGGATGATAGTAGGGATACCGCGGAGCCCGTCAGGGGTGGGGTGATGAGGCCCTATAGTGAGGAGGAAGCCGAATCTGAGGATGAGGCCGATTCTGAGGATGACGAGCAGGAGGAGCCATCAGAGTATGCTGATGGCATGGGCACTACTGCCAATGACATCATCGATACTTTGACTACGGCTAATGATGGGCTAGAGGAGAGGGTTCAGCACCTAGAGGAGCAGAACCAGATTCACCAGCAGACTGAGGAGCAGTATAGAGACGCAGCTTACATGTTCTCTGGTGAGAACATGGAACTTAAGGGGAAGATGGCCGATTTGCAGGCCAAAATTCAGCAGTTGGAGAGCGCTGCACCTCCGTTGGGTCCCACTGTGCAGCAGCTGATGATCCAGAATAGTCAGCTGAGGCAGACGGTGGAGAGGTTGGATGCTAGGGAGATGGCTAGTCAGACAGTTCTCCAGACAGTCAGGGCTGAGCTTGATAGGGAGAGAGCTGCTAGGGTCGACACCTTAGAATATGCTCTTGGCACTTCGTTTGATCGACTGAGGCGTCGGGTTAGGAGGCACCCTAGGGAGGCGGGTAACAGCAGACGCTGGATTCATCGCCGTACAGTGGAGGAGTTGGCCTAGCAGGCTTTACGCAGGGCTATTCGTAGGACTGTTCACCGCAGCAGGCGGTGATTTATTATTGTTATCTTATTTGTATCTAGAAGTAGCAAGTCCCACATTTTGTTTCTATTAGGGATGTTTCAGCTATTGTAAGCCTTTATATTTTTATGTATGCATAGGATGTCAGTTAGACCCCAACTTTTGTTCTGTTAGGGGGGGTTGATGGTTGTGAATCCTCACTTTTGTTCGTCAGAGGATAGTCGTTATTAGGAAACTTGTGCCTTGAGCGTTTATAGAAGTATGCCACTTGTTGAGTCTGTACTAAAACATTGGTATATGAATATAAATGCATTTACTTCCTTGTTTAAATCAAATATGCTTGATATATAGTTTAAATTTAAATGTTAATTTGGCTAACATAATGTGTAGAACTATAAGCATAAGTCTAAGATTTGCTCTTTAGCAAATCATGCCGAGAGGTAGACCACGCAATCAACGTATCCCAGAGTCAGTGAGTGAGGTTGGGGATCAACCCAATCCTATGAGGATGTTTGCAGAAATGCTGGCGGAAGCCATGCAAACTAGACCCCCACCAGTGGTAGTACAACCAGCACCGCAGCCAGCGCCGCACTTGGCAAACTTTAAGGACTTCAAACTGGTTGGACCACCGGAGTTTCAGGGAACTCTAAACCCGATCGAAGCACAGACTTGGATCGAGGAAATGGAGAAGGTGTCTGAGGTCGCTAGGGTGGCCGAAGCACAGAAGACTAGTTTCGCTACCTTCATGATGAAGGGGGAGGCGAACTACTTGTTGAAGGCCAACAAGGGCCGTGCGGGAGAAGGCGTCATCACCTGGGCACGCTTTAAGGAAATGTTTCTGGAAAACTACTTTCCAGAAAGCATGCAGCAAGAAATGGAGGTGAAATTCCTCGAGCTAAAACAGGGGAGTATGTCTGTGGCCGAGTATGCGGCCAAGTTTAATGAGTTGGCAAGGTTTGCAACTCATCAAGTGGATACGGAGGCTAGGAAGGCTCGGAGGTTTGAGCTGGGACTGAAGCCGTGGGTGTACCGTTCTGTAGCGGTATTAAAAATCAAGAGCTTTGCAGAACTATTGGAAAGGGCAATCATTGCAGAGGGTGGCAGTGATGCCCTGGCTAAATTCAACCAGGAGAGGAAGAAAGGTCATGAAGGACAGAAGACGGGGAGCAGTGGAGGCAGCAACCCCAATAAACGAAAGTGGAATGAAAGTCAATCGTCCGGAGGTAACAAATCTGGAGGAGAGGCTAAGAAAGTAGGCAAATGCAACAATTGTGGTAAGAACCACACGGGCGAATGCTTGAAAGGGAAGAGTGTTTGCTATAGCTGCGGACAGCCAGGGCACATGGCTCCACAATGCCCGAAGAAGATGAAGGGAGTATGTTTCTCATGTGGAGCAACCGATCATCATGCCAAGGACTGCCCAAAGAGGAAGGGAGACGCTGGGAGTGGCAACAGAGGCAACAGCAGCAACAACAACAATAACAACAACAACAACAACAGGCTGAGCATTGGAGGGCCAGCCAGTCAGGCCAACCGACCCACAGCGCGCACCTTCAACATGACTGTGCAGGATGCAGTCGACTCCAAGGACGTGGTGTCAGGTATCATCCCGATCAATGATATTAATGCATATGTATTGTTTGATTCGGGTGCTACCTGCTCATTTGTTTCTGAAGATTTTGCTAAGAGATTAGATTTACCTCAAGAAAAGCTAGAACACCATATGAACGTAGAAGTAGCAAACAAAGAAATCATTCCCGTAGACTACATTCATAGGAACTGTTGTGCTGAATTACGAGGGTTTAGACTTAACGTAGATTTGATACCGATTCGTCTTGGGGAGTTTGATGTAATCCTAGGGATGGATTGGCTATCGAGTCACGGGGCGGTTATTGACTGTAAGAAGAAGTGTGTGCACTTAAAGACTCCGAATAAGTCCAAAGTTATATTTTACGGTAGTAAATCGCCGAGACAATCAAGTTGTCTGACGATGATGCAAGCACGAAAGTTGCTCAGGAAAGGGTGCGTAGGTTATTTGGCTCATGTGGTCGATACTCAACGTGTCGAGGGCGAACTGAGTCAGATACCTGTTGTACGGGAATTCGCTGATGTTTTCCCAGAAGAGATTCCGGGGTTACCGCCGGACAGAGAAGTGGAGTTTGTTATTGATTTGGTACCGGGGACCGCACCGATATCAAAGGCGCCGTATCGTATGGCACCAGTAGAAATGAAAGAATTGATGGTTCAGTTGCAGGAACTGTTAGATAAAGGTTACATCAGACCAAGCGTGTCACCATGGGGAGCGCCGGTTCTGTTTGTAAAGAAGAAGGATGGTTCGATGAGGCTTTGTATTGATTACAGGGAGTTGAACAAGGTCACCATTAAGAACAGATATCCGCTGCCCAGAATTGATGATCTGTTTGATCAACTTAAGGGAGCGAAATACTTTTCGAAAATAGATTTGAGGACGGGTTATCATCAACTGAAGGTGAGGGAGGAGGATATTCCGAAAACGGCATTCAGAACTAGTTATGGTCATTTCGAGTTTCTAGTGATGTCATTTGGACTGACGAATGCACCAGCGGCATTCATGGATATGATGAACAGAGTGTTCAAGCAGTACTTGGACAAGTTCGTGGTCGTATTCATTGATGACATATTGGTGTATTCGAAGACGGAGGAAGAACATGCAGAACACTTACGGATCGCATTGGAGGCTTTGAGAAGGGAGAAGCTGTACGCTAAGTTTTCGAAGTGTGAATTTTGGTTGCAGAGGGTGCAGTTTCTAGGTCATGTTATCGACAAAAACGGTGTTTTGGTGGATCCAGCGAAGGTGGAGGCAATTATAAATTGGGAACAACCGAAGACGCCGACTGAGATCAGGAGTTTCTTAGGGTTACCGGGGTATTATCGGAGATTCATTCAGGATTTTTCGAAGATAGCATCACCGTTGACCAATCTTACCCGAAAGACTGTGAAGTTTGTTTGGTCGGAGAAGTGCGAGGAAAGTTTTATGGAGTTGAAAAAGAGGTTGAGCCAGGCACCAGTGTTGGCTTTACCGGACGACACGGGAGGGTTCGTAGTGTACAGTGATGCGTCACACAAGGGTCTTGGTTGTGTGCTAATGCAACACGGCAAGGTCATTGCGTATGCGTCACGTCAGTTAAAGGATTATGAGAAGGGTTACCCGACTCATGACCTGGAGTTAGCAGCGGTAGTTTTTGCCCTGAAGATTTGGAGGCACTACCTATATGGCGAGAAGTGTGAGATATATACAGACCACAAAAGTCTGAAATATATCTTCACTCAAAAGGAGTTGAATATGAGGCAGCGCCGATGGTTAGAATTGATCAAAGACTACGACTGTGAGATTCTGTACCATCCGGGCAAGGCCAATGTAGTAGCAGATGCTTTGAGCAGAAAAGGCAGAGAGAAGTTGTTGAAGCTAACAAATCAGGAAGAGTTGGTGAGAGATTTTGAACGTTTGGAGTTGGAGATCAAATATCCGATGGAGCCAGACGAGAAGTTATTTACAGTATCAGCAAGCCCGACCTTATTAGACAAGATCAAAGAGGCTTAGGAAAAGGATGAAGATTGTGATAGTATTAAGAAGCGACTTGCTGAAGGCGAGGAGCTTAAGTACAAGATTGATAGCACAGGGTTGCTAAGGTTTGAAGGGAGAGTCTGGGTACCGTTAGATCCGGAGCTTCGGGAAGAGATTCTTCAGGAAGCTCACAGTACAAGGTACTCAGTACATCCCGGGAGTACGAAGATGTATCAGGATTTAAGGAAATATTTTTGGTGGCCGAATATGAAGAAGGAAGTGGCAGAATGTGTCAGTCGATGTCTGACATGCCAGCGGCTTAAAGCAGAGCATCAGCGGCCGAGCGGGCTGCTTCAACCACTAGAGATTCCCGAGTGGAAGTGGGAGCACATCACGATGGATTTTGTGGTGGGTTTGCCACCGACACATAAAGGTTTGGACGCCATCTGGGTAATAGTGGATCGTCTGACCAAGTCAGCTCATTTTCTACCTATCAGAATACGGTACAATCTGGAGCAGTTAGCGAAGCTCTATGTGAAGGAGATAGTGTCACGACATGGAGTACCGGTATCGATTGTGTCCGACAGAGATCCGCGCTTCACGTCAAATTTTTGAAAAAGTCTGCAAGCAAGGATGGGTACACAGTTGAGGTTGAGTACAGCATACCATCCTCAAACTGATGGCCAGAGCGAGCGAACGATTCAGACCTTGGAGGATATGCTCCGAGTGGTCGTAATGGACCTAAAGGGCAGTTGGGATGACCATTTGCCACTGGTGGAGTTCGCTTACAATAACAGCTACCACGCTAGTATCGGTATGCCACCATACGAAGCGCTTTATGGAAGAAAATGTCGAACACCGTTGTGTTGGGACGAGGTCGGTGAACGAAGAATGCTTGGACCTGAAATGGTGCAGCAGACTGCAGACACAGTACAACTTATCAGGAATCGACTGGTAGCAGCTCAAGATCGTTAAAAGAAGTACGCAGATTTGCATCGCCAAAAGCGGGACTTCGACGTGGGCAGTTTCGTATTTCTGAAGGTATCTCCCTGGAAGGAGAAAATCCGTTTTGGTAAGAAGGGCAAGCTGAGCCCTAGGTTCATAGGACCGTTCGAAATCTTGAGGCGAGTCGGTGAAGTGGCGTACGAGGTAGCATTACCTCCTGAACTGGAGCACATTCACAACGTGTTTCACGTGTCAGTGTTACGGCCATATAAACCGGACTACAAGCACGTTATCTCCTATGAACCAATTCAAGTCGAGAAGGACTTATCATATGAAGAAGTTCCTGTTCAGATACTCGATAGGAAGGAACAGAAACTGAGGAATAAGATAATTCATTCTGTCAAATTACTTTGGAGAAATCACGCAATTGAAGAAGCTACGTGGGAACTAGAGGAGGATATGAAAACGAATTACCCGTTTTTATTTGAGTAACCTTATTTTTACAATTTCGAGGACGGAATTTTTATAAGGGGGGAAGAATGTAATGTCCTAGAATTTCCACGTCATTATTAATTAAATTATTAATTTAATTTCCAACGAGTTAGTTTTACAAGATTATTTAAATCTTTTTATGTGATTAATTAATTATGTGATTAAATAATTATGTAATTATTTACTAAAATTAATTAAAGGGGGTCACTAATATGTTATTAAATTAGTGAACAAACCCTAAAGTTTTAATATCAAAATAATCGATAAGTTTCCTATTAATTAAATATTCAATTAAATTGAATATAATGAGTGAATTAAATATAATAAATTAATTAATATGATTATTAATTAATGTAAATAATGTGAAATATTAATAATAATATTTATTAGTCCACTTAGTAATTTAATACTTATGGGTTAGAATATTTAATTATTTATTCAATCTAATTATTTATTTAATCATGGATTGAATAATTAATGTGTAAATTATTAAATTAGCCCAACATGGGTCAATTAGTAGCCCAAGTGTAGAATAATAAAATTTGACAATTTAGTAGCCCAAACAATTTAATAGAAGCCCAATTGGTATTTTAAATTAAAGCCCAATGATTGGCCCACTTGGAAAATACTTAAATTAATTAATAATTATTAAAGTAAGCAAAATGACTATCATTTTGGGACAAAAATGATAGTCATCAGCCGACCACATGAAAGAGAGAGAGAGAAAAAATTGATTTTTTGTTATTTTTCAATTATTTAATTAAAAGATTGCTTGTTTTATTTTTAAAGTACATAGACACCATTCTTCTTTTCACCAAATGTGTCATGCAACCCATTCCTTGTGCTAGCTTGTGTAAGTATCCTTGCTACTCTCATTATGACAATTTTAATAGATATAAGTTTTATATCTATCCAAATTGTAAGTATACTTACAATTTAGGAATGCATGTTGGTCATTTCTTCTTCTTCCACTTTGAAAGCTAGAGAGCATTTGAGAGTGTAGAAAAATATTTTGAGAGCAAAAATACCAAGAGAAGGAGTTCTTGGTTCATGTCACCTTCTTTCACCACATATTTTGGAAGAAAAAGGAGGATAGCCATTAAATCAAGGTAATGGTTATTCTAAATCTAATTTTGTTTTAAACTAACATGTGTATATAAATATGTTAATATAGTTAATAATGTGTGGTAGTAATATTTAGGCCATGCTTGAGTTTAATATGTTTGGTTTGTATTTTGGTATCATTTGTATGCTAAAATATGTGTTTAATAGTGTATAATCAAGTCTTGAAATATATGAGGGAAAATATTTTTATAAAACTTAGATTTGATGTTCTAATATTATAAAACATTAAATCATTAGAAAAACAAAGTTTGAATCACTCAAAATGGAGTTATATACAAAAAGTTATGAGTTATGGTAGTTTATGTGATGTAAAAATTTTTATAAAAAAAGAATGATATTAAATCATGAAAAATTAAATTTTCATGTTATAAATTAATATTAAGTGATTGGTAAATTTTTCGGATTTTTATTGAGGATTTAAAGCTTACTTGATGGTATATTTTTATTTAGAATGGGTATTGTCGGACACTGTTCACAGTCTGCAAAGAAAAAAAAATTTAATTAATTTCCGCGCAATGCGCGGACAACTGTTCACCAAAAACGCGGAGACAAAACGGCGTCGTTTAGCCTCAAGAAAAAATTACGCCGCGCGTACGCGCGAAAGCCAAAGCAGTGACTCCAAAACGGCACCGTTTTGGTCTTGCTTCAGCCTAACGCGCGCAATGCGAGAGAACCGGTTTCCGCGAAATTACAAAAATGCTCCTCCGTGTTTTTTTCGAGGAAATGACCATTTTGCCCTCGTTTCAGTTTTCAACTTAATTACAGAAATGTCATTCGGGTTTAATTTAATTAATTTAAATATTTAAAAAACTAATTTAAAATTATAACAAAAATAATAATAATACAAAAATGATATTGGGAGGATATTTTTAATTAAGTTTAATATTTAAATATTTTAAATATTAATCTACTTAGCTAAATCATGGTTAAGTTAAATAAATTTATTAGTTATTTATTATTTAAAATGTTAATAATAAATAAAGGTAATAAATTAGCAAATTATTATTTACTTCCTATTAAATAATAATTAAAGAGAGATAAAATTTATAAAGTAATTATTTATTATTTAAATATTATTAAATAATAAATAAGGATAATTAAATAATTAATTATTTAATTAGCATTAAATAACGATTAATGAAAATTAAGTTATTAGATTAATAATTTATTATTTAATTTAAATAATAAATAAGAATGATTTGATTATTATTTAACCTTAAATAATAATTAAAATTAATTAAATAATTAATTATTATTATTTAATTGACATTAAATAATAACTAAAGAGGATTAAAATGAGTAAACTATTATTTAATTTCCTTAAATTAAATAATAGGTAAGGTTAATTACTTAGTTAACCATTAGTTGATTAATATTAAATTAAAGAAGGTTAAAATGAATCAATAATTATTTATTATTTAATTATTATTAAATAATATATAAGTACAATTAGTTATTATTTATTTTAAATAATAACTAGAGTTAATTAATTAATTTCTATTTAACCAAGATTAAATAGTAATTAAATAGAGATCGAGTTAATAAAATAAATTGAACTTAATTATGCTTTAATTAAACAATTGTAATAAGTTGTTTAAGGGTTTAATAAGTGTCCAACACTTAAGAAAAATATTTTCTAACTTATTAAATTATTAACCTAAATTGATTAAGGGTCTATAAGGTTAATAATATTGTTTTGACTAATGTAAATTATGTGTTAGTACTTATATGATAAATAAGTACCTTAGTAAGCGTGTAGTTATGCAAATACGCCGTACTAATTATTAGACCAACTTTATTAATGTTAGGTCTTTTCAAAGCCAGTTAGTTAAAGCTAGACATATATTGTAGCTGAGCAGACAGGCAAGTTCCTTATCTCTAAACTCATTTCATTGAGCAAATTATTTATCTAAGCTTGAACTGTTATTTCCAAGCATGCTTTGAGTGGTTTAATTACTTTATAATTATTCCACATCGATATTATTGTGATTCGCACTTGTTGCACTTGAGATTGTACAGTCATTGACTTGTACTTAATTATTGTTCTATTGTTTAAAGAACTGTTCAAAGTAGGTCTAAGTCATTGTTCGGCTAGACATTTATGTTAAAGATTTTAAAAGCTATCCAAATCATTGAAGATGCGGATTCTTAGACTATTATGAACACCCCTTTATTATAGGGGAGTACCCTGTATCTAATATCAGGTACAAAAATACGAAAATTAAATGTTATGCATACACATATTGTACTGAGGCTGATCCCCTCGGGTACATATTTCTGGTAGTAACCATTGAGTCAACCTGCTATTGACTACAGTGGATATTTATAGTTCATAGTCTATTTGACTATCCTAATTTTAAAAGCAACTTATTATTCCTGCTTATGTTATTCACATTATTGAATTGTTCAGCTATTCCCTTTCATTCATGATATATTGTTCCTTGTTGTTATTTAAACTTGTTGAGCAAACTAGTTGCTCACTCTTGCTATATCATGAAACCTTATTGCAGTGCAACCCGAGACTTCGGGAAAGAACAAGGGTAAAGGAAAGATGAAGTAATAGACTTCGAGATTGCAGTCCTGTAGTTAATTTAAATTAACTGTTATGTAATATAAACCCTAAGTACTTTATTAAGGGTATTTGTGTACTTTTTGTAAGGTTATCGTATCTTGGGACTAGTAACACCTTTTGAATGAACAACATATATTTATTATTCCGCATTTAGTTATTGTATGTTGTTTAGAGGTGAATGTTTGTATTGGATCGTGATGACCGGATCCGGGTATTTGTAACCCGAATTTGGGGGCGTCACAGTGTACCCCCTCTAACAACTTTGCAACTCTCTCTTCATGTCCACTAAATGGAGATTTAGTCATATAGTCCATGATACAAGATTCACATGTTATATTTGATTTATAATCAAAAGGCTCTAAAAGCCTATCTTTATACGACTTGTTACTTCTTATTTCATTAATATGACCGAGTCTACAGTGTATATGAAGGTATGATTCATATCATCTTATTGCCTTTAGTTTATTCAATTTGAAATATTTTTCATGTAAGTTAAGTATACAATGTCCATTAAGTAATCAACATAGTAACAACTTACTAGCTTAATAGACTTGCCTGAAGGCAATCCTAAACTGTAAGTTCCTATGGTTAATGCAGCGACCTTTCGCTCCATTCCCCTCGCACAGGATTACTTATCTTTAGTTTAGCCTTCTACTTCTGTCTAGTCTCTACAATGGCTTACATGTGTAAGACCAACAGCTGGTATCTAATACCTAAGTAGAACTTGACTTATTGAAAGTTCTATTTCATTATGAACAAATCTATATCTACAGAAAAAGCTTCTTTAAGCTTATTCTGTTTAGGTACTGTAACTCTCTTATAGTTGTTCTTCCAGTGTCAAATAGTATGTTTAAAAAATTAAGACTTCAACTTCTCCCAATGCTTCATTTAAATATTATTAATTCTCATTACTTCATATTAAATACACTAAATGGTTAATTAAGAATTCTTTATAATATTCATATGCACCTCTCGATGACACATAAACAATTTCACTCAATTCTACCAATTAAGGAATAGAGTTACATGGAGCATCCCAATTAATTAACACACTATATCTCTATGTGAATTATATTAAAGAAGATTAAAGTGCAGATTCTCTTCACAACTACATATGGCAAATAGTCATATCTCTATTCTACTCATAAATCATAATTCTCATCGACGCGAAAATTACAATCATACGCTATCATACCAAGGTCTAAATCTATACTCCGTTTATCAAGTTCACATAGATTACCATGCTACCTACTGACCAGGTAATTAAAAATATGCACAAATATGATAGACAATCCAAATATACTTAACATAAAACAACTAAGAACACACTCAATTCAAACTATTCATTGGGTTCTGTTGTAATCTTAAAAGAGAATTTAGTTCATCATAGAATAATTAAAAACCATAGTTGTAAAAGTATCCAACAACTAAGAGTATTAAATACAAGAAAAATAGAGAATAAATAAGAACAAATTCTTTAATCTCCCCAATCCTAATGTTTTGACCTCCTCTTGTTATATGCTTCCAAGATCTAGCCTCCAATTGCAATCTTTGATGCCCAAGCGTCCAAGAGAATACTCTCACTTAGGATTATAAAACTACTATTTATACCCCTGATAGGTTTTCCAAACTTTCCACGAACTTCTGATCAGAAAACCCATTGGCACAATCCAAAAACTCGCTCAATTAAAAACTATTCACCGACTGGGGCGGCTGCTCTAGTCCCACAAAAATCAATTTACGTTATGCATACATGGGGCAGCTGCGCTACGAGGTGGGGCGGCTGCGCTACTGCTACAGAATTATTGCTTTGCTCTTTTTCATGCGCTTTTGATCCTAAACGTCCAGCCCTTCCTCCGAAATGATATTTCCTACAAAATAACATAAAAACATGTCAAAAGTAACATGCAACACATAGAAACAAACACTGATTCATGGCTAAAAGTACTCAATTCGTAGGTATTTAACCCACTCATCAAATACCCCCAAACTTAAACAATTGTTTGTCCCCAAACAAAACTAAAATGCCATATACTTAACACATACCTACTATGCACAACACAAACTAGACAACTCCGAACATGATGCAAATTAACTATTAACTCGAGCAATAGATAAATTAGTAATCCAAAAATTTAGCCTAAAAAATTCTTACAAATAATTCCACAAAACATCAACTTCATGCTAATCTATGAATTGTCCTTTTACCCATTTCACTCACTTTTCAACCCGTCCGTGTGTGTGTGTACTCAAATGCATCAAACACATCAACTCAATTAAAATAGTGAATAGGGATACTTAGCAATCAATATATAATAACTGTATTCCAATTACATTTGTTCTCATTGAACTCAATTAACACATCTTTATACTTTTAGCTCATATTGCATGCGAATGCGTTTTAACGCTCCATCTCACCTCATCTTCTTGGCATGTGCAATTTTAATCCTATTAGGCTTTTCAAAGTTATCCACATAGCGAACTTTCCACTAATGACTCCCAAATCAGTTGGTTTTAGGGCACTAAGTATAAAGACACTCCTAAGGGTTTACTTATTTAAGTAATAGAGCCCACAAAAATAAACTAGCTAAGCTGCTTTTAACCATCGATTTTTTTTTTTACCATATCAACATAATTTTAAATTTATTTTTTTTAAAAACCGATGGACATTGAAATAGAATACAACCAAATATATTTACTTATACCCATGACATGATTACGTATAACACATAAATTATATATCTTTTGCAAGCACCCCCATTCAAAGCCGACTCCAAATTTAACAAGTTTAATGCTTCAAATATGTGCATGCTATTTGAATAGGGTCTCAAGTCTCACAAAACTAATTAGACCATTCACAAATGTGCATTCCATATCCATCTCAATAAATTTATCTATAAGTAATTGAAGTTTTCATCATTAGCTAATAAGTTAAATTTCCTCTATCAATCCATTGCTTAAGCTATTACCTTAAATGCAACACAATGTATGCAACAACTTATGCAAGATGCAAACAACACGACTATATGCCTTGATTGAAATGCAATTATACTACTAAGTAACTGAAACTAATGCAATGCAACACATGCAACAAACATGGACAACACCGCCAAACTTAATATAAGCAATGTCCTTATGCAGTAAATAGAAAGAGTTAAGAACAGAGGACTCCCCTAGTAGTTTGGTCAAGCGTCGTCATCGTTCTCCTTATTAAGAAAATCAACGGGATACTCTGGAATGTCTGGAGGATTTAGAAATTGGACTGGTCTAGAACTGGAACTTGCACCACCACCGGAATGTATCTGGGACAGCGTGGTCGCAAACTGCATGTTAAACTGTAATATAGCATCCACACGTTGTGCCATGGCATTCATTCTTCTGTTTTTCCTTCTAGTATATCAGTCCACTTTGCGCTCGATTCTGTCAATGGTAAGTTGCAAGGACTCAAAAGAATATGGTTGTTCCTATGGTTATGGTTCTTTAATTGGAGCATCAGGTACCCCTCTAAAGCCCATGCCTCTCGGATGGGAAACTTCACCATTCCATACCCGATATCGCTCAATATTG
Source organism: Hedera helix (assembly GCA_947179155.2). Lineage (NCBI taxonomy): Eukaryota > Viridiplantae > Streptophyta > Magnoliopsida > Apiales > Araliaceae > Hedera > Hedera helix. Next base: position 13,954,839 of record OX359270.1, on the reverse strand, counting down.
ATATGGTCAATTGCAACCATAGGCAGCGAAGTGCTTCATCAACTCCCCAGCGAGCCAACACAAGACAGTAAGCAAAGCTGGGAAAGGTAAGCTGCATGTGATCCGCCCGGTAAGGAACTTGTTGATAAACTCCTGAATTACCGACCCCGCATCAATTTTCTTGTTGAGTACTAAAGCATATAACAATATGGCCCTGTCAACAGTCACTTCGATTTGATGCGTAGTTAGCATCAAGTTGGAGCTGAGAAAGCTAAACCACACCTTCCCATACTTACCCAGAGCTGTTTAAGGGAAGGTGGCATGTTTGTTGGTACCACTCTTCCTTTTCCAAGTAGTCTCGAGTTGGCAAATTCGGCGCTCCACCAAATCTAAATCGTACTTTTCAATCTCATGACTCAAATATTCATCGCCCTTGTCTGCAAGATTTGGTAAATGAAGGTAGGCATTTATCGTGTGACATGAAAAAGAAACTGGTTGATCATGGACTTAAACAATGAAGTTAGTGGCATGTATGGCATTTGCATAAAATTCATTCACCACTGATATAATGGCTGGCCCCGGTTGCTCTGTGAAGTCAAACCAATTACGCTCTGTAATCTGTACAACCATCTCACCATCCTTCTCGACGTTCGTCTTTAAACCCCTCTCTAAGACAAATGTTTTCCCTACTAGCACCGTTTGATATCTGGTCGCTTCTTCTTCACTCATAAATCTAGTTTCATCATAAGCCGGTCGTGAAGAACACGAACTAGAACCCTTTTTTCTCTTTGACGTCATGTCAGATGTAACCCACGGATAACTTGGTTACTATGGCAAAGGACCCACAATCTGTTAAGAACTTATCTCCTTGGCTTTTTGTCAAATAATTGGTGGGCGACAATCTACTCCCCAAAACTTATGAATTGGTCACTCAAGCACTCCACTCAAGCACCACACCACCCAAATAATATACCAATAGGTGCACATACAAGGAGTCAAAAGATTCAACTTCACACAACAAAGGAATAACCTATATAGAATCTAAAAATCCCAATTCACATTTAACCCAAAATTTGCCTTGTAGATTAACCCCATAAATCCCTTTCCAGTGCACAAAAAATCATAAATTGCTAGCGGCGGATTGCACTTACGTTGATTGTAGGAAGACTATCGAGCAACACCTTTTAGAATGGAGCTCAACCCGGCGATGGAAAATTATAGATGATATCGCCTCCTTCCATGTCCGAGTGGATAGGGGAGCTGATTTGTGATGAGTTTGCTCTTAGTTGTGTAGGGAAGGTGATATTGAGGGAGAGACTAGCCGTGAATTGAGTCCTAGCGGTTATGTATGCAGATTGGGAGGAAAAGAGGCGTAGGTGTTTGGATTTAAAGGAAGATAAAGGGAGGATGTCACTAGAATAGGAGTCGTGGGTTTTGTTAGGGAAGTTTAATAGAGCACGGCGATAATTGGGTGGCCACTCTCGTATATGGGACGACCTCGCTATCTCGGCAAATTTTTCTTCATGATCTGGGGAAGTGGAGCGACCTTTCTAGCAAATGGGGCGGGCTCACTACTTCGACAGTTTTTTTTTTCATAATATGGGGAAGTGGGACGACCTCACTAGAAAATGCGGTGGGCTCGCTATAATGATAGTGCCTTTTTTCGGCTTGATTCTCCTCAGTTATTGTCCGCAACTATGTTGGTTAACCTGTAGCAGAATAAATACACAATTAAATTCCATTGATTGCAAATAGAGCTAATAACAAAAAATAAAATAAAATAAAAATATTCCTAAAAATTTTAAAACAATTCTAAATACTGAATAAAGATAAATAATACGATTGGGTTTCCTCCCAATTAGCGTTTGTTTTAAAGTCTTCAGCCTGACTATTTCCTGTTTTAGTTGATCATGGCGAGGCTAACTGAGGATTTCTGGTGATCAATACCACCTCCCCAGTAATGTTTAATTCTTTGGCCGTTGATTTTGAATGAAGCATCAGACTTGTCATTTCTGGGAACACTGGTCTGATAATAAATGGGCCTGACCATTTGGATTTAAGCTTCCAAGGGAAAAGTTTCAACCGGGAATTGAATAGCAACACAGCTTGACCAAGTTCAAATTTTCGATCCACAATATTCTTGTCATGCCACCTCTTTACTTGCTCCTTATAAACCTTGACGTTTTCATAAGCTTGAAGACATAACTCGTCCATTTCATTAAGTTGCAAGAGGCATTCTTCTCCCGCTGCGTCTAAATCAACATTGAGTTTTTGGATAACCCAAAATGCATTATGCTCTAATTCCACAGGCAAATGACACACTTTTCCAAAAACTTACCGATACGGTGACATCCCAATTAGAGTTTTATAGGCTGTTCTATATACCCATAGAGCGTCATCAAGCTTCAATGCCCAATCCTTCCTATTGGGATTCACTACCTTTTCCAAAATTCTCTTCACCTCTCTGTTTGAAATCTCAACTTGACCATTTGTTTGAGAGCGGTAAGCCGTGGCTATCCTGTGCGTGACTCCATATTTAGCGAGTAAGGCTTCAAAGAGTTTATTACAGAAATGTGAGCCTACATCACTAATTATTGCACATGGGGTTCCAAATCTTATGAAGATGGTCCGTCGAAGAAATTTTATCACCACTTTCGCATCGTTAGTGGGCAAAGCAGTAGCTTGTACCCACTTTGAGACATGGTCAACTGCGACTAGAATATAGGAGTTATTGAAAGAGGATGGAAAAAGGCCCATAAAGTCAATACCCCATACATCAAAAAGTTTAACTTCCAAAATAGAATTGAGGGGCATCTCTTGACTTTTAGAGATATTGTCAGTTCTTTGGCATCTATCACAACGTAAGGCAAAGGAATGGGCGTACTTGAAAAGAGTAGGCCAATAGAATCCTGATTGCAATACTTTGCGGCTGTCCTCTCTCCACTGTAGTTCCCTCCATACAACAAATCATGGCAATGCTGTAGAATACTGTCTATCTCCTCTTAGGGTACACACCGTCTAACCATTTGATATGGGCATTGCTTGAATAAGAAGGGCTCATCCCCCATGTAAAATTTCACATCATGTAAAAATCTTTTCCTTTACTGGTATGACAAATCAAGAGGAAGCACTTTACCCATAATATAATTAACGAAATATGCATACCATGGTGCTGCCATACTGATGTACTGATAATGAGTAATTGCTCACTTGGAAAAAAACTCATTTATTAACAGCTCATCACCTTTCATGTGATCTTGATTTTCTAACCTTGAGAGGTGGTCAGCCACTTGATTCTCCGTTCCTTTCCTATCCTAAATTTCCAAGTCAAATTCTTGAAGCAATAAAATCCATCTAATTAACTGCGGCTTCGCATCCTTCTTGGAAATTAAGTACTTAATCGCTGCATGATCTATGAAAACCATAACCTTGGTCCCAACTAAATATGATCAGAACTTATCAAATGCATACACAACTGCTAGAAACTCTTCTCAGTAGTTGTGTAATTCAATTGTGCCTCTGTTAATGTCTTGCTAGCATAGTAGATAACATGAAAAATATTATCTTTGAGTTAGCCTAAGACCGCGCCAATTGCAAAGTCGCTAGCATCGCACATCAATTCGAATAGTAACGACTAATCTAGGGCAACAATGATAGGAGCTGTGATCAATTTCTTTTTTAACACTTCAAAAGCTTCTATGCATGCTTTGTCAAAATTGAAAGATACATCCTTCTCCAAAAGATAACATAAGGGCTTAGTGATTTTTGAGAAATCTTTGATGAACCTTATATAAAAGCCTGCATGACCGAGAAACCTTTGAATCCCTTTAATAGACCTCGAGGGTAGAAGATTTTAAATTATTTATATCTTTGCCTTGTCTACTTCAATTCCTTTGGCAAAAACCCTATGTCCCAAAATAATACATTCTTGGACCATGAAATGACACTTCTCTTAATTCAACACTAAATTTGTTTTCACGCATCGCTTAAGCACAAGAATCAGGTTATCCAAACATAAGTCGAAAGAATTCCCAAATACTGAGAAATCATCCATAAATATCTCTAGATTGTGTTCAACCATATCAGAGAAAATTACCACCATACACCTTTAAAAAGTAGTAGGTGCATTACATAACCCAAAAGACATTCATCTAAAAGTAAACGTACCATAAGGACAAGTAAATGTCATCTTCTCTTGGTCTTCGGGTGCAATCGCTATCTGATTATATCTTGAATACCCGTCCAAGAAATAGTAGAATTCATGACCTACCAAACGGTCCAACATCTAGTCAATAAAAGGTAAAGGGAAGTGATCCTTTCATGTAGCTTTGTTGAGTTTCCTGTAATCCATGCATACCACCAACCCGTAACTGTCATTGTTAGAATTAGCTCGTTGTTGTCGTTAGTCGCCACTGTTATTCCACCCTTCTTAGGAACGCACTGCACTGGGCTTACCCATGCACTATTGGAAATCGGATAGATTATACCCGCATCTAGCCACTTGATAATCTCTTTCTTCGTGACTTCTTTCATTATTGGGTTCAGTGTCCACTGCTGCTCTATTGTTGGCGTAGCTTCATCCTTCAAAAGGATTTTATGCATACAGATAGACAGACTAATCCCCTTTATGTCTGCTAAAATCCAACCAATAACTGATTTATACTCTCTAAGAACCCGCAACAGTTTTTCTTCCTGACTTTCATTCAACGAAGCATAGATTATTACTGGTAAAGTAGAAGAACTCCCTAAATAAGCATACCTCAAATGACTCGATAATGGTTTTAACTCCAATATGGGTGGTTCCTCCAATGAAGACTTAACTCGAGCATATGGTTTATCCAAATAATCCAACGTCTCAACTGGTGGTCTGAATTTATCTACCTTTGGCACAGTATTCAATAGTTGTACCAACTCGAACAATGTTGGATCATCTGAATTAGCGTCTATGATCAATGATGTATCAAAAGAATCTGTATTGAGTGTAGCCATGAATTCACCCTCAACTACATCTTCTACTAAATCCACACTAAAACACTCCTCTATCTCCTTAGAAAACTTCATTGCCTTAAACACGTTAAAAGTTACCTCTTGATCTTGGACTCGCATGGTCACCTCACCTTTTTTCACATCAATCAGTGTCCTACCGGTTGCCAAGATGGTCGCCCAAGAATGATTGGTATATCACAATCCTCCACAAAATATAAGACGATGAAGTCCATTAGGAATATAAATTTATCTACCTTTACCAAGACGTCCTCCATAATTCTCCTTGGATAAGTAAAAGATTGATCTGCCAGCTGTAAAGTCATACTAGTGGGAACTGCTTCCTTTAACCCAAGTTGTTGATAGACCGATAGAGGCATCAGATTGATGCTCACACCCAAATCACAAAGACACCAACTGAAAAATTGAGTCCCAATTGTGTATGGAATAATGAAGCTACCCGAATCCTTAAGTTTTGGAGTCAACTTCTTCTATAAGATTGCACTGCACTCTTCGGTAAGGGCCACGGTTTCAAATTCTGCAAGTCTCCTTTTTCTTGAGAGGATATCCTTCATGAACTTCACGTAACTTGGCATTTGTTCCAATGCGTCTGCAAAAAGGATGTTGATTTGGAGTTTCTTAAATACTTCCAAGAACTTCAAGAACTGCTTATCCAATTTCTGTTTTTGAAGACGTTATGGAAAAGGCACTGGTGAATAAGTTAAAGTTTGTTTTCCTTCTTTTGATTTCATTGTTGTTCATTGTCGATTTTCTTGGCCACATCTGATTTGCTAAGCTCTTCGTTAGATTCCTTTTCCTTCGACGTTTCTCCATCTAAAGCTTTTAACTCCTTACCACTTCTAAGCGTTACTGCTTTACAATACTCGTTCTGATCTTTTCTAGGGTTCACTTCAATGTCACTCAGTAGAGCCCCTTGTGGTCAGTTATTGATTACATTGGCCAATTGCCCAATCTGATTCTCCAAGTTTCGAATTGCAACTGCTTAATTTTTTACGTTTACATCCATCTGATTCATCATCTTATCTTGAGCCTGGATTCTCACTTTCGTTCTTATCATATATTTGGCCAACATCTCTTCTAAATTTGTTTGCTTTTCTGGCTGAGGAAGAGGTTGCTATTGTTGATGAGCCTGGAATCCCGGTGGTTAAGGTTGATGTGGAGCTTGAGGTTGAGTTGGTTTGTCTCTCCAATAGAAGTTGGGGTGGTTCCTGACATTTTGCTACCGATTATAATTCCCTACATACTGCACTGACTCGAAACTTATAGCACACTGCTCAGTCGGATGTTCACCAGCATACAATTCACAAATCACTGATACATTCTGAATATTGGGCACTCATTAAACCTTTTCACCAAGGTAGACATTTGTGCAGTCAATGCAGTTATCGGATCTACTTCAATTCTTCCAGCTGCACTAGGTTGATTCATTCGTGCAGTAGGCCATTGGTAGTTATTCACCGCCATGGTTTCTAACAACGTGTAAGCTTTATCATAATTCTTTGACATGAGAGCACCCCTTACAGCCACATCAATACTTGTTAGGGTGGCATTAAATAACCCATTATAGAACGTCTGAACTAACAACCACTGTGGTATCCCGTTATGAGGACATGTGCTCATTAAGTCTTTAAATTTCTCCCATGTTTTATATAGTGACTCCGAGTCATGTTGAACAAAGATAGTAATGTCATTCTGCATCTTGGTTGTTTTAGCTAGTGGAAAGAACTTTGGCTAGGAACTTTTGCGCTAAGTCATTCCACGTCGTTATTGAACCAGGGGGCAACGAATGAAGCCAAACCTTTGTCTTATCACGGAGTGTAAACGAAAATAAACTCAGCCTGATTGCATCTTCACTGATTCCATGAAACTTGAACATATCACAAATCTCTAGAAAGTTCACTAAGTGTTCACTCAAATCATCATTTGGTAATCCCCCAAACTGAACCGAATTTTGAAGCATCTGGATTGTTCCTGGTTTAATTTCAAAATTTGTAGCAGTGATTGCGGGGCATTGAATACTTGACTGTATCTCAGTGACCTGAGGCATTGTAAAGTCCCTCAACGATTTATGTTCCTCGTCTGCCATTTTCTCTTGACTTTGTAGCGTTTCTTGAATAAAATGTCGAATTCGATGGAACCTTCGTTCAATATCGTCTTTGTAAAGTATGGTTACCTAGCCCTTCAAACGTGTTTGCATACAAAATCATGAGTACCTAAAACAGAAAGTAAATAAACAAAAAATGAGAAAAAGTTTAATCTAAGATCAATTTAAAAAAAAAACTAATATTGACAAAATATAAAAAATAATCCCTGACAAAAGTGCCAAAAACTTGTTGCCTATTTTTAACCCTAGGTTTAACGCGCAAGTATACGTGATCAAACTGTAGTAAATTTGATCAGAAGAGTATCGTCCCACAAAGATTATAATCGATAACCATCAATAATTAACTTTCCAAATAAACTAATCTTAATTAAACTAACACTTTGAGATTGATTATGATCTATTAAAAATAAATTAAAATTAACTAAGACTAATTATCTAAGATCAAATAGTATGCTTAAAAAATTAAGACTACAACTTCTCCCAATGCTTCATTTAAATATTATAATTATCTTTACTTCATATTAAATATACTAAATTGTTAATTAAGAATTTTTTTATAATATTCATATGCACCTCTCGATAACACATAAACAATTCCACTCAATTCTACCAATTAAGGAATAAGGTTGCATGGAGCATCCCAATTAATTAAAACACTATATCTCTATGTGAATTATATTAAAGAAGATTAAGTGCAAATTCTCTTCATAATTACATATGAAAAATAGGCATATCTCTATCCTACTCACAAATCATAATTCCCATCGAGACAGAAATTACAATCATACGTTATCTTACCAAGGTCTAAATCTGTACTCCATTCATCAAGTTCATATAGATTACCACGCTAACTACTGGCCAGGTAATTAAAAATATGCACAAATATGATAGACAATCCAGATATATTTAACATAAAATAACTAAGAACACACTCAATTCAAACTATGCATTGGGTTTTGTTGTAATCTTAAAAGAGAATTTAGTTCATCACAGAATAATAAAAAACCATACTTGTAAAAGTATCCAACATCTAAGAGTATCAAATACAAGAAAAATAGAGAAAAAAAATAAGAATAAACACTTTAATCTCCCCAATCCTAATGCTTTGATCTCCTCTTATTGTACGCTTCCAAGCTCTAGCCTCCAAATGGAATCTTTAATGCCCAAGCTTCCATGAGAATACTCTCACTTAGTGTTATAAAACTACTATTTATACTCCTAATAGGTTTTCCTAACGTTTTACGAACTCCTGATCAGAAAACCCCTTGGCCTAGTCCAAAAACTCGCGCAATTAAAAACTACTCATCGACTGGGGTGGCTACGCTACTTAATGGGGTGGTCGCGCTAGTCCCACAAAAATCAATTTATATTCTGCATACATGGGACAGTTGCGCTACGAGGTGGGGCGACCGCGCTATTGCTATAGAGTTCCTACTTTGTTCATTTTCATGTGCTTTTGATCTTAAACGTCCAGTCCTTCCTATGAAATGATATTTCCTAGAAAATGACATAAAAACACGTCAAAAGTAACATGCAACACATAGAAATAAACACTGATTCATGGCTGAAAGTACTCAATTCGTAGGTATTTAACCCACTCATCATTTTTCTCAGAAGGAAAGTGACTCTCAACAGTCTTTAACATATTAAGCAAATCAGTTAAACTAACATCTATCTTATTAATGTTGAAGTTCACAACAAATTGGGAATAGGAGTCAGTGAGTGACTACAATATCGAATTTTGACTCAACTCTCCATCTTTCACAAAACCAATTGTCCCAATTGATCAATATAATTTATCATCTTTGGGACATGTGTCTGTACTGTAGTGTCATTGGTTACTATAGATCAAAAGAGCTCCTTAGATATCTTATATCTAACTGACCTACTTTGCTCACCTTACAACTTATGAAGGTGTAACTATATAGTAGGTGCATCCATTTTTTCGTGTTGACACTGTAAATCGATACTTATGGATGCGAGTTTGATGTATTGAGCCATATTTGCATCATCTTGCCATTTCTTAAAATAGGAATCCCTTCCTTAGAGGCTTAATCTACAACGTTTATAGGGATATACAAATCAAGGACTTTTGCTAACATTTTAGCATTGAGAACTATTCTTAAATTTGTTTAATCAATCCGAACAATTCGATTCTATTAATTATTAGCATCCATTATGCTATGTAGTGTTAGTAAATAAAATATAACAATATTATTTAAGTGAATTAATAACAACATTAACATACATTCATTTTATTAATTACCAAGTTAATTAGATCTTTATTTAAAATGTTGTCTCCCACTATTTTTATCAAACTATCTTATCGTCCTTATATAGTTCGGCAAATTTAATTAAAGTCTCGTTAATGAGAATAAGGATCTTATTGACATAAGTATAGCCTTGTGTGTGCACAATAAATTATAGTTTATTCAATAGGTAGACAACTACTTGTCAATTACATCAACATATAACTCCTTGTATTTTGCCTATTAGATTATTATGATCAAGTGTGTGAACATCCGAATCAAAATTATCTAAGTTAAGTCTGACCTAGCACTTCCATATAAGTAAAGAGAAAAAGATAGTCCTTGTGTGTGCACAATAAAATAGTAATGTTAAATTCCTTTATAAGCATCAAATGTGATAAAAATAACATCTCAAATAATCGATATAAGCCTTGTGTGTGCACAACAAACGTATATTGACTATTTGATGCTCTATTATCTTATCATACTAAAAGGCGACGTTCGATATTCTAAATATCTTTGAACGTTACAACTTAATATAATGAGTAGTATAATAAATAAATTAGAACTATTCTAATTTTATTTAATTTGAAATAAACTCTTTTAATTCATGGATTAAACATTTTAATTCATTTTATAAATAATATTTATTCTACATCATGAGGGGTTTGTTAATATTAATTGTCTCATCTTGTTTAAAATGTATATATATATATATACATATACATGCACATATAGAATACTATATTCTACTTGAATTGATTATGAACTTTTATTCGAGTTTGGTTCACTAGAGCTACCAAGTGAACCAAAATGTCAAACCTAGGGTGCAAGAATAAAATTAAATAATATTTAAACCCGGGCTCCATTACAAATGGGTCTTCAAGCGCTCCTTGCTCCTTGCCTCCAATTCTTCAAAATAATTCTAAATAATCCTATTACGAAATTATTTACAATAAACAAAAATCTTGATCAACAGTCAATGGGAAGTACATAGGAGTGAGATAGAATTTACATTAAAAAATTAGAAAAACGAGGTACACAGACCCCATTTATAAAAACTCATTCATTTCTGCATCCACTAAAATAAATCTAATCATATTGGTCAACAGTCCATAATCAATTCATTTTATCATCATATATATCACCATACATATCAATAAATAATATTCATCTCATAAAATTAAAACCATTTCATATATGCATTAATATCATTTAATGGGCAATTTAAAGTTGTATGAAATTCAATTTCATATTTAAAACAACTCTTTATTTTAATTGCAAAAATATGTAAAATAACTCTTTATTTTAATTTTTGAAGAAATGTAAAAAAACTTTAAAATTAGACAAAATAGTGCCTCGCCACGCAACTGCGTCAGAGACCCCACGCAACTGCGAGACCAAGTGACAATGTTTCCAGTTTGCATTTTTTCTTGAAAAACATGATTTTTGATCTTTTGCATCCAAAACACGATTTTTGATAATTATTTTCAAAGCCCATAATTTTATACAACATATATGTCAAATTAAATTGTTCCAAACACATACCCATACATATACGGAATCAAAAAAATTAATAATTCGCATAAGTTTGGCTCTTGATGTCACTGTTGGTTTACAAAAATATGACATATATACAATCAAATTGTAATGTGCAACGGAATCAAACAAAATTAGATTTTATTAAATTTTACAAACCAATAACCAGAATCTTTCTTGTGCAATAATTATTAATTGAGGAAGGATAAAAGATTTATGCATTTGTAGAACCAAGTTTTCACAGGTACAAATTCAACTCCCTTTAATCATTCGCGTTCTTCTTCAAATTCACCGATTAGATTTCATAGATCAATGTCAGCTCCCCAAGTATGAAACCTCTAAAGGTGATCCACCAAGAGATCTAAGAATTAAATAAGTGAATTTTTATTTTTTCAAACTATGGGTGGCTAGTCTTAATTCTTCTCTCTCCCCCCCTCTCTCTCTCTAACTCCTTAAACGTAGAGACCTATAAAGTTAGTCATTCATTTTTTTAATCCATATCAAGACTTTTCTTATTTATAGATATGGTCAATCTTCCAAAACTATTTAGGATTAGAGTTTTAATTTAATTTTTTAATCTAATTAGAAACTAAATTAATTATTATAATAATTACAATTCTTAAACCATTTAGGAAGTTAATTATTTATAATAATACTACTACATATTAATTAATTTCTAAATCATTTAAGAACTTAATAATAATAGTAATAATAATAATAAGTCTCCTATTATTATTTAGTATTTCTTATAATTAGTATTTCTAAAATAAAAAATTATAAATATTAAGTTATATAATTTATTATATCACAATAGTATAAATTAAATATGCTTAATTTATTATTACAATTATGGCATCCGCTTCTAAAATAAATATTACTCTTTTTGTGGTATGACCCTTTAAGTTCTCCATATTAAATTGGTTATAAAATAAATTAATTAGAATCATTCTAATCTTATTTATATAAATAAATTAAACCAATTAATTTATTAATAAATAATATGTATTCTTACAATAAGGGTAAGCACCCTTAGTGATCAACGACTTTTAAGATAATATAGATTTCAATATTTAATCACAAAAAAACCTATTTCGCGAATAGTTACCGTACAATTCAATCCTTCTATCACACAATGTCACAATCAAATATAAGATATGGAATTTCTGTTAAGTCTTATTTGATCATATGCATTTCAATTCTCAAATGTATAACTCTAATCTAAATTAGAAACTTCTATCTAATTTTCATTCCACCTTGGCCAAGGATTTTTGAGTTGTCATTTATTGAATTACATAAGACATTTTGTCCCTTTACTGAAAGTAGTAAATCCTTTGTTGACCATTCACCTACCTCCATATACAACTTATTATACCCGATCATACCCTTTGATATACCCTAAAGGTCTTAAAGAATATGTCAAAGTATAACTTATCATACACAAGGTACTGTGATGATCTCAAATCCAATGATCACTTGTACTACTATTATAAAAGAAACTCTTATTGACAAGCAAGTAAAACTCCATTAGGTGTTGCTTGAGCGAGTCACGTTCAGTTAACTTATTATTTAATAAGCACCTACATACTTGCTTTAATGTCTCTACACAAGTGATTATGAGATCAATCATCCTCTTCATAAGAGCAAGCATAGTACGTATTAATCTATCCGAATTCACTAATCCCCTTTTAGTGATCCCACGATTAGGAACATTTTAGTTTTGACATATCTTTAATTTAGATCTCATTAGCATAATCAATATTATGATTCAAAAAACATTGCTCAAAACTATGTGTTTATTCATATAATTAATTCAGTCATATAATCATGAATAAATAAATGCCTTAGTACTTTTATTAATAAATCGAATAAGATTATAAAGTATATACTTATCACTTTAAATGTGATTGTTTAAGGGCATACTACTTTCAATTTCAATATCTGATTTAGAGTTCTTTGTGGGACTTAATCTCCGAAGATTGGGCTTGCTGAAGTTAGAACAATAGTCTTAGAACCCAAAACTCTTTACAGATTTTAATCATAATATAATCTCTACCTATTCCTTGTCTATTAAATGATCCGTTTCATATTTCTTTGGCTCTAATCAAGTCTATTGTTGTTGAGGAAACAAATGAGAAAAGTTTTGATTAAAATGGACATTTTTGAGCTGCTTTGTGATCAAATGTGAACAAATTTTATAGATTTTACCAAAATACAAGTATCAAACAACTCTCTTATTAAGTATTCATATATGTGGAGCAATTTGTAATTTTATCTGGTATTTAGATATCTACGAGACCTCCTAAATTACCATAATTTTTTACTTAGTTTCATTAACGATTAAAACAAATGTTATGAATCCTGGTTTCATGGTTTTGAGTATATGTTATTTAAATATTTCTTTTGTGATCCAAATGTTCTAAATTATAATAAAAAAGAAAAATACACCAACTTCTTGATATCTTTACAAAATGATATGGATTGATTAAACTTGTATAAACAAGAATCAAACAAGAAAAATCAAGAAATCAAACAAAAAGAACAAAGAACAAATATCTGAAAATTTTAGCTCTCTGCCCCATTTTTGTAAAATTTATATCTCGATATAATAAGTTAAGATGTGAACTTTATGCCTAAAAGTATCTCTTGAAGTTAGCTGCACACTAAAATAATAATCACTCCAAAATTTCTAATAGATTATTTATAGTGAATTTTCAAACTAGATTGGTTCGGAGAAAAACTACACTGCCAGAATCTGGAAATCAGATTTGACATGCTTTTTGTAAGAATTGTGTAGGCTTATCTGTTTAGAATCTAAACATGCCATAAAATGAAAAGTTGTATATATGGAAGTTAGCTATGCATAGACACCAGAATCACCCAGAAATTTCTTGTAAATTATTTGTTATGATTTTTCTAGTGAAGCAGGGTGAATATGGAAAACTGGAAAAAAAAACCCCATAATTCTGACACGTTTTTGTAAAAATCATATAAAATCGTATGTTTTGAATTTGGACATGGTGTCAAAAGCAAAGTTGTAAATACTTAAGTTATCTAACAAGACCCATGTGTTTGACCAATTTATATGGAGTATATTATTTTTGTCGAATTATTGAGTAAGACTAGCCAAAAATTATAACTTTCTGACCTAGTATATAAAAGATGAAATCATGTTTTTACTGATAAGTAATCAGGATTAGAGTCTAAACTCCATAAAAACTTAACATTTAACCTTGAAAATAAAAAAAAATAACTAAGTTTAGGGATTACCTTAATTATGTTCCTCTTTTTCCTTCTTGAGCTTTCTTGTCATAGCTTACTCTCTTCTCTTCCTTCATGGCTACTCCCAAAGGCTCTTAGCCCTCTCACTTATCCTACCTTCCATGTGTGTGAGTGCTAACTTCTTGCCTTATTTTTTTCTTTTCCTTTTCATAATGTATGAAATGATAAGTTTGCAAATAAAAAATCTTTTTGGTCCCCAAAAATTCAAAGCTTCTTTGAGAAGCTTTGACCCCTCTTGACCTTATCATACTCCAATAGATTTCAACAATTTTTAGGCCCCAGTCGAGCCCCACTATAACTGCTCTCATTTTGCCTTTTTATTTCTTTGACACGTCTTTGACTTTTTAACCTGAAAAGTTAATTTTTCATATTTATAGTTGACTCCTACTAAATCGACATCCTGATCGTCGTGGCGCTATCCGTTTCTTCAAATACATCTCCAAACTTCAAGTCTGACATTTTACCTTAAAAGTCAACTGTTGACTTTGATCAAAAAGTCAATCATGGCACTGTATCATGTTTACAGTCTTTGCTTACTAAATTCAACATTCTGGACGCAACGATGCAGTCCATTTCTTAAAATTCTCTTTCGAACTCTAATTTGAGTTTTTTTCCTTCTTGAATTACTTACATTTCTCATTGACATTTCAATTTACATTAAAAATTCAATTCTCATTGCTCACTTCTCATTTATAATTCTCATTTTATTATTTGGAAATTCTGGTATATTACAATTTATTGTTGAACAACATTTTCTTTTATTGTGTTGATATTTTCTTCATTTATTTATGTGGCAACAAAGATGAAAATAATAAATTAAAATAAGATTTTGATAATACTCGCACCCTAAATTGATACACACCAGTACACCACTACTAGGGTGTTTGGAACACTCAAGAATGCATCAATTAATTGATTGATAACATCACAGTATGATACATAATGCATTTTTGGGTATTCAGGGGGATAAATTTTCGAACACCATAGATTTAGTGACAGTGATATTGCTCATTCAAACATCATATACTACTTTTATTTTAAATTATACTATTATTATTGACTTTTAAAATTTTAATTTAATATATTTTTAAACTAAAAATTGAGATAATTCATTAAAAAGATGAATCTTACAATGAGTAGTATTTTTAGATAGTTTACAATATTCGTCATTATATTAACTAAAATTAAAGAAATTCTCATTAATTTCAAATTTGAAAATGTATTAAATTGACTCCAAAAAATCAATAAGTAGCATATATTTTAGACAAAGGTAGTACTTATTATTATATAATGGTTTTCTTATTGTGTTTATAATTTCTCCATCTATCTATGTGGCGACAAAGACATCTACATATATAATTAATAGCATAAAATGTTCTCTCTCAACCCTAAATTTATAAGGAATGGTCTACTATCATAATTATCTACTTATCACTATTTCTGATTCTTATAATTTTTATAAAAAAAAATAGTAAGCGTTCAATAATATATACATATACGTAATAACCAAGAAAAATGTACTATTATTATTAATGAAAAATAAGAATATTTTAAAAAGTAATTTTGTGCACATACATTTATGTGTTATGTTATAAGCATTAATAATATAATTTAAATTAAATTAAATTAAATATGTTATAAATAATAAATTAAGTGATGATGATGGTGAACTTAAATTATAATTAATTTAAGTGCATGTAATATGCCTTGTGTGATATAATGAGTAAGATGGATTGATTAATTAATTAATTAAATTAATAATGAGATGAGTAAATAATTAAATGGACTAATGAGGGTAATTAATTAAGCTCAATATGAATGTTAGGAGATCACATGGATTAATCTAATATGGTTCATGTGCTAGAAATTAAAGTTCAAGTAAAGAAGGTTACTAGAATTATTAATTAGCTCAATAGAAAATAATTGTACATGACCCAATGGAATTTAATTGGTAGCCCAATGTCATTATTAAATGTAATGTATGATGGCCTAATTTATTAGAATAACCAACTCCAAGATGATTAAAAAAAAGTTCAATTGGATAACGTTTGTGTATTGTGATCAAGTGGCCCAAGAGAAATTAATTGTAATGTCCGAAAAAATTTGAACCTCATTGTTAATTAAATAAAGGATTTTAATTTTAATTTTTTTGAGTTACTTTGTGTGTGATTAATCACTAGATTTAATTAAAGGGAGTCACTAATAGGTTAATTAAATTAGTGAACAAACCCTAAGGTTAGCAATATCAAAGGATTTGATAAGTTTTCCATTAATTTAATATTCAATTATTTTGAATCTAATGAACGAATTAAATGGTGTACATTAATTAAAATAATTACTAATTAATGTAAACAATGTGAAATAGTAATAATAATATTTATTAGTCCATTTAGTAAGTTAATACTAATGGACTAGAGTATTTAATTATTTAGTCAATTCAATTATTTATTTAATTATTGATTGGGTAATTAATGTGTAACACATTCATTTATTAAACCAAGCAAGGGAGACAATATTTTGGGACACAAGTCCCTTGAAATTATCGTGGACTAGGAGCAAGGAAAAGCAATTGGGTTGCTTTGTTTTTGAGAAACTAAGTGGCAAATTTATTAGTCACTCCCTACTTGTAGTCCTTATTATTATAATTAATTGAAGAATAAGCAAATTGGTTTTGATCTGCCGTATGGCAGGAGAGGAAAAGAGGGACTTGTGAGGTAGTGAGTGTTATTAAATTAATGGGTAAAAAGGTGTAGTCCTTTTTGGTTTATTTTCCTCCAATAATTATTTAAATCAAGTAAAGCAAAACATCATTACACTCCTTTTGCTTTTATTCAGTCATGTACAGTGGAGGATGGGAAACCAATGTTGTTCTTTATTGAATTGATTAATTGGTTGCTTGTGTTTGGGGAATAAGTGAGTACACTTTGTGTCTCGTTATTTCTTTATAGGATATTAAATGAAATCAAAAGGTTGGTCATCATTGCACTCCTTCATCAGCCGCATGAATGGAAGGAGGGGAGAAGAGCATGTGCTTTGTTTTAATTGTGTTCATAGAAAAATGATTTGGCAAGGTGTGTAGTCATTTCCTAGCCTTTGTTTGGCTTATTATTTTATTAGAAGAAACCAAAAAGTGGAGCATGGAAACCTCATAAGTCGTGCACTAGTATAGGAAGAGAAATCGTTCTTGGATAAAAACATTTGGATATACATGTGCATGTGTATTTCTTTCCATCTATAAATAAAACTAAGTTAAATGAAGTATAAGTTTACTTCATTTTGTGTCTAAGTGTTGAGAATTGAGAGAGAACAACCAAGTGAGTGTTAAATATTAAGAGCTAATATTTGGGAGGATCAAAGAAGGGAATTACCGAGCTTCAAGGAAGGAGAAGAGGAGTTTGGCTAGGGTTGTTCGTGCCATTCATCAACTATTTTGGAAGAAGAATGAAAATAGCCACCAAAACTAGGTATTAATCGTTATTTCTTTTAAACTCTAGTTGTTGGTGAATATTAAAGCATGAGAGTGTTAGCATGTTAATTTTGGTCATTGATGGTTGTTAGTAGTTTTAATGTTAATCATTGAGCATTTGTGGAGTATTTAATGATCTAGGCTTTGTTTGGTTAGATCTATAATTCTTAAAGCATGTTTAAGAAGAATATGGTTTTAAACTAAGTATTAAGATATGATAATCTGGTATGCTTTATTATGCCATGCTTAGGTTATATATATATATATATATATATATATATATATATATATATTTGATAAAATTTAGATTTAATGTTCTAATATTGTAGAACCTTAAATCATGAGAAAAACAAGACTCGAATCACCCAATAAGGATTTAAAATGAGAAAGTTATGATTTTTCTACCAAAAACACCTACGGTGAGAAGAATGTGCGAGGCAGTCCGCTTCTCGAAATTACTGCTCATAATCCGTGAGAAGGAACCATGATCCATCAACTCTTAGTGATAGAACTCTTCGATACGAAGATTTTTAAAGTGGATTGACCTAAATCCGAGTTAAAACGAGTGAGATGTTTTTATATAAAAAAAAAGACCCCGCTATTGGAGGTTGTGCACAACAGTCGGTTGTTTGGCCATTTTGAGTGGCCAAAACAGATCCAAATAAGTGTTCCGATAATTGGAAATTATAGTTCGAGAAGTTACGAAGCTATCGAGCCCGACTAGAGGTTAATCCGAGTTGTAGAACTCAAGATATACACGTTTCCGCTCAGGACCCCTAAACTGTTCAGAAAATCCGCGAATTTTGAAACATGTTAAATCCATTTAATCATTAAAAATCCTAGTTAATTAAATTTTTAATGCATGTTAATGGATGTTTCAACTAATCAAATAATGTTTAAGTGTATTCAATCATTTAAATATTATTTAGGTAGCATTATGTAATATGTAATTATAGTTAGTGTTGTTAAACTAACTATTGGGATTAAAGGATTGATAAAGTTAAATAATTAATTAATTGTTATTTAAATAATATTAAATAATAATGAAAGAGTATTTGAGTAAATAAATTAATTGAGAATTAAATAATAAATAAAGATAATTGAGCATTAATCATTATTTGATTAGCATTAAATAATAAATAAAGATAATTGAGCAGTAATCATTATTTTATTAGCATTAAATAATGATAAAATGAAATTTAAGTTAATTATTTATTATTAAGGATAAATAAATTCATTATTTTTTTTATAAAAAAATGATAATTAAAGTAAAATAAATAATTAATTAATTATTATTTAATTGACATTAAATAATAATTAAAGAGGATTAAAATTAGTAAACTATTTAATTATTTGGTGTGATGCCGCGAGCACCCAAAAATAAAATCTTACTTTGGAAAAATAAATATGTAGTAGGGTAAGTAAGAGTCGATCCCACAGAGAATGATTAATTTAATTTTATGTTTTTGCAAACAAGAATTGGGGGTTTTTTAATTAAAGAAATAATAAAATTAAAATTAACTAAAATAAATATTCAAGAAATAAATAAGAAAAAAAAAAACCTTGGTTTAAGTCAAAATTCACCATCAAGAATTTACAACTGATCACTGATGCAAGAATAAATCAATTCATATTTTAAATATTCAACGTGGAATAACTACTCTCATTCGAATAATTTTCGTATCTCTCCTTAATTTTAATTAAGTAGAAACATGCGATCTAAATAACCCTTACTAATAAATAATCTCAGACAAGCGCTAAAGATTTAACCTAGTAGCAGCATAGAGAAATAGAGAGATCGTTAAACTAAACAACACAATCCAAGCATCTACATTTAATTTAGATGAATATTCTTCCTAAGATAAAATAATCTTTTGATAAGCAAAATAATTATTAATCTTAGTTGCTTCGCAAATTAAAGTGACCAAACAATTACGGATTTGATATTTAATTTAGCAATAGACTTCAACGAATAATAAACTAGTATGCATCCTAGCAATTAAACGAATTAATCATAAAATTAAACACAGAAAAATATTCAATACTCAAAATATAAATTGAACAATTAAAATAAATTAGATCTCACAGTGTATAAATCTTGATGGCTTCAATCACTTAAACCAAGAAAAATAAATTAACTACTCATAATAATAGAGAATACTAAATAATAAAAGAGAGAATTTTTATTATTAGAAAAGTTATCTCTTACATTGTGTCTCAAACCCTCTATTTATAGGCTCCAAAATCCTCCTAACCCTAGTAGGAAGTACACTTTCCAAACCCTAATAGGATTTAAAATAAAAATAAAAATAAAAGAATAAGAAAAATAATTATTATCCTAACCCTAGTTGGAATTAAGATCCAATTTGGAATCAAAAAGTAGCAAAATTCGCGAATAATCTCGTTTTCAGAATTAACGCGCCAAACAAACGCGGCCTTCGCTACAGTACCGGTCAACGTCAGCCGCTCGCGCGCATTGCGCACCCTTTAGCCCAAAACGACGTCGTTCTGTTCCTTTTCGTGCCACTGTTCAGCGTCTCCGCGCGCATTGCGTGTATGCCTTTAACCAATGTCTGAAACGGCGTCGTTTCATCCGCTCGCCAGACTCATTTCACGCGCGCATTGCGCGGATATCCGGATGACTTATTTACGATTTTGCCACCGTGCGGTTTAATTACCAAAATGCCATCAGAGCTTTGCAGAATTTACAAAAATGCCCCCAAAGCTTATTTTCCCTACAAAATAAAATATAAAATAATATAAAAATAACTAAAAATAATAAAAATGCAGAATAATTAATAAAACACCTAAAATACTAAAAATAAATAAAAACACATAAATAAAAAGAAATATAAAAATACTATAAAATTACCTAAATTAACATAAATTAACTAAAACCATATAAAACCTATTAAAACCAAAATAAACTAAATAATTAAACATTTAAGCATACAATAAATATAAAAACTAAGTATTAGGAAATAAAAATAGCATATAATTTAACCATATCATTATTATTTAATTTTATTTTAATTAAATAATAAGTAAGGATAATTACTTAATTAATTATTATTTACTTAAAATTAAATAATAATTAAATGAGATTAAAGTTAAGACAATAATTATTATTTAATTATTATTAAAGAATAAATAAATACCATTAGTTATTATTGAGTAATAACTAAAGATGATTAATTTCTATTTAGTTAAGACTAAATAGCAATTAAATAGAGATTGAGGTAATAAAATAAATTGATTTATTTATGCATTAATTAAACAATTATAATCAATTGTTTAAGGGATCAATAAGTGTTTAGCACTTAAGGAAAAATACTCTTAACTTATTAAATCATTAACCTAAGTTTGTTTAAGTGTCTATAGGGTTAATGATAGCATATAGAATTATGTGAATTATGTGTTAGACTTATTTGCTAGATAAGTTTCTAATAAGCATACAAACGTACTAGTAAACGCAGCACTAATTGTTAGACCGACTTTATCAATGTTAAGTCCTTCAAAGTCAGTTGGTTAAAACTAGTTCATTTCGTAGCTAAGCTTACAAGCAAGTTCCCTTTTATCCAAAATTTACTTTGTGCAAGATATTTATTGAAGTTTGAACTGTAATTCCAAGCATGTTTTAAGTGGTTTAATTACTTTATAATTATTCCACATCGATATTATTGTGATTCATACTTTGTGCATTTGAGCCAGTACAGTCATTAGCTTATAACTTATTAAAAGTTCTATTGTTAAAGAACTATTCAGAATTTAGTCTAAGCCATTGTTCGGCTAGACATTCATGCTAACGATTTTAAAAGCTATCCTAACCATTGGAGGGTGCGGATTCTTGGACTGTTATGAACACCCCTCTATTATAGGGGAGTACCTCGTATCTAATATCAGATACAAAACACGAAAATTAAATGTTATACATACACATAGTGTATAAGAGGCTGATCCTCTCGAGTACGTATTTCTAGTAGTAACTATTGGGTCAATTAGCTATTGACTCCAATGAAAGTTTATAGTTCATGATCTATTTGACTATCTTGATTCTAAAAGAAAATCATTATTCTTGCTTATTATTCATATTGTTGAATTGTTTCAGTTATTCCTTTCATTCATGATATATTATCTCTCGTTGTTATTTAAACTTGTTGAGCAAACTAGTTGTTCACCCTTGTTGTATCATGAACTCTATTGCAGTTAAACCCGAGTCATCTGGAAAGGACAATGGTAAAGGAAAGTTGAAGTGATAAACTTCAAGTGGCAGTCTTAGTTTATTTGTCTAGCTAAATTACTTATTATGTAATGTAAACCCTAAGTACTTTATTAAGGGTATTTGTGTACTTTTGTTGTAAGGTTACTGTATCTTGGGACTAATAACACATTTTGCATAAACAACATATGTTTATTATTCCGCATTTAGTTATTGTATATTGTTTAGTGGTGAATGTTTGTATTGGATCGTGATGACGGATTCGGGTGATTAGGACCTGAATTTGGGGGCATCACATTAATTGTTAGCCTAATCCTTTAAATATTACTAACATGTTATTAGGCTTGTAGAGAATTAACTAAGTTGGCCCAAGATTTATTTAATTTAACCCAAGCATGTTGGCCCAATCTTGTTGGTTCAATTCCTAGAAAATGGAAGGAAGAAAGAAAAAAAAAAAAAAAAATATATATATATATATATATATATATATATATAATTGTATTTTTCCCATTCCTAGGCCAAAAATGCTGAAAATGTATTTTGTCCTACATGTTTAGAGGCATATGAGTATTATAATTACCTAGGAGCATGGATGTTAGTCCTTAAAGTGGGATTAGTTCACCTAACAAACTTTTTCTAAAGGTTAATACATGCATGGAAGATAATAGAACTCATATAAATAGGAGCTCTTAGTTTATTTTACAAAGCTTGCTTAAAATCCCTAAGTGCTAGCAAAAAAGAAAGTAAGAGAGAAATTGAAAGAAATTGAAAAATCTAGTGAAACTCTTATTCATTGTTGGTTCAAGAGGAGTTCAAAAAGGAACAAGAGGGTGGATAACTACTTAAGGTTCATATCAAGAAGAAAAGGAGCTTCAAGGAGGTATAAATAATCTCTAACACTAAATATTTCATTTAGTTAGCATGTTGTAGTTAATAGTAAATATATGCATGCTTGGTTGTGGAAGAAATTTTATGTATGAAAATTATGGTGGATTCCGAAGACATAAGGAAGGAGTTGTGAAGGAGAATTTGTGTTTGATATTTTTGTAAAAGTGTTTTAGGTCTAAATAAACAAGAACAATGCATGCAAGCTAAAAATCCTAAGCATACTAGTTAAAAACATGTGATTTGCGTAAAAAATGGAATAAAATGTGTAATTCATTTACATGATCTATGAAACACAAAAATATTCTAAGTGGAACAAACAAAAACGAAACTAAAATGAATTTATGATGAATTTTCTTGTAAAGTAGGTCGAAATAAAACCCTAGCTTGAAAAACCAACAAATTTGGTTAAATAAATATTTTTTAAAATAATGTAAAAACTGGAATGTTGTAGAGTTATGAATTTATGAAATAACAAAGTTGATTTGAGCTCATTTGGATGTAAAATGAGCAAGTTATAAATGATTGAATAAAAAATGATAGAAAAATAAAATCTGAAAAAGGATTATGCTAAGGGGGCGTTGCAGCACCGCCCCCAGTGTTATTTGGGGCGCTGCAACGCCGGTCAAAAAGTTCGGCTCTCCTGGCTGATCAAACCAATTGGATTGACCTGTCTGACCCTGACCCAAACCAGGAAAAAAAAGTATTTTTAATAATAATAATAATAATAATAATAATAATTAAAAATTATTTTATTTGCAAGTTAATTAAAATAATATTAAATAAATAAAATAATATTTTAAAATTATTTTATTTTTTGAGTTAATTAAAATAATATTAAACAAATAAAATAATAATTTAAAATTATTTTTTTTGTGAATTAATTAAAATAATATTAAACAAATAAAATAATTACTAAAAATTATTTTATTTGTTAGTTAATAATAAAGATCATTTAACATTAATTTTTTTTTAAATAATTAAAATAATATTAAAGAATTATCTTAATTGTGGATTAATAATACATAAGCAATTAAATTAATATTATAGATTATTTTAATTGTGAATTAATGAGACTTGAACAATTAAAATAATATTAAAGAATATTTTAATTATGAATTAATAAATAATAAGTAATTAAAATAATATTAACAATTATTTTAATTGTGAATTAATAAATAATGAGCAATTAAAATAATATTGAGGACTATTTTAATTGTGTACTAATGAAGCATAATTACATTAAAATAAAAGTAAAGGTTACCCTAATTGGTAATTAAGTAAATAAAATAATAACTTAAATTATTTTATTTGAGTATTAATATGGTGTGATTAAAGAAAATAATAATTAAATAATAATAAGTTATAAACAACTAAAGTGAGAACACTTTATTTGTGAAATAATTAAAGGATGATAAAGAATAATGAAACAAATAGAATAACGCTAAATATTATTTTATTTGTGATGTTTAAGGAATGAATTAAATAAAGAGAATGCAAGACAATAATATTTAAATAAATAATTTTATTTGAGATTATATGTGTGGTAATTGAATAATAAAAATGATTTGTGAGTCAAGTTAGATCAACTAGGTCATTATGTGAAGGTTAATACAGATTAATCGTTAGATGAATATATTGAACATATGTTGTTCAAAGGATAAGGGATCAAAGTCGGATAGAGTTGACAATCCAAGCAAGTATTTTAACTTGTACTTTTATTTCTCGTATAAGTAGAATTAATTGATGGAATAATTTTTGTTATATCTATTTTCCTGAAAAATAAATTATTAATTCTGAAACTTGAATTAAATCATGGTTATACTCTTAAATAGTTATTCGAACCCTATTTGTGAACATTGAACGTATCAATTGTTCCTAAATGTGTTGAGAAATATGTCTATGTCATTTGTATCAACTAGACCAATGATAAGATCAATTATTAATTAATCATATTTTCTTGAGAAAGCAATCAAAACCAATTGCCTTGGTGCAGACTCTTATAATACGTTGAGACGAACAACTCTTACAGAAAAGGAAACTACTTTACGTCGGAAGACCAACACGTGCGCGAATAGCATGTCTGAGTGTTATGCATAACGTATAGTACTTTAGGTTGATCGCATATTGTACTTGTTTATTATTGTGAATTTTCAGTAAAATATTGTCAATTCTCGCATATGTTCACGATCTATAGTGACCACTCAGTAAAAAATATTCATTAATTTGAAATTATTGAATCTTTAATTTTAATTACAAATCTTTTGATCCATAGTGACTTTTCAATATTAGAAATGATCAGTTTTGGAACTATTGAGACTTACTTTGTTCACAACTCAATTATTTAATTCTTGAACTATTAGTTGCTGTTATATTTTTTATGATTATGAAACTTTACACATGAACTTTCACTTTATTGCTATATACTTGTTGAGCGCTCACTCTTACTTTCCTTAAACATTACACTTAAGCCTGAGTAAGGCACCGACTCGAAAAAAGATAAAGGCAAAGACAAAGTCGCTGAGTAGTTTAATTTGTGTTATCATTTAATGTTGGATTAAGACATATGTTAAAACTTATTATTTAAGTTGTGTTTGTATTAGTTATGGTTTGTGAGACTTGGGACATGAATATTTATGTTAAATCAATGTAAATATTTATATTATTTCGCTGTGAATTGTTATAGATGTGATGTATGAGTTGGATCGTAATATACCAAATTCGAGGTATAAGTATCTGAATTTGAGAACGTCATAATATATATATATATATATATATATATAATAGTATAAAATGGTCTCTCAATTAAGAAAATCTAAAATTTAGGAAAATAAACTATTTTTCATCTTTTACATCTTTTATTTGATTTCAAAATCTTTTTATCGACATTCTTATTATCAGAATTATCTACTTGTGACTATTTCTTAATCTCATATATTTTTAGTTTAGTTAGTATTCTTTGAAATTCATATTCTTAATAGCAATAATATTTAATTATATAAAATTATTTTATTATTAAATTATATAAGTATAACTATTTAGTTTAAATTATAAGATTTTATTATTATATAAATAGATGAATATATAAACAAATAAATCATTACTTTAAATATGAGTACTATCATTTATATTATATAAATAGGATGAACAATTATTATAGATTTTTATGTTTATATAATTTTTTTATCGGTGATTAGTTATACATTATTAATTAAATAATATGTTTTAGTGAAAAATAATTTTTTTCATAAAAATTATTGTACACTATTAATCTATTATTATATTAGTATAGTATAATACAAAAAAATATATAAAAGTACAATAATTTTATAGCAAAACACGTGCATCGCACGGTGTCATGGGCTAGTTAACAATAATAATTATAAATAAAAAAAAAGAATTTTAATATAGCACCGCTAGCACACCCTTGTATTTATCACTCGAAACATCTAATAATACATTAATTAATTGCATGGTAATGTCACGGTATAATACATTAATACATAAATTTTCGTACACCATAGATTTAGTGATAGTGATATTGCACAGTTAAATATGATATATTTATTCTTATGAAATATTTTCTTTTATTGCGTTGATATTTTCTTAATTTATTTATGTGACGACAAAGACAGGAATCATAATAAATAAAAATACAATTTTTGATATATTTGAGCCCTATAGTGATACATTGTTAGAGTGTCCATGAATTTATCATTCGAGACACCCAAGACTGCATTAATTTATTGCACGATAACATCACAGTATAATACATTAATGCATAAATTTTCGTACACCATAAATTTAGTAAAAGTGATATTGCACATTTATATATGATATATTTATTATTATAAAATATTTTCTTTTATTGAGTTGATATTTTCCTAATTTATCTATGTGACGATAAAGACAGGAATCGTAATAATTAAAAGTAGGATTTTGATATATTTGCATCTTACAGCGATACAGTATTAGGGTGCCCGTGAATTTATCACTCGAAACACCCAAGAATACATTAATTTATTACATAGTGATGCCACAGGCCCATAGTTGAGTGGTCCATGGGATAAATTTCCAAAAATATACATGAATTTAGTGATAGTGATATTGCACATTCAAGTATGTCGAAGTGTAGGATAATTTAGTCACATTGATCGAGCGTGCGACTATCGGTATAAAATGTGCATATATTAAAATCCTTTTTCTTTTTTTTTTTTATCGTAATCACCTAGAATATATTTATTCATAAAACAAAATTGGCTAATTAAAGTTACATGGACAAACAAAGGTCGAAAAGTGTCAAAAATAAAAGTTTCTTTAAATCTCTACTTGCCAACTTTATATCTCTCTTAATTAGCAGTCAGCTCTTCAATATTTGCAACATTCCTAATAACACCAAATCTTGATAAAACTATGGCAGATTCTAAATATTCATTGCATTAATTAAAACTTGTTTCCATAACTATATATATTACTTATTGGACTAGCCAAGCCACCAACTAAATTCTCCATAAGATTTATTTATTCTTCAAAAAGAAATAGTATTTTTGAGGAAGCAAACTTTGGGGTTAGATTCACACAAGAGTAATAATCTCCATTAATCATGTCAAATCGCTGCGCCGCTTGCAAGTTCTTAAGGAGAAAATGCCCTGAAGACTGTATTTTCTCCCCATATTTCCCTGGAGATGATCCCCAAAGATTTGCTTCTGTCCATAAAATTTATGGTGCGAGTAATGTGAGCAAAATGCTTCAGGTATATATGTTGTATTCATTGAACCATACTCTGAATTAATCTTTTTTCCGTACATGCATTCTCATCTTAATAGTACCCAAAAAAGTTTTAAAAAGAAAAAATAAAACTATATATGTAAAAGTTTTACAAATCAATGTCGGTATCATGAATCTCTGATGGATCTGACAAGTTTGGGGTTGAAAAGCATATTTATGTGTGCACGGCGCGCATATATATATATATATATATATATATATATATATGTGTGTGTGTGTGTGTGTGTTAATTATTTGTTATGGATCCGTTCTCTGTATATATGGGTGAATAAATCTAAAAGTACAAATTTTATGACACAAACTTCATCTCTATCATTAAAAAATAAGATCTAACACGAAAATCTGTGTCAGACTCTACTTTTTAATATTGTAAATGAAGTTTTTATTTAAATTTGTGACCCAAAATTATATTTTTAGACTTTTATTACCAGTGGAGATTATAGGCCCCACAGAAAATTTTCGGATTTGATATTGCATAGGGGCATAAGTGATGTTTATGAAAACTTTTAGGAGTCATAAGGGAATAATAAGTCTTAAGTTCCGGGATAAAATTATTATCTTTTTATATTAAATAAGAATCTGCAGTTAAATAGTTATTATAGTTCTAATATGTTATTCATGCAGCAAGTTCCTGCTCATAGTCGAGCAGAAACTGCAGAATCATTGTTCATCGAGGCAGAAAACCGCATCAAAAACCCCGTTTACGGCTCTGCTGGAATAATCACCTTGTTAAATCGAGAATTGAGCGACAAAAATTCCGAATTAGCAGGACTTCAAGCTGAGCTGCTTTCTGCCTACAAAGCTCAAAGTTATTATCCTCTGTTAGCAGCAGGGCCTGCTGAGATAAATTCCATCAATGCTCAGATCCATTTGCAGTTTGGAGTTGGGCCGTTTGACCAGCAGCAGCAACTTGGGCCAGAGATTCATTCAAGGTTTGGAGTTGGCCCATTTCACCAGCAGCAGGAACTTGGGCCTGAGGTTCTTCCGCAGTTTGGAGTTGGCCAATTTTACCATCAGCAGCAACAACTTGGGCCAGTTCCAGGCTTTCTGAACACAGGCCCATTTCATCAGCAGCAGCAGCAACTTGGACCAGTCCAGCAACAATCAGGGTTTGTGAACGGGGCCAACCAGTCGGGTTTTGGCCCATCAAATTCTAATAACTGGTACTGTTAGGGACTCATGCTAGGAAGAAGAATAAGTACCAAATGCAAGTTTTATTTTTTGGTTCTAAATTTTTATGTTTTTTGAGTTAAGTTAGTTTCTGTCGGATTACTCGAAAATTTTGCTATTGCAATACAAGCCCTTGGTTTGTTTTTTTTTTTTGCTAAATCAAGCCCCCAGTTTTATTTGTTAGCTTGCTTTAAAATCTTATATATTGTCTTTTCTTTCCTTTAATTCATTTTAATTCTATATATTGAAAGCGAAAATAGATCAATCGCATAGATAAGTTTGATGAACCAAATCTCAAAACTCAACTTAGCTACGCCTTTAATACCAAACTAGTTGGAATGAACTAAAAATAAATAAAGTGTAAAAGTAAAAGAAAAAAGTGAAGAAAACTAAAAGGATATAAAAAATACAAAAATAAAATGATAAAATAATAAAATAAAATAAAATAATAGAAATGAATGGAGTGATAAGTAAAATAAAAACACACTTGCGCATAGAAAAATTCTAGCACCAAAAGTAAAGAGTAAAAAATACTACAAAACCATATCAGTTAAACATCCTTTCAGTATATAGATAGCATCTTCAAAGAAACCCTTTTGAAGGATCCATTTTGTACACAAAAATTAGAAGTCTGACATCCACTTAACAAAGACTATAGAGCCTGTATGGTAAATTAATCAGCAAATACTCATCATACATTTTGCATTTATTAAGTTTCAAAGTATCTATGCATCAAGAATTTTAGCCTTAGCCTCCACTTATTGGGGGAATGATAGCCAACTCATCTTGATCTTTAACAATTGCAGACTCGGCTGTGTATTCCTCGTTCAGGGCCAGAACCACGCACCCACGGATCTCATCCAATTTCGGAAACTTTGCAATAAGCTTGTTCAAGCAATCGTGGGCAGTACTACCTGATGACACCTCCAATGAAATTTCAGTCAAGCCAGTTAAATCTCTTGCCTGAGCAAAAAACAGCACCTTTATCCCAACAGTCGAATTCTCCTTCTCGTGCAAATTATCTATAGTTTTGGTCTCATCAACTATTCCAATAGAATTCATAATGAAAAGCACAGCCGACCTGATTTTATGGAAATTAGAAACATCTTTTGAATGATAAAAATACATTCACTTCAGTTTTATAGCTAAAGAGAGAAAAAGTATCAGTGGCCAGAAAGGCTTTGACAACTAAATATACATAACAAATTAGAAATACGAAATTGCCTTTGATATATGCTGAAGGATACCATGGTACTTTGATTGAGTATTATTCAAAGATTTAAGTCATACATATATAATCACAGGTGACAAAAAGTATATAACAAGAGAATAAATTAAAATGTGCAAATATTCTCTGATGAAATGAAATGGCTGATAGTAATCACACCAGCACAGCCTGGTTCTGGTGCTTCTCAATAGTCAAAGTCTCATTTTCAGCAGAATTAGCTCTGCAGAATGGCGACTGATAGACAGTCTTTTTTCCAGATTCAAGATAGTGAAGTTGAAATGACCTATTGCACTAATCTAGGCACAAAAAATCGGTATATCATATCTGTAGGTGGCAGGCCCATTAACCTAATAAATCTGGTCGCCGGCATAGTTGTCAGATCGTGAATCGTATCGTGTATTGAAAACCCACATATTGTGTTTCTATATCGTATCGCGAATCGTATCGTATAAGGAAATAAAATAAAGAATTTAGTAATATATATTTAAACATATAAAACACAAACTTGACTATATATAAAAGTAGTCAAGTAAATATTATAATAAACTAAAAATAAAATTTAAAGTTAAATAGTAGCCAAGATACTCTAAATTGATTTATTATATATTATTTCAATAGTCTTTATAGAGTAACAAGATAAATAAAATAAAAAAATCATATTCATCTTTAATCTATAAAACAAAAGAAAATAATTCAAATTAACAAGTGGAGATTTATATATCTATTTATAGAAAGCGACGTGAAAAAAATAGAGCGACATTTTCAATAAGATATAATATTTTAAAAAGTTATTAAAGTTTCATGAAGCGATATAGAATATATTTGTGCGAAAAAACCTCTTCAATTGAAATGGTAAAAGGCTTAAAAGTTTTGTTTTTAGTTTTTTTGATCTACATGAAAACTTTTTCAAGTTAGTTACTTTTAAAAAGTATTGTACATTGTATCGAATAGTAATTGAATCGTACGATACGATGTCATTTTCGATACATCATGCGATACATATCGAATTGTCTTTGTATCGTATCATACGATACGTATCGCGTATCATAAGATTCTGGCAACTATAGTTGCCAGCTCATTCTTCAACAAGCAAGCAGTCAGCGCCCCGAGCTCCTCCCTCTGCTTGGGAGCTTACGACATACGAAGGGTATATTATTATTTAAACCTAATCAATTTGATGAATTAAACAATAGGGGGTTGTAGCATTGACCTCTCTTTTTTATTGATTCAATACACTAGGAGAAAAGATTGTGACATTCCTCTAGTTAACCTGTCGCGGGGTAGGGAGGTCCCTTCTTGCCTATTATGTTAAAATGTGAAACTCCGCCCTCTCCACGACAACAGGATATTCCGAATAGGCAACCAGGGGAATCCCCAACAGAAAAACTCGGAAATACCTCTCATCTCATACTACTTGCTGAATATAATCCTTTCAAAAGGTTCATGGGGCAATTTGTTTTCTGCAGTAACATAAGTCAACATAATAATGCCCTATGTGGAAATGCAATGCATTCATTTGTAACTAGAGCACAAATTCAAAAGAGAGTCTGATAGTTGATACATTTTCAGGATTTTAGTCCCCTGTTATGGGAGAAGAACAGAATCAGAGAAAACAGTGGTGAAATGGTAAAAGCAAAAGGTCCGTGATTGTTTTTGATCCTTCATTCTAATCTCTTGCAGGGTGGACTAAACAAGTAAACATTCCCATGTCAGTCAACCACAGCTTAATTAATCACTTCAATGCCATAAATAAAGAGATGCATTCAGTTAACGAATGAATTGTCTTCATGTCAATTGTGTCGAATTTTTCTGTTTTGGAGAAAGAAGGAAATAAAGAGGGGAGAAAATCAATGGTAACTGTGCAATTGCCTAGTAGCATGCCTAAGAAATTAATTTTCAACAAGAGCCAGCATGAGCCAGCATGATACACGATCCAATGTTATAGTTGCAACTTCTAATAACTATAACACGAAGAGAGAAAAGGGAATTTGCTATGTCTCACCCCTAATTAGGCTAGGCGTTAATAAATATACACAAATGAGAGAGATTACAAATGTCATAAATACCCCTGAAACAAAGCACATGATACTCAGCCCATAATAGTTAATACTGAAACCATACATAAAATTAACGATAACAATTAATGACTTGAAACTAAAGACTCCTACAGCTATTCTGATTGCAAAATTGGATTTCAATTTCCATAAATATTTTGAATTGCATTTCATGAGAAAAACTTTCTTGTCAAAGAGGTTGAAGAGTATGAGTCAGTAATATTTTAAGGCTTTTAGGCATCATGTTGTAGCTGAAAAACATGTGAAAATATAGGACAGTTCATAGATACAATCATAAAACCCATATTCTGTCAGGATCAACCCAAGATTTTAACTTGAAGCCGAACCATAACAGCAAGTTCAACTAACAATTGGAGTTAGTTGATAATGAGGAAGACAGCATGCTAAATTGAGCCGCTAACATGCTCCAGGGCCCCAGGCTACCCTACTCCCTAACTAACTACCACATGCGCATGGTGCCTTCTGGAGAACAATTACGTTATACTTTTTGCAGTAAGGCCCCTGGCCTTATAATTCCCTCCCTTCGAAAAATCCATGTCTGCATGGATAGGTCTGATCTTCAACATTCCAGACTTGGTAGTTCTTCAATATTTCCCAGAAAACATTTGTCATGTGGAACTTTCCCATGGCAAAGAATTTCTTATTTTAGCACCCTAATCATGCCTTACCTCTCATGTTTGACTTGATTATATATATATATATATATATATATATATATATATATATTATCAGCTCTAACAAATTTGCTACCTATTTATTTGTTGACTTAATGACCCAAGAAAACTATTGAACTCTTGACTTTTCAAAATAGAAGATCATTATTGACTTTTTAAAATCAATCCGAGACATTTCCAAACTCAAAATTAACATAGATTCATTTCATTTCAGTCGATACAATGATGAATATTGTAAACCATCTAAAAAGTAATACTAACTATTGTAATCTTAACAATTTAGTTAGGAAATGTTGTAATCTTATCAATTTTGAATTAGAAAATGACTCAAATTTACTTTTGAAAGTCAATAATGATCTTATAATTTGAAATAGAGTACAAACTATTTTTTTGCCCAAAACCATTAAACTTCATATGTACAAATCAGCAGACACGTCAACTCAAATGGTTGAAAGCATATATGGCACCAAAATATTACTTAAACAGTTAGTGGACACTACTAGTGCAATTTCAACAGGAGTTAATCTGAAATGAATAAAAAAACAGACAACCTGGAAGGAAGGGTATTTGGTGTAACTGGAAAGATTTGTTTCCAGTAATAGGTAAAATTCAGTTCAAGAAAAAGAAGAGGCCTTCAATGGAAGCCTAAAACAAGTTCTTGAGGAACGATTCCGCACATGCTTGTAACCACGAAGACAAAGAACATAAGAAAAATTGCTCAATTGATACATGGACTAACCATTCCCATGATTAAACTGAAGTTTATAACCTTCATACATAAGAGATACTTACATGTCCAACCATTAGGAGAATCATGGTTTATAAGATGAAATAAAGAATCTTAAAATCTCACATTTATTGGAATGTCAAATTTACTGAAGTTTCCCAATTCAACAAAAGCAAAAACTGCACAAAATTCTCGATACTAGAAAAATTCAGAACTTAATTAGAATATCACAACCATATCTAGGATTGTAACCTTATCATTGCTTGCAAATAGCCATTATTTACCAGGGACTACTTCAAACACAGTAAATAAGCACTATCATGAGATGTAATTACGCTGAGTTAGGATTCTCATCTGATCCTAACACTCTTAACCTAATGCTACGTTTGGATTGAAGGAATAGAATGGAAAGTGGAATAATTCATTCAATTCCAGCTAGAATAAGTCATTTCATACCTTTCCCGAGAGATAAAATTCATAAATTATGGATGAATAAGAATGGTTCATTCCATTCCAATGGAGCAATCAAACATAATCACTTAGTTTTCCTTATTTTGAACTCTATGTTGGCTAAATCCCTAAAAACATCACAATTTTTCATCTGATATACATATATGTTGAGGTACCGCATGATATCGAAATATAAGGAGAAAAATTGAGGATAAATATACTAATGGATAGACCAATAAGTTAACTTTTGGGTCAAAATGTGGTTTCATTGAGCATATACGGACCGGATATTCCCAACAACATATACACACACTCTTGATTTTGTAACCTCATTCTGAAATTTTTTAGCCCAATTAAACAATCAGAAATTTTCATTGAAAATACATAAATTAGAGGCAACAAAAAAATCACACAACCAAAGTAAACCCTTAGATAACGACATATTTGTGTGCGTGTGCGTGCGCGTGCATATATATAGAGAGAGAGAAGTACCAGGTCAGTTGGCCGGTAAGGTATCGGAAGGGAGAATCGGGAAGTGGCGTTAGGGGGTTCAAATTCAGGACCCAAAATTTCAGTTTTATGTATTATCGTAATACACTACAGCTTCAGATTCGAGATAGGGAAAGCTTCAGATTCGAGATAGGGAAAGGACAAAATTTAACCGCATTTTCATATTCCAAAACAAGATAAATGAGGAAGGAAGGGAATTATCGTATTACACTACAAAC
Source organism: Hedera helix (assembly GCA_947179155.2). NCBI lineage: Eukaryota > Viridiplantae > Streptophyta > Magnoliopsida > Apiales > Araliaceae > Hedera > Hedera helix. The sequence continues at coordinate 13,920,275 of OX359270.1, read as the reverse complement.
ATAGTATAAGTATTTGGGATTGTATATTAAAAGTTGAATATGCTTATAATTAGTTTTGAGAAGTAAAAATTGTTTAGTAATTTGATTTATTTCATTCCGTTCATTCAATCAAAACATAGCATAATTAGTATCACATATAGGTGCAGGCGGCCAACCTTGTGCCATCTGTAGCCAGGTGGCCAAGGCCAATTTACTTACAAGTTTGCCACTCGAGCATGTATAAGAGGTTATCAGGACCTTTTGTCTCTAAATACTATCGACTTAGGGGGTTATTTAGAGGCGTTATTGAAGCAAAAATAATATTAAAATTATAATAGAATTTATATAAAATTAAATCGAAGAAAACCTCTCATTTCAAAGAAAATTCCAACAAGTGAAAATCTCATATTCTTTTTCTCTCGATCTCTTGAACTTTTTTCCAGACGAGGTTAAATGGAGTTCATTTTTATAAATGAATTTCATAACCTTGTTTTCATGATTTAGTTTTCCTATACTATTGACATAAAAATATATTTTATAAAAATTCATAAAATTATATTATTTAAAGTTACAAATAATAAAAAATTTCGTTAATAGTATAAAGTACTTTTTAAATAATTTATAATTATTGTTTTAATTAAAATTCTACTATTTCACGAATTTTTAAAATGCCTGATGCATCTTTTTGGAAACTCTATTTTCAAAAAAGAAAATTAAGAAATTAGTAAGAATTAGAAATTAAAATCTTATGTAGAGTAAAAAAGTGTACGTGTAACTACCCACACGCCACCACCATTTCGGGAGTCAAGACTCAATCAATCTCTTCTCATCCTCTTTTTCACTCCCACTATAATAAAATGAATGGATTAATAATTTAATAAATATAAAAAAAATCACAAATTAAATAAAAGGAAGGAAAGGGAAGAATATCGTGGATGAGGAAAGGTAGACTTCTTAATCCGCTCTCCTTATTTACTCTTTTATTTTATCTTTATTAACATATTTTCCACGATCTCTTCTCGTCTACTTTTTCTCTCCCGCTATAATTTTTTCTCCCAACTATATTTGGCTCCTCTTCGGAGAAATACATAGGCGTAAAAGAACAGAAGGAAAAGTCGTTTGTTTCTTTTGTAGATCAATCGACGATCTATTAGAAGATCTTTTTAGCAGATCTGTTACAAGCAACAATTTCCAGTTAATCCAAGCACATACTCTATTACATCAGAAAGGGAGTCATGAATTTATTCAGATTAACATGGGACATGACCCATCTCGCCAGTGTTTTGGTTTTGCTCCTCAATATCCTCACCATTAAATCTTGCGATGGTACTTTCCATCTCCCCTTTGGCACCCGTTACTCTTTGGGGTTATATGAAGGTATTTGGTGGGTTAGAAAATGAGTTTTAGTTTGATTTTGTTTGGATTTTGAAACATAATTTTACTAGGTATATAGAAATGTTAAGCTTTGGTATTAGATCTAAAAGGTGTATTCTTTTCAATGTGATTGATGTAAGCTTAACACTATGTTTTTTCCCCATCCATTCTTGTATTAAGTTTGGGTAGACTAAATGTACGTGGTTAAGAAATAAAGATTACTCCTTTTCATTTTCATTAGAATGTTTTTTGACTATGCTTTTAGGAAAATTGATTTTGTGTATTCTTATTATATACTGTGTGGGTAAAGTGCTTATTTATTAATTTGGTGGTGTATTTATAACCCTTAATTTATATGCTTTACAGCTTTGGAGCCTGTGATCCAACTATATTGAACAGTGATGATATGATGGAACAAATGTATCATCAGAAAACCAAGTTCCACAATATTTGTACTCTCCAAACTTTCTTGCAGTTTCTAAAAATTCTTAGCTTAAATCTGTTGAGCATTTGAGAGAGATTTTATTCAATAATAGATTTCCTATCATTTTTATAAAGCATAAGGTTGTTGCCAAATTTGCAATCTAGTCCTTACTTGGATTATTGAGTAGGAGTTCCATACTGTAGTTCCTAAAAGCCATAAATCAATAATGATCAAGATATGTTAAAAGGCTGAACCAACATGTGTAATGTATGTGAATCAAAGGAAGTTTATATTGAAGAACAAAATTTACAAAAGCACAAAATTAAATTAAAAGCATTCCCCGGCAACGGCGCCAAAATTTGGTGTGATGTCGCAAGCACCTAAAAATAAAATCTTACTTTAAAAAAATATATATGTAGTAGTGTAAGTAAGAGTCGATCCCACAGAGAATGATTAATTTAATCATATGTTTCCGTAAACTAAAATTGGGGGGTTTTTAATTAAAGAAATAATTTAAATAAAATTAACTAAAATAAATATGCAAGAAATAAATAAGAAGAAAAAACCTTGATTTAAGTTAATATCCACCATGAAGAATTTACAACTGATCACTGATGCAAGAATAACTCAATTCATATTTTAAACATTCACCGTAGAAAGAACTACTCGCAGGTGGAATAATTCTTCTCTTCTCTCCTTAATTTTAAATAAGTAAAGCCACTTGGTCTAAATACCCTTACTATTAAACAACCTTCGGCACTTGCAAAAGATTTAATTTAATAGCAGCATAAAGAATTAGAGAGATCATTGAACTAAACAACACAAGCCACTTGTTTGCATTTAATTTAGATGAATATTCTTCCTAAGATAAAATAATCTTTTGATCTGCAAAACAATTATTAAACTTAATTGCGTCACCTACAGCAATAGATTAATATGAATAATAAACTAGTAGTACTCCTAACAATTAAACAAACCAATCATAAAATTAAGTATAGAAGAATATTCAATAATCAAAATATAAATTGAACAATTAAAATAAATTAGATCTCACAGTGTATAAATCTTGATGGCTTCAATCACTTAAACTAAAAAAAATAAATTAACTACTTATAATTTTAAAGAATACTAAATAATATAAGAGAGAATTTTTATTCTAATGAGAGTTGTATTTTACATTGGGTCTCAAACCCTCTATTTATAGGCTTCATAAACTTCCTAACTTGTCCAAACCATAATAGGATTTACAATTAAAAAGAAAAATAAAATAATTATTATCCTAACCCTAATTAAAAGTCTAAATAAAATATTAAAAATAAAATAAAGAATTATTGCTTCCTTTTTCAAATTAAAATCGGACTTTTATTCTATTAATTTGTTGCCGTGCAATGTAGGAAATTCAAAATAAGGAAGGAAAAGGAATAAAGACTGTCAACCGCGTCCTTCTTCTTTTTTTTACCGTTGGCGCGTGTAGAACACGCGCCTGCTGCTGAACATAACCTCCGCGCATTACGTGAGGTTCTTTACTTTGCGCAACAAACGACGTCGTATTGTTGCTCCGCCGTGCTGATCACTCCAGTCCCGCGTCATGCGCGGATGATGTTGTTCACAGCCAAAACGACGACGTCGGGTTTTCTGCTGGCTGTTCCGCGCATTGCGCGGATTTCTCCAATTTGTTAGTATATACGATTCTGCCATTGAGCGGTTTATTTACCAAATTGTCATCTTTTTTTTGCAAAATTTACATATTTGCCCCCAAGCTTATTTTTTCTACAAAAATAAAATATAAAATAATATAAAATAATATAAAAATACTAGAAATCCTAAAAATACATAATAATAAATAAAACACCTAAAACACTAAAAATAAATAAAAACATATCAATAAAAAGAAATATAAAAATACTATAAAATTATCTAAATTAACATAAATCCTATAAAACCAAATAAAACCAAAATAAGCTAAATAATTAAACATATAAGCACACAATAAATATAAAAACTAAGTATTAGGGAATAAAAATAGCATATAATTTAACCCTATCAAATACCCCCACATTTAGCTTTTTACTTGTCCTCAAGCAAAATAAGAACAAAAACTATAAAATTAAAACTAATAACCAAACAACATACTTGAGCAACAGATCAATATAAATTTTAACATCAGCCTCAAAGATTTTTGTAATGATAACTCAAAGAAAATTTGAAAATATGCAAAGATCAGAATTTCAACATATTTATCAATTCCACTTTACTCAAGACCTTTTGTGTGTGTGTGAATCCAAATGTATCAAACTAATCAAAATTCAGATAAGTTTCGGTCATTAATTACCTTATAAAAGATATATAATAAAACTCAATATATTTATTTTTCACATCACTCTTTGTTAATATAGACAAGTATAAACCAGAAGATCAAAAGGTTTCAAACAATTATATACACTAGGATTATTAATATGCATTTTTTTCCAAATATTTTTTTCATTTTTTTTCTTTTAATGGGTGCATTTTATGCTACATCCCATTTTTTTCTTTCTTCATTTTTTTTTCACTGTGAGTGTATTTTATGCTCCATCTCACCAGCGAGTGCATTTTACGCTCCATCTCGCTTTTTCATGTGTTTATGAATGAGTGCGTTTTACGCTCCATCTCAACCCACCACATAATTTTTTCTTCAATAATAATCCTAGAAACAGTACCTAAATCATCTCCTCTAAATTATATTTTGCCTTATATTTTACTTCAAATAATGATAAAATAAAATATAGAGTTCAAAAATATCTTTCATAAGCATTTAACCATTTGAACTTTCTCTTAATTAAAACTAGCTCAAACAAATGGATATAAGTGCATAAAAATTTAAATGATCTCAAGCAAAATATATATCAATAAAAAGTCAAAAATTCAAACTAAGCAAAAATTTATCATTTTTTCAAGAGTTATTAAATAAAAATCAAAATTTTATCATTGACTAAAAATTTAAAATTCAATTAACTCATTACTCAAGTGACTTATCCTAAAAATAAAATAAAAAAACTACCCCATTTTCATATAAAACACGGTTACACTTAGCATGTGCAACAAGCCTTTAAACCCCAAAGTTACCTCAAGTGGACGAGTTGTGTCTCGTGAGGGTTTACAGTGAATTTACCCAGAAAATTCAAAATTTCAAATTTTTTTAAAATTTCCTAAATTTTCAAAATATGACCTAAAAATAATAAAAATCCTAAATCCCTTCTCCCACACTTAAAATTTACATTGTCCCCAATGTAAAGTAAAAGGAAAAAATAACTAAAATATAAATACAAAAATTAAAAAGAAAGAAAATTATACTCCCCTTGGGTTGCCTCCCAAATAGCGCCTTTGTTTATTGTCATTGGCTCGACAGCAGGCCAAAGTACTACGTTACTCCTACTGCATGAATTTTGAGTACCCCATCCATCACGTTATTCTTCATAGGTAGATTCAGTCTCCCTTGCACGTGACATGAACGTTCAACTCCCTTTTCAACGAATAGATATTTAATATGATTGGAGAGAGTCTTTATATTCAGAATGGGATCCTGCAAAACAAAAGATGAAAATTTGTTATAAGTAACAGACAATGGAATGGAAATAATTGCATTATTATCAAAAATCATTGGCAAAAAATTTAATGGAGCTTCATCCTCCTTCAAATCTTGTTTCAGCTCAATTGCTTTTTCTTCTTCTAACTCCAAATTGCTGGTAATTGCAATCTCTAACTTTTTCTTGTTTATCTCTTCAACAACTTCCGCCACCTTAGACATGTCATCATCAAAAATAACATCATTGTCTATATAAACACTGTCTGCTTCATTGATGTTGTTTGCTTTCTCTTGTTTCGATGATGGAGAGACTGTCTTTTCTGGATCTTCTATATTGCTACCACTTCTTAACACTTGTGCACTTGTATTCTCCGTTAGATTATCCACCGTTTGAGAAGGTAACTGTTCAGAATCTTGTTCCTCCAATTGACTAAGTGCAATTGCCATTTGACCCATTTGTTTTTCCAAATTCTGTATATTTGCTTTCGTTTCCTGTTGAAATTGTAAAGTGTTAGTGCTAAGTTGTTTAATTATATCCTCTAAAGACGTATCAGAATTAAAGGATTGGCCCTGTTGTTGTTGGGGGTATGAATGCATGTATTGTTGATAGCTTGAAAAATTCCGATTTGTAGACGAATTCATTTGTGGATTCTCATAGCCAAAATTAGGATGATCCCTCCATCCCGAATTATATTCGTTTGAATAGGGATCATATTCCCATTGGGGTTGACCAGCGAAACCACTTGCTATATTGATTTGGTCATAGGACTCCTCTTGAAAAATGGGGCACATATTAGTTGGATTTCCTACCACCGCATAAATCCTACAAGCTTCCATTGATTGTGCATTACCTGCAACCATGTGATAAACAAAAGAAGTTAGATCATTAATTTGTTGCTTATGAGAAGAAATAGTTACCTCATTGGCATAATCATGCATGAATTCCATCCTAAACCTGCACAACTAAATTAAATTATAAAAAACTAGAAAAATAAAATCTAAGAAAAATTTACTAAAGTAAATAAATATTTACAAAAGCACAAAATTAAATTAAAAGCATTCCCCGGCAACGACGCCAAAATTTGGTGTGATGTCGCAAGCACCCAAAAATAAAATCTTACTTTGAAAAAATAAATATGTAGTAGTGTAAGTAAGAGTCGATCCCACAGAGAATGATTAATTTAATCTTATGTTTACGTAAACTAAAATTGGGGGGTTTTTAATTAAAGAAACAATTTAAATAAAATTAACTAAAATAAATATGCAAGAAATAAATAAGAAGAAAAAATCTTGGTTTAAGTTAATATCCACCATCAATAATTTATAACTGATCATTGATCCAAGAATAACTCAATTCATATTTTAAAAATTCACCGTAGAAAGAACTACTCGCAGGTGGAATAATTCTTCTCATTTCTCCTTAATTTTAGATAAGTAGAGCCACTTGGTCTAAATACCCTTACTATTAAACAACCTCCGGCACTTGCTAAAGATTTAATTTAATAGCAGCATAAAGAATTAGAGAGATTGTTGAACTAAACAACACAAACCACTTGTTTGCATTTAATTTAGATGAATATTCTTCCTAAGATAAAATAATCTTTTGATCTGTAAAACAATTATTAAACTTAGTTGCGTCACCAACATCAGTAGATTAATATGAATAATAAACTAGTAGTACTCCTAGCAATTAAACAAACAAATCATAAAATTTAAGCACAGAAAAATATTAAATATTTAAAATATAAATTGAACAATTAAAATAAATTATATCTCACAGTGTATAAATCTTGACGGCTTCAATCAGTTAAACCAAGAAAAATAAATTAATTACTCATAATTGTAAAGAATACTAAATAATAGAAGAGAGAATTTTTATTCTAATGAGAGTTGTATTTTACATTGGGTCTCAAACCCTCTATTTATAAGCTTCATAAACCTCCTAACTTGTCCAAACCCTAATAGGATTTACAATTAAAAAGAAAAATAAAATAATTATTATCCTAACCCTAATTGGAAGTCTAAATAAAATATTAAAAATAAAATAAAGAATTATTGCTTCATTTTTCAATTTAAAATCGGACTTTTATTCTATTAATTTGTTGCCTTGCAGTGTAGGTAATTCAAAATAAGGAAGGAAAAGGAATAAAGACTGTCAGCCGCTTCCTTCTTCTTTTTTTTTAACGTTGGCGCGTGCAGAACACACGCCTACTATTGAAGATAGCCTCTGCGCATTGCGCGAGGTTCTTTACTCTGCGCCACAAACGACGTCGTATTGCTGCTCCGCCGTGCTGATCACTCCAGTCCCGCGCCATGCGCGGATGATGCTGTCCACAGCCAAAACGGCGTCGTTGGGTTTTATGCTGGCTGTTCCGCGCATTGTGCGGATTTCTCCAATTTGTTAGTATTTACGATTCTGCCATTGAGCGGTTTATTTACCAAATTGCCATCTTATTTTTGCAGAATTTACAGATTTGCCCCCAAGCTTATTTTTCCTACAAAATAAAATATAAAATAATTAAAAATACTAAAAATCCTAAAAACACGTAATAATAAATAAAACACCTAAAACACTAAAAATAAATAAAAACATATCAATAAAAAGAAATATAAAAATACTATAAAATTACCTAAATTAACATAAATTAACTAAAATCCTATAAAACCAATTAAAACCAAAATAAGCTAAATAATTAAACATTTAAGCACACAATAAATATAAAAACTAAGTATTAGGGAATAAAAATAGCATATAATTTAACCCTATCAAAGCGCCAAAATTTGGTGTGATATCTCAAGCACCCAAAAATAAAATCTTACTTTGGAAAAATAAATATGTAGTAGTGTAAGTAAGAGTCGATCTCAAAGAGAATGATTAATTTAATTTTATGTTTTCGCAAACAAAAGTTTGGGGGTTTTGTAATTAAAGAAATAATTTAAATAAAACTAATTAAAATAATTATGCAAGAAATAAATAAGAAGAAAAAGCCTTGGTTTAAGTCAAAATCCACCATCAAGAATTTATAACTGATCACTGTTGTAAGAATAACTCAATTCATATTTTAAACATTCACCGTAGAAAGAACTACTCGCATGTGGAATAATTTTTCTCCTCTCTCCTTAATTTTAGATAAGTAGACACACTCGTTCTAAATTACCCTTACTATTAAACAACCCTCGGCACGTGCTAAAGATTTAATTTAATAGCAGCTTTAAGAATTAGAGAGATCGTTGAATTAAACAACACAAACCACGTGTTTGCATTTAATTTAGATGAATATTCTTCCTAAAATAAAATAATCTTTTGATCTGTAAAAAAATTATTAAACTTAGTTGCGTCACCAACAGCAGTAGATTAATATAAATAATAAACTAGTAATACTCATAGCAATTAAACAAACCAATCATAAAATTAAACATAGAAGAATATTCAATAATCAAAATATAAATTGAACAATTAAAATAAATTAGATCTCATAGTGTATAAATCTTGATGGCTTCAATCACTTAAACCAAGAAAAATAAATTAACTACTCATAATAGTAAATAATAGAAGAGAGAAATTTTATTCTAATGAGAGTTGTATGTTACATTGTGTGTCAAACACTCTATTTATAGGCTCCAAAATCATCCTAACCCTAGTAGGAAATACACTTTTCAAACCCAAATAGGATTTAAAATACAAATAAAAATAAAAGAAAACTAAAATAATTATTATCCTAACCCTAATTGAAATTAAAATCCAATTTAGAATCAAAAAGTAACAAAAATTCGCGAGTAATCTGATTTTGGGAATTAACGCGCAAGCCAAATATGCCTTTCGCTACAGTACCCGGTCACCAGCCTTCGCGTATTGCGCGGACGCCTTCTTCTGGCAAAACGGCGTCGTTCCGCTCATCCGCTGGGCTGCTGCTTGGATGCGCATTGCGCGGAGCCTGTTTCTGCCGCTCAACGCTAAACGACGTTGTTTCTTCTTCGCCTGCTGATTCCTTATGCGCGCATGGCGTGGCTGCCATCTTGCTGCTGAAATTACCATTTTGTCCTTAGATCTTTGCAGAATTTATAGATTTGCCCCCAAGCTTATTCTTCCTACAAAATAAAATATAAAATAATTAAAAATAATATAAAAATACTAAAAATTCTAAAAACACATAATAATAAATAAAACACCTAAAATACTAAAAATAAATAAAAACACATAAATAAAAAGAAATATGAAAATACTATAAAATTACCTAAATTAACATAAATTAACTAAAATCCTATAAAACCTATTAAAACCAATACAAACTAAATAATTAATCATTTAAGCACACAATAATTATAAAAACTAAGTATTAGAGAATAAAAATATCGTATAATTTAACCCTATCAAGAATGATTAAGTAATTGCCTCTGTCCATTGGAATATTCTAATTAGTCGCTACTTCCAAGTGTTCCAATTAACAAATTTGAGTACACATAACCAACAGATTCTTAAAGATATTGGCTTGCATTAATAGTTATTGTCATGGTCCTTTGTTTTTGACTGTATGGTCTCATCCTCATTGTTTCATGTCTTTGTTTCAGTATGAATATTAATCAGAGGAAAGTTATCTTGAACATGGTTAACCCATTTCTAGATGGAATAATAAGTGTCAGTCTGACGTTTATAACCAGTTTCCATTGAAGTATATAGATGATTCGTTAATGTCAGTGAAATGCACATCAAATTATTCTTTTGTAAAATAATCCATTGCAAAGCTCTGCGATCACTACAGGCACGGTTTCCAATCTCTCTCTATGTGTTCGTATATATGTGCATGCCATATCTATATTATAGCTTGGTAAACTCAATTTTGTGATTGTTTATATCTAATTTTGTTCCTATCTCCTTGTAGTTCAGATATAGATTCTCCAGCCATTTGATCTTGAAGGTTAAATTAAAGATATGAATTTATATATATGCTCCATAATTACTTCAAAGTTGTTGATTTTGAGTCGCATATGAATTGATATTCCACTATTAGCTTACTTCAAGCTCTGTGTACATATGAATTGATATCAAAGTAATAGATACTTATTGGTATCATAAGTCAGGTGGTCTGTGTAGTTGTTTATATAGCCTTGGTTATGTTTATTTTATTCTTAATCTGATTCTAATGATAAATGAAATCGAAAAAAATAAAATAAAATAAAATAATATGAAATTGTTCCTTGATACCAGTGTTTCAGTGTATGCTAGCTTACTCTTGGTTTGTAGGTGATTATAATTTATAAGGATGTTGAAAATTTTGTGAAGTCGATTTGGGATGTATAATTACATTCTTTACTCTGTTGTATCGTCATAAATTATCTTACAAACAAAAAACAACTTGAATACATATTCATTATTGTTTTTATATAATCACTTTATCCATGTCCGTGGTCTTTAGCTTCGCCTTTAGTTGCCTATTTTATTAACTATTGGTGTTGTGTTGTGGTGCTGTTAGTGTTGTGCTGGTTACTGTTGGTTTAGTGTTTGTTTGGGTTTGCTTGCTCTTTTAGCTTAGCCGATTTGGGTGTGCATTGCTTTGCTTTGGTTCTTGCTATTCTGCTGCCATGCATTGCTTTTATAGTGTTAAGCAGTGCTCTTGCTCTATTATTATACTCTATTTTTGTCTCCCCTACTGCAGTTTAGTCTAAGGAACTGAGTTTCTTTTCTTGCATGTTGAGTTCGATTTCTTGACGTACTGTTTTGTTCTGGGGAATGCCCCTTAGCATCTGTATCCTTTGCCAGGAGAGACAAATTACTAATTATAAGATTTGTTATTTTGTAATTCTTTGAAAATTTCTCAAATTGACTTCCAAATTTAGGACGAGAGGATTACTAATTTATTAGAATTGTTGGAAGGAGCATATTAATTTGATTGGTTGTTCAGCAATAGTCTAAACGCTAAGGCCAATCAACCTTTTTTAGCCCCTAGGGTCATTCAGCTACCGTCTCAACCATCAACCGTGTTGATGTTAATGTTATAATTTAGTCTATATAGAGATAGTATAAACTTCAACAGCACAACACTTTAATCTCTTAATAATATTTGTCTTTAGTAATCACATTTTGATTTCTTACACTCACAACTATAAGGTTTTGTGAATATCATTTTAATTTTACTCCCTCCATCAAAATATAAATGTGCCTATTGGGATGTCATGCACTTTAAGAAAATACTGAGAATTATGCAGAAGTTGTGTAGGGTCCCCAAAATTACCTTGTCGATTTTATATTTGTAAAGGATGAAATGGAGTTAAACCACATGCCAAATTTATATTTCTGAATGGATGAAACTGTAAAGATAGTAGAATTCAATCATTGAGGTGATGAGAATTTTCGGATAGCCAAAAATAACTGGGGACTGGGAAAGATAGAGTCCTTAAAAAAATTTCCTTATATATTTGGTAGTAGTCAATTAGTTATGCTGGATGAGTGGATTCGTGGGTAATCAAATTTGTTTTCTTTTTTTGGCTGTAGTTGACATCCTTAAGAAAAAGGTAGTGGACAAACTCCCAAATGATTTGTAAGGAATGGAAGCTTCAATGGAGAACATACTTGCTCTGATTGATGACATTTCCAAATATGTTGATGATGTTGTGGTGAGAAAACTGGTTCTAGTCTAAATATTTGATGTTCTTGTTCCTTTTTTTTTCTTTGTTTAGTTTCTCAACTGATTATATGTCCAATTTTAATTTCAGGAATGGCATGTTGCACTAGATAATAACATTGGAAGATTTATATAAGATATTGTCACTGCTTTTCCTAAAATGTCTCTTCCAACTTTTGATAAACTTGTGAATGATGGTATTCAGGTAAAGATTAATTTTATTTTGTTTGTACGTAGAATACTTGGTGTTATTTTGTTTTCTGAAAATGTGTCTAGTGTTATCTTCTTTCCTCTTAGTGATATTTAACTTCTTATTTTAGTACAAGTTCCACAAAAGTTTTCCACACTTTAATAATTTTGTTGAATGGCACTTTATTGTCATCTATACATTATTACATAACGTGTAATATAGGATTTTTTTTATATTAAACTTGAACTACTAAATGAAACTATTGAATGTTAGTTTAGAAGTTAAATAATTTTTTTTTGTATAACACAAATCTTTAGAATGCGAGTGGGATACTTTTCTAACTGGGATGTATCTTCTTGTACAACCTTTAATGTATTTGATCAGTTAAAGCATTGCAGCCAAAGAATTTTAATGATATGTCCTGGATTTATTGTAGAGAGCCTATTTCTGACCATGTATTATCATTTGTGTTTTTACCCCTTGTAGGATCAATTGTTGTTGCTTTATTTGTCAAGCATCACATGATCACAACTCAGCCTAGCACAAAAGTTGAACACTGCCGCTCAGATTCTATAACTGATGTAATCATACCTTCCCCAAAAAGCCAAAACATTCATACAAGTTTTGGCAATTCAGTTTAGATTTTTATTCCTTTTGTCAGTAATTTTTCATATCAACTTTTTGTGTTCTGAGTCGTGACAGAGTTGTGATTTTTTTTGAATTGGAACAGAAGAAGAAAATTGCATTTGTCAAACCTGTTGCAAAGAAGCAACAGTAGCAGAGTGTTGATCATATAACTGGAGGCAAGATACCAAGGAACTTCGTGTTCTATAACATTCATTTGAAAAAAAATGACTTACATTTTTGGCATAATCAGCTACATAGTTCATGAAGCATGCACAACAAGTCCTGCTTCTAGGAGTAGGTGAAGCAACATGCATTGAATCTGTTACACGAATCATAAATATCATTATATGTTGGCCGGATCATGGATAACTCCATTTGTGGTTATGGACTGCAGGTTCGGTGTAATATGGGGATAATACTTAGTTTTGCACTCATCACTTCCATATGTTCTCCAAATACTTGTAGATATGGATTATATTTCTTTTGAGGTTTCTTTGTATTTTTCACACTAATTTTAGTGTATAATATTCTTTTGGAAATTATATTATTAATTTTTGCCGAGGCATCCAACAAAAAGCAATTATATTTACAATAGGGCAGCAGGTGCAATTAATAATTTATTACCAAAATATTTACTCCAGTCACTGCCAACGAAATGACAATGAAATTTTGTAACGAATAGGCAACGAAATTTTGCAATAACTTATAAAATTCGTTACGAAAAATGAAAACCTTTCACAAACTATAACGAATAGCAAATTTCGTTGCTTAACATGTATTTTTGGCAACTACAAAAATCGTTGTAGAATGTCCATCAAGAATTGGCAACGAAAAAAGTAAATAGGCGGGGATTTTTTTTTCCCACTAACGAATTAGCAACGAAATTTTGCAATGATCTCTGAAATTCGTTACGAAAAATGAAAGCTTTCCACAAACTGCAATGAATGACAAATTTCGTTGCTAAATATGCATTTTTGGCAACGATTTATGATTTTATAATTCATTGCCTAAAAAATCGTTGTCAAATGTCTATTTTTTTGTAGTGTAAATTGGGTATGAAGTGTAATTAATCATTTGGTGGAAGGATATTTAAGTAAAAAAACCATTTAGATCTTGACTGCCTGAACCAGCTCCATTTTTTAGGCTTTCCGATTCAGCCCTATTCATAACCATTCAATGTCATTTATTTTTTATAAAACAAACTTAATAGCTTACTGATTCAGATTCAGATTCATTAAGTTATAAAAACAGGACCTAAGACAGGGTATTGAATAATACGAGGCGTTCTATAAGAACATGAGTCTTACCACGAATAAAGTTGTAAATATTTATCGTAAGGTTCTTCTGTTCCAAGAACCATCCTATTATTAATATCGTGAATCTTGGATATGTAAAGTTATAGAATATTTAAATCTTAAGGTTAAAATTTGACCGTTATATATGGTGTTATCCATGTACATGGATGAACTACAAGTTGATACTTGTACAAATGATGAGATCAAGACCAAGTTAAGATCCAGAGATAAAGTAAAAGGAAACTTTTAATGTATAGTCTAAAATAGACTAATTCAACTAATATGATTATGGGATCATCGGTTAAGTTGGTAAATGTATGGAGTTTAACGCACAAAGTTTGTAGTAGTCAATGCGGGAATTTTTGGGGCGTTACACATCAGCTAATTGATGCAATGTCGGGGCATGCCATCCTCAACTTTCTTGATATATTTTTGGGGTACAATCTTATTTTGATGTGTAATGAGAATACCCTGAAGACGACTTTTATAACACATAGGGCGATATATGTTTACAAAAGGATACCTTTCAGACATATTAATGCATGAGTGATCTACCAAATGATGATGAATAAGGTATTCTACAAGCAGATCGATAGGAACATGGAGGTCTATATAGATGAGATGATCGTCAAAAGAAATAGGGTACATGATCATTTATAAGATCCAGAAGAGTGGTTGCAGACCCTCAGACATTACAACAAGAGGCTCAATCCTATGAAGTGTACTTTCGGTCTGAAGTCGGGGAAGTTTCTGGGTTATCTGGTTAACAAGAGAGGCATTGAAGCAAACACAGAGAAGATTCGGGCGATCCTAGATATGAAGTCACCACAATCATTTAAAGATGTATAGAGATTAACAGGTCGGGTGACAGCTCTTCCGCGCTTCATGTCTAGGTTGGTGGAGTGGTGTTTTCCATTCTTTGACACTCTAAAGGGTCCGAATAACAAAAAAAACTTTTTACTGGACATCGGAGTATGAAGATGGTTTCTAAGGGATAAAAATGTACTTATCTTCAGCTCCATTGTTATAGAAACCTCTTCCATCTGAGCCTTTTTTTTATCTATATTTAGCTATGAGTTCATTGGCTATTGGGCCGGTACTGGTTCGAGAAGAGATGGTCGATAACGTCTAGTTTATTATGTGAGCCATGCATTGAGGGACGTATTAACTAGATATTCAAACTTGGAGAAGTGTGCCTATGGGTTAATCATTGTTAGTCAAAAACTTTGGCACTATTTTTAGGGGAGGGTTATACTAATCAACTATTGAAGAAAGTACTCCATAAGCCTGATGCTTAGGGGAGGATGGTTACTTAGGCGGTAGATGTAATATCCCAGATATTTACAAGATTTGTAGATAAGATTTTAAATGAATTAATTAAAGGTTATGGTTTAAAATCTAGAGTTGGAGAAGTGAGATGTGTAAAAAATGGGTAAATATTTTTTTTTAACATAAGTTATTTGTTAGAAATTAAATGTGAGAATATTTTAATTATGCATGTAGAGAATTTATTAAGAGAATAAATTCAATTGAGAAATGAAGATGAATATATATACCTAAAGCGTGCTTGTTAGCCAAATAAGAATGTGAGTAAATTAATACTCAATTAAGCTAATAAATTAATTAGTTTAAATATGAAGTAAAAAGAAAAGTCATGAAATATAATTAATTAAGTTAATTATATTAGTTATGAGTTAAAGTTATTGTAAAACTAAAATGATTGTCTTGAATGACAATAATGAGAAGTAATTAATTAAGTAATTAACTTAATTATTAAGTGGATATATAGGATTCAAAAGTGAATTTAAAACAAGTCCAATGTGTTAATTGTTGTAAGTCTTGTTAGCAATTATAAAGAGGTCTAAATAAATTTAAAGATTTAATCTCATGAAGAGTCCAAGTAATTTAATTACTACTAGTGGACTAGCCCAAAAGAATTATAGATGTTAGCCCAATATGGGAATAATTGCATGAAGTGGGTAATTAAATAAGAGAACCCAATAAAAAGTAAACTATGTAGCCCAAACCATTAAAGTCAAATGATGGTCAAAGTGTTGAAAAATTTCAAGTATTGATTGAGTGTAGAGAATTAACTAGTGTAGGATTAATTGAATAACCCTAGTTGGTAGACATGAGAGAGCATTAACCAAACATTGGTTAATTGCTAGAGAAAGAAAAATGGTGATGAGAATTAACTATGGATGAGTTAAATAATGTAACCCAATGTGGTAGAATAATTTAAATGCAAGTCTAATTGAATTATATTATAAGTCCAAATGAGGTATTAAGCTAAGTTAAATAAATTAACCTAGTAGTCCATATAATTAATTAAACCTTGATCCAATTAATAATTAAACTAGCTCAATGTTTGTTTTAATTAAATGTAACATAGGGTATTTAATGTTAGCCCAATGTAATAATTAATTTGAGTCTAAACCAATTAATTGAATGAGTCTAATATATTAAATCCTAAAGTCCAATGTGGAGCCCAAATGGTAGTCAAAGTTGTGGTCAATGTATATATATATATATATATATATATATATATATATATATATATATATATATATATATATATATATATATTAGTGTATATATGTATATGGATACTTATATAATGATATAGGATATAAAAATAAAGCTAAATTGGTGTAATAAATGGAAATCCCGAATTTTGGGGCCCACAAGGATGGAAATGTTGCTTGTTGGTGAATTTGGAGTGCAAAGTTGCTTAACAACTCCCTACCAACCCTAGTTTTTTAAGTGGTTATTCAAAATGTCACTCATGTGGTCATTTCATGCTATAGTAAGCATAATTAGCTCTTAATTTGACTATACTAGTTGATTAGTAAGAGTTGATGGTGATTAAGGGAGTGCTATATATAGAGAAGAGGGAAATAGCTAGCAAATGTTAGTCATTTGCTAGCTAGTTCAAGTGTTATAGAGAGAGAAGTTCTAGAGAAAAATAAGAGCTACTTTGTGAGGTTGATGATCCACCATGAAAAAATGCTAGAGAAAGTTAATGAGGAGTCACAAGCTAAGATCATGTCAAGAGGAAGGAGAGCATCCATGTATAAGAGGTTAAAAAGTACTCAAAACTTTATTTAGTTCATTTTTGTAGTCTAGATATGATTTGAATGGTTAAAATATATTTTTAACTAATCAAAAGTTATTTTAATATTTTAGAAGTCTAAATCTATGATATATAGGCAGATTTATGGTTTAGTATGTTTAATACAAGTATTGGTATGTGTGGTATGCAAATAAATGGAAGAAAATTTCATATTGTGTTACCGGTAAGATCCTAGATAGTTCGATCTTAAATTTCTTGTCAAAATATTTTCAAAAATATGATCGAACCATGAAATATTGTAAAACAAGAAGTTAGGAAAACAACAACACTGAGTTGGTGTCATTTGGATGTGTAGTGTTTATTTTATTCAAGTTTGAACCATTAAAACCAAGGATTTGTGAAGTTAATTTTCACTTTGTCCTTGTGAGCAGTTTTTGGTCCAGTTCCGTTTAGAATTTGGATTTGTGATATAAAGAAATATTATAGAGGGGGAAATTCTAATGAGAATGGACTCAAGAATCACCCCAAAATGTTTTAAAATAAAAAAGTTAATGGCTGTCGGAGTGACTGGGGGTTGGGTAGTCCAAATTAGGGTTTTGTATTCTGTTTTGGGCGTCGCCGGCGCTATAATATACCTAAGACTAGCGCCGCCAGCGCTGGTACAATGTTAAAAAGTCCAAATTTTGATATTTTAAAGTTTTACTAAGTCAAAACTCCGGTTTAATTTGTCAGATAATGAAAAGTCTAAACGAAACATCGTTAGGGACTCAAAACCTAAGATAAACTTGTAAAATGAATGTGTTTGAATATTAAACCAATATATATAAAGTCTATTAGTGGCTAATTGGTAGTTAAATGTATAAAATAAAGACTAATGTTAACACTATTAAAAAGTTAACTATTGATATTATTTGAAAATTATTAAAATATTATTAAATGATCAATAACATTAGTATATGATTAAAAAGTTATTAAATGATTAATAACATTAGTATATGATGAAAATGTTATTAAATAATTAATGACAGTAATAAGTGATTAAAATATTATTAAATGATTAATAATATTAATAAATAATTAAAATATTATTAAATGGTTAATAATATTAAGAAGTGATTAAAATATTATTAAATGATTAATAATATTAATAAGAGATTAAAATATTATCAAATGGTAAATAATATTTGTAAATGATTAAAATATTATCAAATGGTGAATAATATTAATAAGTGATTAAAATATTATTAAATGGTTAATAATATTAATAAGTGATTAAAATATTATTAAATGATTAATAATATCAATAAGAGATTAAAATATTATCAAATGGTGAATAATATTTGTACATGATTAACATATTATTAAATGGTTAATAATATTAATAAGTGATTAAAATATTATTAAATGACTAATAATATTAATAAGTGATTAAAATATTATTAAATGGTTAATAATATTAATAAGTGATTAAAATATTATTAAATGGTTAATAATATTAAGAAGTGATTAAAATATTATTAAATGGTTAATAATATTAATAAGAGATTAAAATATTATCTAATGGTGAATAATTTGTAAATGATTAAAATATTATTAAATGGTTAATAATATTAATAAGAGATTAAAATATTATCTAATGGTGAATAATATTTGTAAATGATTAAAATATTATTAAATGGTTAATAATATTAATAAGTGATTAAAATATTATTAAATGGTTAATAATATTAATAAATGATTAAAATATTATTAAATAATTAATAAATTAGTAAGATATTAGAATATTATTAAATGGTTAATAGTATTTGAATATAGTTGTATATTATCAAAGGTAGATAATATTTTAAAGTATTTGGTACATTATTAAATGTCTGAATTATTAATTTATGTAAAAGAAGAATGCTTAATTAAATTAAACTGATGTAAATAGTCTATTTGTGACTAATTTAGATAACTTATTAAAAGTGAGTCGTACAATGAACATGTAGTGAAGGTTTAAGTTGGTTAAGTTTACCCGATATATATGTCCAACTAGGTTTGTGCTAGGATTTTTGTCTGGAACGTAAATGTTCATTGGTCGGACAACTAAAGAGTTAATTAAGAATTTGAAGTTAAGGTTTTAAGTTAAGACTAATTAATAGTCATTGTAACTAATGATTATGTCGATTTTATATATAAATTGTAGGTTGAACGAAAGACGCAAATAAACGTAAATGGTAGAAGCGAACCAGACAAGTTTTTCAAAACTTGCTCCTATGTGCATTAATATGCTTCAATTTGATATTATATTATTGATATAGAGATATATTGATGATATTTGTGTTATGTGAAAATCATGAGGTATGATTACATGTGAAAATATGAAGCATGAATTGCTAGATGCTAGTTGATTATTATAAGAAGTATAAAACATTCATAAATTGAAAAACATGAAATGCATGATGTAAGAATAAAATACAAAGTATGTATAATATGTGAAGCATGTAATGTGTTATGTGTAACTGTTAAACTTGCTGAGCCGTCGTGCTCACTCTTGTTTAAAACCAACATTTTCAGATAGTGCAAGTTATTTGAAGTTTTTGATAAAGATCAAGAAACAAGAATGCATACTACTTTCACTGAAGGTCTAAATGTCTATTGTAGATATCAGTCCGAATTGGACAGGTAAAATGACTGTGTAGTATAAGACTTAGTTGGTATGTAATATGAGTGTTAAATACTCAAAATGATTGTAATAGAATGTCGTATCATGTATGATATTGAGACATACTAGGTTTGTTTAAAGATTGCGATTCTGGAATAGAAAGAGATGATGTAGAATTGTAAATAAATGATTATTTAGCAATTATAATATTGTTATAATTCATGAACAATAAGGAAAATGTAGTACTAGTGTTGAACCGAATCCGAGGTTAAAGGAACCCGGATTCGGGGTCGTCACAGTAGAGCTGAGTCAGTTTGTTTTGGATTATCGCCAGCAAACAACAAAGGGCAAACATTAGCATATTTTTTAGAGGAATACATGTTTATCAAGGAGGATCTGAAGTCGAATTCTGATTATGCTACGGAGCTAATAGCTAGGGGAAGTAGGTATCTTCATCCTTGACCTTATATGTGGATGGTTCATCGACTTTGGACACTAGTGGTGCTGGGGTTATTCTGATAAGTCCATAAAGGTATACGGTTCAGCAAGTTATTTGGTTTAAATTCAGGGCTACTAATAATGAACCTGAGTATGAAGTCATCCTAGCAGGATTGAGGTTAGCTTGAAGGCTGGAGGTACGACATTTATTAATCTTCAGTGATTCCTAGTTAGTGGTAAAGTAAATCCAGGGTGAGTACGAGGCTCGGGGGGGAGGGGGGCAAGGATGAAAAAATATTTGTCTGAAGTAAAGATGTTACTGCAGTGGTTTGATTCTTACTCCCTCCAAGGTATAGAGCGAAATGGAAATATGGTAGTCGATGCACGGTCTAAGTTGGCTGCTACACAGGTGGAAAATTTTAGAGTGTCAGTCTATATGGAGGTCCTTGATGAACCTAGTATTACCTAATATTTTGAAAAAGGTGGTGATACCGGTTGAAAGGTCAAATTATTGGCTCGTACCTTACTTTGAGTATCTCAGTGAAGGAAAACTCTCATTAGACAAGCTGTTGATGAAGCGAATAAGATATC
Organism: Hedera helix; assembly: GCA_947179155.2. Classification (NCBI taxonomy): domain Eukaryota; kingdom Viridiplantae; phylum Streptophyta; class Magnoliopsida; order Apiales; family Araliaceae; genus Hedera; species Hedera helix. The sequence goes on along the minus strand of OX359270.1, from coordinate 13,899,455 downwards.
GAAGTGCTTATTTATACCTAATTGATGGGAATCTTTATCGGTGGGCTTATTTTTCTCCATTATTGATATGTCTTATCTTGTCGGAGGCGTCATATATTCTTTGGGAGGTGCGTGAAAGGATCTGCAGTGATCATAAATGAGCTAATTTTATGGCTTATAAACTAATTAAGCAAGGTTATTATTGGTCGACAATGTTCCAAGAGGCGAAAAAGTTTATGCAAAAGTGTCTGAATTGTCAATTAAACAACCTAATTCCACATTGGCCTCCTGAAGAGTTGTCATTATTGTTATCCTCGATCCCATTTACTATCCAGGGAATTAATTTGTTGGGGCCTATGCCCAAGGCTAAAAGACAGTTAACATATCTAGTGGTCGCCATTAATTGTATGACCAAATGATTGGAGGCAAAACCTCTATAATATATCACTGAGCAGGATTGAATTCAAGTTTTAAGGAGTCAATGGTATTCCGGTTCGGGATCTCGATGATTTTGGTGTCGAACAATAGGCTGTAGTTTTTGGTGAATTTAATTATTTAGCATCTAAGAGTTTTTATTGCGTATCCTCAATCTAATGGTCAGGTAGAAGTTACCAACTAGGCATTGCTTAATGGAATCAAAAGGAGGTTAAATGAAGCTAAGGGGAGGTAGCTCGAAGAGCTTCACAGTGTTTTTTGGTCTTATCGGACTACTCATCGGACTACTACATGTGACTCGCCTTTTCATCTGGCATATGGGACGGAGGCCTTTATTCCTATGGAGATCGGGTCTTTTTCGTTTTAAGTGGCTAAATTTAGGGAGGTTTATAATGTTGAAGGTCTTTGGCTCAACCTAGATCTATTGGATTGGTTCATGGATACTGTAGTACCAAGGTTGCCCTATTAGTAGAAAACTACCCGATACTGCAATAAAAGGGAGGAGTTTTGAGGTCAGGGATTTGGTACTTGGGGAAGTAGAGGCTTCAATGCCAAAAAATGTCAAGAAATTAATGTCTAATTGGGAAGATCTTTATGAAGTCATTGAAGTATTAATGTTTGGGATTTATCGACTTCAGAACATGGAAAGTTCAAAATTAAAAAATATATGGCATATAAGAAGACTTACGAAATACTATCAATAAGCAATGTATACATTCATTCACTTATATAAGTTGAAAGACATTAATAAAAAGTAGATTTTCATTAATCATTATTGTATTTACAAGATTCATATATTACAATTTTTTTCTTACATAGAAAAAGAAAAAAATACATTGATTATTAACTATTGTGCTTATCCTCGGACCCTTCATCTTCGGAGAACCCAAATGATGTCGGGTTGAGACCGACTGCCTTCATCTTGGACTTGGCTCATCTTGGACTTGACAAATCGGTCCCCTTGTCGTATTTAGATAGAGCATTCTGTACTAATTTGTCAGAGGTTCTGTATCAATTGATGATTATCTAGTGTTGTTCGAGGGCTATGATATGTGCTTTCTCTTTAAGAGTTTGATTTTACTCTTCAAGTTGGAAAACAATTTTGGTTGTAGTCTGGATGGTTTTGCATTTACTTCGAAGTTGGCCAACAAGTTATTCAAGTTATTTTTCTTGTTGTTTGATCTGTTGTTGTTATTTTTTGTCTTTATTGCGGTATTCGGCTCATTCTTCGATAATTTAGTTTTCGTTTACGGCTATGTATGTCATGTGGGCTTGGAGTGTTCTTACATATTGATTTAGTTCTTAATATTGAAGGGTGATGGAGGTTTTTTCTTCTTTGGCTTTTGAAAGTTTGGTTTTCAGGTCGTTAATGACGTCGTCAGAGCCTTCACCCTGCATCACCCATTGCATAAGTTTGCTAAGGGATGCTAAGGTCTGTATAAAATTTGACAAGGATGTTAGTAAAGAATAAATTGAATAGAATGGAATATAAAAGTATGGGAAATTGTTTTAGGGATACATACTCGGCCATGGTGGATGGTTGTGGCGAGGAGGAGTTGTCAGTTTGTGTATTCATTGAACGGGTCATCATCGATAGGGAGGTTGAAGCAATTAAAAAGTTTGAAGGGAAGGGCATCATTGTCGGGGTCTTTGGGCTAGAAGGTGAATGAGGAGAAGTCGGAAGTAGATGGTTGGGGGTCAGGGATTGTTGTGGTGTGTGTAGGGATGTGGGGTGATTGTGTTCTAAGGGGTGAGGAGATGTGTTTGGATGGAAGTTCAATGGTGGTCGGAGGTGGTGAAGTAGATTCGACTTGAGGTTCAGGGGGCAGATCGAATGGAGGTATTGGAGTTAATTGTGTTGGGGGTTCAGTAAAGGTGATGGTAGAGGTTTTAACAAGTCTTCGGCATTTGGTTTTTATAATTTTTATTTTTTGGCATCTGATAAATTAAAGACATCTATCTTTTTTGTATTGTAAGTTGGGTCAAAAGGATTGGGTGTCAGTATATTTTAGGGTTCGGTGGGTTTCGCAGTGATGGTGGTTGGGATTATTTGGAATTCCATTGTTTCGGGGGGATTGATGAGTTCAAGGATAGTGGAGGTTGATTGTTCTTTGGTTTAAATAGATTTGACAATTACAATCAAGGGTTCAAAAGGTGTAATTATATGTTTGGCGAGGTTGGAAGAAGAGTTTAGGAGAGGTACAGGGGGTTTGGAGGCTTCAGATGGGTGTTCGGGAAGAGGAGGAGAAAGAGAAGTTATGGGTTCGGGTTTGTAGATAGTTACTGAAAAGGGAAAAAAAGAAGAAGGATGAGAAGGAGAAAGTAATGTTAATTAAACAGGAAATGTAAGTTCTTATAATTTGTAGGAAAAAGGTCGGGAACTTATATTTGTGATTAAATAGCCAATCCTGGTCTGCTAGTAGGTTAAGCAACTAGGGAGAGTGTACCTCCCCCAAAATCCCTACACTCGCTACGGCGAACCTTGTGCGTTAAATTTCATACATTTACCAACTTAACCAATGATCACATAATCATATTGGTTGAATTAGTCTTATTTTAGACTATACATTAAAATTTTCTCTTACTTAGTCCCTAGATCTTAACTTGATATCGATCTCATTATTTATATAAGTATCAACTTGTAGTTCATTCGTATAAATGGATAACACAATAAATAACAGTCCAATTTTAACCTTAATATTCTATAACTTTACATATCCAAGATTCATGGTATTAAATTATTAGGACAGTTCTTGGGAACAAAAAATCTCGCGATGAATGTTTGTATCTTCATCCGTTATAAATGTTTTCATCTTTATCTGTGACATATGTTTGTACCTTTTTCCGGTGCAAAATTCTCTTTCCGTACAGAATATACACAACTAGTTAAAACACTTACTCGAAACAAATTTGGTTATAGTGATATCTCTTCATATCAATAATCCTACTTATCAGACATTTAGAATAATAATAACAAGCTGGTACTTGGGTTCGAGAAATCTAATGATGAATTTGACCATTTCACATTGATTAGTCTTGTCTCGGATGCTTACAGTACTCACAAATATTATTTAACATCGTCATTCTAATAATTAGTTCATTATCAATACTATATTAACGTTTTACTATTTATCTGAAGTTCAGAGTTTTGGCGTAACATGATCAGTCCATATTACCAATACCCTCACTCAGATTTATAATGCTTTAACAATTCTAAGTTATATCAATGTAAAGACATAATAACATTCTTATGATAATAAATAATATTATTCATATAATATTCGGCTACATGTTTGCTTTGTTTCTATTACAACAGTCATTATAACTTTATACAAATACAAGTAATAAAGCATGAAAACCTAATCTACGCTTCATCTTTATGTTCATGATCTTCTTAACATTCATCTTTAAATCTGCAAATAAGATTTTATTCACAAGAATGAGCACGACGGCTCAGCAAGTCTAATAAATAACACATACACAGTTTATGCTTTCAGATAAACTTTAACATGCATTGACTGAACATATTTCTCAATTTAATATAACATATATCTTAAATTTCAATAATTTATATCACATTGTCACATAAAGCGTATAAATCATGTAAACATAACACATAACAGTTAAAAGACTTGCACAAATAACATATAAAGGTTTAGAACTTTCATGTTCAATGTACGATTTAGTTCAAAAACTCGATTTGTAGTCCAAATATGTTTAACATATAACTAACAGCCGTTAGTATACATAGAAATATGTATCTAATTTAATTAAAAATGTATGTTTAAGGTTTGATGACGATTCGTTATTTAAATCGCTTCATTTAGATAATTAATTATATTAATTAATTATATTCGTAGTTTAATTCGTCACTAAATATATTTTAGTATGTTAATTGAATTAATTCATAACCCAATCCGTTGCTAAAGACTAATTTAGAAGCTACCTCGACGAATTTTTAATTAAATCTGACGTTAAAGATAGTTTAAATTAGTTTTATTTAAGTTTAATTTAATTTTGTCATGTATTATCTATTGTTACGGACCAAATTCGTCGCTAAAAGTGTTTTTAAATTGAATTTAAACTTAATTTAAAATTTTGGCGCAAAATTCGTCGCTAAAAGTATTTAAAATTAAAATTTAAGTAAGTTTTAAGCTGATCCGTCACTAAAGGATACTACAACGGCCAGTCCGTCGCTAAAGTTGTCGCTATAGGTGTTCTTAAGGGCCGGAATGAGACTATCACTAAAGGATTTAGTGACGGACCGTCCGTCGCTATAGCCTGAAGAATCAGAAGCAAACTGTCGGCAGCCAATCGCTATAGCTTCAGCGCCTAGGCACCCAAGCCCAGCGACCCGGGGCCCATTAACTGCCCAAATTCCCAGTCAATGCCGACAAGGCACTTTCTACTTGATTTAATTATCATATAATGCACTGTTTGGACATACTAATCGAACCTAGTTACATTAGACATGGCAGGGTACAATGAGATACCAACAATCAACCCAAAATAAATCACACTTGGAAGATCTGAGCCGATCAAATAGCTATGTCAGGCTGTTCATACGTTTTCTGGGTTGCCTAGAAAATAGAAGATCATGATCAACTAGACACTTTCCAGTAATCATATCTTCTTGTCTACTGACCCGATTGGGGTGATACTTGTTTCTAGATCTTAAACTCATGGCATACTACAACTTAAAACATTAAAATAGATCAAATAATAAACAGATCCGGATTTAATAATCTAATAAAGTAACCTGTCAGACACTTTTTAGGGTTCATGGGCAGAGAGCTAAATCTCATAATTTCATGCAATTAGATGTTATAAAACCATAATTTAACCACCCAGAACACTAGTTAACATCATTTTAGTCATTTCTAAACATCAAAACATAATTTCTACCAAAGGATTAAAGATTTACAAGAATAAATTAGAACTTTGTCTCTTGGAGAAATTTTGCAATTTCTGCCCATTAATCTGATCTAAGCTTGATATAGAACTTATAGGGAGCAACTTGTGACTGATTTTAGCTCTACAATTCGTGGGTTTCAACTATGGGAGTGCTTGTTAATTATAGGAGAGCTAGGGTTTTAAGGTCATTTGGACCTAAAATATCCAAACCATGATCAACATTCATCCCCAGATGTTATGGCCAACCCATGTTCCTCATTAATGTTCATTTAATGTTAGATGTCAACATGTTTGATGAATCATCATCTCCCAAAAATGGATGGACAAGATTTGGCCTACTTTTTTTTATTAAAGGAAGGGAAAATCAATTTGATCTTCTCTTGCTTAACATGGCTGGGATTCTAGGGGTATATTGGTCATTTCCCAAGCTTCTTAGGGTTGACCTCATCATACATCATGCTTACATCATCACCTTTGATGATGTCATGCTTACATCGTCCGTATTTTTCTTCGTATAATTTTTGTATTTATTTTTGTATAATTCTCATATAATTTTCGTATAATACTCGTATTTATACGGTCTAACTAATTTAGTTAGTATCCAGTTTGTTTCTAACTGAATCTGTTCGTTCCTAACTAGTTTGGTTCATTTTCAACCGAATTAGTTAATTTCTATTTTTTTTTAATTTAGTTTGCTACTTAGTTAATCATCTAGTTTCAAGGTTAGGAAACTTTATATTGAGTTCTTGTCATTTCGATTTTGAAATATATTTTACTTTTTCATATTAACGCTATTCCGTAAAACGAAAAATTGAAAAATGTTTTATTCGTGAATAGTGTTTTCCATGTTTTTCGAGAAAAACTTTTATTAGCTAATATGCATTTATACTTCATATAAATGTTATTCCGTCAAATGTGAAAAGTCAAAAAGACTTAAGACGGTTGACGATTTTTGCTACGTTTTAAAATTAGGAAATTAGGGTTTTCATTTTTTAGGGTCAGGGTTTAGGTTTTGATCCTACATCTTGATTTCTAATACGCGTTTAGGGTTAACTATATGAATCCAAAACACAAAATCATATCACACACTTTACACACATTAAATCTCTAATATAGAAGTTAGGTAAAAAAATGTTTAGGTTAATATTAATCATATATCACATAATTTAGGTTATAATTTCAACATCTAATTATATATGATCATATTTTTTAGTCATATTAGGTCTTTGAGATAGCTCAATATATACTCGAGCAATCGTTATTTAGGTTTTGAATTGACAACCTTGATTAGATATTGTTAGATCACTTTTTAAAATATTTGGGATATTACATTCAACTCAACTTCTAAGAATTTCATTCTCGAAATTAGCTTTATAATTAACTTTAGTCATTTAATATCATATTTATAAATTCTATAAATATTTTAGGATATTACAGATAAGTTGACATCTTGGTGTATAACTCTTAGAACTCTTTTTCCCGAAGCTGGGGGACATGGTCTAGGCTAAGGGTATTTTTGGAAGGTTCACCCCAGGTCGGAAGAAGATGAGTGTCTGGTCCTTAGATGAAAATCCACCAATTGTTGTTGGTGGGGATGGTCATTTATACTTGCTGTAATAACCGCGGATAATTTTAACCTATATTAATTAAATTAATTATTGATGAATTAAATTTTATGTGATTAAATTAGATCATTGTGTGATAGTCTAATTTACTTGCTTATATGGTAAAGAATTAAAGGAAGGTCCACTAAATGGATTAATTAAATTAATAGATCAACCTAGGGTATTTAATATCAAATCATTGATAAGATTAGTAAGTTATGTAATAATTCAATTAACTTGATTTATAGCAAGTCTAATTGTATTATGTAAATTAATTAATGTGGTTATTAATTAATGTCAATGTGTAAAATATTAATAATAATAATTTATAATCCCACTAGGAATTTATTAATTGTGGACTAGCCCAATTGGTTTATTAAACAAACCCAATCCAAATTAATTGCTTTGTGAACTTGTAATTTGGTAATGTAATTAATTAAATTGGCCCAACATTTGTAAATATGGTAAGCCATATTGGTGATCCAATGAGATAGGTTTGGGAGCCCAAGATGGATTTAATTAGTAGCCCAAAAGATGGCCCAAAGTTGGAAATTAAATCAAAGTCAAACTTGGTCAAATGTGCTACCAAAATAGACAGTAAGAATAAAAGAAAAATAGGAGAGGGAGTGCCGGTCATGGAGGGGCCCCACAAGGGATGGAGCTTAAGAAATTGCCTAGAAAATAGACTCCCACAAATTCCTCCCCAGTACACATTAATTCCCTTAAAAAGTGGGTCTAGGTTCCCTTGTTTAATTAAGCTAATCAACTAAGGTTTGGGTGATTAAGAAGTCCAAGTATGCTTAGAAAATGTCTATATATAGAGCCACACCCAAGCTTAAAAGAGTTTTTGGTTCATTTAGCTAACTTCTAGAGAGCAAAAGAGAGAGAAGTTGAGAGCTTTCAAGAGAAAAATAGAAAACACTTAATGTTCTTGTGAGTTCATAAAAGAATATACCAAGAGAGCTTCAAGAGGGGGGGGGGGGGGGGGGGGTTCGACAGCTAGGGGGTGTTCTTGAATGTCATCCAACTTTCATTTCTTGCCTTGAAAAGCAAAGAAGGAGAGCCATTAAGACCAAGAGGTATAAAAATACCTAAAACCCTAGTTTTTAAACTTCTCTTGTGTCATATGTGATTTTTGTGGTAGAAAACCATTTTTAAAATTCTCTATACTTAAATATATGCTAGATTAGTAGATCTAGGGTTTAATGGGTTTAACATGTGTATTACATTTATGTTGAAAAGTTTGGTGTAAATCAAGAAAATCATTTTTACCGGTAAACCCTAACCGTAAAGGGTACTTTAAAGTTTGTCATTTTGAAACCTACAAATAATTTATGTGATTTTCCTTTGTCACATGATATTTATCTAACTTAGGAACAAAACCTCATTAGAATTATGTTAAAATAATTTAAAATGAGTGAGATATAATTTTTGTAACCAAAGGAGTTCACTATCAAAACTCTAACACCAACAATCCACTTTAAGACCATTTTTCGTGACAAAAACATATCCAAAAATGTGATTCGATGATGGAATATTGTAGTTCGGTAAGATACGAATCCAACAAGACTAATTTAGGTCATTTAGATTTGTAGATTTTATTTTATTCAAGTTGGTGCAAATGAGGCCAAATCTGGAAAATTCAAAAGGGTATTCTGCTTGCCAGCGCTGCAGCGTCGGTTGCAGTTCAAAAACCAAGTGCTGCTGTGCTTAGTCCAAATTTAAAATTTTTTATTCTCTTTTTTCCAGGTCGGTTCATGGGCTATCCAATGGGTCGGGTCGGTTTACTAAAATTCAATGGGCAGAAAAATGTAATAATTTATTCATATTAATATAAAATTTAATTTAGGTAAATAAAATATTATTTGTTGTTGAATAATATTAAATAAAGAGTTAACCATTATTAATTAAATAATAATAGTAATCAATTAAAATATTATTAAATAATTAATAATATTAGTAAACCCTTAAAATATTATTATTAACTAATAATATTGGTACATGATTTAAAATATTATTAAATAATTAATAATATTAGTAAATAATTAAAATATTATTAAATGATTAATAATATTAGAAAATTATAAAAATATTATTAAATGATTAATAATATTAGTCCGCAATTAAAATATTATTAAATGCTTAATAATATTAATAAGGGTGTAAAATATTATTAAATAATTAATAATATTAGATAATGATTAAAATATTATTAAATAATAATATTAGTTAACAATTAAGTTATTATTAAAAGATTAATAATAATTGTAGGTGGTTAAATATTATTAAAGGATTAATAATATTAGTAACCAATTAAGATGTAGTTAAATAATTAATAATATTAGAAAGTGAATTTGGTATATTAAGTGTATAATAATATCGATAGGTAATTAAAATATTATCCAAGTGTGATAATATTGGCTTATAATTTATGTGTTATTAAATAGGAAATTATGTGCTTAAGTGATAATTTACTTGATAATTAAATATGAATCCCTATGTGCTATACTAATTGAAAAATAAACTTATTTAATCTTAGGTCTTTCAAATGAAGTACTTTAAATTATGTAAGCCGTAGTCAACGATCAAAGCAAGTTTCTAAATCCTAATCTCATTTAATTATGCGAGTTTCTTAACTCAAACTCGAGTTATTATTTTTAAATCATATTAGTGGTTTAATTATTGTCAATTACTCCACATCAATGAAAATGATTGATATTCGCACTATGTGCATTTGAAATTCCTATTATATTATTGAACTGTGAAAATTTTAAAGTTCTTCATTCATGAACTGTTTAAGAAATAGTCTATGCCATTTGTTTCGGCTAGACGTATGTATGTTCATATTTTTGAAAGTTATCCAAACCAATAGTTGGAGCGGATTCTTGGACTGAAATAGTAACCCTTGATAAGAGACTATAAGTGTCGGTTATCCGATGCGGTCAGAGCTTAATGTTATGAATACACATGTTGTACAAGAGGCTAATCCCCTCAAGGACAAACTGACGGGTTAAAATATTAAAGGGTTAGTCGAATGATTGATTCCTTGACAATGGTCATGGTTTATTGGACCACTCAGCATAAATAATCAATATTCATTCCTTCATTTGAACTTTGATTATATTATTCAGTTATTTTATCAATTATCTTAAATCGTTGAATTATTCGATTGTCATTCTTGTTCATTCATGATATATCTTTGTTAATTATTTTGAACTTGCTGAGCAAAGTGGTTGCTCACCCTCGCTATATCATGAACTAATTGTAGCTAAACCAGAGAGTTCCAAAAAGGACAAAGGCAAATGAAAGCTTAAGGAGTAGCTGCATTGTTAAACATTTATATGCTACTATCATGTTATGTAATTATGGAACCTCTGTGTATTATTAGAGTATTCATGATATATTTATTTAAGCTTATAGGCCTTGGGACCGTAGTAAACCTCTTGTAATGAACAACTTATGTTTATGTATTCCGCATTAGTTATTATATGTTGTTTAGAGGTGTTTGAATGTATTTGTTCATGAGCACTAAATTTGAGGTAGTGGTACTCGGATTTGGGGGCGTCGCACTTGTCGGCCCGGTTGTTTTATCAGCTATCTGAATTCTGTTTCTTTGGAGCTGCTTAATTTAAAAATAAAAAAGAAGAAATCAAGGGATGGTTCTACTTCGCATTCATAGCAGAAGGCTACGGAGTAAATAGGGGTGAATGAAGGAGTTAGGAACGAGTTGTGAAAACTCGATCCCAACGATATCGAGGAAAGGGGATATGAATTCATGAAGAGAAAATTTGACGCCATATTTGAGGGCATAGATGGGCATGTCGATCCAGCCCCTATTGAGGCATTAGTACATCCTTTCATTTAGGCTGGGGGCTCATATCAGGTACTCACTTGGGATTTGGTATCATTGACGAATGGATTTAAGGTGGCAGGTTGATACATTAGATCTGGTGTTGGCGATGGTGGATACCTTTTCAGATTCATTGATTTTGCAGTTGTCCATCTCCCTCTACTCAAAAGGGTTTAAGGGAGGACTGGAGGTGGTTGCAAAGTTGGATGGGGAAGGGTTTTTGGCCATTGTTGCTGAGGAAGAAGGAAGTTCACTTTGGGGAAAATGATCGGAGGAAGAGAATGGGTGCCAAAAAAAATTTCCTGCATAGAGGAAAGTGAAGAAGATGGGAGATTTTTTGCGAAAGTAATCTGAAAATGAAAGGTTGGGTTTGATTTAAGGTCTGAGACCTAATGATGGGCACGATTCTCGCAGATGACGTAGTTGAAAAAACGAGACGAAAAATTTATGGAGGCACGTGCGTTATGGCAGTTTTTTACAAATGTAGTGATGGAGAAGTGGAATTGATTTTTCAATTAATCCGGTCAGTTTTTAGCATTACTCTCCTATTATAAATTGTTTATAATAGGAGAGTGGGGGCAATGCTGGAATAAAATTATTTAAGACCCAATACTGGTGCTGGTCCAAATTCACTTATATTTAAGGACTGATTCAGGTCCTGGCCTATATTAATATTGTACTTTGGACCCGGTATAGGTGATGGCTCATTCTAATATATTTTGACGGTTGATATTCTAGAAGGGTTAGAGTTGACGATTGAATATAATTGGATTTCCAACATTGAAAGGATAAGGAGACTTTTTCCATTATGAATTCATCCAGCTATGAGTTTTAGTTATAAATGGACTCTAATCTAGACTTTTGCTTCTAACTAGTTTCGGACGTGCATGGACAAGGTGTTGAGCAACCATAAATACAACAATAAGTGGAGGTCAACAGTACTTCAATTAGTCTTCAATTATTACTTTCAATACAATCAAAACTTTCTATTGTTATACTGATTCTCACACCGGAGCTATCCCCCGACGACAGAAACCATCAAGCTTTTTGGTATGATTTTTTACTATTCTTTGTGTAAGTTAATTTACTTTTTGATAATTTGGACAAACGTACAAAATCAGACGTTCACGTTCACTGTTTAAATATTAAACATTACAAGAACTACAACATTGTTATTCATTAGGAACATTAGTACCATAATTTTAACTCATTTATCTTCTTGTAACTTTTAAAAATGTAAGAGAGTGTACAATTCTATGTGGGTTCCACTATTAATTTTTTTATTGGATAATATGCAAATATGATCAACTATGCCAATTTATAAGGGGGGAAAATTAAATATTATTATAAGAAATGTTTAATATTTTATAAATAAAAACTACCTGAATTATGTTAAAACTAAGTTTCAATTTGAATCCTTTCTATATCTATTCAAACTCCAACCTACAACTTATAGTTTACTAATTTGAAAATTGATTATAATCTTTAACATTTTTGAATTAGTAAATCCAAAAAGTTTTATAAATTATTTCAACAATCACAAAAATTAAACTATTTCAATAATCAAAATAGTTTATATTTTTTAATAGGCTCAATATTCATAAATAAGTTAATTTTTGCAATTTGATTATCATAATTTAAATATCAACAAACAAATCAAAATAGATTTTTAAGCTTAAATATTGTTTTTTTAGTTGTTTTGAATTAGTAAACCGAAATATTTTTACATATTATTTTAATAATAAAAAAAATCTAAACAAATTCAATGCAATATTCATAAATAATAAATTTTCAACATTTTATTATCTTGCTTTAATTATGAATTATTATTTATAAGCAAACCTGTATACAATTTTAATTTCTTTCTCATGTTTTAGTAATTATATATATATATATATATATATATATATATATATATATATATATATATAAGACTGGTTTTAAAAATAATACAATAACCAAATAGTATTAATAAATAGAACAAAACCAGATTTCTCTTGAAAGATGAAATGTATTTAAGAAAAGGATTTTAGTTATATACTCCTCCCATTCAAACAAATTTTTTTTATTTATTTATAAAATTAAATAAATTGAAGTATATAAGTTTATTTCATGTTCATCTTAAATTTATTGAATATTTTGCTTGATAGTTACAAAATTATAATGTAACTGTGAAGGTTAATGTGAAGTTAATATGTGAATTCATTGTGCTATTAAAGTTATTGAAATATTTAGTTTGATAGTTGTAAGATTGTGATGGTTAGCAGGAGTTAATATGTGATTATATTATGTGCTTGAAAAAAATGAGGTTCTTTCTTTTTAATTTACAAAAAAAACTAACAAGTGGACTCAGAAGAAGGAGCACAAGAAAAAATTTATATACCAATTGGCAAATAATTAGGTGATATGATTAATTAACAATGAAAGGAATAACATATTGGGAATTTAGTGTCACTTTACAATTTAAAAATAGAAAAATATATCTAATTTTGTAATGAATAAAAAAATATATCCTTATTTTTAGAATTAATATAGTAAAATTTACTTCTTCTTCTTCTTTTTAAAAAAAAAAAAAAAGAAATACTTATGTAAAAGAGATTTATAAGAATAAAGAGATTTGATATTTTTACAGGTGATAATAATAATTTAAGAATTTTTTTCTCATATGAATAGTAAGTGAATCATACGTTCATATAAGAAAAGAACTTGTGAAACTATCATTATTCACTTATAATGAAATATTTCAATCAAACTTAACTTAATACTTATAAAATCTAATTTAACTTTTTTTGTGGTGGTCATTTTTTTTTATCAAACAGTCCAAAATACTGAAATATATTAAAACTATAATATGTTATAAAAAGATGAAAAAATTACAATAAAAAAATGTTACAATTCGTTCAAACAAAATAACAGATAATCGATTAATGGATCAATCGTAGTAACAATTAATAAACACCACACGTATTTTTGAAACATGATCATATTTTAAAAATAATAATAGAATATGGTAGTATAAACAATTCTACAACATGAGCAATCGAAGAATAAGCTGCCATAATAATGTCACACCTAAATTTAAATAATCTATTTTCATCAATTTGTGCACCCAAAAAAACTTTCATAAACGAAAAATATTATCTCCAAAACAAAGAAAGTAAAATCACACAAGTGATGATAATGAAACCCTTTGAAAAAAGAGGAAAAAAAAATCAATCATCTCGTGCAGAATAAATCCCACAAAAGAGGGAAACAAACTCCACAAAATGGGAGAATAAATTATTATGCAATAAAGAGTAAAAGAATGGAATTGATATTTCTATACACAAAAGTGATAGTCCCACAAGATCTCTCTCACATAAATAGTAAATGAATCTCACACTTATATGAGAGAAATTTTATGAAAATATTAATTTTATTGGTGTAAACAACAATTTTTTTAAAAGAAAATGGATCTATGAGAGGGTCTTTCCAACAATTGAAGAACCCTCCCTAGATCTGAGATGAATGCTAAGATTTTTTCCTAGGGTTATTATGATAATCTGATTATCAATGCAAACGAAAAATTAATTTTCTGCTTCTGTGTCTTCTTTTCGCATTTTGAGTGAGCAAATCCAAATTAATAATCACAATAGTAAGATATAGATGAAAATCAAACAGGCCCAATGAAACATCCTTAATAGTTTGATTTTCATCATTGTTTTTTAAGGAAATGATTTTCATTATTTTATTATCACTAAGCAAATCTTAAATCTATATAAACTTTCAGCTTATTTCTCTTTTTATGGAATTTTTAAATAAGCAAATCCTACAAAATTTTTTTTACATATTATCTGAACAATATATCAAAATAATCATATTACTTCTATAACCAGAACAATCAAAATTAGAAACAATATATTCAAACACGGTCCGTGTAATATTCATAAATAGTCTTATTTTCAATAAGTCAATCCATATATGTTTCCAATTTATTTGTTTTGTTTTAACAACATGCTCAATCTAATTAATATTCATAAAAACCCTATTATTTGTCTTGTTTTAACAACGTGCTAAATCTAATTAATATTCATAAATAACCTAATTTTTACAATTTAATTGCTATACTATGATTATATTTGTCTTGTTTTAGCAATTTTTAATAAGCTAATTTTATAAATAAAAAAACATTTATAGAAATAATTTTAATGTCATAAATTCATAATAAACAGATTTTGATCGTCATAATCTGATTATCAATAATATTCAACACCATCAAATAAAGTTAGATATCTAATTTATTACGATAATTCAGAATATCTTCCAATCCCTTTTGTTTTTATCTATGGGAACTGATATTTTTATATGTGTTTTTGATATATTCACATGATTCTCTTTCACATGAGCATAAAATGAGTCATATCCCATGTGATAAAGAATTACGTAAAAATATCAAAAAAACATGTGAAAATAGTAATTTCCTTATCTATAAGTATGATATGTGCCTCTATCAAAGTTTGAACATTAGAAAGCAACATAATTAGTCTCGATGGCTGCCACAATGAAGATCATCTTTTCAGTTTTAATCCTTGCACTTCTATACAAAGGTAAATACAAAACTTTTTAACTTTGTTTTCTTTTAAACCCTTTTGTTTAGGTAAGTGTTTCCTTTTGTCTTCCCTTGTGGCAAAAAATAAAAATATTCTGAAATTCATTTTGAATTTAGACAAACATATTGTTCATAACACACACAAATAAATGATGGAATGATGTCGTAACAAGCAAAAAGGAACCAATATAAAGGTATTTTAGAAAACAAGTGTGATGGATGCTAAGATATAAAGGTATATAAAAGTGTTCAGGTGTCAATATATATATATATATATATATATATACATATATATACCACCCATCCTTATCTAATCCTTTTAGATAAAGGGTATTTTTTTGATTAAGATCACTTTCATTATATCTATCCTTCAATTTTTCTTCAATACACATTTAACAACATAAATATTATTTTTAGTAATATTTTCAGCGGCACAATTGTTTGTGATGAATTTTAATGTGTCACTAATTGTAATCATGTCGCTAAAAGTATCGCTAAAAACAATAATTGTATTGGAAGAAATTCGAGCATAAGTGTAATAATGAAGGGAATTCTAATTTATATTTTTTAGTGACGAATTTCTTTAGCATTTTTCCAAAAAAAAACAACATTTTGTTTTATTTATATATACGTAATCATATGTTTATCATGTGACAGATGCTTCTTCTAGCCAAGAAAAAAATGTTACTATTTATCAAAATCCGACTGGGTTACGAGTTCTCCAAAAGCCAGAGTGGAATGTGACAATTTCTAATAATAACTATTGTACTCAGTTAAATGTAATATTATCTTGTCCTGGTTTTCAAACCGTGGAAAAAGTTGATCCGGCAATTCTATCGAAGCAGGGTGACAAATGTCTTATTAACAACGGAAACCCTATCTACCCACACAGTTCCATCAGTTTCACTTATGCGTGGGATAATTCTGTTACTTTCAAGCAATTGGACCCTACCATAGCTTGTTCTTAGAGGAATTATTGTAATACTATTTATTGAGAATTATCAAATTAATATTCTTACTATAATATTATTAATATTTAATATTTCGTCATTAATATTGTATGTTTTTATTTTTATTTCTCTTACCTTCATTTCTAGGTAGTTATTCTAACTCTATTCATGTATTGAAACACACTATATGGTCCATTAATGGGAGTAATCAGAATCTATTTCCAACTATAAGGCCTCCAACTTATTCTTGGAGCACAAATTTGACATAAGTTCTATAATTGTGTTTTGTATACACATTGAAGGCGTATATGGTATATTAGGGCTGATATGATCACACCTTGGAATCCCATGATTAATTTTCATTTTTTTTAAAAATAGAAAAGTTTATAGGCCTTTGACTTAAACTTCTATTTTAGTGTTCGGATACACATTAAAGGTGAATTTTATATATTAATGTTAATATGATCGCACCTTAATATCCATGGTTTACAAATTGGAAAAGCCATAGTGATCCGAGCAAGCTTGGCTTATCATATCATTGGTCATTTTCTTGCCTTCATTATAACCATCACAGGTTGTGATGAAGGGGGAAAGATCAATTGTAAAGACTTGGGCATTAGTTCAAGTAAGAATTATATTAATTAGATTGTTCTAATCGTCTGTGTTACATGAATATATATATATTTTATTATTGTATGATCTTCAGAGTTTTGTGAAACTTATTACTTGTACCTTGTTTGTTGATAATTTGATTAGTATTAAAGCATGCCACCTACTTGATAAGTTGGCGTCCTCTTACTAATTAAGCTATAGATAATCACCATCATATTATAACATTTTAATCAGCGTTAAAGTATGCATTTGTGCTAAGTTGAGTTCTTAATATGAAATTTTGATTAACATTAAAGCCTAATTAATGGAGCAATTGAGTTTGTCATCCTACTAATATGGCATCCCAGATATTGAACAGAAGCGTTCTCTTTGTTGAAAAATTAAGTCAAAGTGACTATAGTTTAAACTTTTAGTTAATATATTCTTAATATGAGCTATTTGATTCGATGAGTGACTTAATAAAGTACAAGCATAATAACGTCAAAAAATGGAATGGTGAAACAAATGAATAGAAATAGGGGTTAACCTCGCCACTCTACGGAAGTTCACTAATAGAGATAAGAATGACTCGGAACCAGTGAGAACCCGCAATCCAAAGGCTAAGAGATTAAACTCACTACCTGAAGGAATCTGCTCAAGGGATAAGAGTTATAATAAGAAGAAATTCATTTTCTAAACAAGCTTAAAACTCAAATATTAATTCATTCAAAATAAACTCTGATTTCTTATGCATGTACAAGATAAGTATTTATAAATTAACATGGAACAACCCTCCATGCTTAGGTTAATGAAATATCTTCCCATTTTTTATGTGACTTTCAAACTACCAATCATATTACTTGGTAAAATAAAGTCAAATATAACTAATACTCGAGGACTTTGAGACTTAAAAGGGTGGTCACAAAGACCTTCAAATACCAAATACAAAATACTTAAAATGGAAAAACTAAGGTGGTAAACATGTACTTCTGCCAAAATAGTCAGTCTGGATAATTTGTGCCAAAATGGTCATAACATTTTCTAGAGAAATTCAAACGACACACTGTTTGATACGTTAACTTATTTGCTATCAAGAACCTATATGGTATAATATAAGGTGCAAAGAAAGACTTTTAATAAAAGTGCTCTAAGAAGAAATAGTTATGTGAAACTATTTTTGTACTAAAAATGTGGGAGAAATAAATATATATATATATATATATATGTATATATATATATATATGTATGTATGTAGACACCCAAAATTTGCACTTCTCTACTAACCCTGGCAGGAGGGCAAAGTCGTCACTTGACCTGACATGCGAAATGGAAGGTGGACCCCAACACGAAGTCACCCCAACGACTTACGGTCAAGGCCGCAACAACGAACAACGAGCATCAGGTTACTTGAGGCAAGACAAACAGTTGATCCAGAAGAACCTGATTT
Organism: Hedera helix; assembly: GCA_947179155.2. Taxonomy (NCBI): domain Eukaryota; kingdom Viridiplantae; phylum Streptophyta; class Magnoliopsida; order Apiales; family Araliaceae; genus Hedera; species Hedera helix. The sequence continues at coordinate 13,881,097 of OX359270.1, read as the reverse complement.
GATCACAAAAGACGACTAATGGCCACTACGCTTACGATGTTCGGGGGTCTCGCAGCCCTCCGAACTAGCCTCCCAAAACAATATGGCACGTTTCCCAGGGATTTTCGGATTGCAAAATACGAGCCTTCCAGCGAAAAAATGCAAGACCGACATCAGACGCGAAAATCGAGGAAGCACCGAAGCCGCCCGCAGCTGCACCTGCGGCTGGCACCGAAGCCAACCGCAACTGCACCTGCGGCTGGCCGCAGTTGCACCTGCGGCCAAGATCTGAAGATCTAAATCGCCACTTCCAGTTCATTTCTTCGACAGATGCGGACGAAAAAGAAAAAGAGAGAGAGAAAGGCGACGGGAAAGAGAAAAAAGAGAGAAAAAAGAAAGAGAAAGGGGAGGATCTGTGAGGAAAAGAAAGAGGGGATCCGCGAGGAAGAAAAGAGGAGAAAAAATGGAGGAAATATAGAGAGAGAAAGCGAGATTGAGAGAGAGAAACCCACGGGTTTGTGCTAAAAAGTGAGATTTCTTCCTCTTTTGTACAATCTTTGTATCCTATTTTGATTTCCAAGTGTTAAAGCGTCTATTTCATCGTTTGGAATGTGAAAAAATCCGAGTTTCATAGCGTCGTTGTGTTTTATATAGCAAATCTTGTAGATCTAGTTTTATTTCGTTCTTATTGTGTTTGTTGGGTGGATCTACTATAGATCCGAATATTTGGCGCATTGTGATATTAAATATTTTGATTTTGTTTATTTTTAAAGTTAGATCCAATGTAGTCAATCTATATTGTAGATCTGTGGATTAGGGACGGTTAGGGAGGGTCAACGAGATTTCTGAAGCACTTTCAAAACAAAGCATTCCGACAATTTTCATAGGCACATACGCATACACGCACGTACACACACGCGCACACACACATTTTAGGATTTAAAGGATAAGAAAACCTCAAGATAGCGGTAACCGTGTTTCACGGAAGTCGGGGGGTGCCTAACACCTTCCCCTCACTTAAGCAAGCCCCCGAACTCTATGAATCTCGGTTCGCAGACCAATTAATTCGGAGTTACATATGAGCCAGCGATTACGAAAACAAAATTCGGATGAGTTGGTACATCCATTTCAAATATACCAACTGGTGGCTTTAGTCAATTGGCTCATCATAAAACCGATCTTTCGAACCTCGTCGACTCTCAAGCCGACCCCTTTTCAAAACCACATCTAAATCCAAAGGCTAAAATTGGAAAGGGCTTTTTAATATTAAAAAACGAAACGACTTTTCCCGGCGTCGACAGCTGGGGACTCCGCTGGGGAAATTAGAGGGTTTAAGCCGCGTTCAAGTCTTGATGCTTTCCTATCCTTTAAAAATCTAAAAAATGTGTGGTTATGATATATGCCGTGTTTGACATTGTACGCTTGTGAATGTATGTTTTGATTTCGATAAATGCTTTATCTTTACGAATGCTTTACTTTACTTTAATGTCATCATACGCATACGGTGAGGTACGATGAATGTATGTTGAGCAGTTCCTCCTCTTGAGGCAAACCCGTCGGATGTGGATTACTGGACTCAAAGGGGCGCTCCCCAGCGAGGCTCAGGAAAAGCATCCACTCAGATCCAATCCAATTGAAAGATCGGATTTGTCTCCGTCTAGTATATTGTGAAGATTTGGGAACCTTCATGCTGAAAAGCTCGCGAGAGTAACTTAGGATATGTCAGCCTCAGATAAACTCAACGCGCGGGAAGTCTCTTCATACCCTATCACATTTTACGTACATGATGTCGTACTTCGGTTAATCATCTTTTATCTCTCATCCTGTCACTTAGAATCACTGACCTATGTTTTGCAGGGAAGAGTTGATGAGGCACAATGATTGACATTACGATTCAAGTACCTCATTGTTAAAAAAAAAAAGGAAAAAAATTAAAATAAAATAAAAATAAAAATAAAATAAATAATAAAAATAAAATAAAATAAAAAATAAAACCTGTTAACACTGTTTTGCAGGGAAAGATCAAAAACTCATAAAACATGGAACTATCGCTTTAGCATGCCTCTGTTTTTCCATGTCCCAAAGCTAAACTTCGATTGTTTTGTTTGTAGGTTGCTCCCCGAGCCACGTACGGTTTAAAAAAAAAATAAGAAAATAATAAAAATAATAATAAATAAAAAATAAAATAAAAAAAATAAAAATAAAATGCTAACACTGTTTTGCAAGGAAATATTAAAATACTTATAGCATGAAAATAACGCTTTAGCATGCATCCATTTTTTCCATTTCCCAAAACTAAATTTCAAATTGCTTTATTTGCAAATTGTTCCCTAAACCTGTCTACGATCTAAACGAATCTGAACTTCACTTATCAGAATGGTTGAGAATCCCACTCACTCCGGATCTGGTTTCCATCTATCAGGAAGAATTTGAAAATTGCAAGAGGCATATAGCTGAAATGACCATGTTATTGAAACAACGGTGCAAACTGAACCAGGGACCGCAACCCAATGCTCTGCCTGAGTCATCATCTTAGGGGGATAATCAGATCTCTTCTAGAAAATCCATCTGATCGGAGAAGATCAAGGCAGATTGAAAAGACAGGGAAAGCGAATTGATGAAGTTACGAGACAATCCCACCAGTGGAGCTTTGAATTCGCTTGGGAGAATGTGAAACCCTAAAAGTGAGGGTCAAGCAATATCTATGAGAGATCGAAAGTTCACCCCTTGAACAAATCAAAGACAGAAATACTGTATCTTCTGATCAGCCGGGGAAAGATTAGGGAGTTGCTGCCTCCTACAGACCCCAAGTCTAAAGGATACGATCCTGCACAAAGATGCACTCCAACTCACCAGGGCATGACACGAAAGAATGTGGGGCATTACGACATAAAATCCAAAATTCCATCGGAAGTGAAGAGCTAAAAATGGCAAGCAACAGTGAGATCACCACTATGGGTAAAAGCAACATATAAATGAAGAATCTAACATACCCAACAAAGAGGGAAGGTTCAGATGAAGTGATGGATATGGTCACCAACCGCAACGAGATACGAGGCTGATCCCTCATAATCCAAGGAGTGACAAAAGAAACGAGAGGTTCCCGGACGAAAATAGCAGTATCCGAGCCTGAATGCCCTGTTGTGAACTTGAAAGTTATCCCCTGGAAGTAAAGGAAGGGATCAAAATGTACCTCAGAATGTGGGTCAGTCCTGCCAAATAACCACACTATTTGCCTGCCAAAGAGAGAGATTAAAATGTTGAAAATGCCTCATGAAAGAAAAGGCAGTCGAGTTCCTCAAGAAAATGGGACACAGTAAAGCAGAGGTTGCGAGAAAGTTGGAAGAGGGCATTCCAGTCAAAGAATCAAGTACTTACTCCTTCCATCGACGGGACTAGCCTGAACGTCCCAGAGAATTGCGACAAACTAAGTGGTGATCAAGTTATGACAATCACTGAAGATATTCTCAAACATGGGAGTAACCTCTATCGAAGGGAGCATGACCATCAACAAAGGGATTGACGAGCTCAGCAAAAAAAAAAAAAGGGGGGGCAGTTGTGCTAAAAAGGGTCTGAACTACGTAAGACCTGATCTCCTCTTCCTATAGGAGTACGTAGGCAACCACTTTGGCGCGGTCTAATCCTTGCAAAATCCATAGAACCCTTTGATAGTTTTACAATTAACGATCAATGACTCAGGCGACCTGTTCTCCTGTCAACCCATCGGAGTACACTTCTTACCTGATCAAAGGCAAATGATTCGTTGGGTTTCCAGCATCTCATCAGCCCACCTGTCAAAGACACCACAAAGCGATGGCCCTGACGACCATCAAGGATGGGGTAAATTTGAAATCAATGACGACTCGACACTGGGGCATTCATCGACCATCCATGGAAAGATAGTGCACAAATCAACATCTATGGTACGATCTCGTCAGCGTACGACAACATCATCAGAGCTGTACGATCAATTGGTCTTTTCCAGTCAGAGCTCTTTCAGAATACGAGGACCCACAAGTAGGAAACAACTCATTTCATCTATTTATTTCTTTCTTGTGTCCATGTACATATATTAAGACTGTACATAGTTTAACTCTAACATTACTTTTGGAAAGAGAAAATTTTTATTTGACTTGTTAGGAATTGAATAAATTCTGACAAACATCAGTGGAGCAGACGCGTGAGTATGATTAGACGATTAAAACTGATCAACCTATTAAAACTGCACAAAGACCTGATTTCGAAGTGTCGTTTGAAGCAGAATCCACCTCATAGGTAAGTCTGCACTTTGCATTTGCGCCAACTTTCAGATGTGGGGTATAAAGCTATGACGATAATGATGACAGTTGATGCGGAGTTGAAAGGTAAATAAAAGTGAATCAGATGTCTCGAATCGTGGCCTGAGTTATTCGAGTAATTAAGCCTGAGGGGTGTCTTTACACCTGGCGCCCTAAAGTCGTTTGATTTGGGAGTCGTCGGCCCAACACTCGTTACATGGGTAACTCAGAGCCTAAGAAAATGAGCACTACAGCTGCAGAGACCTGAGCAGATTCGAATCGTGGCAGGGGTTATTCGAGTAATTAAGCCTGAAGGGTGTCTCTACACCTGGTGCCCTAAAGTCGTCTGATTTGGGAGTCACCGGCCCAACGCTCGCTACATGGGTGACTCAAGCCTAAGAAAACGAATCTTGCACATATTCAAACGAGGAATAAATGCGGTAAATCACTTAACTTGTATCGAAGCCTGGCCTTTGTTACTCGAGCAAGTAAACCCGAAGGGGTGTCTTTACACCTAATGCCCTAAAGCCGCATGGTTTAGGAGTCATTGATCTAAAGCTCGTTAAATGGGTAACTCTGAATAGCCTAAGAAAACGAGACAAGTTAAGTGGATACGAAAAGGGAAATGCGGAGTCGAAAAAAATAAATAAAAGGAAAAATGTTCGACAAGAGAAAAAATATAGGCTCATCTGAAGTCATGGAAAAGAAACCCCTAATTGAAGGATGCATCGCACAATGCACTTGCCGTATAACGTTAATTCTATGAATAACGATAGCGAGAATGAAGCCGGAATACCTTTGATAAAGGAAGGTAGTTTTTGAATTTAATCATACTCACGTATATTGACCATGAATGCTTAAATGTTTTATTACGATTTCATAACTCGTTAAATGAAAAAAAAAAAAAAAAAAAAAGTGAAATCGAGAGTGACTTAATACATTCACAATTCATTCAATGTCAAATTAATCCACTCATGATTTATGAAAAAAGAGATCCATCTTGATGCCAAGTTTTTTTACGATAAGACGAAAACATCACAGACACGAGCCAAATTTCATAATCATGAGCATTCCATTTTATCTGCTCTACTGTTGAGATGTTTAGTAATCTCAAAGTTAACCCCATCGACCCGAACCGTCGAGCATTTAGCGTTTGTTACTTGTGCAGGATATGAATTGGTGTGGGTAACTTGGCATAACCAACGAAACGACTTTCCATATGAATCCTCGACAAGAACACGAGTAAAGGCTGGGGCATCTTAAAGATCATGGAAATGAAAGGAACACAGGTCTATATCAGACTCTTCATCAACGAACCTTCCCCCACGACCATCAATGGATTTTGACAAAACTCAGCATAATGCACGCTGACATTACCTCGATACTCAGGCGAGCATATGCAAGAGCGATATAATTCCTGACGTCAGAGCTGATCGATTAAAAGGCGAGGAAGGGCAACATGGTCGTCGGTCATCGCAAAAAGCCAAATGGACTGCCCCAATCAGATGAGAGTCAAGAGCTATCAATGCATACGATCAAATGACAAGAGGATCACCTAGATATCAACCCAGAGTCTAGGCATAAGAGGAAGTCCCTGCACCCCAGATTCAAAGACGTGACTATCTGTGAGCAGGATGAGGAGCCCTGGATAAGTCGATTGGGCATTCAAAACGACAGATACAATTCCCCAACAGAGAAACGAGCAGGGGCATGCGATTTAACGAACCAACCTTGAAGTCCAGAAACTGTCATCCCAAATAAGGCATGACACAACTGAGTGGTCACAAAGAACGACACGTGAAAAATTGTATCATTTGACTAAACAGGGGTCATTTCCTTACAAGCATATCTATTGATCCATGCATAACATCTGCGCATCCATGTATATATCAAAATAAAATATACATGAAAGAAAAATCACAGGTACGAGACTGTCGGCGTCACGAATACCGGTGCCATTTATCGGAAGAACATGGCAGCGGGAAACTTCCACGATCCGATGCGCCCAGAATCTATGGAACATCAAGGAATTACAAAATGACTGTCTGAAGCACCTTCAGCTACTCGACAAGGATGACCGGTCAAAAGCAATGGTTGTCAAGAGCGATCTACGAGGACGAACCCCAATGATGACAAGTCAAATCAAAGAAGTGGCTGGCAAAAGTGATTTACGAGGACGAATCCCAAGGAGGCCCCACAAACTAATCAGGTACGCTTTCCTTTTAAATTTGTTAAAGCGATTATTGCATCTTTTATGATACGATACGAGTTCATTTGGGACAATAAAAAACGACCCGTCAGAGACGATACCTGACAGTCCCAAAAAGGACCCGTCAGAGACGATACCTGACCGTCCCAAAAAATGACCTATCAGAGACGATACCTGACCGTCCCAAAAAATGACCCGTCAGAGACGATACCTGACCGTCCCAGAAATAACCCGTCAGAGACAATACCTGATAGTCCCCAAAACGACCTGTCAGACGATACCTGACCAACTCAAAAAATGACCCGCCAGAGACGATACCTGACCAACTCAAAACCAACCCGTCAGAGACGATACCTGACCAACTCAAAACCAACCCGTTAGAGACGATACCTGACCAACCCAAAAATGACCTGTCAGAGACGATACCTGACCAACTCAAAACCAACCCGTCAGAGAGGATACCTGACCGACCCAAAAACGACCCGTCAGAGACGATACCTGACCAACTCAAAAAACGACTCGTCAGAGACGATACCTGACCCTCACAAAAACGACCTGTCAGAGACGATACCTGATCGTCCTAAAAAACCAACCGTTAGAGACGATACCTGACCAACTAAAAAATGACCCGTCAGAGACGATACCTGACCGTCCCAAAAATGACCTGTCATAGACGATACCTGACAGTCCCAAAAAGGACCCGTCAGAGACGATACCTGACCGTCCCAAAAAATGACCCGTCAGAGACGATACCTGACCGTCCCAAAAATAACCTGTCGGAGACGATACCTGACCCTCACAAAAACGACCGTTAGAGACGATACCTGATCGTTCCAAAAACGACTCGTCAAAAATAATACCTGACCGTCACAAAATGACCTGTCGGAGACGAGACCCGGCAATGACAAGACGACCCGTTGGAGACAGATCCGAAGATGGCGAGACGACCCGTTGGAGAAAGATCCGACGATGACGAGACAACCCGTTGGAGAAAGATCCGACGATGACCGTTGAAGAAAGATCCGACGATGACGAGATGACCCGTTGGAGAAAGATCCGACGATGACCGTTGGAGAAAGATCCGACGAGGACCGTTGGAGAAAGATCCGACGAGGACCGTTGGAGAAAGATCCGACGATGACGATACGACCCGTTGGAGAAAGATCCGACGAGGACCGTTGGAGAAAGATCTGACGATGACGATGCAACCCATTGGAGAAAGATCCGACGATGACCGTTGGAGAAAGATCCGACGATGACGATGACGAGACGACCCGTTGGAGAAAGATCAGACGATGACCGTTGGAGAAAGATCTGACGACGACGAGACGACCCGTTAGACAAAGATCCGACGATTACAATGCGATGACCGTTGGAGAAAGATCCGACGATGACTAAAACAATGCGATGCGATGTGCGAGGCGATGTGCGATGCGATATGGGATTTGCGATACATCATATGAGAAGCAGTGCGATATGCGATTTCATATGTGATTTGATATGATATGCGATTTGATACTTAGTATACGATATGCGATATGCGATAAGCAAGAGAAATAGTTTTCTTTAACGACAAGGCGATGCGAGTCCATTTGAGACAGTACCCGGCGATATTAATGTTGCATCATTAATATGTATATGTTGCATCAACGATATATATGTTGCATCACTAAAATATGTAATATCATTTTCATGCATTGGGTGCCTACTTCTTTATCATGTTTATTTCATATTGCATTCCATAAACATGATAAAGAGGGGCAGCTGCAGACACCCAAAATTTGCACTTCTCTACTAACCCTGGCAGGAGGGCAAAGTCGTCACTTGACCCGACATGCGAAAAGGAAGGTGGACCCCAACACGAAGCCACCCCAACGACTTACGGTCAAGGCCGCCACAACGAGCAACGAGCATCAGGTTACTTGAGGCAAGGCAAACAGTTGATCCAGAAGAACCTGATTTGATCACAAAAGATGACTAATGGCCACTACACTTACGATGTTCGGGGGTCTCGCAGCCCTCCGAACTAGCCTCCCAAAATAATATGGCACGTTTCCCAGGGATTTCCGGATTGCAAAATACGAGCCTTCCTGCGAAAAAACGAAAGACCGACATCAGACGCGGAAATCGAGGAAGCACCGAAGCTGGCCGCAGCTGCACCTGCGGCTGGCACCGAAGCCAACCGCAGCTGCACCTGCGGCTGGCCGCAGTTGCACCTGCGACCAAGATCTGAAGATCTAAATCGCCACTTCCAGTTCATTTCTTCGACAGACGCGGACGTAAAAGAAAAAGAGAGAGAGAAAGGTGACGGGAGAGAGAAAAAAGAGAGAAAAAAGAAAGAGAAAGGGGAGGATCCGTGAGGAAAAGAAAGAGGGGATCCGCGAGGAAGAAAAGAGGAGAAAAAATGGAGGAAATATAAAGAGAGAAAGCGAGATTGAGAGAGAGAAACCCACGGGTTTGTGCTAAAAAGTGAGATTTCTTTCTCTTTTGTACAATCTTTGTATCCTTTTTTGATTTCCAAGTGTTAAAGCGTCTATTTCATCGTTTGGAATGTGAAAAAATCCGAGTTTCATAGCGTCGTTGTGTTTTATATAGCAAATCTTGTAGATCTAGTTTTATTTCGTTCTTATTGTGTTTGTTGGGTGGATCTACTATAGATCCGAATATTTGGCGCATTGTGATATTAAATATTTTGATTTTGTTTAGTTTTAAAGTTAGATCCAATGTAGTCAATCTATATTGTAGATTTGTGGATTAGGAACGGTTAGGGAGGATTTATTGCGGATGGAATCTCCTCCTAACCTCCCGATGATATCCTTTTACTTTATTTCATAGTTTTTACGTATGTAGCGATCGCGATGCGCCTTTATTGTAAATATGTAAATTTTGGGCCTTAAAACAACATCGAGTCGAAAATCGGGTTTAAGGCCCCGTGATAGTGAAATGTGCGATTGTGGGCGTTTGGGGTTATTTGGATGGCTCACATGCCCGTGAATAGCCTCAACGCCATTTTAATGCTTGGTTTTCCCTTTCGACATGGAAAATTAATTTTGAAATGAAAAGATGAAGATTTTCATAAAATCAATCAAACTAGGATATTAGATCATCCGTAGGCTAAAATAAAATTGTAAGTGTCGGATGAGCTCTATTCCTATTTGACGAAGGGTTTGAAAAATATGTTTTACAAAATATCATCGGTTTTATTATCGAAACAAAAACAATAACAATGAACTTTTCGATTAAATCAAATCCTTCGTGCATAGGGTCAACGAGATTTCTGAAGCACTTTCAAAACAAAGCATTCCGACAATTTTCATAGGCATACACGCACACACGCACACACACACACGCGCACACACACATTTTAGGATTTAAAGGATAGAAAAACATCAAGATAGCGGTAACCGTGTTTCACGGAAGTTGGGGGGTGCCTAACACCTTCCCCTCGCTTAAGCAAGCCCCCGAACTCTATGAATCTCGGTTCGCAAACCAATTAATTCGGAGTCACATATGAGCCAGCGATTACGAAAACAAAATTTGGATGAGTTGGTACATCCATTTCAAATATACCAACTGGCGGCTCTGGTCAATTGGCTCATCATAAAACCGATCTTTCGAACCTCGTCGACACTCAAGCCGACCCCTTTTCAAAACCACATCGAAATCCAAAGGCTAAAATTGGAAATTGCTTTTTAATATTAAAAAACGAAATGACTTTTCCCGGCGTCGACAATATATATATATATATATATACCAAGATTATTAAGGAATGAAAAGGAAAGCCAACATATATTAGTTATGTATATGTTGAGAATATGTATGAGAATAATGTGGAGAAAAAAGTAATTTAATTAATAAAGTAAATATAATTACATTACATATGGAAAAATAAGAAGAGCCATGTACGTTAATTTATTTAATTAATTACATGGGCTAAACTAAATGCTTAATTAATTAAGGAACTAACTTAATTAATATATATGAAATAATATTCAATAATTATTTTTTGACCCAAATTTTTAATTTGGAAAGATAGGGGTTTGTGATGTTTTATTAATGTAAGGTCAGATGTTTGGTTAAACAAATCAAGGTTGTAATCAATTAAGCCCAATCATTTCGGGTATGAGGCTTTTAAGATCCAAGTTATTTGTTCCACCAAGCCTAAAGTTAAGAGAGTTAACATGAATAATTGAATTAAGTCAATACTTGACCCAATTGTTGGAGAATCCATGTTTTCTTTTCCTTAAGCATTTTCAGCAGCCAATTATAAGAGTGAGTTCAGTCAAGGTTTGAAATTCAAAATAAACCCATCCTTATTGCTTTCTTTCCCAGCTCATTTCGATAGCCCTGGTGGTTAATGAAAATTTATTTAGCCATGTTGTTGGACCTTATAAGCTTTGTGTCTTAATGACCCAATTTAAGCAACCCAAAACTTGGACTTATGTTGTACACATTGTAGTAACATGACTCTTATTTTGAGATAAGACATGAGGGACATGAAGAGCTTATTCCAGTCTCCTAGTGGGTAGAGGAGATGACAGTTCGACAACTCAATAAGCAACGGGGAAGTGATTTGATTAAGGGCTAAGTGAATAGACTAGTTTGAGAGCTAGTTTAGGGGTTTAACTAGGGGCTTCTATAGGAGGAAAACAAAAATGATATAGGTAGTGTTATTATGCACATATGCATATATGCTCAGTCCTTATTAGCTTCGAAACACCTCAAAAAAAATTCATTTTACGAAGTGGGAGAAAAAAAATTCATAGAGAAAGAAAGAAAGACGAACCTAGCTGAAGGGAGAATAGAAGAGGAAAGATAGTAGCTTTAGAAATTATCCAAGCAACCCGTAACAAAGATCAAACATCAATCAACCAGTGGCAATATCAAGCAATGAACTTAGCTTTGAAGGGTTATAAATTTACTAACCTTAAACTCCTAGATTAATCATATAATTATTAGTTGTTTCATCAGTTGTTGTGGGAGGTTTTGTGAATGATTGAGGATCATGATGGATCTAGTAGGTATAAGGCATGATATGATATGGAGTTTTGTGTTATTTTATATTAGATAACATGTAAAGTTTTGATGATTAAAGGAATGCCTACCATTTGCTCGTTAAAAGTTCTAAGAGAACTAAAACTATTAAGATGTGTTATTTTGAGTGATTAAATCAATTAAGGATTTAAGAAATTATATATATGTGTGTAAATAAATGACTTAACATACTAATGCATGAAATCAAGAAGCAAAAGATAAATTTTATTTCAAAACTCTATATGTCTAAGTTAGTTTTCAAACAAAAGAAATGTCAATGTATGGTATATTTTGACAATTATTAATAAAAGGAATAAAACTAAGTAAATGTTGAGTTATCAAACTATATATGAATATAATATGTAGAAATTCTAAGAACCAAAAGGGTGTGCATATGGCTATGAAAATGGTCTATGTATGTATGAATGTTGTGATAAGTTGTTAAATTCAACTAGCATGCTAGGATTGAAAAGCCTAAAAGATTGAAGCTTTGTAATGGTAAGTAGGTAAAATTACATGAGTCCTGTGTTGGTAATTACATGAGCTCGACATATGTCGTATAGGCTTAATCCAGATTTTTACTAGAAAATCTGAGTTTTAAAACTCTATTTTTAAAATAGTTTATTTTAAAATTAAGTAATGTGTTATATGGGAACTAAGAGTCTTATGATGTGTATTAATGGGTCTTAAATGATATTCCATATATATGGGTTGAAAAAGGAACCAAAATAACTTAAAAGAATATTTGGAAACAAATTGTTCAAAGCAGCCCAAGTATGTTTTCTGTGCCGAGCCTGGTTTTTTCAAGCCTTGATTTAGAGTCTTGATGAAATATTTTTATACAAGTTATATTTTTTTAAAATACTATGTTGTATGGTCTATAATTATGTCCAAGAATGATACCATTTGAGTGTATAATGATCAAGATAAAATTTTTCAAAACTTCATTGAAAATCAGAGTTGTACAAAATCTACAAAAAGTTCGAGTCTGAAAACAATTTTGAGCAGGCTGTTTCACCCCATTGTTTTAAGGTCTTGCCAAACTATTTTCATACATGTTATATTTTTTAAAAATATTACATAGTATGAGGTAGATCATATCCAAAAATGGATTTAATTCGATATATAACAAATGAGATAAAAATTCACGAAACTAACACGAAAATTATGAAAATGAAAATTTTCAAATTTTGCAGATTTTGAGTTGTTTTGGCATGCTGAGCCATTTTGGTTCGCCGAGTCAATTTTTGCGTGTTACGCAAATTTTTGTTATATTCTTCAATTTTTCATGCAAAGTCCAAATATGTAATCTTTACGTAGCACTTTTTGGACAACCCAAATTGAAATTGAACTTGGAAGAAACAGTTAGAGAAAAGTTAAAAAAAATTGTATTATAAACCAGTGCATAAAATAGGTAAAACCAAGATGGTGAAATTAGTATGCCCGTAAGCCAATCACATTTGATGTGATAAGCATATATACTTTATAATTTTAGTCGTTTATTAATAAAAGTGTTGTTTCCCAGAGACACCAGAGATCTAGAAAGGGGAGGGGGGGGGGTTGAATAGATCTTTGAAAAACTTTTACTTATTTTACAGACCAATTATCGAATAATTAATGTGTTCAGTTAATTTAGCACAACGGAATGTTAGAATAAAATCTCCCTTAAAGTTTTAATGAAATCTTGATTCTACCTTTGGTGTATCTAAAGATTAGTCACTAACAGATATAGTAGTTTATAACAGTTTATGACAGAATGTAAAATGCTTAAAGTATATGACACAATATATTTTAAGTGGTTCGGAATATCAACACTCTTAGTCCACTCTTCTACTTCAACAAGTAGGATATTCACTAAGGATGAGTCACACTGACCAAATCACAAAGATCTATTACAACTAAATCATTGAAATTCCTTTAAGTCACTTAGTCTCGGAATATTCGAACACTTAGTTTAGGACACTTAGATCTCTTCAAATCACTTTTACTTGGATTTTCGGACACCTAGTCCAGGACACTTAGATCTCTTCAAGTCACTCTTACTTGGTATAATGATCACATAGATCAAGTGAATCACAATTGATTGTTGATTGAGTTTGAGGTGCTGCTAAGCTTTGCAATGATGTTTGACTTCTTCTAGTACTTAGCAACTTTGAATAAGTACTTTTTCTTTTCTTTTTTGTAGAGTAGATTTCTTCGTTTAGTTTTTGCAAAGGTTCAACTTTGTACTTGTTTGATTTATACGTGTATTTGGATCCTTATACCAATCCATTCCAAGTATAACATCAAACTCCCCTAAGCGTAGTGGAATTAAATTTACACATAACTTCTGACCTCTTATCTTTGTACAATAATTTTTATGTATATACTCGACAGGAATCACTTCTTTATTTGCAACTTTTATATTCATAGGGTTTTCTAACTTTTCTTTAGACAATTCTAACCGTCTAGCAAAATTATCAGACACAAATGAACAAGTAGCACTCGAATCAAATAATACGTAAGCATTTATATTATTGATCGGAATAATACATGACATCACATCTTTAGATTTCATAGTATCTTGCATTGTCATGTTGAAAATCTGTGCTGCCAGCTTATTTTTTTGAAGCGGTCCTCCAATGGTAAGCCTGTTGTTACTACCCTTATTCCCCTGTATCCGTCATTATTCTTCTTGAGATAATCCTTAATTTAATGGTACGCGGCACCACACAAGAAACAACCTCCCTTCTTTGGTTTGGGACAATTAGGAGTGATGTGCCCTTCTTGCCCACAATTATAGTAGACATTTTTACCCTTCAAACACTCCCCGTAATGATTATATCCGCACTTGCTGCTCTTATTCCCCTTCTTCTGTTCACTTCCCTACGGTGTCCCTGAACTATTGTTGTTCCATTTGCATTTGTTAGAGTTACTACCCCCGTTGCTTCCTTCTTTGCTTCCTCCATCACCTTTCCTCTTTAGATTATTGATCAGAATAATACATGACATCGCGTCTTTAGATTCCACAGTATCTTGCACTATCATGTTAAAAGTCTGTGTTGCCAGCTTATTTTGTTGAAGCGGTCCTCCAATGGTAAGCTTTTTGTTACGACCCTTATTCCCCTGCATCCGTCATTATTCTTCTTGAGATAATCCGTAATCTGATGGTCCGCGACACCACATAAGAAACAACCTCCCTTCTTTATGTGGAGCAAACCTCGCTAGCTCGTTTAACTTAGCAGCATACTCTGCTACTAACATATTCCCTTACTTGAGTTTCAAGAATTTTACTTCCATCCTTGCTTGCGTGCTCTCTGGAAAATAGTTTTTGAAGAATAGTTCTTTAAAACGAGTCCAAGTGATAGTTCATTCTTCCACCTGGTTCCTATTAGCCTTCCACCAGTAGTTTGCCCCTCCCTTCATCATAAAGGTGGTGAAGGATGTCTTCTGTTCTTCAGCGACCCATGCAACCTCAAATACCTTCTCCATTTTCTCGATCCAAGTCTGAGCTTCTATAGGATCCATTGTTCCCAGGAATTCAGGTGATCCTACCAATTTAAAGTCTTTAAAATTAGCCAGTAGAGTGACAGAGTTTGGTGCTCCCGTGGCATTAACATTACGGTTGTGGAATGCTCTCAAAAGTAATTCCATAAATTCTTGCAATGGGTTTGGTGGTCCCACTTCTGCATTAACTGACTCCTCTAGTGGTAGTGGCGGTGGTTGATTCCTTTTACGTGACGACATTTTCTATTTAAAAAGAAAATTTAAGTTATTATTTTTCACTTTTATTTTTATTCTGTTTTATCGCTTAAGCATTTAAAACTAAACCACAATTAATCTCATTAACGCACATAAACATAATTGCATTTATATTCGTATGTCAAATCATAGTGCATAGCACTTTACATCATAAGCATACTACTATAAATGTCTCTATTCCTGAAAGGCTACAAAAGATGGTGTCTAACATAAACATATCCCACACACTCATAGATTTGGGATTTACAAGCATACCAACCCTCTGTCAAAATAAAAGTTGGGTTCTACTGCATCTATACATATACATCAACATAAAATAACTACTAGCTAATAATGGCGCATCCCCCGACGAACCGCATCATCATACTCCTCATTCCCTATGACCATTACCAAGCTCCTACTGATAGTGTACCTGGACTGACCCTCTTTAACTGGGTAGTAATACACCATACTCTGAAGTTTGCCGAATGAAGAGCGATAAGCATAACTGACCCTATCAATCTTCACCTTTTTCTCTCTCACCTCGTCCTCCAGCTCGAGCATTTGTCCATAAGCGACATCCATCTGTACCTCCATCTCAATCCTCACCTCTATCTTTTCCTGCCAATGGGCCTCAATAGAATGCATCTCAGTCTGCATATGCTGGACCTTTTGCTCTGCCTCAGCTAACTTTTGTGCCGATTCTTCTAGCCTAGCCTTCAGCTCAGTGTCTTGAGCAACCAACAGATGAGTCAATGCTCCAATATGCTCTACATAGTGTATTTACTCCTAAACTTGCTCCTCTAACTCTTCCACCTTATCCTTTAACTTAGTATTCTTGCCCACAAACTGATACGCTTATGCCTTATATTGATCCTCCATATTTTGGTGGGTTAGATTCTCCTCTTCTAGATGATGAACTTTATCCTCTAGCTCAGTATTCCTATTTTTTAGCTCCTCAATGATGTCACTAGCAGTAGTGCCCATGCCATACGCATACTCAGTTGGCTCCTCAAGCTCTTCATCAGCCTCATCCTCAGTCTCAGGCTCAAACTACGACCCTCAACTATCATAAACTCGCTGTTTGAATCAGCACGTAGATCCTCCGTAGGGTCTAAATCTGGCTCAAACTCCTCATGCGCAACTAATTACACTATATCCATGTGGATATCTATGTACTCTTCCTCTACAGTCTGGCTAGACTCACCAATCTCAGGCATCCTACATAGCTACAAACAAGCAAAGAAACAAACAAACAATGTCAGTATCATAATAAAATAACTTCATTGATAGAATGAAAGTATATTCTATTGTGATACAACTCGAATAAATGAATTCCCAAAAATCCATCTCCTAAAACTCGATATGAGTTGACTCTTCTAAGGTTATATCTTAAAGGTTTTTGCATCCTAAAGTTTTAGAGCCTACAACTCTGATACTAACTGGTGTCGCCCGCAAATCCGGGTTCCATAACCTCGAGTTTAGTGCTCACAATCCAATACATAGATAACATCTAAATACATAATCTTCATTAAATTTAGAGGAATAATATATAAATGTTCCTTATAAAAGGTAATACAATACCAAGGTCTTCTAACTTTAACATAAACAATATATATCTTAAGGGTTCACAAAAGATTTACAACATTAAAATAAATATTAAATAATAAACTTCTAGCATGCAATTCTACTATTTGTCTTTTCCCTTGCCCTTGTCTTTTTTGGAGCACTCAGACTTAGTTGAAAAATAATTCATGATATATCAAGGGCGAGCAACTAGCTTGGTTAGTAAGTTTAAGAACAATAAATACAAGAATGATATATCATGATTAAATAGAAATAACTTCTAAGTTTTTAACAATGCATAATAATTGTGAAAGAACGAGAATCAAGTTTCAATTAAAAGAATTGATTGAGTCTTTACTGCTGAGTAGCCACTAAGCATCATGAACTAATACTTAAGATAAATTAGACATGTATCTGACCCTTTTATTATTTTGGTATTCAAGGGGATCAACCACTTATACCCTATGTATATGCATAACATTCAGACATCTTGCGTATATTCGTTTTATTTATTTATTTATAATAATACCCTAATTAGGGTTGTTCGTTCTTAGTCTTACTATAAGAATCCGTACCAACTAATTGCTTGGATAAGCTTTTAAAAATATTCAAGTTAATGAATTTATACATGCAGTGTCTAGCCGAAACAATTAGCTTAGACATTCTTAAACAGTTCACGAATCAAACGAACTTTAAAACTTCAAATCCACTATGTGCGAATACATACACAACATTGATGTGGATTAATTTTCAATAATTAAACCACTTATAGCTCTTGCAAAATAATTACAAGTTTAAGTAAATGAAACTTGCCTTGATGATTGTCTACGGCTAACCAACACAAATTTAATTTTCTTTAAAAGGACCTAACAGTTAATAAAGTTGACCTTCCAATTCGTATCGCATCTAGGTTCATATAATTACCCTTACACACCTAACATTATAAATATTTAATCAAATAATTATATATTTAATAATACACTAAACAGTTAAAAATATCATTATCATTTGATAATATTTTAATCACATAATACCAATATTAATCATTTAATATTTCTTAAGCTTTTATCTAATATTATGAATCAAATAATAATATTTAACTTCCTTACTAATATTATTAATTATTTTATAATATTTTAACCATTTAATATTACATTAAACACTTAGTAATATTATCATCATTTGATAATATTTAAATCACTTGATAAATACCATTTAAATCACTCACTAATATTATTAATCATTAAATAAAATTTTATTCATTATCTAATATTATTAATTATTTAATAATATTATTTAAAGTTTTTAATATTATTAATTATTTAATAATATTTTATTAATTTTCTAATATTATTAATTATTTAATAATATTTTATTAATTTTCTAATATTATTAATCATTTAATAATATTTTACACCTTCACTAATATTATTATCCATTTAATAATATTTTAATTATTTAATTTTTATCAAATATTAATAATATATTAAATTACATTTTTTAACCCATTTTATTCTCAAAAGATCTGACCCGACCCATTTTTTATGGCCCAACCCAACCTGAAAGAAAATAAATAAAATATTCATTTTTCTGAACCAATGCTGCAGGGCCCGATTTTGAACTACGAACCAGCACTTCAGCGCCCATTGGCAGAATCCCATTTTGATTTTTTTCAACTTTTTCCACTTAAGCTACTTTGATTTAATTTTCAATAAAACACGTTATACACATCCAAATGATACCAAATTTATTTTGTTATCTTCGCAACTTAATGAACTACAATATTTCATGGATCGATCACCCCTACGAAATCATTTTTGACACAAAAATTAGGATCGGTCATATAGGGTTTCAAAAATAACATGTTTTGCTACAAACTTCATAGCTCCCTCATTTTTTCATATTTTTGAGTGATTCAAGTTGGGTTATCTTTACAACTTATAAATCTAACATTCTAGTCATAAAAATCAAATAACCAACTTATATATTTCAAGCTACAACTAGTTATAGCACATAACAAGTTAGGATTTTACCGGTAAACCTTTATATGCACTTATCTTCTATTTATTTACATACCAAGCATGTTAATACACATGTTGAACATATATAACCATGGATGTAAGTATTTAACATAGATCTAGCATTATAGGAGTTGAAAATTGGTGTTGGACCATTAAAAATATATTTTGATCATATAAACTACATATTGATTATAGAAAATATATTTTAACTATAGAAAATACGTTGAGCATACATGGACACATAAATAAACATATTCTCCATTAAATCTCCATCCTTACACATTTGAGCTCACCATAGCTCTATCACATAAGTATTTCTCCCACAACCAACCATGACAAACATTTATACAACAAATATTAACCATAGAAATGAAAGACTAAGGGGTAAAAAACTTTTAAACCTCTTGATTTTGCTAGCTTTATTCCTTCTAGACAAGAAATGCGCTAGAGCCTCCACCTTGAACACTTGATAACTAACACAAAAGAACCCTCCTAAGTGTATTCTCTCAAAAGTTGTATATCCATTCTCTCTAGAACTCTATCTCTTTCTAAAAATACTAGTAATGAGCAAATGAAGTAAACTCTTTACAAGCCAAGCCAAGAGTTCTATTTATAGACCAAACTCATCATTCAAAATATATATATACATACACTATAAGTCTACATAATTCCCAACTCATATTATCTTTTAAAATTCAAATTAGCTATATTTTTGAGATTTTACTTAGACAAGTACTAGGGTTTGTAAAATTTGGTCACCAACTCTTGTACTTCTTAAAAACAAAATGAAGCAACAACAAAGCTACAACAACACTCCAAAGGGCCCCCACCTTACTCGGCTAATTGGCCCTAATATACCCCTATTTTTATTTATTTTTCTTACATATATATATATATATATATATATATATTGACGAACTTTGACCATGCAATTGGGCTACACTTTGGGTTCTAGGAAATTAATTCGATTGAGCTCATTCATTTAAATTGATTGGGCTCAATTCATTAATTTCATTGTGCTAACATAAACTAACTCATGATATTTGAAATTAAAATAAGTATTGGGCTAGTTTAATTATGACATGGACTCAATACATGGACTACCTATTAAATTAAGTCCATGGACTACTAAATTAATTTCCTTGGACTTTAATTTGTATCCATTAATTTAAACTTATAATCCAATTAGACTTGCTTTATTAAAGTCAATTGGGCTACTAGGTTAATTAGTTTACCGTAATTTCATTGTTTGAACTCTACTTTAATTAATTCATACATTAATTAATCCTCTTACCTTGTTACACAATAATAAAAGAACAATTATACAAATATATTAATATATTCCTTCAATCACATAGGTGCACAATTAATTAACACAAACTTTTACTTCATTGATAATTAGTTCTTAATTCTAATTACAATGTAACTTAAAATTCATGATTATTACAAGATCTAGTCAGCTTTAATGAGTTGGTTTTAAGATCTCTAACTTCAAACTGATTGTTGAGGAAGATGACTTAATGACCTTTATCACAAAGTTGACTTATGCTTAGCAAATTATGTTTTAGACCATCCACATAGGATACCTTACAAAAGGATACTACTCCATTTCCAATAGAACCATAGCCTCTGGTTTTTCCAGAGTTGTTATTTATAAAGATAACAGCTGGACCATCTTTCTCTTTGAAGTTTCACAGAAGAGCCTTATTTTCTATCATATACATTGAGCATCCACTATCAAGATACCAAACAAGATGAGTCATTCTTTACTTTGGTACCCAGACTAGCTTGGGTCTTCTTATGTTAGTGCATTTAGGTGCCCAAATCTGTTTAACTTTAAATTTCTTATAAATGATGAATGATAATTATCATAACACATAGTAACTTTATGATCATAAAAGGTATTTCTTCTAAAATTATGTATGAATGATTTACTATTGTAGGATTTCCTTATTTGACACTCTTGTGATCTACTCTTATATTCAGCTATTCTTTTAGACTTGAATTTCTTCTGCCACCAAACTGTTTTATAGTTTTGCTATTTGTGCGTGGTTAACTCGTAGAGAGAGTTTTGCTTGACTCTACGATTTTTGTAGTCGTGACCGTAGACTCTGGCTTACTCTTCAGTTTCTCCAAATCTAGACCATTATGTGACCTATTATTTTTTAGAACAACAATCTGATCTGTAGATTTTGAGCTTCTCTGAATAATTGACTCAGGGGTCTTTGTGGATTTCACAAATATAATATCTTTATTTACCTTATATGCCTCATTATTGTTATTAACCATATTTAAAACTGATGAAGAATTTTCAAATCCTAATCCTGATCTGTTAGAGACAGTGATAAGTAGGTTTTATACCTACTATTTCGATGCCAACTTGCTTTAACTATCACTTGTTCTCATTAGTTTTTATTACTATTCATGCTTTTATGTCTATTTTGTAGGTTTCATGCTCCATAGCTCATTATTGGCCTTTTCCGTCTATTTGTGGACAAACTGACGTGTTTTGGACTAGAACCTGTGCGGCGGGGGGGGGGGGGGGGGGGAAGAATTACAGTTTGCAGGTCAAAATGGTTCAATGCGAGAGCGATATGCGCGAAGATCGGGTGTAGCAGAAAACGGTGCACAGATTCCATGACTGGTGCACGGCACAGCTACGCCCCAATCCTTCCTAAAAACTACACAGCTGCGCAGTTCCTCTACTTGCTGTCTGACTGGTGCAAGGCGCAGCTGCGCCCCATTCCTTATAAAAACTGCGCAGCTGCACAGTTCCTCTGCTTGCTGTCTGCCAGCCGTCAGGCGCAGCTGCGCCCCATCTCAGTACAAAAACGGCGCAGCTGCGCTGGTCCTTCGCACCAAAATCCTGCCATGACTTTTTTTAAACGGGCCAATCAAAAGCTACTTGCTATAGTGATCGGAAATGAAGCGTCTGAGGCCCTATATATCAGTAGTATCAGTCTAAGGCTTGGAAGATAGAGAATATCTAGGTCATAAGGAAGAGGAGAGAGCTCATTGTTCATTTTCATTCTTTGTTTTCTTTGTTCTCTTTTGTTCCTTGTGATTTATCTAGAGTAGTTAAGCTTAGAGCTGGACTTTGGAAGTTTGAAGCATTGTATCAACATTGGAACTCCGAATTCGAAGAAGAGAAATCGAGCTTTGCATTTCTTAACCTTTGTTTTCTCTTTCTTTTCATTTGTAGCTTCAATGTATGAACATTTATGGATGATGGTTGTTATTTCTATTATGAACTAACTTCTCTTATGGGATTATAATGAAACCTAGGGTTTTGTTCAATTTGTTATGCTTCCTTGTTGTGGCTAAATGATTATGTATGGATTGTCTAATGTGGTTTATTTTAATTGTTTAATTGCTTGATCACCAATTACCATGTTAACTTACACGGAACCGAGATGGGGAGTGTGAGTTTAGAACCGACCATGTTAGCTTGTGTTCATGATTTCACATGACGTTGGATTGCATGATTAGTGCTAAGGATAGACATATACCAAAGCACCATACGTAGTCTTTTGAAAACTTGTGCTTAAACCCGTTTTTCTCTAGGTCACATAGAAATATAGTGATTTAATTAACTTGGGTGTTCTTTCCCTTCTGTTTCCCTTTGGGTTGGATCTGGGTTGGATATGGGTATGATGCAACGAGAGTTGGTCATGCTTTAGTTTCGTATTTTCGGCTAACAATCCGAGATAATCAGTTAGGTTTAACAGGAAGTATCACAGTTGAATGACACCTTAGGTGAAGTTATAATCCCATGCCTCCTTTGTCTGCTTAAATCGTTTGTTATTTAGTTGTCTTTAATTTTCACTACTTAGATTTAATTCACAATTCCTTGATTTGTTTGACCACTTTTTAAAGAAGCTGAAATAGTTATAAAACTGCTGCTTGATAGTGTAATAACGATTCATAGTCCTCGTGGGAACGATACTTTACTTATTCTATATTACTTGTTGACCACGTGCACTTGCATGTAAGTGTTGATTTGTCATGCGTACGGTTTGACACCCAACAAGTTTTTGGGGCCGTTGCCGGGGACTTTGAGTAGTTTTTATTACTTTCATCGTCAGTTTAAATTAGATTGGTTTAGTTAAACAATCTTTTCTTACCTCATTTCTTTTTATCTATTTCTTTGGTTTCAGGTACTTGTGACTTGTGCATGTTGGCTCGCAACGACAACATTAATAGACGAGTTCAACAAGTGATTGAGGTTAGCTCTGACAGTCAAGAGGGAATTGAACAGCCAGAAATCATAGCAGGAGAACAAGAGGCACCCAAGCCATTAAGAGATTATGCAACGCTGCGAATAAATGAATTGCAAGCAAGTATCACAAGGCCGGAATTACAGCCCTCTCTTTTGAAATTAAACCGAGTACCATTCAAATGATGAAAAATTCAGTACAGTTTGGGGGAATGGCTAATGATGATCCGAATGATCACTTGCTGAGTTGTTTGGAGATTTGTGATACGTTCAAATTCAATGGAGTAACGGATGATGCAGTGAGACTTAGACTCTTCCCATTTACACTGAGAGATAAGGCAAAGAGTTGGCTTCACTCATTACCTCCGGGGTCGATTACTACATGGGAAGATTTGGCGCAGAAATTTTTGAAGAAATTTTTTCCTCCTGCAAAGACCAATAAAATGAGAAACGACATTTCTATGTTCGCGCAACAACATGGAGAGTCATTATATGAAGCATGGGAGAGATTTAAAGAGTTGCTCAGAAGATGCCCGCATCATGCACTACCCCAATGGATGCAGATGAAGACCTTTTATAGTGGTTTGAGTGGTAACACTCGGACTAGCATTGACGCAACATCTGGAGGGGAATTTATGGCAAAGAATTTTGATGAGGCATACGAGCTACTAGAAACTATGGCTGCTAACAATTATCAATGGCCTACTTCTAGGCTAAATCAACCAAAAGTGGTCGGGGTTATAGAAGTAGATGCTATCACAGCCTTAACAGCTCAATTATCAGTAATGTCTTAGAAGATTGATGCTATTACGGATAATAAAGTGCAGCAGGTGGCTTATGTTTGTGAGCTATGTGCAGGGGAACATCCTACAGAGCAATGTGCTATCAACTCGGAAGCAGTACAGTTTGTGAGTAGCTACCAGAGACAACCGAATCAGTATCAGAATACTTATAACTCTAGAGCTAGGAATCACCCAAACTCGCAAGCTCCAAGACCACATTATCCTCCGGGATTTCAGAGTCACCAACATGTAGCACAACCGTCCCAACCAAAAAGAAAGCCAGATTTAGAAGAGTTAATGCTGAAATATATGGCTAACACTGATGTATTTATAAAGAGTCAGTCTGCATCCATCAAAAATTTAGAGAACCAAGTGGGCCAAATGGCCAATTTGCTGGCAAACAGACCTCAAGGATCTCTTCCAAGCAATACAGAAGAAAACCCATGAAGAGAGGGAAAGGAGCACTGCAAAGCTGTCATAACTAGAAACGGAAAACAGTTTCTACCAACTGGCGCGAATGAGCCAGAAGTACAAAGGGAAACAGAGTAGTTGCACCCTGCCTCAGACTCAGTTGGTGGATAAAGTTCTAAGGAAAAAGAGGAAGGTGTTATGGAGACGGATTCAGGAAATAAGGATCAACCAGAAAAGCCTCCGGTTACTCACACAGTAACTTTTCCACAAAGGCTTCAGAAACAGAAAATGGACAAGCAGTTCGCTAAGTTCCTTGAAGTTTTCAAAAAGCTGCAAATAAACATACCGTTTGCAGAAGCTTTAGAACAGATGCCGAGCTATGCTAAGTTCATGAAAGGAATTCTGTCCCGAAAGAAGAGATTGGAAGACTTTGAGACTGTGGCTCTAACTGAGGAATGTAGTGCGGTCTTACAAAGAAAACTACCTCCTAAACTGAAAGATCCTGGTAGTTTCACCATTCCATGCGAGATAGGGAGTGTGTCTTTCAACATATGCTTGTGTGACTTAGGAGCAAGCATTAACCTCATGCCATTGTCAATTTACACACAATCAGGACTTCCTGCACCAAAACCCACAAACATATCCCTACAGCTCGCAGATAGATCTATCACATATCCAAGAGGGATTGTGGAAGACATTCTGGTTAAAGTTGACAAGTTCATATTCCCCGCGGACTTCATTATCCTAGACTATGAAGAGGACAAGGATATTCCCATCATTTTGGGGAGACCGTTTTTAGCCACGGGGAGAACTCTCATCGATGTACAAAAGGGAGAATTAACAATGAGGGTCCAAGACCAAAGAATAACTTTCAACGTGTTCCGGGAAATGAAGTTCCCTACCGATGAAGAAGAATGCTTCCGAATGGATGTGGTAGAAAGGGTGGTGAAAGATGAGTTTCTTAAAATTGCGAGTAAGGATCCGATGGAAACTAACTTGGTAAAGGATAGTGACAGTGACAATGATGAGTCGGGGATGGATGACTGTCTCCAAGAGTTGGAGGCACTACCACAGGTGAACACATGCAAGATACCTGTTGAGCTGTTAGAAAATGCAGAAAAACCTCTAGATCGTTTGAAACCATCCTTGGAGGTACCTCCTACTCTTGAGCTTAAACCGCTCCCATCACATCTCAGGTATGCTTACTTGGGTGAATCAAATACTTTGTCTGTGATTATTGCATCTGCACTAACCCCTTTACAGGAAAGTAAGCTGATAAGAATCTTGAGAGAATTCAAGGAAGCTATCGGATGGACAATCGCCGATATCAAAGGCATTAGTCCGTCCTTCTGTATGCACAAGATTCTAATGGAAGAGGACAACAAATCGACTGTGGAGCATCAGAGAAGGCTCAACCCCATTATGAAAGAGGTTGTTAAGAAGGAGATTCTGAAATGGCTAGATGCTGGGATCATATATCCTATCTCCGACAGTGCATGGGTGAGCCCCGTCCAATGTGTGCCCAAGAAAATAGGGATGACAGTCGTGAAGAATGAGCATAATGAGTTGATACCAACAAGGACAGTGACTGGTTGGAGGGTGTGTATGGATTACAGAAAGCTAAACAAAGCAATAAGAAAAGATCACTTTCCATTGCTGTTTATTGACCAAATGTTGGACAGACTGGCTGGTCATGAGTTCTACTGTCTCCTGGATGGCTACTCGGGGTATAATCAGATAGCTATTGCACCTGAGGACCAGGAAAAGACAACATTCACTTGCCCCTACGGGACGTTTGCGTTCAGACGAATGTCCTTTGGGCTTTGCAATGCGCCAACAACATTTCAAAGGTGCATGATGGCCATCTTTTCTGGCATGGTGGAGCATAATGTGGAAGTCTTCATGGATAATTTTTCTATATTTGGGGATTCCTTTGAGTTGTGTCTAGAGAATTTGATTCTGGTGTTGAAACGCTGTATAGAGACGAATCTGATTCTAAACTGGGAAAAATGCCATTTCATGGTATAGGAAGGAATTATCCTTGGGCACAAAGTCTTAGGAAAAGGATTGAAGGTTGACAAGGCAAAGCTGGAGATAATTGAGAAATTGCCACCACCTACAACTGTTAAGGGGGTGCGTAGTTTTTTAGGTCATGCGGGCTTTTACAGACGATTTATCAAGGTTTTCTCCAAAATATCCAAGCCTTTATGCAACCTATTAGAAAAGGAGGTCCAATTCAAATTTGACGAAGACTGTTTAAAGGCCTTTGAGCTTTTGAAGACAAAATTAACATCGGCACCCATAATTGTAGTACCGGATTGGTCTGTACCATTCGAATTGATGTGCGATGCTAGCGATTATGCAGTTGGGGCAGTGTTGGGTCAGCGCAAGGAAAAGATCTTTCATGCTATCTATTATGCCGACAAGACCTTAACAGATGCTCAGCTAAACTACACCACCACCGAGAAAGAACTATTAGCGGTTGTATACGCTTTCGACAAATTTAGGTCATATCTCGTTGGAACAAAAGTTGTGGTTTATACTGATCATGCGGCTATTAGATATCTGATTTCCAAGAAATATGTAAAGCCTAGACTTATCAGATGGATTCTTCTTCTCCAAGAGTTTGATCTGGAAATTCGAGACAAGAAGGGTTCAGAAAACCAAGTGGCATATCATCTTTCTAGATTAGAAAATTCGGAGCAGGATAGGAAGGACGAGGCGGATATAAATGAGTATTTTCCCGATGAGCAGCTCTTCACTGTAACCTCAGAGATTTCTTGGTACGCTGACTTTGTCAATTATATAGTAAGTAATGTTCTCCCACCAGAGTTAACTCGCCAGCAAAAGAAGAAGTTTTTTCATGAAGTGAAGAGTTACCTGTGGGATGAACCTTTCTTGTTCAAACAGTGTGCAGATCAGATAATTCGCAGATGCATCTCTCAATGTGAGACGTCCAGTATACTGCATCCGTGCCATTCTTCTCTCTATGGAGGTCATTATGGAACGGAAAGAACCGCATCTAAAGTACTTCAAGCAGGGTTCTATTGGCCGACTGTATTCAAATATGCCCACCAGTTTGTAAAAAACTGTGATCGATGTCAACGAGTGGGTAACATTTCCAGACGAAATGAAATGCCATTAAATTTAATTCTGGAAGTGGAGATCTTTGGTGTTTGGGGAATCGATTTCATGGGCCCATTTCCATCATCGTCCGGCAATCTGTATATTCTCTTGGCAGTTGATTACGTCTCAAAATGGGTAAAAGCCAGTGTTCTACCATCCAACGATGCCAGAGTCGTCCTGAAATTCCTTCAAAGGAACAACTTCACTAGATTTGGCACTCCTCGAGCAATCATCAGTGATGGAGGGAGCCATTTCTGTAACAGGCTCTTCACAACACTATTAGCCAAATATGGATTAAAGCACAGAGTAGCCACAGCCTACCACCCCCAGTCAATTGGCCAAACGGAAGTTTGTAATCGGGATGTGAAGAGAATTCTAGAAAAGATGGTTAATCCGTCAGGGAAGGATTGGTCAATGAAATTTGACGATGCATTATGGGCATACAGGACAGCCTATAAGACTCGCATTGGCATGTCGCCTTTCCAGATGGTTTATGGCAAGGCATGTCACCTCCCAGCGAAATTAGAGCACAAGGCTTACAGGGCCATCAAGAAGCTGAATTTCGATCTCTCAGCCGCAGGAGAGCATCGACTGCTCCAACTTAATGAGTTAGACGAATTTCGACTGCGAGTTATGAGAATATGAAATTGTATAAGGAGAAAGTGAAACGATGGCATGATCGAAAAATTATCGAAAGGAAATTCGAGCCGGGACAAGCAGTATTGTTATTCAATTCTAGGCTTCGATTTTTCTCGGGCAAACTCAAGTCTCAATGGTCAGGACCATTCATAATCAAAATTGTCTATCCTCATGGCGCCATCGAAATTGTGGGAAAAGAGCATGAACAACCTTTTAAGGTCAATGGGCAGCGTCTGAAACATTATTGGGGAGACGACTTTGATCGCCAACAGTCCTCAATTGCCCTCGAGGAGACAGAATGAACGAAGAATAGTCGAGCTACGACTATAACTAAAGCGCTTGTTGGGAGGCACCCCACTTTTTGTCTAAATCTCCATTTGATTAATCTTTGAATTATTATATTGTTAAGCTTAATGTTTGAAATACTCTTCGAGATTTGAATTTTGTTTTTGTGATTTCTTTTAGGAGGAATAGTACTGAATTAGCATGCTAGATCACAGAAAAAGAAAGCTCTCAGTTTTGGGCTGACTGGCAGACGGCGCAGCTGCGCGGGTTTTACACTACCCAGAGGCGCAGCTGCGCAGGGTAGCAGTGCGAAATTTTGAAGCCAGGGGACAGCGCAACTGCGCCTTTTTCCCTTGCATTTGCGGCGCAGCTGCGCCTCACGCCAGTCTCAGTTTTTGAGTTATGTTTAAAGCCCGGCCGATCGACTTTCCTCTCCTCTTTAAATCATTTCACTTCCCTAATCCCTTCCACAACAGAGCACGAGAACTATCAGAGAATATCAAACCCTCATTTCCCTTAACCATTTCCCAGCACACCTTGGCCCAATAATCTCCATCCATAGAATCCTCATTGCACACCATTTTCTCTCTCCTATTCGAGCAAATAATCAGATTACTAACAATAGGGTTGTGAGAAGCAAGTTTGGGGGTTCTTCAAGGTTGAGAACTGATTTTTACAGAGAAACTACATCTAGCCCTAGCATTTTCAAAATGCCTAAGCGCAATCGTACCCCATCTTCTTCGTCGGCTAGTAGTGATACGGGGGGAGATGGTGATGACAGAAACACGCTAGATGTATCCAGGTTTGTCAACCTTTCTGCACAACATTACTATTGGGACGTCATGATTACTAAGTCGTTTGTGTTAGAAAGGGGCCTCAAGCCCAGTTCTGAGGATGGAGGGATGCTGCAGCAAATTAAGAGCCGTGGGTGGGTATTGTTTGTGGAAAGGCTCATAGATGCGCCAATGTCAATTGTGAGGGAGTTTTACGCTAATGCCCGAGAGACTCAGAATGGAATTTCGTATGTGAAGGGCAAGCAGGTAGACTACACCCCTCGAGCCATTCACGAATTGTTCAGGATGTCGGCTCTGACTGATGAGGCAATTCGGTGGACGCAAGAACTGCGATTCCAGACTAACTTAGACACCCTGATGGAGGAGATGTGCAGGCCCGGTGCGGAATGGAAAACTAGGCCTGGCACGGATCAAAAGGTGTATTTTCCTCAAACGGCTTTGAGCAGGTATGCCAAGGCCTAGTACAGTTTCATATGCGGAAGCATATTGCCTACAAGCCACCATCAGGACGTGACTAAGGAAAGGGCGGTAATTTTATATGGCATTTGCAAAGGTCAAGTATGGATGTAGGATACATCATCCATCACTCTATGTTGAAGTTCATGAGGGCCAGTACTTCGGGCGAAATCCCGCATGCCTCCATTATTACACAGTTATGTCGAGCAGCACAGGTGGAGTGGGGCAAGGAGACCTCTCAGTTGCCAATGAGGGATATTGATCATACCGCCATTGCGAAGCTCGCGGTTTGGAAGGGTATGAGATCGCATCCAAGGGGCCTTGGATTCATCAGGGAAGAGGTTCCTAAGGAGTAGGGTGTGGCAGCTGATGAGCCACAGGTCGGAGGGCTTCCTCCTGATTTTGTAACCAGGCATGATAGAGAGATGCGTCGCTTGCAGAGGCGCATGGACGCTATGTGCACGGACTTCAGATCATATACTGCCGACTTTTCAGCGGCATTGACTAGTGCATTCTCTCAGCTAGGCGCGGACGCACAGTTCCCGACCTTCAGGAAGGGAGGCTTGTACCCACCGCCAGATACGCCACCCGAGGCCTAGGGGAGTTTTCTCTCTCACCTTATCACCAATGAGGACATTGACACATTTAAGTTTGGGGGTGTTGGGTGCATGCCATGTTTTGTTATGTCATATTTATCATTCTATTTTGCTTGTCATTTAAATTAAGTTTATGATTAGTTGCATTGCATTTAGTTTAATTTGTAAAAAAATAATAATAATAAAAAATAAAAAATAAAAAAAATTGCATCATATTTATTTCTCGTACTGCATTTAGATTAATTGCATCTTATTGCATGAATCCTAACGTCTTGTTCGGTCAAAGTTATATTGGCCTATAATGATACTCGGTTTTGCTTGATCATGTAACGGGGTTGAAAATCGAGTCATAGTCTTAGTGTCATGTTGATTTATGATTCCTAACTTGTTTGACTCTGATATAATCGGATAGCACTTTAAGGTGTAATTGTTTTGTTTGGTGTAATCTAAATACGTACATAATTGTCTTCTGGTGGAAATTTTTTGTTAAAACAATAGAAATTTGGTAAATGGGTTGTGGCGGCTATGACAACACAAAAATCAAGTTTGGGGGTTAAGAGAGCTATAGCGTGAGATGGAGCGTTAAAACGCATTCACATAAAAAAAAATAATAATAATAAACACGTTGGCTAGTTTAGTTCTGTGGCCGTTGATACTCGAGTTAATAGGCCCGTAGGGGTGTCTTTACACCTAGCGCCCTAAAGCCGACTGGTTTGGGAGTCGTTGGTCGAAAGCTCGCTACATGGGTATCTTCGAAGCCTAATAGGACTAGGCATTGCACAGCCGGGTGTAAACGCGAGAAAGAGCAAATAATCCCTCGTGGTTGTATATAAAGTTGGTTAATTCCGAATAACCCTGATATTGGTTGATGTGAAGTCGTAGCTGACAGTTTTTCTGTTATCGTCTTTCTTGAGTTAGAACTGTGATTTTCCCTCTAAGAAGCACATTATGACAATATTTGCATTATATCAACCTTAATGGTAGCCAAGCACACTACACACTATATCAGTAATAATAGGTTGTGGATTTGTCGATTGATATGACCTACTCACTGTTTCTTGGTTGGATGCTATGTTTATTGATTATTGCATCTCCTATGAGGCTACTCAATTAAACTTTGTACTGGCTGACGTGGATTCGTAGGCATGTAACGTAGACTGCATTTTTAGCTTAACTTGCATTTCAGATTGCTTGTTTAGTTTCTTTATTGTGTAGCTTAGGGCAAGCAACGGGTTAAGTTTGGGGGTATTTGATAAGTAGGTTTTATACCTACTATTTTGATGCCAACTTGCTTTAACTTTCGCTTGTTCTCATTAGTTTTTATTACTATTCATGCTTTTATGTCTCTTTTGTAGGTTTCATGCTCCATAGCTCATTATTGGCCTTTTCCGTCTATTTGTGGACAAACTGGCGTGTTTTGGACTAGAACCTGTGCGCGGGGAGGGGGGGAAGAATTGCAGTTTTCAGGTCAAAATGGTTCAATTCGGGAGCGATATGCGCGAAGATTAGGTGCAGCAGAAAACGGTGCACAGATTCCATGACTGGTGCACGGCGCAGTTGCGCCCCAATCCTTCCTAAAAACTGCACAGCTGCGCAGTTCCTCTGCTTGCTGTCTGACTGGTGCAAGGCGCAGCTGCGCCCCAATCCTTCCTAAAAAATGCGCAGCTGCGTAGTTCCTCTGCTTGCTGTTTGACTGGTGCAAGGCGCAGCTGCGCCACATTCCTTCATAAAAACTGCGCAGCTGCGTAGTTCCTCTGCTTGCTGTCTGCCTACCGTTAGGCACAGCTGCACCCCATCTCAGTACAAAAACGGTGCAGCTGCGCTGGTCCTTCGCACCAAAATCCTGCCATGACTTTTTTTAAACGGGCCAATCAAAAGCTACTTGCTACAGTGATCGGAAATGAAGTGTCTGAGGCCCTATATATTAGTAGTATCAGTCTAAGGCTTGGAAGATAGAGAATAGCTAGGTCATAAGGAAGAGGAGAGAGCTCATTGTTCATTTTCATTCTTTGTTTTCTTTGTTCTCTCTTGTTCCTTGTGATTTATCTATAGTAGTTAAGCTTAGGGCTGGACTTTGGATGTTTGAAGCATTGTGTCAACATTGGAACTCCGAATTCGAAGAAGAGAAACCGAGCTTTGCATTTCTTAACCTTTATTTTCTCTTTCTTTTCATTTGTAGCTTTAATGTATGAACATTTGTGGATGATGGTTGTTATGTCTATTATGAACTAACTTCTCTTATGGGATTATAATGAAACCTAGGGTTTTGTTCAATTTGTTATGCTTCCTTGTTGTGGCTAAATGATTATGTATGGATTGTCTAATGTGGTTTATTTTAATTGTTTAATTACTTGATCACCAATTACCATGTTAACTTACACGGAATCGAGATGGGGAGTGTGAGTTTAGAACCGACCATGTTAGCTTGTGTTCATGATTTCACATGACGTTGGATTGCATGATTAGTGCTAAGGATAGACATATACCAAAGCACCACACGTAGTCTTTTGAAAACTTGAGCTTAAACCCTTTTTTCTCTAGGTCACATAGAAATATAGTGATTTAATTAACTTGGGTGTTCTTTCCCATCTGTTTCCCTTTGGGTTGGATCTGGGTTGGATATGGGTATGATGCAACGAGAGTTGGTCATGCTTTAGTTTCGTATTTTCGGCTAACAATCCGAGATAATCAGTTAGGTTTAACAGGAAGTATCACAGTTGAATGACACCTTAGGTGAAGTTATAATCCCATGCCTCCTTTGTCTGCTTAAATCGTTTGTTATTTAGTTGTCTTTAATTTTCACAACTTAGATTTAATTCACAATTCCTTGATTTGTTTGACCACTGTTTAAAGAAGCCGAAATAATTATAAAACTGCTACTTGATAGTGTAATAACGATTCATTGTCCTCGTGGGAACGATACTTTACTTATTCTATATTACTTGTTGACCACGTGCACTTGCGGGTAAGTGTTGATTTGTTATGCGTACAGTTTGGCACCCAACAGACAGACATATGAGTTTCAATCAAATAATCTATAGATAAAGAAGAACGATTCCATATTGATATTGTCTTCTCTAAATTTTCTATTTTAAATGTTAGAGTTAATTCTTTTTGAGCATTTATTTCACTAATTTTTCTCTAGTGAGGATTCTCAGCCTCAAGGTTGGCGAAAGAGGTAGCATTTTGTAACGCAATTTCCAACTCTACAAGAGCTTTCTCTTTTTCCTCTTGAAGAAGGGAATAATCCTTTGATAGAACTCTAAATGATTTCATATATTAATGGAAATCTTTAGTTATATCTCGTAAAGTAGTTCTGAGATCATCAATATCTATATTAGGAGAGTTAAATCAAATTCATCACTTATGTCAACTTCTCAACGATCAGTGGATTTGCTTATGGGTTTCTTCTTTATTACTTGATTCTGAGCTGGAGCAACTTTCTATTTCATTCCACGACCTTTCAGCTTTGGTATTGAACATTATTCTGTTTGTTTCATCATAGATTGAAGTTAGCTCTTTTTGAATGTATGGACCACTAATTCCGACATCATTCAGATACGTATCTATGTCATCCAGATATTCTAAGAGATTAACATCCCAGTTATCATATTTTCCTATATTAGGAAAGGATAATTCATTTTCACCACTAAACTCATAATCATATTTAGTATGTGCCATATGACCAACTCAAAGTGTTTAAGATTTATGTTTGTGAGAACAAGCTCTAATACCACTTGTTGTTTCCCAGAGGCACACCAAAGATCTAGAAGGAGGTGAATAGATCTTTGAAAACTTTTGCTTATTTTAAAGACCAATTACTAGATAATTAATTTGTTTAATTAATTTAGCACAACGAAATATTATAATAAAATCCCCCTTTCTTATCTTCCTTTCTGAATTTGAAAATGGTGAGAAATATCCTTGAAATCTTTACTCTAATGCTCTGCAGTACTCTGTACTTGTTAGACTAATGACCGTTCTGACACTATCTTCAAGCTTGGCTTGATCGTTGAGTTTGATATAGAATATAGAATCTGATATAGGATACTTAATGTTCTCAACTCTACGAATGTCTTTATACGAGCCTGATGAGTAGGTTTTATACATACGAGTTAGTTATTTCTAACCTTGAATTATTGACTATTTCTTAACTATTCTAGTTACTTTTCATGCATTTTTTGTTGTGTTGTAGGATGGTGCATTTGGTTGGAAAATGTGTTAAGGAAGGAAAGGAACTTAAACGCTCTGGAATTCAAAGCTGAAGATCTAGCGCGGTCGCACCAGGATTGCTCATGAAAATGGCGTGAGGTGCTCCATAGCAGAATACTCCTTTAGTAAAACCCTGGAAGGATGGCGTGGGGCACACTGGTTGTAAGCCAAGAGGAGGCGCGACCGCACCACTACAAAAAATTTGTTGCACGCTTGTTTTATTTTGCTGAGTTCGTGTGAGAAAAGGAATTATAATAGCTTTAGGAGTGATGTGAGTGAGCTAGGTTTATGTCAGTCTATAAATACTTCTCTTGTAAGGAGTTTGGGATATATCTATTTTGGGCATTCAATAGAATTCAGACTTGGAGCAAAATTGGAGGCAGGTCAGGCTAAGTACTTTTATTCAGTTATAAGGAATGTTGAACCTTGTTTACAATTAATGGTTTAATTGAGTTATCAATATTTATTCATTCGTTTGTGAAATCTATTCTTGATGATCTATTATAATCGATTAACGATAATTGGTTTGATTAATTTCATAAGGGCCCATTGAATTAATTCGATTATTATCATCTGCTATATTAAGATATAGTATTAAGCAAATGATATTATATCTGATCATAGTAGCAATTAACATTACATGATTGTGGTCAATCTTTTAAGTATTACTAAGATTATCAAGAATGCAAGTTAAATGATCTGCGATTGTATAATTGTTGCTTAGAATAATCTCGTTCCCTAATTCTTAATGCTACTGTTATATTAAATCTAGATTAATAATTTTAGGTTGTATGATAGTTAAGGTCTAGTGGGGGCGATTGTCACATTAGATTTAAAACCTAAGGAAAATTTTGGATAACACGGATTGTTGTTATCTAGGGTTATTAATTTCATTGAAGGAAGAATATTGGTTAACTTGATTATATCAGGATTATGAAAAGGTGGTACTGAACTGAAGTTTTTAATTCATTGGTTAAACTTATTAATAAATTTTTGTTTATTTCGTTAATTATAATTAATTAAAAACCCCATCTTTATTATTTGCTTTTAATTATTGCTAGAAACATTAGGATAAGTTAAAAACAGTATTACTTCCTGTGGGTTCTACCCTTATTTGTTATTATACAAAATTTGTGTTAATAAAGTGAAGGTAAGGATTAATTTTGGAGTGTTAATGATAGCTTCAAAATTTTGGCGTCGTTGCTGGGGAAGTAATTGTTTTTATTAATTTTCCTTGTTTTCTTTCAGTTTTTGATTCGATCCTATCACTCTCCTGATTTAAAATTTGATCCAAAAATAGAAAAAACTGCACGCAGGCTAAGGAAAGATACTCGTTAATCCAGAAGCATAACTATAAATTTAGAAGAAGCTTTTGCTCCATCACCGAGTCTTAACGTGACGCTTGAACTACTGTCTAACACTTCGTCCAGAGATTTAGAAGAAGAGAAAATGGCTGCACCTAATAATAGGACTATGAGGGAGTTGGTTACTCCTAATTTATGCCAACAACCATTATGCATAGAATACCCTCCTTTAGATGCTGCTTTTGAATTGAAATCAAGACTAATTCATTTTTTGCCTACTTTTCGTGGTCTTACAGGTGAAGATCCATACAAACATTTGAAGGAGTTTCATGTGGTTTGTTTCACTATAAAGCCATAAGGAGTAACGAAAGAACACATAAAGCTTAGAGTTTTTCCATTCTCCTTAGCGGATTTGGCAAAGGATTGGTTATACTATCTTTCCTCCGATTCGATACAATCATGGGATGACATGGAAAGACTATTTTTGGAGAAGTATTTTCTTGCTTCAAGAGTTGTCAACAAAAGGAAGGAGATATGTGCAATAAGACAGTTCGGTGGAGAAACTCTTTACAAGTATTGGGAGAGATTCAAGAAGCTGTGCTCGTGTTGTCCACTATACTAAATCGACGATCAACACCAAATCCAGTACTTGTATGAAGGATTGCTATCAATGGATAAGAGTATGATCGATGCTCCAGGCAGAGGAGCACTGGTTGATAAGACTCTAGAGGCCGCAAGGAACTTAATTGTGAATATGACGGGTAACTCAAAGCAATATGGAACTAGGATGGACCATGCGCCAAAAAGGGTGAATGAATTTGGCTCGTGTAATATTGAACGACAGATTTTTGACTTAACTGTTATGGTTTGTAAGATATCTATGGGGAATGTGCCAAATACAAAAACTTGTGGAATCTGTTTGTTGTCAGATCATTCGACGAATACTTGTCCCACATTGCAAGAAGATGAAACTGTTGAGCAAGCTAATACAATGGGGAATTATTAAGGACAACCTCAAAAACGATATGATCCATACTCTAATACTTACAATCCAGGATGGAGGGATCATCCTAATCTGAGTTATAGAGAAAATAGGCCACCAATGCAAAATGTTTTTCCAAATAGACAACAAGGTTTTTAACCAGCCCAACAACAGTACCAACCTATACAAACAACGCCTGCTAATTCTGGAACATCTCTTAAGGATATGTTTAAAGCATTCATGAATCAAAAATAGGCCACCAATGCATAATGTTTTTCCAAATAAACAACAAGGTTTTCAACCAGCCCAACAACAGTACCAACCTAGACAGATAACGCCTGCTAATTTTGGAACATCTCTTGAGAATATGTTTAAAACATTTATGAATCAAACGATATCCTTCATTAATCAATCACAACAATTTCAGCAAGAGACAAGGACTTTCATCCGTAATTTGGAAAAACAATTGAGCCAATTGGCTACCACAGTTGGACGATTGGACTCTCAAGACTCGGGGAAGTTGCCCTCTCAAACAATGATCAATCCGAGAGAGGATGCAAGTGACATACCCTCTCAAACAATGATCAATCCGAGTGAGGAAATGTTAGGGTATGTGGGATTCTTCATTGAGGACTCATAGTAGTGGCCGAGTGTTCATTTCCTCGGTATGGGACAGGGATTTGTACTTACTTAGCTTCCTGTCGTGATAATCAGTGGAGGTCCAGCATCACAGTAAGAAGTGAGAAGAGTTAAGTAAGAAAGATTAAGATTAGTTGCGTGTTCTGAAAACCCAAACGTATGGAAAGTTCGTGACTCATGATTATGTGGTGGAGCCCCTCAGCGAATGGGCGACTATAGCCTGACTAGGACAAGCTCCGTTGAACCATATGATTGTGGTAAGTTCCTGAGCCCAAATGCGTGGCAAGTTTGATGAACAGGGTTGGGTTAGAGTAGAGAGTCATAAGTTGAGAAATATAGTTCTCAGATATTGGCTAAGATTAAGAATATATGAAGAGATAGTATTATAAGAAAGGATTGAAGAAGTTAAGGAAGTAAAGAAGAGATTATTAGGATTGGGTAGGCAATCCACTCTTCTAGCTATGCTAGACCATCGAAATATTTTGTTCAAATATCGAAAAGTGATTTTAAAATTCCGTGATTCATGGGTCTATGCTAATTGACCCGGCTAGACCAAAGTTATTTGAAAATTTCAAAATGTATTTATAAAACCATTGTCACACTATTGAATATGGTGTGAAATGAGGAAACCAAGTTTTGAGTCAATGATGGCATTCTCAGGGCATGGTAACAAAAGTATAGAAGTGGGAGTTTAACCACTGATACATCGTTACATATTGCAATGTGATGCAATCATGGTAAAAATGAATTTTTGAAAAGTTCTAAGTTTTCAATATACGAACAATTTAATGATGTGAGTCTATGCCATTTGTTTCGGTTAGACCCTTCTGTGTATGAAATGAGTAAATGTTTTTGGAATCCTGATAATGGATGAAGCAAATTATTTTAAAGGCTGAGGTGAACAACCCTGAAAAGGGGATATGGTACAGGGGTTGGTTAACACGGTTCAACCCAAAAGAAAAGGAAAAATGTTGTACACAACAGATCAGGGTACGATAGATTGATCACCTAGCGTACCAAAGGGCCAAATGACATAAAATGGCGTGGTTGCGCCGAATTAAAATGAATGGCGTGGTTGCGCCGAATTAAAACAAATGGCGTGGTTGCGCCGAATTAAAATGAATGGCGTGGTTGCGCCGTAACTCATGTTTCTGGTGATTATGACCCTTGGGTATTAGCAGTCTTTGTGATTGTTAATATTCTTAACGTGTTCATTGGTCTTTATGACCCCTCAGCAAAAGCAAAAGTTATGTTTTGAAAGTAAAAGTTTTATGGAACAGCTATTCTTATTTATTCATACTACTTCACAGTTATTGAACAATTGTGAAGATTCCTGAAAGACATTCCAATCTTCCGGAATGAATATTAAAAAGGGGTAAGATGGGTAGAGAGAGGAGATAATGTAAGGCTTAGTTGAAAGCCAAGTTATGTTGAATTGAATACAAAGAAATATGTATATTGCAAATGAGCAAGATATGGGTATACAGCAATTTCGAGGACGAAATTTTTTGAAGGAGGGGTGAATGTGACACCCCAGGATTTAACAAGAATTTTAAATGAGAATTATGGTAATTAAGTAAAGGTTAACAGTTAAAACCTAGCGTTGAATGACAGAAAGTGTAAGAAAGATTAAATATGATTTATTATGTGAGCAATGTGATATAAGTGACCTATGTGGTTGAAATGCTTAAGAGGGACCTAGGTGGTCGAATATAGAAATATGAATTAAGTTAGAGAATTATGGAAATGGGAAATTATAATGAAAAGGAATTTTGAGGATTTAATGATAGTATAATGGATTAAGAACGAATGAATTGATGTTAATACCTACAATATGGTGAATTGAAAGGAATTAGTGTAAGACGCTGTGATATGTCAGCATGTAATAGTTTGAATGTATGAATATGTGTATATTTATGTATGTGATCGAATATAGAAAGAAAAGTACAAGGGAATGAGGAAAAACGTAAGTGAATTGAAAATTAGTTATGAATATTAAAGACAGGCTTATTGAATAGGCCTGGTGAGGCGAGGTTATGAAAATGCCAAGGTAAGTAAGTATGTATGTGCAGTGAAGAAGAAACCGTACGGTCTAAACGGTTTATTAAGGAATATTAAGGATTTGATATATGAATAATTGGAGTTTATGGATGAATGGATATTAAAGGTTTGGTATGTGAATATTTGGAAGGTTATGAGGAAATTGCTATTATGGATTGAAATTAGTTATGTAATTATACGATGTGTAGAAATGGAAGATAATACCCCGAAAATGAGTACAAAGGAAGTTGTATGCAATTATGATTAAATTGCTAAATATGTATATTAAGTAAATAAGCTAATGGACTGATAGGACTAAATTATACGATATTTTTATTCCCTAATACTTTGTTTTATATTTATTGTGTGCTTAAATGTTTAATTATTTAGCATATTTTGGTTTTAATAGGTTTTATAGGATTTTAGTTAATTTATGTTAATTTAGGTAATTTTATAGTGTTTTTATATTTCTTTTTATTTATGTGTTTTTATTTATTTTAGGTCTTTTATTTATTATTATGTGTTTTTAGGATTTTTAGTATTTTTATATTATTTTTATTTATTTTTATATTTTATTTTGTAGGAAAAATAAAGCTTGGGGGCAAATCTGGAAAATCCGCAAAAGTTCAATGGCAATTTTGGTAATTAAACCAACACGGATGGCAAAAATGTAAATAAGAAGAAAAGACGCAGAGGGGCATAATGGTAATTAGCCGGAACACAGACGTCCGCGCCATGCGCGGAAGACTTTAGAAGACCGGAGCTGAAACGACGCCGTTTTGACGTGCGTAGAGGCGGTGAGCAGTGGCCGCGCAATGTGCGGATGCAGGCAGAACTGAAACGACGTCGTATTATACAGGAGACCGCGCAATGCGCGGGCGTGTCGGTGACGTCAGTGGACGCGGAAACCGCGTTGACCAGTCAACTGCCGCGTGTAAGGCCTTGTTTGGTTGCGCATTAATGCTGGAAACGGGATTTTTAGGGATTTTTGCTACTTTTTGATTCCAAATTAGATTTTTATTCCAACTAGGGTTAGGATAATAATTATTTTTCTTTTTTTTTAATTTTTAATTGTAAATCCTACCAGGGTTTGGACAAGTTAGAGGCCTATAAATAGAGGGCCAACCTCTCATTATTGATTGTAAGCTTTTGGGAGTTCTTTCTTCTACTTTCTTGGAGAGAGCTTTTCACCTATTGGAGATTATTTTGAAGAATGTCAGGCTAAGTTTTTATTTTCAGTTCTAAAGGGATGTTGAACCTTATTTTTAATTAATGTTTTAATTGAGTTTTATAATCTATTCCTTCATGCATGAGATGTATTCTTGATGATCTGTTTTAATTGATTAGATGTTATTTATTTGATTTGGTCAGTTGAATTAATTAAGTTTTTGTCATATGCTAGATTAAGATTTAATATTAAGCAAACGATATTTTATCTGATCATAAGTAGCAGTTAATAATATATAATTATGGTCAAACTTTTAAATATTATTATGGTTATCAAGATGGCAAGTTAAATGGTCCGCGATGTTGAGATTGTTGCTTGGAATAATCTAATTCTCTAATTTTTAATGCAACTGTTATATTAAATCTAGACTGATAGTTCTAGGTTGTATGATAGTTAGGGTCTTTTGTGAGCGATTGCTGCATCAGATTTATAATTTAAGGAGGATTTCGGGTAGCTTGGCGATTGTCGATTATCTAGGATTATTAATTTCAATTGAAGGAAAAGATAATAACAACTTGATTAATTTATTGATTAAAAAAAGGGGATACTGAACTAAGGAACTGAAGTTTGTTTTAATTGATTTTTTTTCTCATCTTTATTATTATTTAGTTTTATTTGTTTGAATTTTAATTAGTTAATTAATAATTTCAAAATCCCCCATTTAATTAGATATTTTTGAAAACATTAGATTTATTAAAACAATTCACTCTCTGTGGGTTCGACTCTTACTTTCACTACTACATTAATATTTTTCAAAGTAAGATTTTATTTTTGGGTGCCTGCGACAGCATCCCAAATCTTAAAAGTTGTGAATGATTATTATGAGTTAAAGGTTAAAGGACGATGAATTTTGGTAATTCGGTCGAGGTTCGCTTATCGAGAAAGCGGTTTATGGAAAAAGTGAACATTTTGTTTATTGGAGATATTGAAAAGTGAGGTTTATTGAATATGAAACCGGAATGGTTCGTAGAAAATTAAGAATAATATGATATGTAAAGATTAGTAATTATGGTAAATTATGGATAATTATTATTAATTAATGAAATTGGCATTTTGAGGTGTGCCAATTATTATGGGACAAGCCAAGTATGGATTATATTGATGTGGAATAAAATTCAAGCATAATGGAACAAGTTTGGATCAAAAAGGAATTCCATTGGATTGAAAGTAAGTGAATTATGATTTAAGGAAAATTTAATTTCTAGATTTTGTGGCTAAAGACTATATTGCCCTTGATAATTTATGGAATGACCAAGATGTCCTAAGTTTGTATAATGACTATTATGCCCTTGGTTAGTCATGGGAAATGACACAACTATCCCTAACTATGCTTGAGTTAAGTTAACTAAGTGAGTTAGTTGTTGGAGTTAGATATAATATATGTATATAGCAATTAAGCTAAGTTATCAGCATTGTTCCCCTTATCTTTCGAAAGTTCTAGCAAAGAGAGAGAAAGGAGAGAAAGAAGCCATGAAAACTTGGGGAGAAGCTTGGAATCGTGGAGCTAGAGACCTCAAATGACTAAGTAACAAGAAGAAAAGAGGAAGAACTCATCAAGATAAAGCTATCTATGTGAAGAAGTTTTCCATCCAAGGAGGTATGAGCATGATCTAGTTTTAAAATTTGAAGTTTATATGATTAAGTTTAAGAATAGGTATCACCATGCATATATCTTTGAAATACATGGTTTGATTATGGAGTTTATGTGAGTTATATGCTATATGTTTAGTAAGTCATGAAACCCTAAGTTCCAAAGTGGTAGAATAAGGTTGATGAACTATTCATGTTCTTATTCAAGGCTAGAAATTATGATTCATGGATGATTATATGTTATTTGTTGGAAATATGGATGAAACCCTAATAAGGGTGTTGATTATGTGAGAAGCATGCATAAATTCATGCTAGATGATTTCAAAGAAACATAAATGGAAGAAAAATATGTTTTGTTAGTGAAAAGTCAAATATTAGGCTATACTTTTTGTGTAGATAACGGAATAATCTGTAAAGTGCACTGGAATGTGTATAGGGAAGTTATAAAGACGTGCAAAGTCATTAAACATGATTATGGTAACTTATGTGGTATGTTGAGGTTAAGATGTCAAGTGGTGTCCAAGCTTTGAAATTTGAAAGTTTTGAGAAGTTAAGGAAAAAATCGATTTAAAGGTGATTTTTGGCAATTTTTGATGAATTAAAGGTGAAATAGAGTCAAATGATTAAGTTTTATGTTATTACACATGTTAGAGTTGTTTTGGAAACCAACGGATTTAAATTCGAATGAATTGGCGATTCGAACGATCGAAATCGATCGTTTCGAATCAAAATGGATTTTAACGGACAAAAGTCGCCTCATGCGAAGTTTTACGGTTTTAAAATTTTAGACATGTCATATATAGGTTATATGAACTATGTCAAGTGTCGGAACGAAGTTTTAAAGTAATTGGCCAAAAATCACAAAGTTGCAAAAGTTGAGTTTTAAAAATCTGAAAATTTTTCTAAGTCTGAAATTGTTGTGAATAGCCCTCCTACGGGCTAGTGTACCTATGATTTTGATTATCCAAATGAGGCAAGTATAATTTTTATAAAATACTATGTAGTAAGGACTAGATGTGGTCCAAATTTGAGCTTAATTGGATGTATGGTGAAGGAGTTAAAATTCACCAAAGCAGCAGCAAAAATCAAAATTTCTGTTTTTGGCAAAAAAGAGGACCACAGCCGGGGCCATGGTTTTGTAGGCAAAACCACGGCCGGGGCCAAGTTTGGCTGAGAGGTCACGGCTGGGGCCGTGGTTTCTTAGGCCAAAATCCGACTGGGGCCGCGGTTGCCAGATTTAAAAAAAAATGATATTTTTGACCCGAAATAAAATGTTTTGATACTAAATGATAGAGATAAGTTATGTAAACCCTAGATTGATATAAATGGACTATGTAAAGGGTGTTGTAGTATAATGAGATAATGAATGTCATAATATAACATGCCTAGAGCCAAGCCAAAGCATGTTAAGGTTGTGAAAAAGGTCGGGAATGAGCTAGGATGTATTATTAACCTATGTAAGGTATAATACATCAAATGTAATATGATTTGAGACGAATGGTCGTGCAATTGTAAGTTACGTTTGACAAGTTAAATGAGTTTATGATCCTATAATGATGAATATAGATTGTGTGTTTACAGATAGCGCTCGAAGTAGCAACCTAATGCAATGAAGGATAGAAAGGCCAAGCGAGGCAATAAAGGTTAAGTATATAAAGGCGTACAGGCAAGTTCTTCAGACTTAAGTATAATAGATGTTCGATATGAACTACGTGATAGTGAGTTGAAATGTGCCCTATGTGCAACTATGTGTTTAATTGCTAAATGAATTACGTGACATTGAGCATTGTATGTTAAGATAAAGGATGTATGACGCATATTATAAATGGTGAGCATGAAAGGTGTTAGCTGAATTACTTGCTGAGCTTTATGCTCATTCTTGCTATAAACTAACATTTCAGGTAAAGTACAAGAAGGCCGAAGGTTCCGGTGCAGCTAAAGGTACAGAATGTTAAACGCTTGGATAAACGTGAAGGAAATTTGATAATTGTGAAATGTTCATGTAAATTTGATAAATGTTAAACCTAGAGGAAAGTAAAGGATGTATGGTTTGTAAATCCATA
Organism: Hedera helix; assembly: GCA_947179155.2. NCBI lineage: Eukaryota > Viridiplantae > Streptophyta > Magnoliopsida > Apiales > Araliaceae > Hedera > Hedera helix. Next base: position 13,836,928 of record OX359270.1, on the reverse strand, counting down.
TAGTTAAAGGTGCATGTATGTATTATTTAAAGTAGATGATGTAATGAGGCTATTTTATTGTATTATTGTTGTAAGGCGAGTGTTTGTATAACAAAGCTCGTATATATGGTATAAATGTATGCCTACTGAGATATGTGAACAGGTACAATCGAACAAGATAACGTATGGAGCAAGTTATGCATGATACAGGTATGAGGTAAGCAGGTTGATGTATGGATCAATTATAAGTAGACAAGGACATGTATGATATAGATGAATGTAAAAAGGTATTTGTGAACAGGAACAGGTGTATAATCAGAGCCATGTATGAATACTTCATGGCGAAATTTATTTAAAGAGTATGTTAAATCATGAATAAATATGATTATAGAAATTGTAATAGACTAGGTCACAATTAAATAATGGTTGACCTAAGTTTTAATGAAGAGTAAGTAAACATTGCGATCCTGAGACGAGTAATGAAGATAAGTTTTAAAAATATATATATATATATATGGACCGAATTTATGGTCAACAAATTGGTTTTAAAAGTTAAGGTTAAGTTTAACGCACGAGATCGTGGTAAAAGTGTTTTATGAGAAAATAAAATGATTTCAAAATTAATTATTATGTTATCCAGAGATAATCGAATAAGATTAGTGAAGGTGGGATCTCGGGGCGTCACAGTTGTAGTCTTAGTAATCATATTCTTGGTTGGGAACTAACTAAAGTTGCATACCAATTATTCAATTAAATGCAACAAGGAAGGTTTCATTATGTGCATTACTTTGTACCTGCTTTTTGGGAGTGCAACATGTCTAGCAAACGTCAAAGAGGTTCAAGCTCTTGGTCTGCACACAATTTTGATCTGACAAGGTTTGTCACTGAGGAAGTTTCAGACAAATATCACAATGTGCTAGTAGGGAAGACGTTTGTGTTAGAAAGAGGATTGCGACCAGATAAGGAACTGGATGGACATATGAACAACATGATTGCTGAACGCAATTGGGCATATTTGACTAAAAAAAGGGGCCAGTCGTGGTATCAATAGTGAAAGAATTCTACGCCAAAGCTGTCAATCAGATAAATTTTATGGTCCAAGCGGCACATAAGTGTCTTTTAACAGATCATCATTCAACTCATACTACAATTTACCTGACCTCGAAGGTGATAATGAGTATAGTGAGTTTGATCACAGTCTGACCCATGTCATTCAAAGTTTATGCAAGCCAGATACTGAGTAGACGTTATGGCAAGGGACTTCAGAAGAAGTGAGCTTTCCACACACTGCCCTTAGTAGATACGGAAAAGCTTGGTATAGTTTCATCTACGCAAATTTGATGCCAACTAGGCATCAAAACGATGTCACCAAGGACAGGGCGATTTTGTTAAATACGATCGTCGACACTTATGATATCAATGTGGGAAAGGTTATTCAAGAATCAATTTTGAAGTTTTTGAAATGGAAGACATCTGGTGGCTTACCCCATGGTTCGCTCATTACAGGTTTGTGCTGACGGGCCGAAGTTCAATGGGAAGTGGATGAGGTGCTTCAACCACCAATGGTGGTTATTGATCATAATACAATTTCTAAATACAAAGTCTGGGACGGTGGTATTTCTCATCCTCGGGTGGGAGAAGATTTTATTATACAACCTGATCCTGGACTCCATGCACCAGAGCCCGATCACATGGACGAGCCTAATGACCCAGCAGTTTTACTGTCGTTTTAGCTGTTGTACAAGGTCTTCATAGGAAGGTTGATTGCCAAAATCGCAAAATTAAAAAACAAAAGAAGAAAATTGATGTGGTGGCGGCATAGATGGATGCGGTGATGTTGAAGATGTCTCAAGTTTATTCGAGTGTAAGTTCCAGTTCCAATTCTCCATTTCCAAGTATTCCTGCATTACCGGAATACCCCCAAGACTTTCCTGACGAGGAGAATGACGACAATGCTTAATTGGATTTTCAGGGGAGTTCTTTGTTTTAATTCTTTCTATTTTACTCCTTGAGGACAATGTCATAAATAAGTTTGGGGGTGTTCTTGTGCATGGTAGCATAGCATTTAGTTAAATATGTGTTGCATTATGCATTTTCATTGGCTCTCATGAGTAGTTTGTTAGTGTTTTGTGTTCATGATGCATTTCATTTAAGTTTTCCATATGAAAAAAAAGAAGAAAAAATAGAGCTTTTAGGAAAAAAATTGTGTTCATGCATTGTGTTATAACTCACTCAAGCAATTGTTTTGATATTAGTAATAAGAATAGTCTGTGACGATAATGCGATGAGTTAGTATATGGCTTAAGTGAGATGAATGATGATTGTGAGTCTAATTCTTGATTATAGTAAGTATTTACAGAATTTGGAAGTCCTGAACACTTTTGCGCACGTAATCGATGTGTTAAATTAGTTAAAGTTGGGATAGGTCGATAGAATGAGATGCCATTAAAAGATAAAGGAAAGTCTATTGGTGAATTAAACACATTTAATGAATGAGAAAAATATATAAGTATACTGCTTCGATGTTCATTGAAAACAAATTGAAGAGAAAAAAATTATGAAGATGAAGCAAAGTAGTTAATTGAAGAATACTATGTAGTTTTGTCTTTGTGGCCTTTCTTACTTGAACGAGTAAACCTTAAGAGTGTCTTTACACTTAGTCCCCTAAAGCCAATTGATTTGGGACTCATTAGTGGAAAGTTCTCTACATGGGGTAACTTTGAAAAGCCTAAGTAAGATAAACATTGCACATACCAAGAAAGAGAAAAAAAAAAGGTAAAAAATATGAGCTTGATGGTATTAATGTGTTAAAGTAGTTATATAGATGAGTATTGCACTATTTAGTGGTATTGAAACTCGATTAATTTATATGGTTTTTAACTGGTTTAATGCATCGTAGTCATACACACGCGTAAGGGGTCAAGAGTTTTGTGGTGCTGATTATATGTTAAGATGTGGATAATACATTATTTTGAAATTTTCCTTTAGTTATTGCTAATGAATCTCCGAGTCTAGAATTTTAATCATTAAGTTGGAGCATAGCTCGATTGAGTTATTTTCACTCGAGTCTATGTTGTAGTACTATTTATTTTTAATTTTTATTGCTTATGTTTGTTTACTTGAGGACAAGCAATTGTTCAAGTTTGGGGGTATTTGATGAGTAGGTTTTATACCTACGAGTTAGCTGTTTCTAACCTTGAATTACTGACTATTTCTTAAATATTCTAGTTACTTTTCATGCGTTTTGTGTTGTGTTGTAGGATGATGCATTTGGTTGAAAAATGGGTTAAGGAAGGAAAGGAACTGGAAAGCTCTGGAATTCAAAGCTGAAGACTTGACGCAACTGCGCCAAGATTGCTCATGAAAGTGGTGCGAGGCGCACCGTAGCAGAATGCACCTTTGGTAAAACCTTGAAAGGATGGAGCGGGGCGTGCTAATTGTAAGCCAAGAGGTGGTGCGGCCACGCCTTTATAGGAAATTTGTTGCACGTTTGTTTTATTTTGCTGAGTTCGTGTGAGAAAAGGAATTATAATAGCTTTAGGAGTGATGTGAACGAGCTAGGTTTACGTTAGTCTAGAAATACTTCTCTTGTAAGGAGTTTGGGTTATCTCTGTTTTGGGCATTCAATAGAATTCAGATTTGGAGCGAAATTGAAGGAATGTCAGGCTAAATACTTTTATTCAATTCTAAGGGATATTAAATCTTGTTTACAATTAATGGTTTAATTGAGTTATCAATATTTATTCATTCATTAGTGAAATCTATTCTTGATGATATATTATAATTAATTAATGATAATTGGTTTGATTACTTTGACAAGGGCCCATTGGATTAATTCGATTATTATCATCTGCTAGATTAAGGTATAGTATTAAGCAAGCGATATTACATATGATCATAAGTAGCAATTAACATTACATGATTGTGGTCAAGTTTTTGAGTATTGCGAAGATTATCAAGAATGTAAGTTAAATAATCTGCGATTGTATGATTATTGCTTAGAATAACCACATTCCCTAATTCTTAATGTTACTGTTATATTAAATCTAGATTGATAGTTCTAGGTTATATGGTAGTTAGGGTCTAGTGGGGGCAATTGTCACATTAGATTTAAAACATAAGGGGAATTTCAGGTAACACGGATTGTTGTTATCTAGGGTTATTAATTTCATTGAAGGAAGAATATTAGTTAACTTGATTATATCAGCGTTGTGAAAAAGTGATACTAAATTGAATTACTGAAGTTTTTAATTCATTGGTTAAACTTATTAATTTATTTTTGTTTATTTAGTTAATTATAATTAATTAAAAACTCCATCTTTACTATTTGCTTTTAATTATTGCTAGAAACATTAGGATAAATTGAAAATAATATTACTTCCTATGAGTTCGACCCTTACTTGCTATTATACAAAATTTGTGTTAATAAAGTGAAGGTAAGGATTAATTTTGTAGTGTTAACAATAGCTTTCAGAGTCAATAAGATATTTACGATCTGCTCTACGAACTCTGCTCTATGATGCTAGAGCAGACTCTGTGAACTTTTTCCTTAAACAACTTTTTCAGCTTTGGTGTCGACTCTGATAGTAGATTTGCCATTCTAAAAACAGCTCTACGTTTCTAATAGTAGACTGTTTCTAATTTTTATAATGATGCCTTTGCTACTTTACGAAACACTAGAGTGATCTGCTAACAACTTTCACATCACGATTGAGACAGAGGTACTCTATGATGCTTCAGTCATACTCTTTTAAAACTTAAAGAATCGTCAGGTCATAACTCACTCATCCGAGGTCGAATCAAGTTCATTTTTGTATAGTTGCTAATTTATACCATATACTATCATGTATAAAAAGGCCAAATTTTTAGAGTAAGATAAGTAGCCAAAACAACCCTTTTAAAAATCTAGACAGTAGGTTTTGTTGATTTTTTTTGGCAGGAATTGCTTTGCTAGAAAAATCGCAAAAAATAGTCATTTTAATATTTTTCAATTGTTCCACTTAGAAAAGCTTCGTATCTTATAGTTCTACCTCCCAGAGTTGACGGATCTTGAACACGAATTACGAAATGTGAACAGTAAATCCAGTAAACGAACTGTCCATTTTAGGTTTTTCAACAAGAATGGATTTCAAGCTTTTGATCAATTTTTTCAACATAAATGTATATAAATACACTAGTTAAGCACATTAAACCCTAGATCTATCATTCTAACATAGATCTAGACATAAAGAGCTTGAAAATAGTTTTTCTACCATAGAAATCATATATAGAACTTAAGGAGCTTGAAAACTATGGTTAAAAGTATTTTTATACCTCTTGCTCTTGATGGCTCTCCTCCTTTGCTTTCCAATGTAAGAAATGAATTTGTTGGACATCCAAGACCACCACCAAGCTCTGTCGTCCACTCCCCCTCAAGCCTTCTTGGTATATTTTCTTCTATAGCTCTCAAGAACACAAGTGTTTTTCCTTTTTCTCTCAAAAGCTTCCTCTCTCTCTATTTGGTGATACTTGCAAAATGACTAACTCTTGGTAGTGTTGGTTGAGCAATATATTTATAGGGAATTGGTAAGTGTACTTAACTCTCCCAATCCACCCATAATGGTTAATTAAGCTTAATTTACATTAGAAAACATGGCCCCTAAATTTAGGAAAAACAAGGACAAACATGGGAGGAATTTGTAGGATGTTATTTTCTATGCAACATTGAACCTCCTTGGTTACTCCCCATTTTGGCCGGCTCCCCCTCCCTATTTCCATCCATTTTTTGATTTTCTTTTAATGCCTAAATGACGATGATGATGATGATGATGATGATGATGATATATATATATATATATATATATATATATATATATATATATATATTTAATTAATCTGTTTATTCAAAACCTTTTATTCTTAAACTCCAAGCTGAGTCACCTTACTTACTGTAGAACACCTAGTTCGTCATAAGTCCTGTAGTGCCGTGGTAAGTCTCCTTGGGTGAGCAGTGTAGGCTAAGGGAATCTTAGAACGCTGGTATGTATCTACTTAAGGTAGGCAGGGTAATTTAAGCGGAATGCTTTAAGAAAAAATCTTTTGATTAATCAGTTAATATGAGTAGACTTTTTAGATCTAACTCTTCAGTTAGTTCAAGGTCAGCATCCTTGTCCTCTCTTCCAGACATAGTTAATCAGGAAGAACATAGTTATGATAATCTAAGTCAAGATTTCGGTAATTGGAACATACCAAATATTTCACCCAAAGAAATATACAAGTCAACTTTTTCTAATAATTTTAAATCAGACTACAATGTAAAAATTGTTGAAAAAGTTTATGCAATTAATAAAGAACATGAAAACTGTTCCTTATTAACAAATGAAGTTATTAAAAAGCATAAACTTAAAGGATATAATTTTATCCATATAGTCTAATTCAAGTTGTAGTAAAACCTTTAAGTATTAAAGGAATAAATTCAAGTATATTATTGTGTCTCCATGATGCACGATATTTAAATTATATACCGAGCATTTTAGGCATAATGGAGTTAAGTTTGCATAATGGACCCGTCCATTTCAATTGCTTTCCAGACTTTACATTAAGTCTAAGTGACCCACATTTATTAAAAGCATTAACTTTAAATATCAAGACAACTGGATAAATCACTCAGATGATTGAAGGATCCCAAGCTCTTGCTTTCATATTTAGAATTTATTATAAAACAATGAAAACAAATTTAAATGTTAAAGCACTTAACAAAAGTCCTAAAGATAAGACTGTTTTAATTCAAAGCAGTACTAGTGATGCTAATATCCAGGTCCCAGAGACTATTCTTTGGAGAGATATAACTCTCCCGAGACAATGGATATTAGAGAATGAAATGCCCCAAAGGCCAGTTAATAATAACATAATGAACCTCGAAAATATTAAACAATACCTAGATGGTACAGTCAGAATAAGTTTTGATGATTCAAGACTTAGAAGACCTTTAGTAATAGAAGATGTTGCTAGTACAGTTGCACCGTCTAGAAAAGATTCAGAATTACTAAGTAAACATACACTTTAAAATATAAAGTTAAAAGGAATCATAAATGAAGGTCAGATTAGTCAACCTTGTTATAATAATGAATCTGTTAATCAATCTGATGATGATGAACAACAATTATCACCCACACAGCCAGATTTTAAAACAAAATCAGTTCACCACCAACTTAGAGTAATACAGAAAGATTTTAAAATTAATTGGAAAAATTTAACTAATAATTTTAATTCAAAAGAAAATAAAAGTAAAAGACATCAGTTTCGTGAAAATCACAATGAAACTGATAGAGACAAAATAATTAAAAAAATGGAAAAAATTTATAATTAAAGAAAAGATAAATATTACATTTTATACATGGTATGAAACATATTATGGAAAATGTAATGTTATAACTAAAACACAATTCATTAAAAAAGATCAGTCAAGAGTTTCTTCTAGCCATCCTCCTTTAGAAACCATTATTTTACCTATTAAAAATACTTCTGTCATTGCTAGTCCTTTCAAAATACCTGATGGCAATAAAGATGATAAGAAAATTATTGAACAAAATAATTTTACTAACCAGTACCTAGCAACTTTAGGAAAACAGTTAGATAAAATTGGAAAAAAAATTGAAGATAGACTTCAAAATAGTCAAGATGATAAAATTGAAAAACATTTGTTAAACCTGCCTCAAAATAGACAAGGTCTAGGTTTACCTACTAAAGATTCAGAAATTACTAGAACTCTTGATAAATTATTTAAAAAACTCGCAGAACCAGAATCTAGCAAGACTTTAACAGTCCTTGACCAAAATAAAAGTCAAGAGAATAGTGATTCAAATAGTTCAGACACCGAAACTGAAATCACAGTCCAAGACAATTCAGAAACTGATGCTACAGTTCAAGAAATTGAAAATCAGTTTAAAAAATTAACTTTTAAAAATCCAACTATCACCAGTCAAACAAAAAATTGGTATTCTAGACTAACCCCTCTAGACCTACAGTTTGAAGAAAGAAATTTAGATAATCAATTTTCTGTTTCAGCAAATAAAATTTATGAATGGAATATTGATGGATTAAGTGAACAAGAGTTATTAAACAAGTTAAATCATATGTCAATGGTAGCTAATAGTTATCTAACAAATTATAATAATTTGAGACAACCAGAGATAGTTGAATTATTAGCTAGTGGATTTACTGGTGTTCTTAGATCTTGGTGGGAAAAACATCTCACTGAAGATTCTAGATATCATATAATTCACTCTATTCAAAGAGATGACGAAGGAATGCCTATTTTTGATGAGGAATTAGGATTAGGTCCTCCTGATGGAGTTAATACACTAATATATACAATAATTAAACATTTTATTGGAACACCTAGTAATATAGCTGATAGAATCCAGGATCAGTTAAGTAATCTCACGTGCCCTACTGTAAGTGACTTTAGATGGTATAAAGATGTTTTTACTTCTAGAGTTATGATGCGTGATGATAGTAATAAACCTTTCTGGAAAGAAAATTTCATAAATGGATTACCAAATTTATTTGCACATAAAATTCGAGAAGAATTAAGTAAAAACTTAGGTTTTATTGATTACGATAATCTAACCTATGGTGATATAATTAGTCAAATTCAGAAAACAGGTCTTAAAATGTGTATTGATTTTAAGATTAGTAAACAAGTTAATAAAGACAAAAATAAAGCTAAATATGAATTAGGATCTTTTTGTGAACAATATGGTTTACCCCCTATTGCTCCTTCTAGAAAAAGAAGTCACCATAAAAATGATAAAAGACATAAATTCAAAAAACATAGAAAATATAGTAACAAAGAAATCTATTATAAGAAGTCACCTAAAAGTACAAGTTATAAAAAGCCTTATAAAAAGAAAAGTTACAAAAAGTTTGATAAAAGTAAAGTGGTTTCTCATAATTGTGGTAAACCAAGTCATTATAAAAATGAATGTAAAGTTAAAGAAAAATTGAAACAATTAAAAATATCTGAAGAAGATAGTAATCAAATAATTGAATTAATGAGAATAAAAAATAATTCTAGTGATAATGAATTTGAAGATATTTATTCTTCATCCTCTAGTAACCTAGATAGTAGTTCAGATAGTGATATTAGTCAAAATCCCAAGATAACTTTAGGATGCATTGATACTTGTTGTAATAAAAGATTAAATGTTTTAAATAAAAATTTTGAAGAAGAAAATTTATTGATTAATTTAATAAGTAAAATCTCAGATCCTCAGTTAAAATTTTAGTATACTAAACAATTAAAAGATTTATTTAACAAAGATAGCTCATCTAATAAAATAAATAAGATTAAAGAAAAACCTATTTTTAATCTTAACAAGACTTTAGAAAGATTTAAAAGTCCAACCAAAGAAATAACTTTACCAGAATTAAACCAAGAAGTCAATAACCTTAAAAAAGAAATTTTTAAATTAAAACAAGAGATTCCTAAGCTAAAAGAAGAAATTAGTAAAATTGGAAAAAGAGAAGAATTGTTAATACATGATTCTTCTAATAGTGAAGATAAGGAAGAACCTGAAACTTCTAGAGTCAATAACCCAGATAGTGAAAATGAAACCCTTAGTCAATAAGGATTATCATTAAACATATTAAAAGCCATTACCATTCAAAAATGGTACATTAATGTAACTATCATTATTAACAAATTATTTACTTTAGAAATTCCAGCATTATTTGACACTGGTGCTTATTTGAATTGTATTCAAGAAGGTTTAATCCCAACTAGATATTATGTAAAAACTACTGAAAGAATGACATCAGCTAATGGAAGCAAAATGGATATAAATTATAAATTACCTAAAGCTCATATCTGTCAAAATAATGTTTGTTTTGAAACATCTTTTGTTTTAATAAAAAATATGACAGATAAGATTATTTTAGGATTACCATTTATATATTTATTATATCCTTTCACTACTGATACAAATGGATTAACTAGTAAACACTTAGGTCAAGAGGTAACATTTTCCTTTATTAATAAACCTAAGAATAAAGATTTGAGGATTATTCAAGATGAGTCAATTTTTAAAAATTTAAATATCTTAAATAATAAGACAAATCATTTAAAATACCTAAAAGATGAAATTAGGTATAAGAGAATTGAAGATCAGTTAAAAGATAATAATCTTCAGAGTAAAATAAAAGAATTTCATAATTTATTAAGTAAAAATATTTGTTCAGATTTACCCCATGCTTTTTGGCATAGAAAAAAGTATATTGTTAGGCTACCTTATGCTAAAGGAATTTAAAGAACATTTAATTCGTACTAAGGCTAGACCTATCCAGATGAATCATGAACAAATGAATTATTGTAAAAATGAAATTGATGATTTATTAAAAAAAGGATTAATTAGAAAAAGTAAATCTCCCTGGTCTTGCTCAGCTTTTTATATTAATAAAAATGCTGAAATAGAAAGAGGAACCCCTCTCTTAGTTATTAATTATAAACCATTAAACAAGGTCTTAGAATGGATTAGGTATCCATTACCTAATAAGAAGGATTTAATTAACAGATTAGGACAAACAGTTGTCTTTAGTAAATTTGACCTTAAGAGTGGATTCTGGCAAATTCAGATCCATGAGAAGGATAGGTATAAGACAGTCTTTACCACCCCCTTTGGTCATTATGAGTGGAATGTCATGCCTTTTGGTTTGAAAAATGTCCCTAATGAATTTCAGAATATTATGAATGATATTCTAAATCCTTTTAGTCATTTTACCATTGTTTATATTGATGATGTTCTTATTTTTTCAAATTTTATTGAAGAACATTGGAAGCATTTAAACTCATTCTTTAGAACTGTTCAATCTAATGGATTAGTTCTTTCCCAATCGAAATGTTGTCTATTCCAAACAAAAGTTAAATTCCTTGGTCATATTATTTAATATGGTCAAATTCAGCCAGTCGCTAGAGCTATACAGTTTGCTAGTAAATTCCCAGACAAAATTATTGATAAAACTCAGCTTCAAAGATTTCTAGGTTCCCTCAACTATATAGGAGAATTCTATAAAAATTTGAGAATAATCTGTAAGCCATTATTTGAACGCTTACAAAGTAATCCTCTACCTTGGACTGATATTCATACTTCTATAATCCAAGAAATCAAATTGCATGTTAAGACACTTCCATGTCTTGGCATATCTAATCCTGATGCATTCAAAATTGTTGAAACTGATGCCTCTGAAATTGGATTAGGAGAAATTCTAAAATAAAAGTTAACTCCTAATTCACCTGAACAAATTGTTTCTTTTTATTCTCGTGCATGGGATAATACACAAGTAAATTATTCTACTATTAAAAAAGAGATTTTATCTCTGGTTTCATGCATTAATAAATTTCAAAGTGATTTATTAAACAAAAGGTTTTTAGTAAGAATATATTGTAAATCTACAAAATATGTTTTAGAAAAAGATGTACAAAATATAGCTTATAAACAAATTTTTGCTAGATAGCAAGCTATTTTATCTATTTTTGATTTTGACATTGAATACATTAAAGGAAGTCAGAACTCTATCCCAGATTTTCTAATCGAGAGTTTATTCAAACAGGTACCCAAAATGAGTGAAAGAGGTGGCCCAAGTGGTCGCAGTTTTGGTAAGCTTCCCGTTTCTAGTCAGTCCAGTAAGAATAAAGGAATTATGATTCCTCATCCAGTAAATCCAGTCCCTTCTGTGAATTTAGTCAATAGGTATCAAATTCTTGGTACTGTACCTAAACCATACAACACGGTATTAGCCAGTAAACCCAAAGATAAAGACCCATTTGAGCCTTTTGATATTTACAAATTGCAATCTCAAGTTAAAACTCAACAGTCATCCCAATACATACCAAGGTATGAAGTTAACCTTTTTCATATTGAGCCCCTAATGAAACCAAAAATTGACCCAGTAATTCTTGTCTCACGGTTCTTCCCAACCGGTTGGCATTACATCCCTTTAGCTCCTTATAAGTCATTGACGTATTATAAGGATGTTCTTCTTAGTACAGAGTCAATTCAGATTAAGCCCATTTATGATAAAAATGATGAATCAAAAATTATTTTTCATTCACTCTACATTAAGAAAATTATTTCTGATCTTGAGTGGGGAAAACACCCATCGGATCTTCGTGTTCTCGCAGAAGGAAAATAGCCTTCCCTCAGTAACTATTTCTGTTATTATGACTATGTTGAAGCTTGGAATAAGGTTTTCTTATACCAAGATCAGTCAATGAGTCACTCATGGTTCATACAATTTGATCATAAATTTAAGAGTCACATCCCATATTGGTTTGTTCTTTGGTGGTCGAGGTATGGACCTCCCATGAACCTCTTTCCTGAACTTCTTTAGTCACAAGTTCACCATTTCAGAAATCGTGTTGCTCATAACATTAAGTATGACAGCATCCCCATTTTACTTCAATTCTCAAGTAAATATAAAATCCTTTGGATTCTCAAATGGCAGTATAACATTTGTACTCCAATTGAGGCCCATGTTTTTACTCCAGTCAAAACACCTACCCAGTCATCTTCTCAAGCTACTGTTATCAATGAGATAAGTCATATTTCATTGGTTTCCCGGATCTTTTTTGTTAAATGGTGGGATAAATTTAATGTCGAAAGAATAATTGGTCAAGTCCAAAAGGAATTTCCTCTTATTCCAATTACACCCATTAAATCCGTTCCTGCTGAAGGTTCGTCTAGTAAATCTAAATCAAAACTGAAACGGTCTAGTCCCAGTCCTTCTATTTCTAGTTCTATTGATGTTTCAGATGTTAATAATTATTCCGGTACTGAGTTAAAACTTTTAGCTCAAGCCATTCAAGAAAGAGTCAGCAAACTCCATGAAGAAGCTAGTGATAGTTCATCATCTTATTCAAAGTCTTCCCAAAAGTCATCCTCCAACATTAATAAGGATCCTTAGGGCAGCATCAACCTTGAAGATGCCCAAGATCCTTTTGCATAGTTAGCTCTCGTGAGCCCTTAGTCACTCCTGGTCCGAACCAGTACCTTATTTGGGCTAACTAAGACGTCCAATGTTTTGTGGCCCCCAGTAAATCAGTACCCCAGCTCCAGTCAAGCATGCAATGTTGTTGGTCCCTACTTCAGACGCACCCGACGTGCCTTTAATCAAAAGTTGTTGAGCGCCAAGTCAGAAGATGCTACTTTTCCACGGAAAGTAGCTATGAATAGTAAAAAAAGTCACTATTCATGAATAGTGTTTTGTCTGTAAATCATTCACTTTTTGTAATAGTGTTTTCCTTATTCTATAAAAAGGAACATTAAGTCAGTTGAGTAAGGCATATTGGTTTTGACCTCTTATTCTCTCTCATCTCTCCCCTCTAAACCCAATGAATTTGTAAACCATAGTAAGTGTCTATTTTCAGTTTGTGTCTTCAGTTTGTATATAAGTTTTTAAATTTAATAAATAAGTTTTATTAATCTGCTTTAAATATTCAACTGTGAGGTCCCTTTCCCAGTAATCCCCTTGCATCATGCATAAGTTTATTTTCAGTTTAAATATTAACCTGTGAGGTCCCTTTCCCTGTAATCCCCTTGCATCATTCATTTTATATTTCAGTTTTACATTACAGTAAGTACTTAGCACTTATCACTCTAAATTCTGTCTCCGCCTTCTTGGATATATATATATATATATATACCAATTTGCATCATCCTTGACCAATCTTTGATTTGTATTGGGCTACACATTGGGCTCTAAGATTAATTCTATTGGGCTCATCCATTCCAATGGTTTGGGCTCAATTAATTACTTCCATTTGATTATCAATTAATTCACAAGGCTTGGACAATTTAATCTATCATTGGGCTAGGCATTTAACTTGGTTAGGTTACTAATTAAATCATGCAATGATAATTACTAATATGAATTAATTCTATCACATTGATTTTAGGTTGGGCTAGACATTTAATTATTACCAACTTTGGCCCTAACCTTAATTAGGTTTATGATTGGGCCAAATTAAATCTCTACAATATATATCACCAATTAACTAGGGTTTTGGATCATAGCTTGGGCTCCTTGGAAATTAGGTTTAGCCTAATTAATTTCTTAACCTAATTGATTCAATTAGGGTTTTTCGCGTTTAACCGAAATCTCTTTCGTATTATTAGGATTTAATCAATTTTTGATTATCGGATTTTAAAATAGTAATTACATTCTTGAATAGCAAATAAACACTAATCGTGAATGTAAAATTTCAAGAAAAAGAAAAACACGTTTTTGCGTGAATAGTATTTTTCGCATAAATTTTTTGAAAAAAAAATATTCTTTCACCATTCACAAACACGTAGTAATCATCGGTCGTTGATATTAAAAATCTTAGGTTAGTCCACTAATTTAAATTAACTCAAACATATCATTTAGTAATTCCTGAACTACTAATTAAATCGCACAAGACTTACTACATTTAGCTTATGTAATAAACACTTTGGTTTCAATACATAATCCAATTAAACTTCCTATCTAAAAGTCATCTGAACTTCTTAATTGGGTTTGATTATAAAACCCTAGCACTTAATAATTTTCGAGCTCATTTTATTACTACCCTAACACGCATACCTATGAATACCTCAATTTGATTAATTAGTTCATTAACTACCACGTACCCTTATCTAGGGCTTGCGATAGAACTAACTACATTATATTTAAACATTCCTGTGTAGGGTTAGCTTAATTAATTAATTTATCTCATTCTTCTTTATTAATCATACAAGTAATTTACTTGATGATTATTAATCTTCTCAATTGTCATTCAAGGCCAACATTCAAGCTTTGTGATCTCATCACATGAGTTGCTTTGGCATTTCTTTTCCTTTTGTAGTTAATTCGATTTAATTAAATTAACTAGCTCACAAATTACCACCACATCATCCTACACCAAATATACATGGTCACATACAGTTTTTTTTTTGGGTTCGTAATTTTCTCAGTCATTACATGAATGATCATGCTCCTATCGCAATAATCACTAAGCAAGACAAAGCAATGAAGAAGGCTATTGAAATTATGTTTCCCAATACACGACATAGGTGGTGCTTGTGGCATATTATAAAGAAGTTGCCCGAGAAATTAAGTGGTTGAAATCAATATGAATCTATCAAGCATTCATTGCAAAAGGTAGTTATGATTCATTGACTTGTAAAGAATTTGAAGAACAATGGGGTAGTTTCATTGAGAAATTTAACTTAAAAGAGAATGACTGATTTATTGGGTTTTACGATGAGAGAAGTCGTTGGGTGCCTGCATTTTAAAATAATACTTTTTGGGCTAGAATGTCCTCAACTCAAAGAAGTAAAAGCATAAATACTTTTTTTTTTTTTATGGTTATGTGAATTCAAGGACGACCTTAAAACAGTTTGTTGAGCAGTATAAGAATGCATTAAGAAGTAAGGTGCATAAAAAGAACGAGGCGGGTTTCAATTTCTTCAACCATTGGATTTCATGTCTTACTGATTATCTATTTGAGAAACAATTTCAAGATGCATATACCACAACAAAATTCAAGGAGTTTCAAGAAGAGATAAAAGGGAAGCTTTATTGTGCCATTGATTCAGTTAAAGTAGATTGTGGTTTTGAGATGTACGATATTACACAAGATATGTTTGGAGGGACGCGCGAAGCCACTTTTAGAGTTTATTTTAAAGAAGATGAATGTACCATTAAGTGCAACTGTCAATTATTTGGGTTCAGGGGAATATTATGTAAACATGCTCTTACGATGTTGCTGAAAAAAAGACTTCGAACCTTACCGGATAAATTCATTCTTCGAATGTGGAGGAAAGACGTTAAGAGGTGTTATAAGAAGATTAAGATCATATACTTTGACTGGACGTTAAATCCAATAAATGAACATTTTCATAGGATGTGCAATGCTTTTTATGAAGCGGCAGACTTGGCAACGAATAACGAAGATAAGACAAAAGTTGTTATGCATTGGATTAAAAGTCTTATTAATGTACTAAAAAAAGATGATGGAATGTGTGGAAGTAATCAATCGACTCCTTCCGAACAAGGCACCCAAGTGGGTAGTGGTTGTAAAAAAAGCAACAATATTCGTAGTCCTTTGTCGGTTCATTGTAAAGGTCGGACCCGCTTTAAAAGACTTCAGTCTAAGATTGAGAAATTGATTATAAGTATAAAAGCGAGGAAAGGGAAAGGGAAAGGGAAAGGGAAAGGTATAGAGAAAGAGAAAAGGAAAGGAAAAGACAAGGTCATTGAACATAACATGAATTTCACTAATTTGGTAAACTTTTTTCTTTAATTTTTTCAAATGTAAA
Source organism: Hedera helix (assembly GCA_947179155.2). NCBI lineage: Eukaryota > Viridiplantae > Streptophyta > Magnoliopsida > Apiales > Araliaceae > Hedera > Hedera helix. The sequence continues at coordinate 13,820,630 of OX359270.1, read as the reverse complement.
AACTTATTTATTTAGATTAAATGTCTTATTTTACTGCTTTTTCTATTGTGTAGACTTCTCAAGGTGACTATTTTGTAAGCATTCTCAATAACAAATCTCAAGTTGAACATGGTCCAGAAGACTATATGAGACATAGTGCATTCGATCTTAATTTACAGGTTTGTCACTAATTTATACAAATAAGTTACATTCTTAGGGGCTTTAGTGATCATTTTTTTACGGTGTTTCAAGTTGGAGACTTCTCCACCAACGCAAATCTGCAATCATCACATGTTGATGACTTCAAGTTGGATAATTTTGGTGTAACGATTAAGCCATTCTATTTCTTTCGCTTAATGATGAGATACTACTCTCAGTAGTACCTTCTCTGGAGCACCAGACATTGATGAAATGTTCCAGATGTTAATCAAAATATTTTTCCTTTACAACTTCCAACAAAAGACAACTAGTTTTTCATAATAAAAAATAAACAGAGAATAAGTATTACAATAACTAATTTCTTCAATAATTTAATTTCAAGTCTCATTTCAGTTATAGTAGGATCATTCATAATGGAATTATTTGGCATATGCGTTTCAAAGTTGGTGATGATTTTTCTTCATTTATAGTCTTGCACCATCCCAAGAAATCGCATTTTCTATTCGGGCACGCATAGTAGACTCGACCTTCATTCCATTCTTATTGGAGCAGATAATTTTACAAATTGCAAATTGACAACAATGATATTGTTTGTTTTGAATCCTTAAATCAAATTCGTTGCTCTCCACCATGCTTCCTGATGCCATGTTGTCTTTCTACAAAAATGACACTCCATTTGTTTACATTACAAACTAATTTGGTGGAAGGGCTATTCATCTTCAATCACCTCATATAGCATAAATAAAATCAACAAATGATTCATAATTCTGAACAACATTTGTCAAACTTCTATACTTAACTTTAAAATGTTAACTAACTATTTTGAAGAGATTATGCTATAATATTTTGCAAGACACAAAAAGTCTTCATAAATAATTATGCTTTTAATAATCTGGTACTGCATTGTCTTTAATTTAAACTCATCATTCATGGGTAAGCTCGCTATAACCCATCCCTTTTTACAGTTAAAAGATTTTTTTCTTGTTATGACAAGAACTATCAATTGGTTAAAGTTTATCAATTGGTGGTAGGATTTAACTCAACCCATAAGGCAACTAATAGAACATGTGATTAAATTTGGCAAAATGAGAATCATAAGCCTGAACACCTCAAAGAAAGAACAAAGGCAATCAACTCATCCAAAAGATATACCCCTCAAATCTCATAGTCAAGGCTGGCTCTGAGGGGGTACAGAAGGGACGACCGCACATGACCTTTAAATTCGGAGGGCTCACAAATTGTGATTTATATATTAATGTCTGTTATTTTATATGTGAGAAAGGGCCCCCAATTTTTTTTTTTTACACAGGACCTCCAATATAAATTGTGTTCTTAAGACCGATCCTACTCATAGCTTTAATAAATCATCAAATATATATATATATATATATATAGAAAGGATCCATGACATACCTACTTAAAGAGCTCATCAAGCTCACCCCCTTTAGCGATGGACCCGGCGACGGTTTGGTCCGTCGCCATATGTTCGTCCGTCGCTAAATGTTTATCCGTCGCGATATGTTGTCCGTCGCTAAAAGTTTTAGCGACGGACGAACCTATGGCGACAGACCAAACCGTCGCCGGGTCCGTCGCTAAAGGGGGTGAGCTTGGTGAACTCTTTAAGGAGGTATGTCATGGATCCTCTCTCTCTCTCTATATATATATATAAAGCAGAAGATTTTGGACCGGAGATGTTGTTCCAGGAGGAATTTATGAAGAAGCGAAGCTATGTCTTCCCGGCAAATCGGCAATCGAGTTGGTTTATAGAGAGAGAGTTCCAGACTTGATTTTGGTAGCGGAATGAATTGTAGCACTCTGTTTGGTAAAGTGGGACCGGTATTATTAAATCTGAGTAAGTATTATTAATTAATTGTAAAGCCAATGAAACTGATGTGTACAATCCACATCCCAATGTCGCTAAATCCGATCACTAAAATCGGTCTCCCTAGAATTATTAGTCCAATAAATCTATCCCCTAAATTCAATGATTGACTTAGAAATTTTTGGACTCGTGTCCAAAATATCTATCCCCTAAATTCAATGATTGACTTAGAAAATTCAAAGGGTAAAATATAATGTTATAATATTATATTATAATGAGCCTAAAATGATCATTAGATGATTTATATACGCAATATATTTATTTTAGGGTTCAAAGAGTAGAATGAATGAATGGAATTACTTGTGACGTCAAAATTGGGCCAAAAATGTGGCTGGTACGACTTTAATATCCAACCCACTTGAGGCCCAAAATTTATTAATTATGATTTTTGACATATAAAGAAGACTTTCAAATCAATCAAAATAATATATTTCAAAATTAAAGAAGCGAAGATTGAGTATACTAATAAATTTGAAATAGTCATCTAAGAAGCGAAGGTTGAGTGCATTTAAGAAGCGAAGGCTGAGTGCATTTAAGAGTTTGAATATCAATTGCTAGTATCGTTGTTGTATTTTGTCTTGATCTCCGTCTTTTATTTTCTCCGTAACTTAAACGTATTTGCTGTTTTTGGGCCACCAATTCATCGCGTCACGTGTTTTTTTTCCCATTTCTAGCCTGATATTATTCATTGAAAGATACGTGTAATATTTTGAACCTTATCTTCTTCTTCATAAACTACAAATTATTTTCAACGATACGGTTATATTTGATTGTAAAAATTATATTTTTAAAATTAAATTTTATGAATTATAATCTTAAAATTATTAATTTTATGATTAAATAGTCTTAATTATATATTTGTTTTTAATAAAATTATTTATGAGATAATTTAAAATAATTTTATGTTATATTTATTTTGTCCAGAATTATTTAAAGAATTGAATAAAAACTTACGGTTTAGAGTTAATTTTATCCACAAATTTTTAATCTCAAATAATAAAAATTATAATACTTAATTAAACATGATATTAAATAATTTCTCCTTTCAAATCATTTTATTATTCTAGGACTAATAATTTCAAATTTAATTTTTAAAATAAATAAAAAATTTAAAATTAATAGTTCAACTCAAGTGTTATCATTTCAAACAAATAGAGCCTAATAGCTCTATGTATATTCACTCAACGATCATCAAATCCTGCGTACAATTTAACCCCTACAATCTTGATAATCAACAAACTGCTACTCAAGAATTATGGTACTCTTAGTACAAGTCTTCACCATTAAACGTGTTAGCTTTACGCCGAGTATATTTAATCTTAACACTCTGCGACTCGTCTTGTCTTCAACTCTATATGATCTTTAGTATAGTTTTGCGAACTGTTACAATGAAAATAGTCTTATAAATTTAAAGAATTAATATTTTTACAAGACTCTCTTTACATGAGTAGTAAATAAAACCGTCTTATGTGAATCGGATATTATAAAAATATTAATTTTTCTTGTGAAAATATCAATTCCTTAAATTTATCCTACAAATTACATCACCTATTAAAAAAATTATAATTCATATCATCTATAATTACTTTACCACATATTTACATTAAAATATATTATTAAGATATCACAAGTGAATTAAAAAAATTTATCGAATAAATAATAAAAAATTAAAAAATTAATATACATAAATAAAAGCAAAATCTAATCATTTTAAGTTTTTTAATCTAATAAGTAAATTTCAAACATACATTATCAACTTTAAAACAACATAAATTAACTAAGAATCTTTATTGTATTTCAAGCATAAATTAACTAAGGTGCTGTTTGTTTGTGTATTAATGGCTTTTAATGGACAATCTCTTAATCGGTCAGAGGAACAAAGTTGTTTGTTTTTTTTTTGTTACATCTGAATGCCTCTAAATGGTTGAGATACAAAATCAAATCTCAACTATTTAGAGGCATGTCTGAATGAGTAATGCTATTTTTTAGACAAAAATACCCTCTTCAATATTAACATTTTCCTTTTGTATCCTTCTATGTACGCCGCTGCCACCACCGCCATACACCACTAGACCACCAACATTAGACACACCACCATCATCAGACACACTATCACCACCGCCAGACACACTATCACCACCAGATCTAGGGAATATTAACATTTTCTTTTGTATCATTCTATGCACGCCGCCACCGCTGCCACCGCCACCATACACCACCAACATTAGACACATCACCATCATTAGACACACTATCACCACCAGATCTGGAGAGAGGGAGGCGGGGGAGGGAGGAGGAGCCGGGGAGGGGGCGGCGGGGGGAGGGGGAAGCGGGGGTGGGGGCGTTGCAAGGGTGGGGGAGGCGGGGGGAAGGGGGGCTCCGAGGGGAGGGGGGAAGCAGGGGTCGGGGCGCGTGAGGGGAGGGGGAAGCGGGGGTGGGGGCGCCGCCGGGGTGGGGGGAAGCAGGGGGAGGGGCTGCAGGGGGAGGGGGAAGCGGCGGTGGGGTCGCCGGGGGGAGGGGCCGCCGGGGTGGGGGAGGCGGGGGGAAGGGGGTGCCGAGGTGGAGGCGGCGGGGGTTGGGGCGCTAGGGTAGGGGTGGGGGAGGGGGGAGGGGGGAGGCCGGGTTGGGGGAGGCGCCGGGGAGGGGGTGGAGGGGAAGGGAGGGGGAAATGATGAAGAGAGGGGGAGTGATAATGTTTTATTTATTTATTTATTATTATTATTATTATTATTATTATTATTTTAAGGTTAAAATGGTAAAATGTAGTTATTAACACATTTTGAAAAAAATAGTTATCAAACAATATTTTTGTATTCAGAAACAATTCTATTCAGACGCTCTATATTATTCAGATATCTAAACTGTTCAGATCTTAACAACAAAATTTATCAAACACAACCTAACAATCTTTATTATATTATAAGGAAGATTTATTTCATACATAATATATATGATTACAACTTACAAGGGATCGAGAGACATATGAGGAAATACAATTATACAACAACAATGCAAAAGTAGAATACGATTATTATGTTAGTGACATCTCCAATAACATTTTTTAAATATTTCAACTACACTTTTTTGCACGGTGACAACGGGGATCCACAAAGGCAATCATTTCCCACGAAAGCAGTAGCCGGAAATTTGGTCGCCGGCAGAGCGCCGCACAAGTGGTTGTGACTTACATTCAACTTATTCAGCCCAGAAACAGCCGCCGGCACCTTCCCAAACACCAAATTTCTCGACAAATCAAGCTCCTTCAATGTCTTCGGAAACTTCAAAGTCTCCAAATCAAATTTTAATTGATTACCCGAAGCCGAAAACCCCACCAAAAATTGAGTTCCGTTCAACAATTTAACCGGACTGCCGGAAATTTCATTTTCCGATAGGTCGATATAGTCGTAAAAATATGTCACCGCCGGCTTCCAGTCGTCTAATTTGAGCTTGAGTCCGCATTTTGCTAGCTTGAGAGAGTATATTATAGGTGATGAAGTGACCCATTTGGGGATTTGAACTAAATGGAATTGATTATATGATAGATCTAGTGATTCGATTCCTAATACTTTCATCTCGGGAAATGGGTCGACTAGATGGTTGTTTGATAGATCTAGATTGAAGATTTTGGTGAGATTTGCAAAACTTTTTGGGACAGTTCCGGTGAAATGATTTGATGAAAGATCTAATGTGTCAAGTGCGTGAAATTTTCCTAGAAAATCTGGGATTTGGCCTGTTAGAGAATTGTGCCCTAGTTCTAGAAAGATTAGGTAGGGAGCTAGAGTTGAAATGCTGGCCGGAATTTGGCCGGAAATTTTATTATAAGAGAGTTCGAGATATCGGAGGTTGCTGAAAGATGAGAAAAAATCCGGTACGGTGCCGGAGAGTTGGTTTTGCTTCAAACTCAATACATTCAGGCCCTTGATTTGCCGGATGCCGACTGGTATAGTTCCGGTGAGGAGATTCCCGCCGAGCTTAAGTTGGGTTAACTGAGTCAACTGAGAGATTGAACTCGGTATCACACCCGCGAACCGGTTCCCTTCCAAACTCAATGCACCAAGGCGGGTCAGGTTCCCGATCCATCTTGTTATATGACCCGAGAGCTTATTGTTTTCAATGTAGACGTATTCGAGCTTCGGTAGACGAAAGAGAAAACCCGGAAAAGGACCCGTTATATTTCGGAGATTTTGCAAGTAAATTCCGCTTAAGGATTGTAGTTTAGATAACTTGGGAGAGATGGTACCCGATAAGTATTCGTTTGGTTTGTCTGGTTGCCCGACAACGCTGAGACTCGTGACCCGGTTATCGAGTCCACAAGATATGCCGCGCCATTTGCAGCAGTCCGTACCCGCTATCCATGAACTTAGTATTCCGGACGGGTCGGATGTGATACCCGACTTGAAGGCCAAAAGGCCATTTTCATCATCCACGTGGCATTTTGCTGCTGCGAGTGTGAGGAAACCAAGGGTGAAGAGGGAGAAAAGACGGAAGAGATAGAAGGGGAGTTGAGAGAGATAAGACATGTATTGATATTAGCTAAATTTGGAAGATGAGTTTTTGGAATGGGTTGAGAGAGTAATCTTCTTGAAGGGCATTTTATAGGGACTACTAGACTAGAACGGTAGTAATTGTAGTAAGCGGTGGGACACATGTTCGTGTGTAATTAACGCCAAGGCAAGATAAAAAAATTATAATTTTTAAGATCTAAATAAAAAATATAATATATTAAGCGGTGGGACACATTTTCGTGTGTAATTAACGCCAAGGCAAGATAAAAAAATTATAATTTTTAAGATCTAAATAAAAAATATAATATATAAAAAAAATTTAAATATAAAATTATAATTAATTTTTTTGAAATTAATTTAAAATATTTTTGTTTGACTAAGTGGTATTATAGGTCTTTACTAAACAAAATGTTCAAAGTTCAATTTTCGACAGTGATCAAGATAAAATATATGTGTTTAAATTCAATCTGAACTATAAAAAAAAAATCTATTAAATTTAATTATTATAATTGTGAATATTATAAATTATCTAAATATTAAGTGACATCAAAGACGATTCCAACTCTTTTATGTGACTTTACAATATATTAGTCATCTGACATATATACACTATATATGTTTAAAAAAAAGAGAAAAAGAGTTGCATAAAAATAGATTATGAGACAATAAATATATAGAGATAAAAGTAAAACAGCAAAATAAAAACAATTACCCAACTTCAAAAAATCAATTTTGTCTTTTCTCTCTTGACAAAAAATAAAATGGATATACACGGGGCCGAGGCACTAACGGCTGTAGTCTGTGGGTGAAGCATGTACAGTGAATCAAATCAAGGAGATTGATCTATTAGTCTATTCCACTTTTGTCTCATATATTCTGCTTTAAAATTAAAGGTGTATATTAAATTTGTTTTAATTATATATACACACATTCATGCACACACATAAAGATTTATTTCTATTTCTTGTTATCGTGGAATTCGTAACACACACATACATATATATATATATATATATATATATATATATATATATATAGGATACTTATTTACAATAATCGATTATCAAAAGTACTATTTTATCAATTAATGCAAGGGATAATTTTTTTAACAAAAATTACATGTCGTAACAATTTGTTGCGGCATAGCTTTTATTATTGATTTTGACTCTATCGCAACAAGCTGTTACGATAGAAGTTAAAATTTAATTATTGAACAACAACCGGTTGTTATGGATTAACTTATATATGTGTGTGTGTGTTTTAAAATTATAAAATAATATAAATTTTAACTTATATCTAGGATTAAAAACCGGGAATAAATTAAATAAATATTAATGTAAGATAAATAAAAACAATATATATTTTTCCAAAATAAACTGGGGTTATATTTTAAAAAATTAGGTTTGATGCTATATTTTGTAATAAATGTGTGTGAATTTTATCTTTTATATAAACAACATGCTATTTATATTTAAAGTCATGTTAACCAAATATGTGTATTTTTTCTCTTATATAAATAGATACAGCATGCGTTTGTTGCAAAAAAAAAGGTGTTCAATTTTACATTTGAAGTCATTTCATAAAAATCTAAAATTTAAAATATGTAAATTTATTTTAACTTTTTCAATCAACAATTTTTTTTTGGTATTTAATAATATTTTTTTATATAGTTTACAATATTAATTATTCAATTGACCAAAATTAAATGGATAATATCAGTTTTTAATTTGAACAATGTCTCATATGGATTTTAAAATTAAAATGAAATAATTCTTTGGCATAGAGGTGGTAAACAAATGTAAAGAGAACTGTAAATTATTTGTAGACGGTGTTATAGGGAAATTTTAAATGATAAAAGAGTTCTCTCAAACATCGATATTAAAGTGACCAAGTTTATTCTAGCTATAACGGTTTATATATATATATATATATATATATATATATATATATATATATATATATATATATATATATATAAGAAATTAATATTTTTATAAGTTAATTTGATATATATATAGGTCCTATTTAATTTTGTGAACATATCAAATTAGTTTGTGAAAAAATCAATTTTATATGAGAATTAAGATTTTCACAAATTAATTTGATATTTTTACAAATAAAATTTACTGATCTTGTGAAATTATCAAATTAATTTATAAAAAAATTAATTTTAATAAACATAAATATATGTATATATATATATATATATATATTGCCTTGAATTATTTATTAATTTTAATTTGGCTGAAGCAGTGAAGCCAATGTGTAAAAGGAAACCTACAAGCCCAGTAGGTTGCTACATAGAATTTTTTTTTTCCTCTAAAAAGTCAGTATAGGCAACTGACCATTAACTAGATCCCCTGCTAATTATTCAATTCGTTTTAAAATTAAAGATATATATTTTTATTTATTTTAAAATTATAAATATATTTTTATTTTAAAACATAAAATACTAATAATATACTACCTAATTTGCCCACAATATGTATTTCTATTATTTTTATGTTTATTAAAATGTCTGAACGGTAATCCCGCCTTCAATCTATATATCGTTTCGTTCACAACAGTAGTACCAATCAAAACGCATCTCACAGCTGTTAGTTCAGTGTATTTGCCGACAAAAGACCGACAATCACACGACTACTCTTGTGTTCTAAATTTGGGGATTTTGAAACGTTTTATACCATAATATATTTTTAAGAGTAAAGTTAAAAATTAAAAATTGTTTATAAAAATAATAATTTTAAAAATATATTTTTAATTTTAAAATTAAAAAAAATAATTATTTTATTACTATCATTTTTAATATCGCTGCACACCAATATTACTAAATTCTTAACTGGGGGTACATCTAAAATTATAAAATTGTTCTCGAAATCTTTTGTTTAAAAAATATATCTCAAATTTTATCACGAGTGCATACTGTTACAATTAAATTAAAACAAAAATAAATAATAAAGTTATACATAAAGAGTCTCATTTATAATATATAAATATTAATGATGTATTTTAGACTTTTGGTTTTATATTTATTATTAAATACCCCTCTCAGTCAAAGTTATAAGATCACCGTTGATTTTTGAAAAGTCAATTTAAAATATTTTTAAATTTAAAATTAATGCAATTCATTTAAGTTTTTAAAATAATAAATTTTATAACTAATAGTATTTTTTTAGGTAGTTCATAATATTCATAACTGTATTAACATAAACAAATTGAATGTATGTCAATTTTGAGTTTGAAAATATTTCAAATTAACTTTTTAAAAGTCAATATTAATTTTGTAATTTAGAGCAGATGAAGTATAATGAGTAGTTACTTTAATAGTGATGAGACGTAATGAAATTATAATGACAAATTTAATAATATTATGTCATTTTATTTTATAATTTAGACCACTATTAATAAAAAAAAGAATTTTTTTGTAAAGCAAAAAAATTGACAAATAAGATTTTTTTTTATTGTGGAACAGAGTGAATAATAAAATTCTTCAAATATAAATTTTTAAAAAATAAAAAATACTTTCTCTGTTCAAACTTATACTTATAATATTATTTTTATTTTTGAGAGTCAATTTTTTTAAACTCAAAATTGATGAGATTCATTTTAAACTACAAAATAATAAAATTTATGAGAATTGATATTACCACAAATAAAATTTAAATTTTTCATAATTTCTTTCTCACATGCTATATGACTCGGGTAATTAGTATCACTTTTGTTTGTGTAAATATTTATTCTTAATCTTATAATCAATAATACTTTTTGATAGTTTATAATATTTATTATTATATTAATTAAAATTAAATAAATTTATACTAATTTTAAGTTAAAAATGTAAGACCCCGAATTTTCTGAAATATAAAATTTAATTTTTTCATATATATATTTTTTTTCTTCATAAAACAGTAAGTGGTTAAATTGGCAAAGTTAAAAGTTAAGGATGTTCCGTGCAAATTATACCTTATTGGACAATATTCTTTTTGTCGGGGAATATTCATTTTGTCGGGGAATATTCGTTTTGCCCGTACGACGGCGCAATATAATATTCGTGTCGTACGACGGCGCCGAAATAACTAATTATTGGTGGAACCCACAACGGAATATTTGTCGGATATAGAAAACGACAGAAGTAACTTTTTTAAATAAAAATAGTCAACGGTGTTAACTGTTAAAATACCGGTGATAAAAGAATAGTAGCATACGGTAGTTTATGGTATTTTCTGTAGCACACGGTACTCTACAGTAGCACACGGTATTGCGCAGTGTCTTATATTATTGATCTGATAATTGACACCGTAACTATTGCACATCATTTCATCAATAATTATCGCTGCATAATATTTTATGTTATCAATTCAATAATTGTTGTTACACAGTATTTTGCATTATTGATTTAATAATCATTACACTGTATTTCATATCATTGAATCAATAATTGTTGATGCACTGTAGTTAAAAATTATTGAACCTAATAATTGGCATAGTAGTTGTTGCATTATTATGAATTATTACTATGGTAGTATTATTTGGTAATTTGATTATTATAATATATTCATAAAGTTGTTTGTTTTATTAGACAATATAATATATAAAGTTATTTGTTTTATTAGAAAAATATTATTATATTCAGAAGTTACTATGCAAGTTACTGTGCAAGTTACTGTGCCAAATTTGAATTCGTTGAATTCGTCTGCGCAGAGGCTGCGCAGCCTCTTCTGCCGATTTCAACATTGGCGTGCTGCCAACAACCGCGCATAGTACCATTTTTCTCCTATAAATAGCTTGTTCAGCTGAATAGAAAAATCACACCTAAAACATAAAATTTTTCTATAAGAATTTTATGAGTTTTCTCTGAGAATAGTGAGGTTATTTTGAGAGTTTGAAAGCCAAAAGGAGTGCAGAAAATTTTCAAGTAAGTCTTTTATTAAAGAGTAGTAATTTCATAAATTCCTATATTTCACGGTATCCACAAATCTTCCTTTAGAAGACTCTTCTTTGAGAAGATTCATTTTTAAAAGCTTTCTTTGGAAGATTTATTTTAGAATATTATTTTAAAAACTATTTTAAAGTAGTTATATTATACTACAAAAATTATGTTAAATATATATAATTTTGATAGTTCATATTATACGAGTTATCATATACTTTGAAAGTTATATATTGTAATTACTAATTTTATTATAAAAATATAGGTTGATCAACCTCATTTAAATCAATATCCAGTCACGTGTTAAGGTAAGGAATATCATCTTCTTTCATATTCTAACTTACTACGGTAAGGGGTATCACTCTTTTCATCATCATAAATGAATATTATTTTCTTTCTTACTTGAAGGAATTATCATTCTTTGATTCTCGAAAATAATATCGTTTCTTTCTTGTGCCATTTATTTCCATGTATTAAATTGTGGGAATAACCTTACGGCGCGGTTTACCGCCTGTTGGTGAATAACCTTTTGTATTCATTCCTTATTAATCTTTGAGAATAACCTTACGGTGCGGATTATCGCCTGTTTGGTGAATAACTCTTCGTATTCAAATTGATGGGAATAACCTTACGGCGCGGATTATCGCCTGTTTGGTGAATAACTATTCGTATTCAAACTGATGGGAATAACCTTACGGCGCGGATTACCGCCTGTTGGTGAATAACCCTTTTTATTTGTCTCGTGTGGAAATAATTTGTCTACACGAATTATCACATGACACTTTTATTCCATATTCGTAAGTGATATCATTTTCCTTTATACTCATAAGGGATACCATCTTTTTCATCTTCCATTATTCAAACTTACTATGGTAAGGGATATTAATTTTCTTCACCTTCTGTTAATCAAACCTGCTACGGTAAGGGATATTATTTTCTTCCATACACCTAAATCGAAACTTATTATGGAACTATTGCTTCTATAATTCCTGAAAATATTATATGTTCCATAATAGTTGAACTTCATTATTTCAACTGAACCTTCCTATTTTCTGAACCTTTCTGTTGAACTATAATCGTTATTCTGAACTGTGGATCTTGAATATCATTTTTAAATTTCACTCCACATCATGTTGACAATTTGGACATTATTTGAATCTGCACAAAGTAAACTTCCGATACTTATTGTTTATCCTGTTCTTCTGTTCATCATTTGTATCACTGTTATTTGTATTAATCATCAAGAATCAAGTTGTTGTGAATATCTGTGGCCGGGGGCACAGATATGATATAATAGTTGAACAGATGATAGGTTAAAGGCGATATACTAGGTTAAAGGCGATACATCTGTTCGGTGTCTTTTATGGCACGTGGTGAATGTTCTCTTTGACCCGTAGTGCAAAGATGAACTGTTGGTTGGTATGATTATGACCAAAGGCTGAATCTGGTATAATCATGACCGTTGGTGCTTTATTGAATATCTTTGGCCCGTAGTGCAAAGATGAACTGTTGATTTGCATGATTATGACCAGGAACTGTGAATTTTTATTATCATGACTAATGGTATTTCAGATGATAAAAGTTGATGATGTTTTTACTAAAAAGAGAAGCGAGTGGACATTATGGTCTGCATTATTCTTCTAATAGATTGCTCATTCCGCTGCTATTATTGATATGAACGTTGTTTAAGAATTTAACTGCAGTTTTTGATATAAACCTTGTAGTCTATTGTATTCTATCAAGAACTCAATTGTTGAAGGCTAATGATAAATTATTCGTCATTATCTTAGTCATGATATTTCTTACTGGGCTATTTGAGCTCACCCTTTCTTTTCGTTCCATTGTTTTTCAACAGGAGATGAGAACGTAACGGGGTCTAGCCGGGGAATGGAGTGAGAGTGCGGGGATAGCTATCATAGTCTTCACGTGTTATAAAATAGTGTGACAATAATAATGAAGACTTAGTTGTGTTGTATTATCCACTGTATTGTTGTACGTTGTATTTCATTGTAATAATTTTGTTGTAGTCTTTTGACGACTCAAGTTTGGGCTGTGTGGGCTCAGATTTGGGGGCGTCACAGTTGGCATCAGAGCTTAGGGATATGGTCTTTAATGGAGATCTGGGGTTAGAACTAGGAGGGGAGAGACGAATAGAATCAGTCACTAGTATGTCCTACCTAAATTAAATTTTATTATCTAATGAGTTGATTTGAATATAGGGACATGAAGTGATGAGTCAGTTTATTTGAACTAACATTTATTTTGTGACCACAGTTTAGTATGGCATCTGGAAATCAAGAGGTTAACTATGAAATACCCGAAGCGAATGTAGCCGAAAATCAAGAAGCCACAAACAATCCTCCTGCCAACTCAGGAAATAATATTCCTGATAACATGATGAATGATGGATTCTTTAGGAATTTCATGCAGTTCATGCAGAATCAGGCAAGAGGAAATCCAGTTAACAATAACGGTAGAAACGCTGGTAATTTGAGGATAGTCACTGTCAAGCAATTTAAAGAATTGGGACCACCTGAATTCCACGGGAAGCCTGACCCACTCAAAGCGGAGGCATGGCTGAAGCAGACGACAAAAATACTTGATGTCCTACAATGCGCTGATGATCAGAAGGTGCCCTTGCTACTTTTATGTTTCGAGGTGAGGCGGATCACTGGTGGGAAGCGGTAAAACGTATCCACCCTTCAGCACTTGAGATGTCTTGGACATAATTCCAAGAGCTATTTAATGAAAAGTACTTCCCAGAAAGCATCCGCCATATGAAGGAAGTGGAATTCATTAAGCTGGAGCAGGGAAACATGTCAGTTTCTCAATATGAAGCTAAGTTTGCTGAACTGTCTCGTTTTGCGACTCATCTAGTAGATGACGAAGCACGGATGAGTCGGATGTTCTTACGTGGTCTAAGATTCGAAATCCGTCAACAACTTAGCTCTCATAAATTTAGTTTGTATTCAGATGTTGTTGATAGGGCTCAAAGGGTGGAGCAAACAGATGAAAAATTACAGCCAAGAGTCAATGATCAGAGAAATGATAACAACCACAGGAACGAGAACCATCGAGGAGGTAACCAACACTTCGGTGGTAATTCCACATCAAATAACAGAAGAGGAGAATCCAGTGGAAACAATTTCAAAAGAAAGAGATTCCATAATAATTATGGAAGGGCACCAGTACCAGCACCAGCACCGACCCCAATTTCAAGGGGAGAAGATCGACCACCAGTGAGATGCTATAGGTGTGGTCAGGAAGGTCACATCAGCCCAAACTGTACACTGCAGTCCAAAAAGTGCTACAGTTGTGGGAAAGAGGGTCATCTTGCGCGGTTTTGTCCTGCCACAAAATCAAGTCCAGCTGCAGTGATGATACCAAAAGCTAGCGCGGATAAGGGAAAATCTGTAGTTCAAGGGAGAGCTTTTGTTGTGACATCCCAAATGGCACGAAACTCGAACGAGGTGATAACCGGTAAGCTATTCATAAATTCTCGTGAAGTCTACGCTTTGTTAGATACTGGCTCTACCCATTCTTTTATCTCACCTGCATGTGCTCAGCGTTTAAACTTAACTCCTGAAAATTTGGACTTTGACTTATCAGTTGAAACCCCATTAGGAGAAATGACCATTACATCTACTGTCTATAAATCTTGCCTAGTTCAAATCAACAACCTCACATTACCTGTTGACCTTATTTCTTTGGAAATGCATGAATTTGATGTGATTTTAGGAATTGATTGGTTGACTACCCATCATACTAAAATTGATTGTTTTCATAAGATTATTAGTTTTCATATTCCTAATCAACCTGTCATGCAAATTCAAGCAACTAAACCATTGAAATCTATAACTGTTATTTCTAGCCATAAAGCCATTCGTTTATTGAAAAACGGATGTCAAGCCTTTTTAGCTCATGTCACTGATTTGAACAAAAATACGTCAAACTTGAATGATATTCCCATTGTTAATGAGTTTCCTGACGTTTTTCCGGAGGAACTTCCTGGTTTACCCCCAAACCGTGAAATTGAATTTTGTATTGATCTTGAACCTGGTACCAAGCCCATTTCCAAAACTCCATACCGAATGGCTCCCATTGAACTTCAAGAGTTAAAAGTCCAACTACAGGAATTGTTGGATACTGGTTTCATTCGTCCGAGTGCATCACCTTGGGGTGCTCCTGTTCTATTTGTGAAGAAGAAAGACGGGAGTATGAGATTGTGCATTGACTACCGAGAATTGAACCATGTCACCATCAAAAACAGGTATCCGTTACCTCGAATTGATGACATGTTTGATCAATTACAAGGTGTTCAACATTTCTCAAAGATTGATCTCCGTTCTGGATATCATCAGTTAAAGGTTAAAGCTGAGGACATTCCAAAGACTGCTTTCAGAACTCGTTATGGGCATTATGAGTTTTTAGTCATGCCTTTTGGACTAACCAATGCTCCTGCAGCTTTCATGGACATGATGAACCGAATATTCAAGGAATATTTGGATCATTTTGTGGTTGTCTTTATTGATGACATCCTCATATACTCCAAAAGTCGTGAGGATCATGAACAACACCTGAGATTGATACTCCAGAAGCTCCGTGAGAACAAATTATATGCCAAGTTGAAGAAATGTGAGTTCTGGCTTGAGGAGGTCACGTTTCTTGGGCATGTGATTTCTAGTCAAGGAATATCAGTCGATCCTGCGAAGATTGAAACGGTACTAAATTGGGAACAACCCAAGACAGTAACCGAAATCCGAAGTTTTCTGGGCCTAGCTGGTTATTATCGGAGATTCGTAGAAGGATTTTCTCGAATCGCCACTCCATTAACTCAGCTTACTCGGAAAAGCACAAAATTCATATGGAGCGATCAATGCGAGAAAAGTTTTCAAGAGCTTAAGAGGAGACTTGTTTCAGCTCCTGTTCTGACCATTCCATCAGGATCGGGAGAATTTGTCATATACAGCGATGCTTCAGGTAAAGGTCTAGGCTGTGTCCTTATGCAACATGGAAAGGTTATAGCCTATGTCTCTCGACAACTCAAAGATTATGAGAAAAATTACCCTACTCATGATCTAGAGTTGGCAGCAGTCGTTTTCGCGTTGAAGATCTGGAGACACTACTTGTACGGAGAGAAAGTGGATATCTATACGGATCATAAAAGTCTCAAGTATTTCTTCACCCAGAAGGAACTCAACATGCGACAACGACGTTGGCTTGAGCTGTTGAAGGATTATGATCACACAATCCAGTATCACCCGGGAAAGGCGAACGTTGTAGCTGACGCTTTGAGCAGAAAATCTTATGCGAGTACAAGTGCACTGCTGACAACACAAAAGTGTATTTTGTACGACTTGCAAAAGATGGAGATAGAGCTAAAGACACCAGGGACCCACTCGAAGATTGCTCACGTGCGAGTAGAACCAGCTTTAATCGATAAAATTAAAGCTGCTCAAGCTACCGATCCGGAACTGATAAACATGATAAAGAAAGTACAAGAAGGTACCATTCCCGAAGCAAGAATCAACGAGAAAGGAATAATTCGAGTCAACTCTCGACTCTGTGTTCCTAACGATCCTGAATTAAAGCATAAAATCATGATGGAGGCACACAACACGCCGTTTGCAATCCACCCAGGAGGTACCAAGATGTATCGAGATCTTCGACATACATTTTGGTGGAACAATATGAAAAGGGAGATTGCAGAGTTTATCTCAAGGTGCCTAACTTGTCAACGTGTCAAGGCAGAGCATCAAGTACCTAAGGGTCCATTACATGGGAACACATCAATATGGATTTCGTGACGGGTCTTCCCAAAGTTTCTCAAGGCTTAGATGCAATTTGGGTCATCGTAGATAGATTGACCAAATCCGCTCATTTCTTGCCTATACGAGAAAACTTTTCACTTGAACGTCTTGCCGGTATGTACATAAATGAGATCGTGAGATTGCATGGCATGCCAGTTTCCATAGTTTCTGATCGAGATCCTAG
This sequence comes from Hedera helix, assembly GCA_947179155.2. Taxonomy (NCBI): domain Eukaryota; kingdom Viridiplantae; phylum Streptophyta; class Magnoliopsida; order Apiales; family Araliaceae; genus Hedera; species Hedera helix. The sequence goes on along the minus strand of OX359270.1, from coordinate 13,803,181 downwards.
ATTCACTTCACGCTTTTAGATCAGTCTACAAAAAGCTATGGGCACTGAGCTACGATTCAGTTCTGCATATCATCCTCAAACGGACGGACAATCGGAAAGGACGATTCAGACCCTCGAAGATCTTTTAAGACTTTGCGTACTAGATTTCAAAGGAAGTTGGGATAAGTACTTGCCATTGGTGGAATTTTCCTACAACAACAGTTACCAAGCAAGTATAGGTATGGCTCCATTCGAGGCTTTATATGGACGCAAGTGTCGCTCTCCAGTATGTTGGAATGAGGTAGGAGAAGCAAAACTGTTGGGACCCGAGTTGGTACGCTTGACAACAGAAAAGATCCAAATGATCCGACAACGAATACAGACCGAACAAGAACGACAAAAGAGTTATGTTGATCTTCATCGGAGAGACGAAAGTTTCAACGTCGGAGATCATGTATTCTTACGTGTTTCTCCATGGAAAGGGGTTACGAGATTCGGAAAGAGAGGAAAGCTCAACCCTCGATTTGTTGGCCCATTTGAAATTCTCGATCGAGTAGGAACTGTAGCCTACAGACTAGCCTTACCACCAAGTATGTCTCGCATCCATAACGTTTTTCACATATCTATGTTACGTAAATATGTGAAGGACCCAAACCACGTTATTGAGTTAGAACCGGACGTTATAGCAGAAGATTTAACGTACGAGGAGGTACCTGTCAAAATCTTAGATAAAAAGGAGCAGATCTTACGCTCAAAGGTTATACCTCAAGTTAAGGTTTTATGGAGGAACCAAGATACTGAGGAAATGACCTGGGAGCTAGAATCTGAGATGAAATCTAAGTATCCTTACCTCTTCGAAATGCCAGGTACGTCAATTTCGGGGACGAAATTTCATAAGGAGGGGAGGTTGTAAGACCCCGAATTTTCTGAAATATAAAATTTAATTTTTTCATATATATATTTTTTTTCTTCATAAAACAGTAAGTGGTTAAATTGGCAAAGTTAAAAGTTAAGGATGTTCCGTGCAAATTATACCTTATTGGACAATATTCTTTTTGTCGGGGAATATTCATTTTGTCGGGGAATATTCGTTTTGCCCGTACGACGGCGCAATATAATATTCGTGTCGTACGACGGCGCCGAAATAACTAATTATTGGTGGAACCCACAACGGAATATTTGTCGGATATAGAAAACGACAGAAGTAACTTTTTTAAATAAAAATAGTCAACGGTGTTAACTGTTAAAATACCGGTGATAAAAGAATAGTAGCATACGGTAGTTTATGGTATTTTCTGTAGCACACGGTACTCTACAGTAGCACACGGTATTGCGCAGTGTCTTATATTATTGATCTGATAATTGACACCGTAACTATTGCACATCATTTCATCAATAATTATCGCTGCATAATATTTTATGTTATCAATTCAATAATTGTTGTTACACAGTATTTTGCATTATTGATTTAATAATCATTACACTGTATTTCATATCATTGAATCAATAATTGTTGATGCACTGTAGTTAAAAATTATTGAACCTAATAATTGGCATAGTAATTGTTGCATTATTATGAATTATTACTATGGTAGTATTATTTGGTAATTTGATTATTATAATATATTCATAAAGTTGTTTGTTTTATTAGACAATATAATATATAAAGTTATTTGTTTTATTAGAAAAATATTATTATATTCAGAAGTTACTATGCAAGTTACTGTGCAAGTTACTGTGCCAAATTTGAATTCGTTGAATTCGTCTGCGCAGAGGCTGCGCAGCCTCTTCTGCCGATTTCAACATTGGCGTGCTGCCAACAACCGCGCATAGTACCATTTTTCTCCTATAAATAGCTTGTTCAGCTGAATAGAAAAATCACACCTAAAACATAAAATTTTTCTATAAGAATTTTATGAGTTTTCTCTGAGAATAGTGAGGTTATTTTGAGAGTTTGAAAGCCAAAAGGAGTGCAGAAAATTTTCAAGTAAGTCTTTTATTAAAGAGTAGTAATTTCATAAATTCCTATATTTCACGGTATCCACAAATCTTCCTTTAGAAGACTCTTCTTTGAGAAGATTCATTTTTAAAAGCTTTCTTTGGAAGATTTATTTTAGAATATTATTTTAAAAACTATTTTAAAGTAGTTATATTATACTACAAAAATTATGTTAAATATATATAATTTTGATAGTTCATATTATACGAGTTATCATATACTTTGAAAGTTATATATTGTAATTACTAATTTTATTATAAAAATATAGGTTGATCAACCTCATTTAAATCAATATCCAGTCACGTGTTAAGGTAAGGAATATCATCTTCTTTCATATTCTAACTTACTACGGTAAGGGGTATCACTCTTTTCATCATCATAAATGAATATTATTTTCTTTCTTACTTGAAGGAATTATCATTCTTTGATTCTCGAAAATAATATCGTTTCTTTCTTGTGCCATTTATTTCCATGTATTAAATTGTGGGAATAACCTTACGGCGCGGTTTACCGCCTGTTGGTGAATAACCTTTTGTATTCATTCCTTATTAATCTTTGAGAATAACCTTACGGTGCGGATTATCGCCTGTTTGGTGAATAACTCTTCGTATTCAAATTGATGGGAATAACCTTACGGCGCGGATTATCGCCTGTTTGGTGAATAACTATTCGTATTCAAACTGATGGGAATAACCTTACGGCGCGGATTACCGCCTGTTGGTGAATAACCCTTTTTATTTGTCTCGTGTGGAAATAATTTGTCTACACGAATTATCACATGACACTTTTATTCCATATTCGTAAGTGATATCATTTTCCTTTATACTCATAAGGGATACCATCTTTTTCATCTTCCATTATTCAAACTTACTATGGTAAGGGATATTAATTTTCTTCACCTTCTGTTAATCAAACCTGCTACGGTAAGGGATATTATTTTCTTCCATACACCTAAATCGAAACTTATTATGGAACTATTGCTTCTATAATTCCTGAAAATATTATATGTTCTATAATAGTTGAACTTCATTATTTCAACTGAACCTTCCTATTTTCTGAACCTTTCTGTTGAACTATAATCGTTATTCTGAACTGTGGATCTTGAATATCATTTTTAAATTTCACTCCACATCATGTTGACAATTTGGACATTATTTGAATCTGCACAAAGTAAACTTCCGATACTTATTGTTTATCCTGTTCTTCTGTTCATCATTTGTATCACTGTTATTTGTATTAATCATCAAGAATCAAGTTGTTGTGAATATCTGTGGCCGGGGGCACAGATATGATATAATAGTTGAACAGATGATAGGTTAAAGGCGATATACTAGGTTAAAGGCGATACATCTGTTCGGTGTCTTTTATGGCACGTGGTGAATGTTCTCTTTGACCCGTAGTGCAAAGATGAACTGTTGGTTGGTATGATTATGACCAAAGGCTGAATCTGGTATAATCATGACCGTTGGTGCTTTATTGAATATCTTTGGCCCGTAGTGCAAAGATGAACTGTTGATTTGCATGATTATGACCAGGAACTGTGAATTTTTATTATCATGACTAATGGTATTTCAGATGATAAAAGTTGATGATGTTTTTACTAAAAAGAGAAGCGAGTGGACCTTATGGTCTGCATTATTCTTCTAATAGATTGCTCATTCCGCTGCTATTATTGATATGAACGTTGTTTAAGAATTTAACTGCAGTTTTTGATATAAACCTTGTAGTCTATTGTATTCTATCAAGAACTCAATTGTTGAAGGCTAATGATAAATTATTCGTCATTATCTTAGTCATGATATTTCTTACTGGGCTATTTGAGCTCACCCTTTCTTTTCGTTCCATTGTTTTTCAACAGGAGATGAGAACGTAACGGGGTCTAGCCGGGGAATGGAGTGAGAGTGCGGGGATAGCTATCATAGTCTTCACGTGTTATAAAATAGTGTGACAATAATAATGAAGACTTAGTTGTGTTGTATTATCCACTGTATTGTTGTACGTTGTATTTCATTGTAATAATTTTGTTGTAGTCTTTTGACGACTCAAGTTTGGGCTGTGTGGGCTCAGATTTGGGGGCGTCACAAAAAATATTTCAAATTTGAGTTTAAAATAATGATCTTTTATTTTCAAATGGAAGGCATATATAAAAGTTACTATAAAATATTTTTTTAAGACTTCGTTTTATATGATAAATTAATTTTTTATTTCAATCCTTTTTTGTATGACAGGGGTTTATGAATAGCTTAAAATGTATACTCTATCCGTTTTAAATTATAAAATTAATATTAATTTTAAAAAAATTAATTTTAAATATTTTTAAACTTAAAATTAAGATAAATTTATTTAATTTATGTCAGCAAATTATAAATATCATAAATTATCTAAAAATATTATTAATTATAAAATTTATTATTTTAAAAATTTAAATAAATTATGTTATTTTTAAATTTAAAAATATCTTAAATTAACTTTTAAAAAATTAATAACAATTTTATAATTTGAAAAGGAGGGAGTAGAGAGACTCGTATACTGCAGTGAAATCACCATCTAAATTTCTTTTCAATCCTTTGTTATCTCCCATATTATCTCACCTTAGTCACTTACATAAAATAGAAACAATTAAAATAATTTTAAAATACAAACTAATTCATTTGTCGCAAATCATTCAAATACAAATTCTTTTTAGGTCAATCAAGAAAATATTTTTTGCTAATTAATAAAAATTTCCTTAATTAAAAACAAATAGAATTTATTTCTAAAATTTAAATAATCCACATTAATTTTATATTTAAAAATATCTTAAATTACTTCAAAGTTTATGTTAATGAATTTATTAATTATATTTGTCAAAACATTTTGAAAAGAAGTTTTTATGACCTAATAAATGATGTTTAGGGGATATCTTTTTTGAACTTTTACAAGCATGAATTTCATAAATAGGAGGAAAAAAGAAAGAGAGGTGGTAGCCGCCAAGAGAGAGGTTTGACTTTGACCATATAAAAGGGCGATATGCCGAAAAGAATACACGGTGTCCATTAAATGCCCGTTGAATACGGCATCACTAGTTTACTACCATGACTTGCCTCGACCCGCTCCCCATCAATGTGGCCCAATATGTGTCCGCTAAGTTGTGCTATGGGATAGCATTATTATTATTAGAAAAATTCTATGAGATATGATAATTGAATATAAAAATTAAATATGAGTATTTTATAATTTTATTTATTTATATTTTTTATTTTCAATTGAAGATAAAAATATAAATTGGTGAAATTATAATTCTCTTAAATTATTTTTAATATAATTTCATTTAATTATGAATTTAATAATTTTATTATACAAATATAATAAATATACAAAAATATAAAATTATAAATTTATTTGTTTAATTTAAAGTATTAGAATATCACTTTTATAATGGTGTAAATATGTATATATCTTTTCACAACTCATATTTTGTAATTTTATTGTTATAAAGTTGTTGATACATAATTTCAAATCAAATAAAGTTTTATATAATCTTATATTTTTACATACTCATTGCATTTGTACAGTCAGATTATTATGTTGATGATCAAATGATTTTGTATTGAAAATGACCTAAGATATTAAAATTTATCTTAAGTCGATTTAATATGTCTTTTATTCTATTATTATAATGTAATAGATTTAGAGACAGTACATTTCAAATTTAATTATTTAGAAGAAATTTGATGACAGGATTAAGAGGGAAATTAAGGTAAATCTAGTGGGGCACAATAGTTGGTGATAATTAGATTTTATGTCTATTTATTTAATATTTTTAGACTTAATTATTTGTGAGTTTTTAAGTATTTTTAGTAATTTAAGTGTTTTATTTAATGTTATGAATTATTATTATTTTTAGTATTTTTATATTATTTTTATTTATTTTTAATTAATTTATATTTTATTTTGTAGGAAATTAATCACTAGTGGCATTGTTGTAATTTCTAGAAGAAGCTGGGGGCAAAATTATAATTTCTGAAAATTGGGACAGCCGCGCATGGCGCGCGTATAGGCAACCAAGACACGGAGATCAAACGACGCCGTTTCAATCAGGAGAAGCTGGCCTTCGCGCATTGTGCGGTCATGGATGAAGCGGACGTAGAACGGCGTCGTTTCAAGGGACGCGGCAGAAGGACATCCGCGCAATGCGCAGACGGCCAAAATAAGAACAGCCCGCACAATGCGCGGATGTTCAGCAGAAATAAAAATGCGTTGACCAAGTCAACGCCGCGTTTGGCTTGCGCGATAATTCCGGATTTCGCGAATTTTGAGATCTTTTTTATTCCAAATTGGATTTTAATTCCTATTAGAGTTTGGAAAAATAAATCCTATTAGGGTTTGGATATATTTGAGGCCTATAAATACATGACAAGGGAGAGCACATATACACAATAACCTAGAGATACATTAAAGCATTGAAGCAAAGGAGGCGACGTTAAGGGTTCAAGTATTGGAGATTGAAGAAGCTCTACAACTATTTTATCCTTTATTCTTTTATCTTTAATTTTTGCTAAGATGTTGTTTAATTTGTGGAGTTCTTTTTATTTACTTATGAACTAATTTTATTTTAAGATTACAATGGAACCCAATGGTTAGTATAAATTAATTCTCTCTTGTTTCAATTATTAATCTTTATAATTCATTTATCATATTTTATGCTTACATGTTATAATTGTTAGGCCATACAATTATTTGATTTCTATGATGGCATTGGAAGATAAAATCTAGGTTTTGATCTAAATATGATAACATACATTGTGTGTAAAATAGGAATATATTTATACGTTGCATGTAAGTGTTTTGGGAAATTTAAACATAAATAATTTATTCTTAATTACTTTACATAGGAATATAGTAAAATAATTAGAATAGATATTTTTGTCAAACTCTTGAAAAAAGTTTAATAAATATTTATGAATTTCAACTTAATGAATTATATCGATTAAATAGTTGTCAAGAGAGAAAATATTTATGCGAAACATTGGGGGGAGTTGTAGTCTTAACTTTTAAATCTGATATTCATCTTTGCTTAATAATTTGCTTATTTTAGTTAATTTAATTCCATAAAACTTGAATCGGTTGTTTAAATAAAATTGAGTTGATATAAAATTAGTACTTGAATATTATTATTATTATTTTCTTGTGGGATCGATACTTTACTTACTATTATATTACTTGTTGGCCACGTATACTTGCGTGAATTTGTCTATACATAAATCTGACAACAAGTTTTTGGCGCCGTTGTCGGGGAAATATTTTTAATAATTACTTCAATATTAATTACAATCAATTTGATTTTAATTTAAACGTTTCTAATTTTCTGTATTATTTGCTTTTGCAGGTTTTCATCTAGAAGTGTTAGCAGTTGCAAGTCATCGATCATAGCTTAAAATTCCGCAAACGTAACATTACGTTTTCCCGGAATTTAAAGTTTGATCATCATTCATAAATTTCGTAGTGACCACACTTAAGAATCCGCTAAGCAAATCCGTTTTCCCGGAATCTTAAGGTTTGGGGATACGGAATTTGTGTATGAACACGAGATCGAAGGGACAAGAGCCAACTCCATACGTAGACAAGATCGAGAGGAGGTGCCGAGCCTTGAAAAGAGTTTGCCAAGAACCCGAACAGGAACAAGGCAACATGGAGGTTGAAGAGCAGAAATCATTGAGGGACTTCGCAATGCCACGAGTCACAGAGATCCAATCAAGCATTCAAAGGCCCGCAATTCAGGCTAATACCTTTAAGATCAAGCCTGGTACAATCCAAATGATTCAAAACTCTGTGCAGTTTGGGGGTTTACCGAATGATAACCCAAACGATCACTTAGTTAGCTTTTTGGAGATTTGTGACACCTTCAAGTACAATGGTGTTACGGAGGATGCAATTCGACTCAGACTATTTCCTTTCACACTCTGTGATAATGTAAAGAGTTGGCTTCATTCACTACCGCCAAGTTCCATAACTACATGGAATGATTTGGTGCATAAATTTCTCGCAAAATTTTTCCCACCAGCCAAAACAGCTAAGATGAGGAACGATATCACTTTTTTTGTTCAGCATGATGCAGAATCACTCTATGAAGCATGAGAAAGATTTAAGGACTTGCTGCGACGATGTCCTCACCATGGCCATCTGCAAGGATGAATCAACCAAAGGTGGCTGGAATTTATGAGGTAGATGCGGTGACGGCATTGGCAGCACAGGTCGCTCAATTAACAAAGAAGATCGATGCTTTAGGTGTAAAGCCGATATAGAATGTAGCAGCTATTTGTGATTTATGTGCAGGAAGCCATCCAAGTGAACAATGTGCAATCAACGCAGAATTAGTTCAGTTCGTTGGAAATTACAACAGGCAGAAAAATAGCAACAATTAAAATCCAGGGTGGAGGAATCATCCCAATTTCTCATGGAGCAACAATCAAGCGCAACAACCTGCTCCAAAACAACCATACCCACCTGGATTTCAGAATAAAGTCCCACCACAGCAGGAGAAAAAGACAAATTTGGAGGAGTTACTTTCTAGGTACATTGCACAGAACGAGACAAGGATAAACAGTCAGGAAGTCTCAATCCGGAACCTAGAAAATCAGATGGGCCAGCTTGCTAACGCCATCAACAATCGCCTCCAAGGCACCTTACCAAGCAACACGGAGGTCAATCCTAGACGAGATGGTAAAGAACAATGCAAGATAATAACACTTCGTAGCGGTAAGAAGTTACCCAAAGTTGTTGAGGAAACTCCCAATCAGACACAGGAAGATGATAGTGAGGGTGCCAAGCAAGATAAAAATAATGGAGAGCATGAGACCCCAACGTCAAAGAAAGATGCAGGCAAACAGAGCTCTATTGTACCACCTGTGCCTTTCCCCCAACGACTGCAAAAATTAAAGTTGGATAAAAAATTCTCAAAATTTTTGGAAGTGTTCAAGAAGCTGCAGTTTAACATTCCATTTGCCGATGCATTGGAGCAGATCCCGAGCTATGTAAAGTTTATCAAAGATATCTTATCCAAGAAGAGAAAGTTAGGCGAATTTGAAATAGTGGCGTTAACTGAGGAGTGCAGAGCAATACTTCGAAAGAAGTTACCACCAAAGCTTAAGGATCCTGGTAGCTTCACAATCCCATGCACGATTGGCAGAAATTTTTTTGGAAGAGCAATATGTGATTTAGGAGCCAGTATCAACTTGATGCCGCTCTCAATCTATCAGCAGTTGGGATTGAAAGAAGCAAAACCTACGAATGTCACACTGCAACTTACGGACAGATCACTCACTTATCCACGGGGCATAGTTGAAGATGTTTTAGTTAAGGTGGACAAATTTATTTTTCTAGCTGATTTCATTGTCTTAGATTTTGAGGAAGATCGGGATATACCGATTATTCTTGGGTGCCCATTCTTGGCCACAGGGAGAACACGGATTGATGTGCAAAAAGGCGAGTTAACTATGAGAGTTCAAGATGAAGAGGTGACCTTCAAGGTGTTTAATGCAATGGAATCTCCAAGTGGTCAAGAAGAATGCTTTCGGATTAATGTTGGGGGATTGAAAGGTCAGTGTCATTGGAGGAAGAAGGATGGACGCAAGTTTGGGGGTCTCAAGTCGCAAGGAAAAGTTAAGCGGATGGTCAAGGCATGGCTTCCAAGGCAATTCATCAAGCATAAATTCGATCCGGACCAGAGAAAAGGGAGTAGTCAGGCTGAAGACTATAAAATAAGCGCTTATTGGGAGGTGATGAGTGAATTTTATACCTACGAATTGAATACAATTAAGCTTGATAATTTGTAAATCTTTAAGTGTTTTATGTGATTTTATATATGTTTTTATGTTATTGTATAATATGGTGTATTATATCATGTTTAGGTATTTTATGTATTCTATGTCGTTTTTGTGTAGTTTAGTCGTAATTTATATGTTAAGTGTTGATTTAGTTGTATGTGTTTTTGTACCACATTGTATAGGTTATGGTTTTGTATTATTTTTATTTGTTTTTATTTCATTTTGTAGGAATGATAATAAGGGCTTGGTGGATCAAGGCTTAGAATTGCACGGTTCGCATTTTCTGCGCTCCGTTTACACAACAGCCAATTCATGCCTAATTTTGGCCTTTATCCTTTCCGAATCTTCAATTTTGTGAAACATGAAAGTTGTAGGTCTACGAGTCTCCTTTCCATAACATCTTGAATCACCTCAATCGGAGTTCGTATGAAGAAGATATGCCCAAAACAATGAAGGAGGATGCAACACTCCAAAAATCAAAATTAAGTCTAGCGCCGCAGCGATGGTTTCCACCGCCATAGCGGTCCTGGGGACTACCAAATCAGTGCTTTTGAGCGCCGCAGCGCCCGGACGCTTCTAGTTAGCAATTTTAGCCTTTTAAAGTCATTTTTTGGAGCCCTAATCTATGATCCAACCATTTTCTCTTCAAGAGAGAGAGGGAGGCGACTGGGCATCTATTTGGGCCATCAAGAACAAGGCTTGTATCAAAGATTGGAGAGCTTGGATTGATGGATTGAGCTTGGAGATTGGATTCCCATTTGGTTTTCTCTCTCCTTCATTTTCCCTTGATTTTGTTTTCTAAGATTTGATGAATATCTTGTTATTCTAGGATTGTAATGGAACCCATTGTGTTGTTTTGATTGATTATATCTCTCTTGGATGATTGCTAGGCATTTGTGGATGGTTTGTCATGTTTAGTTCTTCATGTATTAATTGCTAGACATAGTAATTAATTTGGTACCCTATATGAAATTGATAGATGGATTATAGTGGGTTGGCCAAAGATATGATGACATATGTTATGTTATTTGCTCTTAGGATTGAATGCATAATTTGTATAAAGGATAGACATATACCTTTGTGCCATGTGTAGCCAATGGGAGAATCTGTGCTTGAAATCCTTGCTGTTGTTAATTCTCATAGACATATGGTGAATTACTTTGCTTGCATGTTCTTGTCTGAATCGACAGATTTAGACAGGATATGTTTATATGTTGTCGGAAGAGACATGTAAACACTATAGTGAATTCTCGGTTAGCTATTCACTGTGTTCATGTTATTCAAGAGATTTATAAGATTGAGCATAACTTTGGGGGAAATTGCAATCCTAGCTTGTATCCTATTGAATTCCAGTCGGTATTAGTTAATTAATTGTTAATTAAATATCTTCATAACAAAAACCCAAAAAACCACTTCATCAAATTAAAGTTAAGTTGATTTAATTTTAAGACTTTGTATATATTAGTCATAACTCCTCGTGGGATCAATACTTTACTTTCATTATATTACTTGTTGACCGCGTATACTTGCGCGTTGTATGTAGTTAAACGAATTCGAAGTCGCGTACTTTTATAGGTACCGATTTCGACCAACAAGTTTTTGGCGCCGTTGCCGGGGAGTTATTGAATAATATTTTGTAAATATTAATTTTTGTCTTCTTAGTTTTAAGTTAGGCGATTTTTCTTTTTGTTTATTATTTTTATTTCATTTGCTTGATATGGATGCACTTATGGAACTAATGACTGCACGAGTTGAGACTTTTACAGGTACGGTTGTTGATGCTTTCGGGAGTCAACCTATTCAAAATGCTTACAATCAGCAGGAGTCCAATTACTCCCCAAGCTATTATCATCGAGAATCGCATTATCATCCAAACTCTTCATGGAACAACAACAATCATGTCCAACCATTTGATCCATGGATTTCAAGTCAACCTGAAGTCTCATATGAGCCTCCACCACCACAAGAGCAATATTCTAATGTGGAGAGTCTTCTTGCCGCATGTATAGAGAAAAATGAAAAGAGACGACAAGAAGAAGAATATTTGAGATTGAAGGAAAATCTTACCACAACCATTGAGCAAGAGGAGATGACGATGAACACACATACGCTTTCATCTCAACCTCCACCACAATAAGAGGATGAATCTAAGTTGGAGGAGCTCCTTGTCAATTACATAGAGAAATTTGAGATGAGAATGAGCAATCAAGAGTCATCAATTCAAATTCTTGCTAATCATGTGGAACAACTCACAAGCACTATCAATTTTAGCCCACAAGATGATTTACCTTGCGTCGTTGAGTCTATTCTTGAAATGGTGGATAAAGAGGAGTGTTGGGATGATTTACTAGAAGGTGGTGAAGAGTTCCACGTTGAAGTTGGTGATGATGAGATGTGTTCGCATCCGGTTATAGAAGATGACGTGGGAAAAGAAAAATTGGATGGTAATGATCAGGCAAATGAGTACTGTTTTGATGCAAGGCTCGAGTGTGCCTCTTGTGCAGTTCTTGCATCCCATTAAAAATTTTGTGGAAAGCCTCCACATTGAATTCGCGGAAGAAGATGAGGAGCTGACGAACTTCAAGTTCGGAGGGCTTAAATCATGCACACACGCCGACGAACGAAAGGAAATGACTAAAAGGAGGCATGATGTGACCATCTTTGCGTGTAATCCGGATTGAAACAGGAAGTAGTCAAGTCCACGACTTTAAATGAAGTGCTACATGGGAGGCAACCCATTTTTATTGTCAAATTAGTATTATGTTTACTCGTGTTGCTTTATTTGGTTTAGTTTAATAAGTTTTATATATAGTATATTAGTATAATTATAATTATAATTAAAAATTTAGCTTTATAGCTAATTGTAATTTCTTTGTTTTTGAGTTAAAATTGTGATTAGTTATTTAGTTTTTGATAAATCTATGTTAACCTTTCAGGTTCTATAAAAGCATTGCATCAAATTGGAAAAACTGAGCCCAGAAATTTTTTTTCTGGCAGGGGCTTTGACTGCCGCAGCGGTGCCCTGCTACCGCCGCAGCGGTGGTCTTCGCAGGGTTATATTTTTTAAGCAGAAACTATCACTGCCGCAGCGGTCATAGGACATTCCCTTCTTTTACTAGAAGTGGTAGATTCTTTGTTGATCACTTACCTATCTCCATGTATGACTTATTATATCCGATCATACCCTTTGATACACCCTAAAGGTTTTAAGGAATATGTCAAAATATAATTCATCATACACAAGATACTATGATGATCTCAAGTCCAAGGATCACTTGTACTACTATCACAAAAGGAACTCCTATTGACAGGCAAGTAAGACTCCATTAGGTGTTCCTTAAGCGAGTCACGTTCAGTGAACTTATTCTCTAATAAGCATTTACATACTTGTTTTAGTGTCTATACACAAATAATTATGAGATCAATCATTCTCTTCTAAGAGGAAGCATAGTATGTACTAATCTATCCGGATCTACTAATCCCCTTTTAGTGATCCAACGATTAGGAACAATTTTAGTTTTGAGCTATCTTGAATTTAGATCTCATTAGCATGATCCTCATCATGGTTCTAAAAGCATTGCTCGAAAACTATGGGTTTATCCATTTGATTAATTCAAGTAATTAATTATGAATAAAGAAATGTCTTGATTCTTTTATTAATAAACAAATAAGATTACAAAGTATATGCTTATCATATCAAATGTGATTGGCTTGAGGGCATACTACTTTCAATCTCCCACTTGCACTAAAGTTAATCGCCCTTTTGTATCCCCATACCATTCTTCTCTAAGTGGCGTACAAATTGCTTAGTAAATATTTTAGTTAGTGGATTTGTAATGTTGTTCTGAGAGTCTACCATCTTTATGGTGTCGTCTGCTTTTCAATGATTTATCTAATCATATGAAAGTGCTGCAACACATGTTTAGATTTCAAATAAGACCTAGGTTCCTTGGCGAATTAAACTCCTTTAATGTTAGTAACCATTATAAGTTTTGTAATGAACTTTGTTTAACCAAACAATCACCTTTGCAGCTTCACTTATAGTTATTTACTATGTCTCTGTCACTAAATCAACAACTCTTTGTTGTTTGGAACTTTTCCAACTTACTGCAACACCGTTCACGGTAATCATATTACCTGAAACGGATATACTGTTATCTTGATTAGTCTGAACAAACTTGAGTTTGTTAAACTCTCTAGTTTTATATCAAACCCATCATTAGAAACTATTTTCTAATATTCTTCTCCAAAATTGAACTAATATCTACTTATCGTACATAAGCAATATCAAGTTTAGTACATATCAACGAATTAATGTACAGTCCTTGGGTTAAACCGAGCATCATTTATGATCTATCTCTATAGACCTTTATCCTGAATAGAATGTTAGGATGCTTCTCCCAAGTCCTTAATGGAGAAGTTTTTAGACATTCATATCTTTACTGATTGTAGCATCGGTATGTCATTCCTTATCGATAGTATATCAACATATAATACTAGGAATGTCACAGTGCTCCCACTAACCTTTGTACATATTTGGTTCATTCTCGTCTTTGATAAAATCAAACTCTTTTGATTGTCTCATCAAAACAGATGTTCCATTTTTGAGAAATTTGCTCCAATCCGTAATTGAATCGTTGTAACTTACATACTTGATTTGCTCTATCTATATGGAGACAAATCCTCTTGGCTGTATCATACATACATCCTTTTGTATAGTAAGCTACAACTGCAAGTAAAATCCGTATTGATATAAATGCATTTTCACTAGTGAAAAATTTCATCATAGTCAATTCATTGACCTTGATTGAAATCTTTTTACCACTAATTAGGTCTTATAGGTCTCTACCTTGCCATCTGCTTTAGTCTTTCTCCAAAGACCCATTTCGAATTTTATGATCAGCAGTCATTTGTCTTGAGTATCTAATACTCATACCTCATCGTATATATCTGGATCATCATCCACTATGATGCGTACCTCATCATCATCATTTATGATGAATTCATACCTTTCAGGTATCTTCAGTACTAAACCAGATTTATGACTTGGTTGTGGTACAATAGGTTTATCTACTTATACAGATTCCTGTTGGTTTGTAACATTCATAGACGCAATCAAATTGCATAAAATAGCGGAAGCATGGTAAAATCAAATTTAAAAAATTTACAAACCATAATCCAGGATCGACCTTTATGCGCAATTATTAATTAATAAAGAAGTTAGAGAATTACCCTTGTAGAACTCAAATCT
Source organism: Hedera helix (assembly GCA_947179155.2). Taxonomy (NCBI): domain Eukaryota; kingdom Viridiplantae; phylum Streptophyta; class Magnoliopsida; order Apiales; family Araliaceae; genus Hedera; species Hedera helix. The sequence continues at coordinate 13,788,147 of OX359270.1, read as the reverse complement.
TCAACGGGTACAAGTTCACCTCCAAATTCTTCGAGTTCTCCTTGAATTTCACCGATTGGATTCCAATGATCAATGTTAGTCACCCAAGTGTTTGGCCTCTAGAGGTGATCCACCAAGGAATAACAATAATTCAAGAAGTGGGTGATGGCAAACCCTAGTTTTCTCTCTCTAGAGAATATGTGAGTACTCTCCCAAAACTTGTGGAAGTGTATGTGTGTTACCCTAATCCATAATAAGACTTCTCTTATTTATAGACTTAGTAAACCCTCCTAACACCTTTAGGAATAGGGTTTTTAATTAAACTCTTAATCTAATTAGGAACTTAATTAATTTAATATAATAATTATAATTCCTAAACTATTTAGGAACTTAATTATTAATTATGAGAGTAATCTTATTAATTAATTCCTAAACCATTTAGGAACTAAATAATAATAATAATAGTAACAATAATAATAAGGCTCCTCTTATTAATTTATAATTAGTATTTCTAAAATACTAAATAATAAATATTAAGCTATTTAATTTATTCTATCTCCATAGTATAAATTAAATATACTTAATTCATTATTACAATTATGCCATTTACTTCTTAAATAATTATTTTTCCTTTTGCGGTGTGACCCTTTAGGTTCTCCATATTAAATCGGTTATAGAATAAATTAATTAGAACTATTCTAATCTTATTTATATAAATAAATTAAACTATTTAATTCATTTAAATAAATAATATTTATTCCACAATAAGGGTAAGCACCCTTAGCGATCAACGACTTTTCAGATAATATAGATTTCAACATTTAATCACAAAAGAACCTATTCAGCGAATAGTTACCGTACAATTCAATCCTTCTACCTCACAACGTCCCAATCAAATATAAGACATGGTATAACTGTCAAGTCTTATTTTATTTGATTATATGCATTTCGATCCTTAAATGAATAACTCTAATTAATGTAAATTAGAAACTACTTTCTAATTTTCATTCTGCCTTGGCCAAGGACTACTGAGTTGTCATTTATCGAATCGCATAGGACATTCTCTTCTTTTACTAGAAGTGGTAGATTTTTTGTTGATCATTCACCTATCTCCATGTATGACTTATTATATCCGATCATACCCTTTGATACACCCTAAAGGTTTTAAGGAATATGTCAAAACATAATTCATCATACACAAGATACTGTGATGATCTCAAGTCCAAGGATCACTTGTACTACTATCACAAAAGGAACTCCTATTGACAGGCAAGTAAGACTCCATTAGGTGTTCCTTGAGCGAGTCACGTTCAGTGAACTTATTCTTTAATAAGCACCTACATACTTACTTTAGTGTCTCTACACAAATGATTATGAGATCAATCATCCTCTTCATAAGAGCAAGCATAGTATGTACTAATCTATCCGGATTCACTAATCCCCATTTTAGTGATCCCACGATTAGGAACAATTTTAATTTTGAGTTATCTTGAATTTAGATCTCATTAGCATGATCATCATCATGATTCTAAAAGCATTGCTCAACAACTATGGGTTTATCACAATTAATATTATCTTATTAAATATGGATAAAGAAAATGCCTTTGTATAAATAAACTTTTATTAATAATTGAATAAGATTACAAAGTACATGCTACATCATATTAAATATGATTGGCTTGTGTGCATACTACTTTCAATTCCTTCACTTGATCTGTAGTGTTTTGTGGTTCTTGAACTTCTTCAAGATCTATTTTACTCTCACTAACCCTTTAAGGAAAAACTTCTTTTCCTATAGGTAGCGCGTTTCAACAAACACCTTTTAATTAGTCAGATCATAGAAGTGATGTCCTAAACTTTCTTTAGGATATCCCACAAGTTTACACTTGCCAAATCTTGTCCCAAGCTTTCTTTAGGATATCCCACAAGTTTGCACTTACCAAATCTTGTCCCAAGCTTATCACTGTCAAACCTTTTGACATAAGCTGGACAATCCAAATCTTAACATATTTAAGATTTGGTTTCCTCCCTATCCATAACTCATATAAAGTCTTATGGACGGAATTTGAAGGTACCTTGTTTAGTAGATATGCGATCATTTCGAGGGCATAACCCTAGAATGATACTGGAAGATCGGTAATACTCATTATGGATTAGCACCATGTCCATTCTATGAGAATACCATTTCACTTGAGATGACCTAGAAACTTATTGCTTAAGTATTCTCTTCTCGATCTAATCGAAGAACTGTAATAATTTTGGCCTTTAGTTTCTAAACTTCACTTTTGAATTCTTTGAACGTTTCAAATGATTTGAATTTGTATTTCATCAAATACATATATCAAAATTTAGAATCATTAGTGAAAGTAATAAATGAATACCTTCATATTGCAAGTGTTGTCATAGGTCCCATACACAACTATGTGTACCATCTCTAGCAACTCTGCAACTCTCTCTCCATGTCCACTAAATGGAGATTTAGTCATATTGTCCATGATACAAGATTCACATGTTATATTTGATTCATAATCAAAAGGCTCTAAAAGTTTATCTTTATACAACTTGTTTAGTCTTGTTTCATTAGCATGACCGAGTTAATAGTATTGCATGAAGGTATGATTCATATCATCTATTTGCTTTTAGTTTGTTGAAATTAGAATATTTTTCATGTAAGACAAGTATACGAAATTCATTAAGTAATCAACCAGTTCTAAATAAAGCATTATCATTATAAACAAAACAACGATTGTTCATTATTATAATGTCAAAAACCCTTCCTTGTCATCACATGGAACTGAAATAATGTTTCTAAGAATTGGAACCTAGTAACAACTTACTAACTTAATAGGCTTGCCCGTAGGCAATGCTAAACTATAAGTTCTCATGACTAATGCGGCAACCTTTGCTTCATTCCCCAGCACAGGATTACTTATCCTTTGTTTAGCTTTCTACTTCTACTTGGTCTCTGCAACGACTTGCATATGTGAGACCACAATCCGGTATCTAATACCTAAGTAGAAACTTGACTTATAAAAAGTTCTATTTTATTATGAACAAATCTATATATGTAGCTGAAGCTTCATTAAACTTCTTCTACTTAACTACTACAACTCTCTTGCAGTTGTTCTTCTAGTGTCCCAGCTTATCACAATGAAAGAAAACTCCTTTGCCCTCGGGATCACTTTTATTTATGTCCATTGTTTAGCCTTTCTATTGTCTTCTATCTTTTCTGACTCCTCAAAAACACCTTTGACCATCTTCTTCAACTTAGAAGGTTCATCTACTAGTAAGACTTGGTTTTTCTTAGTAGGAAAGCGACTCTCAACAGTCTTCAACATATTAAGCAAATCAGTTAAACTAACGTTAAGCTTATTAATGTTAAAGTTCACAACAATTTGTGAAAAGGAGTCAGCGAGTTACTGCAAGATCGAATCTTGACTCAACTCTCCATCTTTGACAAAACCTAGTTGTCCTAATTGATCAATCAGATTGATTATCTTTAGGACGCGTGTCTTTACTGTAATGTCATTGGTTATTATAGATTGGAAGATCTCCTTAGATATCTTATATTTAGTTGACCTACTTTTCTCACCATACAACTTTTGAATGTGTAACAATATAGTAAGTGCATCCATTTTCTCGTGTTAACGCTGTAACTCGATACTTATGGATGTGAGCATGATGCATTGAGCCACCTTTGCATCATCTTGTCATTTTTTAAAATAAAAATATATTCCTCAAAGGCTTAGTCTGCAACGTTTGCAGGGATAGACAAATTTATGACATTTTGCTAGTTTTTCAGCATTGAGAACTATTCTCAAATTTGTTTAATCAATCCGAACAATTCGGTTCGATTAAATTATTAGCATCTAATATGCTATGCAGTATTAGTGAATTAAACATAGCAATATTCTTTAAGTGAATTAATAACAACATTAACATGCATTCATTTTATTAATCTCCAAGTTAATTAGGTCTTTATTTAAAATGGTGTCTCCCACTATTTTCATCAAACTATATTACCCTCTATATATAGTTCGACAAATTTAATTAAAGATTTGCTAGTGAGATAGGGATCCTATTGACATAAGTATAAGGTTTGTGTGTGCACAACAAACTATAGTTTATTCAATATGTAGACAACTCCTTGTATTTTGTCTCTTAGATTATTATGATCTTGTGTGTGCACATCCAAATCAAAATTATCTAAGGTAAGTCAAACCTAGCACTTCCATATAAGTGAAGAGAAAAATACCGTCCTTGTGTGTGCACAACAAAACAGTAATGTTCAATTCCATTATAAGCATCTAATGTGATAAAAATAACATCTCAAATAATCGATATGAGCCTTGTGTGTGCACAACAAACTATATCGAATATTTGATACTCTATCGTTTTATCATGCTAGAAGGCGACGTTCGATATTCCAAATATCTTTGACCGTTACAACTTAATATTTTAATAGTAGAATAAATAAATTAGAACCATTCTAATTTTATTTAATTGAATTAAAATCTTTTTAATTCATGAATTAAACCTTTTAATTCATTTTATAAATAATATTTATTCTACATCTTGAGGGGTTTGTTAATATTAATTGTCTCATCTTGTTTAACGCGCATGCACATATATATATAAAATACGCGTCATATTATTTAACATGCGAAGCATGTTTGGATAATATATAATATATATAATTAACATGCACATATAGAATACTATATTCTACTTGGATTGATTATGGACTTTTTTTTTAGTTTGATTCACTAGAGCCACCAAGTGAACCAAAAGGTTAAACCTAGGGTGCAAGAATAAATTAAATTATATGTAACTATTACATTTAAATTCGGGCTCCATTATAAACGGATCTTCATGCACTCCTTGCTCCTTTGCTCCAATTCTTCAAAATAATTCTAACTAATCCTATTACAAAACTATTTACAATAAATAGAAATCTTGATCAACAGTCAAGGGGAAGTACATAGGGAGTGAGATAGAATTATACATAAGAAAAATTAGAAAGACGAGGTACACAGACCCCATTTATAAAACTCATTCATTCATGCATCCAATTAAAATTAAATCCAATCATATTGGTCAATAGTCCATAATCAATCCCATTTATTATTATATATATCAACATATGTATCAATAAGTAATATTCATCTCATGAATTAAATAAAACATTCCATATATGTATTGGTATCATTTAATGGGCAATTAGAGTTGCATGAAATATAATTTCATGTTTTAAAATAAACCTTTTATTTTGAAATTTTAAAATCTGCACAAAATTATTTGGCTAATTAATATATATTATAAATATATCATATATATTAATAATATATATATATATACTAACATTTGGTAATAACATATATATATATATATATAATAATCTGAAAGTGGCTTTTCTTGCTTTATCACATCCGCGACACACAATTCGGGACAAGTTGCAAACCAATTAACCGGAACAGTGTAGATTGCTTTTGTTGCTGTAAAAGCTTTACCGAAACAGTATATTTATATATATATATAGTCCAAAACCGCGGCTGTTTTTACCGAAAAACCGTGGCTACCTTTTTTTTTTTTTTTTTTTTCATTAATTACCGAAAACATGATGGCAATATTAGTGACTCAAAATTTGGGACAGCCTTATTTGATAACACCAAAACCGAAAGTTGCTGCTTTATCAAACATACACAAATTCGAGGCAGGCGCCGCATTGATATATATATATATATATATATATATATATATATATATATATATACTAGGGATAACTTGTGCCTTAAGACACGATGTAATTAGTATAACAGTCGAGTACTGTATCCAATATTTTTAGATTAAAAAATCTAAAATTGTTATGGACTCTTAGTTCCATAATAGAACTAAGAGTTCAACCATTAATACAAAAAGATTGATACTTAATCTAGTCATTGTTTTT